>CM074724.1:309882541-314682541 GCA_037306005.1 Rhinophrynus dorsalis | reverse complement strand
ATCCTTGGATTTGGCAACATTAAATCCTCTATCTATCATGCACCTTGGATAACCGCATTCTAAAAAATCTTTTGTACAAACTCTTAGACTGTCTCAAAAAATCATCACCATTTGAACAGTTACGTCACAAGCGTACAAACTGCCCTCTGGAATCCCTCTAAGTGTATGTCTTGAATGGCAGCTGTCAGCATGCAACAAACTGTTACCTGATATAGGTTTATGTTAGGTCTCCGTTACTACTTTCCTTGTGTGAGGATCTCCCCTCAATGTCAAATCCAGAAACACTACATTGGATGGATTGAATTCATAAGTAAAGTGTAAATTCAAGGCATTATCATTTAGATACTGCATTAAATGTGTTATTTTCTCTTCTGAGCCTCTCCATATTAAAAATAGATCGTCAATATATCTTTTGGGAGGGGCTTCCCATCTTCAAAGATACGGGACTTATCCCACCACCCCATAAACAGGTTCACGTAGGAGGGGGTAAACTTCGCCCCCATTGAAGTCGTGCACCTCTGGAGATAGAACCCCCCCCCCAAAAAAAAAAAAAAAAGGAAATAATTATGGGTCAAGATATATTCTATCACATCTACAATAAAATCCTTAAGTGGCTCAGTATATGTAGAGTATCTATCCAAATGATATTTTATGGCACTTAAACCCAATGTATGTGGAATACTTGAGTACAGTGATCTCACATCACAACTGATGCATACAAAGGAAGACTTCCAAGTAATTTGTTCTAGCACTTGTAAAACATTTGTTGTGTCTTTGAGATAACTGTACAATCTTAATACCAGTGGCTGTAACAAGCAGTCCACCCTTTCTCCTAATAACTCATTCAAGGAGACCATACCCAATACTATAGGCCTACCCACAACCTCATTGACAGATTTGGGTAAATGGTGGAATATAGGGATAACTGGATATTGAATCTTCAATATATCCACTTGTTTATAAGAAATTACTCCAAGTTTTACTCCTCTGTCAATGAGGTTGTGTATTAAGATTTTAAACTCCTTTGTAGGATCTTTTGACAATTTACTGTATGCTGTCTGATCTTCTGTCTTAGGGCTTCTCTAAAGTAATATTCTGTATCCATCACTACAACTGATCCCCCTTATCATCATTTTTAATTGTAATCTGTTCTAGCCCCCTCAGATGTTCCAGTGCCTGTCTTTCTTCTCTGTTGAGATTATTATCGCCCTTTTTATCAACCAGGCTAGCATGGACTTCAACTAAATCCCACTCAATGAGATCCTGGAATGTATCCAGGATCACACCCCTCCTGCCCACCAGATAAAAATGTGATTTCGAACTCAACACATTATTACTTCTTTCTATCATCTCCAATCCAACCAAATCACTAGAAGTTTCATGTCTCAAAACAGTTAAATCCTTCAAACAGCAAAGATCTTTGAAAGTATGCACTTCAACATTCTGTGAAACAAGGGTTTCCATATCACTGACTACTTCTAAACTCTGTTCATCAACAAAATACTTTTTTAATGTCAACTTTCTGATCAATTTATTTACCATTGTGTCAAATAAGTTAAAGTGTCTAACTGGTACAAAATGTAAGCCTTTTTCTAGAACTCTCCTCTCAGCCAAAGTCATCTCATATTTCGACAAGTCTTCTTGTGAGTATCCACTTGTGTATCCTCTATTTCTTCTCCCTCATCCTCCTCTCCTTGTTTTACTTTTCGAATTTTTATTAGTCTTGTTTTTGATGAAGTCCGAGGTCTTCACTCTTTGTTCTCTTTCTTGTTCTCGTTCTCGGAGAACATTGAATCCACTTTCTGTTCTCGATTTTTCAGACTCCCATTGCACTTCCTCATTGGTCTGATGGGCTTGCAATACAGCCCCGGATTCATCACAGGTCATGTCTTAGGGAAGATGGCAACTATATATGTTAAATATCCTGTATCTCCAGCTAACATTTGTAATTTGTACCTGGGCCTCAAATTCTAGACTTGCATATTTATTCACTATGGAGGCATCCATTTACGCTTTTAACCCTTGGAGTGCCAGAGGGGTACACAACGACATGAATTATAAAATACTAGAATTTTTATTAGCCTTTCCTGGTCTTTGAATTAACTACATTGTAGTAAATATATTAATGTAAAAAATGTCACTTCTTTTTTAGGTGTAACTGTTTCTTTAAACACAACCTTCATATTTTCTGTTATAAGAGAACAAAAAGCGGTTGTCTGCGCATCAAACCCTGATTTTTACAAACAAACAGCCTATGACTTTCTACAAATAAAACAGTGGGGTTTAGTGATATTTTTTTGCCAAAGATATGGATAGCTTGCCTGCTCTGTCAAGGCACCCCAGATTAAGGCAAGATCCTATCTGCCTCTAATATGTGAACATGTATTTTGCATAATGCAGTTAAAAACAGTGATTCTATCTTACCTCTACTGTAAGCAAAACCCTTGTGAGGGAAAAGAGGGAGTCATTTATACCTTCCCTAATTTCTGTTATACACCTGATTCGGTTTGATAAATTCTATACATCATATTCAAACTAAAGAGTTGTAATTCAGGGACAAACCAACTCCCCTATAGGGCTGAAATGGAAATCCTACAGCTTCCATTAATTTAACCCTTTGAGTGTCAGAGAGGTATGCAACATATTGCAGAGAAGACTCCAATGCATGATGAAGAAATATACTGTCAAAGGATGTTCTCATCACCCCCTCCTCTAGGTGCAGTTGGTTAGTTCTAGCACTTTATCTTGATGAATAAGAATGATTTGACATAAAGAAACATAACCTTTTGGTCACCAGAAGGCATCCAACAAATTGCATACATCTTTGGTACACAAAGCATTAACATTTTTTTCCTTTACAACACTACAAGCTTTATTTATTGAAACATAATGGGCTTAGTTAGGGAAAACATATTGGCACCACTGAGGTTCTTCAATAGCCTTGATAAAGGCTTCCCTGGGGGGCCAAAAATGTTGTGTTTATTAAATATAGATTTGCTTAAACAGGGTGAAATGCATTCATTCTTGGGCTGTTTCACTCCTTGTGGCATTACCATACACCCCCGCAGTTAGAAATATGTTATGGATTGCCTCAGCTGACTTTTATTTTATTTAAATCTGGGCTCATCCCCTTGAAAAAGCTAGACAAGGTAGGCAGTAGAGTTGCAAAGGTAACTCACAGCATCTAAAAGCACCAAAAAGAAAGGGCGCTTACAGTGTAAAATGTATCAGTCACTCATCATCCTCCAACAGAAATGTGGGTAATCACAATTTTAATGTCCGTTAGTTGCAGACAGATATTTACCGCCTCCACTCAGTGTCTACAAATACATCTCTGCTGCTCCCCAAACATGAAGGACATCTGAATAAGACCCCTTTAAAACAACAATTTAAAAAAAACAAGAAGGGCACTGACCGACTCCTTATTGTGTTCGTTTGAATTATTACTATTTACGATTCAGAGACAGCTGTATCGCTTACAGGGACCTTGACCCTACCTGACTGGGATACACTAATCTCTGGAACTCTCCTCCAGACAATACAGCATTTTAGTTTATCTAATACTAGATGAAGAGCCCGTTACACGGGCCACAGAGCCACTGCCATCCGGTTGCGGGGCAGTAGAGACTGCCTGCGAAGCAGCTGATACAGGAGCGTCCAGCTCTGTATCAGCCATGGTGTGGGCAGTCTCTACTGCACGTGACTGCGTCGTTACACATGTTTTATCGAATTATTATATAGGATTAACTATGTGTCCAATGCATTGCGGATACCCTACAGATACTGGTGCCATTTTACCCTAGTGTAACAGATCCTGTGAACCGGATACCCTAACTTAACTACCCTAACCTAACAGATACCCTAACCTAGCTACCCTAATCTAACACACACTGGGCAACATTTTAGACCATGCCATTTGAAATGCACCATTTTGATGCCAGCAGTGTTTTCAATGCACTGTTATGACGCACACCATTTAGGTATCTCAATTGCGAAAGGATACCCTTGAATTCTATGAATAAGTCTTGTTTGTTTTGTACATTATGTTCTAGCTCAGTGGTTGGGCAATTTGCTGCTTTCCAGCTGCTGGTGGACTACAGTTCCCATCATCTTCAGAGAGCCATTGACTAGCTGAAAATGATGGGAATGCATCTCAACAGCAGCTGAATGGTCTCATATTTCTCACACTTGTTCCATAAGATTTAGGTATATCCAAAGAATATATGCTGTTTGTTTCAGTTGTTGCCTTACTAAAAGCAGGGAACTGTAAGTCTTAGGAGAGTTGCACTGTGACCATTACAATTATTTTAATTGAGTTGTGAAAAAAAGTTCAATGCTCTGCTGTTTTTTTGTTTTCTTTTTATTAGTTTCTATCTACTTAAAACCTGCTTTATGTGTCACACTATCTCACTACAGCTGCTCATTACCCATTCTTTAAGGTCAGGCGACACCTCAAGAGATCTCAGAAAATGCTGTCTTCATCAGTTTTACAAAATCTCAGACTCCTACAATGAAAGCCTTTGCTTTGCAACTTTCCTTATCCATTGAGATCTGACACTGATGTCTTGCTTTCTCTGGGTTTGATTACCTTCCATCATCTTTTGTATCTGCAAGTTAAGGCTGCATTCTAGCAAGGATTTAGAAATCCCCTCATACATGCTTAGCAATTAGCACTTTAGTCTGTGTATTAAGATGTTCAGAACTCAGTGCCGGAAGCTTTTGAAGACCAGTAAAACCTGCTTTAAAGGACAGATCTGGTGTTGGTGACATTACTTAATATACACCACATAGGCAAACAACTATACACAATTATGTTGTCACTCTTTATAGAATTTGAATGTTATCTTTGGTATTCTTGTACCCCATATAGAGCAGATTTTACATAGTTTCCAAACAAGCCTTTTTAATTTGATAGAATGGCGTAGAAAACCCCAAATTATGTCAGTGATGATACACACTGCTCCTTGAGCCTCTCATACAACAGAGAACTTTGGAAGATGCCAAGCTGGTTGGTGAGAATAAGAGAAGCAGTGCGTACCTTCCATTTGCAAGTACTGATCTCCTACAGCATCCGTAACTGATCAATATCGGTGGGGGCATCAGGAAGTGGCCTGATGCCTCACCAACAAGAAATGTAATCAAGATATGTGTCCCCGGTTAGTGGGAGGCATTAAACCCTGTGGTACCAGAGGAATGTCCAAAGAATTGCTTTGCATTGTGGCAAGATTGTAAGATATTTTGTCATTTACTGAGCACAATTTCTGAACATGAAAATATTTAGTGTGCCATGGTATTTACGTTAAAACTATATTTTTATGGTGTATGTTTGCCGCTGGGAGGGGGTAAGGATTTATTTAAAACCATGTTTAGTGTGTTTTGATTGTTTCATTGAAAATGTAAATTGTAATTACTTTTATACACTGTTTGGGGCCAGTGAGAATACGTGCACCTATACATACTGGGTATCGACATGATGTAACTTTTCTGTACATTTCTGAAAAATCTCCAAAATTCTCTATTTTTTACAATTTTCTTGCTTGATAATTTTGTATCTGAAGATGATTCATTCTATGGGTTGTTTACTTTTGAGAAGTCAACTTTTCTTATGATTATTGAAATGATTTAGGGTATTTTGCCTTGTAACCCATGGAATGTGTAGTTTTAATTAATATGTTTAAGACCTTTTTGTTTTCTTGATATTTTGGGGGTTCTTAGCTGGCCATGCATTGTATGTATCAGTGTACTGAGGGGTATAGAGCTTTTTACACAAACTGATGCTTTAACAATAAAAGTGATGTGTTTTTAGATATAGTGAATTATATTAGAAAAATATGTCTTTTTTCATATGTATGACATATCTTGTTACATAGCACATTTACTTGAAGTGAGGCAACATTTAACCCTTTTTTGTGTACCCTTCTGGCACCCAAAGGGCTAAAAGAGGATGTCCTAATAAACAGTAGTTTTCCTTATATAACGAGAAAGTTAACCCTTTGAGTGCCAGAGGAGTACGCAACGCACTGCAGAGCAACGTGTTGCGTACCCCTCTGGCACTCAAAGGGTTAAACTCACTTATAGCAAAAAGTTGATATTGTGCCCACCCAATAAGCTATTACAGTGGCCCAAACTCCTTGAAGGGCAACAACTGCACTGGAGACCTCTTTAGAATCCAGGGGGTTAATATATGAATGTATGCTTAACACTGGTATGTTTTGATTGTAACTTTTTAATTACCACATTTTCTTTATTTTACATTTTATTATTTTACTCTTGTGTACACTAGTGAATATACTCCACATGTTGCCTTTGTCGCTTTAGCCAAAAGGGTGAGCAGTGCATTACTTTACAATGCGTGTGTGCTTTCTTGTATCAGATATTTAGTTCTTTTCTTCCTCTCATCTTAAGTGACATGAGTGCCCTCTACCTGCAGTCTGCGACTCAAAAGTATTGGCTACAGATAGTAAGATGTCTGTGAGACTGATGTACTAAATTGTCTAGCAATTACAGGGCACACCAGCTTCAGCATTGGGGGCAAATTAAAATTCCTATTTGGCTTTAATGGGACATTGAACCCAGTGATTGATAGAGAGACCTTCAACACATTCTACTGGTTAAAAGCTCCATTTAAAACTTTTCAAAACTGTTTATTCTTTAAGTGTGTTGCTTTGCCCTAGAATTGCTGCGCTTTTAACCCTTTCAGTGCCAGAGGGATAGGGAACGGAAAGGGTTAATTTCTGGAAATGGTTCTGTCTCTCTTCCTCTTTCTGTTCTTTTCTGTATGTCTGTTCAGATGAACATAGAATAGGCACAAAGTTTTTATATTCAAATACTGCTGTGTCACTGACTAGTTTTAAAGACTACAAGTTGAAGGAGCTCTCATTACTGAAAATGAAATTTCTTAAATGAAATAGCTGATACATGGTAATTTGAATTAATATATTGCTAGAATAATAAAAGCTGGGGGTTATGCAATAATGTGTGATATGCTCTAAAGTCTTTCCATCTTTGTGCATAGGCTCCATGGAACAACACAGAGGCTGGAAAATGTATCACACTGGAGCAACAATCGCTTCTTTATCACTATTTTGCTACACATCAGTGCATCTATCCCCTAGAATTTAGTATAACTGCTTTTTTTTAACACTTTGAGTGCCAGGGGGGTATACAACACATTGACTAGCAATGCCTTGCATACCTTTCTGGTACTCAAAGGGTTAACCCTTTGAATCACCGGGGTGTGTCCTAAGCATTGTGAATCCCTTAAAAATAAGATTATTTTAGCACTTTGAATAACTCCCTTCCCAGGCTGACCAGTATGTTTATTTTAATGACCATGGGAAATATTCCCAAATTAAAACTGGAGAAATATAGGAGCAAACCAACTGCTCCATAGTGGAGAAATACAAATTCCCATGGGACATTTATCCCTTGAGGGCTAGGGAGTTCCCCAACATATTGCTTTGCAATGCAATGGGGACCTCGCTAGCATTCCAAGGGTTAAAAAAATCCTAATTTAATCACTTGGAACGTGTAGTCGTCCCCTATGGTTCAGTTTGTTTGCTCCAAAATCATTCCAATTTTCTTTTAATTGTTATCAGGACAGTGGAGTGACTAGTCAATGAAGGGCCTCTTAGCACAAAAATATTTCCCAAGGGGCGAAACTACAGCTGTTGGACCCTGGAGCAGATAGGCCTCAATGTATGCTGGGCCCCAACACAGCTGCATCCCTTTCACCCCACTGTTGTTACACTGCTTCATCAGGAATAGACCATTTCTCTGGGGCTCCTTGGAATTAACTTCTGAAATCACTCATGGTCCCACGCTAACATTTCTTTTCTTATTTATTTCAGTGACTACATTATTAAAGAAAAGACTGTGCTGCTACAGAAGAAAGACAGTGAAGGATTTGGCTTTGTGCTGAGAGGAGCGAAGGGTGAGGATATGCTCTATTTTTATAATTACTATGGGTCACTAGAGTTGTCCTGCTCTGCTGGACTGAGACCGAGTCCTGTGATTTCCATTAAGAAGCATAAAGACATGTTTTTATTTAAGTACATGTGACATAGATTGAGAAGCCACGTGTTGCACATACCTTTGGTCCTCAAGAGGTTACTTTGATTGACTACAAGATGTGAAAGATCTCATCTGCATGATGTTTTAGAAGGTCGGACACTATAGGCAGAGCTGTAAACCGAGGGGATGATGATTGAGAATTGTCTGTCTAAGAGGCAATGCTATGTACATATGTGTCTGGCAATGTGTGGCAAACACATGTTCTTCGTGATGGAGACAAACATTGCCATATGCACTAAAAATTAGGGATACAAATGGGGGGTCATCTCCAGCAGTTCAACAACCCTGAAGTCTGAGCGCATCTTCTCTGGTCCCGCACTGACTTCAGCACCACATACCACATCACTCCTTTAACCCTTTGAGGGCCAGAGGGGTGTGCAATGCATTGCTTTGCAATTCATTGCATGCCCCTCTGGCACTCAAAAGGTTAACCCTTTTAGTACCGTAAGGATGTGGACTGCGCACCCCTTGGCGCTGAAAGAGTTAAAAAATGAGAAAATGGCAGAGAAGCTAGATTTCTCTGCCTTTCTGTACTAACTGAACCAGATGAGAGGGCTAAACACAGGACTCGCAAAGCACTCTGCGTTCTGCTATTAAAGAAATAATAAACTTTTTATGGTGTATATATATATATATATATATATATATATATATATATATATATATATATATATAAAATAACAAACAAAATGAATACCTTGTAATACCTTTTTTATTGGACTAACAGAATTATGGATTGACAATCTCTCAGGATAAACTCCCTTTCTCAAGTCTCTAAGCACAAGGACACAGATTTCACAGTTAAAGGGATAATAATACTTCGTTTTATCTTTATTTTATTTTGTAGGCATTAAAAAAACATGAAGAACGATATAAGTCTTATCTCTCAAACCTTTATGGTTTAAGAGATATTCACAAGCAAATTATCCCCCCCCCCCCGTTCAACCACATCAGAAGGGAGGTGCCCAGGTAGACTGCAGAGAGGGACAAGCTTCAATTAACATAAGGGAAAAAGCTGAAAAACTTGTCAAGGGGGGAAGGGCTTTCATTCTTTTCATACAAAGAAGATTGTCCCCTGCTGTTATCTGTCCTGTCTTACAACCAGACTCACATCTGAGAAGAGATGGCTTACACTAGGAAAAAGGGGCGGGAGGGGGAAACTTTGCTTGTGAATATCTCTTAAACCATAAAGGTTTGAGAGATAAGACTTATATCATTCTTCATGTTTTTTTAATGTCTACAAAATAAAATAAAATTAAAACGAAGTATTACTATCCCTTTAATACATTGAATTCAAAGCTGTATTATTTGCTGGGGTTAACACAGTGGGACTTCTGATAAGACAGGGATATATATATATATTGTAATTATTTTCTTCCTGAGTAAAACAACTGCAATTGTCTATTGTGGTAACCAGGAGGTGATGTCCCTTACTATGGAGAGCTGTAGTTTATGATGCATTATAACAAGTGCATTATAAATATATTGCATTTTGGACACTAGCTGGCACTGTTATAAACAGTTTCATAAAAAATAAGTCTTAGCTGTAATAACTTTTGGGTGTTAAATCTCCAGCAATGACAGTTTCCTTCTTTTACTCAGCAATAAAACGTTACATATTTTTTTGTTTGAAAAGGTCTTCTTGTCTGGAAACTTCCACTTTAGTCCAAATGTTTCACACATAGATCATTGGTTCTTAATCCTATCCTCAGTGAGCCCTAACAGACCATGACCAGTATTTCCCTGCTTAAGTACAAGTGAGTAAATTGGAGTCTCAGTTATTTAATTAATTCATGTATACAAGTAGGAAGTCCTAAACATATGACTTGTTAGGGGTCCCTGAGAATAGAGTTGAGAAGTGTATTCTCTATCTTGTTTTACAGGCTAGCAATAATGTCTATCTCTTTTGGAGGCCATCAAAGCTCTGGAAAGTCAAAAGGATTTGCATGACTGTCTTAAAACTTGTTCCAATACCAATGGTGTCAGATTTTACAGGGCTTTCTATGCTAATGAAATATAGATGTTCCAAATCAAAACTGACTCATTTGCAGGTTGATTATGTCTTGAATTTTATTACTGAATTACAAATTGTACATTGTAATTTCATTCTCCATATTTTCTTTTAAAAGACTGAAACTCAAAATAAATTATTGTAAGGTGAAATTGGTTGAATATAAATAAACTGAAAGATGTTGCTTGCATCGGTATTTGATGCCTTACCATTGGCCTCCACATTTAAATCATTAAAGTTGCTGTGACATTTTCAGGATAAATCCCCCACTGCTGAAGGATCATGGTCAGGCTGTGGATCTGAACGAAAATGGAAACTAAAGAGTTTTCTACAGAAGTTAGGAATAAAGTTATACACAGATTAGAAAAATGGTACAAAATAATATCCACATTTTTGGATATCCCAATGAGCACAGTTGGATTAGTAATGAGGAAGTGGAAGCTACATCACACCACCCAAACCATTCAAAGAAAATGTTGTTCCTCAAAACTCAAACTCTAACAGGAAGGGGACCTGTGATAGAAACCACAGAGAGGCAATCACCTTGAAGGAGCTACAGAGTTCAGTGGCTGGGAGTGGAGTAATAGTGCACCAGTCAGCCATATAAGAGCTCTGCATAACACTAGTCTGTATAAAACAGTGGTAAGAATGAAGCTATTAAAAAAAAACACCATCAGGAAACATAAGAGTGCAGCAGCTGCATTTTGGGAAAGTGTTTTATGGTCAGATGAGACCAAAATAGAGCTTTTTTGACAAATCTCAAAGCACTATGCACGGTACCTGAAGACACACCATCCCTATAGTATGGTATGGTGGTGGCACCATCATGCTGTGGGGATGCTTCCCATCTACGGGACTGGATAGCTTGTTAAAATTGATGGAAGAATGGCTGGAGCAAACAACAGGGAAATACTGCAATAGAACCTGCTGTAGTTCACTAAAAAATGGAATCTTGGGAGGAAATGCACTTTTCAGCAGGACAATGATTACAAGTACAAGCCCAAAGCAACACCAAAGTAGCTCCACAACAAAAAGATGACTGTCCTACAGTGGTCCTGTCAAAGTCCTGATCTCAATCCCATTGAGAATATGTGGGATTACATCCAACCACCATGAACAATCTGGAGAAAATCTGCAAAGATGAATGACCAAAATCACTTAGACGCTGTGTGCAAAGCTGGTAAAAACTAACCCCAAAACCCGTTGTTGCAATTAAAAATGGCTCTACTACATATTTATTTGTGGAGGTGGAATACTTCTACAAGCAACTCATTTCAGTTCTTTATTTTTTCTAAAAAAAATACTTCCAAACCTAAATGTCTTCTTACAATAATTGATTTTGAGTTTTAGTGCTTTAAAATAAAATATCATGCAGAAAGAAATTACAGTGTACCGTTTGTAATTAAGGGGTCTAAGGCCTCGATTCAATTGTCCCCGTTAGGTCAAAAAACCTCAGATGGCATTTTTGTAAGCCCTGTAAGCCATTCATTTCACAGTAAAATGAAAAAATGCCAGCAAACATATCCCTTGCTGGGTGATAAAGTGTATGGCGTTTTGGCCCGTAGATAAATGAAACAAACACGACAAGTTCCCATTCAATAGACTACTTTAGCTGTTAAGATCCGATAAGGGACTCACTTTAGCGCTTGAATTTAAGACCTAGGTTTTTTCTGACTAAAGTCCATTATTGGATCTTTAGTCAGCCGATGCATCTATTGAAAGCAAAAAAAAAAACCCAAGTCCCCAGTGGATGTATTGATATGGGGCCCTATATCAATACATACAAAGTACCTAAAAAGTGTTTATTGTTAGTAGAATTAACCCTGTGAGTCCCGGTGGGGTGTAATTACTCCACCGGCACTCATAGGGTTAACCCAATTAAGTAACAAACCAACATCCCCTGCAAAGTAACACTTACCATTAATCCTGATTAATGGTAAGCGGTGTCCTCAGCATCCTGGCCAGCTACTGTCCATCTTATTTCTTCTCTTCTTTTTTCTGTCTTGTATCTTCTTTCTTCTCTTCTATCTTCTCCTCTTTCTTCTGTCTTCTAACTGTAAAGAAAAAAGAAAAGTATTAACGAATGTTTTGCTCAAATATTCTGCGCACTTATACATAGATTAACCCCTTGAGTACCAGAGGGATATGCAGCACATTGCAGAGCAATGTGTTGTGCACCTCTTTGGGGCTCAAAGGGTTAAAGATGTTTGAGTGTGCGGGTGAAGATAAACAAAGATGCCTCCACATAGTTTTAAAGAATGCCACCACATAATTCCTCCACATAGTTTAAAAGAATGCCCCAATATTTATAGAAAATAAACCCACACTTTCCTATTTCTCCACCACTGTGTGAGGCCATGGAAGCAGCGGCAGAGAAATGAATGCGCCCAGGCCCCCCTTTTCATTACCGCACGGGCCGATGCCCGTCTCACACTGAGGGTATTTGAACAGAGACTGTCTTTATATATGGACAGTCTTTGTTCAAATTCCCTCACAGCCATTGGTGGGGATGTTTGCTTCCGCACATCCCAGCCAATCAGCTTCAAGTAGTGGTGTTTGAAGCTGATTGGCTGGGAGGTGCATAAGCACATCCCAGCCTATGGCTGTGAGGGAATTTGAACAAAGACTGCCCTTAGTTCCCTCAGTGTGGAATGGGCATTGGCAAGTGTGATAATGGAGAGGGAGTGCTGTGCACAATCATTTCTCCACCACCACCTCTGTGACCACACACAGTGGTGGAGAAATAGGAAAGTATGGGCTTATTTTCTACAAATATTGGGGCATTCTTTTAAACTATGTGGAGAAATTATGTGGAGGCATTCTTTAAAAGTATGTGGAGGCATCTTTATTTATCTTCGCCCACGCACTCATACATCTTTAACACTTTGAGTCACAGAGAGGTGCTCTACGCATTGCTCTGCAATGCATTGGGTACCCCTCTGGCACTCAAGGGGTTAAACTATGTATGAGTGTGTGGGATATTTGAGCAAAACATTTTTTTATACTTTTCTTTTTTCTTTACAGCTAGAAGACAGAAGAAAAAAGAGAAGACAGAAGAGAAGAAAGAAGACAGAAGAAAGATAGAAGGAGAAGGACAGTGGATGACAGGTAAGTTTAACACACATATAAGCTAACGACCGGTGCTTGACAGTATGTCAGGTACCAGTAGTTAGCTTTTTCCTTAGAAGTTCCCAATATTGCCGCTATATAGCATTGTTTTGGGAACTTAATGCACACAACGGACGTTTGGCCACAAGAGCTTTTCTGTGGCTTCACGTCTGTTATGCTTTTAGCCGGTAGGACAATTGAATGCTGATTTAGACATTTTCTTTTGTCAGTCGGTATTCAAATTGAAATTCAAATATTGGTAAGTATGTCTAAAGAATGAAAATGCAGGTTTCTGTAGAAAATGTATTTTTGCAACCTGCTTTATACCATGCAAAGCTCAGAATGTCATCTATTGTACCAACAAAATATGCCAGATGGAAAAGGCCTATTTAACTTTGAATAACAAAGGGGTAAGCAATACATAAGTCCACAATGCATTGCTCATCCCTCTGGCATACAAAGAGTGTATTCAGATCTAAAGATTTAAAAAATTAAATAAATAAGACTTACACTGAGTGACATATCTTTGACATGTTATTATAAATTGTTATTGCAACCCTTTAATTTTCTAGTTGACCACAGAAAATGTATTTCTTATTGAGATTATTACCTTTGAAGATTTTATACTGCAACCCATCATAATAACTACAATTTTATGAAGGAAATTAAGTTCCCTGCAGTTTGCTGAGCTATCATGAAGTCCCCTTAGAGGCTCAAAAATCTCCAGCACTTTTAATCATAATAGACTCCATCCATACATGGACAAGCTGCAAAAGATATGTACCCTGGATATAGAGGCCAGAACCCAGAATTAAGGAACTCTGATAAGCCCAGTAGCCATGAATTGCCAAGACACTGTGATAATTACATATATACACACATACATAGTTGATGAAGTTGACTTGAGTCCATCAGGTTGAGCCTTTCTGCAAACAAAACCCAGTAATATTTTTTACATTTTCTTGTTAAAGGGGGAGATCCATTTTTGACTCCAGAACCAAAAGTTTCCTTGAATCATCATCCTTCCTGGGTTTAAAGGGATATTAATGTTTCACAAAAGCAGCAACTCCAATTAATCTTCATAGTATTTGGGCAATGGAGAGTGTTATTTCAATACTGTCTGAGCTGTAGTTCAAGAGTAATTGAATGATAGTTTCCCCCTTCTGCCCCTTTTACCTAGTGTAAGCCACCTCCCCTCAGATGTATAATCTGGTCCACATGAACCAGACTGCTCACAGCAAGGGACAATCTTCTTACCGTGAGAACACTGAAAACTCTGCCCCCCTTGACAGGTTTATCAGGTTTTTTCCCTTAAGCTAATTGAAGACTGTCCCTCTCTGCAAGCCATCTGGACACCACCTTTCTGCTCTGAGGTGAGCAGTGTCACATCAATTAAAGGGGCGGGAGGGTAATACTTTATCATTCAATTACTCTTGAACTACAACTGTAACAGAATTGAAATAACACTCTCCATGGGCCAGATACTATGAATATTAACTGGAGCTGCTTTTATTGTGAAACATTACTATCGCTTTCAACTAAACTTTCTTTATTTCTGTATATTGAAGCTGTCTAAAATTGAGTTTTGAGTATAATTAACATCTTATTTTCATCTCCTCAAATGCTAAAAATATCTCCAGCTCATTGTGAAGTAATTTATTGATGATGTCTTTAGCTTTTAAATGTTTGTAAGTACCTGCTTCCAGAGTTGTAGCCCCATGACTCCGACCTATGAGACTAGAAGCTGGGCAGTTCAGGATCTTTAATGAAATCAACAGTAGCTCACCGGGGTCTCTTTTCATACACCCATTTAACATTGATCAGCCAGGGCTTACAGTGCAGCCATGGCTTGTTCTGCAGGTCTGCTCCCTGTGGAACAGAAGTGCTTGGGTGAGGGTAGGGGTTACTATGTACATGACAGTTGCCATTTAAAATTAATTCATACAGCAGTCAGCTTGCATCTAGGTCACATCTCCTCACAACAAACAATAGGCTTCAATAGACTATGATGACCCCTAAAGGAGAAGTAACACCTCCTAATAATTATAAAACTCCACATACTTTACTATGGCCAGAAAATCCATTTCTCTGTCGTCCAATATAGGTTACTGGTAACTTTGGGAAGGCAACCTCCCCTTTAATAGGCAGGAACAATTCTTTAAAAGAAGTGCAGGGTGGAGCCTTCCTTATCTCCTAGCTGGTCCCTAGCCAATCCCCTCCAGTAAGATTTGTTGCTTGATGAAGCAAGGCATGAGAACAGTTCTGCTATTGTTTAAGCTTATTTATTATTTTTCTGTTAGATATGGAATACCAACCATTAGGAGGAACACCATTGCTGACATTCCCAAGTTTGATAGCTCAGTATCCAAGTGATGTTGTGGCCCTGTCAGCCCTGAGAGGAAAAAGCTTGTGTAGCATGTTTTTTCCCTGGAAGTTGCCCACTGAGGCTTCTTCTTTAGAAAATGGTAATCTGAAGACAGAAGACCTGCTGAAAAGGTGAGCAATAGTGATGAGCGAGCACCCCAATGCTCGGGTGTTCAGGTGCTCTGACCGAGCACCCCCTGAGGCTCGAGTGCTCGGCCGAGCACCCGAGCCCCATTGAAGTCAATGGGAGGACTCGAGCATTACACCAGGCACCTCCTGCTCTGATGAGGGGAGGGTGCCTGGTCCATAGGAAAAGGGCAGAAAAGGATGGAAACACCACAGAAATGGTTCAGGGACAGCATAGGGAGGATGTCTGGATGCATCTTGGACTCCAACATCGCTGCTGGGAACGATCTTTCGCCCGTAGTACGCCATTTTTACAGACTGACCATAAAACACACAAAAAGGAAAATAAAAACGACTTTAGGCGAAAAATTGTTACCAAACAATATTTGCTGTATATTTACTTGTATATCATCTGCAAATTCTCCCAAAAATTTCCTTGATTTTCTGAAGTGAGGCCATGATTAAGAGGGAAACGTGCGCAGAGGCAAATTATCCCAAAAATGTCCTTGATTTTCTGAAGTGAGGCCATGATTAAGAGGGAAACGTGCGCAGAGGCAAATTATCCCAAAAATTTCCTTGATTTTATTGAACTGAGGCCATGATTAAGAGGGAAACGTGCGCTGAGCTGACCATCTAAAACATTATGGGTGAGGGTCTGCTGCAGAGCTGACCATCCTAAACATTATATGCGAAGGCCCGCTAGTGAGCTGACGCTATAAAACATTATATGAGAGGGCCCGCTAGAGAGCTGACCCAATAAAACATTATATGAGAAGGCCCGCTGGTGAGCTGACCTATATAAAAATTATATCACAGGGCCCGCTGGTGAGCTGGCCCTATATAAAAATTATATCCCAGGGCATATGGAAGAGGAGGAGGAGGATGAGAAGATTAAGAGTCAACCATATACCCGTTTTTTGGGTGGAAGGGGTGAATGGGAATACAGAGTATTCCCATCATTGTAAATAATATATGTAAAGTGAGTTTATGTTCCCCCGGGGCTTTCCTCCAGTGGAGTGGAGAAGTCAGGGGAAATCCAGGCCTTGTTCATTTTTATAAGTGTCAACCTATCAGCATTGTCGGTGGAAAGGCGGATACGCTTATCTGTTATGATGCCACCAGCAGCACTAAATACCCGCTCAGACAGAACGCTGGCGGCAGGGCAGGCCAGCACCTCCAAGGCGTAGAGTGCCAGTTCATACCACATGTCCAGCTTGGACACCCAGTAGTTGTAAGGCACAGAGGGATCATTGAGGACGCTGACACGGTCTGCTACGTACTCCTTCACCATCTTCCCAAACTTTTCCCTCCTTGTGACACTAGGCTGCGCATCAGGGTGAGGGTGCTGGCGGGGTGTCATGAAGGTGTCCCACGCCTTGGAGAGTGTTGCCCTGCCTTTGTCGGAACTGCTGTGTGCTCCCCTTTTCTCCCCTTCTCGGTTGGCCAAGGTAGCACGTACTCTGCCGCCAGCGTTGTCAGATGGAAAATTTTGGAGCAATTTTTCAACAAGAACCTTCTGGTATTGCACCATTTTGCTTGTCCTCTCCACCGGAGGAATGAGAGATGAGAAATTCTCTTTGTAGCGGGGGTCCAGAAGGGTGAACACCCAGTAATCCGTGTTGTCTAAAATGCGTACAACGCGTGGGTCACGGGAAAGGCAGCCTAACATAAAGTCAGCCATGTGTGCCAGAGTACCAACAGTCAAGATTTCGCTGTCCTCACCAGGAGGATGACTCTCAATATCCTCATCCTCTTCCTCCTCTTCTGCCCACCCACGCTGAAGAGATGGAACTAAAGTTCCATGGCTACCCTCTGTAGCGGAGGCAACCGTGTCTTCCTCCTCCTCCTCCTCCTCCGCCTCCTCCAATTGTCGCTGAGAAGACGAAGTGAGGGTGCTCTGGCTATCACCTTGTGTAAGCTCTTCCTCCCCCATTTCCACCTCTTCCACATGCAAAGCGTCGGTTTTAATTGTGAGCAGCGAGCGTTTCAGTAGACACAGAAGTGGGATGGTTACACTGATAATAGCGTTATCGCCGCTCACCATCTGTGTCGATTCCTCAAAATTGCGTAAAACCTCGCAGAGGTCTGACATCCATTCCCACTCCTCACTTCTGATTACAGGAAGTTGAACGGAGAGGCGACGACCGTGTAACAGCTGGTACTCCACTACTGCCCTCTGCTGCTCACAAAGCCGGGCCAACATGTGGAAGGTGGAGTTCCAGCGCGTGCTCACGTCACACAGCAGCCGGTGAGCTGGCAATTGTAAGCGCTGCTGCAGCTTCAACAGGCCGGCCGAAGCTGTAGATGACTTACGGAAATGTGCACACACGCGGCGCACCTTGGTCAAGAGATCATGCACATTGGGGTAGATTTTTAGAAATCGCTGAACCACTAAATTAAATACATGCGCTAGGCATGGTACGTGTGTGAGCTTGCCGAGCTCCAAAGCCGCCACCAAGTTACGCCCATTATCACACACAACCATGCCTGGTTGCAGGTTGAGTGGCGAGAGCCACTGCTCGGTCTGGTGACTAATCCCCTGCAACAGCTCTGAGGCCGTGTGCTGTTTGTCCCCAAGGCAGATCAGCTTCAGCACGGCCTGTTGACGCTTCCCCACTGCAGTGCTACACTGCTTCCAGCTACTGGCTGATGGGGGAGTGGCGCTGCGTGTAGAGAATTCGGAGGTGGAAACGGAGGAGGAGGAGCCAATAACGTAGGTGCTGGCGGAAACCCTGATGGAGGTAGGGCCCGCAATCCTTGGCGTGGGTAGCACCCGTGCCATCCCAGGGTCCGAGTCGCTCCCAGCCTCCACGACATTCACCCAGTGTGCCGTCAGGGAAATGTAGCATCCCTGGCCACAAGCACTTGTCCATGTGTCAGTCGTTAAGTGGACCTTCCCAGTAACTGCGTTGGTCAGGGCACGGGTGATGTTACGGGACACATGGTGGTGTAATGCGGGGATGGCACACCGGGAAAAGTAGTGGCGGCTGGGGGCCGCGTACCGAGGGACAGCTGCTGCCATCAGGCTGCTGAAGGACTCAGTGTCCACAAGCCTAAATGGCAGCATTTCGATGGCCAGTAATTTGGAAAGGTGTGAGGTTAGTGCTATGGCCTGTGGGTGGGTGGCTGGGTATTTTCTCTTGTGCTCAAATGCCTGGGGTAACGACATTTGGACGCTGTGCTGGGACAGGGAAGTGGATGTGGTCGCTGATGGTGCTTCAGATGGTACAGGTGCAGGGCGGGAGGTATGCGGGCCTGCGCCTTCGACAGGCGATTGGCCGGCACTGAAAACAGGGGAAGAGGAGGCAGTGGTGTGGCCTGCAGACACAGATGGGCGATCCAGGCGTTCCTCCCACTTATTACGGTGCTTGGATGCCATGTGTCGGATCATGCTGGTGGTGGTGAGGTTTCTAGTGTTCATGCCTCGGCTCATTCTGGTGTGGCACAGGTTGCAAACTACAATTCTTTTATCGTCCGCACTTTCCTTAAAAAAACGCCATACCGCGGAACACCTACCCTTTGGCAAGGTAGATTTACGCAAGGGGGTGCTCCGTGGAACATTTGCGGGCCGGTTTGGTGCGGTCCGCCTTCTTTCTGTAGCCACACCACTGCCTCTTCCAGCCTGTTGCGGTGCTGCAGATGGCTCACCCTCAGGACTGCTGTCATCGCTCGGCTCTACACCTTCCCAGGTGGGGTCAGTCACCTCATCGTCCACCAAGTCCTCCTCCACTTCCTCACTCTGATCATCCTCCTCATGTCTTGATCCCACCACATACTCAGTCATTGACAACTGTATAACATTCTCCTCAACAAGGTCTTGAGACGGAAATAGTGGTTGATTTAATGGCAACTGTGTCTCATCATCATCATCATCATCCACTACTTCCTTTGACCTTAAATGCCGTTCACATCTGTCATCTTCTTGTGATTGGGTACCCTCTAGAGGTTGTGAATCAGGGCACAAGATGTCATGTTCCTCTGCAAGCGTGCTTGGAGAGAGGGTCAAATGAAGGATTGGTGATGAGACGAGCTCCTCACTATATCCCAGTGTGGGATCACTTCTTTGACCAGACCGTGTATGGTGGGAGGAAGGATGATCAGAGTGAGGATTATGTTGACCAGACTCTTGGCTACTGAGAGTGGACTTGGTGGAAGACAGGGTGGTGCTTAACCGACTGGAAGCAGTATCAGCTGACATCCAACCGACCACCTGTTCGCAGTGGTCGGACCTCGAGAGTGATGTCCTGCGACGCCCTGTGAAATGAGACATGAAACTAGGTATGGTGGATGTCTTTCTTTCTTGTGCTCTGGCACCAGGCACAGTTTCTCCGCGTCCTGACCCGCGCCCTGAACTATCAGGATCACGTCCTCTTCCCCGTCCCTTTTTACCCGCCTTCTTCATCTTACACGGAATATGTGACTTTAATATTTGAGTTTGAAAACTTAACAGTATTTCTTCCTATTCTGCAACTGTGCAGAGTACACAGAATAGGCTGCTAAACGGCGGTGACACACACTGAATGGAATATGTGACTTTAATATTTGAGTTTGAAAACTTAACAGTATTTCTTCCTATTCTGCAACTGTGCAGAGTACACAGAATAGGCTGCTAAACGGCGGTGACACACACTGAATGGAATATGTGACTTTAATATTTGAGTTTGAAAACTTAACAGTATTTCTTCCTATTCTGCAACTGTGCAGAGTACACAGAATAGGCTGATAAACGGCGGTGACACACACTGAATGGAATATGCGACTTTAATATTTGAGTTTGAAAACTTAACAGTATTTCTTCCTATTCTGCAACTGTGCAGAGTACACAGAATAGGCTGCTAAACGGCGGTGACACACACTGAATGGAATATGTGACTTTAATATTTGAGTTTGAAAACTTAACAGTATTTCTTCCTATTGTGCAACTGTGCAGAGTACACAGAATAGGCTGCTAAACGGCGGTGACACACACTGAATGGAATATGTGACTTTAATATTTGAGTTTGAAAACTTAACAGTATTTCTTCCTGTTCTGCAACTGTGCAGAGTACACAGAATAGGCTGCTAAACTGCGGTGACACACACTGAATGGAATATGTGACTTTAATATTTGAGTTTGAAAACTTAACAGTATTTCTTCCTATTCTGCAACTGTGCAGAGTACACAGAATAGGCTGCTAAACGGCGGTGACACACACTGAATGGAATATGTGACTTTAATATTTGAGTTTGAAAACTTAACAGTATTTCTTCCTATTCTGCAACTGTGCAGAGTACACAGAATAGGCTGCTAAACTGCGGTGACACACACTGAATGGAATATGTGACTTTGATATTTTAGTTTGAAGACTTAACAGTATTTCTTCCTATTCTGCAACTGTGCAGAGTACACAGAATGTGCTGCTAAACTGCGGCGACGCACACTGAATGGAATATGTGACTTTGATATTTTAGTTTGAAGACTTAACAGTATTTCTTCCTATTCTGCAACTCTGCACAGTACACAGAATGTGCTGCTAAACTGCGGCGACGCACACTGAATGGAATATGTGACTTTGATATTTTAGTTTGAAGACTTAACAGTATTTCTTCCTATTCTGCAACTCTGCACAGTACACAGAATGTGCTGCTAAACTGCGGCGACGCACACTGAATGGAATATGTGACTTTGATATTTTAGTTTGAAGACTTAACAGTATTTCTTCCTATTCTGCAACTCTGCACAGTACACAGAATGTGCTGCGAAACTGCGGCGACGCACACTGAATGGAATATGTGACTTTGATATTTTAGTTTGAAAACTTAACAGAATGTGCTCTAATCTGCAACTTTGCACACTAAACAGAATGTGCTCTAATCTGCAACTTTGCACACTAAACAGAATGTGCTCTAATCTGCAACTTTGCACACTAAACAGAATGTGCTCTAATCTGCAACTGTGCACACTAAACAGAATGTGCTCTAATCTGCAACTTTGCACACTAAACAGAATATATATATATTTTTTTTTTTTTTTCCCCCCCACACAAAATAACCTGCTGCCCCCACACACAGTAGTCCTAAAAAGGACTTTTGGTTCTTTTTTTTCACAATTTTGCTTTTTTTCCTCCCTACACTGACTTTCCCTTCCTATCCTCAGCTCTCCCTGGCTAAGACTGAGCCGAACTCGCTGGTCAGGTGCTATACAGCACCCGACCACGGGTTCTGGCCAGCCAATCAGTGTAATGCCAGCAGCCAACATGGCTGCTGGCATTACACTGATGTCAGAGCCTCCCTGCACGTTTATTGGCTGCGCAGCAGCCGCAAAACGTGCGGGGAGGAGACCCGAACATGGCGGGCGAGCACATGCGGTACTCGTACGAGTACCGCCATGTGCCGAGCAGAGCGATGCTCGAGCCGATCTGAGCATCGGCCGAGCATGCTCGCTCAACACTAGTGAGCAACCCTTTGAGTGCTGAGGTCTACATGTCACATGCTTCTGCTCCGCACAGGGTTCTCCTTTGGATTTCCTACTGCATACTCATCCACTCATTGGGTTTATCTGTATGTCTGTGAGGTTTGGAGCAACTGGGTTTCTGTGGTAAATTTTACTGCTGGTTTGGGCACTTTTGAGGGGTTTATTGCATTTTCCTACTGGGTCCAGTGTTTATTCCATCTTTTTAGTGTTTGCTGATGCCTTCTGCATTGTTCACATACTTTTTGACATTTTTAGTTTAGGCGCGCTTTACCGCTTAGACACCATGCTCCATTCACCTCTATGGGATTCTACAGCTTGGGACATACCTCTGCAACCGCTCAACGTAGCGACTTCAGAGACAGCTCATTTTGTTTATCTGCACTTGTTCAATCATCTGGTTAACATTCTGAGTGTTTTGGGGGGCTCAGAGGGCTTTGGGCACTGTTTGGGGTACTTTTAAAGGGAAAACTACATTTCCCATGAAATCTTGCTTTGCGGGCTCGTTTCTGATTGGCTCCATCACAGATGCCATTTTCTGCCTTCCCTTCATGAGTATCCTATGCAGGGCTTGGACTCTCCTTCTCGTCTCAGCAGATTAACCCTTCATCAGCCAGATAAGTGCATTTTAGCTAATTCTGGTTTAAAATACTTAATCTTAGACACTGTATTTGGGTATACCTTATACTTTCAGACGTTTTGACCCTGTGAGGATGTCAGTTCCCTTGGAACTTGGAGCTAGGCCTAAGACTAAGAATACTGGGGTGTCTGTGACCCCCATTGTGCATTGCTCCTCATGTCAATCAGGGCTGCCTAGAGAATACTCACGTAATTTATGCCGCTCATACGCTGCTACCCCTGAATCTCCCCCAGGGGCCTCCAGCCATGCACTAGAGCCACTGTTGATCCAAGAGTTTAAGGCCACTCCTAGAGACCTAAGGTCTACCTTACCGCTCGTTCCATCCCAATTACAGGGGTCTTCCAGTCCTGGCAGCCCCCTTCTTCTATCAGGTCTTCCTTACCTAAGCCACGAGGTGTACCTGATGTATCAGACTCCTCCTTCGAGGAACCGTTGGTGGACTCGGATCAGGGTGAATGTACCTCCGTGGTATCCTCCCAATTCTTTGGGGACCCCATTTAGGCTGACCCTGATCCCTCAGCTGAAGGCCTGATCAGGGAAGTATTTGCTACGCTGAACATTTCCCTGGTCTCTGAGACTCTTAAGGACCCTTCTGATGTGTTTCATGAACCTAAGAAGCAGTGTACCTTCTTTCCCCCTAATCCCACTCTTGAACAACTTGTGTTAGATGAGTGGAAGTCCCCTGATAAGAAATGTACTGTGTCTAGAAAGTTTGCTAAGCTGTATGCCTTCTCTGAAGCAGCCCTAGCGCAGTGGGCTCATCCTCCTAAGGTGGTCGCCCAAGTTTCTAGACTTTCTAAGTCCACTGCTCAGCCTGTTGCAGACACTTCTGTCCTTAAGGATTGGACTGACAGGAAGCCTGAGTGAAGGCCATCTTTGCTACTACAGGCACTTCATTGCTTCCCTCATTTGCCTCCGCTTGGGTGAACAGGGCCATTGCAGTTTGGACTGAACAGCTCACTGTGGCTGTCCATCAGGGTGCTCCCACTGCTGACCTGCTGTGGCTTCTGGCCAGCATCTCTGAAGCGCAGCATTATTTTTCTGCTTCTATCTTTGATGCCGTACGGTGGGAGGCTAGGGTTTTTACCATATCTGTCATAGCCAGACGGGCTCTTTGGCTCAAGATCTGGTCCACAGTCACTGCCTCTAAGAAAGTCTTACTTTCGTTACCCTTTCAGGGAACGTCTTTGTTTGGGCCGGAGCTTAAGGACCTTATCAATAAGGCCACTGGCGGTAAGAGTACACTGTTACCCTTAGTCTCCAAGAAGAAGCCTCTAGTTAAAAGGAATCAGCTTTTTTGTCCCTTTCAGGCTGAAGCATGTCCCACGAACCAGGCGGTTCCCCAGGCCCCACACTCCTCCTCCAAGCCCAAGCAACAATGGAGGTCCAAGCAGTCCTCCACCAAGCCCAAGACCTCCAAACCTTCTTTGGGATGACTTGCTAAACTCCGGTCCCCACGCGCAAGTGGGTGGCCGTTTATGCCACTTCTTCAATGTCTGGACAGACCCATGGTGGATCCATGTGTTTTGCATGTAGTCGCGGAGGGGTACAGGATCCCTTTCACTTCTCTTCTTCCGTTCAGGTCCTTTTGGACCTCAAGAATATCAATCCCTTCATGGTCAAGACTCATTATCACCAGGAGTCCCTGAGGATGGTGATTGCGGTCATGTCTCCTGGGAAATTTCTCTCCTCTCTGGACCTTCAGGATGCATACCTGCATATAGCCATACATCCAGAGAGCTGGCAGTACCTCAGGTTTGCTTGCGACCAAGGGCATTTTCAGTTTTCTGCTCTTCCCTTTGGTCTTCAATCGTGTCCTGGGTGTGTTAGGGTCCGTCCTACACAGGGGCGGCATCAGAGTCGCTCCATACATGGACGGATCTGTGCAATCTCCTGAAGGGCAGACCCTTCCTGATATCCTGCTGGACAACTGTGATGAAGGATGCCAGCCTATCCGGCTGGGGTGCAGTCCTGGATCACAAGAACTCCCAGGGTAGGTGGTTTCCGGAGGAGTCTCTCCTTCCCATCAATGTCCTGGAACTTCAAGCAATATTTCATGCTCTCCGGACGGAACGTTCAAGCTGGAGGATTGCCCAATTCGAGTCCAGTCTGACAATGCCATGGCCATGGCTTACATCAACAAGCAAGGCGGAACAAGATGTGTCGCAGCTTGGTTGGAAGTCTTGGGTAGAAGAACATGTTCCTGCCATATCTGCAGTTCATATTCTCAGCATAGAGAACCTTCTGGCAGACTTCCTAAGTCAACGCATAGTGGACAGCGGAGAGTGGGAACTGCATTAAGAAGTGTTCCTCCTCATTTTTCGGAAGTGGGGACTTCCTTGTATTGATCTGATGGTGACAAGGCACAATCGGAAGGTTCCGTTTGTCTGCTCCCACTGGAGGGACCCTCTAGCTCTCTCAGTGGATGCCATGTTGATCCCATGGTGCTTTTCTCTGGCATACATCTTGCCTCCAATTCCCATGCTATACATGGTGTTGTGGAAACCGCATCTGGAAGGTTCTCCAGTCATTCTGATTGCTCCGTACTGGCCTCGTCAGGCTTGGTTTCCGGATCTTCTGGATCTCTCTGTGGCGGAGCCCTTCCGGCTTCCCTGCTGTCTGGATCTTCTTTTACAGGGGTACCCGTGGAAGGAGGATGACGGCATGGAAATTGAATCCTCAATATTGAAGAAGAAGGGTTTCTTTTCGGGCGTGGTGGCCACTATGCTTAGTGCCCACAAGCATGTTTTCTCCAAAGCGTACCACAGAGTCTGGTCCACCTTTCTCTCTTGGTGTGCTGATAGGGATCTTTCCCATGATTTTGATCTTCCTACGATCCTGTCTTTTTTGCAGGACAGGGTAGATAAGGGACTCAGCTTGAGTTCCCTGAAGGTTCAGACTTATGTCCTTCCTGATATCAGGGTTTTCTTTCAGGGTGTTGCCCATGCTCGTCCTGCCTTTAAGAACCCCGCTCCTCAGTGGGATCTTAACTTTGTTTTGGGCATCCTTCAGTGTCTCCCATTTGAGTTATTTGCTACTATTCCTCTACATCTACTGACTTGGAAGATGGCTTTTCTCCTGGCGATAGTGTCTGTTCGCCAAGTTGCTGAATTGCACGTCTAGTCTTGTAAACCACCCTTTTTGGTGTTTCACAAGGACAAGGCTATTCTTCTCACTTCTCAGGAGTTCCTCCAGAAGGTGGTCTCTGACTTCCACATTAATCATGAAATCGTGGTGCACTCCTTCTGTCCTGGCCCTACATCTGACAAGGAAAGGGATCTTCACTTGTTGGATATGGGGCGCTGCCTTAAGTTCTATTTGCACCGCACTGAGTCTATTCATCAGTTTGATGCACTTTTTGTCATTCCTGAGGATCCCAGGGCAGGTAGATTGGCATCCAAGGTTACCATAGCTTCCTGGATTAAGTCTACTATTCGTAGGGCTTACGAATTGTGGAAGAAGCCTGTTCTGTTTTGTTTCACGGCTCATTCCACCAGGTCTATCGGGGCCTCTTTGGCCTATAAGGATCAGGCCTCAGCTGATCAGCTGTGCAAGGCGGCCACTTGGTCATCTGTGCACATCTTCTCTAAACACTACTGTGTTGATGTCCTGGCATTGGCCAGCTTTGATAGGAAGATCCTGGAGGCAGTCTTGCCTGTCTAGGGTCTTCTATGTCTCTTCGGTACTCCTTAACTGTTGGCTCTAGTTTTGACTTCTGACTTCCCACCTCTGGGAAACTCAATGTTTGGACATCCCAAAGTTACCATTAACCTATATTGGAAGACAGAGAAAAGAGGATTTTAGTCTTACCTGTTAAATCCTTTTCTCTTAGTCCACATAGGTTACTGGTCTCCCACCCTGTTAAGAGACCATGCTCACAGCTCTCCTTCAGGAGTCCTTTTGGATTCATGCCCACAGGAGTCTTCTTAACCCTTCTTGCTACCTAGTCAATAGTTAGTGTTTCAAATCTTTCTGGAGGGGATTGGCTGGGGACCAGCTAGGAGAGGAGGAAGGCACCACCCTGCACTTCTTTTCAAGAATTGTTCCTGCCAATAAAGGGGTGGTCACCTTCCCAAAGTTACCAGTAACCTATATGGACTAAGAGAAAATGATTTAACAGGTAAGACTAAAATCCTCTTATGTGTCTTGTGAATTTTACCCTGGTGTCTTTGTTCAAGAGAGAACAACTTCAACTAGTCCTGGATGCCATGTTCAAGAAGGCAGACATGACAGCTGGTGGCAGTTTTTCAAACTGAAGCAGGCAGACAGCAATGCCTTGCATTCCATTTTGGTCTTTAACCATTTGGGTGCCAACCTTGTAACATAGTAACATGGTAAGTTAGGTTGAAAAAAACAGTCCATCAAATTCAACCTTTACCACATCACCCAGAGAAATGAGAATTATATACGCTTTCCTGCTGCCAAATAAATTAGTCTTTATCTGAACTTCCTGATCTGCCTACTAATACATAGTATAACCTTGTATGTTACCTCTTGAAATAAATGCATCTAATTGTCTCTTAAATGTATACATTGCATCTGCCATTACCACAACCTTGGATAAGGAATTCTACAATTTAACAGACCTTACTGTAAAAAATTGTGCTGAAGTCAAAACCCCCTTTTTGTTGTTTTCAAAGGGTGTCCCCTAGTTTTTGTATTAGGTCTTGGAATGAATAGCTCACCAGAGAGATCCTTGTATTGACCTCTCATACTTGTACATTGTGATAAGATCTCTCTTTAGTTGTCTTTTGTCAATAGTAAACAAACCAAGTTTGTCTTGATATTACTCATATGTCAGTTCTTCCATTCCCTTAACCCTCTAAGGACTGTTGATTTGTCAAGACCATCACCGGTGTCCTTGCCCCAAGGACTGATGATAGTCCTGGTATGTCATGTATTTTGTGCTCACAGCTCTCCTTCAGGAGAGCTGTGAGCACTAACGGTGTCTGAAATTGACCGGTGCAAGACCAGAGTGGTCACTATCAGACCCCCATTCTGTGTATTCGAGGTGAGGTTTTACCAATGACAAAGCTTATGCTATGGACTCTTGCTTCAATATACCTTTTTACGCAAGACAGGATATTGTTTGCTTGTAAGATTTACTAGATTGGTAAAGTGGGCTGGAGAGGCCAACCTCATGAATTTTATAAGGTTGTGCTAACAAACGTCTCACTGCACTTCCATATAACCACACATACACTGTCTGGTACCACAACCTTACACTTCTAGTAGCCACAGAACCACTCATGCACCTATGCCTTCGTCCAGTGTCCACTGATAACATATAACCACGCATACACTGCCTGACACACCAGTCTTGTTCCAGTGTCCATGGGTAGCCACAGAACCACTACTTTAGTCTGATTTCCAGGTGCCATGCTCCAGGCACCCCCAAAGTATGTCAACCCATAATAATGGGGCACCATTTTTTATCATGCTGGCACTAGGTACTGAATACAATAAGAAATGATGTGGTGTTGAAAGATTTTAGAATTATTGAATAATTAAATAGTAAAAAGGTTGTGTTTTTTCCTATAGCAACACTTTCTGGAAAGAGTTGTGCTCACTGGCTTAGAGGGGACTCCTCTGGTGCCGCTGGGGGATATTATTGCTGCAAATCATGGCACAAAGGGGTGGGTCTTAACCTTGAGCGGGTGTGGGGTTTACTGGGAGCATCACAAAAGTGGGAGGAACTAGGCGGGGAAGTAGGAGACTTGGTAGGGCAGGGTGGGGAGGAGCAGAAGTGGGCAGAGCTTCAGAGGAAACTCCACACACCCAGAGAAGCAGCCACTCTTCCTGGAGACCTGGTAATGCACTGTCAAAATAAGAATCTCCGGGGCAAATCTGGAGAGTTTCCAGGTATGAATATATGCTTTATATAGTTATTGAGCTAGGTTAGCTTAGTGTTTACCATGCAACCATGCATTTTAGGTCTTAAAATTGAAAATACCTTTTTGTGCTCCTGTTAATTCATTTTTTACCTTTGAATTATATTACTGACACCTTAAGGATGGGATTCTGGGTATATGGTTCTCATTATTGGTGCAGAGGTAAGAGATATAATCACAAACACAATTCCAATAAGCAGAGTAGACAAGTTGCCAAGAGGTCCAAATTGTTTGGGGCACCTCAGTGGTTCTTGCCACACCCACATTCTGAGGTGGGTGTGGCCAGAGACCTGTACCAGATACCTACTACTGGTTTGTAGTGTTTGCTTTATTTGACAGTTTCCATGCCCCTATACTAGCCTCTATTTAAAATTACAGTCAACCCCCTTTTGACTTAACACTGCACAAATGCAGAATATGTAAAGTCAGGCTGCCATGAAAGCAGAAATTCACTGAACTCTCATTCTGTGTGTAAAACAAATATATGAAAAAAGAATAAAAAACAAAAATTCGACATATCTTATGCACTTGCAGAATATATAAAGTCAAAATGAGACATTGCATACTTCTCTGGTGCACAAAGGGACAACAGCTTTTTTATGTTTGATCTAGTTGAAGAGCCCGTTACACGGGCCACAGTGCCAATGCCAGCCGGTCGCGGGGTAGTCATGCACAGCAGAGACTGCCCACGTTGCGGCTGATAAAGTGCCATCTGGTCGCGGGGCAGTCATGCCCAGTAGAGACTGCCCACGCCGTGGCTGACTCAGAGCGGGACTCTCCTCTGGAGTGCCCCACTCCATATCGGCATTGTCACGGGCAGTCTCTACTGCACATGACTGCAGCACGTGCAGCAGTCTCTACTGCGCATGACTGCGGCGTTACACACGTTTTAGTGAATTATTATAGGATGATGTTATAGGCACGAATGAGTGGGGCTGAGGACAGAGTCATGTGAGAAGTGAGGGTGGGTGGGGCTAAGGGTCTTAAGTGTTACTTGCCTAGAGATTGAGATATAAATCTGGCCCTGGATGTAATCATTTTCAATGCTTTCTACAGCACAAACCCCAATTGAAGAGTTCACACCTACGCCAGCATTCCCAGCACTACAGTACCTGGAAAGTGTGGATGAAGGAGGAGTGGCCTGGAGGGCAGGGCTTAGGATGGGAGACTTTCTAATTGAGGTAACAAATGTAATTTATTATAGTAATGATCAGAATAAATGTTTTTTGTTCTGTATGGTGTAGTTGATATAAATGGGGCTTCCACTGAATGCTTGGGAGGTTTCCAGTGCATTTGTGTCCCCTATAGTGCAGCTGGTGTGCCCCACAATTGTTCTAAATCACCATTATTCATGCAACCACCTGAGAATTGGTAGAAAAACAGTAGTTTGTTGCCTCTGTATATACAGAGGCTTTCCTGCTGTTCAACACTACAAATCCCATCGTCCTCAACTAGACATTGGCTGGTTGGGGATGATGGGACATGTAGTCCTTAATAAGGGTATCAGGGTGCCCACCACTGATCTAAGGGGAAACTCATTTTGTTTAAAATAGTGTTATTTACTTTTAATGGTGAAGTATCATCTAAAATGGAACCGGATGATATCCATTTAAAGTGGAACTATCAGTCATACAAAAGTGTCCCCCAATTAATTTTTACTATAGCATAATGCATATAAAACCTTTGATAATCCTTATTAGGTCAGGCATTATTTAGAAAGCTAAGTTATTCAGACACTCACCGGCAGATGACAGAGCAGACATCTTGCGGGAGGCATCTGTATGCCTTCACTGTGCTTCCCTGTCTCCTTACTGATTGGCTAGGAGAAATTGAATTGTACTTTAAGGTACAGACAGGGATGGACAGTGCAAGCATGCAGATGTCTTTTCAGCACAATGCCTGCCAGTGAGTCTCCAAATAACATTTCTAAATAATGCCAGACCTAATAAGGATTATCAAAGGATTTATATGCATTTCTCTATAGTAAAAATTAATTTGGGGGGGGGGCACTTTTGTATGACTGATATTTCCACTTTAAATATATGCTCTTAGCAAGCAATTGCAAAAGTTAGTATCCTGGTACAAAATTTCAAAAACCTGTCATAAACAAATGAGCAGGAGGCTAACAGATACACATTTTATCAAGTTTGATTTAAAAAAATTAGACCTGAAACAGATCCTTCTTTTGTGATTCACATCCTTTTCTTTTCAGACTACTTAGGCTCTTATGTATTTGTTATCTTAGTTATGAATGACATTTCACCGATTAGGAACAGGCGTCAGATGGTCATGTTTAGCTGACTGTATACAGAGGATGATGTACTAAGATCAAACACACCGCACCATAGGAGACAAGTTAAAATTCCCCAAATTCCCAATTATTTTAAATGGGGCTCTTTTACTCATGGAATGCTTAGGAGGTGTATGCACTAAGGTGTGATAAAGAGGTAATAAAGTGGCTATGACTTCTCCATATGCTCTTACACACCAGAATGCCACAGCACCCTGGTTGAGAACCACTGCTCTAAGATTGCTCCAACTTTGGAGATCTTAGTACATGGGCTGCATATAATAAAATAGGGATTGGAAAATTGATGTAACTGGAGAAGTCATCTCTGCTTTATCCCCTCTTTATCACATCTTAGTGTGTAACCCCTAATATGTTAAAGCCCCATTTATTTCAATACAGAGTTTTATTTGTTTCGGTGCAATTGGTTTTCCCTGAAATTGCACCAGTGTATGTGGTGATGCATTAAGGCATAATAAAGATATCATAATTACTCCAGTAAGAACTTCTCCAATCCCTATGTTATTCTTTGGAGTCCAGGGTGGGCCATCTGAAGACCTTCAGCTATTCAAGGCTACAATTTTCACCCAGCTTCTGGGTTGTTGAGACTTGTACGTCAAAACAGCTAGTGGATCTTAGATTGCCCATCTTTGTGCTGATATTTTCAGCTCCAAACTTTTGGACACATCAACAGCCCATGCTTTAAGAATATCCCTACTGGATTAATCACAATCACTGACCTACTGATTAACCACGTGTGATCATGCATTATTGGTGTGTCGTGGGGTCTAACACTGAGAATCACTCTCTTTGTGTATAGACTACATAGCATAACATAGGAATTTTTATGCTGGATAATTTATCTCCTCCTTGTCATACCTTATGTTTCTTTAGTGCACTTCCCCTTTACCATGTCTTATGCACCTATGAAATGTATTTATTTATTTTTTATTTATTTTATTTTTTTTTACAAATTTTGGCTAGGCATGATATTTAAAAGGATGAAGACTCTATTAATTATTAGGTGATGCTGCCCTTTTCAACAACACCAAATATATCATTGGTTTGTTGATCTCTCCAAACATGACCAAAACATTTTTACCCAGAGTGCAATTTTTTATTGAGATTCCAAAAAGCAAAGGACAAACAATTATCCAGGAGTGTATTTTTTATATGTACTATTGGCAGATTCTTATTGTTCTACATTTAGTATTAACATACATTTCTAAAACAACATTTGTGTTTTTTGTGTCAATTTTTTTACAAAAATTAGCAATAAATGTATTTATTAGCAATTTATAAAAAAACTAGTTGAACAGCCCGTTACACGGGCCACAGTGCCACTGCCACCCGGTCACGGGGCAGTCGAGACTGCCCGAGCCACGGCTGATACAGAGCTGGATGCTCCTTCGGAGCGCCCAGCTTTGTATCAGCCGCAGCACGGGCAGTCTCTACTGTGCATGACTGCAGCATGCGCAGTCATGAGTCTACTGCGCATGTCACGGCGTTACACACGATTTAGCGAATTATTATATAGGACTATTAAAAATTTCTTTTTTTTACATGATTTGCATCATTTTGCACTCAGGAGTGGCTCTGGGTTTTTCGTGGGGGCCCTAAGCGAAAAATGCACTTTTCTCCTACATTAGATTCCTAATAAAACATTTCCATTTGATTTTGCTTACATGCTGCAGGGCACATTTCATACACATGATGCGATGAACAACATTAGATGTGTCTCAGGAAACTTTGTCCTTGATTTTGTGGATTCTGTAGGAATGTGGTATGGGCACCTTATCTGAGCTACATATGTGTGCATAGGTTCCATATGTACTTTTTAGGCTGGGAGATGTACCATTTTCAGTTGAATTTGTAAGTGAGTTTTTCACCACTAATTGCTTCAAGTTGAGGGGCTGTTATTAAGAAAGAAGAGGAGGTCTAGGGAATATTCTTTTTAATCTGTCATTGGTATGTAGTATTGTTTGAAGTTCTTTTGAGTGTTTGTGAAGTACTTGTAGCTGTGGGTTCTGGTGACTACTAATGGAACTCAGCTACCTTCCTGTGGTTGTTTATATTCCAGGAGAGTTCTTCTGGGTATACTGGTGGCTCTCTGAATTTGGAGGTCCCTTATCTTGTCATTTTATCTCTGACTAATAAACTCTCTCCTGAGATTTTTAAAATGTTGATCTCGGTCAGAAGCCTCAGAGCATATGTAGTTATACTTTAGGGCCTGGCTGTAAACAATAAAGTTTTTGTGTTTTCTGGGGTGAAAATGCCCATTTCTGAGATAATTAGGCCTGTCTTTTGGTTTGTGATGCAGAGATTTCTAGATGGAGTTGTTACTAATACTGACTGTAGTATCCAGAAAGTTAATTTGTGTGGGTGAGTGGCTGAGTTTGAGGTTAATGGTAGGATGGAAAACATTGTAATTTTTATGAAATGACAAAAGTTCATCTTCTCTGGCATTCCAAATGATTATGATATCATCTATGTAATGGAGGTAGACCAGAGGCTTTATCTGGCAAGTGGACAAGAATTCCTCCCCCAATTTTGTCATGGATAGGTTGCTATATTGAGATGTCATTTGTGTTTCCATGACAGTTCCAATCTTTTTTATGTATAGTTCTTGCCAAAAAATTAAACAATTATGTGTAAGCATAAAGTGTATTATTTGGGTTACAGGTTCTGTGAGTAAGCCCTCTTGTTCTAGGAATGTTTTGTAGGCCACAAACATGGATCGCTAATACATGTTTATTATTGTCATGTTTATTATCATTGTTATATATAAAAAAATAGCCAAGTAAGTGTTTGATCATCTGTACCTGTTGCTGTTTGCAGATGGACTTTAGTCACTGAAATGATGTACATATGGTGGACCTGCTGTCTCTGTCTATGACTTTTTGCTGTGCATATGTTTGTTTTAAACTCCATTAAAGGACACACTGTGTGGAGCTTCCCACACATACCAGAAGTTGATTCTGGTTATTTGGGTGATAGTGTTCTGATTGCCATGGTGACCTTCAGTTTCAGTGGCTATCCATTCTAGCTCCGTGTTGGTGGTGGTGGGGGTATTTAAATACACATTACCAGTCAAAACTTTGAATGCATCTGTTTGAATCAAGGTTTTTCATGATTATCTATGCTTGTAACCGTATAAAGCATATCTATAAACAGTATTTCATTATATGATACATAAACCTATTTAAGCTGATAATCATAATTTAATTGCATACAAGAATTGCATTTTTAAATGAAAGAGAAATAGTCACCCAAAGCAAGGGGACTTCAATTTGAAGATTGTCAGTTATGTCTGAAATGTGCATGAAGGTGTTCTTGTTAGATGTTCACTGAGATATCTATCTTGGTACCTAATTAGCTATTAGTTACTACTTATTAAAAGGTGAGGTTCCATGATTACTATTAGTGTTGAGCGAGCATGCTCGGCCGATGCTCGGATCGGCACGAGCATCGCTCTGCTCGGCACATGGCGGTACTCGTACGAGTACCGCATGTGCTCGCCCGCCATGTTCGTGTCTCCTCCCCGCACGTTTTGCGCCTGCTGCGCAGCCAATAAACGTGCAGGGAGGCTCTGACATCGGTGTAATGCCAGCAGCCATGTTGGCTGCTGGCATTACACTGATTGGCTGGCCAGAACCCGTGGTCAGGTGCTGTATAGCACCTGACCAGCGAGTTCGGCTCAGTCTGAGCCAGGGAGAGCTGAGGATAGGAAGGGAAAGGCAGTGTAGGGAGGAAAAAAACAAAAATTGTGAAAAAAAAAGAACCAAAAGTCCTTTTTAGGACTACTGTGTGTGGGGGCAGCAGGTTATTTGGTGTGGGGGGAAAAAAACAAAAAAAAAAAAAAAAAATATATATATTCTGTGTAGTGTGCAAAGTTGCAGATTAGAGCACATTCTGTTTAGTGTGCACAGTTGCAGATTAGAGCACATTCTGTTTAGTGTGCAAAGTTGCAGATTAGAGCACATTCTGTTTAGTGTGCAAAGTTGCAGATTAGAGCACATTCTGTTTAGTGTGCAAAGTTGCAGATTAGAGCACATTCTGTTAAGTCTTCAAACTAAAATATCAAAGTCACGTATTCCATTCAGTGTGCGTCGCCGCAGTTTAGCAGCACATTCTGAGTACTGTGCAGAGTTGCAGAATAGGAAGAAATACTGTTAAGTCTTCAAACTAAAATATCAAAGTCACATATTCCATTCAGTGTGCTTCGCCGCAGTTTAGCAGCACATTCTGTGTACTGTGCAGAGTTGCAGAATAGGAAGAAATACTGTTAAGTCTTCAAACTAAAATATCAAAGTCACATATTCCATTCAGTGTGCTTCGCCGCAGTGTAGCAGCACATTCTGTGTACTGTGCAGAGTTGCAGAATAGGAAGAAATACTGTTAAGTCTTCAAACTAAAATATCAAAGTCACATATTCCATTCAGTGTGCTTCGCCGCAGTGTAGCAGCACATTCTGTGTACTGTGCAGAGTTGCAGAATAGGAAGAAATACTGTTAAGTTTTTAAAACTAAAATTTAAAAGTCACATATTCCATTCAGTGTGCTTCGCCGCAGTGTAGCAGCACATTCTGAGTACTGTGCAGAGTTGCAGAATAGGAAGAAATACTGTTAAGTCTTCAAACTAAAATATCAAAGTCACATATTCCATTCAGTGTGCTTCGCCGCAGTTTAGCAGCACATTCTGTGTACTGTGCAGAGTTGCAGAATAGGAAGAAATACTGTTAAGTCTTCAAACTAAAATATCAAAGTCACATATTCCATTCAGTGTGCTTCGCCGCAGTGTAGCAGCACATTCTGTGTACTGTGCAGAGTTGCAGAATAGGAAGAAATACTGTTAAGTCTTCAAACTAAAATATCAAAGTCACATATTCCATTCAGTGTGCTTCGCCGCAGTGTAGCAGCACATTCTGTGTACTGTGCAGAGTTGCAGAATAGGAAGAAATACTGTTAAGTTTTTAAAACTAAAATTTAAAAGTCACATATTCCATTCAGTGTGCTTCGCCGCAGTGTAGCAGCACATTCTGTGTACTGTGCAGAGTTGCAGAATAGGAAGAAATACTGTTAAGTCTTCAAACTAAAATTTAAAAGTCACATATTCCATTCAGTGTGCTTCGCCGCAGTGTAGCAGCACATTCTGTGTACTGTGCACAGTTGCAGAATAGGAAGAAATACTGTTAAGTCTTCAAACTAAAATATCAAAGTCACATATTCCATTCAGTGTGCTTCGCCGCAGTTTAGCAGCACATTCTGTGTACTGTGCAGAGTTGCAGAATAGGAAGAAATACTGTTAAGTCTTCAAACTAAAATTTAAAAGTCACATATTCCATTCAGTGTGCTTCGCCGCAGTGTAGCAGCACATTCTGTGTACTGTGCACAGTTGCAGAATAGGAAGAAATACTGTTAAGTCTTCAAACTAAAATATCAAAGTCACATATTCCATTCAGTGTGTTTCAACGCCGTTTAACAGCCTATTCTGTGTACTCTGTACAGTTCCAGAATTATAAGAAATACTGTTAAGTTTTCAAACTCAAATATTAAAGTCACTTATTCCATTCAGTGTGTTTCAACGCCGTTTAACAGCCTATTCTGTGTACTCTGCAGAGTTGCAGAATAGTAAGAAATACTGTTAAGTTTTCAAACTCAAATATTAAAGTCACATATTCCATTCAGTGTGTTTCAACGCCGTTTAACAGCCTATTCTGTGTACTCTGCACAGTTGCAGAATAGGAAGAAATACTGTTAAGTTTTCAAACTCAAATATTAAAGTCACTTATTCCATTCAGTGTGTGTCACCGCAGTTTAGCAGCCTATTCTGTGTACTCTGCACAGTTGCAGAATAGGAAGAAATACTGTTAAGTTTTCAAACTCAAATATTAAAGTCACTTATTCCATTCAGTGTGTTTCAACGCCGTTTAACAGCCTATTCTGTGTACTCTGCAGAGTTGCAGAATAGTAAGAAATACTGTTAAGTTTTCAAACTCAAATATTAAAGTCACATATTCCATTCAGTGTGTTTCAACGCCGTTTAATAGCCTATTCTGTGTACTCTGCACAGTTGCAGAATAGGAAGAAATACTGTTAAGTTTTCAAACTCAAATATTAAAGTCACTTATTCCATTCAGTGTGTGTCACCGCAGTTTAGCAGCCTATTCTGTGTACTCTGCACAGTTGCAGAATAGGAAGAAATACTGTTAAGTTTTCAAACTCAAATATTAAAGTCACATATTCCATTCAGTGTCTTTCACCGCCGTTTAACAGCCTATTCTGTGTACTCTGTACAGTTCCAGAATTATAAGAAATACTGTTAAGTTTTCAAACTCAAATATTAAAGTCACATATTCCATTCAGTGTCTTTCACCGCCGTTTAACAGCCTATTCTGTGTACTCTGCAGAGTTGCAGAATAGTAAGAAATACTGTTAAGTTTTCAAACTCAAATATTAAAGTCACATATTCCATTCAGTGTGTTTCAACGCCGTTTAACAGCCTATTCTGTGTACTCTGCACAGTTGCAGAATAGGAAGAAATACTGTTAAGTTTTCAAACTCAAATATTAAAGTCACATATTCCATTCAGTGTGTTTCAACGCCGTTTAACAGCCTATTCTGTGTACTCTGCACAGTTGCAGAATAGGAAGAAATACTGTTAAGTTTTCAAACTCATATATATTAAAGTCATATATATCGTGTAAGATGAAGAAGGCGGGTAAAAAGGGACGGGGAAGTGGACGTGATCCTGAAAGTTCAGGGCGCGGGTCAGGACGCGGAGAAACTGTGCCTGGTGCCAGAGCACAAGAAAGAAAGACATCCACCATACCTAGCTTCATGTCTGATTTCACAGGGCGTCGCAGGACATCACTCTCGAGGTCCGACCAGTGCGAACAGGTGGTCGGTTGGATGACAGCTGATACTGCTTCCAGTCGGTTAAGCACCACCCTGTCTTCCACCAAGTCCACTCTCAGTAGCCAAGAGTCTGGTCAACATAATCCTCACTCTGATCATCCTTCCTCCCACCATACACGGTCTGGTCAAAGAAGTGATCCCACACTGGGATATAGTGATGAGCTCGTCTCATCACCAATCCTTCATTTGACCCTCTCTCCAAGCACGCTTGCAGAGGAACATGACATCTTGTGCCCTGATTCACAACCTCTAGAGGCTACCCAATCACAAGAAGATGACAGATGTGAACGGCATTTAAGGTCAAAGGAAGTAGTGGATGATGATGATGATGATGATGAGACACAGTTGCCATTAAATCAACCACTATTTCCGTCTCAAGACCTTGTTGAGGAGAATGTTATACAGTTGTCAATGACTGAGTATGTGGTGGGATCAAGACTTGAGGAGGATGATCAGAGTGAGGAAGTGGAGGAGGACTTGGTGGACGATGAGGTGACTGACCCCACCTGGGAAGGTGTAGAGCCGAGCGATGACAGCAGTCCTGAGGGTGAGCCATCTGCAGCACCGCAACAGGCTGGAAGAGGCAGTGGTGTGGCAACAGAAAGAAGGCGGACCGCACCAAACCGGCCCGCAAATGTTCCACGGAGCACCCCCTTGCGTAAATCTACCTTGCCAAAGGGTAGGTGTTCCGCGGTATGGCGTTTTTTTAAGGAAAGTGCGGACGACAAAAGAATTGTAGTTTGCAACCTGTGCCACACCAGAATGAGCCGAGGCATGAACACTAGAAACCTCACCACCACCAGCATGATCCGACACATGGCATCCAAGCACCGTAGTAAGTGGGAGGAACGCCTGGATCGCCCATCTGTGTCTGCAGGCCACACCACTGCCTCCTCTTCCCCTGTTTTCGGTGCCGGCCAATCGCCTGTCGAAGGCGCAGGCCCGCATACCTCCCGCCCTGCACCTGTAGCATCTGAAGCACCATCAGCGACCACATCCACTTCCCTGTCCCAGCACAGCGTCCAAATGTCGTTACCCCAGGCATTTGAGCGCAAGAGAAAGTACCCAGCCACCCACCCACAGGCCATAGCACTAACCTCACACCTTTCAAAATTACTGGCCATCGAAATGCTGCCATTTAGGCTTGTGGACACTGAGTCCTTCCGCAGCCTGATGGCAGCAGCTGTCCCTCGGTACGCGGTCCCCAGCCGCCACTACTTTTCCCGGTGTGCCATCCCCGCATTACACCACCATGTGTCCCGTAACATCACCCGTGCCCTGACCAACGCAGTTACTGGGAAGGTCCACTTAACGACTGACACATGGACAAGTGCTTGTGGCCAGGGACGCTACATTTCCCTGACGGCACACTGGGTGAATGTCGTGGAGGCTGGGAGCGACTCGGACCCTGGGATGGCACGGGTGCTACCCACGCCGAGGATTGCGGGCCCTACCTCCATCAGGGTTTCCACCAGCACCTATGTTATTGGCTCCTCCTCCTCCGTTTCCACCTCCGAATTCTCTACACACACCGCCACTCCCCCATCAGCCAGTAGCTGGAAGCAGTGTAGCACTGCAGTGGGGAAGCGTCAACAGGCCGTGCTGAAGCTGATCTGCCTTGGGGACAAACAGCACACGGCCTCAGAGCTGTTGCAGGGGATTAGTCACCAGACCGAGCAGTGGCTCTCGCCACTCAACCTGCAACCAGGCATGGTTGTGTGTGATAATGGGCGTAACTTGGTGGCGGCTTTGGAGCTCGGCAAGCTCACACACGTACCATGCCTAGCGCATGTATTTAATTTAGTGGTGCAGCGATTTCTAAAAACCTACCCCAATGTGCATGATCTCTTGACCAAGGTGCGCCGCGTGTGTGCACATTTCCGTAAGTCATCTACAGCTTCGGCCGGCCTGTTGAAGCTGCAGCAGCGCTTACAATTGCCAGCTCACCGGCTGCTGTGTGACGTGAGCACGCGCTGGAACTCCACCTTCCACATGTTGGCCCGGCTTTGTGAGCAGCAGAGGGCAGTAGTGGAGTACCAGCTGTTACACGGTCGTCGCCTCTCCATTCAACTTCCTGTAATCAGAAGTGAGGAGTGGGAATGGATGTCAGACCTCTGCGAGGTTTTACGCAATTTTGAGGAATCGACACAGATGGTGAGCGGCGATAACGCTATTATCAGTGTAACCATCCCACTTCTGTGTCTACTGAAACGCTCGCTGCTCACAATTAAAACCGACGCTTTGCATGTGGAAGAGGTGGAAATGGGGGAGGAAGAGCTTACACAAGGTGATAGCCAGAGCACGCTCACTTCGTCTTCTCAGCGACAATTGGAGGAGGCGGAGGAGGAGGAGGAGGAGGAGGAGGAGGAGGAAGACACGGTTGCCTCCGCTACAGAGGGTAGCCATGGAACTTTAGTTCCATCTCTTCAGCGTGGGTGGGCAGAAGAGGAGGAAGAGGATGAGGATATTGAGAGTCAGCCTCCTGGTGAGGACAGCGAAATCTTGACTGTTGGTACTCTGGCACACATGGCTGACTTTATGTTAGGCTGCCTTTCCCGTGACCCACGCGTTGTACGCATTTTAGACAACACGGATTACTGGGTGTTCACCCTTCTGGACCCCCGCTACAAAGAGAATTTCTCATCTCTCATTCCTCCGGTGGAGAGGACAAGCAAAATGGTGCAATACCAGAAGGTTCTTGTTGAAAAATTGCTCCAAAATTTTCCATCTGACAACGCTGGCGGCAGAGTACGTGCTACCTTGGCCAACCGAGAAGGGGAGAAAAGGGGAGCACACAGCAGTTCCGACAAAGGCAGGGCAACACTCTCCAAGGCGTGGGACACCTTCATGACACCCCGCCAGCACCCTCACCCTGATGCGCAGCCTAGTGTCACAAGGAGGGAAAAGTTTTGGAAGATGGTGAAGGAGTACGTAGCAGACCGTGTCAGCGTCCTCAATGATCCCTCTGTGCCTTACAACTACTGGGTGTCCAAGCTGGACACGTGGTATGAACTGTCACTCTACGCCTTGGAGGTGCTGGCCTGCCCTGCCGCCAGCGTTCTGTCTGAGCGGGTATTTAGTGCTGCTGGTGGCATCATAACAGATAAGCGTATCCGCCTTTCCACCGACAATGCTGATAGGTTGACACTTATAAAAATGAACAAGGCCTGGATTTCCCCTGACTTCTCCACTCCACTGGAGGAAAGCCCCGGGGGAACATAAACTCACTTTATATATGTTATTTACAATGATGGGAATACTCTGTATTCCCATTCACCCCTTCCACCCAAAAAACGGGTATATGGTTGACTCTTAATCTTCTCATCCTCCTCCTCCTCTTCCATATGCCCTGTGCTATAATTTTTATATAGGGCCAGCTCACCAGCGGGCCCTGTGATATAATTTTTATATAGGGCCAGCTCACCAGCGGGCCCTGTTTGCCAATTTTTATATAGGTCAGCTCACCAGCGGGCCTTCTCATATAATGTTTTATAGCGTCAGCTCACTAGCGGGCCTTCGCATATAATGTTTAGGATGGTCAGCTCTGCAGCAGACCCTCACCCATAATGTTTTAGATGGTCAGCTCAGCGCACGTTTCCATCTTAATCATGGCCTCAGTTCTGAAAATCAAGGAAATTTTTGGGATAATTTGCCTCTGCGCACGTTTCCCTCTTAATCATGGCCTCACTTCAGAAAATCGATGAAATTTTTGGGAGAATTTGCAGATGATATACAAGTAAATATACAGCAAATACTGTTTGGTAACAATTTTTCGCCTAAAGTCGTTTTTATTTTCCTTTTTGTGTGTTTTACGGTCAGTCTGTAAAAATGGCGTACTACGGGCGAAAGATCGTTCCCAGCAGCGATGTTGGAGTCCAAGGTGCATCCAGACATCCTCCCTATGCTGTCCCTGAACCATTTCTGTAGTGTTTCCATCTTTTTCTGCCCTTTTCCTATGGACCAGGCACCCTCCCCTCATCAGAGCAGGGGGTGCCTGGTGTAATGCTCGAGTCCTCCCATTGACTTCAATGGGGCTCGGATGCTCGGCCGAGCACTCGAGCCTCAGGGGGTGCTCGGTCAGAGCACCCGAACATCCGAGCATTGGGGTGCTCGCTCATCACTAATTACTATACATTCAGTATAGGTAGCATAGGTTCAAGTTTGTCATTCCTGAATGTAAGGGAGCAGAATATTGCAAATATGCTCAATTAAGCAAATAAATAAAAGTCTGTAGTTACTTTAAAACATGAAGGTTAATCTCAGAAACTTTGTCTCTAATTGCTGTGGCCAAAATCATCAAAATATCAGAAACAAGCTGGCACATAAGATGACTAAACAAGGTCAGGCAAGCCAAGGATTGCCTTAGAAAGGCAGACCAAGTTAATTTGAGCTTCAAATCTCAAAAGTGGCAATTAACTTCCTCTGAAATACAAGCTCAGCTAAACACTGCTAGAGTTACCAATGTTTCAATGTCAACTGTTCAGCAGAGGTTGCATGAAACTGTCCTACCTAGAAGAACTGCTGTAAATAAATAATTGTTAAGAGTGCATAATAAGTGGAAGATATTTGACTGGGCTAAAGAACACAAAAACTAGATGTTTGAGGAGTGAAAGTCAGTCTTGTGGACCAATGAGTCAAATTTTGGGTCCAACCACAGAGTATTTTTAAGACACAGAGAGGATGATCACATGAGTTATGCATATTTGGCAGGAGGCAGTGTCATGGGATAGGTTTTCTTTGCTGGAAGCTGAGTTGGTGATCTTTACCAAATACATGGCAAACTCAACCAACATGGCTATCATATATTTTAGTGGCATGCCATTCCATCAGGATTACAGCTATTTGGGCAGTCCTTCATTTATTCAGCAAGATAGTGTCTTGAAACACACATCAAAGTTGTATGAGAACTATCTGGTGAAGGAAAGGAAAGTGAATGACAACTCAATGTAATGATCCCGCCTTCCCGTTCTCTAGACCACAATTCCATAGGACGTGTATTGGTTGTACTGGACAGAAGAGTCAAATAAAAGCTATCCACAATGCCCTACATCTCTGGAAACTCCTGAAGAAGAACTGTAAAGACACTGGATGATTTCCTGCTGAAACTAGTTATCTGAAGGCCTCTTTGTGAGGCTGTTTTTAAGGCAAAGGGTGGATATTTTGAGGAATCAGAGACGTATATACAATATACAATATATATGTACATTACACAACACATCAGGGTATTGGAACACCGCATCAACTACTACTTAATTTCCAGCAGTATGGGCTTGTCATCTTTCCCTACAATAGGGTTCCATAGAGTCCAAGGGAGTACAGCACAAAACTCACATTAATACAGGACTTCACATTAATATAGGACTTGAATCTACAGACCGCAACTTGCTTGGATATAATATGTTGTTAATTGGTTCTGTGGATCAGGATATGATATAATTCCCAGGGACACAGAATGCTACATCAACCATTACTATGTGAAGTATGGATTATGAAAATGTACTTTTTTCTATGAACTTGTTATGAACATGGCTATCAAAGTAGACAAGTGCTTTCAGCCCTGTGGATTTATCTCTATGATTGATCTTCAGCATCAAAGTGAGTGGAACCTATCTTGTCTGACTTTTGGATCATAGTATACATTATTTTTTATGTTTGAATACAAACTATGAATGATCTCAGAGAATTTGGCCCCCTTGAGGGCATATTGAAGAATACATTGCTGCAAACTATTAGTGGAACAATCATCCTCGTTTTATTAGCTTAAGTGATGGACATCACAGACTGTGTCAGATCAGCTAGGAAACTTACTGGCTATACACCAGATGAATTTTGGTCAAGGAATTTTTCTTTTTTTTGCTTTTTGTTAGCTTCTTTATGAATATGCATCCAATTATGAGTTTCTGTATGCTGTAGTAGTTATCTACATTAGACAGTACACATCGTCACATTGTATTATTTATGATAAGTCAATTATAGACATATTTGGCAGTTGGTGTGCACAAGTTTTTTTTGTATTTATGAGGGTCTTAGTTGCACTTGAGGTTTATGTCTTGATAAAGGCTCATTGGTGAGCCATAAGTCCTGAGAGCTCTGATATTATATTCTTTTATGATACCACTATATATGTGTGTGTATATATATATATATATATATATATATATATATATCATATTCAACCATTGTAGATCTGCTGCAGGATGAAGACCTCCTCAGCATGTTTCCAACAACTTTGGTCTTGTGCTTTTTGTTGCCACTTTGTACCAACAAATTTGGTAATTTTATCAACTTATCTTTGATCTTCTTGTGTGATTAGTATCAAGTAGAATCCATTCCAGAATTACTTTGGTTAATCTTCCATCAGGTTTTCTTGCTATGTGACCTGCCCACTTCCATTTTAGGTGCTTTCTCTTTCAATTATGTCACAATCCTTTGTTTGCTGACGAATCCCTGCACATGTTTTCAATCTCTTTTTGTTACGTTCAAAATTTGTTGTTTCATACTTCTCTGCATAACCGTATGGTTTTGTATGTCTTTGGCATTCAGCGTCCATGTTTCATAGCCATAAGTAAGAACTAGGAGGACACATTGGTCAAAAACCTTTTGCTTGAGGTAGAGTGGTAAATTTGTCTTAAAGACAAAACTAGCACATTTTCCAAATGTTTGCCATCCAAATTTTCCTTGATATGGTAAATTTGTTAAACATGACGTGTGTGTGTGTGTATATATATATATATATATATATATATATAGGAACCCAATATTGGATAATGGTGCCTATTTACCACTGTCAACCTCAAGATCCTTAAATAATAAAATCACTGTCACTGCTATCCCAAACCCTGGTGGTGTACGGGGAAAAATGGCAAACAAGGAAAAAACAACAATGGGAGAGCGCTAGTGTTAAATGAAAAAGATATGACATTTAATAAAAATACATACACAAAATAAAAACAACAATGTATAGAAAGGATATGTAGTCCTTGTTTGTCCTAAAAGGACAATATAGTGCTGTAAAAAGCAGTGAAGTACTATATATCCTTTTTATACATTGTTGTTTTTTATTATGTGTATGACTTTTATTAAATTTCAAATATTTTTCACTTAACACTAGCGCTCTCCCATTATTTACACACACACACACACACACGCACACACACACGCACACATATATATATATATATATATATATATAAAGAATGTTGAAATAGGGGCATTTGTTCTCTGCAAATTCGATCAGTTGGTTACCACTATCTTTTCTTTTTTCCAGCTTCTTAGATCCTACCAATTCTCATATTGAATTCTCCCATTATACAATTTATAATATATATATATAATATAATATATAAACTGCACCCATAGGTCAAATTTTAAAAAAACAGTAATACTTTATATGCCAAAATATATATTGTACGGTTTATCCACCTGAGTAAAACAAGGGCACTCACACTGCTGAGAGCTGTTTTATTCAGTAGTTATTGTAGTTTAAACTTGAATGTTTTAGGTGCAGTATCTCAATGGCCTGAAATTTTGCAGTGCTGCTGCTGCTTCACCATCCTATGGAGAATTATGATCAATTGACCAGAGCTGTCCATAGAATGGTGTAGCAACAGTGCCACTGTAAAATTTCAGGCCATTGAGATAGTGCCCATAAAAAAATTAAGTTTGAGCTGTAATAACTTTGAATAAAAAACCTCTCAGCAGTGATAGTGCCCTTGTTTTACTTAGTAGTATAAACCCTGTCATATATATACAATTAGGGAAAAAAATATTTGATCCCCTGCTGATTTTGTACTTTTGCCCACTAACAAAGAAATGGTCAGTCTATAATTTTAATGGTAGGTTTATTTGAACAGTGAGAGACAGAATAACAACAAAAAAATCCAGAAAAACGTATTTCAAAAAAGTTATAAATTGATTTGCGTTTTACTGAGTGAAATAAATATTTGACCTCCTATCAATCAGCAAGATTTCTGGCTCCCAGGTGTCTTTTATACAGGTAACAACCTGAGATTAGGAGCACTCTCTTAAAGGGAGTGCTTCTAATCTCAGGTTGTTACCTGTATAAAAGACGCCTGTCCACAGAAGCAATCAAGCAATCTGATTCCAAGCACTCCACCATGGCCTAGAACAAAGAGCTGTCTAAGGATGTCAGGGACAAGATTGTAAACCTACACAATTTTGAATTAGCACTGTCTAATCATTTCAGTTGCAAGACCTTCCAGACACAGACATTTCAACCCACAACGAAAAAGTTATTGAGACCATCATGGACACTGGCCATGCCCCATCACCTACTATGAAACACGAAAAACCAACCCAATTATCAAAATAAACCGTTTCCATGATGAAAAAGTGATGAGAAATGAAGCTAAACTGTAATATTAGAAACATGGTAGAACATGTAGAAATGTTCAAGACCATAAGGAAAAGCATAAAAGAAGAAATGTGTAATTTCAATGTTGAGCTCATCATAAAGACACTGGACAAAAAACAAGGGCTAAAGAAAGCAAAATGAGATGGCCATAGAGAGGAGTCAAATGTCTGCAAAAGCTTGAAGATGGTAAAACTGCAAAAACTCAACAACAATTACTAAAACAACTGGAAGCATTTTATTAAAATCTTTATAAGAATGAATGACAACAACTGAAGACAGTGTTAGAGGCTGAACCTATGCCTGAGGTTTGGATAGAAGAAGAAGAATCTACAATAAAATCAATGAAAAATGGTAAAGCAGCTACCTGATAAAGTGACTACTGAAATGTTACAAGCCAGAGGCCAACCCTTGTTCAAAACCCTGGGTAAACTATTTTGAAAATACCTACTACTTGGCAAAGAACCTGAAACATGGAAAAATGCAGAAGTAATCCTACTACACAAAAAAGGTGATGTGGCCGATCTGTAAAACTGACCAATAAGTCTATTGCAAGTTGTCTGCAAGATTATCACAAAGGTACTATCAAGAAGAATTGACACAATACTTAATGCGGCGGTATAGTAATGTTTTAATTTAAGTACATCAATCTGAGTCTTATCTCGCAAACGTTTATGGTTTGAGAGTTATAACTGGCTCAAGTTCCCCCTTCAGGCTGTTTCAGACAAGTCTGCCATCTAGCTGACAGCAGGAAATTCCGGTCCTGGGATCAGCAGAGCCGAAATTGCACTATTTAGAAATAAATACTTCAATGTAATGGTCTACAAAATGTGCCTGGTTTGCAAACTCACTTTATAGACCATTCCAAAGAAGTATTTATCTCGAAATAGCAAGATTTCAGCTCTGCTGAAGAGCTGCCGGCTGGTCCCAGGACTGGAATCTCCTGCTGTCAGCTAGATGGCAGACTTGTCTGAAACAGCCTGGAGAGGGAAACTTTAGCCAGTTATATCTCTCAAACCATAAATGTTTGAGAGATAAGACTTACATCAGTGTACTTATTTTTTTAATGCTTACAATATTAAATAAACTTAACTTTAAACATTACTATCCCTTTAAAGAACAAGCAGGCTTCAGAAGCCATTTCAGTACAGCAGACCATATCTAGACACTGCAATTAGTTATAGACTCGCATAATGAATACTACCTTGCATTATGCATGGCCTTCGTTGACTACAAAAAGGCCTTTGACTCAATGAAAAAGCAAGCAATTATCAGTTCCCTGATCAGCGAAGGAATGATAGAGCTTACATCAATATCCTCCAATCAATATATGAAAATGCAACTGCATCAGTGCAGATCAAAAATGATAATGTTCATATCAAAATAGAAAAAAAATATCCAGCAAGGAGACATCATTTCCCCAAAACTATATTCTGCTTGTTTAGAAGAAATTTCCACAAACTAAAATGGGACAAAAAGAACTTAAGATCAATGGAGATTACCTATATCACTTATGTTTTGCAGACATTGTCATATTGTTTACCATTAGTTCTGAAGAACAAGAACAAATTTAAGAGCTGCAACAGGAAAACAAAAATTGTGGTATGAAGATGAATAACAACAAAATGCAAGTCATGTTTAACACATTTATCATACCAAGGAAAATCACAGTAGTCCGATAAGAACTAGAAGAGATGGACAAGTATGTTTACCTTGGGAGGGAAATGTCAACATATGGAAAGAACAAATAAAATTGTAATGACAAACATTGGGAAAAGTAAGTATTATGTCTTCAAGACAAATTTACCACACTGCCTTAGGCAAAAGGTTTTTAACTAGTGATGAGCGAGCACCCCAATGCTCGGGTGTTCGGGTGCTCTGACCGAGCACCCCCTGAGGCTCGAGTGCTCGGCCGAGCACCCGAGCCCCATTGAAGTCAATGGAAGGACTCGAGCATTACACCAGGCACCCCCTGCTCTGATGAGGGGAGGGTGCCTGGTCCATAGGAAAAGGGCAGAAAAGGATGGAAACACCACAGAAATGGTTCAGGGACAGCATAGGGAGGATGTCTGGATGCATCTTGGACTCCAACATCGCTGCTGGGAACGATCTTTCGCCCGTAGTACGCCATTTTTACAGACTGACCGTAAAACACACAAAAAGGCAGATAAAAACGACTTTAGGCGAAAAATTGTTACCAAACAGTATTTGCTGTATATTTACTTGTATATCATCTGCAAATTCTCCCAAAAATTTCCTCGATTTTCTGAACTGGGGCCATGATTAAGAGGGAAACGTGCGCAGAGGCAAATTCTCCCAAAAATTTCCTTGATTTTCTGAAGTGAGGCCATGATTAAGAGGGAAACGTGCGCAGAGGCAAATTCTCCCAAAAATTTCCTTGATTTTCTGAAGTGAGGCCATGATTAAGAGGGAAACGTGCGCAGAGGCAAATTCTCCCAAAAATTTCCTTGATTTTCTGAAGTGAGGCCATGATTAAGAGGGAAACGTGCGCAGAGGCAAATTCTCCCAAAAATTTCCTTGATTTTCTGAAGTGAGGCCATGATTAAGAGGGAAACGTGCGCAGAGGCAAATTCTCCCAAAAATTTCCTTGATTTTATTGAACTGAGGCCATGATTAAGAGGGAAACGTGCGCTTAGCTGACCATCTAAAACATTATGGGTGAGGGTCTGCTGCAGAGCTGACCATCCTAAACATTATATGCGAAGGCCTGCTAGTGAGCTGACGCTATAAAACATTATATGCGAAGGCCCGCTAGTGAGCTGACGCTATAAAACATTATATGCGAAGGCCCGCTAGTGAGCTGACGCTATAAAACATTATATGAGAGGGCCCGCTAGAGAGCTGACCCAATAAAACATTATATGAGAAGGCCCGCTGGTGAGCTGACCTATATAAAAATTGTCAAACAGGGCCCGCTGGTGAGCTGGCCCTATATAAAAATTATATCACAGGGCCCGCTGGTGAGCTGGCCCTATATAAAAATTATAGCACAGGGCATATGGAAGAGGAGGAGGAGGATGAGAAGATTAAGAGTCAACCATATACCCGTTTTTTGGGTGGAAGGGGTGAATGGGAATACATAGTATTCCCATCATTGTAAATAATATATGTAAAGTGAGTTTATGTTCCCCCGGGGCTTTCCTCCAGTGGAGTGGAGAAGTCAGGGGAAATCCAGGCCTTGTTCATTTTTATAAGTGTCAACCTATCAGCATTGTCGGTGGAAAGGCGGATACGCTTATCTGTTATGATGCCACCAGCAGCACTAAATACCCGCTCAGACAGAACGCTGGCGGCAGGGCAGGCCAGCACCTCCAAGGCGTAGAGTGCCAGTTCATACCACGTGTCCAGCTTGGACACCCAGTAGTTGTAAGGCACAGAGGGATCATTGAGGACGCTGACACGGTCTGCTACGTACTCCTTCACCATCTTCCAAAACTTTTCCCTCCTTGTGACACTAGGCTGCGCATCAGGGTGAGGGTGCTGGCGGGGTGTCATGAAGGTGTCCCACGCCTTGGAGAGTGTTGCCCTGCCTTTGTCGGAACTGCTGTGTGCTCCCCTTTTCTCCCCTTCTCGGTTGGCCAAGGTAGCACGTACTCTGCCGCCAGCGTTGTCAGATGGAAAATTTTGGAGCAATTTTTCAACAAGAACCTTCTGGTATTGCACCATTTTGCTTGTCCTCTCCACCGGAGGAATGAGAGATGAGAAATTCTCTTTGTAGCGGGGGTCCAGAAGGGTGAACACCCAGTAATCCGTGTTGTCTAAAATGCGTACAACGCGTGGGTCACGGGAAAGGCAGCCTAACATAAAGTCAGCCATGTGTGCCAGAGTACCAACAGGCAAGATTTCGCTGTCCTCACCAGGAGGATGACTCTCAATATCCTCATCCTCTTCCTCCTCTTCTGCCCACCCACGCTGAAGAGATGGAACTAAAGTTCCATGGCTACCCTCTGTAGCGGAGGCAACCGTGTCTTCCTCCTCCTCCTCCTCCTCCGCCTCCTCCAATTGTCGCTGAGAAGACGAAGTGAGGGTGCTCTGGCTATCACCTTGTGTAAGCTCTTCCTCCCCCATTTCCACCTCTTCCACATGCAAAGCGTCGGTTTTAATTGTGAGCAGCGAGCGTTTCAGTAGACACAGAAGTGGGATGGTTACACTGATAATAGCGTTATCGCCGCTCACCATCTGTGTCGATTCCTCAAAATTGCGTAAAACCTCGCAGAGGTCTGACATCCATTCCCACTCCTCACTTCTGATTACAGGAAGTTGAACGGAGAGGCGACGACCGTGTAACAGCTGGTACTCCACTACTGCCCTCTGCTGCTCACAAAGCCGGGCCAACATGTGGAAGGTGGAGTTCCAGCGCGTGCTCACGTCACACAGCAGCCGGTGAGCTGGCAATTGTAAGCGCTGCTGCAGCTTCAACAGGCCGGCCGAAGCTGTAGATGACTTACGGAAATGTGCACACACGCGGCGCACCTTGGTCAAGAGATCATGCACATTGGGGTAGGTTTTTAGAAATCGCTGAACCACTAAATTAAATACATGCGCTAGGCATGGTACGTGTGTGAGCTTGCCGAGCTCCAAAGCCGCCACCAAGTTACGCACATTATCACACACAACCATGCCTGGTTGCAGGTTAAGTGGCGAGAGCCACTGCTCGGTCTGGTGACTAATCCCCTGCAACAGCTCTGAGGCCGTGTGCTGTTTGTCCCCAAGGCAGATCAGCTTCAGCACGGCCTGTTGACGCTTCCCCACTGCAGTGCTACACTGCTTCCAGCTACTGGCTGATGGGGGAGTGGCGCTGCGTGTAGAGAATTCGGAGGTGGAAACGGAGGAGGAGGAGCCAATAACGTAGGTGCTGGCGGAAACCCTGATGGAGGTAGGGCCCGCAATCCTCGGCGTGGGTAGCACCCGTGCCATCCCAGGGTCCGAGTCACTCCCAGCCTCCACGACATTCACCCAGTGTGCCGTCAGGGAAATGTAGCGTCCCTGGCCACAAGCACTTGTCCATGTGTCAGTCGTTAAGTGGACCTTCCCAGTAACTGCGTTGGTCAGGGCACGGGTGATGTTACGGGACACATGGTGGTGTAATGCGGGGATGGCACACCGGGAAAAGTAGTGGCAGCTGGGGACCGCGTACCGAGGGACAGCTGCTGCCATCAGGCTGCGGAAGGACTCAGTGTCCACAAGCCTAAATGGCAGCATTTCGATGGCCAGTAATTTGGAAAGGTGTGAGGTTAGTGCTATGGCCTGTGGGTGGGTGGCTGGGTATTTGCGCTTGCGCTCAAATGCCTGGGGTAACGACATTTGGACGCTGTGCTGGGACAGGGAAGTGGATGTGGTCGCTGATGGTGCTTCAGATGGTACAGGTGCAGGGCGGGAGGTATGCGGGCCTGCGCCTTCGACAGGCGATTGGCCGGCACCGAAAACAGGGGAAGAGGAGGCAGTGGTGTGGCCTGCAGACACAGATGGGCGATCCAGGCGTTCCTCCCACTTACTACGGTGCTTGGATGCCATGTGTCGGATCATGCTGGTGGTGGTGAGGTTTCTAGTGTTCATGCCTCGGCTCATTTTGGTGTGGCACAGGTTGCAAACTACAATTCTTTTGTCGTCCGCACTTTCCTTAAAAAAACGCCATACCGCGGAACACCTACCCTTTGGCAAGGTAGATTTACGCAAGGGGGTGCTCCGTGGAACATTTGCGGGCCGGTTTGGTGCGGTCCGCCTTCTTTCTGTAGCCTTACCACTGCCTCTTCCAGCCTGTTGCGGTGCTGCAGATGGCTCACCCTCAGGACTGCTGTCATCGCTCGGCTCTACACCTTCCCAGGTGGGGTCAGTCACCTCATCGTCCACCAAGTCCTCCTCCACTTCCTCACTCTGATCATCCTCCTCATGTCTTGATCCCACCACATACTCAGTCATTGACAACTGTATAACATTCTCCTCAACAAGGTCTTGAGACGGAAATAGTGGTTGATTTAATGGCAACTGTGTCTCATCATCATCATCATCATCCACTACTTCCTTTGACCTTAAATGCCGTTCACATCTGTCATCTTCTTGTGATTGGGTACCCTCTAGAGGTTGTGAATCAGGGCACAAGATGTCATGTTCCTCTGCAAGCGTGCTTGGAGAGAGGGTCAAATGAAGGATTGGTGATGAGACGAGCTCCTCACTATATCCCAGTGTGGGATCAATTCTTTGACCAGACCGTGTATGGTGGGAGGAAGGATGATCAGAGTGAGGATTATGTTGACCAGACTCTTGGCTACTGAGAGTGGACTTGGTGGAAGACAGGGTGGTGCTTAACCGACTGGAAGCAGTATCAGCTGACATCCAACCGACCACCTGTTCGCAGTGGTCGGACCTCGAGAGTGATGTCCTGCGACGCCCTGTGAAATGAGACATGAAGCTAGGTATGGTGGATGTCTTTCTTTCTTGTGCTCTGGCACCAGGCACAGTTTCTCCGCGTCCTGACCCGCGCCCTGAACTATCAGGATCACGTCCACTTCCCCGTCCCTTTTTACCCGCCTTCTTCATCTTACACAGAATATGTGACTTTAATATTTGAGTTTGAAAACTTAACAGTATTTCTTCCTATTCTGCAACTGTGCAGAGTACACAGAATAGGCTGCTAAACTGCGGTGACACACACAGAATGGAATATGTGACTTTAATATTTGAGTTTGAAAACTTAACAGTATTTCTTCCTTTTCTGCAACTGTGCAGAGTACACAGAATAGGCTGCTAAACTGCGGTGACGAACACAGAATGGAATATGTGACTTTAATATTTGAGTTTGAAAACTTAACAGTATTTCTTCCTATTCTGCAACTGTGCAGAGTACACAGAATAGGCTGCTAAACTGCGGTGACACACACAGAATGGAATATGTGACTTTAATATTTGAGTTTGAAAACTTAACAGTATTTCTTCCTATTCTGCAACTGTGCAGAGTACACAGAATAGGCTGCTAAACTGCGGTGACGAACACAGAATGGAATATGTGACTTTAATATTTGAGTTTGAAAACTTAACAGTATTTCTTCCTATTCTGCAACTGTGCAGAGTACACAGAATAGGCTGCTAAACTGCGGTGACACACACAGAATGGAATATGTGACTTTAATATTTGAGTTTGAAAACTTAACAGTATTTCTTCCTATTCTGCAACTGTGCAGAGTACACAGAATAGGCTGCTAAACTGCGGTGACACACACAGAATGGAATATGTGACTTTAATATTTGAGTTTGAAAACTTAACAGTATTTCTTCCTATTCTGCAACTGTGCAGAGTACACAGAATAGGCTGCTAAACTGCGGTGACGAACACAGAATGGAATATGTGACTTTAATATTTGAGTTTGAAAACTTAACAGTATTTCTTCCTATTCTGCAACTGTGCAGAGTACACAGAATAGGCTGCTAAACTGCGGTGACGAACACAGAATGGAATATGTGACTTTAATATTTGAGTTTGAAAACTTAACAGTATTTCTTCCTATTCTGCAACTGAGCAGAGTACACAGAATAGGCTGCTAAACTGCTGTGACACACACAGAATGGAATATGTGACTTTAATATTTGAGTTTGAAAACTTAACAGTATTTCTTCCTATTCTGCAACTGTGCAGAGTACACAGAATAGGCTGCTAAACTGCGGTGACACACACAGAATGGAATATGTGACTTTAATATTTGAGTTTGAAAACTTAACAGTATTTCTTCCTATTCTGCAACTCTGCACAGTACACAGAATGTGCTGCTACACTGCAGCGAAGCACACTGAATGGAATATGTGACTTTGATATTTTAGTTTGAAGACTTAACAGTATTTCTTCCTATTCTGCAACTCTGCACAGTACACAGAATGTGCTGCTACACTGCGGCGAAGCACACTGAATGGAATATGTGACTTTGATATTTTAGTTTGAAGACTTAACAGTATTTCTTCCTATTCTGCAACTCTGCACAGTACACAGAATGTGCTGCTACACTGCGGCGAAGCACACTGAATGGAATATGTGACTTTGATATTTTAGTTTGAAGACTTAACAGTATTTCTTCCTATTCTGCAACTCTGCACAGTACACAGAATGTGCTGCTAAACTGCGGCGAAGCACACTGAATGGAATATGTGACTTTGATATTTTAGTTTGAAGACTTAACAGTATTTCTTCCTGTTCTGCAACTCTGCACAGTACACAGAATGTGCTGCTAAACTGCGGCGACACACACTGAATGGAATATGTGACTTTGATATTTTAGTTTGAAGACTTAACAGAATGTGCTCTAATCTGCAACTTTGCACACTAAACAGAATGTGCTCTAATCTGCAACTTTGCACACTAAACAGAATGTGCTCTAATCTGCAACTTTGCACACTAAACAGAATGTGCTCTAATCTGCAACTGTGCACACTAAACAGAATGTGCTCTAATCTGCAACTTTGCACACTAAACAGAATATATTTTTTTTTTTTGTTTGTTTTTTTCCCCCCACACAAAATAACCTGCTGCCCCCACACACAGTAGTCCTAAAAAGGACTTTTGGTTCTTTTTTTTCACAATTTTGCTTTTTTTCCTCCCTACACTGACTTTCCCTTCCTATCCTCAGCTCTCCCTGGCTAAGACTGAGCCGAACTCGCTGGTCAGGTGCTATACAGCACCCGACCACGGATTCTGGCCAGCCAATCAGTGTAATGCCAGCAGCCAACATGGCTGCTGGCATTACACTGATGTCAGAGCCTCCCTGCACGTTTATTGGCTGTGCAGCAGCCGCAAAACGTGCGGGGAGGAGACCCGAACATGGCGGGCGAGCACATGCGGTACTCGTACGAGTACCGCCATGTGCCGAGCAGAGCGATGCTCGAGCCGATCCGAGCATCGGCCGAGCATGCTCGCTCAACACTATTTTTAACCAATATGTCCTCCCAGTCCTTACTTATGGCTGTGAAACATGGCCACTGATTGCCAAAACAATATTAAAACGTACGTGTACACAGAGGAGTATGAAACATTGAGACTGAAAAATCTGTGCATGGATTCATCATCAAACAAAGGTCTATGACATCACTGAAAGAGTAAACACCTAAAATGGAAATGGGCTGAACACATAGCAAGAAGACCTGATGGTAGATGGACCAACATAATTTTGGAAAAGAATCTATTCAAAACTAAATGCTCGAGATGAAGACCAAAGATAAGATGGGTTGACGAAATTGCCACATTTGTTGGTGCAAGGTGGCAACAAAAAGCACAGCACCAAAGTTATTGGAAACTTGGAGAGGAGGTCTTCATCCTGCAGTGGATCCACAATGGCTGAAGATGATGATGAAATACATATTTATAATGTGTGTCATTCCACTCTAAACCCGTTCCTTGTAACGTGAATAAATATTACGTAAACAAATTATGTGAAGCTGCACCTGCACCATTTAATGTGGTGAGTAAGTGAGTAAATATCTTTTATGGTGCATGGACAAAGAAGACAGCATAATATAATCACAAAGCCTGAATTGGTAACTCATCTCACAAAGAGGCAGCCTCAGCAAAAAGGGCACATTTACATAATAAAATGCAAATAATCTACAGATTGGGCTTTTATTTTATACTTGATTATGTATGTCTCTATGAAATATCTAATAACGTGCACAATGATTCGTGCACGCTTCACAGAAATTAAATTCTTTGCGGTGATCAGTGATCATAGAATTATATAAAACTACTTGTCATACACAAGTGATAAAATATATATAAACAAATATCAACTTCCAGTCAACACAACATTCCAGAAACAGCAATATGACACAGCATTTGTATATGTGTGAAGTTCCACAACTGGATGAACATGGACATTTAAAAGAACATAAACTTACTTAGAGGACAAAAGTGTCCAAATTCCCTTTTGATTTAAATGGACCTTTTAACCCCTTAAATGATTTGCAAAGCGTGAAGACCTCTCTGGCATTCAGTGCTTAAATACCCCATTTATATTAATGGGAATGTATATTTCTCTCCCATGTGATGTTGGTTTCCCTCAGAATTGCTCCACTGAATTTATTACTACTGCATTCTTGTTTGATCTGCTTTTGTTTACACTTGTGGTCTCTTTTCTACTTTGCTAAATGAATGACTGAAGCTTATGTTTTTCTATATTTGTGTAACACATAGATGTCTGTGTATTATATACAGGCTAGTTGAACAGCCAGTTACATGGGCCACAGTGCCACTGCCACCCGGTCGCGGGGCAGTCACGCGCAGTGGAGACTGCCCACTCCACGGCTGATACAGGGCTGGACGCTCCTTTGGAGCGCCCAGCTCTGTATCAGCCGTGGCGCGGACAGTCTCTACTGCGCATGACTGCAGCACGCGCAGCAGTGTCTACTGCACATGTCGCGGCGTTACACACGATTTAGCGAATTATTATATAGGATTCTCTGACAGCTATGATGGAATTAAAATATCAGTAGAATATTGTTCTGTGTGCAGAAGAAGGTTTGATTAACCTTTCACCCTTTGAGTGCCAGAGAGGTATACAATGCATTTCTCTGCAATGCTTTGTGTACCCTTCTGGCACGCAAAGTATTAAGGACCAAAGGGGTGTGCAACACATTACTTATCAATGTATTGCATATATCACTAATCCTTACAGGGTTAATTAAAATAAGGCCACGCATACAAGTGGAACGTCACTTTTTTTTTTTAGTACTGTAGTATAGTAGTAGATACTAAATAATGAGGGTGATGTACTATGTTGTACTGAAGCAATTATGGATCAAACCAAAGGGTGACACCTAAAAACTCCCAACACTCCCCTTGATTGAACAGAGGGGATGCCCTGGCACTAAAAGGGTTAAAGGGGTAGTAATACTTGCTTATAATTTGATGCTATATTGTAGATTTAAGTTCCACCACGCAAATCTTTATGATTTGAGAGCGATAACATTTTAAAGTTCTCCCCTACTTACCTTGCACTGACGTCAGATAGAAGGAGATCCTGGTCCAGTGACCAGCAGGCGTCTCTTCAGCAAAGCAGAAATACCGCAGTCTAAAAAGAAATACTTCATTGGATCGGTCTACAAAGTATGCCTGGTTTGAAGCACACAAACACAGTTCCAATGAAGTATTACTTTTTAGATATTGGTATTTTGGCTCTGCTGATGAGCCGCCTCGAGTCGGACGACATGAATCTCCTTCTGACAGCTTTACAGCTGACATCAAGACAAGGGGAGGGAGGAGGAACTATAAAATGTTATACCTCTCAAACCATAAATGTTTGAGAGATGGGACTTCATCCAGATAATATATATATTTTTTTAAATCTACAATATAGCATGAAATTATAAGCAGACATTACTAACACTTTAAATGGAGCTTTAAACTAGATAAATGTTTTGGAGACCTCTCTAGCACTGAAATGGTTAAAATCACATTCAAATCAGCTTTTAATTTGTTTATTTGTCCTAGAATTCTCCAGTTCTCCTTAGTAACTTGGCCTCATGATGTGTTTTGCAGGGTGTATAAAGCATTACTAAGTCAGATTTATTATTGCCTATATCTCCCAATTCATAATAGTAAAAGTTACATAGGAGCTATATCTTCGGCTTAATCTGTTTAACCCTTTGAGTGCCAGAGGGGTACGCAACGCATTGCAAAGCAATGCGTTGCATACCCCTCCGGCCCTCAAAGGGTTAACATAAGGACTTGGTACAGCACTCTGGTATTTCTATATATGCATTTATTTAATAATCCCTATATTAGGTCTGGTGCTGACATATTAACCCTTTTGAGTGCCGGAGGGGTAGCCAGTGCATTGTGAACAATGGGTTGGATCCCTCACTGTTACTCAAAAAGTTAAAGTACACCTTGTCTCCCTAATACAAGTTTTATTTTTTTTTTTCTTACAGATAATTAAAATCTGTCTTTATGTTGTACTAATAATTTTACATTATTTTTGAGAAATTAACATTTAAAATTTGCTGGCAGAGTGTGGCACTTTATGCTAATTTCTGCACGGTATGCTACTTAGTTTGAGGCCAAACATAGTTCTTGTTGGTGCTATTCAAAATTCCCCCACTGTGTGATCAGTTATTGTTGGCTTCAGTCCATCAGACACACCAACAGTTCAGGTTTTCAGGAAATCCCTTATTAAGCACACAACTCAATCATAATGACTGAGCCACTGTTTGGTCCCCTGTGAATAAAGCGGAACTATCATCTTCTTAATATTGCCCCCCCAATCCGTTTCTAATGTAATAGGTAAAGCCATACTTTTATTATGCTGAAAAATTATTAAAGGGATAGTAATACTTCAAAATTACTAAACCCTATTTTGTAGCCCTTAAATAAAGAAGAAAAATGCCCTCAGTGGCATCTCTCAGACCCTTATGATTTGAGAGATAACCGCTTACAAAGTTTGTGCCTGCCTGACGTCAGCATTCTAACTGACAGCAGGGGAATCGACCCCTGGGATCAGCCTGAGGCTCTGCAGCAGAGCTGAGATCGTGTTAACTAAAAAGAAATCCTTTACTGAAAAGGTCTTCTACGTGTGATTGGTTTGCAAACACACATAGAAGACCTTTTAAGTGAAGGATTTCTTTTTCATTAACACAATCTCGGCTCTGCTGCAGAGCGTCCTCCGGACCCGGGAGAATGCTGACGTCAGGCAGGGCCGAACTTTGTAAGCAGTTATCTCTCGAAGCATAAGGTTTTGATAGATGCCTCTGGGGGCATTTTTCTTCTTTATTTAAAGGCTACAAAATAGGGATTAATAATTTGGAAGTATTACTATCCCTTTAAGTAAAGACTCTTCTTCTGTAACCAGCCAGCATAAGGTACCTCTGAGTCTACACTGTGTGTCCCGTGTGCTTCCCGGATTGGTTACCTTAAGGTAATGGAAGTTGCTGAAAGTGCAGGCACACAGAGCGTCTCTTGTAAGCACTGTACCTGGATGCCTACAGAAGACATTTACTTTCTTTAATAACGCTGACTATTTAATCATAATAACAGTATGGCACAGAAACAAATCAGCATAAAATGCCACTCTAGCCACCAAAAAAATAAAGATTCATGTCTCAAAACTATATTGCAAACAAATAAAAACCACAACATGAAGTCAGTTTTAAAGTCATCTCAGGATGACAGGTCCATTTTAAGAAGAGCAAGGGCACACCAGTGCTGGGCCACACGATCTGAACCAAAGGGGATGAGAATAAATGTGCAGTGAAATGGGGCTTTTAACCACTTGAATAGTAGAAATAATTTTAAACTCCTGCTTTGCAATGCATTGGAGTCCTCTCTAGAATTCAAGGGACTTCAAATTTAAATCAGTGGGTGTTTGGAAAATGTTACTTGTTTCCTATAGTACAGTTGGTTTGCTACAGAACTGTTCCAGCCTATCTGTGTTTAGTTCCCACTATCACATGATAGACAATCGGCATCCAATCTATGAATCTCATTCCCAACAGAAAAATAAAAGTCTGAACAAAGTTTTGTAAGGTTTGCCAGATACTGAATTGGCGTTGTCCAGCTTTAGAGCGTTCCAATACCAAAAATGTATATAAATATACAAATATACATTCAAAATAGTTTTTGAAGGACACCTACATTGTTATAGTCCTGTAAAGAAATTAAGAGCCACCTTTGCTATAGCTTTATCAAGGGCTGGATGCTAGGCACCTTTAGCACTGCCCATGACCACACACCACCACTCCTCCCATGACCACACGCGCTGACTAATCCTAATAACTATCACATGGACCCCCCCCAAAACAAGCTATTAACCCCATGAGGACCAGAAGGATGTTCAATGCTTTTCAAAGCAGCTTGTTGCATATCCCTCTAGTCTGTAAGGGATTAACCCCTTGGATGCTAAAAAGGTCTCAAACACATTGTAAATGAATGCTTTGGAGACTTCTCCAGCATCTGGGTGGCTAAATAATGCCCAGTAATGGGGTATAGAAACTGGTATACAAGGTGGCACTGGCTACCATAGACTATGATCAGATATGTGGTGCAGAGGCACTTGGAGTGTTGTGGTCACACCCACCATTAAGAATGTAGTTGTGGACACCAAAGATGAAAATACCATCAAAATGTGGCTCTCTAGTCAGTTGACTACATTACAGCTGTGTATTTGTTATTGTTGCTAATCCACCAGGAAGCCAATGTGAGATCTCTAGCGTTCTCTGTCCTCAGGTTAACGGGCAGAATGTTGTGAAAGTTGGACACCGTCAGGTTGTTAATATGATTCGGCAGGGAGGAAACAATCTGATGGTTAAAGTCGTCATGGTTACTAGGAACCCAGAAATGGAGGATGCCATGAGGAAGAAAGGTAAAAAAAAAAATCTTATTTAAATAGCGCTAAAAGGAGTGAAAGAATGTAACACACACGTTTATATGTAAATATAAAAATATAATAAAAGCAATGTCCCATTGTCCTCCCTTTGGTACAAGTGGCATTAAAGGGAGGATTTGGGGCATACAAAGCTTAGTAATTTGATATAAAGCACATCTGTTATTGCACAGAATAGACTTGGTACACTGGTCCCTTTTAAAATAAAATGCTGTTACATATATACTTCAGTACCTTATTTGCCTGCTAGCACATCTAAACATACTGAATCCAGTACTGGCTAATCCAAGGCTGTACGAACGTGCAGACACAGTGGCCAGTATAAACCAGAAATTATAATGTCATTGAGGCCTCACTGAGTTGCCTACTCTTCTAGTGATTAACCCAGCCCTGGTGTTAACCCACTCAGAGGGTTAAACAATGATCATATAATGCAAATGCATGTTTTATTTTTGCATTACTGTTCCTTTAAACCTTACAATAGATTTGACTTTAGCAAAAATGCATCATAGACCTAGCAGATAATAACAAAACATTAGTAATATTGATGATGTCACTTGGCATACAATGGATGAGTTTGCATGTTGCATTGAGACCAGAGCAGCAGTAGTAGAGCATGAATTTTTGTGGACTTAAATAAGTTGAATCAACCATGAATCCATCTCTATCAACATCCTTCTAGTGCCACAGCAGACAAAACGTGTTACTCCACCCGCAATTTCACTTCGATCAAAATCCATGACATCAGAACTGGAAGAAATGGGTAAGTGTAAGGAACCTTTGATGATATTGGGATGACATCTTGTTAAACACCATGGCATGAATGTTTAAGACTGTCTCATAGCCATTTTTCCCAAATGAATGCACAACTGCATGAGTACTTTTCAGTCATGTATTAATATAGCTCTATTTTTCTAAGGCTCTTCCAAGAGGCACTTAACAAATAAAAAAGCAGGTTTTGAATTGAAATCATTAATTTTTTTTATATAGACGTAATGTTTTGCAAGATTTTCCATCTGAGCAAGAAAGCTACTTCCACATCTGGGAGAAGTTCCTTCAAAAATTATTACACTACAAATAAGAGGACCAAATGAGTTATTTGTTGCTGCCTTTGGAGAGCTTTAAGTCACTCCCCAAAGTTCTCTAACGGCAGCAATAGCACTAGCTGGCGGTGACTTTTCATGAAATGCCATGTTAATTATAAATCAAGTATGAGCTATATTAATTTTTGAATGAAACCTCTCCTTATCAGAGGTACACTTTACTTCACAATAAAAGAGTACTATTCCTTTAACAATTCATTGCAATACAGTAGTACATTACATTGATTTTAGTGCAGCTGTCCCCGTGGAGAATGTGTATATTTTTGTGCATTAAACATTAGCTTTCCATTTGTTTTACTGGTGTTTATGTTGTTGCTTTGGCAACCTGTAAGCTCACTGTCTGTGGGAGTAAATAGACAGGATTTGTATCATTTTCAATTCATTAGATCTCACTAATTAAAAATTATCTATACCTAGATATAGTTAAGAGAGAGAGTTACCTAGGTAGGTATCTTTCATGCAACAGTCCTGCATATCCACATACTTTTGTCCATTGACATTCTGTTGCTCTCTGTATCTGGGCAGAATCATTTCACCTTCTGGAAATGTTTACATGATTCTGCAGAATGTGGGTTGAACTTTTTTTGTGGCTTATCATATTTAGACAGTTGCCTAACAAGTGGAGGGGATAAACTAAATTCAGGCATCCTGAAATGGGGATCTGTAAAGTATAGACAAATGCAGATAATCTGAAATATATAAATACATATAAAAATACCAGATGCTTAGAGAAAAAGAGAAGCAGTTCTGGAAAAAAACAACTGCACCATGGTGGACAAAAAAAATATCCAAAATTCTCATTGATTTCACTGAAGGTAATAATCTCTTTAGTGGCAGGGGGTCTGTATTACCTTACTTTTCAATGTGTCAGAGACCTGTCTAGCATTAATGATGTTAAAAGTACCAGTGGGAATATTTATTTGCTTCCTGAATTGATGTTAGTGAGATAAATTCTCCAGTGAGAGTAACTCTCCAGTTCTTATGTTATTCTATGGAGTCCCTTTTTCAAATTGGAGAGATTTAGAATAAAGCTGCCCATATATACACAGTCTGATTGCTATGCAATTAAAATTGTCAAACCAGGGAGACAAATGAATGCACCAATTTGGTAGGCCCAGCCTGATTTAACTAGCCCATACACAGTATGATAACTGACCAATCAGATCATTTTTAGTTGTATGGTTTCAATGATGAAATCACCTTTTGTAATGGCACCTTTACACAGGAAATAGAGAATTTATCTCCCCATGGGAATCAGCAAAAAGGAATGATAATGCTTGCCATATCTGTGGGAACGCTTTATTTTGCTGTGCAATAGTAATAATAATAATTAACCCCAAATCACCAGTTGATGTGCCAGACAGGACCATCATAGAAATCTGTCCTTTAAACAGTGACATAACTATAGGGGCCCCTCCGCTTGGTGCCAACAATCTCCCTCCGGCTCTCTAGTAATGCAGAGCGCTGGGAGATGACATCATCTCCCAGTTCTCTGCATTACAGAAGAGGACCGCGCGCCAGCCCGTCTTTCCACTGGACCACCAGGGATTTGGAGGTAGGAGATGGGGGCATTGTGGAGGGCCTGGGGGCCAATGCGGTCGGGGGGTAGGGGCCCATGGCAGTTCTTGCACCAGGGCCTGGAGAGTGCTAGTTACGCCTCTGCCTTTAAAGATGGGTGATGGTCCTTGCATGTCAAGAGATCATTACGGGGAGACTGTAACTGACTGATCCAGGACCAGAGCAGTAAATTTCAGCTTTTCCACTGTGGTACCACACATGTGATCGCTGCTACAGTGATCACATGTGCCAGTAGAGCCACATGACAAAGGCAATGTAAGATCATGAGGAAGAGAGAAGCAGAGAACAGATCTTCCAACACATAAAATGATCAAGGATGGGATCACTTTTATTTTAATCAGTGATTCTAGGGCCAGGACTAGGGAGCAGGGCAGGTTTTGGTCACTTGATGACCTATTGCCATCTATTTGTGTTACTGAGTAAATATTTAGGGCAAGACCACAGTATTTTATTTACACAGTCTAATTTATATATATAAATACTGAACGTTAAACAAGCTTAATGTGAATTTTATTGCTTTGACGCAATGTGTTACATTTATATACAACACCACATTGTCTGATCTCCTAAAAGAGGGACACTAGGGATGGAAAGAGGGATATAGGGATTTCTACCTCAGAGGGACTGAACCCCCCCCCCCCAAAAAAAGGATACTTGGGAGGTAGGAACAAATGTTATCTGTTCCCTGCTAAAAATGAATCAATTTAGCACAAATTATCACAGAAAAAAAACTATAAAAATTTTGTTTTTTTATTTTTTAATATATCTTTATATTATTAATGTCAAAATAAATGGTGTGTTATCCATTTCAATGGGGTATCAAAAGAAATCCCTACTTATGCTTAAAAAAACAGTATATTATTTGTGTGGGTGTACTAAATTAATTCAAGGAAAAATATGGTTGAACAAAGGCACAACAAAACAGTCAAAATTGCTCTTGTCCTGTAGTGTAAAAAAGCCCTCAACACTAAGGGTTTAAAGGAAAGGGGCAGCTACATTAAATGTAACCTGCTATTTGGTACTTAGAATCATATGCACAAATGAATAATGGAGCCATTTTCGTACAAAGCAACTGCACATAAGAAAACAAATACACAGTCCCATTGATGTTGGCATGACTTTTGATCCTTGAATGATAAAGATGTCTCCAATGCATTGAGATATATACCAATCAAGGGGTTAAAATAATGATAATTTTGGTAATTAATATGTATTCTCTATGGTGAAGTTGCTTTGCCTCAGGATTGCACTAACCATTCTTCATCATGCACTGAAATTATATTGTTATCTGGGTTATTATGACAAGTGACAGTAGAAATGAAGTGGTCACTTTTGCCTTGAAACCACACTCTGCCACAATGTAATAATTCATTACATTATTAAAACTAGGACTGCCTGCCACAATACCCTTAAACACTGACAGTACAGTAAGTCCCACCGATTGGTTTTGTACAATAGACAAAAAAAAGAAAACTGGCATCTGTAGTTTTTCTGTGCCATGGAACTGATTGTTAATGTCTAGGCCCTGCATGTGTCATGCCTGCTCTCCAGGACAGAGCTGAGTACTCAGTAGAATACAATGTTCCTCCTGAGCCGCCCCCAGAGGAAATCTGGAATGGATCCGTGCAGTTTTTCCCTCCATTGTCATCATTAAACAGGACAAGTGCATGCTAAGCTTGGGGATAAAGATGAGCGAACCAGAAGCAATTAGTTTCCCCAGCCAATTTTACAAACACACTGGCAAATTATTGTTTTGTTAGATTTTCTGCCAGGCAAACCACCATTTTAGAAAAACTAAAACCTTATATTTTGTGGAGGACATAAAGACCCTGAATAAATAGTTATTATGGAATATGTATCTTAAATAATTCAAATTATAATGATTAGCCTTTTGAGTGCCAGAGGAGTATGCAATATGTTGCATACCCCTCTGGCGCTCAGGGGGTTAAAATATGTAAACTATCCCAAAACCTCAACAGAAAGTAGCATGCTGAACTCCATCTTGTCAGTTAAAGTGACAGTAAACCTTTTTTATTTTAGTTTACATATTCTGCAAGTGCATAATATGTAAAATTAAATAGTCTATACTTTTTATTATTTTCTGTTTTGTTTTCACTTAGTTTGTAACAGTGAGTTCCCTGGATCTCTGTTCCCAGATAGCTTTCAGTTAAGGGCTGTGAAATCAAACATAGTGATACAATGTGGCACTATCCCTTCAGCACTATGTGCTTTGTATGCTTTATTTAATAGGCTAGGAGCAGGATTTTCAGCTGCAGAGACTATATCTGGTTTCATAGTTCTGACATAAACTTTCTGGAAACAGATCCAGTGTGCTCACTGTCTGGGATATAAATGTGTTAAAAATTAGATTAAGATGAAAAAAAGTAATTTTACATACTATGCACTTACAGAAGAAGAAAAGTAGATTTACTGTTACTTTAAAACATTCAGTTTCACCCTTCTGAATGAAATCATGAACCAACACAACTGGGCCAGGATTCATCAAACTGGAGGAAGAGCAGCGTATCAAATATGCTGCTCTACACCTCGATCATTGATAGATACCTTCGGGTATTCATCAATGATTTTGTGTGTTTCCATGCTTTGTGTATGTGAAAATTGCATAAGTGAATTCAAATCCACCAGCTTGAAGACAGCGGATCTATCTATCCAAAATCAATCCAAACGTTGCTGAATCAACGAATGGTTAATACACAGAGAAATCCTCAGATTTTCCTGTACAATAATCCATTTGCACCTCGATGAATCCCGGCCTTAGTCTTTCCTGTAGCATACATGCATGTTCATATTTTGACTTGGAAGTTGTCTGTATGTTTTAACTGACAAGCTGAAGTTCTGTATGCCTCTTGCTGTGAAGTCCTTGGGCTACTCTGTATATTTTACTCATTTAAATTATTTGAACTATATATTATCCATTCAACATCTGTAAAACCTGAATTATATTACATATAATATAATTATATATATTATACCCCTTTAAAATAGTAAATTGATTGGCTCTACCATATGCCATCTATTGAATGAATTAAAGAATCCTATAATTCACTAAATGTGTGTTTGTCAGAAGCCATCATGCTCAGTAGAGATGGCTGCGCGTGCTACAGTCATGTGCATTACAGACTGCCCACGTCACGGCTGATAATGGAGCGGGGGTCCGAATTCAGACCGTAGCTCCGCTCCGTATCCGCTGCGGTGCGGGCAGTCTTTACCGTGCATGACTGCACCATGGCCGTTGCTGGGTGGCACTGTGACCCGTGTACACGGACTCTTCAACTAGTTTGTTTATATAGCTGCACAAGTGTATGCAGCACTTTACACTTTAACCCTCTGAGTGCCAGAGGGGTGCATTCTTTACCCATCTGGCATTCAAAGGGTTAAGGGTCTGGACAATACAGGATGACAGTTGTTTAGGAAAATGAACCAAGTGCGGAATACAGTACTCGATTTCTGGTCAGGATAAGGGAACATAGATAAGTAAATTATTAGAGCCTTGGGTGAATAAAGTCAGTGTGTTCTAGCTTGTTGAAGTCTTGTTGAGAAATTATAGTTTTAAACAAGACTTGAAAATCTCAAGAGAGGTGCAGTGGTGCAGGGTGGGAAGTAGAGCTTTCCATAGATAAGGAGCAACAAAGGAAAAGGGTTTGATACGAGGGAGACCTGTAGACACAAAAGGAACTAAGAGAAGAATTTATTGGCTGATAATAGGTGAAGGAATAGGGTATAGAGGGAGATCAGTGTGGAAATGTAGGAAGGGGTAGAGGAGAAAAGGGTCTTGAATGAGAGAAGCAGTATTTTATAAGATACTAGTGTAAAAGCCCGTGTACACAGTCTAGAATTCTCTGCGTTCAGGCAGTCTCTACTGTGCATGACAGCAAAAGCCCATATACACGGACCAGCATTCTATGCATTCGGGCAGTCTCTACTGAACATGACTGCATCGGCAGTCTCTACTGTGCATGATTGCAAAAGCCCATGTACACAGGCCAGCATTCTGTGCATTCGGACAGTCTCTACTGCACATGACTGCATCGGCAGTCTCTACTGAGCATGCTTCGGACAAACATACATCTGGCCTTTTATATTATAGGATATAGAGTTTGATGGGTAGCCATTGGTGTGAATGGATGAGGGGCAGGGACAAACCTAGGTGACAGTAAGGTAACTTGTGATGCAGAATTCTGTGGATTGAAGTGCATGGAGTTCGGATTCAGAGGAAAAAAGGTTACAGTAGTCCATGCGGGATTGATGAGTGCTTGTGCAAGAATTTTAGCTGTGGAACAACAGAGAAAGTAGCCTATTTGGCTAGAGCATTATGAGGAGAGAATCAGAGGGAAGAGTCAATTATGACCCCTAGGTACCGTGCTTCTGATACAGGATTTATGGTAGTGACATTTGTCACCTAGAAGGGCGTTTCTGGGCCAGGTCTAGGCTGAATGAGGAATAGCTCAGTTTTTTACATGTTCAGTTTGAGATGTCTATGGATTATCCAGTCTGAGCTGGCCAAGAAGCAATCTGCGACTTTAGTTTAAACATCAGGAGTCATTTGAGGTGCAGATAAATTAAGCTGGGTGTTGTCTGCATAGACGCAATACTTGACTCCGGATGAGTTAATAAGTTCACCAAGTGTTACTGTGTATATGAGAACAGAAGTGGTCCTAGAACAGAGCCTTGGGGAACACCAACAGGGAACTGGATGGGGGAGGACAACGAGGTGGCAATGGAGACACTGAAGGATCGGATAATTTGATAAGATGACAGTGGTCAATGAGTAGGAACTAGACTGGCAGAGAACAATTTCATTATTAACCCAAATGGTTTTCTATAGCAGAAATTAAATGTTCTGGTAAAACACACTAACATTATCAAAATCAAAAGGCTCTTTATTGTGGCTAACCCATATTCAGAAACCCATAACTATGAACAAAGTACAGACCATTAAAATAATCACGGGTTTGAATGAGCAAGTTGCAGACTTACAGGCTGGATTCAAAATTTAATACTTAATTTTTTTTTCCATTTGTAAACAGGGCCCTATTACCATTTTGTGCAGTGCTGCAGAATATTTTCACATGCAATAAATAATCCCAATAATAATATAAGTATTGTATCCAGAGTTCATTCTGTAAGTCTCTATCTTGCACCTTATCTGTTCATTTACTAAGGCTGATGCAGTTCTGAGGAAATACAACTGTACCGTGCGAATTAAATAAAAAAATCCCTATTGATGTGAATGGGTATTTTAACCCCGGAATATTAGATATGTCTCCAATGCACTGCACAGCAATGCATTAGAGATCTCTCTAGCATCCAAGAAGGTCAAAAGCCCAATTGAAATCAATGAAGCATTTGGGGATTTGTATTTGTCCTCTGTGGTGTAGTTAGTTTACTCCAAAATTGCCCCAGTTCCTCTTAGTATAACACCCACAGTGTCTCATATCCTATCAGTATTGATGGTGATTGCCTCGAAAATGAAAACTGTGTTAGTACCGCTAGCCTAACGTGTTGACACACCCCACACATTCTACAGAGCTGCACAGGGCCTATCCCATTACTGGTTCTCAACCAGAGTGCTTTGGTACTTTGTTGTGCATTGGTGCCACTTTTTCTATGAAGACACTGACAAAATGTGAATATTGAGTTTCAAATATTTAAAGGGATAGCAATACTTTGTTTTAACTTTATTTTATTTTGTAGGCATTAAAAAAACATGAAGAATGACATGTCTTATCTCTCAAACCTTTATGGTTTAAGAGATATTCACAAGCAAAGTGTCCCCCTCCCGCCCTTTTACTGATGTAACACTTTTCAGCCAGGACAGAAGGGAGCTGCCCAGGTAGACTGCAGAGAGGGACAATCTTCAATTAAGATAAGGGAAAAACCTGAAAAGCTTGTCAAGGGGGGCAGGGATTTCATTGTTTTCATAGGAATAAGAGTGTCCCCTTCTGTTATCTGTCCAGTCTATGGACTGTATTCCACATCTGAGAAGAGATTGTTTACAGTAGGTAAAAGGGGTGGGAGGGGGAAACTTTGCTTGTGAATATCTCTTAAACCATAAAGGTTTGAGAGATAAGACTTATATCATTCTTCATGTTTTTTTAATGCCTACAAAATAAAATAAAGTTAAAACAAAGTATTACTATCCCTTTAAATACAGGATGTGGTATGCACAATGTGTTTTCTTTTGTCATTCTGGTTGCAAGACCAGAATTAATTATATATTTCTGTAATTGTAATATGTCCTTGACAAATGATATTTAAATGCTGAGCGTGCAGTTAAATTTTCAGACCACATGTTATCTGTGCCTTGAGAAAAGAAAAATCGAGAACCAATGCATAGTTTTTCATTTGTTATGTCATGCATGGATCATGTGATCCCTGTCCTTGTAATCTCATTGGATAAAATCAATGAACAGAACAAAATAAATAGTTTTCCATGTTCAGATTATTTGGTAAAATTCACATGAAACATAAACAAAATGATTCGCTCATCTCTACTGCATCTTTCCATGTGTTGTTCAGACATGCTACTTCTAATTGCAACCTCATAATGTTCAAAGGGTGTTATGCAGAAAGCAAATAGTGAGAAATTCCATAAATGCCAACTGTACCACTGAGAGCAAATAAAAAAAAATCACAAGATTCCCATCGATTTAAAATACCCTTTTAACGCCTTGAACTGAGAATTACTTCTCAATGCCTTGGAGACCTTTCTAGCATTTCATGGAGTTAACCCTTTAAAGGGATAGTAATACGTTGTTTTATCTTTATTTTATTTTGTAGACATTAAAAAACATGAATAACGATATGAGTCTTATCTCTCAAACCTTTATGGTTTGAGAGATATTCACAAGCAAAGTTTTCCCTCCCGCCCTTTTTACCTAGTGTAAGCCATCTCTTCTCAGATGTGGAATCCAGTCCATAGACCATACAGATAACAGCAGGGGACAATCTTCTTCCTATGAGAACAATTTTTCAGTTTTTTTCCCTTATATTACTTGAAGATTGTTCCTCTCTGCAATCTACCTGGGCACTTCCCTTCTGCTCTGGCTGAGCAGTGTTAGATCAGTAAAAGGTGAGGGAGGGGGATACTTTGTCATTGAATTACTCTTGAACTACAGCAACAGAATTGAAATAACACTCTCCAAAGTCCAAATACTATGATGATTAATTGGAGCTGCTTTTATTAAGAAACATTACTATCCCTTTAAGGACTAGACAGGTGTGCTGCCCATTGCTTCACAGTGTGTTGCTCACCCTTCTCCCTTCTGATCCTTATATGATTAGAACTGTCATTTAAATAATCATATTTTTATTTCCTCATTACGTTGCAGTTTGAATGTTCCAAAATTGTTCATCCTTGGTTTCTGCATAAGACCCATAATTGGCTCGCCAATGAATGTTCTAGATAGCAAACATGTTAATGGGTCCTTGTTTTCTCCTCTTTCTCTTTTATTCCTTCTGTTTTCAATTGTCTTCCCATAAACCTTAAAACATCTTCATAAATATATCTCACATCTTTTTCTTCTGTGTGACTTCCTTTAATACACATTTTATCTTATGTTTTTACACTGGTCATGCTACATCTACATGAATTCTATATTTTAATATTAAGTTGAAAAAGGTATATATCTCATAACACATTTCAATATAATTGAACTCTTAGCATTTTCAATACATTGATATATATGGGCTTATTCTGTAAAAGGTGAAAAGCATATCTGACACGTTTCATATATTTCTTCCCATAGACATCATTGGGAAATTATATATTTACTCCTACATTTTCTGTTGTTCTCCACATTAACGCTGCTGGAATTTGACAGTGAGATAAGGGGTAGCATGTAGTGATAATTCAACAACACATGTATATTAACCCTTTTGCCTGGTTTATACTTGTGTGTGTGTCTATAAAATCACCACCAAGCACACACTGTTTCACATTTCCCTGTGTAATCATATTGACATAAACTCACACTCTCTTGATTGAACAGAGTCCCACAGCTACATAACATACCCTTTCCATTCCCATTACAATCACCCAGACATAAGCACAAATTCTTTCACATTCACTACATGATCATGTTGATACAAACACACCCACACATCATGCCCATTCATATTACTAACACATACTGTCTCTCAGTCTCTGTACAGACACACAGCTACAAGCTCTCACTCTCTCCCATTTCCAGCAAAATCAGACAATCACAAGACTACACACTATCCCATTCCCCATACAGCCAGAGAGCCACAAGCACACACGCTTTACCATTCCATGTACAATAACAGCCACAAACATACACCCTGCCCATTCCCCTTAGTCACAACCACAATCACACAATCTCTCCCATTCTCTCCACAGTCACAAGGCCTCAGGAGCACACCCTGCCCATCCCCATATGATCACATATCCTCAAGCACACACCCTGTCAAGTTCCCTCACAATCACATAGCCATAAGCATAAACCCTGTTCATTCACCTTCCAATTATAGGAACTACTTTGTCCCATTCTCTGCACCATCACACAGTTACAATCACAAACCTTCTACAAACATCACAATCACACACCATGTCAATTCCTCTTGCAATCACAAAACCATAATCAGACACACTCAGACCATTCCCTGGACAATCACACAGCCACAATCACACACTCAGACCATTCACTGGACAATCAAACAGCCACAAACATGTACTCTGTCTCCTACATTATATGATTATAGGCGTATCAATGACTTTTATTTCAAGGCGTATTTTCATACAATACAAGCCTAGATACAACTATAACTTGTGGGTTAAAAAAATTGAAAACATAAAACAACCTAATTCTCTGAAAATTAGTGCCTTTCAGTGGACCTGTCACTTTAATCTATATTTAGTTGTGCTAGTTATTTTTTCGTAATATCAATTGTTTTTCACTAATTAACTTATATGTTTTGATGGCTCATGTAGTACTCTATGCTGATTCTTTCTGTATTAGGCCAATATCACCTCACTGTACTATAAATCTAGGCAGAGCCCATACTCTGGGTCAATTTCTAACAACACAGTGAGAGATATGATTGGCCTAATACTCAAAGAACAAACATAAAGTGTCACATGGTTCCACCAAAACATATAGGTTAATTTCTAAAAACTATTTCTTTACAGAAAAATGACTAGTTAAACATATAGACAGATTTTGATTCTCTGTAAAACAAAATAAACATATATTAAGGTGATAGATCTACTTTAAGGAAATGTCATGCAGCACCTTTAAAAGAAGATTTATTTCTTTTTGATCTAATGTGGATCACAGGAACCATAATGTATACACTGGCCTGGAGAGCAGGGCACTTGCCTTAAAAGACTCTCTGGATGTGGAGACTCTCTTCTAGTCCACTTTACCCCCACCAGACATGCTCTCCTCAAAGGAGATGCATCAGAACAAACAGTCCCTTCGTTAGTCTTCTTTTTTATTTTCTTAACTTATATGGGTTTGCGTAATCCCCATTAGGTGGACTTCTATTTCTGGCCTCCTTGATGGATATGGACCAGAGTGAAGGCTATTACAAGACCTGTATCTGCTAGAGAGTGACTTTCTCTCTCAGCCATTTTCTTCTTCTCTTTGCTTGGCTATGTCTGAGCACAACTTATATATAGGAGCCTGAAGAATGAAAAAGATTACATTTTTCAGAGTCCACAGGTCCTGCATGTCCCTTTTTATCTGATTAGCAGGCACAGGATTGGTGGTAGAATCATTAGTTCTGCTGTCTGCTCTTCTTTTCTGTCAGCCCCATTCCTTTTTCCCTCATTCTTGGAGGTGGCCTTCCCTTTGATTTAACCTCATTTTTAGTCAGTCTTCGTTATAGCCAGCTGAACCTTTAATATATATATGGCAGCTATATTGGACTGGGCACCAAAAATTTATGTCACATCAGGTAAATTTCTGTGGGCAAGAAAGAGCTTATTCTTCTTCCATTTATTAATTCAGTTAGGCAATGCCTTTGTCTTCCCAATTTAGGCAGGATGGGGGGTGAAAGCAACAGCTGGAGAGCATCCATACCATATCCTTCCAGGAAGCAAAACTACGCTATTGGTCAAAAGTTTTAGGACACCTCAATTTTTGCTACTTTTAGCAATTGCCATGTAACTTGACAAAAACATTAGAAAAACATGTAAACATTGGTTATTTCTAAAATCAAGACAAATATTATGATCTATTTAGCAGATTTTTTTTTAGCGTTTGCAAAAGCTAAAAAAAAAAAGTGCACTTGTTACATTTGTTTCATCATATTTTATAAAGGACAACGGTTGTTTTAGGACTTCTACTGTGTTTGTGTTTAGCTGTAATTTTCCTCTTACTCATTTGATGTACCCACATATATTATATACTGTTTTTCTTGATATAAGATGGGCTTTCTAAAGATACCATTATTTTCATCAAATTTCCTGTAAAAATATTTATAAAATGTGATGAAACAAATGTAACAAATGCACTTTTTTTAAGCTTTTGCACTAAAAATCTTTTACACATCTACAAATGCTAAAAAAACCCCTGCTAAATAGATTATAATATTTGTCTTGATTTTTGAAATACCCAATGTTTACATGTTTTTCTAATGTTTTTGACTAAAATTAGCAAAAATTGAGGTGTCCTAAAACTTTCGGCCACTAGTGTACAATTCCCATGAGGCCTGTTTTTCACCAGACCCCAGGGAGTCAGAAGGGGAGGGATCTCATCAGCACAGTTCTGGAGACCATGTTGGTCTATATGAGGCCTCATACTCAATTTCTTCATACCCAGAGATATTTAAGAGGTGCAAAATGGAGTCTCCAATTTTCCCTCTTCACCATTCCTTAGAACATGTGGTTCTGGAGGAATGGAAGATACCTGATAATAGCCTCACTATTATCAGACATATTTCTCCCTTATATATTTTCTTTATGATGCCTTATCACAGTGGGCTACCCCTTAGCAGTAGACTCTCCAGTTGTTTACCTTTCTAAGCTGTAAGCATTGCCACTTGCGGATGTGGCAGTGCATATTCCCATCCATGCCGATCATCAGCACTTTCTGTCAGGGGAGGGCTGGCAACTTGTGGCTGAGGGGGGCAAATTCAGTCAAGTGGCCCATTTCTATATCACTCAAGCCCACCCCCTTTTGTTAATTTTAAAATTGTCATTAATGTTGTTAAGTAAGGCAACTGATACCACATAGCTTACAGCTGAAACGATGCTACACTAGTGCATTCCTACAAAGCTTACAATTTAAGTAGTGCTACACTAGTTACACTATAGAGCTTACAAGGGAATGGGTTATGCTACTAGTGTAGCTCCATTTGGATTGTTCCTCTGTGGTGTCATTTGTGTAGCTCCATTTCAATTGTAAGCTCTATGTTATCACTAGTGTTGCTCCATTTACAGCAGCAATTGGGAGATTTAGTAAGGAGCAGTAGCCCCCCAGCCCAGACATATGACCGGCCCAGGGGGCAATTGCCTCCCTGCCCCCAGGCCAGCCCTCCCCTGCTTCCTGTCATCTGCATTTCTAGACCATCATTTTAAGTTCACCACCCTTCCTTCCTTTTTGGCTGGCATCTGTGCCATGAGTATTTACAAAGGCCTTGGAATCCTTGGCTGCTCACACTCACTCTGTAGGGATTTCTCTGTCTGGACAACCTTTTGTTATAGGCTCATTCAAACTTGTGTGTCCATTCTGGAACAGCATGGCTGGGCACTCAAATTCAAGAAATCCTCTCTTATTTCATCCCAGGTCCTTCTCTTTCTGGCATGAGATTTGAAACTCTTCAGGGTCTGATTTTTTAAAAGAGGACAAGATTCAATTGTTGAGTCAGAAGGTGTCTCCGGCCTGTCAGCAACAGTACAGGAGTAAATTAAGGTGCTGGGGTATTATGGTGTCTGCCTTGGAGGTGGTTCCCTTTGCCCATTTCCACACTCAGAACCTCCAGATGGAAATTCTCTGGAACTAGTCCAAGCAGCAGTGCCATGTTTCATGTGTCATGTCCCTATTTGACCAGGCGAGGTTCAATCTTTACTGGTGGCTTCAGATGTCTCATCTGTCATTGGGATGGCCATTGGTTATTCTCATTTGGGTGACAAACATGATGGATGCCAACCTGACAGTTTGGAGAGTCACCTTGTACCCTCAGATAGCTCAAGGCCTTTGAACCAAGACAGAAAATATTCTGTGTGCTGGAGCTTCAAGCAGTTCATCTAGCTCTGTTGGACTGGTTGGAGTCCCTCCAGAGTTTGCTGGAGCAGATTCTGTTAAAAAATGTGATGACATTGTTCTATGCCAACCACCAAGGCGGGACCAGGAGTGCAGCTGTTTGATTAGAGATTCTACTGATTCGCTTTTAGGTGGAGGCTCACATGCTGATTGTCTCTGCCATTAATATTCCAGGAGGAGACAACATATAATCCCTGTACACTGAGAGCTCAAGCAGATAGTGTTTAACTCCATGGTCCATCTGTGGGACCTTTTGGCCATGGACTCTTTTGCTGTTGTGGCATAAGTGATGATCATCCCATGGTAGTTTCCCCTCACCTATGTGTTTCTTCCATTCCCAAAGTATTGAGGAAAATCAGGATGTAGCCGGCTCATATAATTCAGACCATCTTATTCTGGTCTCTTTGGGCCTGGTTCTCAGATCTTCCCAGTATATACTGGTTTGTAGGCTTTTGCAGTCTTTCACTTAGGGTCCCTGTGTCATCCATAGATTGAAAAATTAGCTTTGACATGTTGGTTCTTGAAGCCAGCATCCTGAGGTTTAACGGTTTCTCTGGTACTGTCATTTCCACTATGATGAAGGCTTCAAGCTGTTGTCATCCAAGGTGTACCATAGTGTATTGTCCTTGCTCTACAAATGGTGTGAATACAAGGGGTTATGGCCTCACCCATTTAGTCTTCTGATTATCTTGTCCTTTCTTTAGGAGGGCCTTCAGCAAGGGCTTAGCCTTAGATTTACTAAGGTCCAGATTTCTACTATATCTGTTCTTTTTTTAGAGGCTTATCACCTTATTATCGCATGTACAGGGGGGGACTTATGTCTACCCAGTAGTGTTGAGCGAGCACCCCGATGCTCGGGTGCTCTGACCGAGCACCCCCTGAGGCTCGAGTGCTCGGCCGAGCACCCGAGCCCCATTCAAATGAATGGGGCGACACGAGCATTACACCAGGCACCCCCTGCTCTGATGAGGGGAGGGTGCCTGGTCAATGCCCCCCTTCATCTCCGCTATGGCATAGAGGAGATGAAGGGGGACATTGTGGAAGAGGGGCATAGCGGAGATGAAGGGGGACATTGTGGAAGAGGGGCATAGCGGAGATGAAGGGGGACATTGTGGAAGAGGGGCATAGCGGAGATGAAGGGGGACATTGTGGAAGAGGGGCATAGAGTCTATGCCCCTCTTCCACAATGTCCCCCTTCATCTCCGCAATGCCCCCTTCATCTCCGCAATGCCCCCGTACCTCCAGTCCCTGGTGGTCCAGCGGAGCGTCTTCTGATCTGTGCCTCTTCCGGCACAGATCCCCGCCACCCGAACATGGCGGGAGAGCACATGGCGGTACTCGACGAGTACCGCCATGTGCCGAGCAGAGCGATGCTCGAGCCGATCCGAGCATCGGCCGAGCACGCTCGCTCAACACTACTACCCAGTCTTTTGGGATCCTACTCCTCCATGGGACTTTAGCTTGATTCAGAGAGTGCTTCAGAAGATTCCCTTTTGAGCCTTTATATTTTGTTTCCTTTTGGTTTTTGACTCATAAGACAACTTTTCTGCTGGTGATTGGGTCAGGTTGATGAACCTCAGGCCTTATCTATTTATCACCCTTTCTGATATTCCATTCTGATAGGGTGGTTTTGAGTTCTCCTATATGATTTCTTCCTAAGGTTGTTTCCAAATTTCACATTAACCAGACATTCTCTTTGTCCAGTTCTATCTAACAGACAGAAGCAGGAGTTTAATCTTTTGGCCATGGTTAAATGCTTAAAGTATTATGGCAGTGGCTTTCTGGAATAAAGTGACCATTCTCAGGAAGAAGCCTGTGCCCTTTAGCATATATTCAAATTTGCCACTTGAGCACATCAATGGTGCAAGATGGTATAAAATCCAGATGCTTTATTAAAGATGATTTAAAAAAATCACTTTGGGAAAACATAGTACAAACCCACATAATCTTATGTATTTCATAATGTATGGTGCTTAATCTTATATATGATTAAACACTGTACGTGCAAAACACATAAGACGATATAGTGTTTGTGCTATGTTTCCCCAATGTGATTTTTAATCATCTTTAATAAAGCATCTAGGGCTAGATTCTATTGCAGGTGCTAAATGTTAACACCAGTTTTATCAAACATTTTCCTATTGAAGTCTATGGGGAAACCTGGAGATAAAAGCAGAGATAAAATTAGCACGTGCAATAGAATCCAGCCCCTAATTTTTATACCATCTTGCACCATTGATGCGTTTGAATGCTGAGTTTTAATATACTTGTATGAACTGAGTGGTGGATCAGCTCTCTCTGGCACCAGATTTCGGATATATAAGATATTACTGGTGGGCATTTTTGTATTGTCTCTCCTACCCTTATGAGCTGTGTATCACTGTATATGTTGATTATTTAGAGCAAGTACAGTGCCCTTCAAAAGTATTCACCGCACATGGCATTTTTCCTATGTTGTTGCATTACAACCTGAAATTAAAAATGGATTTTTTGGAGGCTTGTATCAATTGATTTACACAACATGCCTACCACTTTGAAAATGCAAAATATTTTTTATTGTGAAAGAAACAAGATATAAGACAAAAAACAGAAAACAAACAGAAAACTTGAGCGTGCATAACTATTCACCCCCCAAGTCAATACTTTGTAGAGCCACCTTTTGCAGCAATTATAGCTGCAAGTGTCTTGGAGTACATCTCTATGAGCTTGGCAAATCTAGCCACTGGTATTTTTGCCCATTCTTCAAGGCAAAACTACACGAGCTCCTTCGAGTTGGATGAGTTCCGCTGGTGTACAGCAATCTTTAAGTCATACCACAGATTCTCAATTGGATTGAGGTCTGTGCTTTGACTAGGCCATTCCAAGACATTTAAATGTTTCCCCTTAAACCACTAGAGTGTTGCTTTAGCAGTATGCTTAGGGTCATTGTCCTGCTGGAAGGTGAACCTCCATCCCAGTCTCAAATCTCTGGAAGACTGAAACATGTTTCAGTCAAGAATTTCCCTGTATTTAGTGCCATCCATCATTCTTTCAATTCTGCCCAATTTCCCAGTCCCTGCTGATGAAAAACATCCCCACAGCATGATGCTGCCACCACCATTCTTCGCTATGGGGATGGTGTTCTCAGGGCGATAAGAGGTGTTGGGTTTGCGTCAGACATAGCATTTTCATTGATGACCAAAAAACTAAATTTTAGTCTCATCTGACCAGAGTACCTTCTTCCATATGTTTGGGGAATCTCCCACATGCTATCACTGTGCCCGTGATCTTCTCCGTGGCATTACCTGACTTCTCCACTGGTGCTTGGTGGCATGTCTGTTCACTGCCTGGCTTCCTGACATTACAGCACGCTCGCTATTTTGTAGTCACTGCCTAATTGACTGATAGATGTTCCACCTAGAGGCCTTATATGTGGCATCCAAATATTGCTTCAGTGCCCTTTCGTGGTGTATCTGAGCATTGCTTGTATTCCTCTTTGTGACCCATTCTTGGCTGCTGATTCCGATCTGTGTATGACCCTTAGCCCTGTCTGACTACCCAATTTTGTGCCTGAACCTCTGGCTTGTCTGAAAACCCGTTCCGTACTAGATCTCTGGCTCCGCCTGACTACTCGATCTGTGTATGACCCCTGGCCTGGCTGACTACCCGGTCCATGCTAAGTACTCTGGCTTTGTCTGACTACCCGTTACGTGCTTGACCTTGGCTTTGTCTGACTCTGTTTTCACTATACTTGGGCCTGGGTCCCTCTCCGCACAGGTCCCGAGGCCTGGTCATTGCCTCCGTACCACTCCGGATTCTGTCTGACCGTTTGGCCTGGTCTACCTAGGATCCCGCAGAAACCCTAGCGTTCTAGGGTGTTGTGTCTCTTGCTCTAGCATTCTAGGGCATCACTCCTCTGCTAACCCTAGCGTCCTAGGCTGAGATCAACCACTTACCACATTCTTACATCTCAGGTGGTACCCAGAACTGTAGGCTAGGTTCTCGTCCATGTTCCTGGTTCCTGTATTCGGGCTAAGGTTCAGTGTCAGCTCTTAGGTAGTGGACTGTAGCACGGTCTCTACACCTGACCCCAGGGAAGGTTGGGGAAGTGCTAAATTGCTATTGATTATATATATATTTCAATAAAGTGATGTTGATTTTATCCGTACCTGTCAGAGTCTTTATTTTGTCTAGTTAACATGACACATTCCTTTTGATGAACAGCAAACGTGTTTGCTTATTTTTTCCTTAAGCAATGGCTTTCTTCTGGCCACTCTTCCATGAAGCCCAGCTATGTGGAATGTACGGATTAAAGTGGTCCTATGGGCAGATACTCCAATCTCTGCTTTGGAGCTTTTGAGTTTTTTGAGGAGTGTTTCTCTCCCTACCTGGAATCTTGGCAGGATAGCTTTGGTATATGTCCATGGTTTCTCAAAAGAGAAAAGAGGATTTTTGTGTAGTTACTAATGTATCCTTTTGTCTTAGTCTATGTGGAACATAGGATTTCCCTCAGAAGAAAAATTAGTTGTTTAAGTTTTGTGTTGGGGGTCCCTTGGGTTCTCTGGTTTAGGTGACCCCATTCCTGCCTTGATTCTGTTTTCAGTCTTTGACATTCATTAAAAGTGAGCATGTTTGATAGAGGTAACAAGGAGTAGGGAAGGAGTCTTTGCCTTCAGAAAGCCTTTTATGGCAAGTACCCTGCCCTTCTGGCCCAAATGATACTTTACTTCATGGTCCCTGTGTTCCACAGTGGCTAAGAGAAATGTATTTATCGGTAAGTACACAAAACTCCGCTTACAAAACCTAAATAATCATGAAGTAAAATTATACATTTATCTACTCTAACACGGTACCACCCTTTACCGATGTAAATATCATGTCACTATTTTCATGGTCATTTGAAGTGTACAGATGAACATAATTTTTTCAATTTAAGTAGTAACAAGTGTGAGAAATAACTCTACATTTAGTAGATTTGAAAATAACGATTTGAATTCTAGTCACATCTCAATGCATTATTTAACCATCTAAGGACAAGAGGGGCAACTGCACATCTCTCTGGTTTTCAAATGGTTAATAATGCATGGAGAAAATTCTATGGCATTCAAGGGATTAACCAAACAGTGCATTAACCATTTCATATATTAAATTGCTATTGAGGTGAAACTATGGCTGAATTTTCGAAAGAAAAGTGGAGGCATTCTGGGTCACTGCACTGATTTAAATGGGGATTTTTACCCCCTTGAATATCAGAGAAAGGTGTTGGAGACCTCTCTCTAATTTATATCAAATGGACTTTTTGGAATTTGTATCTTTTCACTATGGTGCAATTGGATTGCTCCAGAACTTTTATGACCAGTCATATATTCATTTTATTAATTGCCTTTCCTATCACAAAATCATAATCTGTCATGGGTGATAGGGTAAATGCAGCTATCATACATTTCCTCCTACAAACCACCAGCCACCTTCACCCCACATCTTGCTGGTAAGATAGTTTTTCGCTGCAAGGATCCATAACTGAGGAAATGGAGATTGGAAGGAGGAGCCACCACTCAGAGTGTGTAAGTTCTGATGGTCTGATTTTTCACTACTTACTGTGGGAGGGAATGCATTGGGATCTGATTAGGGTATATGTAGAGCAGTGGTAGACCATTTCCAGACCTCTAGCTGTTGAGGACTACAACTCCCATCATTCCCAACCATCCAAAGGTTGGTTGGAGACGATGGGCATATTAGTGTACGTAATATGGAGGTCCAAAGATTGACTGTCCTTGGTGTAGAGAATTGGAAATGTACATAAACTAACTATGTATTTGCTGTTTCTCTTAGTTTCTCCATGGAAAAAGAAAAATGGTAAGCATCTTTACTTGTTTAATTGATCACCTAGTAATTTCTTTCTAACTGTTTCTGTAACGTAAGAAATCATAAAACCTGTTTGGATATTTGTAAGGGGGTAATAATTTTTTCATTTAAATGCACTAAGACTGTTATAAAGTCTGTGACTGCTATCAGTTGCACTCTTTAATAAACACTTGTTTGAGGGTTAAGCATTTAATATTTCTTTCTCCCACCCCTTTCCCTGATATCAGCCTTTTTTTGGAAGGGGCCTGACCCACATGTTCAAGTAACTGACATGGCACACTGCCTAGCATTCACTTACATAGAGACATTTGCCTCTGTATGAGTCATTTTAACGTGTCCTGTGTACTGACTGAGCTTTAGTGAGTGATCAGGATGCATTAAAACTTTTCACATGGAGACAAATTACTCTGTGTGATTGGGCATGGGGTTTAGTTGCTAAGGTAACAGGTCAACCTCATGAGTCTGCCTCCTTCCAAGAACAACAGGGAAAATTGTGTTGGAGGATAATAAATGCTGACTAACTCTTAACTCTAATATTTAAAATTTGTGACTAACATACACACACACACACACACACACACACACATATATATATATCCTCAGGAGACACACACATAGAAGAAAATGTCTCATTACAGGGGTAGCAGTAAGGAGGAGTTACTGCTCCCATTGGGTGATTCAATGGGGGTGTGATTTTCACAGGACTATCCAGCCTGCCCACCACTATCCAACTGAAAAAATAAATGCTGCCACTTGCTCCTACACCACAGACACATGCACACATGCCCCACTCACACAGCACTAAACACACACACAAAACCAGAAAGAAATATGGCTGACACACACAATCACTCACTCTGACTCCCAGTGGCCTCAGCAGGACCTGTAGTACAGCTACTGAAGGTAAGCTGCAGCACCAGGAGAAAAAAATGGCACTCAAAGGGTTAAGGTAGGCCCTCATTGCTCAATTATATGTTGACTGCCATCATTTGCCATGCAAGACACAGGACAGGCAGCCATCAAGTACACACTTAACCCACTGACTGCCACAGGGTTGTGTATCAAGTTTTACCCCTCAAGGAGTGTGTTCAAACCCCTCACAATGTAAACTTGCATTTCCCTCCCACTTCCCCTCCTTCCCCAGCCTATTACTAACACTTTTCCACATTTATGTTAAGCCCCACCCTCTACTCGTGATTAAGCCCCACCCACTTTTAACCCAAATTTACCCATTGGCCTCTCCACATCAGCACCATGTGTCCCCTCCAGGGACTCCACACGTCAAAGTTCCCAGGGATGAATACACTTCCCACTGCTATTTAACTCTGACATGCCTCTCTATACCTTACCCTTTGAGTGTCAGAGGGGTGCACAAAGCATTGCAATGCCCTCTGGCATTCAAAGGGTTAACATGCTGGTATAATGCACCATTTATTTTCCTATTTCCATTTGCACAACCCAAACAAACACAGGCATAATACTGCAATTCCAAGTGTCCCTCTTTAAAATATATTACTGCTTCATACCTCCCAAGTGTCCCTCTTTAGGATATGTTAGTCAATACAGTTGACTGAAGACTGAACAAAATTAAGACCGACAAAGCACCGGGTCCTGATGGTATACATCCAAGGGTTCTTCAGGAACTCAGTGCAGTGTTAGCAAAACCCCTATATTTACTCTTTAGAGATTCTATTACCACAGGCTCAGTGCCACAGGATTGGCGAAGAGCTAACATAGTGCCTCTATTTAAGAAGGGAACTAAAACAGAAGATGGGAATTATAGACCAGTGAGTTTGACCTCTGTAGTGGGAAAACTATTAGAAGGCATAATAAGGGACTATATTCAGGATTACAACACAAAAAATAAGATCATTAGCACGAATCAACATGGTTTTATGAAGAATAGATCATGCCAAACTAATCTTTTCAGCTTCTATGAGGAGGTAAGCAGCAACCTTGACAATGGCAAGGCAGTAGATGTAGTATATCTAGACTTTGCAAAGGCATTTGATACAGTGCCACACATAAGGCTGGTGTATAAAATAAGGAAATTGGGGCTAGGAGATAACCTTTGCAATTGGATACAAAACTGGTTGAAGGATAGGGAACAGTGTGTGGTTGTAAATGGAAAATTCTCCAGTATAGTTAAAGTGGAGAGTGGAGTACCTCAGGGTTCAGTATTGGGTCCGCTGCTTTTTAACATGTTTATAAATGACCTGGAAATAGATATAGAAAGCAAAATATCAATATTTGCAGATGATACTAAATTATGCAAAGTCATTAATTCAGAACAGGATATTTTCTCTGTACAGAGGGACTTACATACAATGTCAGATTGGGCAAACATGTGGAATATGAAGTTTAATGTGGGGAAGTGTAAAGTCATGCATTTGGGAGGAAACAATCCCAAGGCTACTTATAAACTTAATGGAATAATTTTAGGTGACTCGTTGCTAGAAAAAGACCTGGGTATCCTTGTCAACTACAAACTTGGAAACAGTGACCAGTGTCAAACAGCAGTAGCAAAGGCAAACAAAGTCCTGTCTTGCATAAAAAGAGGTATTGAAGCAAGAGTAGATAACATTATTTTGCCATTATACAAATCATTGGTAAGACCTCACCTTGAGTATGCAGTGCAATTTTGGGCACCGGTTCTGAAAAAGGATATACTAGAACTAGAGAGGGTACAGCGGAGAGCAACAAAATTAATTAAGGGAATGGAGGACTTGACATATGAGGAACGACTAAACAAACTTGGTTTATTTACTCTAGAGAAAAGACGACTAAGAGGAAACCTTATCACATTGTACAAGTATATGAGAGGTCAATACAAGGATCTCTGCGGTGAGCTATTTATTCCAAGGCCTGATCAGGTGACCAGGGGACACCCCTTGAGATTAGAGGAAAGGAGGTTTAAACTTCAGCAGAGGAAGGGTTTTTTTACGGTAAGGTCTGTCAAATTGTGGAATTCATTGCCCAGGGAGGTAGTTATGGCAGATACAATGGATACATTTAAGAGAAGATTAGATACATTTCTTTCAAAAGGGAACATACAGAGTTATACTGTTTATCAGTAGGCTGATCAGGAAGGTCTGATAAAGACTAATTTAATTGGTAGCAGGAAAGCTATAAAATTCTCAGTTACTGAGGTATGAAGCGAAGGTTGAACTTGATGGACTTGTGTCTTTTTTCAACCTAATTTACTATGTTACTATTTACTAACTACTGCACTAAGTAATTAAATATAGTGGTACATGTTACTAAAAATATAAACAAGACTCAGAGATAAACTTTAACCCCTTAAGGACCGGAGGTTATGGGACATTTCCGTCCCATAACGACCGCATAGGGGCACTTTGACGAGCCGGTACACGTGACCTGTCAAGGGTCGTTCGAGCAAATTTACCCTTGACGGTCCTGGTACGTCAAGGGTCCCTAAGGGGTTAATAGAATTATTAATATCCCTTTAAAATATTATATACTCTTGACATTTTCGTTGGGACCATGTTGGGGGTTTTTGGACCCTTTTTTTTTTTTAACGGACACTACATGGCCATGAAGATACCTGTTCTTTTCTCAGCTCACACACGCCCAACATGCCCTCTCCACGGCCGATAACCCTGCCAGCCCCTAGGCTCAGGCCTGTTTCCTCACAATCAACAGCGGCTTCTTCCTCCTGCACTGAATCCGAACATTTCGAGGCACGTTGTGGGGAGAAGAGTGTCTCTGCTGTACCAGGGCCAGTAATGTGGGGTTCTGAATCTACATTATTTATGTCATTAGGACAAATTAACAACACTCTATTTAACCCTTTGAGTGCCAGAGAGGTAACTAATGCATTGCACCACAATGCATTGGATTCCTTTACAGCACTCAAAGGGTTAACTGACATGACTCACCACTTTATACTGCATGGCTTAACATGCTGGTATAAGTCTTTCTGTCACATAATCTTTTATTTTCTGCTTTCCACTTCTACATGTCAAACACACAGAGGCATAATACTACAATTCTGTCCCAAAGTAAAGTAAATAACAAATACCACTGATTTCACAGTTTCAGGACCAAAGTGTGGATGGCAACACATTGTGAAATGATGTTCTCTGGTCCTTACGGGGCCACAGTTTACTTCTAACTCTCTGAATACTGCAGATTATTACCTACACACCACTATAAAGCTCCTATACTAATCCCAGGGTGTCCACAGCCCCCTCTTCTACACTCAGAACCTGTTGATGCGGACAACCAGTAAGAGCCAGAACCTCCACACACAGGGGGTGCCTACCACTGTGTCAGTGTCCCCTCTCTCTGTGTGTATGTCTGTTGCGTGTCTGTGTATGTCTGTTGCGTGTCTGTGTATCTGTTGCATGTCTGTTCCATGTCAGTTCCATGTGTGTATGTCTGTTGCTTGTCTGTGTGTGTGCGCGTCTGTAGCATGTGTGTGTATGTAGTGTGTATGCGTATGTTTGTTGCATGTGTGTGTGCGCGTATGTCTGTTGCATGTGTGCATGTGCGTATGTCTGCTTCATGTGTGTGTGCATATCTGTTACCTGTGTGAGCATGTCTGTTGCACACATGTGTGTCTGCGCATGTATGTTGCGTGTGTGTGTACATCTCTGTTACATATGTGTGACCATGTGTGCATCTCCGGTGTGTCTGTGTATGTGCATGTCTTTTGCATGTTTCTGCCGCTCACTGTGTGTATGTGACTGTCTGTGTGTTGCATATGTCTGTGTTTATCAGAGTGTGTGCATTTCACACACGTGCGCCCAACGGTCATAACATGACAGATAGATAGATAGATAGATAGATAGATAGATAGATAGATAGATAATAAGCTCCCTGAAAAGTATCAGTGAAGAAGTTCTACAGTCAAAGAAAATATTTACTGGTCAGAAGGGGTAAAGTTACTAGTCCAACCAATGTTAAAAAGTTGAGATACATTTCTCATCATCTGCTGCATTTTTTATACTAATCAGAGACTAGTATTGCATTCCTTTCTCCAACAGAAAAGTGTGCACCTCATTTATTTATTGCAGCTCTGTGTTATCATAATTTACTGTCATAAATGTCACCACCCGTTATTTTATACTCAGTGGTCATTTCTGTACTTTATGGTAATTGAATAAAAACACTCCTCCTTTCCTCCACAGAATTCTATGGGCAGTATGCAGAAAAGACAGATATGAGTGATTCTCAGTCACCAACTGCATCAAATGGGATAATTGACCATTCACAAAATTCTTATTGATTTAAACTGGTCTTTATCCTCTTAATGCTTTGAGTGCCAGAGGGGTACGCAATGCATTGAGCCCTTCTGGCACTTAAAGGGTTAAGTACTTATGACATGCCAGTCCTGGCACTTAAGAACTGGTGACCGCCTTGGCACATCATGAAATTCTGGGATGGCAGTGTGGCTGCCACTTTCCAGATCGGGCAGGCGTTAAGGGGTTAAGGATCTTGAATGCTAGAGAAGTCTCCAAAGCATTACTTCACAATGTGCTGGAAGTATTCTAGAGGTTTAAAGTTCCATCTAAATTGATATAAATGTTCATTTTCCCCCTGTTATGCAGTTGGTATGTTCCAGAATTATTTGTGTTTTTCTTCCTGCAAAAGGTCCTATGTATCAGGCTCATACACTTGATTTACAAGCTTTTACTGAGAGCCAGCCTCCATGAAATGGCAGCTTTAACCCCTTAACAACCCTTGACGGTCATTGTACATCATGGGTCTATCTGAGTTAAGGACCCATGACCGTCATGGAATTCCGGGCTCCCCCCGCGGCTGCACGCCGTTCGTGGAGTCCAGAACCGGAATTGAAAAAAAAAAAAATGCTCCATGGTCCTTAAGTGATCGCGACGCGCCAATCACCCGGTCGTTAAGATGTAACAGCTTTTATTTTTTATAATTTTATATTTAATTTAGATTATATAGTAAACACATTATACGCTAGGGCACAGATGTATAGTAGTTAATAGAATAAATGCTTTCTCCTTTAAAGGGATAGTAATGTTTCAAAATAAAAGCAGCTCCAATTAATCTTCATGGTACTGGGGCCATGGAGAGTGTTATTTCAATGCTGTCAGATTTGTATTTCAAGAGTAATTGAATGATAAAGTATTCCCCTCCCCCCCTTTTATCTAGTGTAAACCGCCTCCCCTGAAATGTGGACTCTGGTCCTGGGATCAGACAGATCACAGCACGGGACAACCTTCTTACTGTGAGAATAAGGAAAACCCTGCCCCCCATTGATAGGTTTTTCAGGTTTTTTCCCTTATGTTAATTGAAGATTGTCCCTCTCTGCAGTCCACTTGGACACCACCCTGCTGCTCTGAGGTGAGCAGTGTTACATCAGTAAAAGGGGTGGAAGGGGGGATACTTTATCATTCAATTACTCTTGTACTACAACTCTGACAGTATTTAAATAACACTCTCCATGGCACAAATACTATGAAGATTAATCAGAGCTGCTTTTGTTTTGAAACATTACTATTCCTTTAATGCTCTTGCTTCGTTTTATGTTACTGAGTTAGAACCCTAATATATTAGAAGAGATAATTCACCCATACAACTTGTCACCTATTTACATTCAGCACTGTAATTGGACCTCAGTTCAGCAGCTCTTGTTTCCTCTCACCATACCTAGTTCCACTTGTCATGTTCTCTTTTCCCTTTTTCCCTTAGCTTGTCTAACATGTTTGTTGACCCAAGCATCTCTCCCCTTATTTAAGTGTTATCTACCTTCAGCCCCCTTCCTGTCTTCCCATCCCCATTTTGACTGTCTGTATTAAACTATTAAGAGGTACAGTTTTGGAGCAAACCAACCGCATTATAGAGAAGAAATTAAGTTTTCCATTGAATTAAATGGGGCCTTTAAATGGATAGCAATGTTTCACAATAAAAGCAGCTCTAATTAATCTTGATAGTATTTGGGCCATGAAGATTATTTTTTCAATACTGTCAGAGTTGTAGTTGAAGAGTAATTGAATGATAAAGTACTCCTCCTCCTGCCCCTTTTACTGGTGTAACACTGCTCACCTCAGAGCAGCAAGACAGTCCGGATGGATCTCAGAGGGACAATCTTCAGTGAGCATAAGGAAAAACCTTTCAAGGGGACAGGGTTTTCATTGTTCTCACAGTAAGAAGATTGTCCCTTGCTGTGAGCTGTCTGGTCTGTGGACCAGATTCCACATCTGAGGTGAGCAGTGTTACACGAGGTAAAAGGGGCAGGAGGTGGATACTTTATAATTACTCTTGAACTACAGCTCTAACAGTATTGAAATAATACTCTCCATGGCCCCAGTACTATCAAGATTAATCGGAGCTGCTGTTTTTGTGAAACATTACTATCCCTTTATGTCCTTGAATGCTAAAGGTCTGCAGTGTATTTTGTTTTAATCAAGAAGGATTTGGGGATTTTTCATTTGTTCTCTATGGTACAACTGGTTTGACCCACAATTGCTCCCACTTAGCTTGATGTATAAGGCTCGAAGCATTGATTTTTCAGCCATTCTCCTGCAGTCAATGGACAATTGAGGACATAGTCCCAGGAGACTGAACTGGGAGGTCTATATATCTCTGAGTTCAGTCTTTCTCTTTGGATCAACATCACAGCTACGTTAATCAATTTTCTGACCCTGATAGGCTCTCCTGCTGGTCCTCAGAGCTGCACAATGCAGCTCCACATTCCTCAGATACTGATTGGCTCTCCTGCTGGTCCACAGAGGAGAATACCTGCTGAGAGGATGGATATTGTGTGATAGTGGACTTTTAACCCCTCTGCATATTATCCACTGGTCTGCTGCTTCCTCAGCATCTTTTTCTGCTCCTCTATTATTCACTGTTTGATTCTCTGTGCAGCTCTTCTGCTCTAGAGTCCTGCGCTCTATCTCAGTACATGAACAGGTCACATAGAGAGAAGAAAATGTGACTCATTGCTGTGATCTAAGCACTTTGTTTGAGCAGTGAAAGGTTAGTGAGTCAGAGCTCTACCACTGCATGTCGAGACAAAGAAGCTACTAATCACCCTATGGAGAAAATGAGACTTCAGCTAGAGGTATCTATTTTGAGGGTGGTTCGGAGAAGAGCCAGAGGAGTGGGCAACAAGTCAGAGAAACAAATAGAAAATCAACCCCTTGAATGCCAAAAAGGTCTTTGAATGAGATAGAAACCTCTCTAGTGGAACTTTCTGCTCCAGGAAGAGAGTTAATGGAAAATAGGGCTTTCCATGAAAAGTCCCTTTCCACTGACCTCTTCCTCATGATAAAATTAAGTGAGTGTTTGTGTGCACATGTATATATCTTTGATGGCCAGAGCTGATTTTCAGCCAGGTCGGTGACCCTGTACCTTCAGTGACCCTGGTACCTTTTGTCAGTGACCCATCACCTTTGATTAGTGATTCTGTGCATTTTTTGGCACTTTGTTCACTAAGAAACTAACCCCAGTGATGATGAATGTGTTCATGCATGATGACATGTGTGTGATGACATATGCAGGAATATCTCAAATACGATGCTGGAAGAGAAGGCAGAACACGGCACGGGAATTAGGCACTAGAAGGTTTTACAATGGGCTTAACGTTAGTTGGGTATGTTTTGCCTGATTTTTGTCCCCATGGGAAATTTCCATGAAAAGAAAAAATTTAGCTCTCTTTCCACAGAAATACCAGTGAGGAGGAAATTGGACCTATTGATAGCTTTACTCTTTACCATTCAATATACTAACAGTACCCAACTCCAGCCCACATGAGCCACAAGCAGTGCAGGATTTCAGGATAACCACTCATAATTACACTGGTTCTGGGACCAGTCCTATCAATTTTTTTTACTCACTTTTCCTCCTGAGAATTGGAACGTCTTGGTTTAACACGTTGGGGATGATGTATAAGAATTGGTGTAATTCTGGAACAAACAACTTGCATCATAAAGAAAAAGAAATAGTCCAATCCCCATTTATATAAGTAGTGCTTGCCAGCGCATTAGTACTGATGGTGTGTCCCAGAATTAATCGAGCACAACTTATTACATCAGCACTTTGAGTCCCTGACAAGTGTGTAACCAAGAACTGTGTTTTACACTTAAAGAGTTAATGCAATATAAATGGATAATTACAATTCCGGGTCTTGTACTTATTTTCATTTTGATACAAACTCACAGAAAGAGTTAAAACCATCTATTGTGTGTTCCCAGAAATTGTGTGTCATGTAATGAACTCTGCCAGTACTCCCACATTATTGGAATCTTTAGTGTTTCATGCTATGCCCATATTGTCACTCCAAATTGTGGTAACAATTCTGTTTGATTGAAACTAAATGCATTATCCCCAAATGTAAAGACGGGCAGTTCTAAAGGGAAAAAGTCACATTGATTTAAACTGGGATTTCAATCCATTGAATACTGGGGTAGTTTCCAATGCTTTGCATAGCAATATTTTAAAGAACTCGCCAGAAAAAAAAATCACAAAAAATACACACAAAAAAACCTTGTGATCTCTAGCTTACAGTGAAGACTGTATGCTGGTTGCAGGTGCAGAAAGCAAACAAAAGAAAAAGGGGTATAACCTGTGACTTACTATACATAATTAACAAAAAGGTTAAGTTTTATGTATGTGGCCATAAGTATGTGTAGATTATCTGCCTACACAAAGGCACCTAATACTAGGTATGCACCTACACGCCTCAAATATGTATTTAGTATAATACAAAAAAAAGCAGTGGTATTGTCTTACTTCTACCGTGAACAGAATCCTAATGTGGAAAATAAGGAAGTATGTATTCCTTCTTTGCAGGCAGGGCTGGATTTCACAATAGGCAGAAATGGCAACTGCCTAGAGCTCCAAATTTTGAGGGCTGCCTCAGCTGTGCTGGCCACACCCACATTCCAAATTACAGATTTGGTCAGCACAGGCTATTATTATTCTTTTTTGTCCTTACTTGTTATAGGCCAGTGGTTATTTTCAGTACCAGGAAATAGTGGACTGATCTGAGGCAGAGCAGTGTGAGGAATGAGGGTTTGGCAATGGGTGGAGCTAAAGGCTCCTAGAGTGTAGGGTTGCCACCCAGCAGGTATTTTACCAGCAGGCCAGTAAAAAATTGGCTTCTGTCCAATGTTAAGTGTATGGAGGGAATGCCTTGGCCGGTATTTTTTTGAAGAAAAGGTGGCAACCCTACTAGAGTGCCTTGCTTAGAGGAGCATGGGATACAAATTCATCTCTGCTTGCAGGAAACTAATAACCAAGGAAGTAGTTAGAGACAAAACCTCCCATAATACACAAAAATACACAAAAACCTGATGAGCAGAAAGTAAAAACAGGGAGTATGCACATCAGATCTTAGCATTTAGCAATGTATAACCTGTGACTTACTACAGATGGTAAACAGTGAGGTTTAATTACATGTTTGTGGCCAAAAGAATGCATAGCTTGGCAACCAACGTTAAGGTATCTCAGACTGGGCATGTCCTTAACTGCCTTAAGTCTATTGTACTGTCAAAGGTTATTTATTGGTTCTAGTTAGGATTTGATGAGCAGACATGGGAATTTTGAGAATTTGTATGTGTCCCCTGCAGTACAATTGGTTTGCTCCAAGATCATATCTATTTTATTTTGTGGATAAGACCCATAGACTTCAGCTGCTCTACAGACATACCCTTGCTAATCCAGCACAACCAGTGAATCGGCACTGAAAACAGTATTAGTGCTATGCCTGCCTTATACCAATTAAGCTACTTAAATCAGAAATGTATCCCCTTAAAACCACCTGCACCCAGGGAAGGGCAGTGGGGAAGAGTATATGCTCTGCGGTGTGTGAGTATATGCTCTGTGGTGAAATACTTCTGCATCTGGTTTAATGCTATGCACTAACAGCACAAATCACATTTTCTAACTTTGCTTGTGAATATCTCTTAAACCATAAAGGTTTGAGAGATAAGACTTATATCATTCTTCATGTTTTTTTAATGCCTACAAAATAAAATAAAGTTAAAACAAAGTATTACTATCCCTTTAACAGTTCAAGGTGATAAAATTGTTACAAGACATACCATTTTTTTTCTGATTGATAGTGCCTCCCCATCCTTAACAACACTATCCCATATTACTAATCATTTAATTAATATAACAGAATGATGGCAACTTTTGTTACAATGGGTGAGTGAATATGGAGTTCCACTGTAACTCTTCATAATAACAACTAGTTATAAGGGGGAGGACCTCAGACAGTACCTCCAAGACCCATACCCATAAAATCAGCATTTGGGATAGGTGGAAATCTCATGAAAGGGTTGTTAAGAATCCTGTATTAGAACATGCTGGCCGAACCCGCTGCAGACCTCCCCCACAAAACCCCAAATCCACCAACTACTGGAAATTACTAAATTATGGAAAACAATAGAACAGCTATATCCAATCAACACATAAGGCATCTGTCAGTATTATCCTTCACCACATATGCATATATGGATCCACAAAGGTCCCAACAGGCCAGCAGAGATGCTTCGCCTATAAGGAGATGAGGCTCTGTACGTAAGAACAGAAGGTAAAAGCTTGTTTTCCAAATAGAAATACAGGAATTGAAGTGTCTCAGCAGTTAAACTATAGTTGAGATCAAACATCTCGACTCTCTAGTACTATGTTTTTAGGACTTGTAGAGGTGAGGGTATAGAGAAATAATCAGCAGGAAACATCAGCTAGACCCACTGATTCAAAGCAAGTAGCAAAAATAAGTAGCAAGCTTTAAGAAGCCTAAATCCTACAAATCGTTGATTCCTCAGGGCTTGTGAAGCTAACAAGCCAAAGTCCTGCAAATCAATGTTTCCTCAGGGCTTGGACCTAACACAAGTCTAAATCCTACAACAAATCAATGATTCCTCAGGGCTCGTGCCTCTAATAAGTCTAAGTTCTACAAATCAATGTTTCCTTGGGGCTTGGGCCTCTAACAACAGGGCTAAGTCCTACAGATCATCTTCTACAAAATACTCTACCCTGTTAAATATCAGTCTGCCCCAGTCACAGCTAATGTCAGGGGGTCCCTGTCACATTACATGCCAAGTTCTTATTTATTTTATCTTTTTTAATGTATTTACTGTCCCACAATCCCAGTCAACAAACACCACCTCCAGAAAAATTCCCTGATTTTTTTTTCCCAGACTCCACCAACACAGGTACACTCAGACCCCTTTTATGCTATACCTTTTCACAGGAAAGTATTATCCACGCGGAATGTGCCATTATTTGCCGATTTTAGTTTGAGGCAAAAGTTTTCTACCATCCCTGTTAGGGACTTCTCTGTTATAGCACTGGAGAGCTAAAATGTGATGCTTTTGAGTGGTGACTAGCCGTAGAACAGGCAACATTGCCTTTATTCTTGCTCAGAGCCTCTTGCATCATTTGTCTTGTTTTTGAAAAACTCTCCCTAAGAGTAAAGGGCAATCCAGATGTGGACTTCTTGCTCTCTTTGCCTAGGGAAACCAACTGCACCTCACTGACAAGGCCCAAACTAGGCCAAAATAAGTCTGTATTTAGCTGGTATTCGCAGAGGGGACTTGTACATCATTTTGAAACTGGACAACCCTTTTGGGCTGGATTAGTCTAATTTGTATGTGGAAATTTCTTCTCTGTAATGGCACTGGAGAGCTAAAATGTGATGCTCTTGAGTGACGACTAGCCGTAGAACAGGCAACACAGATTTTGTTCATAGTCAGAGCCTCTCACGTCTCTTGGCTTATGTGTTGTGTTAGTCAAAAGACAATGCAAAGATATAGTTTAGGAGATATTCATTCTTGGTACCATGCGATAATGAAGCTTGAAGTGTGATTTAATATGCTAAGACATTTTTTTACTAGTGTGGTTTCATATGAAAATGAGGCAGTTCAGTAACATTGCATATGCTAATTAGGCTATGTACTGCACCAGGAGACTTTCACTTTTCACAGAAATAAAACTGTGAATATCTCTTCAAATATACATATGCAAAACTTTTGGCTTTGGTTATCATAGTACACAGGCAGTTTTGAATTAAGTTTTCAAACATGCCAAAAAATTCAAGGGGACAAGTCCCCTTTAATATGTTTATTAATGATCTTCAAGTGTGTATTGAAAGTAGTGTTTCAAGTCTTTGCCAATGATATTAAACTTTGAATAAGCAGTAAGTGGGTTGAATGGAAGGTGAGGTTTAATGTAAATGTAAAGTTATGGGTTTGGTCTGCAGAAACAAGAATTCTAAATGTAAACCAAACATGAAACTACTTGGGGGATCCTTGTTAGATAATGATATAGGAGTAGCAGTAGGCTTCACAACAGTGTTCAGTGTCACGCAGCAGCTGCAAGAACCAATAGGGTACTATCATATATAAAAGGGGCATAGATGCACAGGATGAGAATATAATTCTATGTCTTTTTAAATCCTTGGTAATGCCTCATCTAGAATATGAGGTACAGTTCTGGGCACCAGTTCTTATAATTTGAACTGGAAAAAGCACAGAAAAATGCAGCAAAACTGACATTAAACAAAGAGACATTAAACAAATTTAAACAAAGTTTAAATTATTGAAGAGATGTTTTGGGGGAAATGATTACTGCGAACAAATATATTAGAGGTCATTAAAAACAATGCTCTGGGGAACTATTTACTCAAATAATTGAGCAAAGAACAAGGGGTCCTCCATTAAGATTAAGGGAAAAGAGCTTCAAGATGGACTTTTTTACATTAAGGACAGTAAAGTTGTGGAATTATTTGACTTGGGATGCTGTGTCTGTAGATACAGTAAATGCTTTCAAAAAGTATTTGATACCTTTCTAGCTCAGAACATTATAGAGAATTATGACAGTTGGTTTCACTGCAGATACAATGTCAGTTCAGGGAGATATCCAACTGTCATTTAGTCAGGAAGGATTTTTTCTAATGTAATATGAAATTGTTTCAATAGGGATTTTTTTATAAGGCAAAGACAGATTTTGTTGGACACATCTTCTTTTCAGCCTCATCAACCATGTTACTATATTACAATTCCCATATTTTTTGTTCCGTGTGAATCACCTGCCTGACACTGCAGATATAGCCTTTCCAGATTACATCCCATTACTTACCTTGTTTTCTACTTGCCCATTAAATCAATAGGAATGTTCCTTCCCCTCATCATCCATTTATTTTCCTCCAGAACTGCACAGGAAGGTGTAGCAGCTGAACCAGCTGCTACATCTCACAATGAGAAAAACAAGCACCAAAACACCTGTCCTCAAAGTAGTAGTGAACTTTGTGAAAGTAAAAAGAAATTGTTTGGCACCTCTAAAAGCTTAGAGGAATATAAGGGTAGTGGGCAAGAAGTGGTGGGTGATTCTGAGGATGACCTAATGATGACTCATGATGATGATGTAGATCTAGAATATATTCCTCCAGCATCCTCCTCTTCTTCAGATACAGATGAAGTTAAGAGTGAGATAGATGATGACATGGCTATAACATTAGCTGAACACGCCATTCAGAAAAGTTTACATCATCTGTTGAAATCCATTCATTCATTTTGTTCATTCGCACACTTACTCTTATGGTGAGCTTATATCATTCATAACAATTGTCTCAGCACTGTGTGTCCTCAACACCCTGAGCCTCTTACATCTTCTGTCAAAAAACAAAAAACAAAATAAAATAAAACCCGACCTCTACCATCCCCACTGCCTTTACATACTAAACGCCTCCCTTTAATCATGCTCGGCTATTACCCAAGCCAGAAAGAGAAAAAATGACCAGAGATTTTATATAGTCATCCCTGTTCAAACTGGTTCCCACTCTTCCATTGGCTGGGATTGTGGGGTTTCAGAGGGCACAGAATGTGCCCTGCAGAAACCTCACCTCCGAGCCAATCATTGGCTAGCTGAATAGGAGATGTTATGCACATCCATGATCCCTCCAGCTATATGCTGATTGGCTAGGAGGTGAGGTTATTAAAGGGCACATTTAGTGCCCTGCGTAACCCCACAATCCCTGCTAATGGGCTTGTGGGATCTAATTTGAACATGGATGGCCACATCAAAGACAAACCCTGTTAATTTTTTTTCTTATTATGGATCTGGCAATGGTCTGAGCAGGATTAAGGTTTTTTTGGAGGTTTTTTGTACAGGTGGTGGGAAAGGTGGTGGTAGAGTTTTAGTTTTTTTTCTACTGTTTATGTGGTTTTTTGACAGAAAATGCAGGAGGACCAGGGCATCGAGGTCACCACTGGACCTCTGATATCAAGGTAGTTATTCTGACTGGGAGGTACATAATACTCAGAATATCAGTGAACAAATGTCATCTGTCAATTAATATCTTCACTGAAATTTCGAGTAATCTAATCTAGTCTGGTCTAGTGTAGTATACAATTTGCAATTCTCCAGTACGATTACTGTCATCCATGGCCATCAAACATATGGAGGAGAAGAGCCACTAGCATTGCTAATCTCTGCTTTTAACAATCATATACATGTTTCTGTATTAAGGGAAGTAATCATATCTTGCAATATAGACACTACATATATATATATATATATATATATATATAGTTTTATTAAAAATTTTATTTAATCCCTTAATCCTTTGAGTGCCAGAGGGGTACATAACGCATTGAAAAAGCAATGTCTTGTGCACCCCTCTGGCACTCACAGGGTTAAACTACATTGCTCTAGCATCCAAGGCTTTACATAATATTTTGACATTACAGTTTGCATGTATTCATCATTTATTGAAATTGTGTTTTAGTGATTTTATTCATTAATTGCCAAATGTTATTGTGATAAATGCCCATTAGTATATAGTAACCCCTTAGACACTAGATAAGTCGCCTATAACAAGTGCTTTTCTAGAAGAAAAGTTACAGCTCATTTCTGGCAGTCAAAGTGTGTTACTCTCCAATTTGTTGACAAAGACTCATTGCTCCCCATGTTATCGGGTGTTAGACTATAAAGGAGGATAGTGACAGACTGACCAGTAGAAGAGATAAATGAAAGAAATGTGGTACATGAGGTTGGCTGAGAAACCTACATACCAGCAGTACAACAGCAATATAAAAGGTATTAATGACCATCAGTGCAATATTCCATGACCAACAGGGTACTGCACCAATACAGGAGGTCAGCCAAGAGGTACACTGTTGTATGAGACTAGAATAGCAATATACAATTCCATAAGAATAGCAGATTATTATATGAGAACCACAGGACAAAAAAAAAACAACTGCATGAGGGCAGCAGATTATTACTTAAAAACAAGAAGGCAATATACTAGGATATGAGATCGCCAGGGCAATGTAACATAACTTGACAACAACAGAGTAATACATGAGACCAGCAATGCAATGCACCATTGCATGAGACCAGCAAGGCAATATATCATCCATTGCTTTGATAGAGTATTGAAAGTAATGGGTCATCCAGGTATGCTGATCTCACTGAAATCATAAATATTGTACAAACCTCTAACTACCAATGTATGATTCTCAGTTCCAGTCCTCAGGACACACCATAAAGTCAGGTATTAAAGATATTGTTACTTAACCTGCAAGTGACGCCTCCTGACGATAACCCCAATTTTCTTACTATGCCCAGAAAATCTTAATGCCCTCTTATGAATTTTACTCTTCCTCCTTTGTTTTGATCTTTAATCAGCCTTTGATGTCATGTCCATAGAGGCAGACGTGACAGTTGTTGCCAGTTTTTCAGCTGAGGCAGAGAGAGTGTCTGAACCTGTGTAACCCTTTAAGGACCCCTGTGATGCACAATGGATTGTGAAGTAATGCATTGCAAACACTTTGATCTTTAAAGGTTTAAGATTACAATGTACACTGGTTGCTGTCAACCTGACCTGTTGGTGTGTCCTTGGGATTAACATTTAGATAGAGAATCAGTGTCATAACATAATAATGTGTGTGTGTGTGTGTGTGTGTGTGTGTGTGTACAAAATAACCGAGTCTAAGCACTGGAATGTGAACAGCCCACCTCCAATATATGTTATAATTACAATATGAGGCATAGATCACTATAAAGCCCCCAATCTGATAATGGACAGATTAAAAATGGACAAGAAAGAAAAAATAAAGACTAAGCACTCTGTATCTCAATACAAACATAATATTAATTAATCTAATACAAGAAGAGAAAATCTATATTAAAAATACACCAAAAAATGACTGCTATATATTAGATATTTCTGGTATCAGAACTACAAAATGATATCATAAAAAGTTTGTGTTGAATCTGAGCAAGGAATCTTGTGAATACAGTACTACAACCAGTGCATTAATAGATGGATCTGTCCACAATAAGTGGACAGATATATAAGTATGGTGAAATATTGGCTTACTCTCCTGTCCTCCCACAATAGGATGTCTCTGCTTGAAGAGCAATGTAACAGCTTGTAGTATCGCTCAAGATCCGGTCTGAAGATAGTTATTAGTATTGGTTGATTTAGTGTTCATTTGTGTAATTATTTGGTTTTACTTATGCATAAGGGTTAGATCCAGATAATTTACTTTTAATTTGTTAATATTGTATGTAAAATTGTGACCCTTATTGTTTGAATTAAAGCTTTGTATTACCATTTACAGCTACAGGACCTCTCCACTCCATATAAAAAGTAAATTTTTACGTACAGTATTAACAACTTAAAAGTAAATTGTCTGGATTTAACCCTTATGCATAAGGAAAACCAAATTATTACACAAATCAACCAATACTAATAACTATTTTCATTATACTAGTGGACACCTGGAGCGATGGAAAGCAGGTATCCCTAAGGGTCAATTCCAGAGAATCTGCAGAAACTGAGGATGCTGATTTTGAATTACAGGCTTTGGATTTTAAATATAAGTTTATCTCTAGGGGTTATCCAGAGAGATTGGTAGATGAGTCATATCTCCAGGTGACCACTATGGATAGAAAAACTATGTTAGAACCCAAAAAGAAAAAAAGAGTCATTTAAACACAATATTCCTACATTTATCACAAAATACAGTGAATAAAGCACATAACCAAATTAAGGAAACTTTGATAAAACATTGGCATCTGCTATTACAAGACCCTATCCTATATAATAATTTGCTTAAATGTGTGTAATGACAAAGTCATGCGCAGTAGAGACCGCCCGAGTCCAGCTCTGTATCTGCTGTGGCTCGGACAGTCTCTACTACACATGACTGCCCCACGACCGGCTGGCAATGGCACTGTGGCCCTTGTAACAGGCTCTTCAACTAGTTTTAAATAAATAAATACAACCAAGTCCTACTATCATATATACAAAAAATCAAAGTATAAAAAATATTTTGTCCAAAAAGAAACCACCAATAAAAGATCAAAGAGAAGGGAATCATTTCTTCTCTCTCCCGCGAGAAATCCAACGAAACCACGTTGCTTTTTCACGGGAAAATCCGCTTTAAAATCAGCAAATAAAATCTTCTAATTTTTCACCCATTGGCCAAAATTCATTGCCATTTTTTCAATGGCTAGAAAGTTTCCGCCCATTGAGTCACGTGGTTCTCGCCTTTTCGCTATAAAAAAGTGACGTATTCCAGGAAGTGAAACACAATAGAAGCAGCTACAGAGCAAGGTAGATGTGCTCTGCTATTCTGCTGTGATCTTTTTGAAAAATTGAGGCAAGCGAGGCTCATAGTGACTGCTATTCTAAAAAGAGTAAAAGGATGAATTGGAAGGACCCTTATGTGTCCACTGAGTCTGAGGAGGAGGAGGAAGTGAGCACTACAGAACCGAAGCTGTCCAGTCCCCTAAATCACCCCTAGGGATCTTGGAGAAATTAATGGGAAGGGAGGAAGAAAATGGTAGTAGTGACAGCAGTACAAGTCAGCTGCCTGTGCCTTTTGCCAGACGTGCTGCCCCTGCTGCCACCATTCCTCTACCTGCTGCCAGATGTGCTGCCCCTGTTTCCACTAGTGCTGTGCCTGCTGTCTGACGTGCTGCCTCTGCTACTGTTATCACCATTGCTGCACCTACTGTCAGATGTGCTGCCCATGCTGCCACTAGCGCTGTGCCTGCTGTCAGATATGATGCCACTACTGCCACCAGTGCTGTGCCTGCTGCCAGTGCTGCCCCTGCTGCCACTACTGCTGTGCCTGCTGCCACTGCTGCCACCAGTGCTGCCCCTGCTTCCACCAATGCTGTGCCTGCTGCCAGTGCTGAACCTGCTGCCACCAATACTGTGTCTGCTGTCAGACATGCTGCCTCTGCTGCAACCAGTGCTGTGCCTGCTGCCAGTGCTGAACCTGCTGCTACCAGTGCTGAATGCTGCTAGTGTGTCTTGTAATACTCAGGAAAGGGGGAAGGAGAAGATGATATGAAGTGTGACAGCAGGGGACCCTAAGTCACACTTGCCATCCCCATACAGTACCGCCAGTGCTAGTACTACTACTAAGGTCCAGCAGCTTGTTAGTGTTAGGAGTGAAGGAGGGGGGAATCAATATCCTCATATTAATAGTAACTGTGAGGAGGAAGAGTCTGGGGCTAAACTTGATGTGGTTGGTGTTAGTAGTAGTAACAGTAATGGTGAAGCAGCCAGTGGGACTAGTGTTAGGGGAGTGGTAGCGGAAGCATTTGAGAGTATCCAGACTACAGGTCAAGGGAGCCCACACTATTCCTCTGGCCCTGAGAGTCCCCTTCCCTTCCCTACAGTGTCCAAGTGGAACATGATCCTGAAGAGGACAGAACTGTTGGGGGATAGCAGGCACAGAAATAATAATACTACCACCAGCAGTGAGATTTTGGAATTTGCAACTGCTCTAATTCCTGCTGCTGCTGCTGCTGCTGCTGAGTTGCAAGGGCAGCAGGATGCTGAGGAACAAGCTAGTGTGCCACAGACCACCATGGACACAGTGGGAATTGGGTCAACAAGTGATGCGGGACTAGAACATGTTCCACTTGCCAGCAGTAGCAATACTCCTGGTCCTAGTTCCAGTGCTGATTCTAAGGCAGCAGCAGCAAAATCATCATCCACTGCCACAAACAGTGAAGGGGAATGTGGAGGATAAGAAGAAAAAGGCCATTCTTCTTCTACCTTTTCCCTATCTCTATCCCCTGACACCAGTGGCACTGTGTAAAACTTGTGCCAAATCAGTGAAAAGAGGAAAGGAGGGAACACACCTTGGTACAACCACCCTGATAACACATATGAAACACAGGCACCTTGACATTTGTGTCAAACACGTTAAAGCCAAACACCCACAACAGAAATCAAGCACCACTTTTGCTGTACCCCCTGACTCTCCAGAAAGGCATCAAGAGGTGAGGCGGAGATCAAAGAATAGAGAAACCCAGACAGAGACTTAAAGTTCCATGATGAGTGAAACAACTAGCTTGCCATCACCTTTTTGCTCTAGGGTAACTACATCTTCTGCCAATCCACCTCGTTCATCAATACCTCCCCTACCAAATGATAGCCATTCTGCTGATATCAGGATGTGGCAGTTCGTATCCACACTGGATGGTGCACTGACCACACATGACAGTGTGGTGGAAGAGAATCGTAAGCAGGGGATCAAGCGGCATCTAAGGAGATTCCATCCCACAGAATATGCTAAAATGGTCACAGGGAGGGTTCATCGTTACTATTAAACTGTTAGCAAGTTGTCATGTGTCCTTATCTGGGTCTGGAGAAGGGTTATAGTGAGAGCGCAGTACTTGGTTTCTGGTGTCATGGTGTTTGGATACAGTTGTGCCCCCAGATGTTATTTACCTCACACACTGTGCACATAGCAGTTGCTAATGAGAGGCACAGTTCCTGCTCTCAAGGGAAAATTTTATATTCTACTAACAACACACCCATGATTTTTTTAGGAAGGGCAGGTGGAGAAGAATTATTGGCCAACTTCTTCTTTTCTCCACATATTCTGGGGGCTACTTATTGTGCTGCTACTGCCTCAGGTGCATCACTGGAGCTAGTCATGGCAAGTGCAACCTTCATCATCTATCACTCATGTTACTCATGACATGACATGTTGCTATTGTTGATCCCATTCCCTTTCAGCTGCCTAATCATCCTGCTACTTAAACAACTCAGCATCAGCAAGAACAGCAGGTGTAAATTCCGCAATTATGGACTCCGGAGGACATTTGACAGTGGCCACTGGCCAACATGACCTGCGGGCACTAGGCCTGTAGGGCATTTTTTTCTCAGGACTTGTGCTTTAAAATAAATAAATAAATAATAATAAGAATAAAAAGCATAGTCCTTGTGCCAAACAAGCTTAAGCCCTACGAATCAATGTTTCCTCAGGGCTTGGGCCACTAAACAAATCTAACAAATTATCCTCTACAAAATACTCCATCAAGTCAAGTATCAGTCCACTCCAGTGGCAACTTATGTCAGAGGGTTCCTGTCTCTATCACTTTACATACAAATTTCTTATTTTATTTTTAACTGTCCCCCCAATACCAGTCAAGAACCCCCCAAAGTAAATTCCCTGATCCATTCCCCAGACTCCACCCACCAACACAGGCACCCTCCTCAGATCCCTTTTATACCATGTCTTATGGGGGTTTTTTTATTGTATTTAGGATTTATTTTTCTATTAACTGCCCCCAATCCCAGTAAACAACCAACCCCCCTGCAAAAAATAAACATTCCCTGTTCAACTGATTCTTTCTTCACACCCCACCAAAACTGGCACCCTCTTGCCTCTTTTATACTATGCCTTTGGGAAATAAAATAATATGTGTTGTGTGTAAATTCAATGTTCCCTTTGATTTCAATAGAATAAGTCAGCTGAAAAAAGCAGAAAAACTGCACTTTTCACGTTAAATTATTCACCACGCTGGAAATGCCATTATTCGCCAATTTCAGTTTGAGGCGAAAATTTTTGTCCATCCCTAGCTTAAATGTAATATGAGTAGGTGCATAACATGCAAGTTTATTGCCCACAAAACAAAGGAGTTTACAGATGGAAACAATGTTAAACAAACAGTGAAACAAGGTAACACTAAATTTGTCATGTATAGAATTACTTGTCTTTGCAACAAAAGTTATGAAGGAAGGACTAAAAGGAGATTAAAAGACAGCCTTTTGGAGCATAGAAGAGCTATATAATGTCAGACCCCAGATATCCATTAGCAATTTATTATAAAGATTGTCATAATTACTCTATGTATAACAGAGTAATAGAACATATTTCCTCCAATATGACATTGGGCCAAAGGTATAATAGATTATGCAAGAGGGAAAGTTTTGGGATATATAATAGTAACAATTTAATGCCAGTGGGTCACAGTGACAAATGGATGTGAATATATTTGTTTATTTTTTTAATTTCTATTTATTTTATGGGGAGGATTTACTTTATTCTAGGAGACATAATATTTATCCCAAAGTATTCTGAATTAATAGTTTAGAGTAGTAACCTCACAAACTATCCCTTTAACTATCCCTTTAATACTTCTAATAAAATATTGGGGACATAGAAGTTAGCTATTTCAAGGTTTCTCATCCAGTATTCTACTGTATGATGGGTGAAAGACAGAAGTTTACATACTAAGCATTTCATAATTCTATATTTATGATACAATTTTTTATTTATCTTTATTTTTTATATTTTTTTAAATAAATGTGTATTTTTACTAGCCAATATGTATATATATTTTATGCTGTTAGAACAAAGCTGGGAAGCATTGTCCCTCACAACCTTGTAGTTGCAAACTGCAGTAGAGAGGTGTTTATATTTTCAGTAACCCCTAAGATTGAAAAACTCATGATTTCTACATAGAATGTTGTAATGTATCCATCAAATACAGAGATCCTCTTCACAGCAATAAGAAGTGGCAAGATTTAAATAAGATACCGAGATCTACAGCTTCCAAACCCTGAGGAAGTACCCAAGTGTTTGGTACGAAACACATAGGTTTTAACAGACACCAACAACAAGAGCAAGCATCCAGTAACCTTACCAAGTTGCCAAAATTCTGATCAGAGCCAGGAGGTATTCCTACATACATCTCTATCTAGGCACTCTTCCCGCTGACATCAAGACATGCAGCCGCTTAAAACAACAAGCATAACAGGAATACTCACCTGGAAAGGTAGAGTTGACAGGATTCCTTACTCAGATTCAACACAAACATTTATGATGTCATTTTGTAGTTCTGGTACCAGAAATAGCTAATATATAGCAGTCATTTGTTGGTGTCTTTTTAATATATATTTTCGCTTCTTGTATTAGATTAATAAATATTATTTTTGTATTGACACACGGAGCACTTAGCCTTTATTTTTCTTTATTTTTATATATATATATATATATATATATATATATATATATATATATATATATATATAATCTAAGTGGCTTCTGGTTCCCTGGAGATTGGCAGCATGCAGTGAGTTCGGGGTGGAGATTTTTACAGGAGTTGGTGGAGCAAAGTTCCCAGCCCAGTCCTGTGAAAATCACTGCAGTGAGACTTACCTCTGCAGTGGTCCAGCGGGTACCCATCATTTGTGGTGTGCCTAATCAAATTGGCAATGGCATGCAATATTCACTAGAAACTAATAGTTTTAACAAAATGTACATGCTTTTCCATTAAGTTGTTCACTTTGGCACCAATTTATCACATTTACCATTGGTGCATATGCTGCAGTTCTCATATATATATGTGTTTATTATTTGGATGTTATTTCTTCTAGAATATGAACCTCCTCAGAATACAGAGAAGAAAAGGACTGTGTACCAAATGGCACTAAGTAAGAACCATGACAATTAAATGAAATGGTATACCTGACCGTTTTTCTACAGATACTGATTCTGGGGCCAAATTCCCCAAGGCAAAGAGGCGCGGATTTGGAGCAAGCCAACTACACCATAAAAGAGAAATGGAATTGATGCAAAATGATTTAACCCTTTGAATTCCAGAAGGGTATGCAATACTCCTCTGGCACTCAAAGGGGTAAATTGGCCTTTAACCTTTTGAATGCTAAAGAGGTCTCCAACTCATTGTGAAGCATTCAAAGTGATGAAAAACACATTAAAGTCACCAGGCATTTCCATTTCTTCTGTAGCTCAGTTGATTTGCTACAATGTTGTAACTCTTTATCTTGATGAAAACGGACCCTCGTCCCATGTCACGTGATTGCACTTCTATATCTCCTTGCAGATAAACTGGATGAGATTCTGGCTGCAGCCCAACAAACCATCAGTGTGAATGAGAGCTCCAGTCCAGGCACACTGGCTTCTCTGGGAGCATCGCGGAGTACTGGGAAGGGATTTTTCTCCTCTGAGGTATAAATCACTTTGATAGGTGTAGATGTGCCGGGGGGACAGTGAGAGAGCCTTGGGAATTTACTTTAGCCAGGACTCTTCTCTGGTTTACACCAGTGCTAGGCTATTAAACTAACAATTGCCTGTAATTATAAGCTTAGGTCTGCCTCCCTGCAGCAACGGCAGGAACATTGTGTCAATCTGTCACATAGGTACAGAGCTTTATGGATCTTGGATTCCATTTTGCCATTGATATGCAATATTTGAATGTTTTATGTTGGACACTGGATACAATCCAATAGTATGGCTAATGAATGAACCAATTGCAACAATTCTGGAGCAAACCAACTTCACCACAAGGGAAAAAACAATGAGTTACATTAGGTTTTAGCCCCTTAGTCCCCAGGGCTTAAGTACATAGTAAATTAGGTTGAAAAAAGACACAAGTCTATTATGTTAATCTTTTGCCACAGAATATCATACAAATTTACAACTGCATAATGCTTTCCGACTCCAAGATGGATGTTTGTCTCTTTAAGAGAAATTCCTATGTAATCTACTAAAACATAGTATAACCCTGTATGTCCCATTCTGCTAGAAATATATTTAATAATTTCTTAAATGTATCTCTTTTATCGCATCTCTTTTTTATCACATTTTGAGGTAAATAACACCACAATTTAACAGACCTTACTGTAAAAAACCCATTCCTGTGCTGACGCCAAACTTCCGTCATTAGGAGTGGCCTGTAATTATTTGCTCAGGCCTTGAAGGAGCCTTAGATTTACCTTGGATATACTGTACTTGTACAATATAATAAGATCCCCTGCTAGGCATTAGTACATTCCATTGCAGTGTGTTTTAGATCTGTGTTGTATTCAAGAGGCTAAATGTCCCATTTCAGTTAAAGGATATTTTGAGACAATTTATTTGTCCTCTGTGGTATAGCTGGTTTGCGCCAATTTTGTTTTTGTACATAGGGCCCAATCTTCTTTCTTTCTTTCTTTCTTTTTTTCTTTCTTCTAAAAATAGAAGTGATGAAAAATTCAATGGTACAAGCCAATGTCACATAAAAACAAAGCATGTAACTTTCCTCATCATTTTGTGTACAGACAGACATGTTTATTATGCCTAAATTATAACCTTCCTGCATGAAACTGCCTTGTTTTTCAATCTTGCCACTGAACAACAAATGAAAGAGACATGGGGGGATTCACTAAGCAGTGATAAAGAGGTGATAAAGTGGGGATGACTTCTCCAGTGATATCCGTTCTCCAGTTCCTATGTTATTATATGGAGTATATGCACTAACTTTGGATATCATAGTGAATAGGCTCTATAGAATAACATAGGAACTGGAGAAGTGATAAACTGGAGAAGTCATCTCCACTTTATCACCTCTTTAACTCTGCTTAGTGAATCTGCCCCATTGTATTAAGTCTTCTGTGTGTTGTGTTTCTCTTGGTACTGATGGATCTGGTTTCTTTAGCCAAGTTTTGGGCAGCATCGAGTCCCAAGTGCCCAGTCTGTGTACGAGAGGCCTTCCTACCTCTCATCGACACCTGCCCAGGCCATGATGATGCGACAAAAGTCCATTGGTAAGTGCATCAGTCCATCTACTTGTTTATAACTTTTTAGTAGCAGGATTCTTAGGATTTGGCTATTTAAGTATGTATTAACTTTTTGAGGCTGATTTAATAAAAAAAAAAAAAAAAAACGGAATACATCAACTTCACTATAGAGCACAATTAAAATATCCCATTGATTTTATTGAGATTTGTAGCTCCTTGAATGCTAGAGAAGCTCCAATGCATTGAGAAGCAATGCATTGGACACAACACCACTCTAGCATTCAGTGAGTTAAAAGCCCCATTTAATAAACTGGGAATTTGAGGAATTTGTCCCCTACGGTGCAATTGGTTTGCTCTAGAATTGCTTCTAGTTAACCCTATTAAATCAGTCTTTTGAGTGCCAGAGGGGTGTCCAACATATTGTGTCACAAAACTTTGAATACTCCTCTTGCACTTAAGGGTTAACAGTGAAGTCCAAGTTCCATCACAGATTTAACGAGTGTCATTTCATTAGTCTTCTCAATCCTTAAAATGCTGAATTTGGAGCAATCACTAAAGTATTAAATCTCTTAGCAGTAAGGCTAATCAGTTGTATACTGTTTGACCAATTAGGTGTCCCCTGTATATTGTTTATAGCTAATCAGGCAACCATTGCACTCAACACCACTAATTACAAGTCTGTTGTTTGCAGCATAGCATGTAACCAATTTAAAGTGGACTTGTTACCTTGGATTTAAATTTGCATACTTGAAAACATAATTCAAACTGCCTTTGTATCATGGCTGCCAAAAGACAAGCATATGTATAGTTTATAAGATATTGATACTTGTATTTTTGAAAAGTGAAAGTCTCTTTCAGGGAAACACCATAAGCACTATACTGAGAGCTTTCTTAGCATGCAGTGCCACATGGATAGAGTCTTTTACTTTTCAGAAATTAAAGTATAATCTCCTAAACTATGCAACTGTAAGTAATATGGCTAATGTGTAACCAGGTCTAGGAAAATGGTTGAGGACCCTTGCAGGACCAGGAAGAACAGATCACAAAATAGATCAGCAAGCAACAGTTCACAGTCTGAGTATACTTCTGATGAGGATAGCATCCTCTAAGTTCAAGACCAGAGTCTGTATGCATAGGTGTTGAAGAAACAGTCGGCAACTACAATTCTCCAGTGACCGTGTAGAAGTCGGAGAATTCCAACGCCCCTGAGGTTGACTGATGGTAGTGGTTGATATCACTGACACTCCGGAGATCGACCGAAGGTCATGGGCAATGAACTCTGACACTTCGGAGATAGAGGTTGAACTCAGAAGTGCAGCAAGCTGGGTGGCTGGGATCAATCTGACCGGCAGTTAGGAAGCAGCTTGGAGCGACTGGAGATATACCTGCAACGGAGAACTGGGATCAGTTCCACAGACTGTTGAGAGCAAGGCCGGAGGCTGGGATCTATCCAACTGGCTGAATGATAGTTACTAGGCCTGGTTGGAGATCAACCTGTGGAAGGAAGAAGAAGCAGGGTCTGCAGACAAATCAACTCTGGGATAAGACGAAGATGGAAGTTGGGAGTCAAGTTGGGTAACAGAGGTCAGGAGCGGGATGAGGTCGGTGATAGATCAATTAGCAGAGTTTTGCCTTGAACACTAAGAAGGATGAAGATCTGGCGCAGGATGCCAGAAACCATAGAAATTTAAAGTGCTAACACCCAACAAGTGTGGGGGGAAGCAGGCAAACAGAGTGACAGCATGATACAATGGCAGGTTTGAATAAAATGTTTATATATTCAAACTTTCATCCAAGGTGCCAGATCAATCGTATGTTCAAATAGTTAAGGGAACACTCAGGGTACGCTTCAGGATACTGCAGTTACACTCCCCTTTATTATACTCCTATCAGGAATCAATTGACAGACTTTCACCTCATGATTTCAATGGTAGCTTATAATATTCAAGGAACACATTTAAGGGGGGCAATTTTAAGTTAGCCTAGAACTCCTTAATTTATACATCTTTACCCAGATCAATGACATGACATCAAATATACATTGGGAGTTGAGAAATGTATTCCTTTTTCTTGAACTGGTAGATTTGTGGAGGGAAAGTAAAAGATTACACTGTATTTTCTCATCCCCACAATACTTTTGCTAGGATAGATTATATTTTTCTTCCATAATCATTTATTTCAGCGACTTCACATTCTAAGATCTTGATGGGACCCAGAACTGACCATTCTCCAGTACTTAATAAAGTGAACAGATAATTCACCTAGAGACTCAAGTGTTTCTCTGCTTAGCATTCCAGAGGTAGTAAAGTGTGTTTCAGAGACAATTCAAAATGGTTTTTCTTTAACATTAAATACCCCCTATTCCTTCTCACATATAAATCTCTGGGAGGCACATAAGGAAGTCATACGTGTCCTTCTTGATTCACAGAGATGGAGCAAGTCAAGATTTTGTAGATGTTCTTTAATTGAGCATGATGACAGAATTTACAGGAAACTTGATGGTTAATGATGTTTACAGTATGTTAAAAAAAGCTGTCTTATCTTAACCCTTACAATGCCCTAAGGCTGGCTTATATACAGTTTGAATAGCTATGAATATGGTCAGAACATCACGAAAATAGAATATACATATGTATATGATGTGGAGCCACATTCCATCATGAATATGTAATTAGCTATATCTATAGAAATCACGTTATGCTATAGGAATATCTAAGAATAGTTTTAATGTAACTTAGACATGAGGCCATGATGGATGGAGGGACCTAAGTCTATTCATGTACTAATGGTGGCAGCCAGCATTACAGCTGGCTAAGCACATTCAAATGGAGTAGGATTTTAATGTTAATTTCCATTTAAAGAGACAGATTTAAGAGCTAGCCCTAACAGTGTGCTTTCTGATGTTAAATAATAATTTCCTATATAATAATTTGCTAAAATGTGTGTAACGCCACGTCATGAGCAGTAGACACTGCTGCGCTTGCTGCAGTCATGCACAGTAAAGACTTCCCGCGCCGCGGCTGATACAGAGCCGGACTCTCAGAAGGAGCGCCCGGCTCTGTATCAGCTGCGGCGCGGGCAGTCTCTACTGCGCGTGACTGCCCCGCGACCGGGTGGCAGTGGCACTGTGGCCCGTGTAACGGGCTCTTCAACTAGTAGTAACATATTTGTCCAGGCTGAAAAAAAGATATGCATCCATCAAGTTCAGCCCATTTAAAAATACCCCTGTTGACCCAGAGGAAGGCAAAAAAAAAATATATATATATAAAACACTGAAGCCATTTACAATGAAGTCCCAAGGGGGCAAAAAAAAATCCCTTTCTGCCTCCAAATGGCATATAGTTCCCTGGATCAATGTATCTGCATTGAAGCCATCTGTCATAATTTTCATTCTTGTTCTTTGTTAGATAGATATCCATTGCTTTTTTGAAAAGTTACAGTATCTGCAAGCATAACATCCCGATGCAAAGAATTCCATACCTTAACTGCCTTTACTGTAAAAAATAATTTCCTTTGTTTTAGTCGAAAGCGCCTTTCCTCTAGTCTTAATGGATGACCTCTTGTTCTTAGCTCTGCTCTTTGTGCAAATAATTAATTGGATAGTTATTTGTATTGACCTTGAATGTATTTGTAAATGGTAATCATATCAAGTCAACCCTTAAACTCTCTTATGTAAACAAACCCTGTTTGGCTAGTCTTTCTTTAAAACTCAGATGCTTCAATCCCTTTATCAGTTTTGTTGCAGGTCTCTGCACTTTTTCCAATAATGTATTTTTTAAGAACTGATGTCCAAAACTATACTCCATATTCTAGATGAGGCCTAACCAAGGATTTATATAGAGGTAAAATAATATTAGCATCCCATGCATCTATGCCATTTTTATGTAGGCTAGTACCCTATTTGCTCTTGCAACAGCTGTGTGACAGTGCACACTGCTGTGAAGTCTGTTGTGTATCAGTATTCCTAAATCTTTCTCTAATGAGGATTCCCCAAGTTGTTTCTCATTTAGTGGATATGTAGCATGCTTGTTTCTACAGCCCAAATGTATAGCCTACATTTATCTACATTAAATGTCATCTGACACTTTTCTGCCCATTCACTCAATTTATCTAAATCCTTCTGCAGAAAAAACCTAGAGCCCTGTATGTATTTCCTTGCACATCTTGGTATGATCAACAAAGATTGATATGCTACTTTCAATTCCTACTTCTATATCATTAGTAAACAAATAAAAAAGCATTGGGCCTAGGACTGAACCCTGTGGCACACCACTTACAACTTTAGACCAATTTGAAAATGTTCCATTTGCAACTCTCTACCATCTATCATTAAACCAGTTCTCAATCCATGTACAGATATTACAGCCCCAAACTAAGCCTTTAATTTATGCAGTAACCTGTTGGCTCTTGTAATTTCCAGGTATACTACATTAACAGGAATTCCCTTGTCCAAATTACTACTTCCCTTTCATATAGTGCAAGTAAATTAGTAAAGTGCAAGTAAATTAGTCTGACATGATCTATTCTTCTGAAAACCATACTGACTCCTACTAATAATATAGTTTATACCCACAATCTAGCTAGGCTTAAACATTCTGGTTGTCTTCAGCTTGTTTGCTGTTGGAAAAGGCAGTAGATGCGTATGTTCCTCATCATCAATTGCATTCATATTGACCATCAAAACCCTTACCAGCAGTGATCCTTAGGGATCGTAACATTACATGCCTAGAGACCCCTATATTTCATATAAATGTAGCCTATTTGCAGATGTCTTACTCCTTATGGTAATGAAGCCAATGATTTCCCTCCCTAACTTGTATAATTTATTGAATATGTTCAGTGAGGCCTTGTGGCTTCAGGTGAGCTGCTCTAACTGTAAAGCCCTTAATATATATTTTCCTATCCATTCATTTACACTACTTAAAATGTTAGTAATGTCCAACAAGAGCTTAAAAAGCTGAGCTAAATGACAAAAAACCATGTCTCTCAAACCGCTATGGTTTAAGAGATACAGGCGTTTAAAGTTCACTGTCTCCTACTGACAGCTGTAAAGCTGTCAGCAGGAGATTCATGTCAGTCGACACGGAGGCGCTTGAGAAGTACCGTGATCTCGTTACTTACAAGGAATCCCTTCATTGGAATGGTCTAAAGCGTGTGCTTGAAACCACTGGGCTATATGTGTAAAGGGAACCACTGGGCTATATGTATAAAGGGAAATACTGGGCTAAATGTATAGAGGGAAATGCTGGGCTATATGTGTAAAGGGAACTACTGGGCTATATGTATAAAGGGAACTACTGGGCTATATGTGAAAAGGGAACTACTGGGCTATATGTATAAAGGGAACTACTGGGCTATATGTGAAAAGGGAACTACTGGGCTATATGTATAAAGGGAACCACTGGGCTATATGTATAAAGGCAACAGTGGACAAAAATGCTGCATAATATTTATAAAAAAATAAAATGCATTGCTTGGAGACCTTTCTGGCGTGGAAAGGGTTAACCTCCCAGTTTAAATCTGTGAGGCAGGTGGCTTGCCTCAAAATTGCTCTACTATTGTCTTTATATATATACTCCCCAATGCGTTCTGTTTTGCATGCATAAACATTTGAAAATGACAATTATTTACAGTGGTTCGCCTGTGATTTTATATTTAAGCTAAATATAGGCCTTTTTTGTTTTTGTTTTTGGTTTTAAGGAGTTTTGACCCTCTGAGTGCCAGAAGGTATCTAAAACATTGCAATGGGGACACCTCTCTGGCACTCAAAGGGTTAATAAGGGACAGTATGACATTGCAACATATTGCAACGCTTTATTTACCCTTTCAGTCTCTGCACAACTCTTTAACCCTTTGAGCGCCAGAGAATGGAACTCTGGCACTCAAAGGGTTAAATACCAGTGGTTTACCCAACACATTGTAAAGCAGTAGGTAGTAGACATCTATTGCACCCAGTTAACACTTTGAGTGACAGAGGGGTATCAACTCATTGCTTTGCAATGTGTTCCTTACCCCTCTGGCACTCAAAGGGTTAAAATTCAGATGTTACCACTTTGGCCAAAATGTGTTAAAATAGTTGTGTAAACTATTTTTTTACTATTTTCTACCATTTCTTCGAAGGTTTTTGCTCCCATTGTGATACCTTTTTTGTGGCTTTCCTCTACTGTCTCAGCTAAACCCATGTTAGATAATAGGAGGTTTTACAATCAGCCTACTATGAATAGTGGCAATATAAGTGACAAGCTACTTTACTTGTGTATGATGCCATATTCATTCGGGATCTCTTATTAATATTCCTATGAACTGATAATTTGTGAGAATGTCTTATTAGCTTTAATAAATAAGTGATTTCCACTCAGTTGTTTCAGCTTATAGAGGTTCAAAATTATCCACAAATTTAACTTCACTTCTTATTAAATACAACAATTTTTGTACATTTTCCCCATAATGTTTATTTCTTGTCTCCCTAAAATACAAAATTAAAGTTAATGCATTTCTTTCAGGAGCTGGAGAAGATGAAAAGCCATTCTTGTCTGCACCACCCTTGAAGTTCAATCGTAGTTTGTCAGTTCCCAGTTCAGAAGATATTCCTCCCCCTCCAACAACTTCTCCACCAGATCCTCCATACAACACTGCTCCACCTCCATCTGCTCGAGCTAGTCCAGTGATGAGGTCTAACTTTAATCAGAGTGGAGATGCAAAGCTGTACTCCCCAACAGTGAGACAAGATGCTGGTATCTTTGACCAACAAATGATGGAAGCATCACAGAGACGTGAAAAAATGCAGCTTTATCACCAAGATTCTGAACAAGGAGCAGACGAACAGATTCGAATGGGCATGTCTGCACAAGCAAATATGAGAGGCTGGAGATCACAGGCTCAGGAAGTCCGCTACTTTAATCTTCCTTCCAGATCAGCCAGTACAGCAATGTATGTTCCAGCAAAAGCAATGCGTAGGAAAGGACAACTAGTGAAACAGGTTAAAGTGGAAAATGAACAACTAGAACAACAGCAACAGCAGCAGCTGCAACAACAACTGCAACAGCAGCAGCAATACCAGTCTCATCACCAGCAGCAGCAGACTACAAAGTCCCATGAGAAAAGTTCTATTCCGATTCCCACCATTATTATCAAAGCCCCATCAACCAGTAGCAGTGGAAGGAGCAGCCAAGGTAGCAGCATGGAGGCCGAAACTCAACCAGATCCAATTCCAACTCTACCACCACGCGATAATATGGATTTTACTAGCAGGTTTGGAGCAGCTATTGTTGGTGCAGCACGGCGGGACCGTGAGTGGTTTAATGAAGCCCGGCGAAAGTCGGCTCTCTTTCTGTCTACAGATGAAGATACTGAGCCCACACCTGCTCCACGTCTGAAACAATCCAAATCTATAGATGAGGGCATGTTTTCTAGTGAACCATACATGCACCTAAATGTCCCCCACAACTTTTCTGTCCCTGTAAATAGAGATGTTAATACTGGGTTCTCCTATCAGCCTAAATCTGGTAAGGCATATGGTTCAAGTACAACTAGTGCTTTTAGCACAGTGTGTTCTACTTTTATACCACAGTTACAATCATGTTCCAGTCCATTAACAATGTCAAGTGTTAATCCAGTTGGTGGAGTAGCCACCCCACTCATTCATCCTTTGACTGGGAAAATTCTGGATCCCAGCTCCCCTCTTGGTCTTGCATTAGCTGCACGGGAAAGAGCTTTAAAAGAATCACAACAGCATAGTAGAAATGAAATTGAAGGCAGAAGATCTCGTCCATCCTCTCCACGATTTATGGAGCAACAGAAGTCACCACTAGAGTCACGTAGCAGTTCCCCTCACAGACTATGGGATTCAGGATCTTCTAAAAAGAAAGAGATTGATTACAAGCCTTGCATGGTGTCTTCAAGTGGTGAGAGAAAATCAGACGAGAGCTCTGGTCACAGATCTCCTGCTCTCTTGCTATTGCAAGGGGTTGAACAAGGTAAAGCATGGGAGAAAAGATCAGAGGGCCAGGAAAAGATAGAACTGCATGTACGTTTCATGGAGAACTCCATCAACAAAGATGAGGAAGAACATAGCAAATTAGCGGTGGTTAAGGAAATAAAGAATGAAAGGCAACTACCAAACGCAACAGCAAATCATCCCCCATTACCTAGCACAAATTCTGAAGCAAATGAATCCAGTTCCAAAGAGAATGGCCTCCCTCTATTGGTCCTGCCTCCCCCAGCTCCTTCTATTGATGTTGATGATGATTTTCTTTTTACAGAGCCTCTTCCTCCTCCCTTAGAATTTTCAAACAGTTTTGACAAGCCTGATTCCCCTCCTGGTGCATCAGGTGGAGTCTCCACTCTCCCACCCCCTTTGCCTCCACATCCACCGGACTCTAGTAATACACCTGCTTTGGACTCTACAACCTCTAGTCTCACTTCTTATGACAGTGAAGTAGCCAACTTAACCCAGGGGACACAAGAACTCAAAGAACCTCATGTAAATTTTTCCTCTGTAGTTTCATCTATCCAAATACCTGCTTCAGACACCATAGAGACTGTTACCGATTCTGGAATTGAAGAAATTGACAGTCGAAGTAGCAGTGATCACCATCTGGAAACTATTAGCAGTGTCTCTACATTGTCTAGCATGTCCGGTCTCTCAACAGAAGGAACAGAACTTTTGGACACTTATATAACTTATCTGGATGGTCAAGCATTTGGTGCTGAAAAAGCTGTCCTTCAAAACAAGTTAAGGTCCCGGACATTCCCAAGTAGAACCCCTGGACTACTCAGGGATCCTATTACTTCCACAAGTACCACCATATCTATTGCCCCCTGCACGGAAAATGTCTTTACTCTGACTCCATCACAAGGGCCTTCGCTCATTGCCCCTTCTGAGTCAGCGAAAGATGCTCAGAGAAAATCTCCCACTCTTCCATGGGAGGACTACTCCCAGGAGAAAACATCCCCTGTCTCTTCAGTTAAGGCAAACATGATCACAGAGCTGAGCTCAAAACTTCAACATATGAGTGGAGTTTCATGGTCAAGGCCTACAGAATCAGCTGTGTCTTTTACACCAGAAAGACCCACTTCTCAGCAAAGGCACAGGTACTGCCATATGGTTACTTAGAATACAAACAGAGTGGTGAAAGGGGAGGGTAATGTGCAAACTCTTGCTGTTTTGGGACCAAAGGACCCATCATCCGAAGCTGACTAAGGATGATGGGAGTCATACAACAAGAGTTGTAGGCCTACATGTTGTTCTCCCTATGATTTAGGCATTTTTGGGCTGTATGCACAAAAAACTAGCCAGTGGCATCACGGGCAACAAATAAATATTCCCAAATCTCTTATTGATTTAAATCAGCAGTAACCTTTTTTATATGAATCCCTACATTTTATTAGTTTTTTCCATCTGAGTAAAACAATGGTACTCCCAGTGCTGTCATTTGCTTTATTCAAAAGGTATAACCATTCAAATTGTCACAAAATTATGGATCTATCACATTCTATAGAGACCTACTGTTGGTGACCCACAACTCCTATGTAATGCAATAGAATAATTATCTGAACACAAGGAGAACTGTATGTGAACTTTCTGGACACCAGAGGGCATTGTTAAGGTAAAAAAAAAATAAAAAAAGCAGTTTAAACTGTAGTACTTTGGAGTAGCACATTTCCCAGCAGGAGGCGCACCCTTATTTTACTCAGCAGGAAAAGCCCTACAATGTTTGGTTTATATTTCACATAAAAAAGTTTGCTCAATTTTTAAATTTGGCTTTTAACACCTTGAATACTAGTGTTCTCCAGTACTTTGTGAAGCAACACATCGGATATGTTGAGGACGTCAATAGCATTCAGGGTGTTCAAAGCGTCCTTTAAATGAATGAGAATGTTTATTTGTCCCCTTTAGTGCAAATAATTTGCCACTGTTTTGCTCCTTTCTTTGCTTTGTGCACATTTGTGTCTATCTACAGTGCAGTCCATATGTATTTGGACAGTGACTCAAGTTTTAATAAATCTATCTATCTATCTATCTATCTATCTATCTATCTATCTATCTATCTGTCTGTCTGTCTGTCTGTCTGTCTGTCTGTCTGTCTGTCTATCTATCTATCTATCTATCTATCTATCTATCTATCTATCTATATATCTATCTATCTACCCATACATGTATATATACAGTACAGTGACTATGGCATATTGACCATGCTAATGATATATATTTTGTGAGCCTATAGTGTCTACATTATTTATACTTATTGTTGGTTCCAAAGCATATGAACATTGATATGGAAAAAATATGATATCATTCAGAAAACAATTTAGAAAATGTAATATAGCATTCAGTGGGTTAACAGTTATATTTGAGGGGTGGGGGGAAGTATCCCTTAAAGAGAAGCACTTTTAAAAATACCAGTTATGTCTGTTGGTGCCCTGAACCAACAGTGAAGTGTGCTGACGTATAAGCCTTCCCCATATAAAAAGGGCATTCATTGGGTACTGTGCACAAAGTCAAAGTTAGTAGAAAGTGTACATAGGTCTCCTCCCCTTCTCTTCTACCTGCATTACTGATGCAGTATGACTGAGCAAAAATCATGCTTGTGTGTTTTATGTTGCTCCTTGTCCTCCCCTGGGTCTGCTCATAGCTCATCAATATAGCGATAGTAGGAGACACACGGGCACTTTATCCTACCTTGCACATAGTGCAGTAAATCGTGGCCTTGATTTTCTGGGGAGGGCAGTTACTGTCTGTGGCATATTGCACTATTTTACCATGTGACATGACACATGTTTAAAAAAAATGTGTCTTTACTCTCCATCAGGCCACCTGGTGTGTGACATATTGCTTCATAATGCTTTTCACAACCCTGTGGTCCTCAAAGTGTTCTTTCCCATTAACATCTACACTGATACAGGTACTTGAGTCCTGTGCTTGACAAAGCCAATCTTTTACCATCACATTGGGATATGGTTTATAATATAAAAATAAATGAATAAAATTATAGACGTGCTTATCTGTGATGCTATTATTTTAGTTTCAATTGTTTAATTATTGAAAATGCTTTGCTCACCCCTCTATCTACACATTCAAAGGGGTAATACAATACCTCACCTTCTGTCATCTTAGTACTTGCCATCTTTCTATCATTTGAAGCAGAGAATGGTGTCCATGTTGTCTTTGTGTAATGGGGATGGATTGAGAATTGAATACTTAATATTGAGATTCATCAGTCTTTGTCTTTTTATAGGATAGTTGATGATTCTGCTGCTTCCTTGATTTCTTCTAAACCAGTGAGCAGTTTGTTTCACAACTGGCCCAAATCTCCCCAGCCAGCTCCAAAGCATCCCAAAAGTGTAGACTTCGACATCCGTCCTTCCCTGAGACGAGCACCAAGCCCTTCAGCTTTACCCACCGAGCACAAAATAAGTCCAACTCCCCGTCCTTCTTCTCTTCCCATCCTGCCTACTGCCCCTGTTTACACTGGGGTATTTGACCTGAGAGGCTCCCCTACTGCTGGAAGTGAATCCTTTCCCAGCTTCCAAACTGGCAGTCGGTCTCTTTCCCCTACACATTTTATTCTACCACCAACAGAAAAGCCCTTTGCCTCTAAGCCTCTTCACTTCTGGACAAAATATGATGTTGCTGACTGGTTGGACTATTTAAACCTTGGGGAGCACCGAGAACATTTTCTAGACAATGAGATTGATGGTAGCCACTTACCTTCTCTCACCAAGGAGGATTACATTGACCTTGGGGTTACCAGGGTTGGCCATCGAATGAACATTGACCGAGCTCTGAGATTCTTCTTGGAGAGGTGATTTGAAAATCATTTGATTCATAGTTCATATAGTTCAGAATCCAACGATTTCTTCTAACCCTGAACAGGTTTGGTACAAAGTCCCAAGGGAAGCATATTTGAATGTACTATGAGGAAAAGTGAAAAACAAAAACAAACAAAAATGAAAAGCAAAAACATAAAAACTATATAGATTATATATGTAACAACAATGCACAGAATTTTCATGAAATGATTGATTCACCAGCTGCTTCTTTTACAGTGCGGGGCAATGAAAGCTTCATTGTGAGCCATGGCATACACTAAGTTTCCAAGGGCACTGATGGGAATAGAAGTCTCTCTGGCAAGGCTCCCTTTTTACCATGCCCAGCCCCAGTTTTTTGTTTCTGCATATTTACTCTCAACATAGAATGTAGTAATTTTGCAGAAAGTAATGGCAGAAAGTAAAATGAAGTAGAAGAAATAACTCAGAATGTAACTGATGAGTGGAGTGTTAAAAAGCAGAGTCTTCCCCTGAACTTTAGGCACATATTTCCAATTGGACAAGTGGTCATGTAGGGATGGCTAATCAATATGTGACCAAATGTTTCCTTAGGGGGTTAGTTAACATTATCCTTTCCTTGCTTTGGGGGAATAACATTCATCAATTATGACAGGCATATGGGACATTTTGCTTGTAATACTTTTATGTATGGGGCACAGGATGACCCATATTTAGGGTTTAGCAATATTCTATTGAGCCTATTCATAAGTATTTTTAAAATTGCACTGCTAAGTAAATAGGTTTTGTAAAATATTGATTAGAATAGAAATTGGATTCCAATTTGTTAGATGGTGGGGCAAGTGTATAAAGAGAAAAGCAGAGCAAACCAACAGCAACATAGGGACAAAATACATATTCCTACTAATTTAACACTTTGAGTCCAAAGCAATGCATTGCATATCCCTCTGACATTCATTTAATGTATGCCATAGGTCATTTCCTTTTGAGTACAACAAAAGTATATAGTAAAACAAAAGCCAAACTTTTTTATAATGCACTCTATAGGAGATCTTGAGTCACACACTTCTGCTTTCTGTAGTGAGTGATAGGAACAGCACCACTTGGTGACTACAGTAGAGAATTGCAGTGTACTCTAAAAGAAAAGTTTGAGCTACAGTAACTTTTGAATAGAAACATATTCCTAGAAGTGGGGCTAATATTGTTTTACTCAGCAGGAAAATCCCTAAAAATTTACTTTGTCATAGTATGATCTTTACCCCTTGAATTCTAGTGAGTTAAATGTTCTATTTAAATTAGATGAAATATGGGAATTTATATTTATTCTCTATGGTGCAGTTGGTTCGCCCCAGAAATGAAGCCACTTTTCCATGTATTTGTATGCCCCACTGAGTCAGGCAATGAGGAATTGTGGATCTCTGTGGCCAAATGAGTGCTTGTTTCAAAGCAGAATAGTTATTATTGAGAAAGGAATGAGTATTACAGCTAAGGATGTTGCTTTTTTGAATTAGAGTGGACATTTGAGCCAAGGTGGTTGTTTTGGTCCATGAGGAATTTAATATTTAGGCCTTTGGTCTTTAGCCAATAGTCCCATTGCCAGTAACATGTGAAAATGAATATAATACTGTTTGTGCAAATTACAGGGATGGTTAATGCTTTTCCTGATGTAACCGCAACCTTCAGTCATTTCTTTATTTGCAGTATGGACTGCATTCGTTCTTTATCTTTAGCCAAAGCCGAATGACCACTGTGCTGTTGTGCCTGAGAATCCAAGGGTCTTTTAAAATCAGACACAACATTATCATAGTTTTTTTTGTCCCACATTCATTTATTGCTAGGAAGGACTGTGGTCAGGCTTCATGTGTGGGCACAGAACCCTCTGCCCATCCTGAGGGAAATATTCCTGAAGTATAAGATACTTCAGTTAATCCACTGTTCACTGATATCTGAAATCTGTAGCCTTACTTTATATTGTATTTTTCTCAATTGTTTATATGTGTTTCATCTTAATTCTAGACAACTGACTTATAGAAGATGATTTTCACTACTTTAATGATTGAGGACCAAAGGGGCCTACAACGTATTGTGAAGCTACGTGTTGTCCACCTCTCTGGTCCTCTAGAGATTAAGCCTTTCAATGCTAGAGATATTTCCAATGCGTTGTAAAGTAATTCATTGAATATGTCTTTTGTGTCCAAAGTATTCATATTTAGTAAATATTTATTAACCCACTTGGATGTTAGAGAGGCCTCGATGGAATGTGGAGTCCTCTCTGTCATTCAAAGATTTTATTAAGTTAAAGCCATAAGGCTTTTTACAATGAAATAATATGCCTTGAGGCTTACAGAGTCACTCAGTTTAGTAAGTTGGCATGTCAGTCTTCACTGTTTATGTATATAATAAGTGAAAATCAAAGTTGCAGTAAAACTTAATGTAATTGGAGTCTGTAACATTGAACAATATAAGATTGCCGATAAGGAACTCCAGAAGCCAAAGACTGATCCCAGCTTGTGACACATGTATAGGCTTCCTGTTCACAAGTGCTTCTAAATATCCTTCTAGACTAGCTCATCAATTCAAATGTTCATCTGTCTCATTCACTTGTCAACCAACCATCTCATGAAGGCAGGACAAAGCCATGAAGTGATATTATGATTCCAGAAGGAATCCATGTGCTAAGGAACTTTACAAGGAAAGGAGCAATTATACTAACCTTTACAGGCACCACTGTTGGTTTAACCTCAGTCTGACAGCAAATAGATTGCACATGATATTCAAAATCATAAAAACTTGATTTGCAGTGTAGGCTTATGGCCCAAGGCAGTTACTTTTTGTAACAGATGATGAAAAAAAGTCTTCAAATGCAGCCCTGTCTTGGTAATCATCATTAACATTTGATCTGTTTTCAGTATAATAATTACTGAAAGTGCATACAGAGGTAGAGATTCAGTTGCATTACTTTCTACTGAGATATGTTAATATCTGTGGAAATGTACTGCAACCTAGTGGCTCTTTTTCTCACTCACCTAGTGGATGTGTACAACTGAGCCACAAGTTATGGTAATTTCATTTATTCAGAGATTTGTATGTTGTTATTTTTGCCTCCTTTATTGTCTCTGTTTTTAACCTTTTGAAACAAAAGGTTCAATTTCACCTTTCATAATGCTCCCATTATTCAAGATGTCAGGGATATAATTCATATTAGCACTTTGGGGTTATGTATATGAGAAACACAGAGCAATTCATTGGCAAATTAATTGTACCATTGAGAATAAATGAAATCAATAGTAATATATCAAAATAAACTGAGCTCCATTTAAATTCCATAGTTTTTTTGTCCATGTCGAAGGTTTTTTCAATGTTATCCGAGTTGTAGTTCATGAGTAATTCAAGTATAAAGAATCACGCTGCCCCTTGTACCTCCATAATGCTGCCTCTCGAAGCTGGTCTGGATGGTGCACAGCGAGGGACAATCTTCAGTGAGCATAAGGAAAAACCTACCCTCTTTCATCAAGGAGGGAAGTGTTTTCCTTATGCTTACAGTATGAAGATTGTCCCTCTCTGAGAGCTGTCTGGTCAAGCGACTGGAGACAGCTTAGAATGGGTAAAAGGGGCAGGGGGGCGATACTTTATAATTGAATTACTCATGAACTACAACTCGGATACTATTGAAATACCGCTCTACATGGACAAAACCCACTGCGATTAATCAGAGCTCCATTTATTTTGACCTATTACTATCCCTTTAAAGGGATAGTACTACTTAAGATGTAAAAAAATATATGTTGTATGGTTTATCCTCCTGAGTAAAACAAGGGTACTCCCACTGTTGAAAGGTGTTTTATTCAAACATTATTACAGTAATGTAAGTATCACAGTGGCCTGAAAGTGTACAATGGCTCTTTTTCTACACCATCCTATGGAGATTTATGGTCTACAGACCAGAGCTGCCCATAGGATGGTGTAGCAACAGCACCACTATAAATTTTCAGGACACTTTGATATTGTACCTAAAAAATTCAAGTTTGAACTGTTATCATTTTTTTATAAAACACCTCTCAGCAGTGGGGGTACCCTTGTTTTACTCAGGGGGATAAACCCTACAACATATATTTTTTACATTTTAAGTATTACTATCCCTTTAAGACCTCAGTTGTTTTAAATAAGGATTTTAACCCCTTGAATGACAGAGAGTCAATGTGTTCAAGATCTCTGTAGATGTCAAGGGGCTTAAAACCCTGTTTAACCCTATGTGTGCCAGATAGGTAGCCGACTCCAGGTATGCAATGCATGCTGGAATGCATTGGATACACCCTTTGAGTGCCAGTGTATGGAACACATTGCAAAGCAATGTGTGCTGTACTCCTCTGGAACTCAAAGGGTTAATTTGTTCCCTATATTTGTTCCAGGATTGCTCCACATTTCACTTTATACATATGTCTCTTTGTAGCTATCACAGCCTGCTGCTCTTGATTTCCTTTATAGCCCAATACCCATTCTTAAGGGCTCCGAATTTTAATGCTTAACCCTTTGAGTGCCAGAGGGGTACGCATGCACTGCAAAGCAATGTGTTGTGTACCCCTCTGGCACTCATAGGGTTAATATTTTTTTTTTCTTTTTACCCGTATATCAGTAGGAGAAGAGATCATTTATGTTAAAGAAGAATAAACTATATTATAACAAAATAAAAATAAAATCCACGTGTGTCTTCCAGATGATAGCGGGGATAGAATTTTTCTTTGTGGACATTCTAAGTAAATGCAAAAAAAAAAAAAGTGATTTGGATTAATGGACATTATTACCCTCTATGTCAGAAAAGGTATTTGCAAAATTAACACTGAACAGATATTATTTTTATGTGAAATGTCCCAGTATAAAACTTTTGAAGGAAATATTGTGTTATAGGAGTTATTCCTGAGATTTAACCCTTTGAGTGCTAGAGGGCTAATTCATTCCATCCTTATCCCTCTGGCACTCAAAGGGTTAAAATGAACAGTATTCCGCAGAAACCAAATGGACTTTGGCGGGAAGGCGAGAAATGTTCCCAGTCGCTATTGACAGTGAACTTTTAATGGAACAATGAGTAGCACAGAAAATGTTACTGGACTGCTAATTTTTTTTCACAATTAGCGAATGTTTGAACATATTTTTGTGACTTCATTTCACAAAGTAGACTTGGCTAAAATGTCTGCCATTTTGTGAGAGGATGAGCGATTGCACCTAATTCAGCAAAGCAGTTAGCACACATTTTCATAAGTCTGGCTAACTTTGCCACTCATTTAGGGGCATTCATTAACTTTGCCATTAATTTAGGGGCATTCACTATGTTTGTCTTTAATTTAGGAGCATGTGCTATTCAACATCAAGGTGTTAGTATGTCTTTTGCATCAAAATGGAAGCAATCACAAACAGGCCTACATTTATGGCTTTTAAAAAATAGTGATGCTCCACTTTCTTGCATTCAGCCATTTGTCCCTTTGGTAAGTCAAGTGTAGCTCTCAGTTTTGAAGTTAAATTTAAAGGGCAGTGTCTCCTAGTTAGAAAAAATAATTTTCTCATTATATACAAGCATTTTTACCCCTGACGCTCCCAAGCGGTTCTCATGAACCTTGAAAATGCACTGTTAATGTTTTAGATTTTATCACCCTTCTCTGAATTTCTCAGGGTCCGGTAATTCAGCTGCACTCATAGGGTTAAATCTCCCACCGACAAGGAAAGGCAAGCCCTGTGAAGAAAATTTAAAGGAGCAGTGTGAGCTAAAAGGGCTGAGCAGCTAACATAACCAGAGGAGGAGAGCTTGAAAGGCAAAACTCTCCCTGGGCAACACAAAAATCTTGGTAAACATTATTATTAGTATTATTATTTTGTGTGAATAATAGATGTTATGTCAAAAGTAAAACCACATCTGTTTTTCTACCCTAAACATCTTACTGCACTTTCTCACTTATGTTCTAGGAGCCATTGCCCCTTTTAGAAAACAATTCACTAGGTGTTTTACGCAGTGCAGGGAATAGTAAAGAACCATATATCTCTGTGGTGCTCATCCGGAAACACCACCTGAAATTTCAAGCAAAAATGTGCTTGATTTGCAAACGGCCATATGTTCAAAGGTAATACGGAGGATTTATGGTGCAAACCATTCACACTATAGGATATAACTAAACGTTCCCATTGATTTAACCCTTTAAGTGCCAGCAAGATGTGCTTTGCAATGTGTTGCACATCTCCCTGGCACTCAGTGGGTTAAATGGGAGTTTGAACACCCTGAATGATAGAGTGGACTCCAACTCATTGCACTAAATAAACAGGGATTTTAGGAATTATTTTTCTGTCCATGGTGCAGTTGCCCCAGAATTCCTCCACTTTTCTTTTAGCCACATAGCACTAAAGTGTTAATGAGTTCTAACCCCTTGGAAGCTAAAGACATTTCAAGCATTGTGAAGCAATCCAAATGTGTTGAGCTTCCAACTGTTACAAACTTTACTTTGTTTCTTTGCTATAATATGTGTGTGTGTGTTTGTAAACTTTTTCATCTCAAAGCACAGTGTCATTGGGCTCAGAGAGTGCGATTGGAAATATGCAATGTTATCATTGAAGTACGATTCCTGACTGCAATTGTCAAATGCAACAACAAAAATGTTGTATGTAACTAATGACAAAAATGTCAGTATATAGGTATGGTAATTGCGCTTGTGTAGTGTTTTGTTCAATTATTATAGGTTTCTCACATACAGAATCTTCACATTACCTCCATTTTTCTTAAAGGAGCAGTAAACTTTTTTTAATGAAAAATATATATTGTAGGGATTTTCCTATTGAGTAAAATAAGGGTACTCCCACTACGGAGAGATTTATATTTCCATAGTTATTACAGTTTAAACCCATGTTTTTTTTTTTACAATAGCAGTGCCCTCTAGTGGTCAAATTCTAATTAGATTTCCTGTTAGATTCTAATGGAGAGAAAAGTCAGAGACATACAGTTCTCCATAGAATGTGATAGAAATTGCCTGTCACTTCCTGTCAGAACTATCAGGAAGTAAACACAGTAAATTCACTTCCTGATTATTTGAACTGCTATACATTTTGAATACAACATCTGACAGCAGTGGGAGTGACCTTGTTTTATTCCGCAGGAAAAGTTCTATAAAATATGTGTTTTCATAAAAAAGTTTACTGCTCCTTTAACTTACAAATTCTGTCTTTTTCATGACTTTTATTGTTGTTATATATGACAAATTTTCTTTTCCTCTATACAACACTGGAGAATAGCTTAGCCCCGCCCTTGCCCCGCCCCTTTGCCTGGCAGTTCTGGAGTTGTGTCATACATCATGGACATTACTAGTTTTTGTCATACACGCTGTCAATATATGTCATTCATGCATACAATTACTTATTTTTGTCGTTCATTTTTTTTTTTGTTATCCCTTTGAACATACGGTCCACAGAGTTGTCTTAACTCTTTATTTTAAAATACCACTTCTTACCCCATTCTTATTGTTAACACTTTGAATGAAATCCCCCTGTTTGGTCATTTCTATAGACTCAGCAGCAACACTGAGACAAAAGTGCACTAAATTTATTAAGTAAATATATCCTTTGGAAAAAATTGGACATTGAAGGTGGGGGTTATTCAGATTTCTAGCCTCTGCTTATTTTAGGAAGGGTATTAAATAAAGGTTTTGTAACCCTTTGAATGCTAGAGAGTTGTTTTCACAATTATTTGGACAACCCTCTGACACTCATAGGGTTAATCCTTTGAATGCTAACAATGTGTCCAACGCACTATTTTGCAGTTTATCATCACAAATGTCTCTAGAAACAAAGATATAACACTATGGGGGATATGCACTAAAGAGTGATAAAGAGGTGATAAAGCAGTGATATCACTTCTCCAGTTCCTATGTTATTCTGTGAAGCCTATGCACTAAGATCTCCAAAGCTGGAGGAATCTAAGTTCATTGGCTCCATAGAATAACATAGGAATTGGAGAAGTGATATAACTCATCACCACTTTATCACCTCTTTATCACTCCTTAGTGAATCTTCCCCTATTTGTATTTAAGTGTAATGTAATTCCTAGCTATTCCTGACTACGCACTGCCTGTCATATTCAGAAAGCTTAAAGGATAGTAATGTTTCAAAATAAAAGTAGCTCCAATTAATCTTCATAGTATTTGGGCCATGGAGAGTGTTATTTCAATACTGTCAGAGTTGTAGTTCAAGTGTAATTGAATTATGAAGTATCCCCCTCCCGCCCCTTTTACTGATGTAACACTGCTCACCTCAGAACAGAAAGGAGGTGTCCAGATGGCTTGCAGAGAGGGACAATCTTGCATTAGCATAAGGGAAAAACCTGTCAAGGGGGCAGGGTTTTCATTCTGTTCACAGTAAGAAGATAGTCCCTTGCTGTGAGCTGTCTAGTCTTAAAACCAGATTCTACATCTGAGGGGAGGTGGCTTACACTAGGTAAAAGGGGCGGAATTAAATTACTATTGAACTACAAAATAACACTCTCCATGGCCCAAATACTATTAAGATTAATTGGAGCTGCTGTTTCTGTGAACCATTACTATTCCTTTAAGTTGAGCAAATCTCTGGCAAACCATATGGGACAAATAAAAATTGCTAAAAATGCCATTGATTTAATTGGGGATTTTAACCTCTTGCATACTTGATAGGTCACTAAGGCACTGGGAATGGGAACTGTATTGTCCCCTGTAGTGTGTGTGGATTGCACCCAAACTGCAATGTGCTGGATTCCTCTTTGTCTCTAAAATAACTAATAGGTTTGTAAAGGCCTAATGCAGAAAGCAAAAGATTAGCGAACTAGCTGCATCATAGGACAAGTGACTATTCCTCTAATGTCGAATGCTAGAGATGTCTGCAAACCTTGGTTTAACTCTTTGAGTGCCAGAGGGGTACGCAACGCATTGCAAAGCACTCAAAGGTTAAGCCTTTTGTGTGCAGAATGCATTGAAAAGTAAAATGTTATCTACTCCACTGGCACTCAGAGGGTTAAAAGCCCTGTGTTAAAAAATATATTTTTGTATTTGTTCTCTGTAGTGCAGTAGGCTTCAAGTGGGGTTAAGTCCCCATTTAAATCAATGGGGATTTTTGGAATTGTTCACCTCTCCCCTATAATGCAAATGGTTTGCCCCATTATTTTGAATGCATGGCCCTTTAAATGTGTGAATGAATATATTGATATTTCTTGGACAGCATGGTGTTCTAAAGACCCTTCACAATTATTTTTTATGTGTTTCAAACCTCTATGGCACTCACAGAGTTCAGTAATATTTTGTTCCATGTTCCTGAAGCACTTTATCTATCTATCTATCTATCTATCTATCTATCTATCTATCTATCTGTCTGTCTGTCTGTCTGTCTGTCTGTCTGTCTGTCGGTCTGTCTGTCTGTCTGTCTGTCTGTCTGTGTCTGTCTGTCTGTCTATCTATCTATCTGTCTGTCTATTTATCTATCTATCTATCTATCTATCTATCTATCTATCTATCTATCTGTCTCTGTTTGTCTGTTTAGCGATATATCATAGTTTACTATATATAGCATATATCAATATAAGAAAATATATATTTATTATATTGAATTTTCAAATTAATTATATTATAAATTTGTAAAATTAGCTCAATGGGTTTATCTTATAGTGATCAAAATTCAAAGCTTCCTAAATAATTACACAGATAAAATGAATACAGAAAATGATAGCGAGATGACTAGCATTACAACCTATTAACACTTTAAAGCAGAACTATCACTACAATAACATAGCGCTGTAAATGATTATTACATTAGTGATATGCACACACTTATTTTTATTTTCAAGTATAATTGCTCCTTTAAAGGGATAATAATACTTGAAATGTAAAAAAAAAAAATATGTTGTAGGGTTTATCCCGCTGAGTAAAACAAGGGTACTCCCACTGCTGAAAGGTGTTTTATTTAAAAGTTATTACAGTTCAAAGTTGAACTTTTTAGGTGAAATATCACAGTGGCATGAAATTGTACAGTGGCATTGTTGCTACACCATCAGGACCATAAATCTCCATAGGATGATGTAGCAACAGCGCCACTGTACAATTTGAGGCCACTGTGATATTGCACGTAAAAAATTCAACAGTGGGAGTACCCTTGTTTTACTCAGGGGGATAAACCCTACAACATATTTTGTTTGCATTTTAAGTATTACTATCCCTTTAAGGAAAAATATAATGTTTCATGCAGGCAGGCACCAGCTGGGATCTTGCAGTAAGCTCTCTCTGCTCCTGCACTGTCAGTCCTTTCTGGTGCCTTTCCACACAAAGGCATTCAACTCACCAATAGTGGAGTTGAAGGAGAAGGACAGCGCAGATGCAGAGATGCCAACTCTGCAAGATGTCTGCTCTGTTCCCTGGTGCATGCCTGCAAAAAAGTTCTATTTTTCATTAAAGAAGCAATTATGCTTGAAAGTAAAAATAAGTGTGTGCATATCACTTATGTAATAATCATTTGCGGCGCTATGTTATTGTAGTGAAAGTTTTGCTTTAACCCCTTAACTACAAATGACTTACCAGGTACGTCCCGCAGAAACTGTCACATAGTGACAGAGGACGCACCTGGTCTCCGTGCGGCTGCACGCCGCTCGGGGACTCCGGACTCGTTTAAAAAAAAAAAAAGTACCACGGGCGTTAAGGTGACAGTGTGTACGCACGCAGCTGTCACTAAGGGGTTTTAAAGGGATAGTAATGTTTCACAAAAACAGCAGCTCCAATTAATCTTCATAGTATTTAGGCCATGGAGAGTGTTATTTCACTACTGTCAGAGTTGTAGTTCAAGAGTAATTGAATGGTAAAGTATCCCCCTCCCTCCCCTTTTACCTAGTGTGAGCTGTCTGGTCCACAGACCAGACAGCTCAAAGCAAGGGTCAATCTTCTTACTGTGAAAACAATGAAAGCCCTGTCCCCCTTGACAGGTTTTTTTCCTTATGCTAACTGAAGATTGTCCCTCCCTGCAATCCATCTGGACAGTCTTGCTGTGTAAGCAGTGTCACATCAGTAAAAGGGGCAGGAGGGGGGTACTTTATCATTCAATTACTCTTGAACTACAACTCTGACAGTACTGAAATAACACTCTCCATGGCCCAAATACTATGAAGATTAATCAGAGCTGCTGTTTTTGTGAAACATTTCTATCTCTTTAAAGAATAGAGGGGTGCACAAACGCATTCCTTCACAGTGCATTTCACACCCCTCTGGATATTAATTGATTAAATAATCTTCATACTACAGTTCTATTGCAATATTTTAACTGTGTGGATGTTCAAGATAGTCCAAACACATTGTTTTGCACTGCATGGAGACCTCTCTATGTCCAAGTGATTAAAGGAAAGGTGCCCTTTTATTCTGCAAGAGAATAATATGTAAAGTCAAATTTCCTATACTTACTTATATATATTTTTTGGAAATTTAGGTCCCTGATAGTGAGATAATTGAATTTTAGAATGCAGGGAGTTTTTGGTCTTTGGAACAGAGAGTGGGGATATTTATATAATGTTGGAAGTCTCACTGCCATACTTTTTGATTTCTAGGCTGCATATGTGACTCTTCTACATTGTTTCACTGCATTTTTACATTATATATTTTTACATTGTCACACTGTCCTCTTTTGCAGACCCTCTTTTACAGCCCCAAGTGCTTTCCTGAAAAAAAAAAGTTTGGATAGGTCTCTCTCTCAAGGGCATAAACGTGTAAAAACAATAGGTGAGAATGAAAAGAAAAAAATGATAATAAAAGGTATAGGTAATTTGACTTTTCATATTATTCACTTGCAGAATATATAAAGTCAAGATAAAAGGTTATTGTTATTTGGCTATGTCATCTTGATATAAATTATTTGTTATGGTCAATTAAAGGGGATGTATCACCCCTATACAAGTTAGCCTGAATATTTAGTTTATATAGCAAATATGTAAAGCTCTAGTTGGTCTAAATTTAAGTAATAAACTCTGCCCTGCACCTATTTCCGCATAGACTGCGGTTACCTGCTCTGTAACTGCAGTCTGTCACTCTGCCTCCACTTCCCTTCCCTCTATCCAGCCTCCTCTGATGATGGAGGTTTCTCTCTGTAAGCTGGAGCGCTCTCAATGCTAGATACATGTAAATTGAGGTAGATGCTGGGTACAACTGCGCCCCCTGTAGTTACACCCCTAGACCTTTGTCTTTATCAGGTTAACTAAAGGCTGTGTTTGCATCCAGGCCAATGGTTGCTTAAATAAATCTTACAGTTCAGTACTTAAAGGGGATCTATCACCCCTTTACAACTTTGCCTAAATCATTTTGTTATATATCATATATAATGAAAAGTGTATAAATAAAAAAAAAAAAAAAACTCTTGTGTGGCGAAATTAAAAGAATAAATACAGCCCTGTACCTATTTCTGGACAGGCTGCGGATAGCTGATCTGTGCCACAGTCTGCTGCTCTGCCTCTCTCTATCCAGCCTCCTCCAATGATGGAGGCTTCTGTCTGTATGCTGGAGCGCTCTCATTGGCCAGAAATTGATCTCTGCCAGTGAGACCACTCCAGCTTACAGACAGAACCTCCATCATCGGAGGAGGCTGGATAGAGGGAGGGGAGCAGAGGCAGAGCGATGGACTGCTGTACAGAGCAGGTAACCTCATTCTATGCAGAAGTAGGTGCAGGGCAGAGTTTATTACTTCAATTTAGGCCAACTAGTACAACTAATACACTTTTACTCATTTTCGCTATATAATCTAACTATTCAGGCAAACTTGAATATGGGTGATACATCTGCTTTAATGCTTTTTATACATCATGCTAGCCAAAAGGTCAAGGGCTGCACAGAAGATAGAGGCTGATGTACTAAGTTGGGGGCACTATCTGCACTGTAGGGAAAAAATAAAGATTTGCATTGAAATAAACAGGACATTTAACGCCTCGCATCTCGAATAGATTTCAGTGCATTGGATACAAGCTTTGCAAAGCATTGGAGATCTTTATAGCATTCAAGGGGTTAAAAATCCCCATTTAAATTTATGTGAATTTTTAAAAATGTTTTGCTATCCCCTGTAGTGCAAATAGTTTGCCCCAGAAATCCTCCCCTGAACATATGGCCCACATGCTTGTTAAAACAGGGGTTTTAATCCTTTGAGTTCTAGAGAGATTTCCAGTGCATTACATGACAATGCACTGGGCATCTCTCTGGCACTGAAGCCCCATTTACAACAGTAGGAATTTGGGGAATAAATATTTTTCCTGAATTATACCTTTAGTTTCTCCAGAATTGCTCTAATTCTTCTTAAAGTCAGTATGTCTCAAACGTTTGCCAAAAAGATAGATGTTTCTTTCAAAACCTATTACAGTTCAATTGTTTTGCTTTGTTTCTTATTACACTACAATTTTATAATGTAGTCACCAGGTAGTGCTATTGCTATCATTTTATATGGAGAGCTTTAGTTTAACAGTCAAGTTCTGCCATAGAGAGCAATAGAAGATATATATATATATATATATATATATATATATATATATATATAATATACAATTTGTTGGGTTTTTTTTCACATAAAAATACTTATTTTTTAATTTTTTAAAGAATTTTAACCCTATAAATCCCTGTAATTTTTCTGTCATCCTATCACATTGTTCAGATTCATGGACTTCATTCATCTATAAAGGAGACACATTTCTAAATCAGTGTTCTTTTGTCTCCAGCAACTCCTATTTATAGAAAGACCTTTAGTTGTTTCACTTGATTTGTTTCATTCATCACGTTAAGCACCATATCAAGAAGCTTGGCTATAAACCAATGTATCACAGTTTTCCCAACAAAAGCTCTTGCAGTTGTTAGTGATGGAGCTATAGCGACACTTTTTTTTATTTGTTTTATATATCTGCTGAATCAACTCTGAGTTACCAGCTGATGATTGTATTCTAACCTATTTGAGAATAGATGGCCTGAAGGCAAGGGATGATTTCCCATTAGACAACAGCCTGATATTGTTAATTGTGAAGAGGCCTCAAATAATCTTGACCATTTCCTCCGTGCCAAATATGAGACAGGCCAGCACAATTTATTCTCCCTGTACCAGACACATAATCCTGGTTTATAGCTGCCATTTTATTTCTGTACTGAAGTAATGTCTGCCTTATATACTAATTTGACCATTTTAGTTACCAGTTTTATACACCTATACTTTCCAGTCTATTTAAATCCTAAAATAATATAGATGTCTATGTGGCACTACAGAGGTCCCTAACTTCCAAAAGGTTAGAACTTTTTAGTACTTGTATTTTATAACATAAAATTTTTTCATTGCCACACAGTGGATGGGCCTGAGTGCAGGGCCATGTGAGTAGATAGGTGAGGCCATGTGTGGGTTAGGGTAGCCTAAGGGGTCTTGTTTAGCTAGTTTCCCCTGAGACAAAAGTATGTCCCTCTCTCAACGTTATCAGATTATTCACTATCCTATGATTGCCTTCATCCCACTTCTGGCACCAAAAGTGTATCAAGCAAAATCAGATAAAGAGCTTATAGTACTAAGATTGTAGGCTCCTATGGAAGCATCTTTTAGCAATGCAGCAATGTAGCAAGCTGTCCAGATGTTCTTATTCTGTGTGTTAATACCGTGCTGCAACACTGATATAAGCTTAAATGTCTGGTTATGTGGCTATTCCAGGTACATTGGAAATCCAGTTCTGAATTCTACATAAGTGGTCTCCCAAAATGCAACAGAATGGTGTTTTTCCCACGTCACAAAATCTAATAAAAATATCTTTTCATATTAAATATATTTATTGTATACATTCACAAATGCACAAGAAAATACACATACCTTGTGTACATATGTGGTCCATGAAAGAGGGATGTAAATTTAGAAAATATGGTATTTTGTAACCCCATAGAACCCTTTACCCCAAAGTAAGAAGTATTGAACACTTGGAAAGATAGATAGATAGATAGATAGATAGATAGATAGATAGATAGATAGATAGATAGATAGATAGATAGATAGAGCTTAACATCTGTCAATCTCCCCCCCCCCCATCTCTCTCTCGCTCCATCTATATATAGTAAATATTAAACTGGACCTAGCCTGGAACTGTATATATGGAAGCTTCTACTGGTTTCGTTCATGCAACTCCATCACCCCCAGGTGCAATGATCATTGTCTTTAGGATACTATATAATACCTGACAGAGAGTGTCTCTCCAATAATGAGTAAAGTAAATTAAGGTTAGTAAATGAGTAAAGCTGGAGAGATTCAGCTCATAGGTCAAAGCAAATTAAAGGGATAGTAATGTTTCCATAATAAAAGCAGCGCCAATTAACCTTCATAGTATTTGGACCATGGGGAGTGTTATTTCAATACTGTCAGAGTTGTAGTTCAAAAGTAAATGAATGATAAAGTATCCCCCTCCTGCCTCTTTTACTGATGTAACACTGCTCAACTCAGAGCAGCATGACTGTCTGGATGGATCACAGAGAGGGACAATCTTCAGTGACAATAAGGAAAAACTGGAAAAACCCGTCAAAGGGGCAGGGTTTTCATTATGTTCACAATAAGAAGATTGTCCCTTGCTGTGAGCTGTCTGGTCAAGAGACCAGATTCCACATCTGAGGGAAGGTGGCTTACACTAGGTAAAAGGGGCAGGAGGGGTATACTTTATCATTCAATTACTCTTGAACTACAATTTAGACAGTATTGAAATAACACTCTACATTGCTGAAATACTATGAAGATTAATTGGAGCTGCTGTTTTTGAGAAGCATTATTATCCCTTTAAGGTTAGGACTTCCTATAATGGGGTAAATTGAAGTGGTGGCAAGCTTAGCATACTATGGCCATATTATGTGAACAAAACCTCATTTTTTATTGTGCTGACATACAGGTACTAAGAAAGGGTTCATACTGCATAAATATGGATGCACATCAATATTTTCAGTTTTTTGCCTTTAGCTATATTTGTCAAAATTGGTTACACTGCAGCAATTTTACATGTGTTTTTTGTGTGTGCTTACCAAAACATGGACTGGAATTATAAGTATAACTATACAAAAAGAATCCAATTGTTAGGAATACCCTACTTGCCTCCTAATTTGTTTAACAGAAGAACTTACCTAGATAGTAGTCCTTTATTTATTATTTAGCAGTATGGTATATCTATATATACTTGGCTTTTTGACTACTCCTTCAAATCAATATGGATTGGGTTAGAAAGTAACTTTTTGTATGGGTTGCACATTCAGACTGTTTGTCTACAGTGAATTGTGAGGAGGCATTCAATAAATATATTCATTAAATAGGGTGTCTTCAGCTACTGGAAGTATCAGATATTCAATGGGAAAAAGAAAGTTAGATATATTTATTTATTGTGGATTACTGCCTAGATAAGTCCCCCAAAGACAAAAAATATGTGTTAGAGCTCTATGATTAACCTAATATTTAGCGAGAAAAGGCTGATTTTTTTTCCAGTCATTTAATCCGATATAAAAAGCCCCATGATCACTAGTCTCTCATCTTCGCATGTTATTCACATCTTGATGGAGCACTCTTTAATTTATCTGCATTTATTTACATGGATGATCAATCAGGCAGTATATAAAGAACAAACAATTAGAAGAGGGCAAGGTTTTGTCCCCCGTCTGTTGCTGGACTACTCATGTTCAGGCAAAGATGCAACGAGAGGTAGCTTGAACTTCCAGTTTCCCAGAAACCACTTTTCTGCTCTTTGACCCCAATAAGATGAGAGAGACAAACCTTTATCACCTGAGAACTGTCCGTTGCTGATGTGCATGTGTCTAAACCAAGAGCGGACAAACTGTTTCCCAGCAGCTGCTGTTTCACCTCTGTTCCCAGACAGCCTCCAGCTGTTACTAGACTACAGGTAACATGATCCTCAGAAGGCAACTGGTTGAGGATGATGGCAATTGTAGCCATTAACAGCTGGAAGAGAGACACATGTTGTCCACTTCCGGTCTATCCACAGGTCGCTGTAATTGTGTTTGGATGCAGCAATACACAAAACATGTTCTAGGTGTCATTTCATACTACTGCTATTTTTTTAAACCTCTTTCTGAAAATACTGAGTTTTCTCCTTCCATTGGGTAATAGTGATGAGTCTGACACCAGGGGCAAGGATTTGACTGAGTCACAGTTAAGATGTCATTGCAGTAAATGATAAATTCTGTAATATTCTATCTTCTTTATCTTTTAAAGTATGCAGCAGGAATAATTTCCTTTACTACTGAATGAACATAGAAGACAACTAAAAAACAGAATTAAGTTATAATGGTCTCTGTGTGCTGACGTTGAGAACTTTAGTGTAAATGTGCATGTGTTCTTATGGACAATGTTCTAGAACGTTGTTATGCCACCAGACACCAAATAAATCCAAAAGACAATTAATTGAAGTCTTTGGGTAATAATGTGTTGTCCATTACTGGGAAGTGGACTATGATATATAATTTTTCAGTACATATTGCAGATCCTCCCAAAATATTTGATATTTCTGATCTGCAACTTTCATTTCATCTTATCTTTTCCTTTAGTTTTCAATATCACAGTACTTAGCAAAATAGTGCCAACACATTGAAATGTACATAGAAATATATTTAGAGAACAAAAAAGTGTCTGCCAAGACTCATTATATGAGTATTTTTATAGGACTGTATATTAACTTCTGCTTTTAACACTGTGTACAAAGTGAAAGTGCTTATAAGATGAACTTTATATAAAACCAGTGTAAGGACATTATCTAAACAAAACATAAGCAATGCAAAATGGATCTAGAAACTGGGACTTCTCTTTAATTTTCAAATAATCTATCATATTCTGTATTTGTGTCTACTGTGGCATTAAAGGTTTAGGGTTTTTTGAACCTTGGCATAGCTCAAAATGAAATGGTAGACCAAAGCCAATATGGCCTTTTTTCATGTATCCACTGGAAAAATAAGCCCAGATCTGTTAAGGTTACAGTCTATGATGTGATTTACTGTGCAATGCAAATGATACAGTTTTGAAGAACACGAGGCAACAATCCTAATCTTTGCATAAGCTTTTTTCAGATGTTTCTCTGAACGATCCTTTTGTATTATACACTTTCTTGTCATCTCAGATCATTTTTACAACTTGTATTAGTTGTTTTTTTGGGAGGGGGAATTGCACTTCAGGTTATTTTATTCTTAGATTATCAGAGTGTGATAGTGGTATGAGGATGTGTATGTGATCAGAACAAGCAAGCAGGAGAAATAATGTTTCATTATTGATAAAAAATTAATTACATTGAAAAATATATAATAGATATATAATGTATTACAGTAGGGCCTGATCTTACTGAGTAAAACAAGGCTACCTCCACTGAGGGAAAATGCTTCATTCAAAAATTATTATTATGCTGTTACTTATTTTAGTCACCAGGTAGCGCTGTTGCTATCACTTTCCATCGCGCTCTTAACTGAACTGTCACTGAGGCAGCTGAAATAAGATTCCCCACTGGAGACCTGTTGGCGCTGTTGCTAACAGTTTGAATTAAAAAAATACTTTTGACAGTGACATCTCTAAGAGGTGGAGTTATCCTTGTTTAACTCAGCAGAAAAAGCCCTGCAACATAAAAGATTACTGCTCCTTTAAAGAGTCTCTGTATACTTAACCCTTTGAGTGCCAGAGTGGTATGCAACACATTGCTTTGCAATGTGTTGTGTACCCCTCTGGCAGTCAAAGGTTTAACCCCATGCTAGAAACACATTTGATGCATCTAAGGGGTTAAAAAAATATAATGACATTCCTATTTTACAATTTCCATTGGTAGGATTAATGTTTCTATTAACTCCTTTGTGTCTAGACAGGCCAGCAAAGCATTACAAGGCAAGCCCAGAGCATAAAAATGTTAAGTTCGGACCACATAGAAAGCTGGCAGAAATCTCAGAATTTCAGGTATAGCTCTCATATCAGTATGGGTTATTCAGGTACAGCAAACATTTATTGTATAATTAAAATAAGCAACCATAACCTTGCTGAAGCTGGATGGGTTGACAAAGACTTGCATGGGAATGTGTCAAACTCTTCTCCAGCACCAAAGAAATTTGGAAATTGATTGTTCATCTCTGCCACATAATTGGTTCGATTGATCCTCATGGTTTTCCCTCCTTGATTTTGTAAAGCTTTTTAAGCACTGTAGAGACACAAATGAAAGAAAACCTCTCTCTCTCTGCTTGGTATTCTAGGTCACTATATATCTACTGAATGGAAAGCTCTCGATCCTCCATTCCCGAAAACTCCTTAGCTGGGGTATTAACCATGATTTGGACACCCTTCTGGCACTCAAAGGGTTAATCAACAGAGGGGTGTTCAATATATTGCAGATCCTTAAAGGGATAGTAATACTTCATTTTAACTTTATTTTATTTTGTAGGCATTAAAAAAACATGAAGAATGATATGTCTTATCTCTCAAACCTTTATCGTTTACAAGATATTCACAAGCAAAGTTTCCCCCTCCCGCCCCTTTTACCTAGTGTAAGCCATCTCTTCTCAGATGTGGACTGCAGTCTATAGACCAGACAGATAACAGAAGGGGACACTCGTATTCCTATGAAAACAATGAAAGCCCTGCCCCCCTTGACAAGCTTTTCAGGGTTTCCCCTTATCTTAATTGAAGATTGTCCCTCTCTGCAATCTACCTGGGCACCTCCCTTCTGCTCTAACTGAACAGTGTTATATCAGTAAAAGGGGCGGGAGGGGGATACTTTGTCATTGAATTACTCTTGAACTACGACCCTGAGAGAACTGAAATAACACTCTCCAAAGTCCAAATACTATATGATTAATTAGAGCTGCTTTTATTATGAAACATTACTACCCCTTTAAAGGATAAATTTATATAAACTCTTTTATTTCAGGACAGTGTGTTGAGTCCAGTAAAAAAAGGAAAAGAGGCAACGGAGCATGGTGTAATTTAATATTATTTTTATAGAGAAAAATCCAAATTATTACTATACTATCTATTGGAAAGTTTTATAATCTTTAATCTATTGTATGTAACGGGTATTAAGAGAAAGTCCTCCTGTGATTTACATGGGTTTAGCTTCCTTAAAGTGGCATGTTGTCCTTATAGACCAATATAGAGAGCTATCTATTGATCATTATATATTGATATGCATTTCCTATATGAGTAGTGATGGAGATTGATCACTGAGAAGCATATTCACTACTGCTTTCCTGTGTTTAAGTCAGTAGTTCTGTCTCCAAAATATGTCCCTTCCATTAACCCGTTCAGTGCTAGAGGGGTACGCAATGCATTGCTTCACGATGTGTTGTGTACCCCTCTGACACTGAGAGAGTTCAAATGCCTGACAAGAGATATTTTTGTGAATCCACAATAAGCAAGGATTTGAATTTTCAAACCTGTTGACAAATGTAATAATTTAAAGCCATATCTACCAAGAGTTGATGTCTACTTTTTTTTTTTTTTTTTTTAAAGAACATAGGAACTTGAGGACACTGGCGTATAAATGTTAAGTTGAATGGACTGTTCTGTTTTCATTATCAAGCTCCACCTTTAGTTTCCTCATCTTCCTCAGCTTTGTTTGTTGGGATAGATGGTGGATTCACTTTGGTGTAGCAATGAAAGCATTCTTGGTAGGGCAGGACTGGGTGCTAGCACCTTTGTATTGTCATGATGGTGAGTAGACAGAGTCCCTGTGTGTCTGCAAATGAATGTTGATTGTAACAGCAATTTTGCATAAGGAGGGCTGTTGGGTGAATGTAAGCTCGCCAGAATTGGTGAGGAAGATGTATCTGCTGCTGGCAAGGGCTACTGAGTATAACTCACATTTTCCCAGGGAAGGTTGGTAAGTAGCATTCATTTGCTCCTTGATAGGGCCACATTGGGTGCCTGTGTTCTCTGATTGTAATAAAAAAATTGTGCCAATCATTGCTTGCCTGTCTTTATTTATTTATTTATATTTAATGTGTGCATAAGCGACTTTTTGCCTATTTAAACCCATTGGATGCTCCAGTGGTATCCAGCTCATTGCTAAACAATATAATGGAAACCTCACAAGCATCCAAAGGGTTTATTAAGCTGTCAGTTCTGTGCAACAAAGGAATATCTCTATTGCTGCCAATGCAAAACACAAAGTCAAACTGAGCAAGGAGTATAACACATCATAAAGTGGTCCCACAAGCAACATATATCATTGTTGTGCACTTATAAACATGGAAAATGTTGATATCATATAAAGCTATTCTAAGGAAGTGATCAAATAATCTGATGAAAGAAAGAAAATAAAAAATATATTTAATATGCATACAGATTTTACGTTGTCTGCCCATTTAATGTTTTTACATGATCACACAAACATTGAGTATTAACCCTTTGAGTGCCAATGCGTTTCGTACCCCTCTGGCACTCAAAGGGTTAAAAAGGTCACCCTTTAGTGCCTGATCTTGCTTTTGTTCCAGAGGAAGGCAAACAAACCCAAGTGAGGCCATTATCAATTATGTTACACATTGGAAATAATTCTACCTGAACTCTAGTAAGCAATCCCATATCTTTCTTGACCAGCATCTGTCAATTTCAAACTGTTGTACATTGAATTTAATTAATAAATATGTATCTTTCAACAGTGCCTTGTTATGGAAGGATACTACACAAAAAGAAAAAAATTGCTTTTGAGGTAAAATGTCCTGTCTCAGTCTTTGTGGATGAAAGTTTTTTGAGAGAGTTCTTTAAACTAACCTTAAAGGGATAGTAATACTTAATAATTACTAATCCCTATATTAAAGTCCTATTAAAAATAAATGTATTGCCCCCAGTGTCATCTCTCAAAACTTTATGGTCTGAGAGATGATCGTTCCTAAAGTTCCGCTCCCCTTCCCCGAAGTCAGCGTTGTAGCTGACTGAAGGGATATCCGGTCTTCCGATCATCAGGCGGCTATGCAGCAGAGCAGATATCGTGTTAATAAAAAAAAAAATCTTTCACTACAACGGTCTTCTATGTGTGCTTGCAAACCAAGCATAGGTAGAAGACCATTTCAGTGAAAGATTTCTTTTTTATTAACGCAATCTTGGCTGTGCTGCAGAGCCGCATGACGGTCGTACGACAGGCTTCCCTGCAGTCAGCTAGAATGCTGACTTCGGGGAAGGGGGAGGGAGAGAGGAACTTTAGGAGCGATTATCTCTCAAACCATAAAGTTTTGAGAGATGACACTGGAGAATCTTCTCTGAGTTTCTCCATAGCTGTTTGTCAGAAACACATAGGAATAGTCTCCCATTTCAGTATTTCTCAACTTCAGTCCATGGGACATATTAACAGTGTAGGTTTTTAGGATCTCTTCATGATCACAGATAAATATCATTAGCATGGAATGTTCTGTCACAATAAATCATCAACTGATTGATCCACCTGTGCTCATGTGAGGAGGTTCTGAAATCCTACTCTCATACTGAGAATGAGCTGGGAACATCTGCTAAATTGCATCTGCAATTGCCTGTATTTTAGGCTAGCCATTTCCTTTAACACATTCGTGATGGGTGATGTGCCTTTAAGGATGGCTGACAGTTCTGGCATGTCATGGGTTAAATGACCACAGAGCACCTCAGGGCATGCTTTGTTAATTATGGGGAAACTATAGCTGACTGCTCCGGACCGGAGTAGTCTGTTTCAGCCGTTCCTTCAGTGAGCCAGTACATGTGATCGCTGCTACAACAATCACATGTGCTGGTTTTGCCTCTTGTCCTCAAGTGTCAAAAACCCCTTGTCACTAAGGGGTTAATCATGCACCTCAAGATAATCAATAGGCTTCAAAATAAAAAAAAAGTTAAAATTCTAAATACCCACCCAAAGATATGCAGTAACGATATGCAGGCCTTAATCCTTTGAGTGCTGGAGGGGTACGCAACACATCTCAGAGAAATGTGTTGCATACCCCCTGGCATTCTGAGGGTTAAAGTATGATGCCAGTCCAAGGGATAAACATATGATGCCAATCCAAGAGTTAAAAGTACGCTGCAGGTAGCGCCGGTGGCAGGAATGCATAGTAAATATCCCCCGCCATAACATTACCTCTCAGGCCTTTGACCGAGCTATTCTGTTGAAAAATTTTATATGGCCTGTCTCTGTCAAAGTAGTTCCCACACTACAATTGGAGGGTATGTGTGTTTACGCACCTCCCAGACAATCAGCTTCTAGTGTGGGGATGACAAAACCCGTTAGTAGCTGAATGGTTGGGAGGTGCGTAAGCAAACATCCTAGCCAACTGTAGTATGGTAACCATTTTGAACAGAGACTATCCATATAAAAGCCAATTAATTTTTCCACAGAATTGCTCGGGAAACAGCCTGACAGGTAACTTTGGAGGGAGTGGGGATTTTTGCTCTGCATTCCTGCCAACAGCAACAGTGGTGGCAGCATATTTTTAACTCTTGGCTGGTATTACATTTTTATCCCTTAGACTGGCATCATACATTTTACCCTTGGAATAACAGAGGGGTATGCAAGGCATTTCTTTGCAATGCGTTGCTTACCCCTCCAGCACTCAAAGGGTTAAGGCCTGCATATCTTTACTGCATATTTTTTGGTGCACATCTATATTTTGGACATTTTTTTCCTTCACAGAATACTTTTATTTGGGACAAATGAGAAGACAGAAGAAGATCTAAGAAGATTAAAGGGGTAGTAATACTTAAGTATTACTAATCCCTATAACAAAGTACTACTTAAAAAAAACATATTGCCCCCAGTGTCATCTCTCAAACCTTTATGGTTTGAGAGATGAACGCTTCTAAAGTTGCCCTCTTCCTCCCCCTTCCCTGTAGTCAGCATTCTAGCTGACTGAAAGGAAGAGAGTCGTACGACTTTTAGGTGGCTCTCCAGCACAGCCGGATCGCATTACTAAAAAAGAAAACTTTCACTGAAATGGTCTTCTACGTGTGCTTGGCTTGCAAGCACACGTAGAAGACAGCTTTAGTGAAAGTTTTTTTTTTTTAGTTAACGTGATCCGGCTGTGCTGGAGAGCCCCCTAAAAGTCGTACGACTCTCTTCCTTTCAGTCAGCTAGAATGCTGACTACAGGGAAGGGGGAGGAAGAGGGCAACTTTAGAAGCGTTCATCTCTCAAACCATAAAGGTTTGAGAGATGACACTGATGACGCTGATGACGCCTGATGATCTTTGACCAGATTTCCCTGAGTCAGCTAGAATGCTGACTACGGGGTAGGGGGATGGAGAGGGCAACTTTATAAGCGTTCATCTCTCAAACCATAAAGGTTTGAGAGATGACACTGGGGGCAAAACGTTTTTTTTTAAGTAGTACTTTGCTATAGGGATTAGTAATACTTAAGTATTACTATCCCTTTAAAGAAGAAGACTTACACTGGATGACCAGGGTGCTGAAGACCCCCTGGATGACAGGATTACAGGTAAATGTTTATTTTTAGGGGATGGTGTTAACTTTAGGGGGATTAACCCTGTTAGTGCCAGTGGGTCATACCCCACTAGCACTCATAGGGTTAATTGTTCTTACAATACACACATTTTTTCAGCACTTTGGATGTAGGGCTTAGAGACTCATATCAATATCTCCACTAGTCACTTAGGTTTTTTATCAGGCCTTTTTGCCTTCAATTCCAGCGTTCGCAGGTAAAAACGTGTTAGGGAACTCTGAGATTTTTGGCGATAAAGTGGTTTCCCTTAATGCATGTTACTGCCCAACGCACAGAACTGAATGGGAAATTCAACCTCTTTTTAATTAGTTTCAATGGGTGCAAAATTTAGCTCCCAACATGCTTTTTTCATGCGGTAGTTTGCCACAGCACAGCTAACTGAATGGCTTACTTTGCTTGAAAAACTACCGTTGGCTGTTTTTTGGGGGGGTTGTACCGGGGACAATTGAATCGAGGCCTGGATGAAAAATTGTACAGGAAGAAAAGCCTCAGCACTGGCTTTATAGTGCCATGTAAGCATTTTCAGAAGGTGAATTACCACTGTCCATCTAAAGACTACAACAGTTCCAATGCACAAAAAAATAAAAATCATTTATAGGTATACCTGTCTGCTGTATAAAGAACATCTACCTAATTTTATGAACATACCTGAAGGGTATGCTTATAATAGCTGCTTCATAGAGGAGAAGCTGGAATTCCCAAATTGCCATTGATTTAAATGGCACTATTAACTTCTTGAATGTTAGAGAGGGCTTCAAGATATTGAGAAACAATGTGTTTTAGAGCATTCAAAGCAATGGTTCTTCATCTTTATTAGTCAAATCACACCTAACATGCAGTTTGGAATTTTCAGGGTATATGCATGAAATGATGGGTACAAATACATAAATATATAGTTTTAGTTTGTAGGACTCGCAATCCGAAGTCATCATAGAAAACGAGTGCCACCCTGAGCTGCTATGCATGGTGCACCAAAGTGCCATAACACCCTGGCTGAGAATCGCTGATTCAAGGGATTAAAATGTCAAATCAATGGAAATCTTTATTTGTCCCCTTGGTGAAGTTGGTTGGCACTAGAATTACTCCATTACTTCTTACTACATCAGCCTCAGTGTGAGTAAATTCTTTAACTCTCTGAGTGCCATAGCAGTACACAACACATTGCAAAGCAATGTGTTGCATACCCCTCTGGTACGCAAAGGGTTAAGGCATAGAATTGTGTAATATGGAAAAAAGAAATAAATATACAGTACCGGTCAAAAGTTTTAGGACACCCCCATTTTTGCAGTTTTTATTGAAATTTACGCAGTTCAAGTCCAGTGAATAACCTGAAATGGTACAAATGTAAGCGGTAAACTGCCAGAGGTGAAAAAGTCTAGGTTAACAAAAACTGAAAAATAATGTACATTTCAGAGTTATAAAAAAAGGCCTTTTCAGGGAAGAAGTAATGGGTTAACAACTCACAGTCATTCTGCAGCAATGTAAGTAAAATGCCTACAGGTGTCCCAACTTTTGTTGATTACTTACAAGCCCTCTGTCCGTATAAAAGCAGTGTTGGAACAGACCGTGTTACTACACCCTCTTAAGCAATATTTGGACAGTATTGTACTGCATGAATTAGTATACTGCTTGGAAATGGTGAAAAAAAGGCAATTAACAAAAGAAGACAGACAGTCCATTATAACCTTTAAAAGTGTAGGTTTTTCCTTTAGAGAAATTGCAAAGAAAGCCAAGGCGTCAGTGAGTATAGTGTCCTACACCATCAAAAGGCACTTGGAAACTGGAGGAAACTCTGACAGAAAGAGGTCTGGCAGACCCAAAACCACAACAGAATCAGCTGACAAGTTTCTGAGAGTCAACTGCTTGCAGCACAACAGCTTCAAGCACAGTTTAACACAGACTGAAATAAGCAAGTTTCAACTGTGAAGAGAAGACTTAGAGCTGCAGGTTTGAATGGTCGGGTGGCAGTAAGAAAGCCATTGCAAAGATGGCAATAAGAGAAAGAGGCTTGCCTGGGCCATAAAGCACCACCATGGACTACTGAAAATTGGAAGAAGTTCTTATGGACCGATGAATCAAAACTTGAGATCTTTGGTTCATCACACTTTGTTTTTGTATGCCGTAGAGTAGGTGAAAGGATGGTTCCTCAGTGTGTGACACCAACTGTCAAACATAGAAGAGGAAGCGTGTTGGTCTGGGGCTTTTTCCTGGATCCAGAGTCGGCGACTTGCACAGAGTGAGTGGCACCCTGAACCAATACTCCAACTACAGCACTTTGCAGAGCCATGCAATACCCTCTGGTACACGCCTAGTTGGTCAGGGGTTCACCCTACAGCAAGATAATGACCCAAAACATACCTCCAGGCTGTGTCAGAACTACCTTAAAAGACAAGAACAAGATGGTAGGCTTCAAATCATGGAATGACCAACACAGTTTTCAGACTAAAACCCCATTGAGCTGGCTTGGGATGAACTGGACAGAAGGGTGAAAGCAAAGCAACCTACAAGTGCAACACATGTTTTTTTGGGACTTCTGCAACAGTGCTGGGAAGAACTTTCAGAACAATATTTGATTTCCGTTGTGGAAAGAATGCCATGATTGTGTGCGGCTGGTATATCTGCAAAAGGTGGCTACTTTGATGAGTCAAAAATTTAGATTACATTTTGTTAAGGAAAACGATATCCAATTGTTTATTTGTTCTATGCTTTATTTTCAGAGTACATTGATACATTAAACTACGCAATTTTAAAAATAAAACTTGAAAAATAGGGGTGTTCTAAAACTTTTGACCAGTAGTATATATACACGAACACATGTATTGCAGAGTACAGCCTGCTGATTTAAACAAGCTCACTTCTAATGATAAGATTGTTTTTTCAGAAGTTATTGTAGCTCAAACTTTTACTGTAGCTTAAACTTTACCTTTTTGGGTGCATTTACCTCCATGGCCTGAAACTTTACAGTGGTGCTATTGCTATAGCAGCCTAGCAACAACCCCGTAAACAAATATGATTGGTCTGTAGACCTTATGAACAAAGAAAAAACAGTGCAATTCACGAACAAAACAAATTACACCACTGGGTAGACACTTAGACGTGGAGACTTGTCTAACACTGGATACCACTCAAGTGTTTGGTTTGGCCAACATTTGGTCCACTTTGTATATGTGTATATGGTATAGGTAGGAATTGTGTAAGCATGGAAGCCTTCTATAAAGGGCCAGATTTCGCAATAAGCAGAGAAGGCAAATGCCTAGAGCTCACAGTTTTGAGAGGAGCCTCAGAAGTGGTGGTAACAGACCAATCTCAATGCCCCTGCACCAGTTTCATACCTCTTAACATGCTACTATTTATATGCTACTGTTTAACCCCTTGGAGGTTAGGGAGATCTCCAAAACACTGTTACATAATGTGTCAGAGAGCTCTCTAGGAACCACGGGATTACAATTTTTTTGTTCTTGTTTGTTATAGGAAAACAGTGTTTCCTGTACTAGGAAATAGTGGATGGGACTGGAGGCAGGGCCATGTTAGAGAGTGGAGAAATGCCCATGGATGGGGCTTAGAGTGCTTTGCCTGGGATGTAAATTCAGCCCGGCTTCTATAAAATCAGTGATGCTCATGTACTAAGAAAGTGGTGCAATTCTGGACAAATCAACTGAGCCATAGAGAACCAAAAAATCTCATTGCTTTAAATGAGGCTTTTAATCCATTGAATGCAATGCCTTGGATAGCTCTCTATAATTCAAGGGTTAAAGGGACCATATCACCTAAAAACAACTTGATCAGGTTGAACATAAATCTCCATAGGACGGTGTAGCAACAGCGCCACTGTACAATTTCAGGCCACTATGATACTGCACCTAAAAAAATCAAGCTTGACTGTAATAACTTTTGAATAAAACATCTTTCAGCAGTGGAAGTACTCTTGTTTTACTCACGGAGATAAACCTTTAAAGGGATAGTAATACATGAAAATAAATTGAGGTCCAATTAATCAGTATAGTTTTGTTATCATGTAGAGCAGTATGTCAGTCCTACTGGATTTGTAGTTCAAGAGTTATTAAGTTAGAAAGGAACCCTGTCCCTGCCCTTTTACCTCTGTTACGCTGTCCCCCTCAGAAGTAGGATCCGGTTGCTTGACCAGACAGTGTGCAGCGAATGACAATCTTCATGTAATGAGCCTACGAAAAACCCTGCCTCCTTGATGAAGGAGGGCAGGATTTTCCTTATGCTCATTGAAGATTGTCCTTCACTATACTCTGTCCAGACCAGTATGAGAAGCAGTGTGACTTAGGTATAGGGGCGTGAGGGGGATCCTTTCTAACTTAATAACTTTTGAGCAACAACTCCGATAGGACTGACATACCGTTCTACATGATGACAAAACTATACTGATGAATCAGACCTCAGTTTATTTTCCTCCATTACTATCAATGAGGATTTTGCAACTGTTTTTGCTTTGCTCCAGATTTGCACTTATTATGTATTTTGAATCAAGCTCCCAGGCTCTTGTTCGGTTCCCAGTGTTCCGCTCTTTGCATGTATTTGTATATAATGCTGAGTTTTAACCCCTAGAGTGCCAGGTGGGTACAATGTACGGGTTTGGACAGCTGTACCCGCTGTGCCAAGCTCGTACATTGTACCCACTAAAATGCGGTCACTGTATGAGCCGGTATAACCGGCATGCAGTGGCCGCATTTAAAAAAAAAAAAAGCTGGGCAATTGTGGGGGGACATGAGGATCACTCCTCATGTCCCCCCTGTTATTGATCTCCCAGCCGATCGCGCTGGGAGATCAATAAAAGAAGAGGAGAAGTGCAGCAGAAGCGCAGCTTCTCCTCTTCCGTCTCTCCTACCCGAACTTCCGGGTAGGAGTGGGCGGGTCCGGGGGAAGCCTCCCAACGTCATCAGTGACATGGTCACTGATGACGTTGGGGTAGTTTCCCCGGTCCCATTCACTCCTACCGGTGGTAGGAGAGAAGGGCAGGAGAGCTTTTGCTCTCCTGCAAGTCGCCTTATTGATCTCCCAGCCGATCGGCTGGGAGATCAATAACTGGGGGGACACCAGGAGGGGTCCTGATGTCCCCCACAAGGTCTGAAGTTAAAAAAAAAATAAATAAATAAAAAAAAATAAAAAAAAAGGCTAAGTAACCCTGTGAGTGCCGCAGGGGTCCCCAGCACATTGCTTTGCAATGTGCTGGAGACCCTTGTGGCACTCACAGGGTCATTTCTTTGGGTTTTTTTTTTTTTTTTTAAGACCTCATTGGGGGGATCAGGGGGGATCCTGATGCCCCTCAATGAGGTCTATTATTAAAAAAAAATATATATTTTTTTTTAACCCTGTGTGTGCCACAGGGGAGGTCCAATGCACCCCCCCCTCCTGTGGCACACACAGGGCTTCTATCATTACTTTGTTACTAGAGATTGTTGGGGGGCCATCAGGATTGGTAAAGAAAAAAAAAATAACCCTGTGTGTGCCACAAGGGGGGCCAATGCAGCCCCCCTTCTGCGGCACACACAGGGCATTTATCATTACTTAGTTATCAGAGATTGTTGGGGGGCCATCATGATTGATCCTGATGGCCCCCCCAACAAGCTCTGATTACCAAGTAATGATAAAAAAAAAATTAACCCTCTGAGTGCCACAAGGATCCAATGCATTGCTTTGCAATGCGCTGGAGACCCCTGTGGCACTCTCAGGGTCCCTCTGTTTGTGGACACATATATTTTTTTTTTACTAAGACCTCATTGGGGAGGGATCAGGGGGTCCTTATGCCCCTCAATGAGGTATATAATAATAAAAAAAATTAAAACACAAATTAACCCTGTGTGTGCCACTAGGAGGGGAGTTCAATGCCGACCCACTTCCTGTGGCACACACAGGACTTTTTATCATTACTTTGTGATCAGAGCTTGTTTGGTGGCCATCTGAATACAAAGTAACGATAAAAAAAATTAACCCTTTGTGTGCCACAGGGGCCCAAATGCATTGCTTTGCAATCCACTGGACCACCCCCTTAATTTTTTTTTAGACCTCATTGTATGGGTTCTGATGCCCCCAACGAGGTCTACACAAAAATACTGTGGGAAAAAGCCCCAAAAAATGCACGTGCCACAGGAGGGAGGGGGTCCAACACAGTGCTTTGAATGAGGGGACATACATTGCACACTGGTAGTCACAGATCTCCCATACACACTATCAAACACTGCCCCACCATCACCACCATCCTTGCTCCTCTGCTCATACCCACACACACTGCCTAATCCCTCACCCTCCCACATACTTTGTTACACTTGTAGTCACAGGTCCGCACGTACACCGGCTGACGCCCTAGCTTCTTTCATCTGTTAGCCATAAAATCACACATACACTGTTTGCTTTACCATTTCTGTTTCACTGGTAGCTACGCTCCTGTAGCGTAAATTGGTATGTCAACCCACAGCAGTGGGGTACCATTTTTCTTAGGCTGGCAAGAAGTCCTCCTAGGAAATCCCACGCCATTGAACCATTTTAGTATCTTTGAAGTGACTGATGTGTAAAACAAATTTTTTTTTTCCTGTAGCACCACATTCTGGAAATAGTTGTGCCAACTAACTTAGGGGTAAAAAGGCAAGTGACCCCTCATTAGATGCGGCAGGTTGTCTTCTTTCCAAAATGGTATGGTTTATCTACCTTTTCTTCAATTCTGAAGGTGTTATAGCCATTTTCGTACAGGCAAGTCAGGTTTGAGAAAATGTTAGAAACATCAGAGGTTGTAGTAGGTGTAGTTTTCTACTTCTAGCACCCCCTAAGGTAGTTCAACTCATACCAATGGGGTGTCATTTGACTCCTAAGAGCACTAGCAAACAAATGCAGTTGAAAATTCCATGGTTTTCACAGCGCTCCATACATTTGAAGGGGCAGAAATGTAAAAAAAATGCAATTTTTTTCCTATATCGCCTCCTTCTGGAAACATTTATGCACACCAGTATTGGGGTAAGAAGGCAAGTGACCCCTCATTAGATGCGGCAGGTTGTCTTTTTTCCAAAATGGTATGGTTTATCTACCTTTTCTTCAATTCTGAATGTGTTATAGCCATTTTTGTACAGGCAAGTCACATTTGATAAAATGTTAGAAACATCAGAGGTTGTAGTAGGTGTAGTTTTCTACTTCTAGCACCCCCTAAGGTAGGTCAACTCATACCAATGGGGTGTCGTTTGACTCCTAAGAGCACTAGCTAATGAATGCAGTTGAAAATGGTTTTTACAAAGTTCCATACATTTGAAGGGGCAGAAATGTAAGAAAATGCCTTTTTTTTTCACTAGCGCCACCTCCTGGAAGCATTTGTGCATACCAGCCTTTGGGTAAGAAGGCAAGTGACCCCTCATTAGATGCGGAAGGTTGTTTTCTTTCCAAAATGGCATTGTTTCTCTACCTTTTCTGCATATCTATTATGGTTATAACCATTTTAGTGCAAGCAGATAATTTCAAAAACAAAAATGTCAGGTTTACGTACGTGTTCCTAGCACCCACATATTGTATGTTAACCCACACAAATAGGCTACCATTTTTCTCATGTTGGTAGCAGGTACTGAATACAGCAGGAAATGTTATGGTTTTCAAAGATTTTAGTATCTTTGAAGTAGTGGAAATGTAAAAAAACATGTATTTATTCCCATTGCGCCACCTTTTGGAAATATTTGTGCACTTCAGCCCGGGGGTAGAAAGGCAAGTGACCCCTCAATTGATGCGGGAGAATGTCTACTTTCCAAAATGGTATACCTTTTATACCTTTCCTTCATGTCTCTAACAGTTATGGACATTTTAGTACAAGCCGCCATTTTCGAAGAAGCAAACAGGTAGGTGTAGTGATGTGCTTCTGGCACCCCTAAGGTAGGTCGACTCATTCCAGTGTGGTGTCATTTTTCTCCTAAGAGCACTAGCTAATGAATACAGTTGGAAATGCCATTGTTTTCACAAATTTCAGTACATTTGAAGGGGCAGAAATGTATGAAAATGCCATTTTTTTTCATTAGCGCCACCTTCTGGAGGCATTTGTGCACTCCAGGCTTGGGGTAACAAGGCAAGTCACCCATCATTAGATGCGGCAGGGTGTCTTCTTTTCAAAATGGTATGGTTTGTGTACCCTTTCTTTACTTCTGTAGTTGTTATAACCATTTGTGTACAGACAAGTAATATTTGAGAAAATGTTAGAAAAATTTGAGATTGTAGTAGGTGTCGTTTTGCACTTCTAGCGCCCACTGAGGTAGTTAAACTCATACCAATGGGGTGTCATTTTTCTCCTAAGAGCACTAGCTAATGAATACAGTTGGGAATGCCATGGTTTGCACAAATTTCAGTACATTTAAAGGGGCAGAAATGTAAGAAAATGCCTTTTTTTTTCATTAGCGCCACCTTCTGGAGGCATTTGTGCTCTCCAGGCTTGGGGTAACAAGGCAAGTCACCCATCATTAGATGCGGTAGGGTGTCTTCTTTTCAAAATGGTATGGTTTGTGTACCCTTTCTTCACTTCTGTAGTTGTTATAACCATTTGTGTACAGACAAGTAACGTTTGAGAAAATGTTAGAAAAATTTGAGATTGTATTAGGTGTCGTTTTGCACTTCTAGCGCCCCGTGAGGTAATTAAACTCATACCAATGGGGTGTCATTTTTCTCCTAAGAGCGCTAGCTAATGAATACAGTTGGAAATGCCATGGTTTTCACAAATTACCGTACATTTGAAGGTGCAGAAATGTATGAAAATGCCTTTTTTTTTCATTAGCGCCACCTTCTGGAGGCATTTGTGCACTTCAGGCTTGGGGTAACAAGGCAAGTCACCCATCATTAGATGCGGCAGGGTGTCTTCTTTTCAAAATGGTATGGTTTGTGTACCCTTTCTTCACTTCTGTAGTTGTTATAACCATTTGGGAACAGACAAGTAATGTTTGAGAAAATGTTAGAAACATTTGAGGTTGTAGTAGGTGTCATTTTGCACTTCTAGCACCCCCTGAGGTAGTTGAACTCATACCAATGGGGTGTAATTTTTCTCCTAAGAGCGCTAGCTAATGAATACAGTTGGAAATGCCATGGTTTTCACAAATTTCAGTACATTTGAAGGGGCAGAAATGTAAGAAAATGCCTTTTTTTTCCATTAGCGCCACCTTCTGGAGGCATTTGTGCACTTCAGGCTTGGGGTAACAAGGCAAGTCACCCATCATTAGATGCGGCAGGTTGTCTTCTTTTCAAAATGGTATGGTTTGTGTACCCTTTCTTCACTTCTGTAGTTGTTATAACCATTTGGGAACAGACAAGTAATGTTTGAGAAAATGTTAGAAACATTTGAGGTTGTAGTAGGTGTCATTTTGCACTTCTAGCGCCCCCTGAGGTAGTTGAACTCATACCAATGGGGTGTCATTTTTCTCCTAAGAGCGCTAGCTAATGAATACAGTTGGAAATGCCATGGTTTTCACAAATTTCAGTACATTTGAAGGGGCAGAAATGTAAGAAAATGCCTTTTTTTTTCATTAGCGCCACCTTCTGGAGGCATTTGTGCACTCCAGGCTTGGGGTAACAAGGCAAGTCATCCATCATTAGATGTGGCAGGGTGTCTTCTTTTCAAAATGGTATGGTTTGTGTACCCTTTCTTCACTTCTGTAGTTGTTATAACCATTTGGGAACAGACAAGTAATGTTTGAGAAAATGTTAGAAACATTTGAGGTTGTAGTAGGTGTCATTTTGCACTTCTAGCGCCCCCTGAGGTAGTTGAACTCATACCAATGGGGTGTCATTTTTCTCCTAAGAGCGCTAGCTAATGAATACAGTTGGAAATGCCATGGTTTTCACAAATTTCAGTACATTTGAAGGGGCAGAAATGTAAGAAAATGCCTTTTTTTTTCATTAGCGCCACCTTCTGGAGGCATTTGTGCACTCCAGGCTTGGGGTAACAAGGCAAGTCATCCATCATTAGATGCGGCAGGTTGTCTTCTTTTCAAAATGGTATGGTTTGTGTACCCTTTCTTCACTTCTGTAGTTGTTATAACCATTTGGGAACAGACAAGTAATGTTTGAGAAAATGTTAGAAACATTTGAGGTTGTAGTAGGTGTCATTTTGCACTTCTAGCGCCCCCTGAGGTAGTTGAACTCATACCAATGGGGTGTCATTTTTCTCCTAAGAGCGCTAGCTAATGAATACAGTTGGAAATGCCATGGTTTTCACAAATTTCAGTACATTTGAAGGGGCAGAAATGTAAGAAAATGCCTTTTTTTTTCATTAGCGCCACCTTCTGGAGGCATTTGTGCACTCCAGGCTTGGGGTAACAAGGCAAGTCATCCATCATTAGATGTGGCAGGGTGTCTTCTTTTCAAAATGGTATGGTTTGTGTACCCTTTCTTCACTTCTGTAGTTGTTATAACCATTTGTGTACAGACAAGTAATGTTTGAGAAAATGTTAGAAAAATTTGAGGTTGTAGAAGGTGTCGTTTTGCACTTCTAGCGCCCCCTGAGGTAGTTGAACTCATACCAATGGGGTGTCATTTTTCTCCTAAGAGCACTAGCTAATGAATACAGTTGGAAATGCCATGGTTTTCACAAATTTCAGTACATTTGAAGGGGCAGAAATGTAAGAAAATGCCTTTTTTTTCAATAGCGCCATCTTCTGGAGGCATTTGTGCACACCAGGCTTGGGGTAAGAAGGCAAGTTACCCCTCATTAGATGCGGCAGGTTGTCTACTTTTCCGAAATATATAGTTTTATATAGTTATTCCACTGTTTTAGGGTAGTTTTACCACAAAAACCTTAGAATGCACATTTTAGTTTATAAAGTTGAAAATGTAATTGTGCGCTGCTGGTGATTAGGGCTCTACGCTAGCCATGGACATAGGTAAAACTATACAAATTTGGTATTTTTTTACTCGGGGGACTTGGGGCTTTTTCAAATAATTGAAACTTTTTCAATCAAGGTAAATGTTTTTGATACATATTATGTGATTTTAGGAAAATGAGTAAATTTTCACTTTTTTTGTCATTATGACATCATAGCTTTTTGCACGATGTAAAATTCTCTTCATGTAAGGTACCACGAGAAAGCCCAATTCGTTCTGAAAAAAACAATATATAGTTTTCCGTATTTAACTAAAAATCCCCAGAGGAAATCAAGCATAAACAGAAGGATAGCAAAAATGCTGAAAAAGTGTCTAGCCTGCAGGGTACAGGAAATGGCTCAAGCCTCTGGCACTGAAGGGGTTAAAAGAACAGAAACCCATTATTTTGGCTTTACATATTCTGCAAGTGAGAATATGTCAAAGCCAAATTGCTTATATATTTTATTAATTTTTATATTTACCTATTTTTAATACACACACACACATATATATATATATATATATATATATATATATATATATATATATATATATATTTTTTTTTTTTTCAGAAAGAATTTTGTGTAGGTCTACAAAACTATTAAAAAAAAAAAAAAAAGTTAAAATATAAAAAAGACAGTGAAACAATGTAAAAAAATACAGATTCATTGGTACTGTAAGGAGACATGCAACATTGTAAATAGCTGCAAAAAATAAAGTTTGCTACAATTGCCAGGTATCTATGTAGTTTCAAAGGAATTATTCCAAAACTCACTTAGGCTCAAAGGCTTGCTCTGGTCTGGAGCAACTCCCTACAGCCTTGGCCACAGGCTCAGACAAATTAGATGACACGGGAATGGACTGCTTCAATGGGCCAGCTGATTCCAAGCAGCCAACTCAACCACAAATTTGTCCGTAAATATATTTATTGATACAAAGCTAAAAACAACTTCATGTTGCAGGATATACAACACTTGTAGATGAAGTTGGTACACATGACACAAACCACCTAGCGTGTTTTGTAATGGTCTCCTAGTGAACCTAGGATTAAGTGATTAAGTTAATTCTGCAAATGGAGTTGGGGATTAACTCAGAATTAATGATATCCTCAGTTCTGAGATGTACAGTCAGAAACTTATCCATCATGCAGTACCATCAGGGAGGCATCTGATTTTCCCCAAATGTATTAGGTATTTTTTGGTGAATGATGGGGTATTGCTGCCCCTCCAGAACCAGGAAAATGGTGGATGCAGTTAAATTTGTTTTGGAACATAATTTCTTTTGGTCCGGGGACATGCTGTATAGCCAGAGGACTGCGACTGCGATGGGATGTGCATTTGCCCCATCATTTCCCAATTTGTATATAGGCAGGTGGGAGTTGTCAGCTATCTGGAATAATAACCCCTTTGAGGAGAACACTACTATAGATGGTATATAGAAGACGATATCATCATCTGGGAAGGGTCTGAAGAAGTGGTACAAGAATTTGTGGAACAATCCATACAATTTGAAATTCACCACACACACAGGAAAAGATCAGATAGAATTTTTAGATCTAATTTTATATCAGGAAGACCACCAGATTTATACAAGAAACCTTTGAAAGAAAGTTGATAGTAATGGGTATCTTCAATATAAATGTGGCCACCATAAACAATGGAAACAAAATATATCTTTTGGCCAATTGCAGAGTCAGGAGGAATTGCAGCAAAGAAAGTGATTTTTGAAATAGAAGCCCTCATTGTGAAGAAAAAATTATTGGAGAAAGGCTATGATTAAATATTATTAAAGGATGCAGGGGTGAGTGTACGAAAAATACCTAGGTAACAACTGATTAGGTATAAGGAGAAAAGGACGGAAAAGAAGGAATGGATGCCTTATTTCACTACAACTTACAATAAGAGTGCTCATCAGATTGAAAAAATAATAAAAAACCTTGGCATCTAATAATGGAAGATCCTAAACTGGGGGTGTCACTAGGAGATACTCCAAAGATTTCATTTTGGAGAAACAGGAATATCAAGGCGATAGTGGTGCCTAGTGATGTGTATAGAAAAGAGGTTAGAAATAAGGAAATTAGGGAAGGGTATGTTTAAGTGTGGAGGAAGGGGGTGTACATAACCCATCCCAAGCAAAAAAGGCAAAAGATGTCTTCTTGTCCAATACTACAGGAAGGGCTTATTCTATGTGCCAGTTCATGAACTGTAACTCTGAGTCTGTGGTGTATCTGCTCACGTGTCAATGCGGCATACAGTACGTGGGCAGAACTACCAGTAGACTCAGAGTAAGGTTCAGTGAACATGCGAGAAATATAGCCAATCAGTCTGGTAAACACAGTGTGATGAGGTGCTTTAATGAGAATAAAGGATGTAGGCAAGAGGGATTAACAGTTATGGCTATTGAGCAAGTAGAGGTGGATAGGAGGGAGGGACATAGGGCATTGAGGTTGAGAAAAAGGGAGACATTTTGGATCCATCAGCTCAGGACTATGTACCACATGGTGTTAAATGTGGAGATGGATCTGGCAGCTTTCATTTGAGCACTGCCGATTGGTGCTTATTAGTGTTGAGCGAGCATGCTCGGCCGATGCTCGGATCGGCTCGAGCATCGCTCTGCTCGGCACATGGCGGTACTCGTACGAGTACCGCATGTGCTCGCCCGCCATGTTCGGGTCTCCTCCCCGCACGTTTTGCGGCTGCTGCGCAGCCAATAAACGTGCAGGGAGGCTCTGACATCGGTGTAATGCCAGCAGCCATGCTGATTGGCTGGCCAGAACCCGTGGTCGGGTGCTGTATAGCACCTGACCAGCGAGTTCGGCTCAGTCTTAGCCAGGGAGAGCTGAGGATAGGAAGGGAAAGTCAGTGTAGGGAGGAAAAAAAGCAAAATTGTGAAAAAAAAGAACCAAAAGTCCTTTTTAGGACTACTGTGTGTGGGGGCAGCAGGTTATTTTGTGTGGGGGGAAAAAAAAAAAAAAAATATATATTCTGTTTAGTGTGCAAAGTTGCAGATTAGAGCACATTCTGTTTAGTGTGCACAGTTGCAGATTAGAGCACATTCTGTTTAGTGTGCAAAGTTGCAGATTAGAGCACATTCTGTTTAGTGTGCAAAGTTGCAGATTAGACCACATTCTGTTTAGTGTGCAAAGTTGCAGATTAGAGCACATTCTGTTAAGTCTTCAAACTAAAATATCAAAGTCACATATTCCATTCAGTGTGCGTCGCCGCAGTTTAGCAGCACATTCTGTGTACTGTGCAGAGTTGCAGAATAGGAAGAAATACTGTTAAGTCTTCAAACTAAAATATCAAAGTCACATATTCCATTCAGTGTGCTTCGCCGCAGTGTAGCAGCACATTCTGTGTACTGTGCAGAGTTGCAGAATAGGAAGAAATACTGTTAAGTCTTCAAACTAAAATATCAAAGTCACATATTCCATTCAGTGTGCTTCGCCGCAGTGTAGCAGCACATTCTGTGTACTGTGCAGAGTTGCAGAATAGGAAGAAATACTGTTAAGTCTTCAAACTAAAATATCAAAGTCACATATTCCATTCAGTGTGCGTCACCGCAGTTTAGCAGCCTATTATGTGTACTCTGCACAGTTGCAGAATAGGAAGAAATACTGTTAAGTTTTCAAACTCAAATATTAAAGTCACATATTCCATTCTGTGTGTGTCACCGCAGTTTAGCAGCCTATTCTGTGTACTCTGCACAGTTGCAGAATAGGAAGAAATACTGTTAAGTTTTCAAACTCAAATATTAAAGTCACATATTCCGTGTAAGATGAAGAAGGCGGGTAAAAAGGGACGGGGAAGTGGACGTGATCCTGATAGTTCAGGGCGCGGGTCAGGACGCGGAGAAACTGTGCCTGGTGCCAGAGCACAAGAAAGAAAGACATCCACCATACCTAGCTTCATGTCTAATTTTACAGGGCGTCGCAGGACATCACTCTCGAGGTCCGACCACTGCGAACAGGTGGTCGGTTGGATGTCAGCTGATACTGCTTCCAGTCGGTTAAGCACCACCCTGTCTTCCACCAAGTCCACTCTCAGTAGCCAAGAGTCTGGTCAACATAATCCTCACTCTGATCATCCTTCCTCCCACCATACACGGTCTGGTCAAAGAAGTGATCCCACACTGGGATATAGTGAGGAGCTCGTCTCATCACCAATCCTTCATTTGACCCTCTCTCCAAGCACGCTTGCAGAGGAACATGACATCTTGTGCCCTGATTCACAACCTCTAGAGGGTACCCAATCACAAGAAGATGACAGATGTGAACGGCATTTAAGGTCAAAGGAAGTAGTGGATGATGATGATAATGATGATGAGACACAGTTGCCATTAAATCAACCACTATTTCCGTCTCAAGACCTTGTTGAGGAGAATGTTATACAGTTGTCAATGACTGAGTATGTGGTGGGATCAAGACATGAGGAGGATGATCAGAGTGAGGAAGTGGAGGAGGACTTGGTGGACGATGAGGTGACTGACCCCACCTGGGAAGGTGTAGAGCCGAGCGATGACAGCAGTCCTGAGGGTGAGCCATCTGCAGCACCGCAACAGGCTGGAAGAGGCAGTGGTGTGGCTACAGAAAGAAGGCGGACCGCACCAAACCGGCCCGCAAATGTTCCACGGAGCACCCCCTTGCGTAAATCTACCTTGCCAAAGGGTAGGTGTTCCGCGGTATGGCGTTTTTTTAAGGAAAGTGCGGACGACAAAAGAATTGTAGTTTGCAACCTGTGCCACACCAGAATGAGCCGAGGCATGAACACTAGAAACCTCACCACCACCAGCATGATCCGACACATGGCATCCAAGCACCGTAATAAGTGGGAGGAACGCCTGGATCGCCCATCTGTGTCTGCAAGCCACACCACTGCCTCCTCTTCCCCTGTTTTCGGTGCCGGCCAATCGCCTGTCGAAGGCGCAGGCCCGCATACCTCCCGCCCTGCACCTGTACCATCTGAAGCACCATCAGCGACCACATCCACTTCCCTGTCCCAGCACAGCGTCCAAATGTCGTTACCCCAGGCATTTGAGCGCAAGAGAAAATACCCAGCCACCCACCCACCCACAGGCCATAGCACTAACCTCACACCTTTCCAAATTACTGGCCATCGAAATGCTGCCATTTAGGCTTGTGGACACTGAGTCCTTCCGCAGCCTGATGGCAGCAGCTGTCCCTCGGTACGCGGTCCCCAGCCGCCACTACTTTTCCCGGTGTGCCATCCCCGCATTACTCCACCATGTGTCCCGTAACATCACCCGTGCCCTGACCAACGCAGTTACTGGGAAGGTCCACTTAACGACTGACACATGGACAAGTGCTTGTGGCCAGGGACGCTACATTTCCCTGACGGCACACTGGGTGAATGTCGTGGAGGCTGGGAGCGACTCGGACCCTGGGATGGCACGGGTGCTACCCACGCCGAGGATTGCGGGCCCTACCTCCATCAGGGTTTCCGCCAGCACCTACGTTATTGGCTCCTCCTCCTCCGTTTCCACCTCCGAATTCTCTACACGCAGCGCCACTCCCCCATCAGCCAGTAGCTGGAAGCAGTGTAGCACTGCAGTGGGGAAGCGTCAACAGGCCGTGCTGAAGCTGATCTGCCTTGGGGACAAACAGCACACGGCCTCAGAGCTGTTGCAGGGGATTAGTCACCAGACCGAGCAGTGGCTCTCGCCACTCAACCTGCAACCAGGCATGGTTGTGTGTGATAATGGGCGTAACTTGGTGGCAGCTTTGGAGCTTGGCAAGCTCACACACGTACCATGCCTAGCGCATGTATTTAATTTAGTGGTTCAGCGATTTCTAAAAACCTACCCCAATGTGCATGATCTCTTGACCAAGGTGCGCCGCGTGTGTGCACATTTCCGTAAGTCATCTACAGCTTCGGCCGGCCTGTTGAAGCTGCAGCAGCGCTTACAATTGCCAGCTCACCGGCTGCTGTGTGACGTGAGCACGCGCTGGAACTCCACCTTCCACATGTTGGCCCGGCTTTGTGAGCAGCAGAGGGCAGTAGTGGAGTACCAGCTGTTACACGGTCGTCGCCTCTCCGTTCAACTTCCTGTAATCAGAAGTGAGGAGTGGGAATGGATGTCAGACCTCTGCGAGGTTTTACGCAATTTTGAGGAATCGACACAGATGGTGAGCGGCGATAACGCTATTATCAGTGTAACCATCCCACTTCTGTGTCTACTGAAACGCTCGCTGCTCACAATTAAAACCGACGCTTTGCATGTGGAAGAGGTGGAAATGGGGGAGGAAGAGCTTACACAAGGTGATAGCCAGAGCACCCTCACTTCGTCTTCTCAGCGACAATTGGAGGAGGCGGAGGAGGAGGAGGAAGACACGGTTGCCTCCGCTACAGAGGGTAGCCATGGAACTTTAGTTCCATCTCTTCAGCGTGGGTGGGCAGAAGAGGAGGAAGAGGATGAGGATATTGAGAGTCATCCTCCTGGTGAGGACAGCGAAATTTTGACTGTTGGTACTCTGGCACACATGGCTGACTTTATGTTAGGCTGCCTTTCCCGTGACCCACGCGTTGTACGCATTTTAGACAACACGGATTACTGGGTGTTCACCCTTCTGGACCCCCGCTACAAAGAGAATTTCTCATCTCTCATTCCTCCGGTGGAGAGGACAAGCAAAATGGTGCAATACCAGAAGGTTCTTGTCGAAAAATTGCTCCAAAATTTTCCATCTGACAACGCTGGCGGCAGAGTACGTGCTACCTTGGCCAACCGAGAAGGGGAGAAAAGGGGAGCACACAGCAGTTCCGACAAAGGCAGGGCAACACTCTCCAAGGCGTGGGACACCTTCATGACACCCCGCCAGCACCCTCACCCTGATGCGCAGCCTAGTGTCACAAGGAGGGAAAAGTTTTGGAAGATGGTGAAGGAGTACGTAGCAGACCGTGTCAGCGTCCTCAATGATCCCTCTGTGCCTTACAACTACTGGGTGTCCAAGCTGGACACGTGGTATGAACTGGCACTCTACGCCTTGGAGGTGCTGGCCTGCCCTGCCCCCAGCGTTCTGTCTGAGCGGGTATTTAGTGCTGCTGGTGGCATCATAACAGATAAGCGTATCCGCCTTTCCACCGACAATGCTGATAGGTTGACACTTATAAAAATGAACAAGGCCTGGATTTCCCCTGACTTCTCCACTCCACTGGAGGAAAGCCCCGGGGGAACATAAACTCACTTTATATATGTTATTTACAATGATGGGAATACTCTGTATTCCCATTCACCCCTTCCACCCAAAAAACGGGTATATGGTTGACTCTTAATCTTCTCATCCTCCTCCTCCTCTTCCATATGCCCTGGGATATAATTTTTATATAGGGCCAGCTCACCAGCGGGCCCTGTGATATAATTTTTATATAGGGCCAGCTCACCAGCGGGCCCTGTTTGACAATTTTTATATAGGTCAGCTCACCAGCGGGCCTTCTCATATAATGTTTTATTGGGTCAGCTCTCTAGCGGGCCCTCTCATATAATGTTTTATAGCGTCAGCTCACTAGCGGGCCTTCGCATATAATGTTTTATAGCGTCAGCTCACTAGCGGGCCTTCGCATATAATGTTTTATAGCGTCAGCTCACTAGCGGGCCTTCGCATATAATGTTTAGGATGGTCAGCTCTGCAGCAGACCCTCACCCATAATGTTTTAGATGGTCAGCTCAGCGCACGTTTCCCTCTTAATCATGGCCTCAGTTCAATAAAATCAAGGAAATTTTTGGGAGAATTTGCCTCTGCGCACGTTTCCCTCTTAATCATGGCCTCAGTTCAGAAAATCAAGGAAATTTTTGGGAGAATTTGCCTCTGCGCACGTTTCCCTCTTAATCATGGCCTCAGTTCAGAAAATCAAGGAAATTTTTGGGATAATTTGCCTCTGCGCACGTTTCCCTCTTAATCATGGCCTCAGTTCAGAAAATCAAGGAAATTTTTGGGATAATTTGCCTCTGCGCACGTTTCCCTCTTAATCATGGCCTCACTTCAGAAAATCAAGGAAATTTTTGGGAGAATTTGCAGATGATATACAAGTAAATATACAGCAAATATTGTTTGGTAACAATTTTTCGCCTAAAGTCGTTTTTATTTTCCTTTTTGTGTGTTTTACGGTCAGTCTGTAAAAATGGCGTACTACGGGCGAAAGATCGTTCCCAGCAGCGATGTTGGAGTCCAAGATGCATCCAGACATCCTCTCTATGCTGTCCCTGAACCATTTCTGTGGTGTTTCCATCCTTTTCTGCCCTTTTCCTATGGACCAGGCACCCTCCCCTCATCAGAGCAGGGGGTGCCTGGTGTAATGCTCGAGTCCTCCCATTGACTTCAATGGGGCTCGGGTGCTCGGCCGAGCACTCGAGCCTCAGGGGGTGCTCGGTCAGAGCACCCGAACACCCGAGCATTGGGGTGCTCGCTCATCACTAGTGCTTATGTTGAAACTTGCCAGTCCCAGTATGTCTATAACTATCTTGTTACATCTATAATTTGGAAACATGGGAGAAGTAGGAGGATTTCGGGGATGTCTCTGGGTAGAAGATTTAGATATAGTGAAGTGAGTTTGAAATACAGAGGTCCCAGTTTATGTATAATTGTCCTAGTCCATCTATAATTTGGAAACTTGGGAGATTTAGGAGTGGTGGGGGATCCCTTGGCCTACAATGTTTAGATACAGTTAAGTGAGTTTGGAATACACAAGTATCATTTTAATAAGAATTAGTTTCAATAACTAGCCATTTTTTATTGTATGAAGTATTTTAAATTTGGCTGAATAATTCGGACTATTGCCGAATTTCGTCAAAGTCAAACAGGTCTGGTCCGAAATGGGGATCCTCCGAACGGAAAAAAAAAAATTGCCCGAAATCAAATTGTACTGATTTTTTTTTGCCGTGCACAAGTCTAGGTTACAAATAAACAGGGATTTTTTTTTTTTTTTATATCATTGTAAAAGGTTTAACCCTTTGAGTGCCAAAGAGGTATCCTATGCATTGTAATACATTGCGTTATATGCCTCTCTGGCACTCAAAGGGTTAATGGCATACATTTTGCAGAACATTTTCAATTTTTCTAAATTTAAGGTGGGTCCACTTTAACTTAGCAGGAAAAAAACCTGATAATTTGGTTTTTTCATGAAAGATGTTGCCGGCTCCTTTCAAACTTTGGAGCTTATGGAGATATAAATACATATTATATATTCAAAAGCAGGGGGATAGTGACATCACAACTATTATAATAAATAATAAACCCACGATTTAACTACATGGTGCATGTCCCATAGAAATAACACATACAGGTATATTCAGCCTGGGGTATCCAGGATCATGGGAGACAGCACACAGTTATTAAATGGGAGAAAAAACATCATAAAGTTTATTAACCCTTTAGGTGCCAGAGTGGTATCCATCACATTGCTCTGAAATGTGTTGGAAACCTCTTTAGAACTCAAATGGTTAAATAAGGAAACAGTATTTCCATGAGAAATTTGTGTCTACAATATTACCATAGTAAATATCACTTCAATGCATCAAAGGTTTACACTTTAAAATATAATAAATGATTTTCAGCTATCAGGTCCATCTTTGAGGATGTGAAATTAAATAAAATTGATGAAATGAGTCCAGTGTTTCACATTTAATTGTCTTTATTTCTGTGATGTTACAACAGATTTCTGTGTAGGGGCCGGTGTTGACCTTCTAGTTTAATTAGTCTTTGTAGAGGCCGGTGTAGGGCCTCCAGCTTCCAAACTCTCTGCAGAGGCTGGTGTTGGATCTGCAGGTTCCAGAGTCTCTGTAGGAGCTGGTGTTGGGTCTGCAGGTTCCAGAGACTCTGTAGGAGCTGCTGTTGGGTCTGCAGGTTCCAGAGTTTCAGTAGGGTCCAGAGTTGGGCCTGCAGCTTCCTGTGGCTCTGTAGGGGATGATGCTGGCTTTGCATCCTCTAGAGGCTTATCAGGGATCATGATATTGGCCTGACAGCTTCTATATTCTGAGTAGCGCTTCGATTTACTCTTGCATCTTCCAGCTGCTTTGTAGTGTCTGTTTTTTGAAGACACTTTGCTAGAGCTGGTATTTAACCCTTCGATTATAATGAATGTGGGGGGGCTGCTGTTGGAGTCGCAGCTTTGAGCAGATGTATCAGGGCTGCAGTTGGAGTTGCAGCTTTCAGCGGCTGTAAGAGGGCTGCCGTTAGAGTTGCTGCTTTCAGCAGCTGTATGAGGGCTGCATTTAGAAGTAATTTTGCCAGAGCTGCTGTTGGGCTTGCAGCTTCTAAAGGCTCTGCAGCAGGCTGCGTGGGATCGTGCCTTCTTCTGGCGTTCCTCTCGCCTTCCAGGTCTGGCAATCACTGCAGCAAAAAGCAGGGTAAAGAACAGAGCAGGAAAGAAATTCATCTCTCTGTCATGTTTAGGATCAGGACGATCCATCCCAATCATCTGGGGGTTGATCTTTTCCTTCGTCATCAGACTTTTGGACTCTCCAGTCACTGGTTTTTGCAGTAGAAAAAAAATCAAGAGCATAAACCAAAAAATTCCTGAGCACCGTGGTGAAGCCATGGCTTTCCAACAATAATTCTCAGAACTGAAATGATCTGAGAACTGTCTACTAACTGGTTTTTAGGATCCACATCACAGTGGCCTCACAGTGAAAGTAAAGTTCCATCTGAGCAAATGGGTGCTGATGTCACAGTTCTGTACACTAGAACAGGAGCAGGCAATATCTGGCTCTCCAGCTAATGGAGACTAGAATTGTCTTCATTCCCAAACAGCCAGTCTCTGGCAGAGAATGATGGGACTTCTGTCCAAAACAGCCGGAGAGGCATATGTTGCCTACTCCTGCACTGTATGGTAAAGTAAGGCTGCAGTGCTAGTGTGGTGGAGACCAAGGTTGTTGCAGGTCATTAAGTAACTGTCACTGTATTCTGATCTGTAATGTCACTTAAATCACACAGAGATATTACTCTTTAGTTCATAAAGAAAGAGACCAGGTAATAAACAGTTTTAAAATCATGGATTTTGGGGCCTTAGAATTAACCCACTGCACACCCCTTTGGCAATCAAAGTGTTAATAGGGTTTCTTTGCCTGTGTAATTTAAAGTGGAATTACACTATATAATAGTGTAGGTGATTTTGAAAGTGCATTCACAGTTATCTATATTTATGTTAGTTATCTTTATTTAACATCATAGTTTAGGAGTTATTTAGCTATGTTTATATGTCAGTTTATGGTAATTCATCAGTACTTGTCAGCACAGCCTGTTGTGTGATATATACAAACATTCCACTCACCAGTCCAACTGCCATTTCCTACAGGAAGTGCTGGATAGTTTGTATAAATAAATAAATAATGCTAAATATCTCCTAAACTACAGATTTAAAAGGATAGTAATACTTCATTATTGCTATCCCCCATGTTGCAGTCCTTACAATTCTGAATTCAACAATACCAGCGGCATCTCTCAAACCTTTATGGTTTAAGAGATATCTGCTTCCAAGTTCCTTCTCCTTCTCTTTCCCCTGAAGTTCGCATTCTATCTGACAGTCTGGGAATCCGGTCCCAGGACCGGTGGTGGCAAACCAGGCACACGTAGAAGACCATTTTAATGAAGGATTTCTGTTTCTATAATATGATCTCAGGACTCCTGCAGAGCCGCCGCTTGCTCATTGACCAGATTGCCCTGCTCTAAGCTACAATGCTGACATCAGGGGAAAAGCCAAAAAGAGGGACCTTTGAAAGCGGATATCTCTCAAACCATAAAGGTTTGAGAGATGCCGCTGGTCTCATTTAACTCAGTTTTTTAGTGGCTACAACATGGGAGATAGTAATAATGACGTATTACTATCCCTTTAAGATAAAGAATGGCACACTTAATAGATGATTTTGAAAGACCTATCATAAACACCCAAGTCTATATAATGTATTTGCTCCACTTTAATGTGAAATATCAGTATCAGTTACACATCTAGACCCCATATTTCAATATGCTTAGGTATATAAATGATATTGTATATTTGTCCAAATGTTTAATGTCTCTTCTAAATTATCGTAGCTGTACAATTCAGTTTAAGTGCAGAAGTAGATTTTGTAGTAAATATGATTAAAATTAAAGAGATGGAAGTGAGAGTTAAAATGCTAAATCTGAAAAAATGTTTTTTGTTAACCCTTTGAGTGTCAGGTGTGAAGCAGAGGAAGGGCAAGGTATCTTCCTATTCCTCTGGTACTCAAAGGGTTAATTAATAAAAATGTTTTTGATACATAAAACCATAGCCATATCCCTACTACAATGACACATTTACTGTAAGATTACTGATAGAACTCTTAGGTCCCTATTCACAAGAACAGAAGTGCAACTCTCACACAAACCAACTGCACCACAGGGAACAATTACACGTCTCCTAATTCCAATTTATCTAAATGTCGATATTTTTAACCTCTTGAACTAGAGAGGCCTGCAACACATTGCTTCACAATGCACTGGAGATCTCTTTAGCATTCAAGGGGTTAAAAAATCCACAAATAGATCAATGTGAGTTCTAGAAACTTTATTTCTCCCCTATGGTGCAACTGGTTTGCTTCAAAGTTGCTCCTACTTCCTTTTGTGTATAAGGACCAAGGTCTCTACTGTAACCCCTAGGTCTAGATTCACTAAAGGTTCATGCTGTGGTGATATGATCTTGTTGATGTGTTTGAAAAACTTTTGATCTACACACACATTGACTTATTCACTAATATTGCTGCATACAAGGGAAGGAGTGGAAAAGGTCCCTATTAGCATACAGGATTGTCAAAGTGCTGTAGATATGGAAGGGATGTCCTCCCTTCACACATCACCCACACTAAGACAATTGTGACGTTGAACAGCATTCTTTCTTCTTCCCTATTTAGCCAGTACGGGAGTCAATAGAATGCTTTCAGCACCATGGACAGCACTGAGTGCCATAGGGATGTGCATTTCTCACCGCTGTGGCACTCAAAGGGTTACACAATTTTCCCCTTATCCATGTATCATATATTATACATGTTGTGCACTACCAGGGGGACAAGACTAGGGGTTCACACAGCATCTATGGGTATTTGTGGCTGCCACTTGCCTCCCTGGCCTTGTTCCCTTGTCCAGTGTTAGCCATAAAACCACATATACACCGCTTGGCCCCCACACATGTTTCCTTGACCACTGGTAACCACAGATCCCCATGTACACTGTCTGACCCTCTCCAGCCTTTTGCCCTTCCCACTTCTAGCCATGAAGCTGGGGGTGTCAGACAGTGTATATGGGGTTAACACACAATGGTTTTGTTCCCCATGCTGCACAACATGTTAGAAATCTGAAATACAGTGCCCACTTCAAAATATTAACCCCCCTTAGTAATTTGCCATATATTGCTCCCTTTCGACATACTAACTTTCTCCATTTGCATTTCGATATATAGTGCTCCATTCCGACATTCTTCTTTCTCCAGTTTTATTCCACATACACTGCCCTCCTTGTATATGAAATGTAGAAGTGTTTTGAATACATCCTATTGCCTCAGCATTGACCTTTAGTGAATCTATCCAACACTTAACTTGACACTTCTCCATTGGTTTGGATGTTTTAAGGTGTTAACTTGACACTTCTACATTTATTTTGTCCTTAGAGACCATGAGTGAATGTAGTCTGCGCTGCTTTCGTTGACGCAACAATGGTTTTGAAACTGTTGTTGTGGCTTATACGCCTCAACTATGAGGTGCAGGATTACCGACAGAAATGATTCAACAAAATGCGTGGTAAAACTGAACACATGGCTTTGAATACCATTTACCTGTTGTCTTTACGTGGTTCCTATGGGCTTTTTTTTGACTGGCGGTGTGTAGAAATACTTCAGTTTAGTTTTAGAAACATGGGGATTTGAATACAGAACTCTGACCTAAATACTACAGTGCCTGATTTTTTTCTAAACCCTTTGAGTGCCAGTATGGTACGCAGCACATTTCTCTGCAATGAGTTGCGTACCCCTCTGGCACTCAAAGGGTTAACTCCATGATTTGCATCGGGCCCCAGGTATGCAGCCGCATAACTTGCCTTTTAACCCTTTGAGTACCAGAGGGGTAGCAAACGCATTGCAAAGCAATGTGTTCCAACCTCTCTTGCACTCAAAGGGTTAAGTATTCAGTACATCTACAAGAAGACACTATGGATGTGAACAATATATGTTGGATTTGGCTGGCGCAAGTTATTATGTCGGATAGGAACACTATATGGCAAATTACTAAGGGGATTAATATGTCGAAGGGGGGCATTGTTTGTCAGATTTCTAACATGTGCAGCATGGGGAACAGCCCCATATACACTGCCTGACACCACCAGCCTTCTTCCCTTGACTAGGCAGTGGCCATGGGGATTTGTGGGTAGTACTGGGCAAGGGCAAAAGGCTGGGGAGGGTCAGACAATGTAGATGGGGATCTTTGGTTACCGGTTGTCAAGGGAACAAGTGCGGGGGCCAAGAAGTGCATATGGAGTTCTATGGATACAGCGGGACAAAGGAACAAGGCTGGGGAGACAAAGGGTAGCCACAAATTCCTATAGATGCTGTGTGAACCCCCAGTCTTGTCCCCCTGGTAGTGCACAACATGTATAATATATGATACATAGGTAATAGAGGAAAATTATTTAGTGCTTGTTGTACTGCTTTTTTACTTTAACCGTTTGAGTGCCACAGCAGTAAGCAATGCACATCCCTATGGCACTCAATGCTGTGCACGGTGCTGCAAGCATTCTGGTCACTCCCCTACTGGCCAAGAAGGGAAGCAGAGAGCATGCTCTTCAACTTCAGAATTGTCACAGTGTTGGTTATGTGTGAAGTGAGGAAATCCCTTCCACACCGTCAACAGGTCACAACCCTGCTTGTTATTGGTTGATGGCTTTTACAGCATAGGAAAGTACAAGGAGATCGATCCCAGCTTCAATAACCTGAGGTAGGTGAAGTTGCGACTGTGATCTCCAACAGCAGAGGTTGCTATCGGAGTTTAGTGAATGTGATGAAGTGTTACATTAACATCTCAACACACCCCCTTGCATATAAAACTGTCTCATTATGCTTCATTTCCATAAGGAAATAGTCCACTGTCGATGTGATGAATGAAAATTCGATAACCTGGATTGATGCCAATATGGGCATACTTTTGTCGGAGTGCTGGTGATGTGATGTCATAGAATACTGAATACTGTTGATGTACCTTCGACACTGCTCAGGCAGGACATCAACATTTTTAGCCCTCTTTGAATGTTAGTGAATCTAGGCCCTAGATTGCCAAGCCTGTATGTATGTATATCTTTATTTATATGGCACCACGCAGAGTACGCAGAGCCTTACAATAAAAGTATGTTACAATAAAAAAAAAGGGAATACTATGTGTCACAGTCATAGAAACAATATGAGAGAGGTCCCTGCCCAAGAAGCTTACAATATAAACTACCAGACCTGGCATCACCTGTGCAGACTTTCCTCTCTTTTCTCTGCCCTTCTACTACTACTAATATCGACATTCTGGTCCATGAATATAACACCTCATTAACATCTTCCATGCACTTGCACACTCCCCTCCAAAGGCGACACTCCAGCCCCAGGAATCCCAGACCCTGGCTAAATTCAATAACCCGCATGCTACCACCTGTTGTTGAGCTGCAGAACTTCTCTGTCGGAAGTCTCATTCTGTTGCTGACTTTCACCTTTATAAATTCATGCTATCCTGTTTTAACACAGCACTACTTCTCTAATCTCATCACTACTCACAAATCTAACCCACTTGACCTCTTTGAAATCTTTGATTCTCTTCTCAAACCTCCAACCTTAAACTGCTCCTCCTTCTTCAACACTCCACAGGACTTTGCTGACTTTTTCAAAAATAAGATACAGTCCATCCAACAAACCATGCCCTCTACACCCTCTCCTCCTATCCCCCTGATTCCTAGTCCACCTCGAGCAACCCTCAGCTCGTTCTCCCCTATACCAGTGGAGGAGGTATCTCTTTTACTAACCTCCTCTCCACCACTACCTGCCCCTCGGATCCCATGCCCTCTCAACTTAGTAAGGCTCTGGCAACTAATCTTGCTCTCAGCCTTACAAATATCTTTAACTCCTCTCTTTCTGCCGGAACTTTTCCATCCTCATTCAAACATGCAATAGTCAGACCGATACTAAAAAAACCCCTCACTCGACCCCACCTATCTTTCAAATTACCGTCCAGTTTCACTTCTCCCCTTTGCATCTAAGGTCTTGGAATACCTTGTATTGTCTTGCTTAATCTCTTTTCTCAGCTCAGACTCTCTTCTTGACCCATTACAGTCATGTTTCCAATCTAACTATTCCACTGAGACAGCCCTAACAAAAATTACAAATGACCTATAAGCAGCAAGGGACAAAGGACATTGTTAACCATGCACTCCTATTGGACACACTGCACACCCTTGGCATCCGTGACACACCTCTAAAATAGCTTTCCTCCTACCTCTCTAAACGTACTTTCAGTGTTTCTTTTGCTAACGCATTCTCATCTCCCCATTACCTCACAGTAGGTGTTCCTCAGGAATCAGTCCTGGGGCCACTTCTCTTTTCCCTCTACACCCTCTCACTTGGTGACTTCATCTCATTTCTTGGGTTTAATTACCATCTATATGCCATCTGTATATGGGTGACACTCTACTCTATCTTTCATTCCCTGACCTCACTCCTGCTGTGCAGTCTTGAGCCACTCAATGTCTGTCAGCTATTTCATCATGGATGGCACACTGCCATCTTAAACTTAATATGTCTAAGACAGAGCTGGTGGTGTTCCCTCCAAAAACCCATCCAACAACCCTTTTCTCCATCACAGTAGACAACTATGCCATACACTCAATACCCAAAGCACGTTGTCTTGATTCGAAATTAACTTTTTCCCCATATCCAAGCTGTCTCTAGAAGATGTCGCTTCTTCCTAAAAAATATTGCCAAAATATGTCCTTTCTTCTGCATGTCAACTGCAAAAACTCTATCTCAGGCACTCATTCTATCCAGACTTGACTAGTGTAACATTCTACTCTCTGGTCTTCCTGCTTCTCATCTTTCTCCACATCAATCTGTTATCAATTCAGCCGCAAGAATCACCACATTTGCTCCAAGATACCTGCCCTCTCATCTCCTCCTGAAATCCTCAATTGGCTACCTATAAAGTATCGTATTTCTCCTCCTCTCCTGTAAATCTCTGTGTTCTTCAGCACCCTCTTATCTCCTGCTACACCCCTTCCCGAACCCTATGGTCTTCCCAAGGGTTCTTCTTGTCCTCTCCCTACACAACTTGAGCCATCTCTCGTCTACAAGCTTTTTCACTGGCTGCCTCTTGACTTTGGAATGCCCTCCCTATCACCATTCGCCAATCATCCACAATCATCACTTGCACGCATCTTCCCAAAACCCACCTGCTCAAGGAGGCATCTCAATAGCAATATCCTCATCCTTGCACAACGATAGTGAGATCAGAATCTTTCTGCTCTTCCTTCACCACACCTTGTACTTGCACTTATAATCATCCTCCTACTGTCTCTGTATGTCATCATGATCTAAATAGATTGTAAGCTCCTTGGGACAGGGTCCCTTTTCCCAGTGTATGTTTCCCTTGCTGCACTTTCCCCCAAATATAATGCAATGATCGCACTTTAGCTTAATGCTCTTAACCCTGTTCTGTATTTTTGTATTGAATTATTTCAAATTCTGTTAAATGCTGTGTACATGTATGGCTCTATATAAATAAAAATACATACATACAAATGGGTAACAGAAGATGGACAACAGGGTATGAGGGTGTCAATTGTGGTGTTTGACAAAAGGTAGTACATGGTACTAGTTCTTCAGAAGATAAGATTTCAGGGTAGACTTAAAGACAGAGGGAGGTTGTTCAAGACGTAGGGAAAGGAGTATGGAGATCCATAGGTAAGGAGCATGAAGTGAGAAAGATATAAGGCGGGAGAGGTCAGAGAGTGTGGATGTTGTAATAAGAAGGGAGTTGTGTGCTGAGTGAAGGAGGTGGCTGGGAACATAAGAGGAGATGAGGGAAGAGATGAAAGTGGGGGGTGCAGAAGTGTGGAGAGCATTAAATGTAAGAAGAAGACTTTGTAAGTAATTTGTTGCTGTCAGATAATTAAGAATGATGTGAGCAGGTTCAGTTTTTAAGGAGAGTGTGGTGATTCATGCAGCTGAGCTTAAAACAGATTGCATTTGGGAAGAAGGGAAGCACGGAGGTCAGTTAGTAGGATATTGCAATATTCTAAATGGGACAGAATGAGGGCATACACAAGAGTTTTATTACTTTTTTGGGAGAGGAGCGGGTGGATTTTAGCAATGAAAGAAGTGACAAATATGTCCCCAAGGCAGCGTGCTGAGCTGACTGTATCAATGTCAATTCCATCAACAGTAATGGTGAAGCTGGGTATTTTACAAGGTTTTGGAGGGAAAATGAGAAGTTCGGTTTTGGACATGTTTATCTTCAGCTGACTGTGAGCCATCCAGGAGGATATGGCCAAGAGGATGTCTGAAATTTTAAGTGGATTTGAGGTGAAAGATTAGGCGTGGACATGTAAATTTGGGTATCATCAGCATATAGATGGGGCCATGTGTACTCACATGGTCATGTCCCTGCCCCACAAATGGCTGGGGTCCCCTCCCTAGCTCTGTTCCCCATTTTTTAAATTCTTTAATGTTTTTTTCTAATACAATGTTGTAGGTCGGACAGACATCAGGACCCCCTCCTGATGCCCCCAAACTATTGATCTCCCAGACCAGTGATTCTCAACCAGGGTGCTGTGGCACTTTGGTGTTCCACAGACATCAACTTAGGGTGCCCCATGTTTTCTATGAAGACTAATAAAAATTGACTTTTAAATAAAGATTTATAGAAATTGTTATGCACATTATGTTTAATGGTGTTATTATGATTGTAAGATCTAATAATAACTGTATATTTATGTATGGAGCCTTCATTATGCCCTTGATAAAGTACCTTAAATATGTTAGGGTGCCCCAAATATTCTAGATTATGTGTTAGGGGTGCCCCAAACAAAAAAGATTGAGAACCACTGTCCCAGACGGTCACAGTGTGAGATCAATATTAGCAAACCAGGAGAGCAACATGTTACCTTCTAGACTCCTACCTGAACTTCAGGGTAGCATCGAGGAAAGTCTCCCCACATTACCGGTGATATAATCACCAGTTACGTGAGAAGGCTTTCCCCCATGATGCACACTCCTACCAGTTTGGGTAGGAATGAGGCAGGAGTGTATGTTTCTCCCCAACGTTGGTAATATTGATTTTCCTGCACAATTGGTTGGTATTTCAATAGCTGGGGAGTCATCAGGTGGCATCCTGATGACCCCCCCAGTGAGGTCTGAGCCATAAAAAAACAATTCTTTATGTGCCACAGGGGGTCCAACACATTGCTGTGGCACAAATAGGACTTGTTTTTTCATTCTTTTTTTATTCAGACCTCAAGGGGGGGTAGCAGGAGAAGTCCTGATGACCTCCCCCCAATGAAGTCTGAGTCATTAAGAAAATAACGACAATAATGAATCCTCTATATGCCAGAGGGGGTCAATGCATTGCTTTCCATGCATTGGATATTCCACAGGCACATGCAGGATAATGTTTTTTTCATTGCTTTTATACAGACCTTGATAGGGGGTACTGATTCCCCCCTTTGGGTCTGAATAAAAAATAATCACAAAAATGAAACCTGTATGTGCTGCAGGGGGTCCAACACATTGCTTTGTAATTAGTTGGACTCCCCTGTGACATGCACACTAACTGTCTCCAATCCCACCACATACCCTGCCCACTAGCGTGGTTCTACAGCCCATTGTTAGTCACATTCCCCCCAGTTTTAACCCCCCAGTCTGGTTCCACTGCCCACTGGGAGGCACAGGCTACATGTGTGCACTGAAATTAGGCTGGGAATAAAACTGTACATGTGGGGAACATTTCCTGTTTCCAGTGAACACTGGTAGACACAGACCCTCCCCTTCTTGTTCTGCTGCCCACTGGTAGTCTGACATACCCACATACTCTGTCTGGCCCCCTTCCAGCCAGTAAGGAATATGTTAGGTTGAACTGTTCCTCTTCTGTTTTCTTTTTCCTTTGTTTGGGTATCCTTCCTTTCCTTGAGGCTCCCCCTCCTCTCTCCTTTGATTGGAGTGGTTCTCTTTATCTACTCACCTCACCTAGCATTCAGCTCTTGATTATTCGTGCTTCCTTCCTGAGCCATTTTAAAAACATAGTAACATAGTAAATTAGGTTGAATGAAGACACAAGTCTATTAAGTTCAACCTTCTCCTCAAACCCCAGTAACTGAGAATTGTATAGCTTTCCCCCTACCAAATAAGAAGACCTTCCTGATCTGCCTACTGATAAACAGTATAACTCTATATGTTCCTTCTCTTAAATGTAACCATTGTATCTGCCATAACCACCTCCTTGGACAATGAATTCCATAATTTAACAGACCTTACCGTAAAAAAACGCCTTCCTCTGCTGAAGTTTAAACCTCCTTTCCTCTAATCTCAAAGGGTGTCCCCTGGTCACCTGATGAGGCCTTGGAATAAATAGCTCACCACAGAGATCCTTGTATTGACCTCTCATATACTTGTACAATGTGATAAGGTCTCCTCTTAGTCGTCTTTTCTCTAGCGTAAATAAATCAAGTTTGTCTAGTTGTTCCTCATATGTCAAGTCCTCCATTCCCTTAATTAATTTTGTTGCTCTTCACTGTACCCTCTCTAGCTCTAGTATATCCTTTTTCAGAACTGGTGCCCAAAATTGCACAGCATACTCCAGGTGAGACCTTACCAATGATTTGTATAATGGCAAAATAATGTTATCCACTCTTGCTTTGATACCTCTTTTTATGCAAGACAGGATTTTGTTTGCCTTTGCTACTGCTGTTTGACACTGGTCACTGTTTCCAAGTTTGTAGTTGACAAGGATACCCAGGACTTTCTCTAGCAATGAGTCCCCTAAAATTATTCCATTAAGTTCATAAGTAGCCTTGGTATTGTTTCTATCACGGTCCCCATGATTCCTTGTCACTCTCTGTGGTGGCGCTCTTCCATTGGCGGAGCTTGATTGGCCCGCCCAGGGTGTCCCTTTATATACTGGGCCTATGACACCTGTCAGGTGCCCTTTCGTGGTGTTCCTGTGCCTTTGTTGCTGTGTTCCTGCATTCCTGTGTACCGACTCGGCTTGTCTGACTACTCTGCTGTTCCTGCTCCGTGATTGACCCGGCTCTGGCTGAAGTTCCTGCTCCATGATTGACCCGGCTCTGGCTGACGTTCCTGCTCCATGATTGACCCGGTTCTGGCTGAAGTTCCTGCTCCGTGATTGACCCGGCTCTGGCTGACGTTCCTGCTCCGTGATTGGCCCGGTTCTGGCTGATGTTCCTGCTCCGTGTTGCTTCCAGTATTCCTGTGTACTCTGGGATCTTGCCCGGCGACATTCTGAAGCTTGCTCGCAGCTTGCCCTGACTGATCGCACCCCTTGTGGTTACTGTGGCCTCCGTTATTGAGCCTGTCTGTTGCCTCTGTTACCGAGCCTGCCAGAGAGTCCTTGCTGAGCTGTTGCCTCTGTACCGAGTCTGTCAGAGAACACTTGCTGTGCTTGTTGCCTCCGATCCTGAGCCATTTAACACTTGTTGAACTTGTTGCCTCCATCACCGAGCCTACCTGTTTACACTGCAGAGCATTACTGATACCTAAGTGCTCGTTCCTTAAGAGTGGTCGCACCGCGTGGTGCTATTGGGCGTTCTGTTACTCTAGCAGTGTGTTGCTCCATTCTGGCACCGGAAGGGTGCCTTGGCTCTGGTCTTCTATTGCTCACAGTGTTGTTCTATCAGATCACACCTGGAAGTGTGTTTGGCTCACGGTATATTGGCTTCTGCAGTGTCTCCTCCGTTACCGCACCTAAGGGGTGCTCTTGGCTCCGGTTCCATTTGCATATGCAGTGTCTCCCCGGTTACCGCACCTAGGGGTGCTTCTGGTTCTGGCTCTATTGACTCTGGCAGTGTCTCTCCTCCGTTATCGCACCCCAGTGGGGGTATTGGCTCCAACTCCAGTTGGTCCTTACTATACTATTGGGCATTACGATTCAGCTATCTGGTTGTGATTCAGTTCAGTCGCACTGCTTGAGCTTCCTTTGCTTCACTACTCTGGGACTGTTTATACCACCGGGCGTTGGCCTAATCACCACCACAGAGTCTGAGTATTTGTATTGGGTTAAATAAAATATCCCAGTCTATGTGTTGCATTGAAGCCCTTAACAATTTGAAGTGACCTTTTTTAAAATTAAGAGTTCTGTAGTTTTCGTTTCTGTAGATTTTTGGCTTGACTTCGGCTTTGGCTTCAGACTCCGATTTTTGTATTCTGTCTCTGGCTCCTGACGACCCTGGTAGACCTTGGCTTCCGATTTTGACTACCCGCTTTGCGAACCCTTCTACACGTCTTCTGCTCCAGGCAATCTCTGCCTTCTGACCTTGGCTTTTTGTGTTTGGTTCTGTTTCGTTCGTGTGATTCCCTAATTGGCGCTTCGTTTCCTCATTGCAGTGGTTTTGCTTTAGCTGCATCGGCCTCCATGCATTATGTTCTCCCTCACCCTTTCTCGACCCAGTTTGTTGGCCATATTCCTCGTTCTTGGTGGCTTGGAGATTTTTTGGAGCCCGAGTGATCCCCGCCTACTTGTTCCCTCTGTTGCGGTCGGACCTTCCGGGAGTGTGGGCCGTTGGCTCTGTACTGTAGTCCGTTCCCACTCTAAGTCCTTGACCTTTAGGGTTTAGGGGTTGGGTACTAGCCTCTGGTTTCACAGCTGCTTATCGCGGCGGATTACAGGGTCCCCATTGTCTCCTTCTCTTGGCTTGGGATTACTGGGTATCCTGGAGCTCTCAGACGGCCATTTGTTCAGCACGGTTCTATTACCAACCTTTGCTGGCAGGAGGATTTCTCCTGCTTGTGAAGGGGGTACCTCTTGTGCACAGGGTTGGCATTTGAGGGTCTGCATGGTCATTCAGACCGGACTGGGGCTGGGGGCCAGGGTGGTTGCCTTGGTAGTCTTTCCTCCGGTGAGATCTGTCTCATAGGAATGGTGTTGGGATAGCGTTATGCGGTTTTCTCCGCTTTCCGTGTGATGGTCTTAGCCCATCTGTGTCTTGGTGGTCCATGGTTGCCTCTATCTGTGGGTTGCGTTTTTTCAGCCGCTTTTGTGTCTGGCCGTCTCTCCTGCTTTACCAGTTGTCGTGATACTACAGTGTCTCTGTATATTTCCAGTGAAGCTACTCTGCATCCTGGGATCTAGCTAGTCCTCCAGCCCATTTGTACGGTTCTCGCTTACACCCATCCTGGCCAGGGTCCCAGCTCAACTGGGATCAGGCATCTGGATTAGATGCCAGCAACTTTACTTCGGTCTTTACCGCAGCAAGGGTTGTTACAGTCACTGCTCCCAAACCTCGCATGCCGGCATCGCTCGCTAGCATCTCATCTGGAGGACCTTCCCGTGACACAGCCTGGTTCCTCTGGCAGTCACAGGTCCGGCAATATGCTGGCTGACCGTCTATCTTCTTTTCGGTGACTACTGGTAGTCAAAGAACACCACATACATTGCTTGACAGATTCACACATACACTGTCTGACACTCCTAAGCCCTTGTGTCTGATTCTGGCTGCAAGTGCATTCTCCTGAGTTGCCGATTATCTGTGCGTGACCTGGCTTCTTCTGACGTCCCTTCTGGCTCCTGACTCCTGGTTGTTCCTGACATCGCTGATCTTCGTATCCCTGACCACGGCTTATTTGAGTACCTGTCTTGGTTCCTGACCCTGGCTTGTCTTTTGGTTTATGCTCCTTAATCACTATTTTGCTTAGTTTGCTTTTGTTATTTTAATAAAGGTGTTTTGCATTTTACATTTTTGTGTCTGTCTGGTTGCAAGGACCATGAACTCAGAAGGCGCAGGCAATCCACCGAATGTTTTTTCAGGCTGGACAAGTTAGACCAGCGCATCGACCAGTTTGCGTTAGCCCTCCAGACATTGTTGCTCCGTACTGTGCATCTGGCACCACCACCTCAGCAAACCCAGCACAGGCTGCCCCTATAGCTTCTCCTGCTCCCACTCTGGCTGCCAAGGGTGATCCCAATGTTGCTAGAGGCATGACTAGTCTGCCCCGCTACCCTAGCATTATGGGGTTGACCCTAACCAGTGCAGAAGTTTCCTGAACCAGTACAAACAAACAAAAAGAAGCCCTGCGCTACTCCACACAATTATTTGCACTATATATATCACATGGATATATTAAGGTTAGTTAGCGCTTGGAGCTTTTTTTCTTTTTTCTTGTTTGTTCTTTCTCCACAGCTCTTTATTGCAGCTTATAACCTTTCTATCTTATTGTGAACACATTAGTTATATTTTTCACTTATTTTTTCTCATATTCTGTATCACATTGCCTTTAAATTCATATCCCTTTAAGTTGGGGTCAATTTGATTTTTCAGCTCACATTTCCCTGTTTACTTGTGAATAGTAATTCCTCTATAGGCCTGGGGGTGGGAACAATTTGCCTATATAGGAGGGATGGAGTATACAGAGTCCTTTTGGATGGGCACCCACATCCCAGGCCTGTAACAAGCTTTCTATATATTAGGTGAGTCCCACTTTATACATGTTTTTAATTGCACACATTGTGTACATTTTATACATGTTCAGAGAACCTACAAAACATACATAGATCATACTTATAGGGTCCATACTAACTAGTTTTGTGATACTTCTTCAGGGCTTTTTTTAATTCCACTTTTAACTTAGATAGGTTTGTTCAGTATATTAGTGTAGGTACTCACCATATATTGAGGTACTGTGACGGAGTTGGTAAGCTTATATCTTTTGGCCAAAACCATAACTAAATCCTCAATTTTATTTATATAGAGTTATTATAGATTCTTAGCACAGGGCACATTATAGTACTATTGTGTGGAGTAGCACAGGGCTTCTTTTTGTTTGTTTGTACTTGTACTTTAAGTCTTGGCTTAAATTCTTGGGGGGCTGGAGAACCCTTCTAGTCCTTGCAGCCTTCTATACACTAGTTATTAATTACTTGCACTATATGTATCACATGGATATATTAAGGTTAGCTAGCGCTTGGAGCTTTTTTCATTTTCTTGTTTCCTGAACCAGGTTGGTATCTATCTGGAGATGGTACCACATGTCTTCCCATCTGATAGGAGTAAGGTGGGCCTCCTGATTTCCTTATTCACTTACAGGGCTTTGGCATGGGCTAATCTCCTTTGGGAGACAAAGATACCTATTGTATACAATTACCCTGAGTTTGTGGCATCCTTTAAAGGGGTATTTGATGTACCGGCTCTCTCCACTTCGGCTGCCAAGCAACTAAAGTCCAGATAATGCTTTCAAATGAAAAATGGTATCCAACTGGTATGAGTTCACATATAGTAGGGGGTACCAAAAGCACAAAATTTCACCTGCCTATTTGCTTTTTTGAAAATGCCTTCCTGTATTAAAATGGTCATAACTATTATAGATATGAATGAAAGGTATGCAAGGTATACTAATTCTTAAAATATTGCACTATTAGAATAAGCTAACTACATTACGGGGATCAAATAAAAGGTCCTGTTTTTATTATTCATATTACTATTATTTTTCTTATATCACATCAATTTATTCCACAGCATTGTGCAATAGGGAACAGGCATACATAGATATAAAATAGTACAGATAATAGAAATCAAAAGGTTACAGACTAGAGGAAGATAGGTTGGACACAGAAGGAGTTAATGCTGTGAGTTGTAACTACTACGTGAACTGCCATTCTGTGGATGGGAGACAGAAGGGTTATTCAGTACTATAATCCAGGCAAGCAGCATGTCTGTTCAGGAGAAAAAGTCTCTGTGTGAATAGTGATGTTGTGATGGGGTTGTAGGAAGGAGAGTGATGTATGGATAGTGATCCATACACTGAATAGCTGCGGCACATTTATCAAGGAAAAATCTATACAATTATGAGGCAAAGCAACTGTGCCATATTAATTGATCCCCTGAGGACCACATGGGGTTAAAGAAAAACTGAACTGAATAAATACTTTTTCACCCTTGATGGTCATGACACGTCATGGGTCAGCGAGCCATAAGGACCCATGACGTGCCAGAACCATGATGGAATTCAGGGCTCCCTGTGTGGCTGCATGCCATTCAGAGAGCCCTGAACCAGATGCGGCAATAAAAAAAAATTGGTCCGTGGTCCCGGCCAGTCCTTAAGGGGTTAAGGAGATGTGTACTTACATGTATGGTTCTGGGCTTTGTTTATAGGGCTTAGTGAGTTCTGCTGTCCTTGGTGCTGAAGTCTCTCTCTATATCCTCTCTGCTCCATGTCTTCCCTCCCCAACATTTCAACACCTTTACTGATTCTTAGTGGATGTGGAACTGTATGTCTACATCACCAAGGGGATGTGCTGCCACATACCGACACATCATCATTATATCCACCCTTAGTTCATCTCCCCTTTGTTCTTCTTATTCTAAGCACATCATCCTGTTTGTGTGGTGCATGGATGTATGATACATGGATGTGTAACTACAAGACATGGCTGTGTACATTTTGTACAATAAAATAGGGGGCCCAGATGGAAAACTTTGAGCACCCAATGACATATTCAGTTTGTCCTATCCTCAATCTCTCCCCATTGCACATGGTATCTTCTGTGGCTCATGCCCTCTGACACTGTTACTTTGATACAGGAAATAAATGGCAGTTGCAGTTGGAGGAGTCCTGCTAGTAACGGTCCTATCTACCTCCATGGACATGATATCCAGGACTGACTGGACATGTATCTCTTCATACAAGGAGCAAGAACAACATTCATAGTGGCCATTAGGATCTTCTATCCATAGTAAAGTAAATGGAGGTTATTATTTGGATCTGTTACTGTTCCTTTAAACCTCGTTACCTATTTCATAGAATAAAATCAAAACATTTTCACTGTTTTCAGTTAACTAGTTAATGAACAGACATCATACATATACTGGTACATTAATCCATTGCCTGTACCTTAACCCTTTGAGTACCAAAGAGGTACTCAATGCGTTGCATGCCCCACTGGCACTCAAAGGGTTAACATAACTCTTGAAGGATCTGAGGCTCATGCAGCTCATTGCAAGCAAATATGTCATACACATCACTGGCCTTTAAACTGTTAACCCCTTGAGTGCCAGAGGGGTACGCAACACATTACATTTCAATGCATTGCATACCCCTCTGGTACTCAAATGGTTAAAGGGTATCATAAATGGCACATTGGCTACCTAAATATGACTCTCTGACAGTCCAGTGTGCCTCTGTAATACAGGGTCACACTGGGGTGTTAGAAGTACATTTCAACACCATAGAGGAATTGTATGCATCCGAATGGCACATTGCTTGCTCAATATGACCAACTGACATCCAGCTGTACCCGTTTGAAGCTACCTGCATTAGGACAGTTGAGACATTCTTTGGGGGAGGGGCACTATTATGTCACAGGGAGAACTGTTATGTTGCTAAGGAGTTGCCAACACAACTAATGCACATGCAGTTTGTTCAGTGATGTAGTGTGTGTAGTAAGGGGCTTCAGTTAACACAACCTCCAGAAAGAGTAGAAGCTTAACATGAGTGTCCAGAGCTTCAGAGAGAGTAAAGGACCACAACAACAGTCCATTACAATGAAAAGAGAAGTAATGCACACAAGCACAAGAGAACGTAATCATGATGTGCTTGTTAGGTGTGAGACCTTACAAATTAGCACAAATGGCAAAAATAACAGCTTTATGAAGAGAGGGTATAAGGAAGAGATATCCACATGCCCTAGAGCTCTGCTTACCAGCAATTTCAAGAGCTTTGCCAATGACATCATGAGACATACCAGCTACAACAAGAGATTTGATGGCAAGAGGGGACATCCCTACCAAAAGAATAATTCTTCTGATGGCAAGATAATGCAGCACAGCAGTAGAACTGACAGCTTTGATAACAAAGGAAGCTATTTTGGCCTTGGTAGGAAGAGAAAGTGTCATGACCAAGGTGATTACACTGCTGAGAAGAAATCTCGAACCATCACAAACAATTACAATTCTGGTAAGAAGCGTCAGACCAACAGGTGCATGAACCATTCTGATGGAAAGACCTGGCACAGCCGCCAAAAATATGTTGGCAAAAGAAAATACAGTAGTGAAATGAGATCCAAATACCAGAATGACATGCTTGATCTGATTGGGATGTTTCACTACTTTCACATTAGTGAACCTGGCGAGAGAAGGATTACCAGACAAAGTACCAGCACTGCTTGGACAGTAAACAGTACCAGCAGACGCAAGTGGTGGTGGCAGGTGCAGTGACACTGCCGAGAAGAGAAGGGTTTGAGGCAGGGCACAGATCACTGGTGTGTAATCGCTGCTGGTCGGGAGGACATGCCAGCAGAGGTGCCCTGCTGTTAAGAGAAGGTGGAAACCATCTGGAACAAAGGAACTACAGACTGTAAATAACTGTAAATAATTGTAAATAACTGTAAATAAATAAATTATAAAAATAAAATGGTCTCTTGTGTTGTTTTTCTTGTAAGCTTTGTGCTTTTTAAAGTCTCGGACCTTCTTGCCAGCTTGGGGCATGTAACGGTGCTAATGTTCCTACTAGTAATGCTGCAGTTGTGCTGCATAGTGAACTAATAAGGCATAGGTTGGTCAATCCCCAGGTCTTTTGGGATCCTAACAACATCACTGGTTTCATTTAATAAGTTTATCTTATGTAGACAAACACTGTAAGTCTGTAGGTCAGGGGGCCAAACTTCTTTCCTCAAGGGTTATACTGAGAAACAAGCTTAGGGTCTTCTGCATCAAAATAAAACAAAAGTGGTGCAATTTCTGGACAAACCAACTGCATTGTAGGGGAGAAGTGCAAATTCCCTTCAATTTAAATGGTGCTTTTCACCCCTTCAATGCCAGAAAGGTCTCACAACGTATTGGAATTCTCAATGCTTCTGTCTCCAGCAAGGTCAGGACTCAAATATACAACAGAATACCCCCCTCCCCCAACAGCAGTAAAATGGCAGTGCCCTCACCCCTCACAAAGAAATTCTCAGATGTCCTGATATGTTGATCTGGGGCAACATCTAGGTACATTTAAACATCGGGGGGTCATTATGACCAATACATTTGCCCTTCTGATGCCTAAGTGTGCCCCTATGGTATGCAAGTGTACTAGTAACATCCCAATGCCTATTAACCAATAAGGAACAGAGGCATGTGCAGTTATGTAAAGGTACAGGTGCCGGATTAATGTACCAGTATATAAGAATATAGTATATAAATCATATTTATGATTGAACAAATTGACATGAAAACTGTCTCTTAACTGACTAACTGAAAACAGTGAAGTAGCTTCCATTTTATTCTTTGAAATAGGTAAGAGATTTAAAGGAACAGTGACAGCTCCACATAACTTACCGTGGATAGAAAATCCTAATGGCCTCCATGAATGTTAATCTTTAGCCTTGTATCAAGAGATACATGTCCAGTCAGTCCTGGATATCATGTCCATGGAGGTAGATAGGACCATTAGTAGCAGGACTGATGGGCTTCAAACTCCTTAACTGCAACTGCCATTTATTTCCTGCTTCAAAGTAACAGTGGCAGAGGGCATGAGCCACAGAAGATACCATGTGCAGTGGGGGAAGTTTGAGGCCAGGACAAACTGAATATGTCAGGGGGTGCTCAAAGCTTTCACTCTGAGCCTCTCATTTTATTGTAAATGAAATATATAGAGCCCCTCCTGCACCACACAAACAGGTTGATGAGCTTAGAATAAGAAGAACACAAGCACTTGTGGAGCAAACCAACTGTACTATAGGAGATAAATATAAATTCCTTTAATTAGCATTAAAGGTATAGTAATACTTAAAAATTACTATCCCCCATGTTGTAGCCACTAAAAAACTGAGTTAAATGAGACCAGCGGCATGTCTGAAACCTTTATGGTTTGAGAGATATCCGCTTTCCAAGTTCCCTCTCTCCTAACTTCAGCATTCTAGCTGACAGTAAGGGAATCCGGTCCTGGGACCGGAGGAGGCTCTGCAGCAGAGTCAAGATCACGTTAATAAAAAAGAAATCGTTAACTTAAAAGGTCTTCTACGTGTGCTTGCAAAGTCCCGGGACCGGATTCCCTTGGTGTCAGCTAGAATGCTGACATCAGGAGAGAGGGAACCAAGTGCCTGGCACAGGCGACATTGTTATGTATATTCTGACGCAGCGGTGACACTTTCTTCTTTTAATCCTTGTTCTACATTGTTACTGGATTAAAAAAAAGAAAGGTATCCCAATGCTGTTGTTGTGTAATGTTGATATTTTTTACCCACTTATAAGTAGATTGCTCTACAACATTAAATCTTACATTAATATTTGTGTAAACTTCACTAGATGTATATATAAATTACTGTGTGTAAATAACATACTTAGCTCTTTTTCATTTGTTTCACCCATACAAATTATATACCATTTTTTCATGCACAAAGAGGGCTTTCTTACCTATAAAATGAGTAGTTTTATAGGGGCACTGTCCCTCTGTGGTAAAAATCCCCATGTCCCTCTTTCACTCTCTATTTTCCCTGCATCCATGCTGCTCCCAGCTGCAAGCAGTGAAGGGGTTAATACCTCCATCTCTGTCCTCTATTTGTTCAGTACTCTTATAGTACCTGGAGTGCTCAGTTTCAGCCTCTGCAGCATGATATCATTTAACCCTTAATGTGCCAGGGCTGATTTGTCTCTGCTTTTCTCTCCCTTGCTTCATTTAACTAGGGGTGGGCAAAATCTCTCGCCGTGTTCCCGTGAGAAATTCTGCAAAAACCACGTTGTTGTCCTGTTTTTCACTGGAAAATCCACTTTAAATCCAGCGATTACATTTTTTGCATTTTTCATCCATTGGCCAAAATTGTTCGCCACTTTTTCAATGGCTACAAAGTTTCCGCCCATTGATTTATGTGGTTTTTGCCTTTTCTCTATAAAAATGTAATGTAATTGCAGAAGTGAAACACAATAGAAGCAGTTACAGATCCAGGTATACATGCTGTGCTATTCTGCTGTGATCTTGAGGCATGTCCTGGGCATGAGGTAATGATCAGTAAATACACATACAAGACTTGTTGGGTGAAAACAGGCCACAGCTTTATTAAATTGTTTATCATTTACAATAACAACCAATTTAAAGCCCTTGCCAACTACCAGGCATACCCCATATGCCCAACCCACACCGAGCTGAAATCTCCACCCACATGTACCACGCCACCCAACACACCCCATTAGCTGGTCTATGCAACTCAATGGGGAGCGGTGACCTAACCCGCAACAAAAGTCTGGGTGCAATATGAGCCAGTGCCATCGGCCTGACGTCCACCTGTTAATTAACAAAAACACACAATTATTTTACCATTTACCGTTGGCAAGGGCCCAAAGCGCCACTGGACCTGACCAATATGCCTATGCAGTCAGGTCCTTCCCCATGGCCTGCTCTATAATACCAGACAGCCCCAAATTAAAGAATTCCATCCCAAGTTCCGTAGGATGAACCCCATCTCCCCTCAATAAGGAAAGAGAAGGGTCCTCAAAAATAGAATGACGGAGTGTCAAACCCCCACTCTCCAAGACAAACTTGGCCACCCGCCGGTTGAGATGAATCCGACTCTTGTCCAAAGTCTTGGGATCCTTGGCACCAGCCCAAAAACGGCGAGGAATAATCTCAGACCACACCAAGATCATGCCCGGAAAACGGTCCAAGATGCTGGCAAAATCTGCCATAATCCGAGACCCCGACAACCAGCAGAGGCTGGAGCCAAGGTCATTGCCACCCAGGTGAATAACCAAGACACGAGGGAAACAACCCAATCAGCCCACAACCCGAAAAAACTCAGGCATGAGCTGAGCCCACCGCATACCCCGCATACTGAACCAGGACACCGGAGCAAGGTGAGGATCCAAAGACAGCTGAACAACGTTCGGCCGAACCGCCGCCTGGCCCAAAACACAAAGGAATGCCCGAAAATCCAACAGGAACAGGTACAGAGACCTAAAAAAGAACAAACAGACACACTACACCAAAGGGAGAAACACCCTAAACCGCAACCACCCTGTCCGGCCTAACATAGGAATGGAACCGAACCAACGACCAATGCGCGAATAGAATCCGCCCCCAACCCGAGACGAGCAGCTTCTGTCGCCACCCCGATACGAAAAGAGTGGCCCCCAAAGTCACTGGGACACACAACCAAAGTAGACAAAACCAAATGAAAAACCAGCACAAATTGAAAACGGGTAAGTGAGGAACCATCCGCATGGACCAACAAGGGGCCCGAACCCGAGGGCTGAATGTCCAAAAACCGTCGAACAAGAAAGACCGAACAAATATCCAAACCCGTAACCGAGAACAACGTGACCCAAATACCCGCCCCATAAACATCAGTCTTGGACCGACGGATCCGAAAAGACAGGGAGTCCTGCGACAAACGAACATCCAAAGGAAGGAGACCTCCCAGCATGGATTTTGCAGCACAAACTCCCCAAACCGGAGAACACCAAAAAAGGCCAAACCAAAAGCTGCCCCAAACAACGACACCTCTTAGCCATTTGAGCACACGGCTGGAAGAGAGCCAAGTATAGGACGCAAAAGCAGGAACGTAACCGGACATCGCCTATCCGCCAGACCTGCACCCCGCCAAAGACCCCGCAGAGCCACACACACCACAAACGACTTGGTATAATCCCTCCAACCTCTCAACTTGAAACCAAAAGCCAAACCGGACACTCGGCTGGAAATGGCAGACAGAAAAACACCCCCACCAAACCACTGCCACACCAACCACAAGACACCATCAATCAGTTCAACATCAGACAAGAAATTGCCAGCCAATTCCTCCAAGTCGATCCACTCCGACCATGCAGCCTCATACCGTGCCAATGTGGCCGGCGCTAAGGAATTCCTCACCCAAGAGAGGACCGCACACCGCCAAGGACTCACAGATGGCTGGGGCAAGACCTACCCTTGGCCTTCGCCCCTGGACACACCCTCCAGAATTCCTCCATCTGCAAATGAGACAGTGCATCAGCCGCCACGTTCAGCACCCCAGGCACATGCCTGGCCCTAAAATAAACATTGAGACACAAACAAGACAACACCTGTCTACGGAGCAGAGACAGAACAGGAGCAGAGAAGCTAGTCAAGTTATTAATCTCCAGCACCACCCCCATGTTATCAGAGTGAAAAACCACACTCCTGTCACGCACCCTATCCCCTCAAAGGCACAATGCCACCACGATTGGGAACGTCTCTAGGAACACCAAGTTCTTAGTCAGGCCCGACCCATACAAGGACTCCGGCCTAGGAGCCGCGCACCAGTCGATGCCAAACAAGGCCCTGAAGCCAACTGAGCTCGCCGCATCCTTGAACAGCTCTAACTCTGCGTTGGACCACAAGGTCGAATGCCAATAGGACTGACCATTGAAGTCCTCTAAAAAGGACTCCCAGACCCGCAAGTCCTCACACAACAGCAACATAAGCCTAATATGATGGTAAGGACGCAAAACGCCAGACGTGGACAAGGATAGACGGCGGTTGAAAACCCGACCCATGGGGATAATCCTGCAGGCAAAATTGAGTTTACCCAACAGGGACTGCAAATCCTGAATCATCACCTTTCGAGAGCCACGACATACCCGAACTGCCGACCTTAGATCAACCACCTTGTCCCAAGGCAAACGACATTCCATGACCACGGAATCCAGCTCGATTCCCAGAAAACTCAAGCAAGTCGTAGAGCCTTCCATCTTATTCGGAGCCAAGGGAACCCCAAAATCCTGTGCAACCCACTGCAACGAAGTCAGCAAGTGCCAGCAGACATCAAGGCCAACAGGCCCAATACACAAAAAATCTTTGAGGTAGTACAGAATAGACGAAAAGCCTGCCTCCTTCTGAACCACCTACTCCAGAAACGAGCTGAACGTTTCAAAAAGGGCACAGGACAAGGAGCAACCCATGGGGATGCACAAATCCACAAAATAGCAACCATCCACCTTGCACCTGAGCAAATAATGACTCTCCGGGTGTACTGGAAGAAGACAGAAGGCGGTCTCAATGTCCGCCTTGGCAAACAATGCTCCCCGACCTGCCGCTGATGCAAACCGAACAGCCTGGTCAAAAGAGGCATAGGAAACGTGACACAACTCCGGATCAATAGCATCATTCACCGACAACCCATCCGGATACAATAAATGATGAATCAATCGGAATTTTCCCGGATCCTTCTTGGGAACAACCCCCAAAGGAGAAACCCGGAGATGAGGAAGAGGAGGCAGGTCAAACGGCCCTGCCATCCTGCCCTGGGATACCTCCCTGGTAATCTTCTAATGCAGGACCCCGGGATAAGCAACTGCCGAACGCAAATTGGACAACTCTGAAACCCCAAACCCTTCCTTTCCCCGGAATCCAGAAACCAACGAAAAACCTTCTTGGAGCAAGCAGGTTGCTGCCCTATCCTTATAAACCGTTAACCAGGGCCACATCTTTTCTATGGGCACCGGCGTCTGCCCCTTTACCCCCCACGTCGGTACCCCGCTCGGATCCCTTAGATTTCTTAAAACATTTGTAAAGAGTGTGCGACCCCCCACAACCGGAGCAGTCGTGGCGAAACTTGCAGGAACTGACAAACTTACAGTGCCCGTCGTTTAACTGCCAGCAGAGACCAGTCTTCTTGGCAGAAGTGGAAGATGCTGCCACGGTGAGCCCCAACCCTCCGGCGCTGGACTGAAAAAACTGCAAACCACCAGGAGCGCCTGCCGGGAGGTTCATAATAGAAAGCCAGAGGACGATATCCATTTGGTCCCAGGAGATGGATGGGCGAACTGCCATCCGCTGGCGAAACTGCTCATCGTACCTCCACCACGCCAGATCCCTATAGATCCGGTAGGCATTCCAAATAGTGTCCTGATAGCAGAACAAGGATGAACATTTTCCAGGATAACGCTTCCCTATGACACTGGCCAAGATAGAAAAGGCCCGAATCCAGTTCCCAAAAACTTTGGGGATCCTGTGGTACCGACGCCGTTCCCTCTCCTCCTTCTTCTCCGTGTCCTTTTCATCCTTATACGGAGGAGCTTCATCCAGAGGCAGGAGCGAGTAAAGTTCCACAAATTCGTTCTTCCAAATTTTTTCCTTTACATATGCCTTCAAATGAAGCCCCAATGGCCCAGCCCAACAAAAATAAACGGCCCCAAAGGCCGCTGAGGGGACACCCTCCAGGGAAACATCCGCCCCTGACAACCCCCAAAACCCGCCAATGGGGAACTCTGAGACACCACACCTGCAGCAGAGCCAACCAGGCCTGCAGCGCCCCCACCCGCAGGACCAGGCCCCCCCATAAGAACCGACTCACCACCCATACTAGCGCCCCCTGGTTGGTGTACCAGAGGAGCCGACAAACCCCCGAAACCCAAGGGAACACCCGGGAACACCACTCCAGGAAGGGACGCCCCAACCCCCACTGGGACCGTCAACACCCCCGACACAACCCAAGATGCCCCATTCGCTGGTATAGAGGCTGAAGAGGAGACACCACCCAAAGGAACCCCCACTGTCCCCCCACCACCAGACGGCTGACCACCTGTCAGGGCCCCCAGAGACCCCGCCAACCACAAGGTGCCGGGACCACCACCCACAAGAGATGGGAAGACGCACAACCTGCCCACAAGCAGGCACAAACAGGAAGAGGAAAGGACAACCCCAGAGCCTGCCCCCCCCAAACCACTAAGACACACCACAACAGCATGAGAGCTCCCGCAGGCGCATGCATCCAGACAGAGGAAACCACCACGCCCCATCCTTTAAGCAGCAGGCGCTGAACAGGGAAGGAACATAGGGACCCAGCCCCCCCCAAGTGCAGTAGCCAGGGGAATTCAGGAAAAACACACACCCAAACCCTATCACCGCCCCCAGCCCGCGCAACAGGACAAACCCATGGCAGCCACGCTGCAAGACACAACGGCAAACGGGGCAGCGCAGTACTAGCCCCAGGAATGGGGGAGAAGCAACGAGGCAAGCATAAGGGCGTTAGTCACTAAGTCCCGTATGCCTTCCCCATAAGTACTGGGTATGTTAGTCCACCCTATCTGCCTGTGTGCGTTTGATTTTTCTGCTTTGTGTTTTTTTTTTTTTTTTTATATTGTAGAGTATGTGTACGAGTGCAGCATGATAACCAACATCCCGCAAGACAGGACGACCCAACAATGCCCGACACCAGGCATGCAAAGCATCACCCGACCCTCCCCCAGGAAACACAGGAGCAGAAGAGAAGGCACAAAACAGAGGGATGGGCCACCAGGAAAGACACATACAAGGACCAGGGAAACATACAGGATCCTCCATGCCCCAGAGCCAGCCCACCTAAAAGAAAAAAAAAAGGGGACAAAAGCCCAACACCCCACCTGACTGTGCGAGGAAGGCCACGGGGAGCGACTCCGCCCGCCCAAGCGACTCCTCTCCGAGGAACTGGCACTCCGCTCATACGGCCTAGCAGTGGAAGCATCGAGGAAAGATCTAGCAGCAGCACGCGACTCCTCCCCCACAGCTGCCGCTCGAACCACTGGAATGGACGCGGAGGAGGGCCGCTGACGTGGACTCACACTCCTCCTTCTCCTGCGACTCCCACTGGGACTCAACCGGACCGGAGGCCGGGCTCTGGTGTTCCTAACAGGTCTGTGCTCAGGAACGGGCATCGAAATAGAAGGGACCGGCTGCCTCGTAGCAAGCTGATCCCGCAGCCAGTCACCACCACCAGCAGCCAACAAGTGCCGCACCTCCTCCACCAGCTTGCCAGAGTCAGACATCATGCGCATTCCGCAGGGAGCACCACCACAGATTTTTACAAAATTAAAGAGGAAGCACTAAACAGGTAACCCCTTTATATAACTTTGCATCACCCACCCCTTCCTCTTTACGCAGCCCTCCTAAACCAATCAAAACATTTATTACTGATTACCCTCCAGCCCAGACGTGATTCCCGTTCTTTATGGGTGGGGGAATTCTAAATTGAGGCAGGAGAGTCTCACAGTGACTGCTATCACTATGAGCAGTTTTAAAAATAAACAAGGGTGGAACTGGAAGAACCCTTATGTGTCCACTGAATCTGAATAGGAGGAGGAAGTGAGTACAACTGAACCATTGCTGTCCTGTCCCCCTAAATCATCCCTAGGCATCTTGGGAAATTTAATGGGAAGGGAAGGAGAAAAGGGAATGGGAAGGGAGGGAGAAAAGGGTAGTACAAGTGAGAGCGGCACATTTCAGCTGCATTTACCTGCTGCTAGACATGCTCCCCCTGCTGCCACCATTGCTGTCACTGCTGCCACTAGGGCTGTGTCTGCTGTCAGGTGTGCTACCTATGATGCGACCAGTACTGTGCCTGCTGCCAGTGCTGTACCTGCTGCCACCAATACTGTGCCTGCTGTCAGACGTGCTGCCCCTGCTGCAACCAGTGCTGTGCCTGCTGCCAGTGCTGAACCTGCTGCCACCAATACTGTGTCTGCTGTCAGACATGCTGCCCCTTACAACCAATGCTGTGCCTGCTGCCAGTGCTGAACCTGCTGCCACCAGCAATCTGCCTGCTGTCAGACGTGCTGCCCCTGTTGCTACCAATACTGTGCCTGCTGTCAGATGTGATGCCCTTACTGCAACCAGTGCTGTGCCTGATGCCAGTGCTGAACCTTCTGCTAGTGTGTCTTATAATACTCAGAATGGGGAGAGGAGAAGATGATGCCAAGTGTGACAGCAGTGGACCCTAAGTCACACTTGCCATCACCAAGCAGTACCATCATTGCTAGTACTACTACTACTAAGTAGGTCCAGCATCTTGTTAGTGTTAGGAGTGGAGGAGGGGGTAATCATCATATTACTAATGACTGTGAGGAAGAATAATCTGGGGCTGAACTTGATGTGCTTGGTGTTAGTTGTAGTAGTAACAGTAATGATGAAGAAGTCACTGAGACTAGTATTTGGGGAGTGGTAGGGGAAGCATTTGAGAGCTTCCAGACTAGTGGTCAAGGGAGCCCACACCATTCTTCTGGCTCTGGGAGTCCTCCCTTTCCCTTCACTACAGTGTCCAAGTGGAACATGATCCTGAAGAAGCCAGAACTGGTGTTGGGGGAGAGCATGTGCAGAATTAGTACCACCACCACAGCAGAAGCACAGATCAGCTGCCTGTGCCTGCTGCTAGGATGGGCATCACCACCACCAACACCGCTAGCAATGAGCTTTTGGAATTTACAGAATTTCCTTCTGCTGCTGAGTTGCAAGTGCAGAAGGATGCTGAGGAACAAGCTAGGGTGCCACAGACCACCGTGGACACAGTGAGAATGGGGTCAACAAGTGATGCGGGACTAGGACAGGTTCCACTTGCCAGCAGTAGCAATACTCCTGGTCCTAGTTGCAGTGCTGAATCTGAGGCAGTAGCAGCAACATCATCCTCTGCCCATACAGACAGTGAAGGGGAATGTTGAGGAGAAGAAGAAAGAGGCCATTTTTATCAAACTGTTTCTTATCCCTATCCCCTGAAGTCATGAGTGTGGGACTGTTTTTCTCTTGGGCCAAGCAAAGTGCAGTCATCACCAATGGCACTGTGCACATTTTGCAACGTCTGTGAGAAATGGAAAGGAGGGAATGCGCCTTAGTACAACCACCCTGATAACATACAGACACCATGATATTTATGTCAAACATGTTAAAGACAAACACCCACCACAGAAATCAAATACTGCTGTTAGTGTACCCCCTGACTCTCCAGAAAGGCATCAAGAGGTGAGGTGGAGGAGGAGATCAATGAGGAGGAAGAATAGAGAAACCCAAGCACAGGCTGAATGTTCCATGATGAGCGAAACAACTAGTGCACCATTCCTATCACCTTCTTCCACTAGGGTAACTACATCTTCAGCCAATCCACCTCGTTCATGGTACCTCCCCTGCCAATTGATAGCCACTCTGCTGATGCTAGAATGTGGCAGTTCATCTTCACCCATTGCACACTGTGTGGTGCTATGACCACACATGCCAGTTTGGTGGAGGAGAATCGCAAGCAGGGCATCAAGTGGCATCTGAGGAGATTCCATCCCACAGAATATGCTAAGATGCTGCAGGGAGGGTTCATCATTACTGTTAAACTGTCAGCAAGTTGCCATGTGTCCTTAGTCGGTTGTGGACAAGGGGTATAGTGACAGCGGCAGTACTTAGGTTCTGGTGTCATGGTGTCTGGATACAGTTGTGCCCCCATATGTTATTCCCTATACAATCTGCACATTGCAGTTGTTGATGAGAGGAACCATTCCTGCTTTCAATGGAAAATTTTATATTGTAATAACAAAACACCCATAAATTTGGAGGAGGGACAGGTGTTGAAGAATTACTTGTCAACTTCTTCTTTTCTCCACATAAACTGGTGGCTACTTATTGTGCTGCTACTGCCTCTGGTGCATCACTGGATCTACTTGTTGCAAGTGGAACTTAAATCATCTGTCTACCATGTTACTGCTGCTGAAGATCCCATTCCCTTTGAGTTGTCTAATCATCCTGCTTAAACAACTCAGCAGCATCAAGAACAGCAGTCGCAAAATTTCTCATCTGCATCAAGGCATTTGACAATGGCCAATGTCCACTGGCCAAGAAGACATCGCCTGCTGGCACTAGGCAAGTAGGACATTTTTTTTTCTCAGGGCTTGTGCTTTAAAAAAAAAAAAAAAAAAAAACATACTCCTACAAAAAAATAAACAATTTTTTGGGTTTGTTTCTAACAAGTCTAAGTTCTACAAATCAATGTTTCCTTAAGGCTCGTGCAAAACAAGCTTAAGTCCTACAAATCAATGTTTCTTCAGGGCTTGTGCCTCTAATAAGTCTAACTCCTACAAATCAATGGTTTCTCATGGCTGGGGCCTCTAACAACAAATCTAACAAATCATCCTCTACAAAATACTCTATCCAGTCAAGTATCAATCCACTCCAGTGGCAGCTTGTGTCGGAGGGTTCCTGTCTCTATCACTTTACATACAAATTTCTTATTTCATTTGATTTATTTTTTTATTAATTGTCCCTCCAATACCATTCAAGAAACCTCCAAAACAAATTCCCCGTTCAACTGATTCATTCCCCAGACTCCACCCACCAACACAGTCAACCTCCTCAGACCCCTTTTATGCCATATCTTATTGGGTTTCTTATTTGCATTTACGATTTATTTTTTATTAACCAACCCCCAATAACAGTAAACAACCACCCCCAAAAAAATTCCCTGTTCAACTGATTATTTCCCCACACCCCACTAACACAGGCACCCTCATGCCCCTTTTATACTATGCCTTTGTAAAATCAAAAAATATTTTCTGTGTGTTGTGTAGAAAATTCAGTGTTTCCATTGATTTCAAAGGAAATAGGCACTTTTCTCTGGAAATTATTCACCAAGCGGGAAGTGTCATTTTTCTCCAATTTCAGTTTGAGGGAAAATGTTTACCCATCCCTACATTTAACCCTTGCGTAACAGGGGTCCGCAACACATTCCAATGCATTATGTACCCCTCAGACACTATACGATTTGATGGATGATGAAGGTTCCACTTGCTCCGACTAGCTCCAATGATGCTCCTGTAGCAGTATCAGCACCATAACTAGCCCACGCCACTTCAGGTATATGTGGAGAAAATAAGAAGTTGGCCAGTAATGCTTCTGCACCTACCCCTTCTCCAAAATCATGGGTGTGTTGTTACTAGAATAGAATTTTTTCCCTTTAGAACAGGAACTGTGCCTCTCATTGGCAAGTGCAATGTGCACAGTGTGTATGTTAAACAAGGGAAGGACTGGGAACAATGGGCACATCTGTACTCACATAAAACACCTGGCACAAATCTATCCAAACACCATGATGCTTAGAGTCAAAAATGTGACATGCCCCCACCAGAAACCAAGTACTGTTGCTGTCACTATTCCCCTTGTCCACCCACTAAGTACACTTTACAACTTGCAGACAGTTTCATAATAATGATGAGCCCTCCCTGCCTCCAGCTTAGCATATTTTGCAGGATTGAATCTCCGTAGATGCCACTTTATGCCCCGGTTGCGATTATCCTCCACCACACTGCCATGTGTGGTCAGTGCACCACAGAGTGTGCAATATGTGGACAAAAACTGCCACATCCTGATATCTACTTAATGGTTATCAACTGATGGGGAGGTAAAGATGAATGAGGTGGATCGACAGAAGATATAGTTACCTTAGAGCAAGATGGTGATGGCGAGCCAGATGTTTCGCTCACCATCGAATGTTCTGTCTGTAGCTGGGTTTCTCTATTCTTCGTCCTCTTTGATCTCTGCCTCACCCCTTGTTGCCTTTGGGGAGAGTCAGTGGGTACAGCAACAGTGGTGCCTGTTTCTTTGGTGGGTGTTTGGCTTTAACGTGTTTCACAAAATTTTATGGTGTCTGTGTTTCATGTGTTATCACAGCAGGTGTACCAAGGTGCATTCCCCTCTTTCTCCTAGTCACTGACTTGTCACAAATTGTGCACAGTGCCATTGTGGATGACCGCACTATGCCTGCCCCAAGAGAAAAATAGCCCCACACACAGGATTTCAGAGGGGAGGGGAAAGGTGGAGAAAGATTGCCTCTTTCTTCTCCTCCACATTCTCATTCACTGGCTGGGGCAGAGGATGATGTTGCTGCTGTTGCTGCTACTGTCTCAGAATCAGCACTGTAACTAGGACAGGCAGTATTGCTGCTGGCAAGTGAAACCTGTCCTAGTCTCACATCACTGGACCCTATTCTCACTGTGTCCTTGATGGTCTGTGGCACACTATCCTACTCCTCAGCATCCTCCTGCAGAAATTAGAGCAGTAGCAAATACAGCAAATTCCAAAAGCTCATCCCCATCCCTGTCTCCCATTCCTTTTTCAGTTGGGGCTAAAAAGGTCATTAATGTCTCTTCTACTCCAGCTTCTCCACCATCATCATCACCACCATCACCAGTCCTTCCTTGCTGCTGCTCTATTACAGACATCTCACTGGTTGGAGGAGGTGATTAGAAATGTGACAGATGGTACCCTAATGTCAGATTTGCCATTTCTAGTTATCCTGAAGAAAGCAGACGGGCAGCACTAGCAGCAGACACAGGCAGCTGATCTGTGCTCCTGGTGGTGGTGGTATTATTGCTGCTAGGCAACAGTTCTGCCTTCTTCAGGTTCATGTTCCACCTGGACAATGCTTTGGGGGAAAGGGGACTTCCAGGGTCAGGGAAATGTTGTGGGCTCCCTTGACTGCTAGTCTGGATGCTCTGCATTACTTCCCCTATCACACCCCTAAAGCTAGTCCCACCAGCTGCTTCACCATCACTGTTACTACTACTGAAAAAAACCACTCAATTTCAGTCCCTGAGGCTTCCTCCTCACTAGTAATATGATCACCCCCTCCTTCATTCCTAACAATCTGTACAAGCTGTTGCACCTTATTATTATTAGTAGTAGTACTAGTGGAGGGACTGCTTGGGGATGGCAAGTGTCACTTAGGGTCCCCTGCTGTCACACTTGGCATCATCTCCTCCTCCCCTCCCCTCCTGAGAATTACAAGGCACACTGGCAGCAGGTGCAGCACTGGCTGCAGGGGCAGTACTGGCAGCCTGGCACAACAACGTTTGTCGGCATAACACTGGCAGCAGGGGCAGCACTGGCAGCAGGCACAGGTAGCTGCCCTGCCCTACTCACTCTATTACCCTCTTCTTCCTTTGCCTTTGACAAAAATATCCTCAAGATCCCTAGGGATGATGTAAGGGGACTGGCCAGCATTGGTTCTGGGTAACCTGGCCATCTAGATTCATAACAGTTCTTCCAGATCCTCCTTTTATTGTTATTAAACTTGCTCATTGTGATAGCAGTCACTATGAGCACCTCCTAGCACCTCTCTCTCACTCTGTACTTGCTTGTATTGCATATCAGTTCATGGAAAATGGCACATTTTTATAGAGAAAAGGCGAAAAACATGTTAATAAAGGGGTGAATACTTTCTAGCCATTGATAAAATATTGAACATTTTTCACCAGTGGGCGAAAACAGCAAAGATTTTAATCGCTTTAATTAAAATGGACTTTGACATGAAAAAGCAGAAAACCCAAGTGATTTTCACAGATTTTTCTCCGGAACACGAAGGGACCTTTTGCCTACCTATCACGGTGCCCATGATTCCAGCGTCTAGGCGACATTGCTACTTCCGGGTTTTACACTGCATGATTCTTATTGGCTATTGGGCTTTGGCTCCTCCCAGGGTTTGCCTTTTTAAACTCTCTCCTGTCATCCTTTCAGAGCCCTTTCGTGGTGTACCAGTGCCTAGCGTTTGAGTTACTGCTTGTTCCTGTTCCTTGTATGACCCGGCTAATCTGACTATGCTCCTGTGTTCATGAAGCTCCTGTGTTCCGATTCCATTGCTGACTAGGACTGACTGACTATCTCCGTGTGTACGGACCTGGCTTGGCTGAGTATCCAATTCCTTTACTGACTAGGACTGGCTGACTACCTCCGTGTGTACCGACCTGGCTTGGCTGAGTATCTGATTCCATTACTGACTAGAATTGGCTGACTACCTCCGTGTGTACCAACCTGGCTTGGCTGAGTATCCGATTCCGTTGCTGACTAGGCCTGGCTGACTACTCTGTGTGTACAGTTCTGGCTTCTGATCTTCAGGGTGTGTACCCTGTGTTCTATTCAACCTACTCTCACTTGCGAATACCGATACAGTGCCTGCCTAGTCTGTCTATCCCCGAAGTCACCAGGGGTCTCTGCTGTGAGAGTCTGGTCACCTGCTAGTATCTGTGTGCTGCCGCTGCTCACCCTAGCATTCTAGGGATTTGATCTCTGCCAGTGTCCTGTCCGTGCTGCCTCCGTGCTGCCTCCGCTAACCCTAGTGTTCTAGGGATTGGTCACTGCCAGTGTCCTGTCTGTGCTGCCTCCACTGACTCTAGCGTTCTAGAGATTGGTCACTACTAGTGATGAGCTAGCATGCTCGGCCGAAGCTCGGTTCGGCTCGAGCATCGCTCTGCTCGGCACATGGCGGTACTCGTACGAGTACCGCATGTGCTCGCCCGCCATGTTCGGGTCTCCTCCCCGCACGTTTCGCAGCTGCTGCGCAGCCAATAAACGTGCGGGGAGGCTCTGACATCAGTGTAATGCCAGCAGCCATGTTGGCTGCTGGCATTACACTGATTGGCTGGCCAGAACCCGTGATCGGGTGCTGTATAGCACCCGACGCGCGAGTTCGGCTCATTCTTAGCCAGGGAGAGATGCGCTTAGGCAGGGAAAGTCAGTGTAGGGAGAACAAAATTGTTGAAACTCTTTCAAGACCCAAAAGTCCTTTTTAGGACTGTTGTGTGTGGGGGCAGCATTTATATTTTGTTTGGGGGGGCACAATTTCCTTTTTTTTGTGGGGGGGATATTTGTAAGGTGACATATAATACTAGATGCACAGGAAGTCAGTGTAGGGAGAATAAAATTGTTGAAACTCTTTCAAGACCCAAAAGTCCTTTTTAGGACTGTTGTGTGTCGGGGCAGCATTTAATTTTTTTTGGAGGTGGCAGAATTTCATTTTTTTGTGGGGGGGGGGGACATGTTCTAAGGTGACATTGTACTAGGTGCACAGGGACAAATATTTCACAGAGCAGTGACAACCTGACATATTCTGTTAGGTGCACAGGGCCAATGATTTTACAACGCAGCGACAAAAAGGGCCATTTTAAACGTGTGCCTAGCCATAGATTATTGTTACATTCTGTTTAGTGTGCAAATTCACAAATTAACGTCACATATTCCGTTCACTGTGCCTAGCCGCAGATTAGCGTCACATTCTGTTTCGTGTGCCTAGCCGCAGATTAGCGTCACATTCTGTTTCGTGTGCCTAGCCGCAGATTAGCGTCACATATTGTTTAGTGTGCCTAGCCGCAGATTAACGTCACATATTGTTTAGTGTGCCTAGCCGCAGATTAGCGTCACATATTGTTTAGTGTGCCTAGCCGCAGATTAGCGTCACATTCTGTTTCGTGTGCCTAGCCGCAGATTACCGGCATATATTCCGTTTAATATGAAGAAGGCGGGTAAAAAGGGACGGGGAAGTGGACGTGATCCTGATAGTTCATGGCGCGGGTCAGGACGCGTAGAAACTGTGCCTGGTGCCAGAGCACAAGAAAGAAAGACATCCACCATACCTAGCTTCATGTCTCAGTTTACAGGGCGTCGCAGGACATCACTCTCGAGGTCAGACCACTGCGAACAGGTGGTCGGTTGGATTTCAGCCGATACTGCTTCCAGTCGGTTAAGCACCACCCTGTCTTCCACCAAGTCCACTCTCACTAGCCAAGAGTCTGGTCAACATAATCCTCACCCTGATCATCCTTCCTCCCACCATAGAGGGTCTGGCCAAAGAAGTGATCCCACACTGGGATATAGTGAGGAGCTCTTCTCATCACCAATCCTTGATTTGAACCTCTCTCCAAGCACGCTTGCAGAGGAACATGAGATCTTGTGCCCTGATTCACAACCTCTAGAGGGTACCCAATCACAAGAAGATGACAGAGGGGAACGGCATTTAAGGTCAAAGGAAGTGGATGATGATGATGAGACACAGTTGCCATCAAATCAACCACAATTACTGTCTCAAGACCTTGATGAGGAGGATGATACACAGTTGTCAATGACTGAGGATGTGGTGGGATCAAGAAATGAGGAGGATGATCAGAGTGAGGAAGTGGAGGAGGACTTGGTGGACGATGAGGTCACTGACCCCACCTGGGAAGGTGGAAACCCGAGCGATGACAGCAGTCCTGAGGGTGAGCCATCTGCAGCACCGCAACAGGCTGGAAGAGGCAGTGGTGTGGCTAAAGAAAGAAGGCGGACCGCACCAAACCGGCCCGCAAATGTTCCACGGAGCACCCCCTTGCGTAAATCTCCCTTGCCAAGGGCTAGGTGTTCCGCGGTATGGCGTTTTTTTAAGGAAAGTGCGGACGACAAAAGAATTGTAGTTTGCAACCTGTGCCACACCAGAATGAGCCGAGGCATGAACACTAGCAACCACACCACCACCAGCATGATCCGACACATGGCATCCAAGCACCGTAATAAGTGGGAGGAACGCCCGGATCGCCAATCTGTGTCTGCAGGCCACACCACTGCCTCCTCTTCCCGTGTTTTCGGTGCCGGCCAATCGCCTGTCGAAGGCGCAGGCCCGCATACCTCCCGGCCTGCACCTGTACCATCTGAAGCACCATCAGCGACCACATCCACTTCCCTGTCCCAGCGCAGCGTCCAAATGTCGTTACCCCAGGCATTTGAGCGCAAGCGAAAATACCCAGCCACCCACCCCCAGGCCATAGCACTAACCTCACACCTTTCCAAATTACTAGCCATCGAAATGCTGCCATTTAGGCTTGTGGACACTGAGTCCTTCCGCAGCCTGATGGCAGCAGCTGTCCCTCGGTACGCAGTCCCCAGCCGCCACTACTTTTCCCGGTGTGCCGTCCCCGCCTTACACCACCATGTGTCCCGTAACATCACCCGTGCCCTGACCAAAGCAGTTACTGGGAAGGTCCACTTAACGACTGACACATGGACAAGTGCTTGTGGCCAGGGACGCTACATTTCCCTGACTGCACACTGGGTGAATGTCGTGGAGGCTGGGAGCGACTCGGACCCTGGGATGGCACAGGTGCTACCCACGCCGAGGATTGCGGGCCCTACCTCCATCAGGGTTTCCGCCAGCACCTACGTTATTGGCTCCTCCTCCTCCTCCTCCGTTTCCACCTCCGAATTCTCTGCGCGCAGCGCCACTCACCCATCAGCCGGTAGCTGGAAGCAGTGTAGCACTGCAGTGGGGAAGCGTCAACAGGCCGTGCTGAAGCTGATCTGCCTTGGGGACAAACAGCACACGGCCTCAGAGCTGTTGCAGGGGATTAGTCACCAGACCGAGCAGTGGCTCTCGCCACTCAACCTGCAACCAGGCATGGTTGTGTGTGATAATGGGCGTAACTTGGTGGCGGCTTTGGAGCTCGGCAAGCTCACACACGTACCATGCCTAGCGCATGTATTTAATTTAGTGGTTCAGCGATTTCTAAAAACCTACCCCAATTTGCATGATCTCTTGACCAAGGTGCGCCGCGTGTGTGCACATTTCCGTAAGTCATCTACAGTTCCAGCCGGCCTGTTGACGCTGCAGCAGCGCTTACAATTGCCAGCTCACCGGCTGCTGTGTGACGTGAGCACGCGCTGGAACTCCACCTTCCACATGTTGGCCCGGCTTTGTGAGCAGCAGAGGGCAGTAGTGGAGTACCAGCTGTTACACGGTCGTCGCCTCTCCGTTCAACTTCCTCTAATCAGAAGTGAGGAGTGGGAATGGATGTCAGACCTCTGTGAGGTTTTACGCAATTTTGAGGAATCGACACAGATGGTGAGCGGCGATAACGCTATTATCAGTGTAACCATCCCACTTCTGTGTCTACTGAAACGCTCGCTGCTCACAATTAAAACCGACGCTTTGCATGTGGAAGAGGTGGAAATGGGGGAGGAAGAGCTTACACAAGGTGATAGCCAGAGCACCCTCACTTCGTCTTCTCAGCGACAATTGGAGGAGGCGGAGGAGGAGGAGGAAGACACGGTTGCCTCCGCTACAGAGGGTAACCATGGAACTTTATTTCCATCTCTTCAGCGTGGGTGGGCAGAAGAGGAGGAAGAGGATGAGGAGATTGAGAGTCATCCTCCTGGTGAGGACAGCGAAATCTTGCCTGTTGGTACTCTGGCACACATGGCTGACTTTATGTTAGGCTGCCTTTCCCGTGACCCACGCGTTATACGCATTTTAGACAACACGAATTACTGGGTGTTCACCCTTCTGGACCCCCGCTACAAAGAGAATTTCTCATCTCTCATTCCTCCGGTGGAGAGGACAAGCAAAATGGTGCAATACCAGAAGGTTCTTGTCGAAAAATTGCTCCAAAATTTTCCATCTGACAACGCTGGCGGCAGAGTACGTGCTACCTTGGCCAACCGAGAAGGGGAGAAAAGGGGAGCACACAGCAGTTCCGACAAAGGCAGGGCAACACTCTCCAAGGCGTGGGACACCTTCATGACACCCCGCCAGCACCCTCACCCTGATGCGCGGCCTAGTGTCACAAGGAGGGAAAAGTTTTGGAAGATGGTGAAGGAGTACGTAGCAGACCGTGTCAGCGTCCTCACTGATCCCTCTGTGCCTTACAACTACTGGGTGTCCAAGCTGGACACGTGGTATGAACTGGCACTCTACGCCTTGGAGGTGCTGGCCTGCCCTGCCGCCAGAGTTCTGTCTGAGCGGGTATTTAGTGCTGCTGGTGGCATCATAACAGATAAGCGTATCCGCCTTTCCACCGAAAATGCTGATAGGTTGACACTTATAAAAATGAACAAGGCCTGGATTTCCCCTGACTTCTCCACTCCACTGGAGGAAAGCCCCGGGTGAACATAAAGTCACTTTAGATATGTTATTTACAATGATGGGAATACTCTGTATTCCCATTCACCCCTTCCACCCAAAAAACGGGTATATGGTTGACTCTTAATCTTCTCATCCTCCTCCTCCTCTTCCATATGCCCTGTGATATAATTTTTATATAGGGCCAGCTCACCAGCGGGCCCTGTGATATAATTTTTATATAGGGCCAGCTCACCAGCGGGCCCTGTTTGACAATTTTTGTATAGGTCAGCTCACCAGCGGGCCTTCTCATATAATGTTTTATTGGGTCAGCTCTCTAGCGGGCCCTCTCATATAATGTTTTATAGCGTCAGCTCACTAGCGGGCCTTCGCATATAATGTTTAGGATGGTCAGCTCCGCAGCAGACCCTCACCCATAATGTTTTAGATGGTCGGCTCAGCAGCAGACCCTCATTCCTAATGTTTTAGATGGTCAGCTTAGCGGCATGCCCTCGCCCCTAATGTTTTAGAGGGTCACCAGCAGGCCATTAATCCTAATTTTTCAAGGGTGTGTATGATGCCCTCCTTTATGTGTAATAAAGGGTGTATTGGAGTGACATTTCAGTCTAATTTTGGCAGCCCTTTCACTTAGTGCATAGGCTTTATCAGTGTTGGACCACTACCTGAACTATTGTACCACAATGTGAATGAGGCCCTCCATTTTGTGATATACAGGCTGTATCGGAGTGCCTCAGGTCCTCCCATTGAATTAAATAGGGCTGGGGTGTTCGACAGAGCAGAAGGTAGTTCTTGGCTTCATCCACTAAGTCACTTCGTCACTTTTACTCAATGGATCAGACCCCACTGTTCCGACTATAAATTTTGGACTTAACAAGGGCAAACGGACATGTTGTAAAACCTGTGGTAGCTGCGGCCTCCGTTCCTGAATGCTGTACCTTACCCGGGCCATAACCACGTTGAACACCTGCTTTACGCTGCGCAGGTTTCCCTCTTAATCATGGCCCCAGTTCTGAAAAATCAATGAAATTTTTTGCAGAATTTGCAGATGATATACAAGTAAATATACAGCAAATACTGTTTGGTAACAATTTTTCGCCTACAATCGTTTTTATCTTCCTTTTTGTGTGTTTTACGGTCAGTCTGTAAAAATGGCGTACTACGGGCGAAACATCGTTCCCAGCAGCGACGTTGGAGTCCAAGATGCATCCAGACATCCTCCCTATGCTGTCCCTGAACCATTTCTGTGGTGTTTCCATCATTTTCTGACCTTTTCCTATGAACCAGGCACCCTCCCCTCATCAGAGCAGGGGGTGCCTGGTGTAATGCTCGAGTCCTCCCATTGACTTCAATGGGGCTCGGGTGCTCGGCCGAGCACTTGAGCCTCCGGGGGCGCTCGGCCAGAGCACCCGAACACCCGAGCATCGGGGTGCTCGATCATCACTAGTCACTACCAGTGTCCTGTCTGTGCTGCCTCCGCTAACCCTAGCATTCTAGGGATTGGTCACTGCCAGTGTTCTGTCTGTGCTGCCTCCACTGACCCTAGCATTCTAGGGATTGGTCACTACCAGTGTCCTGTCTGTGCTGTCTCCGCTAACCCTAGCGTTCTGGGAATTTGGTCACTGCCAGTGTCCTGTCTGTGTTGCCTCCGCCTCCTAGGGAGTTGCCCTGCAGTTACCCATCGCCATATCTCACCTTACTGTGGTGTGGGACTGTTGTGGTTCTTCTGTTCCTGTACCTGTCCACGGATCAAGCCTACAGTTTCCTATTGTTTATTACACTGTGATTTTTCCGTCCATCCTGACCTGCATGAGATTTGGGAAGTACTAAGGTACGGACGTCATTTGGACCTGAGTAGGGTGATTGTTTTCTGCTTATTTTCAATAAAGCTTTAAACCTTACCTGTCTGAGTGTTCTTACAAACTGTGACACTACCCCTACTAGTTACTATCTACAAAACACAAAATACGAGGATAGCTATTCTGTTTGTAAGGTTGTTGCAGGTCATTAAGTAACTGTCACTGTATTCTGATCTGTAATGTCACTTAAAGCACTTAGATATTTTAGTGTTTAGTTCATAAAGAAAGAAACCAGGTAATAAACAGTTTTAACATTCTGGATTTTGGGGCCTTAGAATTAACCCACTGCACACCCCTTTGGCAATCAAAGTGTTAATAGGGTTTCTTTGCCTGTGTAATTTAAAGTGGAATTACACTATATAATAGTGAAGGTGATTTTGAAAGAGCTTTCACAGTTATGTATATTTATGTTAGTTAACTTTATTTAACATAATTGTTTAGGAGTTATTTAGCTTTGTTTATATGTCTGTTTACGGTAATTCGGCAGTACTTGTCAGCACAGCCTGTTGTGTCATATACTAACATTCCACTCACCAGTCCAACTGCCATTTCCTACAGGAAGTACAGGCTAGTTTGTATAAACAGATAAATGATGCTAAATATCTCCTAAACTAGAGATTTAAAGGATATTATTACTATCATTATTACTATCCCCATGTTGTAGTCCTTACAATTCTGAATTCAACGATACCAGAGGCATCTCTCAAGCCTTTATGGTTTGAGAGATATCCACTTTCAAATTTCCCTCTCCATCTCTCTATCCTGACGTTAGCATTCTATCTTAAAGCAGGGGAATCCGGTCCCAGGACCAGCAGCGGCTCTGCAGGAGTCCTGAGATATCGTTATAGAAACAGAAATCCTTCACTAAAATGGTCTTCTACATGTGCTTGCAAACCAAGCACATGAAGAAGACCATTTTAATGAAGGATTTCTGTTTCTATAACACGATCTTAGGACTGCTGCAGAGCCGCCGCTTGCTCACTGACCAGATTCCCCTGCTCTCGGCTAGAACGCTGACGTCAGGGGAAAAGCCAAAGAGAGGGAACTTTGAAAGCAGATATCTCTCAAAACATAAAGGTTTGAGAGATACCGCTGGAATCGTTGAATTCTGAATTTTAAGGGCTACAACATGGGGGATAGTAATAATGAAGTATTACTATCCCTTTAAATAATGTCTCACTTAATAGATGATTTTGAAAGACCTATCATAAACACCCAAGTATATATAATGTATTCGTTCCACTTTAATGTGAAATGTCAGTATCAGTTACACATCTAGACCCCATATTTCAATATGCTTAGGTATATAAATGATATTGTATATTTGTCCAAATGTTTAATGTCTCTTCTAAATTATCGTAGCTGTACAATTCAGTTTAAGTGCAGAAGTAGATTTTTTAGTAAATATGATTAAAATTGAAGAGATGGAAGTGAGAGTTAAAATGCTAAATCTGAAAAAATATCTGTTATTAAACCTTTGAGTGTCAGGTGTGCAGCTCAGAGGAAGGGCAAGGTATCTTCCTATTCCTCTGGTACTCAAAGGGTTAATTAATAAAAATGTTTTTGATAAATAAAACCATAGCCATATCCCTACTACAATGACACATTTACTGTAAGATTACTGATAGAACTCTTAGGTCCCTATTCACAAGAACAGAAGTGCAACTCTCACACAAACCAACTGCACCACAGGGAACAATTACACGTCTCCTAATTCCAATTTATCTAAATGTCGATATTTTTAACCTCTTGCACTAGAGAGGCCTGCAACACATTGCTTCACAATGCACTGGAGATCTCTTTAGCATTCAAGGGGTTAAAAAATCCACAAATAGATCAATGTGAGTTCTAGAAACTTTATTTCTCTCCTATTGTGCAACTGGTTTGCTTTAGAGTTGCTCCTACTTCCTTTTGTGTATAAGGACCACGATCTCTACTGTAACTCCTAGGTCTAGATTCACTAAAGGTCGATGCTGTGGCAATATGATCTTGTCGATGTGTTCAAAACACTTCGACATTTTTATCTACACACACATTGACATATTCACTAAAATTGCCGAATACAAGTGGAGGAGTGGAAAAGGTCCCTATTAGCATACAGGATTGTCAAAGTGCTGTAGATATGGAAGGGATGTCCTTCCTTCACACATCACCCACACTAAGACAATTCTGACGTTGCACAGCATTCTCTCTGCTTCCCTATTTAGCCAGTACGGGAGTGAATAGAATGCTTTCAGCACCATGGACAGCATTGAGTGCCATAGGGATGTGCATTACTCACCACTGTGGCACTCAAAGGGTTAAAATAAAAACAATAGTACACCAAGCACTACACAGTTTTCCCCTTATCCATGTAACATATATTATACATGTTGTGCACTCCAAGGAGGACAAGACTAGGGGTTCACACAACATCTTATAGGTATTTGTGGGCTGCCACTTGCCTCCCTGGCCTTGTTCCCTTGTCCAGTGTTAGCCATAAAACCCCATATACACCGCTTGGCCCCCACACTTGTTTCCTTGACCACTGGTAACCACAGATCCCCATGTACACTGTCTGACCCTCTCCAGCCTTTTGCCCTTCCCACTGCTAGCCATGAAGCTGGGGGTGTCAGGCGGTGTATATGGGGTTAACACACAATGTTGTTGTTCCCCATGCTGCACAACATGTTAGAAATCTAACATACAGTGCCCCACTTCAAAATATTAACCCCCCCTTAGTAATTTGGCATATATTGCTCCCTTTCGACATACTAACTTTCTCCATTTGCATTTCGATATATAGTGCTACATTCCGACATTCTTCTTTCTCCAGTTTTATTCCACATACACTGCCCTCCTTGTATATGAAATGTAGAAGTGTTTTGAATACATCCTATTGCCTCAGCATTGACCTTTAGTGAATCTATCTAACACTTAACTTGACACTTCTCCATTGGTTTCGATGTTTTAAGGTGTTAACTTGACACTTCTCCATTTATTTTGTCCTTAGAGACCATGAGTGAATGTATTCTGCGCTGCTTTAGTTGACGCAACAATGGTTTTGAAACTGTTGTTGTGGCTTATACGCCTCAACTATGAGGCACAGGATTACCGACAGAAATGATTCAACAAAATGCGTGGTGAAACTGAACACATGGCTTTGAATACCATTTACCTGTTGTCTTTACGTGATTCCTATGGGCTTTTTTTGACTGGCGGTGTGTAGAAATACTTCAGTTTAGTTTTAGAAACATGGGGATTTGAATACAGAACTCTGACCTAAAACTACAGTGCCTGATTTTTTCTTAACCCTTTGAGTGCCAGAGGAGTATGCAACACATTGCTCTGCAATGAGTTGCGTACCCCTCTGGCACGCAAAGGGTTAACTCCAACACTTACACCGGGATCAAGGTATACAGCCACATAACTTGACTATTAACCCTTTGAGTACCATAGGGGTAGCAAATGCATTGCAAAGCAATGTGTTCCTACCTCTCTGGCACTCAGAGGGTTAAATATTCAGTACATCTACAAGGAAACACTATGGATGTGAACAATATATGCTGGATTTGAAAGGGACAAGTTATTATGTCAGATTGGAGCACTATATGGCAAATTACTAAGTGGACTTAATATGTTGAAGGGCGGCACTGTATATCAGATTTCTAACATGTTGTGCAGCATGGGGAACAGCCCCATATACACTGCCTGACACCCCCAGCCTTGTTCCTTTGACTAGGCAGTGGCCATGGGGATTTGTGGGTAGTACTGGGCAAGGGCAAAAGGCTAGGGAGGGTCAGACATTGTAGATGGGGATCTTTGGTTACCAGTTGTCAAAGGAACAAGTGTAAGGGCCAAGAAGTGCATTTGGAGTTCTATGGATACAACTGGGCAAAGGAACAAGGCTGGGGAGACAAATGGTAGCCACAAATTCCTATAGACGCTGTGTGAACCCCCAGTCTTGTCCCCCTGGTAGTGCACAACATGTATAATAAATGATACATAGGTTATAGAGGAAAATGATTTAGTGCTTGTTCTACTATTTTTTTATTTTAACCCTTTGAGTGCCACAGCAGTAAGCAATGCACATCCCTATGGCACTCAAAGCTGTCCATGGTGCTGAAAGCATTCTGGTCACTCCCCTACTGGCCAAGTAGGGAAGCAGAGAGAATGCTCTTCAACTTCAGAATTGTCGCAGTGTTGGTGATGTGTGAAGGGAGGAAATCCCTTCCACACCGTCAACAGGTCACAACCCTGCTTGTTATTGCTTGATGGCTATTACAGCATAGGAATGTACAAGGAGATCGATCCCAACTTCAATAACCTGAGGTAGGTGAAGTTGCGACTGTGAACTCCAACAGTAGACGCTGCTATCGGAGTTTAGTGAATGTGATGAAGTGTTACATTAACATCTCAACACACCCCCTTGCATATAAAACTGTCTCATTATGCTTCATTTCCATAAGCAAATAGTCCATTGTCGATGTTATCAATGAAAATTCGATAACCTGGATTGATGCCGATATGGGCATACTTTTGTCGGAGTGCTGGTGATGTGATGTCATAGAATATTGAATACTGTTGATGTACCTTCGACACTGCTCCTACAGGACATCAACATTTTTAGCCCTATTTAGTGATGATCGAGCACCCCGATGCTCGGGTGTTCGGGTGCTCTGGCCGAGCGCCCCCGGAGGCTCGAGTGCTCGGCCGAGCACCCGAGCCCCATTGAAGTCAATGGGAGGACTCGAGCATTACACCAGGCACCCCCTGCTCTGATGAGGGGAGGGTGCCTGGTTCATAGGAAAAGGTCAGAAAATGATGGAAAAACCACAGAAATGGTTCAGGGACAGCATAGGGAGGATGTCTGGATGCATCTTGGACTCCAACGTCGCTGCTGGGAACAATGTTTCGCCCGTAGTACGCCATTTTTACAGACTGACCGTAAAACACACAAAAAGGAAGATAAAAACGATTGTAGGCGAAAAATTGTTACCAAACAGTATTTGCTGTATATTTACTTGTATATCATCTGCAAATTCTGCAAAAAATTTCATCGATTTTTCGGAACTGGGGCCATGATTAAGAGGGAAACGTGCGCAGCGTAAAGCAGGTGTTCAACGTGGTTATGGCCCGGGTAAGGTACAGCATTCAGGAACGGAGGCCGCAGCTACCACAGGTTTTACAACATGTCCGTTTGCCCTTGTTAAGTCCAAAATTTATAGTCGGAACAGTGGGGTCTGATCCATTGAGTAAAAGTGACGAAGTGACTTAGTGGATGAAGCCAAGAACTACCTTCTGCTCTGTCGAACACCCTAGCCCTATTTAATTCAATGGGAGGACCTGAGGCACTCCGATACAACCTGTATATCACAAAATGGAGGGCCTCATTCACATTGTGGTACAATAGTTCAGGTAGTGGTCCAACACTCATAAAGCCTATGCACTAAGTGAAAGGGCTGTCAAAAATTAGACTGAAATGTCACTCCAATACAACCTTTATTACACATAAAGGAGGGCATCATACACACCCTTGAAAAATTAGGATTAATGGCCTGCTGGTGACCCTCTAAAACATTAGGGGCGAGGGCATGCCGCTAAGCTGACCATCTAAAACATTAGGAATGAGGGTCTGCTGCTGAGCCAACCATCTAAAACATTATGGGTGAGGGTCTGCTGCGGAGCTGACCATCCTAAACATTATATGCGAAGGCCCGCTAGTGAGCTGACGCTATAAAACATTATATGAGAGGGCCCGCTAGAGAGCTGACCCAATAAAACATTAAATGAGAAGGCCCGCTGGTGAGCTGACCTATACAAAAATTGTCAAACAGGGCCCGCTGGTGAGCTGGCCCAATATAAAAATTATATCACAGGGCCCGCTGGTGAGCTGGCCCTATATAAAAATTATATCACAGGGCCCGCTGGTGAGCTGGCCCTATATAAAAATTATATCACAGGGTATATGGAAGAGGAGGAGGAGGATGAGAAGATTAAGAGTCAACCATATACCCGTTTTTTGGGTGGAAGGGGTGAATGGGAATACAGAGTATTCCCATCATTGTAAATAACATATATAAAGTCACTTTATGTTCACCCGGGGCTTTCCTCCAGTGGAGTGGAGAAGTCAGGGGAAATCCAGGCCTTGTTCATTTTTATAAGTGTCAACCTATCAGCATTTTCTGTGGAAAGGCGGATACGCTTATCTGTTATGATGCCACCAGCAGCACTAAATACCCGCTCAGACAGAACGCTGGCGGCAGGGCAGGCCAGCACCTCCAAGGCGTAGAGTGCCAGTTCATACCACGTGTCCAGCTTGGACACCCAGTAGTTGTAAGGCACAGAGGGATCATTGAGGACGCTGACACGGTCTGCTACGTACTCCTTCACCATCTTCCAAAACTTTTCCCTCCTTGTGACACTAGGCTGCGCATCAGGGTGAGGGTGCTGGCGGGGTGTCATGAAGGTGTCCCACGCCTTGGAGAGTGTTGCCCTGCCTTTGTCGGAACTGCTGTGTGCTCCCCTTTTCTCCCCTTCTCGGTTGGCCAAGGTAGCACGTACTCTGCCGCCAGCGTTGTCAGATGGAAAATTTTGGAGCAATTTTTCGACAAGAACCTTCTGGTATTGCACCATTTTGTTTGTCCTCTCCACCGGAGGAATGAGAGATGAGAAATTCTCTTTGTAGCGGGGGTCCAGAAGGGTGAACTGTCACGGTTTATTATGACTCTCAGACACAAGTTTTAGGTAAAAAAAATCAATTTTATTGAAATAATAAATGATAACTTAGGATGGCAATAACATACATATATATATATATACAGAATATAGCACAGACAGAAGGCAGACTCTACCGGTCCTGTCAATATACCGGACAGGACAGTCTTTAGGCTCTACCGGCCTTGCCAATACCGGGTAAGGCAACCTGCAGATGGAATAGCATAACGGTTTTACCGGCCTTACCAAATTACCGGGCAAGGCAGCCTCAATAGATACACAATGTAGGCTCTACCGGCCCTGCCAATACCGGGTAAGGCAACCTCAGATGGAATGTGGTAAAAGGTTCTACCGGCCTTACCAATACCGGGCAGGGCAGCCCAGAGATAATAGCAGCAGTCAGATGGAACTGGCAAATTAGCAGAATCGTTAAGCAGCAAGGCTATGGAGCAAACCAGCGTCCGCACGCTGGAAACAACACTGAATAGTATAGCCGTTAGGCTTAGCGAGCAAACCAGTGACCGCACACTGGAGTAACAAGCGAGTAGTATAGCCGCAAGGCTTAGGAGCAAACCAGCGTCCGCACGCTGGGACCAACACAAATTTGTATAGCTGATAGGCTTTGGAGCAAACCAGTGACCGCACACTGGTGTAACAAGCGAGTTTGTATAGCCGCAAGGCTTAGGAGCAAACCAGCGTCCGCACGCTGGGACCAACACAGATTTGTATAGCTGAAAGGCTTTGGAGCAAACCAGTGACCGCACACTGGTGTAACAAGTGAGTTTGTATAGCCGCAAGGCTTAGGAGCAAACCAGCGTCCGCACGCTGGGACCAACACAGAATTGTATAGCTGATAGGCTTTGGAGCAAACCAGTGACCGCACACTGGTGTAACAAGCGAGTTTGTATAGCCGCAAGGCTTAGGAGCCAACCAGCGTCCGCACGGTGGGACCAACACAGATTTGTATAGCTGATAGGCTTTGGAGCAAACCAGTGACCGCACACTGGTGTAACAAGCGAGTTTGTATAGCCGCAAGGCTTAGGAGCAAACCAGCGTCCGCACGCTGGGACCAACACAGATATGTATAGCTGAAAGGCTTTGGAGCAAACCAGTGACCGTACACTGGTGTAACAAGTGAGTTTGTATAGCCGCAAGGCTTAGGAGCAAACCAGCGTCCGCACGCTGGGACCAACACAGATTTGTAGCAATGTCACCAACGCGACCAGGCAGAAGGTCGCCAGGATACTGAAGACAGGTGATGAGATGACAGGAACCAGCAACGATCAGTCAGGTCAGAAAACAGCAGAGAAGTTCAGCAGGAACTGCAACACCAGAGACTAGGCCGGAACCAGGACTGGAAGTACTTCAGCATGCAGGAAACACTGGAACAGTAGAGATCAGGAACTCAGGAACACATGAGATCAGGAACTCTGGAACAGAGGCCCAGCTATCACTAGCATAGTGATAGCAAGAAGGTCAGAAACAACACGAAAGGGCACTCAAAGGGTGCCCAATCCAGGTTTAAATAGTCAATAAGAGGCGGGCTATCTGCAGACAGCCAATAGAAGCCCCCTACTGGTGACAGACAAGTAACTGCAGCAAATCACGGCACCGTGATAGTACCCCCCTTTCAAAGACCCCCTCTCCTAGAATAGGGTTTAGGTTTCTGCGGGTAATTGGCATGAAAGGCCCTAGTTAACCTAGGTGCATGAAGGTCCGTACTATCCACCCATGACCGATCCTCAGGACCATACCCTTTCCAATGTACCAGGTACTGTACCCTTCCTCTAAGCCTACGGGAATCAATAATGCTCTGAACCTCGTACTCCTCCTGGCCCTCGACCTCAACAGGTCCTGGCACCACAGGTGTGGTAGTATAGCGATTGCAAACCAGAGGCTTAAGAAGGGACACATGGAACACATTATGGATACGCATGGATGCAGGTAGGTCTAGTGCATAGGAGACAGGGTTAATTTTGCGAATAACTCTGTATGGACCAATAAACCGAGGAGCCAACTTATTAGACGGAACCTGCAGCTTGAGATTTCTGGAGGAAAGCCATACTCTATCCCCAACCTGAAAGGAAACCGCTGGAAGCCTTCTGCGATTAGCATGGCGCTGATGACGCTGAAATGACTGACCAAGTGCCCTCTGAACTTGTGCCCATGTGGAACGGAGTTGCTCGATATGCTCATCCAGAGCTGGAATCTGTTGCGTCTGAAATGAGTCTGGAAGCAAACAGGGCTGGAACCCATAATTAATCAGAAACGGAGAGCTCCCAGATGAAGAATTGACCGCACAGTTCCTGGCGAACTCTGCCCAAGGCAACAAGTCGGACCAATTATCATGATGGTCAGTAACGAAACAACGGAGAAATTGTTCCAAGCCCTGATTAGCTCGTTCAGTGGCTCCATTGGTCTGGGGATGGTAGGCAGAGGAGAAGGACAGCTGTATGCCCATCTGTTGGCAAAATGCCCTCCAAAATCTAGACACAAACTGGCTCCCCCTGTCAGACACCAGTACCCTAGGCACTCCATGCAACCGGAATACTTCTCTGGCGAACACCATTGCCAATTCCTTCGCTGAAGGAAGACCACGGAGGGGCACGAAATGAGCCATTTTAGAAAACCTGTCCACCACCATGAATATAAAGGAGTACCCCTTCGACATAGGCAACTCTCCCATAAAATCAATGGAAACATGAGACCAGGGGCGTTCGCCATTAGGCACCGGTTGAAGCAAGCCCACAGGGAGATGTCTCGGGGTCTTAGCGCGGGCGCAGGTGGCACAGGCATTCGTAAATTCGGCACAATCGTTTCTCATGGAAGGCCACCAAAATAACTGAGAAAGGGACCATAACAATTGGTCTCTACCAATATGTCCCGCAGCCTTAGAGGAATGGTAGGTTTCGAGCAGCCTAGTACGAAATGATTCAGCGACAAAACATTTGCCCACTGGGGTTTCATGGGGAGCGGACCCCTGAGAGGCCAGGATCTCCTCCCCTAGAGGAGAAGTGATACTCGTGCGTATAGTAGCCAGTATTCTATCAGGTTGGATGATAGGAGCTGGTGCTTCCACTCTGTCACTGTCGGCCTCAAATTGTCTTGACAGTGCATCAGCCCTGATATTTTTTGACCCTGGCAAATATGATACAATGAAATTAAATCGAGACAGGAACAGTGCCCACCTGGCCTGACGAGAGGACAATCTCTTGGCCTCCGAGAGATAGGTCAGATTCTTATGATCTGTTAGGATTAAGACAGGATTCTTAGTACCTTCAAGCAAATGACGCCATTCCTTAAGAGCAAGGATAATGGCCAATAATTCTCTGTCACCTATCTCATAGTGGCTTTGAGTGACAGTCAACTTTTTAGAGAAAAACCCACAAGGTCTGAGAGTTCCACCTTTCTCGTGTCGCTGCGAAAGTACTGCCCCGACCCCAATATCTGAGGCATCAACCTCTAACGTAAATGGAAGTAAAGGATTGGGGTGGGATAACACAGGAGCCGCAGCAAATGCCAGCTTCAAATTCTCAAAGGCTTTCTCAGCAGATACCGGCCAACAAGAAGGATTAGCACCCTTGTGCGTAAGATCGGACAGAGGTTTGACAATGGAAGAAAAGTTCTTAATAAACCTCCTATAATAATTAGCGAAACCCAGGAAACGCTGTATGGCTTTAAGACCCTTGGGTTTTGGCCATTGTAGGACAGCTGACAACTTTTCTTTGTCCATGGCAATGCCATCATTGCCAATTATGAACCCCAAGAATGGCACACTGGTTCTATGAAACTCACATTTTTCCATTTTACAAAATAATTTGTTCTCACGGAGTCGTAGCAATACTGCGGATACATCTTTGATGTGCTGTGCCATGTTTTGGGAGTAAATCAGTATATCGTCGAGGTACACCACAACACATGTCTGTAACATATCTCTCAGAACATCATTTATCAGTTCCTGGAAAACTGCGGGTGCATTACACAGCCCAAAAGGCATTACTAGATACTCGTAGTGCCCAGCTCGAGTATTAAAGGCAGTTTTCCACTCATCACCTGCTCGAATGCGAACCAGATTGTAAGCGGCCCGTAGGTCCAACTTGGTAAATATCGAAGCGCCCTTAAGCCTGTCAAAAAGCTCGGTGATGAGTGGTATTGGGTATGCGTTTTTTGCCATTAGTTTATTCAAGCCCCGGTAGTCAATGCATGGTCTTAATTCGCCATTTTTCTTTTTTACAAAAAAGAACCCAGCCCCAGCTGGAGAGGTAGATTTACGTATGATCCCTCTAGCAAGGGCATCAGAAATGTAATCCTCCATAGCCTTATTTTCATCACAAGATAATGGATAAGTGCGTCCTTTCGGAGGTACTGCACCAGGCTGCAATTCAATGCAACAATCATAAGGTCTATGCTGGGGTAGCATACTAGCCTCTCCTTTGCTAAAAACATCGCCAAACTGTTGGTACACATCCGGCATAGCAGAGGAGGTGCACATGACCTTAATAGGCTGGATGACGCACTTGTCCATACAAAACTGGGACCAAGCAGCAATTTCACACTTTTTCCAATCGAATTGTGGGTTATGTAACTGTAACCACGGAAATCCCAATATCACCGCATGGTGCGGGGAATTAATCAGTTGAAACTGCTGCTCTTCTCTGTGAAGTGCCCCAATAGTCATAGACAATGGCATAGTTTCAAATATAACCTGAGGCGGTTCTAAGGGTCTACCATCAATCGCTTCAATAGTCAAGGGGTTTTCTCTTTCAATGCGTGGAACTCCGTGCAATTCAGCAAAGGTATTATCCATAAAATACCCTGCTGCACCGGAGTCAACCAAGGCCAAAACCTCCACAGAGCGTTGTGCCCAAGACAATACCACCTGTATGGTGGGTTTCATTATGCCCGACACTGGGGACGATTGTACACCACCTAGGGCCTGTCCCCCAAGATACCCTAGGTGTGTGCGTTTCCCGGACGTACCGGACAGGAATTTAGCAAGTGCCCTTTTTTACCGCAGTATAAACATAACCCTTGTTTTTTGCGATATAGTCTCTCTGCCTTGGATAGTCTAGTGAAGCCTATTTCCATAGGTTCACTTGTTTCCCGTACTGGTTCACTAGACTTCAATGCCAAGGGAGGGATGGGTGGGCAAAACATGCTACTAGGCTCATTATTTTTTGACCGTAACTTACGATCTCTGGCAATTGATCTCTCACGTATTCTGGAGTCAATTATCATAACATACTCAATGTAATCATCTAGATCAATAGGTAGATCTTTAGCAGCGATTTCGTCTTTAATGTGGTCATTCAGGCCTTGAGAGAAGGCTGCCAATAATGCCTCGTTATTCCAACCTACCTCTGCTGCCAATGTGCGGAATTCGATGGCATAGTCGCCGACTGTACGCCTGCCCTGTTGTATCTCCATAAGGCGTTTGGCAGCAGAGGTGGTTCTACCAGGAGGCTCAAACACTCTTCGAAAGGAACGCACAAATTCACTAAAGTTCTTAGTACAAGGTTTAGCATTCTCCCACAAGGGGTTAGCCCAGGCCAATGCTCTGCCAGTGAGCAGTGATATCGTGAACCCCACTTTACTACGATCATTGGGAAATGCGTGTGCCGTCAATTCCATAAAGATTTCGAGTTGATTGATGAACCCTCTGCAGAGACTAGGGTCACCATCATATCTTAGCGGCAAGGGTGCAGAAGCCGTTAACCCTTTAACAGTACCCCCTAGGGGTCTGGTATCACTTTCCGGTGTCTGACTTGGCGAGACCACCGGGCTAGAGCTAGATTGGTCAGCAGGTACCGTGCGTTCAAGGATCGTTTGAATTGCAACTGCCAACTGATCCAAACGTTGCTCGAGCACATCCATCCTCCAGTGGATATTCTGTGCGTTACCTTCACCCTTGCTGTCTGAGGTCATGGCCCTTTCGTACTGTCACGGTTTATTATGACTCTCAGACACAAGTTTTAGGTAAAAAAAATCAATTTTATTGAAATAATAAATGATAACTTAGGATGGCAATAACATACATATATATATATATATATACAGAATATAGCACAGACAGAAGGCAGACTCTACCGGTCCTGTCAATATACCGGACAGGACAGTCTTTAGGCTCTACCGGCCTTGCCAATACCGGGTAAGGCAACCTGCAGATGGAATAGCATAACGGTTTTACCGGCCTTACCAAATTACCGGGCAAGGCAGCCTCAATAGATACACAATGTAGGCTCTACCGGCCCTGCCAATACCGGGTAAGGCAACCTCAGATGGAATGTGGTAAAAGGTTCTACCGGCCTTACCAATACCGGGCAGGGCAGCCCAGAGATAATAGCAGCAGTCAGATGGAACTGGCAAATTAGCAGAATCGTTAAGCAGCAAGGCTATGGAGCAAACCAGCGTCCGCACGCTGGAAACAACACTGAATAGTATAGCCGTTAGGCTTAGCGAGCAAACCAGTGACCGCACACTGGAGTAACAAGCGAGTAGTATAGCCGCAAGGCTTAGGAGCAAACCAGCGTCCGCACGCTGGGACTAACACAGATTTGTATAGCTGATAGGCTTTGGAGCAAACCAGTGACCGCACACTGGTGTAACAAGCGAGTTTGTATAGCCGCAAGGCTTAGGAGCAAACCAGCGTCCGCACGCTGGGACCAACACAGATTTGTATAGCTGAAAGGCTTTGGAGCAAACCAGTGACCGCACACTGGTGTAACAAGTGAGTTTGTATAGCCGCAAGGCTTAGGAGCAAACCAGCGTCCGCACGCTGGGACCAACACAGAATTGTATAGCTGATAGGCTTTGGAGCAAACCAGTGACCGCACACTGGTGTAACAAGCGAGTTTGTATAGCCGCAAGGCTTAGGAGCAAACCAGCGTCCGCACGGTGGGACCAACACAGATTTGTATAGCTGATAGGCTTTGGAGCAAATCAGTGACCGCACACTGGTGTAACAAGCGAGTTTGTATAGCCGCAAGGCTTAGGAGCAAACCAGCGTCCGCACGCTGGGACCAACACAGATATGTATAGCTGAAAGGCTTTGGAGCAAACCAGTGACCGTACACTGGTGTAACAAGTGAGTTTGTATAGCCGCAAGGCTTAGGAGCAAACCAGCGTCCGCACGCTGGGACCAACACAGATTTGTAGCAATGTCACCAACGCGACCAGGCAGAAGGTCGCCAGGATACTGAAGACAGGTGATGAGATGACAGGAACCAGCAACGATCAGTCAGGTCAGAAAACAGCAGAGAAGTTCAGCAGGAACTGCAACACCAGAGACTAGGCCGGAACCAGGACTGGAAGTACTTCAGCATGCAGGAAACACTGGAACAGTAGAGATCAGGAACTCAGGAACACATGAGATCAGGAACTCAGGAACACTGGAACAGAGGCCCAGCTATCACTAGCATAGTGATAGCAAGAAGGTCAGAAACAACACGAAAGGGCACTCAAAGGGTGCCCAATCCAGGTTTAAATAGTCAATAAGAGGCGGGCTATCTGCAGACAGCCAATAGAAGCCCCCTACTGGTGACAGACAAGTAACTGCAGCAAATCACGGGCACCGTGATATGAACACCCAGTAATCCGTGTTGTCTAAAATGCGTATAACGCGTGGGTCACGGGAAAGGCAGCCTAACATAAAGTCAGCCATGTGTGCCAGAGTACCAACAGGCAAGATTTCGCTGTCCTCACCAGGAGGATGACTCTCAATCTCCTCATCCTCTTCCTCCTCTTCTGCCCACCCACGCTGAAGAGATGGAAATAAAGTTCCATGGCTACCCTCTGTAGCGGAGGCAACCGTGTCTTCCTCCTCCTCCTCCGCCTCCTCCAATTGTCACTGAGAAGACGAAGTGAGGGTGCTCTGGCTATCACCTTGTGTAAGCTCTTCCTCCCCCATTTCCACCTCTTAAACATGCAAAGCGTCGGTTTTAATTGTGAGCAGCGAGTGTTTCAGTAGACACAGAAGTGGGATGGTTACACTGATAATAGCGTTATCGCCGCTCACCATCTGTGTCGATTCCTCAAAATTGCGTAAAACCTCACAGAGGTCTGACATCCATTCCCACTCCTCACTTCTGATTAGAGGAAGTTGAACGGAGAGGCGACGACCGTGTAACAGCTGGTACTCCACTACTGCCCTCTGCTGCTCACAAAGCCGGGCCAACATGTGGAAGGTGGAGTTTCAGCGCGTGCTCACGTCACACAGCAGCCGGTGAGCTGGCAATTGTAAGCGCTGCTGCAGCGTCAACAGGCCGGCTGGAACTGTAGATGACTTACGGAAATGTGCACACACGTGGCGCACCTTCGTCAAGAGATCATGCAAATCGGGGTAGGTTTTTAGAAATCGCTGAACCACTAAATTAAATACATGCGCTAGGCATGGTACGTGTGTGAGCTTGCCGAGCTCCAAAGCCGCCACCAAGTTACACCCATTATCACACACAACCATGCCTGGTTGCAGGTTGAGTGGCGAGAGCCACTGCTTGGTCTGGTGACTAATCCCCTGCAACAGCTCTGAGGCCGTGTGCTGTTTGTCCCCAAGGCAGATCAGCTTCAGCACGGCCTGTTGACGCTTCCCCACTGCAGTGCTACACTGCTTCCAGCTACCGGCTGATGGGTGAGTGGCGCTGCGCGCAGAGAATTCGGAGGTGGAAACGGAGGAGGAGGAGGAGGAGCCAATAACGTAGGTGCTGGCGGAAACCCTGATGGAGGTAGGGCCCGCAATCCTCGGCGTGGGTAGCACCTGTGCCATCCCAGGGTCCGAGTCGCTCCCAGCCTCCACGACATTCACCCAGTGTGCCGTCAGGGAAATGTAGCGTCCCTGGCCACAAGCACTTGTCCATGTGTCAGTCGTTAAGTGGACCTTCCCAGTAACTGCGTTGGTCAGGGCACGGGTGATGTTAAGGGACACATGGTGGTGTAAGGCGGGGACGGCACACCGGGAAAAGTAGTGGCGGCTGGGGACTGCGTACCAAGGGACAGCTGCTGCCATCAGGCTGCGGAAGGACTCAGTGTCCACAAGCCTAAATGGCAGCATTTCGATGGCCAGTAATTTGGAAAGGTGTGAGGTTAGTGCTATGGCCTGTGGGTGGGTGGCTGGGTATTTTCGCTTGCGCTCAAATGCCTGGGGTAACGACATTTGGACACTGCGCTGGGACAGGGAAGTGGATGTGGTCGCTGATGGTGCTTCAGATGGTACAGGTGCAGGGCGGGAGGTATGCGGGCCTGCGCCTTCGACAGGCGATTGGCCGGCACCGAAAACAGGGGAAGAGGAGGCAGTGGCGTGGCCTGCAGATACAGATTGGCGATCCGGGCGTTCCTCCCACTTATTACGGTGCTTGGATGCCATGTGTCGGATCATGCTGGTGGTGGTGAGGTTTCTAGTGTTCATGCCTCGGCTCATTCTGGTGTGGCACAGGTTGCAAACTACAATTTTTTTGTCGTCCGCACTTTCCTTTAAAAAACGCCATACCGCGGAACACCTAGCCCTTGGCAAGGGAGATTTACGCAAGGGGGTGTTCCGTGGAACATTTGCGGGCCGGTTTGGTGTGGTCCGCCTTCTTTCTTTAGCCACACCACTGCCTCTTCCAGCCTGTTGCGGTGCTGCAGATGGCTCACCCTCAGGACTGCTGTCATCGCTCGGCTCTCCACCTTCCCAGGTGGGGTCAGTGACCTCATCGTCCACCAAGTCCTCCTCCACTTCCTCACTCTGATCATCCTCCTCATTTCTTGATCCCACCACATCCTCAGTCATTGACAACTGTGTATCATCCTCCTCATCAAGGTCTTGAGACAGTAATTGTGGTTGATTTGATGGCAACTGTGTCTCATCATCATCATCCACTTCCTTTGACCTTAAATGCCGTTCCCCTCTGTCATCTTCTTGTGATTGGGTACCCTCTAGAGGTTGTGAATCAGGGCACAAGATCTCATGTTCCTCTGCAAGCGTGCTTGGAGAGAGGTTCAAATGAAGGATTGGTGATGAGACGAGCTCCTCACTATATCCCATGTGGGATCACTTCTTTGGCCAGACCCTCTATGGTGGGAGGAAGGATGATCAGGGTGAGGATTATGCTGACCAGACTCTTGGCTAGTGAGAGTGGACTTGGTGGAAGACAGGGTGGTGCTTAACCGACTGGAAGCAGTATCAGCTGAAATCCAACCGACCACCTGTTCGCAGTGGTCTGACCTCGAGAGTGATGTCCTGCGACGCCCTGTAAACTGAGACATGAAGCTAGGTATGGTGGATGTCTTTCTGTCTTGTGCTCTGGCACCAGGCACAGTTTCTACGCGTCCTGACCCGCGCCCTGAACTATCAGGATCACGTCCACTTCCCCGTCCCTTTTTACCCGCCTTCTTCATATTAAACGGAATATATGCCGGTAATCTGCGGCTAGGCACACGAAACAGAATGTGACGCTAATCTGCGGCTAGGCACAGTGAACGGAATATGTGACGTTAATTTGTGAATTTGCACACTAAACAATATGTGACGTTAATTTGTGAATTTGCACACTAAACAATATGTGACGCTAATCTGTGGCTAGGCACACTAAACAATATGTGACGTTAATCTGCGGCTAGGCACACTAAACAATATGTGACGCTAATCTGCGGCTAGGCACACGAAACAGAATGTGACGCTAATCTGCGGCTAGGCACACGAAACAGAATGTGACGCTAATCTGCGGCTAGGCACAGTGAACGGAATATGTGACGTTAATTTGTGAATTTGCACACTAAACAATATGTGACGTTAATTTGTGAATTTGCACACTAAACAATATGTGACGCTAATCTGCGGCTAGGCACACTAAACAATATGTGACGTTAATCTGCGGCTAGGCACACTAAACAATATGTGACGCTAATCTGCGGCTATGCACATGAAACAGAATATGATGCTAATCTGCGGCTAGGCACACGAAAGCACGTGACGCTAATCTGCGGCTAGGCACAGTGAACGGAATATGTGACGTTAATTTGTGAATTTGCACACTAAACAATATGTGACGTTAATTTGTGAATTTGCACACTAAACAATATGTGACGCTAATCTGCGGCTAGGCACACTAAACAATATGTGACGTTAATCTGCGGCTAGGCACACTAAACAATATGTGACGCTAATCTGCGGCTAGGCACACGAAACAGAATGTGATGCTAATCTGCGGCTAGGCACACGAAACAGAATGTGACGCTAATTTGCGGCTAGGCACAGTGAACGGAATATGTGACATTAATTTGTGAATTTGCACACTAAACAATATGTGACGTTAATTTGTGAATTTGCACACTAAACAATATGTGACGCTAATCTGCGGCTAGGCACACTAAACAATATGTGATGCTAATCTGCGGCTAGGCACACGAAACAGAATGTGACGCTAATCTGCGGCTAGGCACACGAAACAGAATGTGACGCTAATCTGCGGCTAGGCACTGTGAACGGAATATGTGACGTTAATTTGTGAATTTGCACACTAAACAATATGTGACGTTAATTTGTGAATTTGCACACTAAACAATATGTGACGCTAATCTGCGGCTAGGCACACGAAACAGAATGTGACGCTAATCTGCGGCTAGGCACAGTGAACGGAATATGTGACGTTAATTTGTGAATTTGCACACTAAACAGAATGTGACAATAATCTATGGCTAGGCACACGTTTAAAATGGCCCTTTTTGTCGCTGCGTTGTAAAATATTTGTCCCTGTGCACCTAGTACAATGTCACCTTAGAACATGTCCCCCCCCACAAAAAAATGAAATTCTGCCACCCCCAAAAAAAATTAAATGCTGCCCCCACACTCAACAGTCCTAAAAAGGACTTTTGGATATTGAAAGAGTTTCAACAATGTTATTCTCCCTACACTGACTTCCTGTGCATCTAGTATTATATGTCACCTTACTAATATCCCCCCCACAAAAAAAAGGAAATTGTGCCCCCCCAAACAAAATATAAATGCTGCCCCCACACACAACAGTCCTAAAAAGGACTTTTGGGTCTTGAAAGAGTACCAACAATTTTATTCTCCCTACACTGACTTTCCCTGCCTGATCGCATCTCTCCCTGGCTGAGAATGAGCCGAACTCGTGCGTCGGGTGCTATACAGCACCCGATCACGGGTTCTGGCCAGCCAATCAGTGTAATGCCAGCAGCCAACATGGCTGCTGGCATTACACTGATGTCAGAGCCTCCCCGCACGTTTATTGGCTGCGCAGCAGCCGCGAAACGTGCGGGGAGGAGACCCGAACATGGCGGGCGAGCACATGCGGTACTCGTACGAGTACCGCCATGTGCCGAGCAGAGCGATGCTCGAGCCAAATCGAGCTTCGGCCGAGCATGCTCGCTCATCACTAGCCCTATTTGAATGTTAGTGAATCTAGGCCCTAGATTGCCAAGCCTGTATGAATGTATATCTTTATTTATATGGCACCACTCAGAGTACGCAGAGCTTTATAATAAAAGTATGTTACAATAAAAAAAAGAGAGTACTATGTGTCACAGTCATAGAAACAATATGAGAGAGATCCCTGCTCAAGAAGCTTACAATATAAACTACCAGACCTGGCATCACCTGTGCAGACTTCCCTCTCTTTTCTCTGCCCTTCTACTACTACTATCATCGACACTCTGGTCCATGAATATAACACCTCATAAACATCTTCCATGGACCTGCACGCTCCCCTCCAAAGGCGACAGTCACACCCCAGGAACCCAGACCCTGGCTAAATTCAATAACCCGCATGCTACGCACCTGTTGTCAAGCTGCAGAACATCCCCGGCGGAAGTATCATTCTGTTGCCGACTTTCACCATTATAAATTCATGCTATCCTGTTTTAACACAGCTCTCACTTAGATTAAACAGCAGTACTTGTCTAACCTCATCACAACCCAAAAATCTAACCCAAGGGACATCTTTAAAATCTTTGATTCTCTTCTCAAACCTCCAACCTTAAACTGCTCCTCCTTGTCCAACGCTCCACAGGACTTTGCTGACTTTTTAAAAAATAAGATACAGTCTATCCAACAAACCATACCCTCTACATCCTCTCCTCCTATCCCCCTGATTCCTAGTCCACCTCGAGCAACCCTCAGCTCGTTCTCCCCTATAACAGTGGAGGAGGTATCTCTTTTACTATCCTACTCTCCACCCACTACCTGCCCCTCGGATCCCATGCCATCTCAACTTAGTAAGGCTCTGGCAGCTACTCTTGCTCCCAGCCTTACAAACAACTTTAACTCCTCTCTTTCTACCGGAACATTTCCATCCTCATTCAAACATACAATAGTCAGACAAATACTCAAAAAACCCTAACTCGACCGCACCTGTCTTTCAAATTACCATCCAGTTTCACTTCTCCCCTTTGCATCTAAGATCTTGGAACACCTTGTATTCTCTCGCGTAATCTCTTTTCTCAGCTCAAACTCTCTTCTTGACCCATAACAGTCAGGTTTGGTTCTAAGTATTCCACTGAGACAGCCCTAACAAAAATTACTAATGACCTATACTCAGCAAGGGGCAAAGGACAATTCAGTATACTAATCCTACTAGATCTATCTGCTGTTTTTGACACTGTTAACGATGCACTCCTACTGGACACACTGCACAGCCTTGGTATCCGTGACACACCTCTAAAATGGCTTTCCTCTTACCTCTCTAAATGAACTTTCAGTGTTTCTTTTGCTAAAGCTTTCTGATCTCCCTACGACCTCACAGTAGGTGTTCCTCAGGGATCAGTTCTGGGACCACTTCTCTTTTCCCTCTACACCCTCTCACTTGATGACTTCATCTTATCTCTTGGGTTTACTTACCATCTGTATATGGCTGACACTCTAATCTATCTCTCTTTCCCTGACCTCACTCCGGCTGTGCAGTCTCGAGTCACTCAATGTCTGTCAGCTTAAACTCAATATGGTGGTGTTCCCTCCAAAAACCCATCCATCAACCACCTTCTCCATCAAAACAGACAACTATGCCATACACTCAGTACCAAAAGCATGCTGTCTTGGGGTCATACTTGATTCGAAATTAACTTTCTCCCCCTATATCCAAGCTGTCAGCATATAGATGGGGCCATGTGTACTTTCATGGCCATGTCCCTGCCCCACAAATGGCAGGGGTGCCCTCCCTAGCTCCGTTCCCCATTTTTAAAATTCTTTAATGTTTTTTTCTAATACAATGTTGTGGGTGGGCAGGACATCAGGACCCCTTCCTGATGCCCCCAAACTATTGATCTCCCAGATGGTCACAGTGTGAGATCAATATTAGCAAACATGCTGCCTTCTAGACTCCTACCTGAACTTCAGAGTAGAATCGAGGAAAGTCTCCTCACATTACCGGTGATATAATCACCGGTTACGTGAGAAGGTTTTCCCCCATGCTGTACACTCCTACCTATTTGGGTAGGAATGAGGCAGGAGTGCATGTTACTCCCCAACATCGGTAATATTGATTTTCCTACACAATCTTTTGGTATTTCAGTAGCTGGGGAGTCATCAGGTGTGGTCCTGATGACCCCCAATGAGGTCTGAGCCATAAAAAATATTTTTTTATGTGCCACAGGGGGGTCGAACACATTGCTGTGGCACACATAGGACTTGTTTTTTCATTCTTTTTTTATTCAGCCCTCAATGGGGGCATCAGGAGAAGTCCTGATGAACTCCCCACAATGAGGTCTGAGTCATAAAGAAAAGAACGACAATAATGAATCCTCTGTGTGCCACAGGGGATCAATGCATTGCTTTCCATGCATTGGACATTCCACCAGCACAAGCAGGATAATGTATTTTTCATTACTTTTATACAGACCTTGATAGAGGGCATCAAGAGGTGTACTGATGCCCCCCCCCCCAATTGGGTCTGAATAAAAAATAATCACAAAAATGAAACCTGTATATGCTGCAGGGGATCCAACGCATTGCTTTGTAATTTGTTGGACTCCCATGTGACATGTACATTAACTGCCTCCAATCCCACTACATACCCTGCCCACCAGTGTGGTTCTAAAGCCCATTGGTAGTCACATTCCCCCAAGTTTTAAAACTCTAGTCTGGTTCCACTGCCTACTGGTAGGCACAGGCTACACGTGTGCACTGGAATTAGGCTGGGAATAAAACTGTACATGTGGGGAACATATACTGTTTCCAGTGCAAACTGGTAGATGCTGACCCCTCCCCTTCTTGTTCTGCTGCCCATTAGTAGTCTGACATACCCACATACACTGCCTGGCCCCCTTCCAGCCTGTAAGGAATATGTTAGGTTGAACTGTGCTCTCTTCTGTTTTCTTTTTCCTTTGTTTAGGTAGCCTTCCTTTCCTTGAGGCTCCCCCTCCTCTCTCCTTTGATTGGAGCGGTTCTCTTTATCTACTTACCTCACCTAGCATTCAGCTCTCGATTATTCATGCTGCGTTCCTGAGGTATTTTGTAGTTTTCGTTTTTGTAGATTTTTGGCTCGACTTCGGCTTTGGCTTCAGACTCCTATTTTTGTCTCCTCTCTCTGGCTCCTGACGACCTTGGTAGATTTTGGCTTCCAAATTTGACTGCCCGCTTTGCGAACCCTACTACGCATCTTCTGCTCCCGGCGATCTCTGCCTTCTGACCTTGGCTATTTGTGTTTGGTTCTGTTTCGTTCGTGTGCTTCCCTAATTGGCACTTTGTTTCCTCATTGCAGCGGTTTTGCTTTAGCTGCGCCAGCCTCCCTGCTTTGTGTTCTCCCTCACCCTTTCTCGCCCCAGCTTGTTGGACGTATTTCTCGTTCTCGTTGGCGTGGAGATTTTTTGGAGCCCGAGTGATCCCCGCCTACTTGTTCCCTCTGTTGCGGTCAGACCTTCCGGGACAGTGGGCCACTGGCTCCGTACTTTTGTCCGTTCCTGCTCTCAGTCTTCGACCTTTAGGGTTTAGGTGTTGGGTACTAGCCTCTGCTTTTGCGGCTGCTTCTCGCAGCAGATTGCAGGGTCCCGTTGTCTCCTTCTCTTGGCTTGGGATTACTGGGTATTCTGGAGGTCTCAGACAGCCGTTTGTTCAGCACGGTGCTATTCCCAACCTTTGCTGGCAGGAGAATTTGTCCTCCTTGTGGAGGGGGTATCTCTGGTGCACAGGGTTGGCATTTGAGGGTCTGCACGGTCATTCAGACAGCACTGGGGGGCCAGGGTGGTTGCCCTTGTAATCTTTCCTCCGGTGAGATCTGCCTCATAGGGATGGCGTTGGGATAGCATTATTTCTCTGCTTTCAGTGTGATGGTCTTAGCTCATCTGTGTCTTGGTGGTCCATGGTTGCCTCTATCTGTGGGTTGCGTTTTTTCAGCCTCCTTTGTGTCTGGCCTTCTCTCCTACTTTAGCAGTTGTTGTGAGACTTTTGCGTCTCTGTATATTTCCAGTGAAGCTACTCTGCATCCTGGGATCTAGCTAGTCCTCCAGCCCATTTGTTCGGTTCTCGCTTACACCCATCTTGGCCAGGGTCCCAGCTCACCTGGGGTTGGGTATCTGGCTTCGCGGTCAGCAACTTTACTTTGGTCGTTACCGCAAAAAGGGTTGTCACCATCACTACTCCCGAACCTCGCATGCCAGAATCGCTCACTAGCATCTTGTCTGGAGGACCTTCACTTGACACAGCCTGGTTCCTCTGGCAGTCACAGGTCCGACACATATGCTGGCTGACCATCTAGCTTCTTTTCACTGACCACTGATAGTCAAAGAACACCACATACATTGCCTGACAGATTCACACATACACTGTCTGACACCCCTAAGCCTTCTCCAGCTGGTAACCATAGTATCACACAGCCACTGTTGGGTTCCCCATCCTTGTTCCACTGGTGGCCACTCTCCTGGGACACAATACGGTATGTCCACCCATACCAGTGGGGTACCATTTTTATTAGGCTGGCGATAAGTACTGAATACACTATGAAACCACATGGTGTGGAACCATTGTAGTATGTTTGTGTTTGACTGATCTCGGCTGTTGATTGCTGCTGCCTTCACTTCCCTATGTCAGGCTGAGTCATCTGATGCTGCTTTGACCTCTCAGTTTCCATGGTTACTCACCTGACTGTTATTAGCCCACCCCTTCCAGGGTATTTAAAGCAGCTAGGCTCACTTTTTCCTTGCCCTTGTGTCTGATTCTGGATGAAAATGCGTTCTCCTGAGTTGCTGATTATCTGTGCATGACCTGGCTTCCTCTGACGTCCCCTCTGGCTCCTGACTCCTGGCTTGTTCCTGACATCGCTGATCTTCGTATTCCTGGTCCCAGCTTATCGGAGTACCTGATTTGGTTCCTGACCCCGGCTTGTCTTTTGGTTTATGCTCCTTGATCACTATTTTGCTTTGTTTGCTTTTGTTATTTTAAATAAGGTGTTTTGCATTTTAAATTTTTGTGTCTGTCTGGTTACAAGGACCATGAACTCAGAAGGCACAGGCAATCCACCGAATGTTTTTTTCAGACTGGACAAGGTAGACCAGCGCATCGACCAGTTTGCCTTAGCCCTCAAGACTTTGTTGCTCCATACTACGCATCTGGCTCCACCACCTCAGCAACCCCTGGTGCAAGCTGCCCCTATAGCTTCTCCTGCTCCCGCTCTGGCTGCCAATGGTGATCCCAATGTTGCTAGAGGCATGACTAGTTTGCCCCGCTATCCCAGCATTATGGGGTTGACCCTAACCAGTGCAGACGTTTCCTGAACCAGGTCGGTATCCGAAAGAACAGAGCCTGAATGATACTACTAAGAGCCGCTGCCAAGATTCTGGAGCTAGAGGGAGCATTGAGATGTCAGTAGTACACAAAGATGATTCGCCTGGGTCGGCAGCTGCTTAGCTGGAGACATCAGACACAGCGTGCGTAACTCACTGCATCTGTGCACCAGCCAACAGAGAGGAGTCACAGCCGTACCCAGAGGACGTGGTGGATGACGGAGTACTCACTAGCAGCCTCCGCAGCAAGCATTAGAATATTTATTTGAGCAGTCAGCAGTTAGTGAGTCACAGGTGATGGGGTGAGGGTGAGAGTCACGAGTGAGACATGATGTTACCCAAAAAACGCAGACAGACACTCTTTTATTTTATGTCAGGCCAACTGTTATCTAAGCTCTATGTTAAACAAACATCCCGTCGGATCATGGGCATGCCTAGGGCCCGGTGAAGCTGGGGTGGGGGCCCAGCCGGTGCCACACCAAAACAGGGAACCAACTTCTCCCAGATTCAATCATGTCCGCAACTTCCTCAAGTGTAACCTTTTAAGTGTGAGAGGGTTATCCAACGCATTTCAAACAATGCGTTTGATACCACTCTGGCACTCAAAGGGTTAATGCTTAAATTATTGTGCATGTAAAAGGGTGGCTGTTAATGTTAATTACAAATTCTGCTAATGTGTGGCATCACCCGGCTAAGCACCATAGTGACACCACATCATGTGACAGCTCAGCAGCAACAGTGCGGCTGTGTACCAAATCCCGTTATTGTACCTCTGAAGTAGAGTAACCCAGGAGTCATTTAGCTCAGTGCAGCCTGACCTGTCCTCCATTTCTGTGGTGCAGTGAAGTTGCACTGCTTACCTGTGCAAATAAGTTTGTGAACTTGAAGGACAAGATCAGGGGCTAGCTGAGCAGGGAGGCAATTGTTCATACTCTGCATTGGATGGCTGCTGCCTCCAGGGCCAGCATGCTTTAACACTTTGAGTGCCAGAGGGGTACACAACTGATTGCAATGTGTTGCATTCCCCACTGGCACTCAAAGTGTTTAGTGATAGAGTAGTCACAATGCATTTCATAAAAAGGGTTAATTTATGTAGAACTGAATTCCTATAATCTTCAGGTTCTCCCTCTCAAAGTGCCCCTGTTCTCAGCCTCTACTGGAGAGTCTGTTCTATGAATCTCATTGATAAGTGTGTCACTTCCAGTGAGGAGTGAGGAAGTGACTCATTTATCAGTGAGAAGCATGAAACAGGACTCTCCAGTTACTGAACCATGATATGTCTGTGGAGAGTGAGAGAAAGACTGACATTATCATAGCAGCGGCCAAAGGTGATTTATTATTATGTTCATGAGGGGGAGAGAATTCCAAAAATGCTTGTAGATTAAAACAAGGCTCCTAATCCTTGAATATTAAACAACTCTCCAACACTTTGCTACGGAATGCAAAAGAGAACTGTTTAGCATTCAAGGGGTTAAAATACACTTATAGGGCAATAGGAATTGTTATTTGTTCTCCAGGAGGCAGTTGATTTGCCTTAGAATTGCTCAATGTTTACTTAGTGTGTGTATGACTATGGGTAACTTCAGTTAATTCCCAAATTCCGTTTGGTTTTTCATAGAGTTTTAACACTTTGAATGATGCAGTGCATTGCAGATCTATCTCATAGGCAATGGTTAAAATAACCAATTTATCTCAATGGCAGTATGTCTGTGGTGGAGTAGATTGAGTACGTTTGTGCTAGTAACATATACATGTCTGATAAGTAGTTACATGGGCAAGGGATAATAATGTTCAACAGCATAACACAAATATTAAGCATGTATATAGCTGTTTAATGACACTAACAGGACATTAGTGGGTAGGGTCAAATAGACATTGAAAAGATTGGGGTTTCTCTCTGTACTCTTGTACTGGGCCTCATAATTTCTGATGGCAGCTCTGCCCTCTCAGCTTTATTCTCACATTCTCACAGCTTCATCATCCCATCCTCTCTCTCTCTTTCTCAGCTTCATCCTCTCATCCTCTTTCAGCTCCATCCACTCGCTCAGCTCCATCTACTCGTCCACTCGCTCAGCTCCATCCATCCTTCCACTCGCTCAGCTCCATCCACTCACTCAACTCCATCCTATTTCTCAGTTACATCCTCCATCTTCTCTCTCAGTTCAATACAGCCACCCTCTCTCAGCTACATTCATCCATCCTCTTATCTTCACCTTCCCCTCTCTCAGTTCCATCCTCCTATCCACTCTTAGCAAAATCCACCCATCCTCCGTCTCTCTGCTTCATCAATCCATCAGCTTCACCCATCCATACTCTCTCTGATTCTCCCATCTCTTTTTTCCCCACCATTCCTTACCCATCCATCCCCTTTCAGCTTCTCCCACCCATCCTTTTACTCTGCTTCCCCCATTCCCTCTCTTTTTATTCTCTGTCTACTCCACATCCCCATCTTTTCCTTACTGCCCTACATTCCTTCTCATTTTCCGATGCATTCTTGCTTTTCTCGCACACAAACAAAGACCCTAGGTGTCTCCCTGCCAAGCATCTAAAAATGAATATTGTCAGGAAGTCACCAGTAGCCAAAGTTGTGGCCTTTCTTAGAGGGAAATGTTTAGTTTGTAACCTTCAACGATATTTGAGTCTATAATGTGACACGCATGAATAGTTGCTATCTCTGTTGTGTTTTTATGTTTCACATAAATTGCTGGGTCTCTTTTATCATTGTATCACAGAACTGTAACATGTGTGGTCTCGCTAGTGTAGTTCAATTTCAAATGTAAGTTCTGTGGTATCACTAGTGTAGCTGCATTTCAAATGTAAGCTCTGTAGTATCAGTTGTGTAACCCCACTTCAATTTTAATCTATGTGGTATCACTTGTGTATCATCATTTCAAGTATAAGCTCTGTGGTGCATTTTTAATATACTTTCCTTTTGGGTGCCAGGGAGAGTCTGAGTGTATTGCAATTTTCTGGTGATCTCTCTGGCACCATAGGCATTAAAGCACTAATTTTGTATTTTTATTACATTGGTACTAGGACCTCTAACCACAAGAATAATGGGCAAAATGAGAACAATTTGTGACAGGGGTGGGGGGGGTCCAATTTCAGATCCTGATTGTGGCCCTATGGAGTCTTAATCCGGCTCTGGCAGGGGTTGTGTGTACTAGTGATGAAAACATCTCTCTGCACATTACAACTCCTAGTGAGCCCTTTTACCCGCTAATAGATGCAATAGCAGCAATGGTCTACCTCATAATTGCACTGGAGCAGGGGCGGATTGTGGTGCAATACCAGCCCAGGGGATTTTCTTATTTAACTGGCACACTAGCTGGTATTTGAGCTCCAGGGTGGGGGTGTGGGAACACAGTGCATTGCTCAGCAATAAATACTGTATGCAGTATATTATAAGTCATGGCTCAAAATTTCCACTCGCCACTAGCTAATGGCGAGTGAAAATTTAGCCCTGGTGAGCAGAAATTCAGCCCTGGTTGGTATGTTATGGCTTGCAGCGGCAAGTAACTTTTCAGGTCTGGTAGTAGCAAAGGAGTTCAAGTTTTAAGCCCTGTTATAAGTTATTAACCACTTGCATGCCAGAGAGGTGTACAGTAATGCATTCTGTGATTAACCCATTGATTGTCCAGTAGGTGCACACAACATTGCACAGGAATAAGTATCTCAGGAATGAGAATGTGCTAAAGAGGCATAATTAATCAGTAACTGACATCTTTATTCACCTTTCTGGTATACAAGGGGTCAATTACTCATGAATTAAGCCTCTAGCATACAAGGGGTTAAACAGTGAGGTACTGCCTAAGAGGAATTCAGTGGGTTAATAGTAGAATAAAACAGTGCTGTAATCCTGTCTGGCATGCAAATGGTTAATAACTGATTATTTACACCTATCTAGTGAATACAGGGGGTTAAAGGGTTAACAGATCATATATGAAACCTATCTAGCAACAATACAGTTAGTTAAGAAAAATTAATACCATTTGGAACTACCAGGTAGTTGGGACCCAGAAGCTATGCCTGCTAATCTTGCGCTGCACCAGGACATACTGCAGGCAGAGCAAGGACAGCTAAGTCAGCCTTGGGGGCGGGACAGGTACAGAGAATAGGACCCCATGCCTACCAAGTGTCCCTCTTTAAGAGGGACAGTCCCTCTTTTAGAGCAAAACCCCTCTGTCCCTCTTTCCCACCCTGATGTCCCTCTTTTTAGGAGATCAGACTGTGTGGTATGTACATAAGTGTATCACAAAGCTACACAACAATAAAACTCACATTATTGTTTGTTTAAAGGTCAGTATGTGTGTTTATAAATGAGTCTGTGTAAATAAAATACATTGGTCTTGTTATAAGTCATTTGTTAGGTTGCACAAAGAGGTGTTAGAAGTTCAAGAAATAGCCTAAAAATTCTTGGTAATGCCCCGCTCACCAGACACGTCCCCAGAAACACCCCCTAAAACACAAGTGTCCCTCTTTGCCAATTTGAAATGTTGGGAGGTATGGGACCCAGTCTTCACTGCTGCTCTGGTGAGTTGTGCCTCTGGTCCACAATGGAGAGGTGAGATCATCTGATTTCCCCACTGGCCCATAACTGAGCGGCCCACGGGGGGATGCCCAATCCCCCAATAGGACAATCCGCCCCTGCACTGGAGTGTTCTGCATACAAAATTGATAACGTTCTCTGTACTGTATAGCAAACACCTTAAATGCTGCTGTGGTTTCCCGCAGTAGCATTTAAGGCATTTGCTGTACAATACAGAGAAGTTTATCAAGTTTGAACATTTAGCTCCAGTCCTCATACAGTTGAATGATGTTGGCCCAACAAAGCAACAAAGCTGTTGAAAGACCAATAGGTGAAAAATAAAGAATTTACTCCGGTTAGCAATTAGGTATGCCCTGGAAATTACAGATTGTGTGATGCAAAACAATTGCAAAACGATTAGACTATACTATTACAGGGTTTTACAATTACCTTGATAAAATAGCTATAGAGGATTAGTCATTAACCCTCTGAGTGCCCGAGGTGTACGCAATCCTTTGCTTTGTCACTCAAAGGGTTAACACAGCTGTTGAAACACCAGCGGGTAAAGAATAAATAAAAAAGACTTAATTGGTATAACACAGATTTGGTCATTACAGTAAGGTCATTGGCAATGGTCTTACATGTTTTGAACCATATGTGACTAAGCACTGTATGGTCTGAAACATGTAAGGCCATTGCCAGTGATTTTATTGATACTACCATATTTGGGATTCAGCTTTTAATCATTCTTCAGTAACTTCTTTGTTTTTCACCTACTGGTCTTTCAACTTGGATGCATTATTTCACAGAAGTTGCTGGAAATAGAAAAATCTGAATTTTGTAAATTTATGTTTCCAAGTATCTGTGTGTGTATATATATATATATATATATATATATATATACAGTGTTTTATAATTGCCTCCCTACTTTTGTCCCTGGCCCCCCCATGTGCCCTCCTAAATATGAATGCTGGAGACGGCACTGCCCTGAGTTTGTGGCATCCTTTAAAAGGGTATTTGATGTACCGGCTCTCTCCACTTCGGCTGCCAATCAACTAAAGTCCAGATAATGGTTACAGAAGAAAAATGGTATCCAACTGATATGAGTTCACATATAGTAGGGGTACCAAAAGCACAACATTTCACCTGCCTATTTGCTTTTTTGAAAATGCATTCCTGTATTAAAATGGTCATAACTATTATAGATATGAATGAAAGGTATGCAAAGTATACTAATTCTTAAAATGTTGCACTATTAGAATAAGCTAACTACATTACGGGGATCAAATAAAAGGTCCTGTTTTTATTATTCATATTACCAGGGCCGGCGTTACCATTAAGGCAGGACAGACAGCTGCCTTATGGTGCCGCAACGGAGGGGCGCCGAAAGGGGGGAAGCTGGTAATTAATTTTTTTACATATATATATATATATATCTGCCGCGAGGGAGCGCTGATTTACACTACCAAGCGCTCCCTTGCAGCGTCTATATGAACGCAGAGAGACCCAGGCTCTGTAGTAATACAGAACGCTGGGAGATGACATCATCTCCCAGCGCTCTGCATTACTGAGAACAGCGCGCAGGAGCACAGAGCTCAGACTGCCAGGGACTCAAGGTAGGGGATCAAGGGGCATGTGGAGATGAAAGGGCATTGTAGAAGGGGCAATGTGGAGATGAAAGGGCATTGTGGAAGGGGGCATTGTGGAAGTGGCAAAGTGGAGATAAAGGGGCAATGTGGAGATGAAGGGGCATTATGGAAGGGGCAATATGGAGATGAAGGGAGCATTGTGGAAGGGGCATTGTGGAGATTAAGGGGCATTATGGAAAGGGCAATGTGGAGATGAAGGGGCATTTTAGAAGGGGGCATTGTGGAAGGGGCAATGTGGAGATGAAGGGAGCATTATGGAAGGGGCAATGTGGAGATGAAGGGAGCATTGTGGAAGGGGCAGATGAAGGGGCATTATGGAAGGGGCAATGTGGAGATGAAGGGGCATTATGGAAGGGGCATTGTGGAGATGAAGGGAGCATTGTAGAAGGGGCATTGTGGAGATGAAGGGCATTATGGAAGGGGCAATGTGGAGATGAAGGGGCATTATGGAAAGGGCAATGTGGAGATGAAGGGAGTATTGTGGAAGGGGCAGATGAAGGGGCATTATGTAAGGGGCAATGTGGAGATGAAGGGGCATTGTGGAAGGGGCATTGTGGAGATGAAGGGGCATTATGGAAGGGGCATTGTGGAAGGGGCATTGTGGAGATGAAGGGGCATTATGAAAGGGGCAATGTGGAGATGAAGGTAGAATTGTGGAAGGGGCATTGTGGAGATGAAGGGGCATTATGGAAGGGGCAATGTGGAAATGAAGGGAGCATTGTGGAAGGGACAATGTGGAGGTGAAGGGGCATTATGGAAGGGGCAATGTGGAAATGAAGGGAGCATTGTGGAAGGGGCATTGTGGAGATGAAGGGGCATTATGGAAGGGGCAATGTGGAAATGAAGGGAGCATTGTGGAAGGGGCATTGTGGAGATGAAGGGGCATTATGGAAGGGGCAATGTGGAAATGAAGGGAGCATTGTGGAAGGGGCAATGTGGAGGTGAGTATGTGGATGGGGCAAGGTCGAGGGGGGCAGTGGTTTGTGTCCGGGTCGGAGGGGGGGCATCAAAATGCACCTTCGCCTGTGTATACAAAAATTCTTGCACCGACCCTGCATATTATTATTTTTTTTTCTTAAATCACATCAATTTATTCCACAGCATTGTGCAATAGGGAATAGGCATACATAGATATAAAATAGTACAGATAATAGAAATCATAAGGTTACAGACTAGAGGAAGATAGGTTGGACACAGAAGGAGTTAATGCTGTGAGTTGTAACTACTACGTGAACTGCCATTCTGCGGATGGGAGACAGAAGGGTTATTCAGTGCTATAATCCAGGCAAGCAGCATGTCTGTTCAGGAGAAAAAGTCTTTGTGTGAATAGTGATGTTGTGATGGGGTTGTAGGAAGGAGAGTGATGTATGGATAGTGATCCATACACTGAATAGCTGCGGCACATTCATCATGGAAAATCTATACAATTATGAGGCAAAGCAACTGTGCCACATTATTGATCCCCTGAGGACCACACAGGGTTAAAGAAAAACTGAACTGAATAAATACTTTTTCTCCCCTGATGGTCATGGCACGTCATGGGTCAGCGAGCCATAAGGACCCATGACGTGCCAGAACCATGATGGAATTCAGGGCTCCCTGTGTGGCTTCATGCCATTCAGAGAGCCCTGAACCGGATGCGGCAATAAAAAAAAATTGGTCCGTGGTCCTTAAGTGCCAGCCACATGCACAATCGGCCGGTCCTTAAGGGGTTAAGGAGATGTGTACTTACATGTATGGTTCTGGGCTTTGTTTATAGGGCTTAGTGAGTTCTGCTGTCCTTGGTGCTGAAGTCTCTCTCTATATCCTCTCTGCTCCATGTCTTCCCTCCCCAACATTTCAACACCTTTACTGATTCTTAGTGGATGTGGAACTGTATGTCTACATCACCAAGGGGATGTGCTGCCACATACCGACACATCATCATTATATCCACCCTTAGTTCATCTCCCCTTTGTTCTTCTTATTCTAAGCACATCATCCTGTGTGTATGGTGCGTGGATGTATGATACATGGATGTGTAACTACACGACATGGCTGTGTACATTTTGTACAATAAAATGGGGGGCCCAGATGGAAAACTTTGAGCACACAATGACATATTCAGTTTGTCCTATCCTCAATCTCCCCCCACTGCACATGGTATCTTCTGTGGCTCATGCCCTCTGACACTGTTACTTTGAAGCAGGAAAAAAATGGCAGTTGCAGTTGGAGGAGTCCTGCTAGTAACGGTCCTATCTACCTCCATGGACATGATATCCAGGACTGACTGGACATGTATCTCTTCCTACAAGGAGCAAGATCAACATTCATAGTGGCCATTAGGATTTTCTATCCATAGTAAAGTAAATGGAGGTTATTATTTGGATCTGTTACTGTTCTTTTAAATCTCGTTACCTATTTCATAGAATAAAATCAAAACATTTTCACTGTTTTCAGTTAGCTAGTTAATGAACAGACATCATAAATATACTGGTACATTAAGCCACTGCCTGCACCTTAACCCTTTGAGTACCAGAGAGGTACTCAATGCGTTGCATGCCCCACTGGCACTCAAAGGGTTAACATAACTCTTGAAGGATCTGAGGCTCATGCAGCTCATTGCAAACAAATATGTCATACACAACACTGGCCTTTAAACTGTTAACCCCTTGAGTGCCAGAGGGGTACGCAACACATTACATTTCAATGCATTGCATACCCCTCTGGTACTCAAATGGTTAAAGGGTATCAGAAATGGCACATTGGCTACCTAAATATGACTCTCTGACAGTCCAGTGTGTCTCTCTACTACAGGGTCACACTGGGGTGTTAGAAGTACATTTCAACACCATAGAGGAATTGTATGCCATCCGAATGGCACATTGCTTCCTCAATATGACCAACTGACATCCAGCTGTACCCGTTTGAAGCTACCTGCATTAGGACAGTTGAGACATTCTTTGGGGGAGGGACACTATTATGTCACAGGGAGAACTGTTATGTTGCTAAGGAGTTGCCAACACAACTAATGCACATGCAGTTTGTTCAGTGATGTAGTGTGTGTAGTAAGGGGCTTCAGTTAACACAACCTCCAGAAAGAGTAGAAGCTTAACATGAGTGTCCAGAGCTTCAGAGAGAGTAAAGGACCACAACAACAGTCCATTACAATGAAAAGAGAAGTAATGCACACAAGCACAAGAGAACGTAATCATGATGTGCTTGTTAGGTGTGAGACCTTACAAATTAGCACAAATGGCAAAAATAACAGCTTTATGAAGAGAGGGTATAAGGAAGAGATATCCACATGCCCTAGAGCTCTGCTTACCAGCAATTTCAAGAGCTTTGCCAATGACATCATGAGACATACCAGCTACAACAAGAGATTTGATGGCAAGAGGGGACATCCCTACCAAAAGAATAATTCTTCTGATGGCAAGATAATGCAGCACAGCAGTAGAACTGACAGCTTTGATAACAAAGGAAGCTATTTTGGCCTTGGTAGGAAGAGAAAGTGTCATGACCAAGGTGATTACACTGCTGAGAAGAAATCTCGAACCATCACAAACAAATACAATTCTGGTAAGAAGCGTCAGACCAACAGCTGCATGAACCATTCTGATGGAAAGACCTGGCACAGCCGCCAAAAATATGTTGGCAAAAGAAAATACAGTAGTGAAATGAGATCCAAATACCAGAATGACATGCTTGATCTGATTGGGATGTTTCACTACTTTCACATTAGTGAACCTGGCGAGAGAAGGATTACCAGACAAAGTACCAGCACTGCTTGGACAGTAAACAGTACCAGCAGACGCAAGTGGTGGTGGCAGGTGCAGTGACACTGCCGAGAAGAGAAGGGTTTGAGGCAGGGCACAGATCACTGGTGTGTAATCGCTGCTGGTCGGGAGGACATGCCAGCAGAGGTGCCCTGCTGTTAAGAGAAGGTGGAAACCATCTGGAACAAAGGAACTACAGACTGTAAATAACTGTAAATAATTGTAAATAACTGTAAATAAATAAATTATAAAAATAAAATGGTCTCTTGTGTTGTTTTTCTTGTAAGCTTTGTGCTTTTTAAAGTCTCGGACCTTCTTGCCAGCTTGGGGCATGTAACGGTGCTAATGTTCCTACTAGTAATGCTGCAGTTGTGCTGCATAGTGAACTAATAAGGCATAGGTTGGTCAATCCCCAGGTCTTTTGGGATCCTAACAACATCACTGGTTTCATTTAATAAGTTTATCTTATGTAGACAAACACTGTAAGTCTGTAGGTCAGGGGGCCAAACTTCTTTCCTCAAGGGTTATACTGAGAAACAAACTTAGGGTCTTCTGCATCAAAATAAAACAAAAGTGGTGCAATTTCTGGACAAACCAACTGCATTGTAGGGGAGAAGTGCAAATTCCCTTCAATTTAAATGGTGCTTTTCACCCCTTCAATGCCAGAAAGGTCTCACAACGCATTGGAATTCTCAATGCTTCTGTCTCCAGCCAGGTCAGGACTCAAATATACAACAGAATACCCCCCTCCCCCAACAGCAGTAAAATGGCAGTGCCGTCACCCCTCACAAAGAAATTCTCAGATGTCCTGATATGTTGATCTGGGGCAACATCTAGGTACATTTAAACATCAGGGGGTCATTATGACCAATACATTTGCCTTCTGATGCCTAAGTGTGCCCCTATGGTATGCAAGTGTACTAGTAACATCCCAATGCCTATTAACCATTTAAGGAACAGAGGGATGTGCAGTTATGTAAAGGTACAGGTGCCGTATTAATGTACCAGTATATACGAATATAGTATATAAATCATATTTATGATTGAACAAATTGACATGAAAACTGTCTGTTAACTGACTAACTGAAAACAGTGAAGTAGCTTCCATTTTATTCTTTGAAATAGGTAGAAAGATTTAAAGGAACAGTAACAGCTCCACATAACTTACCGTGGATAGAAAATCCTAATAGCCTCCATGAATGTTAATCTTTAGCCTTGTATCAAGAGATACATGTCCAGTCAGTCCTGGATATCACGTCCATGGAGGTAGATAGGACCATTAGTAGCAGGACTGATGGGCTTCAAACTCCTTAACTGCAACTGCCATTTATTTCCTGCTTCAAAGTAACAGTGTCAGAGGGCATGAGCCACAGAAGATACCATGTGCAGTGGGGGAAGTTTGAGGCCAGGACAGACTGAATATGTCAGGGGGTGCTCAAAGCTTTCACTCTGAGCCTCTCATTTTATTGTAAATGAAATATATAGAGCCCTCCTGTAGTTATACATCAATGCACCATACAAACAGGTTGATGAGCTTAGAATAAGAAAAACACAAGCACTTGTGGAGCAAACCAACTATACTATAGGAGATAAATATAAATTCCTTTAATTAGCATTAAAGGTATAGTAATACTTAAAAATAACTATCCCCATGCATACCTCCAAACATTTCAAATTGCCAAAGAGGGACACTTGTGTTTTAGGGGGTGTTGTTGGGGGCATGGCTGGTGGGAGGGGCATTACCGATTAATTTTTAGGCTATTTCATGGCCTATTGACACCTCCTTGTGTAATCTAATAAATTACATATAACAAGACCAAAGTATTTTATTTACACAGACTAATGTATAAACACACATACTGACCTTTAAACAAACAATAATGTGAGTTTTATTGCTGTGGAGCAACGGGATACACTTTTATACATGCTACACAATCTGATCTCCTAAAAAGAGGGACATCAGGGTGGGAAAGAGGGACAGAGGGATTTGGGTCAAAAAGAGAGACAGTCCCTCGTAAAGAGGGACACTTGGGAGGCATGCCCATGTTGTAGCCACTAAAAAACTGAGTTAAATGAGACCAGCGGCATGTCTGAAACCTTTATGGTTTGAGAGATATCAGCTTTCCAAGTTCCCTCTCTCCTAACTTCAGCATTCTAGCTGACAGCAAGGGAATCCGGTCCCGGGACCGGAGGAGGCTCTGCAGCAGAGTCAATATCGCGTTAATAAAAAAGAAATCGTTAACTTAAAAGGTCTTCTACGTGTGCTTGCAAAGTCCCGGGACCGGATTCCCTTGGTGTCAGCTAGAATGCTGACATCAGGAGAGAGGGAACCAAGTGCCTGGCACAGGCGACATTGTTATGTATATTCTGACGCAGCGGTGACACTTTCTTCTTTTAATCCTTGTTCTACATTGTTACTGGATTAAAAAAAAGAAAGGTATCCCAATGCTGTTGTTGTGTAATGTTGATATTTTTTACCCACTTATAAGTAGATTGCTCTACAACATTAAATCTTACATTAATATTTGTGTAAACTTCACTAGATGTATATATAAATTACTGTGTGTAAATAACATACTTAGCTCTTTTTCATTTGTTTCACCCATACAAATTATATACCATTTTTTCATGCACAAAGAGGGCTTTCTTACCTATAAAATGAGTAGTTTTATAGGGGCACTGTCCCTCTGTGGTAAAAACCCCATGTCCCTCTTTCACTCTCTATTTTCCCTGCATCCATGCTGCTCCTAGCTGCAAGCAGTGAAGGGGTTAATACCTCCATCTCTGTCCTCTATTTGTTCAGTACTCTTATAGTACCTGGAGTGCTCAGTTTCATCCTCTGCAGCATGATATCATTTAACCCTTGATGTGCCAGGGCTGATTTGTCTCTGCTTCTCTCTCCCTTGCTACATTTAACTAGGGGTGGGCAAAATCTCTCGCCATGTTCCTGTGAGAAATTCAGCGAAAACCACGTTGTTGTCCTGTTTTTCACTGGAAAATCCAGTTTCAATGGCTACAGAGTTTCCGCCCATTGATTTATGTGGTTTTTGCCTTTTCTCTATAAAAATGTAATGTAATTGCAGAAGTGAAACACAATAGAAGCAGTTACAGATCCAGGTATACGTGCTGTGCTATTCTGCTGTGATCTTGAGGCATGTCCTGTGCATGAGGTAATAATCAGTAAATACACATACAAGACTTGTTGGAAGAAAACAGGCCACAGCTTTATTAAATTGTTTATCATTTACAATAACAACCATTTTAAAGCCCTTGCCAACTACCAGGCATACCCCGTATGCCCAACCCACACCGAGCTGAAAGCTCCACTCACATGTACCACTTCACCCACCACACCCCATTAGCTGGTCTATGCAGCTCAATGGGGAGCGGTGACCTAACCCGTGACAAAAGTCCTGGTGCAATATGAGCCAGTGCCATCGGCCTGACCTCCACCTGTTAATTAACAAAAACACACAATTATTTTAACATTTACCGTTGGCAAGGGCCAAAAGCGCCAAAGCTGTGACAAAATGAAACCCCTGGTGCTTTTACAACCTGACAACCCCAACCACTGTGCAAAATATAACCCCCAGGTGCTTTTACGACCAGACAATCCACAAACAAAAACACAGGGGGGGAGGGATGGAGATGTTTACAAAATGAAAGAGGAAGCACTAAACAGGTAACCCCTTTATATAACTTTGCATCACCCACCCCTTCCTCTTTACACAGCTCTCCTAAACCATTCAAAACATTTATTACTGATCACCCCCAGCCCAGACATGATTCCCCTTCTTTATGGGTGATGGAATTCTTGTCCTGTGCATGAGGTAATGATCAGTAAATACACATACAAGACTTGTTGGATGAAAACAGGCCACATCTTTATTAAATTGTTTGTCATTTACAATAACAAACACTTTAAAGCCCTTGCCAACTACCAGGCATACCCCGTATTCCCAATCCACACGAGCTGAAAGCTCCACCCACATGTACCACTTCTCCCACTACACCCTATTAGCTGGTCTATGCAGCTCAATGGGGAGCGGTGACCTAACCAGCAACAAAAGTCTGGGTGCAATATGAGCCAGTGCCATCGGCCTGACCTCCACCTGTTAATTAACAAAAACACACATTTATTTTACCATTTACCGTTGGCAAGGGCCCAAAGCGACACTGGACCTGACCAATATGCCTATGCAGTCAGGTCTTTTCCCCAAACAAAGCCATGGCTATCACGGTGACCGTGATCCCTCTCTGTCACTCTCGCTTGTGGTGCACTCTGATTGGCTGAGTCTGTTTGACCCGCCCCTGGTGATCTTTTTATGCCTGGCCATTGACACCTGTCAGGTGCCCTTTCGTGGTGTTCCAGAGCCAGTGTTGCTGTTGCTGTGTTCGTGCATTCCTGATTCCTGTGTACCGATTTGGCCTGTTTTTGACTACGCTCCTGTGTTCCTGCTTCGTGATCTGACCCGGCTTGGCTGACGTTCCTGCTCGTGACTGATCTGGCTTGTCTGAGAACCACCTCCGTGAACCGTCCTGGCCTGGCTGACTTCCTGCTCCGTGACCTGAACCGGCTTGTTACAGAGACTTGCTTTGTTCCTGCTTCCTGTTGCTGGAGTTACCGTGGCGACATTCTGACTTCCGCTGAGCTCTCTTACCTGGCTGATCATGTTGCCTCTTTAACTCTTGCAGAGCTGTGTCTCCAGTGCTGAGTCTCCATTATCACTTGCAGAGCTGTGCTTCCGTTGCTGAGCCTTCCTTGACACTTGCAGAGCGATACCCAGTATTGCCGAGCCTCCGATCCTTAAGCTGCTTAACCCTTGCAGTGCTGCCGTCTCCTTATCTGAGCCTTCACGTACACTTGCAGAGCCTATGCTATTGATTCGCTACATCTGCAGAGCCGGCCGCGTTATCAGCCTGGTCTAGACGGCGGCTCATCCTTCCATCAGCAGAGTATTTGGTTTATGTTACCGCGCCCGTGGGGGCTATTGGCTCAAACACTTGCAGCACAGGGTGGTCTCCAGTATACGCCCATGAGGGCTATTGGCTCAAGCACTTGCAGCGCAGGGTGGTCTCCATTGTTATGCCCGTGGGGGCTACTGGCTCAAGCTCTTGCAGGTTGTCTCTGGTATACGCCCGTGGGGGCTATTGGCTCAAGCTAATCCTGTGCAGTTGGTCTCCATTTTTACACCCATGGGGGCTACTGGCAAGCTCTTGCATTGTAGCAGTTTCCGTTGTTACGCCCATGGGGGCTATCGACTCAAGCACTTGCAGATTAAGTTGTCTCCGTTGCTATGCCCGTGGGGGCTATTCACTGCAACTTCTCTGCAGACTCTACCACTCTTCCAGTACTGCATGCAGCTTTCTAGCCTTAAGAACTTAAAGTGTTGCATTATCTACACCAATATCTGCCTGATCACCACCTTGGGCGTGCCAAACACCACAACAGAGACTGACTGAGTATTGTATTTAACCATTGAGTATCCTCGCTACTGTGTGCCTGTCCTGAGATAGTATATGTGATAATTATGCTTCTGTATACTGGGCCTGTGAAGGCATAACTGTCATTATATCACTATTATTTTGTGTTGCCTGTAGAGGGCGTTCTTTACTCTTTTTTTTTTTTAATAAAACTGTGTTAAAAACCGTTACAATGGCCAGCTCTATAATACCAGACAGCCCCAAATTAAAGAGATCCAACCCAAGTTCTGTAGGATGAACCCCATCTCCCCTCAATAAGGAAAGAGAAGGGTCCTCAAAAATAGAATGACGGAGCATCAAACCCCCACGCTCCAAGACAAACTTGGCCACCCGCCGGTTGAGATGACTCCGACTCTTGTCCAAAGTCCTGGGATCCTTGGCACCAGCCCAGAAACGGTGAGGAATAATCTCAGACCACACCAAGATCATGCCCGGACAATGGTCCAAGAGGCTGGAAAAATCTGCCATACTCCGAGACCCCAACAACCAGCCAAGGCTGGAGCCAAGGTCATTGCCACCAGGTGAATAACCAGGACACAAAGGAAACAATCCAACCGGCCCACAACCCAAAAAAACTCAGGCATGAGCTGAGCCCACCGCATACCCCGCATACCTAACCAGGACCCCGGAGCAAGGCGAGGATCCAAAGACAGCTGAACACCGTCCGGCCGAACCGCCGCCCGCCTCCTGGCACAAAACACAAAGGAATGCCTGAAAATCCAACAGGAAAAGGTACGGAGACCTAAAAAAGAGCAAACAGACACACTACACCAAAGGGAGAAACACCCTAAACCCCAACCACCCTGTCCGGCCTAACATAGGAACAGAACCGAACCGACTCCCAACGACCAATGCGACGAATAGAATTCGCCCCCAACCCGAGACGAGCAACTTCTGTCGCCGCCCCGATACGAAAAGAGTGGCCCCCAAACTCACTGGGACACACACACACAAAGTAGAAAACCCCCCACAAATTGAAAACGGGTAAGTGGGGAACCATCCGCATGGACCAACAAGGGGCCCGAGCCCGAGGGCTGAATGTCCAAAAACCGTCAAACAAGAAAAACCGGACAAATATCCAAACCCGTAACCGAGAACAACGTGACCCAAATACCCACCCCATAAACATCAGTCTTGGACCGATGGATCCGAAAAGACAGGGAGTCCTGTGACAAATGAACATCCAAAAGAAGGAGACCTCCCGGCCTGGATTTTGCAGCACTAACTCCCCAAGACGGAGAGCACCAAAAAGGCCAAACCAAAAGCTGCCCCAAACAACGACACCTCTTAGCCATCCGAGCACATGGCTGGAAGTGAACCGAGCATACGACGCAAAAGCAGGAACATAACCGAACGTCGCGTATCTGCCCAACCCGCACCCCGCCGAAGACCCCGCAGAGCCACACGCACCACAAATGCCTTGGTATAATCCCGCCAGCCTCTCAACTTGAAACCAAAAGCCAAACCGGACACCTGGCTGGAAATAACAGACAGAAAACCCCCTCCACCAAACCACTGCCACACCAACCACAACACACCATCAATCAGTTCAACATCAGACAAGAAACTGCCAGCCAACTCCTCCAAGTCGATCCACTCCGACCATGCAGCCTCATACCGTGCCAGTGTGGCCAGTGCTAAGGAATTCCTCACCCAAGAGAGGACCGCACACCGCCAAGGACCCACAGATGGCTGGGGCAAGACATACCCTCGGCCTTCGCCCCTGGACACACCCTCCGGAATTCCTCCATCTGCAAATGAGAGAGTGCGTCAGCCTCCACGTTCAGCACCCCAGGCACATGCCTGGACCTAAAATAAACATTGTGACACAAACAAGACAACACCTGTCTACGGAGCAGAGACAGGACAGGAGCAGAGGATCTAGTCAAGTTATTATTCGCCAGCACCACCCTCATGTTATCAGAATGAAAAACCACATGCCTGTCACGCATCCTATTATCACAGTGCCTGTGATCCTCCTCCGTCACTCTCGCTTGTGGTGTGCTCTGATTTGCTGAGTCGGTTTGGCCCGCCCCTATTGACCTTTTTATGCCTGGCCGTGACACCTGTCAGGTGTCCTTTCGTGGTGTTTCAGAGCCAGTATCGCTGTTGCTGTGTTCCTGATTCCTGTGTACCGATTTGGCCTGTTCTGACTACGCTCCTGTGTTCCTGCTCGTGATTGACTCAGCTTGTCTGAGAACCACCTCCGTGATCCGTCCCGGCCTGGCTGACTTCCTGCTCCGTGACCTGAACTGGCTTGTTCCAGTGACCTGCTTTGTTCCTGCTACCTGCTCCTGTTGTCGCCGTAGCGACATTCTGACTTCCGCTGTGCCTGCCTACTAGGCTGATCGTGTAACCTCCTTAACTCTTGCAGTGCCTAGTCTCCAGTGCTGAGTCTCCATGCTCACTTGCAGAGCTGTGCTTCCGTTACTGAGCCCTTCTTTGTACTTGCAGAGCTATTCCTCTAGTACTGAGCCTTTGATCCTTAAAGCTGCAATTTAATCCTTGCCGTGCTGCCGCCTCCTTAGCTGAGCCTTCTCACACTGTACCAAGCCTACGCTAGTATATCGCTACTTCTGCTGAGCCGACCGCGTATATGCCTGGTCTGGTCGGCGGCTCACCCTGTCAACTGCAGAGTAGTCGAGTTCGTTAACGCGCCCGGTGAGGCGCTATTGGCTCTTACGCAAACGCTGGGTTCTCTGGTTTACGCCTGTGGGGGCTATTGGCTCAAGCTATTGCAGCAAAGGGTGGTCTCCAGTATACGCCCGTGGGAGGCTATTGGCTTCGTCGTTTGCAGTGTATTGTGGTCTCCATTGTTACTCCTGTGGGGGCTACTGGCTCAAGCTCTTGCAGGTTGTCTCCGGTATACACCCGTGGGGGCTATTGGCTCAAACTATCCCTGTGCAGTTGGTCTCGGTTATTACGCCCGTGGGGGCTATTTGCAAGCTCTTGCAGTGCAAGCTACTACCGTTGTTATGCCCATGGGGGCTACCGACTCACGCACTTGCAGATTAAGTTGTATCCGTTGCTACGCCCATGGGGGCTATTCTGTGCAACTTTTCTGCTGATTCTACCTCTGGTCTAGTACTGCCTAGCAGCTTCCCAGCCTTTAGAACTTTAGGTGTTACTCTGTCACAGTTTGTTAAGACTCTCAGATGCAAGGTTAGGTTAAAACACAACTTTATTGAAAAGATTAAGATAATCCCTTAGGACTCACTTCGTTGTGTGTGTCCCTGTGTGTCCCTGTGTGTTCCTCACTGTGTGTGTTGCATGTCTGTATCACACTCTCTGTGTCTGCATGTTGTGCATTGCATGTATGTGTGTATGACTGTGTCGCTCTTTATGCATCTCAGTGCATGCATATGCATTTGTGTGTGTGTGTCTTGCATCCGTGTGTGTGCATTAATTCCCTGTATAGTCTGACGGGCAGCGCTGTACCACATTGCTAGTAGTAATATAAAAAAGACAGCATACAGAGCACTCAGTGCTGCAGGGATAGTGTTACACTGTTTTGTTAGTTTGTTTTGAATGATCAGAAAGCTCTCTGCAAGACAATACAGGAAGCTCATTGTCATAAAAAATAGATGAAGATGAGATAAAAATATAAAAGTATAGATAATATGACTATATGTAGTATGTACTTGGAAAACATATGGAAAGCCACAATAAAGGACTGATGTCCCTTTACTTTGTTTAAACATAATATGATTTTAATGCTCCATAAGGGGCATAAACATTTCCCCAAACTCTTATTGCTTTAAATAAGTATTTTAAAGGGATAGTAGTGTTTCAAAATAAAAGCAGCTCCAATTAATCTTCATAGTATTTGGGCCATGGAAAGTGTTATTTCAATACTGTCAGAGTTGTAGTTTAATAGTGAATGAATGATAAAGTTTCCCCCTCCCACCCCTTTTACCTAGTGTAAGCCACCTCCCCTCAGATGTGGAATCTGATCTTAAGACCAGACAGCTCACAGCAAGGGACAATCTTCTCACTGTGGGAACAATGAAAACCCTGCCCCCCTTTGACAGGTTTTCCCTTATGCTAATTGAAGATTGTCCCCCCAGCAAGCCATCTAGACACCACCTTTCTGTTCTGAGGTGAGCAGTGTTACATCAGTAAAAGGGGCGGGAGGGGGAAACTTTATAATTTAATTAGTCTTACAATACAACTCTGACAGTATTGCGATAACACTCTCCATGGCCCAAATACTATGAAGATTAATTGGAGCTGATTTTAATTTGAAACATTACTATCCCTTTGACCATTTGAATTGTAGACTTGTCTCCAACACATTGCATTGAAGAACTATCTAGCATTCATGGGGTTACATAATCACTGTGCACTGCAGTGGACAAGTAAAACCCTACTGATTTAAATATATATTTTAATCCCATGAAATGTGTTGGATGTCTCTTTAGCATACAAGAGGTATAAATCTCCATTTTAATCAAGGAAAATGTGGGAAACACATTCATCCCCTGCAGAGCAGTTGATACCCCAGAACAGCACCACTTTACCTTTATACATACGGAACATAGTTGTGTTGCATGAGGCTGTTCGTATTGGTGTTTTTCACAATGCATCTTGCAAAGTAATGCAGTTTCCTGCAGCTTTGGTTAGTCAGTGCATTATAGAGTGACCACATGTTATGGATTGCCCAGGACAGTACTTCACTTTAAACCTTTGAGTCCTAGACAGGTATCCATTACATTGTGTTGCAATGCTTTGGATACTCTATGACATTCAAAGGGTTTAATGTGTATCCCCCTTCCAGGACAATACAAACTTTCAGAATGAAGCTTCTGAAACAGACTTCTAAATACAAGAGAGATAATTGCCCACTGACTACTGTGGCACCTGGGCTGCTACACAAAATGGCTGTCACAGTGTTCTAAACACTAGAAAGAGAATGAGTCCACCTTCTAATGCCAAACAGGAGCTGCAACATCATTGTATTGTAGTGTAACACTACACTTAGGTTTGGGGCTTGGCATACATTTTCTTACAATGGAAGCAGTTCCGTTCTCTCTATAGTTTTTAGAACTCTTTGTGCTCAAAAGAAAGCACAGGTTTTGCCTCATGAACTCATCCACAGAGGTGCAAAAGAGCTGAGCAAAAGTATTCTACTTCTCCTATCCCAGTAATGTCCTTGAAAGTCACAAAGGGAAGCTGGAGACTGGTAGTTTAAATAATTAAAGGTATTACTTTTACTCTACCAGTCTCCTGCTTTTTCCTGCAGCTTACATGGTACCACCTTTTACCTATATTAAAATGGAAGTGGGTCATCCTAGTGCATTAACATAGCTACAAATCTATAGAATGCATTGCGATGAAATCCCAGGGGAATTGCATAAACATAGCAGATAGATAGTTGCAACTTCAATGTGATTTGGCTCTGCTCGTTATATTGAGAAAAATGGATGCTGATTTGAAGTAATATCACCTATAAAATGTGCTAAAATCACATCTTTTTCCATGCAATTTCAATGCATTATGAGTCACATGAACAATAGATAAGAGAAGCAATGTGAAATGCATTAGACACCTCACTAGCAATTAAGGATAAGGGTTAGAAGCCAAATTTAAAGAAATGGAAATTTTAATTTTGCTCCATGTTCTGTAGTTGGTTTGCCCGAGAACTGATCCACTTTCAATTACAAGGCCTGTTCAATTAACAAGGCACTGTCCCTTAAATTAGTGTAAAGAAGATTTCAACTTCAGTAGAAATAATGTGGAATGTGGTGGGTGGCAGATACAGTAGATATATATTAAGGGAGATTTGATAAATTTCTAACAAACCGCTGGAAATCTGACAATTGACTACCCAAGATTTAAGGCATGAGTAGGTAACCTTTGGCTTTCCATCTGATGGAGACTACAATTCCCATCATCTCCATTATGCCAACTGCTGGTTAGGGATAATGCAGATGGTAGTCTACAACAGCTGGAGAGCCAAAGCTTGCCAACCCCTGGTTTAGGGAAAATGTTTAGTACATCACGTATCTTCTGTATTTTGCAGTTAACCCTTTGAGTGCCAGAAGGATGCACGATGCAGAGCAATGTGTTGTGTACCCCTCTGGCACGTAAAGGGTTAATATTCAGTTGCATTGTTGAGTGACTCATGAGAGGGAAAGGTGGTGGTTGCTCTGCAACAGTATCTTTGCACCTCCCTTTAACTATTTGAATGCTAAAAACATCTCTGCATCTCTAGCATGTGAAAGCAATGACGATGAATATTTAAAGATCTACAGTATGGCGAGCCACTTTACAATACATTAAATATGCAAATTATGTAATTAATACAAAACCACTTAAGTTACTCAGAAAGTTCACATCTAACGTGCAGTAAAATTATAATTAATTTTCCATATGAGAAATGCATTTCCAGAAAGGGCCACAAGGAGGAGCAATACGTTAATCAGTGGGATGTAATGTTGAGAGCGCGAGAGATACATGAAACAACCAGAACTGAGACTAATTTTATGTTAATACGAGTATGCTGCAGTGAACCTCAAGTATTCCACTACTTTCACATACCATTTTTTTTTCTTTTCATTCTCAGCCCTTACCCTTAATATGGGTCAATAAGGGAAATTGCTACTGAATGTAGAGTAAGTGGCGGGCAATCAAAGGCTGGTTGAGAACAATGGGCATTGTAATCCAGAACAGCTGGAGGGCCTTAGGTTGCCTAAAGCTTTACTGTAGATGTAGATGGTACTCAAAGAGTTAAAGTGGACATGTGACCAGAAGGCATGTTTTAGTTTAATTTACAGAGAATGCAAATCTTTCTATATGTTTTACCAAGATTGTTTTGTAGTTTTTGAGAAATTAAACTTTATATTTTGATGGCAGTGTGGCAGTTTATGTTGATTCCCTGCACAATATGACAATTCGTTCTGTACGTGACCAAACTTACCCCCTCGTTGTATTATTAGAAATGCCCCTGGTCTGTAGGTTCTGCCTAGTCATTCCTAGAGCAGGGAGTAAAATATATTGGCCCAGCAAACAATCTAATTAACATAATATGCTGTTGTAGAGTGTGTGAGTTCACTTGTCTCTCCTGCACCACTCTGCAAGTCTTTGCACGTGAACTGGCAAGACACACTTCACAACTGTTGCTTTATGCTTACAGATGAACCTGCGCCATAAATGGACGCAGTGGTGTCTAATAAAGAAACACAGAATCAAGAATGCAATAGCACGTGCATGGCAGGCTTTTCTTGCCAAAACAACGTTGCCTGAGCATTAGGGCCTATATGTGACGTAAATAGACACAAGCGGCATCCACACAAAACAACTAAATCAAGGCACCCAAGAAAGAGCACGGGCTAGACTTATGGCTGTTTAAATGAGCAAACTATGCTTGCTTACTTGCCAAAACTGTGACTAAACAACTAAACAATAGCAATAACAGCAAAATATGACACACAGGGCTCGATTTAAAGGCAGCCGTTAAACCAGCTGCTAAGTGAAAAAGGCACATCGCTCGTAAATAATACATGAGCTATGGCAGATACAATAGGTACTCTACGAGAATAGCTATCGAGCGTAGGCACACACAAAACACGTAACACAAAACCCGTTGTCGGTCATGTTAATGCACAACGGGTGGCCAAATCACACGATAACATCACTCAAAACAACATGTAACATAATGGATGCCGTTGTCTAGCAACCCTGATTGATGCAAAAACAAATTCAAACACACAGCCAATCACAAAGCCCCAATGTATCAAAAAACTTCAAATACACCTATATATACCCAAAAATAATCGTCACACACTGTCTGTTATCGAGTTCTTCAGAGCTAGATATCAGGACCCAGGAGCGGAGGATAGTGATTAGAGAGAGGGAGATAGGAGCGTACATTGGAGGTAGAGGAGTTTTGGAGTTTGGAGTTTGGAGAGAGGTGCACTAAATATACACATATCACACATTTGCACATATTACATACACACATACAAACACATACACATACATACACATAGTCCTTTTATTTTATAACACCTTACACATTTTACTGGGTGTGAGTGGGTGAATGATGGCAAGGAGAGGAGAGAGGGATGGGGAGAGTAGTGGAGGAGGAGGAAGGTCAGGAGGGTATCTCTCAGCAGAGCAGGGGTGGGAGAGGGAGATCCGCAGGGGACCCGGCCCACAAGAGCAGGCACACGCAGGACAGGGACAGAACCTGCAGTGGGACGAGGGGTAGTTGCTGGGGAGCACCCCACACAGTCAGGGTCAGACCAGGCAGGGCACTCTGGCTCTGAGTCATCCCATGCTGGAGGTGACGAGGGCAGGATCAGGGACCCCAAATACACAGAGGAGGAGAACACGGCTCTCGTGGAAGCTGTCTTGGAGAGGCAGAGTGTTCTCCACCTTACGCCAAAGGTCCCTGGCCTGTCAGCGAGGAGGAAGGCAGCCTGGAACCAGATCTGCAGCCGGGTCAACGTGGTGGCTACATGCAGGCGGGACGTAGAATCTGTGAAGAAGAGATGGGGCGACTGCCGGAGGGTGGTCAAGAACAAGCTGTCTGACATGGCCAAGCAAGCCCGAGGCACCGGAGGTGGCCCATCTGTGACCATCACATTCTGCGGCTGGGAGGAGATGGTGCGGCAGACCATGTCCCCGACCCTGATCGAGGGGGTCGTTGGAGGAACTGACACTGGGGATGAGAGGAGCCTCCACACTACCGGTAAGTGCAACACTACAGAACAACACACTACAGCAACCAACACCAGCTGCACACACAGTCACACCTCAACACATGTCCATCACTCAGCCATACAACTGCACCAACACAGCACCCTGAGGGTTAGAAAAAGGACACAACACCAGGACAAATGGCAAGGTCCAACTTGGGACAAACCTGTCAAAGTCCTACTTCAACCCTCCTGTCGCTGTGCTCATCACATACAATACACAAACCGTTATGTTCAAAATGTCGTCTGTTAAATATCATCACTGTTCACACACAGTGTCACCCATGTCCCCACCCCCACCCTAACCCCTTGAGTGCTAGAGGGATCATCAATGCATCGATCAACAATGCGTTGGCAACCTCTCTGGTACTCAAGGGGTTAACCAGACAACAAAGAAGTCCATAGGCCAACAATCACATGCTACACAGGGGACATTCACTAAGTGGTAACAAAGAGATGGTGGACACAAAGTAACCCTCACACACCCTCACTTCACCAATAACAGTGTTAGTCCATGGAGAATATGCAAAAACAAGAATCAAGTTTATAAGGTCCCATTGTACAGACTCCATGGAAAACACTGGAAATGGGAAAGGAGATCACTGGAGAAGTCACCATCATGTTCACTTCATCAGTTCAACATCACCGCTTACTGAATCACAAAAAGGGGGCATCAGGTCACACATCACAGTGTCCCACAGAATAAATGCTTGTATGTGCCACACACAGGCCGAAAACTATTCCACAGAATTCAAGCTGGAAAAAGTAGGCTTTGGTGTTGTGGCTGCAATCATTTACTCTGACTTGAAATGACATATCCCATATCTGATTCCCACATGGATCCACAGGGGTGCTGATGCCATGGATGGATGGTACACCAGCCGCTCTTTGCAGAATACACATGGGAAACAAATAGCAAACATTGTACCTTGGTCACCAACAGGCCATGACTGATGGATATCTAGGATTGAGTACGGTTGCCTCACACAGAAGGATGGATGGGCTCATACACAGAGAAAAAAAAACAGGCCTCAATCAAAGATATCCCTCACTACTGGCTGGATTGTTGCCCTTAGGATTCAAATGTTACTAAATATGTTCCAACACGATGTGAACACAGAGATCAGTTCAATGGATGTGATTGCCTTACTGGCCAGATATGTGCACCCATCACAAATCACACTACATTGCTACCATCCAAATACACATACATAGTATATCACACTCTATGTAGATGGGATATACGAGGTATGTTCATATCCATCATATCAATCCAATGTATTGTTGGATAGGTGCACATATATAGCCAGTAAGGCAATCACACCTACTGAACTGCTCTCTGGCTTCACATCTTGGAAGGATATTACTGTATCCATATGAAGGGTACATATCCACATACATATATGACCATTTCTTATTGTGTGTGACTGTAATGGGATAGCAATGGGTAATGTCATCATGATGTCATATCATTGCCATCGTTAAAAGATGTGTCTCGATCTAAGTCCCTTCCCTCCAACACTCATGGTTATACAGATATTGCTCTATGTGACAGGTGGAGATTAGTGATGAGCGAGCACCCCAATGCTCGGGTGTTCGGGTGCTCTGACCGAGCGCCCCCGGAGGCTCGAGTGCTCGGCCGAGCACCCGAGCCCCATTGAAGTCAATGGGAGGACTCGAGCATTACACCAGGCACCCCCTGCTCTGATGAGGGGAGGGTGCCTGGTCCATAGGAAAAGGGCAGAAAATGATGGAAACACCACAGAAATGGTTCAGGGACAGCATAGGGAGGATGTCTGGATGCATCTTGGACTCCAACATCGCTGCTGGGAACGATCTTTCGCCCGTAGTACGCCATTTTTACAGACTGACCGTAAAACACACAAAAAGGCAGATAAAAACGACTTTAGGCGAAAAATTGTTACCAAACAGTATTTGCTGTATATTTACTTGTATATCATCTGCAAATTCTGCAAAAAATTTCATCGATTTTTCGGAACTGAGGCCATGATTAAGAGGGAAACGTGCGCAGAGGCAAATTCTCCCAAAAATTTCCTTGATTTTTCTGAACTGAGGCCATGATTAAGAGGGAAACGTGCGCAGAGGCAAATTCTCCCAAAAATTTCCTTGATTTTTCTGAACTGAGGCCATGATTAAGAGGGAAACGTGCGCAAAGGCAAATTCTCCCAAAAATTTCCTCGATTTTTCTGAACTGGGGCCATGATTAAGAGGGAAACGTGCGCTGAGCCGACCATCCAAAACATTATGGGTGAGGGTCTGCTGCGGAGCTGACCATCCTAAACATTATATGCGAAGGCCCGCTAGTGAGCTGACGCTATAAAACATTATATGAGAGGGCCCGCTAGAGAGCTGACCCAATAAAACATTATATGAGAAGGCCCGCTGGTGAGCTGACCTATACAAAAATTGTCAAACTGCGCCCGCTGGTGAGCTGGCCCTATATAAAAATTATATCACTGGGCCCGCTGGTGAGCTGGCCCTATATAAAAATTATATCACTGGGCATATGGAAGAGAGTCAACCATATACCCGTTTTTTGGGTGGAAGGGGTGAATGGGAATACAGAGTATTCCCATCATTGTAAATAACATATATAAAGTGAGTTTATGTTCCCCCGGGGCTTTCCTCCAGTGGAGTGGAGAAGTCAGGGGAAATCCAGGCCTTGTTCATTTTTATAAGTGTCAACCTATCAGCATTTTCGGTGGAAAGGCGGATACGCTTATCTGTTATGATGCCACCAGCAGCACTAAATACCCGCTCAGACAGAACGCTGGCGGCAGGGCAGGCCAGCACCTCCAAGGCGTAGAGTGCCAGTTCATACCACGTGTCCAGCTTGGACACCCAGTAGTTGTAAGGCACAGAGGGATCATTGAGGACGCTGACACGGTCTGCTACGTACTCCTTCACCATCTTCCAAAACTTTTCCCTCCTTGTGACACTAGGCTGCGCATCAGGGTGAGGGTGCTGGCGGGGTGTCATGAAGGTGTCCCACACCTTGGAGAGTGTTGCCCTGCCTTTGTCGGAACTGCTGTGTGCTCCCCTTTTCTCCCCTTCTCGGTTGGCCAAGGTAGCACGTACTCTGCCGCCAGCGTTGTCAGATGGAAAATTTTGGAGCAATTTTTCAACAAGAACCTTCTGGTATTGCACCATTTTGCTTGTCCTCTCCACCGGAGGAATGAGAGATGAGAAATTCTCTTTGTAGCGGGGGTCCAGAAGGGTGAACACCCAGTAATCCGTGTTGTCTAAAATGCGTATAACGCGTGGGTCACGGGAAAGGCAGCCTAACATAAAGTCAGCCATGTGTGCCAGAGTACCAACAGGCAAGATTTCGCTGTCCTCACCAGGAGGATGACTCTCAATCTCCTCATCCTCTTCCTCCTCTTCTGCCCACCCACGCTGAAGAGATGGAACTAAAGTTCCATGGCTACCCTCTGTAGCGGAGGCAACCGTGTCTTCCTCCTCCTCCTCCTCCTCCGCCTCCTCCAATTGTCGCTGAGAAGACGAAGTGAGGGTGCTCTGGCTATCACCTTGTGTAAGCTCTTCCTCCCGCATTTCCATCTCTTCCACATGCAAAGCGTCAGTTTTAATTGTGAGCAGCGAGCGTTTCAGTAGACACAGAAGTGGGATGGTTACACTGATAATAGCGTTATCGCCGCTCACCATCTGTGTCGATTCCTCAAAATTGCGTAAAACCTCACAGAGGTCTGACATCCATTCCCACTCCTCACTTCTGATTACAGGAAGTTGAACGGAGAGGCGACGACCGTGTAACAGCTGGTACTCCACTACTGCCCTCTGCTGCTCACAAAGCCGGGCCAACATGTGGAAGGTGGAGTTCCAGCGCGTGCTCACGTCACACAGCAGCCGGTGAGCTGGCAATTGTAAGCGCTGCTGCAGCTTCAACAGGCCGGCTGAAGCTGTAGATGACTTACGGAAATGTGCACACACGCGGCGCACCTTTGTCAAGAGATCATGCAAATTGGGGTAGGTTTTTAGAAATCGCTGAACCACTAAATTAAATACATGCGCTAGGCATGGTACGTGTGTGAGCTTGCCGAGCTCCAAAGCCGCCACCAAGTTACGCCCTTTATCACACACAACCATGCCTGGTTGCAGGTTGAGTGGCGAGAGCCATTGCTCGGTCTGGTGACTAATCCCCTGCAACAGCTCTGAGGCCGTGTGCTGTTTGTCCCCAAGGCAGATCAGCTTCAGCACGGCCTGTTGACGCTTCCCCACTGCAGTGCTACACTGCTTCCAGCTACCGGCTGATGAGTGAGTGGCGCTGCGCGCAGAGAATTCGGAGGTGGAAACGGAGGAGGAGGAGGAGCCAATAACGTAGGTGCTGGCGGAAACCCTGATGGAGGTAGGGCCCGCAATCCTCGGCGTGGGTAGCACCTGTGCCATCCCAGGGTCCGAGTCGCTCCCAGCCTCCACGACATTCACCCAGTGTGCCGTCAGGGAAATGTAGCGTCCCTGGCCACAAGCACTTGTCCATGTGTCAGTCGTTAAGTGGACCTTCCCAGTAACTGCGTTGGTCAGGGCACGGGTGATGTTACGGGACACATGGTGGTGTAAGGCGGGGACGGCACACCGGGAAAAGTATTGGCGGCTGGGGACTGCGTACCGAGGGACAGCTGCTGCCATCAGGCTGTGGAAGGACTCAGTCTCCACAAGCCTAAATGGCAGCATTTCGATGGCCAGTAATTTGGAAAGGTGTGAGGTTAGTGCTATGGCCTGTGGGTGGGTGGCTGGGTATTTTCGCTTGCGCTCAAATGCCTGGGGTTACGACATTTGGACGCTGTGCTGGGACAGGGAAGTGGATGTGGTCGCTGATGGTGCTTCAGATGGTACAGGTGCAGGGCGGGAGGTATGCGAGCCTGCGCCTTCGACAGGCGATTGGCCGGCACCGAAAACAGGGGAAGAGGAGGCAGTGGTGTGGCCTGCAGACACAGATTGGCGATCCGGGCGTTCCTCCCACTTATTACGGTGCTTGGATGCCATGTGTCGGATCATGCTGGTGGTGGTGAGGTTTCTAGTGTTCATGCCTCGGCTCATTCTGGTGTTGCACAGGTTGCAAACTACAATTCTTTTGTCGTCCGCACTTTCCTTAAAAAAACGCCATACTGCGGAACACCTACCCCTTGGCAAGGGAGATTTACGCAAGGGGGTGCTCCGTGGAACATTTGCGGGCCGGTTTGGTGCGGTCCGCCTTCTTTCTGTAGCCACACCACTGCCTCTTCCAGCCTGTTGCGGTGCTGCAGATGGCTCACCCTCAGGACTGCTGTCATCGCTCGGCTCTACACCTTCCCAGGTGGGGTCAGTCACCTCATCGTCCACCAAGTCCTCCTCCACTTCCTCACTCTGATCATCCTCCTCATGTCTTGATCCCACCACATACTCAGTCATTGACAACTGTATATCATCCTCCTCATCAAGGTCTTGAGACAGTAATAGTGGTTGATTTAATGGCAACTGTGTCTCATCATCATCATCATCCACTTCCTTTGACCTTAAATGCCGTTCACCTCTGTCATCTTCTTGTGATTGGGTACCCTCTAGAGGTTGTGAATCAGGGCACAAGATGTCATGTTCCTCTGCAAGCGTGCTTGGAGAGAGGTTCAAATTAAGGATTGGTGATGAGACGAGCTCCTCACTATATCCCAGTGTGGGATCACTTCTTTGACCAGATCCTCTATGGTGGGAGGAAGGATGATCAGAGTGAGGATTATGTTGACCATACTCTTGGCTACTGAGAGTGGACTTGGTGGAAGACAGGGTGGTGCTTAACCGACTGGAAGCAGTATCAGCTGACATCCAACCGACCACCTGTTCGCAGTGGTCGGACCTCGAGAGTGATGTCCTGCGACGCCCTGTAAACTGAGACATGAAGCTAGGTATGGTGGATGTCTTTCTGTCTTGTGCTCTAGCACCAGGCGCAGTTTCTACGCGTCCTGACCCGCGCCCTGAACTATCAGGATCACGTCCACTTCCCCGTCCCTTTTTACCCGCCTTCTTCATATTACACGGAATATGTGCTGCAAATCTGCAACTTTGCACAGTAAACAGAATGTGCTTCTTAACTGCGGTTACGCACAGTGAATGGAATATGTGACTTTGATATTTTACAGTTTGAACACTTAACAGAATGTTTTCCTATTCTGAAACTTTGCACAGTAAACAGAATTTGCTTCTTAACTGCGGCTACGCACAGTGAATGGAATATGTGACTTTGATATTTTACAGTTTGAACACTTAACAGAATGTTTTCCTATTCTGAAACTGTGCACAGTAAACAGAATTTGCTTCTTAACTGCGGCTACGCACAGTGAATGGAATATGTGACTTTGATATTTTACAGTTTGAACACTTAACAGAATGTTTTCCTATTCTGAAACTGTGCACAGTAAACAGAATTTGCTTCTTAACTGCGGCTACGCACAGTGAATGGAATATGTGACTTTGATATTTTACAGTTTGAACACTTAACAGAATGTTTTCCTATTCTGAAACTTTGCACAGTACACAGAACTTGCTTCTTAACTGCGGGTACGCACAGTGAATGGAATATGTGACTTTGATATTTTACAGTTTGAACACTTAACAGAATGTTTTCCTGTTCTGAAACTGTGCACAGTAAACAGAATTTGCTTCTTAACTGCGGCTACGCACAGTGAATGGAATATGTGACTTTCATATTTTACAGTTTGAACACTTAACAGAATGTTTTCCTATTCTGAAACTTTGCACAGTAAACAGAATTTGCTTCTTAACTGCGGCTACGCACAGTGAATGGAATATGTGACTTTGATATTTTACAGTTTGAACACTTAACAGAATGTTTTCCTATTCTGAAACTTTGCACAGTACACAGAATTTGCTTCTTAACTGCGGCTACGCACAGTGAATGGAATATGTGACTTTGATATTTTACAGTTTGAACACTTAACAGAATGTTTTCCTATTCTGAAACTTTGCACAGTAAACAGAATTTGCTTCTTAACTGCGGCTACGCACAGTGAATGGAATATGTGACTTTGATATTTTACAGTTTGAACACTTAACAGAATGTTTTCCTATTCTGAAACTGTGCACAGTAAACAGAATTTGCTTCTTAACTGCGGCTACGCACAGTGAATGGAATATGTGACTTTGATATTTTACAGTTTGAACACTTAACAGAATGTTTTCCTATTCTGAAACTTTGCACAGTACACAGAATTTGCTTCTTAACTGCGGCTACGCACAGTGAATGGAATATGTGACTTTGATATTTTACAGTTTGAACACTTAACAGAATGTTTTCCTATTCTGAAACTTTGCACAGTACACAGAATTTGCTTCTTAACTGCGGCTACGCACAGTGAATGGAATATGTGACTTTGATATTTTACAGTTTGAACACTTAACAGAATGTTTTCCTATTCTGAAACTGTGCACAGTAAACAGAATTTGCTTCTTAACTGCGGCTACGCACAGTGAATGGAATATGTGACTTTGATATTTTACAGTTTGAACACTTAACAGAATGTTTTCCTATTCTGAAACTTTGCACAGTAAACAGAATTTGCTTCTTAACTGCGGCTACGCACAGTGAATGGAATATGTGACTTTGATATTTTACAGTTTGAACACTTAACAGAATGTTTTCCTATTCTGAAACTTTGCACAGTACACAGAATTTGCTTCTTAACTGCGGCTACGCACAGTGAATGGAATATGTGACTTTGATATTTTACAGTTTGAACACTTAACAGAATGTTTTCCTATTCTGAAACTTTGCACAGTACACAGAATTTGCTTCTTAACTGCGGCTACGCACAGTGAATGGAATATGTGACTTTGATATTTTACAGTTTGAACACTTAACAGAATGTTTTCCTATTCTGAAACTTTGCACAGTAAACAGAATTTGCTTCTTAACTGCGGCTACGCACAGTGAATGGAATGTGTGACTTTGATATTTTACAGTTTGAACACTTAACAGAATGTTTTCCTATTCTGAAACTTTGCACAGTACACAGAATTTGCTTCTTAACTGCGGCTACGCACAGTGAATGGAATATGTGACTTTGATATTTTACAGTTTGAACACTTAACAGAATGTTTTCCTATTCTGAAACTTTGCACAGTACACAGAATTTGCTTCTTAACTGCGGCTACGCACAGTGAATGGAATATGTGACTTTGATATTTTACAGTTTGAACACTTAACAGAATGTTTTCCTATTCTGAAACTTTGCACAGTAAACAGAATTTGCTTCTTAACTGCGGCTACGCACAGTGAATGGAATATGTGACTTTGATATTTTACAGTTTGAACACTTAACAGAATGTTTTCCTATTCTGAAACTTTGCACAGTACACAGAATTTGCTTCTTAACTGCGGCTACGCACAGTGAATGGAATATGTGACTTTGATATTTTACAGTTTGAACACTTAACAGAATGTTTTCCTATTCTGAAACTTTGCTCAGTAAACAGAATTTGCTTCTTAACTGCGGCTACGCACAGTGAATGGAATATGTGACTTTGCTATTTTACAGTTTGAACACTTAACAGAATGTTTTCCTATTCTGAAACTTTGCACAGTACACAGAATTTGCTTCTTAACTGCGGCTACGCACAGTGAATGGAATATGTGACTTTGATATTTTACAGTTTGAACACTTAGAATGTTTTCCTATTCTGAAACTTTGCACAGTAAACAGAATTTGCTTCTTAACTGCGGCTACGCACAGTGAATGGAATATGTGACTTTGATATTTTACAGTTTGAACACTTAACAGAATGTTTTCCTATTCTGAAACTTTGCACAGTAAACAGAATTTGCTTCTTAACTGCGGCTACGCACAGTGAATGGAATATGTGACTTTGATATTTTACAGTTTGAACACTTAACAGAATGTTTTCCTATTCTGAAACTTTGCACAGTACACAGAATTTGCTTCTTAACTGCGGCTACGCACAGTGAATGGAATATGTGACTTTGATATTTTACAGTTTGAACACTTAACAGAATGTTTTCCTATTCTGAAACTGTGCACAGTAAACAGAATTTGCTTCTTAACTGCGGCTACGCACAGTGAATGGAATATGTGACTTTGATATTTTACAGTTTGAACACTTAACAGAATGTTTTCCTATTCTGAAACTTTGCACAGTAAACAGAATTTGCTTCTTAACTGCGGCTACGCACAGTGAATGGAATATGTGACTTTGATATTTTACAGTTTGAACACTTAACAGAATGTTTTCCTATTCTGAAACTTTGCACAGTACACAGAATTTGCTTCTTAACTGCGGCTACGCACAGTGAATGGAATATGTGACTTTGATATTTTACAGTTTGAACACTTAACAGAATGTTTTCCTATTCTGAAACTTTGCACAGTAAACAGAATTTGCTTCTTAACTGCGGCTACGCACAGTGAATGGAATATGTGACTTTGATATTTTACAGTTTGAACACTTAACAGAATGTTTTCCTATTCTGAAACTTTGCACAGTACACAGAATTTGCTTCTTAACTGCGGCTACGCACAGTGAATGGAATATGTGACTTTGATATTTTACAGTTTGAACACTTAACAGAATGTTTTCCTATTCTGAAACTTTGCACAGTAAACAGAATTTGCTTCTTAACTGCGGCTACGCACAGTGAATGGAATATGTGACTTTGATATTTTACAGTTTGAACACTTAACAGAATGTTTTCCTATTCTGAAACTTTGCACAGTAAACAGAATGTGCTGCTAATCTGCAACTTTGCACACTAAACAGAATGTGCTCTAATCTGCAACTTTGCACACTAAAAAGAATGTGCTGCTAATCTGCAACTTTGCACACTAAACAGAATGTGCTCTAATCTGCAACTTTGCACACTAAAAAGAATGTGCTGCTAATCTGCAACTTTGCACACTGAACAGAATGTGCTCTAATCTGCAACTTTGCACACTAAACAGAATGTGCTGCTGATCTGCGGCTAGGCACAGTGAACAGAATATATGAAGATTTTTTTTTTTTTTTCTCTGCCCCCCCACACAAAATAAACTGCTGCCCCCACACACAGTAGTCCTAAAAAGGACTTTTGGGTCTTTTTTTTTTTCACAATTGCTTTTCTTCTCCCTACACTGACTTTCCCTTCCTATCCTCATCTCTCCCTGGCTAAGACTGAGCCGAACTCGCTGGTCAGGTGCTATACAGCACCCGACCACGGGTTCTGGCCAGCCAATCAGTGTAATGCCAGCAGCTAACATGGCTGCTGGCATTACACTGATGTCAGAGCCTCCATGCACGTTTATTGGCTGCGTAGCAGCCGCGAAACGTGCGGGGAGGTGACCCGAACATGGCGGGCGAGCACATGCGGTACTCGTACGAGTACCGCCATGTGCCGAGCAGAGCGATGCTCGAGCCGAACCGAGCTTCGGCCGAGCATGCTCGCTCAACACTAGTGGAGATATCTATAATTTGACCACACGGAGGCTCTTCAGCAGAGCCAAAGTCACAACGTTTCGAGATAAATACCTCTTTGGAATGGTCCACAGAGTGTGCTTGCAAACCATGCACACTCTGTACACCATTCCAATTAAGTATTGTTCTCTAAATGAGGCGATTTGGGCTCTGCTGAAAAGCCCTCGTGTGGACAAATGACTGAAATCTCCATCTGTCACATAGAGCAATAGCTGAACAACCATGAGGGTAGGAGGGATAGGACTAACAGCGAACAACATCTGTTTTCACAATGTCTACAATATGACATCAAGGTGGACTTAACCTTTGCCATCCCCCTGGAGGGATAGCCATCCTTACAAGTTGTGAAGACAAATATATGTTGTTGGATTCCCCCCCCCCCCCGAGTTAAACAATGGTATTCCTACTGCTGAAAGGTGTGTTGATTCAAAAGGTATCATAGCTCCGACATGGATATGTCAGGGGCAATATCACAGTGGCCTGAAATTGTACAGTGGTGCTGTTACTACACAATCATATGGACAACTCTGGTACAGGGACCAGATATCTACATGGGAGGGTGTTGCAAAAGCCCCACTGTACTATTTTGGGCCACTGTGATATTGCACCTCAAAATGAAACCTTCACCCGTAATAACTCAAACAACACCTTTCAGCAGTGGGAGTACCTTTGTTTACCCAGGGGGATTAACCCAAACACATATATTTTTCTTCACCACATATCAAAGTATATCTCCACAAACATATGGCTAAGGTCACTAATCACAACATCTTATTTCTCCACACAGCTTATGGCCCTCAAGCCCAGCGGGAGACAGTGGAGGAGGCAATGTCACCCCCCAGTGAGGAGTACACAGAGGAGGGGACCAGCCGGTGGTCACCTTACCCACCATCACCATCCCCTCCAACACAGGCTGCACCACCACCTACTGCACCCCTTCAAGCTGCACCACCACAGGCTGCACCCCTTCAAGCTGGACCACCATAGGCTGCACCCCTTGAAACTGGACCACCACAGGCTGCACTCCTTCAAGCTGGACCACCACAGGCTGCACCCCTTCAAGCTGCACCTCCCCAGTACAGTGGCTGGATGCCACAGGAGGAGAGGTGGATGTATCCAGCCACCTCCACCAGCTACTACCCTCCATCAGCAGCACCACCACCGCCAGAGAGGCAATGGCTGCCAGGGACAGTGGCCACCACCCAATATGGGCCATATGCCTCCCAGATCAACCCACCCTCCTGGATGGCTCCACAGCATGCCCCAAGGTATGATCCCAGGTGGGGTCCAAGCACCTATCAGTGGCCACCATATGACCCTTGGCCACTGGACTACCCACACCTGGGCCTGATTGGTGAGCCCCAGCGCCCCCTACCCAGGGACATTTTTACACCTCCACCAGCACACACATCATTGGGCAGCTCAGGATCACTTGATGTGGTGGACATATGCCCATCATCTGCACCAGCCACTCCAACAGCTGTCACAGCAGCCACAGCACCCTCAGCAGCAGCAGAGGAAACAGCACCTCCAGCAGCAGCAGAGGAAAGAGCACCCTCAGCAGCAGCAGAGGAGGAAAGAGCACCCTCAGCAGCAGCAGAGGAAACAGCACCCTCGGCAGCAGAAGGAACAGCACCCTCGGCAGCAGAAGAATCAGCACCCTCAGCAGCAGAGGAAACAGCACCCTCAGCAGCAGAGGAAACAGCAGCACCAGGGACACTGGGCACATCCACCTCCAGCACTGCATGCCTCACAGGGATGGAGGCGGAGTGTATGGCCCTTCAGAGACTACTCCGGTCGAGCAGGAGTACTGACAGCAACATCACCAGGAGCAGGAGGCAATCCAGGAGGAACATTGCCCAACTGGAGACCAGAATCCAAGACCTGGAGTCGGAGGTGGCCAGGGGGAACACACTACTCCACCAGCTCAGGACTGGTCTCATGGACATGTTGACACAGGTACTTGTGGAGTTGAGGGAGATCAACTGCAGGGAGAACCTGAGGATGGAGAGGGAGAACTTGCGTTTCACCGAGGGGTCTACTGCAACCACCACCCCCTCCAGTGTTACCCCTGAAGCCACACCTAGGGGGCAGAGGGTTACCAGGAGATCAACAAGGGCATCCACCTCTGGTACCCAGGCAAAGGCCCCCCACCCAAAAAGGAAAAAATGAAAGGCCCAACCTGTTAACTTTCCCCTCAATAAAGAAACCTTTTTTTTTGGATTCCTGTCTGATCTGTTGTGTCTTCAGTTATGGATTGGGTGGCAGGGTTGTCTCCAATACATTGCCATACAATGCAGTGAACACAACCTCTGCCTGTGTGAAATGTTTGTGGGATGCTACAACATGGGTTCACACACATATACACACCGTTGTACAAATTCAACTGTAAATACATGCCTGGAGCCATATTACACCACTGTGTTATATGTCGATGTTGTGTGTTGAATTTGAACAAGAAAACATACCCCTTAGCACAACAAATGGTACAACATTGAACATTTGTCTACATCATATGTTGTGTTTAACCCTTTCAGTGCCAGAGTGGTAGGCAACGCATTGCAAAGAAATGCATTGGGGACTACTCTTGCACTCAGTTGGTTAATGGGATAACCAGACAAACAGCTCTGTGACTTAGCGGGGACATAACAAGCAGGACAGATAAATGGGACATGTATCAATATTGTCTTGGATTCAAACACTCATTGTGCAACTGACTTACTGGGGAAGCCAATGTTTTTAACCTAGGATTTCAATGTGTAGCATACACATTGATATCCTGGGGTGAGCATTGGGGTCTCCAGTAAGTTGAGTTGCTGTTTCCCTAAGGGTGTAACAGACTTCACCAGTGATAACACATGTCCACTTAGTCTGGTTGTTCGTTGATATAGCCCATGTACTGAGATATGTCAAAGTGGAGCAAAATCTCAGAACATTGATTATACTGAGCAATACAGATACTGTGGACAGGTATTCACTGTGGAAGTATGTCCCCTGTATCACCTCTTTATCACTCCCACAACACATTGGTGCATCACTGCCACCATCATCTGTTTGCATGGATACATCACAGAGTCCACTCACTGGCAAACAAGTGGTGGACTCCTGTGATGTGGGTGATGCCTTTCCATGTATGGGGGATACCCTATCCTGGGTGTGGTTACGAATTGACAAATGTGCTCTCAAATATTTCCTCATACAGACACAGATAGAATGGTGATGGTTCATCTTTATTGTGTCTCAAAGTACATTAGAAAGTACATGTGTTTTCTGTGTGTATTGCCTATATGCATTTAACACCTGTATGAGAACACTAAATGTACTTTGAAACTAAATCGTACTACTTCAGTAACACTGCTGCCCTGCTCATTGTGCTGCCACTGTGGAAGTGACAGTGGCAGCCCAATGTCATTTGTTCCATGGAACTGTTAGGACATATTTGTTGATGTGTGTATTCATGTCGAGGGCACATATGTTTGCACACTCACAGGTCAGCATGGAGTCCCTGGTAATCTGATCTACGTTTCATGACCTCTACATTGTGTGACAATACCACTGTACATCCACCCCTCTGCTGCTCTTCTCAGCTCTAGCACAGTACAGGTCCCATATTGAGTCCAATGTCCCTTTAACCCCTGATGTGCCTGAGTATTATCCAGTGCATAGCATTGGATAATACTCTTTCGCTACTGGGCTAGCATGGTTGCTCAGGCTACGATCATGGCATATCCAGTAGGTTGCTGTCAATCACGCTCTATAAGGTGATGAACATGGGTAATATGTTGTACCTTGTTTCTCCTGGGGGTGTGCGTGATATCCTTGGGGTCTGTATGTCAACGTGGAAAGTGGAATGGAGGATGGTTTTTGAATCCACACACACAATTTGCCACGTCCACTGCCAGTGCAGTGCTGTGTCACTGTTCCTGTGGGGTGAGACAGAGCAAAATGTGCAGTGTGGTTAGTGTCACAGGACTGGTGAGGGACTTGCATGGATTGTTTGCATGCCTGTATTATACTCAGAGGTGAAGTGTTCCGTGATGAGCCTGTCTCTGATCTGTGCCCCTTTCAATGTCTCCTCCACATGTTGTGTGAATGATGTTTTGTGTGGTGGACGTAGTAGCTGTGGGTCAGGTGCATGCTGAGCAGCGTTGTGTGTACGCCTGTGTATGTGGTGTGATTTTGTTTTGTGAACTCACCCAAAAGCCATCCCCCTGTAAAGGTTCCATTCTCAAAATCTCTGTGGACTGAGGAGTTTTGGAGAATCTATGCATCATGTGAGCTGCCAGGATATTTTGCACAGACATTCATTATCCTCATGTTGCTGTCACACACAATCTGCACGTTGATGGAGTGGAAGTTCTTCCTGTTGATGAATAGCTGTGCGTCACATAGTTACATAGTTACATAGTTACATAGTAATTTAGGTTGAAAAAAGACTTGCGTCCATCCAGTTCAACCCTTTTCCTATTCCTGTTTACCATCGCTGACCCAAAAGAAGGCATCTGACTCCAAATGGCAATCAGATTTCTCCCTGGATCAACAAGCCCTAACTAAATATTAATCCCAATACTAACGTGCATAGCCCTCTATATTATGCTCTTTTAAATAAGTATCCAGGCCCCTTTTAAAGGCATCTAATGTATTTGATAGCACCACCTCCTCCGGAAGTGCATTCCATACCTTTATTGTCCTTACTGTAAAGAAACCCTTCCGCTGTTGTAGATTAAATCTCCTTTCCTCAAGTCTAAGCGGGTGGCCCCTTGTCCTATGTACTGTTCTTTTAATGAACAGGTCTTTTGAAAGCCCTTTATATGGGCCTTGAACATATTTATATAGTGTTATCATATCCCCTCTAAGACGCCGTTTCTCTAGTGTGTACAAGTTTAACTTTTCTAGTCTCTCTTCATAGCTAAAACTTTCCATTCCCCTTACTAGTTTTGTAGCCCTCCTCTGCACTCTCTCTAGTTCCATAATGTCCTTCTTCAGAAAGGGCGCCCATGCTGGGGCCTTAACCCGAACATAGGTGCAATCTATAGCACTCGTGACCCTGGGCATGCCTCCCCTTGCGTAAAAGGCCTGCTTGACGTGTATCCAGTCCATGTCAGTGGTGGGAAAATGTATATAGGTACTGGCCTTGCTTTTGAGGGTTGACAGGATCTGGGCCAGCACCCTGGAGAATGTGGCCTGTGACATGCCAGATGCGTAACCCTCAGTGGACTGGAAAGCCCCAGTTGCCATGAAGTTCATGGCACACAGTAGTTTCTGCAGGCCAGTTAGGGCATGGTTGTGAATGTAGATGGGATCCACCTGATCTCTGATGACCTCATACAAGGCAATGATGCTGTCACGCCTCAACCTGTAGCGATCAATGACCACATCATCAGTCATTCCAAAGAGGGTGACCCTTGGGCGGTATACCCTGGGCCTTGGAGGTCGTCTATACATCCTCTGCCCTCCAGGTGGGGATGGACTCCTGTGTGGCTGCTGAACCAGAGCCTCCTCATTTGCAACAGGTGAAGGCTGTTGATCAGGCGTGCCTGGAGGTTGCTGATGTTCCCTAGCTCTCTCACTTGCACGCCTTCTCCGCAGTCTTCACAACAATATGTAACCCAACATAGTGTTTGCTCTCTCTATCTCTCTCTATCTCTCTCCCTCCCTGAGTGGAAAACAAGGCACAAGTGAGTGTGTTGAGTTGTCCCTTTAAGTATTTGATAGGGCGTTGTGTAGGTGTGGTGATGAGGTGAGTGCTGACCAATGGAGAGTTGTTTTTGTCCAGGTAAGTGTTTGCAGGTGTGTGTGTATTATAAGATGTGGTGTGTTGTGCTTGTTATGTGTCTGCCATTTGCGGGTGTGCAGTTGTGGGGTGCAGGTAGTATGTTGATGTTGCACAGGTGAGCTTATATTTGCAGGTGTCCGCTTTGTGTGATAACCCCCATTGTTCCGTGCCATGTTGTGTTGTTGTTTTTTTGGGTGTCGTTGTCCCTGTGGTGTTGCTTGTTGTTGCGTGTGGAGTGATTTGTGTTGTGTGTCCATGTTTTTGTGTTGTTTTGGCATTGCACGGTTTAATATTTACATGCTTGTGCGGTAAGCATTTTGTGTATTTTCCTATGTAACGGGTGTTTTGTTTTGCCCGTTAAGTGTCTAACATGAGAAAAGTGGGTCTTAACTTTTTGCCATTAGGTGTGTCTTTTTTTCAGCCGTTATCAGTACCGCAAGCCTTTGAATAGCTCTGGGGTATGTTCTTCCATGTGTCTGAATGCACGTAAGTGTATCGGCCGTAAGGATTCTGCAACTGCCGTTAGCTCTTCTTTAGACAGATCTTTGAATTGCTACATGACACTTAACGCACCCTTTAAATCGAGCCCATAGTGTATATGAAATTGACCCAAGGCTAAAGTTAAATTAACGCAAGCATTAAACTTACACCCACAATAAGTTATTTATATGTGCGAAAGTCCATGAGGTTGAAGCCCAAAATTGTGAATGCGCGACACGTGTCTTGAAGCACAGCTGTATACCCAGATAAGTTTCTTCTAATGACCAATACCACAATTAACACAATGTCACCCTAGTACTAGCAATAAGCAATAATATTTAATTAAAGCCAATAGTATTATAAAATGTACAATACACTGTATATTATCATATATACTCTAGCTAAACACGTAATAATACTAACTAGACAATTACTTAATGTAGTGCAAATAAAACACAATATGCAACAATTACGACAGAAACACCATACTTTGGTTACTAGGGTGGTTTATTAGAAATATAGTATAAAAAAAGCAGAAAGTGATACAGTTTATACTTAGCTATCCTGGGACAATCTTATGAGGATGGTGCAGCAGGAAGGGACGCAGGCGAGGAGAACTGGTTGCATGGCACGATGGACTCGGCTGAGAGGTCAGGTGTCAAAAAATGATTCTCACACTCTGGCTTCTGGAACAGTTCTCCCCAGCTCTCCCTGGCTGTGACTTTAATTACTAGTCCACTTTATCTGCCCTGAACAGCACCTCCTCTCTTCCCCCAGCAGCAAAAGAGGGGAATGGAACTGGTCTATTCTGGTCTTCTCTGATGTTTTGCCTGCCAAAACAGGCAAAGAAACCAGGGAAAGGGTCTGTAAAATGGTTACCTGGTGGTCTGTAGCCCAGTGTGTTTTAGGACACAGGAACATAAAAATAGGCGCAAAAGTTGTCTCAAAAGTGTTGCAGCTTCACACAATGTAATGGATTCAGTTTTGTCACAAAACTGGTGAGACTTTATCTGTGTCCATAACATATGCCATGCTTTTCCACCATTCCAAAGATACAAACACTTTGGGGTCTATTTAATAAAATTGCTCTTTACCAATGCAGAAAAACAAAGATTATGACTGTGTTTGTCATATTTTATTATAATCTCAGGGCTTAAAATTTGAAGTCCTTTGCTACTAGCCAGACCTGAAAAGTTACTTGCCACTGCAAGCCATAACATACCCACCAGGGCTGAATTTCTACTCGCCAGGGCTAAATTTTCACTCGCCATTGGCTAGTGGAGAGTGGAAATTTTGAGCCCTGATAATCTTATTTAATTTTGTACCTAAGCAAAAATCTGCACAGCTTATAGAAGAAAATCACATTGTTAATAAATTTTGCATTGCTCATAAGGAATGTTAGCAATACTAATAAAAAAATCAGATTTATAAAAAAATTGGTTTCTGCTACTAAAAATTCTCATTGTTCACAAGGAACGTTAGTAATGCTAATAAAATATTTCAAGCATCTACAGCTGTATGTATTTCAATAAAATTTTTTTAGTTCAACAAAAAAGGGCAGCTGGCACTAAACGCATTAATAAATGAAGTTCTTTATCTATTTTCCCTGCGATTTTCAAGGATATTTTTATTAATCCTTTGCGTGTAAGATAAGTGTCCAATGCACTGTATTACATGTTCAGGCTTGTGTTTTCTTTTATGCCATACTAGTTGAAGAGCCCGTTACACAGGCCACTGTGCCACTGCCAGCCGGTCACGGGACAGTCACGCGCAGTAGGGACTGCCCCCGCCGTGACTGATACAGAGCCTACTGTGCATGACTGCGTCATTACACACGTTTTAGCAAATTATTATATAGGATTGGTGGTGTTCAGGGCTTGTTCTCATTAATGCCTTCAAAAAGGTGACGTGTACACCATACTGTGCATTCATACACACTCCTACATATACCAAGGGTTAATATCCTAAATATTTGGCTATTTCAAAAGAAAATCAGAGAGCTAGGTGAATTTGACTGGAAGGAAAACAGTTGGGGATATCTTTGCATAATTTTTTAATATTAATATGGCTATCAGCTTTACACATTTTTAAAGCATTACAAGAGTTTTTACTTGGATGGGGGCAAATAGCCACCCTGATTTTTTAGAAACAGTATGTAAAGCATAATGTATTTTATGTTGTATAACCCAAACATCGGACCTCCAACCTACAGTCATCATCCCCAACAACTGGCTGTGTGCGATGGAAGTTGCAGTCCCCAATAATTGAAGGTCTGAAGTTTGACTATGCCCGATTTAAACCCCTGAATGCTTCTGAGTTCATTGGAGGCATCTCTGTAACACTAACATTTCTGAGTGTACTTTCCCTTTAAAGAAACTGCAACTGTTTTTTGTTAAAAAAAATCATATAGGGCTTTTCCTGTTGACTAAAACAAGGATATTGCCACTGTGTAAAGCTCCGTTTTTTTTTTTTCTTTTTTTAATTAAAAAATTTCTCTTTTGGTCACCAGGTTGTGCTGTTCTTATTACTTACTATGGAGAACCATGCTTTATGACTCAAGCCCTCCCATACATTGAATTATAAAATACTTTTTGCTCTTTGGACACCAGTTGATGATGGTGATATAGATAATAATGAGGAACAACCTGTAATAGTTTATAGTTTTTCAAGATGAATACAGCAGTTGGGCTCGTCTTTAATATATTTTTCTATAGCAACATAATGTTTCAATAACTCAAAAGCCTTTTACACACTATAATTTGTATTTATGAAATTAAACAACTGCAGAATATGCTTTCTTTTTAATATATGTAATGCACTGTTCTTGGCTGCTTGCCATGAAAACCAATTGATAAGCCAAGGACACGGTTATTCTTTCCCATTTCCTTCACAGTCCTTTATTCATTAATATCTGGATTAAATTAGTATTTATAAACATTATTTTTTTCAACATTGAAATCATTGAAAAGTTTAAAGGAAAAATATACCATTACATTACAAATGGGTTATTTATCTGCCAGTATTATTAAAATTTTCTTTATTTGTGACTTGGTGAAGTTGTAAAAGGTTTCAGTGATGGTAGCAGCCATTTTTGTCTTGCAGCTACATGCAAGAAACCGTTCAGCATATAACCTTCTTATGGATATTTGCAATGTGACACAATGAGCTTTATGTATAAAAGTGGAGACATTTTGGAGCAAACCAATTGTGCTATAGAGGACTAATAAAAAATCCAGAAATTGCTATTTATTATTTAATCCTTGAATACTAGAGAGTAGCCTCCAATACATTTAAAAAAAAAATGTTGGAAACCTTTCTAATATTCCAATCTTTGTGATGGATTCATGGGTTTTAAAACCATTCTGGCTTTTTTTCGATTGAAGGTCCTATAGGTTGTATTCTCTGTATGACTGTCTTTTGTTTTCTTCTAGAACCCTTTTCTCAGATAATTGGTTCATGTGTAGGTGTCCAATGACACCCAAGGTTCGTGTGTTTATGGTTTGTCTCTGTTGAGATAAGTTTGCATTTTGAGGATTATTTTATCCCTCCCTGGAATCTTGGTAGATTAGCTTTGCTATAGACCCATGGTTTCTGTGTTTCACATAGAATATAAGAGAAAATGGGATTTTTATGTACTTACTGATAAATCATTTTTTCTTAGTCCTTGTGAAGCATGGGACATTCCACCCTGAGAAAAAAAAGTTTGTTTGAGTTCTCGGCAGGAGTGTCCTTTGGGTTCCCAGGTATGGTGATGACTTTCCTGCCCTACTCCTCTTTTTTCTTCTGTCTGGTCAATACATTAAAACTGAGTCTACTAGGTGAGGGCAAAGAGGAGCTAGGAGGGTGTCCCCACCTCCATAGAACTCTGTATGTAAGTGCCTTTCCTTTTAGAAGAGAATACTTTACCCCTCAATCCTGTGTTTCACAAGCACTTTAATAAATGATTTATAGGTAAATACACAAAAATCCCCTATTTTCTTCCTTTACTGTTGTTGCAATATTGTCATCAGTATAAACATAACCTTAAGATGGAACCTGCACAATTAACACTGTAAGTTTAACCCTTTGAGTGCCAGAAGGGTTTGCAACACATAGCTCTGAAATATGTTACATTCAACTCTGGCACTCAAGGGTTACAGTGATGCAACTCACCCAGATAGAAACAGCAACAATGCACCAGTAAGACATTGAGCGTCATCATTTATATGTTCTTTTTATTATGTAAGTTGATCTTCGAAGATCTCCATTTGAAGTCTGCATTTACTCTACACTGACAATCCAAGATGGAAAGAGGCTGATTTATTGAGATGAAATGCATTATTTCTGGAGCAATACCAAAATCCTCAAGTCCCATTGATTTAAAAAAGGACTTTTAACTAGAGATGGGTGAAAAGTCCCTATTTTACACTTGGCAAATTTCAAAGAAAAAGCATGATTTTCTACTGTATCCCGAAGAATTCCCACCCTCAGTAAAACCCATAGATTTTCTGCCTGTTCACTGACAACAGCTGTATTTTCTCCCTATGTTTTTGAACGGCAGTGAAACTTACACCCCCATACTATAAAAACCCAGAATTTTCCACCATGCAGAGTGGTGTAGAATAGGAAGGAAAGAGAGTGGAAGGAGACAGGAAGAGAGAGAGAGAAAAAAAATTAAATAAATATTACAATAAAAATAAAGTTGTTTGAATTGCTCGCTAGCACTGTGACTACTGCCATTATCAAGTGAAGCTGAATGTACCTCACTTGATAATGGCAGTAGTCACAGTGCTGATGAGACAGATAGGGGTGTCCATAGACATTTTACGGTGGGGGGGAGCTATAATATGACCCCCAGGCCAGCCCATCCTGCCCCTTTGTTTATAAGGAAGGGATGCCCATGGAGACAGAGGAGAAGTAGAAAGTTAGAAGCACTATTGGTAAAGAAGAGAGCCCAGATATCCTAACCCAATAATGCCCATTCGGCCAACATTGTCCCTTGGGATGTGGATAGCTATACTGAAGAAGGAGGCAGAACTGGTTATCAGTATGAATAGCACCTGTCAGCTGCCTGTGCCTGATGCCACAGCTGCCAGTGTGCCTTCTTCTGAGTAGAGGGCAAGTGTGACAGCAGGGGACCCCCTGTCGCATTTGTCAACCCCAAATAGTCATTAGAAAGAGATTGATGGTGGAGGTGATGAGAGTGACTGTGGTGGTGGAACAGCTGGTGTGGAAGAGAGTATGAGAGCATTTTTGGTGAAAAGGGATAGAAAATGGGAGAAATACATGAAAATGGGGATGCATGTCTCCACCAGCAGCAGCAGTGATAATCTTGATTTTGTTGCTGCTGTAACTCCTGCTGCTTAGTCATCAAAGGAAGATGTTCATCTGTCACAGCAGCAGGATGATTATGAGCAGGCTAGTTTGCCACAGACTACAGTGGTCATCATGGGACTGGGTTCTTCAAGTTGTGATATGGGACTTGGAGAGGCTCCACTAGCCACCAATACTCCTGGTCCTAGCTCTTGTGCTGATGCTGAGACAGCTGTACCTGATTACTTGGTCAAAGGTTGTACATTACCAACCTATGTATCAAGTTGTGTGGTTGAAGTTGTACCTGTTTCTTAATATGAAAGCCGATGTGTCAGTTGGCGTGATCCTTCCCTTTCCTTCCTTTACTTCACAATGCACACTGTGTGCATTGCAGTTGCTGACATAGCACTGTTTCTTCCTATTCTCAAAGGAAAAAATAATATTCCAACAAATCCATGATTCTAGAGGAGGTGGGGGGAGAAGCATATTTCACAACCCTTCTTTTCTCAAGATGCATTGTATTTGTCTCAAGGAGGGATATGTTGAGTCTTGATAAAGCTGATTTATCGTTACCTACAGATTTTATATATGTATAATTTAAAGAATATATAAATGTTCTCCTTTTTTTTGCAAATTAAATATGTTGCAATGAGCATGAGTCATCTGTGTTTTTCAGTGTGTTGGGGAAAATGGCCCAGTGCTAACTGACGGATGGTTTGTTGAGTATACAGTAATATGGATTTTCCTGGTTTATTGATATTATATGTCAACAAATATAGGCAGGGTGCCATGAAATGTGTAAGAACAGGCCTTTATTAATTGTTTTTACACTATAAACTTATATTAGTATTTTACTATTTGGCAATACCTGTGTGGATTACAGCCTCTTCATTTAGGACTGGAATGGTGGATTTCCTGTACAGAGACAGGACAATCTCTCTGTATGCCACCAATGCCATGAGACTGAGAATAATCTCATCCTGACACTTATTACATGTGAGTAGACTTGATAATTTATGTATATATATATATATATATATATATATATATATATATATATATATATATAGTACTTTATAGTGCAATGTTACACTATTGAACACCTTCTCTGTTCTTGCTTGTATATCCTTAAATAAAATAACCATGGTTTGGAATATTCCAGTGGGGCTGCAACACATGTATTTGGTTCTTTTCTATAAAAGAATATGGAAGTATGTCAACTGTCAACAATTTGTCAACTTTGCCATTCCACATGCGTACTTTGGGATTCTTTCTGTGAAGTTTTTGAATCACTCCCAAGAACTTTGAAAGTGTGAGTTGGGAGTACATGGCAGAAGAACTATGCAACTTTATTCCTTTTAGAACACAACTTAAGGAGGTAGTAGAGGTGATGGTGGCATATATGGGCAGCCTATGGCACTTGTCATATCCTACAACAGACACTGAGTCATACTCTACAGCAGGGCAAACTCTGGGCACACTCTCTGACATATGTACATCATAGCTTTTATTATGTGCCCCAGAGCCCCATGAACTTTTAGGAGCACTTCTGCTACTGCTAGTTGTGGAATCTCTAACATTTTGGTGGTGTGTCTCTTAATCAGGCCTGTGGTTGTGCTTCAGTTGGGATCTCAGTAAGGAGGTACCTAGGTGTGAGCTGGCTCCCCCATTCCTGCTCACTTGCTTCTTACTTATTTTACAAATAGCAACATGTTTAACTTTTGGATCATGAGTGAAGTATCTTCACAATGTAGATTTTGAAGACTGAGGGGTTTCTGTGGGGCTACAGTACTACTGGGGCTAGATGTTGCTGCGGTAGATGTCAGTGGAGTTGCACTTCCAACAGTAACAGATGCACTCATCAGAGCTAGGGTTGGATTTTGATGATCTTTGTTGCTGATAGTTACTCAACACTAGTGTGTGTGGCTGGATGTTGGACTTTGAAGTGGTGATGATGCAGATGATGACTGACAGGATGATTTTGTATTTTTTACCATCTTTACCTTGTCCAGAGTCAGATTTTACAATTGACTTCTCCTACAGGTTATAAACAGGCACAGCACTCCTTTGGAAGATTGGACTTTTCTGGCCATCATCTCTCTTACTCTCAACTTAATCTGTATCTGAAGAAGAAGAGGATGCTGGAGGGATATATTCTAGATCAACATCATCAACATAAATAATTAAGTCATCCTCAGCATTACCATCCACTTCTTTTCCACTACTTTTATATTCCTCTAGGCTTGTTTGAAGTCTAAAACAATTTATTTATTTTTTTTCTTCTTAGAGGGATCTTCTGTACATTCTGCACAACTTTGAGGACTGGTGTTTTACTCTCAATGTCAGCCACAGCAATGGATTGTAGTGCTACCCCTTTCTCCATTATGCCTTCAAAACTATAATACAACTCATTGTCATCTTCATTGTTCTTACATGGTTTATTAATATTATTAGTGGTGGTAGACCTTTTTCTGTGATTTTGTCAGCCTCATCAGGGGAAGGATCATAGAAACATAGAATCTGATGGCAGATAAGAAGCATGTGGCCCATCTAGTCTGCCATGACATCATTGTTTATTGCACAAGCTGCAGCAACCATGGCTGCCGTCAGTTTTTGGACTACCAATTTACTATCACATCCCTGCATTGCTCCTACCCCTTTCACATTACCCCTGCACCTAGTACATTTGATGGACATTATTAAACAGTGAATAAGCAACTGAACTGATTGTGTGTATGACTTCTTGCCCTTTATAGAGCTATATTTTATTACCACCAGTAAAAATCAGAACTGACGTTGTTTGCTTTTAAAGTAGATTTCAGTATTCTTTCACCCACGTTACTAAAACAAAGCTTGAGATATTTTGATGCACCTCCAGTTAAAAAAAAGCCCATAAGATTCAACTGAAAACAGTGCGCAAGTAGTATTATATTAGATACGTTCAGTTCTACCGTGTGTTCAGTGCATACATTTTCTGTCAGTAATCCTGTGCCTCAAAGTTGAGGCGTAGAAGCCACGACGGTTTAAAACCATCGTTGCTTCAACAAAAGCTGGTCAGAATCCATATACGCATGCTCTCCAAGCCAAAAACAAATGGAGAACTGGCAAGTTAACCCCTGAAAGCACAAATAAAATAAACTGAAAAAGTGTCCCTAAACCTGCACAGCTACCAGTAACACAGGAAACCTTTGAATACCAAAGGGCTGTGCAAAACAGCACATCAAGATCAAAAATGATTAAAGAACAGGCCCAAAAACACATACCTACCTAATCAAGGTATGCACACCTGTCAATTGCAGTTGGAGGGGGGTGCAACAACCTCATGTCCTGCATCTGCTCAAACCACACAGATTTTTATCTGACATCCATGCTGATCCTCTTGATCCATGGTGCCACATTCTTTGGCCCATTAAAACCTACACTGTGTTCATTAACATGTCATGTTGTGTCATGCTTAACATGTCTATGCCTTGTGCTTAACCCTTTGGATGCCAAGTGGGAACACTGCACATTGCTCTACAACCCATGGCTTTCCCTCTGGCATTCAGAGGGTTAATGTAACAACTTAAACAAATGTGAGAACTTACACACATCCACTATGCCATATTCTTCTGAACTCTGCTCCCAACCTGTTGAATGGCAGATATGTCTGAAACACAAAGGTACAGGGAGTGTTACAGACCAATACACCGTACTGGGAGGGGGGATTCACTAAGGTGTGATAAAGAGGTGATAACGTCTCCAGTGATATCACTTTTCCAGTTCCTATGTTATTCCATGGAGCCTATGCACTAACAAACATCTCCAAAGTTGAAGAAATCTTATTGCTTGGGCTCCATAGCACAACATAGGAATTGGAGAAGTGATGAAATGGAGACGTCATCTCCACTTCATCACCCCTTTATCACAGCTTAGTGAATCTCCCCCAAAGTGAAATGTAAAATACACAAATCCCATATCGTATACCCCCACAAATCTAAACCACAACGTGTGTGAGTGTTTTTTCCCCCAACCACATATCAATACACCCCAGTAAGGGATGTTACCTGATCTCAACCCAGACTCTGGAAGCAATCATTGTTCTATGGCCACTGATTATGTCACCTGTGATGCACTCAACATCACATGTGCCAGACTAAAGGAACCAAGAACACAAGAAGGGTTGGGATGTTTGAGATGTGGTTTGGGGAATACAGCCTCAGTGATTGCTACTGGATTGACTTGTAGTGTTTTTGCATGCTTCCCAGATGTCAGTTGGCATGCATATTGACATCCTGTAATCTGTGAAACATGTTTTGTTGTCCCTACAGTTTCCCAATGTAAGAAATCCGAACCTGCATGTACACATATGTAGGTAACAATCTGTGGATGCGTCAGTTGTTGTTGACCCACAGCTTATATGAGACTCATCTGTGTCCCCCATGTTGATGAGACCCAGGTAATATGAAGGTCAGCAACAGCTGAGGATTGCTTGTTGCACATGAACCCCAACGGACTATGGAGTGCCAGACTGGTGTCTATTGAATTGCTTTGCAATGCATTAGATACCCCTCTGGCAATGACAGTATGCAACCACAGTAAAAAACACAGACACCATCTTACCAAGGAAGGCATGTTTATTTTTTCTGAAATCACTTTCTTATCTTTTTGCTGGGGATGGGGAAATAAGGGGCTGAGGAGTCAGGCAGGTCAGGCCTTCCAGACCACCTTGTGCTCATGCCATGAGTTGGGGTTTGGGCTGGTGTCACGGTGGAGGATGATGGGGTGGAGGATGACTACTGAAGTATCAAGAGTTGTGTCTGTATGCGGTTGTGGTCTCTCAGCTCCATTACCACCTGGCCCAAGATATAAGCCATCACACCCATGAACTGCCTTATTTCCTGTGTCAGTGTTGACAGTTGGCCTTCAATGTGTAGCTGAAGTCTTCTGGCCTCCCTCATCCTCCACAACTGAATCCTCAAATATTCCCCATCCAGGGCAAGACACCCCTCAGCTGGTGCAGATGTGGAGGGTACAGCTAATGATTCCTCACCAGAAGAAGGCTCCATTGGTGGCTGAGTGGGATCTGTCTGGATAGCAGGCTTTATTTGTGACTGAGTGGGATCTGTTTGGACTGCAGGCTCAATTGGTGGCTGAGTGGAATCTATCTGGACAGCAGGCAACATTGGTGACTCTGGGTGTAGAGATGTTGAGGATTCTCCACCACCCACATTGATTACCTCCCCTGGTGATGATCCAACATAGGTCTGCAGATTGTATTGGGCTTGTGGCCACTGGGGCTCACCAACAAGCCCAAGTGGCCAGGGTTCACTCCCCAGCTACTGATTACCATTTGCCTGACTCCAGGCTGGTTGGCCATGACGTACCATATGTCGGTGCTGGTTGTTATGGTAGCCAGGGATGGGCGTGGGGCATCACCCACCCTCCAGGTGTTGGTGGTGGAAGCCACTATGTCATCCCTATAGGCTGTGTGACAGCTGAGACCTGTAGCTTGTCGTGTGGCTGTGGCTGGTCCTGTTGTACAGGGGAGGGACCCTCCTTTGGCTCTTCGGTCATAACCCCTGTTTCCTACTCCTCTACAGGTCCATGGCTCTCTGACTCAGACACTGCAATTGGAGGATGAAGAATGGCAGTTAGTTGCACGTACAATTATAACAAGGTCTGCTGTGACATACATCATATACAACTGGACCCTAACCCAGAGATATGGAAAGATTTAGACTATAACAGGCTTAACCCTTTTAGTACTGCAATACAATGTTTTGCGTACCCCTCTGGCACTCAAACAGTTAAGATCCTTTCAACTCTATCTACATGTTTGAGGGTTTCATCATGCTGAGTGAAATGTGTACTCCCACTGCTGCTTATGTGGTTTGACACTGACAGTTTGTCCAGGAGGTGCAGTTTGTGGGTGCATCACTATCTTCACTCAGCATTGTGATATTTACATCCATTTGAAAAACAATTGGATGTTGTTTGCACTTTTGCTCAACTGTCTGTGGCACTAGTTCAGTCACTGGAACCTGTCACATATTCCACGTTTGTCCATCTTTTCTTGAGGCTGTTCACTGTTCTCATGCACATTGCAACTGCATTCACCAAGTCAGCCACCTCCTGCCATGCCTTCCTCATATGGACAGCAGTGCCCCATGCCTTCTCTGAGGAGTAGAGAATGTTCATCCTGGATACCAAGGACCATGGTCATGTTCTCGTTTTGGTTTCCCTGACCCTATTACCTTCCACTGGAGGCTCAGCTTGATTACATGTGAAAAGCATTACCTGCACTGGCTCTGGCTGTGTGTGTCCCTCCACAACACACTCCGTCCCACTGCCTGCTCTCTCCCTGCCTGGAGTTTACCTGTCGCTTGCCGGGTGCCTCTCCTCCCACCTGCTCTCCCTCCCCTTCTCCTTCCCTGCCCGGGGATGCCCTGCACACTTTCTTCCTCTCCAGTCCCTCTCCCCATCCCTCCAGCCTCCACTTCTCTCCATGCCATCTCTCCTCTCCACCTCCCTCACAACCACTCACACACAGTCACTCGCACAGTCACTCACTCAAGCACTCAATCACAATCACCCTCTAGTACTTTGTTGCTCTCACTCGGTCACTCTGTAGCTGCCTGAGTCTTCTCAGTTACACAACATTTTGGGGTGTCTGGGGTAAATCTCCTTTGTTCCCTTCACACACTCAGACTCCTGTAAAACAGAAAACAGCCAGCAGAAAGGAACTTGGATCATAGTTGCCTGTCTCTTCACAGTCACACAAGATTTAGTTTTTTTTGGGGTAGATTTCCACTGCTCCCTTCACACACACCCATATTCCCCTATCACAGAGATAACAGCTAGGAAGAAACTTGGATCTCAATCATCCAAGATTTTATCATATTCTGGGTAAACCTCCTTTCGCCCATTGCTTTCCCTCACCTCCCCTAATACAGAGAACAAATTTCCTGCCTACAAGACTTCCTAAACTGCACTCCAACTTTGCTTTATTTGCCTATAATAACTAGCTGAAAAATATGGTACTTTGTCTTTTACAAACACAGAAAGACATGCTGTGGGAACCTGACAGCTTTATACTATCACTGCGTAAAAAAAGTGAGGGTGAGAAATTCAGTCTTACCATTGACAGGAAAAATCTGAAAATCTGCACTTTTCGCAAAAAAAATCCAGCTGGGCAGGAAGTGCAATTATTTCCTCTGTTTTGCTTTTGAGACAAAAGTTTTTGCCCATCCCTACTTTAAATCCTTGAAAGCTAGATAGTAGGGATGAGTGAAAATTTTAGCCTCAAACTGAAATCGGCAAGTAATGGCACTTCCCGCTTGACTAATAATTTCCTGTGAAAAGTGCAGTTTTTCTGCTTTTATAGTCTAGATCATTCCATTGAAATCAATGGGGACCTTAAATTTACACACAGACAGCAAATATTTTATTTCCCACAAGCACAGTATAAAAGGGGTATAAGGGTGCTTGTGTTGGTGGGGTGTGGTGAAAGAATCAGCTGAACAGGGAATTTTTTTTTGGGGGGTTGTTTACTGGGATTGGGGGCAGTTAATAAAAAAATCCTAAATGCAATTAAAAAACACCATAAGACATGGTATAAAAGAGGTCTGAGTTGGGTGCCTGTGTTGGTGGATGGAGTCTGGGGAATGAATCAGTTGAACAAGGAATTTGTTTTTTTGGGAGGGTTCTTGATCGGTATTGAGGGGACAGATAATAAAAAAAAAAATAAAATAAAATAAGAAATTTGTATGTAAAGTGATAGACACAGGAGCCCCTGACATAAGCTGCCACTGGAGTGGACTGATACTTGACTTGATAGAGTATTTTGTAGTGGATGATTTCTTTGATTTGTTGTTAGAGGCCCAAGCCCTGAAGAAACATTGATTTGTAGGACTTAGACTTATTAGAGGCACAAGTCCTGAAGAGACATTGATTTGTAGGACTTTCGCTTATTTGGCGCAAGCCCTTGTTAGAAACAAACACCCCCCCCCCCCCAATTTTTTTTTGTAGGACTATATATATATATATTTTTTTTTTTTTTAAGCACAAGCCATGGGAGAAAAAAAAATGTCCTACTGGCCTAGTGCCAGCAGGTCATGTTGGCCAGTGGCCACTGGCCATTGTCAAATGTCCTCCTCCTGAGCCCATACTTGTAGAATTTGCAACTGCTTTTCCTACTCTTGCTGCTGCTGAGATGTTTAAGCAGCAGGATGATTAGGCAGCTTAAAGGGAATGTAATCAACAGTAGCAGTAACATGGGTGATGGATGATGAAGGTTTCACATGCCACAAGTAGCTCCAGTGATGTGCCTGAGGCAGTAGCACCATAATAAGTAGCCCTCGTTATATATGGAGAAAAGAAGTTGGCTAATAATTCTTTTCTACCTGCCCCTCCTAAAAATCATGTTTCCCTTTAGAGCATGAGCTGTGACTTTCATCAGCAACTGCAATGTGCACAGTGTTTGTGTGGTAAATAACACCTGGGGGGCACAACTGTATCCAAACACTATGACACCAGAACCCAAGTACTGCCGCTCTCACTATACCCCTTGTCCATACCCCACTATGGACACATGACAGCTTGCTGATGGTTTAATGGTAATGATGAATCCTCCCTGCCATCATCTTAGCATATACTGTGGGATGGAATCTCCTCAGATGCCACTTGATGCCCTGCTTGCAATTCTCCTACACCACACTGCTCCAAATATTGGACACCGGTATTCAAAAGCAAGAGGTGGCTTTTGAATACCGCTGTCCAATATTTGGAGCCAGTGTGACTCCTCTTGTGAGTATATCATATTCCTGTATTAAAATAAATTTATTGCTTACAAGTAGCAATGCAGCTCTCCTCGCATCTTTCATGTGCTTTGTGCCTTTAAACCCGGTCTGGAGGTTGTAGTTTGTTGGGGATTGAGCTCCGGTTGTTTAGTTATCTGTGTGGAAGCATAGTCAATATCCTCCACATGCTCATTTTGTCAGTTGGAACTACTAATGACACATCCCAAATGTGAGTTGAATTATTCTTAGAATGATCCCTTTAATATTTATGAACGTACTACACCATAAGCCTCTCCTCTTTTTTGTGCATTTCTAGTTGTGGTAAGTGCACCACACTGTGAAATGGGTAAACATGAACTGCCACATCACACGTTATATCCCCCGCCTATCATTTGGTGGGGGATATAACGATGAATGAGGTGGATTGGCAGAAGATGTAGTTGCCCTGGAGGAAGATAGTAACAGCGAGCTAGTTGTGTGAGTTCTGTGGTGGGTGTTTGGCATTAACATGTTTGACATGAATGTCATGGTGTCAGTGTTTCATGTGTGAGATCAAGGTGGTTGTGCTAAGGTTAGTTCCCTCCTCTCCTTTTCTCACTGACTTGTCACAAATTAAGCACAGTGCTGTTGGTGGTGACTGCAGGGGATAGAGAATGGGTGGAGAAGAATGGCCTCTTTCAACTTGTCGTCCACATTCTCCTTCACTGTCTGTGCTGGCAGCGGATGATGTTGCTGCTGTTGCTGCTACTGCCTCAGAATCAGCACTGCAACTAACACAAGGAATATTGCTGCAGCTGGCATGTGGAACCTGTCCTAGTCCCGCATCACTTGTTGACCCCATTCCCACTGTCTCCATGGTGGTCTGTGGCACACTAGCTTGCTCTTCAGCATCCTGCTGCCCTTGCAACTCAGAAGCAGCAGGAATTAGAGCAGTTGCAGATTCCAAAAGCTCATTGCTGGTAGTGGTGGTGATGTCCATCCTCATCCCTGTCTCCCATTCCTTCTCAGTTTTAGCTAAAAAGGGCATCAATGTCTCTTCTACCTCAGCGTCTCCAGCATCATCATCACCACCACCACCACTAGTCCCTACTTGCTGCTGTTGCTCTATTACAGACATCTCACTGATGTAACAGAGGGTCCCCCAATATCACATTTGCCATTTCTTGGTGACTTGAAGAAGGCAGACTGGCAGATGTGGCAGCAGGCACAGGCAGCTGATCTGTGCTCCTGGTGGTGGTGGCGGTATTATTATTTCTGCATCTGCTCTCCACCAACAGTTCTGGCCTCTTCAGGATCATGTTCCACTTGGACACTGTAGTGAAGGGAAGGGGACTCCCAGGTAGGGATGGGCGAAAGTTGACGCCCTTTTCCCGCAAGAAATTTCACAGGAACCACGTTGTTATCCGCTTTTTCGCGGGAAAATCCTCTTTAAAGCTAGCTCTTAAAATGTTTGCATCTTTCGCCCATTGGCCAAAATCTTTCACCATTTTATCAATAGCTAGAATGTTTTTGCCCATTGATTTATGTTGTTTTCACACGTCTGCTATAAAAACGTGACGTTTTCACTGAAGGGAGACAAAATAGAAGCAGCTACAGAGCGAGATAAATGTGCTGTGCTGCTCTGCTGTGATATTTTGCAAACATTGAGGCAGGAGAGACTTACAGTGACTCCTATCACTATGAACAACAAAAAAAGGAACTGGAAGGACCCTTATTATGTGTCCACTGAGTTAGGGAAGGAGGAGGAGGAGGAAGTGACTAGGAGTACTGAACCAATGCTGTCCAGTCCCCCTAAATCACCCCAAGGGATTAATGAGAAGGGAGGGAGAAAGGGAATGGGAAAGAAGGGAGAAAAGGGAAGGAAGGGAGAAAAGGGAATGGGAAGGGAGGGAGAAAAGGGTAGTACTAGTGAGAGCAGAACAGGTCAGCTGCCTGTGCCTGCTGCAAGACGTGCTGCCCCTGTTGCCAGTGCCACCTTTACTTACCAACAGCCACTAGTGTTGTATCTGCTGCCAGATGTGTTGCCCCTGCTGCCAGTGCCACCATTGCTGTACCTGCAGCCACTAGTGCTGAACCTGCTGCCACCAATACTTTGCCTGCTGCTTGTGTTTCTTGTAGGACACAGGGGGAAGGAGAAAATGATGCCAAGTGTGAAAGTAAGGGATCCTAAATCACACTTGCCATTCCCAAGCAGTCCTGCCAGTGCTATTACTACTGCTACTAAGGTCCAGCAGCTTGTTAGCATTAGGAGTGAAGCGGGGGTAATCAACAATATCCTCATATTACTAGTGACTGTGAGACTGAGGAGGAAGACTCTGCGACTGAACTTGATGTGGTTTGAGAGCATCCAGACTAGCGGTCAATGGAGCCCACACCATTCCTCTAGCTCTGGGAGTCCCCTTCCCTTCACTACAGTGTCCAAGTTGAACATGATCCTTAAGAGGCCAGAACTGGTGTTGAGAGAGAGCAGGCTCAGAATTAATACCACCACCAGCAGCAGGAGCACAGATCAGCTGCCTGTGCCTTCTTCTACTGCTGCTAGTGCTAGTCTGCCTTCTTCTTTAGGTCAAAAGGAAATGGCAAGTGTGACATTAGGGGACCCTCTCGTTGCTCGTCACCTCCTCCAAGCAGCATTGAGATGTCTGGAATAGAGCAGCAGCAACAACAGCATGTAGGGAGTAGTGGTGGTGGTGGTGGTGATGATGATGCTGGAGAACCTAGGGTGGAAGAGACATTGATGGCCTTTTTAGCAGAAACTGAGAAGGACTGGGAGACAAGAATGAGGATGGGCATCACCACCACCACTAGCAATGACATTTTGGAATGCTCTAATTCCTTCTGATGCTGAGTTGTAAGGGCAGCAAGATTCTGAGGAGCAGGCTATTGTGCCACAGACCACTGTGGACACAGTGGGAATGGGGGCAACAAGTGATGCGGGACTAGGACAGGTTCTACTTGCCAGCAGTAGCAATACTCCTGATCCTAGTTGCAGTGCTGAATCTGAGGCAGTAACAGCAATAGCAGAAACATTATCCGCTGCCACAGACAATGAAGGGAAATGTGGAGGACAAGAAGAAAGAGGCCATTCTTCTCCATCTGTTCCCTTCCCCCAGAAGTCATCATAGGAGTGGGACTATTTTTCTGTTGGGGCAGGGACAGTGTAGTCATCAGCAACAGCACTGTGCACAATTTGTGACAAGTCAGTGAGAAGAGGAAAAGAGGGAACACAAGCACCCCGATATCACACATGAAACACAGACACCATGACATTTACGCCAAACATGTTAAAGACAAAAACCTACCATAGAAATCAAGCACCTCTTTTGCTGTCCCTGACTCTCTAGAAAGGCAACAAGAGGCGAGACAGAGATCAAAGAGGAAGAGGAATAGAACAACCCAGGTAGAGACTGGAAGATCCATAACGAGTGAAACAACTAGCTCGCCATCACATTCTAGGATAACAACTACTTCTTCTGCCAATCCACATCGTTCATCGTTACCTCCCCTGCCAAATGATAGCCACTCTGTTGATGTTAGGATGTGGCAGTTCATCTCTACCCATTGCACACTGTGTGGTGCACTGACCATACATGCCAGTGTGGTGGAGGAGAATCTCAATCAGTGCATCAAGCGGCATCTGAGGAGATTCCATCCTGCAGAATATGCTAAGATGGTGGCAGGGAGGGTTCATCATTACTATTAAACTGTCAACAAGTTGTCATGTGTCCTTAGCGGGTCTGGAAAATGGGTACAGTGACAGGGGCAGTACTTGGTTTTGGGTGTCATGGTGTTTGGATACAGTTGTGCCCCCAGATGTTATTTACCACACACACACTGTGCACATTGCAGTTGCTGATAAGACCTGCTGTTCCTGCTCTCAAGGAAAAAAATATATTCTAATAACAACACACCCATGATGACTTTGGTGGAGGGTCAGGTGGAGAAGATTTAATGACCAACTTGTTCTTTTCTCCACATAGACTGGGGGTTACTTATTGTGCAGCTACTGCCTCAGATGTATCACTGAAGATAGATGTGGGCGGAAAGTAGAACCTTCATCATCCATCACCCATGTTACTGCTATTGTTGATCCCATTCCCTTTCAGCTGCCTAATCATCCTGCTGCTTAAACAACTCAGCAGCAGCAGTAAAAATAGCAGTTGCAACTCAGGAGAACATTTGACAGTGGCCACTGGCCAACATGACCTGCTGGCATTAGGCCAGTATGGCATTTTTATTTTTTTCTCAGGGCTTGTGCTTTGAAAAAAAAAAACTTGTCCTACAAAAAAATAAACAATTTTTGGGGTTTGTTTCTAACAAGCCTAAGTCCTACAAATCAGTGTTTCCTTAGGGCCTGTGCCAAACAAGTTTAAGTCCTACAAATCAATGTCTCTTCTGGGCTTGGGCCTCTAATAAGTCTAAGTCCTACAAAGGCCTCTGACAACAAATCTAACAAATCATCCTCTACAAAATACTCTGTCAAGTCAAGTATTAGTCCACCCCAGTGGCAGCTTATGTCACGGGGTTCCTGTCTCTATCACTTTAAATACAAATTTCTTATTTTATTTATTTATTTTTTATTAACTGTCCCTCCAATAGCCATCAAGAACCCCTCCCCAAAACAAATTATCTGTTCAAATGATTCATTCATTCACCAACACAGGCACCTTCCTCAGACCCCTTTATAACATGTCTTATGGTTTCTATTTTATTTTATTTAGGATTTATTATTTATTAACTGCCCCTCAATCCCAGTCAACAACCCCCCAAAATATCATCCCCTGTTCAACTGATTCTTTCCCCACACCCCACCAACACAGGCATCTTCATGCCCCTTTTATACAATGCCTTTGGGAAATAAAATAATATTTGCTATGTGTTCTGTGTAACTTCTATGTTCCCATTGATTTCAATGGAATGAGCTAGGCGAAAATAGTGGAAAAAAGTGGAAAATCGGCACTTTTCGCTGGAAGTTTTCCACCAAGCAGAAAGTGCAATTTTTCTCTGATTTCAGTTTGAGGCGGACATTTTCGCCCATCCCTACTCCCAGGGCCAGAGGAATAGTGTGGGCTCCGCTAGTCTGGATGCTCTCAAATGCTTCCCCTACCACTCCCCTAACACTAGTCCCACAGGCTGCTTTACCATTACTGCTACTACTACTAACACCAACCACATCAAGTTCTGCCCCAGATTCTTCCTCCTCACATTCGCTATTAATATGAGGATATTGATTACCTCCTCCATCACTACTAACACTAACAAGCTGCTGGATCTTCTTAGTAGTAGTAGTACTAGCACTGGCGGCACTGCTTGGGTATGGCAAGTATGTCTTAGGGTCCCCTGCTGTCACACTTGTCATCATCTTCTCCGTACCCCCTCCTGAGTATTACAAGAAACACTAACAGCAGGTTCAGCACTGGTGGCAGCAGGCTCAGTACTGGCACTGGCACAGCACTGGTAGCAGCAGGGGCAGCTTGTCTGACAGCAGGCACAGTACTGATGGCAGCAGTTTCAGCACTGGCAGCAGGCAAAGCACTGGTGGCAGCAGGAGCAGCACGTCTGATAGCAGGCACAGCACTAGTGGAAGCAGGGGCAGCACATCTGACAGCAGGCACAGCACTAATGGAAGCAGGGGCAGCACATCTGGCAGCCAGTACAGCGATGGTGGCAGCAGGTGCAGCACATCTGGCAGCAGGCACAGGCAGCTGACCTGTCCTTCTCTCACTACTACCCTTTTCTTCCTCCCTTCCCATTAAATTCCCCAAGATCCCTAGGGGTGAATTAGGGGGACTGGACAGCATTGGTTCTGTAGTGCTCACTTCCTCCTCCTTCCTCCTCCTCCTCAGACAGTGAATAAATAAGAGTCCTTCCAATTCCTCCTTTTACTATTTTGAAACTTTCTCATAGTGATATCAGTCACTAAGAGCCTCTCCTGCTTTAATTTTTCAAAAAGATCACAACAGAACAGCATGTCTACCTCGCTCTGTAGCTGATTCTATGTCGTTTCACTTCCTGGAATACGGCATGTTTTTTATAGTGAAGAGAAGAAGAAAACATAAATCAATGGGAGGAAACTTTCTAGCCAATGAAAAAATGGAGAAGAATTTTGGCCAATGGCTGAAAAATGCAAAGATTTTAATAGCTGGTTTTAAAGTGGATTTTCACACGAAAAAGCAGACAACCTGGATTTCTTACGGGAACACGGCAAAAGCTTCTGCCACAACTACTAGAGAGATTAAAAAAAAAAAAAAAAAAACATAAGAATTAATGGCAAATTTGAGAATTTTTATTTGTCCCCTATGGTGATATTAGTTTGCTCCAGGACATCTTCATTTAATTCATAATATATGAGATGTAATCATTTAATTATGAGACTCCATAGCCTGGGTCAGATTTCTCATACAGCAAAGAAGGCAACTGCCTAGAGGGCCAAGTTCTGAGAGGCACCTGAGCAGTACTTGCCTTTCCCACATTTTGAGTTGTGGGTGTGGCAAGATCCCATGTCTCCTAGTTCATAGAGGTCAGTTTATTTACAAGTATACAGACTTGTTTACTGGCCTTTAGTTGTATCCTTGGATGCTATAGAGGTCTCAGATGTGAAATAATGCATTAGACAATTCACTAGCAGCCAAGGAGTTAGACGCTTTCTTTCTTCTTGTATGATATAGTTTTAAAGCATTTTCTGTAACAAGAGTCAGTGGACTGGGATAGGGGTGGTATTTTATGAGGAAATGTGGTTTGGCCAAGGGTTAATCTAAGGGCACCATGTGTTCTTTTGCCTAGGGGTGCCTCATATGTAAATCTGTGTCTGTCCATCGCAATCACTCAATCACTGAATAATAAACATGTTATAGCAATTAATCAATTGGTGAATGAGGTCCCTAGAGCAATCATGCAATCTATGAATGAGTTCTTCATAGCAAATGGAACTCCCCAGCCACAACATTTGATGTTTTATGTTTAAAGGAAAACAAAAACAAAATAACTCTGGAGTAATCCATCTGCAGCTTGCTAAGAAATATAATTTATCATTGATTCAAATGGGGCATGTAACCTTCTCTTTTCTCTACAAGCAATTTACTTACTATTCCTCTTGACAAATACAAAGCAAGATGATCTCCTATAGAATAAACTACCTAAAAATGTAATCTGTCATTTCAAAATCCCTAAAATAACTACTTTTTAGTATTAAAAAACATGTAAATATATATAAATACAAATAAGTAATTTTTATTTTCTTCTTTCTCTTTGTGTATGCTTGAAAACAAGAGAAATCACTATGTATTCTAACTGGTAAAACATTTTGTAAATAAATAAAATTCATTCTGATATTTCCCCATGTAAAATTTAGATATTCAGGATTTTAACACGTATAGAAAATAAACGTAATGAATCCAATTCTAATGTCTCTGCCACTTAATCCAATTCTGATGTCACGATGCACCAAAATGTTATATACATCAGCGCTGACCCAAACGATTTGGCAAACTGACTAAACCATTAATACTGCTGTGCATGAAAGATAAGAAAAATCAATTGCTAGCAAGAGCTGCAACACAAATCAAGTCCACAGGATGGAGATAAAGTGTAAGAGAAGGAGAAAGTAGGTGACAGTACTGAGAAGGAATTGAGATGTTAAAATGGTCAGTGCTTGTAAGCATAGTAATTTCATCTTTTGTCTGCACAGGGGCATACTAATATATGGGAATCTCTGAGACTGATGTACCCAGAAGAACTGGGTACTTTTATTGCAAACCATCTGTTCCAATAGGGGACAAGTAAAAATCCCAATTCAGTGGAGCTTATAACCAACTGAATACAAGAGAGGTCTCCATCACTTTACAAGGCATTCCTTAGGACAGGGCTCAACATTTCCACTCACCACTAGCCAATGGCGAGTGAAAATGTAGCCCTGGTGAGTAGAAATTCAGCCCTGGTTGGTATGCTATGGCTTGCAGTGGCAAGTAACTTTTCAGGTCTGGCTAGTAGCAACGGACTTCAAATTGTAAGCCCTGCCGCAGGAGAACTCTCTAACATTCAAGGGGATAAAATCCCATTTAAATCAATGGATATTTTTATTTTTCCTCTAAGATGCTGTTGGCTTGTTCCAGAATCATTCCAATTCTTCTCAGTATGTCAGTCTAATAGGGGTCCTAGAATCACTTACTCTCTTACAGGAATAGTCAACTGTTAGGAAAATAATGTTTCAGTGATTTAACTCCTTTGATGCACGAGAGGTCCCAAGCACATGCAAAACTATCTGTAGTCCAATAGGAGTAAATTAAAAATTACTCTAGAAACAGAACAAATGGGAAAAGAAACAGGGTGCACCTGTGTATATCAATATGGTACAATTTACCACCACCAGACACCCTAAGGTGCGCACTCACAATGTAATTTGTGTCAGAAACGGTGTATACCGAACCGACTATAAAGGCATTTGGAGAAATTAAACCATCCCCAGGAACAGCATAACTCTTCAGGCAGCTCTCTAGAAGACATGCTTTCCCCCAGTGGTATAGTAGCAGCAAAACGTCAGAAACAATAAGAAAGCGCCACGGAATCTTCCGAGCTAATCCCTGGATAGGCGGGGTATTCAGTAGTGATGATCGAGCACCCCGATGCTCGGGTGTTCGGGTGCTCTGGCCGAGCGCCCCCGGAGGCTCGAGTGCTCGGCCGAGCACCCGAGCCCCATTGAAGTCAATGGGAGGACTCGAGCATTACACCAGGCACCCCCTGCTCTGATGAGAGGAGGGTGCCTGGTTCATAGGAAAAGGTCAGAAAATGATGGAAACACCACAGAAATGGTTCAGGGACAGCATAGGGAGGATGTCTGGATGCATCTTGGACTCCAACGTCGCTGCTGGGAACGATGTTTCGCCCGTAGTACGCCATTTTTACAGACTGACCGTAAAACACACAAAAAGGAAGATAAAAACGATTGTAGGCGAAAAATTGTTACCAAACAGTATTTGCTGTATATTTACTTGTATATCATCTGCAAATTCTGCAAAAAATTTCATCGATTTTTCGGAACTGGGGCCATGATTAAGAGGGAAACGTGCGCAGCGTAAAGCAGGTGTTCAACGTGGTTATGGCCCGGGTAAGGTACAGCATTCAGGAACGGAGGCAGCAGCTACCACAGGTTTTACAACATGTCCGTTTGCCCTTGTTAAGTCCAAAATTTATAGTCGGAACAGTGGGGTCTGATCCATTGAGTAAAAGTGACGAAGTGACTTAGTGGATGAAGCCAAGAACTACCTTCTGCTCTGTCAAACACCCCAGCCCTATTTAATTCAATGGGAGGACCTGAGGCACTCCGATACAACCTGTATATCACAAAATGGAGGGCCTCATTCACATTGTGGTACAATAGTTCAGGTAGTGGTCCAACACTCATAAAGCCTATGCACTAAGTGAAAGGGCTGTCAAAAATTAGACTGAAATGTCACTCCAATACAACCTTTATTACACATAAAGGAGGGCATCATACACAGCCTTGAAAAATTAGGATTAATGGCCTGCTGGTGACCCTCTAAAACATTAGGGGCGAGGGCATGCCGCTAAGCTGACCATCTAAAACATTAGGAATGAGGGTCTGCTGCTGAGCCGAACATCTAAAACATTATGGGTGAGGGTCTGCTGCGGAGCTGACCATCCTAAACATTATATGCGAAGGCCCGCTAGTGAGCTGACGCTATAAAACATTGTATGAGAGGGCCCGCTAGAGAGCTGACCCAATAAAACATTATATGAGAAGGCCCGCTGGTGAGCTGACCTATACAAAAATTGTCAAACAGGGCCCGCTGGTGAGCTGGCCCTATATAAAAATTATATCACAGGGCCCGCTGGTGAGCTGGCCCTATATAAAATTATATCACAGGGTATATGGAAGAGGAGGAGGAGGATGAGAAGATTAAGAGTCAACCATATACCCGTTTTTTGGGTGGAAGGGGTGAATGGGAATACAGAGTATTCCCATCATTGTAAATAACATATCTAAAGTGACTTTATGTTCACCCGGGGCTTTCCTCCAGTGGAGTGGAGAAGTCAGGGGAAATCCAGGCCTTGTTCATTTTTATAAGTGTCAACCTATCAGCATTTTCGGTGGAAAGGCGGATACGCTTATCTGTTATGATGCCACCAGCAGCACTAAATACCCGCTCAGACAGAACGCTGGTGGCAGGGCAGGCCAGCACCTCCAAGGCGTAGAGTGCCAGTTCATACCACGTGTCCAGCTTGGACACCCAGTAGTTGTAAGGCACAGAGGGATCATTGAGGACGCTGACACGGTCTGCTACGTACTCCTTCACCATCTTCCAAAACTTTTCCCTCCTTGTGACACTAGGCTGCGCATCAGGGTGAGGATGCTGGCGGGGTGTCATGAAGGTGTCCCACGCCTTGGAGAGTGTTGCCCTGCCTTTGTCGGAACTGCTGTGTGCTCCCCTTTTCTCCCCTTCTCGGTTGGCCAAGGTAGCACGTACTCTGCCGCCAGCGTTGTCAGATGGAAAATTTTGGAGCAATTTTTCGACAAGAACCTTCTGGTATTGCACCATTTTGCTTGTCCTCTCCACCGGAGGAATGAGAGATGAGAAATTCTCTTTGTAGCGGGGGTCCAGAAGGGTGAACACCCAGTAATCCGTGTCGTCTAAAATGCGTATAATGCGTGGGTCACGGGAAAGGCAGCCTAACATAAAGTCAGCCATGTGTGCCAGAGTACCAACAGGCAAGATTTCGCTGTCCTCACCAGGAGGATGACTCTCAATCTCCTCATCCTCTTCCTCCTCTTATGCCCACCCACGCTGAAGAGATGGAACTAAAGTTCCATGGCTACCCTCTGTAGCGGAGGCAACCGTGTCTTCCTCCTCCTCCTCCGCCTCCTTCAATTGTCGCTGAGAAGACGAAGTGAGGGTGCTCTGGCTATCACCTTGTGTAAGCTCTTCCTCCCCCATTTCCACCTCTTCCACATGCAAAGCGTCGGTTTTAATTGTGAGCAGCGAGCGTTTCAGTAGACACAGAAGTGGGATGGTTACACTGATAATAGCGTTATCGCCGCTCACCATCTGTGTCGATTCCTCAAAATTGCGTAAAACCTCACAGAGGTCTGACATCCATTCCCACTCCTCATTTCTGATTAGAGGAAGTTGAACGGAGAGGCGACGACCGTGTAACAGCTGGTACTCCACTACTGCCCTCTGCTGCTCACAAAGCCGGGCCAACATGTGGAAGGTGGAGTTCCAGCGCGTGCTCACGTCACACAGCAGCCGGTGAGCTGGCAATTGTAAGCGCTGCTGCAGCTTCAACAGGCCGGCTGAAGCTGTAGATGACTTACGGAAATGTGCACACACGCGGCGCACCTTCGTCAAGAGATCATGCAAATTGGGGTAGGTTTTTAGAAATCGCTGAACCACTAAATTAAATACATGCGCTAGGCATGGTACGTGTGTGAGCTTGCCGAGCTCCAAAGCCGCCACCAAGTTACGCCCATTATCACACACAACCATGCCTGGTTGCAGGTTGAGTGGCGAGAGCCACTGCTCGGTCTGGTGACTAATCCCCTGCAACAGCTCTGAGGCCGTGTGCTGTTTGTCCCCAAGGCAGATCAGCTTCAGCACGGCCTGTTGACGCTTCCCCACTGCAGTGCTACACTGCTTCCAGCTACCGGCTGATGGGTGAGTGGCGCTGCGCGCAGAGAATTCGGAGGTGGAAACGGAGGAGGAGGAGGAGGAGCCAATAACGTAGGTGCTGGCAGAAACCCTGATGGAGGTAGGGCCCGCAATCCTCGGCGTGGGTAGCACCTGTGCCATCCCAGGGTCCGAGTCGCTCCCAGCCTCCACGACATTCACCCAGTGTGCCGTCAGGGAAATGTAGCGTCCCTGGCCACAAGCACTTGTCCATGTGTCAGTCGTTAAGTGGACCTTCCCAGTAACTGCGTTGGTCAGGGTACGGGTGATGTTACGGGACACATGGTGGTGTAAGGCGGGGACGGCACACCGGGAAAAGTAGTGGCGGCTGGGGACTGCGTACCGAGGGACAGCTGCTGCCATCAGGCTGCGGAAGGACTCAGTGTCCACAAGCCTAAATGGCAGCATTTCGATGGCCAGTAATTTGGAAAGGTGTGAGGTTAGTGCTATGGCCTGTGGGTGGGTGGCTGGGTATTTTCGCTTGCGCTCAAATGCCTGGGGTAACGACATTTGGACGCTGCGCTGGGACAGGGAAGTGGATGTGGTCGCTGATGGTGCTTCAGATGGTACAGGTGCAGGGCGGGAGGTATGCGGGCCTGCGCCTTCGACAGGCGATTGGCCGGCACCGAAAACAGGGGAAGAGGAGGCAGTGGTGTGGCCTGCAGACACAGATTGGCGATCCGGGCGTTCCTCCCACTTATTACGGTGCTTGGATGCCGTGTGTCGGATCATGCTGGTGGTGGTGAGGTTTCTAGTGTGCATGCCTCGGCTCATTCTGGTGTGGCACAGGTTGCAAACTACAATTTTTTTGTCGTCCGCACTTTCCTTAAAAAAACGCCATACCGCGGAACACCTAGCCCTTGGCAAGGGAGATTTACGCAAGGGGGTGCTCCGTGGAACATTTGCGGGACGGTTTGGTGCGGTCCGCCTTCTTTCTTTAGCCACACCACTGCCTCTTCCAGCCTGTTGCGGTGCTGCAGATGGCTCACCCTCAGGACTGCTGTCATCGCTCGGCTCTCCACCTTCCCAGGTGGGGTCAGTGACCTCATCGTCCACCAAGTCCTCCTCCACTTCCTCACTCTGATCATCCGCCTCATTTCTTGATCCCACCACATCCTCAGTCATTGACAACTGTGTATCATCCTCCTCATCAAGGTCTTGAGACAGTAATTGTGGTTGATTTGATGGCAACTGTGTCTCATCATCATCATCCACTTCCTTTGACCTTAAATGCCGTTCCCCTCTGTCATCTTCTTGTGATTGGGTACCCTCTAGAGGTTGTGAATCAGGGCACAAGATCTCATGTTCCTCTGCAAGCGTGCTTGGAGAGAGGTTCAAATCAAGGATTGGTGATGAGACGAGCTTCTCACTATATCCCAGTGTGGGATCACTTCTTTGGCCAGACCCTCTATGGTGGGAGGAAGGATGATCAGGGTGAGGATTATGTTGACCAGACTCTTGGCTAGTGAGAGTGGACTTGGTGGAAGACAGGGTGGTGCTTAACCGACTGGAAGCAGTATCAGCTGAAATCCAACCGACCACCTGTTCGCAGTGGTCTGACCTCGAGAGTGATGTCCTGCGACGCCCTGTAAACTGAGACATGAAGCTAGGTATGGTGGATGTCTTTCTGTCTTGTGCTCTGGCACCAGGCACAGTTTCTACGCGTCCTGACCCGCGCCCTGAACTATCAGGATCACGTCCACTTCCCCCTCCCTTTTTACCCGCCTTCTTCATATTAAACGGAATATATGCCGGTAATCTGCGGCTAGGCACACGAAACAGAATGTGACGCTAATCTGCGGCTAGGCACAGTGAACGGAATATGTGACGTTAATTTGTGAATTTGCACACTAAACAATATGTGACGTTAATTTGTGAATTTGCACACTAAACAATATGTGACGCTAATCTGCGGCTAGGCACACGAAACAGAATGTGACGCTAATCTGCGGCTAGGCACAGTGAACGGAATATGTGACGTTAATTTGTGAATTTGCACACTAAACAATATGTGACGTTAATTTGTGAATTTGCACACTAAACAATATGTGACGCTAATCTGCGGCTAGGCACACTAAACAATATGTGACGTTAATCTGCGGCTAGGCACACTAAAGAATATGTGACGCTAATCTGCGGCTAGGCACACGAAACAGAATGTGACGCTAATCTGCGGCTAGGCACAGTGAACGGAATATGTGACGTTAATTTGTGAATTTGCACGCTAAACAATATGTGACGCTAATCTGCGGCTTGGCACACGAAACAGAATGTGACGCTAATCTGCGGCTAGGCACACAAAACAGAATGTGACGCTAATCTGCGGCTAGGCACAGTGAACGGAATATGTGACGTTAATTTGTGAATTTGCACACTAAACAATATGTGACGTTAATTTGTGAATTTGCACACTAAACAATATGTGACGCTAATCTGCGGCTAGGCACACGAAACAGAATGTGACGCTAATCTGCGGCTAGGCACACGAAACAGAATGTGACGCTAATCTGCGGCTAGGCACAGTGAACGGAATATGTGACGTTAATTTTTGAATTTGCACACTAAACAATATGTGACGCTAATCTGCGGCTTGGCACACGAAACAGAATGTGACGCTAATCTGCGGCTAGGCACACAAAACAGAATGTGACGCTAATCTGCGGCTAGGCACAGTGAACGGAATATGTGACGTTAATTTGTGAATTTGCACACTAAACAATATGTGACGTTAATTTGTGAATTTGCACACTAAACAATATGTGACGCTAATCTGCGGCTAGGCACACGAAACAGAATGTGACGCTAATCTGCGGCTAGGCACACGAAACAGAATGTGACGCTAATCTGCGGCTAGGCACAGTGAACGGAATATGTGACATTAATTTGTGAATTTGCACACTAAACAATATGTGACGCTAATCTGCGGCTAGGCACACTAAACAATATGTGACGTTAATCTGCGGCTAGGCACACTAAACAATATGTGACGCTAATCTGCGGCTAGGCACACGAAACAGAATGTGACGCTAATCTGCGGCTAGGCACAGTGAACGGAATATGTGACGTTAATTTGTGAATTTGCACACTAAACAATATGTGACGTTAATTTGTGAATTTGCACACTAAACAATATGTGACGCTAATCTGCGGCTAGGCACACGAAACAGAATGTGACGCTAATCTGCGGCTAGGCACACGAAACAGAATGTGACGCTAATCTGCGGCTAGGCACAGTGAACGGAATATGTGACGTTAATTTGTGAATTTGCACACTAAACAATATGTGACGTTAATTTGTGAATTTGCACACTAAACATTTTGTGACGCTAATCTGCGGCTAGGCACACTAAACAATATGTGACGTTAATCTGCGGCCAGGCACACTAAACAATATGTGACGCTAATCTGCGGCTAGGCACACGAAACAGAATGTGATGCTAATCTGCGGCTAGGCACAGTGAACGGAATATGTGACGTTAATTTGTGAATTTGCACACTAAACAATATGTGACGTTAATTTGTGAATTTGCACACTAAACAATATGTGATGCTAATCTGCGGCTAGGCACACGAAACCGAATGTGACGCTAATCTGCGGCTAGGCACACGAAACAGAATGTGACGCTAATCTGCGGCTAGGCACAGTGAACGGAATATGTGACGTTAATTTGTGAATTTGCACACTAAACAATATGTGACGTTAATTTGTGAATTTGCACACTAAACAATATGTGACGCTAATCTGCGGCTAGGCACACGAAACAGAATGTGACACTAATCTGCGGCTAGGCACACGAAACAGAATGTGGCGCTAATCTTCGCCTAGGCACACGAAACAGAATGTGACGCTAATCTGCGGCTAGGCACAGTGAACGGAATATGTGACGTTAATTTGTGAATTTGCACACTAAACAGAATGTGACAATAATCTATGGCTAGGCACACGTTTAAAATGGCCCTTTTTGTCGCTGCGTTGTAAAATATTTGTCCCTGTGCACCTAGTACAATGTCACCTTACTAATATCCCCCCCACAAAAAAAAATGAAATTGTGCCCCCCAAACAAAATATAAATGCTGCCCCCACACACAACAGTCCTAAAAAGGACTTTTGGGTCTTGAAAGAGTACCAACACTTTTATTCTCCCTACACTGACTTTCCCTGCCTGATCGCATCTCTCCCTGGCTGAGAATGAGCCGAACTCGCGTGTCAGGTGCTATACAGCACCCGATCACGGGTTCTGGCCAGCCAATCAGTGTAATGCCAGCAGCCAACATGGCTGCTGGCATTACACTGATGTCAGAGCCTCCCCGCACGTTTATTGGCTGCGCAGCAGCCGCGAAACGTGCGGGGAGGAGACCCGAACATGGCGGGCGAGCACATGCGGTACTCGTACGAGTACCGCCATGTGCCGAGCAGAGCGATGCTCGAGCCGAACCGAGCTTCGGCCGAGCATGCTCGCTCATCACTAGTATTCAGTTGTTAAAAATATATTTATTAAAACAAATAAGAGAATGGGCTTGATACACTAACACATTTCACGGTTATAACACTGCTTTTTCAAAGCTTGACACACCAGAATATACATTAGAATATACAAAAGAATGCTTTAATGACAGTGGAGTCTGATATCAGTACCCTGACCAATACTTATGTGAGTGTTATTTTATTGATAGAATTAGAATTCTACATGTACATACTACACCATATGGCGTTTTTATTATTGTTTCTAAGGATTTGCTGCAAATTAAAAATCAAGTTTCTTAAATAATTATAAAGGAATTTAACCCAGTGGTCAGTGATGGAACATAGAGTAATATATTTACAGAATATACAATTTTGAGATGTATGGTGCAATTTGTTTGCCGAAGAATTGCACCTGTTGACCTTGATGAATAAGGTCCATTGTGTTAGACTCAGAAGGAAGCGAGTAATACAAAGGAAAATTAGTTCAACAGCCTGCTGAAAAAATATAATTTGACATGGTATAAAACCTTTTACATACAGTATTTGTGAGTGTTACAATGTGCTTTTTCATGAAAAAAATGTTTTAAGCATGTGCTACTTTTAATATGGGTATCAGTTTATATAAAGTATTCATGTATATGACTGATATATTCCTGCTAAATTTTCTTCTATTTACTATTCTTTTGTTCCTACCCTGCAACATAAACCAATTCAGAATATAACTTTATATTCCTCCACTGCTTTAAACCATGTGTTCACAACACAAGTCCTTAAGATATCACTACTAGTAATATTTTTAAATTACAATGCCACTAATTAATTTAATTTCTTATAGTCCAGTAAATTGACAATTCTGCTGATCTCCTCCTTCAGAGTATACAAAAATTTTCCCAAGGACATTTTCTCCTAGGCAGTCACATGACAGAATGTAACTAGTGGTCTAAGTATAGTGTAGTATAGTGTAGTACCATGCCAACAAGAAAATCTCAAAGAACAGACTTTCATTGGCAGTTGTAAAGAAAGACAAACATCAAAAAACGAAATATTAAATGCAATTGTGTAAATAACAATATGAACACTTTGGGAAGCTCATAGCCTATTAATATTTGAATGACAAGTTGTTTAACTACCACATACCTGAAAGCAGGTTGCGTTCCTGAGATGTAGTCTTACTGCAGGAAGGAGCACACCCATGTAAAACCACAATAGAGTAAGGCCTGAGGATGAAGAAGGATCCCCTGCAGGTCCAGTTGTCCAGGTACCAGAAAACAGGGACATGAGCTGGAGTCCAAATTTTGAGGAACCAGGTGACAGGTAAGGACTGGAACAAGTAATCAGGACTGGGCCTGGCATAAAATGCCAAGCATTGGAAGCCAGGAGCTTGATGTATGTCCAGGAATGGTGACTCTTGCTCCCAATGGTTAAGCCCTAAGGTTTACACAGCCTTTGACAGGATAAAGTAAAGTCCAATGTGAAGTACCAAAGCAGAAACCAAGGTAAATTCAGACAGTTTGAGTCAAAGGCCAGAGCACACACAATATCTGTAAGAAGCAACACTCCCCTCCAGAGATTGAGTGACTTACTTTGAGTGTTCATAAACAGAGTAATGAAAGTTACATTTCTGTTGACCAATAATAAAATGACATGACTGACTAATCAAGTAAGATGGAAGGTTCCAGAAGACCATGCCCATACAGCTGAAGCAGGAACCAGGTGGCCACAGAATGCTGCTGAACCAAGTCCCTCTACTGCAGTGGTTGTCAACCAGGCTGCTGTGGCACTTTGATGAATCATGGACACCAGCTTAGGATACCCCAGTTTTTCTATGAAGATGATGACACAAACTGATTTTCTAAAGCTGAGTTTCTTATGTACGTTTATAGAATTTAATTTGCTCAGTGTGCTCTTTGTTGTCATTTTGACTGTGAGACCTAAGAATAACAACACATTCATGTATTGTTCCCTTCATTAAGTCCTTGTGGAACTGTCAATAAAATGCTAGGGTTACTCTGAAAATTCCAGAATGGGTGTTAGGGTGCTTGAGGGAAAAAAGATTGAAATTGGCTGCTTTGGTGGCTCAGGCTGGGAAGCACAGGCTGATATCCAGGCATGCAGATATCAGACACACACAGATAACACAAGAACAAAGAGTGTGAGGTTCAGTTCCAAGCCAGATGTCACAACAGTGTTCTTCATGGCAAAAGAGAACATATGGGACAAAAATGTTAAAAATACAAGTTAAAAAATTAGAAAATGAAAAAACCTATAGGTGAATTGAATTTAATATTCTGTATCTGCAATATATGTCAAGTCAAAACATATTTACTGCTGGGTGGGTGGGTGGGGGCTTGCAAATCACAGGCCTTCAGTGGACTGTTGCATTGTGCTTTTTGATTTATACTCTTGCTCACAAGCTTAATCATCAATTTCAGGGGGGCTGCAGCCACAATTAACACATCTGATTTATTTTTGTCCACACACAATGGGGAAAGCACGGATCCCCTGTGGGTGGTGGTGGTGGGTCTGGGAGTTTGGGATAGTTCACATGTTAGGCTTTTAACTTTATAACCAGAACGTTGACAGCTGTGGTCTCTTGGGGGCTGGGGCTCTCCTGGCTGCACTGGCTGGCTGGCCAGTACTGGAGGCTCACACTGGATATGTATCTGAACTCATAGCTTTCATCTCTGTTCTGATTGGGGGTCAAATGTCCCCATTATCGGAATTCTGGGCCATTGTGACAGATATAACCGACCTGAGTGGATGTTTCATCGGTGCCAGAAGGAAACCCTGGTCCTCTGGTAATGTCACTTGAATATCAGCAACCAGTGCAATTGATCAGGCTCCATTCCTGTCACCATGATTGTATCACACTTGTACTTAATTTGTACTCCTTAATGTCCATACTTTAATTCCTGCATTTGTTACATGATTTGATTTATTTTGTAAAAACTCAATAAATAGTTTTGTAAAGAAAAAAAAAAAAGTTAACAAAAAAAAACATATTTACTACCAATTTAATAAAGTTTGTTTTGTATTATTGATGAAACAGTTTTGTTTTACAGTGATCCTTGCTAATGAATGTGGACCTGTCATATTAATATAAGTTTAGGTAATCTTACAAAATTGTCTATATGTTGTGCTTGCTATTTATGTGCAATATACATAGATAGATTTAACCAACATTAATTTGTTGGTGGCACAGTGTGACACTTTATGTTAATTAATTTATAGGCTTGGCCAAAAACTACACACTGGGAATAATGTACAAAAACAGTTCTGAACTAAAATGAGGTGCAGGAATCAATTTTGAGTCCCCATATCTGCCTAACATCAAATGTACTAAACTATGACTTCCCCAAATCCTACCTTTATAACATCTTTTACCGAGGAGCTGACAAGATGTTAGTCTTTTGCACATTTCTGGCCATGGGAGTTTCCTATATACCATGTTTAGGCCAATGTTAATGTATGCCATTTCCCCACAAATGCTATGGGACCGGTGTGCTGTGCTTGCTGGCAGAGTGTGTCCGCCAGTATGCACTGCAGCAATCGTATGCTCTAGTCCATAATCTTATATGCAGCTACTGGTATTGATTGAATGAATGAATGAATTAGTAAATGAATGAGTGAATATGTTTATTTATTGCGTGCCTCACGTTTACACAGAGCTTTACAGGGATAGTAATGTTTCAAAATAAAAGCAGCTTCAATTAATCTTCATAGTATTTGGTCCATGGAGAGTGTTATTTCAATACTGTCAGAGTTGTAGTTCAAGAGTAATTGAATGATTAAATATCCCACTCCCACCCTTTTACTGACACTTCTCACCTCAGAGCAGCAAGACTGTCTGGATGGATTGCAGAGAGAGACAATCTTCAGTGAGCACAAGGAAAAACCTGTCAATGGGGGCAGGGTTTTCCTTATGCTCACAGTAAGAAGATTGTCCCTTGCTGTGAGCTGTCCAGTCCCAGGACCAAATTCCACATCTGAGGGGAGGTGGCTTAAGTTAGGTAAAAGGGGTGGGAGGGGGATACTTTATCATTCAATTACTCTTGAACTACATCTCTGACAGTATTGAAAGAACACTCTCTATGGCCCAAATACTATGAAGATGAATTGCAGCTGCTTTTAATTTGAAACATTACTATCCCTTTACGAGTTTGGGCAATACAGGGTGACAAGTGCTTAGGAAAATGAAACACTGGAAATGGGGTCCTTGCTCAAAAGCTTACAATCTAAAGTGGTAATGGGAGACATACATAGAACATAATGGTTAAGTGCCGAATTAGAGACTAACACCAGGTGGCTGCCCTGGCAAATTCATACATTCATACCAATGTGTTATGACCGAATCTAGGCTGAGCCCACACACTGGGGTGTCTCCAATAATGCAAAGAGTGATGTTTTTCCTTAACGGAACTAATCACCAAACTATGCATGGAAATAGCATAAAATGTCACACCGTGCCATCTAAAAAATAAAGCTACATTTCTCAAAAATCACCTATGTTACATGAAAATAGTACAACATATATGCATATTTGAATTCTCAGTAAAACAAACTACAACCATCTTAAAATGGCAGGTTCACTTTAGGCATTTATGAACTGGGCAAAAAATTTAATCAGTTGGATTATACTGAAATTTTCTCTTCTGTGTATCCCATATGTTACTGAAGGACTGCTGTGTCTGAGAGAAGCAGTGTTTAATGTAACAAGGGATTGTTGTGATTTTCCAACTTCACTATTTCTAGAGTAGGGACGTGAAACCTGTGACCCTCTAGCTATTATGGGAAAGCTATTATAATACTATAACACTCATCATCTCCAGATGGTAAAGTAGTCCAGAAACAGCTGGAGGGCTGCTTACTGTCCACCCCTGGTCTAGACAATGCAGATTCAGAATACCTAATTATGTTATCATACTGTATAGCTCTCTATTTAATAATGGAATGTAATGGGAAAGGGGTTAATTAATGATTGTATCGCTTGCTCTTGGCAAGTAACCAGTCTGAAGCACGCTGAAGAAATGAAACTTCCTAATTGCAACCTTGTTATTTAATGCTTTTAACACCTGCTAACTGACATGAATTTCCCACAGAACATAAATCTCAGTAGCATTGTACATCAGGTGAGAATAACAATTCAGCTAACAGAGAACATTGAGGCTGATGTGCTATAAAATACTGGAGTTATTCTGGGGAATCCAATTGCATAAAATGGGGTCAAATGAACATTCTAATGGATTAAATGGGACTTTTAACCCATTGCATTACTTAGCAATGCATTGGAGACCTCTCTCACAATCAAAGGCTTAAAAGCCCATTTATATTGATGGGAGATATGGGATTTGTTATTTGTTTCCCATGGAGTAACTGGTTCCGGTTCTCAAAGGCCTTTGTTTATAACCTTTCAACAAGGTCTGACAGTCTATTGTACAAAAGAAAAGAGCAAAAATATTGGGGCAAACTAGTAGCACCATAGGTGATGAAGCAAATCCCAGATTCCATTTGATTTGAATGGGGCTTTGAATCCCATGAATGCTGGAGTAGAAGCGATGTGTTGTCAAGCTCGCTAGAATTCAAGCAGTTAAAAGACTTATTTAAACCACTAAACATTTTAAATTCTGTGCAAAGTGAGGTTCAGAGAGGCCCAACTAGGAATAAGACTTTCAAACTCTAGCATGCTCTGTAGGACATTATCCTCCTCAGGTGAGAAGAAATATCTCCCAGCAAATCATAATGATCATACCTAAGCATGTCAGTCCAGCCATGTTGTAGCTAGACTGCCATTTCTGAGCAGGATATGTCAGATATTCTTCAGGATATTTATTTTCTGTTTATGACATTTGTGAACTAAAATAGATTACACCCTATATAGGAAAAGGTCCTATACAGCCTGCTACAGTATTTTGCAGGCTCATTTCCAGCTGTCCATCTGTAACCCTCACTTTGTGTTTGTAAATAACCTTTAGGTTTTATCTATCTAAGGCTTATGGGGCAATTGAGACATGGACCTTTGCTGTCACATGCCTAGATAGAACCACATTGTCTCACTAACAAGGTCCAAGAAGGCTGAAATAGTAACATAATAAGTATCAGTAACATTGATGAGCTTGTAAAAAGACACACACATCCCTCAAGTTCAACCTCTGCTGTATCATCCTTGTTTTTTGCTGAAGATGACCAAAAATCCCTTCTTGATTTCAAAAGGCATTCCAGTATCTCCCTGGATTAACATCCTATCTGTATTTACATTAACTAACATAATTACTGTAAAATCTTGCTCACAATTTTGCCCCTCTTCATGCTATGTGAAGTGGTGGGGGCACATTATACAGGAGGACAAAAAATAAAAAAAAAACATTTCCTTTGCTTTCAGGACCTCTTCTAGCCAATGGTAACGTCTTGCAAGGACCGCAAGGTCCTCTCAGGGCAATACCATAAATCTAATGTATATAACTATACTCATTGGATCTATGTTAATGCCCTGCGGAGGACCTTGTTATCCTCGCAAGACATTTCCATTGGCTAGATTGAAGAGGTAGTGACATGGCAATGCTGGAAGAAGGCGGCACATGCAAGCATGCCGCCTGCTGGGCACACTACAGAGGGGGAGAGCAGGATAAGAGTAAGTGGGGGGGAGGGAAGCAGTGCGGCAATGGAATTTTTGTGTGTGTGTGTGTGACAGGGGAAAAAAGTGTACGTATTATACATAGACACTCTTGTTTTCCCCTAAAATCTTGGGTATAATGTACACCTCTGTACTATATATAGGTGCATATTATACACGAGATTTTACAGTATCTATATTGTTCTGAGCTAAGAAGGTATTCATTAAATTTTAATGTATCTGCTTTATCTGCCAAGCTTTCCCCCAAGGCAAAAAATGTAAAATTTTACAACTCGTAGTGTAAAAACACTCTGCCTTTGTTTAAGTCAAAAGCTACTTTCCTCTAGTTTTTAAGGAAATGTGTATGAAAGGTAAACGGCTGCTCTTATGCAAAGCAGAATTGCATGGCACTAAAAGCAGGTCATTTCTGAACAAGAGATGCAGCCAAACCCAGATGTCATTTTTAACCTTTTATTCCTACATGAGCATCTCTGATCCCCACTTTGCATTTACAAATAACCATTGGGCTTGAACTGAGGTTAGCTAATTTTTCTTAGCTGGATTGTTATTTTCGTGGCTGGATTTTTATTTATGGACAGGATAAGTATGATGTTCTGCAGGATATTTCTTCACTGTGTATGACACCTGTGACATAAAATATGTCCTGTAGGGCACACTAGAGTGTTTGGTAGGCGCATACCAAGTTTAGCATCTCTCTGACTCTTGCTTCATATTGTAAATTCTCCCTTGTAGTGCAGCTGATGTGCCCTAGAATTGCTCTTCTTTCTTGTGCATATGGCCCAATCTGTGATATGATCACAGAATACCAAAGTACCAAATATCTCATTTTGTTTACACATGCTCCATGGGTAGAGTAACTAAAAGGTGTACCCAGATTGTGTACATCAGGGGGCATGCTATGCGAGCGCATGTAACTATGGATGTAAACATGTCTGTATGTGCACTCAGCAAGTTATCAGCCTGACAGCTTTCTCCTGATGAAGGGACATTGGTTGGTGACAATCACGAAACAAGCTGAGCATTTTTTCACCCAATGATAGCAGTATTTTACCTTTTAATGTTGTATTCGCATTATTGTTAGTACCATTATTTATTTTATTTCATTTATGCACTAAGAGCACTTCTTTGGGTACTTCTTGGATTTGGCACCACTTTGTTAGTATCTATCTTTTAGTACTGTATTTTTACTCTATGTAGCCTTTTTTATTTTATCTTTAATTTATTAATAAAATATATATGCACCGTTCCCCTAGTCCTTTATATTTATTTGATATATGAGGGTATATTATTTTTAGGTATGTTGCACTATCAAAGGTTCCCTAAATATCTCCATACTTTTTTGTAATTGGAGAACATAGTCCTTATATTTGATATAGAAGGTCTTATACTCTAGGCAACTACATTTTATTTGCCTAATATTACCTAAGTGGATGTCACTAGCCTGGAGTGACTTGTGATTTCCATTGCACACTGAATATACTGGGAGGCAGGAGAAGCCTCCCCTACATGTGAGTAGACCTACATGGGAAATCGGGAATTATACATATTGTATGAATCACTGCTATGCTTGGAGATTGGTATTGCGCTGTCTTCCCTTCCCCCTTTCCCAAACATATTTTTACCCATTCGAATGAAACTAATTTAGTTTAAACCCACCCAACCCCCCAGTTTTGTTAGTCAGAACATTGGTGATTTTCATTGTCAAACAAAATACATTCACCAATGGTCTGACCATTAATACATACCTTGATGTTGATGGTCCTGTTGTGTCCTCCATGCCCTGAGCCTTATGGTCCGGAAACAGGCATTGGCTTTTATATGGCTATCAAATTAATTTCCACGCTCTGATTGGCTGGGATTGTTGGGTTATTTAGTGCATTTAAAGTGCCCTGCAGTAACCGCCCAGACAATCATCATTTAGCTGGAGTGGTCACGGACAGATGCTTAGATAGCTGGAGGGAAGCCATCATGCATATCCATAACCCATCCAGCTAAATGCCGATTGGCTGGTAAGTGAGGTTATGCAGGACATGATTGTGCCCTGCTCAACCTCCCAATCCCATCCATTGTGAGATTGGAAAATAAGTTGAACAGGGATGGCCATATAAAAGCCAATCCCTTTTAATTTTTTCTCATCCTGGCTTGGCCAACAGCCCGAGCAAGATTAAGGGTCAGGGACAGCGTTTTTTTCCTCCAATCATTCTTTATTTTTTTGGACACAACTTGCAGGATGACCTGGGCATCGAGGACATCACTGGACCTCTAACATCAAGGAGAGTGTAATTAAGCATGTAAGAGTGAGAATTACTGAATGAATGAAATTCTGAAATTGCATGTTCTATGCCATTCTTTTAGTTTAAATCCACATATCAATGAAAACACAATTTTTGTTTAATTTTATATTTGTTCATAAACAAATGCACAAGTCCATTATGTTTTAAGGAAAAGTAGTGCAATTCTGGAGCAAACCAAGTGCACTCTAGAGAACAAATAAAATACATAAGACTGTAATTGCTTTAAATTGGGCCTTTAACCCCTTGAATAACTATATGGTCTTCACTGCACTGTTTAATAGTACATAGTGACATAGTAAGATAGTTTGTTGAAGCTGAATAAAGATCTGTACATCAAGTTCAGCCCTCGCCATAGCACTTCTGTTGATCCAGAGCAAGGCAGAGCACCCCTATTGATTACATGACATAGTGCATGTAAAATGCCCTGCAGTAACCTCCAGACAATCAGCATTTATCTGGAGGGGTCACGGATAGATGCTTAGATAGCTGCAGGGACGCCATTATGCATATCCATGAACCCATCCAGCTAATACTGATTGGCTGATAGGTGAGGTTACTGCAGGGCATGATTGTGCCCTGCTCAAGCTCACAATCTCAGCCATTGTGAGATTGGAAAATAATTTGAACAGGGATGGCCATATAAAAGCCAATCCCTGTTCAATTTTTTTTCTTTGTGGCTCGTGTAACCGCCTAACCAAGATTAAGGGAGGGGGAGTTTATTTTGTAGGCAGCATCAATTGGGCCTTTAACCCCTTGAATATCTGAATGGTCTTCATTGCACTGCTTCACAGTACATAGTGTCATTGTAAGATAGTTTGTTGAAGCTGAATAAAAATGTGTAGATCCAGTTCAGCCCTCGCCATAGCACTTTTATTGATCTAGAGGAAGACAGTCTACAATTCCCATCATCTTCAGCCATCTGAGGATGATAGCAATTGCAATACAGCAACAGATGGTGGTGGTAGCAGGTTCCCAAACCCTGGTCTATGCATAGGAAACTGCAATAAATGTTGTAAGCAGAACTAAACTGCTTTTTTGTTTGCCTATTTTTAGACACTCCATACTGGAAATCCTGTATTCTCCACTGGCATCATTACTGTAGCAATAAAGAAGCAGGTTGTGGGACCTGTGAGAGACAAGAAGGGAGATGTGTTAGTATTATTCTATAGTAAAATGAGCACTTTTATTAATGGTCATGCTTTACCTGCTGATCACTTATGTACAAGGCCAGGGGGTAGGGCAGAATGGGAGTGTTTCTAACTGTGTACTAACATAAACAAGTGAAAATGTCACATATTACTCCAATATAAACACAACCAAAGGAGAGGGGCGGGACAAAGAAGCCACAGAGCCATCACCTAAACACAGAAACCCTTTAAATGAGGCACACTGACAGAGTATAGAAACATAGTACAAAAATATTCTTTATTAAGTACATATATCGGCAGTATGGTGGTATAAAAACATTTAAAATCCAAAAGGCAGACAAGCACTGTAAAGTGTACAGGTTGCTACTAGTAAATGAAACCTCACTCACAAACATACATAGTGAGCAGGATATAAACTATCCCAGAAGTGCAAGCAAATATCTATCAAACACTGTGCAATAATCTAATAATCTGTCACAGTATAAAATCGTGTGAAAAGTAAATGAAAGTACTTATCATATAAATGAGGCAATCAGTGTGAAGTTTAATATTTTCAACAGAGATAGTTTATTTGCTGGTATGAACCCTATTTTTTGTGTTTCACATATGTCTCCATTTCCAGCATGCTGTTCTCATACTAAACAGGATGAATTTAGGTCTTGCTCACTTTAATGTGGAGAGTGTGAGCTGGTATGCACTAAAGTGCTCATACAAATCCCAAAGTACAGCTCTATGATTTTTACGCCAGTGTATAAAGAGAAGCATGAGTGCACCATTCCCTCCTATAGTTTTATGTCTCTTATTTTACCCCTGACAATGTAATGGCACTATTATGAAAAGTGTTGGGTTTATAGTTTTTTTCATATGGTTATTGGGCCTGCAGGCCTTTTCTAGATGCCTCCTCTATTTTATTTCACCCATTACCGTAGTAATTTTCCTTATATTTCTCCCTTCTCCTTAAATATCCTTAAATATTTTTAGATGCATATGGTAAAGCAATGTAGGAGGTAAGAGGCAAGAAGGTAGAGTTGTTGGATCATGAACTGGACTGGAGGTCAGGTCCAGTCAAGGCCTACATCTATCAGGCAGGAGAAGCCTCACTGAAATGTGTGTACCCACTATCCTGGGAGATGGGATCCAGCTATATTCAAATATAAGAAACAACTGCACTTAATGAAGATAATGTTGTTCTACTTTTCTATTTTCCTCTTGTTTTTACTCATGATAACCTAATTGTGTCAGGTTGTTGAGTTGTTTAACATAGAATTTTACTATAATTATCTCTCGTTGCTGTGAAGTGCTTAAACAGATGGATAATGATGGCTTCAACAGATGGGTTTGTCACTGTCCATGTTTAAAAGAAAAAGAATGTCACTTAGCAGCAGTTTAACTGTGTTTTCTATTTAGATTAAGTAATAAGTGACTTGTGTCTTACCTTTTTCTCCTCAACAAAACAAAAATCACAAATGGGAAATGTTAATAAAGCAAAGTAATAATAAATGTTGGCTTTTGATTTCCATCTGCTCCATTGCTTTAGTCAGAAAAATGTTCTCACATTTTTCATACAGGTGTCTAATAAAGTACTATGTGACTAAACTAAGAATGATTCTCTAATTCCAAAGACCCCAATGTTTTGCCAATATGAACCAAAAATTATTATCATTGCTGGCAGTGTCGTAAGTGTTCATTGTAAGATCAGGTGCAAACATTGTTGGCCATCCTAACACAAAAGTATTCTTCCAGGGGCATAACCAGTACCAACTGGGCCCTGGGTCCGATGGGCCCCACTGATGTTGGGGCTTGTCACAACTGCATCTTCTCCACTCCATGTAGTTGTGCCCTAAATGTCGGATTCAAATCTCAGGAGTCCATAGACAAAGAAGGCAGCACAATGGTTACTTGTTCCTGGTTACCTGTTCTTGACAACACCTCCACAGCTATTCTAATTTCCTATAGGAAATACCTTTAGGGCCATATGGTCAAATGACACCTGGAGTAATTCTGAAATAATACAGCTGCATTGTAGTGTCCTTCCAGAGAGGTCAATCACTTACAACAGTTTTTTTATGTTATAGAAACAGCTTTATCACTTCCTGTCAGTTTGAAATTTCAGTGAATAATGAAGCTGTCACGCAGTTCCTGACAGTTTGAACTACTATAACTTTCAAATAAAACAACAGTGAGCAATACAAGTACTTATTTTACTCATCAGGAAAACCCCTATAATGTAGCTTTTTATTAAAAAAAAGTAAAGTGTACTGCTCATTTAAGCACATTTGCTTAGTGGAACCCCTTATATATCTGGGATTATGCAGAACACATTTAGAGAACCACTCACCTCTAGTAGTGAAATAGCCAGTGATTGGGCACATAAACTGATAATCATAATACCTAAGTTACTTTATAACTGGATATTACAGCAATCTGTATAAACTGATGAATAAACTTGACAACAGGAGAGAAATAGTAGTGCAGGTGTATTTAGGTGCTTCTGGCCACACCAGGGAGTAGCCCACATAGTTTGATACCTCTGGCCATACTATGGGTGTGGCCAGAACAATTGCACCACTCACAATCAGATGAGTGGTTGCCTACTTTGCCTAAATGAAAAAGATGTGCCTCTCTGTGGTTAAATTTAATAGTTATTATTGTATTATTATTATTATTGGTTATGTTTGATTTACTGACAAAGTAGAATACAGTGATATATTACTGTGCACTAAGAAGACATGGGACAATTCTGGAGCAAACCAACTGCACCATAGGGTACAATTACAAATTTCCCAATTTTCCCTTTGACTTAATTGGTGCTTTTAACCCCTTGCATGCTACAGAGTTCTTTGCAGTGCTTTGTGATGCATTGGAGATCTCTCTAACATTCAAGAGGTTAACAGCCCCATTTAAAACAATGAGAAGTTTTAACTGTCTCCTACGACTGAGTTGTTTTCCCCCAAATAGCACCACTTTTTTCTCTGAGTTTTCTGCCCAGAAAGCAGAAATGTACCTTAAAAAAGTCACATTGCATCAAAAATTCCATTTATTCCTAAGTGCAACTGTTTGGAACTAATAGGAGTTTTAGGAAGCATCAGCAGAAGATGCAGATATCACTAAATGCATAATTAGTTTGAAAGTATTAAATGCTTTGCCTGTTTGCTCAACATTAAAAAATTCAGTTTCATTAAATTCACCCCAATGAGTTTTTTCACCAGACAACTATTAACACTCTGAGGTCGAGGTACCAAGAAAAAAGTGGAAAAATTCTGGTGAATACCAATTACATAATTACAAATAAAAATTATTATTGATTTAAATAGGGATTTTAACCCTTTGAAAGCCAGTGAGGTCTCCAAATATTGCATGTCATTTAAGTGCTGCAGTAGTGTACTACATATATATATATATATATATATATATATATATATATATATAAAATAGAAAGCATCATGTGAGGGATATTCATGTCTCCTACCTACTGCCAGCCCTGGAGATATATACATACACACATTGTGCAAACACATACGTACACATACATACATACGTGTAACCCTCAGGATATTTTCTGTTGTGGGTTCCTAGGGACTTAGAAGCACTTACTAGACTGTTTAGAACTGCGTAGCTGTGCTCAGGATGTAAAAAAGCATGGATTTCAAGAAACGAAATGAGCATGCTCACAATATGAAAAACAGGCTTGGAATACAAGGAACTGAATAAGTATTCTCAGAACATGAAAAAAAGGCTTGGAATACAAGAAACTACTTGCCCAAATGTCCTCCTACACCACACACACACACACAATGTCCTCATCTGCACGTCTCCTGTTAACCCTTTCAGTGCCAGAGGGGTACGCAAAGCATTATTTGCAATGTGTTGCAAACAGGGTGACCACATGTCTCTGATTGCCAGGGACAGTCCCGGAATTTGTGTGTGTGTCCTATGTCCCGGGCAGCCTCCTTCAGGAACAATACTCGCCTGTATTGATAGGTTGACTCTCATGCTTAAGACCTTAAAGAGAGCTTTTCTGGAGACTCCTGAAGCTTTTTGGATGCCTTTACCTCCTTTGACAGTGATGGGTGTTTCTTGGAGGAGGACATCGGCTTTGTGGGGTTACTATGTGTTTTTATCGTCTGCTTGCATTCCATGGTTGGGACGCAAGCATTGACAAGAGTGCATACTTCCGGTTGTTGCCTCACTTCTGCTTTCTCCCTGGAGTGTCGAGCGGGGTCATGATGCCGGGTATATGAGACACAAGGTGGGTATTTGCTTCTTGACTTTTGATCTACATTAATATTGCTCTTGAGAAAGTGATGTATATATGATATTAGTCACAAAACGCGTTGAGCGATTTTTTTAAGTAAATGAGAATTTTTTGAATGACTTTTTATTTCTGTATAATTACTTTTTATATTGATATATTTATTTTATGGTGCTATTCTGCAGTATCTTCAACAAATTGGCAAATAGCAATATGCCCCAATCCTTTTTAACCAATAAATAAGATATTTGTTGCACTAGATATACTGCTTCCGTTTCCTATCTTCTTTGAGTCACTTTGATTTGGTGGCTCTTAAGCTATAACTTTTAACACCAGCAGAGTTCCTTGTGGCCATATATAGGGCCAATTCTACAGCCTGCATTTGCTAATATGTAAGTTGTGATATGTAAGAGGAACAACATCTTTGTATAGAATAAAGAAGGTGTATGATCAAGACTTGTGGGGTGTGAACTGACCTGGATTAAACACCAAACAGGTGAAGGTGTTAAAAACTTGGAGGCAGTTATAACCTCAGATATAAGTGAGTGCATACCCAAGGGGAAAGTGAGGAGGGGGCTATTGCATTTGTTCTAACTACTACGCTCAGAGAGTCTGCGCTGTGTCTTTATCTACATCACGCAGCCTCTCAGTCTGGTCTGAATGGAGGGCGGCAAGGGACAATCTTCAGTAAGCAAAAGAAAAATTCTGCCATCCGTCCTGAAGGGGGGCAAGGTTTTCCTTATAATTACTGAATGAAAATTGTCCCTCAGTGCATCAGTCTGGTCCATAAACCAGATTCCAGATCTAATGGGAGGCGGCTAGAAGGCGCAGGAGAGGGATCCTTTTGGCTTGAACAGAATTTGAACTACAACGTTCTATGTAATTAAATATAAGGGAATGTTAATAAAAAATATAAAGAAGACTCAGAGATAAATGGTAATAGAAGTATTTCTATCCCTTTAAAACATTATAGACTCTTGACTTTTTCTGGTGTGACCATGTTGGGGTTTTTGGGACCCTTTTTTTTTTTTTTTCTTTTTGAGATGGGCAGTGGATGCCCAGGATCCCTGTCTTTCCTTAACTTACAGATGCCCAGCGCTGCCTCTCCACGTCCGCACTGGATCCGGGCATTGCAAGCCACATTGTAGGGAGAAGAGTGTCTCCGCTGTACCGGGGACAGTAACGTGGGATGCTAAATCTACAATTTTATGTCATCTGGACAACTTCTTTACACATTAACAGCATTCTATTTAACCATTTGAGTGCCAGAGAGGTAACTGATGCATTGCACCACAATGAATTGGATGCCTTTCCAGCTCTCAAAGGGTTAACTCTGACATGACACACCACTGTATACTGCATAGCACTCTATAGCTTAACATGCTGGTATAAGTCTCTCTCACATAATCCCCTTTTATTTTGTGCTTTTTACTTCTACATGACAAACACACAGAGGCAGAATACTGCAATTCATTTAGGCAGGGGAAGGAGCTAAGGTAAGGAAAACTGGAGAGACAATGACAGAAGAGAGATGGCAGAAAAAGTAAAGCGATGATTAACTCTTTGAGTGCTAGAGTGGTTTCCAACACATTGCAACACAATGCTTTTGATACCTCTCCAGCGCTCAAAGGGTTAAAGAAAGGGTTACAGTGAGAGATGATAAGGGTTAAACCTTTGAGTGCCAGAGGGGTATACAAGGCAATGCATTATGTACCTCTGTGGTACTCAAAGGGTTAAGGAAAAGAAAGCAAAACATGCAGGGATTGTGGCAATAATACAAACCTTTTATCTGACAGACTAACTCTTCCAAGTTTTTCAACAATTGAAAGACAGTACCTCAGCACTGTTACAGTGAGAATAACTGCTTTCACAAAAGGATCTGCTCTGTGCATCAGCCCTTCAGTAGGTAGGGGGTTTGGGAGTAGGCTTGCCACCTTTTCCTCAAAAAAAATATCGGCCATCGTTTTGGTTTGGTGAGGGCGGAGCCGCAAAGGGGAGGAGCCACCAAGGGGAGGGGTCACAAAAGGGAGGAGCAACTATAACTAGAGTAGATTAGAAAGTCACATTGTTATCAGACTTACTATGCTGGACTTAGGCATCTGGAAAATGTATGAGCTCTATTTCCAAAGCCACACCTGACTCATATCCAAAGGGGTAGTGAAAGGGAAAAACATTCAGAGTGCTCAAATTATCACTTCAAAAACAGTTTTATACTTCATACAATAAACACATTTTATTTTTAACAAGAATTTGTGTGCTCAGGATAAGGATTTTAAAGCCAAGATATTGCTATATAAAGCATAAGCAATTTATATGCTAGAAGGGCTATGGTCAGGTCAACTGCTGCTTGTTGATGCACATGAACTCAGATGCCACAATCCAGAGACATCAGTTACCCAGAGAGAGAGAGACTAGAGAGAGAGATCAGTCTGTCCAGTGAGAGACATAGCTTGTTCAGAAACTAAAAGAAACATCGCATAAGGCAATTAGGCAAAGGCAGCTAAGAGCTAAAGCTAAGCACAAAGCACTGCCACTTACTCAGGACAAGTCTCTCTCACAACGGGTCTGACAGTGAGTCAGTGACTCTGGATAGATCTGGACTGTCTGTTACTGGAGGCACTCCACGCTCAGCTCGCACAGCGCCACCCAGTGCACCCACATGCAGGCACCTCAGGACTGCACGCTACACAACACGCACGACTGGACAGTCAGAAGGCAGCAGACAGTGGTACTAACTTTTTTCATTACCAGGCAACGGACTGTGAGTAGTAGATACACATGTGTGTGTGGTGCGCATAAAGCCTGGGCGAATCCGTGACGCGCATGCGCAGTTCAGTTGAACATCTCGCCTCCACTCAAGACATGGCTGAGTAAGTGAGGGAGGGCTTAGAGACAGTAAGCCAGTGAGCAGAGTGACATCATATGCTGCTGAAGTGCCTGGGCATACTCAGAAGCTGCAAGCGGGGCAAAGGATTTAATGTACAGTAGTAATACCGGCTTTTTTATTGCTGGTAGAGCGGTTATACCGGCACCGGCTCAGCAGTGCTAAATACCGGCTGTGCCGGTAAAATAGTGGCCGGGTGGCAACCCTATTTGGGAGTGGGAAATGTTAGTGCTTCCTCTAGTCCTGGATCTGTGTTCGTTTACTTGCAGTGCACAATGGTGTGTGTGAACAGAGAAGCCTACTGGAAAATTCAGTTTTGTGATTAGAACTTGCAGCGAGGCCAGCTCCACTATTAAAACATTCCACAACTCATTCAGAAAAACAGTACATAGATTTGGTCCTGAGATAACAGCAAGGTAGATAAGCTGGGCCCATTGGTAACACAAGCAACATTTAAATCAGTGGAAGATTTTATTTGTACCTGATGGTGAAATTAACCCTTTGAGCACCAGAAGGGTACGCAAAGCATTGCAAAGCAATGTGTTGCATACCCATCTGGCACTCAAAGGGTTAATGTGCCCAAATTGTCTCTCTTTTGTTTTGTGTATACATTCCCTTATTTCTGTGGTTTATTGTGATATCCCTGTATAATTTCCCACTCTCAACCCTTTCAGTGCTGGAGCTATTGCCAAAATATTGTTTTGCAGTGTACTAACCATGTCTCTGGCTGCCATCCTAGGGGGTGAAAGTATAACCTTTGACTGCCAGAAAGATACGCAAGGCATTGCAAAAGCAATGCATTGCGTATCCCTCCAGCACTAAAAGGGTTAAATGATTGTGATGAACTATTCTGTTTACGTCTTTGATGAAGTGCCCCTTGATTTTGGCATGCAATGCATAAGTCATTTCTGGCAAATATGTCACAACCTTTTGTAGGTACTACATTTGTATGAAATAAATCACCATTTTAAGCCTGAAGACCAGCCTGCCTTTTCTTTCCTTTGTGATGCATTCTAAGGGAAGTGCTTTCCAAATGTTCTTTACTTACAAGTGCAGGCCAGTGTTCCCTCTCATTTTACAGCAGAAAATGTATTTCTCTTTTGTGTTCTACAGATGTAAGAAACATTCCATTTTACTTTTTATGTTGCTTCTTTGTGCGATGGTACCTACAAAGACTGTCTGTATAGAAGTCCTGCAGTGTGTGCAATGTTCAGTTTAAGTGAGCTTTTAAAGTTCTCCAAATAGGAGTTGAAAAAAAAAAATTTGTGCCTCAGAAATAACTTGTTTAACTCCTTGAATGCTTGTTGGTGACAGTTCTAGCATCCAAGGGTTTAAAGGCCTCCTAGTTGTTGTTGCATACTCTTCCTACAGGGGGAGAAATATGCTAATGTTGTTTTTATACTGTGCTGGAGGCTGCAAACAGCAAACATCAGGCAGTCTTAATGAAAGCACAATCTCAAAATAGATTTCTAAAAGCATTCTGAGCAGTATCAACAGGCGAGAAAAGTAGAGCTGTAAATTAGCCTGGGAAACTTTAGCAAACTGCAGGGATTATGATAACAAGCAGATCAGTTAAAAAAGACATGCTTTTTAAGTGAAAGTGATATATACTGTATGAAAACTTCCAACTTCTCAGCTAGTGACAGGTCTGACAATTTTATATATTTACTCTGTTCTAAGAAATAAATGAAATGACAATTATAATCCCTCTGTACTAAGAACATTGTGGAAAAACACAGAAGGAAATGCATCTCTATTTAGAATGTGAAATTTAACAAAGTGCTGCACTGGTGCACCAGTAGATAGGGCACGCTAGGCTGAGGATAAGGTGCACCAATTTGATGGATGTGGTATGATACACAGTGGGGTCTGGTGCACTAGGCTGAGTGATGTGTTGTGTTGGGCTGAGTGAAGAGGTGCACTTGATGGAGTGATGAGATGTGCTAAGCTGTGGGATGTAATACATTAGGATGAGGGTTGTGGTACACTATGATGAGCTAGGATGTAAGACAGTAGGAAAGGGGATACAATGCACTGTGATGTGGGTTGTGGTGCACTATGATGAGGCATGTGGTGCACTAGGATGTAAGACAGTAGGAAAAGGGATACAGTGCACTGTGATGAGGGATGTGGTGCACTAAGATGTAAGACAGTGGGAAATGGGATACAGTGCACTGTGATGAGGTATGTGGTGCACTAGGATGTAAGACAGTAGGAAAAGGGATACAGTGCACTGTGATGAGGGATGTGGTGCACTATGATGAGGCATGTGGTGCACTAGGATGTAAGACAGTCGGAAAAGGGATACAGTGCAGTGTGAGAAGATATGTGGTGCACTAGGATGTAAGACAGTGGGAAAAGGGATACATTGCACTGTGATGAGGCATGTGGTGCACTAGGATGTAAGACAGTGGGAAAAGGGATACAGGGGACTGTGATGAGGGATGTGGTGCACTAAGATGTAAGACAGTGGGAAAAGGTATACAGTGCACTGTGATGAGGGTTGTGGTGCACTATGATGAGGCATGTGCAATAGGATGTAAGACAGTGGGAAAAGGGATACAGTGCACTGTGATGAGGGTTGTGGTGCAGTATGATGAGGCATGTGGTGCACTAGGATGTAAGACAGTGGGAAAAGGGATACAGTGCATTGTGATGAGGGATGTGGTTCACTAGAATATGGATGTGATGCACTAGGATGTGACCAACTAGGATGAGGACTGTGACACATTAGGACATGCACTGAGGGATATGGTACACAAGGCAGTGGGATGTGGTGAACTACGCAGCAGAATGTGGTATTCTAGCCTTAGCGATGTAATATACCAGGCAGAGGGATGTTTTGATTTAATAAGAAAGGATGCAATGATCTAGGCAGAGTGATGTGGTAAACTAGGTGGAGGGAAGTGGTGCTCTATGCACAGGGTTCACTATGTCGTGCACTTGTATTCAGTGTTTAAGACAGCAGGATGTGGTGCACTAGGTGGAGGGGTTTGGTGCACAATATAGTAGGATGTGGTGCACTAGACAGAGGGATGTAGTGCACTTGGTAGTGGGATGTGGTGCACTAGGCAGAGGGATGTGGTGAACTGATGTATTCGGTGTACTGGGTAGCAGGATGTGATGCACTAGGCAAAAGATAGGTCAGTCTGTGCAATAGGCTGAGGGATTTGGAGCACTAGGCTGAAGATTTTGGAGCTCTAGGCTGAAATATTTGGAGCATGAAGCAAAATTATGTGTGCACTAGGCTGAGATAGGCAGTGAACTAGGCAACAGGATTTGGTGTACAAGGAAGCAGGAGTGGTGCTCTAAGCTTTGAGATGTGGAATACTAGGCAGAGGGATGTACACTATGCTGATGTATGTGGTATGCTAGGCAGCAGGATGTGATACACTTAGTTGAGTGTTAGGATGCTCTAAGCAGAGGCACCCAGTGTACCATCCTGAGCAATGCAGTGCATGAAACTGAGTCATGAAGTGCACTAGGAAGCACTAAGATAAGCAATGTGTTTCAGACCTCTCTAGAATTCAAGTGGTTAAAAGCCCCACTCACATCATAGGAAATTTTGTGAATGTTTACTTGTGTCCTATGATATAGTTGGTTTGTCCCAGAATTGCAGTAGTTCTTTTTAGTCATCAGCGTCTCTGTGTACATCAGGGACACCATAATTAAGCATTGCCAGCAACAGCCTATAAAGACAGGTAAACCCCTGGATGTAACTCTTGTAATGCAAGTCCTGTTATTTTCCACAGCACAGACTGACTGTAATTACACATGCTGTGTGTAGGCTGTCAGCCCTTAAAAGCTGTGAAAATACTGCGTTCAGAGACTGCTGGGCTTCTGCCTGGAAGCAATGTACCCTGCTGCATTGGCTCCTATACCTGTTTACTTATTTCTAACCCTTTGAGTGGCAGATGGGTGAGCTGTGCATTGAGAAGCAATGTGTTACACATTCCTCTGGCACTCTCAGGGTTAACTTTTTTTAGCAACAAATTGATCTCCTTTTTCTTGTGTTAGGTGTCGAGGACCTTTTCTCTCTCCCAGAAGGAGTTTGTTGCACAGGAATAGATGAATTGACTATAGTGCTGTGTACCAATCCTTGAAGGAGGTGATCGAAGACAATGATAGGCAACAGACAGCCCGATAACATCAAGTGGCCCTCAAAAGTTTCTAATCTACCACCCATCATGGTCTCTGGTGTAGTAAAAACAAATTAACCTTTTGTGAGCCAGAGGGGGAAGGAATGCATTGCTTTGCAATGCATTTTGTACCCCTCTGGCACTCAAGTGGTTAATAAGTCAAATACATTACTATGAAGAATTAAAGCAATTATGGAACAAACAAGGCAAAATAAAAATTCTCCAAAGCTGAGTCTTTTAACCACTTTAATGCTAGAGAGAGCTGCATTGCTTTGATTTGAAATAAACTGGAGCTCTCTCCAGCATTCAACTGATTGCTTTGCTTTGCAACATGTTCCGTACCCCTCTGGCTCTCAGATGGTTAAAATCTAAAGTTTCCAAACCCCCTTTAAAAGCTGAACTCATATGAAAAATGAAAACTGCATGGGAACCATTGTAGTAACAGTAGTAATAAAGATTGCCCTGCAGCATGCATTTTTCATATGTGTTTATTTTTGAAGGGATGAGCTGACAACAGTTTTAAAAGCGACATTCAACTCAATGAGAACTGTTTCCTATGATACAATTGGTTTGCCCTAGAATTTTTCCCATTCCTCTTAACACAGCAGCTTCAGTTTAGTAACACCAAAATATCATCCTTATTTTATCCCACAATAAGCATCTTTTCTTCCCTGCCTCTAATTTAAGTCAAAGATATTTTTATTTCTCCCCTAGAGTACAGTATAGTCGGTTTGCCCCAGAATTACTGCACTTTTCTTCTGAACATAGAGGCTGATATACAATGATAGACTGGAGAATTTCTTGGACTAACCAACTGTATTATGGGGAAAAAATAAATATTCCAGTTTATTCAGATGGGTCTTTTGACCCTTCGAGAGATCTCCAGTGCACTGTATTATGGGGAAAAATAAATATTCCGTTTTATTCAAATGGGTCTTTTGACTCTTCGAATGTTTTAGAGAAATCCAGTGCATTGTAGTTTTAGTGCGGTGCAGAAAAGCTTTATTGCATTGGATCACTGTATTGTGAAAATTTGTAACATTCATTGTGTTCAATCGGATTCTCTTACAGAACCGTGGGGTGGGGACAACTATCTATCTATAATAATAATTAGTATTTATATAGCGCCTTTCTCCCAGAGGGACTCAAGGTGCTTTCAGAGCACACTCTCGGAACTAACCAAATCGGCAGCTGAAATAATAGGTGTTATTATTACCCAATCAATGGTACTCATTTATCAACCTCGGAAGTTTGAAGAGCTGAGTTGACCTTGCCGGATTTGAACCTGCAACCTTGAGGTTTGAACAGGCTCCATAGTCAGGGACTTTACCACTAAGCTAGCTATCTACCTACCAACCTACCTATCTATCTATCTATCTACAGTGCCTTGTAAACGTATTTAGATGCCTGACCAATTTTTTTCATATTACTCAATTACAAACGCTACACTGTAATTTCGTTCTGTATGATTCTGAAACTCAAGATCAGTTATTGAAAATTTACATTGGTTTAATGTTTTTAAGTAAATGCAAACTGAAATATTTTGGCAGCACAAGTATTGAACTTATACAAACATATTTGGCAGAGTAACATTTTTTCTGCAATAACAACTTTAACCCTTTGAGTGCCAGAGGGTATGAGGCTAAGTTTCAAATGGGTGGTAGTTCCACTTTAAGTCTTTTGAGGTACATATGTACCCCTTTGCACACTGTGTTGGTGTGATTTTGGCCCATTCATCTTGGTCGATTTGCTCCAGGTTGTTCAGGTTGTTTGGACAACAATTGTGGAAAACATTTTCAAATAGTTCCAGAGATTCTTAATGGGACTGAGATCAGGAGGATATTAACTAAATGGAGATAAGGGGTCAGGTTGGTGACAGGTAGGCAAATTCATGTCGTTGGCACTTTGACAGTATGCACTGAGATGACTTTGCCATTATATCCCTTTGAATCTGCCACAATCCACTCACATCTCCATGAATCTGCTATGCCTTCAACAGGTTTATGACTTTACTCAACAAATGGCTCATTTGCTTATAGAAATGCAGGTTACTGAGCCACTGTCATATTATGTTGGTGTTTATATGTTTATGTGGCACATGGCTACATGCAGTAAGCTCCGGTAGAAGCCTTTGCTGTCAGAGTTCACAGCCTGAGGCTGATTATGTTGAGATCTTCTTATATCTCCCTGTGGAGCAAGAGGACAATTTCTTGTCTCTGCTAATGAGTAGAGACAGCAGCTGCCCTCCCTTAACCCTTTCACCACCATACAAGTGTGCATTGCACACCCTGTGGCACTGAAAGGGATATAAAATGAGAGAATGGCAGAGAAGCCATATATCACAGCTTCTCTTTGCTTCTGTATTGACTGAACCCACTGAAATCGCTTTCTGCCTATCAGCTGATTCAGGTAAACACAACACAACACAAATAATAATGGACATTAGATGGGCCAGAGGGAGCAATGTCACTTACAGTCTAAGTCGTTCTAATGGGGTCTTATTTACTAAACTTTACTCACTGCTCATATGGAGGCAAAGCGTAGCCATATTAAACTGATTCTTATAGACAAGCAGACAATAAAAATAAATGTCCATCTGAGACAGCTAAATTAATTTTAAAGTATACACTGTGAAACTTCTACAACATTAAAACTTGCTTTAAAAGCTTGCCAGTCTCAATGAATACTAGCCTGGGTATAGTAAATGAGCTCAGGAATCCATGGGACTTTTGCAGGAAGCTAATAGAGAATCAGTTCTGGAACAATAAGCACTACTCCACCATTCTCCAGCTCAAGCTGACATTTGCTTACTCGCTGCCACCTTCCATGCCTTCACCAGAAAATACTTCATCCATTCTTCCATCATTTTTTATCAAGATTCTCAGTGCCTGCTGATGAGAAGCATACTCACACCATGATGCTTCCACCGCCATACTTTACTGTTGAACTGGTGGTTGTCTTGAGGCATGGGCTGTGTTTGCTTCACACACTGAGCTATGGGTTTTTCCAGAACTCTACCTTGGTCTCATGTGACCCAATATATTTTGCCACAAACTGACCATAAAACATTTTCCCACATTGCAGCTGGGGCAATCTCATGCTTTTTGGCAAACTCTAGATGTGATTTCAGGTAGAACTTTTTGAGCAACAACTTCTTTCTTGCCACCTCCCATACAGGCCAATGTTATCCAGATATCTTGATATGTTTGACTGGTTCTCTATTACTCCAATCCTAGCCACCAAATGCTGTAGTGCCTAAAAGTGATTATTGGCCTCTCTGTAGCTTCTCTCATAAGTTTCCTTCTTCTTTGAGAGCTGAGTTTTGAGGACAGCCTTTTCTTTGCAGTGCCCAGCATTGTCTGATTTTGAGTTTCTGGGTTTTAAATTAAAGTATCATACAGAACGTAATTGGAATATACTATTTGTAATTCAGTAATATGTGAAAATTGGTTAGGGGTCTGAATATTTTGGCAAGGCAATGTATGTTATATATATATGTCATCACCATCATCATCATCTTTAGCCATTGTAGATCCACTGCAAGATGAAGGCCTCCTCAGCAAGCATCCAACACATTTGGTCCTGTACTTTTTGTTGCCACTGTATACCAACAAATTTGGCAATTTCATCTAACCACCTTGTCTTTGGTCTTCTTCTTGGTCATTTAGTATTGAGTGGAATCCATTCCAAAATTTGTTTTGTTCATCTACCATCAGGTCATCTTGCTATGTACAAATACAACATTTTCATTAATAAATGTAAAAAATAAGTTTGTTAGTACATACTGAAAATCTAAAATTATCACTATTTGATATGACCAACTTTTGCCTTAATGACTCTGTAACTGCCTGGCATTGATTCGATACATTTGTGCAGAATGTTACAAGCCACATTATTTCAGCAGTCCTTTAGAGCATCCCAGTGTGTGTGTGTGTGGAGATACCATAGTGTGTCTCACGTTTTCCCTTTTCAAGTGTTCCCAAGGCTATTCATGGGGCGGAGGTCTGGGGATTAAAGTGGGAAAGCCATACAATTTAGCACTCCTTGCTCTTCCTTGGACTTCAGATACGCCTGGCACAGCTTTGATGTGTGTTTAAGATTGTTGTCCTACTGGAAAATTAATCCTCTTCCACATAATTTTAAGCCAGAAGGCATGGAATGCCTCTGCAGAATAGAGTAGCACTCCTCTTTGGTCAAAATATAGTTGATCTTGTCACAGTCACCAACTCCAGAATAGGCAAAGCATCCCCACAGCTGAATATTTCCTGCACCATATTTCTTTGTAGGTTTTTCACACAGTGGTGTTAGCCTCTCATGTAGCCATCTCATCATATGAAAGTTTTGAAAATGTATAAGCAAATTATATATGAAGAGTACATTCAGATACTGTAAATGGCAATGTCACATAAAGATTTAACAAAGACAACCAAATTGATTTTCCCAGTGGTAATAATGTATTCCTGAATAAAAAATATCATCTGATTACAATATATTACTACTTTTTAATAAACTATCAAATAAAAGCAGTTGTTGATGGTGGACTCAGACTTTTGGACCTTACTGTATACATGTTGGAGACATCTTTAGCACCCAAGGAGTTAAAATGGTATGCGGCTGATTTTCATTTATTGATCAATGTGTAGGCTGCTGTAAGGCTAATGAAATTGGATGTTGGTCCTAGAACAGATGCTCATTTTATTAGTCTGTGAGGAAGAGAAATCATATTTCATTACAGGAAGACAGTTACTGAATGCTGAATCACAGTTGCATTTTGGCTAATGGACAAACATGGAATCTTCCGTATAAAGTGAGAGACAATGGCCAACATTTATAAAAACAAACCGGAATTATTCTGGGGTAACCCAGCTGCAACAGAGGGGACAAGACAAAATTCCTCTAAGATTAAATTGAGCTTTTAACCCACTCAATGCTAAAGAGGTCTCCAATGCATTTCAAAGCAATGCACTGGAGAATTATCTAGCATTCAAGGGGTTAAAAAGCCCTATTCAAATGTATGGGAATTTAAGAAATTGTATTTGTCCACTGTGGTGCAGTTGGTTTACTCCAGAATAACTCCAGTTTATTTTTATAAATGTGGGGCAATTGGGCTTATGCATAAATCAGTGTAGAGCAATTCTGCAACAAAGAAACTGCATCATATAAGATTAATAACAATTCCCCAAAATGCCTTAAGAAAAAAAGGGGGAAGGCAGCGCACCAGAAATCTAAGTGTAGTAAAATAGGTTAAAAGATGCTTATAATATGTAAGAACAACAAGTGCTCGTATGAAATGGCTCAGTAAGAGAAAAAATAGAAATAATTTATTAATAACAATAAAACAGTATGACATATGCCTAAGGTACAATTGTAAAAAGTGTAACCCCAGAAAATGGTGGAGTCAAATAGGATGCTGCACGGTACAGTCTAATAGTCCTTATTGATGAAAAACCTAGTGATATAAACATATATATATATAAGGATAGGCCATACTATGTATCAAGGTGATGGCCCAATGGAGTGCACAGATCAGCGGTCTAGACTTCTCTTGATTTAAATCAAGCTCTTAACTCCTTGAGTACTAGAGAGGATTCCATGGCATTGCTTTACATTCAGGTTGATGTACTAAATTACATTAGTTATTCTGGCACAAACCAACTTCAGTTTAGGGGAGGAATCAAAATTCTCTTTGATTCAAATGGGGCACATAAGTACACCTGAGAGATCTCGGACACATTGAGGCTGATGTTCTATAAATAACTTTAGTAATTTTACTACATGACAGGTAGGCTTCATATTTTGCATAACTTCCTTTACTGAGAACTCCAATAGCAGCACAGTAACTCACAACTATTCACCAATCAGAACAAAGGATCTCAGCCCATATAAACCCTGGAGCAGATAAGCCACTCCTCTTTCTTTGCTGCTCCAAGGCTGTACAGGTCAGGTTATTTTATTTTATCTGTTAACTTGCTATTACAATTATTTAGTTATTTCTGTGGTATTTGTGTGGGGTTTGCTGAATGCTTCCCGTTCTGTAGGTTATCTGTGTGTTGTCTGTTTTGTGTTTGCTAAAAGACACAACAGGGACCGTTTGTATGTGGGCATTTTTTCTTCCTCAACACACAAGACTTTACCAACACTTAAGCGTAACCTGTTCTTAAGGTTACGGCAGACAGGATTGGGTGCACCGGTTGGTTTTTCCTACTGACCTCCTGGCTGGTCTTCTTGCAAATGCGTGCCCCTCGGTTCTTTTGAGGCGGCAGGGGTGATTGTTATCTCGGCTGGGGGTTGGTGGGGCTTGCCTGCGGGTGCACTCATCATCCTCCGCTTTGCTGTGTCGGTCCGCTGACCGCGTTGAGTGTTTGGCGGCCATCTTGGATCTCGTGCGCTACGAGATTCTCGGCGGCCATGTTGTCTCACTAATTCCCTGGGACCGGGTGGCTCCGGTCGCGGCGGAGTTGCGGCCTCCTGTGGCGTTGGCTACACGTGGCCGCTTGGAGTTTTCTCTATTTAGAGCTTCTGACTTTCAGGCTTTGTGAGGCTTGCTGGCCCTTACATCGTAGGGTGAGCCCCTACTGATACGGTCCCCATGCTCTTTCATTCCTGTTTATAAGCAAATACCTCAAAAGGGGTATATACTGTTAATCCATTTAGTAAACTGTTTCCTGTTTTTTTCAAACAATAAAGCATTCGCTACTGAGGTGGGTGAGCCCTGCCATTCAACTGGGGTGAGCCCCTTTGTTCCTAGATTTCCCTCCCGTTACAGCTCCTACCCCATTCTGTTTAGGGTATTAAGGAGGCAGGGTGAGCCCCTGGGGTTGGTTCATTGGGTGAGCCCCTTGTTGGCTGGGTCCTCAGCCTTTTTTTACATTGTTGCCTTTGTGCAACCCCTGTCTAACACATGCTGGCATGTTGTTGAGGGAGCGTTCTTCACTTTTGGGTGATCCCCTCTATTTGCTCTCATAATAAACAAAAAAAAAAAAAAAAAAAAAAAAAAAAATTTCATTGCCTCATCTTTGTGGCATTCCTTCTGGGTGAGCCCCGGTTGAGTGGCAGGTGGTCGCCTTACTGGTTTGGTGGTCTGGCGCTTTTCTTATGCTGCCTTGTTTTACTCTACAGATGGCTGAATCCCAGGATTTTCAGGCTTTGATTGATGCGGCCGTGGCCGCTTCCGTGGAGAAAGCACTGGCGCGGGCTTTGTCTCGTTGTCCTTCCGAGGATTCTTCTGACCGTCCTGCAGGGGATGACGCTCCTATTTCAGGCCCTTCGGCTTCAGAGGGCACTCCTGCCGCTAAGAGAGCATGGAAGGACGATACCACTGGTGGTGCTAAAGGGAAAACTCCGCTGAAGAAGTCCAGGCGGGTAGACGTCTTGGATCCTCTATCTCCCTCTTCATTTCGGTATCCAGCGGACGACTCGTCATCTTCTCCTTTTCCATTGGATGTTGTGGATGAATGGCAGGCTCGGGGGTCGGCCTCTGAGGATGACTGTGTTTGGGACTGTACTCCAACTTCCCCTTCTCCGTATGTGAAAGAGTCGGTGGTGCTGGCTCGTGATGCGATTCCTGAGGGACCAGGATCTTCTGGCCAGGGTGAAGACACATTTTATGATGACCGTGGCAATCGGCTGTTTGATCCTCGTTTTATCCGGCATCCCAGGTCGGCAGAATGGAATTTACCTGAGCACCTGTCTCGCTACGTGCACTTTTGGCTACGACAACCTCTCGACCGGGAAGTCAGGAGTAGGCTGCGAGCGGAATGTCCGAGACCAGCTATTCCAGACAAGGTGGCTATGACTCCTGATTTCGATCAAACTGTCCTTACCTTTATGTCCAGGTCCGGTCGGGACCCTAGAAAAGGGATTGAGAAGGGGTTGAAGTCTGCACAAGATAAGTTGCTGGATGTCCTGGGACCGTTGGCGAAGATTTTGTATTTTTCAGATCAGTCTTTGGCTCAAGGGGATCCGTTGGATGCAAATGCGGTCCGTGAATGGGCCCAAAGGGCCGTTTGTCTGCTTGGCAATGCCAATACGGCCATCTCAACTGAACGCAGGAAAGCTGCTTTATTGCGTATTGACGCCAAGTTGGCGGACCTGGGATCCAAGGAGTTGGGACCCGCAGCTAATGGCCTTCTGTTTGGGGATCCTTTCATTACGGAATTGAAGAGGCATGTGAATTTGTTCACCACGTTGAATAAGGCGCAGTCTTCTATGAAACAAGTTTTTCGTCCACCCTCATCCAGGGGTGTTTTTGGGAGAGCTGGTCGGCAGAGGGGCCGTGCCACCAGCAGATTTTGGTCCTCAGGCTCCAGATTTAACACGCCAACTGCCAGTTTCTTCCCTGCTACATCCTACAGAAACTCCTCGTTCTCCAGAGGCAATGACCGGGCTAGGTCTCAAAGAGGCAGAGGACGCTCCCGTTTTCCTACCGGTAAGCGACTCTCTTTTGCATGCTCCTATACACACTGTGTTTACTGCCGGAAAAATTGCTTTTCATTTTCAGGCTTGGGAGGCGATTTCTGCGGACGCCTGGGTTCGCCAAACTGTTCGAGGGTATGTGATAGAGTTTTGTTCCCCTCCATTTCAGGTGTCTCCTCCTCCGGTTCCAGTTCTTCCACTTGCAGATCAGGAACTTATAGACGCAGAGATTCAAGCGCTGTTTTCCAAAGGCGCAGTTCAATTCGCTCCGGACGATACGGGTTTCTTCAGCAACATCTTTCTCGTCCGGAAGAAGACGGGGGATTTTCGCCCTGTTATCAATCTGAGGACCCTCAACGGTTTTGTAGTGTATCGGCATTTCAAGATGGAGGGTATCCATCTCTTGCGCGATCTGTTACTACAGGGGGATTGGTTTACCCGTCTGGATCTGAAGGACGCTTATCTATCCATCCCTATAAATCTTCATTGTCGCCGGTTCCTTCGATTTCTTTGGCGGGGTCGACCTTGCCAGTTCACTTGTCTTCCGTTCGGCCTCAGTTCCGCTCCGTGGTGTTTCACGAAGTTGCTGAAGCCGGTAGTGACACGGTTGAGGTCTCTGGGCATTCGCTGCCTTATTTACCTCGACGATATCTTGTTGTTTTGCAACGATGTCTCCAGGATTCGCTCTCAGACACGCTTTGTAGTGAGTTTTCTCGAATCTTTGGGGTTCGTGGTCAACAGGGACAAGTCGGCGTTGGAACCATCACAAGTTGTTCAGTTCTTGGGGTTCGAAATAGACTTCGTTCGATGTCTGCTTCGCCTTCCATTGACCAAGATTGCAGCGATTCGCAAGGAACTCCGGAAGGTTCTCCGTCTGGATCACGTCCCTTTGCGACTTCTGGCTCGCGTCGTGGGTCTTCTTTCCTCGTCTATCCAGGCTATCTTCCCAGGTCCTCTGCACTATCGGGCTCTCCAGAGACTGAAGGCACGCCATCTTCGAGCCGGAAGTTCGTACGATCATCAGGTGATATTATCGCAGGAAGCTCGCTCCGAGATCAGATGGTGGCTCATGCATATGCAGGCCTGGAACGGCAGAGCGGTGTTCGGCCCTTCGCCAGACTTCGTAGTGGAATCCGATGCCAGTCTTTGGGGCTGGGGGGCCCACTGCGTCACTTCTTCCACGGGAGGTCCTTGGTCGAACGCCGAGACAGGTCTCCACATCAACTGTTTGGAATTGATCGCAGGATCCTTAGCTATTCGGAGTTTTGCCAAAAACAAGTCCGATTGTTGCATTTTGTTGAGGATGGACAACATTTCGGCAGTTCAATATGTCAACAAGCTGGGAGGCGCGCGGTCACGAGATATGACAGAGGCGGCGAAGGCTCTTTACCAGTTTTGTTTCGACCGCAATATTGCCCTTCGGGCGGAATATTTACCAGGAACCTCCAATTGCACGGCGGACTGGTTCTCTCGTCATTGGCGAGACAGCAGCGACTGGAAACTGGATGTGACAGTGTTCCAGCGGCTGTGTCTCCTCAGAGGTCCGCTATCGGTGGATCTGTTTGCTTCCAGGAACAATCACCAACTTCCGCAGTTCTTCAGCTGGCTTCCAGATCCGGAGTGCAAGGCGGTCGACGCATTTCTTCAATCTTGGCCGACAACGGGGGCGTACGCTTTTCCCCCATTTGCGATGCTGGCGAGGGTCCTTCATCAGGTTCGGTCACAGGGGGTGGACCTTCTGTTGGTAGCGCCTTTGTGGCCCAGTCAACCTTGGTTTCCGGATCTTCTGGAGTTGTCCTTTGCCGATCCGCTTCTTCTTCCTCTATTTCCGTTCCTTCTCACGGATCATCGGGGGGACCCTCATCCTCTGGTTCTGCAGGACAGACTCCCTCTGGTAGCTTGGGCGATTTCAGGGGTTCGTGGTCGGTCGAGGGCCTATCACAGGAAGCTAGGGACCTTTTGTGGGACTCATGGGCTCCTGGTACCAGACGATGCTACCTTGCCGCATGGAACTCCTGGGTTAGCTGGTGTGTGGAGAGGGATTGCGATCCCTTTACGGCCCCTGTGACAGCGATATTGAATTTTTTGTCTCATAGGTTTTCTCTGGGACATTCGTATCGTTCCATTAATGTGGTACGTTCTGCCATTTCAGCGGCGCATGTCCCGGTTTCGGGGATTCCTGTTGGGCGTGATCCTTTGGTTTGCCGTCTTCTTCGGGGCATCAAGTTGGCCAGACCTCCGGTTCCGAAATATTCCAAATTTTGGGACGTCAACACTGTGTTAGCGTTCTTGAAGAATTGGCCGTCCAACGAGTTGTTGTCCCTACGGCAGATTTCTGCAAAACTCACCTTACTTTTGTGTCTAGTCTCTTTCCGCCGGGTTGCGGATGTTAGGGCTTTTGATGTTGATCGGTTCTCTGTCCTTCCGGAGGGGGTGTCATTTGTTATTTCTAGACGAACTAAGACGGATTCCTCCTCAGTTTTTTATCCTTTCTTTCGAGAGGTTCCACAGCTGTGCGTGGTTGAGGCCCTACTACGATATGTGCACGTCACGTCTTCTTTACGGGCATATCATTCAGGTCAACTTCTGGTTTCCTATGTGAGACCCCATAAGCCTGTTTCTGCTATCACTTTGGGCAGGTGGATACGTTGGATTTTATCCTTGGCAGGAGTGGAGCCTGGGTTCGGGGCGCACTCTGTTCGCGGTGCAGCGGCATCTCAGGCGGCTATGGCGGGTGCTTCCATTGCCGACATTCTGCACTCGGCGGACTGGTCCAGGGAAGATACTTTCCGGGTTTTTTATTTTCGTCCGGTTGCTCATGCATCTCACTGTTTAATACCTCAGCGTTAAAAATGCAAAATATGAAGCCTACCTGTCATGTAGTAAAATTGAAGATTATGATAACGTAGTGTACAGATAATCTTAATTTTACTAATGACAGGAGGCGAATATTTTTCCCTCCCTTCCCTCCCAAGGATTTTTCCTCTGCTGGGTAAGTATACGCGGGGAAGGGTTGATTTTAATGTTTCAAGTTTCGGCTTCTCGTATTGTTTGCATTGTGGTATATTGTAATATGATATTGTTATATACGTATTTTAATGTCAGTGGTCTTTCACTAATTTTCTTTTCTTTCAGTGTAATCACAGCCGGGGTCCACGGTGGTGGAGGTCGGCAGTCATGTGTGCAGTCATCGACTGGCGGTCCGGCTGAAGGATGTTGATTTTACCTGTTCGAATTTCATGTTTACTTGTTGTCGCTTAAAGAAAGAGGAGTGGCTTATCTGCTCCAGGGTTTATATGGGCTGAGATCCTTTGTTCTGATTGGTGAATAGTTGTGAGTTACTGTGCTGCTATTGGAGTTCTCAGTAAAGGAAGTTATGCAAAATATTCGCCTCCTGTCATTAGTAAAATTAAGATTATCTGTACACTACGTTATCATAATCTTCAATTTTGACACAAACCAATTGTAACTTAAAGGAGCTGTAAACTTTTGTTATGGAAAAAAATAAATACCATAGGGCTTTTTTGTTGAGTAAAACAAGGGTACTTCCACTGCTAAGCGATGCATATTCTCAGTTATTACAGATAAAATGTTTTATTTTACATTAACAGTTCCCTCTAGTGGTCAGATTCCAATAACATATTCTATTGCACTCTCTAGGATAGAATGTGAAAGAAACTGCTGAGTTGCGCTGTCAGTTTGAACTTTCAGAAAGTAATCACACTGTAATTCACTTCCTGAGTATATTGTACTGTTACAATTTTTGAATAAAACAACAGCCATCAGTTGGATTTTTAGTCTGTAACATATAGGTTTTCATAAAAACCTTTAACCTCTAGAGTGCCAGCCACATGAGGCATGGGCTTGGCCATGTGTACTTGCTGTCACCCCAGGACCTGATACTCCCCTGCAGCTACTGATCTTGCAACAGATCACACTGGGAGATCAATACTGGTGTTGTGGAGAGCAACATGCTCCACTGCTTTACTCCTACACAAACTTCCAGGTAGGAGTGGGTGGGATCATGGAAAGCCTACCCATGCAGGGCCAGATTAACCAACAGGCAACCTATGCTAGTGCATAGCACCCTTGGCAATATGTGTGGCCAGGCCAGCTTTGTGACTCAGAGGTACTCACACAAAGCCTAGATCCCAACCACTACAGATACATGCACTGACTCCTCCCCTTCTCCTGAAGACACACATACAGTGAAGCAATGACTATGTGGGTTGGTCACTCCCCATGTGATCCAGTCTTAGGTACAGAGAAGTGAGTGATGCTAGGCTGAGTGGGAAGTGGACTCTGCAAGATAAGGACTTCTTGTATACAGGTGAGCTTCTTATTCTTGTCTTGGCACTTAACTCTCATCTCAATGGAGAGCACTTAGTTCCTCTGAAGATTTACTGAGCCATTTCCACTGCTCTGATCACTATAACACATCACAAGAAGTAGTTGCAATATTTCCTCAGATGCTAAACTACTCTTTTCACCGTGATATATAACTGGACATGTCAGCCTGGGTGACCTCTGATAAACTTCCTCAGGTCCCTACCATGTGTGTCTGGGCAAAGAGGCAGACTCAGACCCTATCCTTCCCAGGTCTACATCCAGTTTTCTCCAAATTACTTCCTGTTTTCCTTTCCACCTCATACTTTTCTCCCTTAACATTGCTGACCTTCAACTTATTTCAATTTTTCTCTCCTCCATGGGAGAAGGAACTGGGAAGGATGAGGGGAATATGTTCCTCCTCCCCCATTCAGTTCTTAACCATACAGTCTACAGGCAGCATCACATTCTCCAGTGTATCCTGTGCTTGTGTGTGTGTATTTGTCTCCTGTATGCACTGACCCTTTCAGTGCTTTGCAATGCATTGGTTAAACCGGTGTCACTGAAAGTGTTAAGCTAGTGATGTGAGCAGGGGACAGGCATGTGAAACTCAGCTGCTGTGCATATTGAGTTTCTATAGCTACAGGGGCATAAGTTTCAAACATGCATGTCTGCCAGAGGAATTTTTGAAACTGGTGCCTTGATAAGTACAAAAAAATGTCCCAGCATGCACTAAGCAGAACTTCCAGGTCCCGCATGTTGGTCCTGCTTCTGACATTGGGTCCTGTGACTACTGGGCAAAGCATGGATTTTGTTGAAGTTGCAAATGTGTGCGTGTGTGTGTTCTCCTGCTCTGGCCTACAAATTGAGAGGATGTTGAAGTAAGAAGAATTAGCCATTCTGGGACAAAGCAACTAGTTGATATAACTTTAACCGCTTAACGACCCTGTGACATACCAGGACCATCACCGTTTTTTTCTCTGAAGACCTGGCACATCACATACTTTTTAATTACAGCACTGTAAGTCAAAAAAGGGTCTGAAATTGACTGCTCCAAGACTGGAGTGCTCTCTCTCAGACCCCACTCACTGCGCTGATACATGTCACAGGTCACGTGTGCCAGCATGTCGGAATGGATCAAAGTGGTCCTTAAAGGAAAGTAAATTCCTGGGACCGCTTGTCCTGTCCTTGTGATTACAACTAACATATGTAAAACACTGTCATATGTCACAACATGCCTAAAATATAATTCTAAACTTGCTTGTTATCCCATGTGTAACTGGTACTCTTCATGTTCAGAGATAATCTATTTCATTTTTTTGTGGGTTTGTATTGAGAGATAACAGCTAAAGTCAGTTAATTTTTGTGTGAAAATTGTCTGCTCACTTCTCCACCTCAGATTGCCGTGATAGCTCCTTCAACGCATATACAAGATTAGATTTTAGAAAAAAAATTACAGAGGCTAGTTTGAAGCACACAGAATGACAGTCTATATATTCCCAGTTCATTTTAAGCATTAGAGCACCTTTAACATGTCTCTGTCTTCTCTAACCCAGATTTGCTCAAATCAGTGAACCTATAACAATGGTTCTCAATCAGAGTACCGTGGCACTTTGGTATAGCCTGGTTACCAACTTAGGATGCTATAGAAAATGAGAATATGACTCCAAAATATATGTTTATGGCTATAGCTATGCACAATGTGTTTTGTTTTGCCATTCTGATTGTGAGACTCAAGAATAACTCTATTTTAATGTATTTTTTCCTTCATTAAATCCCATATTGTGTGGTGGGTGCCTCAAAATCCCAGCTTGTGTCTTAGAGGCATCTTGAGCAAAAAAAGATTGACAACCACTGACCTTTAACATACTACCACTTTGAGATATCACTGACACAGGGGGTTTGCCTCTTTAAAATTCTATACCTCAACTCTAAAGTTTTGTGGTTCCTACGCCCATGGTATTTACAAACTTTGGCCCGTATTTAAAAAAGCAAATACTAGAGAATTTCTAGAGTAAACCAACTGCACCATAGGGGACAAATGAAAATCCCTATTAAATAAAATTGAGCTTTTAACCCCTTGAATGCTAGAGAGTTCTCCAATGCATTGCAAAGCAAGGCATTGGAGACTGCTCTAGCATTCAAGAGGTAAAAAAGCCATATTTAAGTACATGGGGGATTTAGGAATTTTTTTTTTTTTTTTATTAATATTTTTATTGATTTACAAAATGTAATACACAGGAGAATAAGAAAAACAAAAATCAAGAGAAATACAGTCAAAACAGAATTATAAGACAGAGAAATCAATGTTTCTGCATAGGTAGTCACAAAAATGGTATGAAAGAAAGAAAACATGAATACAAACAGAATATGCATGTTATACATATGAACAATCGGAGAGAATGCTGAATTAGTGGTCAATGTCAATGTTGAATAGAAATATCACAACTAACAATGTAGGAAGAATCGGAGAGGAACAGAATTAGAGTTCTTTTAACAATTCATCGGAGGTAAAGAATTGTGTGGACTGAGCAAGGAGAGTCAAGAGGGGAAAGAAAAGAAGAAATGGAAGCTAGAGAGAAAGGAAGAATGAGGAGAGAATAGAAGAGAAATAGAGAGAGAAAGAAAGACATCGAACCCGAGAGAGTTAATCCAGCTAAAAACATCTCCTGCGCTGCAACCGATACCCATGACAATGATGACAATAAAATACCTGCCAAATGCCAAAGAGCTGATCAATAATATATAGGGATAGCTATCAAGTTAAGTTATTGCGTGAGTTGACCCATTCACAACTGTATACCACGGTTGCCAAGTTTTTTCAAAAAACGAGAGAGAGCCGTCCGTTATTGCTTGACATCTTTCCATCTCCAGGAAAGAATTTACCTTAGAATACCATTCTGATCTAGAGGGGCACTTTGTGGATTTCCAATACAACGGGATGAGAGTTTTAGCAGCATTGAATAAAAGAGTAACTCGCTTCCATATACTGACCTTGGGAATGGGAGATAACTGTTGTTTGTATGCAAACAGACATATCATTGGATCTAGTGGAATATCAAGACCAAGAACTGTATTTATGGTCTCTAGAACAACAGACCAAAATGATTTAATAAGTGAGCACGACCACCATATATGGAAATGATCTCCCACCTCATCTTTACAACGCCAGCATATTGGAGAAGCAGTTTCAAAGATGAGTGAAAGTTTATATGGTGTCATATACCATCTGGATAATATTTTATAATTGAGTTCTTTTGTTTTAACATCCTTCGAGCTGTGATAAAGATATCTAAAGATGCTGGACCATTGGTAGGGATCGAGAGTGATTGAGAGTTCACGTTCCCATAAATACGTGAAATAATGTTTCTTTAGAGGAGGAGAAGTTGATAATAGATTATAGCAGTATGATAAAAATTTAAATTTCAAAGTCGTATTATTACAGTGCTCCTCAAAATCTGTGAGTTTTCTATGGAGTGATCCGTGTGATTGTTCTGATCTAATCCAATTCTGAATCCGAGTCAGGGTCATCCAATCAACCGTTAAAGGACTTAATAGGTCACGAAATTTAATGACGTTGAATGTCCCTGAGTCGGATATCCATGCTCCTAACGTATCAAAACCGTTAGGAGAGAGCGCTGGGATAAAGGAGCGGGGAAGGCCCTGAGGGAAGTCCGGGTTACCAAAAAAGGATTTTAAGGGAGAGGGATAAGGAGAGAGTTGGAAATTCGAATTAATACAAAACCAGGTGTGAAGGATATGTCCTAATATCGGATGGGAAAAAAGGTGAGGTGTCTGATGGCGAGGAGAAATCCAAAGTAATTGAATAGGATGAAAAGTATGGATCTGTTCAGCTAAGGAATAAATCCATCTAGGGGGACATATTTTCTGAAAGTCAAAGATTTTCGCCAGAGCGGTTGCTTGGTAATATTTATGAATATCAGGCAAGCCTAGGCCTCCTCTGTCGATTGGATCGGTCAAAATGTTCAGACTAATTCTCCTCCTTTTATTAGCCCAGATAAAGGAAGTAATGAGAGAAGATATGGTATTCAGATAGGTCTTAGATATACGAAGTGGGAGAGCATTTAGAAGATATATTATTTTTGGCAAAACCATCATTTTCACTAAATTGATCCTACCCATCCAAGATATACACGGCTTGTCCCATACCCTAAGATCTCGCTTTATCTCCGTAATCAGGGGGGAAATATTCGTCTCAACTAGAGAGGAAATGGAGGGTGTAAGCTGAAGACCTAAATATGTGATATATGTATCTGCCCAGGCAAATTTGTATTTAGTTTTCAATGACATAACTTCCTGCGAAGAAAGAGTGACATTTAAAATTTCGGATTTGCTGTAATTGATCAGTGCCTGTGAGAGTGAACAATATTCTTCAAGAAGTCGAAGGAGCTGGGGTAGAGACGATTTAGGATGAGCAAGAAAAAATAACACATCGTCTGCAAAAGCAGCAGTTTTAAATGTATGGTTACCCACCATGAGACCTTGTATCTTAGGATCACCACGGACAGAACTAAGAAGAGGTTCTAGTGTTAGTATGAAAATGAGTGGGGACAAGGGACAACCTTGTCTGGTGCCATTTGAAATTTCGAATGGTTCTGACAACGTTCCATTTACCAAGACAGATGCCGAGGGGTGTGAGTATAGGCTCATGATACCCCGTAACATTATGGGACCCAACCCAATATAATGTAGAACCTCCGAAATGTATGTCCAGTGAACTCTATCGAAAGCTTTCTCTGCATCTGTAGAGAGAAAAATTGATGGGATATTCTTTTTTTGAGCCATATGAATTAAAGAGATTGCCATAGTAGTATTATGTCTAGCTTCTCTCTGAGGAACAAACCCTGATTGATCTGGATGTATCAGCATAGATAATAGGGGCTTGAGACGAGAGGCAAGAATCTTAGCGAAGATTTTAAGGTCAATATTCAGTAATGATATTGGACGATAACTACTACACTGGGAAGGATCCTTGTTTGCTTTGGGAATGACCACTATATGGGACGCTAAGGCTTCTTTCGGAAAAGGAAGGTCCGTTAGGATTGCATTAAAGGAGTTTATCATAAAGGGTGTTAAAGTGTCTTGGAATTCACGAAAGTACTGCAAGGGGAATCCATCTGGCCCTGGGCTTTTCCCAATGGACATTGATTTGATCGCTTCCTGTATTTCTTCAGTGTCTATAAGTTTGTCAAGCGTATTACTAATGGGCGTAGATAATTGTGGGAGCCTGGCTCGTGTCAGAAAGTCTTTAATTCGAGACCTCAAATGTTCATCATTTAGGGGTTTGGAAGAGGAAATATTATACAAGGTATTGTAAAAGTCTCTAAAGCTTTGAGCAATATGTGGATAATCTTTAAATAATTGACCAGAGGAGGATCTAATTTGAGAAACAGTAATAACACGTCTCCTAGCCTTAATCAGGTGAGATAAAGCCTTACCACATTTGTCTTTATTCAAAAATTGTTGGTATCTGAACCACATATAGGATTTATATGTTTGTTGTTGTAAAAGTGAATTTAAGGAAGTTTGTGCTTCCTTCAGTTTCAGTAAGACTTCCTCTGATAGAGAGCGTTTGTGAGTAGAGGAAAGGGATCTAATGACTGCGAGCTTATCCATAATCTGTTTCCAGCGTTCTTTATTTTTCCGAGCTTGTATGCTAATCAGAACACCTCTAATGAAGCATTTATGGGCTTCCCAAATAGTAGGAGCACCCACATCAGGTTTATTATTAAATTGAAAATATTCAACTAATTGTGATCTGATGTCTTCACATATTGTCTTATCTAAAAGAAGGAAATTAGGTAATCTCCAAAGTCTAGATCTAGAAAAATCACTCGAGAGGGTTAAGGTGATGGTAACTATGGAGTGATCTGTCCAAGATACCTGATCTATGTCGGAGGAGGAAAGGGACTGCAGAAGTACCTGAGAGATGAATATGTAATCAATTCTGCTGTAAGAATTGTTAGGATGGGAGAAGAAGGTATAATCCTTTACTGAGGGGTGTAGAATTCTCCACGCATCAATCATGTGCATGTCGTCTAACTGTTTACGAATAGATCTCAAATGTGAGAGCTTAACATGGGTTTTCCCTGAAGATGAATCTAACGATGGGTCCAGAGCAAGATTAAAATCACCCCCCATAATAGTCCTGCAGTCCGTCTCCTCATCCAAGTAAGACACTACTTTCCTCAAGAACGAGATCTGATTCGCATTGGGACAGTAAATATTGAGTATAGCCATCTGTTTAGTATACAAGGTGCCCACTAGCAATAAATATCTCCCTTCAGGGTCAGCCTTCAAGTCCGTTAAAGTCCACGGTAAACCTGCCTTTAGGAGAATAGCAACCCCTCTCTTTTTTTCAGATGCTGATGCAAAGTATGATGTGGGATATTTATGATTGTAAAATCTAGGCTGGCTTTCTTTCTTAAAATGCGTTTCCTGGAGAAGGACAACGTCAGCAGATAAACGGTTTAACTCTTTGAGAACTAGGGATCGCTTATTAGGAGAGTTCAGCCCCTTGACATTTAGTGTTACCACTTTAATCTCAGACATGGTGAGTCGTGCAGACCAGAAACTGAGTGGACTCTCTCCCGGGTCGGTGCATGAAGGAAAGAAGAGAAAGAGAAGAAGGATGAGGGAAGAAAAGAGAATGAATAAGCAAAGAAGGTAAGAAAAAGAAATAGACCTTAAATACGAAAAAAGAGTTTCTCTCCATAGCAAAGAATAATATCCAGTTTGTAATAAAGAACATGAACCGTAACAATTGAACGGTCAGTGCCGAAGCCTGTGGGTCGTGTATGGATAATGAGCACATGGGAAGGATGAAGGTAGAAGGAAGGAGGTGAGTGATGGGCAAGGATGCATCAAGTGAGTATAATAATATTACCAAAAGGGCCAAGAGTAGGTGGTGTGTGTAATGGTTACGTATAAAACCAGAGAGGAAAAAAAAAAAAAATAAAATAAAAATGAACTGAAAAATATCGTAATATTACCAAGTATGACCGGAGCAGTCAAATAAAACAAAACAAACATTACATTAATGGTAAAACCATTTTGTAATAAAGGGTGATATTAAACAGGAAGCATAAGAGTTAGTGAGGTCTGACAATGAGGATGCTACAGTACCAAAGTGCATGACACTGTCAAATCAGCATAAAAAAAATGAGAATCTCCTCGGCATCACCAAATGGGGCAAGGATAGTAAATCTACTATAAAAAAAAAAACAATAAAATAGGTAGAAAGTTGCCCCACATACTAATGCCGACAGAGACTCCAATATAACATAAATAAACTATTAAACAGTGGGATGGCTGTGGTATAAGATGACTGGCAGTTAGATTCGGCAACCCCAACCACTATCAATAAGGAGGTTTAAGTCGGAGTCAACCCCGTCTTAGGAGCTCTATGTAACATACATCACTAATTATTTGGGAGAATGAATGAGTGAGGTAGAACTGGATAAGCCAACATCTCAACACATATCAACTCTCCACTCTCTCTCGAGAGAAGAGGAATTTCACTGACCAGGGCACTATGCCCCCCTCCCACAGCGCTGGCTTAATGGACCGCATATCATAATGCAATATTCCCTCTGCTTCCCAGCACCCCGAAAGAAGGGCAGCGCACCCCATCATCAGAAAACAATAAACATTACATGAATCTCCCAGAGCAGAACGCACATACTCAGATGACTCGCTTATACACAATAACCCATCCAGATCTCATATTCGCGAGTTTCACTAAAATACTGAGACCGAAGAGTGTGCGAATCACTCTGGGAGACTATAGCATAACTTAAACAATGTATATACCATCAACATAGTCAACATTACTAATCAGATTATTAAATCTGATATCGATAGACATCAGAAGGATGATATATAAGCAATAAAGTTCAAAAAGCTTAACTTGAATAATTGGTGTGTCCCCAGACTACCTCAGTCTCTGTCAAACAACCATATGAGGATGACCATCATATCAAACAGGAGCTGGATTCAAGTCCATTCTTCTGTAGGAGCCTGGGTTGAAGGGTTGGATAAGTCCAGTCTGCGTTGCTTTTTTTTAACTGCAGCCACTTCTGGAGATCCTTCCATTCGCCTCTGAACTTTAGAAGGTTGAGGAGTAGTTTGAGTAGTGGAGAGTGGCGGAGGAGGAATGCCCAATGAGGTGCAAAAAGACGGTATTCCCTCCGGATTGTATAGCGTAGAAGTGACACCATTATGATTCACCACAAGCGAGAAGGGAAATCCCCATCTGTATTTTATTTGGTAATGGCGTAGGTGATCAGTCAATGGCTTAACGGCTCTTCTCTGTCGTAGAGTATTGACTGATAGATCATTGTAGAGTTGGAGCATGGTGTCCGCGTATTTTAACCCGCCAGATTCTCTACTCTTCTGCATAATAAAATTTTTCACTTCAAATCTCTGAAGGCATAATATGACATCCCGAGGGGCACCATTATCCCTAGGGCGCAATGCCCTGTGAACACGCTCGATGTTAACTTCTTTATAGGGAGAGTTCTCCAGCAAAGGCATAAAGAGGGAATGCAATGTAGATCTCAGATGCGCTGGTTGAACAGACTCAGGCAGATTTTTAACCCTGATGTTGCATCGGCGTCCCCTGTTGTCCAAATCATCTATGCGATTTTCAAGGAGATGTATGGTATTATTTTGTTCTGTAATCGCTCGCTCCAACCCTGTCAGGTAATCCGCTGTGGCGTTTTTATCCTCCTCAAGATATTGTACCCTCAGGTGCAATTGGTGTAGATCTGAACGTAGCGCTGTTATCTCCGATCTTAGCGATGTTTTAACATCTTCTGCGGAAGCAAGCATGTCTGCTTTGGTTGGTAGGCCCGCGAGCAATTGAAGTATATCCACGTTAGGATCGGTTGCTTGCGATGTAATGGGCACTGTGACTGGGTCTAAAGAGCTTTGTGTCGCAGGTAAAGCAGCCATGTCGGAGACTAATGTTGTTTCCCGCGCTTGTAGGTCTGTGTTATCAGAAAGTTCAGGCTGTAACTCCGTTGAGCAAGTTGACCGCTGTTGGAGAAAAGGCAAAACGGAGGAGGTAGCTCTAGATTGCGACTTCTTTCTACCTCTCATAAGTACTAGATAAACAAACCCACACACCAGAGTAGCTTATGGTAGCTTTTGGTAGCTGTGTAGGTGGAAAATAAAACTCACTGATGCGGAGCTCTCAGTTCATGCGTCCGCCATCTTCAAGAGCTGGGACACGCCCCCCGGGATTTAGGAATTTTGATCTGTCTCCTGTGGTGTATTTGGTTTACTCAAGAAATACTCCATTTTGCTTTTATATATATGGTCCCTTAAGTCATATGCATGACACAAAAGTAGAGCAATTCTTGGCCAAACCAACTGTTTCATAGCAATGCACAGGAGATCTCACTATCATCCAAGGGATTATAATTCCAATTTAAATGAACAGCAGTTAGTTGAGTTTTAATTTGTCCAATTTGGTGTAGTTGGTTTGACTGAGACATATAATTGTTTCAATAATGCATTATTACAGTGCAAATGTTCATGTGCTTAATTTATTTTATGGTTCACACGTGAGTACTGCTGCAATCACAGTCGATGCAGAGCTCTAAGGGGGGCCCCAAAATTGGTACTCTGCCTAGGGCCCTGTGGAGTCTTAAAACGGCTCTGCCTCCATGTCACCAGTGACATGATCACTGGTGGAGTGAAAAGACTTTCACACATCCCGCCTTCTCTTACTGGTTTGGGTAGAAGCAAAAGCAGGGGATGCACGTTGCTCTCCTGTGTCTCTAGTACTGATCTCCCAGCATGACTGGCTAGGAGATTAATACCTTGGGGGATGGGGGGTGGTCTTGTTGATGATATACAGGAAAGGGTTAACAGAACATTTATAATATTTTTATTATGTTGTATGTCTTTCCATAAATAGATAAAATAGTAATGGTTAATTGAATTAATTTGAGAACTTTACACAAACTAGGTATTGACACGCTACTTCACAGTAAAGAATTGATTAAAATAATCAATTACGCATATTTGTGCAAAAATATATATAATTTATTTAAGTAAAAATATACTAAGTGAACACCAAATGACTCAGAGATGTATATTTTAATATGACTTAGCCAGTAAATAGACACACAATAAATCTATAACCAATAACAGAAAATAGTAGTACCCCAGCATAAACAGGATTAAATATTACATAGGTGTATCCAGAGGTATTAGGTAGCAATATTTGAATACAGCAGCATAGAAAGAGTTAACTGATCCTTACAATTAATGATAATACGGTTGCCTGCAGTGTATATGAATACCTGCCCTAAAACCTGAATAAACTATGCTAATTAAGGTCTAAGGGATTTTGTTATGTGAATTGGTTTTAACCGTAAAAACAGGTATCATAACAATTTCCTTATACCTATAAACAATATATAAAAATGTTGAAACGTATCTGAAATATGAATAATCCCAGATTTAGATAAGTATAAATTAACTATTTTCCACTGTTTTCAATATTGCATGCCTTCTGGATAAAATAAATAAATTGCATATATCTTATTGTCAATAATATATTATACCAAGAATATACTCAGAAATAAATCTAATAATATATGTCGAGAAAGCAAAGCTAAACTTTATATAGCTGGCTAGGTCTATATCTAGCAGAATTATTATAAAATTTTTTTCCTCATATATAGAGGAAATAGATATATATAATCCTTAGGGCTATACAGGATTAATGGTAAAGAAAGATATAATTATCAGACAATCAAGGTATGTATCTCTTGGAATTCTTAGATGGTAACTCAAGGAAGTCAGTAAACAGAGAGCTTACTCTTATCAGAAAATCACAACCCATCCTCTCTGATAGGATGAGTTGCCAGATGATTAGAATATGATGTCAGACTAAATTTTCTGGACTCTCTGATTGGTCAGACCCAAAACTAAATTATTTAGCTATTTGGGACACTTATAGCAATACTTTTTTGTTTCAGGAGATGGTGCACCAATACCATATTAAAAACTATATATATTGACAGCTAAAATCTGTGATTTGTCAAAACTCAGATGGCAGGGAGGTAACCAATACATCACAAATACCTGTCACTTCCCTAGATTCTCGAATAATTAGTAAGCCTCATCTAGACAGTGAGACTAGAAGTCCCTTATCAATCTCCATAAGACTTCACTAAAATATTTCCACCCCCAACATAAAATGAGATCATCTTAAGCACATACAGATCTATGAATTTCACAGACAATCCTGTTTTTTCTAAAAAAAAAGATTAACTATTTACTCTCCATCCAGGGCACAGTTTCCGACAGTCTGGAGGGGTGTTGATGTCCCCAATGACATTTGAAATAATAAATATTAAAAAAAAAAGTATCGTTGTGTGTGCCATAGGGGGTCCATTACAATGTTTCGCAATACATTGGACACTCCTGTGGCACACACATATTTACTTTTTATGCAGAGACTGGAGCAGTCACTATCAGACCTCCGTTCTGCTCCCCAGCACACGTAACAAGTCTTATGTGCCGGCGCTCTGAACGTCATCTATGTGGCCCTTAAAGGGGAGCCAACCCCAGGATCATTCCTTAAGGGTTTAAAAGCCCCATTTAAATCTAAAGGAATGTGGAGATTTTTTATTTGTTCCTTATGGAAAATGACTCTGTTTTTTACTTTTCTCATATGGACCTTAGGGACTTATTCATCAGGCTAAATAGGGTAAATTCTGGAACAAACCAACTACTCATTGAGGGGGTGACAATTTCCATGATTTAAATGGGTATTTTAACCCCTTGAATGCTATAGAGACATATATAGCATTTAAGGGGTTAAGAGCACCATTTAAATAAATGGGAAGTATCAGAATATTATTTCCCCCTATGGTGGCATTGGTTTTCTCCAGAACTGCACCTTTTAGTGATGAATAAGATCCTTATTGTTTTATCTTGATTCCCAATCCCAATGTCATTTCTGTGATATTACTTTCCTTCTCTGCCCAGCAATTTGTAAAGTGGACCTGTCGTAAGAAAAGTTTAGCTTTTCATTTTGCTATTCATTTTCTGCAAGATAAATATTTTTGGAAACATTAACCTTGCACAGTTTGCTAATTACTTCTGATTAAGTCCAAACTTATGGTTTACTTTTAAAAGGTTGCACGTAAAAGAGCGTGTGACCACATGACACATTAACCATGTCGCTTAATATAACTGGTGACACGAGGATCTCACTCTGCATGACAGCGCAAGATTCTCATGTAGTGTACTGAAAGGTCGCATCCCAGTCATGCAGGGAACCCTTGTCAATGAGGACTAAATGAGTTAGTGTGAACATCAATAATAGGATTGGTTGCTTACGAACAGTAATCTTGGAAACATTTGATCTCAAAAAGACTCCATCTGAAGTTCAATACTGTCCAGATGTGTGTTTATTTTAAATCAAACTGAGCATGCCCATAGATGTATGTATCCCTTTAGATACCAATCCCTCAGTCCTTCATATTTACTGCCTGTAAACTGTATATAATTGCCATCTCTAGAAGAAGGTGCTAGTTTGGGTGCTGAAATATGTTGAGCAATACAGTCCACTTTTCCTATGAGGAAGAACAAGACAAAAGAGTGAAGGCTAGGCGACAGCAAGAACGATTGTAAGAGAAAGGACCTAATTCAGTGGAGGCAGTGTGGTGTGAAGGGCTAGGAGACAGCAAGGACGATAATAAGAGAATGGACCTAATTCAGAGGAGGTAGTGTGGTGTGAAGGGCTAGGAGACAGCAAGGACGATAATAAGAGAATGGACCTAATTCAGAGGAGGTAGTGTGGTATGAAGGGCTAGGAGACAGCAAGGATGATAGTAAGAGAATGGACCTAATTCAGAGGAGGTAGTGTGGTGTGAAGGGCTAGGAGACAGTAAGAACGATAATAAGAGAATGGACCTAATTCAATGCAGGCAGTGTGGTGTGAAGGGCTAGGAGACAGCAAGAACGATTGTAAGAAAAATGACCTAATTCAGTGGAGGCAGTGTGGTGTGAAGGGCTAGGAGACAGCAAGGATGATAGTAAGAGAACGGACCTAATTCAGAGGAGGCAGTGTGGTGTGAAGGATTGAGAGACTGACATCTAAAGAGATACATCTATCTATGGGCATGCTTCTGTTTGATTTAAAATAAATGCAGATCTTGACAGGATTGGACTCCAGACAGAGCCTTTTTGAGATCAGATGTTTCCAAGATTACTGTTTGTAAGTAACCAATCCTATTATTGATGTTCACACTAACTCCTTTAGGGCTTGATTCTATCACCAGCACTAAAAATAAAACAGGCATTGTTTTTTTTTTTAAGTAAATTTTTGCTATCCTATTACTCGACTTGTGAAAGCAAAATCACCGGTAATTATACATACCGCCAGTCTAAATAAAGCCCATAGCAAACAACTAAAAACAATGTGCAATTAGTATCCTATTACCCACGCTCAGTATTACCACCTGTTCTGTGGTTACATTTAAGTCAGAAATTTTGCGCCTCAGAGGTTGAGGTGTAGAAGCCATAACGACAGTTTCAAAACCATCGTTGTTCAAACAAAAGCAGTGTATATTACAGTATGCAGCATAGAAATCTGACATAAAGTGCCCCCCCGACATATTAACCCCCCCTTCTAAAAGTTGACTTACAGTGCTTTCTTTTCACCATATTAATCCAGCGAATATCGTATATCCGACATTTTAACCCCCCCTCCCCCTTGAGAAGTCGACTACAGTGCTTCTATGATTTCTTTCACCATTTTCATCTGACATTTTTCTCCTATTATACTCGACATGCCCTCGTATTTTGTATTGCAAGATTAACCCTATGAGTACCAGAGAGGTATTGTAATGTGTTTGGTACCCCTCTAGTACTCATAGGGTTAATAGGCAACCTGTATATGTATAAAAATGGTGTTTGTTTTTATTATAGATGTAATTTGTGTGAAAATGTAATTAAATATAGACATACGTGTGAGGAGGGACGAAGACATTCAGTGTGCGACTCAATGTCGATGAGTGAGAAGGGGAGAGAGAGAGGAAGCGGGCGGCAAATACAAGCTTACCACCCCACTTCCTCCAATGTCTCTCTCCCCTCCACCCGCTTCATCCAATGTCTCTCTCCCCTCCACCCTCTTCCGCCAATGTCTCTCTCCCCTCCACCCGCTTCCGCCAATGCTTCTCTCACCTCCAGCCGCTTCCTCCAATGCCTCTCCACTATTAACTCTTTGAGTTCCAGATGGGTATCCACGCATTGCAATGCAGTGCGTTGAATACCTCTCTGTCACTCAAATGGTTACTCATTTGATGCCGACAGGTTTAACCCTATGAGTGCCAGGGGGTATGCAACGCATTGCAAAGCAATATGTTCTGTACCCCTCTGGCACTCAGAGGGTTAAAGAGCATATAACCTGTGTTTCACATAGGGTATATGCTCTTTAATTAATAAAGGGGGTAATTGTCACCCCCATGCTAGGCGGGTGTCATGAGGGGTCATGATACCCCTCTTGAGGTCTGAAGGACTTTTGTAATAAAAATTACATATATAATTTAGTAAAAGAAAATCATTGTTACACATCAATAAAATATTTAACTACATTTTCACACAAATTACATCTATAATAAAAACAAACACCTTTTTTATACATATACAGGTTGCCTATTAACCGTATGAGTACCAGAGGGGTACCAAACACATTACAATACCTCTCTGGTACTCATAGGGTTAATCTTGCAATACAAAATACGAGGGCATGTCGAGTATAATAGGAGAAGAAAAATGTCGGATGAAAATGGTGAAAAAAATCATGGGAGCACTGTAGTCGACTTTTCAAGGGGGAGGGAGGTTAAAATGTTGGATGTACAATATTCATCAAATTAATATGGTGAAAGAAAGCACTGTAAGTCGACTTTGGAAGGGGAAGGGTTAATTGTCGACTATGAACAATATTTGTTGGATTAATGTGGTGAAAGAAAGCACTGTAAGTCGACTTTTAGAAGGGGGGTTAATATGTCAAGGGGGGGGGCACTCTGTCGGATTTTGTTATGTGGAGAACACATCTAACACTGAACTTGATCTTTCTGTCATCAAATGTACCCCTATTTCCTTGGACTTTGACATTTTGCTCGTTTTTTGTAGGCGGTAGTCGGAAAAAAGCAGACAGCGCCAGTTTTGTTACTACTCTGAAAAGTGCTGTCTACGCCAGGTTTGTTTTACTGTGGTTCAGCAATAGAATACCGACGTAACACATGTTTGCAGAATTTGCGCTACTTGTTTTTCTTGTAACGCCGGTTTTAGCGCGGGTAATAGAATAGAGCCCTTAGTCCTCAATGACAAGGGTTCCATGTATGACTGGGATGCGACCTTTCAGTATGCTACACAAGAATCTTGCGATGTCATGCAGTGTGAGATTCTCATAATGCCATTTTTATTATGGCAACCTGGTTAATGTCTCATATGGTCGCACGCTTTTTTGCATGCGACCTTTTAAAAGGATACCCAAACTTATGAAGTGCTGCCCTATTACAAATGTCCCCAGTGTTTGGGCTCTGTCTAGATAAAAGTATCTCTTTATCTCAGCTCCAATCCTTGGGACATCCCAAGAGATCAGGTTTTAAAGGAGCAGTAAACTTTTTTTATGAAAACACATATTTTGTAGAGCTTTTCCTGCTGAATAAAACAAGGTCACTCCCACTGCTGTCAGATGTTTTATTAAAAAAATTATAGTAGTTTAAATAATCAGGAAGTGAATTTACTGTGTTTACTTCCTGATAGTTGTAACTGACTGGAAGTGACAGGCAGTTTCTATCACATTCTATGGAGAACTGTATGACTTTTCTGACTTCCCTCTCCATTAGAATCTAACAGGAAATCTAATTAGAATTTGACCACTAGAGGGCACTGCTAATGTAAAAAAAACATGGGTTTAAACTGTAATAACTCTGGAAATATAAATCTCTCCACTCTGGGAGTACCCTTATTTTACGCGATAGGAAAATCCCTACAATATATATTTTTTCATAAAAAAAGTTTACTGCTCCTTTAAGCATATCCTTAATTAAGCACAGGTAAACCAATCAAAATGATGGAGCCACTGATTACCCACCTGTAATGAACCTGGGCAAGCCTGAATACATGAACTGTTGTTGGGTCCCGATGACTAACGCTGAGAATCACTGGTTTAGATTCTTTCATAACACAGTGTGTTCTAACTATATCATTTGAGTAAAAACAAGGTATTGACACAGTTGGGGATGCTTCAGTCGAATGTTATTACACCACAAATGCATTTTATTTTTCATTAATGCAGAAACAATGCAAAAATATTGATATAGATATAACTGCCTACTGTTTTAAGGATTTCTACCTAGGTAAATAATTTTTCTAACCAAATCAGGAGTTGCATGTTCCTATTTATAATGTTCCCTTTTAACCCTTTGTGAGCCAGATACGTTGAGTACCCTTCTGGCACTCAAAGGGTTAATCCCATGGAAGATAGAGCTCTCTAGTATATTTTGAAGAAATGCATTAGAGATGTCCTATCATGCATATGAGAAACATGATAAATGGCATGTAAGTTCCCAGTAATAAGGTGTTATTAAATGCCTAAGCAATCAACACCACCTTCCACTTTTGACACTCTACCTCCACCTGTGATTTTTTTCATTTTCTGAACAAAAGGCATTAGTTTCCTGCAACACACGTGAGCAGGAATAACAAATGCTATTTTCCTCACTCTAACAGTAAATTCTTGGATATTTTTTCAATGTATAAAACATGACTTATTCAGGTTGTCAACTTTGAACAATGTAGAGAATTAGGACTGTTGGTTCCATTGCAGATAGGATGTTGATCCAGGGAGAATTCTGCCTGCCTTTTGGAGTCAGGAAGTTAATTTTTTTACACCTTCCCCCTGGGCAAAATTGGAAATGGCTTAACCCTTTGAGTTCCAGAGGGGGTACTCAATGCATTGTATATTGGTCTGACATCCTGAGATAATCCAAGTTCCTTTTAACCCCTTAACCCCTTAAGGACCAGCCATGCTCTCATGCGGCCGGCAATTAACACCTTAAGTACCCAGGAAAATCTGAGGTGGATTTCACTTAAGGACCAGAGCAATTCTGACCTTTTTGACTATGTCTTTGTTAAACAGTGTTTTCCTTCTTAAGCTTTTATTCCATCCACATAGATGATATACTTTTTTAATGCACAAATAGGGCTTTCTTTTGGTATCATACTCATATGGATAACCCACCATTTATTTTGAAAAATTAAAGAAAACTGTAAAAAAAAAATGTAAAAAAAACACCATTTTTTTTCTCTTGGGATCATTTGGGCACAGTGGATTAAATTTTTATGGAGAATGCATGAAAGGTATGACCAGTCAGTCATGCCTACAAAATGGCCAGTTTTAAGTGGGCACTGTCCCTGCTGGTTGAAAATCCTCATGTCCCTTTTTCCCACCCTATTTTCCTACTTTTTTATTGATGACATTTGGCGATGTGTATAAGTGTATTATATGGCTCCACAACAATCACTCTCCCAGTTTTGTTTATTGAGATGGGTTTTTTTTTTCAAATAAAATCTTTTTTTTATAAAAAAAAAAAAGTGTGTTGTTTTTGTTTATAAAAAAAAAAAAAGTGAATCTTAGCAGGTCAGAAATGAACCTGCATCCAGCCAGCCTCCAGCACCAGCAGTGAAGGGGTTAATACCCCCAGCTGCTGCATTTTTTTTTTACCACTAGGTGTCTCCTCTATGCTTCTCTCTCCCTTACTTTGATTGTAAGGGAGAGACAGGCAAAGGGAAGACACAGAGTCAGTGTGTAAAGCACACTGCCTCATTCATTCAAAATGCCAGTAAATGTGATCGCTTCTGCAGCGATCACACGACCCAGCACAAGTGACAAGCGCTGAGACTGAAAACTCTGGTACCGGAGCGCTCAGTCTCAGCCTACAATGAATGATAGCAGCATGCATGGAGGCGCTCTGCTATCATTTAACCCATGACATGCCAGGACAGTCATGGGTCCTTAAGGGAAGTTTACCCATGACGGCCCTGGCACGTCATGGGTTGTTAAGGGGTTAAGGACTATGAACCATTTTTTTATTTTTATTTTTTGCTGATCTGGTTCAGGGTTTCCGGAATGGCATGGATGGATCCTTATTGCAAGAGGGGTTAAGGACCAGAGGAGTATGTAACACATTTCTCCACAATTTGTTGCACACCTTTATGTCGCAGAGGGCTTAAATAAAATTTTAAACTGCCTTTGAGAAGGTAGCCTTTATTTGTTGATGGTTTACTGTGGCATTTTTGGGTAATCAGTCTGTGTGCTGGACCAGTATATTACCACACAATGTGTTATGAAGGAATCTAGGCAGACCAAACACTAGGGAAACTTCCAATAGCCTAGATATAGATACATTTGAACTCAAACAGAACTAATTATCATACTGTTGAGGATACTAGCATAAAGGGCTGCACTGTGCCATGAAAATAAAACTTATACTGTTGGGTTTATCTTCCTGAGTAAAACAAGGGCACTCCCTCGGCTGAGAGGTGTTTTATTATAAAGTTATTGTGACTCAGACTTGAATTTTTTTTACCAAAACATAAAAGAGGGAGAGCATCATAGTGTATAATGTTTAACACTTTGTATATTATAATAAAATTCAAGTAGATATTACTCACATTTCTTAAAAGCTACTATGTATAACTTAGTAGCAAACAAGCCTGTGGAGGATATTACTCTGCCTCCACACAGATATCTCATCCGAAACGCTCAATCACTCCAGTACTTTCCAATGACGATAGCTCTGGAAAAAGACATAAAACGAAGACAACACACCAGAGGAGAGCTTCGGGGACCCAAATAGATCCAATCACTTCAACAGTGAGATTTAGATGTATACTTACATCACTTGTTCTCACCGGTCCAAATTGAATGGAAACCGGTGAGACCGCTAGTGGGGAATAACAGCCGGTCCTCCCCACAAAGGGACCGCACTCCAAATTGGCTCACTGAAGTCTTAAGCTTCTAAGATCCGTGTAGCAAGCGGCTAAGTATACATAAATGAAAAAGTAAAAAGCGGACAGGAAAAATCACTATAAAAATAACAAATTTATTTAAAAATCTTATCCTGACATGTTTCGTGGTCCACAGACCACTTCTTCAGAGGAATACACCTGTCCGCTCTATCACTTGAATATAAATAACATACAAACTAATCCAAAACACATCACAATAGGTTAATTGAAATACAAACCCACCAATAAACATCTACTTGATTTACATGTATCTCATCTATTAACCCTTACATCATTATAACTATTTCATACAATGTATTTAAAGGATTCATATCCAAAAATCTCCCATCCCCACACATCTCAAGATTCCATATATTGTTAAAATCAGAACATATCTATCTGTAACAAAGAATCATTCTAAAATATAAAACGCCGGTCCCGAGGCGAGGGAATGATCACAGCCGCCCCGAGCCACCATACTAACACGTCTATATTTAACCCCGAGCGGCTATAGCATTCCCAAAACTGACGATTAACCCTCCCACAATTAAACAACACATAAAACATCCCTTGTTTATCTAACCATATCTTTAGTATGAAAAATAAACAGTGATGAACTAAATCCCAAATGAATATTTTACCACCTATATATGTTAGTCACTAACATATATAGGTGGTAAAATATTCATTTGGGATTTAGTTCATCACTGTTTATTTTTCATACTAAAGATATGGTTAGATAAACAAGGGATGTTTTATGTGTTGTTTAATTGTGGGAGGGTTAATCGTCAGTTTTGGGAATGCTATAGCCGCTCGGGGTTAAATATAGACGTGTTAGTATGGTGGCTCGGGGCGGCTGTGATCATTCCCTCGCCTCGGGACCGGCGTTTTATATTTTAGAATGATTCTTTGTTACAGATAGATATGTTCTGATTTTAACAATATATGGAATCTTGAGATGTGTGGGGATGGGAGATTTTTGGATATGAATCCTTTAAATACATTGTATGAAATAGTTATAATGATGTAAGGGTTAGTAGATGAGATACATGTAAATCAAGTAGATGTTTATTGGTGGGTTTGTATTTCAATTAACCTATTGTGATGTGTTTTGGATTAGTTTGTATGTTATTTATATTCAAGTGATAGAGCGGACAGGTGTATTCCTCTGAAGAAGTGGTCTGTGGACCACGAAACATGTCAGGATAAGATTTTTAAATAAATTTGTTATTTTTACAGTGATTTTTCCTGTCCGCTTTTTACTTTTTCATTTATGTATGCTTAGCCGCTTGCTACACGGATCTTAGAAGCTTAAGACTTCAGTGAGCCAATTTGGAGTGCGGTCCCTTTGTGGGGAGGACCGGCTGTTATTCCCCACTAGCGGTCTCACCGGTTTCCATTCAATTTGGACCGGTGAGAACAAGTGATGTAAGTATACATCTAAAGCTCACTGTTGAAGTGATTGGATCTATTTGGGTCCCCGAAGCTCTCCTCTGGTGTGTTGTCTTCGTTTTATGAATTTTTTTTAGGCACAATATCTCAGTGGCCTGAAATTTTACTCAGTTGACCATAAACCTCCATAGGATGGCGTAGCAACAGCACCTCTGCAAAATTTCAGGCCATTGAGATATTGCAGTTAAAAAATTCAAGTTTGAGCTGCAATAACTTTTGAATAAAATACCTCTCAGCAGTGGGAGCACCCTTGTTGTACTCAAGACAATAAACCTCACAATATAAAGGTTTTTCTTAATAAAGGTACTGGATGGGGCCAAAACATAGACCAAAAAAATATATATCTTCTTTCAAACATAACAAGCCCAACTGGTACTACCTCATTCCTCTCTCTCTCTGTCCCTCTCTCTCTCTCATGTGTATGTATACATACTAGAGGAAAACAAAGAAATATCTCAAAGCACTTACAACATTGCTTAATGGTACATTAATGTAACTGTTTAATGTGCAATGGCATTGAGTCCACACTCATTGTTTGCCCTAGTACACCATTAATGCTTTGTGATGTTTCATTCTTTATTCCATAGGGCATATCCTCACCCATGGAGCATAGTACCAGCTATTATCTGTGTAAGCTGTATTAATGGAACTGTGAGAATGTTACTGGACATCAACACTGTAGACTGGGTCATGGTTCCATCTACTTTTTGGAAGTGATTTCCAGTTCAGATAGCTCTTATTTGTAGACACAATCAGTATGTTGAAGAGCTCTTCTTGATTAATGCCCTCTTTAAATGCACCATGAAATCCTCATGATAACTAAGCAGGAAGTAGTTTCAATCCATCATAAGCACTGATTGCAGAAGATGGATCTGGTCTCATGCAGTAATCAACCACCTGGAGACAAAAGACAATTGGTATTGTTAGAACATTTATTCCAAAAAATCCTTGCTGAAGATTACTGAAGAATTATATATCAAGACGTTTGTTACAGGGAAGTCTTTTTAGAGGGCAACTAATCATGGTTTTGAATAAAGCTCAATAGAAACATTTTATTTTTATAATCACCATTATTAACCACCTTGGGCACTAGAGACGTAGGCCTTGATTTAATATATACTGATAAAACTCCCGGTAGGCAAAATTGGCTACCGACCCATACACAAACAGTGTCACAGTTGGTATTCAATTGCCCTACCAAATGATACCAAAACGAATGTTGGGCCACAGATCCTAACTTGTGGCCAAAAGTTTGTTGTGTGTTTTAAGTTCCCAAAACCCACCCTCCCAAACACCAACCCTACACTACCCCTAACAATAAAGTTCAATAATACTAGCCCTAACACTATCCTAACACCCAGAATTGTAACACTTACCTGTCAACCACTGTCCATCTGTCAAGTCCTTCCCTGTTTTTACAGGTTTCCCTGGCATTTCTTGCCAGATATTCTGTTTTCTCTTTGTTCATTTCCCCCCTTGTTGTGTGACGCACTTGCTGAGCCTTTATCAATCACCGACACTTTGGTTCGGTGAGCAATCAAAGCCTTTCTGTCATGACCTAGTTCAGTAGTGTTACACTGCTTCCTGTGATTTACAGTACTTAACCCAGCTTTCCTTTGACTCCGTTTACATCTGATTTGGCTCTGTATCCTGTTCTGGTTTGACTTTGGTTCTGTTTCATTGACTCATCTTCTGCCTGTTCCTTGTGTACTTCTTTTGCCCGACTCTTTTTGACCTTTTTTTGTTCGACTATTCTCCTGGCTCATCCCTGGGCTCTGCCAATTTGTTACAGACTTGGCTTGTCAACCATTCTCCCTTCGACTCTGGAGGTTCTCCTGCACCCACCTTGTACAGTTTAACTCTGTTGACTACCTTTATCATGTTCGGCTCTATCGATCAACTTTGTTGAGTTTGCCTTTAGAGACCACCTTGTCGAGTTCAACTTAATCGACCTCCCATCGGGCTCGACTCCTTCGACTCCTCGAGCATCAAGGTAGAGCACCTGGTTCCTGGTTCTTCTTGTTCCAGTGTTTCAACAGAGACAAATGTACTGCTGGTAGGTTTTATATACTGATTTCTGTCTCAGTGAGTAGCAGCTGTATCTAGGGTTGTTATCCTGTTATCTGGCTTCGCGGCCAGCACCTTTAACATGGCCTAGGCCACAGCAATTCTTCCCTAGAACAGCCTCGCCAGCTAGCCACTCTTCCCAACCAGCGCACCCCAACATCTGGCTCACTGCGGTCTACTCAGCAGAATTACCTGTTTTGTTTATCAGTTGGTATCTGTTATTCATATTAACAGCAGTCTGTTTTATCTTTGTTGAATTTTCACTCTGCAAAGTATCAGGCAGCTAACATTGGGCACTCCTTGTTCTAGGATTACACTGTCTTCTGTTATTTTCTATCTTCTTTCTTCTTCTTTCTCTTCATCTTATGTTTTCTTGTCTTCTTTCTTCTAATCTTCTGCTGTGTCCATGTCATGGTAACTAGACATAATAAAGACTCTGACAGGTACAGATAAAATCAACACCACTTTATTGAAATATATATGTAATGAATAGCAATTTAGCACTTCCCCAACCTTCCCCGGGGTCAGGCGTGGAGATAGTGCTACAGTCCACTACCCAGGAGCTGACACTGAACCTTAGCTCGAATACTGGAACCAGGAATGCGGCAGAGAACCTAGCCTACGGTTCTGGGTACCACCTGAGATGTAAGAGTGTGGTAAGAGGTTGATCTCACCCTAGGATGCTAGGCTTAGCAGAGGCGCAATGCCCTAGAACTCTAGAGCATGAGACAAAACACCCTAGAACACTAAGGTTCCAGGGGGAATCTAGCTAGACCAGAGCGATACAAGGCCAAATGGTCAGACAGAACCCGGAGTAGTACGGTGGCAATGACCAGGCCTTGGGACCTGCACAGAGAGGGAGCCAGGCCCAAGTATAGCAAATGCAGATTCAGACAAAGCCAAGGTCAAACACATAACGGGAGTCAGACAAAGCCAGAGTACTTAGCACAGAGTGGGTAGTCAGCCAGGCCAGGGGTCATACATGGATCGGGTAGTCAGACGGAGCCAGAGATCGAGCACAGAATGGGTAGTCAGACAAGGCCAGAGGTTCAGGCACAAATCGGGTAGTCTGACAGAGCCAAGGGTCATACACAGATCGGAATCAGCAGCCAAGAATGGGTCACAGCGAGGAATACAAGCAATGCTCAGATACACCACGAAAGGGAACTGAAGCAATGTTTGGAGGCTGCATATAAGGCCTCTAGGAGAGGCAGAGCATAGATCAGTCAATTATGCAGTGACTACAAAAAACCGAGCTTGCTGTAGTGATGAAACAGTAAGCCAGGCAGCGAACAGACATGCTGCCAAGCACCAGTGGAGAAGTCAGGTAATGTCACGGAGAAGATTGAGGGCACCGTGATAATCCAAAAGATGTCCCTGTAAAAAAACAAAGTTAATATTGAATATGTTAAAAAAAATGTTTCCAAGTTATGCATTCCTTAAATCTGTGTCGGCATTCCAATAATAAAAATATTTGTGTGCCCAATGCAAAACAAAATATGTCCCAATCCATGTCGCACAATTATTTTATTTAGTCCCCAAAAGAAAATATTTTTTTCCATTCCACAAGAAAAAAAATTTGCTAAGACAGTTAAGTGTTAAGTGATGCTGCTGTCTCTGCTGCTGTTGCCGGGGGAGGAGGCAGGAGTTCATGCCAAAAATCCCCTCTCTTTCATACTTTTTGGATCGTTGCCGAGAGTCTCTGTGAAGAAATGTAAATTGAAAATAGTTTCCAGCCTACCATTGGCTGGGATGTGTGCTTATGTACCTCCTAGCCAATCAGCTTCTATCAGGGGGATGACAAAACCATTTGGCTGGAAACCATTTTGAACAGAGACTTTCAAAATGCAAGCCAGTCTCTGTTAAATTTTTTTCACGGAGATGCTCAGGCAACGACATTAAAGGTATAAAGAAGGTTGGAGTTTTGGCATGCATTCTTGCTGCCACTGCTGGCGACAGTGGCAGAGGTGGCAGCATCATTTAACACTTTAACTGCCTTAGCAAATATTTTCTTTTGAACTGAAACAAATATAATGTCTATGGGGACTAAATAAAATAATTGTGCAACATGGATTGGGACATTTTTTGTTTTGCATTGGGCACACAAATATTTTTTATTGTTGGAATGCTGGCACAGATTTAACTCTTTTACGGCCAGAGAGGTATGCAGCACATTGCCATGCAATGCATTATTTACCCCTCCAGCACTCAAAGGGTTAACAAATGCATAACTTGGAAACATATTTTTTAAAGCATATTTAATGTTAACTTTCTTTTTTACAGGGACGTCTTTTGGACATAGCAGAAGATCAGAAGACAGAAGAAAAGAAGATAGAAGATGAAGAGAAAGAAGAAGAAGGAAGATAGAAGCTGACAGAAGAATTACAGGTAAGTGTTTCTTTTCAGGGGATGTTTTTTAACTTAGTGGGATTAACCCTGTGAGCGCCAGTTGGGTATGCAACACTGTGCAATGCATCGCATACCTCAGTGGCACTCAGGGTTAATTGCATTAACATTTGACACTTTTTCTATACTTTGGATATATTGATATGGGGATTAGGGGTGGGCCCAATATGAACACATTCACTGGTCATTTTTTCTTTTCTGATTTTTTTCAGCAGGATTATTACTGCGTCAGGGGACTCTGCTCTCAAAAAAATGTGTGCAAATTTTCACCCATTAGAGTTAGTCCCTTAATGTATCTTAATGCCTAATGCATGGAATTGAATTGGAAAAGGAGATGGATTTCAATGGGCACTAACTTTAGCACCAACGTGCAATTTTTTCTGCCAGTATTTTTTAATAGCACAAGTAATTGAGTTGTTACTGTGCTTGAAAAAATGCTGTTGGGTGTTTATTTTCACGTTGGCCACAACTGAATAGAGACCTTAATATACTGCAGCATCCAAGGGGTTAAAATAACGGGCTATATCACTAGTACCCTTGCTAATTATCCTTGTAACAACAAATGAATATTTACTATTCCACCCACTTACTGCTTCACTCCTCATCATATTTATTTTCTTTTTTATCCAATGTGAAAGCATGGGTAACGACTCCTCCTCCAGCAGAGCAGGGAACTTCCAGAAAAAAGGTCTCTGAGATGAAGACTCCCTCATTTCCTCCACTTCCCCCCATGAGCTAACATCCAGTTTGCCTTCTTTTTTATTTTGTAGCATATGCATATCCACAATTTGGTGGGCTCATAATAATGACTTCCAAATTCATGTATTGTCCAGTTCAAAGTTTTATTCTTAGGACCTCACAGTCTTTGGAATGTGGCTTAATGTTTTGCCTTTACCTCACTAAAGGACATCTCTGAAGATTATTTAATTTGTTATAATAGGAATCTGAAGCCTGAAACGATGTAAGTTTAACTTGTTGAGTATTGAGTGCTATGGTCCTGTATATGTGTCCTTTTTCTTTGGCATTTATTTTTATGGTGAAACTTGCCTGAATTGCACACCGTTCCTTCAGTTCTATACTTTTTTCTGTATATCCAGGCTGCCTTTAGGTTATACACCCCTGTACTGCTGCTTTAATGCACTTTGTTTCTCATTGTTACATCCCCTTTAAGACTGAGTGACCACACTATGGCCATTTTGGATTCATGCATTAAGTTTCCCTGGGACATATATATATATTTTTTGTTTGCATTTTTTTAAAGCACAAGCCCTAAGAAAAAAATGCCCTACTGGCCTAGTGCCAGCAGGTCATGTCTTGTTGGCCAGTGGCACATTGAATTGCTTCCTGTTCAAAGTGTGACTTATGCTTACTAGTGTTGAGCGAGCATGCTCGGCCGATGCTCGGATCGGCTCGAGCATCGCTCTGCTCGGCACATGGCGGTACTCGTACGAGTACCGCATGTGCTCGCCCGCCATGTTCGGGTCTCCTCCCCGCACGTTTTGCGGCTGCTGCGCAGCCAATAAACGTGCAGGGAGGCTCTGACATCAGTGTAATGCCAGCAGCCATGTTGGCTGCTGGCATTACACTGATTGGCTGGCCAGAACCCGTGGTCAGGTGCTGTATAGCACCTGACCATCGAGTTCGGCTCAGTCTGAGCCAGGGAGAGCTGAGGATAGGAAGGGAAAGGCAGTGTAGGGAGGAAAAAAAAAAATTGTGACAAAAAAGAACCAAAAGTCCTTTTTAGGACTACTGTGTGTGGGGGCAGCAGGTTATATTGTGTGTGGGGGGAAAAAAACAAACAAAAAAAAAATATTCTGTTTAGTGTGAAAAGTTGCAGATTAGAGCACATTCTGTTTAGTGTGCACAGTTGCAGATTAGAGCACATTCTGTTTAGTGTGCAAAGTTGCAGATTAGAGCACATTCTGTTTAGTGTGCAAAGTTGCAGATTAGAGCACATTCTGTTTAGTGTGCAAAGTTGCAGATTAGAGCACATTCTGTTAAGTCTTCAAACTAAAATATCAAAGTCACGTATTCCATTCAGTGTGCGTCGCCGCAGTTTAGCAGCACATTCTGAGTACTGTGCAGAGTTGCAGAATAGGAAGAAATACTGTTAAGTCTTCAAACTAAAATATCAAAGTCACATATTCCATTCAGTGTGCTTCGCCGCAGTTTAGCAGCACATTCTGTGTACTGTGCAGAGTTGCAGAATAGGAAGAAATACTGTTAAGTCTTCAAACTAAAATATCAAAGTCACATATTCCATTCAGTGTGTTTCACCGCCGTTTAGCAGCCTATTCTGTGTACTGTGCAGAGTTGCAGAATAATAAGAAATACTGTTAAGTTTTCAAACTCAAATATTAAAGTCACATATTCCATTCAGTGTGTTTCACCGCAGTTTAGCAGCCTTTTCTGTGTACTCTGCAGAGTTGCAGAATAATAAGAAATACTGTTAAGTTTTCAAACTCAAATATTAAAGTCACATATTCCATTCAGTGTGTTTCACCGCAGTTTAGCAGCCTATTCTGTGTACTCTGTACAGTTGCAGGATAATAAGAAATACTGTTAAGTTTTCAAACTCAAATATTAAACTCACATATTCCATTCAGTGTGTTTCACCGCCGTTTAGCAGCCTATTCTGTGTACTCTGTACAGTTGCAGAATACTAAGAAATACTGTTAAGTTTTCAAACTCAAATATTAAAGTCACATATTCCATTCAGTGTGTTTCACCGCCGTTTAACAGCCTATTCTGTGTACTCTGTACAGTTGCAGAATAATAAGAAATACTGTTAAGTTTTCAAACTCAAATATTAAAGTCACATATTCCATTCAGTGTGTTTCACCGCAGTTTAGCAGCCTATTCTGTGTACTCTGTACAGTTGCAGAATAATAAGAAATACTGTTAAGTTTTCAAACTCAAATATTAAACTCACATATTCCATTCAGTGTGTTTCACCGCCGTTTAACAGCCTATTCTGTGTACTCTGTACAGTTGCAGAATAATAAGAAATACTGTTAAGTTTTCAAACTCAAATATTAAAGTCACATATTCCATTCAGTGTGTTTCACCGCCGTTTAGCAGCCTATTCTGTGTACTCTGTACAGTTGCAGAATAATAAGAAATACTGTTAAGTTTTCAAACTCAAATATTAAACTCACATATTCCATTCAGTGTGTTTCACCGCCGTTTAACAGCCTATTCTGTGTACTCTGTACAGTTGCAGAATAATAAGAAATACTGTTAAGTTTTCAAACTCAAATATTAAAGTCACATATTCCATTCAGTGTGTTTCACCGCCGTTTAACAGCCTATTCTGTGTACTCTGTACAGTTGCAGAATAATAAGAAATACTGTTAAGTTTTCAAACTCAAATATTAAAGTCACATATTCCATTCAGTGTGTTTCACCGCCGTTTAACAGCCTATTCTGTGTACTCTGTACAGTTGCAGAATAATAAGAAATACTGTTAAGTTTTCAAACTCAAATATTAAAGTCACATATTCCATTCAGTGTGTTTCACCGCCGTTTAACAGCCTATTCTGTGTACTCTGTACAGTTGCAGAATAATAAGAAATACTGTTAAGTTTTCAAACTCAAATATTAAACTCACATATTCCATTCAGTGTGTTTCACCGCAGTTTAGCAGCCTATTCTGTGTACTGTGCAGAGTTGCAGAATAATAAGAAATACTGTTAAGTTTTCAAACTCAAATATTAAAGTCACATATTCCATTCAGTGTGTTTCACCGCAGTTTAGCAGCCTATTCTGTGTACTCTGTACAGTTGCAGAATAATAAGAAATACTGTTAAGTTTTCAAACTCAAATATTAAAGTCACATATTCCATTCAGTGTGTTTCACCGCCGTTTAACAGCCTATTCTGTGTACTCTGTACAGTTGCAGAATAATAAGAAATACTGTTAAGTTTTCAAACTCAAATATTAAACTCACATATTCCATTCAGTGTGTTTCACCGCAGTTTAGCAGCCTATTCTGTGTACTCTGCAGAGTTGCAGAATAATAAGAAATACTGTTAAGTTTTCAAACTCAAATATTAAACTCACATATTCCATTCAGTGTGTTTCACCGCAGTTTAGCAGCCTATTCTGTGTACTCTGCAGAGTTGCAGAATAATAAGAAATACTGTTAAGTTTTCAAACTCAAATATTAAAGTCACATATTCTGTGTAAGATGAAGAAGGCGGGTAAAAAGGGACGGGGAAGTGGACGTGATCCTGAAAGTTCAGGGCGCGGGTCAGGACGCGGAGAAACTGTGCCTGGTGCCAGAGCACAAGAAAGAAAGACATCCACCATACCTAGCTTCATGTGTAATTTTACAGGGCGTCGCAGGACATCACTCTCGAGGTCCGACCACTGCGAACAGGTGGTCGGTTGGATGACAGCTGATACTGCTTCCAGTCGGTTAAGCACCACCCTGTCTTCCACCAAGTCCACTCTCAGTAGCCAAGAGTCTGGTCAACATAATCCTCACTCTGATCATCCTTCCTCCCACCATACACGGTCTGGTCAAAGAAGTGATCCCACACTGGGATATAGTGAGGAGCTCGTCTCATCACCAATCCTTCATTTGACCCTCTCTCCAAGCACGCTTGCAGAGGAACATGACATCTTGTGCCCTGATTCACAACCTCTAGAGGCTACCCAATCTCAAGAAGATGACAGATGTGAACGGCATTTAAGGTCAAAGGAAGTAGTGGATGATGATGATGATGATGAGACACAGTTGCCATTAAATCAACCACTATTTCCGTCTCAAGACCTTGTTGAGGAGAATGTTATACAGTTGTCAATGACTGAGTATGTGGTGGGATCAAGACTTGAGGAGGATGATCAGAGTGAGGAAGTGGAGGAGGACTTGGTGGACGATGAGGTGACTGACCCCACCTGGGAAGGTGTAGAGCCGAGCGATGACAGCAGTCCTGAGGGTGAGCCATCTGCAGCACCGCAACAGGCTGGAAGAGGCAGTGGTGTGGCTACAGAAAGAAGGCGGACCGCACCAAACCGGCCCGCAAATGTTCCACGGAGCACCCCCTTGCGTAAATCTACCTTGCCAAGAGGTAGGTGTTCCGCGGTATGGCGTTTTTTTAAGGAAAGTGCGGACGACAAAAGAATTGTAGTTTGCAACCTGTGCCACACCAGAATGAGCCGAGGCATGAACACTAGAAACCTCACCACCACCAGCATGATCCGACACATGGCATCCAAGCACCGTAGTAAGTGGGAGGAACGCCTGGATCGCCCATCTGTGTCTGCAGGCCACACCACTGCCTCCTCTTCCCCTGTTTTCGGTGCCGGCCAATCGCCTGTCGAAGGCGCAGGCCCGCATACCTCCCGCCCTGCACCTGTAGCATCTGAAGCACCATCAGCGACCACATCCACTTCCCTGTCCCAGCACAGCGTCCAAATGTCGTTACCCCAGGCATTTGAGCGCAAGAGAAAGTACCCAGCCACCCACCCACAGGCCATAGCACTAACCTCACACCTTTCAAAATTACTGGCCATCGAAATGCTGCCATTTAGGCTTGTGGACACTGAGTCCTTCCGCAGCCTGATGGCAGCAGCTGTCCCTCGGTACGCGGTCCCCAGCCGCCACTACTTTTCCCGGTGTGCCATCCCCGCATTACACCACCATGTGTCCCGTAACATCACCCGTGCCCTGACCAACGCAGTTACTGGGAAGGTCCACTTAACGACTGACACATGGACAAGTGCTTGTGGCCAGGGACGCTACATTTCCCTGACGGCACACTGGGTGAATGTCGTGGAGGCTGGGAGCGACTCGGACCCTGGGATGGCACGGGTGCTACCCACGCCGAGGATTGCGGGCCCTACCTCCATCAGGGTTTCCACCAGCACCTACGTTATTGGCTCCTCCTCCTCCGTTTCCACCTCCGAATTCTCTACACACACCGCCACTCCCCCATCAGCCAGTAGCTGGAAGCAGTGTAGCACTGCAGTGGGGAAGCGTCAACAGGCCGTGCTGAAGCTGATCTGCCTTGGGGACAAACAGCACACGGCCTCAGAGCTGTTGCAGGGGATTAGTCACCAGACCGAGCAGTGGCTCTCGCCACTCAACCTGCAACCAGGCATGGTTGTGTGTGATAATGGACGTAACTTGGTGGCGGCTTTGGAGCTCGGCAAGCTCACACACGTACCATGCCTAGCGCATGTATTTAATTTAGTGGTGCAGCGATTTCTAAAAACCTACCCCAATGTGCATGATCTCTTGACCAAGGTGCGCCGCGTGTGTGCACATTTCCGTAAGTCATCAACAGCTTCAGCCGGCCTGTTGAAGCTGCAGCAGCGCTTACAATTGCCAGCTCACCGGCTGCTGTGTGACGTGAGCACGCGCTGGAACTCCACCTTCCACATGTTGGCCCGGCTTTGTGAGCAGCAGAGGGCAGTAGTGGAGTACCAGCTGTTACACGGTCGTCGCCTCTCCGTTCAACTTCCTGTAATCAGAAGTGAGGAGTGGGAATGGATGTCAGACCTCTGTGAGGTTTTACGCAATTTTGAGGAATCGACACAGATGGTGAGCGGCGATAACGCTATTATCAGTGTAACCATCCCACTTCTGTGTCTACTGAAACGCTCGCTGCTCACAATTAAAACCGACGCTTTGCATGTGGAAGAGGTGGAAATGGGGGAGGAAGAGCTTACACAAGGTGATAGCCAGAGCACCCTCACTTCGTCTTCTCAGCGACAATTGGAGGAGGCGGAGGAGGAGGAGGAGGAGGAGGAGGAAGACACGGTTGTCTCCGCTACAGAGGGTAGCCATGGAACTTTAGTTCCATCTCTTCAGCGTGGGTGGGCAGAAGAGGAGGAAGAGGATGAGGAGATTGAGAGTCATCCTCCTGGTGAGGACAGCGAAATCTTGCCTGTTGGTACTCTGGCACACATGGCTGACTTTATGTTAGGCTGCCTTTCCCGTGACCCACGCGTTACACGCATTTTAGACAACACGGATTACTGGGTGTTCACCCTTCTGGACCCCCGCTACAAAGAGAATTTCTCATCTCTCATTCCTCCGGTGGAGAGGACAAGCAAAATGGTGCAATACCAGAAGGTTCTTGTCGAAAAATTGCTCCAAAATTTTCCATCTGACAACGCTGGCGGCAGAGTACGTGCTACCTTGGCCAACCGAGAAGGGGAGAAAAGGGGAGCACACAGCAGTTCCGAGAAAGGCAGGGCAACACTCTCCAAGGCGTGGGACACCTTCATGACACCCCGCCAGCACCCTCACCCTGATGCGCAGCCTAGTGTCACAAGGAGGGAAAAGTTTTGGAAGATGGTGAAGGAGTACGTAGCAGACCGTGTCAGCGTCCTCAATGATCCCTCTGTGCCTTACAACTACTGGGTGTCCAAGCTGGACACGTGGTATGAACTGGCACTCTACGCCTTGGAGGTGCTGGCCTGCCCTGCCGCCAGCGTTCTGTCTGAGCGGGTATTTAGTGCTGCTGGTGGCATCATAACAGATAAGCGTATCCGCCTTTCCACCGACAATGCTGATAGGTTGACACTTATAAAAATGAACAAGGCCTGGATTTCCCCTGACTTCTCCACTCCACTGGAGGAAAGCCCCGGGGGAACATAAACTCACTTTATATATGTTATTTACAATGATGGGAATACTCTGTATTCCCATTCACCCCTTCCACCCAAAAAACGGGTATATGGTTGACTCTTAATCTTCTCATCCTCCTCCTCCTCTTCCATATGCCCTGGGATATAATTTTTATATAGGGCCAGCTCACCAGCGGGCCCTGTGATATAATTTTTATATAGGGCCAGCTCACCAGCGGGCCCTGTTTGACAATTTTTATATAGGTCAGCTCACCAGCGGGCCTTCTCATATAATGTTTTATTGGGTCAGCTCTCTAGCGGGCCCTCTCATATAATGTTTTATAGCGTCAGCTCACTAGCGGGCCTTCGCATATAATGTTTAGGATGGTCAGCTCTGCAGCAGACCCTCACCCATAATGTTTTAGATGGTCGGCTCAGCGCACGTTTCCCTCTTAATCATGGCCTCAGTTCAATAAAATCAAGGAAATTTTTGGGAGAATTTGCCTCTGTGCACGTTTCCCTCTTAATCATGGCCTCAGTTCTGAAAATCAAGGAAATTTTTGGGAGAATTTGCCTCTGCGCACGTTTCCCTCTTAATCATGGCCTCACTTCCGAAAACCAAGGAAATTTTTGGGAGAATTTGCAGATGATATACAAGTAAATATACAGCAAATATTGTTTGGTAACAATTTTTCGCCTAAAGTCGTTTTTATTTTCCTTTTTGTGTGTTTTATGGTCAGTCTGTAAAAATGGCGTACTACGGGCGAAAGATCGTTCCCAGCAGCGATGTTGGAGTCCAAGATGCATCCAGACATCCTCCCTATGCTGTCCCTGAACCATTTCTGTGGTGTTTCCATCCTTTTCTGCCCTTTTCCTATGGACCAGGCACCCTCCCCTCATCAGAGCAGGGGGTGCCTGGTGTAATGCTCGAGTCCTCCCATTGACTTCAATGGGGCTCGGGTGCTCGGCCGAGCACTCGAGCCTCAGGGGGTGCTCGGTCAGAGCACCCGAACACCCGAGCATTGGGGTGCTCGCTCATCACTAATGCTTACCCTCTCTTTTGGGATCTCAATCCACTGTGGGATTTGACCTGGTTTTGGTAGTACTCCAGAATACTCCGTTTGAACCTCTATCTTTTGTATCTTTGCATCAACTGATGGTCAACACAGTGTTTTTTCTGGCTATTGTGTCTGTTCAGCGGGTAACCTAACGTCAGGCTTTGTCTTGTAATCCTCCCTTTCTGGCCTTTCACTAGGACCAGGTAGTTTTGTGTACGCCTATGAAGTTTTTGCCCAAGGTTGTTTCAGATTTTTACATTGACCAAGATGTTGTACTTCTTTCATTTTGTCTGGCTGCTTCTAATAGACAGGGGCAAGAACTTTATCTGTTGGATGTGGTAAGATGCTTGAATCACTATGTTCATCACAAGCAGCCTTTTCGGAGATCTTTGCTCTTTGTCATTGCTGAGGGACTGCATGTGGGCCAAGCTGTGGATGACATTACTGTATACTCTCTTAGGTTAAGGCAGCCATTCGACACGTGTATTTTCTCTGCAAGAAAACTTTACTATTTAAGGTCATGGAGCACTCCACCAGTTTGGTAGAGGCTTCTTGGGCCTATAAAAATCAGCCACTGCTGAGCAGTTATGTATGGGAGCAACACGGTTGTCTCTGCACACATATACCATGCACTGCTGTGTGAATGGGCTAGTTTTGTTTGACACCAGTTTTGGTTAGAAGGTCCTACAGGTTATGTCCCTGTATAAGTGTCCTTCATACCTTCTCTCTCAGATATCAGAACCCTGTTGGTTCCTGTTCCTTTGTTGTTATTTGGCATGCAAGTTCAGTGTCTGTTGACACCTTAGTTTCATGTTATATCAGTTTAGTCTTGTGAATGCTGGTCTCAAATGGAGCTTTTCTGTTTTCCCTCCCTGGAATCTTGGTGGATAGCTTTAGTATATCCCTCTTGGGTCCTGTGTTTCTGTGTTTGTTTTCTTACACTTTGTTTAATATGACATACTTATACTCAAATGGTTGTAACAAACACAAAAATGAAGAAAAGGTAGGCAAGGCATACTATTTTTTATTTTACCACTTCAGACTATTGTTTTCCACATACAATATCTTGCAAAACATAATAAGTAATTACTTTATTAAAAGCAGACAATAACTTAGCTCAAGGGATGGCAACCTGTAAGACTTCAACTCATGTTGACCTACAGTTCCCATCATACTCAGCTAGTTCAGCTGGTAAATGGCCAGATGAGGACCAAGTGAATTGTCATCCAACAACAGCTATATCTCTCAGGTTGCTTAGTCCTTGATTAGAGGGAACATTGGTTCTGAGTCATACACTTGATAGGTCTGTGACCATGGGGACCCACACTTTTCCACTTACTCTGTGTAGTTGCACTCAGTGTGAATAAAAATGTAGGTCCTTATACATTAAAGAAAAGAAGAACAAATCAACTACACTGTATGGAACAAATGGACTTTAAACTGGACCTTTAACACACTGAATGACAGAGAGGTCTATAATTTAAGGGGTTAACCACCATTTAACTCTTTGAGTGCCAGGTACTCAAAGGGTTAAACCAGTGGAAGATTTGGGGATTTTTTGTTTACCTCCTTTGGTGCAGCTGGTCACTCCAAAACTACTGCTTTTTATTTTGTGCATAAATACCATAAAGTAGACTGGGGAAAGGAAAATTCTCATTAGCAACCTCTTTAAATCATTAATTTCCTAACATGTCCATGAGCACAAGAAGAAGGAATATCAAATTAATGTTTGGTCTCCAGCCACAACATTTTAATTATCAGACACATAAAAGGAAGCAGTAGATGCTCTCTTGATAATACCCTTAATGCATTTCTTCCTACTTGCAAAATTGCTTCTTTTTTGAGCTTTGTACCTAGTAAACACTTATTTGCTACATTTTATTCGGCTGTGTTGTGACCTGTTTCTTTTCCCCTGCTGTTCCGCAGATGACGTTCATGTTCTCAAACTGGAGACTTGCTCACTTACCACTTACCAGAGGTTTCTTGGCACAGTGTGTTCAAAAGATTTCAAAACATTCCAGTGGCTGAGCTTGTTCACTCTGGCTGGAAGTAAAAATAAAAAAGCAGAAGGAGATTATTTAATTGGCTGTACCAACAGGTGTCCATTATAGTGACACACTACAAGCTCAATTGAAAGTAAAGAATTTAAAGGAGCAATAAACTTTTTAATTAATTTGTTTAAAAAATGTATATATACATATAATAATAATGTAGGTCTTCTCCTGCTGAGTGAAAAAAGGGTAAGGCCACTGCATATTCACATTAACAAGGACCTCTAGTGGTCAGATTTCAGATAGTTGTGCTGTTACATTCTGTGGGAGAAATGAGTCATTAATGAACATTTCCCCACAGAATGTAATAGACACTAGTGGAAAACAGAAGAACAAGAGTGCAACGGATTAAATTAGTTTATTTTAGTACATTTATTGCCACATGTTCCTGTTACTTGATGCAACAGAGATATGGTTATCACTAGGGATGAGCGAGCACCCCGATGCTCGGGTGCTCGGGTGCTCTGACCGAGCACCCCCTGAGGCTCGAGTGCTCGGCCGAGCACCCGAGCCCCATTGAAAAGCATGGGAGCACTCGAGCATTAAACCAGGCACCCCCTGCTCTGATGAGCGGAGGGTGCCTGGTCAATGTCCCCCTTCATCTCCGCTATGCCCCTCTTCCACAATGTCCCCCTTCATCTCCTATGCCATAGAGGAGATGAAGGGGGACATTGTGGAAGAGGGGCATAGCGGAGATGAAGGGGGACATTGTGGAAGAGGGGCATAGACTCTATGCCCCTCTTCCACAATGTCCCCCTTCATCTCCGCTATGCCCCTCTTCCACAATGTCCCCCTTCATCTCCTCTATGGCATAGGAGATGAAGGGGGACATTGTGGAAGAGGGGCATAGCGGAGATGAAGGGGGACATTGTGGAAGAGGGGCATAGCGGAGATGAAGGGGGACATTGTGGAAGAGGGGCATAGAGTCTATGCCCCTCTTCCACAATGTCCCCCTTCATCTCCGCAATGCCCCCTTCATCTCCGCAATGCCCCCGTACCTCCAGTCCCTGGTGGTCCAGCGGAGCGTCTTCGGATCTGTGCCTCTTCCGGCACAGATCCCCTTCACCCGAACATGTCGGGCGAGCACATGGCGGTACTCGTACGAGTACCGCCATGTGCCGAGCAGAGCGATGCTCGAGCCGATCCGAGCATCGGCCGAGCACGCTCGCTCAACACTAGTTATCACCCGCATATGAGCTACTCACATCTGGTGAGTGCATCCTCTTGGGGGTTAAAGTGGAGACTTTCTTACACATCAGTGTACACTTAGAGGAGGTGTGTTTTTTCTCTATTTTACTCCATATATTAAAATTGGACGGTGTTGTTGAAATTCCGGAGACACTGTGAATTCCTTTGATGCAAGTAGATATGGGCGATCCGTGGCGAGTCATACGATTACACAGAGGGAACCTCTAATATCCCCATTGAAGATTACCATGAACAATATTGCCTTGAAGCATTCTGACAAGAATTCATTCAGTAAGTGCAACATTGTTGCGTGGATTTTACTCTATATTACAGCCGCTCTCAGATCCATTGCGCTCTTGTTCTTCTTTTTTCTATATACAGATACAAGTGAAGGTGTGACTGTGGACACCATTACAAGAAGCTGCAGGCTGAAAATGGCACCCTATTATTTACTTTTTTTGCCTTTTTATATTGTGCACCTCAGTGGACTAGGTTGGAGCGCTATTGTCCTTTTCTTTTTTCTATAGACACTAGTGGGTCATGCTGACAGCTTGAACTTTCAGGAAGTAATCACTCTGTCATTCACTTCCAGGCAATTTGAACTGCTATAACATTTGCATAAAACAACTGACAGTGGTGGGAGTTCTAGAACATATAGGTTTTAATAAAACAAAAAGTACTGTTCCTTTAAAAGCATCATCAGCAAACGGGAAATATAATGTGTCTAGAACAATTGTAAACAAGTGTTGGACCTCAAGATGTTGGTGGTGATGTTGTAGATGTTGTCGATTCCAACAGCTGTAGGACCAACAATCAATTACCCTTGATTTAGGACATGTAAAAAAAATGCAATGGAACAATGATGCCTATGGAGTTATGAAATTTTAGGGTAAATGACAAAGTTTTACCCTATGATTTCCAGAGAGGTATCCAATGCAGCTCAATGTGTTGGATACCTCTTTGGCACTGAAATGGTTAAAGAGCAAATTCTAGCAAATAGGAAACATATGGCTATAATGGTAGTCCTTACATTTCTTTACTGTTCTGTAATCCTTTACTTTTTAAATTAAATCACAATAGAAACCTAATAATAAATCCCTCTAACCCCTTGGTTGCTAGAGAGGTCAGCAGCATATTGTTTATATAACATAGTAACATAGTAACATAGTAGATAAGGCTGAAAAAAGACATGCGTCCATCAAGTCCAGCCCATGCCAATAACACTCCTGTTGATCCAGAGGAAGGCAACAAAAAAGCCCTCTGGAGCAATTTCCAGTGTAGGTGTGTGTGTGTGTGTGTGTGTCAAATAGTTCCCCGGCTCAATATTCTATTTGCTTTGAAGCCATCTGTCATAACTGTCAATATTGTTCTGTGCTAGATAGGCATCCATTGCTTTTTTGAATGCAGTTACATTATCTGCAAGCACAACATCCCGAGGCAAAGAATTCCATAGCCTTACCGCCCTTACTGTAAAGAATCCCTGCCTGTGTTTTAGTCGAAAGCGCCTTTCCTCAAGTCTTAATGGATGACCTCTTGTTCTTAGCTCAGCTCTTTGCATAAATAATTCTTTGGATAGTTCTTTGTATTGACCTTGAATGTATTTGTAAATGGTAATCATATCACCCCTTAGACGTCTCTTTTCTAATGTAAACAAACCCATATATAGAATCACTAAAAAGTATTAGCGTTTTACCCTTGTGTTTGGATCTACCAATAACATCTTCAGTAAGTCTTGGAGGTGGACATGACATTTGCTAACAGGATTATTGAACCTCAGACTCCACACCTTGTACAGGTGCAATGTCTTACTAGCATCTGCTATGTACACCTCTGCAAACATGACATCAAGGACTGATGATCAAGAGGTTATCTCTTAGGAAAAGGAGCAAGGGCAAAATTCATAGTGGACATGAGGATTTCATGGCCATAGTAAGGTACATAGGGGATTATTATAATTATTAGCATACCTGGGAACTTTTTGTTGTGGACTCCTCGGAGAGGGGAGTCCTGCGGTGCCACAAGGGGAGAAAAATGACACGATTTTCATCAGAAGGGGGCAGACCTTAGCTTAGTTATGAGTGGGGAAGGAGCTTATATAATTAAGCAAAAGTATAATGAATAGAATGGGGAAGGAGAAGACGAGGGCGGGGAGTGGGAGGAACACACTGGGAAGCAGCAGAAGTGGGCAGTGTTTCATTAGAAACTTCCCACATCCAGAGAATTACCCTCTGCCCCGGAGACCTGGCAATGCAGTGTCAAAACCAGAGTCTCCTGGGGTAAATCAAGAGAGTTCCCAGCTATGATAATTATTATTAGTAACAGTAGTAGTAGGGATCAGTGTTTCTCTAAGACTAAAATATTAACCCTTTGAGTGTCAGAGGGGTATTCAGTGCTTACCCCTCTGGCATTCAAAGGGCTAATTAATGAATTATTTGTATTTAGTTTTTTTCTTAGAGGAAGATAGGTTGCACCATTTACATCAAATGAAGTCATGGAATAGACAAAACTGCACAGTGTGAATACTGTCAGCCTCCTACACATCCACAGAACCACATAGATGTCAGGCTACAAGAACAATGAAAAAATAAATTCTGAAGAAAATAATTGCACCACAGAGGGCAAATAAAAAATCTCAAAATGTGCACTGATTATCACAGTAAGTGCCTTCCCCAGAGATAAATCACCCCAGATGGGAATGTTGGAGAAATGGCCCACATCTGTCCTCGTCTCCTATCCCTAATGCAGTATGAGTGAGCACTGAGCATGCTCATGATTTTTATGTCAAATTTCCTCATTACCATTATCAATAGCAGAGCACTGCTGGGAGGTATAAAGTAAACTGAATGCATATGTTTAGCGTTTGCTCCCAGTGACCAGTGATGGAATCCTATGATGTTACCCTGTAGAGACACTACAGCTGATATGTACTCAGTTTCCTCTTATCCCAAGATAAAAAAGTAGGTGGAGAAAATCTTAAGCATTTTTGTCTAGAGATCCCCAGGAATGGCTAGTGTAAGGATAGGAAGTGAGGATAGAGGTGGGGAATGTACAGTTTAAGGAGAAGGGGAAATGGAAGTGGACACGGTTGGGAGTTTGGTGGGGATCAGTGATGCCCTTGTCTTGTATGGGAGTATGTTGAGTGGTGACAGTAAATATCTCCCATTGGCTTGCTGTACTATTTTATTGGGCAACTTGAGTAATTTACACTGTTTTAAATAACTTGCCCTAAAATTATGCTTTCTCTTTAATGATATTTCAAAGTAAAGGTTGGACTATACTCTATACACACAATGGGATGAATGTATTAATGCACCAGCATGGATCCCTTGGTGTTAGCCTCCAACTCCAGCAACTGCAATTTGGGGTATCCACTAGAGCATTGTTTCTAAATGTTAGCCCTGATGACAGTGCAGGTTTTCAGAAACTTTCTTCTTGCTCACAGTTAGTAATCAATGACCCATCTGTGCTTAAAGAATCAGTAAACTTTTTTATGAAAAATATATATATTGTATAGTGTTTCATGTTGAGTAAAATAAGGGTACTCACACTACTGAGATATGCATATTTCCAGGGTTATTACAGTTTAAACACCTGTTTTTTTTTACATTAGAAATGCCCACTAGTGGTCAAATTCTAATTAGTAACTCTGCTACATTCTAATGGAGAGGAATGTCAGTGACTTACAGTTCTCCATAGAATGTGTTAGAACTGCTGAGTCATTTCCTAGCAGAACAACACAGTAAATTCACTTCCTTGTTATTTGAACTGTTATAATGTTTGTATAAAACAACTGACATCAGTGGGAGTGACATTGTTTAACTTAGCAGGAAAAGTCCTATAACATATAAGTTTTAATAAAAAAGTTTACTGCTCCTTTAATCAGAGATATTTTCTAAAAACCTGCTGGTGTGTCCCGAGGACTTGAGTGGAGAATCACAGCACTAGACAGAGTCTGATTGCTTTAGTGCATAGTGGCACACATAGTGCCATTAGTGCTAAGACTTCAGTGTGAGAAAGCTCCACACACCTCCACCATAGCATACATATGAAATGGTGTAAAGTTCCACCAGTTTCCACTCATCATTGTTTATACATCATGTAAAGCAAGGTTCAGAGGAAAACCCCACACACTTCCCACTAGCCTCACCTTTGGAAATGCAGCATTTATGGAATTATTTTCTGTGTAAGTAGTTTAGTAAACTGGTATTAGGCTACGTCTTGGTGTAGTGTGGAATTGTGTTAGTACACATATATATATATATATATATATATATATATATATATATATATATATATGTAAGGTGTAGAGACGGCACTCGTAGGACTTTTAGAAGATTAAAAACAGGTTACTTTATTTGAAATTGAAGTTTAGGCCGACACAGTAGCCTTTATCACCTATCTCATATATATATATATATATATATATATATATATATATATATATATATGTGTGTGTCTGTGTATCACTACGTGTTATGAATTTAAAACAAATTAAGAGATACTTATTCTAACTCAGGGGGAGGGGGGGTTGACGGGGTCAAGAGGGAAGTGAGGAATCCGCATTGTATAGGTTGAGACCGGACGAAGGTCTCAGAAAGATATAATTGTGGGATACTCCACAGCCATTTTGTGAAGGCAGGCAAGACTGAAGGAGCTTCCTGCCTGCTCCCCCTTTGGAAGGTTGTGTGGCTTGCGCATCATGGTATGTGTAGGCTGTTGTACGTGGTGCGGGTCTGGTGGTGGAGGACCCTCATCCCTTTGGTCGGGGATTGGTTTGACTTGATTTTGGTTTCTTGTGGAGTTCACATCACAGCATTGAGGGGTGCTTGCTGGTCGAAGTATGGTCATTGTAATTCGTATGCAGGATCCTGACTCATGGGCCTGGATTCACGGGTCATGGGGTACGGCTGTTGTGCTACCACTTGCCTCATCCATAGTTTAGGGTTGGATGGTGGCGTGGCTCTCAGTCAAGCAACCCTTAATCTAACATGGGTTAATTCAAAAAGGTTTTATGATAGATTAGTGGATGACTCATGTATAGAAAGCATTAAGAAAATGTTAATGTTTTTGTGATGGAAATAAGTGTTTGTTAATAAAAGTTCTGTTTAAGTTATGTTATTTATGTTAATAAATTCTGTGGCCTTTTCAACTCATCCAGTGTCTTTGTGTTTTCCTGTGGGGCTGTGTGGGAGGGTGCAGTTTCTTTGGGGAACTGACTGGACGGTGCCCCCGTCATGTATTTTATTCTCTTTAAAGGATTAATGACAGTGGGTTATATTTAACACTTTCTGTCCAAGGGACAAGAAACATATTGCAGAGCAATACATTTTTCACCTTTCAGGAACTCAAAAAGGTTAATAGCTCTCATTCTTATTTGAACAACCCCACAGTAGATATTAACTGGTTAGCTCCCGAGAGATATCCAACACATTGAAAAGTATTCTTATCTGAACAATCTCCACAGATCATTAACCCTTTGAGTGCCAGAGTGGTATGCAACACATTGCTTTGCAATGTGTTGCATGCTACTCTAGCACTCAAACGCTTAACCATTTTAGTGTCAAAGGTGTCCAACACATTGTAAAACATTCTTATCTGAACAATCCCCAGGGAATATTAACCCTGTTAGTGCCAGAGGGGTGTCCAACGCATTGCTAAGCAATGCATGGGACACCCCTCTAGACACAAAGGGTTAAAAGCAGAACATGAAGCATTCTTTTTATCTGATAGAAAGTATAATGTGTTTTTAAGGGAGAAAAGAATCTGAATCAATAGCTATAACACATTTCTTGAGTGACCCAGGCTTCAAATGATGTGCCTGCTATGTGATGTGAAAGAAACTCAGCCCTGCAACCATACAAAATATTAGTCCTATCATATCATTCTTACAGCTTCCAACCAATTTTTGCATTCAGTAACTCCTTGAGCAACAGAGGGCTGTGCAATGTATTGCAGAGCATGCACTGCACCTCTTTTCTGGTCTTCACGGGGCTAATATATGATTAGATCTGCATGCATTCAGAGCCATCCTTTCCTCATTTATGAGACATACTTCTAAACCTTTTAAACTATAAGTAGCAGAGGCACGGTTATAGAATTCTCTGTGCTCCACTTATAATAGACATAGTTGTCATGGTAACAGAATCATTTTGACTGACAGGCCCAGTTCATTTAGTTTAGCTTCCCTTTGGGCGGCTGTTTTATCCTATCTATTACAGTGTGTGTTGATCCACAAGAAGGCAGAAAAATAAGATGAACCAGGCAGCTAATACAAAGAAAACATATTTATCCTACTTCACAAATGTAACATTTAGTAAAGGAATATATCAGGATTCAGTACTATAGTAGCAGGCATTCCCTGAGATCCCTTCTGCATATATGCTTACTTACCGTTCCTATTAATGGCCTCCAAACCAGACTGATAATGAGACACTATTTAATGAACCATTCAGGGATCACTGGCTCACTAGAAAGCAATGCAGTGTGAAAGCTATTATAATCTTCTGTGAAACTAGTATAACCTAGCGGTGGACAATAGGGATGTAAGCTTGTAATTTGTGCAAAACATGCCATTTTGCAAGACACAAAACATGTTTTGTGAGACATAAGTTTGATTTTGTGTTCTGTTTGTTGTTTAAATCTGATTGCAGGGAAAACAATCACATAGTGTCCATAACAAGAAAAAAAAAAAGGTTCTCTTATCTTTCGATGTCAGTAAAATAGGTTCCTGTTCAGGTAACACATGTGAACCAGGTAGGAGAGCTTCTTTGATGGTATAGGCAGGCAGGATTCCTACAGAACTCTCACTCTTCCTCTCCCCTTCTCCCTCATTCTGTCTCTTCCATTCTCACTCTCTGTCCCTACTCTTTTTCTATAATCTCACCACCTCCATTTCTCTCCTTTACACTGTCCCATTTCCCAGTGGTCCTATCTCATTTCTCTCATGCATCCCCACCCTGTCTCTCTTCCACCCACTCCAACATTCTTGCATAGATGCCAACAATCCCAAAAAGCAGGAAAGAAAACTCTACCCTTTGACAACATCAAGCCCTGCCCTATGGTATCGCAAAGCCACATGACATCATCTAGCCCCACCCTCTAATAGCACCAAGCCCACCCCATAAACACCAAGTATAAGAAACCTGCTATACAACATATTTTAACATGATAGTATTATTTTTTGGGGGATTTTCTTTGTATTTTTGATGTTATATTTTAAATATATTAATATTAGCATCTTAATTTTAACGATATACTCAAAGAAATTAAGATCTTATATTATTAATATTGTTAATAAGCATGTCATCATGTGTAATACATTGCTACACAGAAATCTTAGATTTAGTGATTTTAAATGTCCAATCATAGGCACATATATAAGGACATTTTTTGATAATGACAAGGGGCTAAAAACCAGGACTGTAACTACAGAAATGAAACAGTTGGCTCCAGTACTTTCCAGTGCTCTCACATTTACCCTCTCTCCCGTGTGTGTTCCCCTTGTCCCTCTCATCTCCTGCTGCCCATAAGTGATTTGTTTCGAAGCAAGTCAAATGGATCCAACATTTTCTGTGGATCCTCTGTACTGATTCTCAAAATGAATCACTGATGTTTTTCTCAGTTCTTGTGGGCAACTGGCAGCTCCGGATCTGAACGTGGGCCTTAGATACTTTTCCTGAGGCCTCTAATCTGCTCTCTGACACAGTGGGAAGAGGAGATGCTTTCTCTCTATCATATTTCCTCATTTTCACCCCCCAAAAAACACATCCCGTTTTTTGTTTTATCGCATACCTCTTTACACTGGCACTGTTCTCCCTTACCCTCATGGGTTATAGCTCCCCTAATAAGGCCCTAATGCTCTCATGCAATTTGTGTATATATATATATATATATATATATATATATATATATATATATATATATATATATATATAGATAATCTAGGCATTCAAAACAGTGATGAATGATGTTTTTTTTAAATTCGCTTAACCCTTTGAGGGCCAGAGGTGTAAGGATGCACTTCTCTGGCACTCAAAGGGTTACGTCCTGAATGTGGTGATCTACATTTGCTTATACACTTGCATGCAGGCAAGAGACTGTGTGAAAACATGAGTGCTTTCCCAACTGGTTTGTGTGTGTGTGTGTGTGTGTGTATGTAAAATGCATGTGATCACGTTCTGTTTTAACTGTCCTCCCCCCCAGCTGACTTGAACTGTCATAGTGTCCCCATAGTGAGAGATACACACATCCCATACTGAGACACACATACACCTATAGTGAGACACACAGACACATCCCATACAGAGACACACACACTCCATAGTGAGCACACACATACACAGTCCATACAGAGACACACACACACATGCCTATGTGAGACACACACATATACACATCCCAGGAGTGCAACTGTGTGTCAGTAGGGAAGCAGAAACACAGTGACAGCCTTAACCCTTTGACTGCCAGAAAGGAATCCCATGCATTGGGTTGCAATGTATGGGATCCCTTTGTCACGGTTTTTAAAGACTCTCAGATGTAAGGTTTGGTAAAAATGTAACTTTATTGAAAAGTTAAGGCAATCCCCATAGGGAAACATACATAACAATACAACAATAATAGTCAACACAATAGATTCTACCGGCCTTGCCTAAAATACCGGGCAAGACAACCCAAGTGACAGTAGCAATAACAGGCTCTACCGGCCTTGCCTATACCGGGTAAGGCAACCGTGAGATGACATATACCGGTTCTACCGGCCTTACCAATACCGGGCAAGGCAGCCCAAAGGAGTACTGAGTGTAGGCTTTACCGGCCCTGCCAATACCGGGTAAGGCAACCTTCAGGATGGTAACGACAAAGGTTCTACTGGCCTTACCAATACCGGGCAGGGCAGCCTGAACGAGTAGACCTAGACCAGCTGTCAGATGACTATAACAGCAGAGAGGAATAGGAACAAAGGTCTTACTCAGCAGAAGTCTATTGCCAGGGAAAATTGGACGACTGCATAGGAGTGGACAGTGACCTAGCCTCAGTACTGGATAGATCAGGAGCAAACCAACGTCCGCACGTTGGGACCTACAATAAATATCGCCACCAGGTTAATGGGGTAAACCAGCGTCCGCACGCTGGGACCAACTGAGCATCGCAACCAGGTTTAATGGAGAAAACCAGCGTCCGCACGCTGGAACCAACAGTGTATATCGCAACCAGGTTTAATGGAGTAAACCAGTGTCCTCACGCTGAAACCAACAGTGTATATATCGCAACCAGGTTTAATGGAGTAAACCAGCATCCGCACGCTGGAACCAACAGTGTATATCGCAACCAGGTTTAATGTAGTAAACCAGCGTCCTCACGCTGGGACCAACAGTAAATGTCGCCACCAGGTTTAGTGGAGTAAACCAGCATCCGCACTCTGGAACCAACAGTGTATATCGCAACCAGGTTTAATGGAGTAAACCGGTGTCCTCACGCTGGAACCAACAGTGTATATATCGCAACCAGGTTTAATGGAGTAAACCAGCGTCCGCACGCTGGAACCAACAGTGTATATCGCAACCAGGTTTAATGGAGTAAACCAGCGTCCTCACGCTAGGACCAACAGTAAATGTCGCCACCAGGTTTAATGGAGTAAACCAGCGTCCGCACGCTGGAACCAACAATGATAAGCAGCAGCGAAAAGAACACTATCGCCGGAGCGACGGGGCTAGAGCAGGAGCCCTACACTCCAACGGGGAGTCCACCGGGTGAGACTGATGCACTGACAGATGACTGGAACCACCGGAACCGCTGGTGCAGAGCGAACTGGCTGGAGAAGCGGCAGGCAGGAGACGCAGGAACTCAGTAGATTAACCCGCTAGGTGCTGGAACACAGGAACACCGGAATACAGCATACAGGAACATTGGAACACTGGAACACCGGAACGCAGGAACAGCAGGATCAGCAGGATCAGCAGAAACAGCAGGAACAGCAGGAACAGCAGGCCCAGAAGCCTGACATGCAGATCAGGCCAAGTGAAGTCAGAAACACCACGAAAGGGCAACCTGGAAGTGCTCAACCTGGGTTTAAAAAGGCTGTGTGAGGAGGGCTAATAGCAGACAGCCAATCAGGAATACTCAGCAAGTGACAGACACAGAACAGCACGAATCACGAGCACCGTGATACCCTTTATGGCACTGTGTGTTTGATGCTGTGTGTGTTTGAAGCTGTCTGTGTTTAGTGCTGTGTGTGTTTGATGCTGTGTGTGTTCGGTGGTGTGTGTATTTGTTTGGTGCTGTGTGAGTGGAGCATGTGTGTATTAGGGTGGTGTAGGAGCAAGTGGCAGCCATTTTGTTTTTGTCCTCAGTTGAATAGTGGTGGGCAGGCTGGAGAGTGGGGGCAGGCCAGCTCCCCGCAGTACTGCAACTCCTGTGTAAATCACGCCCCCATTGAATTACCCAATGGGAGCTATAACTCCTCCTTATTGCCACCCCTGGGTGTGTGTGTGTCTCCTGAGGAGACATAAATTATGCAATGAGCCTTTCTCTTTTATATATATAGAAGATATATATATATATATATATATATATATATATATATACACTAGTGTAAAAGCCCGTGTACACGGGCCAAGGTCCAGTGAGATAAAGAGGCCAGTTCTGCTCTGTGTACTGCCACCGCTTCACTGGAGGCATACACAATGCAGTCATGCTCAGTAGAGACTGCCCGAATGCACAGAATGCTCCCAGCACAGAACTCCCAGCATTCTGTGCATTTGGGCAGTCTCTACTGTGCACGACTGCATCGGACAAACATTCAGGCCTTTTATATAATATATATATATATATATATATATATATATATATATATATATATATATATATATATATATAAAATTTGGGTTAGCTGTGTTAGTCGAGTGGTGTAGAAGTCAAATGTATGAGTATTCCAGTATGTAATAATACATTTTTTATTGGACTAACTTTCAATTTTATGAAGACAGTCTTTCAAGAGATAAACTCCCTTTCTCAAGTCTAAAGCATACTGAAAATGTCTTTATATTCTTGTTTTTTTTTAGTCTTATTACCAGTATGCTTTATTTCTCTTATTTTTACTATTCTTCTGACTTGAGAAAGCGAGTTTATCTCTCAAAAGCTTGTATTCATAAAATTGAATGTTAGTCCAATAAAAAAAGTTATTATTACATACTAGAACACTCATACATTTGACATATACATGCACACACACATATATTCATATATTTCCTATTGAATAATTCGCTAATGTATGTTTGTCAGAAGCCATCATGGGCAGTACAGATGGCTGCGCACGCTGCAGTCATGCGTAGTACAGACTGCCCGCGTCATGGCTGATAACGGAGCGGGGTGATCCGAATTCAGGCCGTAATCCTATCTGTGCAGACTACGATCTGAATTTGGAGCACTCCGCTCCGTTATCAGCCGCGGTGCGGGCCTTGCTGCCTGGCACTGTGGCCCGTGTACACGGGCTGTTCAACTAGTATATATATATATATATATATATATATATATTTATTTATTTATTTTTTTTTTTTTTAAATAAAACGTCAAGAGAACTTAGAAACTTTTAAATGCTTTTAAAGTTTATTATATGCTGGAGGACACAATGGCGCATATTTTTAAATGTTATTGGAGTTATTCTGGAGTAAACCAACTGCATCGCAGGGGTAAAAAAATTCCCTGTAAGAATTAAATCAAGGTTTTAACCAATTTACATGCTGGAGAAGCAATGCATTGGAGAACTCTCTGACATTAAAAAGATTAAAAAGCACTATTCAAGTTCATGGACAAAGATAAATTTGTATTTGTCCCGTACGGTGCAGCTGGTTTACTCCAGAATAACTTCAGTTGATATAAATATGGGTCATTCACTTGTGCTTCTCTCTTCCTGCTGTTTTACCCAGTTTCTCTGATGTCTGTCAGGATGGCTGAGCTGCCTGAAGTGCTATGTTTATGTTGCAGTTTCCTTTGAAGAGCTATATTAGTCTCCTAATTCTGATAGTCTTTTTATCAAAAATGGAAGCACAACATAATATTGCTGGGAAATATTTCATTTTAAAGTTATTGCAGTTTAAACTATTTTTTTTTTACAGTACCACCTGGCGTCAAGACTATTCATCTGCAGTTTACTTGTTTTACAGATATTTTATTGCATGCTATAGCAAAGATGATCCACTGACTACAGTTCACCATAGAATGTGATTGTTACAGCTTCCTGCTATGTGACAGTTTGATACGTAAAAACTTTTCACTCAAGCAAATCCCAGCAAAAGAAGTACCTTTGGTCCACGAGTAGGCAATGTGAGGCTCTCTGGCAACTGCCAGACTACAACTCCCATCATTCTGCACCAGAAAACTGCTGACAGAGAATGATGGAAATTGTAGTCTAGCAACACCTGGAGGGTCTCACATTGCCCGTCCCTGCTTTATTCAGTAGTGAAAGCACTATAATATATGTTTTGTATAATAATATTTTACAGATCATTTACATTTTATTACGGCAAGGGATCTTTAGGTATTTATCTTTGAATCTTACAATATGACCTTTAACCCTTTGAATGCCAGAGAGGTATTCAGCTCATTAACTTTCCATATTCTTTGTTTAAAAAATAGGGGGCTACTTGCATTTTAGAATTAGCATTCCTCTTTGCAATAGCATCATGTACTGTTTGAGATAAAGATACACTTAAATGTTGTATTTTGCATGGTAAATTAGTGCTAAGAGACCTCTCTACAAAACAGATTGCAAAAGCGCAATGCAGAATTTCTCATCCCTGGTCCTCAAGGCCCATTAACAGTGCAGGTTTAATAGCTGTCCCTACCTGAACACAGATGTGTTAATTTGTAACTCATTCAGACCAGGCCAGGATGAGATATATAATGTGCTTAAAGGGCTATTATCATATATTGCTAGACTTACTCCTATGGGGAAGACTTAGTAAAAAGACTAGGACTGTACTCAACGGCTCAAAGGCTTCTAACAATAATCTAGAGGGTCAGAACTGACTCCCTCAGCCTGAATGTAACCCGGAAGAATGTAGCACTCAGCCATGTGCATGTGTAGCCTCTAAAGAATGTGCTAGACTCTCAAGCCAGAAGCAATATATAGGGACACTTCACAAAGGTTCAGGAGACCAACAAAGGGACACCAGGATCTCTTTTCAAACACCCATTCTACTCAACAATTGGTCCAACAGGGCTCACAATACAGCTCCAACTTCACTGGAAGGTTTTATCCGATGGGGCACTTCCCCTTTAAAAAATCCTTAAAGGAGCAATAAACTCCTTTATGAATTGATGAATTCAAAAGTTATTATAATAGTACAACCTGTCATGATCTGTTATTATCACATTCTATGAAGAATTGTTGTCAGTGACTCACCCGTCGCATTGAATGCAACAGAATAACTTTCTGCTGGGTTATGCACTAAAGTATGATAAAGTTATGATAAAGAGGAGGTAACCTCTTCCAGTGTGATAAACTGTGTTATTCTATAGATCCTATGTATTAAGATCTCTCAAGTTCTGGAGATCTTCGTGTATGGGCTCCATAGAATAACATAGGAACCAGAGAGTTTTTCACATCGCTGAAGTCTTCTCTACTTTATCACTTCTTTATCACATCTTAGTGCATCTTTCCCAGGCGAATTATACATTAACCTTTTGGCCAGTAAAGGATGAAACAACCAAGCAAAATTGTTTAAACTATAATAACTATGGAAAGACACATCTCATCAATAAATGTTTAATAAAAAGGTTAATGCTACTTTAAAATGTTTATGATTATACGGAATATCTCCAGAGATGATAAAGCCTAGAATTTGGTCAGTGTAAACCTGCATGGAAAATCCATTTCAGATTTCACAGAACAGTGTGGACAACCTGCGGTTCTCTGGCCCTTGTTTGATTTGATGGCTGTATTTCTTTTTTCAGCATCAATAACTGTACAATAGAAGCAGAACCCACACTTTGATGTGGAGGGATTGCTTTGACTTCTGCTTCTCTATTCTCCTTTCTGTTTTCTCTCTTTAATTCTCCCTTTGAAAACTCAGTGAAGCTGATGTGTTGAGAAACATGGCACTCTTCTGGGGCAAACCAACTGCATCAAAGGCAACAAATAAACATTCCTATTGATTGAAAGGGGGGTTTAACCATTTGAAGGCTATAGAGGTCTCCCTAACATTGCCTTTGCAATGCATTGAATACCTCGCTAGAGGTTTACCCTTTGAGTGCCAGAGGGGTGCAAGAGGGGCGTCTGGCACTCAAAGTATTAAATGCCCCATTTAAGTCAGTGGGAACTTTATGTATTTTTTATTTGTCCCTATGGTGCTGTTGGTTTGCTCCAGAATTGCATCACTAATGTACTAAGATGTATTAGAGCAAACAAACTTCTGCATAGGGAACAAATGCAAAAGCTAAACATGGCTTTAACCACTTAAATTCTAGAACGGACAACACATTGATTTGTGAAGCACTGGGGCCCTGTCTAGCATTCAGCGGGTTAAAAGTCCCATTTAAATCAATGGAAATGTTTAGTCATTTGTACTTGTCCCTATGATATCGCTCAGTGATTTTCAAAGTGTGTTCTGTGGAACCCCCGGGTTCCCTAAAGAAATAGACAGGGTTCCACAGGACAAATTAGAGTAATATCATGCATAGGAGCAAAGCGGGAGAGGAAGACATCGGGAAATATGCACAAAGCAAGGCATTAAACTGTGGCAGAAGTCAAGGCACCATATGCAAAAATAGAAATAGTTATTGAGTTAAAGGTTTTTTCAACCACTGGAAGGCTAGAGAGGTTGCCGACACATTGCTTTGCAAAGTGTTGGAGACCTCTGTAACATTTAAAAGGTTAAAACTTATTTAAATAAATTGGAATTTGGGAATTTTTTATTTGATCCCTGTGGTGACGCTGATGATGGCTTGCCCCAGAATTACAATGCATTTTTTGTATTTATGGCCCAGATACAATATGCTGGTAATAGTTATCTAATATTTTAAGAGTTTTAACATAATAATTTATTCTTAAATTATGAAGGCAAACTAACATATTGATACATTTGATACTGATACAATATTAACCCCCTTGGATACAAAATATTATTTATATACAAAATGCCAGCATTCTGCAGTTCTCTCCCTCCCAACTGCTACTTCCTCATGCTCTAACAGTCAAAAATAAACAATAGCCATTTTGATTTTTATCTCTAGGGATTTGTTGTATGAGCCCCACTTTACCAGCTACTACAATAAGTAGGAGGGAGGAAGGAAGAGCATGAGGGAGTGACAGCTGGGAGGGAGATCACAGTGAAATTTTAGTATTTAGCACATAGCTGTGTCAGCCCATACTGTCTAACTTGTGCATTGATGGGAGTGTGAAGTCCTGTGGCATGCTAGCAATTAACATATCTGCTTCCATGGAAAGAAAATCCTAATTACCGATATGAATTTTACCCTGCCATTGTTCAAGAGACATAATCTTTCATCAATCCTGGATGTGATATCCATGGAGGCAGACATACCAGTTGCTAGCAGAACCATGTAACCTCAAACACTGCTCAAAACACATAGTATCAAACTCTGCTCAAAACACATGGCAAGATTAACCCTTTAAGGATAAGAGGGGTTATGCAATGCATTGCTTTGCAATTTCTGCAAACCCCTCTGATCTTTAATGGGTTAAGTAGGCCTATCACTGCCTGCTTCACTTGGAAAATCTTACCTCTGGAATAAAGGGACAGGAGAAAAATGTTTAGTGGTCATTAGTATGTGTTAAACATGGATACAACAATGCAGAATGAAATTAAATGGGACACAACCACGCAGCATGGAATTACATGGGACACAACCATGCAGCATGGGACACATGGATATTACAAGGACACAACTATGCAGCATAGCATTACATAGGACACAACCATGCAGCATGGGACACATGGGAACTACAGGGACACAGCCATGCAGCATGGAAATACATGGGACACTTGGGAATTACAGGAACACAACCATGCAGCATAGGACACCTGGGAATTACAGGGACAAGACCATGCAGCATAGGACACATGGGAATTACAGGGACACAACCATGCAGCATAGGACACATGGGAATTACAGGGACACAACCATACAGCATGAAATTACATGGGACACAACCATGCAGCATAGGACACATGGGAATTACAGGGACACAACCATACAGCATGACATTACATGGGACACAACCATGCAGCATGGAAATACATGGGACACAATCATGCAGCATGGGACACTTAGAAATTACATGGGACACAACCATGCAGCATGGAAATACATGGGACACAATCATGCAGCATGGGACACTTAGAAATTACAGGGACACAACCATGCAGCATGGGAATACACAGGACACATGGGAATTACAGAGACACAATCATGCAACATGGGACACATGGGAATTACAGGGAAACAACCATGCAGCATGGAAATATATGGGACACATACGAATTACAGGAACACAACCATGCAGTATAGAAATACATTGGACACAACTATGCAGCATGGAAATACATGGGACATATAGGAATTACAGGGACACAATCATGCAGCATGGGACACATGGGAATTACATTGGACACAACCATGCAACATGAATGACATGGGTCTTACAGGGACACAACCGTGCAGCATGGAAATACATTTGTATGAACCTCTCAGTATGGATTTATTTTTGATTGCGAAGATTAGTCATATTTATAAATGAGGAAAGTCAAATTTAAAAATATGTCTCTGCAAAAATTTGCTAACGGTAATTTTTTTTGCATACATAGCTTATACACTATGACTATATAATCCCATTAAGAACAGGGTACACTTGCCGATTAGATATAATCACTAAATTTACCTTCATTTTTGGCTCAGTTAACGAAATTCATTATACATACATTGCAACACAATTCTTTTTGGACAAGACCATTTCTGCTCCACTTTTCAAAAAAGCCATCTGATTGGCATTAGTACTTAGCAAAAATGTTGTTAAATATTTATTTACAGTGCTATGTTGTTTGGTGATATTTTTAACCCCTTAATGACCAGCTGCAGCAGAACGCGGCCAGCAGTTAAGGCCATTGGATACCGGGGTCCCCGCGAAGCATACAACCGCATAGGCACCCCGGAATTCCATAACGTGCCAGGACCACCACTGGTCCTTAAGTCTTGGCATACAAGGGTCGTTATGGGGTTAAAAACACTATCATTAAACCACCAGTTTTACACATCCACTTCCACATAGAACTTTACTCATCAACCTAAATAGTGACAATTCTGGAGAAAACCAACTACACCATAGGGAAGAAATAAAAATCATACACATTACCATTGATTTAGTGGGGGTTTTAACCCTTTGAGTGCCAGAGGGGTACGCAACACATGGCAGAGAAATGTGCTGCATATCCCTCTGGTACTCAAAGGGTTAATCTCTTGAATGCTAGACAGAAAAATCTAAAGAATTGTGAAGCAATGCATTGGAGACCTTGTTAGCATTTAAGCTGTTAAAAACCCTATTTAAATTAATTAGTATTTTAACACCCCGCCCCCCCACAGTGCAGTTGGTTTTCTCCAGAACTGCGCAATTGCACCTCTTTAGCCTGATGAATGAGGCCTTAAGCAATTCTGGGGTAAACTATCTGCATTATGGGTGGGGGGATAAAATTATAATTGATTAAACTCTCTAACAATCAAGGAGTTAAAATGTCATTTTAAACAACGGAGATTTGGAAATTATTGCCTGTCCCCCCTATTGTGCAGATGGTTTTCCCCATAACTGTTTGTACTGTTTGTACTGATACATAAGGCCATAGATGTCCATGCTGTAATATCCTCCTATATAATAATTAGCTAGGATGTTTGTCAGAAGCCGTCATGCGCAGTAGAGACTGTGCGTGTTCAGGGAGTAACTACTGCGCATGAAGCGGCCGCTTAACCCTTTGAGTGCCAGATGGGTATGCAACACATTTCAAAACATTGTGTTGCGTACCCCTCTGGCACTCAATGGGTTAACATTACCCGGACCTTGGCCCGTGTATACAGGCTTTTACACTAGTAGGTTCATAAAGCATACAGAGCATATTCATCTGTCCTTAGATTTTCAGTTTGCAGATAAGTAAATTTAACCCCTTGAATGCCACAGAGGCCTCCAAAGCATCTAAAGAGCTAAAATAGTAATTAATCGAACAAACTCAGTGCTTTTATACATTTACTATCTCTAGATGGCCATTGCTGATATTGGCTAATTACATACTTTAGTTGGAACAAATGTAACTAGCAAACACAGTGAAACGACAAAGGGATAATGTAATTTTGTGTTTTCATAACCTAAGGCGTAAATATATAATGAAGAGGTTATGGGCAGGATATAAGTTATTTGGAGCCTTTTGTGTCAATACTTTGGATAATAGAGGGATATAACTATGTCACTGTGCAACACCAGGGCTGATTTACACTTATTAGAACTACTACAGAACTTGTTTCCTTGGAAGAAAAGGGCATCAGAATGGTTCTTATAGATTCATATTAAACCTAATTTGCATGTTCCACTCATCTATTCACAGCCTCTGCAGAATACGAGGAGATCATATTTATGTCCTAATTCGTGGAAAACTTAATGAGGCTCATGTACTGAAAAGAACTACAGCAATTCTGGAACAAACCAACTGCATCATAAGGGACAAATACATATTCTCCAAATGCACATATATTTAAATGGGAATTTTAACTTCTTCAATGATAGATGTCTACAACACATTGCCTCACATTCAGTCCAATTTAAATGAAAGGGAATTAAGATTAGTCGCCTATGGAGCCGTTGGTTTTCACCAGAATTACTTCAGTTCAATAACTTCCTTCTCTTCATTAAGGCTATAGCCCTAAACCAAACAAAAAAAATAATTAGATTTTATCTTGTTCCACTGACAATCCCTTGATGCTCACAGTAATTCATTTTCAATATATAAAATAGGCCTCTAAAGTACTTTTTAAAAGTCAACACAACTTTCATATCCAAGATCTGCAGATGGTTAGAGAGAGCTCCTGCAGTTTGCTAAATGGCTAAATATTAGCCTGGCAGCACCCCTGACTGACAAAATTTAACATATTGAAAGGAGCACAATCTAGTGGAACTTGGATTTCTTATAGTAATAAATCGTTAAGTCAACATTTTCTGGAGTACATTTTATATTAAAAAAAAACGGTAAAAAAAAAAAAATCAATTTAACAATTACAAAATACAAATCAACCTAGAACTTAGCCAGTAAAAGGCCTAGTGATGCCGAGCCTCTGACTGGCTGATGTTTATCCAATAGGCAGGGGTTTGCACTTACATTGTAATTAGGAAAATGTGTACTGGGTTGTGTCTCTTGGAGGCTCAAGAAAGCAAATTATTACATTTTGTTTCTACTGGTATTTGAAAATCCAAAATGGTACCTAGAGATGCATTGTTGAATATAAGGATGTATGGGTATTAACCCATCATCTTTGAAGGATAAAAAACATAAAATATAAATAAAATCCTAAAGTGGAATGGTCAAGGCACTTAGGGCTTGCAGGGAAAGTGGAATTATTGAAAACACACAGACAAACATACATCTTGATAAAATGTTATCTATATTTGACACCCCACCCAAAAGAGGAGGGTATGAGGTACAGAAGAAGTCAATGGTTCCACTTACTATTGCCCCTACCATCCCAAATTGCATTAATATGCTGTGCTTTTCATGCATTGTGATCATTGTGATCAAGCCTGTCAGGGTTTTTGAATTATGAATGATTAGATGCCAATAAAGATGACCAATAACCAATCATAAAATCAGTCCCTCCCAACTAGTTTGTACAAGGCGATAATACAACATATATTTAAATTATATCAGTAATAATGCACTTGGTTAATAAAATATAAAAATTATTAACACACACTAATTATAGAAATAACACAATAATAATACATTGATTGAACTTAAATACACTAAAATAACAATACCTTTGATCAACAGTAATTAAAATGCAGTTACAGGCTTTGTAAGAGATTTTGCAGTTTGAATCAATGCACCAAAATATAGACACAATCCAAGGGACATTCACCTAGAGCCATACAGTGACATCAATACCACAATCCAATGAATCAGAGTAACCAACTTTCCTTCAGAACTAGATATCTACCTTAAAGCCAAATACTTCACTAGATATCTAACCTTACCAAAAGTCAATAAACATATGCCTAGAATACTATTTATATAGTCTTCTCTTAGCTACTTAATACCTCTGCATAACATGTGTAGGATAATATATGATTAATTGAATATTCTACAATAGAGGAAATAGTATAATTTCCATTTATAGTCTGTATTTTCTGTCTGCAGTTAGAAAATATAACACTACTAAAATATACTCTATCCTTAAACTTTAAGGCAATATAATCATTTGATTTACCATATAAGAATGAAGGAATTAAAACAAATTAAATAGATACAGTTAAGACAGGCAATATTTACCAGTTTTTAACTAGATCTGAAACTGCTCTCTGAAGTATGGTAGGGTCACTCTGCCTTTTCCTTTCCTGGCCTTTTCCTTCCTCTCTTCCTGGCTCTTGGGATCCCCCTTTGGCTTTTGGCTCCCCTTTTTATCTACCATTCCCACATGTAAAGTGGATAACTCCCATAAGGTGTGGCGAATATGTGTCCTGATTTCATTGGTTACCTGAGACACCTCTTTAGTTAATATTTATTAGGATATGGTTACCTTTGTTCACCATATGGTCCAGTTAGTGGTGTCCTTAGCCCACAAATTTAACAAGGATCATATTATATATATTATATACATATATATACCCTTTACGTTTTCAGTTGATATATTCAATTCCCTAAAAAAAGAGAAACCCAGATTGGAACATATGAACCAAAACTTCAAGGATATCCAAGATCCAACATATATCTTAATTCTTGATAGTTGTACACATATATTTCATTTGTAATAAGTTATTTTATTTATTTGGAATAAATCTTATTATAAACATGATCTTCTATGATAGATTAGAGTAGACTATGAGCATTTCTATATTGTGAATGCAGAGAATACATTTTTGTAAAATGATTCTAAGATCACATCTAGCTATAGCATTCACATATAATAGACAGCAATCTATATTAATTAAATGGATATCAGCATAGATGTGTATACCCCGGTATACACATGTACACACACGCACCCACATCTATACTCATATATTTATACACACACACATATATTGGTGTATACGTATTTAATCCATTTAATCACTCATAAGGGAAAATGTAACGTCTGACGGTGCTAGCTATGTGCTCTTAATGTTTAAACAACAACACTAATGCCAACACACGTGTGTCCACAGCCGCCGCAGAATGCCCTTCCTCACAAAGCCTAGCCAAGAAACACAACAAGACCTCCAGCTGCCATCATCGGAATCCGGTCCGCCCACAGCCTCCACCAAACCAAACCACTCTTGCCAGCAACTCTGGTATTTCACCCAAGTCCTTGGGGCTTCCAACCACTCAATCATGTTACCAAGGATCTGGCCAGCACATCCCATAGGTAATCCAGGTAGACCTCCACTGACACGTCCAGAGCTAATGCCCTGAAGAGGTCGAACTGAAAACAAGAGTGGGAATCTGCAATTAAATGCAGGTAACTGAGCACTTGCCTAACCCTACTGTAGTTGTCGAGTGACAGGAGCATCGCTCCTAGTCCCACTGGTGTTGACCCCGGAGGCAGGGTTCTCACCTGGTTTTTGTCCCAGCTTCCATCTGCGGAAGGATTTGGAGAAAGGGTGGGTGTCACCACAGCTGGAGCACTAATGCTCTAAGCAACACCCCACATCACACTTGCACTGGCTGTAGTTGAACAGTGAGGCATTAGTGAAGGTAGCGACATGGAATGGACAAAGGAGAAGGAACCCCTCACCGTGCCGCTGCTACTCAAAATGGCTGCAGTACCACAATTCCCCACAGTCAGTATTTCCTGTCCACCTCCTCTTTTTCCGACGTCACCCACTCTCTTCCTGTCTGACGTGCTCTGTCAGGCTCATTCTGCCTAAGATGCACTTCGCTTCTTGTTTCCAGGAAGCTTTGAGCAAGCACCGCTGCAAGGAAGAGGACACCAGGTGATAACAACAGGTGAACTGAACAATGGATCAGGCCACAGGTAGGGCAACCAGTAATCTCTGGCCTGGACTATGACAATTTGTTTGTCTTTTACAAAATACAAATGTGTAGTTATTTTTGCTTGCAAAAGGATCAGGCCCCAATCTGGTCAGTGGGTGCAAAGAGTTCACTGCAGACTACAATGACTGTACACCAAAGAGCATTGGGCATTATGCATAAGAGCAAAGTGGACCATTTCTTAGGCAAACAATCTCCACAATAGGTGAAAATAAAATTCTGCTTGGGTAAATGGGGTTTTAAATCCCTTGAATGCTTGAAAGGTCTCCTCCAATGCATTACAAAGTATTCAAGGGGTTAAAATCCCATTTCTCCCCTATACTGTAGCTGGTTTGCTCCAGAATTGCTCCGCTTTTATACAAAAGGCCCATTGTGTTTGCAGCCAGTGATGTGCAGGAGGTTTAATTTTCTCTCTGCAGGGATCTCCACTGAAAGGGAACTGTGAATCTCCTTTAACCCCATAAGGACCAATGACATGGAAGAACTGACACTCAGTTTGGTCTTTTGAGGACCAGTGATTGACCTGATATATTATGGTTGAATGATCACAGCTCTTCTCAGAATTTGGGGCACATGGCAGTTTCCTACTTTGCCTAATGGAAAATCTGGCCCTGATCTCTATATGTGACCTCTCCTAATTAAAAATTGATCTCCACCCAGCAATTTACAGTCTTTCAAACATGTTTTACTTAAATGTCCAGTATGATTCTCTGCTGCATAAAATTACCCTTCATCAGTCTTCCTACTATTCAACTTACACAAGTTACTTCGAAGGAGTCCAGCTACACAGTGATGGACACCTCATAGTGATCTCAACAGATATTATACAGTGTGGATAGATAGATAGATAGATAGATAGAAAGATAGATAGATAGATAGATAGATAGATAGATAGATAGATAGATAGATAGATAGATATTCACCTCCAACAACAAGAAGAATAGGGGAAACATGTCAAAAGACCGAAAGATCTTAGCGATGCCTGTAGCAATGAAGGAATCTGAAACATGTAGACAGTCAATTGCCATTGTACAATAAATGTAATACTTAGTATTTACTGTCTGGCAGCTAGAATGATTGAAACCTCATTCATGTCAAGTTCTGTGTGACGCACTGTTATCTTTTCATATATTGCTGCATTGCAAATCAGGCAGCTGAGCATCTGTGTCTCTTCTGCTTAATCTTCAATAAAGGAGCAAGGGTGACAGGCATCCCATCTCTCCTTCTACATTCAACCAGCATCATGACACTTTGCACAATTCAACCTTGTTACTTGGCTGCTGAAAGGATAGCTATCTTTCCAATGGTTAAATCTTTTTTTCCAGGTACACAAACCACAGTTTTGAGCTTCTGATATATAGAAATATGTGTTCTATAAGTTCTTAGCACTTTCTCTGTTTGAAAACTAGTGATTCTTTTCTTCAATATAATATTCACCTGTCACTTCCTTTTCTACATTTCTACTTTCTACATTTTTCTACTTTCCCCATTGCCATTTGTGCATCTGACTAATTTGGAAACAACATATTTTTGCTAATATTATGGCAGTCTTATAAGGGCTGATGTCAGGAATCCTGGGGCCCAGCATAAACATAAAGCCATCCTCATGACCACACCTATTTGCACCACAGCCTGGAAGTATATATGTAAAGATGGAGGCTCTGGAACCTACTATGTGATATGATATGGAATGGAGAACAGTGTTTTCTAGTTCTCTGATACATTACCTAGAGAATATACTTAGAAAGGGGGCCCACCAGGAGATTCTCCAGAATACAGACTGGTCAACTGTGGGACACATCCCAGGGGCTGTGAGGGCTTCTATGTCTGATCAGGAAGGAGGACCCCTTGCTTAGCCAGCCCACACACACGTAGGCACTGCCTGTAACCCCTCGACAGCAGCCCTGACTGATGTATTAAGTAGAACTGGATCAAATCAGGGCACACCAGCTGAAACATAGGGGACAAAGAAAAAAACCTCTATTGATCTAAATGAGTCTTCTAAGCCCTTGAATGTTATTGAGGTCTCCAAAGCATTGCTGCAAGTTCTCGGAGGCTGATGTGCTAATAAGAAATGAAGGAACAGATATTCCCTTTGATCTGAATGGGACTTGTAATCCATTGTGTGGTAGAGATATCTCTAAATGGTTCTCATTATGTTTTTGGTCTCTTTAGCATGTATGAGGTTAACCCACTGAAACATTATTTGCCTAACTGTTGACCATTCTCATAAGAGCTCAAGGAGGCTGATATGCTAAGGAGAACTGCAGCAATTCTGGAACAAGCCAACAGCATCATGGGGAAAGGGTAAAAATGTCCATCAATTTAAATGTGGATTTTAACCCATTAAATTGTAGAGAGGTATCTGATACATGGCTTAGCAATGTGTTCAAGAACTCCTTTGCATTCAAGGGGTTAAAAGACCCATTTAAATCAACAGGACAATTTATTTGTCCCCTCTGATGCAGTTATCTTGCTCCAACATTTCTTAGTACAGGAGCCCCATTGGTTCTTAGCTCTGGTCCTTTGGACACCAACATGTTGGGGGAGATTCATAAGTGGTGATTAAGAGGTGATAAAGTGGAAATGGCTTGTCTAGTTTATCACTTCTACAGTTCCTATGTTAGTCTATGGAACCTGTGCACTAAGATTTCTTCAACTTTGGAGATCATAGCAAACAGGCTCCGTAGGATAACATATGAATTGGAGAAGTGATAAACTGGAAAAGTTATATCCACTTTATCACCGCTTAGTGAATCTCACCCGTCATGTTTTATGGATATCCCTAATTAAGCTCAGTCACAATGACTGATCTACTGATTAACCACTTGTGATTTAGGAAGAATACTCTTAGCCCATTGAGTGCCAAAGGGGTAGGTAACGCATTGCTTTTCAATGTGTTGCCTAGCCCTCTGGCACTCAAAGGGTTAAAACCTGAGTTGTTTGTGTCCTTACCAAGTAAGAGCAAATTATTCAGAAAGTTTGGATTTAATGTGAAGACCTCAGGCACTGCTACAGCATGGGATGAAGAAGACCACTGCACGCAGTGCTCAGTGATTCACAGTGGTTCACCTGGCCTCTTAATTCATATTCATAACACAGGCAGGATCAAGCGCTTGTTGGAATAATGCTTTTAAAGTGATCTTGCTTGTGTTTATTTGAAGGGATGCCATCTCAACATCACAAGGAGTTTTGGAGTCCAGCCCTTCATCAGGTATAAAGACCCTGTAATATTGTGATGTTGGGATACACAGAAACAATATATTTTTTTGATGAGTAACAGTTTTCTGCTTCTTTCTTGTCTCATGAAAACGCATGTTTCATACAAATTCCAAACTTACAGAATCAGTTGGCTCATTCCTAGTCTTAGGTTAACTTTATGTTGACTTTCTCCAGGTCTCTACATTTGGGAATGGTACAGTAGCTTTCATTGTTCACCTTTTTGCATCATGAATCTCTCATCATTTTAAATCCTCTAGATGGGTAATTACCATTCATACTTCCTCACGTTTGTAGTATTCATTGTTTTTATAATGAACACAGCTGTTGCTCAGAATTCGGGTTACTGGGACAGACTGCTGCTGTGATTAGCAGGATCCTTTCATCTCTGCTGTAAGCTTTTACATTAAAAAATTCAGGGAAAAGAAAGTAAGAAAAAATACACTTAATTGTATGTTATACCAGCTGTAATCTAGTAAAGCTTTTCTTTTTTCCTCTGTTTACTATCAACAAAGGCGTTCTTCACTTAAAGGCATTAACTCCTTATTAAAGATGACTCCCACTTGACTCATCTGAGGATACTTATAGGGTACAATGGGAACAGGAATTATTGTCTCTTTTCTCTGATCATTCCATTTGATTTGAGGAAGGCAAAATGCAGATTCCCAGACACAGATGAAAGCTGAAATTTTCCTTATTAAGGCTACATTCTCACACATTATAAATCTGACCATTTTAATGCTAATGTTAAGCACTAATGAACCTTAATGATCACCCCCATTCTCTGGCTGCTTTTCCGTGGCTATTTTTATGTGCTATTAGTGCTGAGAATATAATCAAGCTTGGATATGCATTGTGCTTGTAGAATATGTTCAGTTCTGCTTAAGTATGTTAACCCCTCAGATACTAGAAAAATCTCCCACCAAGGCTTCACAATGCATTGAAGAACTCTCTAGCATCTAATTTATTTAATTAAACAAACATATAATGGCTGCTGGGCAGGAAAATAACAGATGCAGTCAATATCAGATAAATATAAGGTGATGCATTTGGGAAATAAAAACAGGCATATTATATGCTAAATGTGGAATTGTCAGGAGTAAACTTAATAGAGAAGTAATTTGGAGTACTGTTAACCTGAATTTCTCAACCATGGTCCTCAACTACCCCTGTATGGGTTTAAGGATTTCCCTTCCTGAACACAGATGAACTGATATGATTGAAAGATCCACTTCAGAAAACCTGTACTGTTGGGGGTATTTCAGAATAACAGTTGGGAAATTCTGCTGTAGACAACACACTTTGCATCAGTACATAATGTCTTGCAGCAGCTGCAAAGTCAAGCAATTTTTTAGAAGATAGATTGACGGGAAAAAAGTATAATTATTGCCTCTGTACATATTCTTTGTAAGTCTTCACCTTTAGTACACAGTTCAGGTTTTAGTACCAATCAGTACAAATATATTATAGCTCAGTATAGATGTCAGATGGACAACGGCATTCAAAAGTGAATGGAAGACGTTTGTTATGAGAAGAGGTTCTCTAATATGGAGGATCTGTAGTAACGCAAGAAAACCAAGAGAAAACCAAATAGTTTATTTGTGTATTAGTTATTAATAACACTCAGCAGGAGAAATTAAAATATATTGCACTCACATTTGCCCAACATGGGCCTTATGCATCCAAACGGTCCCTTCCTTTATAGCCAATTGTGCTTTGTCCTCTTGATCTCCAACCAATGTTCCTGGGTACGCTGTAGTTCCAGATGTTAACCTGGCAGTAACTGGCAAAACATTATTCAATGGTGATGGTGTTTTTAATTCTCAGAGAGATGGAAATGGCTATAGATTCACAAACCTCTCAGTCATCAATAGATGACTCGTGGAGAGGCATTGAGGATGCCAGTTCTAGTGGGATACTGAGGGACTGAGTGGGGGAAAAACACAGAAGGTGTGAAAAAGACCTGTTACCTCAGTGAGTGGCATAAATACAAATCCAAACATGTTTTTGCAGAGCTACAATCTGATTTACCTAGAAAAAGCAGGGAGTAGGTAATATACAGAAAGAGTATATAAACTGGTGCAAGGACAGTGAGATTGCACTGGCCCCACCCACAAATCTGAATGCAGATGTGGCCAGCATAGCTGAGGCACCCATCAAATTCTGAACCTCTAGGCTGTTGCCTAATCTACCTATTGGAAAATCCATTCCTGTTTACAGTGCTTATATTGCACCCCGTTTGAAAAGTGTTACCTTATGTTGCCTCATAGTCTGGAATAGAAAGAAAGAAAGAAAGAAAGAAAGAAAGAAAGAAAGAAAGAAAGAAAGAAAGAAAGAAAGAAAGAAAACCACATACTTGACTGGCATTTTAAAGATGTTGAAGCTGTCCAGTACACAAACCCTTTATATTCTATTATTTGATTTTGTTGTGGGAGTGAACCATTAACTAAATTACAGTAGGTTCCATTAATCTTTTTAAGTGAGGCTTCTTGGCCCTCTATGGTTTTTATGTCCTGTGTATTAGTAATATATGCAGAGAAATATGAGAGTCATAAATTGTTATAAACCTATGCTGCTGAACTGACTCAGCACAAAACCAAAAGGGGAAGTACCTGATGAGACGTAAGAAAGAACCGGATGATTTATAGCCTCTGCATACAACAGTTTATTCAATAACGTGCTATTTGTTTAAATGACTATAATGAATTATTTAGCAGAGCGGGTGCTGTGGAATCCCAGAGCTTACGCAAAAGTACAAGGGTTTCACAGGACAAATGTCAGCACTTTTGGACAGTGGAACACGGGTGGAGTGTCAGGCAGGTGTATGATTGGTTCTTTGGCTATCAGGGGAAGGTTGAAATATTTCAAACAGTGCAATTTTGTTTCCTGCTAGACGCCACTTGCAATAGCCACTATACGCAAGCCACACTAACCTAACCACACTAACCAAAAAAAACCCAGTACAATTACATGGTGACTAAACAGTAGACTAAATGATAATTAAGGGTTTAGGCTTTGTCAACATAGGCAATATCAACGTGCCAGATTTACATCCCAGGCTCCTCTAGGCAAGGCACTCTAGATGCCGTTAGCACTTGGCCACACCACTGTTCTTCACATGACCCCACCAACAGTCCCGTCCACTGTTCCCTGGTACAGAATATACCTTTAGGCTATAAAATACAATCACAAAAAAAAAGATTTTAACCCCTTTGCTGCTAATTAGCGCTCCAATACATTGTATTGCAATACATTAGAGACCTCTCGCATATCCAAGGTGTTAACCCTTTGAGTGCCAGAGAGGTCTGGCTATCTCTCTGGCACTCAAAGAGTTACATAGTAGCCAGTAAAAGGTTATATAAACTGGTGTGGGACAGTGACTTTGCAGTGGCAACACCTACAGTTCAGAATGTGGGTGTTACCAGCACAGCTGATGCGCCCCTCAACATTTGGAGCACTAGACAGTTGTCTGCTCTGACCAGTAGGAAATCCTGTCCTGAATCTCAACACAGTGTCATAGCTTCTGGTCTGGTATTGACATGTCACTCCACACCCCCTACAGGTCTGACATATGGGAAGCTGTGCCCTAGGAGCATAACTGCAGGAGGCACAGAAGGTGCAGTTATGACTATATCCAGCATCAAGAGGGGCCAAATGACTGCACTCTCTGTCACTCAAACCTCATAGGATTCGCCTGTGTTTAATTGCACCTTTGTTCTGTGTTGAGCTTTAGATTTTTCACAAAGGCACAGTAAGTTCTGGTTAAGCACCTGGTGTGCACTTTAAATCTGCCTGCCAGCCCACATAAATGTTGACTTTATCTTATTGACTGGTGCCCACATGGTCCAGGCAGTGATTGGATCATTGTGAACATCTAAATGATTCAAGTCACTCATGTGAATGACATGCATGGTAACCCCATAAGCCTTTATGCAGTTCTTCACTGCTACAACTGTCCAGCAATCATTGCTAATTGCTGGGTAGTTTCAGCTAGATATAAATATGCATTATAATCACACATGGCAGTTAAATCAACACCCAGCAGCTCCATAGGGTGCAATTCACTTTATTGTAAATGCCTGTGAACTTGGATGGTGTCACCATATAACAGTTCCCCATATGAGCAAGGTCCTATGCAGAGAGCAAAAGATGAGTAATTCTGGAGCAAACCAGCTGCACAATAGATGACAAATAAATGGTTTCCAAATTATAATTGATATAAATGGGGCTTTTAATACCATGAGAGCAAGGTAAGTCTCCAAAACATTGGCATGAATGTACTACAGCGATTCTGGTGCTGGAATCAATTTTTGATCCCTATGTTTTCCTAACATCAGTGATGTGATTAAACCCCATTTCCCTGCACATGCTATGGGGCATATGTACAGGGCTTGCCGGCATTAAGGTCATAATGATGGTAGAGATTGTCCATTGGTATGAACTACAGTAATCATACTGTGTAGTGCATACCCTGGCCACCTAGTGTATTTAGAAGCTAACAACAATGGAGCTGCACTGGAGTTGTTGCACATTTATTCCATTGTGAAGAAATTCATTGGAGACCTCTCTAGCATCCAGTGGTTTAAAGGGATAGTAATACCTAAAATGTAAAAAAAAATATGTTGTAGGGTTTATCCCCCTGAGTAAAACAAGAGTACTCCCACTGCTGAAAGATGTTTCATTCAAAAGTTATTAATTTTCAAAGTTGAATTTTTTAGGTGCAATATCACAGTGGCCTGAAATTGTACACTGGCGCTGTTGCTACACCATCCTATGGAGATTTATGGTCCTGAGACCAGAGCTGTCCATAGGATCGTGTAGCAACAGCGCCACTGTACAATTTCAGGCCACTGTGATATTGCACCTAAAAAATTCAACTTTGAAAATTAATAACTTTTGAATGAAACATCTTTCAGCAGTGGGAGTGCTCTTGTTTTACTCAGGGGGATAAACCCTACAACATATTTTTTTTACATTTTAGGTATTACTATCCCTTTAAATTGTTTGAATGTTGTTGTTCCATGGAGATCTCAAAGGAATCCCAAGGGCTCCACTGCAGCAAGAAATGTGAAGATGTATGAAGGAAAAGTGGTACAGTTCTGGAGCAAACCAAATGCACCATATTAATTAATGTAATCCCATTGATTTAAATGGGGGCTTTTAACCCTTTGAATGCTAGAGAGGTCTTCATTATACATTGGAGATTTCTCTTCCACTGAAGGGATTAAAAGTCCCATTGAAATCAATGGAAATTCTAACTGGGTCCCTATGGAGCAGTTTGTTTGCCCCAGAATTGCACTGCTAGGCCCCTCACCCCCTAAACCCTGGTTAAAGGGTTATAATCTCTTTAAGTGACTTGGGGTGATCAGTTAAGTTTTCAATCCTTATACCACCCCCAAAATATAAATGAGATTCACATGACTAAAAGTAGCACTGAGAAAATTAAAGATAATAAAAAAGCCCTTTGTATTGGCCCAGTGGTTCTACGGGTCAATTTATAATCTTCCCCTGCAGGTGCTATAAGGTGTTTTCCACTGTGTGATCATAGCTGTCCATAGCATGATGTAGCAACAGCACCACTACAATTTCAGACAATTTAGATATTGCTCCTAAAAAAAACCTCTGATCTGCAATAATTTGTGAATAAAGCACCACTCAGCAGTGGGAGTGCCCTTATTTTCAGAGGAGGATAAACTCTACAGTAATTTTTTTTTTTCACAAACTACGTGCTATTATGCTTTTACTGCCAGCCAGCCCCTTACCCTACTCCCATAGCATGGGCAGGGAAATAGAGTTAAATCAGTCCATTTCATCTACACTTTGTTTAATATATTGTGGTAAACAAAGCTGAGAGGAAAAGAATGAACAGAATCACCCACAGGCTGTTCTATAGCTCCTTGCAGCAAGTTGCATTATTGGGAGGATTTTGGGCATGGTATCTTAGTAAACTGACATCAGGCAGGCGTACGGGCTGAAAATTGAATCTAGTACCTGATTTAGCACGGAATCACTGTAATGCACTCACTAAAGCATCACTGCATTAGGATTAAAGGGACAGTAATGTTTCACAAAAACAGCAGCTCCAATTAATCTTCATTGTATTTGGGCCACGGAGAGTCTTATTTCAATACTGTCAGAGTTGTAGTTCAAGAGTAATTGAATGATAAAGGATCCCCCTCCCGCCCCTTTTACTTAGTGTAAGCCACCTCCCCTCAGATGTGAAATCTGGTCCTGGATCCAAACAGCTCACAGCAAGGGACAATCTTCTTACTGTGAGAATAAAGAAAACCCTGTCCCCCTTGACAGGTTTTTCAGTGTTTTCCTTATGCTCACTGAAGATTGTCTCTCTCTGAGATCTTGCTGCTGTGAGGTGAGCAGTGTTACATCAGTAAAAGGAGCAGGAGGGGGATACTTTACCATTCAATTACTCTTGAACTACAACTCTGACAGTATTGAAATAAGACTCTCCATGGTCCAAATACTAATATTAATTGGAGCTGCTTTTATTGTGAAACATTACTCTCCCTTTAAAGTCCATATTCAATTATCTAAAGAGGTGCAATTCTGCTGTAGAACAACTGCAGTATAGAGGACAGATATACAGTCCCAATAATTTAAATGGGGCTTTTAATTCTTTGCAGACCTCCATATTATTGAAGGGATTAAAACTCAATTTAAATGAATAGAAATGTAAGGGATTTTTATTGTCCCCCTATGATGTAGTTTCCACCTTTTTAAGTCACTGAATATGGCCCTAGATACTTTAGCTTTTATTTACGGCACAATTTGCATAATTTGTGTGTACATGTGTGTGGTGGGGGTTACGTCCATTAACCCTTTGAGTACCAGAGGAGTATGAATTGCACTCAAAGGGTTAACACAAGATAATTACTTGAACACTTTAAGGAACAGAGGGGTTTGGAACGCGTTGCAAAGAAATAAGTTGCACATCCCTCTGGGCCTTAAAGGGTTAAATTAAATTAAGATTAGCTGTTTTTTGGAAAGTGTAGCACTCAGCCATACTACTACCATACAGAAATAATATATATGAAAGTGTCTAGCATACAAAAATAGCATATACTCTATGAAAATAAAAGTGAGCTATATTTTCCTTTAACGCTTAAATACTACTCTGGTTGTCTGGAAACCATTTTTAACCCCTGATGGTCCATAGAGGTGTATAATGCATAGCTTCTAAATGTGCTGTACTGTCCTGAGGTCCTTAATGGGTTTAGGTGCCCTTGTGATCCAATTTATTAAGGCTGGTGTATTATGAACTGGAGCAATTCTTTGGCAAACCACCTCCACTAAAGTGGACAAATAAAAATTCCCCCAAAATCCCATTGATTTAAATGAGGCATTTATCCCTCTGAATAGTAGAGATGTCTCCAATGAATTGCTTCACAATGCACTGAAGATTCCTCTAGCATTGAAGGGGTGAAAAAGCCCCTTTTAAATCCATAAAAAAGGATGGTGCCAAAATAGGGTATCCTTTTAAAAGGTTGCACACAAAAGAACGTGCGACCACATGACCTTCACTATGTTGCCATGACAAAAATGGCGACATGGGAATCTCGCATTGCATGACAGAGCTAGATTCGTGTGTACTGCACATTGCATACAATAATTATAGAGCCGGTATAAAGTTAATAGTAAGAAATTGAGGTTACTTTAAGGGAGCTTCTACAATGTAGGTGACAGGGTCCCTTTAAATCCTTGCACAAAACATCTTCCCCAACTTCAGTATTTACCTGTTTTAGCCTTCACTGTCAACGGAGGATCTATCTAAAGCTCTTACCATCTCCACTCCACGTACTGTCATTTCACTTGCTATTCTGAGTCTGAGCACTGCCCCAGCTCTCTCTCCCCTTCTCTCTCCTCTTCACATTGTGGAAGCATTGTGCTATAATGGCTCAAAAACCAGCAAGAGGAGAAGTGAGAGCTGACAGTAAGCGGAGAGGAGATGGTAAGAGCTTTAGAAAGATTCTCAGTTGACGATGAAGGCTAGAGTAGGTAAATACTGAAGTTGGGGAAGATGTTTTGTGCAAGGATTCAAACGGACTCTGTCACCTACATTGTGGAAGCTCCCATAACATAACACCAATTTCTTTCTATTAACTCAGCTACCGGCTCTATGATTATTGTATGCAATGTGCGGTAAACAACATGAGAATCTTGCGCTGTCATGCAGTGCAAGAATCTCATGTCTCCATTTTTATCATGGCAACATAGTGAAAGTATCATGTGGTCTCATGCCTTTCTGTGTGCGACCTTTTAAAATTGAACCCCAAAATAACCTTTTTGATAAAATAAGTGAAAGCATGATAAAATAATCTCTGATATTTTATTGGCGATGTTTACGCTACCAGTGTCCTGATTTTTCTACTGCTAACACGGTACCACGTTTTACCTGTACAATAATCTGTTGCACTCACGTGTCCTTGGTCAGCGTTCACGTTAACAAAAATAAACCTGCGGGGAAAATATCCCGTCTCTGCTTTACGGAAATCCAAAAACAGCACTTCTTCCAACAGCCATATCATCACATGTCATTTATTAAAATAAAACAATAAAAGCTGAACTATCACATAGATATAACTCACCACCAATTCATTGTTAGTATAGCGGTAATCATTGAAATAGTATTAAAATGTTTATTAAGTAAGGCATTATTTGGAATCATAAGTTCGTATGAGACTCACCTCAACAGGACAGAGCAGACATTTTGGAAAGAGGGATCTTTGCACCTGCACTGTCTGTCCCTGTCACTTCACTGATTGGTTATTTGCCAAAGGGGGAGCTGCACTGTACCACACGGTATAGGCAGGCACAGACAGTGCAGGCGTACAGATCACTCTTTGCCAAGATGTCTGTGCTGTCCCATTGAGTGAGTCTCATACGAACTTATGATTCCAAATAACGCTAGCTCTTAATAAACATTATAACACTATTTCAATGATTACCACTATACTAACAATGAATTGGAGGACAATTATATCTATGTGATAGATCCACTTTAACCCTGTGAGTGCCAGAGGGATATGCAATGCATTGCATAGCAATGAGTTGTGCACCCCTCTGGCACTCAAAGGGTTAAGTAGATATGTAAAAATATTTTTAAAAAAAGCATTTCACAGCTATATGCAGAAAAGATTAGTAAGAAGTGTGCCCAATAGTGTAATACAATTTGATACACAATTAAAATAATAATGTACAATGGATACTCACATGTCAAGTTATTAGCAAAGGAACCAGGTGACAATGCATTTGCGGAGAGATTAACCCCTTCTCCGTTTGGGTAACTCCAGTGGCACAATATAGAAAAGTATAATCCAAGTGGCTGCAAGATTTAAAAAATAATGTATAAAAATATAATAAGGATATTTAAAAAAAAGAATATACCCAATGATTCTAGCACGTTTCGCCTCTTAAAATGCCTCTTTTTCAATGACAACAATATATTATACACTGTTTTATCAAGAATCAATTGCCTGTACTAACAAATAAAGGAGAATTCCCCACATTTCCAAGGATTTAAATGGGACTTTTAATCTTTGGAATGATAGAGAGGTCTCCAATGCAATGCTTCGCAATGCGGCCAAAACCTCTCTCTAGCATTCAAGGAAATTAAAAATGCCATTTAAATCCAGGGAATTTACATTTCTCCCCTGTGGTGCAGTTGATTTGGTCCAGAATTGCTTCAGTTCCTCAGAGTACATTAGTCTCATTGTACCAACATTTCAGGCTTTTGCAGTGTTAACACAAAACATGTCATTTGGACCATAACCCTTTGAGTGCCAGAGGGGTACACAACACATTGCAAACAGGGCCAGCCCAAGACATTGTGCTGCCTGGGTCCAAGGATAAAATGCTGACCCCACCAAAACCACACCCACCAAAACATGCCCACATCCATTATGTACATTTAACTCTTTGAGTGTCAGAGGGGTATGCAACGTATTGTTTGTGAGTGTATGTATGTCTGTATGTGTATGTTTCATAGTGTGTGCACGTGCATGTGCCTGAAAGAGCATGCTTTGGGGCAGCAAATTGCCGGCCCTGTCAAAGTGCCGCCTGGGTCCATGGACCCACCGGGACCCATGTAAGGGTCGGCCCTGATTGCAAAGCAACACGTTGCGTACCCCTGTGTCACTGACGTGATTAATAGTGTTGAGCGAGCATGCTCGGCCGATGCTCGGATCGGCTCGAGCATCGCTCTGCTCGGCACATGGCGGTACTCGTACGAGTACCGCATGTGCTCGCCCGCCATGTTCGGGTCTCCTCCCCGCACGTTTTGCGGCTGCTGCGCAGCCAATAAACGTGCAGGGAGGCTCTGACATCGGTGTAATGCCAGCAGCCATGTTGGCTGCTGGCATTACACTGATTGGCTGGCCAGAACCCGTGGTCAGGTGCTGTATAGCACCTGACCATCGAGTTCGGCTCAGTCTGAGCCAGGGAGAGCTGAGGATAGGAAGGGAAAGGCAGTGTAGGGAGGAAAAAAACAAAAATTGTGAAAAAAAAAGAACCAAAAGTCCTTTTTAGGACTACTGTGTGTGGGGGCAGCAGGTTATTTGGTGTGGGGGGAAAAAAACAAAAAAAAAAAAAAAAAAATATATATATTCTGTTTAGTGTGCAAAGTTGCAGATTAGAGCACATTCTGTTTAGTGTGCACAGTTGCAGATTAGAGCACATTCTGTTTAGTGTGCAAAGTTGCAGATTAGAGCACATTCTGTTTAGTGTGCAAAGTTGCAGATTAGAGCACATTCTGTTTAGTGTGCAAAGTTGCAGATTAGAGCACATTCTGTTAAGTCTTCAAACTAAAATATCAAAGTCACGTATTCCATTCAGTGTGCGTCGCCGCAGTTTAGCAGCACATTCTGAGTACTGTACAGAGTTGCAGAATAGGAAGAAATACTGTTAAGTCTTCAAACTAAAATATCAAAGTCACATATTCCATTCAGTGTGCTTCGCCGCAGTTTAGCAGCACATTCTGTGTACTGTGCAGAGTTGCAGAATAGGAAGAAATACTGTTAAGTCTTCAAACTCAAATATCAAAGTCACATATTCCATTCAGTGTGCTTCGCCGCAGTTTAGCAGCACATTCTGTGTACTGTGCAGAGTTGCAGAATAGGAAGAAATACTGTTAAGTCTTCAAACTAAAATATCAAAGTCACATATTCCATTCAGTGTGCTTCGCCGCAGTGTAGCAGCACATTCTGTGTACTGTGCAGAGTTGCAGAATAGGAAGAAATACTGTTAAGTCTTCAAACTAAAATATCAAAGTCACATATTCCATTCAGTGTGCTTCGCCGCAGTTTAGCAGCACATTCTGTGTACTGTGCAGAGTTGCAGAATAGGAAGAAATACTGTTAAGTCTTCAAACTAAAATATCAAAGTCACATATTCCATTCAGTGTGCTTCGCCGCAGTTTAGCAGCACATTCTGTGTACTGTGCAGAGTTGCAGAATAGGAAGAAATACTGTTAAGTCTTCAAACTAAAATATCAAAGTCACATATTCCATTCAGTGTGCTTCGCCGCAGTGTAGCAGCACATTCTGTGTACTGTGCAGAGTTGCAGAATAGGAAGAAATACTGTTAAGTCTTCAAACTAAAATATCAAAGTCACATATTCCATTCAGTGTCTTTCACCGCCGTTTAACAGCCTATTCTGTGTACTCTGCAGAGTTGCAGAATTATAAGAAATACTGTTAAGTTTTCAAACTCAAATATTAAAGTCACATATTCCATTCAGTGTCTTTCACCGCCGTTTAACAGCCTATTCTGTGTACTCTGTACAGTTGCAGAATTATAAGAAATACTGTTAAGTTTTCAAACTCAAATATTAAAGTCACATATTCCATTCAGTGTCTTTCACCGCCGTTTAACAGCCTATTCTGTGTACTCTGTACAGTTCCAGAATTATAAGAAATACTGTTAAGTTTTCAAACTCAAATATTAAAGTCACATATTCCATTCAGTGTCTTTCACCGCCGTTTAACAGCCTATTCTGTGTACTCTGTACAGTTCCAGAATTATAAGAAATACTGTTAAGTTTTCAAACTCAAATATTAAAGTCACATATTCCATTCAGTGTCTTTCACCGCCGTTTAACAGCCTATTCTGTGTACTCTGTACAGTTCCAGAATTATAAGAAATACTGTTAATTTTTCAAACTCAAATATTAAAGTCACATATTCCATTCAGTGTCTTTCACCGCCGTTTAACAGCCTATTCTGTGTACTCTGTACAGTTCCAGAATTATAAGAAATACTGTTAAGTTTTCAAACTCAAATATTAAAGTCACATATTCCATTCAGTGTGTTTCAACGCCGTTTAACAGCCTATTCTGTGTACTCTGCAGAGTTGCAGAATTATAAGAAATACTGTTAAGTTTTCAAACTCAAATATTAAAGTCACATATTCCATTCAGTGTGTTTCAACGCCGTTTAACAGCCTATTCTGTGTACTCTGCAGAGTTGCAGAATAGTAAGAAATACTGTTAAGTTTTCAAACTCAAATATTAAAGTCACATATTCCATTCAGTGTGTGTCACCGCAGTTTAGCAGCCTATTCTGTGTACTCTGCAGAGTTGCAGAATAGTAAGAAATACTGTTAATTTTTCAAACTCAAATATTAAAGTCACATATTCCATTCAGTGTCTTTCACCGCCGTTTAACAGCCTATTCTGTGTACTCTGTACAGTTCCAGAATTATAAGAAATACTGTTAAGTTTTCAAACTCAAATATTAAAGTCACATATTCCATTCAGTGTGTTTCAACGCCGTTTAACAGCCTATTCTGTGTACTCTGCAGAGTTGCAGAATTATAAGAAATACTGTTAAGTTTTCAAACTCAAATATTAAAGTCACATATTCCATTCAGTGTCTTTCACCGCCGTTTAACAGCCTATTCTGTGTACTCTGTACAGTTCCAGAATTATAAGAAATACTGTTAAGTTTTCAAACTCAAATATTAAAGTCACATATTCCATTCAGTGTGTTTCAACGCCGTTTAACAGCCTATTCTGTGTACTCTGCAGAGTTGCAGAATAGTAAGAAATACTGTTAAGTTTTCAAACTCAAATATTAAAGTCACATATTCCATTCAGTGTGTGTCACCGCAGTTTAGCAGCCTATTCTGTGTACTCTGCAGAGTTGCAGAATAGTAAGAAATACTGTTAATTTTTCAAACTCAAATATTAAAGTCACTTATTCCATTCAGTGTGTGTCACCGCAGTTTAGCAGCCTATTCTGTGTACTCTGCAGAGTTGCAGAATAGTAAGAAATACTGTTAAGTTTTCAAACTCATATATATTAAAGTCATATATATCGTGTAAGATGAAGAAGGCGGGTAAAAAGGGACGGGGAAGTGGACGTGATCCTGAAAGTTCAGGGCGCGGGTCAGGACGCGGAGAAACTGTGCCTGGTGCCAGAGCACAAGAAAGAAAGACATCCACCATACCTAGCTTCATGTCTGATTTCACAGGGCGTCGCAGGACATCACTCTCGAGGTCCGACCAGTGCGAACAGGTGGTCGGTTGGATGACAGCTGATACTGCTTCCAGTCGGTTAAGCACCACCCTGTCTTCCACCAAGTCCACTCTCAGTAGCCAAGAGTCTGGTCAACATAATCCTCACTCTGATCATCCTTCCTCCCACCATACACGGTCTGGTCAAAGAAGTGATCCCACACTGGGATATAGTGATGAGCTCGTCTCATCACCAATCCTTCATTTGACCCTCTCTCCAAGCACGCTTGCAGAGGAACATGACATCTTGTGCCCTGATTCACAACCTCTAGAGGCTACCCAATCACAAGAAGATGACAGATGTGAACGGCATTTAAGGTCAAAGGAAGTAGTGGATGATGATGATGATGATGATGAGACACAGTTGCCATTAAATCAACCACTATTTCCGTCTCAAGACCTTGTTGAGGAGAATGTTATACAGTTGTCAATGACTGAGTATGTGGTGGGATCAAGACTTGAGGAGGATGATCAGAGTGAGGAAGTGGAGGAGGACTTGGTGGACGATGAGGTGACTGACCCCACCTGGGAAGGTGTAGAGCCGAGCGATGACAGCAGTCCTGAGGGTGAGCCATCTGCAGCACCGCAACAGGCTGGAAGAGGCAGTGGTGTGGCTACAGAAAGAAGGCGGACCGCACCAAACCGGCCCGCAAATGTTCCACAGAGCACCCCCTTGCGTAAATCTACCTTGCCAAGGGGTAGGTGTTCCGCGGTATGGCGTTTTTTTAAGGAAAGTGCGGACGACAAAAGAATTGTAGTTTGCAACCTGTGCCACACCAGAATGAGCCGAGGCATGAACACTAGAAACCTCACCACCACCAGCATGATCCGACACATGGCATCCAAGCACCGTAGTAAGTGGGAGGAACGCCTGGATCGCCCATCTGTGTCTGCAGGCCACACCACTGCCTCCTCTTCCCCTGTTTTCGGTGCCGGCCAATCGCCTGTCGAAGGCGCAGGCCCGCATACCTCCCGCCCTGCACCTGTACCATCTGAAGCACCATCAGCGACCACATCCACTTCCCTGTCCCAGCACAGCGTCCAAATGTCGTTACCCCAGGCATTTGAGCGCAAGAGAAAGTACCCAGCCACCCACCCACAGGCCATAGCACTAACCTCACACCTTTCAAAATTACTGGCCATCGAAATGCTGCCATTTAGGCTTGTGGACACTGAGTCCTTCCGCAGCCTGATGGCAGCAGCTGTCCCTCGGTACGCGGTCCCCAGCCGCCACTACTTTTCCCGGTGTGCCATCCCCGCATTACACCACCATGTGTCCCGTAACATCACCCGTGCCCTGACCAACGCAGTTACTGGGAAGGTCCACTTAACGACTGACACATGGACAAGTGCTTGTGGCCAGGGACGCTACATTTCCCTGACGGCACACTGGGTGAATGTCGTGGAGGCTGGGAGCGACTCGGACCCTGGGATGGCACGGGTGCTACCCACGCCGAGGATTGCGGGCCCTACCTCCATCAGGGTTTCCACCAGCACCTACGTTATTGGCTCCTCCTCCTCCGTTTCCACCTCCGAATTCTCTACACACACCGCCACTCCCCCATCAGCCAGTAGCTGGAAGCAGTGTAGCACTGCAGTGGGGAAGCGTCAACAGGCCGTGCTGAAGCTGATCTGCCTTGGGGACAAACAGCACACGGCCTCAGAGCTGTTGCAGGGGATTAGTCACCAGACCGAGCAGTGGCTCTTGCCACTCAACCTGCAACCAGGCATGGTTGTGTGTGATAATGGGCGTAACTTGGTGGCGGCTTTGGAGCTCGGCAAGCTCACACACGTACCATGCCTAGCGCATGTATTTAATTTAGTGGTGCAGCGATTTCTAAAAACCTACCCCAATGTGCATGATCTCTTGACCAAGGTGCGCCGCGTGTGTGCACATTTCCGTAAGTCATCTACAGCTTCGGCCGGCCTGTTGAAGCTGCAGCAGCGCTTACAATTGCCAGCTCACCGGCTGCTGTGTGACGTGAGCACGCGCTGGAACTCCACCTTCCACATGTTGGCCCGGCTTTGTGAGCAGCAGAGGGCAGTAGTGGAGTACCAGCTGTTACACGGTCGTCGCCTCTCCGTTCAACTTCCTGTAATCAGAAGTGAGGAGTGGGAATGGATGTCAGACCTCTGCGAGGTTTTACGCAATTTTGAGGAATCGACACAGATGGTGAGCGGCGATAACGCTATTATCAGTGTAACCATCCCACTTCTGTGTCTACTGAAACGCTCGCTGCTCACAATTAAAACCGACGCTTTGCATGTGGAAGAGGTGGAAATGGGGGAGGAAGAGCTTACACAAGGTGATAGCCAGAGCACCCTCACTTCGTCTTCTCAGCGACAATTGGAGGAGGCGGAGGAGGAGGAGGAGGAGGAAGACACGGTTGCCTCCGCTACAGAGGGTAGCCATGGAACTTTAGTTCCATCTCTTCAGCGTGGGTGGGCAGAAGAGGAGGAAGAGGATGAGGATATTGAGAGTCAGCCTCCTGGTGAGGACAGCGAAATCTTGACTGTTGGTACTCTGGCACACATGGCTGACTTTATGTTAGGCTGCCTTTCCCGTGACCCACGCGTTGTACGCATTTTAGACAACACGGATTACTGGGTGTTCACCCTTCTGGACCCCCGCTACAAAGAGAATTTCTCATCTCTCATTCCTCCGGTGGAGAGGACAAGCAAAATGGTGCAATACCAGAAGGTTCTTGTTGAAAAATTGCTCCAAAATTTTCCATCTGACAACGCTGGCGGCAGAGTACGTGCTACCTTGGCCAACCGAGAAGGGGAGAAAAGGGGAGCACACAGCAGTTCCGACAAAGGCAGGGCAACACTCTCCAAGGCGTGGGACACCTTCATGACACCCCGCCAGCACCCTCACCCTGATGCGCAGCCTAGTGTCACAAGGAGGGAAAAGTTTTGGAAGATGGTGAAGGAGTACGTAGCAGACCGTGTCAGCGTCCTCAATGATCCCTCTGTGCCTTACAACTACTGGGTGTCCAAGCTGGACACGTGGTATGAACTGGCACTCTACGCCTTGGAGGTGCTGGCCTGCCCTGCCGCCAGCGTTCTGTCTGAGCGGGTATTTAGTGCTGCTGGTGGCATCATAACAGATAAGCGTATCCGCCTTTCCACCGACAATGCTGATAGGTTGACACTTATAAAAATGAACAAGGCCTGGATTTCCCCTGACTTCTCCACTCCACTGGAGGAAAGCCCCGGGGGAACATAAACTCACTTTATATATGTTATTTACAATGATGGGAATACTCTGTATTCCCATTCACCCCTTCCACCCCAAAAACGGGTATATGGTTGACTCTTAATGTTCTCATCCTCCTCCTCCTCTTCCATATGCCCTGGGATATAATTTTTATATAGGGCCAGCTCACCAGCGTGCCCTGGGATATAATTTTTATATAGGGCCAGCTCACCAGCGGGCCCTGTGATATAATTTTTATATAGGGCCAGCTCACCAGCGGGCCCTGTTTGCCAATTTTTATATAGGTCAGCTCACCAGCGGGCCTTCTCATATAATGTTTTATTGGGTCAGCTCTCTAGCGGGCCCTCTCATATAATGTTTTATAGCGTCAGCTCACTAGCGGGCCTTCGCATATAATGTTTAGGATGGTCAGCTCTGCAGCAGACCCTCACCCATAATGTTTTAGATGGTCAGCTCAGCGCACGTTTCCCTCTTAATCATGGCCTCAGTTCTGAAAATCAAGGAAATTTTTGGGAGAATTTGCCTCTGCGCACGTTTCCCTCTTAATCATGGCCTCAGTTCTGAAAATCAAGGAAATTTTTGGGATAATTTGCCTCTGCGCACGTTTCCCTCTTAATCATGGCCTCAGTTCTGAAAATCAAGGAAATTTTTGGGAGAATTTGCCTCTGCGCACGTTTCCCTCTTAATCATGGCCTCAGTTCTGAAAATCAAGGAAATTTTTGGGATAATTTGCCTCTGCGCACGTTTCCCTCTTAATCATGGCCTCACTTCAGAAAATCGATGAAATTTTTGGGAGAATTTGCAGATGATATACAAGTAAATATACAGCAAATACTGTTTGGTAACAATTTTTCGCCTAAAGTCGTTTTTATTTTCCTTTTTGTGTGTTTTACGGTCAGTCTGTAAAAATGGCGTACTACGGGCGAAAGATCGTTCCCAGCAGCGATGTTGGAGTCCAAGGTGCATCCAGACATCCTCCCTATGCTGTCCCTGAACCATTTCTGTAGTGTTTCCATCTTTTTCTGCCCTTTTCCTATGGACCAGGCACCCTCCCCTCATCAGAGCAGGGGGTGCCTGGTGTAATGCTCGAGTCCTCCCATTGACTTCAATGGGGCTCGGGTGCTCGGCCGAGCACTCGAGCCTCAGGGGGTGCTCGGTCAGAGCACCCGAACATCCGAGCATTGGGGTGCTCGCTCATCACTAGTGATTAACCCACTAGATGCGAACGATATCTCTGATGCATTGCTTTGCAGTTTGCTGAAATGTGTTTCTCATTCAAGGACTAAAGGATTGTTTCTTGTGCATGTGGTCCAATTAATAGTTAATTTTATATATGTATTTTTATGTAATGTGTATGTATATTTTGACTAGCATTATTGTTTAAAGATCTTATTTTACCAAAGATTAGAGTTGGTACCGTGTTAGCCGTAGAAATTATTTTACCATTCATTGGTTTTTGTCATATACACAGGGACGTGCACAGAAATTTTGGGGGGCAGGGGCTCAAATGAAAAAAAAGGGCACTTCTCATAATTATTTATTCAAAATATATATTTAAAAAAAGGGCACAAGGGCACTTTGGACAAAAAGGGCAGGTGCTCAAGCCCCCCTTGGTGTCTGTGTGTGCACGTACCTGCATATACATAAGTGATTGATGAGTATGTGGAATAAATGGATTCTCTGTTTATAATATATCTGCAATTTTTTTGGTTTTCTAACATTAGAAGATAAAACTGAAGGCATAGATTTATTGATTAGCTGATGTGATTTTTAAACTGATAAATAATGTGTGAATTTTTATGTTGTTGCTATAGATTTAATTTACTGGTGGTATATTTTTAATTTGTCTGTCTGTCTGTCTGTCTATCTATCTATCTATCTATCTATCTATCTATCTATTTAAAGTGTTTATTTTGTATAAAGAGTAGTAAACTGAAACATAGAAAGCAGTAGTATAACTGTCTCAACACCAGGGGGTTATGCACTAAGGTGTGATAAACAGATGATAAAGTGTAGATAACTTCTCCAGTGATATCACTTTTCCAATTCCTTTGTTATTCTATGAAGCCTACGTATTAACTTCTCTCACAATTGAGAATTTTTTGTGCGTCGGGTCCATAGAATAACATAAGACATGGAGAAGTGATATCACTGAAGAGGTCATCTCCAACTTATCACCTCTTTATCATCCCTTAGTGCATTTTCCCCCTGGTGAATTGTAGGTGCATGTTCTGGACACCAGAGGGCACTGTCCATGTGAAAAACAAATATTTTAAACTGAAGTGACTATGGAATGATTCATTTTCCGACATGGGGAGCAGTGTTCTTATACTTAGCAGGAACAGCACTATGTCATAGAGTATTTCATAAAAAAGTTCCTTTAATGCTTTGTCATTTACATAAAAAGATGTGAAATGCTTGTTATAAAAGTTACAAAATGTTGTAACAATGAAACTGATTGAGACAAAAGTGAAATAAGTCACTTTAGTTAGAGAAACAACCTAATTTCCTATATTATTCTATGAAGCCCCCTTAAGCATTGCAACACAGTGCATTGCATACCTCTCTGGCACTCAAGGGTTGAAGTGGAACTGTCACCTGCCTATATTGTCACCACAGTGGGATCTATGCACAAACCAATTCACAGGAACAACATGGAGGAATTAAAGATTCCCATTAATTTAAAAAGTGCTTTTAACCCCATGAATGCCATAAAGGTTTCCAACACACTGATAAACAATGTGTTGCAGATATATCTAGCATCCAATGGGTAAAAAAGTCCCATTTAAATCAGTGGGAATTTGTGATTTCCTCTGTTCCCTATGGTGACTTGCTTCCCTTCTATGCATACAACCCATAAAAGAAAGGAAATAGGGAGATTTATTTCACTTACTTTATCCCCAATCCATATTACATCTTAATTTCTATCAATGTATGAAAATAGAAATTAGTATTAACCCTTGGAATGTCAGAGGGACAGGAAATACATTAAGGACCCCACTGACACTCAAAGTGTTAAACATTAGTAACCGTTTCACATACCAACGTATTAGATTCTCTGTGAACATAATAGTTTATTTGAAGGAGAACTAACACCTCTGGCCAGAAGATCCGAAGGGCCCCTGTGAATTTTGCCCATGTGACTTCCCTCAAGAAACATCTTTAACCCTTTAAGGACTACGCGGTCTGGGGATGGGCAGCCCTAGAGGACCACGGCACTTTTTTTTCACTAACACATTCTGGGATGGCAGTGGGGCCTCCAGTCACACTGCCATCCCGGAATTCCATGACGTGACAGGATCATCATCTGTCCTTATTGTCCGGACATGTGTGAAGGTCCTGGCACGTCACGTGTCGTTAAGGGGTTAATCAGTCCTGGATATCATGTCCATGGATGTGGACATTACAACTTCTTGCATATTGGAAACTTACATTAGTATTAGAAAACGTCATCTTGTTTCAAGTTTGTATATTTGAAAACGTTGTTCAAAACTGCCTATGTGTCATGTTAGCCAAAAGTCCAGCAAATGTACAGTTAGTGAGATATTTATAGTTGGTGCCATATGTTGACGTGTGCCTATTGTGGTCCTGTGTGGTACCCGTCACATTTCATATGCTAATTACGCTTTGCAGTGAAGTTTCGTGTGCTAATGAAGTTTTCCAGTGACATTTAATGTGCTTATTAAGCACATTGGTGCACCAGGAGAGTTTCACTTTCACTGTCCTAGTTTTACACAGCAGGAAAAGCTTTATAACATATAGGTTTTCATTAAAAAAAGGTTTACAGCTCTTTAATGATAGTAGATTTGGTAATTTTTCTTCTCATATATTTTCTGTTTAGGAGAACATTAGAATAAGTAACGAAGAAAACAGTGAACCAAATGACCAACTATGTAGGCAGGGAGGATGGTTAAGACTGAAAAGGTGAATTAAAAGTAAAATTATGGAGGAAGCAAACAATATATATCCTCTTTATGTCTTCACAAAGCATCCTCCCGGTATAAGCATGCTGGGCCTTTGTGAATATAATGTCTACAGTGAAAGCAGATTCTAGATAATAGCTTTCTGGAGTTAAATAGAATTGGTATATTACACTATTTCTCACGGGAGTGAGAATAAATAATGTTCCATTAGATTCTTTTGGAACCCATTTGTGTATTATTAATATTGTGAAATATAGAAGTACATTTATGCAGTATTTTGAAGGAAAGGGTGCAGTTTTCAGATTGGCAACTGATATGGCCAATGCTGCAGTCCTAAAATGTAGTGCCAGGGCACACTTTTCTTTAACCCTTTGAGTGACAGAGGGATATGCAACGCAGTGCAAAGCAATATGTTCCATACCCCTCTGACACTCAAGGAGTTAAACAATTTTTCTCCATACCTCCCATATACCTTCTACCCCCTTCTTCCTAGCAGCACAAAATAGTTAATTGCAAGTTCAGACAATTATTGCTACAATTTTAGGATATTCAAACCAAGAGGTACAGAAGATCATGTGAATTCCTATGCCCAAAATACACCTACCTGGGAACTTTCTCTTTTGAGCACTCCTGTAGTGCCACTGGGGGATACAATTGATGCAAATTGTGGCAAAAAAGAGGTGGGGCTTAAACACTAGTGGGGGCGGGACTTAATGGGGGCAACTCAAAAGTGGGCAGGAAGTGGAAGGAACTAGGTGGGGAAGGAGGTGAAGTGGAAGGAGCAGGGTGGGAAGGAGCAGAAGTGCGCAGAGGAAACTCCCCACTTCCAGAGAATCAGCCACTTTCCCTTGAGACCCGGTAATGAACTGTCAAAACCGGAGTCTCTGGTGAAAATCCGAGAGAGTTCCCAGGTATGATCATACAGCTCTCAGAGCAGATTCAAATCCTGAGCACGAATGGCAGAATACATTGCGCATGTGTGACAGCATTTCCCATTCCGTGTTCATCACAGCAGTGAGGCAGTATCTTTTTGGTGCAGGCAATATCAACACAGTTTGTTAATTTGCTAATGTTACATAACTGTTGAAAATAGAGGAGACCTGACTGATCCCTGGCTGGAAAATCAAATACAAGGTTTGCTTCCAGGTCTGCCTAAGCCCCGCCACATTGGGCATGGCTTCGGACAGATCCTAAAATGTTTGGCCAGCATAACCTCTTGGATGACAGAGAGGTCTCCAATGCATTGAGAAGCAATAACAATTTCCCAGATTCTCCATGAATCAAATGGGCCTTTTAACCCCTTGAATGCTATACAGGTGTCCAGTGAATTGCAAAAGCTTTATTTGTTCCCTATGGTTCAGTTGGCACACAAAAATAATTAACAGTTCACAGTTAAGAATGTGTATTAGGCCAAATATTTCTGATTTAAACCTTGAAGGATTGAAAAGATAAACTCTCAGTTTAACACTTTGTGTGCCAGAGGGGTGTAATCTCTCTGGCATTAATTTGATTAACCCTTTGAGTGTCAGAGAGGTATGAAACGCATTGCTCCGCAATGCTTTTCGTACTCCTCTGGCACTCAAAGGGTTACGATACATTTGATTCTTAATTCAGTGTATCTGAGGGACTGTCCCTCCTAAAGAAGGACACTTGGGAAGTCTGTCATACATTTTGTTTGTTTTAAAGAAATCCTATCAACTAAAAACAGCTTTGGTAATAACTGAAAGAGCCTTCAAAATCACCTGTATGTTGTATTAATCATCTTTTATTTATAAAACTAGTTTTTGAGTAACTTAGATTAACAGATTACGCAAATTAAGAAATTCCACTTTCTGTTTTAACCCCTTAATGTCCAGGGCCATCATGGGTTGATTTCCGTTAAGGACCCATGATGGTCCTGGACCATCATCGAATTCCGGGCTCCCCGTGTGGCTGCAAGCCGTTCAGTGAGCCCGGAAGCGATGCCGCAAAAAAAAAGGCCCGTGGTCCTTAAGTGACGGCCGCATGCGCGATCGGCCTCCCTTAAGGGTTTAAAGGGATGATAATATCAAGAGTAATTGAATGATAAAGTATCCCTCTCCTGCCCCTTTTATCTACTGTAAGTACCTGCCCCTCAGATGTGGAATCCAGTCATCTGACTGGATAGTTCACAGCTAGGGACAATCTTCTGGCTGTGAGCATAGGAAACCCCTGTCCCCCTTGGAGGTCAAGTTTTTCCTTACGTTCACAGAAGATTGTCCCTCTCTGTGATCCATCCAGACAGTCTTGCTGTGCAGCGTTATGTAGAGAAATGGAGCGGGAGGGGATACTTTATAATTCTATTACTCTTGAACTACAACTCTGACAGTATTGAAATAATGCTGTACATGGCCCAAATACAAGGAAGATTAATTGGAGCTCCATTTATTTTGAAATAAAACTATTGCTTTTAAGTGTACATTTCTTCCATCACACACTAACACCACTCAGCAATGCATTGCCCACCTCCTTAGCAGTAAAAGGGTTATATATCAGAAATTGAGGGAGGCAATGTAGTGCTACAATAAACAGTATAAGCTGTATTTTTAAAGTGGAACTATAATCAAGATAAAATTGCTCCTCAAACATTTACTAGCATAGCGATAGGCAAAAGCATACCTTTATTAGGCTGAATAAGTCCCACGTTATTCAGGAAAAACAACTTCTTTGGCAGGCACCAGCAGACAACAATGCAGACTGTCTAGTTCACTGCCAGGATTGGTGAGTGGCGTTCCTTAGTACCTAAAGGTACCAGAAGTTACTGATGGCGTAGGCGCACAGAGATTCTCTTGTATACTCTGTGCAGCTGATGCCTTCTGAAGAAGTTGTTTTTCCTGAATAACGCTGGACTTATCTGGCCTAATAGAAGTATGCCTTTGCCTATCGCTATGTTAGTAAGTGTTTGGGGGGTAATGTTATCTTGATGAGAGTTTCACTTTAAATAATTAAAAACAATAATTTTCTAAATAAAAAAATACTAATACAACAAACAGGTCCCTTCGAATATCAATATAAGGGGGAGAAATCCATATACTTTTAAAGTATTTATTAATATGCTATTGTTTACTTGTTTTCCAACACTATAGCACATGTTAAAGTGCAATGAAGATAATGATTTAATGTTTGTATGCTTATTGTAACATTGTTAGTCCACAGTAGGAGAAGTGGAAAACATTGAGGTAAGGAGTGACACAAGTTAACTGCCCATAGTCATAGGAACAGTCAGTAGTGTGAATAAAATTCCAACTTGTGCACATAAGCAAATGTTGAGGAAGACTGTGACCCCCAACCTAACATTTGATATCTTGGGTCACTTGGAAAAAGAGAAGGCAGGTAGCAAGCAAAAAGATATCCGGTTATAAGCAGGGTTCATAAATAGGGGAAGACTAGAAGCAAGATCAACATGTTGAAGGCAGTTGCCAATTGTGGACAGGAATCATCTGTGGTCAGCTGAATCCCATTCACTAGGTTTAAGACACCTTGCCCAGAAAAAAATAGTGTGCTTTTAAAAGGTAGGAGCCTGGAGCAACCATGGACATTATTCAGTACCGACTGATAGATCAAACAATGGGCCCAAGGTTTACAGCTTATTTGCCCTGCCTTTACTTTAGAATCAGCAATTCAGTATTGGCTTCTGTGTTGAGAATACTTATGCAGGAGACTAGTAGAGTAGAAATGACACATTTATAGGCTAGCTGAGTGGCACTGGATGCAAACTGTCAAGAATACTAGGTCTTTTCTTCACTTTTATGCCTGAAGAAGAAAGATTGTTGACTTCAAAGCTTGCATCCAAAGCCACTCAGTTAGCCAATAAAGGTATCATTTTTACTTTGCTAGTCTCCTGCATTATCTAGGGCTAACACAGTATCAAGCTTTATCAAGAATATTTATATATGAGTTTCATAGTCCGAGTCCACCTCAGATCTGGTTGTGTTATGATTCAGAGATTCACCACCTATACTTACACTCATAATATCTTAGGTTTGGATTATTTTTTATATTTAGACTGCAAGCTCCTTGGCACAGGGATCTCTCTCCTATTGTTTCTATGACTATGATATTTATTTATTGTAACCTACTACTGTTATAAGGCACTGAGCACACTGTGTGGAGCTGTATAAAGATATACATACAGATTCTTTCAAAACCACTTTAAATGTGCAGTAAACTTTTTTTATGAAAAAATTATATATTGTTGGGTCTTTCCTGTTGAATAAAATAAGGGTACTCCCACTGCTGAGAGATGCAAATTTCCAGACTTATTACTGTTTAAAGCTGTGTTTTTTTATATTAGCAGTGCCCTCTAGTGGTCAAATGCCAAGTAGATTTCTGTTAGATTGTAATGGAGAGTAATGTCAATGACAAACAGTTCTCCACAGAATGTGATAGAAACTACCAGGTCACTTCCTGTCAGTTAGAACTTCCAGGAAGCAAGCACACAGTAAATTCACTTCCTGATTATTTGAACTGTTATATCATTTGAATAAAACAACTTACAGCAGTGAAAGCACCCTAGTTTTTACTTTGCAGAAAAAGTTTTATAACATATGTTTTCATTAAAAAAACTTTACATAGTTTACATAGTAGTTTAGGTTGAAACAAGACTTTTGTCCATCAAGTTCAACCCTTTTCCTGCAAAAAAAAACCTTTTATTTCAGCAATTTCGAATTCTACCTTGAATGGGGGAAAAAAATCCTTCTCGACTCCAAATGGCAATCAGATTTCTCTTTGGATCAATAAGCACTACATAAATATTAATCCCAATACTAACATACATAGTCCTCTATATTCTGCACTTTTAAAAAAGTATCCAGGCTTTTTTAAAGGCATCTAATGTATTAGATACTGCTCCTTTAAGAACTCATAACTATTTCTCCCTTTTCACCTTGGGATTTCTCCAGAACATAGCAAGACATCATCTGGATGGGAAAGCCAGAGGTTTTAGACATCATACAATTTGCAAAGTAAACCAGCTGTGACTTAGGTATTGTGTCTCTTCCCTTTGACTTTATAAAGTTTGCTAAGCTTTCTGTAGTTGCGGATATCCTACTTATGTGATATGTAATAAACAACATTTTTTGTAGAAAGAAACCAAATTCCAGGTACTGGAGTGAAGAGTAGTTTTTTCTAACAGAAGAACATTGTAATGCTATTACAACATTACATACTATGGGTCTTATTAATAAAGGAAATCTGGAGCCATTCTAGAGAAATCCTCTTCTCTGTAAGGGAAAAACCATAGTTATCTTAGTGAATGAAAGCGGATAGATAATCAAGCAACGTTCACACAGGTACAAATATACAGGGGAGGGCTGGCCTGGGGGGCAGGGGGGCAATTACCCCCCTGGGCCGGTCATATGTCTGGGCTGGTGGGCCACTCCTGGTTGCTACTGCAAATGTAGCTACACTAGTGATACCACAGAGCTTACAATTGAGATGGAGCTACAATCCAAGTGGAGCTACACTAGTAGCATAACCCATTTCTCTTGTAAGTATCGCTAGTGCAGCGTTACTTACACTGTAAGCTCTGTAGTTGCACCCGTGTAACCCCATTTCAATTGTAAGCTTTGTGGTATTGCTTACCTTGATTCACAACAAGTGACAGAGGGGTATGCCACACATTGCAAAGGAATGCGTGGCATAACCCTCTGGTACTCAAAGGGTTAATGGCAATTTTAAAATGAACAAAAGGGAGGGATCTGGGACAGTGGGCTGGAACAATTGTAAAATCGGGCAACTTGATTGTAGTTGCCCTCCAGGCCACAAGTTGCCAGCCCTCCACTGCAAATGTATTACTTGTTTTGATACAGAAAATATTTACAACTATGTCAAACTTTTGAACAAAAACAGAGGTTATACAAAAATGAATAGCTACTAAACCATTCATCTTATTAGAATCTGATTTACTTTGTCAGGTTGACTTAATAGAGTTTGAATTTCATCCAGATGGTGATTACAAATTCATAGTTTTATATCAAGGTTAACTCAAAGTCCTTTAGCCTGAACAAGCAGAAGAGGTATCCTGCAATGTAAAATGGCACTTGGAAGTATGTCTAAATTCACTAGTGAGTTAGCCTTGAATGTCAGTGGCTGCTGGCAGAAAGGACAACTACCAATGTTCTAAGTGTGGTAGTTTATCTGAAAAGGCAATAATAAAAGCACTTCTCCAAATGTATTCACAGAAAGCCAGCTTGGCTTAAGATGCCTCAAATTCCCTTTCTTATCAGTTTAGTTGAGTAATGTGTTCTCCTGTTGCTGCACACTCATTCCAGTCTGGCTTGATGTCCCAGTGTTGTTTCTAAACTGTTTCCAATCCCCATCCACTGCTAATGTCCTCTCCTTGCTGAGCTTGCTTTTGCATCACACTACTTTCTTATAAAAGAGGAAATACAGTTCATTGTGTCCCATAGGGAGCAGGAATTTGTAGCTAAGCTCTCATCAGCAGCAAGATAGTAGGAGTAGGAGTTTCCTATAGTGGGCATGGGAAGGGACTGGTACAGTATTGGGTGAATTAAGACAAGTAAGTGTTTCTTTAAGTTGGCTTACCTTTATCATCAGTGGGAGGCTGAAACGAAGATAGTGGCAGGAAGAAGGGAAGACAAACTAAATTTATCAGAACTCCAGAGCAGGGTGAAAATATAAAAAAATGAACTGTGCATTTTAAGGTTTGGGGTCCATGTAGGCATGTCAGCGGTAGTTTCTTCAATTCTGTTTTTATTTATGGAAGTATTTTTTGTTACTGTGAGACCTGTCCATTTAATGGGGGTAGGAACATGTCATTGTTGCACTTTGGCAAAGGCAGGGAATTAGAAAATTAAATTGTTTTCCAGGCATAGCCCTTTGAGTACCAAATGAGTGTCCAATGCATTGCTTTGCAGAGAGAGAGAGAAAAAAAAAGGTGTTAAAAAGGTGGTGCAAAATGATAAAAATATGTTGTGGTGTGAAGGCCTAATATTTGTTCAGCTAATGAAAGATGCAGCCTTTCATTCTGATATTAAAAGGTCAGCTTATTAGGAACTGTTGTCTTGGAAGGTTAAATTGAGTAAGAGTAGTAAGAGGAAAGTACTAATTTAATCAAATGTGGCAATAATGCTGATGTATCCCCAAGAAACAACTTTCATAGAACATTAAGAATAAGACCCAACCCCATAAAATTATGAGTTGTAGGGAAAGCTAAAGAGGTGCAACTCTCGACCTTTTCCCCTACCTCCTAGGTTTTAGATTCTCTCTACCTTTCCCCCCTACCTCCTAGTGTTTAGATTCTCTCTATCTCTGTCTCTTTCTGGGTACTTCATCCTTCCAGCTGCTCCTTCCTGCCTTCTTTTTAGCTTCTCCATCCATCCCACCTTCTTTCAACATCTTGTTCCACCTTTCCCTCCTTTCCTTTTCTTTACACCTTCTCTCTTACTCCCTCTTTTAGATTCTCCCCCCTTCATCACTCTTTCCCCCTTCTCACTCTATTACCTTATTCATATACACCCTTCCCCTCTCTGTTCCTGTTTCCAGCTACTCCCTCCCTCTTCTTTCTTCACCCTCCCTCCCTCTTTCCACCTTCTCTCTCTGTCCCTCTCTCCAGCTACATTCTCCTTCTCTCTTTCAGCTACACTCAACCTTTTTTGCTGCCTATTTCTGTTATTCTTTCCAGCTACTCCCACCCTCTTTCAGCTACTTTATTCTTTCAGCTAACCACATTTCCAGAGTCTCCCTCTCTCTATCAAACTTCTAACTCAATCCACACCCTCTTTTTCAGCTTCTTCCTCCCTCCAAATTACCTTTTATTTGTCACTCTCTCCATCCTTCTTTCCAGTATCCCTCTCCCTCTTTCTACCTTCTCCATCTCTACCTCTTTCAGACTTCCCTATCTATTCATTCCTCATCTTTTTCAGCTTTTCCCTCCCTCCATAACTATTTTAACTTCTCCCCCTACTGTCCATTTCTCCCTCTTTCCATCTTCTCCCTTCTCCATCCATCCATCCATCCATCCATTTACTCCACCCTTATCTCTTTCTAGTTTCTTTGTTCCTCAATCCTTTCATTCTTCTTTCTCTCCATCTCCATATCTCCCCCTTTCTCCCTTTTCTTTTTCTCGCTCTCCATCTCTTGTTCCTCTCTCCTTCCTGTCTTTCTCCATCACATATTCTCAATTTTCTTGGTTCCCTCTTTTCTACCTCCCTGTCTCTATCTCTGTCCTTCTTCTCTCTCCCTACCCATGCCTCCATTGTTTTTCTCTTCACATGTCTTTATACAAATGAGATTTTATAGCACATGCATGCAAATAAATAATACATGTGTGTTTGTAATGCTTGAAAGTTCAATACACACACACACACACACACACACAAATATATATATATAAACACTTAATGGAAAAGAACATGTTAGGTCCTGCTTTACAAGGTCCACCTTGACATGGTAAACAGGCTCTAAATACATTGGAATGAATCTCCCCCAAGCACCAATATAGCACAATCAAAATATACAGTGGGCAATGCTATCCCTATATATATATATATATATATATATATATATATATATACTTACCATGTGAAGTTGAACCCTGTAAAGTCAGACCTAATGTGTTTTTCTCTTATAAGTGTGTTGTTGTTTTTTTTTTAACGGAGTGTGTAATGAACACGTATGAATAATTGAAGATCACTGTTGTAGCACTACATGGTATACTACATTTTTGTTATGTTGCTTTGTTCTTCAGATAAAATGTATAATGATTGAGGGTTTCCAGTGGGAGACAATGCAACATATAGTTGTCCATGTTAAAAAGAAGGTTCGTGAAAATCAGTGACTGTGACTTGTAGAGTTTGTTCTTGTGCTTTGTCAATTGTAAGTTCAAAGTTTAATTTTACGGGAAATTGTAGGCATTTGAATGGTATGTAGAGGTCTGAAGTGTTAAGTGGTACTCATGGAATAGGAGACTGTTCCACCTTTTCAGAGAATCTGCCCTGAACAGGATAGTAAATGGTTAACATTTTCTGAAGAGCCATTTGGACTGTGAAATTCTCTCTTAAATCTGTATGTGTAAAAGAGACAATGGACCCTTTGCTTGAATTGGGGAGGGGAAGTATTTCAGTGATTTTACGGTGATTGGATTTTTCTTTTTCTAGATAAACTTAGTCTAGTATATCTGGGGGGAGGTAAGACCTGTCTGAGATTTGCTCCATTATCTTGTGTAAAAAGCTTGGGAGTACAAACTCCTGGAATGCCTTGGTTACCACTCAAAGTTTGGTTATCTAGGGAGGAATTTGATATCTTACACCTGGTGTGTCACCATATATACAGTTTTTAATATGGTATTGGTGTGCCATCTTCTGGAATAAACAAATATTGATACTAAGGTTTTAATTTAAAGAAAATCTAATCTTTGACTAACCAATCAGAGAGATTAGGAAGTTAGTCTGACATCATATTCTAATGATTTGGCAACTCATCCTATCAGAGAAGGATGGTCGTGTCTTTCTGATAAGGAAATTTTAGGTAGTTTAAAAAAATAGTGATTTGGGATGCAGAAGCACTTTCTGACTTCCATGAAGTGATCAGCTAGAGCAGAGAATCCTGAGAAAACCATGCCTTAAAGGGATAGTAATACAGTGTCATAAAGGTTTGAGAGAAAACCGTAAGCAAAGTCCCCCCCCCCCCTTCATTGAAGCCAGCGTTGTACTGACTGCAGGGATATCCGTTTTTTTTTTCAGGCGGTTCTGCAGCAAAGATAAGATTGCATTGGTAAAAAAAATTATTTCACTTAAACGGTCTTCTACGTGTTCTTACAAACCATGCACACCAGAGGAGGGCTGGCAATTTTTGGCCCAGGGGGCAAATACATTCAAGTGGCCCATTTCTATTATCGTTCCAGCCCACTGTTCCAGCCCACCTCCTTTTGTTAATTTTAAAATTGGCTTTAATGTTGTGACGTAAGTCAAGTGATACCATTTAGCTTGCAGTTGAAATGGGGCTACATTAGTGCGCCACTACAAAGCTTACAATTTAAGTCTTACCTAGTGATACTATAGAGCTTACAAGGGAGATGGTTTATGCTACTAGTTTAGCTCCATTTGGATTGTACCTCTGTGGTATCATTTATGTAGCTCAATTTCAATTGTAAGCTCTGTGGTATCACTAGTGTAGCTCCATTTACAGCAGCAATTGGGAGATTTAGTGAGGTGCAGTGGCCTACCAGCCCAGACATATCACCAGCCCATGGGGCAATTGCCTCCTGCCAACCAGGCCAGCCCTCCCCTGACTATTAAATTGATGTTGAAGAAGAATACAAAGATATAGATACTTAGAAGGATACTATGCATCATATAAAAGTAAATTGTTCAATCCAATGTATGTTTATATTACAACATTACTATCCCCTTAAAACCCTTGGATGCTAGACACATCTATAATGCATTATGAAGCAATGAATTGCTGATGCAAGGGGATAACCAATTCACAAGTGATCCCACTGTAGAAGTCTTTTCTTCACCTACGAACTGTAGAACATGGACTTGAGAGTTAGCACATTACACACGTCTAGTGCACTGGAGACATTCACCAAAAATGTGCTTCTGTTTTACTTTAAACACTTTGAGTGCCAGAGGGGTATCCAACGCATTGTAAGGGTATCCAAAGCATGCCCCTCTGGCACTCAAAGGGTTAACTTTAGCTTTTCAACTTTGGGAATCTTTTCTCTGATATTGCTAAATGGATTCACAAATACCTATGGAATCCTTATACCCTGGGCATACTAACCCCCATTACTTGGCCCTCGGGTATAACAGCAAGTGGGTGGGAGGGGTGTGGTCTTTAAAAAAAACATGAAAATACAAACTCCACTAGGATGCAGAATTCAATCTGAACTATTCTTCAGGGAAAATAATAGCACAAGAGGGGTTTATTGATGTTCAGAGTACATTTTCTGTTTATTTGTTTGTTTCTATATTTACTGGATGTTCTTAAGACATGTTCCTTGGCCAGATGATTAATTTACGTTTTGAGGGATGATTACTTTTCGCCGACAGCAGGGGCAATTGTTTTTCTGCTGCAACCAGTGTAACATACACAGCTCATGGAAGTGGTGGCCGCAGTGAAGATACATCACTTCCTCCCAGATCTCGTATTCTGTCAGGCAAATTGCGCAGTTCTTTAATATCTCCTTTTCTTCCTCTCCTACAGTGAAAGTTATGACTCTCACTTGGGACCTGGCAATTGGATTCCGTCCAAAGTTCCGGAAAGGTCCTTGTCTGCGTGGTCTGCCAGCTCTCCTGGTGGGCTCTGCTGGCACATACTCAGCTCGTCTGAAAAGTCCACGCACCCAGCGTAGGACATTCGCCATGGGGCTGACACTACTTTGAAGCTAGCTACACAAGCTCTGTAAATTTTCTTCCTAATGCAGCGATAACCTCTCTATAAGCAAGATTGCTCCAGATAAGTACAAGCTTAGCAAAAGATCAGGAAAATCTGAAGAAGTTCTCAGTGTCTGGCCTTTTAATAGCCCAGAAGCCACCATAAGGTCATAGCTGTCATTGTGACATCACAATAGGTGCACCACCTGCCATACTGTTTGAATGACACAGGCTAGTTGTGGAATTTCTATGTATACCATCTTTCTTATGTTTATTATTACATAGCTGTCACTGTGACATCACAATAGATCCACCACCTACCATATTGTTTGAATGAAACAGGCCAGTTGTGGGATTTCTATGGATACCAACTTTCATATGTTTATTATGGCAAAGCTGTCAGGGCTCAGACAAACCTCCCCTTAGGTTGCACTCAACAGTTTGAGCAACCAGCAGGACTTAAAGAAACAATAACATCTTAAAATGATCTCGGTTTATAAGTGAACATGAATGGCCATATTTTCAGAAGTGAATGGAGCAAACCAAAGGAAAAGTTCCCCAAATTATCATGGATCTAAATCGGGCCTTTAACCTTTTGAGTGCCAGAGGGGTACCTGGAATTCAAATGGTTAAGCCCATGAATGCAAGAGAGGTCCCTGACGCACTGCAGTACAATACATTTGTGACCTTTCTAGCACTTAAGGGGTTAAAATCCCATTTAAATAACTAGGAATTGTTTCTTCTCCCCAGTAATGCAGTTAGTTTGCCCCCAAATCCCTCACTCCTCTAAAGAAAAAAATGTCCCTAAAATACAAACATTTCACATTGTTCCCCATTATAACTGCCAACCCCTGACGGCCGGTTCTAGCTCATTTCTATAAAACATCTTCTAAACTATCCTTCTTAGGGCCTGTACCTTTTAATTCTTCTTGAAAATCAATTTAAAAGCTTCCCTCCTGCCCCTTACATTAGTCACAGTCCTCTCAGATCTGAAAGCCGGTCCGGACGGATGACAACGAGGGACAATATTGCGTCCGTATAAGCAAAACCCTGCTCCCCTTCGTCAAGGAGAGCAGGGTTTGCCTTATACTGACAGACACAATACTGTCCCTCATTGGTGATTCGTCTGGTCAAGCGGACGGCTTTCAGATCTAAGGGAACTATGACTGGCATAATGGACAGGGTAGTGGGGGGGGGGACTATTAACAAGGGAGGGCTGGCAACTTCTGGTCTAGGGGGGCAAATACATTCAAGTGGCCCATTTCTATTATTGTTCCAGCCCACCCCCTTTTGTTAATTTTAAAATTGGCTTTAATGTTGTGACATAAGTCATGTGATACCACATAACAATACAGTTGAAATGGGGCTACACTAGTGCACCACTACAATCAAGGGAGGGCTGGCAACTACTGGTCTAGGGGTGCAAATACATTCAAGTGGCCCATTTCTATTATTGTTACAGCCCACTGTTCCAGCCCACCCCCTTTTGTTAATTTTAAAATTGGCTTTAATGTTGTGACGTAAGTCACATGATACCACATAACCTTACAGTTGAATTGGGGCAACACTAGTGCGCCACTATAAAGCTTACAATTTAAGTAAAGCTTACCTAGTGATACTATAGAGCTTACAAGGGAGATTGTTTATGCTACTCGTTTAGCTCCATTTGGATTGTACCTTTGTGTTATAATTTGTGTAGCTTCATTTCAATTGTAAGCTCTGTGGTATCACTAGTGTCGCTCCGTTTACAGCAGCAATCAGGTGATTTAGTGAGGTACAGTGGCCTACCAGCCCAGACATATGACCAGCCCAGGGGGCAATTGCCCCACTGCCCCCCAGGCCAGCCCTCCCCTGTTTCTGTTGTAGAGGCAGACTTCCAGATTGGTCACTGCAATGAACTGTGGGTGAGAATGAAACTGTACTAATCTAGGAAGTATGGTAGACAAATAATAGTAACACCCAGCAGTGACTCAGCTACTAATATGTACATGCTATGCATAAGGCATAGCATAGGTTTGAAATGAAGGGCTTTTATCAGCAGAACAGGGGAGTACCAGTTGGGTGCATAACACATTTTAAAGCACTTAATATACATATTGAGAGAACAAAGAACAAAAATTAAAATAAACCTTGCCATCTGAACACCAGTTTATACTGTTTCTAACACCTTTATTTAGCAATAGATCAAATCTGGTATGTAATATGTATTGTATAAATCAGCTCCCTGCAATGGGTGTCTCCTTTGTATTACTCAGATGGAGAAGCTCAACATTATTTAGCTTTCATAATAAAACATTACTGCTCCTTTAAAGAAGACACAAACATTTTTATAACAAGATTAGAGAGTGCTGCACATTGTTGCCCATTTGATTGGGAATTCTGTGCATGGAGGGGAATCACTGGCCCACTGGATCAGTGGAGGTTGATGGCCGACCTGTCCATTCCTTTGAAAACTGCTGCCTTGTGAATCACCTTGCAGAGATTTTGCCATTAGTGGTTGCTGTTGATGGTGTTGAGTATGACTCCTGTGAAAATTGCTGCTCTTGTGAATCACCTTATAGCAGTTTTCCAGGAGTAGCCAGGGGCTTGGTCCATGTGTGATTCACTACATGAAGGAGCTCTCCACCGCCCCCTCTGCCGCTCCAGGGATGGGTGGATGGTGAACCTGAGACAGTTTTATCTCTCTCTCTCTCTTTATATACATATCTATATATATAAAAGAAGACTTCTGTGCGCCTGGCAAACACACCCAGGGGCGGCAGTAAGGTGGAGTTACTGCTCCCATTGGGTGATTAAATGGGGGCGTGATTTTCACGCCAGTTCCAGTGGCTGAAGGCCACTGCAATTGGTGTGAAAATCATGTAGGGAGTTGGCCCACCCCCACTATACAACTGGGAAAAAATGGCCGCTACTCATTCCTATACCATACACAAAAGCCCCAGAAACAGACAAAACCACCCAACTTTGCACTCAAAGCCAGACACAAGACACACACTCTCCGTCCCTCCTCTCGAATAGAGCCCCAAGGATGCAAGCGATGTCGGGGAATCGTCAAGAAGACCGGAGAAAACTGGCCAACATCATTAACCCTTTGAGTGCCACAATGGTACCAAACACATTGCAAAGGGTTAATGACTGGAACACCAACCGTCTCGACCTGTTTAACATTACTCAACCGGCTCTCATTTAACACCAATGGCAATAATAATAATGTTTGCCTTACCGTGGAATATCACCATTACACTTGTGCTCCTCTCATGATCAGATTTGCCTGCTGAGCCCCGCTCTGGACTTTCTCTTCCCTCTTCAGGCATGGACATTGGTATATATTGTGAATAGATCCAGTTCTACAGACATTTTTACAAGTTAGGGTAAATATGACAGCAAGAAGGAGTAAACTTTTATGAGACCTTCTGACACATAGGCCTAGATGCACTAAAGGTTGATGTGATGTCGGCATGATATTGTCGATGTGTTCAAATCACTCTGACAATTCGATCTGCACACACATTGACATATTCACAAAAATTGTCAGGTGGAAAGGGAAGGTTGGAGGAGGTCCCTATTAGCATACAACATTTTCAAAGTGCTGTTGGTGTGGAAGGGATCTACTCCCCTCACACATCACCAACACTACGACAATTCTGAACAACATTCTCGGCGCTTCCATACCCAGCCAGTAGGGGAATACAGAGACGGCTTTCAGAACCATGGACAGCATTGAATGCCATAGGGATGTGCATTGCTCACCCCTGTGGCATTCAAAGGGTGACTATGAACAAAACTAGTACACAAAGCACTACACAATGTCCCCCCCTTTGACCCCCCTCTTTAGTATGTCAGCATATATTGCATATATTCGACATACTAATTCCATCTAACATTCACCTCATTGACTTACATGTAGTAGTCGAACCTGTCTTTTATTTGACAATTAACCCTTTGAGTACCAGAAAGGTAGGAAAGCATTGATTAGCATGTGTTTCCTACCCCTCTGGTACCCAAAGGGTTAATAGGCAAGGTATGAACTACATACCTTGCCTGTATATATGTGTGTGTGTGTGTGTGTGTGTGTGTGTGTGTGTGTGTGTGTGTGTGTGTTAAACATTTATTTTATTATTACAACATGTGTGTGTGATATCATTACATGATAAGACCACAAAGGTCATTACATGATCAGACCTCAAAGGGAGACATCAGGACCCTTCCTGATAGCCCCCCTACCATGAATCAGCTATCCAAAAGGATAGTTAATCCATGGGGTGACCCCAAAGCCATTTATAGCATTCTTGAAGCTGCTGACTTTTCAGCCACCCGCAGATCAAGAAATGAATGAATGAATGAACACTAGTGTGCTACTACAAAGATTACAATTTAACTAAAGCTTATCTAGTGATACTACAGAGCTTACAAGGGAAATGGTTTATGCTACTAGTTTAGCTCCATTTGGATTGTACCTCTGTGGTATAATTTATGTATCTCCATTTCAGTTGTAAGCTCTGTGATATCACTAGTGTAGCTCCATTTACAGCAGCAATTGAGAGATTTAGTGAGCTGCAGTCAGGGCCGGATTTGTAATTAGGCAGAGTAGGCATCTGCCTACAGGCGCACCCCACAGAGGGGTGCCTGTCATTCGTATCACCCGCTTGGTGCCCACAGCCCAAAACAACATGGTGAGGTCTCAGGCTATTTAGTAATGCAGAGCTCTGGGAGATGACATCATCTCCCAGCGCTCATCATTACTGAAGATAAGACTGCACAGGAGTTCCAGCAGTTGCAACTCTGTGTAGAAGGAGGAGGCACAGACAGACCTCTCCTCTCAAGGGTAGGAAACGGACACGGGGGGCAATATAGAGTTGATGGGGGCCTGTGAGGGGAAATATGGAGATGATCATGGGGGCACTGTGAGGGTCAATATGGAGATGATCATGGGGGCAATGTGTGGGGCAATATTGAAATGATCATGGGGGCAATGTAAGGGGAAATGGAGATGATGGGGGCACTGTGAGGGGATATGGAGATGATGGGGGCACTGTGAGAGGCAATATGGAGATGAACATGGGGGCACTGTGAGGGGCAATATGAAGATGATCATGGGGGCAATGTGAGGGGCAATATGGAGATTATCATGGGAGCAATATGGAGATGATTATGGGGGCTAGTTGTAGATGATGGGGGGCTAGTTGTAGATGATGGGGGCAAGTTGAAGCTGATGAAGGCAATGTGGAGATGATGGGGGCAATGCAAGGGCAATATGGAGCTGATGGGGGCAATGTGGAGATTAGGAGCATTGTGGAGATGGCAAATCGGGGGGGTGGGGCACTTCAAATTTCTGTGCCTACAGGCTCCTGAGATGTAAATCCAGCCCTGGGTGCAGTGGCCTACCAGCACAGACATATCACCAGCCCAGGGGGCAATTGCCTCCTGTCCCCCAGGCCAGCCCTCCCCTGACTTTTAAATTGATGTTGAAGAAGAATACAAAGATACAGGTACTTAGAAGGATACTATGCATCATATAAAAGTAAATTGTTTAATCCAATGTATGTTTATAATATAACATTACTATCCCCTTTAAACCCTTGGATGCTAGACACATCTATAATGCATTATGAAGCAATGAATTGGTATTGCTTCGATTATGCAAGGGGATAACCAATTCACAAGTGATCCCACTGTAGAAGTCTTTTCTTCGCCTACGAACTGTAGAACATGGACTTGAGAGTAAGCACATTACACACGTCTAGTGCACTGGAGACATTCACCAAAAATGTGCTTCTGTTTTACTTTAAACACTTTGAGTACCAGAGGGGTATCTAACGCATTGTAAGGGTATCCAAAGCATGCCCCGCTGGCACTCAACGGGTTAACTTTAGCTTTTCAACTTTGGGAATCTTTTCTCTGATATTGCTAAATGGATTCACAAATACCTATGGAAGCCTTACACCCCATGTATACTAACCCCCTTTACTTGGCCCTCGGGTATAACAGCAAGTGGGTGGGAGGGGTGTGGTCTTTAAAAAAAACATGAAAATACAAACTACACTAGGATGCAGAATTCAATCTGAACTATTCTTCAGGGAAAATAATAGCACAAGAGGGCTTTATTGATGTTCAGAGTACATTTTCTGTTTATTTATTTGTTTCTATATTTACTGGATGTTCTTAAGACATGTTCCCTGGCCAGATGATTAATTTACGTTTTGCGGGATGATTACTTTTCGCCGACAGCAGGGGCAATTGTTCTTCTGCTGCAACCAGTGTAACATACACAGCTCATGGAAGTGGTGGCCGCAGTGAAGATACATCACTTCCTCCCAGATCTCGTATTCTGTCAGGCAAATTGCGCAGTTCTTTAATATCTCCTTTTCTTCCTCTCCTACAGTGAAAGTTATGACTCTCACTTGGGACCTGGCAATTGGATTCCGTCCAAAGTTCCGGAAAGGTCCTTGTCTGCGTGGTCTGCCAGCTCTCCTGGTGGGCTCTGCTGGCACATACTCAGCTCGTCTGAAAAGTCCACGCACCCAGCGTAGGACATTCGCCATGGGGCTGACACTACTTTGAAGCTAGCTACACAAGCTCTGTAAATTTTCTTCCTAATGCAGCGATAACCTCTCTATAAGCAAGATTGCTCCAGATAAGTACAAGCCTAGCAAAAGATCAGGAAAATCTGAAGAAGTTCTCAGTGTCTGGCCTTTTAATAGCCCAGGTGCCACTGTGAGGTCATAACTGTCATTATGCACCACCTGCCATACTGTTTGAATGAAACAGGCAAGTTGTGGGATTTCTATGTATACCATCTTTGTTATGTTTATTATTACATAGCTGTCATTGTGACATCACAATAGGTCCACCACCTACCATGTTGTTTTAAAGAAACAGGCCAGTTGTGGGATTTCTATCGATACCAACTTTCATATGTTTATTATAGCAAAGCTGTCAGGGTTCAGACAAACCTCCCCTTAGGTTGCACTCTACAGTTTGAGCAACCAGCAGGACTTAAAGAAGCAATAACATCTTAAAATGATCTCTGTTTATACGTGCATATGAATGGACATATTTTCAGAAGTGAACGGAGCAAACCAAATGAAAAGTTCCCCAAATTATCATGGATTTAAATTGGGCCTTTAACTCTTTGAGTGCCAGACGGGCACCTGCCACTCATAGGATTAAGCCCATGAATGCTAGAGAGGTCCCTGACGCACTGCAATACAATACAGTCGCGACCTCTCTAGCATACCTCCCAACATTTCAAATTGCCAAAGAGGGACACTTGTGTTTTAGGGGGTGTTTCTGGGGGCATGGCTGGTGGGTGGGGCATTACCAGGAATTGTTAAGCTATTTCATGACCTATTGTCACCTCCTTGTGTAACCTAATAAATGATTTAGAACAAGACCAAAGTATTTTATTTACACATACTAATTTATAAACACATATACTGATGTTTAAACAAACAATAATGTGAGTTTTATTGCTGTAGAGCAATATGATATATTTATTTACACACCAAGCAGCTTGATCCCCTAAAAAGAGGGACACCAAGGAGTGAAAGAGGGACAGAGGGATTTAGGTCTAAAACAGGGACATGTCCCTCCTAAAAAGGGACACTTGGGAAGTATGCTTTAGCATTTAAGGGGTTAAAATCCCATTTAAATAAATGGGAATTGTTTCTTCTCCCCAATAATGCAGTTAGTTTGCCCCAAAATCCCTCACTCCTCTAAAGTAAAATGTCCCTAAGATACAAACATTTCACATTGTTCCCCATTATAACTGCCAACCCCTGACGGCCGGTACTAATTCATTTCTATAAAATATCTTCTAAACTATCCTTCTTAGGGCCTGTACCTTTGAATTATTCTCGAAAATCAATTTTAAAGCTCCCCTCCTGCCCCTTACGTTAGTCATAGTCCTGTCAGATCTGAAAGCCGGTCCATACGGATCACAACGAGGGACAATATTGCGTCTGTATAAGCAAAACCCTGCTCCCCTTTGTCAAGGAGAGCAGGGTTTGCCTTATACTGACAGACACAATACTGTCCCTCATTGGTGATTCGTCTGGTCAAGCGGACAACTTTCAGATCTAAGGGAACTATGAATGACATAATGGACAGGGTAGTGGGGGGAACTATTAACAAGGGAGGGCTGGCAACTACTGGTCTAGGTGTGCAAATACATTCAAGTGGCCCATTTCTATTATTGTTCCAGCCCACTGTTCCAGCCCACCCCCTTTTGTTAATTTTAAAATTGGCTTTAATGTTGTGACGTAAGTCACATGATACCACATAACCTTACAGTTGAATTGGGGCAACACTAGAGCGCCACTACAAAGCTTACAATTTAAGTAAAGCTTACCTAGTGATACTATAGAGCTTACAAGGGAGATTGTTTATGCTACTCATTTAGCTCCACTTGGATTGTACCATTGTGTTATAATTTGTGTAGCTTCATTTCAATTGTAAGCTCTGTGGTATCACTAGTGTCGCTCCGTTTACAGCAGCAATCAGGAGATTTAGTGAGGTGCAGTGGCCTACCAGCCCAGACATATGACCAGCCCAGGGGGCAATGTCCCCACTGCCCCCCAGGCCAGCCCTACCCTGTTTCTGTTGTAGAGGCAGACTTCCAGATTGGTCACTGCAATGAACGGTGGGTGAGAATGAAACTGTACTAATCTAGGAAGTATGGTAGACAAATAATAGTAACACCCAGCAGTGACTCAGCTACTAATATGTACATGCTATGCATAAGGCATAGCATAGGTTTGAAATGAAGGGCTTTTATCAGCAGAACAGGGGAGTACCAGTGGGGTGCATAACACATTTTAAAGCACTTAATATACATATTGAGAGAACAAAGAACAACATGAAAATTAAAATAAACCTTGCCCTCTGAACACCAGTTTATACTGTTTCTAACACCTTTATTTAGCAATAGATCAAATCTGGTATGTAATATGTATTGTATAAATCAGCTCCCTGCAATGGGTGTCTCCTTTGTATTACTCAGATGGAGAAGCTCAACATTATATAGCTTTCATAATAAAACATTACTGCTCCTTTAAAGAAGACACAAACATTTTTATAACAAGACTAGTGAGTGCTGCACATTGTTGCCCATTTGATTGGGAATTCTGTGCATGGAGGGGAATCACTGGCCCACTGGATCAGTGGAGGTTGATGGCCGACCTGTCCATTCCTTTGAAGACTGCTGCCTTGTGAATCACCTTGCAGAGATTTTGCCATTAGTGGTTGCTGTTGATGGTGTTGAGTATGACTCCTGTGAAAATTGCTGCTCTTCTGAATCACTTTATAGCAGTTTTCCAGGAGTAGCCAGGGGCTTGGTCCATGTGTGATTCACTACATGAAGGAGCTCTCCACCGCCCCCTCTGCCGCTCCAGGGATGGGTGGATGGTGAACCTGAGACAGTTTTATCTCTCTCTCTCTCTCTCTTTATATACATATCTATATATATATATAAAAGAAGACTTCTGTGCGCCTGGCAAACACACCCAGGGGCGGCAGTAAGGTGGAGTTACTGCTCCCATTGGGTGATTCAATGGGGGCGTGATTTTCACGCCAGTTCCAGTGGCTGAAGGCCACTGCAATTGGTGTGAAAATCATGTAGGGAGTTGGCCCACCCCCACTATACAACTGGGAAAAAATGTCCGCAACTCATTCCTATACCACACACACAAGCCCCAGAAACAGACACAAACCACGCAACTTTGCACTCAAAGCCAGACACAAGACACACACTCTCCGTCCCTCCTCTCGAATAGAGCCCCAAGGATGCAAGCGATGTCGGGGAATCGTCAAGAAGAGCGGAGAAAACTGGCCAACATCATTAACCCTTTGAGTGCCACAATGGTACCAAACACATTGCAAAGGGTTAATGACTGGAACACCAACCGTCTCGACCTGTTTAACATTACTCAACCGGCTCTCATTTAACACCAATGGCAATAATAATAATGTTTGCCTTACCGTGTAATATCACCATTACACTTGTGCTCCTCTCATGATCAGATTTGCCTGTTGAGCCCCACTCTGGACTTTCTCTTCCCTCTTCAGGCATGGACATTGGTATATATTGTGAATAGATCCAGTTCTACAGACATTTTTACAAGTTAGGGTAAATATGACAGCAAGAAGGAGTAAACTTTTATGAGACCTTCTGACACATAGGCCTAGATGCACTAAAGGTTGATGTGATGTCGGCATGATATTGTCGATGTGTTCAAATCACTCTGACAATTCGATCTGCACACACATTGACATATTCACAAAAATTGTCAGGTGGAAAGGGAAGGTTGGAAGAGGTCCCTATTAGCATACAACATTTTCAAAGTGCTGTTGGTGTGGAAGGGATCTACTCCCCTCACACATCACCAACACTACGACAATTCTGAACAACATTCTCTGCGCTTCCATACCCAGCCAGTAGGGGAATACAGAGACGGCTTTCAGCACCATGGACAGCATTGAATGCCATAAGGATGTGCATTGCTCACCCTTGTGGCATTCAAAAGGTGACAATGAACAAAACTAGTACACCAAGCACTACACAATGTCCCCCCCCTTCGACCCCCCCCTTTAGTATGTCAACATATATTGCATATATTCGACATACTAATTCCATCCAACATTCACCTCATTGACTGACATGTAGTAGTCGAACCTGTCTTTTATTCGACAATTAACCCTTTGAGTACCAGAAAGGTAGGAAAGCATTGATTAGCATGTGTTTCCTACCCCTCTGGTACCCAAAGGGTTAATAGGCAAGGTATGAACTACATACCTTGCCTGTATATATGTGTGTGTGTGTGTTTTAAACATTTATTTTATTATTACAACATGTGTGTGTGATATCATTACATGATAAGACCACAAAGGTCATTACATGATCAGACATCAAAGGGAGACATCAGGACCCTTCCTGATATCCCCCCTACCATGAATCAGCTATCCAAAAGGATAGTTAATCCATGGGGTGACCCCAAAGCCATTTATAGCATTCTTGAAGCTGCTGACTTTTCAGCCACCCGCAGATCAAGAAATGAAAGAACGAATGAACACTAGTGCGCCACTACAAAGATTACAATTTAACTAAAGCTTATCTAGTGTTACTACAGAGCTTACAAGGGAAATTGTTTATGCTACTAGTTTAGCTCCATTTGGATTGTACCTCTGTGGTATAATTTATGTATCTCCATTTCAGTTGTAAGCTCTGTGGTATCACTAGTGTAGCTCCATTTACAGCAGCAATTGGGAGATTTAGTGAGGTGCAGTCAGGGCCGGATTTGTAATTAGGCAGAGTAGGCATCTGCCTACAGGCGCTCCTCACAGAGGGGCGCCTGTCATTCGTATCACCCACTTGGTGCCCACAGACCAAAACAACATGGTGTGGTCTCAGGCTATTTAGTAATGCAGAGCTCTGGGAGATGACATCATCTCCCAGCGCTCTTCATTACTGAAGATAAGACTGCACAGGAGCTCCAGCAGTTGCAACTCTGTGTAGAAGGAGGAGGCACAGACAGACCTCGCCTCTCAAGGGTAGGAAACGGACACAGGGGGCAATATAGAGTTGATGGGGGCCTGTGAGGGGAAATATGGAGATGATCATGGGGGCATTGTGAGGGTCAATATGGAGATGATCATGGGGGCAATGTGTGGGGCAATATTGAAATGATCATGGGGGCAATGTGAGGCGAAATGGAGATGATGGGGGCACTGTGAGGGGATATGGAGATGATAGGGCACTGTGAGAGGCAATATGGAGATGAACATGGGGGCACTGTGAGGGGCAATATGAAGATGATCATGGGGGCAATGTGAGGGGCAATATGGAGATTATCATGGGAGCAATATGGAGATGATTATGGGGGCTAGTTGTAGATGATGGGGGGCTAGTTGGAGATGATGGGGGCAAGTTGAAGCTGATGAAGGCAATGTGGAGATGATGGGGGCAAGGCGAGGGCAATGTGGAGCTGATGGGCGCAATGTGGAGATTAGGAGCATTGTGGAGATGGCAAATCGGGGGGGTGGGGCACTTCAGATTTCTGTGCCTACAGGCTCCTGAGATGTAAATCCAGCCCTGGGTGCAGTGGCCTACCAGCACAGATATATCACCAGCCCAGGGGGCAATTGCCTCCTGTCCCCCAGGCCAGCCCTCCCCTGACTTTTATATTGATGTTGAAGAAGAATACAAAGATACAGGTACTTAGAAGGATACTATGCATCATATAAAAGTAAATTGTTTAATCCAATGTATGTTTATAATATAACATTACTATCCCCTTTAAACCCTGGGATGCTAGACACATCTATAATGCATTATGAAGCAATGAATTGGTATTGCTTCGATTATGCAAGGGGATAACCAATTCACAAGTGATCCCACTGTAGAAGTCTTTTCTTCACCTACGAACTGTAGAACATGGACTTGAGAGTAAGCACATTACACACGTCTAGTGCACTGGAGACATTCACCAAAAATGTGCTTCTGTTTTACTTTAAACACTTTGAGTACCAGAGGGGTATCTAACGCATTGTAAGGGTATCCAAAGCATGCCCCGCTGGCACTCAACGGGTTAACTTTAGCTTTTCAACTTTGGGAATCTTTTCTCTGATATTGCTAAATGGATTCACAAATACCTATGGAAGCCTTACACCCCATGTATACTAACCCCCTTTACTTGGCCCTCGGGTATAACAGCAAGTGGGTGGGAGGGGTGTGGTCTTTAAAAAAAACATGAAAATACAAACTACACTAGGATGCAGAATTCAATCTGAACTATTCTTCAGGGAAAATAATAGCACAAGAGGGCTTTATTGATGTTCAGAGTACATTTTCTGTTTATTTGTTTGTTTCTATATTTACTGGATGTTCTTAAGACATGTTCCTTGGCCAGATGATTAATTTACGTTTTGCGGGATGATTACTTTTCGCCGACAGCAAGGGCAATTGTTCTTCTGCTGCAACCAGTGTAACATACACAGCTCATGGAAGTGGTGGCCGCAGTGAAGATACATCACTTCCTCCCAGATCTCGTATTCTGTCAGGCAAATTGCGCAGTTCTTTAATATCTCCTTTTCTTCCTCTCCTACAGTGAAAGTTATGACTCTCACTTGGGACCTGGCAATTGGATTCCGTCCAAAGTTCCGGAAAGGTCCTTGTCTGCGTGGTCTGCCAGCTCTCCTGGTGGGCTCTGCTGGCACATACTCAGCTCGTCTGAAAAGTCCACGCACCCAGCGTAGGACATTCGCCATGGGGCTGACACTACTTTGAAGCTAGCTACACAAGCTCTGTAAATTTTCTTCCTAATGCAGCGATAACCTCTCTATAAGCAAGATTGCTCCAGATAAGTACAAGCCTAGCAAAAGATCAGGAAAATCTGAAGAAGTTCTCAGTGTCTGGCCTTTTAATACCCCAGGTGCCACTGTGAGGTCATAACTGTCATTGTGCACCACCTGCCATACTGTTTGAATGAAACAGGCCAGTTGTGGGATTTCTATGTATACCATCTTTGTTATGTTTATTATTACATAGCTGTCATTGTGACATCACAATAGGTCCACCACCTACCATGTTGTTTTAAAGAAACAGGCCAGTTGTGGGATTTCTATGGATACCAGCTTTCATATGTTTATTATAGCAAAGCTGTCAGGGTTCAGACAAACCTCCCCTTAGGTTGCACTCTACAGTTTGAGCAACCAGCAGGACTTAAAGAAGCAATAACATCTTAAAATGATCTCTTTTTATACGTGCATATGAATGGCCATATTTTCAGAAGTGAACGGAGCAAACCAAATGAAAAGTTCCCCAAATTATCATGGATTTAAATTGGGCCTTTAACTCTTTGAGTGCCAGACGGGCACCTGCCACTCAAAGGATTAAGCCCATGAATGCTAGAGAGGTCCCTGACGCACTGCAATACAATACATTCGCGACCTCTCTAGCATACCTCCCAACATTTCAAATTGCCAAAGAGGGACACTTGTGTTTTAGGGGGTGTTTCTGGGGACATGGCTGGTGGGTGGGGCATTACCAGGAATTTTTAAGCTATTTCATGACCTATTGTCACCTCCTTGTGTAACCTAATAAATGATTTAGAACAAGACCAAAGTATTTTATTTACACATACTAATTTATAAACACATATACTGATGTTTAAACAAACAATAATGTGAGTTTTATTGCTGTAGAGCAATATGATATATTTATTTACACACCAAGCAGCTTGATCCCCTAAAAAGAGGGACACCAAGGTGTGAAAGAGGGACAGAGGGATTTAGGTCTAAAAAGGGACACTTGGGAGGTATGCTTTAGCATTTAAGGTGTTAAAATCCCATTTAAATAAATGGTAATTGTTTCTTCTCCCCAATAATGCAGTTAGTTTGCCCCAAAATCCCTCACTCCTCTAAAGAAAAACGTCCCTAAGATACAAACATTTCACATTGTTCCCCATTATAACTGCCAACCCCTGACGGCCGGTACTAATTCATTTCTATAAAATATCTTCTAAACTATCCTTCTTAGGGCCTGTACCTTTGAATTATTCTCGAAAATCAATTTTAAAGCTCCCCTCCTGCCCCTTACGTTAGTCATAGTCCTGTCAGATCTGAAAGCCGGTCCATACGGATCACAACGAGGGACAATATTGCGTCTGTATAAGCAAAACCCTGCTCCCCTTTGTCAAGGAGAGCAGGGTTTGCCTTATACTGACAGACACAATACTGTCCCTCATTGGTGATTCGTCTGGTCAAGCGGACAACTTTCAGATCTAAGGGAACTATGAATGACATAATGGACAGGGTAGTGGGGGGAACTATTAACAAGGGAGGGCTGGCAACTACTGGTCTAGGTGTGCAAATACATTCAAGTGGCCCATTTCTATTATTGTTCCAGCCCACTGTTCCAGCCCACCCCCTTTTGTTAATTTTAAAATTGGCTTTAATGTTGTGACGTAAGTCACATGATACCACATAACCTTACAGTTGAATTGGGGCAACACTAGAGCGCCACTACAAAGCTTACAATTTAAGTAAAGCTTACCTAGTGATACTATAGAGCTTACAAGGGAGATTGTTTATGCTACTCATTTAGCTCCACTTGGATTGTACCATTGTGTTATAATTTGTGTAGCTTCATTTCAATTGTAAGCTCTGTGGTATCACTAGTGTCGCTCCGTTTACAGCAGCAATCAGGAGATTTAGTGAGGTGCAGTGGCCTACCAGCCCAGACATATGACCAGCCCAGGGGGCAATGTCCCCACTGCCCCCCAGGCCAGCCCTACCCTGTTTCTGTTGTAGAGGCAGACTTCCAGATTGGTCACTGCAATGAACGGTGGGTGAGAATGAAACTGTACTAATCTAGGAAGTATGGTAGACAAATAATAGTAACACCCAGCAGTGACTCAGCTACTAATATGTACATGCTATGCATAAGGCATAGCATAGGTTTGAAATGAAGGGCTTTTATCAGCAGAACAGGGGAGTACCAGTGGGGTGCATAACACATTTTAAAGCACTTAATATACATATTGAGAGAACAAAGAACAACATGAAAATTAAAATAAACCTTGCCCTCTGAACACCAGTTTATACTGTTTCTAACACCTTTATTTAGCAATAGATCAAATCTGGTATGTAATATGTATTGTATAAATCAGCTCCCTGCAATGGGTGTCTCCTTTGTATTACTCAGATGGAGAAGCTCAACATTATATAGCTTTCATAATAAAACATTACTGCTCCTTTAAAGAAGACACAAACATTTTTATAACAAGACTAGTGAGTGCTGCACATTGTTGCCCATTTGATTGGGAATTCTGTGCATGGAGGGGAATCACTGGCCCACTGGATCAGTGGAGGTTGATGGCCGACCTGTCCATTCCTTTGAAGACTGCTGCCTTGTGAATCACCTTGCAGAGATTTTGCCATTAGTGGTTGCTGTTGATGGTGTTGAGTATGACTCCTGTGAAAATTGCTGCTCTTCTGAATCACTTTATAGCAGTTTTCCAGGAGTAGCCAGGGGCTTGGTCCATGTGTGATTCACTACATGAAGGAGCTCTCCACCGCCCCCTCTGCCGCTCCAGGGATGGGTGGATGGTGAACCTGAGACAGTTTTATCTCTCTCTCTCTCTCTCTTTATATACATATCTATATATATATATAAAAGAAGACTTCTGTGCGCCTGGCAAACACACCCAGGGGCGGCAGTAAGGTGGAGTTACTGCTCCCATTGGGTGATTCAATGGGGGCGTGATTTTCACGCCAGTTCCAGTGGCTGAAGGCCACTGCAATTGGTGTGAAAATCATGTAGGGAGTTGGCCCACCCCCACTATACAACTGGGAAAAAATGTCCGCAACTCATTCCTATACCACACACACAAGCCCCAGAAACAGACACAAACCACGCAACTTTGCACTCAAAGCCAGACACAAGACACACACTCTCCGTCCCTCCTCTCGAATAGAGCCCCAAGGATGCAAGCGATGTCGGGGAATCGTCAAGAAGAGCGGAGAAAACTGGCCAACATCATTAACCCTTTGAGTGCCACAATGGTACCAAACACATTGCAAAGGGTTAATGACTGGAACACCAACCGTCTCGACCTGTTTAACATTACTCAACCGGCTCTCATTTAACACCAATGGCAATAATAATAATGTTTGCCTTACCGTGTAATATCACCATTACACTTGTGCTCCTCTCATGATCAGATTTGCCTGTTGAGCCCCACTCTGGACTTTCTCTTCCCTCTTCAGGCATGGACATTGGTATATATTGTGAATAGATCCAGTTCTACAGACATTTTTACAAGTTAGGGTAAATATGACAGCAAGAAGGAGTAAACTTTTATGAGACCTTCTGACACATAGGCCTAGATGCACTAAAGGTTGATGTGATGTCGGCATGATATTGTCGATGTGTTCAAATCACTCTGACAATTCGATCTGCACACACATTGACATATTCACAAAAATTGTCAGGTGGAAAGGGAAGGTTGGAAGAGGTCCCTATTAGCATACAACATTTTCAAAGTGCTGTTGGTGTGGAAGGGATCTACTCCCCTCACACATCACCAACACTACGACAATTCTGAACAACATTCTCTGCGCTTCCATACCCAGCCAGTAGGGGAATACAGAGACGGCTTTCAGCACCATGGACAGCATTGAATGCCATAAGGATGTGCATTGCTCACCCTTGTGGCATTCAAAAGGTGACAATGAACAAAACTAGTACACCAAGCACTACACAATGTCCCCCCCCTTCGACCCCCCCCTTTAGTATGTCAACATATATTGCATATATTCGACATACTAATTCCATCCAACATTCACCTCATTGACTGACATGTAGTAGTCGAACCTGTCTTTTATTCGACAATTAACCCTTTGAGTACCAGAAAGGTAGGAAAGCATTGATTAGCATGTGTTTCCTACCCCTCTGGTACCCAAAGGGTTAATAGGCAAGGTATGAACTACATACCTTGCCTGTATATATGTGTGTGTGTGTGTTTTAAACATTTATTTTATTATTACAACATGTGTGTGTGATATCATTACATGATAAGACCACAAAGGTCATTACATGATCAGACATCAAAGGGAGACATCAGGACCCTTCCTGATATCCCCCCTACCATGAATCAGCTATCCAAAAGGATAGTTAATCCATGGGGTGACCCCAAAGCCATTTATAGCATTCTTGAAGCTGCTGACTTTTCAGCCACCCGCAGATCAAGAAATGAAAGAACGAATGAACACTAGTGCGCCACTACAAAGATTACAATTTAACTAAAGCTTATCTAGTGTTACTACAGAGCTTACAAGGGAAATTGTTTATGCTACTAGTTTAGCTCCATTTGGATTGTACCTCTGTGGTATAATTTATGTATCTCCATTTCAGTTGTAAGCTCTGTGGTATCACTAGTGTAGCTCCATTTACAGCAGCAATTGGGAGATTTAGTGAGGTGCAGTCAGGGCCGGATTTGTAATTAGGCAGAGTAGGCATCTGCCTACAGGCGCTCCTCACAGAGGGGCGCCTGTCATTCGTATCACCCACTTGGTGCCCACAGACCAAAACAACATGGTGTGGTCTCAGGCTATTTAGTAATGCAGAGCTCTGGGAGATGACATCATCTCCCAGCGCTCTTCATTACTGAAGATAAGACTGCACAGGAGCTCCAGCAGTTGCAACTCTGTGTAGAAGGAGGAGGCACAGACAGACCTCGCCTCTCAAGGGTAGGAAACGGACACAGGGGGCAATATAGAGTTGATGGGGGCCTGTGAGGGGAAATATGGAGATGATCATGGGGGCATTGTGAGGGTCAATATGGAGATGATCATGGGGGCAATGTGTGGGGCAATATTGAAATGATCATGGGGGCAATGTGAGGCGAAATGGAGATGATGGGGGCACTGTGAGGGGATATGGAGATGATAGGGCACTGTGAGAGGCAATATGGAGATGAACATGGGGGCACTGTGAGGGGCAATATGAAGATGATCATGGGGGCAATGTGAGGGGCAATATGGAGATTATCATGGGAGCAATATGGAGATGATTATGGGGGCTAGTTGTAGATGATGGGGGGCTAGTTGGAGATGATGGGGGCAAGTTGAAGCTGATGAAGGCAATGTGGAGATGATGGGGGCAAGGCGAGGGCAATGTGGAGCTGATGGGCGCAATGTGGAGATTAGGAGCATTGTGGAGATGGCAAATCGGGGGGGTGGGGCACTTCAGATTTCTGTGCCTACAGGCTCCTGAGATGTAAATCCAGCCCTGGGTGCAGTGGCCTACCAGCACAGATATATCACCAGCCCAGGGGGCAATTGCCTCCTGTCCCCCAGGCCAGCCCTCCCCTGACTTTTATATTGATGTTGAAGAAGAATACAAAGATACAGGTACTTAGAAGGATACTATGCATCATATAAAAGTAAATTGTTTAATCCAATGTATGTTTATAATATAACATTACTATCCCCTTTAAACCCTGGGATGCTAGACACATCTATAATGCATTATGAAGCAATGAATTGGTATTGCTTCGATTATGCAAGGGGATAACCAATTCACAAGTGATCCCACTGTAGAAGTCTTTTCTTCACCTACGAACTGTAGAACATGGACTTGAGAGTAAGCACATTACACACGTCTAGTGCACTGGAGACATTCACCAAAAATGTGCTTCTGTTTTACTTTAAACACTTTGAGTACCAGAGGGGTATCTAACGCATTGTAAGGGTATCCAAAGCATGCCCCGCTGGCACTCAACGGGTTAACTTTAGCTTTTCAACTTTGGGAATCTTTTCTCTGATATTGCTAAATGGATTCACAAATACCTATGGAAGCCTTACACCCCATGTATACTAACCCCCTTTACTTGGCCCTCGGGTATAACAGCAAGTGGGTGGGAGGGGTGTGGTCTTTAAAAAAAACATGAAAATACAAACTACACTAGGATGCAGAATTCAATCTGAACTATTCTTCATGGAAAATAATAGCACAAGAGGGCTTTATTGATGTTCAGAGTACATTTTCTGTTTATTTGTTTGTTTCTATATTTACTGGATGTTCTTAAGACATGTTCCTTGGCCAGATGATTAATTTACGTTTTGCGGGATGATTACTTTTCGCCGACAGCAAGGGCAATTGTTCTTCTGCTGCAACCAGTGTAACATACACAGCTCATGGAAGTGGTGGCCGCAGTGAAGATACATCACTTCCTCCCAGATCTCGTATTCTGTCAGGCAAATTGCGCAGTTCTTTAATATCTCCTTTTCTTCCTCTCCTACAGTGAAAGTTATGACTCTCACTTGGGACCTGGCAATTGGATTCCGTCCAAAGTTCCGGAAAGGTCCTTGTCTGCGTGGTCTGCCAGCTCTCCTGGTGGGCTCTGCTGGCACATACTCAGCTCGTCTGAAAAGTCCACGCACCCAGCGTAGGACATTCGCCATGGGGCTGACACTACTTTGAAGCTAGCTACACAAGCTCTGTAAATTTTCTTCCTAATGCAGCGATAACCTCTCTATAAGCAAGATTGCTCCAGATAAGTACAAGCCTAGCAAAAGATCAGGAAAATCTGAAGAAGTTCTCAGTGTCTGGCCTTTTAATACCCCAGGTGCCACTGTGAGGTCATAACTGTCATTGTGCACCACCTGCCATACTGTTTGAATGAAACAGGCCAGTTGTGGGATTTCTATGTATACCATCTTTGTTATGTTTATTATTACATAGCTGTCATTGTGACATCACAATAGGTCCACCACCTACCATGTTGTTTTAAAGAAACAGGCCAGTTGTGGGATTTCTATGGATACCAGCTTTCATATGTTTATTATAGCAAAGCTGTCAGGGTTCAGACAAACCTCCCCTTAGGTTGCACTCTACAGTTTGAGCAACCAGCAGGACTTAAAGAAGCAATAACATCTTAAAATGATCTCTTTTTATACGTGCATATGAATGGCCATATTTTCAGAAGTGAACGGAGCAAACCAAATGAAAAGTTCCCCAAATTATCATGGATTTAAATTGGGCCTTTAACTCTTTGAGTGCCAGACGGGCACCTGCCACTCAAAGGATTAAGCCCATGAATGCTAGAGAGGTCCCTGACGCACTGCAATACAATACATTCGCGACCTCTCTAGCATACCTCCCAACATTTCAAATTGCCAAAGAGGGACACTTGTGTTTTAGGGGGTGTTTCTGGGGACATGGCTGGTGGGTGGGGCATTACCAGGAATTTTTAAGCTATTTCATGACCTATTGTCACCTCCTTGTGTAACCTAATAAATGATTTAGAACAAGACCAAAGTATTTTATTTACACATACTAGTTTATAAACACATATACTGATGTTTAAACAAACAATAATGTGAGTTTTATTGCTGTAGAGCAATATGATATATTTATTTACACACCAAGCAGCTTGATCCCCTAAAAAGAGGGACACCAAGGTGTGAAAGAGGGACAGAGGGATTTAGGTCTAAAAAGGGACACTTGGGAGGTATGCTTTAGCATTTAAGGTGTTAAAATCCCATTTAAATAAATGGTAATTGTTTCTTCTCCCCAATAATGCAGTTAGTTTGCCCCAAAATCCCTCACTCCTCTAAAGAAAAACGTCCCTAAGATACAAACATTTCACATTGTTCCCCATTATAACTGCCAACCCCTGACGGCCGGTACTAATTCATTTCTATAAAATATCTTCTAAACTATCCTTCTTAGGGCCTGTACCTTTGAATTCTTCTCAAAAATCAATTTTAAAGCTCCCCTCCTGCCCCTTACGTTAGTCATAGTCCTGTCAGATCTGAAAGCCGGTCCATACGGATCACAACGAGGGACAATATTGCGTCTGTATAAGCAAAACCCTGCTCCCCTTTGTCAAGGAGAGCAGGGTTTGCCTTATACTGACAGACACAATATTGTCCCTCATTGGTGATTCGTCTGGTCAAGCGGACGGCTTTCAGATCTAAGGGAACTATGAATGACATAATGGACAGGGTAGTGAGGGGGACTATTAACAAGGGAGGGCTGGCAACTACTGGTCTAGGTGTGCAAACACATTCAAGTGGCCCATTTCTATTATTGTTACAGCCCACTGTTCCAGCCCACCCCCTTTTGTTAATTTTAAAATTGGCTTTAATGTTGTGATGTAAGTCACATGATACCACATAACCTTACAGTTGAATTGGGGCAACACTAGTGCGCCACTACAAAGCTTACAATTTAAGTAAAGCTTACCTAGTGATACTATAGAGCTTACAAGGGAGATTGTTTATGCTACTCGTTTAGCTCCATTTGGATTGTACCTTTGTGTTATAATTTGTGTAGCTTCATTTCAATTGTAAGCTCTGTGGTATCACTAGTGTCGCTCCGTTTACAGCAGCAATCAGGAGATTTAGTGAGGTGCAGTGGCCTACCAGCCCAGACATATGACCAGCCCAGGGGGCAATTGCCCCACTGCCCCCCAGGCCAGCCCTCCCCTGATGCACACATAGAAGATGGCTTTGGTTATATATTATTTTTTACTAACGCTATCTCGGCTCAGCTGCCCAGCTGCAAGCCTGTCTTATGACAGACTTCCCCTGCAGTCAGTACAACGCTGACTTCAGGGAAGGGGGAGGAAGGGGGGAACTTTGCCTTCGGTTATCTCTCAAACCATAAAGGTTTGAGAGATGACACTGGGGGCAATTGAGTTCTTTTTTAAATAGCTACACTATGGGGATTAGTGATATTAAAGTATTACTATCCCTTTAATTGTCTGTAATTATAAAATTCTGTATACCCTAAGAATTATATATTTCCTCTATATTGAGGAAAAATAAATGTATAATAATTTCTGTGTATGAATTGGTCAATCTGTATAAAGAAAATTATTACAATAAGCTGTATTGGCTTTAGCTTATACACGATTAATTAACAGGATACATTTCCAAATTTATCCAGATAATTGTGATATAGATTGATAGAAGTTTAAGTCAAAATAGCGTTATGTATTAGTCTTAAATCTATTTATTAACACCTATAGAACCATGTCTTTGTGTTTCTGAAAAGGTCATCTGGTTTATATTTGACCTGGTGAATTTTATTATTAACCCTTAGTTTGCTCTCAGGAAAGTTTTTCCATTTGTTTCTGTCTTGGTGTGTGTATCAGATGATTCTTTGTTTACATGCATTGTCTTATTGTATGCTATTGTGGGTCTAAATTTTGTTCAGTTGAGAAAATTTGTTCAGTTGAGAAAGATCTTTGGGACAATCTCTCACAGAACAACAACAGTATAACTCATAATCTCTGGTTAACCCTTGTAGTGCTGTATGGTGTAACAAACAGGATATTGTCATTCTCCTTTTTATAGTATATGTTGCATAAAATGTATTAGTTTATGTATTAGCTTTGCTTTCTAGAGATATATTATTTGATTAGTATATTCTTGACATAATCTGTTATTGGCAATAAGATATATGCAATTTTATATATCATCCAGAAGGTATGCAATATGGAAAACAGTAAATAAATAGTTAAATTATGTTTATCTAATCTGAAACATTTTATATTCCAGATAAGTTTCTAAATTTTGAAATGTTTTATGTGGCACAGGGAAATTGTTATGAGACCTGTGTTTTAAGTTAGAATCAGCTCACATAACAAAATACCTTATACTTTAGTTAGCATAGATTATACAGGTTTGGGGGCAGGTATTCATATACACTGCGGCCCTTTCTATGCTGCTGTGTTCAAATATTGCTACAAAATACTTCTTGATACACCTATGTAAGGTTTAATCCTGTTCATGCTGTGTGATATTATTTTTGATATTGATTATTAATTTACTGTATGTTTATATTCATATAACACTGATTACCATTATATATCTATATATATATATATATATATATATATATATATATTTTACTTAAATAAATTATGTATATTTTTGCACAAATATGCGTAATTGATTATTTTAATCAATTCTGTACTGTGTAGTAGTGTTTAAAAACCTAGTTTGTGTAAAGATCTCAAATTAATTTAACTACCCATTTTTATCTCTTTATGTGAAGATATACAACGATAATTGAGTCTCCTGTTAACCGTTTCCTTCCCGTATATTGTCGACAACCTTGTGCCTGTCCTGTTATAATTTGTGTGTGGAAGACATTTGGAGATAAATGTAGTATTTGTAGTCATGTGCCATTGTATGGTTTCAGTGGATCTAAGTTGCATAGTAAAATTATTGGTGCACCAGCATTATGGAGGTGTATGTGTAGTGATAGTCTTGATGGGTTAGGTGAGTTTAAAGGGATAGTAATACTTCGTTTTATCTTTATTTTATTTTGTAGGCATTAAAAAAACATGAAGAACGATATAAGTCTTATCTCTCAAACCTTTATGGTTTAAGAGATATTCACAAGCAAAGTATCCCCCCCGCTCAGCCAGATCAGAAGGGAGGTGCCCAGGTAGACTGCAGAGAGGGACAATCTTCAATCAAGATAAGGAAAAAAGCTGAAAAACTTGTCAAGGGGGGAAGGGCTTTCATTGTTTCCATACAAAGAAGAGTGTCCCCTGCTGTTATCTGTCTGGTCTTACAACCAGATTCACATCTGAGAAGAGATGGCTTACACTAGGAAAAAGGGGCGGGAGGGGGAAAAGTTGCTTGTGAATATCTCTTAAACCATAAAGGTTTGAGAGATAAGACTTATATCGTTCTTCATGTTTTTTTTAATGCCTACAAAATAAAATAATGATAAAACGAAATATTACTATCCCTTTAAGAATTCTACAGGGTTTTGTACAGCATCAACATCAGTATTTCTGAATCAGTGGAAGTGTATATGTATATATATATATATATATATATATATATATATATATATATATATATATATATATATATATTGTTCTGTTTGCATTCTATATAACAATATAAGATTAAGATTTGCCTAGTGTTATTATTTGTAACAAAGATTGCATGCTGACATGCTATGTTGTGTTGTATTGCATTATATTGTTAATGTTGGCATATCTGTTTTCAAATAGTTCTGGAAGGCTGTGAAGTATGTGACATATGTTTGAGGTAGGGTGATGTTTTGGTTGTTAGTTTGAGGAAAAGTGACAATTCTAATTTGCAGGAAGAGTTGAACAAATGTAGATTCTTGTGTGTATGATTGTTGCTGAATACATGTTTCCATAACGAAGTATCTTAGGCAAGCAAAGATTTCATCTGGAATTATAGATAATGCTTTTTTAAAATATCCTGTTAGTACACTGTAATGCCTCCCATAACTATAAATTCATATATCCTGTAGTTTAATATTATTTGCTTCTATTGCTGCTTTGTTTGTCATGGTACATTCATCCCAAATGATAAGAACAGGTATTTGCAATAATTTGCTGTCAGGGCTGTCTTTAGGAATGTTGTAAGTTGGAAATTCTTGGAAAGTGAGATTAACCCCTTAAGGACCGGCCACACACTCACTTTGCAGTCACTTAAGGACCACGGAACATTTTTTTTTGCACAATCCGATTCCAGACTCCCCGAATGGCGTGCAGCTACGTGGGGAGCCCAGAATTCCATGACTAGCCAGGGCCGTCATGGGTCCTTAAGGGGTTAAATTGTAATTTAAACAGGGAGGCCTCCTGGAAGTAAGGTTGCAGCAGTTCTAGAAGAAATTCAGGCTAGTGCCATATTTTGTGTTGAGCTTATGTTTGCTAGTAAAAGTTTGAGAATAAAACGTTTTTGTTGCTTGCTATGTTGTGTAAAATTATATCATAAATTATGTAACATTGTAGTCATGTAGTAAATGGTATGTGATGGAGTGCTATTGTTTTGGATTGGTGTTGGTACACTGAAGTCTTGAAGTGTTTTGTTAGAAATGGAAGTAAGAATTTGTTGCAGTAACACAAGTGTTTTGTTTATGATGTTGTTTGTTTCTGTACTGTGTGCAGTATGTTATCAAGATGTATGTTCCATTATTGTACAGGATCTGATACATGATAATTGTAAGATGTCATACTACTTGCAGAAACCTTTTTAAGTATAAGATTCCAGTGGCTGTAATTTTCTAAAAGATGTAAAGCTTGGTATGCTATCTAGGTCATTAACCCTTAACGACCCAGGACGTACCAGGACCGTCATGGGTAGATTTGGCTTAAGGACCCATGACGGTCCTGGTACGTCATGGGTTAAATGATAGCAGCGCACCTCTGTGCAAGCTGCTATCATTAATTCTCAGCTGAAACTGAGCGCTCCAGGACCAGAGCATTCAGTCTCAGTCACTTTCACAAGTGCCGGATCATGGGATCATTGCAGCAGCGATCCCATGTACCAGCATTGTGAAAGAACTAATGAGGCAATGTTCTACACTGCCTCTAGTGTCTCTTCTCGGTCGTCTGTCCATTGCTATCAAAATAAGGGACAGAGAAGCAGAGAGGAGACACCTAGTGGACAAATAAAATGCAGCAGCTGGGAGTATTAACCCCATTCACTGCTGTGCTGGAGGCTGGCTAAATGCAGGTCCATTTTTGACCTGCTAAAATTAACTTTTTTTTTTCTTTTGAAAAACACAACACTTTTTTTTTTTTTTTTAACAAAAATTGTATTTAAATAAAAAAAATGTCAATAACCACAATAGGAAGTGTGATTGTTGTGGAGCCTTGTAATACATTTATACACACCGCCAAAGGTCATCAATAAAAAAGTGGGAAAATAGGGTGGGAAAAAGGGACATGGGGTTTTTCACCCAGGGGGGACAGTGCCCACTTAAAGCTGCCCACTTTGTAATTATGACTTACCAGTCATACCTTTCATGCAGTCTCCCCAAAAATGTAACCCATTGTGCCCAAATGATCCCAAGAGAGAAAAAATGGTGTTTTATTAAATTTTTTTTACCGTTTTCTTTAATTTTACTAAAATAAATGGTGGGCTATCCATATAAGTGTGATATCAAAAGAAAGCCCTATTTGTGTATAAAAAACGGTATATAATTTTCATAGGTAAAATTAAGTACTTAGAGGGAAAACACTGTTGAACAAAGACATAGTCAAAAAGGTCAGAATTGCTCCGGTCCTTAAGTGAAATCAACCTCAGATTTTCCTGGTCCTTAAGGGGTTGAAATGTGTTGGTCTTTAACATGATGCATCTTGTCTAACATAGTAGCATTCTATGTTGTTGGGATGTACAGTGTAAACACTGCCAAGTTTGTCAGAGGAACCATCTTGTTGTAGCCAGGTACAGGCTTTCATCTTTTTTTTCCCCCCAAACTTATATAGTGAAGGATTCCTTATATAGTATGTTGGGAGCAAAATCATGGTTTTTCATCCATGTGTTATACATAATGTACATTTTTTTTGCATGTGATTGCTGTAGTAAAGCCTCCTTTTTCTGGTGGTATGCGTTTGTATGTAGGGTAGCCATTATCAGAAGAGTGTGTGTGTGTATGTGTGACATAAATGCTTTTGTGTATTTTTTCCTGCATTTGTTTTCTGTCATGCATGATAGTGGATTAAGTGTCTGCATTGGCCATGTATCATATTGTGATGAGAGAGATTGACCATATACATAGTGGAGTGTCCTGAAGTTCTACTTTTCCATTATTTTAACAGATTCATGTGGCTGGTTATAGAGAAATATTCTATTAGATTCAGTGCTGTTAAAGCCTAATTCTTTCTCTGAGTTTATTAATGCTCAGGCAAAGCAGAACAATAAAGGTAACAGGATCACTAAGCTGCTCAGCCCCACAGTTACTCCTAAACCCTAAACAAAGGAAACACATACACGTTTCTTCCGGCAAAGTCGAAGTCTTTTATTTCCTTTATTTAACAGACTAAAAACAACCTGTGTGCAGCACAGAACCCAGATGCGGCATTCACCTCCCCCCAGCTAAGTGTCGGAGGCCAAGCCATGCCTGCGCTTGACCCCCACCGCAGCCGGATCTCGCCTGCATCCGGCTGCCCATACTGGTGGAGCCCTATACTCCCCCCCAACTTTCCATGCCTGGGGAGGGCAGGCCGGACATCTCCAACCTTCCACCCTCCCCCCAACTGATATCAGCTGAGCCACCCCCAAAGCCAGCTGCTATCTGTCTTTGGTCCCCATGCCCCCCCCACCTGCTCGTTCTAGCACTAGCCCCTTTCCTTCTGGCCCTCCAGCACGCCTGGCCACAAAGTCAGTGCCTGCTGCAGTACCACCAACCACCTAGGTGGCTAGGCCTGTGCCCTTCCTTCCATCACCGAGCCTGACCACTGAGTCCGTTCCCAGCTAGGCCTGCACAACCGCCATATTCTAGGGTGTTTAACCTACCCCTTGGCTCAGGGAATCCTGCATTGCCGCCCCCCCTTCTTCTGCCTTCATCTTCTCCTTCTACTTCCCTGGTGTTTTTCTGCCTGGTCGCCCTCCATCTGCTGCAGCACCTGCTTGGGTAGGGTGGGTGGGAAACAAAACACTGGACAGAACCTTAAAGGGATAGTAATACTTAAAATGTAAAAAAAAATATGTTGTAGGGTTTATCCCCCTGAGTAAAACAAGGGTACTCCCACTGCTGAAAGGTGTTTCATTCAAAAGTTATTAATTTTCAAAGTTGAATTTTTTAGGTGCAATATCACAGTGGCCTGAAATTGTACAGTGGCGCTGTTGCTACATGATCCTATGGACAGCTCTGGTCAGTTGAACATAAATCTCCATAGGATGGTGTAGCAACAGCGCCACTGTACAATTTCAGGCCACTGTGGTATTGCACCTAAAAAATTCAACTTTGAAAATTAATAACTTTTGAATGAAACACCTTTCAGCAGTGGTAGTACTCTTGTTTTACTCAGGGGGATAAACTCTACAACATATTTTTTTTTACGTTTTAAGTATTACTATCCCTTTAAGGTCACTCGCTCCCAGGCAGTCGCTCGCTTTTTCTAAGCTGCTCAGCCGCACAGTTACTCCTAAACCCTAAACAAAGAAAACACATACACATTTCTTCTGGCAAAATTGAAGTCTTTTATTCCTTTATTTAACAGACTAAAAACAACCTGTGCGCAGCACAGAACCCAGATGCGACATTCCCCTCCCCCAGCCAAGTGTCGGAGACCAAGCCATGCCTGCGCTTGACCCCCACCGCAGCCAGATCTCACCTGATCCGGCTGCCCACACTTGTGGAGCCCTATGCACCCCCCCAACTTTCCATACCTGGGGAGGGCAGGCTGGATGTCTTCCACCCTCCCAACTGATATCAGCTGAGCCACCCTCAAACCCAGTTGCTATCATTAGGGGGTCCAAGGGGCATCCCCAAATGTCTTTGGTCCCCATGCCCCTCCCCCCTCCCACTTCCTTCTGGCCCTCCAGCACGCCTGACCACAAAGTCAGTGTCTGCTGCAATACCACCAACCACCAGGTGGCTAGGCCTGCTCCCATCCTGCCATCGCCGAGCCTGACCACAGAGTCAGTTCCCAGCTAGACCTGCACAACCGTCATCTTCTAGGGTGTTTAACCTACCAATTGGCTCAGGGAATGCCGCATTGCTGCCACCCAAGAGTGGGAAGAGGCAGTAGCCTCTTCCTCCTTTTACTGCCACTTCCTCTGCCATTTTTCCACCACATCCTGTAAACCTAAATTAAAAATGTCCAAACCTATTTCTGACAGATGTACACCATCCTGCCTGTATAACGCCGCACAACTAGGATGCAACTCTGAATGCGTGACTGTGAATCCCCCATGAGAGCACACAAACTTCTTCATGGCCCTATTTACCCTACACCTAATCCTTTCAATAGCCTTAATAGGGTAAGCTCCTCCCCATGCCACCCTGGGAACAATGCTGGACCATACCGCTGTAACCCCAGGCCATCTCGTCTGCATATCCGTAATTGCCCCCTGCAGCGTGAAGACCAGGTCCAGTGACTTTCCTGCAGTTAAGTCATTGCCCCCAGTGTGTATAATGATGAGGTCCTAGCTACCCCACCTCTTACTGGCCGCATCCAACATGGTGGTCCAATCCACCAGCCTCATTCCTCTTTTCCCCAGCCAATGGATGTTCATGTGCTCTCTCGCCATGCCCAGCTGCAAACCGTAAACTCTCGCCTATGCTCACTTAGCTGCCCAGAGCACAAATGCATGGCCCACAATCAAAACAGCCTCTCTTAGTAACTCTGCAATTACAAAACAGTTGTGAGACATTCCTCCTCTGACAAGATAGGGGTTCTAATGTATTTCCTATACACCCCAGATTACCACCTCCCCAACCTCTGAATCTCCTTTCTGCTCCAACCTGCCCTAGCTCATTCCTTGGCTGACCCTATCCTAAATGAATGTGACCCAAAGCACCGCTGGTCTAGACCTACTTCCTCCAATGCCCTTCTCAATACTGCTCTGAACTGGAACATTGTTAAAGGCCTCTCATCCCTATGTATTAAAAAACACCTACCCCTGGTGGGCCTACCTCTCATGTATTCCTGCACTGCCGCTACCTGACATGCTATCCCTTCTTTTTTATCCATGGCCACCCATTTCCCATTTGCTAACTGATCTGTCTTGGATCTATGAATAAAACACAGCACTGCCTCGTCTGACCATTGGACCAACCTTCTTAGCAACCCATTTTCTATAACCTTTGCCAATGGTGCAACTAATTCCCCAATTCTGAATGCGCCTGCAAACGCCATTGAGAAGGTCGCTTTAACCAGCTCCGCCTCAAATTGATCCCTGCATACAGCTGGACAGTACATGATTACTGCTTCTAATCTTTCTTTGGTAATAGGCTGCCTCTTATCCCCCTTTTACCACTTCCTTTCTCCCCCAATCCTTCAGTATGCTAGCCACAATAAAACTCTTTGTAGGGTCCCTCATCCCTTTGAGTTTCGAGAAAAATGATATGGACACCAGCACCCCTTGCACCCGCGCCTTGGACTTCCCCTCCAGATATAAACCTTCTATATACCGCAGCCAATCTGACCTCCTTGCCGCAGTGACCTGACTGCACCCCCCAAAACTTACCCAGGCTCTCCACTCCCTGCTGTACGCCTGCCACGATTTTGGTGATCCCACAATCAAGCGGTCTAAGATTCTTCTCCCAACTGCCAAAGTTCAGATGGAAAATTAACACCCGTTTGTTCTGCCCTAGGGGCCAATCTAAAAAAACCTCTACATCTGACCCCTGGAAAATACATCAGCTATACCGTTATCCACATCTGGTACATGTACCTCCTTGAATTGAATGTTGTGCCTCATACAGCTTAAATCCAACCCCCTCAGTAAACGCACAACTGGCAGTGATCCTGATGACAGGTTGTTCACTGCATGCACCACCCCCATGTTATCAGACCAGAACGTCACTGATCTATTTCCCAGCTCACGCCACCACAATTCTATAGCCACCACTATGGGGAACAGCTCCAAAAATGTCAGCTTTTTTGTCAAACCCCTCAGCCCCCACTATACTGGCCATTGTCGCACACACCATCTGTCCTCCAAGTATGCACCAAACCCTACTGCCCCCGCTGCATCTGTGAAAAATTGTAACTCAGTGTTTGCTTATGCCGGCTCTAACCATAGACACACTCCATTGAAATCCTTCAAGAACGTGTCTCAAACCTCCAAATCTTCCCTCAACTGCCTTGTTAACCTAATCTTGAAATGCCTTTTTAACACCCCTGCCATTGCTTTTTCCCATCTTCTATTGAAAACCCTACCCATGGGTATTACCTTGCATGAAAAATTCAGGACTCCCAGGAGTTCCTGAACCTTACATAACTCCATTTTGCTGGCTAGCTTTGCTTGGCGCACTAACCGTCTCGCCTTCACCACCTTGTCTGCTGGCAGGCGACATTTCTTTTCTTTGGTATCTATCTCTATCCCCAAATAGGACAACCTTGTGCAAGCCCACACTGTCTTGTCCTCTGCCACTGGAACCCCTAAGTAGTTTAACTTCGCTATCAATTCCTCCAGCAGGCGCAGACACACCCCTGAGCTAGCTTCGCCAGTCAAAAGAAAATTATCCAGATAGTGAGCAACAGTGTCCCAACCTGCCCTTTTTACCAGGCTCCAATAAATAAATGTGCTAAATGCCTCAAAATACGTGCATGACACCGTGCAACCCATAGGCAAACACTTGTCAAAGTAAAACTTCCCTCCAGCACAACATCCGGTATACTTAAAGCTCAGTGGAGTCAAAGGTAACAACTTCAATGCTGATTCAATATCTACTTTTGCCAGCAAAGCCCCTGGCCCTGCCGCCATAATGATTTCCATTGGATCATCAAATGACTGATATTGCACACTACACACTTCGCCTTGCAAAGCATCATTCACTGAACCCCCTTCTGGATATGACAAATGTTGAATCAGCCTGAACTTCTCTGGTTCTTTCTTAGGCACTACTTCCACTGGGGATACTACGAAACCCGCCAATGGACACACACACTGAATGGTCCAGCCATCCTGCCAAAAGTTACTTCTCTGTCAATTTAAACTTGTAAAACATCTGGCAACGCATACGCAGACTTAAAATTTCTGGCCCTTGAACCCTTCAACCTAGTTTCATCAACAGGTATCATAAACCCCTGCGTAAATCCTTTCAACAACCACTGAGCCCTATCTCTGATAGGTTCCCAAAAGTTCCGCCAGCTTTTTTACCCATATTGGGGAGGCCGCCATTTCCATCCTTACGAAAGGATGTTTACTGCCCCCTTGTCCACAATCTAACACTGCATGTGTCCCTCCACTCTGCTTACAAGCATGTTTAAACTTGCATGCAAAACCCCTGCTACACCTCTTCTCATTGTAGGCATAACAGACAGCTTTTGCACCAGCTGTCCCTAACTCTGGCTTGGTAGCCCCCCCCCCACAGGTCCCGGCCCCCTTCTAGGGACTGGCCCCATCACTATCTGTCCACAAATCCATATCCTTCTGACCAAAACTAAGTGACTTGCTTCCTGCCTTCTTAGTCCTGAACTCCCTATCATAGTCCAACCACACAGACCCCCCATACTTAATATACATGTCCACAATCATTTCCTGATATTTCAACAGATTCTGCACCTCTTCAGGCTTAAACTCCAAATATATGCTTTGGTACACTGTATACCCCTTCACCCGATAGACTTACGTGCATTAAGACGCATGGAACAAGATTCCCCAGAGCCATTCAAAGGCTTGCGGTTCTGTTAATGGCTGAAAAAAAGAGACACCTAACCGGAAAAAGTTAAGACCCACTTTTCTTAGCCTTTAGACACTTAACGGTCAAAACAAAACACCTGTTACATAGGAAAATACACAAAATGCTTACCTACCCCCCTTCCTCACCTCCTTTTCACTTTTTCCCTCCTTCTCCGCTAACGCCTCCCTTGTTAGGTCAAAAACACATACATACTTCCCAGCCCAAATTTTCTTTTGAACTTTCTTTTTGATGTGCAAATGCAATGTTTTGATTGCACATGTATATGTGTATATGTATATGTGTAATGTAACTCCGCTCCTCACTTCCTTCCTGGGCTTCCACACCTCTAACACATTTACACATAATTTTAACACCACCCCTTCTTTGGAGTCATTGTCTGAGATGAATCCGACACCTCAGAGGATGCGTCCACCTCCCCCCACATTTACAATAATTGATAACTCACCAGTCTTGCCTGTTTCCATCACTTGCTGTGCCCCGCTCCCCTCTGCAACAGTGTCCACCGCCTTCTTGTGTGCCTCCATGTCCGTTGCTTCATTCACTCCTTGCGCTGCTGGCGCTGCACTAACAGGGTGACAAGTGACATCATTACTGACCTGGTTTGCTACTAGTTTATCCCTAGGACCTGCAACTGACTAGGCCTCTGCCTACGGGGGACAAACACAGGGGGGGGGGTGTTGAGGAGCAGCGCTGGATGAGACAATCAAAGGGCATGTAGGGGATAACACTGCGGGAACCGGGGCAGAGGGAATAGAGCTCTGCGGCTTGGAAGCCGCCCTACCTGCCGGCAAGGGCTCTTAGCGGTATCTCCTGGGTACTGATCGCCTCCTCAGTGGCAGCAGCTTCTTTTCATCAGCTCCCCGCGAGGTATCCATCACACCTGGTCAACGGTCCTGTGGAAAAAAAAAACTGGACAGAAGGTTAGAAATTGTGAGGCCAGCCTAGCTGGCCTCACCTATATACTCCTCCTACCTAGCCAGGTGTGACAAAACCTGCCCACACACCTTCCTGCCTACCACAGAGGGCCCAGCAACCCCCTCCTTTGTTCTCCTTTCTCCCTAGCATGCTGGGCCTCCATGCCCGCCATTTTTATCCCTGCCTGGGGACGAGCATCTTAAGGTCACTCGCTCCCAAGCAGTCGCTCCCTTTTTCTTCTCTACATTCCAACTCCTGTTTCCAGGAATCTTTGACACAATGTTCTTAGACTTCTTTACATTTTTTCAGCAGAAGCCCTGAACACAGGAAATAAGATCTGTACATCTGACTGAAGTTTTGCAAATATGAAGTTAGAGCTACAGATAAAGGGTCTTTTTTGTAAAAGAAATTCTATTGTAAACCAACTGCACCATAAGGGAGACATACACATTCTAAAACACCCATTAATTTGAATGGGAGTTCTCTAATCCATTGGAGACCTTTGCATTAGTCAAATGGTTAACAACACAGTTTAAATAAATAGGAAGGGTGGTTAAGCATGATATGATGGGATTAAATAATGTTTTCAGCAAAGAACTCACAAAAGTGATATAAAGGTGATACCGTTATACCTTTAACTGAAGACATAGAAAGTACAAGGTTTCAGGGCACTAATGTCCCTTCTTCAGGATTGGGTTAACAAATATAGCTGGAATAGCACTGAATTTATATTTACAGAGTATGACATACATTTGGAACAAATGACATGAGTACGCAATGGGGGGACAATTAACATAGTAAACATCCAGTCTGTATGGACATGAAATTATATGCATAGGATTTAGGTGTAAGCAAAAGTTGTCACCGTGTTCCCATGAAAAAATCCAGAGAAAACCACATTATTGTCTGCTTTTTTGTGGGAAAATCTGCTTTTAAAACAGTGATTAAAATCTTTGAGTTTTTCGCCCATTGGCCAAAATTCTCCAACAGTTTTTCAGTGGCTAGAAAGTTTCCGCCCATTGATTTATGTGGTTTTCGCCTTTTCACTATAAAAATGTGATGTATTTGTGGAAGTGAAACACAATAGAAGCAGCTACAGAGCGAGGTAGATGTGCTGTGCTGTTCTACTGTGATCTATTTAGAAAATAGAAACAGGAGAGGCTCATAGTGACTGCTATCACTATGAGCAGGTTTAAAAATAGTAAAAGGAGGAACTGGAAGGACCCTTATGTGTCCAATGAGTCTGAGGAGGAAGTGAGCACTCTTGAAACAATGCTGTCCAGTCCCCCTAAATCACCCCTAGGGATCTTAGGGAAATTAATGGCAAGCGAGGAAGAGAAGGGTAGTAGTGAGAGCAGGACCAGTCAGCTGCCTATGCCTGCTGCCAGATGTGCATCCCCTGCTGCCACTAGTGCTGTGCCTGATGTCAGATGTGCTGCCCATGCTACTGCTACCACCATTGCTGTACCTGCTGTCAGATGTGCTGCCCCTGCTGCCACTAGTGCAGTGCCTGCTGTCAGACATGCTGCCCCTGCTGCCACCAGTGATGTGCATGCTGCCAGCACTTCCCCTGCTGTCACCAGTGCTGTGCCTGCTACCAGTTCTGAACCTGCTGCCACCAGTGCTGAACCTGCTGCTAGTGTGTCTTGTAATACTCAGGAGGGGGGGAGGAGAAGATGATGTCAGGTGTGAAAGCAAGGGACCCTAAGTAACACTTGCCATCCTATAGCAGTCCTGCCAGTGCTACTACTACTACTACTACTAAGGTCCAGCAGCTTGTTAGTGTTAGGAGTGAAGGAGGGGTAATCAACAATATCCTCATATTACTAGTTACTGTGAGGAGGAAGACTCTATGGCTAATCTTAATGTGTTTGGTGTTAATAAAAGTAGCAGTAATGGTGAATAAGCCGGTGGGGCTAGTGTTAGAGGAGTGGTAGGGAAAGCATTTGAGAGTATCCAGACTAATAGTCAAGGAAGCCCACACCATTCCTCTGGCTCTGGGAGTCCTCCCCTTACGTTCACTAAAATGTCCAAGTGGAGCATGATCCTGAAGGCTAAGAGGCCAGAACTGGTGTTGGGGGAGAGCAGGCACAAAATGAATACTACCACCAGCAGGAGCACAGATCAGCTGTTTGTGCCTGCTGCTACTGCTGCCAGTCTGCCTTCTTCAGGTCAAAAAGAAATACCAAGTGTGACATTAGGAGACCCTCTGTCACATTGCTTGTCGCCTCCTCCAAGCAGCAGTGAGATGTCTGGAAGAGAGCAGCAGCAGCACGTAGGGACTAGTGGTGGTGGTGGTAGTGATGATGATCTTGGAGAAGCTGGGGTGGAAGAGACATTAATGGTCGTTTTAGCAGAAACCGAGAAGGAATAGGAGACAGGGATGAGGATGGGCATCACCACCACCACTAGCAGTGAGATTTTGGAATTTGAGGAATTTGCAACTGCTCTAATTCCTGCTGCTGCTGAGATGCAAGGGCAGCAGGATGCTGCGGAGCAAGCTAGTGTGCCACAGACCACCATGGACACAGTGGGAATGGGGTCAACAAGTTATAGGGTACTAGAACAGGTTCCACTTGCCAGTGCCAGCAATACTCCTGGTCCTAGTTGCAGTGCTAAATCTGAGGCAGTAGCAGCAACATTATCTTCTGCCACAAAAAGTGAAGGGGAATGTGGAGAAGAAGAAGAAAGAGGCCATTCTTCTCCACTTGTTCCCTATCCCTCCTCCCAGAAGTCATGGGTGTGGGACTATTATTCTCTTCTGGCAGGCACAGTGCAGTCATCATCAGCAATGGTACAATGCAAAATTTGTGACAAGTTAGTGAGAAGGGGAAAGGAGGGAACACACCTTGGCACAAGCTCCCTGATAGCACACATGAAACATATACATCATGACATTTATGTCAAATATGTTAAAGCCAAACACCCATTACAGAAATCTAGCACTGCTGTTACTGTACCCCTTGACTCTCCAGAAAGGTGGAGATCAAAGAGGAGGAAGAATAAAGAAACCCAGACAGACACTGGAAGTTCGATGATGAGCGAAACAACTAGCTCGCCATCAACATCACCTTCTTCCTCTAGGGTAACAATACATCTCCTGCCAATCCACCTCATTCATCTTTACCTCCCCTGCCAAATGATAGCCACTCTTTTGATGTTAGGATATGGCAGTTCATCTCTACCCATTCGACACTGTGTGGTACACTGACCACACATGCCATTGTGGTGGAGGAGAATCAATACCAGGTCATCAGGTGGCATCTGAGGAGATACCATCCAGCAGAATATGCTAGGATTCTGGCAGTGAGGGTTCATCATTACTATTAAACTGTCAGCAAGTGGTCATGTGTCCTTAGCTGGGTCTGGACAAGGGGTACAGTGACAGCGGCAGTACTTGGTTTCGGGTGTCATGGTGTTTGGATACAGTTGTGCTCCCAGATGTTATATACCACACACACACTGCACACATTGCAGTTGCTGATGAAAGCCACAGTTCCTGTTCTCAAGGGAAAAAATATATATTCTAATAACAACGCAGCCATGATTTTGGAGGAGGGGCAGGTGGAGAAGATTTAATGGCCAACTTCTTATTTTCTTCACATATACCTGGGGCTACTTATTCTTTTGCTACTGCCTTAGGCGCATCACTGGAGCCAGTCGTGGCAAGTGGAATCTTCATCATCCATCTTCCATGTTACTGCTATTGTTGATCTCATTCCCTTTCAGCTGCCTAATCATCCTGCTGCTTAAACTACTCAGCAGCAGCAGTATGAACAGCAGTTGCAACTTAGGACTCAGGAAGACATTTGACAATGGACAGTGGCTACTGGCCAACATGACCTGCTGGCACTAGGCCAATAGGGCATTTTTATTTTTTCTCAGGGCTTGTGTTTTGAAAAATAAAAAATAAATAAATAAAAAAAAACATTGTCCTACAAAAAAATAAACAATTTTTGTGAGGTTTGTTTCTAACAAGTATCAGTCCACCCCAGTGGCAGCTTATGTCAGGGGGTTCCTGTCTCTATAACTTTAAATACAAATTTCTTATTTTATTTTTTTATTAACTGTCTCCCCAATAGCAATCAAGAAACCCCCAAAACAAGTTCCCTGTTCAGATGATTCATTCATTCACCAACAAAGACACCCTCCTCAGACCCCTGTATATCACGTCTTATGGTTCTTATTTTATTTTATTTAGGATTTCTTTTTTATTAACTGCCCCACAATCCCAGTAAACAACCTCCCAAAAATAATCCTCTGGTCAACTGATTTTTCCCCACACCCCACCAACACAGACACCCTCATGCCCCTTTTATACTATGCCTTTGGGAAATGAAATAATATTTATTTTATGTTGTGTGTAACTTCACTGTTCCTATTGATTTCAATGGAATGAGCTAAGCGGAAAAAGTGGAAAAAAAGCTGAAAATCGGCACTTTTCGCTGGAAATTTTTCTCCACGCAGAAAGTGCCATTTTTTGCCGATTTCAGTTTGAGGCGGAAATTTTCTCCCATCCCTACCCATTCCCTTTCAGCTGCCTAATTATCTTGCTACTTAAACAACTCAGAAGCAGCAGCAAGAACAGCAATTATGGACTCAGGAGGACATTTGACAATGGGCACTGGCCAACATGACCTGCTGGCACTAGCCCAGTAGGACATTTTTTTTCCTCAGGACTTGTGCTTTAAAAAAAAATATAAAAAAACACAGTCCTACAAGAAAAACCCAACAATTTTTGGGGGTTTATTTTTAACAAGCATAAGTCCTACAAATCCTTAGGGATTGTGTTCAATATTTCATGCCCCAGACTCTATCCACCAACACAGGCACCCTCCTCAGACTCCTTTTATAACATGTCTTATGGGTTTTTTTTTATTGTATTTATGATTTATTTTTTTATTAACTGCCCCCCAAATCCCAGTAAACAACCCCCAAAAAACATTCCCTGTTCAACGCAGACACCCTTATGCCCCTTTTATACTATGCCTTTGGGAAATAAAATAATATTTATGTGTTGTGTGTAAATTCAAAATTCCAGTTGATTTCAATTGAATGAGCTAAGCGAAAAAAGTAGAAAGTTGGCACTTTTCTCTGGAAATTAGTCGCAAAGCAGGAAGTGCCATTATTTTCCTATTTCCCTAAAAGGATTCGAGCAAGGTCCTGGGAACAAGAAAATGTTCAGTAACACAGAGGTGTGAGCAACCTGTTAGTCTGTGAGTTGTAAACATCTATATCTTTAACAATCTCTATTTCAAGATGTCATATGAAACATGAAGTCCACCCACAGTTTCAGGACAGTAATGTGTCAAACATAACCATTCATTTAAATTCACAGATTTTTCTTTCCCTTTGAATTTATTCTAAAGTTCCATTTAAGTACAGTGACCTTCTTATTTTTGAGACTATTATTTGCACCACAAAAATGCCGTGTAGTATGCTCCTGTGGAGCCCTGTGTACATGTTTTCGATATACTACATTTGATCACTTGACCCTTATGTACTCTGTATATCCTCTATTCCACTTTAGATTGTAAGCTTTCGGGCAGAGACCTCACTTCCAGTGTTTCACTTTGCAAAACACTTGTAACCCTTTATTATTAGTGATGAGCGAGCATGCTCGGCCGAAGCTCGGTTCGGCTCGAGCATCGCTCTGCTCGGCACATGGCGGTACTCGTACGAGTACCGCATGTGCTCGCCCGCCATGTTCGGGTCTCCTCCCCGCACGTTTCGTGGCTGCTGCGCAGCCAATAAACGTGCGGGGACGCTCTGACATCAGTGTAATGCCAGCAGCCATGTTGGCTGCTGGCATTACACTGATTGGCTGGCCAGAACCCGTGATCGGGTGCTGTATAGCGCCTGACCAGCGAGTTCGGCTCAGTCTTAGCCAGGGAGAGATGATGATAGGAAGGGAAAGTCAGTGTAGGGAAAAGAAAAGTGTTGGAACACCATATAAAGACCCAAAAGTCCTTTTTAGGACTGTTGTGTGTGGGGGCAGCAGTTATATTTTGTTTGGGGGGGCACAAATTAAAAAAAAAAACGTCACATATTCCGTTCACTGTGCCTAGCCGCAGATTAGCAGCACATTCTGTTTAGTGTGCAAAGTTGCAGATTAGCAGCACATTCTGTTTAGTGTGGAAAGTGTAAAAAATAAACGTCACATATTCCGTTCACTGTGCCTAGCCGCAGATTAGCAGCACATTCTGTTTAGTGTGCAAAGTTGCAGATTAGCAGCACATTCTGTTTAGTGTGCAAAGTTGCAGATTAGAAGCACATTCTGTTTAGTGTGCAAAGTTGCAGATTAGCAGCACATTCTGTTTAGTGTGCAAAGTGTAAAAAATAAACGTCACATATTCCGTTCACTGTGCCTAGCCGCAGATTAGCAGCACATTCTGTTTAGTGTGCAAAGTGTAAAAAATAAACGTCACATATTCCGTTCACTGTGCCTAGCCGCAGATTAGCAGCACATTCTGTTTAGTGTGCAAAGTTGCAGATTAGCAGCACATTCTGTTTAGTGTGGAAAGTGTAAAAAATAAACGTCACATATTCCGTTCACTGTGCCTAGCCGCAGATTAGCAGCACATTCTGTTTAGTGTGCAAAGTTGCAGATTAGCAGCACATTCTGTTTAGTGTGGAAAGTGTAAAAAATAAAAGTCACATATTCCGTTCACTGTGCCTAGCCGCAGATTAGCAGCGCATTCTGTTAAGTGTGCAAAGTTGCAGATTAGCAGCACATTCTGTTTAGTGTGGAAAGTGTAAAAAATAAACGTCACATATTCCGTTCACTGTGCCTAGCCGCAGATTAGCAGCACATTCTGTTTAGTGTGCAAAGTTGCAGATTAGCAGCACATTCTGTTTAGTGTGCAAAGTTGCAGATTAGCAGCACATTCTGTTTAGTGTGGAAAGTGTAAAAAATAAACGTCACATATTCCGTTCACTGTGCCTAGCCGCAGATTAGCAGCACATTCTGTTTAGTGTGCAAAGTTGCAGATTAGCAGCACATTCTGTTTAGTGTGGAAAGTGTAAAAAATAAACGTCACATATTCCGTTCACTGTGCCTAGCCGCAGATTAGCAGCACATTCTGTTTAGTGTGCAAAGTGTAAAAAATAAACGTCACATATTCCGTTCACTGTGCCTAGCCGCAGATTAGCAGCACATTCTGTTTAGTGTGCAAAGTTGCAGATTAGCAGCACATTCTGTTTAGTGTGAAAAAAAAGTGTAAAAAATAAACGTCACATATTCCGTTCACTGTGCCTAGCCGCAGATTAGCAGCATATTCTGTTTAGTGTGCAAAGTGTAAAAAATAAACGTCACATATTCCGTTCACTGTGCCTAGCCGCAGATTAGCAGCACATTCTGTTTAGTGTGGAAAGTTGCAGATTAGCAGCACATTCTGTTTAGTGTGCAAAGTTGCAGATTAGCAGCACATTCTGTTTAGTGTGCAAAGTGTAAAAAATAAACGTCACATATTCCGGTCACTGTGCCTAGCCGCAGATTAGCAGCACATTCTGTTTAGTGTGCAAAGTTGCAGATTAGCAGCACATATTCCGTGTAATATGAAGAAGGCGGGTAAAAAGGGACGGGGAAGTGGACGTGATCCTGATAGTTCAGGGCGCGGGTCAGGACGCGTAGAAACTGTGCCTGGTGCCAGAGCACAAGAAAGAAAGACATCCACCATACCTAGCTTCATGTCTCAGTTTACAGGGCGTCGCAGGACATCACTCTCGAGGTCAGACCACTGCGAACAGGTGGTCGGTTGGATTTCAGCTGATACTGCTTCCAGTCGGTTAAGCACCACCCTGTCTTCCACCAAGTCCACTCTCAGTAGCCAAGAGTCTGGTCAACATAATCCTCACCCTGATCATCCTTCCTCCCACCATAGAGGGTCTGGCCAAAGAAGTGATCCCACACTGGGATATAGTGAGGAGCTCGTCTCATCACCAATCCTTCATTTGAACCTCTCTCCAAGCACGCTTGCAAAGGAACATGAGATCTTGTGCCCTGATTCACAACCTCTAGAGGGTACCCAATCACAAGAAGATGACAGAGGGGAACGGCATTTCAGGTCAAAGGAAGTGGATGATGATTAGACACAGTTGCCATCAAATCAACCACTATTACTGTCTGAAGACCTTGATGAGGAGGATGATACACAGTTGTCAATGACTGAGTATGTGGTGGGATCAAGAAATGAGGAGGATGATCAGAGTGAGGAAGTGGAGGAGGACTTGGTGGACGATGAGGTCACTGACCCCACCTGGGAAGGTGGAGAGCCGAGCGATGACAGCAGTCCTGAGGGTGAGCCATCTGCAGCACCGCAACAGGCTGGAAGAGGCAGTGGTGTGGCTAAAGAAAGAAGGCGGACCGCACCAAACCGGCCCGCAAATGTTCCACGGAGCACCCCCTTGCGTAAATCTCCCTTGCCAAGGGCTAGGTGTTCCGCGGTATGGCGTTTTTTTAAGGAAAGTGCGGACGACAAAAGAATTGTAGTTTGCAACCTGTGCCACACCAGAATGAGCTGAGGCATGAACACTAGCAACCTCACCACCACCAGCATGATCCGACACATGGCATCCAAGCACCGTAATAAGTGGGAGGAACGCCTGGATCGCCAATCTGTGTCTGCAGGCCACACCACTGCCTCCTCTTCCCCTGTTTTCGGTGCCGGCCAATCGCCTGTCGGAGGCGCAGGCCCGCATACCTCCCGCCCTGCACCTGTACCATCTGAAGCACCATCAGCGACCACATCCACTTCCCTGTCCCAGCGCAGCGTCCAAATGTCGTTACCCCAGGCATTTGAGCGCAAGCGAAAATACCCAGCCACCCACCCACAGGCCATAGCACTAACCTCACACCTTTCCAAATTACTGACCATCGAAATGCTGCCATTTAGGCTTGTGGAGACTGAGTCCTTCCGCAGCCTGATGGCAGCAGCTGTCCCTCGGTACGCAGTCCCCAGCCGCCACTACTTTTCCCGGTGTGCCGTCCCCGCATTACACCACCATGTGTCCCGTAATATCACCCGTGCCCTGACCAACGCAGTTACTGGGAAGGTCCACTTAACGACTGACACATGGACAAGTGCTTGTGGCCAGGGACGCTACATTTCCCTGACGGCACACTGGGTGAATGTTGTGGAGGCTGGGAGCGACTCGGACCCTGGGATGGCACAGGTGCTACCCACGCCGAGGATTGCGGGCCCTACCTCCATCAGGGTTTCCGCCAGCACCTATGTTATTGGCTCCTCCTCCTCCGTTTCCACCTCCGAATTCTCTGCGCACAGCGCCACTCACCCATCAGCCGGTAGCTGGAAGCAGTTTAGCACTGCAGTGGGGAAGCGTCAACAGGCCGTGCTGAAGCTGATCTGCCTTGGGGACAAACAGCACACGGCCTCAGAGCTGTTGCAGGGGATTAGTCACCAGACCGAGCAGTGGCTCTCGCCACTCAACCTGCAACCAGGCATGGTTGTGTGTGATAATGGGCGTAACTTGGTGGCGGCTTTGGAGCTCGGCAAGCTCACACACGTACCATGCCTAGCGCATGTATTTAATTTAGTGGTTCAGCGATTTCTAAAAACCTACCCCAATTTGCATGATCTCTTGACCAAGGTGCGCCGCGTGTGTGCACATTTCCGTAAGTCATCAACAGCTTCAGCCGGCCTGTTGAAGCTGCAGCAGCGCTTACAATTGCCAGCTCACCGGCTGCTGTGTGACGTGAGCACGCGCTGAAACTCCACCTTCCACATGTTGGCCCGGCTTTGTGAGCAGCAGAGGGCAGTAGTGGAGTACCAGCTGTTACACGGTCGTCGCCTCTCCGTTCAACTTCCTCTAATCAGAAGTGAGGAGTGGGAATGGATGTCAGACCTCTGTGAGGTTTTACGCAATTTTGAGGAATCGACACAGATGGTGAGCGGCGATAACGCTATTATCAGTTTAACCATCCGACTTCTGTGTCTACTGAAACGCTCGCTGCTCACAATTAAAACCGACGCTTTGCATGTGGAAGAGGTGGAAATGGGGGAGGAAGAGCTTACACAAGGTGATAGCCAGAGCACCCTCACTTCGTCTTCTCAGCGACAATTGGAGGAGGCGGAGGAGGAGGAGGAGGAAGACACGGTTGCCTCCGCTACAGAGGGTAGCCATGGAACTTTAGTTCCATCTCTTCAGCGTGGGTGGGCAGAAGAGGAGGAAGAGGATGAGGAGATTGAGAGTCATCCTCCTGGTGAGGACAGCGAAATCTTGCCTGTTGGTACTGTGGCACACATGGCTGACTTTATGTTAGGCTGCCTTTCCCGTGACCCACGCGTTATACGCATTTTAGACAACACGGATTACTGGGTGTTCACCCTTCTGGACCCCCGCTACAAAGAGAATTTCTCATCTCTCATTCCTCCGGTGGAGAGGACAAGCAAAATGGTGCAATACCAGAAGGTTCTTGTTGAAAAATTGCTCCAAAATTTTCCATCTGACAACGCTGGCGGCAGAGTACGTGCTACCTTGGCCAACCGAGAAGGGGAGAAAAGGGGAGCACACAGCAGTTCCGACAAAGGCAGGGCAACACTCTCCAAGGCGTGGGACACCTTCATGACACCCCGCCAGCACCCTCACCCTGATGCGCAGCCTAGTGTCACAAGGAGGGAAAAGTTTTGGAAGATGGTGAAGGAGTACGTAGCAGACCGTGTCAGCGTCCTCAATGATCCCTCTGTGCCTTACAACTACTGGGTGTCCAAGCTGGACACGTGGTATGAACTGGCACTCTACGCCTTGGAGGTGCTGGCCTGCCCTGCCGCCAGCGTTCTGTCTGAGCGGGTATTTAGTGCTGCTGGTGGCATCATAACAGATAAGCGTATCCGCCTTTCCACCGAAAATGCTGATAGGTTGACACTTATAAAAATGAACAAGGCCTGGATTTCCCCGGACTTCTCCACTCCACTGGAGGAAAGCCCCGGGTGAACATAAAGTCACTTTAGATTTGTTATTTACAATGATGGGAATACTCTGTATTCCCATTCACCCCTTCCACCCAAAAAACGGGTATATGGTTGACTCTCTTCCATATACCCTGTGGTATAATTTTTATATAGGGCCAGCTCACAAGCGGGCCCTGTGATATAATTTTTATATAGGGCCAGCTCACCAGCGGGCCCTGTGATATAATTTTTATATAGGGCCAGCTCACCAGCGGGCCTTCTCATATAATGTTTTATTGGGTCAGCTCTCTAGCGGGCCCTCTCATATAATGTTTTATAGCGTCAGCTCACTAGCGGACCTTCGCATATAATGTTTAGGATGGTCAACTCCGCAGCAGACCCTCACCCATAATGTTTTAGATGGTCGGCTCAGCTGCAGACCCTCATTCCTAATGTTTTAGATGGTCAGCTTAGCGGCATGCCCTCGCCCCTAATGTTTTAGAGGGTCACCAGCAGGCTATTAATCCTAATTTTTCAAGGGTGTGTATGATGCCCTCCTTTATGTGTAATAAAGGGTGTATTGGAGTGACATTTCAGTCTAATTTTTGGCAGCCCTTTCACTTAGTGCATCGGCTTTATGAGTGTTGGACCACTACCTGAACTATTGTACCACAATGTGAATGAGGCCCTCCATTTTGTGATATACAGGTTGTATCGGAGTGCCTCAGGTCCTCCCATTGAATTAAATAGGGCTGGGGTGTTCGACAGAGCAGAAGGTAGTTCTTGGCTTCATCCACTAAGTCACTTCGTCACTTTTACTGAATGGATCAGACCCCACTGTTCCGACTATAAATTTTGGACTTAACAAGGGCAAACGGACATGTTGTAAAACCTGTGGTAGCTGCGGCCTCCGTTCCTGAATGCTGTACCTTACCCGGGCCATAACCACGTTGAACACCTGCTTTACTCTGCGCACGTTTCCCTCTTAATCATGGCCCCAGTTCCGAAAAATCGATGAAATTTTTTGCAGAATTTGCCTCTGCGCACGTTTCCCTCTTAATCATGGCCCCAGTTCCGAAAAATCGATTAAATTTTTTGCTGAATTTGCCTCTGCGCACGTTTCCCTCTTATTCATGACCCCAGTTCCAAAAAATAGATGACATTTTTTGCAGAATTTGCCTCTGCGCACGTTTCCCTCTTAATCATGGCCCCAGTTCCGAAAAATCGATGACATTTTTTGCAGAATTTGCCTCTGCGCACGTTTCCCTCTTAATCATGGCCCCAGTTCCGAAAAATCGATGACATTTTTTGCAGAATTTGCAGATGATATACAAGTAAATATACAGCAAATACTGTTTGGTAACAATTTTTCGCCTAAAGTCGTTTTTATCTTCCTTTTTGTGTGTTTTACGGTCAGTCTGTAAAAATGGCGTACTACGGGCGAAACATCGTTCCCAGCAGCGACGTTGGAGTCCAAGATGCATCCAGACATCCTCCCTATGCTGTCCCTGAACCATTTCTGTGGTGTTTCCATCATTTTCTGCCCTTTTCCTATGGACCAGGCACCCTCCCCTCATCAGAGCAGGGGGTGCCTGGTGTAATGCTCGAGTCCTCCCATTGACTTCAATGGGGCTCGGGTGCTCGGCCGAGCACTCGAGCCTCCGGGGGTGCTCGTCCAGAGCACCCGAACACCCGGGCATTGGAGTGCTCGATCATCACTATTTATTATCTAAACCCTTAAATTGTAAAGCGTTGCGTACATTTGTGATGCTATATAAACATATTTATTCATTCATTCATTGATGAGAGGAGAAAGTGAAGGAATTGTTAATTTCATTGTGTTGCTGTGTATTTGGTATTTTTAGCTTTGTTGTGCATTGGATGTGAGAACAGGTCTCACATAATTTTACTCTACAGTGGAATGTGCCATTTTTGTTGTTTGTGGCAAACAGTTTTTGACAATAATCTTCTTTAAATTTAACCAATTCCACCCAACCATTAACCTCACTAACAACTACTCTGCTGGCTAACACAGGAAGTATGATATGAAAAACGGTGATGTACTAAGTCAATTTGCTACCTCTTTAAGCCTGTGAACTATTATTTTTGGCTAATAGAATGGTCAGCCATATTGAGGTCTGGATTGGAAGAATTTCCCAAGGCCATGCTCATAAAATATTCTTCTTTCCCTGACCTAAAAAAAGAAAAACAATAAAGTGCATAGGGGGTCTCTTGGTAACTGGAACATACACCATTCTTTAGTGTTCCATTGGGATGGAAACCCAAATAAATATGAATTTGAGATCCTCCATTCACTTGCTTCTCATTTACAGTACATTGAAGATCTCTCTAGTATTCAAAGAGGTTAAAATATTTGGACATTTTTACCCCCATGTGATTAGCTCCAAGATAGCACCTAAATATGTTCCTATGTGACACAGCCCAAACGGATAGTTAACAATTTGCTTGAAATTAATATCGGTCTCCCTGGTTAGTTAGGCAAAGCATTGTAGACCTCTTTAAGAAGTTAAAATAGAGCATTTTTCATTTGTCCACTAGGGTACAGCTGTTTTTCTCTAGAATTGTACCTTTTTAGTTTATTGACTAAGGGGGACATTAGCTTGTTAAACCAGGCTGATCTCATAAATGAGTCCTCTTTCTGTGATCAGTCACAGCTGAATCAGAGAACCTTTAAGAAGCTGCAAGTTACATAGGCTTCAAAGTCGTAGGTGTCTTCAAAGGATGCATTGAGGGCCCTTTTACAGCTACAGAGTTTTCTAGATAGCTTAAAGGAAAGATAACACCTCCTTATAACAGATCCCACTTATCTCACTATGACCATAAAATCCTAATGGCCCCATAGACTTTCATACTTGTGAGATGGTTAAATTCATAACATCTTCAATCATTCCTGAATGTGATGTCTACACATGACTGTTGCTAGCTGGATCATAGGACACAATCTCTAACCACTGCACATACTAATCATTGCCTTGCAATGCACTGCACACCATCTAGTCCTTAAAGTCGTAAGTAGGCTTCTGCTATGTGCCTGCTTCCATTAGAATAACACTGTCAGCATTGTCACGTCTGCCTCCATGGAAATAACATTGAGGGCCCACTGGAGATGTTGAGGGAGATGCACTAAGCAGTGATAAAGAGAGGATAAAGTGGAGATGACTTCTCCAGTGACATCACTTCTCAATTCCCTATGTTATTCTATAGAGTCTATACACTAAAATCTCCAAAGTCGTAGAGATCTTATTGCATTGGCTCCACAGAATATCGTAGGAATTGGAGAAGTGATGTCACTGGAGAAGTCATCTCCACTTTATCCCCTCTTTATCACTACTTAGTGCATCTCCACCGTTATCTGTTGAAAAAAGTCACAAGGGCAAAATTCAGAGGGGTCATTAGGATTTTATGCGAATATTGTGATAACTATGGGTTATTAGGAGGTGCTACCTTTCCTTTAACCCTTTAAGTGCCAGAGATGTGTTGTGCACCCCTCTGGCACTCAAAGGGTTAACCCGTTTTCTAAAGGCTGACTATTCTTTGATGTAGCAACTCACAACAGACATGATCTTCATTCAATGTGCTTTTGTTCCCAAAGCACCAAATTCAATCTCTATTCCTATTGATTGATAGTCCTGACAGCATGTTTGTTTTCTGCTCTAACTAAGAGGTAGGTTTCTGAATAAACTTGTCATAATGGACGCTTACACAGCACTTTGCTTTTCATCCACACTGCTTAAAGCTTTCTATGAGCAACTTGCTTTCTGGTTTAAATAAAACCTTGATTTATTCTATCATGAAATGTATTCTCAAGTTATATCAAGGGAATCAGAATGGATCATTCTCCCATCGACAATGACTCATACTATTCATATATTCTTTTTAGCTTTTGCACACACATTACATTAGTTAAGTCGAATGCTGGAATTAATTCTCCTGGGGCTCCCTGAAGGGATATATTATCTGATTATTGCCCAATTTATGCTGTCCTTCACACACATGTGACTTCTAAAGTTCTTGTAGTGCTCATGGTTCTAATCACAGATCAAGTTGCAAATCCAGGCACAAAAGATATTCATCTGTGCATAGCTTACAAACAGAATTTATGAGGAGGTCTCCACCTTGTTGCTTTACAGAGAGTTGGAAACTTCTTTAGAGCTAAAGAGGATAAGGGGTTAAAAGGCAAATAACACATCCTAATATCCCCACTTACCTTATTATGTAAACAAATTCTAATAACGCCCTATTAATTTTGCCCTTTGGTCTTTGTTTAAGAGATAACAGTGGTTATACACTAAAGAGCAATAAAGAATTATAAACTGGACATGACTCCTCCAGTGATATCACTTCTCCAGTTCCTACTTTATTCTATGGAGACTATGCACTCAGATCTGGAGAAATCTTAGTGCACTGGCTCCACAGAATAACACAAAAACTGCAGAAGTGATATCACTGGAGAAGTCACCTCCACTTTATCACCTCTTTATCACACCTTAGTGCATCTCCCCCACATCGTCAAACAGTACCAGATGTCATGGGGATGATATGATAGTTGCTATTAGAATCACAAGACATCAAACTCTGCTCACTGCACAAGGAGGGTTATTCTCTAAGGCGTGATAAAGAGGTGATGACATGGAGATAACTTCTCCAGTGATATCAGTTCTCCAGTTCCTATGTTTTTCAATAGAACCTATGCACTAAGTTCTCCAAAGTGGAGAAATCTTAGTGCATTGCCTCTATAGAATATGTGAGATGTTGGCTCTCAGACACAAACTCTAGGGTTGCGTGTGCAACCTGCGTTCTGCTGTGAAGCCTGATGCAGAAGGTCTATGGGGAATTGTATTGCTCAGGACTGTCCTGTGTAATCAATGCACAGATACACTAGAGGGGCATGGGGGTGTCTCCTTTCATATCCCTGTTCTGCTCTTCTGTTGATTTGCTTGGGCTTTCAAGTCACAGCAAAACCCTGTATTTTTAACCCCTTAATGGTCAGAGAGGTATCCAAATCAGTGCAAAGCAATGGTTTGGAGAGCTCTCCAGTAATTATGGGGTTAAAGCTTCATTTAAATAAATGAGAATGTTTTTCTCCTATGGTGCAGTTGGTTTGCCCCTAAATTGCAATCAAAATTCACCTGGATTTAACTGTAAACAAAGCTCAGTTAAAGTTGATTGCTATATAGTGAGGATCTTCACTTTTATTCCAGGTGTCTAGGAAGAAAGTCACATAATTAATTAAATAAAGTTCACCTGTGTGCAGTCTAAGTGTCACATGATCGGTCACATGATCTCAGTGTATATACACCTGTTCTGAAAGGCCCCAGAGTCTGCAAAACCACCAAGCAAGCGACACCATGAAGACCAAGGACTCAGGAGCTCTCCAAACAGGTCAGGGACAAAGTTGTGGAGAAGTACAGATCAGGGCTGGGTTATAAAACAATATCCCAAACTTTGAACATCACACAGAGCACCACTAAATCCATTATTAAAAATGGAAAGAATATGGCACCACAACAAACCTGCCAAGAGAGGGCCACCCACCAAAACTCACAGACCAGGCAAGGAGGGCATTAATCAGAGAAGCAACAAAGAGACCAAAGATAACCCTGAAGGAGTTGTAAAGCCCCACAGCTGAGACTGAAGTATCTGTCCATAGGACCACTTTAAACAGTACACTGCACAGAGCTGGGCTTCACGGGTGAGTGGCCAGAAGAAAGCCATTGCTTAAAGAAAAAAAAAGCAAACACGTTTGCTGTTCGCCAAAAGGCTTGTGGGAGACTCCCCAAACATATGGAAGAAGGTACTCTGGTCACATGAGACTAAAAATTTAGCTTTTTGTCCATCAAGGAAAAGTCTATGTCTGGCCCAAACCCAACATCTCTCATCACTCTGAGAACACCATCCCCACAGTAAAGCATGGTGGTGGCAGCATCATGCTGTGGGGATATTTTTCATCGGCAAGGACTGGGAAACTGGTCAGAATTGAAAGAATGATGGATGGAGCTAAATACAGGGAATTTCTTGAGGGAAACCTGTTTCATTCTTCCAGAGATTTGAGACTGGGACGGAGGTTCACCTTCCAGCAGGACAATGACCCTAAGTATACTGCTAAAGCAATACTTGAGTGGTTTAAGGGGAAACATTTAAATATCTTGGAATAGCTTAGTCAAAGCCCAGACCTCAACTGAGAATCTGTGGTATGACTTAAAGATTGCTGTACACCTGCAGAACCCATCCAACTTGAAGGAGCTGGAACAGTTTTGCCTTGAAGAATGGGTAAAAATCCCAGTATCTAGATGTGTCAAGCTTAAACAGATGTACCCCAAGAGACTTGCAGCTGTAATTACTGCAAAAGGTGGCTCTACAAAGTATTGACTTTGGGGGGATGAATAGTTATGCACGCTCAAGTTTTCTGTTTTTTGTCTTATTTCTTGTTTGCTTCACAATAAAAAATATTTTGCATCTTCAAAGTTGTAGACATGTTGTGTAAATCAAATGATACTAAGCCCCAAAAATTCATTTTAATTCCAGGTTGTAATGCAATAAAATAGGAAAAATGCCAAGCGGGGTGAATACTTTTGCAAGGCACTCCAGCCCGTTGGTGAACTGCCTTCTGTTACAGCCAGATTTTTCAAATTTTGACTCACTTGTCCAGAGTACCTGCTGCCATTTTTCTACACCTCAGTTCCTGTGATTTCGTGCATAGTTGAGTTGCTTGGCCTTGTTTCCATGTCGGAGATATGGCTTTTTGGCCGCAGGTCTACCATGAAGACTACTTCTGACCAGACTTCTGTGAACCATAGATGGGTGTACCAGGGTCCCACTGTTTTCTGCCAGTTCAGAGCTGATGGCACTGCTGAACATCTTCAGATTGTGAAGGGAAGTAAGCATGATGTGTCTTTCATCTGCTGCGCTAAGTTTACTTGGCCGATTACTGCGTCTAGATAAATTAGTGATACAATGAGTAATCTATGTTCAGATCCAATATATTACTGACAAATAAAATATAAAACTAAAAAAAGGAAATAGTGACCATATGAAACAAACTTGAAATTATTAAATCTAGAAAATGAAAAATATATCAAATATACAAATATATGTAATAGTGTAACAGCAAGGGTACATACAGCCAAACCCATGACTACTAAACCTAAAAAAATAATGTGAATGGACTACAAATGTATTAACCCTATCACAGATAAGACGTGATAACCTGTGTTGGAGAAGGTTCAAATAAGCCCAGTCGAGGTCTTCAAAATGTACCACATGGTTAAACAGTCATGCCAACAGTGATTAGAAATATCTCTGCCAGAGACCCTGCTGGCCTTATCTGTGCTATTTCATTTTTAGGTGTTAGAGGTTCTGGAGCAACCCATTTGCACCATATGTGAAGAATGAAAATTCTCCAAACTCCCACTGTTTAAAGGTGGTGCTAGAGAGGTCTCCAACACATTTCACTGCCATGCACTGTAAACCTCTCTAGCAGTCAAAATAAACTGACATTTTAATCCCCCTATGGTACAGTTGGTTTGCTCCAGAATTGCACCTCTTTAGCCATTGAATAAAATCCTAAATATCCATAGTGAAGGTAATTATCTATTTGGCAGAAAGGCATTATAGTATAGAGAAGACATGTAAGGTTTGTTCATGTGACATTGTTCTGTTTCTTATATAAATGGAATTGTGTCTTCTCCCCCCACCGGAATCCATTTGATGTGCCAAACAAGAGGGGGAACTGTGTGAGTGATGAAGAGCTTATGGTACATAAACGGCTGGGGGTTCAGTGGCTGCTGGGTAAGACGATCAGTTCTGTACCAGGAGCAATCCGACAGGAGGCTTTCCCTGCACTGTGCAGTCTGTAATGGACACATTATTGGCTGTCTCATCAGTCTAAAGAGGGGCTTCTTTGTAGAAAAACCAAATGCACCATAGGGGAGGTATGGAAATCCTCAGTGATTTATATGGTATTTTTAACCCCTTCAATTCTAGAGACATCTCCAACGCATTGTGAAGCAATGCACTAGAGATCTCACTAGCATTCAAGTGGTTAAAATAGGTATTGAAATCACTGGGAGATTTGAGAATATTTAATTTTACCCTATGGTTGCAGCTATTTAGTGTGATGAATATGGTCCTTTACTGGGCAAATGGATGACCACTTTATGGTTGTGAAACCTGATCAGGAATGTAGTATTTTTATTGTATAAGGGCCTTACATTTAAAATAAAAGTGGAACATTTCTAGAACAAACCAAAACAAATACAAAATGCCCAAATTTCCATTAATTTAAATAATGCTTTTAACCTCTTAAATGCTATAGAAGCCTCTGGGACATTGCAGAGCTATGTCTGGCAATCTCTCTTGCATTTGAGGGATTAAAAGTCTCTTTTAACTCAATGGGAATGTTTATATCTGCCCTATGGTATGGTTGGTTTGTTCCAGAATGTATCTACCCCCTTTGTGCATTATGGAGGAATTAACCCTTTGAGTGCCAGAGAGGCATCTAGTGCACTGCAGCACAATGCATTGGACACTCATAGGGTTAAAGACACACACACACACACACACACACACACACACACACACACACACACACACATACACTGTAATCAGTACTGATCTGTACTGTCTGTCCTTCCTCATCTGTATCTAATCCCAACAGGTATTACACATTAGAGACGTGAGAGATTCTCAGCAGTGTTTCCCATGTCTTTCTACATGTAATAGTGACTTTCCATTGTATTATATAGTAAGAATTCCCTGGATATGAGCTTGAAATATATGGGAGGGGACAAATGTCATTGTTGTGGGGTGAGGAAGCCAGGTAACCTAGGATTGCCTCTGGATTGGGGTGGAAGGAGTTGGGTCTGGTCATGTGGAGGGCTCATGTGGAGTAATATCGCACCCTAATTTAATTTGTCACATCTTCATTAATTGATCCTTAGCAAGCAGGTAGGGTGAAACTAAGCCACAATGATATGCTTAACACAAGTGGCCTGTGGGATGTTTCACCCATTGGGCTTTGAATGGTGTACTGGGGAAGATGGTAAAATTTGAGTCTAGGATTAGGGAAAAAAATGGAGCTATTAGTATCATACAGCTGGAAAGGCAGTATGTTATTTCAAATAAAGTAGTGGCCTTGAGTCTGTGAATCCATTTAAACAACAACAAAAACATGGATCCATGGTCCTTAACAGCCGGCCACGTGCTGCGTCATCCAGTTGTTAAAGGATTCAAATAAAGTAAGACTTGCACCTTATGTGGTTTTAAACGAGGGAGCTGGTGGGTATACAGCATCCTATATAATAATTTGCTAAAACGTGTGTAACGCCGCAGTCATGCGTAGTAGAGACTGCTGCTCTTGCTGCAGTCATGCTCAGTAGAGACTGCCCGCTTCCGGCTCTGTATCAGCCGCGGCGCGGGCAATCTCTACTGTGCATGACTGCCCCGCGACCGGAGGGCAGTGGCACCGTAGCCCGTGTAACGGGCTCTTCAACTAGTTTTAGTATATTTGGTTGCAAAAGGTGAGAATTAAACAGCTCCAGTATATGAATTACTTTATATCTTGTTTTGTAACATAGGCAAATACACTTTTTTAACTCATTGAGTGCCAGAGGGTATGCAACACATTGCAGAGCAATGTCTTGTGTACCTCTCTGGCACTCAAAGGGTTAAGTGACAGTCATCCTCTTTTGACTCTAGATGCAAGGCCATAATATGTGAAGTAAAATTGATTATATGTTTTCATTTATTTTTTCAACTTTATCTGTTTTTGACACATTTATGTCCTTGAAAAGAAAGCCCTCTGAGTCAACAACAATGTAAAAAATATGCAATGATCAAAAAGATAGTTATGCAATGCAGAAAAGCCTTGTTCTACAGGTGGGTTAGTCAACATGAGGTCCTCCAGCTGTTCCCTGACCACAGCTCCCACCTGCCCACACAAGATAATAACAGCTGGCAGACGGATGATGGAAGTTGTAGTCTTGCAACAGCTGGAGGACCCACACTTATTCTACGGCAAACAGAGCAATAGTTGTTACATATATAGGGTTACTTTGTTGCTCTACCACTGCATTCACATTGCCTGAGAGATATCAGAGTGATACTGTATTTCTGTCTGAAACCCCCATCTCTGTTACTGTAGAATGGTTTGGTCTATCTCTTGTAGGAACCTCAGCTGTCATGGACACACCCATTTGCTAAATTATGGATTTGGCAAGAGGAAATTCATTGTCCCTCCACCAAACAGTCTGTAATGATTTATGCTGGCTGGTTTATTTACAACTTTGCATATAATTGTACTGGCCCTTATTTAACCCCTTGGATGCTTTAAATGTTTCCATGGATTGGAGACCTACATCACACAAAATGGGTTAGGATATTGTGCTTGTTTGTTAGGGGCTATGGGAGGGGTAGGCAAACTTTGGCTCTCCAGATGTTGGAGACTACAACTTGTAACATCTCCTACAAGCCAATCTGTGGTTGGGGATGATGGCAGTGATAATTTCCAGTAGCTGTGGAGCACAACTATCTTCAGGGCTAAGGGAATTTTCTTTATCAGAGAACGGGGCTGTGGGTGGGGTCATGTGTGAAGTGGGGTGGAGCCATAGGTGGGGCTAATGGTGCTAAGGATACTTTGCCTAGGAGAGCCTTAGATATAAATCCAGCCCAGGACTTAGATCCTCTCTGAACCTCAGGAAACACAACTTTACCACCAATATCACACATTTCTGGCAGATACCTAGGCCTGTGAACCTTCTTGGAGTAATAATAAGGGCTAGGGATGAGTGTGTCCAAATGATGTAGGGAAGCGGGTTGGGTTACTGGGGAACTGGCCAAGACAGAGAATCACCCTCTGTCCTTGAAGACCTGGTAATTAACTCTGAAAAGCAAAGTCTTTGTGGCAGATCTGGAGGTTTCCATATCTGCCTAACCTGTACTTGTAGCTCAGTGTCCATCCAGTCCTACAATACAATCCTATAACACCTTCTGTTGTTCTTCTAGTATCTGCTGCCCATGATGTATTGCTATTTCCAGAGAGACGGACTGCTCACACCACCAAGAGTTTCTTTGTTGCCCTGTTGGTGACTTTTACTTCTATTCAACAGAGACCTGATAAAAGATACCAAGGCCTGGGCACTATGTATTATTTAGTGTATATACTACTGAGTGTATAGAAGGATCTTTTGTTTCTCATTTTTCTTTTGTTGGTTTTCACAAACATCTGGAGTTCCAAATTTAAAAAATAAAGCATTTGGTACACTCAGGCATTTTTCTAAAAACAAAAGTGGAGCAAATATGGGGAAAACAATTATACAATATGTAAGAAATACAAATTCCCATAGAATGCCAATTAAATACATTATGAAATATGGATTGGAGACCTTCAAGAGATTAATAAGCACAAGAATGACATGCCTACCTGGGACTCAGGGTTTTAACCAAAATCTCAGGGTGAAGGGACAAATTCTCGGTGCGAGAGAGTCCAGTGTTACCTATTACATGATCTCCATCAATGCATTGCTTCTTTATACTCTAAATTGGTGCTACTTCTGTCTAAAAGGCACAGGAAGAAGTCCTGTTTGTCTTGAGTGTATTCAAGCAGTACAATATCTTAAGCAGAGCATTTTATAGGTTACTTGAGACCTGACTGGAATACCTCTGGTTTACAGCAAGTAGGTATATGTCCCCTATAATGCATATTACCAGGAATGCAAAGGGTTAATATTTCAAAATCTCAGGGTCAACTCATTTGGAAAGTTCCCAGGCATGCTGCCATGGATTTTGGATGCTTCAGGTTTCTGAGAAGTTTAAACCATAACACTTTAATACAATAGCTTCCTGTTTCTCTCTTAGATCATGGCAGAAGATCCAACCCACTGGCCCTGGGGATGGAACACCAGGAACATCATGACGGGGCCACCAAGACTCATGCCAGGAAGAATCAAGCATTTGTGTTCCACCTACTACAACTAAGCTGCATCACAGCATTTTGCTTAGTTTGCAGGATGGATGTTTTTAAGAGTTCAAAACCTCAGTAATGGATTGGGAACAATATCATTCCTGTCTTCTGCCAGGAGAGCAGACTACGACTGTGTGATTAGATCAGTAAATCCAGTGGACAGAGGTTAGTTGTTGTTCTGTACATAACATGAGTAGAGCATAAAGGAAGTGATCAGCAATGACTAGGAGGATAATGTTTACTGAATACTATAGAGCTCTAGTAACATCATTAACCCTTTAAGGATCAGTGGGTTGTGCAGTGCATTGCAATACAATGCATATTATACACCCCTGGTCCTTAAATGGTTACCAGACCCAAATAAGACTCCCCTTAGGTATAATAGCAGTGTAATATGAATTGTTAAGCTCCTGTGTTAATGTGCAGCTGTAGGTGAGGTAAAGAGATCTGCACAAAATAATTTCCTCCATAGACAATGATTGAAATGGTTATATAAGTCACCGGGACAATCCCCTGTCTCAGAAAGCTGATCTGCTAAATTGAACCAACCAATATATATTAACCCTTAATGGATCAGAATCGTGTGCAGTGCATTGTTTCACGCAGCATTGTGCATCCCTTCATCCTCAAATAGTTAAATTACTTCAAAGATGAGACTTACTAATATGATTCTGCATTAAACCAGGCTCTAGAACCAATTTTCATCCCTAAGCCTGACGTCCACCAGTTTAATAATCTACTACCTCCTGCAATTCTCCCATAAACACTGCTTGTGCCAAGGGGAGGGGAGTGTGTGGGCATTTAGGGTGTCCTTTTTCACTGATTAAAGCTCAGAGCATATGGTGAAACTGGAAAGCATTTTTCTGCTCCTCTTATAGGGAACTGATCTGGGCCTGCTGGCATTACAATTTTATGGACAACAGAGAGTGTGTTTGCCGATATGCACTAAAGTGATGGTATCAGGTCCAGATTTCCCTTTAGGCAGAGCAGGCAACTGCTGGAGCTCCATATTTTGATGGGCATCTCAGCTGTGATACCCACACCCACATTCTGAATTGTGGTTCTGGCCAGAGCAATCTCAGTGTCCTTGCCCAAGTTTATATAACCCTTTATGGGTTATTATTTAAACCTCTGAGTGCCGTACAGGTACAAAAGGCATTGTGTTGCATTGCCTTGGGTACCTCTCAGACAAGCAAAGGGTTAACCCTTTGAATTCTATTGTGATATCCAATGCATTGCAAACTCTCCAGCAACCAAGGGAGTAATGGTTTTTATTCTTTGTTCCTATTTTTTATAGGCCAAGGATATTTTCTGTTGCAGGGAATAGTGGATATGACTGGGGGTGGAGTCATGTGAGGAGTGGGGGTGTGGCATGGGTGGAGCTAAGGAACCTAGAGTGTTAGTCTGGACCTGGATGGTACGCTCCAGTGCAGAGCTGTCCAAGTTCACTCCTCAAGGGCCACCAACAGTCAGGATTTAGGGATTTCTATGTTTGAGCACAGGTGAGTTAATCAGAATGAATGAGTCATTGATTAACTCACTTGTGCTTAATCAGGGAAATTTTTACATTCTGGCCTGTTGGTGGCCCTTAAGGACTGAACTTGGACAGCCCTGATCTAGGGCATTCCGTGAAGTGCAGCCGCTGACACCAGCAGAGCTGCATGGTGGATTTAAACATTCACCCCAGTAACTTTCTATTTGTGAACTTAAGAGAGAAGCACAGAGAATATAGATGGTAAAACATGATAAATGCATGTGCATCAGAACACTATTGTACCTTGGCCTAATGCACCACAGGGGATGTCTAAAATTCCAATTGATTTAAATGGGGCTTTAAACCCCATAAATACCAGCGAGGACAATGTGCTGGAGAACTATCTAATGTGGAAAGTTTTTAAATGCCCTATTTAAATCAATTGGATTTTTTTTTATTTGTCCCCTATGTCATTTTTGGTTTGATGCAGATTTACTATGGTTCTTCTTAGAATATCAGCCTCAGGACAGGGTTAAGCAACCTCTGGCCCTCCAGCTTTTGCAGCCATTTGCTGGTTGGGGATGATGGCATTTCTTGGCCCCAGTAGCTGGAGGTGCAACAATTGACTGCCCCTGTACTAAGTAAAACTGGAGCAACTCTTGGGCACTACAGGAATCATAACACATTGAGAAGCATTCAAGGGGTTAATCCCTGATTTGACCCAATGGGAATTTTTTAAATGTGTGTTTGCTCTAGATTTACACCACTTTTCCTTATTACATGGATTGTCATCATGTGGTTTTCCAGATGTTGTGTACTATAAACCTTGTCCTCCTCAATAGTCACTGGCTAGTTGGGGCTGATGGGAGTTGTAGTCTCCAATAACTGGAAAGCCAAAGTTTGTCCAGTACATCAGCCCCATTGTTTAGCATCTAAACATAGCCTGAAAAATAACCTGCTATACTGACCATTTTATTTATTTCCCCTTTAATAAAGAGCAAGAAAGAATCATTGATCTTCTGGAAGGTGCTGGAGGCCTCCACTCATCGGACTGGTAGCTATGCCCATGCGTGCCTCCATTTGACATTGTACAGTTCCCACATTTAGTATGCCCAGAGGAAGGGCAGTGTGGCAGCCACAGTTCCTCGCAGATTTCCTCCACAAGGAAGTTTTTCCTGTCCTGCGTGCTGCTCACACTTGGAATCCTTATAGTAAGATCTGTACACATCACTTATAGTCAGTATAGAAAGATTCTATATAGAAATAAGGATACTTTTTCATCTAAGTTGTATTTAGTAATGTTTCCTTGTCAAATACTATCTTAGTATATTGATTTTATTTACATAGTAACATAGTAACATAGCAAATAAGGCTGAAAAAAGACATGTGTCCATCAAGTCCAGCCCATGCCAAAAACACCCCCGTTGATCCAGAGGAAGGCAAAAAAAGCCCTCTGGAGCCATTTCCAATCTAGTCCCAAGTGTGTGTGTGTGTGTGTGGAGAGAAATTATTCCTTCCTGACTCCAATTGGTAGTCAAAATAGTTCCCCGGATCAATATCCTATTTGCTTTGAAGCCATCTGTCATAATTGTCAATATTGTTCTGTGCTAGATAGGCAACCATTGCTTTTTTGAATGCTGTTGCATTATCTGCAAGCACAACATCCAGAGGCAATCCCTTTATCAGTTTTATTGCACGTCTCTGCACCTTTTTCAGTTCAGTAATGTCTTTTTTTTAGAACAGCCGCCCCAAATTGTACTCCATATTCTAGTTGAGGCCTAACCGAGTATTTATACAAAGGTAGGATAATATTAGCATCCCTTGCTTCTACACCTTTTTTTGAATGCCGTTGCATATCTGCAAGCACAACATCCAGAGGCAAAGAATTCCATAGCCTTACCGCCCTTACTCTAAAGAATCCCTGCCTTTGTTTTAGTCGAAAGCGCCTTTCCTCTAGTCTTAATGGATGACCTCTTGTTCTTAGCTCAGCTCTTTGCAAAAATAATTATTATAGCTGTTATATTTAGTAATATGTTTTATTTAATATATATTTTAGAGTTATATTTACAAAGGTTATATTTAGTAATAATAAAAATAAGAATTAACTTACCTACCTTGTGTCTGTGCCTTTATTGCTTTTGGATTGTCATCTCAAATACCGAGGCTGAAGTACTAAGTAAACGTAGGGAAATAGAGGGACAAACCAGCTGTATCATAGGGGACAAGTTGAATGCTAGAGGGGTTTCAAATGTATTGAGAAGCAATGCTCTGAAAACTATGCTACCATTTTAGGAATTAAAATCCATGTTTCATTCAGTGGGAAGTTGGGGAATCTTTAGTGATCTCCTATGGTGCAGTTAGATTGCTCAAGAATATTCTATGTTACACCAGCCTCACTGTTTCAAAATATATTAGCCTAATTAGATAGAAATCGCAGCAACCTGCATCGGACTACGACATGTGCTTCTATCACCTCCAGGGTGCAGCCTCATACTACACAATGGTCTCCGTCTTGGGTGGCCAGAAACATTTTTCCAGGGGAGAAGGGGAGGGCAAATCCATTACATTACCCCCAGGCCTGCCCACCCAGACCCTATGTTTATGTGGAGGGTGCAACTGTAAAGGGTGTGGCAAGTGCCCCCCTCCCCCCAGGCACCCATGGCAAAGAGGTATTCAAAGGGTTAAATATACTGAAAGGGTTAAATGCACAGCATAAGTCATATTACTATGGTCCAAAAATACTTAACTACATACTTTTGGCATATTAGTGCAAAAAATATCTAACAGTATTAAGAAAAACAATCACCATATGCAAAGTGTCCACCCTCTATTCACATGTGGCCAACAAGAGTGCAGCCATGCAACAACCCGCCAGTATCCAGGACATACTTGAAAATGAGAGAAATGTCAATGTATTCTTCCTGGTTAAACATTTTCTAAATAAATAAATACATATGCAAATGTAACTTTCTCATTGCACAATGTCTGGGCCTAGTTTCACTAAAGGTCAATGCTGTGGTGCTATGATCTTGTCGATGTGTTTGAAATACTTCAACATTTCTATCTATACACACATCAACATTTTCACTAAAATTGTCGGATGCTAGGGGAGGGTTGGAGAAGATCCTTATTAGCATACAGGATTGTTGAAGTGCTGTCAATGTGGAAGGGACTTCCTCCCTTCACATATCACGAACACTACGACAATTCTGACGTTGAACAGCATTCTCTCTCTGCTTCCCTACTTGGTCAGTAGGAGAGTGAACAGAATGCTTTCAGCACCATGGACAACACTGTGTGCCATAGAGAAGTGCATTGTTCACCCCTGTGGCACTCAAAGGGTTAAAAACAATAGTACACCAAGCACTACATAATTATCTCCTAACCTATGTATCATATATTATACGTGTTGTGCAATTACAGGGGAACAAGACTGGGGGTCATACAGCATCTATGGGGATTTGTGGCTACCATTTTCCCCCCAGCCTTGTTCCCTTCCCAGTGGTAGCCATAGAACCCCATATACCCTACTTGGCAATGCATTGCTACCTCTTTGGTACTCAAAGGGTTAAGTATGCAATACTTAACAGTGTATGTCGAATAAAGTTAGAGAAAGTATGTTGAATGGGAGCACTGTATGTCAAATTACTAAGAGGAGTTAATATAGCCAAGGGGGCACTCTTTGTCCGATTAATAACATGTTGTGCATCATGGAGAACAACACCATTGTGTGTTAGCCCCATACACATCATCTGACACCCTCAGCTTTTTTCCTTGTCGAAGGGGGCACTCTGTGTCAGATTATTAACATGTTGTGCAGCACTGGGAACAACACCAGTGTGTTAGCCCCATGTACAGCCCTCCCTGCTGTTACTGCATAGGAAAGTACAGGGAGATCCCAACATCGATAACCTGAGGTAGGTAAAGTTGCAACTGTGAACTCCGACAGCAGAGGCTGCTATCAGAGTTTAGTGAATGTGTCGAAGTGTCACATTAACATCTCAACAGACCCCCTTGCATACGAAAGTGTCTCATTCTGCTTCATTTCCATATGGAAATAGGCCATTGTTTATGTGATGAATGAAAATTCATAAACCTGTCAGATTGATGTCGATGTGGGCTTATTTTTGTCAGAGTGATGGTGATGTGATGTCGTAGGTACTTTAGTGAATACTATCGATGTGCCTACAACACTGCTTCGAGAGGTCATCAACATTTTTAGCCCTCTTTGAATTTTAGTGAATCTAGGCCCCGGTGTGTTTCATTTGCATATTTATACTGGTGGGATGTTACATGACTCCTCTTTGGTATCCACGAGGTTAAGGTAACTACGAGTAAAGGTCTCATTAATGTACAAAGGGTATTTAACCCCTAGATGCTGGGCTGAAGGGCACTTAAAAAGTGTCTCTATGCAGGGCCTCCCACTGCCAACCCACAGGCTTCACATTTTTGGCTCACGGGCCTCATATTTGACATGCCTGTTTTATGGTATGAAAACCTGAAGTGGAACTGTCACTTTGTAACAAACAGGTAATTTTGAAAGAGCTCTCTGTTTATGTTATTCATTTTTATTTCAAACAATAGTTAATGAGCTATTTAGCTTTATTTATTTGTTGGTTCTTGCAATGAGCTAGTACTTGCTGGCAGGGAAAGTCATTTGGGATGGGGAGTAATGTGGGATATAAATATCAGGCTGGCATGCCTGCCAGTACTCTTTAATTTGCATAAATCAATCTATAAATAAAGCTAAATATCTAATTAACTTTTGAGATAAAACGGATAATCTAAGTGTAGGTGATAATGCAATTTCTTTCAAAATCACCTATTAGTTACAAAGTCAGCGTTCCATTTTAGTCTGAAAATGTTTTCTCTTCAGTCAGAACAGAGGATGATAACTATAGCATGCAAACATATTATAGGGTTGCACAATAAACTTATCACAAGGAATATCAGCTCAGATCTTTCAGTTACATGGTAATTACTCTGCTCACTTCAAACATTGGTGACAAACCAATTCAATGATAAATTGATTGGTAGGATTCAGTGGAGGGCTGGCCTTGGGGGCAAGGGGGCAATTGCCCCCTGGGTCAGTCATATGTCTAAGCTGGTGGGTTACTGCCTCACTCTGTCTCCCGCTTGCTGCAGTAAATAGCTTACAACTAAAATTAAGCTGTATGTATGATACTATGGAGCTTACAGTTGAAATGGAGCTACGCTAGTGATACCATAGAGCTTACAATTGAAATGGAGCTACACAAGTGATACCACAGTGTTACAATCTAAATGGTGCTACACTAGTAGCATAAGACATTTCTCTTGTAAATGGTATTGGTATCACTATTGTAGCTCCATTTCAACTGTAAGCTCCATAGTATCACACGTACAGCTTAAATTAGTTGTAAGCTATGTAGTATCACTTACTTCACAAAATGAACGCCAATACTGAAATTAAACAAAGGGTGTAGGCTGGGGCAGTGGTCTCGAACAATAATAGAAATGGACCAGGCAAAAGATTGCAGAAAAAATAATGATTTTATATTAAAAACTCATTAAGTAATTATATATTAATGTGTGTCAAAGATATTAATTCCCTAAGAAAGTAAAGCACGTCTGGGGTCAAATCAACTGCACCATCATGGAAATAAAAATTGCCATCAATTTAAATGGACTTTTAACCCTTTGGATGTCAGAGATTTAAGCAACACATTGCATTGCAATTTATTATTATTATTCTCTATTTATAAAGCGTCAACTAATTTGCAGCGCTGTACAATAGGGAATGGGCATACAGAGGTATTAAATAGTACAAATTAAATGTGGAGAACAGAAGGATCAGACAGCCCTGCTCGTGAGAGCTTACAGTCTAGTGGAAGGAAGGTTGGACACCTCTGTGACACTCAAAGGTTTAAACCCTTGAACGATAGAGTGGCACAAATGAGTTGTAGCATGATTGTCCATTTAACTCAGTGCACAAACTGCCATATGTTTGCACACCGGGAACAACAGTTCCAGGGTGCATACCTCTGTGACAGATGTGAACAAGTGGTCTCTCTGGAAGCTCATATTAGAGATCTGGAGGGGCAAGTTGCAACACATAGAAAGACGGCCAATCTTGAGCGGGGTCTGCTGACTGAGCAGCAGGAGGCGGTGGTAGGTAGTTATTTGCTCCAGATGAAGGCGAAGTGTTGCGCAGAAACTCGTTGAGCAAGTCTTACGCTCCACGTACAGAGTGATCCCACGTGTATAGAGTTTGAACGCTGATCGTCGGTGGCTGCCTGCAATCACATGGGGAGAGCATCGTATTGCATCGTATTGCGGAGCAGGGGGGAGAGACAAGAGTGAGCCCGTGGAGAGTGGAAGAGTAACGGCAGGATACAGAGCGATCCCACGTGTATGAAGTAAACACGCTGATCGTTGGCAGCTGCCTGCGATCACTTGGGGACAGCATCGCATTGCGGAGCAGGGGAAGAGAACGGAGTGAACTCACGGAGAGCACAAGGAAAGTGGCAGGACCCGGTTATCGATATTGAGACCTTTCCTGAAGGTTTGATTACAAGAAACTTTCTAGTAAGCAGACACCTTTATCATTTGTCTATATTTGACTGCTGGTCTTCCGTTTTTTGAACTGTGTTCCCCAAGTGTCTACAATACATTTTTCTCTCCTGTAAGCATCCACTTTTATTTGTCTATTACCCCGGTGCCCTATACATATAGACTCCCCTCTGGCACTAGCCATTTGTATATACTGTTATCATCCTGTTTCTATAGTACCATTATACATACGTGTATATGGTATATTTTTATATCCACTGTTGTTTGGATTTTTCATGCACAGTGGCTATATGTCTAAGGAATTTTATCTCTGTTTATGATCTATATATATAGACATATACTATAGCTATATTATTTTGGATCCATTGTATATCATTGACTTTATAGCTTTGTCTTTTATTTAAGCTTTGGACAAAGAATAAATTATTTTCAATACTTTAATAGTGCTACTTATATTGATATCATATGTCAATACCTACTACACTTAGATGATATTATCTGCGCTGTCCACCCTCCCCTCTTGTTTAGTTCTGGGGGTGGAGACTGCACAAAGAAAGAGCAGGTAGCCAGATGGGTTACAGTTAGACATAGCAAGGGGGTGGACAGAGGAATAGGGAGGACACTCCTGTGTTTACTAATACTAACAGATTGGCTACATTGAGTAATGATGTTGGGGATGCTGACACAGGAATGTCTTTGCTGGAGAGGACTGTTCTCTCTAACAGCCAAGTGAACAGCCCTTCTAGCACGGATGGGATCAGGCAGACCTAGACAGATGGTGGTGGTAGGGGATTCTATTATTAGGAAGACAGACAGGGTAATCTGTTGCCAAGATCGCCAAAATCGTACAGTTTGCTGTCTACCGGGAGCTCGGGTTCGACATGTGGCTGATCGGGTTGATAGATTGTTGGGAGAGGCTGGGCATGACCCGGCTGTCATGGTACATGTTGGTACTAATGACAAAGTCATTGGAAAATGGAGGTCCGTTAAAAAGGATTTCAGGGACCTAGGATATAAGCTTAAGCAGAGGACCTCTAAGGTAGTATTTTCTGAAATTCTACCTGTGCCACACGCTACATTAGAAAGACAACGGGAGATTAGGGAGTTAAATGCGTGGATAAAGACTTGGTGTAAGCAGGAGGGGTTTGGGTTCCTAGAGCACTGGGCAGTCTTTTCCCTTGGGGGAAATCTTTATACTTGTGATGGATTGCACCTTAGTGGAAGGGGGGCCATGGTGCTGGGCGATAGGATGGTTAGAGGGCTGGAGGAGACTTTAAACTAGAAAGGGGGGAGGGAGCTGCAACACAGGTTGGGGAAGATAGTATAATTGAGGAAATGGGATTAGAGAAGGGGCATGGGGGTGGAGAGGGGAAATGGGCTAGTTCATCTAATGTGGAGTTGCCATTGTTACAGCCTGATAAAAGACAAATACATTTGAAAAAGAACGAAATCTTTAGGAATGGCAAAAAGATAAAATGTATGCATGCAAATGCTCGCAGTCTGGCTGGTAAGATGGGGGAACTAGAAATGATTGCAGTACATGAGCAGTATGATCTGATTGGAGTGTCTGAAATCTGGTTAGATGATACGTATGACTTTGCAGTCAATCTAGAAGGTTATTCACTTTTTAGGAGGGACAGGGTTAATAAAAGGGGAGGAGGGGTATGCCTATATGTAAAGCGGGCCTTAAAACCTAGCTTAAGGGAAGATATAAATGAAGGGTCCAATGAAAAGGTAGAGGCCTTGTGGGTTGAAATACACACTGGGGGCACACATAAAAAGATATTGGTGGGGTGTTACGGTTCAGTACACTCAGACACGGTAGATGTTGGTAAAACACACTTTTATTAAAGCACACAAGGAATAAGGTAACCCTCACGGGTCCAGTAATAGCAGCAATAACTGACACAGGACAGGTTACAAGCAAGTTAACCCACACGGGTCCAGTATGTACTTACAAACACAATACTGACACAGGTCAGGCAACTTTGATAGATACAGTGTAATAGAGTCCAGTAATGCCAGTGGAGCCACTGACTCAATAGCCCAGAATAGCGGAGGCCCAATGTCACCTATAGACAGAAGGAGGCGACAGTGACAGAATGGCAACAGAGATCAGGCAAGGTAAACCTGAACGGAGGTTGCAACGGTGGACGCCCACCGAAGACTACAATGGAGTGAGTCAGTGCTCGTGCCAGGAACGGAGGCCCTACCGAGACTATCCACCACCGTGTGCCTGTGCTACCCTCAAAGGGGTTAATTTGTGTATAGGTATAAGATGGAAGGCAACCGGAAACGCCCAACTGTACCTAGAGTAGAATACCAACCGCACTAGATACCGGAGATGTAACAACACTGGTGTAGCAAGTAGCAGCACGAGGCACCACCCCCGAAGGGGTTAATGAACGCTATGGTCAGGACTCGAAGACTACTGGATGCACCCAACTGAACCCAAAACGGAAGACCAAGCAATCAACTGAACGGTGTGGAGGAGCACCGACACACTGAGACTCAAAACCCACAGACTGGACTGCACACGGTACCGGAGTACCGTAACACTGGGGGCACAGTAATGTGAGAGATGTGCAAAGTAAATAACAGCAGGCACTCCCAGGTCTTCGCTCAGCTGGGCATGGAGGAAGCAGGAACTACAACCAAGCTGATTCGGTACACAGCACAGGATCGTCATCCAGCCAGGTCGGTACATGGAGCAGGGTTGTCGGTCTCGCCAGGTCGGTACACGGAGCAGGAACGTCAGCCAGGCAGGATCAAAACAGGAAACAGGAATGTCAGTCAATCTGAATCTGTACACAGAAGCAGGAACAGTAACAAGAGCGTAGTCAGGCAGTCCGGGGTCATACACTGGTATCAAACAAGCATAACTAGCGCTAGGCATCAGGTACACCATGAAAGGGCAAACACTAAGTGACAGCCCAGAGTATAAAAAGCCTGTCACTGGGAGGAGCTGTACAGTGCAGCCAATGAGAAGGCACCAGTAATAAGACTGTCAAAATGTTGCATAATCATGGATGCCGTGATATGGGGATTTGCTACAAGCCACCTAATGTTGGGGAGTTGGAGGAAGCCCAACTTTTACTGCAAATGGAAAAGGCTGCTAGGTCAGCAAAGGTAATTATAATGGGAGATTTCAACTACCCTGAAATTGACTGGAGCAATATGATTTCAGGCACATCAAAGGGAAATATTTTTCTAAGTATGATAAATGATAATTTTATGTCCCAACTAGTAGAGGAGCCAACTAGAAAAGAGGCCTTGCTTGACCTAGTGCTCTCAAATGATTCTGACATGGTAAACAATGTGCAGGTAAGGGAACATTTGGGCAGCAGTGACTATAATATTGTATCCTTTGAAGTTTGTTATGAGAAACCCAATAACAAGAGTTTAACAAACATTCAATTTCAAAAAGGCTAATTTTACAAAGTTAAAAGAAGCTTTAAAGGATATCCAGTGGTATTTAATTTTCAAAGATAAAAATGCAGAATCATGGAATGTATTTAAAATTATCTTGGGCAAATATACATGTCAATATATAACACTGGGGAATAAGCACAAGAGAAGTAAAGCGAAACCAATGTGGATTAATAATGTGGTTATCAGGGAAATGAGAAATAAAAAGCAGGCTTTTAAGGTGTTAAGTCAAACGGGTCAGATGCATCATTTAAAAAATATAAAGAATGCAATTAAGCTAGCTAAAATAGAAAATGAGAGAAACATTGTAAATGAGAGCAAGAAAAACCCTAAACAATTCTACAACTATATTAATAACAAAAAAGTTAAGGTTGATATTAGTCCTCTTAGGACTGAGACAGTTGAATTGATTAGCTAAGGCTGACACCCTAAATACGTTCTATGCTTCAGTATATACAAAGGAAGCAGCAATGACAAGCTGTGGGCAAACAGACAAAACCATGGAATTTCCTCCAACATCTACATGGCAATTCAGATACTACTTGCCCCTATTATATGCTAAGCAGGGAAAGTGAAATATCATGCTGCTATACGCTAAGTGCACATGGATCCATGAGTTACAGACTGCAGGAGTCTAACATCCAAGGGGTTAAAGGGATGGCAAAGAATATGAACATTCCATTAACGTGAATGCAATGAGGGGTGGGGGACACTGGCATGAGACCATGCAAGTTAATAGTTTCCTGGGCTTATGTCTGCCTAATGTCAGTTTTCTAAATTTGTATAGCTTTACACCATTTCTATGAGCATGCAATTTAGGAGGCATTCTGGGCTCGCTGGAAAGTCTTATCGATGATGGATTATGTGTATGCTGGTATACCCTAAAGAGATCATATGCACTAGTGTATGGAAGACAACCTTTGACTGGTTGGGGAATGTGGATAGTAATGTTTCACAAAAACATCAGCTCCAGTTTCAATGCTTTCAGAGCTGTAGTTCAAGAGTAATTGAATGATAAAATATCCCACACCCATCCCTTTTACCTAGTGTAAGCCACCTCCCCTCAGATGTGGAATCTGGTCTTGAGACCAGACAGCTTCCAGCAAGGGACAATCTTCTTACTGTGAGCATAAAGAAAACCCTGCCCCCCCTTGACAGGTTTTTCAGGTTTTTGCCTTATGCTAATTGGAGATTGTCCCTCTCTGAGATCCATCCGGACAGTCTTGCTGCTCTGAGGTGAGCAGTGTTACATCAGTAAAAGGGGCGGGAGCGGGACAGTTTATCATTCAATTACTTTTGAACTATAACTCTGCCAGTATTGAAATAACACTCTCCATGGCCCATATACTATGAAGATTAATTGGAGATGCTTTTATTGTGAAATGTTACTATCCCTTTAAGGATGGCTGTTGATAAGGGCATTGGAGTATTTACAGGAGTGGTAAAGGCTTGCAACAGCCATTGCTAAGGCTTCCACTGTTTTTGGCCAAAAAGTAACATCTAGCAGTGATTCTCATATCTGTCTAACCCCTCTGGTTGACATTTCCAGGACCAGAGCTGGATTAAGACTTCATAAGGTTCTCGGCATGATACCAAATTGGGCCCCCCTGTCAAGAGATTTAAAAAAAAAAAAAAGTAAGTACAACCTACAATGTGGGAGATGTCTATGGTACTGGTGGTGGGGGACTGGCATTGTGTGAGATATATATATATATATATATATATATATATATATATATATACAGGGCTCAAAATTTCCACTCGCCACTGGCCAATGGCAAGTGAAAATTTAGCCCTGGCGAGTAGAAATTCAGCCCTGGTGGGTATGTTTTGGCTTGCAGTGGCGAGTAACTTCAGGTCTGGCTAGTAGCAAAGGACTTCAAATTTTAAGCCCTGATATATATATATATATATATATATATATATATATATATATATGTATGTATATATATTCCTACAGCAGTTTTTACCATTATAATGTCTTCCGCATCAAATGTAAGCTATCCTTCTTCTCAGATTACTGATACACATTACTTATAAGTCATAGCAGTGGTCCCAAGTGTGGTAGATGGTAACAACATTCTTCACAGCCCTCCTCCTCCTTCTCATTTATACTACTGTTAATAGATTTGGCCTGGCTTTTTTCTTGTACAGTTCAGGAACAGCCGTCCTGGAAAAATGACTGCGGCTTGGGATATGCCAGCATGGAGCTACAGATGACATCAGTTCACTGAAACCTCAATTTTCTACAAAAGATTACAGCAGCGTGTCCACTGCCAACATCTTGGCAACCTTATCATTCTACAGGCTTACTTTGGGATTGTTTTTGTGAGCTTTTTGAACTCAGTCAGTGTGGGTTGGACCACGTCAGAAGAACCCTGTAACTTTATTGCTTTAATGTCATATCTATAGGAGGTGGTGGAGGTAAAGGCAGCATGTGCAGGCAGTCTATGATTTGTACCATCTCTTACAGCAAACCCAGAGTCATCATGCTCCTCTGCAGCAGGAGCCAAAGGTGTTATTTGGAATGAACTAACTATTGGCAGTGGCACACACTCTGACACATAAATAACATTACTATTTCCCTTATCTGCTCCAGAGTCTTGAGGACTTTTTGCTGCTGCTAGTTGCGGCACTCTGACCTGCTAATAGTGTGTCTTCCAGAAACACAGGTGGTTGTCCTTTATGTGGGATCTGATAGAGGAGGTGCCACTGCCTAGGTGTGAGCATGCTTCCCCCTGCTTACGTGCGTTTTCAGTGGTGAAAGATTGAGCCTTTGACTTTCTGCTAACTTTCTGTCCATGTTATCAACTCTCTCACTCTCAACTTCATTTGTATTTAAAGAAGAGGTGGATGCTGGAGGGATGTATTCTAGATCTGCATCATCATCAGTCATCATTGGGTCATCCTCAGCATCAGCATCACCTGCCGCTTCTTGCTTACTGCCCATATATTCGTCTAAGCTTTTAACAATGTCTTTTCACTTTTACTTTCATAAACTTTGCTACAACTTTGGGGATGGGTATTTTGATGTTGTTTGTCTTCAATGTCAGATGCAGCAGTTGGTTTATCTGCTCCACCTTCCTCCACAATGCCATTGCCATCATCAAAACTAGAATGTGACTTGTTGTCATCTTCAGTGTTCTGCTTATGTCTTTTTTTTTGTACTGGTACTGGTCGTGGTGGAACTTTTGGTGTGACCATGACAAACTGTATCCTCCCCAGGAGGAGAGAGATCATCATCATTTATTGCACTCACTGCAGCAACCATGGTAGTAGTTAGTTTTTGAACTATCACTTTACTCCCATGTCTCTGCACTGCTCCATTTCCCCCCTCCCCCTATCTGTTGTGAGTTTGCTGGACATTACTCAACTACTGTGTGTGTTTTTACTCTACAGTACACAACTGATGGAGTGTGATGTCTTTCCTTAGCCCCTAACAAAATTCTCAATGTTGTCTGCTATCTATTAAGTCTGCCTTAGCCACACAGCTCACACCAGGCTCCCAGTCAGCTGTCTGTCACCTAATTTCTTTATTTTTTTTCTTTATTGTCCTTTTCTTTAAAGTTGTTCATCCTATCTTATCACAGTCTGTCGAAAATAAATAAATAAATAAATAAATAAATAAATAAATAAATAAAACGTAACTTAAAAACAAAACAAAATCAACAACTTCTTCCCCCAGACTTCTCCAGCACAGAGACAATAACTGCAAGAACTGGATCTGGACTCCAGCTGCCTGTGTCTTCCCAGTCAGTCACAGCAACTTTTTGGGTATTTGAGATCAACCTCCTTCCTTCCTTCTTCTCCCCCAGAGTGCCCACAGACTCCCCTAATGCAGAGAACACATGTCCTACCTAAAAGACCCCCTACAGTAAGCTTCAATTCCCCTTTAGCTGCCTATCTTCTCTAGCTCAAAAACGTGCTGCTCTGTCCTCTCACAAACACAGAATGGCTGCTGTGAGAGCCTGACACCCTTTTATATGCCTACAGGAAAAAACTACCATGTAGTGGGGAAAAATTCAGTCTTTCCATTGATTTCAATGCAATGAGCTAGGTTAAAAAAGCAAGAAAACTGCACTTGTCATGGGAAATTTATTGCCATGCGGGAAGTGCAATTTTTCTCTGATTTTGGTTTGAGGAGAAAGTTTTCACCCATCCCTACTAGTCATAACACAGAGCTTAAAACTGAAATGAAACTATACTAATTACATAGACTATTATTTAACTTCTTGATTGCTAGAGAGATCTCCAAAGCATCAATACGTTGGAGAGCTCTTTAGCATCCAAGGATTTAAATAATAGCCTGTAAAGGAGTATAAAATTGGTGCAGGGACACTGTGATTGCTCTGAGCACACCCATAATTCATAATGCAGGTGTGGCACGTACAGCTGAGGTGCATCCCAAAATCTTGAGCTCAATGCAGTTGCCTACTGTGCCTGTTGGGAAATCCAGCCTTGTACCTAGCTAAATAATTATGTTAAATATTGAAGGACTAGTGGGATGCCCAACATATAACAAAACAATGAACTGCACACGCCTCTGATGCTTAGAGGGTTAATTATTCTAAACATCACATATTCAAAGGATCTAATTTCCCATTAAGCCCTTGAATCCAAGCATTGTGTTGTTTCCAAGGGATTAGGTCCACGTACACCCATATTGACAACATTTGCAATGTTTTCTCTGGAAGGAATATATGTTTATCTCAAAGACAGCAACCTTTCATTGACTAACCTTAACCAGCCCTGTTAAATCAGAGTTGACAAGTGTATCCATTTTAATACAATAGCTTTTCTTGCATAAAATAACACTTCTCTAAGGAGAGACTTCTTAGTTGCAGATAATAATAATAAATCATCCTCAATGAGCCCAAATATACATATTGTTGGACTCAGTACAGCTGTAATTTCCATTACAGAATTCATAATGAAATAAAATGCAGAATAGTGTAATGAGAGTTTATTCAGAAACTATAGGTTTAGGAAAATGTGGCTCTAAATTTAATACAGTAATCTAATATATTGATGTACTTCTTCCATTTGATGTTTGTAGCTCCTTGTAGCTGCAGAGATCCATCATAAAATGTATATTTAGGTCACACTGCCTCAATCTTCCTCAATCTTCCATAGACATAAACACTCTGTATGAGAAAACCACTTCACAGTCACTCCTGAGCCTCATCTATATTGCTCTGCAGAATCAGGTGGCTGAACACTTCCAGTCCAAAAAAATGAAAAATGACTCATATTATAGTAAGTTATTCTTTAAAGGGGAATTACTTTTGTTGGAATAAATACATCTTCACTTTAGAAACTTGGATATTCCTAAGTACAGTAATCCAGTATTCCTATTTATATTTTCAAGCTGGATGTCCCCTTGCAGATCTCTTCTCTCTTATCACCCTCCTCCCCCCAGCCAGGTCTCTCTTTTCCCCAGATAGGTGCTTGTCTCTCTCTCCCTACAGTCAGGTATCTACCCCAAGATGCTTCTCTTTCTCTCTCTCTCCCTATTCCCTAGATCTCACCATGCCTACCACCCCATCTCTCACACCTAATCCATCCATCTCTCTCTCTCTCTGCTGCACCCCACACACAATAAACCCCAGTGTCATTCCCCCATTCATAGGGTTCATTAACTTTACATGTATAAATGTTACTTTTCATATGAGGTAATGAGGGACAGCAGGATTGACCATTCTCTCTCGTGCCCACTCAGTTATAGGATTATATTACTATCTTGCACCAGAATGTTATACTCTTATTCTTAATGAAAAATGATACAAATCAAAAAGCTCCCAGGGTATGATGAGGGAAGAGAGCATGTCTGGTCCTCCTCGTGGTAGTGCAGCAATAAAATCATCATGGTGTTCAGTGCAGTAGTACAGTAAATGTCACTCTTGGGTGGCAAGATAAAGTTTGGAGGCTTGGATTGCTACTCACTGAATTAATCGCAGAAGGGAGACAGAGCATGTTTAGCTGCACCCAGGGAGAGATATTTTTGATGTGCCAGTACCGCTGCACTTCTGTCTTGTAGCTTAGTCTCAGCCGGGATTTGATCCATCAGATGTCAGAAGGGTGTGCAAGGATTTGCAGTACAATGTTTTCTATTAGGCACTCAATGGGTTAAGATAAGCTCCAGCATTAAAAGATTTGAGGACATGATAACTCATGAGAGCCTGACAAGTGGCTGGCTGCTAAATGGCTCCAGAGGTAATAAGGATGAATGCTTATTGCTCAGCCAGTCAAAGGAAAGCACTTCTAAATGTGAGCAGAATAACTATTGCAGTATGAGAAGAATATGCAGTTTACTGGGAACATTGGCTGGGGCCACAGTTTAGCAACAAGAGGGCTTAGTGTGGCCCTTGGGCCCCATGTCTGACATGCCAGTTATAGAAGCTAGACAGAAAACTAGACTATTTCAGGAGGGCCTGCTATCATTACTTAAGGCAAGAACACACCTATAATACATTCTTAGAAGTAGATCCATGAAATCCTTTATGTTGAATAAGTATAAACATTGTATCTAAGGAAACAAAAGTAGGAAACTTCTGACTAGTGTCATCCAGTAAAATGAATGAACTTGCACATTCCCCACATTAAAGATAAAAAAGGGTCTCTTCACATGAATGATAGAGCTGATATAACGAATGGGAACATGTGCATGCCTAGCAGCTAGAACCCATTCACCATCATATTAATTTGCTTTGCTTCTGAAAAAAGCTCAACTGCCTGGACTCCTACCTGATGTTATTCAATTCTTGGAGATGCATTTGACTGCAGATTAACTTACAGCAGCCATTAAATGCACTCCAGCTGGTAATCTGGGGAGGTTGATGGCTTTGATATATCTAACTATAAATAATTTGAAGACATTCTCACTCATCAGGTCTATATTTCCAGTGCTGTCTAATTAGGTGCTCCCTGGTCCTCTAAATCTATAGATATAGAAGATCCTAATGTTAGTACCAAGATTCCTATTAAATAACAGCCTTAAACATTTTGCCAAAATAAAAGCCAAAAGCCAACAGATTCACCAGACAAGATCATTGTATGCTCCCACCTTGCCTATGGACACTACAACATCTTTGGACAAGATGAGGTGGGAGGACATGGCAGCCACACTAAAATTAGGGGGTTTGACCCAAAAATTATGTCCTCAAATTATTATATTCATCCTTTTCTGACTGGGCACGTGCTAATGGAGTGTTGACGCAGGTCTGCCCACTTTCTCCCATTATATTTGTTATAACATTAGAGCCATTTCAGAGATGTTTCAGATAATCAGAGATGATCTCCGCTATCCGTATGGGGTTGATATCAGATAAATTATCGTTTTGCTGATTACATTCTCGTCTTCCTGACCAAGTAAGTATCTGCCAAAAGTTGCCCAAGTTACTTTTCATTCACAACCTTGAGTGGATTAACAGTCTAAAATGAATGTCTCTAAATTGGAGATCTCAACATCAATGTTCCTGGTCCCATTGCTTAAAGGGATAGTAATACTTAAAATGTAAAAAAAAATATGTTGTAGGGTTTATCCCCCTGAGTAAAACAAGAGTACTCCCACTGCTGAGAGGTCTTTCATTCAAAAGTTATTAATTTTCAAAGTTGAATTTTTTAGGTGCAATATCACAGTGGCCTGAAATTGTACAGTGGCGCTGTTGCTACACCATCCTATGGAGATTTATGGTCAACTGACCAGAGTTGTCCATAGGATCGTGTAGCAACAGCGCCACTGTACAATTTCAGGCCACTGTGATATTGCACCTAAAAAATTCAAATTGAAAATTAATAACTTTTGAATGAAAGACCTCTCAGCAGTGGGAGTACTCTTGTTTTACTCAGGGGGATAAACCCTACAACATATTTTTTTTTACATTTTAAGTATTACTATCCCTTTAAAACCACTTTTCCCTTTCTCTGGAAAGAAGATAGAATTAAGTACCTGGGGTTTATTTTCCACAGACTTCAAGAAAAGTATTGAAATCAATCTACTCCCACTTGGGACCAGCCAGAGGTTGGGACTTGACATTAGGGATGGGTGAAAAGTATTTTCCCCCCTGTAAATTTCTGCAACCTGATAAAGGCTAAAATGTTGCTTTTTTGCTCACCCTCTGGAGTTTTCCACAGAAACTGTCAGTTTCCGCTGGGGCAGGGATTTAGATTCAGTATTGTGTTTCTATGGCTTTCAGTGCTGCAGGACACAGCTGTGGAGTCCCTCTGTAAGAGTATATTAATGGTAATGGGGAAGGTTCTGGGCCACCATATGCACCCAATGAGCATGTGAAGGCAAAGAGGCAGACATCCAGGCCATGGTAACTACCTTACATGCAGTAACTAAAGTGTCTCTTAAAAAGATTTTACAGGTTGAGTCTCCAGTTCATCAGGGAAAATTGCCAAGATACCCATCTTCTGAGTCAGAGGGATTGGTCTGCCCAGGACCTCTGATAAAGGAGAAGATACGTGCTCCCAAAATTGGAAATCCCCAGGACAGTCCCACACTAGTGCAGAAAAGTACCAGTATCATGAGAGCATCTGTCACATAGGTTGTTATCCCTAGTACCCATCATAAATGGCCTTATGTGGGGTTCTATGTTTACTGTGGGGCAAGACTGAGGGGACCATGTGTCATTCTATGGTTACTTTGGGGGCAAAAATGGGGTGCAGGGTGTGGCTCTGTTGATAACATGTAGAGGGCAGATTGTGGCTCTGTGGTTATTGCAGGGAAAGACTGGGGGTACAGTTTGTGGTTTTATGGATAAAGTGAGGAAATGCTGGAGAGACAGTTTGTGGGTCTGCAGCTGCTGGGGGACAGTGTATGGTTCTATGGTTACTGTGTGGCAAGCCTGGGGAATAGTGTATATAATTTTATGGTTGCAATGGGCAGCATGTTAGAGAACAGTGTGTGGCTGTATGGTGAGCAAGGCCTTGGAGGCAGTGTGTGGTTCTTTGGATAACATGAGATAAGGCTTGGGGTGGGTCAGTCTGTGGTTCTATGGATAACATGAGGCAAAGCTGAAGAGACAGTGTGTAGTTCTATGGATAATATGATGCAAGGCTGAAGGGACAGTGTTTGGTTCTGAGGTTAAAATGGGGCAAGGTGGGTGAACAGTGTGTGGTTTTATGGCTAACATGAGGAAAACTGAGGGACAGAGTATGTGGTTTATGGATAACAAGAAGAAAGGATGGGACCAATGTGTGGCTCTATAAAAAACATGGGACAATGCCTGGAATGACAGTGTGTAGAACTAAGGGGAGACAGTCGGTGGTTATAGGGTTTCATTGGGGCAAGGCCTAGGAGGGGCAGTGGGGAGTTCTATGGATAGCATAGGACAATGAAGTAGGGCAGTGTGTGGTTCTGTGGATACTGTGGGACAAAGCTTGGGGCACAATGTGTAGTTCTATGGATAACCTGAGGCAATGCTGGGGGAGGGGGGCAGTGTGTTGTTCTGTGGTTGCTTTCTGGACAGTACATGGTTCTCTTGTTACTGTTGGGCAAGGCTGGGTAGAGAAAGCATGGTTCTTGCATGTTCCATGTGAGGGATTCAGCTGCACCACACCAGCAAAACCCACACAGGCAGAAACATATATCTCTGGTTGCACTGATTTTCAAATGCAGAGAGGATTTGCCTGACATTTTGGAGCTGGACTGCCTGTAGGTGGGACCAGTCTGATATGGACATGGGTATTTTCTCTCTGCAATGGAACATGGGAGTGAAAAACAGGATTTGTAGCACCTCTGAGATGCCACCATGCCTTAGAACAAAACACTTTACTTTGTTTGTTCTCGGTGAGTGCTCAGCACAATCTTTCTTTGTAGGTCTCCCTAAGTTGGAAGGGTATCCCAGGCATGAGCTTTTGTTCTCCATGTGCCTAGAGGGATTCAGTTGCACCACACCGACAAGGCCCACAGAGACCAAAACGTTCGTCTGTGGTTGTGCAGATTCTCATGTGCAGATCAGATTTGCCTGATATTTCTGAGCTGGACTGCCTGTTGGTGGGATCAATCTGATACCGACATGGAGATTTCCTCTCTGCAATGGCACATGGGAGCAAAAATTTGATTTTTATGTTATGTTTTTTTCTCAGTGTGTGCTCATCGCAATCTTTCTTTGTAGGATTCTATGGTTGCTGGGGGGAACAGTGTGTGGTTCTATGGTGGGCATGTATAGGGGGACAGTGTGCAGTTCTATGGATAATGTGATGTGATGCTGGGGGGGCAATGTGTAGTTCTATGGTTACTGTGGGGCAAGGCTAGGAAGACAGTGTATGGTTATATGGGTAACGTAAGGCAATGCTGGGGGCATTGTGTGGTTATATGGTTACTGGGAAGAGAGTTGGTGGTAGATAGTGGCTAAAGAAGCTGAACAAAAGCATTTTTGTAGAAATTCCAACCAAAGACAAAAAGTGCCTTTTTACCTTTTTTTCTCTTTTGCAGAGAAATATTTCGCCCATCCCTACTCAGTGACAGATTTACAATAAGGCAGATTAGGCATCTGCCTACATGCGCACCCCACAGAGGGGCGCCTGTCATTTGGATAGCTTTTTTATTTATTTATTTATTTTTATTTTATTTTATTTTATTTTTTTTTTTAATTAGCAATAACAATAATCCCCCCACCCGGCGCTCTCCATGTTGCCCTCACATTGCCCCCTCCCCTCCGTTGTCCATTTCCTACCTCCCAGGCAGGATAGGTCTGGCAAAGTCCTGTAGTGCTGAGCTCCCTCGCTGGCTCTTTAGTAATGCAGAGCGCTGGGAGATGACATCATCTCGCAGCGCTCTGCATTCCTGATGAGAATACCGTGCGGGAGCTCCAGCAGCTACAGGACTGTGCCAAAGGAGGCAAAGATCTCTCCTGCCAGGGAGGTAGATAACAGAAAACGGGGGGGGGGAGGCAGAGTGAGGGCAACATGGAGATGGTGGGGGCAATGTGGAGCTGATGAGGGGGCAAGTTGGAGCTGATGGGGGGCAATGTGAGGGCAACATGGAGATGGTGGGAGCAATGTGGAGCTGATGGGGGGCAAGTTGGAGCTGATGGGGGCAATGTGAGGGCAATATGGTGATGGTGGGGCAATGTGCAGCTAATGGGGGGCAAGTTGGAGCTGATGGGGGCTATGTGAGGGCAATATGGAGATGATGGGGGCAATGTGAGGGCAATATAGAGATGATGGGGGGCAATGTGAATGCAATATGGAGCTGATGGGGGGCAATGTGCAGATTAGGAGCATTGTGGGGGTTTCCAGTGGAGATGGCCAATGGGGGGGCGGCTTCAGATTTCTGTGCCTACAGGCTCCTGAGATGTAAATCCGGCCCTGTCCCTACTTGACATGGTATACTCTATACATTTCTTGGTTTGACTGGTGAAAAATTGTAGTTTTTCTGAGGGTCTTCTAATCACTACAGACTCTACCCATTCATATTGCAGTACGGTGGTTTTAAGTTGCTTGATAGGCTTATCTATGATTTCTTCTGGTTCTATAAGATGATTGGGAGAGGGAATTCATACCTGCCATACATTCTCTGTAGTCATTGCCTTACCCAGCTTTTTGAGTATTATTAAACAACTAACTTAGCTAAATTACAGGAACCCTACACCTATGATTAAAAGGACTGGGCACAACAGATTAAACCACTTAATCTTTACATAGAACCCAGACTCTACTCACTCTATACTAGGGATCTGAATGAATATCTGGCATAGCTATAACAATTCACTAGGCCTTGCTCCTCACTCTCCATTATTGGCAATCCAAACTTCCGTCCCGGTCTACATCTGAAATTTTTTGCAGGTCTGTTTAGAGAGGAAAAAATCCACACATATCCAATACAAATATAATTGCTTTTTCCTGATTTGTGTAGAGACTATCTCTAAACTTCACTCTTTTCTTCATTCTGCTACTAATTCTTCCCAGCTTCTTTCACCAAGACATGGAAGGAGAATGTTGGGACTGACCTCTCCTGGAACCAGTGGGGCTATGCTTTTTCCTCTCAATCACTCTCTTGTCCAGGTTATACCGATGAATTAAACTAATTGCAAACTTGTCTGTAGATGGTATATGCCCCTGATGCCAAAGAAGTTCAGAACCAGCTCACCTCTGTGCTTAAGGTTTGGGGCTGATGTCGGTTCAGTATTACACATCCGGTAATCATGCTGAGATATGTCCCGTTTCTGGTGTGTTGTTTAAGCCGATATGCTCAAACTGTCTGAGGTAGCCTTTCTTTTCCAACTCAGCAAGTACTCCAAAATATCATATCCCTTAGAGAAGGCAAACTCATGCTAAACTGAAGTAATGGCTGCTTGTTTTCACAGTTGCAAAATCTTCAGCTAATGTGAAATGTAGAAGTCCTCCAACCCTATTAGACTAGAATCAGACTATATAAAATTAGAATAAATACATGTTATCTCAACTAACACTCTCTGTATATTTCTCTCTCTTTTTAGGCTCCAGGATCATTTGGTATTCCTGTTTTATCCCCCATAAGAATCATTTATTGGACCTTGCTTTTAAGACTCTGTCATTCTAATTTTCCATTTTTCAGACATATTTCTTAAGCTTGTTCAACACCTTTTCCCTTTTGTTTTTTAACCTTCTCCCCTTCCCCTTCATGTATCTCTGAGTAATTGATTTAAATGATATATATAGTCCTGATAGGTTTTGATGTACCAGGATAGGGTATGCCTGTCCTCCAGGTTGTCCTTACATTTCCTACAAGATGATTTTTGTAAACTATATCACTCAATGCTTGTCAGAAGGTTGTATTGACATTATCACTGCACTCCTGTATTACTATATAGTTGCATTTCTTTACAAAGCACTTTGAAAATAAAAAGACTCATTTGAATTAATGACCATTTTAATTTATTTTATGTGATACACTTGTTTTACTACATGTACAAAAATTCTCTTGGTCCCAAGATATAGCTCACCTTTTAAATAATTTAAGAGCTATTTATTACCAATGATGTTTAATTTAAAATCATTTACAAAGTTAACCCTACATAGAAAATACACTGTTAACATAACTATTGTTTTCTTTTCTAAAACTCTGGCGATTTCTCATAACAATATCCTTAAATTTAAGTTCCAAAGCATCACTGCATCACAGTTAGCTGTATTCAATAAGCTAAAAAAAAATTTCACCTCTGGGACAAAGAAACTGCAACATAGAGCGGTCAATATGTTATATATAACTGGTGTTATCTTGCAATTTACTCCAAAATCTCAGTTGGAATTTGTAACATTTAGGCAATGTTCAAATGGGCAACATCAGCACAGCACTTGTGTCTAAATAAAGTCACCAGTGCAAAAATAACACTGCAGGTTTGCTGAGTTCTATACATGAATTATTTTCACCTAGAGTATATGTAGTCTATTGCAGTATGCTGTAATTTGCCAACATTCAGTGCAGAGTGCAAGCAGGTTGCAGCTGGACTGATCTGCATAGTGGGTTATATGGCTTCCATACAGGTCAAGCACACAGGAGATATTGGGGTCTATGATGCTCATCACAACCTCAAATAATTGACTGACCCACATGGGCCAGATGAGAAGACTGAACTACAACTTCCTCAAAGAAGTTGCTGAAAATAAGTTCTCTCTTCCTGTAGTTTAAGCCCATAATTAAACATATATGACATGCAAAATGTGTAAGGCCATTATATCCTGCTCTTGGTTTGCTGTCACATTTTCACTTTCTTATTTATTTATTTTTTTCAAGTTTATTGCTACGATTATCAAATGTTACAAAGAATCAACATTCTGCTCAAGAGGAAACAGACACGTGAGCATCAATAGGGCCTAAAATACATGCATAACATGTGTTGTGACACCGGTGATGACAATTGATATATGAAATAAAAACCTTGATAGATAGCAACAGTACCGTATTTGTTGGCTCCTTGCATGAGGTGAAGAACAAGCATGAGATAGTAAAGGAGATAAGGGAGAAAAGAGAGAAGAGATAGGTGGGGAAGAGGAAGAAGACTGGTGCACTGAACTCCAATAGAAAGAAAAAGACCCAAACCTCCAGGTCAAAGTGGAAGATGTGGAGTGCAATAGTTTAGCCAATGTGTCCAAATCTCCAGGAATTAATCATGGGTGAGGCTTCTAACGGAGAAGAGTCTCTCAAAGGTCATCATTCTAGTCAATCTGACCATCCATTTGCCTCCGAGGGGGCCACCAAGGACCTCTACCGATCCAGAATGCAAAGCTTTGCTGCATTAAACATATGGACAAACATATGTCTTTTACGTGGTAATTTAGACAAGGAGTCTGGAAAGATGTTTGGGAGTACATATACGGGTGACAGTGCAATTGAGGTTTGGAGAATTATGGACATACATGTGTGTCCCAAAACTCCTGCAGTCACATTTTAGCTTTTTGGGGGGTTTAAAATTCAATAATACAGAAATTGTTTTTACTTAACAATTACAGATCCTGGAGTTACAGTCCATTTAATTTTTCTTTGACTGACACAAGGGGGATATTCACTAAGCGGTGATAAAGAGGTGATCAAGTGGAGATAACTTCTCCACTAAGATTTCTTCACCTTTAGAGATCTTAGTGCATAGGTTCAATAGAATAACATAGGAATTGGAGAAGTGATATCACTGAAGTCATCTCCACTTTATCACCTCTTTATCACCGCTTAGTGAATCTCCCCCAAGGTATCAGACAGCATCGGAACCATCACCCAGTGGCAAGACTTAGTTACCCTTCATCTGGACTCAGATCTGTTCGCCACTGTACTTCCAGGCTCTTCTTTACAGGAGATGCATTTTGCATATGTTTGCACATGCAGAGTACAACCAGTTTATTGGAATATCAGGAAATTAAATTAACAGTGATTAACCCAGTGGATGCTGAAGATATCTCCAGTGCAGTCATTCTCAATGACCTAGCATCCAAGGGGTTAAATCAAAATAGTCACAATAAATGTATTTAGGGGGAGAGAAAAACTTGTAAAGTGGTAGAAAGGATATATAATCCCTTACCCCCGTGACTGCTAGAAGGATGTGAAACTCATTTCTCTGCAATGAATTGCTACCCCATCTGGAACTTAAATGGGTGTATAAGAATTCATCTGTTGCACTTAAGACTGCACACCACAGCTTATGATCTCTCTCTCTCTTGTTCAGTGATTCTCAGCTGTAGTCCCTGGGGTACACAATCAGGTCAGGTTTTAAGGATATCTCTGATGAAGCACAGATGGAGCAATGCCAAATCCTTCACTACTAATTACCCACACGTTAACAAGCATGTCTTGAAAACCTGTGTCTTGGGGAGTAATGTTGAGAAAGACTGCTCTAGTTCATACTTTAATGCCAGTAATTTCCATTTTCCTCCCCATAGCAAATGCAGGGAAATGATGTAAAGTTGCTTAATTTCATCTGTGAATTGTTTCATAAATAACGTTAAACAAAATATAGAGGAATTACCCATACTCTCAAACATTACCCCCCCCCCCACACACACACACACACACACTTTGGGGAGGTACAGATAATGGGAGAATTTTAGATGTCAGAAGCCTAGAAAATTGACAAAAGGCAGACATAGGGCTAAGAAATCTATTTCAGTCCTTGGTTTAGTGCTGAATCATATTAGCATCCTCCCCTAGAGTATTATTGTAGTTAGAGCACAAGTGAAATGAAAAATTACTTCATGGTGTGATTTGCATTGCTAGCTTTCCTATGAGCATGACAAGACCTCTGTTACAGTATTAGACTTCATCTATTAGTATTTACTGCACTAGTCACTATTTAGGTAGAGGACTCACAGAGCTTGTTCACAAATACAGTGTGCTCTTTATTAAGTGCTCTGGAATAAGTGGACAGTTGGTGCAACACAGCATTGGAAAAGTGTTATAATATATTGATTTTGGGGTTACATCCTAACCTGCAGTAAGAAAGTTAAAGGGTTAAAGTTTAAAAGGTTGATTGTTCTGGAGTGTGGGTAATTAATTAAGGGTGGGGTTTGTGAACAACCACCTGTGTAGGCCTGTATAAATCTAGGTACAGCCTGATATCCAATTGGCTGACTGAGCCAGCCAAACAAAAGATGTTAGAATTTGACTATTAACCCTCTGAGCGCCAGAGAGGCATGCAGCACACCACAAAGCAATATGCCATGCATCCCACGGAACCCAAAAGGTCACAAAAAGAAAATTGGAAAACTGACTGTAACATAAAATAAAGGTAACTTAAATATGAAGTGTTAGCTGAAATGAATCCAGATGGGGGAACACAGAGCAGAGCACACCATTTGAGGCCCACTGGGAGGTAAAGGATGAATTTACTGCACTAGTCTTAGGAATGTGTCTCATTGGCTGTCTAAGTCAGTCAATTAAGCAACTAGTACAATGTAATCCATTATGAACAGAAACTAGAAAATGTAAACTGTAACAAAAATGAAATAGTTTAACCCCTTAGCGACCCTTGACGTACCAGGACCGTCAAGGGTAAATGTGACCGAACGACCCTTGACGGTCCTGGTACGTCAAGGGTTAAACTCTTCCATCGCGGCCGCACGGAGCGATGGAAGAGTTCAAGCCGCTTGTTACTAAGTGTCCCGGTATCGGGACACTTAGTAACAAGCGGCTGAAACATTGTTGCAACATGCGATTCGCTTCAAAAGCGAATCACATGTTGCAAAACCTGAATGACAGGGACAGTATTTGTAAATACTGTCCCTGTCAGATCTCTCTGCCTCCCTCCACCTTGCATACTGCTAAGGTGGAGAGAGACAGAGGGAGGTGGTGTTCCAGTGTGCCTGTAAAAAAAAAAATTAAAAAAAAAAGTTTAAATAAAGAAAATTAACCCTTTGATCACTGTTCTGCAGTGATCAATAAGTGCCCCCCCATCTGATCACTCTTGGAGTGATCAATTTGCTGCAGATCAGTATTTTCTGATCTGTGGGACACCCCCCATCCCCCTTGAATTTTTTTAGATTTTTTAAGTTTTGTTTTAATTTTTAAATTTTTTTTTTTTTTTTTTTTTTTTATATTAAATATAGTTTAGGTATTTTGGTAGGTAGTTGGGTAGGTTTAGTGTAGACGTGTGTTAGGGAAAGTTTTAGGGATAGATTTAGGTTTAGGGGAAAAAAAAAAAAAAAAAAAAAACAACCCCCCCCCCCCAAAAAAAAAAATATATATAATAAGCGCAGTTTAGATAGGTAGTTCAATTGGGTTAGGTAGGTTCAGGATATACGTAGGTTAGGGTAAGTTTTAGGGTTAGATTTAGGTTTAGGGATAGCGTAAGAAAAATAAAAAACCCAAAAAACCCCAACCCCCCCCCCAAAAAATATATATATAATAAGTGCAGTTTAGATAGGTAGTTCACTTGGGTTAGGTAGGTTCAGGATATAAGTAGGCTAGGGTAAGTTTTAGGGTTAGATTTAGGTTTAGGGATAGCGTAAGAAAAAAAAAAGTTTTTTTAGTGGGAAAAATGCAGCGCAGGTACAGCGTTGAAGAGGCATATGCCTTTTTGGCGTCTGACTCTGAGGCAACAGACACTGCGTCAGATTTTGACATAGCGCAGTTTTCAGAAAGTGAGAGCAGCTCTAGTGATGACGCTGGGCCTTCTGTCAAGAAAAGACGCACTGCCCCAAGAGCTGCTCTGGCAACTGCCCCAGCACCTGCCAAAAGAACTGCCCAAAGACCTACCAAAATACCTGCCCAAAGAAATGCCCCAAGTGCTGCCCCAAGAGCTGCCCTGGCAACTGCCCCAGCACCTGCCAAAAGATCTGCCCAAAGACCTACCAAAGAAATGCCCCAAGTGCTGCCCCAAGAGCTGCCCTGGCAACTGCCCCAGCACCTGCCAAAAGATCTGCCCAAAGACCTGCCAAAAGACCTGCCCAAAGAAATGCCCCAACACCTGCCACTCCGGTTCCTAATGAATGGGTATCAATTTATGCCCACAAATCTCAGAATTCACAGGCAACCCAGGGATTCAAATTGATGTGGAAGGATTTATCCATGATCATTTTTTTGATTTGTTTTTGGGGGAAGACATTTTAGGTGAAATTGTTTCCCAAACCAATTTGTATGCAGCCCAGTATACTGCCGCCAACCCTAAGTGTGAAAAACGCTGTTTTTTTTTTTTTTTTTTTTACTTACGTCATGGTTTACGAGGGATTGGTGGTAAAATGGCTGTGTATAAAATTGGAAAACACACCTAAAACGAGAGCCTGGGGTGTCTACTTTCCAAAAATATACACTTTTGGGGGGAAATCTTAAAAAAAGAGCACTGTTACACAGCCCCAAATGAGACATGGCACCAGTAACGCAAGCTGTGAAGATTCAAAGTGTGAACCTGGAAACGCGCATGTTCCAATTTGGCCCCCGTAGATCCCCCAAACCATGAGAAAGCTATGCATATGGGGTATTGCCGTACTCAGAAGAAGGAGCTGAACACTATTCAATTCAGTTTATAAAATCTTCACCTATTCTGTGCTTGAAATTCACATCAAAATTGAAGGCAAAGTGTGAAAAATGCTGAATTTTTTTTACTTACGTCAAATTTTCACAGGATTGGTGGTAAAATGGCAGTGTATAAAATTGGAAAACACACCTAAAACGAGAGCCTGGGGTGTCTACTTTCCAAAAATATACACTTTTGGGGGGAAATCTTAAAAAAAGAGCACTGTTACACAGCCCCAAATGAGACATGGCACCAGTAACGCAAGCTGTGAAGATTCAAAGTGTGAACCTGGAAACGCGCATGTTCCAATTTGGCCCCCGTAGATCCCCCAAACCATGAGAAAGCTATGCATATGGGGTATTGCCGTACTCAGAAGAAGGAGCTGAACACTATTCAATTCAGTTTATAAAATCTTCACCTATTCTGTGCTTGAAATTCACATTAAAATTGAAGGCAAAGTGTGAAAAATGCTGAATTTTTTTTACTTACGTCAAATTTTCACAGGATTGGTGGTAAAATGGCAGTGTATAAAATTGGAAAACACACCTAAAACGAGAGCCTGGGGTGTCTACTTTCCAAAAATATACACTTTTGGGGGGAAATCTTAAAAAAAGAGCACTGTTACACAGCCCCAAATGAGACATGGCACCAGTAACGCAAGCTGTGAAGATTCAAAGTGTGAAACTGGAAATGCGCATGTTCCACTTTGGGCCCCGTAGCTCTCCCAAACCTTGAGAAACCTATGCATATGGGGTATTGCTGTACTCAGAAGAAGGAGCTGAACACTAAACAATGTATTTTTAAAAATCTTCACCTATCATGTGCTTGAAATTCACATCAACATTGAAGTGCAAGTGTGAAAAACGCTGTTTTTTTAACTTACGTCAAGATTTACGAGCGATTGGTGGTAAAATGGCTGCGTAAAAAAATTGAAAACATACATAAAATGAAAGCCTGGGGTATCTACTTTCCAAAAATATATACTTTTGGGGGGAAATGTTAGAGTGGAGCATTGTTACACAGCCCCAAATGAGACATGGCACCAGTGATGCAAGCTGTGAAAATTCAAAGTGTGAAACTGGAAACGCGCATGTTCCAATTTGGGCCCCGTAGCTCTCCCAAACCTTGAGAAACCTATGCATATGGGGTATTGCCGTACTCAGAAGAAGGAGCTGAACACTAAACAATGCATTTTTAAAAATCTTCACCTATCATGTGCTTGATATCAACAGTAGTATTGAAATGTAAGTGTGAAAACTGCAAAAAAACAAAATATTACCACAAGTTTGAATTTTTTTTCTGGAAAAATAGCTGCATGAAAAACTCCAAAATTCTCCTGATTATTTACCTTATGTTGTGTAGTTTTCAAAAACATATACCTTTGTGGGACATTTTTGGTTCTGGCACCGTCAGCTAAGCTATGATGCTCACATGCCAATTGTTGAGAAATTACAAGTTGGAAATAATGGCATCCATCTTGTAATATTTACCTTGTAAATGTGAGGAAGTGATTGAAATACTAGGCATATGGGGTATTCTTATATTCAGGAGAAGCAAATGAATATATTTAGGGGTATTTTTTTGTCATAAACTAATTGTATGCAAATCCTGACACGAAAATATAAGCAAAATGTTGTTTTTTTTCAATTTTTTTCCTCTTTTTTTCTATTTTAATCAAATTAAACAATGAGGTATTCATATAATTGTGGTATCAAAAGAAAGCCCGACTTGTGCTTAAAAAAACAGTATATAATTTATGTGGGTGCACAAAAGGAATTAAAGAGAAAATATGGTTGAACAAAGACATAGTCAAAAAAGTCAAAATTGCTCCGGTCCTTAAGTCAAATCATACTCAGATTTTCCCGGTCCTTAAGGGGTTAAATATAGATGGTCAGATGAAAAGAGTCCAGATGGGGGGAAACCGAGCAGAGCACACCATTTGAGGCCTACTGGGAGGTAAAGGATGAAGTTACTGCACTAGCACTCACTAAGCCAGTGGTTCTCAACTCCTGTCCTCAGGACCCACTAACAGGCTAGGATTTGATGATTTCCTTGTTAGAGCACAGGTGAGTTAATCAATGTGAATGAGCCTCTGATCACCACACCTGTGCTCTATCAGAGATATCCCTAAGTCCTGGCCTGTTAGTGGATCCTGGGGGCAGGAGCTGAGAACCAGTGCACTAAGCCTTATGCATCAAAGAGAGGCAATTCTGGGACTAAACAACTGCGCCACAGGGCAGAAATAAAAATACTTATTTATTTCAACTCTTGAATGCTAGAGAGGTCCTCAATGTTTTGTGGTGCAATGCTTCTGGAGACCTCTTTAGTATTCAAAAGGTTAAAAGCCCCATTCTGAATTTTTGGGAACTTTTATTTCTATCCTATAGTGTAGTTGGTTTGACTCAAAATGGACCCTCTTTTCTTTTGTATATAAGGACTATTGGGTTGTATTTAACAGCTAAACAGGAGCAATTCTGGTGCAAACCAACTGCACTATAGGGAAGAAATAAAAATTCCCATTGATTTAGGTTGAGATTTTAACTCTTTGTATGGTAGAAAAGTTCCCCAAACAATGTGTAGTTGGTTTGCCCCAGAATAGCTCCTATTTTCTTTTGTGCATGAGGTCTATTGTTTTCAAAATGGCAACAATTTAAGTCTATAGAACCAGATTAGTTCAACATGCATCTGGAAGACTTCGATAAAAGCCACCTTTGTCCTGTGCTTTAAATAGCAAACTAGAACATTGTTTTGAAATCAGATATCGGCCATATACAGCTGTGAGGAAATGTCATTTGCCCATCTCATAAAACACCGTATGCTAGATTATACTGGGATGTTCTGTCTTTCCATTTACATGACATCCTTATATATGGGAGAACATTGTCATGTACTCGGCGTTTAACCTGTGAGTGGGGTTAAACTGTCAAGGCCAGAGCCCTTTGCACCTCTTTTTCTCAGTGTATTCATAAACAATGGGTAATATGTTGACACTTTGGACGGATGATTGCTGTTGATGATGAATTTCATTTACATACTAAAGCAGTGTTTTTCAGAGTTAGTCCTCTGAGCACACAAGCCATGCAGGTTTTCAGGATAACCAGGTTTGATCACAGGTGGGTAGTAAAAGATTCTGTCATTGTAATTAAACTAATTAAGGATAGGCATATGAGTAAATCCTGATCTGTTGGAGTGTCCTTAGGACTAGAGTTGTACCAAAACCTCCCAGTGTTAAATAGCACAAACTACCCCTTAAGGCTGCTGTACTAAAAACCACAGTAAATCTGGCGCAAACCAACAGCACATTGGGAACAAATAAATATACCCATTAATAGCTACTGATTCAAATTTAACTTTAATCCAATTGAATGCTTATGAGGTCTCCAACACCTAGCTTTGCAAGGAGTTTAAAGCCCCATTTATTTGTCCTCTATGGTGCAGCTGTTTTTCACCACAATTACTGCATTTCTTCTTAGTACAGCGTGGAAGCACGCCATTCTAAAACTAGCATTTATTGGTTATATTTAAAGGGATAGTAATACTTTAAATGTAAAAAAATATATGTTGTAGGGTTTATCCCCCTGAGTAAAACAAGGGTACTCCCACTGCTGAAAGGTGTTTCATTCAAAAGTTATTAATTTTCAAAGTTGAATTTTTTAGGTGCAATATCACAGTGGCCTGAAATTGTACAGTGGCGCTGTTGCTACACCATCCTATGGAGATTTATGGTCCTGGGACCAGAGCTGTCCATAGGATCGTGTAGCAACAACACCACTGTACAATTTCAGGCCACTGTGATATTGCACCTAAAAAATTCAACTTTGAAAATTAATAACTTTTGAATGAAACACCTTTCAACGGTGGGAGTACTCTTGTTTTACTCAGGGGGATAAACCCTACAACATATTTTTTTTACATTTTAAGTATTACTATCCCTTTAAAAACAGAAATGGTATAAGAGGCACAAAAATGAAAAGTATATATACACTTACAGATGAGTCAATGACTTCTAGTGACAGCTGGTTCACACACTACAGATGTCTCATCATGGCCAAAATGAATATATGAAAGCAGTACTGGGAGCATCCATTTAGTAATACAAAGCAGAACCTCAAAGACGTGCATTTTTCTGGCAGGTCCTCCTGCTGCTGTGACAATAGAAAATGAAAATGACTGCTGAAGGCAGAATTATATAGAATTAGTGCCAAAGTTTGACCTGCCTCTATACTTACCCAGAGTTGTCCTTCACCAGGACAGGAAAACACACTGTACAAGAGACCTGTGGGCTGCCATGGTTGAAAGTAAACAAAAAGAAGATAACATTTTTCTACTTTCCTGACCACACATATGCAACTATTTGAACACTATTGATAAATGCTATTTTAAGCTCCCCAGGAACCTCTATGTTATATTTTGTGTATATATTTTGAGAGGTTTTGACTCCCGTCTTGGTTGACAGCTCCCTGCAACAGGTGATAGCTGTAATTGGGGAAGGTATAAATGCCTCTCTTCCTTTATTTCCCTCACAAGGGTTTTGTTCAAAGTAGAGGTAAAATTGTATTACTGCTTTTTTTAGGAGGCAAATATAGTTGTTGATACTTTTATAGGCTAACTAAGCAGATTTAGGATGCAAGCTTTCAAGACCTTAGGTTTCTTCCTCAGGCATGTTATACAGATAAATATGAAAACATCTCTCTTATATACAAGTACACGTTGCATTATTTAGAATGGAAATCAGATAAGAGAACGCAGTTCAGATCCAGATGCTTTGATCAGTCAATGGTAAATTGCATTCTTCCTCTGAGGCTTTAGAGGTATTTACAATCCCATTAGAGCTGTTGGAAAGGTAAATCTACAATGTGATAATGTGACAAGAACTCTGTCTTTATTCAAACCATTATGAATAGCATTAAATGTCAATATTAACTTAATCTCCCATACTTTTCTGTCCCTCTGAGTGCGGAACAGTCCCATCAGTATAGTTAATCTAATGTCCCTGACACTGTGTCCATTTTAGCAAAAATCTTCTCCCACTAGTGTCTCTGTCTCTTTGTTGTTGACACTGGATCTGTGGGAATTAAACCTTTTATTTAGTGGTTGTCCAGTTTCACCCACATAAAGAGCTGCTGGGCATTTTGCACACATGATGATGTATATTACATTGCATGATTTGCAGGTGAATTTACCATTGATAGTATGGTGTAACTGGGTGTTTGGTATGGGTACCTTGTCTGTGGTGTATATGTATGCACAGGTTTAACACCTCTTTTGTAGGCAGGGAGATGTGACATTTTTTGTATTTTATTCAGGGCACTCCTTACCATCAGTTGTTTTAAATTTGTAGGCTGTCTGAAGGAGAGTAAGGGAGGCTGTGGGAATATGTTCTTAACCCCTTAATGACGCATGACGTACATGTACGCCATGAGGTTACTGTCCCTAAAGGACCAAGGATGTACATGTACGTCATGGAATTCCGGACTCCCTGCGAGGCTGCATGTTGTTCGGGGAGTCCGGAATCAAATGGTTAAAAAATAATAAATTCTCTGTGGTCCTTAACCCCTTAACGACCGGCCACGCAGGCACGTTGTGGTCATTAAAGGACCACGGAGCTTTTTTTTTTTTTTGCCGATTCGGATTCCAGACTCTCCAAACGACGTGCAGCCGCGGGGAAAGCCTGGAATTCCATGACGGTCATTAAGGGTATAACAACCCATGACATGCTATGACCCTCAAGGGTCATTAAGGGGTTACGTGACTGCACTGTGCATGCGCAGCAGGTCCTTAAAGGGTTAAGCATTTCATCTGTATTTGATGTTGTTTGAAGTTCTCTTGATATTTTTCGTAAAACTTCAATCTGGGGGTGGTAATTGACCACCAGTGGCACCTGGTTTCCCTTATGTTGTTCTTTGTAGCTCAATAGATTTTTTCTTGGTATTTGGGTAGCCTTCTACATCTCGCTGTCATTAATCCTTGCACTGTAACCCTGTTTTATAACGTCTCTTCTGAGTTTCTGGAAGTGCTTGTCACAGTCCGTCATGTCAGAACAGATGCAGTTGTATCTGATGGCCTGGTTGTGTATGATGGAGTTCTTTGTGTGTTTTGGGTGGAAGCTATTGTTTTTCAGGTAGGTTGGTCTGTCCGTATGTTTGCGGTACAAGGATGTGTGGATGGACTTGTTCTGAATACTGATAGTTGTGTCTAGGAAGTTAATGGTTGTGTGTGAGTGACTGAGTGTTAGGTTAATATTCTGGTGGAATGTATTGTAATTCTCATGGAATCTGAGAAGTTCCTTTTGACTGGTGGTCCAGAAGATAAGAATATAATCTATGTAGCGGAGATAGACCAGGGGTTTTATCTGGCAGGTGGAGAGGAAGTCTTCTTCCAACTCCATCAACACATCCCTGTACTGTAAACCAACCACAGACAAGGTACCCATACCAAACACCCAGTTACACCATAAGATCAATGGTACCTTCACCTGCAAATCATCCAGTGTAATATACCGCATCATGTGTGCAACATGCCCAACAGATCTTTATGTGGGTGAAACTGGACAACCACTAGATAAAAGGTTTAATTCCCACAGATCCAGTGTCAACAACAAAAAGACAGAGGCACCAGTAGGAGAAGAGTTTTGCCAAAATGGACACAATGTCAGGAACATTAGATTAACTGTAATGATGGAACTGTTCTGCACTAAGAGGGACAGAAAAGTATGGGAGATTAAGTTAATATTGAAGTTTAATGCTATTCATACTGGTTTGAATAAAGACAGAGAGTTCTTGTCACATTATCAAATTGTAGACTGACCTTTCCAACAGCCCTAATGGGATCTTAAATACCTCTAAAGCCTCAGAGGAAGAATGTAATTTACCATTGACTGATCAAAGCATCTGGATCTGAACTGCATTCTCTTATCTGATTTCCATTCTAAACAATGCAATGTGTACTTGTATATAAGAGAGATGTTTTCATATTTATCTGTATAACATGCCTGAGGAAGAGACCTAAGGTCTTGAAAGCTTGCATTCTAAATCTGCTTAGTTAGCCAATAAAGGTATCACCAACAATATTTGCCTCCTTTATTTCTATGGCTAGCACTGTGCCAACTCTCATATGCTTTTTTTTAAAACTGCATTATACTAAATGCATGTTCACTTGGATTTGATGCAGAGAGGGACTTGTCTAAATCTGGGGTGTCTTGATGGGCAAGCAAGCTTATCATGGTTTTGGCCAGAAACATGTAACTAATCCCCATCCTTTGGCATTATAGTAAGTCACAGGGTATTTATTTGTAAAGATCAGGATTTGGTGTGCTCAGGGGGCCATATTTATAATAAGGCAGTGTAGGATCCTTTCATTTGGATTTTTTTTTTTAATTAGCCTCACAGCTCAGTGGCGTAACAGTAACCCCCCTGTCACGTGCCTGCAGCATGGTGAGGTCTGTGCCTTCTTCGGCACAGACCAGTAGCTGCTGAGCTCCCTTGTCGGCTCTTTAGTAATGCAGAGCGCTGGGAGATGACATCATGAACACGTGGGAGCTCCACCAACTACAGGTCTGTGCAGAAGAAGGCACAGACCTCTCCTACCACGCTGCTGGACCACCAGGGAGGTAGGAAATGGACACTGGGGGGAGCAATGTGAGGGTAATATGGAGATGATAGGGGCAAAGTGAGGCAATATGGAGATGATGGGGCCAATGTGAAAATGATGGAGGAGCAAGTTGTAGCTGATGGGGGGCAATGTTAGGGCAATATGGAGATGATGGGGGCAATGTGGAGATGATGGCGGCAATGTGAGGGCAATATGGAGCTGATGGGGGCAAGTTGGAGCTGATAGGGGCAATATGGAGCTGATGGGGGCAAGTTGGAGCTGATGGGGGCAATATGTGGAGATTAGGAGCATTGTGAAGGTGTCCAATGGAGATGGCCAATCGGGGGTGGGGGACACTTCAAATGTCTGTGCCTACAGGCTCCTGAGATGTAAATCTGGCACTGGATGTGCTGTTTTTATTTGTGTATATATATCCTACATATAATTCTTGCTGCTCTCCTGACTACACACATGTAGCTATTTGAACACTATTGAGAAATGTTATTTTGAGCTTGCCAGGAACCTGTATATTTTAATGATGGCTGAAAGGACTGCCCTACTTTCTAGGCATCAATAAGTTAATTAAAATCTAAAACACATTCTTTGCTTTGAAAAATATATTCGTAAATATACTTTATAATTGAACTTGTAAATTGTAACAATTAATTCTATATTATTCAAATTTTGGTCACTTAATACAGTGAATAAATATAATAAATAGCAAAAAAAGAGGAGTTTAAAGGGAAGGTATAGACACCTCTCTTCCATGTTAGGAAAAGTGAAGGAGAAGGTGAGACAAGGGAATATAAAGAATGAGACATCAAAATACCTTCTCCACCCACTGTAACTACTCTGCATCACTTCTTATTTTTATTAGACTATCATGAAGGCACAAGTGTCCCCATGCCAAGGATATGGCTCCTGTTGCTTAACCCCTTAAGGACCGGGAAAATCTGAGGTAGTTTTCCCTTAAGGACCGTAGCAATTCTGACCTTTTTGACTATGTCTTTTTTCAACAGTGTTTTCCCTCTAAGTCTTTTATTCCACCCCCATACATTATATACTGTTTTTTTTAAGCACAAATAGGGATTTCTTTTGATAACCCACATATATGGATAACCCACCATTTACTTTATGAAAATTTAAAAATGTAAAAAAAAGTAAAAAAAACACCATTTTTGTTTTTTCTCTTGGGATCAATTGGGCACAAAGGGTTAAATTTTTATGGAGACTGCATGAAAAGTATGACCGGTCAGTCATACCTACAAAATGCGCAGTTTAAAGTGGCTACTGTCCCCCCGGGTGAAAATCCCCATGTCCCTTTTTCCCACCCTATGTTGACACTTTTTTATCCCTGACATTTGGCAGTGTGTATAAGTGTATTACATGGCTCCACAACAATCACACTTCCAAAATTGTTTAATGGTATGTTTTTGTTTTTTTGTTTTTTGTAAAAAAAAAAAAAAAAGTGTGTTGTGTTTAAAAAAAAATTGACCTGCATTTAGCCAGCCTCCTGCACCAGCAATGAAGGGGTTAATACCCCCAGATGCTGTATTTTCTTTTACCACTAGGTGTTTCCTCTCTATTTCTCTCTCCCTTACTTTGATAGCAAGGGAGACAACATGTTGACTCTGTTTCTCAGAATGCCGGTACAAGTGATCACTGCTACTGCGATCACTTGAACCGGCACAAGCAAGAAGGGCTGAGACTAAACGCCCCGTTCTCGGAGTGCTCAGTTTCAGCCTGGAAATAATGATAGCAGTGTCCAGGACCGTCATGGGTCCTTAAGAGGATAACAACCCATGATGGTCCAGGACAGTCATGGGACCTTAAGGGGTTAAAGAAACACTAATCCCAAAAAACGAAATAGGATAGTATAACTTTAAATATCATATACTAACAACTAGCATATGTACAAATAATTTATTCATATGGTGCATCCCTAAAATATAAACCTCAATTAATCTGTTCAAAGGTCATTTATTGAATGCTGTGTATGCTGTTTGCATTGGTACATAAGAACTAAAACCAGTTAATTGATTGGGATTTGTTCCCACTATTTTTTTTTTTAATTCAAATGGCTGTTACATGATCTCAGCTCATTTCTGTATCATGCTGGACAATCAATGGAAACCCAGGAAGGACAGGAATGTCTGCTCCCAGTTTTGCTGTAACAGCATTGTTTTATCTCTTGAATGATGGAGATAGATCTAGCTGTCAAAGGACTACATCCCCATTTACATCAATGAGAATTATTATTTGTCCCTGATGATGCAATTGGTTTGTTGCATCATTTATTCAGACAATTTTAGTACATATGGCTCAGTAATTTTTATTTCTAATCATTTTTGTAGTATATATTATGATTGTATTGGTTAATACAGGAAAACATATATATATTTATTATTGGGTTATCCTGCAGAGTGAAACAAGGGTACTCACACAGCTGAGAGATCTTTATACATAATAATTACAGTTGTTTAGATGTAATACCTCTACCTGCAGCCAATGAAAAGTGTCTGAGACTCAACAGTATCTGCAAAGGATCATATCCTCTGTCTCTGTGTCCTTCATTCTCCATCCAATCCCTGTTTTGTGTTCAGCTGAGCAGTCAGCATAAATTAATAAAGAGTGGAACACAGAAAGAAAGAATGCATAATACTGTTTGAGGATACAATTATTACTTTTTTTAACAAAAAGCACTCACATCACTGAGAGTGTGGGAAGGAAAACAACTGAAATAGATGATACATATAAGCATGCATAGTAAAGAAAGAGGCAGCAGCACTGCTAAAATAAGAAAAGTTAAATGTGATGGATTAGACACCCCATCTGCCCCTTCAGGGGTTAGTCTTCTGGATAGGGTTAAAGGTAGGTGATATCCAGTACTCCTTCAAATATTACAAAGAAATATAAGCTGTAGTCCAATACCTAAAAATAAGATGAAAAATTAAAATAGAATACAAAGGAAAGCAAGGTGGAATAAGAGGTCAAGTTACTATCCTCTTGGACCTGAAGTATGTGTCAAATCTGAAGGGGAACAAGGATAAACTATGGATATGTATAATTATACATACTAGATAAATGATGTTTATTAACAGATGTGAAACACAATAATAATACAAATATTAGTAAATGAGGGTACCTGTCACTCCGTCTGTTTTTTCTCCGCCTGTCTTCTATTTGATTGGAGCTTTAACGCCTTCCTGGTTTGGGCTTCCCACACCCGATCTTTTGAGCTACCAGTGTGATTTGTGAGTTTTGGAATTTGTTCCTATCTTTGATCCTGATGCCGACCCAGGCTTCGTTCCTGACTTCTGCCTTTGTCCGCTCCCTTTACCCAATGCATACTTAATTTGACCCGGCCTGGATCCTCGACTACAACTTTCTCTACTGCCCTCGCGTTGACCTCCGCCTTCATTCCTGATATCTGCTTCAGTCTTCTCTCCACAGTACTTGACTGGATGACCTCCAACTAGGCCTGCTACCACCATCTGGCTAGTAGGATTGATCCCAGCATGGCAGGTCGATCTCCTGCAGGGCCAGCTACCCACCGACGGCCTGTCCCCCTGCAGGGCAATCTCTGGTAAGGCCTTACATCATCAATGGCTGACCGGATTGATCTCAGTCTCCGCAACTCCTTGTCAGAGATTGTTGCTGTACTTGACATTCCGGTGTCTTGCCATCCAACTATCCGACTTCTAGTTGGTCCTTGACAATATCATCTACCAGTTCTGAGAGTTCCTGCGATTTCCAGACCACATTGACCTTCTTGTCATATACTTCCCTTGGAGACACAGACCCTGCTACCGATGGCCTGTGGGTTCCGACTAATGATGTCTACAGAGGTCTTCCTCTGGCAAGTAGGCCTAAACTTCCTCCGAGCTGCTCCAACCATCATAGCAGTGTTTAGGCTCTGATCAGAGGTCCTGACATCTTCCCTCAGCCTTGTTACAGTACACTCTAACAGAAAAAGAATGGGAAGCAGGAAAGCAATATAAAAAATGTATGTGAAGTGTTCAGTAATATAAGCTGAATAAAACAGTTTTGATATATCTTGAGCTGTGTAAAATAGAAACATAGTAAATTAGGTTGAATAAAGACACAAATCCATCAAGTTCAACCGCCTCCTCATACCCCAGTAAATGAGAATTTTATAGCTTTCCTGCTACCAATTAAGTTAGTCTTTATCAGACCTTCCTGATCTGCCTACTGATAAACAGTTTATCTCTGTATGTTCCCTTTTGAAATAAATGTGTCTAATCTTCTCTTAAATGTATCCATTGTATCTGCCATAACCACCTCCTTGGGCAATGAATTCCACAACTTAACAGACCTTAATGTAAAAAATCCTTTCCTCTGTTGAAGTCTAAACCTCCTTTCCTCTAATCTCAAGGGGTGTCCCCTGGTCAACTCATCAGGACTTGGAATAAATAGCTCACCACAGAGATCCTTGTATTGGCCTCTCATATACTTGTACAATGTGATATGGTCTCCTCTTAGTCGTCTTTTCTCTAGAGTAAATAAACCAAGTTTGTCTAGTCGTTCCTCATATGTCAAGTCCTCCATTCCCTTAATTAATTTTGTTGCTCTTCACTGTACCCTCTCTAGTTCTAGTATATATTTTTTTTCAGAACCGGTGCCGAAAATTGCTCTACATACTCAAGGTGAGGTCTTACCAACGATTTGTATAATGGCAAAATAATGTTATCCACTCTTGCTTTGATACCTCTTTTTATGCAAGACAGTATTTTGTTTGCCTTTGCTACTGCTGTTTGACACTGGTCACTGTTTCCAAGTTTATAGTTGTCAAGGATACTGAGGTCTTTCTCTAGCAATGAGTCCCCTAAAAGGATTCCATTAAGTTCATAAGTAGCCTTGGAATTGTTTCCTCCCAAAATGCATGACTTTACACTTCCCCACATTAAACTTCATATTCCATTTGTTTGCCCAATCTGACATTGTATATAAGTCCCTCTGTAGAGAGAAAATATCCTGTTCTGAATTAATGACCTTGCATAATTTAGTATCATCTGCAAATACTGATATTTTGCTTTCTATATCTATTTCCAGGTCATTTATAAACATGTTAAAAAGCAGTGGACCTAATGCTGAACCTGGAGGTACTCTACTCTCCACTTTAACTGTATTGGAGAATTTTCCATTTACAACCACACACTGTTCCCTATCCTTCAACCAGTTTTGTATCCAATTGCAAAGGTTATCTCCTAGCCCCAATTTCATTATTTCGTACACCAGCCTTCTGTGTGGTACTGTATCAAATGCCTTTACAAAGTCTAGATATACCACATCTACTGCCTTGCCATTGTCAAGATTGCTGCTTACTTCGTCATAGAAGCTGAAAAGATTAGTTTGGCATGATCTATTCTTCATAAAACCATGGTGATTCCTGCTAATGATCTTATTTTTTGTTTATCCCTTCTAGCAGTTTTCCCACTACAGAGGTCAAACTCATCTATAATTCCCAGGTTCTGTTTTAGTTCCCTTCTTAAATAGAGGCACTATGTTAGCTCTTTGCCAGTCCTGTGGCACTGAGCTTGTGGTGATAGAATCTTTAAAGAGTAAATATAGGGGTTTTGCTAACACTGCACTAAGTTCCTGAAGAACCCTTGTTTGTATACCATCAGGACCCGGTGCTTTGTCGGTCTTAATTTTGTTCAGTCTTCCCATGACATCTTCTTGAGTTAACCCAATATCTGATAATTGTTTTGTTTTATTTGTTACATGTGGAGGCTCTTCTACCATTCTTTGCTCCCTTGTATATACTGATGCAAAGAAAGTGTTTAAAACATCGTTTTTTTTCCTTATCCTCACTAATCAACTCACCCATCTCATTTTTGAATGGTCCAATGCACTCCCTCTTAAGTTTTTTGCTATTTATATATTTGAAAAACTTTTTTGGATTGGTCTTGCTTTCCCTTGCAATTCGATTTTAATTATCTATTTTGCTACCCTAATTGACTTTTTGCAGTCTTTGCTACACTCCTTGTATTTTAAGAAAGATTGTTCAGTTCCTTCAGACTTAAATAATTTGAATACATTTTTTTCCTTGCCATTTCCTTCTTTACATGTGCAGTTAACCACATTGGTTGTGACTTACTTCTTTTGCATTTGTTCCCCATTGGTATATACTGTTGGGTACATTTCTGCAACCTAAATTTGAATTCTGACCATTTTTCCTCAGTATTTTTGCCTTTAAAGAAAATATCCCAGTCTATGTGTTCCATTGAAGCCCTTAACAATTTGAAGTTAGCTTTTTTAAAATTAAGAGTTTTGGTTATGATCTCCCATGTATGCCAAAGCAACTGTAGTAAAAGTTCCTGTATGTGATAGCTTCTCGTAATATATGAGTCACTGTCTAATAGTAAACAGATATAGTACCTCTCCTGTTCTGATATAGGTTGATGTTATAAGCCAGCAGGGGTTCTCCCATCTGTAAAGATGATATCTCATATGATGGAGAAAGCAGGCAGAATACTGTATATCCTGGATCTTTTGTTGCTGTCTGCGGCTCAGATTCAAGCCAAAGTGGGATATATGTCTCCAGACTTCTGTGCAGCTGGAGTCTTGATGTCTAGCGGAGACTGCCACTAGCCAGCTGGTAGTATGACACTCTGTTGCTTAAATATCATATATTGTCTTGTCTTGTAGTTCAAAGTTATACATGATGAATAGTGCAGATTCGATGCTTAAACTAAGAAATAGTACTCCAATGCATTTCGTGTCTGAACTGTGATACTTCCTCAGGGAATAAAATAGATGAAATGGTAATGTTGTGCTTGGTGTATATTTAAAATATCTGCCAAATTTATGATGTGCATTATGGGAAAGGAAACTTTCACCCTTAATGAATAACTCCTGATATCCCAAGCATATAACAATGCATAATCACATTGAACTCAATAAATAATAAATAATGAAGAATAATAAAACATAAATCATGAATGAAAATAAATGACAAATCATTTAATAATGAAAAATAAAAGATAATAAATGAAAAGTAAAAGATGAATGAAAAAAATGCTGGTAGCAATGTGCCTCCAGAAACATCTATGTACATAATATATAACAAAATATATAAAGGAATACAAAAAATAATATAAAAAATATGTCAATATATACAGGTAGTATAATAAAGCTAAAATAAAAGTATGTAAATTTGAAGAATGAATAATAAAACAAAATAAAAAATATATACTAAAATACGTGAGACAAAGACACGATGTAATATAATGCCAGCTATGCAGCAAGAAAATACTTGTGAAATATGAAAAAGAAATATATGATAGACTAGTTGAACAGCCCGTTACACGGGCCACAGTGCCACTGCCACCCAGTCGCGGGGCAGTCACGCTCAGTAGAGACTGCCCGCGCCACGGCTGATACAGAGTTGGACCCTTCTTCAGTGCGCCCAGCTCTGTGTCAGCCGCGGCGTGGGCAGTCTCTACTGCGCATGACTGCAGCACGTGCAGCAGTGTCTACGGCGCATATCGCGGCGTTACACACGATTTAGCGAATTATTATATAGGATGTGCAGAAAATGTGGATGTGAGCAATGTATGTATAGGTATGATATACAAGGTAACAATGTGTTAGATGAAAGTATGAAAGTCAACTTTATCCTTTAGTCCTTCTGAGAGCATGGAATTTCATCTAAATATCCAATATGATTCTCTTTGACAGAGTCGCTTGAACCTATCCCCTCCAATAAAAAAAAAACTGAAATAGGTTCAAGAGGCATAAGAATGGTATTTGTAAGTTCTTTATTATGCTTAAGTAAAAAATGCTTGTATAAGGGATATATTGTGTTCCCTTTTAATATATTTTGTCTGTGTTTTAGAAATCTGTCTTTCAGCCTTCTTTTTGTTCAGCCAATGTACACCTTATTGCATGGGCACCTAATACAGTAAATAACATATTTCATATTGCAGGTTATGAACTCTTTAATTATAAATTGGAATAGCTGGGAGTGAACCTGGCACCAATGGCACCACCCCAGATCTCCTAAAACAAGAAATAATTATGTTACAGAATTAATAATAAACTATATCTACAATAAATGTTTTTTTCAGTTTTGTTGTAATCATTTACCTTGATTTAAATAGTAAACTGCTTGTATACCATTTTCATGTTGCATGCATGTATAGAGAGTTTTGTAACCTATTTTTGTAAAAAAATGGTCAATATACTGGGACAAACTGGATTTCAGGCTATCCATCCCTGCTATAATTGGTCTCCCCGGAGAGTGAGGTAGTGATTTATGGATTTTTGGAACTGAGTAAAAATATGTTATCTTTATGTGTTTTATATCCAAAAATTTTAATTATTTTGATGTTATAATGCCCTCTTTTTTGGCTAATTTTAGCAGTTCATCATAATATTCAACTGTAGGATCTCCATTTACATGCATATAAGTCTTCATGTCTGACAATAGTCTGCTTCTGCTTATTTGCTATCAACATATTGTTATTATTTGCTTCTGCTACATAGTCCTTTTTGTCCAAGATGACTAAGGCTCCCCCTTTCCGTTATGTGTATGTTCATATTGGCTTTTAGATCTTTTAAAGCTTTGTTTTCTAGTGTATCTATAGTAGGTCTTGTATAGGGATGGGCGATCAAACAAAAATCTGTGGCACTTCCCGCCTGGTGAACAATTTCTTGTGAAAATTGCCATTTTTCCACTTTTTTGCCTAGTTCATTGCATTGAGATCAATGGGAAGACTGCAGTTACACACAACATATGAAATGTTATTTTATTTCCCACAGTCATGATATAAAAGGGGTCTGAGAGTGCCTGCGTTGGTGGAGTCTGGGGAAAGAATCAGCTGAACAGGGAATTATTTTTTGTGGGGGACCTAATTGGGATGGGGGGCAGTTAATAGAAAAAAAACCTTAAGAAGACATGGTATAAAAGGAGTCTGAGGAGGGTGCCAATGTTTGTGGATTCGGGGAATTTTTTTGGGGTGTGGTGGTCTTGGTCTGGGAATAGTGGACAGTTAATTAAATAAATTAAAGAAAAAATAAAAGAAAAAATTGGTATATAATGTGACAGAGACAGGGACCCCCTGACATAAGCTGTGACAGCGGCAGACTAATACTTGATGGAATAGAGTATTTTGTAGAGGATAATTTTTAGGACTTAGACTTGTTGTTAGAGGCCCGAGCCCTGAGGAAACATTGATTTGTATGACTTACAATGTTTGGAACAAGCCCTTAGGAAACATTGATTTGTTCTAGAACTTAGACTTGTATTAGGCCCAAGCCCTGAGGAAACATTGATTTGTAGGACTTTGGCTTCTTAGCATCAAAAGCCCTGAGGAATCTGAAATAATATTTAGTACTCAGGCTTGTTAGCATCACAAGCCCTGAGGAATCAGAGGTAATTTGTAGCACTCAGGATTGTCAGAGTCACAAGCCTTGAGGAATCAGTGATTTGTAGGAATTAGGCATGTTAGAAACAAGCTGCCAAAATTGTTTTTGTAGGCCTCTGGTTTATATGAAGATCAGGCCCTGAGAAAAAAACAAATATGCCCTACTGGCCTAGAGCCAGCAGGCCATGTTCTGGTGGCCAGTGGTCACTGGCCATTGTCAAATGCCCCGGTATCATTGCTGCCTTTGTGACTGCTGTTCTTGCTGCTGCTGAGTTGTTTAAGCAGCAGGATAATTAGGCAGCTTCAAGGGAAGGGATCAACAACAGCAGTGATATAAGTAATGTTGACCATGGTTCCACTTGCCACTACAGTAGATCAGAGGCCTAGGGAGTATGTGTGAGTTCCAAAAGGGTGTTGAAAACATTGCAAAGCAATGTGTTGGACACCTGTCTGGCACACTTCATTATTATTGTATGTATATTTTTATTTATACAGTGCCAACATGTGTACTTAGCACTTTACAGTTTATATTTAGTATAGAAGGGGTACAATAAATGCAGTAATTAAGTGCTTATATAGACAATCATAATGGGAACACCAGGTGAGTATACATTAGGATAAATGGCCCCTGTCTCATAGAACTTACAATCTAAGTATAGGATGGGTGACAAACAGATACAAGCAGGTAGAGGAGGAAGTGCAGTTTTTTCATATGCAATAATGTTTCCCTATTATGGTAGTGCTACATTTAAAAGCTGTTCTTTAAGCTTGGATTTGAAGTTGTTGAGAGTCAAGGCTTGGTGAATGTTGGGAGCTAAGGAGTTCCCGAGGTAGGGAACAATGAGGGTAAAAGCCTTCAGTCTTGGGGGTGGAGCCTGCACACTTGCAAGATGGATGCGTGTTGAGCTTGCTCACGAGCATCTAGCCTCTCTACACTGCCTTAATCCCCTTATTTTAATTTCTATTTGGTTGTTGTTTGCTTCTATAGCATCCCCAGTGGACACTGATGTTGAATCGTAAGTCCAGACTCCAGGCAAGATCGAAACACTTGCCAAAACCAAAGGCGTCTGTGCATTCACACGCGGCAGACATTATTTCTTTGCTGCGACACAGCCAACCTCAGGCTGGGCTAGCGGTACACTCTGCAGAGGCAGACATTTTTTCTGCCACTCCTCTGACGACTCCACTTCACATGACCGAGTTGTTCTTCTCCCACCCCGACTATGGATCCTACTGCACAATTGGATTTATTTTCACCACCTACAAAGCAGACCTACTTAACCTGGCAGCATATATTAAAAGCATGTTAAAAGCTGACATTGTGGAGGTGAAACAGGAGATACACTCTGTAGTTCATAGAATTCAACTGGTGGAGGAATTGGTGGAAGGCATATACTCACAATTGCATGATTTGGAGCAAGCTGTAGCGGAACAACATGATTCGCTCTCCTCCATGCAATACAAATTGGATGATCTCGAGAACAGGGGTCGGAGGAACAATATTGGGATCCATAATGTGCCAGAATCCATGCTGCCTAAGGATCTAATGGCCTTTCTCCAAAAATTGTTTGCTCATGTTTTGGGGTTACCAGATGACACTACCTTACTTATTGATAGAGCCCACAGGGCCCTGAAACAGCGTGGCTCCCCATCTGACCTGGTGTGCTGATCACCTTCGTGGCCTGCAGATCTGCTATAAGTGGGAATTCTCCTTTAATGTCCAGGTTCATCATGGAGGCTGTGTTCTCCCCCTTCTTCACCTGGAGGAAATTGGTTCATTTTGTACCTTGTTAGTCATTGCTTTGCCTCCTGCTCCTACTGAACCTTGGAAGGGATACAGCATTGCTTTGGAACCTAATCAACACCCACGCTGGCATCTTGTTGGAGAGCCATCTCCAAAATGGCATAGAGACAAGCAATCCCCGGAGGGCCCGATAGGCTCTATGGATGCTGAGGCCAGATAAGTGGTGCTTATGTATCATTGGGATGGGCACTGGACTGTTGTGTTGCTATGCTTTTATATATTATTTGTTATATTGTATTACACTGTTTAGGGGCTGTGCATGATTTAGTGATTTATCGTTTAGTTTTGTAATACTCATGTATTACAAAACTCATGTATTATGTATTCCTTGTCTCCTGGTCACAATATTTTCCCATATCTTTTAGCTCCCAGGGGGTGCTTTTTCTACTACAGACCAATGCTTCCATTATTCTCTTAATCCTAGTGGGGGGCTGTCCGCTGGAGCAGTTGTGCACATTTATTTTGGCACCTTCCACTTCGGGGTTTGATATGGGTATCCCTTTTATTTCCTTATAGTGCAGTAGATTCCCTTTTATTTTTCCTTAATGGCAGCTGGTACAATTTTAATGATGACTGTTTTATCTTCCTAGGAGTTTGGTCTATTTGACTAATGTTAGTGGATTTTCGTTCGCACAGTTGGGTTACACTCCTGGTTCCCTTTGTTCTGTATCAGGTAATTTATGCATGGGCTAAAACCCTTGTTCTCAACTCCTGGGTCTTCCCTATCTGTGTGCATGATGACCCTGTTTAGCTATCTTCTGTATAGAGTTATTCTTTTCTTATTTAGGAAGTCCTGCTAGTACTGGTGGATATGGCCTGCTTGTATGTATTTTTAAGATGCTAAATATATGTGACCAATGAGATTGGTTGGATGTGTTTTTTTTCTGTTGTGGTTATGTTTTCCTTACCTTTATAATGTTTATACGCTGTGTACGACCTTTCTGGGTTTCTCCCACCACTACAGGCCTTCGCTATGCCCTCCTGGGATGTCAACTCGCATTGGGTGGTTGGACATTCCAGGATGTGACTTATTATGCCTTTAGAACATTATTCTATTGATCTCTCTCTATATTTGTGTGTTTTTCTCTATACTCTTTCTCTCTGTCATATAACGTCAAAGGTCTAAATAGTCCTACTAAACGCTCTATGCTATTTCGGGAGCTAGCCCGTGTGCAAGCTCATGTTGTCTTCCTGCAAGAAACACATTTGGCACGTGGCCGCTATCCCCAGTTGTCGACAAAATTTTTTAGGCAGGTTTGGCTGGCGTCCGCAACTGACAAAAGTAAAGGGGTTGCAATTTTAATTCATAAATCTATTCCTTGGACCCATATTGATGTCTTGGCTGACCCTGATGGTCACTATGTTTTCATTAAGGGACACTTTGATCATCAACCTTATACTCAGTCTAATGTGTACTGCCCTAACTCGGGCCAACTTCGTTTCCTCCGTGAGACCCTGAACTGACTGGACACTTTTCAACATGGTACTCTGGTCCTTGGGGGAGATTTCAATGGCCCCCTTAACCCAAACTTTGATTGCTTTACTAAATGGTCTTCTCTCCACGATTCCATTCTTAAGGCTATTAATTCCCTTCTTACATCTAGACACTTAGTTGACTCCTGGCATGTCCTTCACTCTTCTGGCAGAGACTTTTCATTTTATTCTCCAGTCCACAAGTCCTACTCCAGAATACATTACTTGTTCATTGATGGTTTCCTTATTGACCTGCTGGTACATGCATCCATTGGTTTACAAACCCTTTATGATCATGTCCCAGTTTCCCTTTCTTTTGCAGTCCCCACTCACTTAATATCTTCTGCATCTTGGAGACTCAATCCTGAATGATTCCCGGGTGACCCAACGAATCTCTGCAGCCATTTCCCACTTTCTTACTGAGAATTTGACACCTGATATGCCCTTGCTGATTGTATGGGAGTTGCATAAATGTGTAATCAGGGGGCTTCTCATTCAGGAGGGTTCTCGTAAGAAAAAGGAGCGGTCCCATCGTTTACAACAGTTATTACTCTCTATTTCAGATTTAGAGTTGTGCCATAACCTTAGTGCTTCAGGCTCAATCTTTCGACAACTTTCTGATGCGTATAAGGAACTCAATCTATTGTTACAATCTCAATGTCTTAAACCGCATATGTGGTATAAATACCAGAATTATATTGGGGACAATAAATCTGGGAAAGTTCTTGCTAAACTGATTAAACTGAAAAGAGACCAGATGTTCATTCAGGAGCTCCATGACCCTGCTTGAGACATGGTGTCCAAATCAACTGAAATACTTAGACCTTTCCACAGCTTTTATTCGTCATTGTATAATCAGGCTGCTGAGCCTCCTGTTTATTGTATGTCTCTTCACTCACCTATTTCTGGTTTCCTTGCCAAATCAAATATCCCAAGGTTATCTGAATCTGATTCTCTCTCCCTGGAGCTGCCCTTTACTATGGAGGAATTGGAAACTGCTCTACGCTCAGCCCCTTCTGGAAAAAGTTCAGGCCCTGATGGCTTTCCAGTTGCTTACTATAGATCCTTCTGGCAAAACCTTCTTTCATTCATGCAGGATACATGCAATGAGATTTTTTTAGGTGGTGAGTGGCCATTACAATAGTTAGAATACCATATCTCTGTGCTTCCCAAACTGGGCAAAGATTTGCCACAATGCAGCAGTTACAGGCCGAATTCTTTATTGAATGTTGACCTGAAATTTTTTTTTTCAAGCTCCTAGCGGTCCGTTTGCAGTGCTTTCTTCCTTCATTGATTCACCCGGACCAAGCCGACTTTATTTTGGGGAGACTGGTTAAGGATAATAACGCAAAAGCTCTTTCCCTCCTACATCATGCTAAAACCCATGCTCAGCCTGCTCTCTTTCTGTCATTGGATGCCGAAAAGGCCTTTGACAGGGTGCAATGGCCATATATGGAGGCAGTTCTAAAATTGATAGGCTTAGGACCTCATTTCTATGCTTTGATTCTCTCTCTCTACTCATCTCCCAATGCTAGGTTTAAGGCTAATGAGTCCCTTTCGTATTTCAAGTGGTACACAGCAGGGCTGTCCACTTTCCCAACTCATTTTTGTCTTAACACTGGAACCATTATTAGCCATGATCAGGGGATCTGATGACATTGCGGGCATCTCATTGGGTGCCTGGGATTTTCGCCTGGCTGCCTTTGCCGATAATATATTATTATCCCTCACAAACCCATTTTCATCCCTGCCGGCTTTGTTATGTTTGCTCTCTCAGTTTTCCAAGTTCTCGGGATTTAAGGTCAACCTTTCTAAATCTGAATTAATTGGTATTAATATTTTTGCTGCTGCCATTTCGCTGATTTTTTGAGATGGTCCCTACTGTATGTTTCTTGGATGGGTCATGTCCAGTTGGCCAAGATGAAAGTTCTCCCAAAAATTGTGTTCCTATTTCAGACCATCCCCCATGCCTTACCTTTTTCTCTTGTTCAGGACATTCAAAAGATGCTACTAGCTTTTATATGGCATGATAAGCGCCCGCTCTTTCCACGCAAGCTACTTTGTCTTTCTCCCTCTCAAGGAGGTCTGGGTGTTCCTTGCATCCAATCCTACTATTGAGCTTGTAATCTATCCCTCCTACTCACTATGTCTAGTCATGTCCCAGATATCAGAGGCTGGATTTCCCTCTTGGAAACAATGTTTCTGGGTTGTGATGTCAGACAGTTTATGTGGTGCAACCAGGTTGATGCCCCTAAAGAGTGTTTGACCCACCCAGTCTTAGGACATTTGCTCTCCCTCTGGTACTCTTTGCACAAGAAATTTAATTGGACCCCTTTCCTATCTCCTTGTCTCTCCTTCAGTGGGAATCCAAGCTTTCCTCCCGGTCTTCCAAAGGGCGCTTTTTCCCATTGGGATATGGTGGGTCAACACACTGTCTTTTCACTTCTCACGGATACTGGCTTGAAATCTTTTCAGCAACTTCAACAGGAATACTCTCTCCCAACTTCTGAGTGGTGGAGATACCAGCAAATTCATCACTTTCTATGCTCTCAGTACTCCAGATCCCCGTCTACTGATGCCCGTACTCGGTTCGAAAAATTGCTTGACAAAGGGCGGTTTGATACCAAGTTCATCTCTCGCTTTTATCATTTATTTGTTAACGGCCCACTGGATCGCAGATGGGCTTTTCAGGCTGCTTGGGAGGCAGATCTCAGTCAGGGGCAAGAGCTTTGACTAGGTGGTATCTCACCCGGTCAGATTAGCTGAGATCTTTCCTGCAACGTCTGATTTATGTTGGAGATGTCGGATGCACAAAGGTGACATGCTTTACAATTGGTGGTCCTGCCCTGTTATTGTCCCGTATTGGGTGGCTTTGTTCGGGGAATTTCAGTGTCTCTTCCCGATTCCCTTAATATCTTCCCCTCAGCTGGTACTTCTGGATGCCCTACCCCATTCCTCCACATCATCTAAAACTCTTGATTATCAATGCTTGCTTGCACTGAGGGTGGCTAAAGCTTGCATCCCGTTACATTGGAAATCGGTAGATCCACCTTCTGTGGAGGAATGTAAGGGGCATTTAAAGGGCTATATCCAAAATTATCATGCCACTAACCATGGCCTTCGGGAGACCTTTGATGTTGATTGTCAAACCTGGAATGCTTATTTTCACTCACATTCCTAGTGATCTATGACCCATATATTCACAGTTCTAACTAGGATTTAGATATTTCGGTCAATGTTTTTCAAGAGCCTATACCCTCGCCCTTCCCTCCCCTCTCCTCCCCCCATCTTCCCCAATCCCTTCTTTTCCCCTCATCTTTCTACTCTCTCTCTTGTCTCTCTCTGCAACTCTTCCAAGTTTGATTCTTTTATTTGCTTCATTATAGAATGATGTCTCTGGAAACCAATGTTATCTCATTATTAGATTCCATTTATTCTTCAGATTATCAGTTGTACTCTGCAGTGTATAGATGTTTCTTGTTGTTGTACTTCCTTTTCTTTACTATTGTATCACTATTGATTTCTGAGCAATAAAATTACCTGAAAAAAAAAGCCTTCAGTCTTGAAATAGCGATAGTGGTTAAAGGGTCAGAGAGTCCGCTATGTGTGGTGCGTATATGGAAGGATATCAAAGATGAAATATAAGGTGGGGACAAGTGATGGAGAGCCTTGATGGTGATGAGGAGTATTTTGAATGTAATATGTTGCTTTATGGGAAGCCATGATCGTGATTTTAAAAGTGAAGGGGTGAGTACTGTTCTGGAAAAGAGGAAGAGTATTCTTGTGGCCAAATTTTGAATTGATTGAAGAGGAACAATATGGTTAGCAGGCAGACCAATAAGTAAGGAGTCCAGAGAGTGAGTATACAGAGAGAAGAGAACCCAGAACAGAGCCTTGGGGTACACCTACTGAGAGGGGGATCGGAGGTGATGAGGTGTAGCATATGAAACAAAGAAAGACCGTTGAAAGACATAGGATAGAAATCAGGACGGTGCCAGGCCACAGATACCAAGGGATTGGAGAACCTGGGAGAGAAGGGTATGGTCCACTGTGTTGAATGTGGCTGATTGGTCTAGAAGGATACGAAGAGCGAAATGGCCATTGGTTTTTGCAATATGGAGATCGTTTGTTACTTTTATAAAGGCAGTTTCTGTAGAGAAAATGGGCCGAAAGCCAGACTGCAGTGGGTCCAGAGTGTTATGGGAGTTGAGGAAGGTAAGTAGATGAGATTAGGCTAGGCGATCAAATTGCTTAGAGGCAAAGGGCAATAGTGATACGGAGCAGTAGGTGGATGATTAGGTGGGGTCTAATTAACTTTTCTTCAGGATTGGAGATACTATTGAATGTTTGAAGGTGGAGGGGAAGAGTTGAATACATGAGTTAGCATGGGATGACAGAGGATTGAGGAGGTCAAATGGTATAGGATCAAGGGAACTGGTGGTGAGTGGTGATGTGGACAGCAAAAGGGAGACCTCTGATTATGTGACCGTAGCAAAGGAATCAGATAAGTAGGATGTAGGATCAGGAAGATACAATTGTGGAGATTGAAAGGGTGGGATTATTTGATACATTGTGTCAGTCTTCTGTCTGAAGAATTCTGCAAAGTCTAGAGGGGTTAGGGAGGAGAGGGAGAAAGATGGAGGGAGGGGCAAAGGAGAGAACTGAAGATACAGAAGAGAAGGTGTGGGTTAGATTTGAGAGAATTGATTAGTGAGAAATAGTAGTGTTGTTTGCATCCTGATGTCCTCCACATGGTTTACATTTTTTTAATGCAGTCACTACATGCTGGTTATACTGGCTTATGTAGTGGCCATCTTTTGGCTATAGGACATATGGGCTGGGCAGTGGGAACAGCTGGCTAAGCTTGTAAGATATACTGCCGTGGTATACTGGGTGTTAAAGGATGTAAATTTCAGGAATTGTCATACCTTCTCTATGGTGCATCTTGTTTGCCTCAGAATTACATCTCTTTGGATTTCTGCATAAGGCCCCATGTGCTATAATTATAGCTAAAGGCTTATAATGATAATGTATGTATAGCCTTGAATTCAACCTATAACCTTTCAAGTAGGGTACTTCAATGTTTAACTGAATATTCTTCAGCACTGTGGCTGTCTGCCTCTGTTTTCCCATCTTTGCTGCAGTTTAAGATGAGATATGCACTTAGCAGTAAGCAATGTCTGATGAAATGACTTTTTTGGAGAGGTCACAACTCATTAAATTAGCTCTGGTATTATATTTAATATAGCGATATTAAGCTGTCAGACTGCAATACCCTTTCTATGTAATGGTCAATTAGGAATGTTAACCCCTTAGGCGCACAGATATGCACATATACACTAAAAATAACACAGGGCATGATTGAATTGGAGCTGGAGCTGAACCAGCAAATTGTGAATTCAGTGAATCTGTTTTAGTATAATTTACTTTCTGCTTTGCATACAAAAGCAGTCTTATTTTGCACCTCTTGTATGAAATTTACACTGGGTTCAACCATGAGTCCAGTAAATCTATAACTGAATTGTTATGCAATTCCCATTCCCAAATCAGACAATTTTAACCCTTTGAATGCCAGAGGGATATCTAATGTATTGCAAGCAAATGTGTTAGATACCCCTATGACATTCAAAGGGAAATTAGATTGGTATGTAAAATATCAGTGCCATTTTACATTTGCAGAACCTTTTAACCCCTTAATGACAGGGCTTTTTTTTCCATTATAGCGAATGATTTCCTGGACTTACCAGGTAAGTTGTCTGTCACTAAGGGGTTAAACAGCTCTAGTCAAAAATGTTTTGTACAAAGCAGCTCTATTTTGTACATAGTCTTGGTATGTACCAGAGCTATCCTCTCACTTTACAAGGAAGGCTCTGATTGTGTTATTATTGTTCATAGCAATGTGGCTAAACCTATAGCTGTGCAACCATCTCCTGTAATTTTGACAGAGCAGCCATTGCTACCCTGATGGTAAACAGGCAACATGGTATAGATACCACTAGATGCTACAAAATGTCATTCATGGCTTTTAGGCAAGGCAGCAGTAGCTTGCACATGCTACCTTTAGTCATTAATGAGAAAATATAGCTATAGGAATAAGTTGTACATGTTACAGTTTTTTCTTTCAGTTGTTCTTGTACTTGTAGTTCTAAGAAAAGGAGTTGCCAGGAGATAAAAACTGCCAAGTAAAGCAGGATTAAAAATCCCATAATGCATTACTTCATATGAGACATAAAGCTAAGTAAACAGCACCTAGCAATGGTTGTCTAAGATATGTAGATTATTGCATTTCTGCAGTAATATGCCACACAATTAACTGGTGAGATAGGTATAAAGGTCTTCAGCCCATCAGAGCACAATTAGTTGTGAAGACATTTAATACAACATTTCCAGCTGTGATATGCTTCATGACATGCCTAGCATATGAGATTGGCAATTATATCATTAACTCTCAAATACAAGCGGGACAGGATGATCATACTACAGCAGGTTGGATTATCCATGCTAGTCATTACTGCACAGGCCATGTTGTTTTGTATTGTATAGTGTATTGTATATTTTTATTTATATAGCGCCAACCGGCGTACTTAGCACTTTACAGATTACATTTTGTATAGAAGGGGTACATTGAGTGCGGTGATTAAGTGCTTATATAGGCAGTCATAAGGGGAACAACAGGTGAGTAAACATTAGGATAAGAGGTCCCTGCCCCGTAGAGCTTACAGTCTAAGTATAGGATGGGTGACATACAGATACAAGCTGGTAGAGGATGAAGGGCAGGGTTTGGCTTATGATGATAATGTTTGATAATGTTTACATATTACGCTGTTGCTAGAGACAAAATTGTCTCTGATAGGACAGTTTAGGATGACATAATGTGGTGTAGTAGGCTTAAAAAAAAAATAGGTGAGGAAATTTGTAAAAAGTGGTGCAACATATTTATAAATAAATGTCAATATTTGTGAAAATTAGCGACAGAATTTTTACCAGATTATTAAGGCCATGTCTAACCTATTGTTATTTTTTTTATGGTCACCACATTTATAAATGTAACTAGAATAATACGCTCATAATAAGGAATAAGGACATTTAAAGGATCCATTCACAAAAAATAACAAGAACACTCTTTATAAATCTCCTCCTATGTGACCAGAAACTGACTCACAGTGCTGGACCACTACTTATGAGGATCATCAGCCCAACAAAGGCCTTTGCACAATTCCTTTGGCATAGTAAGCATGCTCCAAGGTGTCCTTCAAAGAGCCACTGGTTGGCTGTGTTTACCCAAAAAAATTAAACTTCACTTCCATGACAGTCAGCCCCCTGGTGAGATGACCATACCAAGGCTTATCATGACTTTCATCACACTGCAACCACTGACAAGTGTGATACTGATCCAGAAATCAATAGAGGCAAACTTGGAGATCCATGCTTCTCAATGGCAAGATCCATTTCTCTCTAGGATTTTACAATGACTGGACAATAGACTGGAGGAGGGCTAATTAGTGACATGGTATTGTTCAGTGCCATATAGGGCCAGACAGTCATGCATGGCAGACACACACACTCATATTATGTGCAGAAACAGGAATAAACAAGAAGGGGCACTTATAGTGTTATATGAGACAGATAGGTACACTATGGGTTAAGCATACAATATATCAACCACATTTAAGAGATGTTGATAATCAGGCATATGTCACCAACCAATAATGCATAAAGGGTACTTTACCCATCCCTGCTTAGGAGTGGGCTGTCTATTTCTTAACGCCCTCCAAAACATGAGATTGGTCCCAAGGTCTTCATATATAAAGTAAAAATTACTGAGAGAAAATAATAACCAATGGGACCAATCCCATCCTTTGGCGGACGTTAATAAACTGACAGCCCACATCTAAGCAGGGATGGGTAAAGTACCTTAATGCATTATTGGTTGGTGACAGGTATATGCCTGATTATCAATATCTCTTGAATGTGAGTTGATATATTGTACGCTTACCCATAGTGTACCTATCTGTCTGATATAACACTATAGGCAGTCCTTCTTGTTTTTATCTGTTTCTGCATGTTACATACTTCCACTCTATGGATGACGGTTCTTTGAAGTGGAGCAGCCTGAACATAATGCTAGATGGGAGAGGTTCTAATCATATCCCTGAAGTGTGTCTAACTGAACAACATATAAGTGTTAGTTTCAGCCATCTATTTTGTGAGTGCACTACTTACTGGTGGTGGTTGGTGATCCATTTTTGTGTTACGTTGATACACTAGGAGACCCTCCTGTCTCTTTTTTCTTTTTTGTTTGTGCACACACTCATATTAAACATTTCACACACTCTCACAACCTGCTACTATATGGAACTAGGTGTGCAATGTTTCACTTGATCATTTTCCAGAAAGATTATGTTGAAGTAAGGCAATGCCCTCCCACACACCACACTTGCTACCATTACCATGCACAGCCTCTGGGCTTTAAGATATAACTGTGGCCCTGTGTGTTCCATGGACCTGTCCCCCATCAAGCACATGTGGGAATGTATCGATCATCACCTTTTCTAGAACCCTTCTGCTTCTAACCTGTATAAGTTGTGCACCCAAGTGCATGATGCGATTGACCATCTTATTTACACTGTGTCTTTTCATCTAGCGTCCTGAATTACCTCCCATGGTTCATTTACTCACTACTGAATAAAATGTTATGTTGCTATATATAAATGTATTGTATTGGGAATAGTAAATGCCAGGGGTGTACTCCATATGAATATTCACACTGAAACTTCGAGCACAACAATAAAAGGGTTCTTTCTGCATCATAAACAAGTTTTCTGTAAACAAATCTTCATCCCCAGGTTTCTATATATATGTGAATATGTGAATATTTTATTTGTTACAAATTATGCCATTGATTTTCCCAGATCTCAAAACATATTTGGCACGTGTTACTTTGAATAGCATTTTTAACATCTTGAAGCTGAATATTTATCATACACAAATATAGTACACATTTTCTCGGAGATGTTTAAGTACAGGTTTTAGGATGCAAGGAGATTATCAGTACAGTGACTGTCCCAGCTTTAAAAGGAAAATGATAAAACATATACAAATCCACAAGGCACGAACTGCATAGAAGCTGAATTTATGCTGGTTGCATATGGTGTATTTTTACCCCCCCCCCCCGGATGGTAGTGAGATCCATAATGCATTGCAAAGCAATATTTTGGATATTTCTCTTGAATCCAAGGCGTTAAAAAATCAGTGATTCTACCTAACATATAACTTGCTCTTATGTAAAAGAACACGACTATAGTGAGCACATTTTCTTTCTGCATTACATGGAGGATGAGACTTACTCCATGTCTCTAGTTTGTCAGAGAGGCTGCAGTTACATGGTATCATTCTCTGGAGCACCTCAGAGGAAGAACTGTACAATGACTGCTGTGGCACAAATTGTCTCCTGTGTTAAGCTACAAGAAAATGCTTTACTTACAGAATTCTTAATATTAGTGGGAGACCTAAGCCCTACGACCTGATGCAAAATAGGACCTTTTTCCTCTAAAGCTATGGTAATGCTAAGGCTTTCAACTTCATGGCTATTTTCTTTAGATGAGCACATATATTACTTTTTGGAGTAGCAGTCAATGGGCAGTTTTATCTCTAGTTTTTAGAACTCTTTGTTCCTGAGACTTAATTCCTAGACTGTGTATGCTCCTGCTAGAGGGCTTCCCAGGATCCTGGACATACATTTAAAATACAGGTTTGTCTCCTCCTATCTAGGACACATGGTCACTCTATTTTCATACCATGTAAGAACTTATTGCATAAATGAAGTCTTTGGTTTGGGAGGTGATATCTGTGCATGATAAATGATAAATGGCATAGAGTTGTTATAAATGGAACCTTTTAATGTTGGTCTAAAGTTGTTTGTAAGCGGGGTGCCACAGGGTTCAGTCCTGGGCCCAATGCTTTTTAATTTGTTTATTAATGATCTAGTAGTAGGTATTGAAAGTAGTGTCTCAATATTTCCTGATGATACTAATCTGTGTAAGGAAATGCATACAGAGCAGGATGTTTTTTAGAAAAACTGAGTGAATGGGCAGAAATGTGTCAGATAAGGTTTAATGTAGTTAAATGTAAGGTTATGCATTTGGGCCATAGGAAAAAAACATGTTACATATACAGAAAATGGGAAACCACTTGGGGAATCCTCATTAGAGAAAGACTTAGAAGTACAGATAGACAATAGACTTCACAGCAGTGTACAGTGTCACTCAGCTGCTGCAAGAGGAAATAGGGTGCTAGCCTGCATAAAAAGGGGTATAGATGCATGGGATGGAAATATATTTCTACCTCTACATGAATCCTTGGTAAGGCCTTATGGAATATTTTGGGCATCAGTTCTCAAAAGAAGACATCATGTAACTAGAAAAAAGTTCAATGATGTGCAACAAAACTGATAAGGGAATTGGAGGATCTGAGTTATAAAGGGAGGCTAGTCAAATTGGATTTCTTTACATTAGAGAAGAGGTGTCTAGGGGTTGATATGATTACCATTTTCAAATATACTCAAGGTCAATACAAAAAACTTTCCAAGGAACTATTTACTCAAAGAGCTGAGCAAAGAACAAGAGGTAATCTATTAAGACTAGATAAATGTCACTTTAGACTAAAACAAAAACAGATTTTTTTAATTAAGGGCAGTAAAGTTGTGGAATTCTTTGCCTCTGGATGCTGTGGTTGCAGATATTGCAACTGCATTGAAAAAGATTATGGATACCTAGCTAGCGCAGAACAATATTAAGAATTATGACAGTGGGCTTCAAAGCAGATAGGGTGTTGAGGCAGGCAAATATTCAACTGATATTTCAAGTCAAGGAATTTTTTTACCCACTTGGGGATTAATTGTAAATTATTTCAATTTTTTTTTTTTTTTTTGCAATCCTTGTGATCAACAGGGGGATATGGCATGGACTGAACTTGATAGACACATGTCTTTTTTCAGCTTCATCAACTGTTGCTATATTAAATTGTTAACTTGATACTGGAAATTGCATGTGCTTTTTTACTGGCTGATTGAAACATTTCTCCACTGTACTGTAATCCCTGTTGTGTCTTATACATTAGAATAGATCTTCTGACTGACCAACCTATCAGACATAGTACATGCAATATAATGGATAAATGGTTCTCATACTCTCTTTTTTTTTTTTTGGTCAGGCCACTGACTTCTGGTAGGGATAATGCAAATGGTGTAAAGATGGATTAAAGTATATGTATAAAGTTATTCTTGATCCCACAGTCAGAATATCAATAAAGAGCATATGGTCTATAACAATAACCATAAATATTTATTTGAAATACATCAGTTACAGTTTTGTCAAGGTCTTCAATAGTGATGGGTGAAAATTTTCACCTCAAATGAGAAATAGGAGAAAAATGGTACTTTTCTCCAAGCGGGAAATTTTTCACGAAAAGTGCCATTTTTTCTCATAGCTTTTTGAATTGAAATCAATGGAAAGACAAGATTTCTCCAATCCACATAGACATTTTCTCTTCTTTTCACAGAGGCATATAAAATGGAGTCAGTTTCTTGCAGCATGCCAGTCTGTGTCTGTGAGAGGAGAAAGCAGCACATTTTTGAGCTACAGAAGGCAAGCTAATTGAGTGGAGTTGAAGCTTTGTTTAGGGAGTCTTGTAGGCAGGAAATCTGTTATCTTTATAAGAGGAGTCTGGGGGACTCTGGGGGACAGGAAGGGAGAAAGGAGTTTGACCCCAAATACCCTAAAATTAAGTGTAACTGACTGGGAAGACACAGGCAGTTGTGATCCAAGTTCCTTTTGATCTGACTGTTATCTCTGTCAAGGGAGACTGGAGGGTGTGAGAAGGGTGCAATGGAATATTACCCCAAATAACCCAATATTCTGAGCGACTTACTGGGAAAACACAGGCAACTGTAATCCAAGTTTCCTCCTGATATGGTTGTTATCTCTGTCCTAGCGGAACCTGGGGAAAGAATCAGTTCAACAGGGAGCATTTTTTTTGTTTTTTCATTGACAGTGGTAGGAATGGGGGGGAGGCAGTTAATTAAAATAAATATTTGATAGGTGACATAGAAAGGGACCCTGATGTGATCTGTGACTGAGAAAGACTGATACAAGACGAAGTAGAGTATTTTGTAGAGATCCAAGGCAAGACATCACACACAATCCTTTATTTTGTGTACGTAAAAGTAAAAAGACACACAGTATTGAGTAATGTCCAGTTAATGCACAAGGAGTAGGGTGAAAGGATTAGGAGCAGTGCAGGGATGTGTGATTAAAGTGGTAATCCAAAAACTGACTGCAGTCACGGTTGCTGCAACGTGTGCAATAAATGATGGTGATCCCTTTCCTCCTGAGGAGGATGTAGTTTGTCAAAGTGCCACCAAATGTTCCACCAAATGTTCCACCAGAGCCAGTACTATTAATTCACCATCTAAAAGTACTGAAGATGACAGCAAGTCACATTTCAGTGTTTATGGCACAATGCAGGAATGTGTAGCAGCTTAACCAACTGCTTCAGTGAGACAAACAAACAAAAAAACACCTGAAAGTAGTAGTGAACATTGTGAAAATCCCTCCAAAGGGAAACATAGAAGCTTAGAGAAATATAAAAGTAGTTGGGAAGAAGAGGTGGGCAATGCTGAAGATGACCTAATTACTGATGATGTATATCTATAATATATTCCTCCAATCCTCTGAGTTTGTTTTTGTACATGACAAGTGCCATAGAGTGCTTACACATACCGCCACCACCTCTACAGGTCATGTAATTAAAGCAATAAAGTTACACAGTTCGTCTACTAAGTACTGCCATCCTACACTTACTGGGTTCTTAGAAAGATGTCAAAACCTGCACAATAAGAATGCAAATGTATGTCTATGGAATAGTAAACTGGCCAGAATGTTGGTGGTTGACATGCTGCCTTAACCCTTTGAGTGCCAGAAGGGTACCCACGCATTGCTTTGCAATGCGTTGCTTACCCCTCTGGCACTCAAAGGGTTAATATTTTCTTGAAAAGGGAAACTTTAAAGAACGGGGGGAGATTCACTAAGGTGTGATAAATAAGTGACAAAGTGAAGAAGACTTATCCAGTGATATCTCTTCTCCAGTTCCAATGTTTTTTCAATTGAGTCAATGCAATAAAATGTATCTAACTTTGGAGATCTTAGTGCATGGGCTCTATATAATAACACAGGAACTAGAGAAGTCATCTCCACTTTATCACCTTTTTACCATGCCTTAGTGCATACCTCCCCCTCAGCCTGATGTCGTGTGTTGCCCCCTGCTGGAATATCCCAAGCCACAGTTATCTTTCAAGGGTGGTTGTACCAATGTTACCTAAGCAGGAAGTTAGTGTTGTGGGCAAAGGACAAAGTCATTTCAACACAAATGTTGTTTCAGGACTCACAACTTTTACTTTCAGCTATATATTTCTCCACTTCAGGCCCCAGAAGAAGTAATATTGTGGTGGGAAATGTTACAGTCATAGAAAGCATAGGCAAAAATGTATTGGCAGTGGCTAAAAGGAGAAAACTTTAACAAAAAATGGAAAATTGTTGTTTTTTTACAGAAAGTCATGTGGGAAATGTTTCTGACGTTTCACCCAGCCCTAGTCTTCATAGAAAAAAGTAGCATCTTAAGGGGTGTGAGCAGCAAACCAAAGTATCACAGCATGCCGGTTGAGAACCATTGTAATATATCCTACTTTCTATTACAGTATGGGAATGTTTATATACCTGTGAATGTTACAACTTGCTTTTATATGTAAAGCATGTTGAATTTTAGCATTAGTCTTCTCTTAAAATACATCCTCGGAAAACAACATTGAAGGATTAAATAACTTGCCAATAGGAGCAATACTTTGTACTGGTTACACTTATAATATCAGATGTCTGGTACTGATACTATAACAAGCTCTTAACATTTTTGATGAGTTGCAAGATGACTTTTCTAATGAAAGTCTTATGTATCTAATCAGAACTGGAAGAGTTAATGTTTGCGAATGATATTCAAAGAACTAGCCACAGAAAAATGCTATGGAGGAAAAATTCAATACATGTTATCTAGATCAGAATAATAAGTGGCTACAGAATGCAATGCAGATACAGTACTATATCTGAGCAGTGAACAGCCTGTACATCTACCAGTGATTGGCAACCTTTGCTCCTCAAACTCTTGCTGAAATAAATAAGCAATTATAGCAATTATCCTAAGTCAGCCTGAGGATGATAAAATATGTAGGTTGTTTAAACATTAACTGATTATTTATATATATATATATATATATATATATATATATATATATATATATATATACTGTTCTTGTGTGAGAGCTTGTTAACCCTTTGTGATATTCACACTTTTATTTCTGGGCAAAGTGAAAGTGAACATTTCCTGGTACTACACAAAAGCTTAATTAGCATATGAAACATAATTGAAACAATCATTAGCATATGACACATCACTGAAAATGTCTCATTAGCATATGACCATCACTGATTAGCTTAATCAGCATATGCACATATGACTGATGCCTCACTGGTGCCGCAATTAGCATGTATTAGCATATGAAAGATGTGTGAACATCTTCTGAATTATACATTTGCTGGCCTTTTGGTTAACATGACACATAGGCAGTTTTTAATGAAGTTTTCAAATATGCAAACTTGAATTAAGGTGAACGTTCCACTTTAATTACTGTTACTCTTACCTCACTCTGTGTCAGTATCACATTCCCCAGTATGCAAGTCTCTGTGTTTCTCCCCAGAGCTGGTGATGTGAGTCCCAGCAATGTAACACGTAATCCCATTGCTTGGTGTAATGTTGCACCCATCTACACATTACTGTGTGCCACTGGCAACTTCAGCTCTAACTGGAGGTGGGACAGGAAACTTGGAAACTATACAATGAAAGCTAAAATGTTATAAGGCTGGTACTCTAATAAGAGGTACTAGCAGCAATTGCCATGCAATTTCTTTTTTATGTTTTATGTTCATTGTCATTAGATTGAATGCATTTTTTTTTAAAGTAGAAGTTTTTATTAGATTTTGTTGTTTCGATTACGTAAAGGAAACCTAAAACAATAACTACAGGCATTATGAAAATGCAGGGAAAAAGCCCTGAAGCACAGATTGTAGATACAGCAAACAACAGAATCTGCAGATAGTACCCAAAACAAATTTTGTAGCAAGTAGAGAGTGCAACCTGAGTAGAGAGTAGAATGGAGGGTGAATTAAAAAGGAGAGGGTAGAAGGAGGCACAAGGAGGCTGGGGAGAAAGGACACTGAACCTTAAAGCGACAGCAAGTGTATATCAAAGGAGGGGAGAGCAGCACTCCTTATCCACTAATATCAGTTTCTTGAAAGGCATTTTAAGTTATTCTTAATTAACCCTTTGAGTGTCAGAAGAGTAGGCAACACATTGCTTCACAATGTGTTGCCTACCCCTCTAGCACTCAAAGGGTTAATGATATGGGTAAAGGGTGGTACCATGTTAGCCATAGAAAAAGCAGGAGACTGTTAGATTAAAATTATACCTTTTATGGCTAATTGAATGGCTCTAGGATGCAAACTTTCTAAACAACCTAAAGGAGCAGGAAACTTTTTTTTATGAAAATATATATATTGTAGGGAGTTTCCTGTTGAGTAAAATAGTGGCACTCTTACTGCTGAGAGATGCATATTTCCAGAATTATTACTGTTTAACACTGTGTTTTTTTACATTAGCAGTGTCCTCTAGTGCTCAAATACCATAGTTATTACGTTACATTCTAATGGAGAAGAACGTCAGTAACTTACAGTTCTCCATAGAATGTGATAGGACTGCCGAGTTACTTACTGTCAGTTAGAACTATCAGGAAGTATAACATTTCAATAAAAAAACAGACAGCAGTGGGAGTGACCTTGTTTTACTCAGCAGGAAAAGCTCTACAACATATAGGTTTTCATTTAAAAGTTACCTGCGCCTTTTACGTTTCTTATTCAGACATAATAAAAATGTTCATTCTTATTATGCCTAAAGAAGAGACCTAGGTTGGGTTGAACACTTGCATCCTACAGCCACTTGGTTAGCCATTGAAGGTATCATTTTACTTTACCAGTATTCTAAGAACCTATAATGTCAGCTTTTCCATGAGCAATGCTTCCAAATTTGAATCCCAACATAAATCAGAGTGTGGAAGGGACTTCCAAAATGTAACCTCTTAGTGACAAATGCTGTTTTACAGTAGAATCTAAAGGTGAGATGTTCAAAAAGTCGTCACAATGAAACACATGTCGGATCATGAGTTGGTGGTAAAAGAAGGACAATATTTTCAGAAATAAATCCGTCACGTTTGCAAATTCATCTAAAGAATAAAAAATGACGGTAAGAAGATCTCATTGAACATTGCTGTTAAAAATTCTGATCTTAAAAATTGTATTTGATTTGCAAAGAAACAAAGACTTTTTTTTATCTTTGAAACTAAAAATTGCTTCTCAGTACTTTAATTTATCTTCTCCAAGTTTAGACCATTTTTATTATGTCGGGAAAAAATGATGTTCAAACTAATATTTTTATGACGGAAGATTAAACCACAGCCACATTTAAGATGGCTTTTTCCCTTTGACGGAGATGGTGGAATTGGATGCAAAAAGATGACGGAAACATGTATGAGAATTGACGGATCACGGTGTAAGAACTTTTTTATTCTGATTACAGACAATTTCAGTTACCGCCACTTTCTCAACATCTTGCCCTAAATCTTTTAGTATACCCACATAAGTTATACACCAATTTTAAGCATATGCAGGGTTTTCTTTACATACCACATTTATATGGATAACCAATAATTTCATTTGATAATAATATAAAAAATGAAAAAATAACATTTTATAAGTTTTCCTGTGATAATTTGTGGTCATATTTAATAGGGACTTTGGTAAATGGTATGAACATTTGTTCATACTGCCAAAGTGTCCATTTGGGGAGATTCTGTTCGTAAAAAATTCCTATGTCCCTCTTTCACACTCTGGTGTCTCTTTTTGGAGATTAGACTGTGTGGTGTGTATATAAGTGTATCACATAGCTGCACAGCACAAAACTCACATTAATGTTTGTTTAAAATTCAGTATGTGTTCGTAAATTAGTCTGTGCAAGTAAGATACTTTGTACTTGCTCTAAATCATGTATTCAGTAACACATAGTATTGGCAATAGGTTATCACGTGATCTACCCCTAAGCCCCCAGCACCATCTGGTCATCTTATCTTTTGGGAGCTGTGTTCAAAGCTTCCTCACAGTGAGGAAGAGAGAGGTAGAAAACACTGACAAAGACAATGTTTACATGCATTGCCTTTGTGATGTGGCTCCAACGTTACATGTGATTGCTGTAGCAGCAATCATGTGTGTGGAGCCACCGGGGAAAGGCTGGAGCTGACTGCTCTGACCCTTGAGCATTCAGTTACAGCCTTCCTGGAATGATCACATTGCACCCTGAGGAAAGCTGTGATCATTAAGTTATGACACGCCAGGACTGTCCTTAAAGGACAGAATTCCATGACTGTTCTGTATGTCACTCAACATTAACAGGTTAAACAAACCACAACTGGGATCTATACAGATATGCATAATTAGTTTAATTTATCTTATAGGTATATAATCATGCCTCTTGAGAGAAGGTGTAATCCAGAAATATAGGGCCATTTAATATCTAGAGTGTACAAAATTATCCAATGATCTTAACCCAGTAAGTTTTGACTCTTAGGAAGTACCACAGAGATTGATGCAAAGTCCAAATCTGACCACAACCATTGGAGAATAAAGGGAAACAGTGGAGGGATATTTTGCTGATCCTAACAGGGGTGAAATACAATCTCAAGGGGGTTATGTATGATTTTTCTTTGAGAAGAATATAAATAAATGAACCATGGTCATTAACAAGCATTTTCTGCCAGTCTTTCCAGTCCAAGCACTCACCAAGATCTTTCTATAACTCAAGCATGTTTTACATATTGGGGTCATCTGAGGAGTCAACAATTATAAAGTAGTTAAGCAAGATGGAACATACAGATTTCTCAGGTGTGGAATATGGTGTCTTGTAATAGGAACGCCTATTATCTGATAAAGAATTGATAAAATAATAAACATAACTGTATATCTGAATGAGCTAGAAGTTTTTGTTATGAGAAATCTTTAGATTCTTAGCTGGATCTTCCAACTTAGGTAAAGATTTAAGATTGAGGAGTTGAAGTTCAGAGAAAGATGCTTCTCCAAATGGGAATGGAGAAAGATTTCTATGGCCTCATACTTGGTCTCATTAATTTTGTATCAAACTCCTTGGGAGAATTTACTGAAGAAATTACATAAATTAGGAAGGGATGTAAGAGGGGAAGGGATGTGAGAGGGGAAGGCAGCATCCAGTAGGGACGGGCGAAAAACGTTCCCCTCAAACCAAAATCGGCAAAAAATGGCCCTTCCCATGTAGTGATTAATTTCCTGAGAAAAGTGCCATGTTCCCACCTAGCTCATTGGATTAAAATCAATGGGAAGAAAAAATTTTCCCCACCATATGAAAGTTTTCTCTACTTTTCAACAGCCATATAAAAGGGTGTCAGGGTCTCACAGCATGTCATTCTCTGTTTGCGAGAGGAGAAAGCGGCATGTTTTTGAGATAGAGAAGATAATAAAGGGGAATTGAAGTTTAGTTTAGGGAGTCTTTTAGGTAGGACATTTGTTCTCTGTATTAGGGGAGTCTGGGGGCACTCTGGGGGAGAAGGGAGGAAGGAAGTTGATCTCAAATACCCCAAAACTCCATGTGACAGATTGGCAAGACACAGGCAGCTGGGGTCCAAATGCTGATTTTGCTTTTATTGTCTTTGTGCCGGGGAAGTCTGGGGGAAAGAAGTTATTGATTTTGTTTTTTAGTTACATTTTTTCTTTGGACTGACTGTGGTAAGATAGGGTAGACAAGTTAAAAAAATACAAGAATACAATAAAAATAAAGAATTAAAAAAATCAGTCAAATAATTAAACACATATATATATTTGGTGATAGACAGCTGACTGGGAGCATGATGTGAGCTCTGTGATTGAGGCAGACTTGATAGACAGCAGACAACATTGAGAACACTTCTACAGTACACACCATCAGTTGTGTACTGTAGAGAGTAAAAACACACACAGTATTTGAGTAATGTCCAGCAAATGCACAAGGGGCAGTGGGGGGGGGGGGAGGTGGAGCAGTACAGGGACATGTGAGTAAAGTGGTAGTTCAAAAAACTGACTGCAGCAATGGTTACTGCAGCATGTGCAATAAATGATGATGATCCTTCTCCTACCGTGGTGGATGCAGTTTGTCAAGGTCCCACCAATCACACCACGCCAGTCCCCCAGCACCACTACCATACACATCTGCCACATTGTAGATTGTACTTGACATCATGAATATTTGTCAGTGTCACTTAAGCAGGAAGTTAGTGTTGTGGGCAAAGGACAAATGCACTCTGCATGCTAACACATTTCTCAAGGTATATGTTTCTGTAGGACTCACATCTTTGAATTTCAGCAACTTATTTCTCCACTACAGCCCTCTGAAGAAGTAATATTGTGATGGAAAATATTGCACCACAGGAAACATAGGCAAAAAATGTGTTGGAATAGGCAAAAGGAGGAACATTTTGCATTGGAGAAAAGAACACTTTTGCAAAAAAAGAGAAAAGTCATGTGAGAAGTTTTTCTCACTTTCTGCCCACCCTAACATTCAGACAATACTGTTACGAAGATGCTCAAATTGCGCTCCCATCCAACATCTCATGAAATTTTAATTGATGCTGTGGGGTTAGAATAAAGAGACAGGAGATCAGTAAGAAAGTTCCTCTTATGGCCAATTGATCTAAAAGCCTTTTTCCTATATGACTAATTTATCCCCTTAAAAGTCATTATGAGACAGGATGACTATGGAGGATTTGCTCTCGGAAGCTATATCAGATTAGCTGTACATCGATTGTTGTCAGGGGCCTCTTGGGAAAGGATAAACCCCACCTGTTTAGAGTTGGTCAAAAAGGGGAACAGAACATTCATTTTGTTATCCAGTAATTTATAAATGAGCTTAGGCCCATATTTATGAGGCAGATGGGACAATAAGTCAAGCAATTTGAAGGGTCTTTCCATGATTTGTGGATCACCAAAGTTAATACCTCAAGCATTTCTTTGGAGATGGAGTCCCCTTGTAAGAAATTATTTTAAAGTCTCAATGTTTGGGGTGGGGAGGGGCACAGCTTCAATATAATTCTTGTAGTAGGCCCCTGAAAAGACATCTGGGCCCAGGATCTTGGAGGGCTTGACTGACAGGATCACCAGGCAGCTCCTCAAGGGAAAACAGACTGTTTAGAATGTCAAGGCTAGATGGTGTAAGTTTAGAGAAATTTGCATTAATAAGTAGGGAGTGTAGAAGCAACCTCTGAGTGTTGGAGGGGAAGGAACTGATTACATTTTCAAAGACTTTTGAATAAATGTCATTGTATCAGAAAGGGTATCATTGATGGCACTGAAGGAAGTTGTGTGTCTGATCTCTACATTTCAAGTCCCCTTCACCAGAAATGGAGATAACTGATTATGTTTTATTGCTGGCAAACTATCAGTTACGATTTATCTAATCCAAAGAATAAAGAATTATATTTTTGGTCCAATAACATTTCAAATAGTTAGCAATGTAAAAAAATATTTAACTCTCATTGTTTTGTAAAGTAATAAAGAACCACACTCTAATATTGACCAGTTTGTTTTTAAAACCCCCCTCCCTTCCCTCTACTCTGATGTAAGCTGGTTCTGCTTATAACTGGCTTAATGGTCAGCCATCCATTTTCTGTTGCATCCCACCCAGAGTATCAGTTGCACAGAGACGCTTGTTTCTGTGTGAGTAGTTTTAATTCATCTTAGGTATTGACTGAAGCTCTGTGTGAATGATTTACCAGGTTGGTGCTCAGTTGTGTCAGGCAGTTCCCTAACAAGGGGAACATGCTAAGATCAGGGACGGGGATAAAGCAGTGATTTTAAAAACTAAATAACATTAAAACTAGTGAATATTAAAGAGTGCGGCTGATATAAGTAACACTCTTTAATACTTTACAATGCAATGAGACAAAATATTTTTCAGCATTATAATTGCTTTAAAAACATTAAAGTTAATTTAGGTATTTCTTATATGATACATTATGGTTCAATGGTCACATAAATATATGTATAATTTTCAATTCCTTGATGGAACTTAAGATTTTCATTCAATGTTATTTTTCAGCCTGCAGGAGGAGAAATTTCAATATGCATTGTTCGCTTCCTTCTACATATTACAGCAGCAAAGAACCTGCTAAATAGGAAGTAAGTTGGGCAAAGTAAATCTACTTTGCCCAGGCTGATAAATGCACATTCAGAGTCAAATATCTTAAATTATTTTAAGGTAAATGTTTGCATAGACATCTGTGAAAGTAACAATAGTCTCTTTTATAACAGTAAGTAGTATTTTAGTGTTGATGTTCCTTTAAAGGGATAGTAATGTTTCACAAAAACAGCAGGTCCAATTAATCTTCATAGTATATGAGCCATAGAGAGTGTTATTTCAGTACTTTCAGAGTTGTAGTTCAAGAGTAATTGAATGATAACATTTCCCCCTCCTGTCCCTTTTGCCCCTTGGCATAAGCCGCCTTCCCTCAAATGTGGAATCTGGTCCTGGAACCAGACAGCTCACAGCAAGGGACAATCTTCATCTGTGAGAACAATGAAAACCCTGCCCCCCTTGACAGGTTTTTCCCTTATGCTAATTGAAGATTGTCCCTCTCTGCAATCCACCTGGACACCACATTGCTGCTCTGAGCTGAGCAGTGTTACCAGTGGTGTCTGGAGACATTTTTCCGGGGGGGGGGGGTCCAGCCCATCCAGCCCCTTTGTTTATATGGAGGGGGTAATTGAAAGGGGGGGGTAAGTGCCCACCCCTTACCCCCCAGACACCCATGAGAGTTACATCAGTAAAAGGGGAGGGGGGATAGTTTATCATTCAATTACTCTTGAACTCAGGGCCGGATTTGTAATTAGGCAGAGTAGGCATCTGCCTACAGGCGCACCCCACAGAGGGGCGCCTGTCATTCGTATCACCCGCTTGGTGCCCACAGACCAAAACAACATGGTGAGGTCTCAGGCTATTTAATAATGCAGAGCTCTGGGAGATGACATCAATGTGGAGCAATGTGGAGATTAGGAGCATTTTGGAGATGGCAAATCGGGGGGGTGGGGCACTTCAGATTTCTGTGCCTACAGGCTCCTGAGATGTAAATCCAGCCCTGGGTGCAGTGGCCTACCAGCACAGATATATCACCAGCCCAAGGGGCAATTGCCTCCTGTCCCCCAGGCCAGCCCTCCCCTGACTTTTAAATTGATGTTGAAGAAGAATACAAAGATACAGGTACTTAGAAGGATACTATGCATCATATAAAAGTAAATTGTTTAATCCAATGTATGTTTATAATATAACATTACTATCCCCTTTAAACCCTTGGATGCTAGACACATCTATAATGCATTATGAAGCAATGAATTGGTATTGCTTCGATTATGCAAGGGGATAACCAATTCACAAGTGATCCCACTGTAGAAGTCTTTTCTTCACCTACAAACTGTAGAACATGGACGTGAGAGTTAGCACATTACACACGTCTAGTGCACTGGAGACATTCACCAAAAATGTGCTTCTGTTTTACTTTAAACACTTTGAGTACCAGAGGGGTATCTAACGCATTGTAAGGGTATCCAAAGCAAGCCCCTCTGGCACTCAACGGGTTAACTTTAGCTTTTCAACTTTGGGAATCTTTTCTCTGATATTGCTAAATGGATTCACAAATACCTATGGAAGCCTTACACCCCATGTATACTAACCCCCTTTACTTGGCCCTCGGGTATAACAGCAAGTGGGTGGGAGGGGTGTGGTCTTTAAAAAAAACATGAAAATACAAACTCCACTAGGATGCAGAATTCAATCTGAACTATTCTTCAGGGAAAATAATAGCACAAGAGGGCTTTATTGATGTTCAGAGTACATTTTCTGTTTATTTGTTTGTTTCTATATGTACTGGATGTTCTTAAGACATGTTCCTTGGCCAGATGATTAATTTACGTTTTGCGGGATGATTACTTTTCGCCGACAGCAGGGGCAATTGTTCTTCTGCTGCAACCAGTGTAACATACACAGCTCATGGAAGTGGTGGCCGCAGTGAAGATACATCACTTCCTCCCAGATCTCGTATTCTGTCAGGCAAATTGCGCAGTTCTTTAATATCTCCTTTTCTTCCTCTCCTACAGTGAAAGTTATGACTCTCACTTGGGACCTGGCAATTGGATTCCGTACAAAGTTCCGGAAAGGTCCTTGTCTGCGTGGTCTGCCAGCTCTCCTGGTGGGCTCTGCTGGCACATACTCAGCTCGTCTGAAAAGTCCACGCACCCAGCGTAGGACATTCGCCATGGGGCTGACACTACTTTGAAGCTAGCTACACAAGCTCTGTAAATTTTCTTCCTAATGCAGCGATAACCTCTCTATAAGCAAGATTGCTCCAGATAAGTACAAGCTTAGCAAAAGATCAGGAAAATCTGAAGAAGTTCTCAGTGTCTGGCCTTTTAATAGCCCAGAAGCCACCATAAGGTCATAGCTGTCATTGTGACATCACAATAGGTGCACCACCTGCCATACTGTTTGAATGAAACAGGCCAGTTGTGGAATTTCTATGTATACCATCTTTCTTATGTTTATTATTACATAGCTGTCACTGTGACATCACAATAGGTCCACCACCTACCATATTGTTTGAATGAAACAGGCCAGTTGTGGGATTTCTATGTATACCAACTTTCATATGTTTATTATAGCAAAGCTGTCAGGGCTCAGACAAACCTCCCCTTAGGTTGCACTCAACAGTTTGAGCAACCAGCAGGACTTAAAGAAACAATAACATCTTAAAATGATCTCGGTTTATAAGTGAACATGAATGGCCATATTTTCAGAAGTGAATGGAGCAAACCAAAGGAAAAGTTCCCCAAATTATCATGGATCTAAATCGGGCCTTTAACCTTTTGAGTGCCAGAGGGGTACCTGGAATTCAAATGGTTAAGCCCATGAATGCTAGAGAGGTCCCTGACGCACTGCAGTACAATACATTTGTGACCTTTCTAGCATTTAAGGGGTTAAAATCCCATTTAAATAACTGGGAATTGTTTCTTCTCCCCAATAATGCAGTTAGTTTGCCCCAAAATCCCTCACTCCTCTAAAGAAAAACGTCCCTAAGATACAAACATTTCACATTGTTCCCCATTATAACTGCCAACCCCTGACAGCCGGTTCTAGCTCATTTCTATAAAACATCTTCTAAACTATCCTTCTTAGGGCCTGTACCTTTGAATTCTTCTTGAAAATCAATTTAAAAGCTCCCCTCCTGCCCCTTACATTAGTCACAGTCCTCTCAGATCTGAAAGCCGGTCCGGACGGATCACAACGAGGGACAATATTGCGTCCGTATAAGCAAAACCCTGCTCCCCTTCGTCAAGGAGAGCAGGGTTTGCCTTATACTGACAGACACAATACTGTCCCTCATTGGTGATTTGTCTGGTCAAGCGGACGGCTTTCAGATCTAAGGGAACTATGACTGACATAATGGACAGGGTAGTGGGGGGGGGACTATTAACAAGGAAGGGCTGGCAACTTCTGGTCTAGGGGGGCAAATACATTCAAGTGGCCCATTTCTATTATTGTTCCAGCCCACTGTTCCAGCCCAACCCCTTTTGTTAATTTTAAAATTGGCTTTAATGTTGTGACGTAAGTCACATGATACCACATAACCTTACAGTTGAATTGGGGCAACACTAGTGCACCACTACAAAGCTTACAATTTAAGTAAAGCTTACCTAGTGATACTATAGAGCTTACAAGGGAGATTGTTTATGCTACTCGTTTAGCTCCACTTGGATTGTACCTTTGTGTTATAATTTGTGTAGCTTCATTTCAATTGTAAGCTCTGTGGTATCACTAGTGTTGCTCCGTTTACAGCAGCAATCAGGAGATTTAGTGAGGTGCAGTGGCCTACCAGCCCAGACATATGACCAGCCCAGGGGGCAATTGCCCCACTGCCCCCCAGGCCAGCCCTCCCCTGTTTCTGTTGTAGAGGCAGACTTCCAGATTGGTCACTGCAATGAACTGTGGGTGAGAATGAAACTGTACTAATCTAGGAAGTATGGTAGACAAATAATAGTAACACCCAGCAGTGACTCAGCTACTAATATGTACATGCTATGCATAAGGCATAGCATAGGTTTGAAATGAAGGGCTTTTATCACCAGAACAGGGGAGTACCAGTGGGGTGCATAACACATTTTAAAGCACTTAATATACATATTGAGAGAACAAATAACAACATGAAAATTAAAATAAACCTTGCCCTCTGAACACCAGTTTATACTGTTTCTAACACCTTTATTTAGCAATAGATCAAATCTGGTATATAATATGTATTGTATAAATCAGCTCCCTGCAATGGGTGTCTCCTTTGTATTACTCAGATGGAGAAGCTCAACATTATATAGCTTTCATAATAAAACATTACTGCTCCTTTAAAGAAGACACAAACATTTTTATAACAAGACTAGTGAGTGCTGCACATTGTTGCCCATTTGATTGGGAATTCTGTGCATGGAGGGGAATCACTGGCCCACTGGATCAGTGGAGGTTGATGGCCGACCTGTCCATTCCTTTGAAAACTGCTGCCTTGTGAATCACCTTGCAGAGATTTTGCCATTAGTGGTTGCTGTTGATGGTGTTGAGTATGACTCCTGTGAAAATTGCTGCTCTTGTGAATCACCTTATAGCAGTTTTCCAGGAGTAGCCAGGGGGCTTGGTCCATGTGTGATTCACTACATGAAGGAGCTCTCCACCGCCCCCTCTGCCGCTCCAGGGATGGGTGGATGGTGAACCTGAGACAGTTTTATCTCTCTCTCTCTCTCTCTTTATATACATATCTATATATATAAAAGAAGACTTCTGTGCGCCTGGCAAACACACCCAGGGGCGGCAGTAAGGTGGAGTTACTGCTCCCATTGGGTGATTCAATGGGGGTGTGATTTTCACGCCAGTTCCAGTGGCTGAAGGCCACTGCAATTGGTGTGAAAATCATGTAGGGAGTTGGCCCACTCCCACTATACAACTGGGAAAAAATGGCCGCAACTCATTCCTATACCACACACACAAGCCCCAGAAACAGACACAAACCACCCAACTTTGCACTCAAAGCCAGACACAAGACACACACTCTCCGTCCCTCCTCTCGAATGGAGCCCCAAGGATGCAAGCGATGTCGGGGAATCGTCAAGAAGAGCGGAGAAAACTGGCCAACATCATTAACCCTTTGAGTGCCACAATGGTACCAAACACATTGCAAAGGGTTAATGACTGGAACACCAACCGTCTCGACCTGTTTAACATTACTCAACCGGCTCTCATTTAACACCAATGGCAATAATAATAATAATGTTTGCCTTACCGTGGAATATCACCATTACACTTGTGCTCCTCTCATGATCAGATTTGCCTGCTGAGCCCCGCTCTGGACTTTCTCTTCCCTCTTCAGGCATGGACATTGGTATATATTGTGAATAGATCCAGTTCTACAGACATTTTTACAAGTTAGGGTAAATATGACAGCAAGAAGGAGTAAACTTTTATGAGACCTTCTGACACATAGGCCTAGATGCACTAAAGGTTGATGTGATGTCGGCATGTTATTGTCGATGTGTTCAAATCACTCTGACAATTTAATCTGCACACACATTGACATATTCACAAAAATTGTCAGGTGGAAAGGGAAGGTTGGAGGAGGTCCCTATTAGCATACAACATTTTCAAAGTGCTGTTGGTGTGGAAGGGATCTACTCCCCTTACACATCACCAACACTACGACAATTCTGAACAACATTCTCTGCGCTTCCATACCCAGCCAGTAGGGGAATACAGAGACGGCTTTCAGCACCATGGACAGCATTGAATGCCATAGGGATGTGCATTGCTCACCCCTGTGGCATTCAAAGGGTGACAATGAACAAAACTAGTACACCAAGCACTACACAATGTCCCCCCCTTCGACCCCCCCCTTTAGTATGTCAACATATATTGCATATATTCAACATACTAATTCCATCCAACATTCACCTCATTGACTGACATGTAGTAGTCGAACCTGTCTTTTAATCGACAATTAACCCTTTGAGTACCAGAAAGGTAGGAAAGCATTGATTAGCATGTGTTTCCTACCCCTCTGGTACCCAAAGGGTTAATAGGCAAGGTATGAACTACATACCTTGCCTGTATATATGTGTGTGTGTGTGTGTGTGTGTGTGTGTTAAACATTTATTTTATTATTACAACATGTGTGTGTGACATCATTACATGATAAGACCACAAAGGTCATTACATTATCAGACCTCAAAGGGAGACATCAGGACCCTTCCTGATAGCCCCCCTACCATGAATCAGCTATCCAAAAGGATAGTTAATCCATGGGGTGACCCCAAAGCCATTTATAGCATTCTTGAAGCTGCTGACTTTTCAGCCACCCGCAGATCAAGAAATGAATGAATGAATGAACACTAGTGTGCCACTGCAAAGATTACAATTTAACTAAAGCTTATCTAGTGATACTACAGAGCTTACAAGGGAAATGGTTTATGCTACTAGTTTAGCTCCATTTGGATTGTACCTCTGTGGTATAATTTATGTATCTCCATTTCAGTTGTAAGCTCTGTGGTATCACTAGTGTAGCTCCATTTACAGCAGCAATTGGGAGATTTAGTGAGGTGCAGTCAGGGCCGGATTTGTAATTAGGCAGAGTAGGCATCTGCCTACAGGCGCACCCCACAGAGGGGCGCCTGTCATTCGTATCACCCGCTTGGTGCCCACAGCCCAAAACAACATGGTGAGGTCTCAGGCTATTTAGTAATGCAGAGCTCTGGGAGATGACATCAATGTGGAGCAATGTGGAGATTAGGAGCATTGTGGAGATGGCAAATCGGGGGGGTGGGGCACTTCAGATTTCTGTGCCTACAGGCTCCTGAGATGTAAATCCAGCCCTGCTTGAACTGCAACTCTGACAGTATTAAAATAACACTCTCCATGGCCCAAATACTATGAAGATTAATTGGAGCTGCTTTTATTGTGAAACATTACTATCTCTTTAACACTGGCCACTTGAGATGATAAAGAAAATATTCAGTAGCAAGTGCATCAGAAACTTAAAACCAACCGGCCACATTTTTTGTGTAATTTTTCTTGTGAAATTAATAGTCCTTGTTAATTAGAGTGCTCTCTTTCCTCATCTCTGAAATAATCCAGCAGGTCCACAGTGAGCCTTGGGGTGATAAATATTTTTTTTCTACTGCTCAAATATTTCTGGCTGGGATTCAAGAAGTAACCAGGGTAGCTAACATCAGCATTTTATTACAATTTATCTGATAATGTCAGAGCTGAATCCGAGAAAAGGTTTTTTTCTATGAGATGCTGGCTTTTAGAATCCTTCTCTTCATTTTAGCAAAGAGGGGAAATTGTGTAGGCCAGATCTAAGTAATGACCACTTTTTTATTTATTAAAAACACAGTAATTGAAACCATGGACTTGTTTCTTTAAAAATGTACTACTTACTTGCGTAGCTACATCATAATGCTCCAGATGCACTAAGCCCATACATTTCTTAACATGAAACTAACACTTTATAATGACTTGAGAGATTTTGTGTGGTACCACATGCAAATGAAGCTGAAGAAATAGCTTTCAAAATCAACTATATTTGTTAGTCATTCTCGGTTTAAAACTATAGTTTGAGATATTTATTTGTGAGTTTATGCAAATTAGATTGTTTTTCCTGGTTGGAAGTGGCGATTTGGAAGGAGAGTGGAATGTTAGAGTGTAATGCTAGCCATTACAGCAGTTTTTGCATAAACTGGAAAAATATTTAATGCTAAATATCTTGAAAATGTTTAAGTAAATGTAGCCCCTCACATTTTTCCTATTTGCATGACTGGGACTGTTGAACTTTGACTTCCTGAAACTTATGACAGGAAATGACTTGGCAGTTTCTATCACAGTCTATGGATAACTTGACTACAAAGGATGTTGGTCATGTGACTAATCCAGCCCTGGGCTGGAACTTTCCAGAACAGTGTGAGAGACAGAGGGAGGATTTGCTGCAGCAGTGAAGGTGTGTGTGAGGCCTGATCCAGTGAAAGAGCTGTGGAGCAGGATGCAAACATCAAATGGCTGACAGCCCCTGGAGCTTTTCTTCTGTTCTGTGAATCTGAGTGATAAGAAGCATCTACTACTCCTGTCCCTCTGAAAGGGCAGTCTGTTCATCACTGACACTAACAGAATGTATCACATACACTTCCTGTGGATATTAGCTGCTTACAAGTTGTGGATTTCCTTAAAGGGCCCCAACACTTCTGTGCACCAACTGGAAACCCATGAGCCCTTAGGGTGAAGCCGAAGGGTGGATCTGCAGGTGGTTTGGGGAGGGTGCTGGGCCTGGTTAGATAGATTTAGGTGTGTTAGTCAATCACTGTATTACCTGCCTTACTCTATTCTTTTAATACATGCTTATATTGTTTTGACTGTTCTCGCTGTGTGCTGTACTTATTTACTATGTTCCTGCCTAGGAAACCTGTCCATGCCCTGGATGCCCAGTCAGGTGGAAGCACTTCCAATACTATGTAGCCCAACTCCCTCAAAAATGGGGCTCAGGATCCCCTTGTAAAGCAGGAAGATGTAACCACGGATAAGGGGCCCGAGGGTATCAGCCCACTGGGGCAAAAGTCTGTTACATAAAGAATGGCTAGCACACACAGAGACACACACACACACACATATATATATCAGAACTTGCTCTAAAAATTGTGTTTATTGTCAACGTTTTGACCACCTTAAGGGCCCTCCTCAGTGGGTTTTTCAAGCATGAAGTGAGAGTGCTCTTTCCACCATGGTCATTGCGCCATTTCTTGTTTTATATTAATTCAATGTTATGTAGCATCCAGTCATAAGTATTTATTTGGTTATCTTAGCTAAGGAGTGCCCATTTTTCCTAGCCTCTCTCTCTCTCTCTCTCTCTCTCTTTTTACAGCTCTTTCATAGTCACATACATTGTTATCAAAAGCTACATCCACTTTAAACATTTTCATTTTTTTAAGAGCCCCCACGTTCCACTTCCCACACTACATATCTCACGTTTGTTCCTCTTTCTGCACCACACAGATATTACTTTCATTCCACTTCCTACACAACAGATCTCACATTAAGTTCATTTCCTGCATGAGGTATATACCTTGTGCATTTCACATTTTATCCTCCAACATGTTACATTCATTCTACTGCCTGCTAAGGACAGGAGAAACGTGAAAACAGTACTCCCCACCTTTCATGGGAATTCCTTTTTTTTCACTTTTTTTCATTGCACTGAAACCAATCATAATAATGTATTCCCACCCACATGGAGATGTCCTGTGACTTAAGTATAAAAGGGAGTGTTAGTTTACCATGTTGTCAGTCTGTTGTTGGGAGTGCCAGTTTACCATGTTGTCAGTCTGTGTTGGGAAGGAGAGGGAGAGAGAGAGAGAGAGATAGAGAGAGGGAGAGAGAAACAGAGAGAGAGTGAAAGATGCTGGAAAAGAATGACAGGCAAAGAGGGAGTTGGAGTATTGGTGATAGCCAGTTGTTTTCTGGGAGTAGGGCTTCAAAGAAAAAAAGGAAAGTTAAAACAATCAAAAATGTGATGTGAATAGCGTCAAAAAGAGGTGGGACTTGACACAAGTTGGGGGGCAGGGCTTAACAGGTGTGACACAGATAGTAAAAGAAGGCTGCAGAAGGAGGAACACAGGGGGAAAGAGCAGAAGTGGGCAGAGTTTCAATAGAAATTCCCCACACCTGGAGACTCAGTCTCCACCCCGGAGACCTAATAATGCAGTGTCAAAACCAGAGCAAATCCAGAGAGTTCTCAGGTATGATCAGACAGTGACCATAACATCCTGTGGCAAACTTGTGGTCAAGAGTCTCTAAATTACCCTAATGGGAAAATAAAAAACTTTTTCAGATTAAAAAATCCTAGAAGAATATGAAAGTAGATATAGGGAACAATGTTGTTAATGACCTTATTATTAGTGATGATGCTGATTCAGAATATATCCCATCAATGTTATCCCCATTTTCTGATACAGATGAAGAGGAGAGAGAGAGAGATAATATGGCCAAAACATTACGTGAAGAGAAAGTTTCAGACTTCCACCACTGCAGTGGAGCAATAAGGCTGTTTATAAACCTTTTAAGAGATCAAGCGGAATGTCCGGACAATTAAACATTCCTAAAATTACTTATTCTACACAGGTATCTTCACTCCCGCCATACCTGGAGCAAGTATAAAGTTAACCATTTTAATGCCAGAGGGGTATATAACACTTTGTTTTGCAATGTGTTGTGTATCCTCTGGCATTCAAAGGTTTAAACCTTTGAAGAGTAGAGGGTTTTGCCCCACATTATGAACAATGCATTGCACACTGTTCTGGTAATCAAAGGATTAATGCTTACCCTGCTCATGATTGCAGTTCAAATCCACTCCTACACACACACACACACACACACACACACACACACACACACACACACAAAAGGAAACTGTTCACTTCTTGGATCCATTGATTGCAAAGCTCCAATATTTTATATAGGTCCAAAAGTGGACACCTTGTGTGCAGTGGCATGACTAGTCATTGGAGTGCTTTGGTGCAAAAATGTTTTATGTCCCCCATAAAAATTATTCTTCATGATGAATATCTAATATCTATTGTCTGTTGTTTTAGAATCCCTCAATGTCTATATTGACTAGTCAACATGTGACACCTCACTGCACACTCTTGACATCGACCTAGGTACAACAGTAGAAAAAAGTTGCCATTACTGTGAATCTAATGTTTTGTCTCTGATCTCATAATAGCAAAAGAGTGCAAATGTTTTTCCAGGCAACTGAAAACACACTTTATCAGTTATTCCTTAGCTGGAGAGTCATAGTTTGTCCTGTATTACAATGTATCAGTCTGAAGAGACATGCACTTACTAATGAATTATCTATCAGTATGAAGCTTTCATAAAATTAAGCAAATGTTTATTGATTTTTTATGTCCAAAGAGATAACATAAGGGGGAGATTCACTAAGCAGTGATAAAGAGGTGAAAAAGTGGAGATGACCTCCAGTTTATCACTTCTCCAATTCCTATGTTATTCTATGGAGCCTATGCACTAAGATTTCCAAATTTAAAGAAATCTTAGTGCATAGGCTCCAGAGAATAACACTAGAATTGGAGAAGTGATATCACTGGAGAAGTCATCTCCACTTTATCACCTCTTTATCACCACTTAGTGAATCTCCCCCAGGTAATTATAATTCAATATATGGAACAAACTTACAAAATCACTGAAGAAACATTAAAAAACATAGACACAATTAACTGTCATGCTCTTGTTTTAACACATTAATTAATAGCAAAATGTTATTACAGCCAATCATTTCTTGTTAATTACATGAGAAAGTGAGAAGCAATGAGTAATAAAGAACAATGCAGTCTGGCGATATTTATAGTGCCCAGTCCAAGGATTCTCTCTATTAAACTTCTGCGATTCAGTTCAGCGACATTCGGAATTTGATGAAAAAGGGGTCATTCGGTGACATTCGGACCTTGCGACAAGCAAGGGTCGTTCACCCAAAAAATACGAATCCGACTAGCCATGGTCCGAATGTCGTCGAAACTTTCAGAAATTCAGCAACTGCTACCTGCACTCGATTACTTTCCCTGCATGTCTCTAGTCCAATTAGCTTCTCCGTTTCATGCGCTACTTTCCCTCTTTGTCTCTATTGCAATTGGCTTCTTTGTTTTAGGATGTGAGTTGGACTAATGACACAGACACTCAGGCAGACAGCCTGCATTTCATCATTGTGTTGTTCGAGCTCAGAGAGAGAAGAAGGAGATATAGAGTGTCCAGTTGTTGTGTAGGCAGGCAGTTATCATTAGGCATAGGCATGCAGCCAGCATTAGTGCCGTATTGCCACTGCAAGGGAGAGTCATCTTTGTTCCTGTGCAAAAAATTTAAAATATTAGGGATTTGTTTGAATAATTTTCAGAGTGACACATCAGCCAGTCTCACTGTTCTATAGGCAGGGCTAGTACCTTATTATAACCGCAAGGGAGTCACCTGTGTTCTTGTGTTAAATATTAAAAATACTAAACTAGTAGAAATTTGTTTGAATAATTTTCAGAGTGACACATCAGCCAGTCTCAGAGTTCTATAGGCAGGCCTGGTACCTTATTACCACTGCAAGGGAAAGTCACCTTTGTTTCTGTGTTTAACATTAAAAATAATAGTAGGAATTTGTTTGAATAATTTTCAGAGTCACACTTCAGCCAGTCTCACAGTTCTATAGGCAGGCCTAGTACCTTATTGCGTCTGCAAGGGAAAGTCACCTTTGTTCGTGTGTAAAATATTAAAAGTAATATTAGGGCTTTGCTTGAATAATTTTCAGAGTGACATTTCAGCCAGTCTCACAGTTCTGCAGGCAGGCCTAGTACCTTATTACCACCTCAAGGGAAAGTCACTTTTATTTCTGTGTTTAATATTAAAATTAATATTAGGGCTTTATTTGAATAATCTCACAGTTGTCGTGTGGCCAGGTTTTTAAATTTTAAAACTATTATAGTTCACTACCTACCTATCTGTCATGGATTTGAGTCCTAGTGAACAACCTGATGTTCCTCGTCCTTGTACCAGCTGCAGTGACCCAGCAACTACCACCACTACCACCACAGTTATGTTGCTTTCAAGAGGAGCTAGCAGCAGCAGGCAGGCAAAGAAGAGTACTTTGAGCAGTACTAGTCAGACTCAGCAGCAGCACTCCAAACCAAAAACTAGAAAAAAGAAGGGAACTGCAGGTCGTTCTACCTCTACTAGCAGGGTAGAGAGGTCCAGGTCCTCCTCTGAGACCACGAAGCAGCAGTCGCCTGTGTCTAGTCAGCTGTTTGGTGATGATCCCCCCCAGAACCACCTGCACAATGACTAGTGCCACTGCCAGTTTAGTCACCACCTCCTCTACAGCCAGTTCTGTATACCTGGGGCACCTAGTGTGTGTAACACTGCTGGTCAGACACAGCGGGCAGTACCAACATGGGATTTTTATAGCGAACGTTCATGTAAGCAGCACAAATGGACATTTTTGCAGTATTTGGAGAAAATTTCTCCTACCACCACTGTCACTGCCACTGAAAGCATATCTTCTCCAGAAAAGGTTATTGAGGGAGATAGTTTACCATTTCCTGGTAGCCACCAGGCAGAAGAAGGAATTGAGCAGGGCTCCCCAAACTCTGCTGCTGATGATGATTTTTCTTCCTGTCAAAACCTACAAGAGGTAGAAGAAGAATCTGAGGGATCAAGGCCTCCAAAGCTTGATTTGTCCCCGAGCTTGATTTTTCCAGTGACCTTGATTATTCCCCTGAGCTTAATTTTTCCCCTGCTTCGCGTGGTATTCCGCCTGTTTCTCCAATTACACTTGTGTCTTCTATTGACGACTCAACACCTGCCTCCCAGTTCCATTTGAGTGTCCCAGCCACGTAGTAGCTGCTAGTGTCTCTGCCACCAATACCACTGTTACTCCACTATCCTCCTCCAATCCCAGTCCCAACATCCCTGCTGCCATCTTTAGGTCTACTGGTACCCCTGTAATGGTACATAGAAAGAAAAAGCAAAGTGAGGTTGCTCCAGCAGGTGAAGGTGAAGAAAGTGTCATCTCAGTTTCTTCTTCTCCACCACGTTCCAGAGTCATCCGTCGATCCAAAGTGTGGGACCATTTTGTGGCAGTTGGAGATGGTTGGCTAGCGAAATGCAAATTGTGTGGTAGGGAAGTCAGCCGTGAGAGGGTGTTGGGTCATCTAACCATCTCTGGGATGAACCAACACCTGAACAACTACCACAAGTCAGTGTTGATTAGTGCAGAAAGTGGCACTACTGTATATACCAGGGTCACACTCACCACCAGTAGGAAGGAGAAAGGACAGGGGGATCATGCCACATCTGGTCCTAACAACAGACAGTCACACTGTAACGGTTTTATGCACACTCAGAAGTGGAAGGTTTTGGTAAAACACAGTTTTATTAGCACACACAGAATGACAGTAACCCTCGCGGGTCCAGCATACAAATAGAATATAAACTGACACAGGACAGGTTACAAAGATATGATTAACCCACACAGGTCCAGTATGTAAAGAACAATATACATTACTGACACAGGTCAGGTACAGTTCGTATGATACAGTGAGAATATGGCAGAACGATACTATTAGGCCAGGAACAGCGGATAGGCCCTAATAGTGGAAGACCTACAGTATACTCTCTACGCAGAGACTGTAGCCACAGCGGAGCAAGTGGACCCAGGATATGCGACTGGCTACTGGGCACCAGAGGAAGGAAGCAACCAGTGGTATAGTGAATGCCAAACTGGGACTGCAATAATTTGTGACCCAAGTGCATAGTACTGGATGGTGCAACGTAACGCCAGACTGAGACAGAAATGGATAATGACCCAATTGCACAGCACTGTAAGGTGTAACGTGACTCCAAACTGAGACTGCCGAGGATATTGACCCCAGTGCACAGCACCGCCCCGCAAGGGGTTAACAAACGCTCCAGTCTGAGGCAACTGCTAGAGGTATAGACAGCCTGAGGCGCTCAAGAGTAACCCAACCTCAGGTGAAGCAGTAAACAGACCAAGCGTACCGTGGTGCAACCGGAGACTCTCTACCGGAGTGAGAGAGGATAAGGCACTATGGAGTGAATGGGTCATGGAAAGGACTGTCTGCACAGTAACCGAGGCAACCGGAGGTTCAGTACAGACCAAGAGAGAGAGTGTGTGCAACTCGAGCCGCAGAGCAAGAGCAGGACGTCCGCCAACCCAGATCGATACACGGAGCAGGAACTTCAGCCAAGCCGGGTGGGTACACGGAGCAGGAACTTCAGCCAAGCCGGGTCGGTACACGGAGCAGGAACTTCATCCTATCCGGGTCGGTACATGGAGCAGGAACATCAGCCAAGCGGATCGATACACAGAGCAGGAATGTCAGCCAATCCGGGTCGGTACACAGAGCAGGAATGTAAACAGGCAGAATAGTCAGGCAGTCTGGGTCATACACTGATATCATACGAAAATAACGGAACAAGTGCTAGGCAATGGAAATACCACGAAAGGGCAGCACAGAAGTGACAGCACTGAGTATAAGGCTGTCACTGGAAGGAGCAAAATAGCATAGCCAATAAAAGGTATCAGGAAGTAACATGTGTCAAAATGTCGCCCGCAAAGCACGGGCACCGTGATACACAGCCCACCCCAAAATCAATACAGGCCACACTGGAAGATTTTGGTGGGTTTCATTCAAAGGGGACGTGCAGACAGCAGTCCCGAAAAATAACACACCTCACTGCACAGCTCATAGCCATTGGGGGTGCTACTTTTAATTTGGTGGACAGGGAGCCCTTCCAGCCACTTATGGAGGCTGTTGCACTCAGATATAAAATTCTATCTCGCACCACATTTAGTAGAACTATAGTGCCCTCACTGTACCGGTCATTGAAGGACCTGCTAGGAAAGGCTGGTGGCCAGTGCACTTTACCACTGACTTATGGAGTGCTCCGAGTGGCCAGCATGGCTTCCTGTCCTTGACGGCGCATTGGTGGCAGCCCAGTGTGTTGCAAGACACTTCATTACCGACAACTAGTTCAGGTGCATTAGCTAAGCAGGCAGGGCACCTCTTTTTCCTCCTCCATGCTAAGGTAATAGATCAGCAGAACACCTCAGATAACATTCGCAAAGCACTGCAGAACATGGTGGCGCAGTGGCTAGGGGCGCAGGCAGGCACACAGGCATAAATGGGGTTTGTTATCACTGACGGTGCAGCTAACATGATAAAGGCTCTCTGGGATGGCAGATTTGTGAGTGTGTGCTGCTCAGCACATGTCCTGCATCTGGTAGTGAAGGCTGCTCTCGAGGATAGCAGTAACAGTGGAAGTCTGCCAGTACTTCTGGAGTCATGCCAGCAAATTGCTGGCCACTTCCATTGGAGCGTCAAAGATAGCCAGCTCCTCAGGGAGGAACAGAAAAAGGCAGACCTCCCATAGCATCACCTGAAACAAGATGTTGGGACCAGGTGGAACTCCACCTTAGATATGCTAGAGCGTATCCTGGAACAGAAAAATGCAATTAACGCAATGTCATGTCACCATTTCATTGGTAGTAACAGAACACTGGGCAGGGCTGACTGGGCCCTGATGGAATAGGTAGTGACAGTCCTCATGCCTTTCCGTGTTTTGACAGAAATTTTAAGTAAAGTGAAGGCTAGCCTGGCAGAAGTCATTCCCTTCTTCACACACCTCTCCTTAAAAATTGACGATTTCCTTGCCCATAGGGAACGCTTGCCTGGTGCTGAGGGTAATATACTTACCGATGTTGCTGCCCTTCTAATGAGGCTGAAGAAGGAGCTGACTTGTCGCATGGAAGAGAGCATGGACGATTGTCCTGAGTTAATGCTTGCCACAATTTGCGATCCTCAAATCAAAGGCAATATGGCACTTAGTTTCAATTCACTCTCTGCCTGGAGGGAACAATTGATAGCGAGGGTGCGTGAGAGGCAAAGAAAAAACAGGATGCAGTCACAGGAGGTGGAAGAAGATTCTGCAGATGAGCTGGAGGAGTGTGGTGGTCTTCCGGGACCTATCAGTAGTAGCGCCAGTAGCATGCCATCTTCTTTTTGGTGGAGCAGCTGCTGCTTTTTATGCTGAGGCAATGGACAGATTATGCTTTGGACAAAACAAAGAGCTCCCCATCAATAGAAAAAGTGCTGAGTTTGAGATTAAGGCTTACCTTGCAGAACCTTCTTTGCCCCCAAGTACAGATCCCTTGACTTTCTGGGATAAAAAGAGGGCTGTGTGGCCTACTTTATCTCTGGTAGCCCAGGAGTTGCTTTCTTGCCCCCCAACCACTGTCCAGAATGAGCAGGTATTTTCCATAACCAGAAATATACTTAGCCCCAGCGCTCTCAATTGGCCCCCCAACTCATGGAGCAAATGACTTTTTTAAAAGTCAACCTGCCAAAGCTGGGTTACCCTGCTCTCAGGTTCGATGGAGATTAGAAGAAAAAGGTACCATAGTACCATAATATGCTGAGAGCTAGAACCATGGTAGGTTGGGCAAAGGATACCCCCCAGACTTGATGGGACATGAGGGGGGTGGAATTTAAAGTCTACATTGTTGTCCCACTATACAGGTTGTTCAGTCTGGCTCTATTGTTTCTCATACCTTGTAAAAAAGTCTCCGGTATCTATCTACTGAGTTCTGGCTGCTCCAGTGTTCTGCAGTTTGCTGCTGGCTACATCTCCAGTGTTGCTGTCATCCTGAGTCCATCTCGCAACAGTCATCTTCAGTTTTGCAGTCTCTTGTAAAGTAGTCTGCTGTATCTCTACTGAGTCATGCCTGATCCAGTGTTCTGCAGTTTGCTGCTGGCTACATCTCCAGTGTTACAGTCATCCTGAGTCTGTTGTGCACCAGTCATCCTCACTCTTCCTTCTTCCTTCAAATTTAGCTACATTCATACTTCATCTACTTCATCCATAGTACCATAAGTCTAAATGCCCACCTTACCCTGTTCCACCATTTTCATTTAGACCCTGGAAATGGTTACATTCATTTAATTTTCATTTTTTTATTGTATTTTTAAAGGTATTTTAAAGTTGCCAAATAATTTGGACTGTCACCGACTTTCATCTGAGTTGAACAGGTCAGATCCGAATAGCGGAGTCGACAAATGTAAAAAAATAAAATTTGTCTGACATCGAATTTTACAGAAAATTTTTGTCATGCACAAGTCTACTCTCTATCGTTAAAGGAAAAATATTAACGAAAATAAAATAGACTTGTTTACTGTTATATATAAATACATAAATATAATATTTACTGACATAATTTTGTGATGTACACAGCTTCATTATTCATCATTATTCATTGAATACTTAGGGAAAATAGACTTTTTTCAACCAGACAAGAGGGATATACTAATATAATTCTGAGCAAAACAGTCACTGTAATTGATTTACTGCCTGTTGCCTATTTATTAAGTTTTATGTTGAAAATTCTTCCTCTAACCCTTTCAGGGCCAGAGGGATATCCATGCAGCATTGGATACCTCTCTGACACTGAAAGGGTTAATGTCCCTTATGTCAAGGGGAGGGTACTGTGGGAATATATGGGAATTTTGGGCCACTCAGCTCCTCTGCATCTTGCTTAACCCTTCATGGACCAGAAGATGGTTGATGGCATGTACTAAACAAGGCACATAATAATTTGGTTTAACCTTTTGAGTACCAGAGGGGTACTCAATGCATTGAGACACAATGTGTTGAGCACCCCTCATGCACTTAAGATTTTAACTTTACTCCATTTCCCTGTGTGCACTGTAGGTAATAAGTTAAGATTTATGCACTGCACTGCACTAAAACACTCATACACTATGGTACAGTGCTGAGCAAAATACTGTCCATATGCCAGCTTCGGCCTGCTGACCAGCTTGATCCAGCCCACTGTCTGTTTAACTTAAAAGGGACGCTGGAAGTTCCTCTTGTATCATGGGTTTCTAGCCATCACTGACTTGTTGTAACCACTGTGGGGTCAGCATGATACAAGGACTTCATCACATCGTGTGTGTCCCCACATTGTGGAATGGTTAGTAGAAAAGCTGGGTTAGGATGCAGGGGTCTCACTCGTAAAAAAAAGATCTAATAGACATGTGTGATAGTACATGTGCGCACATACAGCTGATGCTGCAGAAAAAAGACAGCAATTTTCAAGTGTAGCCTGTTTCATATTTATTAATTTTTTCATCCAGAGAAAGGCAAAAAAACAACTATTGAACCAACTTCCAAATAAGTCCCAAGTGGGTAAAACAATCCTTCCTGGCTTCAAAAGGCAGTCTGATGTCTCCCTGGATCAACATCCTGTCTGCATTGAAACCAAAACCAATTGTCATATTTCTCAGTTTTATTCAGAGCTAGAAAGGTAGCCTGTATTTTTGATAGCACCTATGGCATCTGCAAACGCAGTCTCCTGAGGCAAAGATTTCTACAATCGTAAAAAAAAACATATCATGTCTTTGTTGTAATCAAAAGCTCCTTTTATCTAGTCTTAACCCCTTAAGGACTGCTGCGTGCACACGCTGCTGGCACTTAAGGACCATGGACCATTTTTTTTTTATTAGTAGCTGGTTCTGCTGGGGAGCCCGGAATTCCATGATGGTCCTGGCACGTCATGGGTCGGTAACACAAAACAACCCATGACCGTCAAGGATCGTTAAAGGGTTAAAGCTTGTCCCATTGTTCTTTGCTCAGCTCATTGAGTAAAGAGTTCCCCAGAGCATTCTTTGTATTTACCTCAAATATATTTACAATAATAATCCTATACCCCTCAGATGTCACTTCCCTAATGTAAACAAGCCCAGTTTGGTTAGTCTCTATTCATAACTAAACTCTTTAGAATATAATCTAGTTTGTCTAACCCCTCTCAAAGTTAAAATTTTCATAAACAATATATATTTATAACTAAAACTTTATAACTAAAATCTAAGAGGTTTAAATACTCTTTGTATATGCCATCAAGTCCTGGTACTTTATTCACCTTAACCTTTTCCAGCCATTTTGTCCTCAGTAAGTCATGTACATGAATAAGGATATTATTAGATTTTCCCTGTGTGACCAAAGCCTATTGTTGATTTCTTTGCATACATGGAAGAAAATAACTTTAAGGGATAGTAATACTTTGTTTTATCTTTATTTTATTTTGTAGGCATTAAAAAAACATGAAGAACGATATAAGTCTTATCTCTCAAACCTTTATGGTTTAAGAGATATTCACAAACAAAGTATTCCCCCCCTGTTCAGCCAGATCAGAAAGGAGGAGCCCAGGTAGACTGCAGAGAGGGACAATCTTCAATTAAGATAAGGGAAAAAGCTGAAAAACTTGTCAAGGGGGGAAGGGCTTTCATTGTTTTCATACAAAGAAGATTGTCCCCTGCTGTTATCTGTCTGGTCTTACAACCAGATTCACATCTGAGAAGAGATGGCTTACACTAGGAAAAAGGGGCGGGAGGGGGAAAATTTGCTTGTGAATATCTCTTAAACCATAAAGGTTTGAGAGATAAGACTTATATCGTTCTTCATGTTTTTTTCATGCCTACAAAATAAAATAAAGATAAAACAAAGTATTACTATCCCTTTAAGGTACCAGCCATAGCTTTATCATCATATGTCTCAATTATAAAGGCCCATTATCAACCTTCATCTTTTTGCCATTTACATTTTTTAGATTTTTCTTGCTCTCATTTGCAATACTTTGTTTTTTTTAACCTAATTAATTCTGTTCAGATTGTATTCTATTAAAATAATGCATTTAAATGTTCTTAATTAATTTAAAATACTGCTTCTTTCTCCCCATTTTCCTTTGGATCTCTTTGTTAAGCCATATTGGTGTTAATTTCCTCCTTTTATATTTATTGCCCAATGGTAGATTTAATGCCTACTCTAGTCAAAAGCATGTTGAACCATTCCATCTTCTTCTGCATTTTATTTTTGAATATTACATTCCATTGAATGTCTTCTAATGACGCTTTAAGATTTTAAAATTAGCCTCTATAAAAATGAATGATTTATTTGACCTCTTGTTACCATGTTTTTCATAAGAGATTTCAAAAGATACCATATTGTGGTCCTTGCTGCTCATATGATCCCCTACCTGTAAAATGTATCCCATTTCAAAATAGTTTCACATCACTAGGTCCAGAAAGGCTTTATTTCAAGCTGCCGAGTTGCCATTAAGCACACAAATGAAACTATTTTGTTTTCTTGTGCTGGAAGTTTAATTTCAGTGTAGTTACAATGTACCACTATGATTATATGTCATAATGGAGAAGCCCTTTCCATTTGCAGAAGCATCTGCAGAAGTGCTTCTTCAAACTCACCAATATTAGGTGGCTTGTGTCAAATGCATATCAGCATCTTTTTATTATATATTAATAAATGAAGCACTGCTTCACCCATGCAAAAAGAAGAAGGATGAAATAAGACATATGTCAATGTGCAGTAGTCATGAGTGTCCAACAAAAAAACAAAGTTAAAAAAAAATGTCACGTGTAGGTGAGATGAAGTGTGTTGACCGCGATAGCCAACTGGTGTTTCTTTTTTATTTTGGAGGGGGGGAGTTGTATTGCCTGAAGCAAAACACACTCAGACCTTTTCCTCTATTCACCACAACCATCACCCCCATTTGCTCTGGAGGCAGCTTGTGACATGATTGAATTGGCAGCAGCTTCTTCCACTGCTGTGCCTCCCTTGCAGGACCTCTTCCAATCAGCATAAATTTGTGTGGTGTGAGGACCTTGAGGACCATCTGGAAATCTCAATCAGCCAAAACTGCATCAGATCCAGGGGCATCCACAGACATTTTTCCAGCCATAATATGCCCCCTAGGTCAGCATGTTCAGCCTCTATGTTAATATGGAGGGGCAAGTGTAGGGGAAGTAAGTGTCCTCCCTTCCCTCCCCCCCCAGACAGCCATGGTTCAGATCCATTGAAGAGTTGCACCATCATTTGTGCAAAAGCGGCTGAATGCCGGAGCCCAGGGAGAGCTAAAAAAAATAATTTAACCCCAAGGCCCTTCCTTGCTTTGCCTTTGTGTATGAATGTCCAGGTACAAAGACTTGGATGTCTTATAAAGAAGTAGAGTATGGTACACATACAGATCCCTATTAATTTAAATTGAACTTTTAAACCCTTTCAAGAGTGGTCTCCAATAAATTACACTCTCTAGAATTGGAGAGTTAAAAGTCCCATAGGTATTAGAATCTACCCCCGATGGTGCTGATGGTTTACCCCAGAATTATTCCAGTTCTCTATGGTAAATTAATTTAATAAATTAGAATAAAAACAGCAAATATTGCTAGTGCTCAGAACAAAAATAATGTACTGTTAGGTTAATTAACCCTTTGAATGCAGAGGAGTTACTCTTTCTTTCTCCCTTTGTCTCTGTCTATCTCTCTCTCTGTGTATATATATATATATATATATATATATATATATATATATATAAATAAATAGTGTAAACAATGAACATGCAATCCCTTTCATTGTTTGTAATAACCTGTCTTTTATGTGCTATAACCCTTCAAGATTGTCCTTCATGAACCATAAATTTACATGATGCGTCCCGTAAATCAGTTTTGAATCTTTTATTTGCCTGTCAATATGCATGGCCACAAACAACAATTCGTGTGGAAATGTCATAAAATATTTAGTTATTTTTGATGAAAAAAGCTAATGAAAGTCCATGTACTTCATGACAGTTTTACCTTTTATATCAGAGGTGGGCAAGCTGAGGCCCTGCAGCTGTTTAGGACTACAATTCCCATCATCACAAACCCAATACATTTCTTGTGGGATCAAAACTAAATTTCTTTAAATATAAAATGTACATTTTAGAGCAATCTTTACAAAAGTCCCACTCAGTGGCATAACTATAGTGGTCTCAGGGGTCGCAACTATGACCAGACCCCAGGGGCCTGGCCACCCCCTGCTAGACCACTGCCCGCAACAAAAAGCTTGGCCGGGGGATGATCAGACTAATCTCCCCACTGGCAAGCTGAGGTCTGTGCCTTCTTCGCACAGACCTCTATTTGCGGTTCCCTCGCTGTCCCCAGCAGTCTAGTAATGTAGAGCACTGGGATATGACATCATCTCTGGAGAAAGGACTGAGTGGGAGCTGCTAATAGAAGTCTGTGCAGAAAAAGGCACAGACCTCTCCTGCCACACCACATGCTGCTGGATCACCAGGAATGAAGCCCCCCTCCTGAGCCAGCAAAGATAGGAGGTAGAAACTGGGGGCCAATGTGGAGGTGGTCAGTGGGAGAATTGTGGAGGTGGTCAATGGGGGCAATGTGGAGGTGGACAATGAGGGCAATGTGGAGGTGGCTAATGTGGAGATGGACAATGGGGGCAATGCAAAGGTGGACAGTGTGGAGGTAGACAATCGGGGCAATGCAGAGGTGGACAGTGTGGAGGTAGACAATGGGGGCAATGTGGTCGGGTGGGACCCATGGCAATTTTCACACCAGGGCCCGGTGGTTTTTAGTTACACCTCTGGTCCCACTTTGCCCAGGGCGAGATACTTTTTCAATGGAATGATTGGTGCTTTACCACCAGTCACAGATAAGCTGCATATATAAAGAAGAAAAGTGCAACTCGTCTAAGCATACCTCTCTATGGTTGTAAAGAAAAACATATTCACTTTCATTCAGAGTTGCACTTGTAGTTGATGGATTCTATCTCCTGTCTCTTAAAGACACTTGCAACGTTCAATGTTCAGATTTGCTTTGAATCAGCATCTCCCCAGTTTCAGACACCACCTTGCAATGGCTGGAGCACTTCACACCTACAGATGGCAAGCCAGGAACAGCAGGAAAGCAGCAAAAAGACAGCAAAAGAGTGGAAATGGGAAAGCACACAAAGGGGAGTTTTTCTTGTCTGTGGTTCTGGCACTCTATAGCTGGTTCTGTTTAAATTTGCATTGTCTGCGTGTGGTATCAAGGCATGGATCTGATCTTTTGGAATAGTCACGCTGCTGAAAATCCTGACAGAACAAAGCAGCGTATGCCACTTTGGATTGAGTAATTGGCTGGTCCTTACTATCCAAGGTTCTATTAACCCCTGCTGATGAGTTGTGTGCAGACATGATTTTGTTATTATAATCTTTATGATATATATATTACACTGTTATCTTTACATATTATACTTGTGTTTCTATAGAAATACTTTATTTTAATTGTTTAAGATATAATGTGCTAATGCAAATATTTACTAGGATATGTATTTCACCACCCTGTGTTATATCCAGACGTATACATATTGAGAACAGCAGATAAATATTTGAATTTTATATTTGGCAGATTTGGGGACCTTATGTATTTCAGATAGATTGTTATTTCTTGCAATATTGTGCATGATGGTTATCAAAAGGGTTGTCACTTGACCTGTGGCCCTATTGAGTACAACTCACGTGACAAGTTTCCTGCCACTTAATTGACTTAGTACAGCAGGGTGGGGCAAGTGCTGTTACACTGCCACTTACTGTATTGTCTATAATTGTAAGGAACAATTAACCCTTCTTATGTTACTGTCTTTAAATCTTGCTAGCTTATACCTCTGGCTACATATATATAAAGTTTAATCCTATATGTGTTGGTATGTTATCTGTGTAGTTACCTGATATATTTTATCGTATTATATTTTCTTTATGACAGATATCGATTTGTAATTTAAGAACCGCACAGGACTTCCAAATGATGAAACAGGTGCAGAATTTATTATCAGGTTTCGGACCTACCTTAGGCGTTTGTATGTGTATGTGTGTATGTATGTGTATGTATGTATCTACTTACATGGGCATAAGTTGTATATAGGCCTGCATGCCCATACTGGATTGTTGGCATTGTAGCATTCTTAATATGTGCAATCTTTTTTTAACTCTCTCCCCTCCCATACCATCTCCTGTATTTTTCTTCTCTTTCTCCCCCCCCCCACTCTGCCTTGCCTTATTTACGACCCTCTGCAAGAAGAGTGTGGATTTTCTCTTGGTCCCTGTCTTATCAGCAGCCCTGCTGTGTTAACCCCAGCAAACAACACAGCTTTGAATTCAATGTATTAACTGTATTAACTGTGAATTCTGTGTCCTTGTGCTCAGAGGTGCTTTAGACTTGAGAAAGGGAGTTTATCCTGAAAGCTTGTTAATCCATAATTTTGTTAGTCCAATAAAAAAGGTATTACAAGATATTAATTTTGTTTGTTATTTTACATCTACATCACTGAACTAATATGACTACAATCTTAACTCTCTCTCTCTCTCGCTCTCTATAATATATATATATATATATATATATATATATATATATATATATATCTTAGATTAGGAATTGGTTGCATTAAGATATATTACTGAGTCAATTTTGTATACCTTTATATCCCAATTCACCAATTATTATTGTGTTTTATATATCACATTTTATTTACCTTTAAATGAAATTACATATATTGTTTCCCGAATATGAGTAATTGATTATTTTTAATCAATTCTGTTCACTGTGAAAAAGTGTGACATACCTAGATTGTGTAGATGATCTCAAATTTATTTATATTGTTTGTTTACTTTATGCAAGATATACAGTGCCTGGTCTTCTGTTTATTTTGTATATCCTCGACAAGTAAGACTATGCCCTACCTCCAAAGGAAAACATCATGTACTGGAAATGTTCCAGGCTAACATTTATCAAACTTACTACTTCAACCTCTACGCCTGCACGGCTGTAATTGAAAAAAAAAAAAAAAAGAAAAGAAAAGAAATGATGATCTAATTTTAATATGCTATTTATTGAGCCATAAAAAAATAAGTTAAATAAATAAAAGACATAACCAACACATTTTGTAATATTCATATTGCTGTCTTTTGGTCTTTAACATACTGCTTAGTAGAACGCATCCAGTCCAGGATTCACTTCTGCAGTCATTTACATTTGGACCAACAATTAGTCATTTTGTGCTCCCTCCATCTTCTTAGCATCTACTCCACAATAAATTTAAGGTTGTGCTCCATTTGTCAGTGACAACATTGCTTCCATAATTGTTTATTTATATATCAGCTATATCAGTGGGGATTACCGAGACCTGGTACAATGAAAAAAATAACTGGGATGCAGAAATACCAGGCTACTCTCTATTTAGAAAAGACAGGAACGGCCGAAAAGGAGGAGGGGTTGCCATTTATGTCAAAAATAGCTTAAAGGTTAATCTTATACAGGGTATGGAGGAGAACACAGAGACTGTTTGGATAACTTTAGAATATGGAATAAGATGGTCACTCGTATAGGTGTGATCTATAGATCGCCAGAACAAGCAGAGAAGTTGGATCAACTGCTGTTCAAGGAAGTAACTAAGATGACTGTGAGGGTATTATTACGGAAGATGTTAATCTTTCTGATGTGGACTGCAAAAACCAAGCAGCAGATTCAGCCAGCAGTAGATATATCCTAAATTCTTTACAAGGATTAGCTCTTAGTCAATTAGTAGAAGAGCCGAAAAGGAAGGAAGCCACACTAGATTTATTATTTACTAATGGAGACTTGGTATCAGATGTAGCTGTAGGAGAGTGTTAAGGCTCCAGTGATCATCAATCTGTGTGGTTTAATATAAAGACAGTGGCAGAGTTGCGCCACACAAAAACAAATGTTCTACACTTTAGAAAGGCTGATTTTTCTAAAATGGAAACATTTTTATGTCAGTCTTTAACTTGGAGATCTTTAGATGGAGTCCAGGAGAAATGGGATTATCTGAAATGTGTTTTACTAAACACAACAGAGCATTGCATTAGGCATGTCAGCAAGAGTAAAAGAAAAAGAAAACCACTGTGGTACTCCGCAGAAGTGGCAAATATAGTAAAGGAGAAAAAAGAAGCATTTGAGAAATATAAGTAGAAGGAAGAAGATAGGTATCGGTACAAGACTAGGCCGAAGGAAGCATTATTAGATGTGCCAAAGAACACACAGAAGGAAAAAATTGCCCAGTCAATAAAAAGGGGAATAAAACAATTTTTAGATATATAAGTGAAAGGAGGAAAATGAAACAAGGAATAGTTAGACTGAAAACAAAAAATGGAAACTGTGTAAATAAGAATAAAGGGCTAGCTGACTGTCTCAATGAATATTTTTATTCAGTTTTTACAGAGGAAGATGAAGGAAAGGGAACTCTGTTAGAAAAAAGAAATGGCAAGACATGGGAATCATGCATGTTTACAGAGGAAGAAGTTCTACTTCAACTTTCTAACGTAAAAACAGATAAATCAATGGGACCAGATGGGATACACCCAAAGTTATTAAAAGAACTTAAGTGTGTTTTGGTAAAACCTTTAACAGAATTATTCAATCAGTCACTATCGACAGGAGTAGTTCCAGACGACTGGAAGGTAGCAAATGTAGTACCGCTTCACAAAAAAGGTAGCAGGGAAGAGTCTGGTAACTACAGACCAGTAAGTCTTACATCAGTAGTGGGAACATTAATGGAGACTATGCTAAAGGAAAGAAATGTTGAATATCTGAATTTGAATGGCTTGCAAGATACCAAATAGCATGGGTTTACAGCAGACAGATCTTGTCAAACTAACCTCATATATTTTTTTGACTGGGTAACTAAAATAAGAGACCAAGGGGGAGCAGTATATACATAACTTATCTAGATTTCAATAAAGACTTTGACACTGTCCCTCATAGAAGACGCATTAATAAATTGCATTGGGTCTGGATGCAAAAATAGGTAAATAGATAAGCAATGGCTGAGTAACAGGAGACAGAGGGTAGTAGTCAATGGAGAATATTCAAATGAAAGGAGTGTTACTAGTGGGGTACCTCAGGGATCTGTACTGGGGCCCATTCTTTTTAATATTTTTATTAGTGATATTGCAAAAAGGTCTTCAAGGTAAGGTATGCCTTTTTACAGATGATACAAAGATCTGCAATAGGATAGACATTCCAGGGCGAATAACTGAATGACAAATGATTTAGGGAAATTAGAAGAATGGACAAGAGTTCGGCAGCTGCAGTTTAATGTTGATAAATGTAAAACAATGCACTTGGGACATAGAAATCCAAAGGAAAAATATACTGTTAAGGGCACTGTGCTGTCAGACAACACAGGAAAGGAATTTGGGAGTAATTTTTCTAATGACTTAAAGGTAGGCAAGCAATGTAATAAGGCATCAGGGATTGCTAGCAGGGTGCTGGATTGTATATCTAGGGGCCTTAGTAGCAGAAAAAGGGAAGTGGTCATGCCACTCTACAGAGCTCTAGTTAGACCTCACCTAGAGTATTGTGTACAGTACTGGAGACCCCATATACAGAAGGATATAGATACTCTAGAGAAAATTCAGAGAAGGGCTACTAAAATGGTGACTGGTTTACAGGAAAAGACATATCAGGATAGACTAAAGGATCTGAACATGTATAGCTTGGGGGAGAGAAGAGAGAGAGGGGATATGATAGAAACATTCAAATACATGAAGGGATTCAACAAAGAGCAGAATGGAAGTACATTTCAAAGGAATAAAAATGTTAGGACAAGAGGCCATAGTCTAAAACTAGAGGGACACAGGTTTAGACGTAACTTAAGAAAGTTTTACTTCATTGAGAGTGTAGTAGATAAGTGGAATAGCCTACCAGCAGAAGTGGTACAAGTTAATACAGTGACAGAATTTAAGCATGCATGGGATAGGCATAAAGCTGTCCTTAACATAAGAAAAGACCAAGGACCAAAAAAGGTTGTTTGAGGTTTTTACAGTAGGAAAATGGGCAGACTAGATGGGCCGAATGGTTCTTATTTGCCATCAGATTCTGTGTTACTATCTATGCAGTGAGTCAGCAAACTTAACTGCTGGCAGCTTACCCATACCATACACAATCAGACCCCAGCTTACAATACACAAGCAAACTATCTCCTTTTACCACATTATCCAACATCCATCCCCAAACTCAATCATCCGCATCATCCTTTCAACTTAATTTCCATCCTTACCATGCATCCCAAACCATTATACTACAGTCACTCCCTTATCATCCACAATGCCTACTCTTATAATGTCTTCCAAAAATATATAACAATCTACCCCTGCATATCCACTCATCACAGTCATCCCAATTGCTGAATAAAGTATAACTATTAAAACCCAAGGAGAAGAATGGAAATTCAATGACAACAAAATAAGAAAATAAATCTCTCTGTCAACTCTGTACAATACATTTTCAGTAACCTTGAAGTGAGCAATGTCCATACAATAGGCCATTCCTTACAGGATCCACCTTTGAAGGAAGACATATCTAAGACCTCAATAATAATATTTAGGAGAGCTAGAAATATTATAGCTCTTATCAGACCTAAGTGACTTAAGGAAAAGGGCCTGTATGCTTTGTTTGGAATGTCCCCTTAGTTGGAGATTAAAGATGTAACAAACATAAATATAATGGCTGTAAATATATGCTACATTGAAAGTGTGGTGGAGATAACATGAGATATGTTGCTTTGACACAGTTCATTGAGTTTGAGACTATGTTTGTGATCGTCTTCCTTTCCTGTCCATACGGGAAAAAGTAACTCAGGAAGAATAAGACATTGCTGAGGGAATGTCTTAAAGGGTATTTTTCTTTAGATTTCCCATGTCTCATTTTTCTTTCTCCTATCTTTTTTTTGTCCTTTTGGCACCTTTCCTGCTATTCCTGGCTTGGTATTCAAATACCTGGAATAATGGCAATCTCACTCCAGGCTTAATTCAAATAAGGGTATATACATTGTTCATTCAAAGCTGTGCACACATAGGACTACTACATTTTGCAAGGGAGGTACCCCTTGTTCATCAGGTAGAGTTATTGAAGTGAATTTGAAACAATTACACCCTATTATTAATTCCAACAATGATGTTCATTATTAGGCTACAATGCCACCTAGTTTTAGGGGTGTACATATGAATGCTTTGACACAGTAATAAAACAATGTTATAATTATAAAAAGCCATAAATACATTGTTCCTAATATATATTATCTATAATACACTTACATATAACTAAAATACACATTAAGCATTAAAAGCATATTCTGCAGAGAGATGCATTTAGATAATCTATATTTAGTGTAACTACTTTTACATTACAAGTAATCTAAAACACTTTGACAATATGTTATCTGTAAGTGAAGTAATGGTAAAGTCCTACAAGCAAGTTTATTCAAGTTAGAAAAAAAATAACTCCTCATTGATACCTCTTGGAGTCATGGTATCTATTCTGCATATCCAGGCCTCTCTTTGGAGAAGTAATTGCATATTCTATTATTACTTTTTCTACTATTACCCATTTTAATTATGAGGAATGTGTAGTACCAGGTTAGACATAGAAAAATCAAGAGTCAAGTAGAGTAAAAATTATGCCTTTATTAGCCAATTTATTCAATAAAGGTATCGTTTTTACTGTAGTAGTCTCCTACATTTTAAACAGGATACTTAAAAAAAGTCTATAGTAGATTCTCTATATAATTCTTCCTTTTTAGTTTCTTAGATTTTATTGGATCATAACATTTTATATTGCTATTATATTCATTTAATCTTACTTATACTTCTCTACTAGTTTTCCCTACAAATAAGAGTCTACAAGTAATCTTACCCTGTGTAACGGAAGCTGAGAAGGGACCGCGTCGCCTTCCGCCGTCGTTCTTGGGTCTCTCCTTCTCGACGCAGATAAGCGCCGTCGGATGCACCAGTTAAAGTATGGACAGTCACTGAAAACAGCCGCAGGATCGCTGGATGCAGGGAAGCAGGGAAGAGTCCACGTCGCCGCCTGACAGTCCACGAAGTTAGGTCGCAGGAAACTGGCAGCAGGCGGTCGGCGATTCAGGATACTTGGCGCAGATGGGTATCAGAGTGGATACTTTAGACCATAAGCAATACAAGACTCCAGGACTCCTTGTTCACTCCAAAACAGAACTCTTTTTATTGAACCAAACCACACATATTTATACAGTTTCAAACCACACTAACTTGGAGCACAGTACAGGAGACTTAATTCAATCACAGTTCATCAATAGGACACAGCAAATGGTAGGGCAGAATACAATGGAGTAGTCACAGGGATAATTCAGTCACCACAAAGGGTCCAAGAACCAACAACAAATGATTCAGGGAAACATAATAGGGCAGACATGATTGGATTAATCACACAGCAGGGGGCCACAAGACAGTGCTCAATACAATGACTTGAGTAATTAAGCAAAAGGCTTGGGGGACTACAATGCATATTGAAAGTAAATATGCTCAAACTCAAATGATTAACCTTTTGCAGGTCAGAAGAGTTTGCAGCACCCAAGCCTTGAATTGTTCTTTCCTCTGGTACAGCTGCCTATCCACATAAGGCTAGCCAAAGTCTCTTAGTCCAGGATAAGGGCTTGAGAGATCGTATGCCAGGGCACAAAGGAGTGTCCAATATCCATAATCCTTGGGCCCAGGGGTGAATAAATGCCATGCCCAGACAAGAGCTCCCAGTAACGGGTAGGATCCGTTACACCCTGGGTTCTGGCAGTATGATTAAAAGGCAGCAGAAGGATAGCCCATACCATTGGCAAGCCACCTTGTGCAAGCAGCATTTTGACGGACAGTCTCAAAAAGCCATAGAGGTATTAAGTAACCTAGAGTAGTTGATAGAGGAATGGCTTGTATTCCACTCCTTAAAAGATGGTTTAGTGTCTGCTGATAATGGCTCCAAAATAATAGTTGCATTGAGAATAGGTGCACGTGCCCTTCTTTGCCCATGTGCTAAATTTAGTTGTGACCACATTCTTAGCAGAATCCACAGAGAGATGCTGAATATCTCCTGCAAAATCTGTGACAATTTTAGTGGCTCCTACAATACAAGCAACACATTCCATTCCATACAACAGCATAACAACTCTGCCCCATCACCGGCTGAAAATGAACCCTACCAGGTGGAATTCCACACTACACGTGCTAGAGCATTTTTACACGCAGAATAAGACCATTATCGAGTATATAATGCAAAAAATGGAAATCTTTGGAGTGTGCCTCTTTGTCACATGGGCAATGGCAACAAATGTGCTATGTATATGTTCTGCTGAAGCATTATTAAGAAGGCAACCATGCTAGTAAATCACATAGGGGCAGGCATTACCTAAATTCTCCCACTGATATATTTATTGCAGAAAAAACTGAGGTGCATGGCTGAGGAATCTTTCCATAATGGCAACATAGACATACACCAGCTGGTAAAGCACATATTAGCTTAGTGTCCATTAAAAGCAACAAGGAATATATTCTTGCCACTTTACAGGACCACTCCCTTTAAAGACAAAATTTCAGAATTTCTGCCATAGCGTGATCAGTGTGTCACAACAAGGAGTTATGGTGATCAACAGGATCTCTCAGAGGAATCAGATTTGGTCAAGAAATATAGAGATACGCTTATTGATAGAGTGAGGGTTGCATTGTGGCGGATGAGAGAAGGAACATTAGGGCCAAAAAAAACTGCTAGAAAGCATAGTGAAAAAGAAGGCAGCAAAGGGTTTAAACCAACAGCATCAGGAACAGCCACATGAACCAGAACATCCTATTCTGAACACCGGGAGATTCATTGGTCTCAGGGGCAGCAAATATCCAAAATTATTGGTGGTGGCTCTGGTGGTTTCACAGTTCTATGGGACTTTCTCCCTGAGTATGGGTTGGTAACTGATACAAAAGGAACTCCATATAGCTCCCATGAGTGGTCCCACTGCACGTGAGATGGTTTTAGCATACTTGCGGGAGAGCAACATTCTGAGTAAAAATTAGGACCCCATCAACTACTGGCAAACAAAACAATGTGTGTGGCCAGGCACTGACACTGACAATCAACAGTACCCATAACATATAGCTAATGTACACTTAATGTTTCAAATGGCATAGTAAATTGAAAAGTCTCATGCATACTATTAAGATTATCAAATATTTTCTTCAAACTTACTTCATCTCCTGACTAAACAAGAAAAATGACATCCTCAATGCTCTGCTAATTTAATATATTATCTGAAAATGTTATTTTGTGCATATGTTTTTTTCAAATAATTGCATAAATATATTACCATATGCAGGTACTTCAACTTATCGCATACTGGTCACTTGTATCTGCATACAATATTTATCCTTAAATTTAAAAAAATGGAAGTATAACTTCTAAGAGAGCTCATAAAAATGTTACTAGACATAGTTTTTCTCCTTTATTTTCTATTTTTTTAGGAGAATATACCCTCTTCATTAGGAATAGAAGTATATAAATATTTTAGAGCTATTGTGCAGAGTAATACATGTTCATTACAATTTCTGAGAATGTAATCAAAAAGGAGTAGTGTCTTTTAAACAGGTATCAAGTTCCTGTACTACTGGCTTCAAGAGATCACCCACATAAATGGCCAAAGGCTGTAATAATGAATTTCTCCCGACTACTACAGAAAATGAAGCTTGTTGATCTTTGTCAGTAGTAGTGATGAGCGAGCATGCTCGGCCGAAGCTCGGTTCGGCTTGAGCATCGCTCTGCTCGGCACATGGCGGTACTCGTACGAGTACCGCATGTGCTCGCCCGCCATGTTCGGGTCTCCTCCCCACACGTTTAGCGGCTGCTGCGCAGCCAATAAACGTGCGGGGAGGCTCTGACATCAGTGTAATGCCAGCAGCCATGTTGGCTGCTGGCATTACACTGATTGGCTGGCCAGAACCCGTGTTCTGTTTAGTGTGCAAAGTTTAAAAAATAAACGTCACATATTCCGTTCACTGTGCCTAGCCGCAGATTAGCAGCACATTCTGTTTAGTGTGCAAAGTTTAAAAAATAAACGTCACATATTCCGTTCACTGTGCCTAGCCGCAGATTAGCACCACATTCTGTTTAGTGTGCGAAGTTGCAGATTAGCAGCACATTCTGTTTAGTGTGCAAAGTTTAAAAAAAAACCTCACATATTCCGTTCACTGTGCCTAGCCGCAGATTAGCAGCACATTCTGTTTAGTGTGCGAAGTTGCAGATTAGCAGCACATTCTGTTTAGTGTGCAAAGTTTAAAAAATAAACGTCACATATTCCGTTCACTGTGCCTAGCCGCAGATTAGCAGCACATTCTGTTTAGTGTGCAAAGTTGCAGATTAGCAGCACATTCTGTTTAGTGTGCAAAGTTTAAAAAATAAACGTCACATATTCCGTTCACTATGCCTAGCCGCAGATTAGCAGCACATTCTGTTTAGTGTGCAAAGTTTAAAAAATAAACGTCACATATTCCGTTCACTGTGCCTAGCCGCAGATTAGCAGCACATTCTGTTTAGTGTGCAAAGTTTAAAAAATAAACGTCACATATTCCGTTCACTGTGCCTAGCCGCAGATTAGCAGCACATTCTGTTTAGTGTGCAAAGTTGCAGATTAGCAGCACATTCTGTTTAGTGTGCAAAGTTTAAAAAATAAACGTCACATATTCCGTTCACTATGCCTAGCCGCAGATTAGCAGCACATTCTGTTTAGTGTGCAAAGTTTAAAAAATAAACGTCACATATTCCGTTCACTGTGCCTAGCCGCAGATTAGCAGCACATTCTGTTTAGTGTGCGAAGTTGCAGATTAGCAGCACATTCTGTTTAGTGTGCAAAGTTTAAAAAATAAACGTCACATATTCCGTTCACTGTGCCTAGCCGCAGATTAGCAGCACATTCTGTTTAGTGTGCAAAGTTGCAGATTAGCAGCACATTCTGTTTAGTGTGCAAAGTTTAAAAAATAAACGTCACATATTCCGTTCACTGTGCCTAGCCGCAGATTAGCAGCACATTCTGTTTAGTGTGCAAAGTAGCAGATTAGCAGCACATTCTGTTTAGTGTGCAAAGTTTAAAAAATAAACGTCACATATTCCGTTCACCGTGCCTAGCCGCAGATTAGCAGCACATTCTGTTTAGTGTGCAAAGTTTAAAAAATAAACGTCACATATTCCGTTCACTGTGCCTAGCAGCAGATTAGCAGCACATTCTGTTTAGTGTGCGAAGTTGCAGATTAGCAGCACATTCTGTTTAGTATGCAAAGTTTAAAAAATAAACGTCACATATTCCGTTCACTGTGCCTAGCCGCAGATTAGCAGCACATTCTGTTTAGTGTTCAAAGTTTAAAAAATAAACGTCACATATTCCGTTCACTGTGCCTAGCCGCAGATTAGCAGCACATTCTGTTTAGTGTGCAAAGTTGCAGATTAGCAGCACATTCTGTTTAGTGTGCAAAGTTTAAAAAATAAACGTCACATATTCCGTTCACTGTGCCTAGCCGCAGATTAGCAGCACATTCTGTTTAGTGTGCAAAGTTGCAGATTAGCAGCACATTCTGTTTAGTGTGCAAAGTTTAAAAAATAAACGTCACATATTCCGTTCACTGTGCCTAGCCGCAGATTAGCAGCACATTCTGTTTAGTGTGCGAAGTTGTAGACTAGCAGCACATTCTGTTTAGTGTGCAAAGTTTAAAAAATAAACGTCACATATTCCGTTCACTGTGCCTAGCCGCAGATTAGCAGCACATTCTGTTTAGTGTGCAAAGTTGCAGATTAGCAGCACATTCTGTTTAGTGTGCAAAGTTGCAGATTAGCAGCACATTCTGTTTAGTGTGCAAAGTTTAAAAAATAAACGTCACATATTCCGTTCACTGTGCCTAGCCGCAGATTAGCAGCACATTCTGTTTAGTGTGCAAAGTTTAAAAAATAAACGTCACATATTCCGTTCACTGTGCCTAGCCGCAGATTAGCAGCACATTCTGTTTAGTGTGCGAAGTTGCAGATTAGCAGCACATTCTGTTTAGTGTGCAAAGTTTAAAAAATAAACGTCACATATTCCGTTCACTGTGCCTAGCCGCAGATTAGCAGCACATTCTGTTTAGTGTGCAAAGTTTAAAAAATAAACGTCACATATTCCGTTCACTGTGCCTAGCCGCAGATTAGCAGCACATTCTGTTTAGTGTGCAAAGTTGTAGATTAGCAGCACATTCTGTTTAGTGTGCAAAGTTTAAAAAATAAACGTCACATATTCCGTTCACTGTGCCTAGCCGCAGATAAGCAGCACATTCTGTTTAGTGTGAAAAGTTTAAAAAATAAACGTCACATATTCCGTTCACTGTGCCTAGCCGCAGATTAGCAGCACATTCTGTTTAGTGTGCAAAGTTTAAAAAATAAACGTCACATATTCCGTTCACTGTGCCTTGCCGCAGATTAGCAGCACATATTCCGTGTAATATGAAGAAGGCGGGTAAAAAGGGACGGGGAAGTGGACGTGATCCTGATAGTTCAGGGCGCGGGTCAGGACGCGTAGAAACTGTGCTTGGTGCCAGAGCACAAGACAGAAAGACATCCACCATACCTAGCTTCATGTCTCAGTTTACAGGGCGTCGCAGGACATCACTCTCGAGGTCAGACCACTGCGAACAGGTGGTCGGTTGGATTTCAGCTGATACTGCTTCCAGTCGGTTAAGCACCACCCTGTCTTCCACCAAGTCCACTCTCAGTAGCCAAGAGTCTGGTCAACACAATCCTCACCCTGATCATCCTTCCTCCCACCATAGAGGGTCTGGCCAAAGAAGTGATCCCACACTGGGATATAGTGAGGCGCTCGTCTCATCACCAATCCTTCATTTGAACCTCTCTCCAAGCACGCTTGCAGAGGAACATGAGATCTTGTGCCCTGATTCACAACCTCTAGAGGGTACCCAATCAAAAGAAGATGACAGAGGGGAACGGCATTTAAGGTGAAAGGAAGTAGTGGATGATGATGATGATGATGAGACACAGTTGCCATCAAATCAACCACTATTACTGTCTCAAGACCTTGATGAGGAGGATGATACACAGTTGTCAATGACTGAGTATGTGGTGGGATCAAGAAATGAGGAGGATGATCAGAGTGATGAAGTGGAGGAGGACTTGGTGGACGATGAGGTCACTGACCCCACCTGGGAAGGTGGAGAGCCGAGCGATGACAGCAGTCCTGAGGGTGAGCCATCTGCAGCACCGCAACAGGCTGGAAGAGGCAGTGGTGTGGCTAAAGAAAGAAGGCGGACAGCACCAAACCGGCCCGCAAATGTTCCACGGAGCACCCCCTTGCGTAAATCTCCCTTGCCAAGGGCTAGGTGTTCCGCGGTATGGTGTTTTTTTAAGGAAAGTGCGGACGACAAAAGAATTGTAGTTTGCAACCTGTGCCACACCAGAATGAGCCGAGGCATGAACACTAGCAACCTCACCACCACCAGCATGATCCGACACATGGCATCCAAGCACCGTAATAAGTGGGAGGAACGCCCGGATCGCCAATCTGTGTCTGCAGGCCACACCACTGCCTCCTCTTCCCCTGTTTTCGGTGCCGGCCAATCGCCTGTCGAAGGCGCAGGCCCGCATACCTCCTGCCCTGCACCTGTACCATCTGAAGCACCATCAGCGACCACATCCACTTCCCTTTCCCAGCGCAGCGTCCAAATGTCGTTACCCCATGCATTTGAGCGCAAGCGAAAATACCCAGCCACCCACCCACAGGCCATAGCACTAACCTCACACCTTTCCAAATTACTGGCCATCGAAATTCTGCCATTTAGGCTTGTGGAGACTGAGTCCTTCCGCAGTCTGATGGCAGCAGCTGTCCCTCGGTACGCAGTCCCCAGCCGCCACTACTTTTCCCGGTGTGCCGTCCCCGCCTTACACCACCATGTGTCCCGTAACATCACCCGTGCCCTGACCAACGCAGTTACTGGGAAGGTCCACTTAACGACTGACACATGGACAAGTGCTTGTGGCCAGGGACGCTACATTTCCCTGACGGCACACTGGGTGAATGTCGTGGAGGCTGGGAGCGACTCGGACCCTGGGATGGCACAGGTGCTACCCACGCCGAGGATTGCAGGCCCTACCCCCATCAGGGTTTCCGCCAGCACCTACGTTATTGGCTCCTCCTCCTCCTCCTCCGTTTCCACCTCCGAATTCTCTGCGCGCAGCGCCACTCACCCATCAGCCGGTAGCTGGAAGCAGTGTAGCACTGCAGTGGGGAAGCGTCAACAGGCCGTGCTGAAGCTGATCTGCCTTGGGGACAAACAGCACACGGCCTCCGAGCTGTTGCAGGGGATTAGTCACCAGACCGAGCAGTGGCTCTCGCCACTCAACCTGCAACCAGGCATGGTTGTGTGTGATAATGGGCGTAACTTGGTGGCGGCTTTGGAGCTCGGCAAGCTCACACACGTACCATGCCTAGCGCATGTATTTAATTTAGTGGTTCAGCGATTTCTAAAAACCTACCCCAATTTGCATGATCTCTTGACCAAGGTGCGCCGCGTGTGTGCACATTTCCGTAAGTCATCAACAGCTTCAGCCGGCCTGTTGAAGCTGCAGCAGCGCTTACAATTGCCAGCTCACCGGCTGCTGTGTGACGTGAGCACGTGCTGGAACTCCACCTTCCACATGTTGGCCCGGCTTTGTGAGCAGCAGAGGGCAGTAGTGGAGTACCAGCTGTTACACGGTCGTCGCCTCTCCGTTCAACTTCCTCTAATCAGAAGTGAGGAGTGGGAATGGATGTCAGACCTCTGTGAGGTTTTACGCAATTTTGAGGAATCGACACAGATGGTGAGCGGCGATAACGCTATTATCAGTGTAACCATCCCACTTCTGTGTCTACTGAAACGCTCGCTGCTCACAATTAAAACCGACGCTTTGCATGTGGAAGAGGTGGAAATGCGGGAGGAAGAGCTTACACAAGGTGATAGCCAGAGCACCCTCACTTCGTCTTCTCAGCGACAATTGGAGGAGGCGGAGGAGGAGGAGGAGGAGGAGGAAGACACGGTTGCCTCCGCTACAGAGGGAAGCCATGGAACTTTAGTTCCATCTCTTCAGTGTGGGTGGGCAGAAGAGGAGGAAGAGGATGAGGAGATTGAGAGTCATCCTCCTGGTGAGGACAGCGAAATCTTGCCTGTTGGTACTCTGGCACACATGGCTGACTTTATGTTAGGCTGCCTTTCCCGTGACCCACGCGTTATACGCATTTTAGACAACACGGATTACTGGGTGTTCACCCTTCTGGACCCCCGCTACAAAGAGAATTTCTCATCTCTCATTCCTCCGGTGGAGAGGACAAGCAAAATGGTGCAATTCCAGAAGGTTCTTGTCGAAAAATTGCTCCAAAATTTTCCATCTGACAACGCTGGCGGCAGAGTACGTGCTACCTTGGCCAACCGAGAAGAGGAGAAAAGGGGAGCACACAGCAGTTCCGACAAAGGCAGGGCAACACTCTCCAAGGCGTGGGACACCTTCATGACACCCCGCCAGCACCCTCACCCTGATACGCAGCCTAGTGTCACAAGGAGGGAAAAGTTTTGGAAGATGGTGAAGGAGTACGTAGCAGACCGTGTCAGCGTCCTCAATGATCCCTCTGTGCCTTACAACTACTGGGTGTCCAAGCTGGACACGTGGTATGAACTGGCACTCTACGCCTTGGAGGTGCTGGCCTGCCCTGCCGCCAGCGTTCTGTCTGAGCGGGTATTTAGTGCTGCTGGTGGCATCATAACAGATAAGCGTATCCGCCTTTCCACCGAAAATGCTGATAGGTTGACACTTATAAAAATGAACAAGGCCTGGATTTCCCCTGACTTCTCCACTCCACTGGTGGAAAGCCCCGGGTGAACATAAAGTCACTTTAGATATGTTATTTACAATGATGGGAATACTCTGTATTCCCATTCACCCCTTCCACCCAAAAAACGGGTATATGGTTGACTCTTAATCTTCTCATCCTCCTCCTCCTCTTCCATATACCCTGTGATATAATTTTTATATAGGGCCAGCTCACCAGCGGGCCCTGTGATATAATTTTTATATAGGGCCAGCTCACCAGCGGGCCCTGTGATATAATTTTTATATAGGGCCAGCTCACCAGTGGGCCCTGTTTGACAATTTTTGTATAGGTCAGCTCACCAGCGGGCCTTCTTATATAATGTTTTATTGGGTCAGCTCTCTAGCGGGCTCTCTCATATAATGTTTTATAGCGTCAGCTCACTAGCGGGCCTTCGCATATAATGTTTAGGATGGTCAGCTCCGCAGCAGACCCTCACCCATAATGTTTTAGAGGGTCACCAGCAGGCCATTAATCCTAATTTTTCAAGGGTGTGTATGATGCCCTCCTTTATGTGTAATAAAGGGTGTATTGGAGTGACATTTCAGTCTAATTTTTGGCAGCCCTCTAGCGGGCTCTCTCATATAATGTTTTATAGCGTCAGCTCACTAGCGGGCCTTCGCATATAATGTTTAGGATGGTCAGCTCCGCAGCAGACCCTCACCCATAATGTTTTAGAGGGTCACCAGCAGGCCATTAATCCTAATTTTTCAAGGGTGTGTATGATGCCCTCCTTTATGTGTAATAAAGGGTGTATTGGAGTGACATTTCAGTCTAATTTTTGGCAGCCCTTTCACTTAGTGCATAGGCTTTATGAGTGTTGGACCACTACCTGAACTATTGTACCACAATGTGAATGAGGCCCTCCATTTTGTGATATACAGGTTGTATCGGAGTGCCTCAGGTCCTCCCTTTGAAGTAAATAGGGCTGGGGTGTTCGACAGAGCAGAAGGTAGTTCTTGGCTTCATCCACTAAGTCACTTCGTCACTTTTACTGAATGGATCAGACCCCACTGTTCCGACTATAAATTTTGGACTTAACAAGGGCAAACGGACATGTTGTAAAACCTGTGGTAGCTGCGGCCTCCGTTCCTGAATGCTGTACCTTACCCGGGCCATAACCACGTTGAACACCTGCTTTACGCTGCGCACGTTTCCCTCTTAATCATGGCCCTAGTTACGAAAAATCGATGACATTTTTTGCAGAATTTGCAGATGATATACAAGTAAATATACAGCAAATACTGTTTGGTAACAATTTTTCGCCTACAATCGTTTTTATCTTCCTTTTTGTGTGTTTTACGGTCAGTCTGTAAAAATGGCATACTACGGGCGAAACATCGTTCCCAGCAGCGACGTTGGAGTCCAAGATGCATCCAGACATCCTCCCTATGCTGTCCCTGAACCATTTCTGTGGTGTTTCCATCATTTTCTGCCCTTTTCCTATGGACCAGGCACCCTCCCCTCATCAGAGCAGGGGGTGCCTGGTGTAATGCTCGAGTCCTCCCATTGACTTCAATGGGGCTCGGGTGCTCGGCCGAGCACTCGAGCCTCCGGGGGCGCTCGGTCAGAGCACCCGAACACCCGAGCATTGGGGTGCTCGATTATCACTAGTCAGTAGATAAAATACAGGAAACTTAGGTGAATTATTGATAAGCAGGGAGAGTAACTAAGATGTTATTATTCGGTTCAAGTCTGCATCCTCAAAATACATATCTACAGAAGGATCTCTTTCCAATTCTATATAATGCTTAATATCAGGATAAATAATTTAACCATTTACGTAGAGTTGGTGTACCTCCCTGTAGAGTGGTTGGTTCCACCTGTGTGGTTGTATGGAATTTTGTTTGCCATAAGTGTTGTCTGTTTTCTTCTTCCTCTCAGTATAGGTCTTTTCTTTGGGGCATAGGAATAGCCCCTAAAAATTGCTTGATTCTGAAATTCTGTTTGTTCCTTATTCTAGGTATATCTTTTGGCTCTCATTCTCTGTGTTTTGGATCCGTGAATAGGTTTCTCTCATGGCGTTCCATCAGAGCTGGAAGATGAGGACGTCTATGTAAGATATGTTGTGGCAAAATCCTGGAAAGTCTAGAAAGAAATCTCAGTAAACTTCTCTCTCATTGCCAGGTATATACAAGAGCCATTTAATTATCTTGTGTATCTATCTTACTGTTTTCCATTTCTTTTGTAAATGAATATGCTTGAATATATTTATAGTCACTTTCACTGCAGCAATTACATTATTGTTTTCTTCCATGGTACTTTTCTTTTTACTTATTCTTTCACTTTATAGATTTTTTTTTGTATTTATTTTATGTTTAACTTCAAATGTTGTATCATCTAAGTCATGAGATCCAAGCTGCAATAATTTCAGATTTGATATCATTTATGTTTATATACCTTATCATCTTTACACAATACCGGTTTAATGATACCTTTAATCCTCAAGGTATCTGCTTAGCTTTAAAATATGTTTCCAATTCTTTTCTCTGTGAATCCTTTGTCACTACTGTTGCTTTTAAAGATGTATAATTCTCTACAGCAGAATTAATCTTCTTTGAAGCTAAATGCAACAGAATCATTTTCAATAGTGGTACTAAAATCTGAAAAATACATTTTTCAGCTGGTAATCACTTTTATTTCCGAACAAAGCAAAACCAGTAATTGGATGGATGAGTATACAATGGATGTTAACTATAAAACTTTTTTTGAGGTTACACAAACGTAAGGACCCTGCAATGATAGGTGAAAGAAGATCTATATAATAGTGAACATCAAAACTGACTGAGAAAATATACAATCTATTTTAACTATGAGAAGTTAACCGAGGTTGCACCTATGTAAGGATCTTGCAGTGATAGGTGAAACAAGTAAAAAAGGGAAGAGGGAGAAGGTAGAGAATATAATAAGTTCTTAATGTGTTAAGTTGTACCACGAGTCAGTGAAAAGCAGTCACATCTCCCAGGTAGCCAAAAACCTGTCATATGAACTGGTCAATTGGAAGGGGATTTTTTCAAGGACAAAAATGTTCCAGATTCGGATCAGGAAGGGTAGCTCTTTTCTAGTGGGAAGCTATTATGTTTCTAGCAGCTAGGAGAACATTACAAATACATTTGCCGGTAGAGAGGGACAATCCACAAGGGTGAAGGCCCAGAGCCAGTACCCAAATGTCAAGACCCTGCTGGATGCTACCATCAATGAAGAAACTTGTAAGTCCTCTATTTATGTGTTGCACATATTGGCCAATATACTGTATTAAGCCACATTTTGCAACAGGATATGCTTGGTCTTAATGTTAATTAGAAAGTCATGTATATTAAGACAGATCCTAGAAAGGAGGCCTGGAGATTATGATGACCGAAGACTCAGACGTTCAAACCAGGTCAGATTGGGTGAAGAAGTGTTTCCTATGAGAGGGTTATGAACTGAGAAATTTCCATGTATCAGTATTTTTCAGCTATAATGGAAACAGGGATGATGACATCCCCTTCAATACAGTTGCCCACCCTCAAGGGGAGTAAGGGAAGCCATCTACGGAAATTAGCTTTTTTGAAGTACAGGGGGGAAGGAGGGGTTGCCAAGAATAGATGTCATTGTGGAAGGCTATAAAGTAAGTGATTTCTTCAACTTGATGGAGTCCCATAATTTAAGAGAATGTGAAATTGTAGAGGAAGTCACGAGGAAGGCCCCAGGATCTTCAGGATCCAACTAATATTTGAGAGTGGTACAGGGAAAGAAAGGTTCTCCTCAATAGAGACCCACCCATGGAAGGTGCTTTGATGAGGTTTACAACTGAATTGGGCAAGTTGGACAGAAAGGTAATAAGAGTATAAATTGGGGAGCTCAGGCCATCCTGGGTTTTGGCATGATTCTTGTATCCACCCTTATTCTACCCCCTATCCATACAAATTTAGTTATATTAGATTGTAATTTGTTTGCAGATGATGAAGAGAATGGGATTGGCAAGATCCTGAAGCAATATTGTAATCTAGTTAACGTGATATGTCCTATCCATGAGATATTATATGTCTGGCATTGTGGGAGACCTGCTGAAAGAGATTGGATGAGGGGAATCTTATGGACTTCCCAGTAGGTTAAAGGGGATTCCACTGTTTCCTCATTAAAAGAGAAATATTCAGCAAAAGCATCCAAGATTTGTTGTGTGGTATCAGAGTCAGTTAATATAGAATTGTTTAATCTCCATACTCTTGACCCAGACTGTGGACCTAGATCATAGAGAGTGAAGGTGTGTTTGACCAGTCAGTGGTCAGACTATGGACCTGAGTGTATGTGGGAGTCAAGTAGTTTATTGAGAGTCAATTGGTTTTCAAATATGAAATCAATCCTAGAGTAAGTCATTTGCAGCTTCTGGATCTGCCCCCTCCAATCCTTTGCATTTATATGTATCATTAAGGGCACTCCAAGTCCTACTCATCAGGCAACGGTGATACACCACCAGCTGAGTTGGACTTTGAATACCCTGGTTTCGTTATAACCATCTACAGAAGTGAAAAGGAGTTCCAGCAGTTGTGGGACCCTTGTTTAAGACAGAGGTGGGATCTGAATTTGCAGAGAAGCCACTTCAATCACAAGTTTTCTTGAGAAACAAATGACAGCCTATCTCAAATATGAATGCAGCTCAAAAAGACAGTGAATTATGTTTTTTTTCTACTAGTACAGACTGATATGCTTAGAAGGATTTTATTCTTTTCTTTTTTTCTGCAATGTTTCTTCTGTGATGTAGTGAGATAAAGTCTTGGAATATTTCTCTTTCAGGCTGTTAGATGTATGAATAGTAAACAAAAAGAAATTAAGTTAGGAGAAAAACATAACAGTGTAGGCAGATTGAGACACAAGGTAAAAGGAAAACTATCTTTCAGGAATTTCCAAAATTACTATACTTTTGTCTCGTTTGAATGATGAAGATTTCACATTATGCTAGAAATGCATAGCATCAGTGGGGTGCTTGACATATTATAAAGCAATGTGCTGCATACTCCTCTGCTACTTAAATGGTTCATTTGCTATTTCACCCATACAGAATTGGAACTATTGTGCCATAGAGCAGTCAGGTACATTTTTATACTTTATTTGAACTGGATCTACTGCTCTTCACTTACATTGTAGAATCTGATCCAGTTGAAGTGCTCCTAAAGGAGAATGGGTGGAACCAATTTCAGTAGAATTTCTCATTCATACTGCTGAAGTCCATGGTCTGTAGTGAGGAAATATAAACTAAATGAAGATTAAAATGCAGCCCAGTAAGGACAGGTAACTGCAGATAAAAAGAAACAAAACAAAAAAAAACATAAATACATGTACAGGTCTACTACTTCAGATCGACTACTAAGTTATTTATGTTAAATAAATTAAGAACCCTTATTTATAAGCTATAGTTTCCATGAAACCTAGATGACACCTGTTCATTTTTTAGACTGATATAATGTATGAATTGGATTGCAGTAAATTATAGTATCACTTTAACTTTTCCTGTTCCTGATTTCCTGGCAAACATACCCAGGGTGACAGTAATGTGGAGTTATTCTTTACTACTTCATGCAGGTTGCAGTAGAGTTGGGTAGCTTGGAGTCAGTGATTTTGGTCATGAGTGGGCAGGGGGTGAAGCCAAGGAGCTGAAACGTAAAGAGTAATATTCCCCTCACACATACACATGCCCTCTCTCCATCTCTCCCTGATAATTCTATTCAAGTACTGCCTGATTTGCTTATATTAAAAGAATATTCTTTTTTCCTATGTTAAAAACCATTGATTACTGTATACCATATTTGTGTCACATAGCACAGCAATGCATAACACATCCTGCTGACAATGAAACGTTAATATACATTCATCAACAAATCAGACTATACATCATAAGGACATCATTGAAAGGGTCAATGTACATAGTCAACACTGTGCTTCTATTGCTTTAATATATAGTGGATGGGCACAAGTAATGACTGAGATGTGAGTGAAAATTGATAATTTGTCAATTTTGCCTCACCGAGTATTAGTCGATTGATGCATTGTATGAAACGTGCTTTGTAATAATATGGATCATTCTTCCTCTAAGGAGGAAGCCCTACGTGATATTCCTCAATATAGGAGCCCTGCTGAATGTGTCAGCCAGAACAAAGAGCCCGCAGTTTATGCTTTCTAGAGTGGTCTCTATTGCATTGCAAAACAATGTGTTGGAGACTTCTAGCATCACAGGGGTTAAGTAACAATTATTTCACTGCAAACACCTTTTTTCAGGAAAATGCATCTACAGAAACTGACTCATTATTTCTCGAGCGGAAAGGAATTGAGCATTGAAAATATAAATCCCCCTGACCAAGTAATAATGGATAATCTCTTAAGATTATATATATAAAGCTTACATGGTGCCACAAATGAGTTATCTATCTATGCACAAATACTTGACTGTTTTACTAAATAGGTTTAAGCAGGATAATGCTGTCTGTGGCTGTAAGCTATAATTGTAAGAGGATAAACAGCATTTTTATGTAACTGAACGGGACATGGTCAAGGAATGCTACACTGCACAAAACAATAGGAGAGCTTTGCCTGCCAAAGAAAAAAAGCTGACCATGCAAATTAATGTGTTTGATCCCTCAGCTAACCAAAAATGTATATCTTTGTCTTCTCAATAAAACCACAAGTCTATTTCCATGGCAATGTTCGTTGTAGTTTCAGTTGGTAAGGAAATTGAATACCAACTTAGGCAAATTTTATGCATGGTCAGAAGCCAATTTTTACACACTGGCTGTTTTTGTGGAATATATTGAATCAAGCCCGTAGAGGCACTAAAACAGTGTATACCAAGTATGTCCTATAAGCGGGAATGTGGTAATCTGAATCCAGCTTATCTCCCATTTCCACTCCTCTATTTCACTCAACCCTTAATAGTACCATAGTCTGAATCAGGGCTTAAAATTTGAAGTCCTTTGCTACTAGCCAGACCTGAAAAGTTACTCGCCACTGCAAGCCATAGCATACCCACCTAGGCTGAATTTCTACTAGCCAGGGCTAAATTTTCACTCGCCATTGGCTAGTGGCGAGTGGAAATTTTGAACCCTGGTCTGAATCATATTATTACCTAAGTATATTCTAGTATAAAACTGAAAAGTCAACAAAAGAAACAACAAATTAACAACACTGGTCTTTGAAAGTTGTAAAAAAGTCAGAATAAAATTTAGAGGAATCAAATATAGCACTGAGATGATAAAAATACAAGGTATGTTAAGTGTACAACCACGAAGCAACAGAGTATCAAATCAGTTGGATCGAGAATCAGTATTTCTCTTTCATCCACTGTGGAACACAGGAACTATGGGGCAATGTATCCTAACACTGGAGGCAGGGCACTCACATTCCCTGGAGGTGGAGTTCTCCTTCTCTACTCCACTTTAATCCACCAGACATGCTCAGATTTCAAGGTGTCCTTTGAACAACTCTTTTAGCTTGCTTTTTTATTTTTATAATTTATAGGGGCTCTTTAGTTGCACTTTAGGTGGACTCCTATTCATTGTTCTTCTGGGCTGGAAATGGACTAGGGTGCAGACTTTTATAGGACCTGGTGTCTGTTTTGGAGATGGCTTGCTGAACCTAGCCCTTTTTCATTCTTTTCTACCTTTGCACCTCATAGGAGCCTGAAGACTGATGAAGATTGTTATATTCAGAGTACACAGGTCCTGTGAATATGCCTTTTCTCTGTTTGTCCCCCTAGCAGCCATAATCTGAGATATGTGGTCCCTTGCCAAACTTGGCACTCTGGCCCAATTCAGCTCTTTCCACCTTCCTGGCTACCGTCATACATCCCAGAGGTGTTTTTTAATTTTATTTTTTCATCTTCATCATCTTCTTCTTATTATTATTATTATTTACTTTTTTGCCATTTTCATTCCAGGACTCCTCTAAAGCATGGGTGCTTGTGACTGCTATCTTGGTTGTAGAGTCTGCTGTTACAGAGCTATCTCCTGTGGCACCATGCGGGCTACAGTACATGTGAAGGCTATGACAGGGCAGATTGGATGCATTTATGAGGGAGGTGGGGAGTCCCTCCCTGCTGCCATAGAGGCACATAAGCATTGGTGGTTTGAGGCCCAAAGCACAATTTTCTTTTTCATGCACGGAACTAATATTTCCTTTGTGGCCTATTTTTTCCCAAGGTCTCAGGGAGAAGAAGAGGTGGAGATACAGGACTCTCCTTCCCTTTCTCTTTGGTGGAGCCACTCATGAGGTAACTATTTTACATCTCTCTCACTCTCTCTCTCACTCTGTCTCTCGATGGTTGACTTTCCTTCCTGGAACTTTAGCTTTAACTCTCAACAGGCAGATATTATTTTCTGTTCTGTGGTTTTCAGTTTTCATTTCCTTGCTATGTTTGAGCACAAGAGAGACATGGGGTAGTCAAGACCACCAGAACTTCAGGGGTTTCTTCAGTAACCCTTTGGACCGGTCTCCCCAGGGATTTCAGTGGTGTCCCTTTTGTTCAGTGACTCCAACACAGTCAACTCCAGACCATTCTTCTCTTGAACAGGAACCTACATGTGTTACAACTAGTGTTGAGCGAGCGTGCTCGGCCGATGCTCGGATCGGCTCGAGCATCGCTCTGCTCGGCACATGGCGGTACTCGTACGAGTACCGCCATGTGCTCGCCCGACATGTTCGGGTGAAGGGGATCTGTGCCGGAAGAGGCACAGATCCGAAGACTCCGCTGGACCACCAGGGACTGGAGGTACGGGGGCATTGCGGAGATGAAGGGGGCATTGCGGAGATGAAGGGGGACATTGTGGAAGAGGGGCATAGACTCTATGCCCCTCTTCCACAATGTCCCCCTTCATCTCCGCTATGCCCCTCTTCCACAATGTCCCCCTTCATCTCCGCTATGCCCCTCTTCCACAATGTCCCCCTTCATCTCCTATGCCATAGAGGAGATGAAGGGGGACATTGTGGAAGAGGGGCATAGCGGAGATGAAGGGGGACATTGTGGAAGAGGGGCATAGAGTCTATGCCCCTCTTCCACAATGTCCCCCTTCATCTCCGCTATGCCCCTCTTCCACAATGTCCCCCTTCATCTCCTCTATGGCATAGGAGATGAAGGGGGACATTGTGGAAGAGGGGCATAGCGGAGATGAAGGGGGACATTGACCAGGCACCCTCCGCTCATCAGAGCAGGGGGTGCCTGGTTTAATGCTCGAGTGCTCCCATGCTTTTCAATGGGGCTCGGGTGCTCGGCCGAGCACTCGAGCCTCAGGGGGTGCTCGGTCAGAGCACCCGAGCACCCGAGCATCGGGGTGCTCGCTCATCATTAGTTACAACTCTTAATTTCATTATGGCTACTATTCCTTCAGCTATCAACCTGCTGAGCAGAAAATGTATCAATCCTTAGTCCTGGAACCAAGTCCACACTGTTCCCCCCAAAAATACTATTTCATCCATTTGAGGGAGTAGGGACTTTCCCTTGTAGCACTGGATTCCTTTGTTGAGGAGAGGGAACTGAGGAGGAGACCATTGCTTCCTCTCTTAACCTTGGTAATTTCTTTGAGGAAGACCCTATTTATATTATTTATATCGCTTCTTCCTAGCATCACTAGAACAGTGGGCTTCCGCCCCCAGCAGTGAAGCCCCCCCCCATTTCTCACCTTTCTAAACACACAGCATTGCTAGTTGCTGACAGGGCTGTCCATGGCCACTCCTCCCACTTCTCACATGACCAGTCCCATCCACTGTTTCCTGGCACAGGAATTTCCTTTGTCATATAAGAAGCAACAATGGAAAAAGCTTTAACCACTTAGTTGCTCGAAAGCTCTCCATCCGTTGCTCTGCAATGAATTGGAGATCTCTCTGGCATTCAAGGGGTTCAATAATAGCCTGTAAAAGGGAAAACAAACTGGTGCAGCAACCTTGAAAGTGCCATTGTCACACCCCAATGCAGAATGTGCATGTGGTCAGCACAGCTGAGGCTCCCCTTGAAATGTTGAGCTTTGGGCAGTTGCATAATCTGCCTATTGGGAAATCTGGTCTTGGTTGCAGAAACAGCTGAATTCAAAGATCAGGCAGATAAATATATAGATTCCCTTCTTAAGTCAAATTTTGCAGCCTCAGGGGCTGCTTTACATCCTGGATTTACTAGAGCCACGCTTTGGGGGAGCAGCTGTCAGATTCTCCTAATGAGAATATACTTCTTTCTGTTTCTAAAATTCTTTATTTTAAGCATACCTCACTGAGGATGCATTTGACACTGCCAAGTTATTTTTCAGTCTTCTAAGAAATATTTTGTCTCTCTACCGTTTGTGAACAAGTAGCTGTTCACCTGGAGCTGGAGAAGGTTATTAGCATTCTACTGGGCAAAAGAGTGCTGTGTTGCCTCAGGTTACCCCAAATGTTCCTCATTTATATAAAAAATGCATGACTTTAGTTCACCTGCTGGTATGTTCCAGGGACTTCCACTTCCTCTGTATACCAGGCTCTCCCTTTCCTAAAATCTAAGCAAGCTTGGAGAGGTGACTCATTTAAAGCCTTGCACCAAAAAGACCTAGGGAAATCTCATAACTTAAGCCAGTTTTCCTATGAATGCTATTGTGGAGGTGTTCTGGGTTTGCCATGCTCACATTAAAGTCTTAAAGGAGAACTAACATCTCCTAATAATAACCCTCACTTCCCTTACTATGGTCACAAATTCATAATGGTTACTATAACCATTGCTGTTGTGCCTTTGATTTAAACCTTCGATTGCCAGAGAGGGATCAAAAGCATTCCAATGCAATTAGTTGACTATATCTAGAGCTGAGATAATATATTCAATCAGTCCTGGATGTACATGAAGACAGACAAGACAGTTTCTGATAGTTATCTCAAAATGAAGCAGACAGGGTGCATTAGCCTATGTAATCTTTCAAGGAGTTCATATGTGGTCAATGCCACCCTGAAAGGGTTGAGATTGCTGTGTGTTTTGAGCAGAGTATGAGGTCTTATGGTCTTGCAAGCAACTGTCCTGTCTGAACACCCATTTGGTCCTTAGAATTAAGAATTAAGATTATCATGAACAGTGAGCAGAGTATGAGGCCTTGTGGTCCTTTTAGCAGGATTGATTTAAATGGTTTCTCATGAACCAAGTGAAAATGGAGAAATTCATATGTGTCATTAGGATTTTTGACCATGGTAAGGTAAACTGGGGTTATTAGGAGGCTCTAGTTCTTTAAAAGATGGCAGAGAGTGCACTCCATTATGCGCTAAAGTGATCAAACTCTCCAGTACATACCATGGGGTGCAGCCACATGATTTAGATATCTGCTAACAAGCACAGTAAAGGAACTGCACTTGGAGATTAATAGATTCCTACCAGTAACTCTTATCATAATTCGGTTCAGGTGACTGATGTATGCACTGGTCTTATGTCATGTAAATTGCTCCAGGTCTGACAGTTGCACATCCATGATACATATTCTCAGTGGAGTCCATAATCATACTTTTTCCTGTATAATATGTTCATTTAAATCAGACATCCATTTTACATGTGAATACATATTCCCATCAATCAGATATTCTCTTGTCTCTTGTAATTCCTTCTGATTTCTTTCAACCCTTCAATGTGATTTTCTGTTCAGATAAGATTTATGGTTTAATTAATTCTGTATCTGTTGGAGGTTTCAATGACTGTGTAAGAATAGGAGCACAATTTGTTCAATTAAAACACTTGGAGAGATGAGTCATAGATGTGAAACTGTCCCAAAGAAGCTCCTTAGATTTCTATCCATTATGTAGACCAGCAGTGAAATGAGTGAAAGTAATGAATGAGTGAAGGTTCTTGTTATTTCAGAAGGACTCACAGGAATCACATCTCTTGGAAGGCTTACACAGCATATGTCACTTTCAGGCAGCTCGTCTTTATGTACCTACCAAAGGTTAGAAAATAGAAACATCAGAAAAATCATACTACACACTTCTTTTCTTCCTTTTCTGAATACAGATGTATATAGAATGAATCTGCAGTTTTCACCAGATACTTATTGAGGCTCATGGATTAACCCCTTAGTGACCGGCTGCGTGCGCACGCGGCCTGCACTTAACACCTGCCAAACTTTTTTTTTCATTCCTTAAAACTATTTCCGGGACGTACATGTACATTCTCTCTCTACCTGGGACATCCTCTCATGACATACATGTACGTCCTCGGGCGGTAAGGGGTTAATCAGAACTTGTGTAATGCTGAAGTAAATCAACTGCACCATAGGGGATGAATGGAAATTCCCATAGATGTAACTAGAGCTTTTTAACCTCTTGAAAGCTAGATGTCCCCACTCATTGTGAAGCAATCCATTGGAGACCTCTCTATCATTCGAATGGTTAACATCCTAATATAAATCAAAGATCATTTCAAAATATTTATTTTTCTCCTATGGTGTTTTTTGGCTTACTCCAGAATTACTCAGTTTATTAGTATAGCTGTCTCACAATTCTATTGCAGTGAATGGAATTTCAGAAGCCTGGTAGAGTAAAAGAGATACCTTTATTTCTTAACTGAGTAGCTCTAGGATGCAAGCTTTCAAGACACTTTAGGTTTCTTCTTCAGACACAGTTAGAATGAAGGCTGAATACAAAATACAGAGAATACTCAAATGCAAATTGTTTTTACATTTAACCCTTTCAGGACCAGAAAGAGGTTTGAAACACAATACTTTACAATGCATTGAGTACCCCCTTTATCCTCAAAGGGTTAAATTTCAATGAAAGGGAAAATCTTATTATCATTGTTAGAAAAATGTATTTCCTAGGCTCTAGTAGAGGTGTTTCTTTAGCTGGTACAAAAATGATTTCCCTTTTGATGTGTGAACAGTTCCAGCAAAGATGGATAAATCTATAGAATGTGTGAGTTAACCCTCTAGACACCAGAGGGAAGCTCAAACCATATTACAATTCAGTGTGCACCCCTCTGGCACCCAAAGGGCCCAAAAAATATTTATTGTGTGCAATGATTTGACATAAATTCCTTGTCATGGTTCAGACCACAGTGCTGAGTTTTAAACTTGATTATCAGTTTATATTTCCATATCTTTCTGTCTCTCCATGTCCTAAAATTGCCCATTAGTACAGTCACTTTGAGATGTTTAGTGCTGTGATCAGTTTTGTAAAAATATTGACCCACTGGGGTGTCTCTTTTGCTTTTCACACTGGACCTATGGGAAATCATGTATTTGTAATGAGCGTTATTACAAAGTATAAGGAACAATTGAATGCTCATTTATACCGAGACATTTCTATCGCTTTAACTTCTTCCACACTCAGAAATTTTCTTTTTCAGTGCTAGAGGAGGTGGGAATTAGCTCTATCCCTACGTGTTTCAGTTACGTCTCCAACACATTTCACTGTAAAATGTTGGTGACCTTGGAAAGAACATGAGACAGTACCAGTGAAAATGAAATGGAGAGGAAAAATGTAGTTAATATATTCAACAATAAAAGAGAATGCGTTTTTGGCTGCATTTTACGAAATATAAATGCTTTATTCAAACAAAATTTTATTTTTTCTGGAACACCCTAATTGCACCATAATGGGCTAATAGAAAAAAAATCGCCAAATAACCATTCACCCAAGTAAGGCTTTTATCTTTCTGTTTTCTAGGATTCAAGGGGTTAAAATCCCAATTTAAATTAATGGAGATTTTTTATTTCATCAAGTGGTTTGCCCCAGAATTACTCCACTTTTTTTTAACCCTTTGAGTGTCAGAGGGGTATAGAATGCATTGCAAAGCAATGTGTTCTGTACCCTTCTGGAACTCAAAGGGTTAATAGATCATTTAACCCTTTGAGTGCCATTGTGTCTCAACTCCTATGGAATTTAATTGATTCATCTTGGATCATGTTGGGCATCTTCCTGAACCCCCTGAATTTTAGAGGCCTTTCATGCTTCGCAAAAAAAAAAAAAATGCATTGGAAGCTTTAGTCTCCAGATGCTGAATGGTTAATGTGTGTTCTACAGAATATAATTAACAGTATGTACATGCTAACAATGATTTCAAGATATCAACCTGTCTTTGTATTTTGGTTCAAACCAATTTTTTTTGTCAAATCACTTGTATAAAAGGTAATTTTTTTCTTCAGCAACCATGCTGTGAACAGATTTCAAGATCTTTTTCTCTAAAGCATGTGTGCTGCCAATAGCTGCAAATAATGGATGAAGTTACATTAGTGTAGAATATCTCGGAGGACACCTGACAGCAAGCTAAATGGTGCCTAAATACTATAACTATCATTAGGAGACCAAGCACAGAAACTCAGAGGTAGACTTGGAAACTGAACAGTAGACAATTGAAGTGTATAGTTGAAACATTTGTGAAGCACTGTTTATCACATGAAAAATACATCAAATATATTATTGTATTCTTGTGAATTATTATTATGTACTTTTTTCCACCCCTTTCACAGAATAGCTGAATGGAAATCTATTAACTCTTAAAGGGATAGTAATACTTCGTTTTATCTTTATTTTATTTTGTAGGCATTAAAAAAACATGAAGAACCATATAAGTCGTATCTCTCAAACCTTTATGGTTTAAGAGATATTCACAAGCAAAGTATTCCCCCCGTTCAGCCAGATCAGAAGGGAGGTGCCCAGGTAGACTGCAGAGAGGGACAATCTTCAATTAAGATAAGGGAAAAAGCTGAAAAACTTGTCAAGGGGGGAAGGGCTTTCATTCTTTTCATACAAAGAAGATTGTCCCCTGCTGTTATCTGTCCGGTCTTACAACCAGATTCACATCTGAGAAGAGATGGCTTACACTAGGAAAAAGGGGCGGGAGGGGGAAACTTTGCTTGTGAATATCTCTTAAACCATAAAGGTTTGAGAGATAAGACTTATATCATTCTTTATATTTTTTTAATGCCTACAAAATAAAATAAAGTTAAAACGAAGTATTACTATCCCTTTAACTCTTATTTAGAGCCAAATAGTGGCCATCTGAAAAAATGGATAAATAATATTCCTTATGGACAATTTTTAAGATTGTGTCGTAATTGTAGCAGAGATAAAGATTTTAATGATCGGGTACTTGATATGAAGACCAGTTTTATAGAAAAGGGTTATAAAGAAAAAATTGTGGATACTGCATATAAGAGGGCAGAAAATAAAGTAAGAACTGATCTTTTAAATGAGATTCGAGGGAAGGATGGTGTACAATGACAAAAAATAACAACAAAAAAAGAAAGAGAGAAATTTGGGAAAAAGAAAACAAATATTTACAATACAGATTCTTTTGTTCTCTTTGTAACAAGATTTAATGGGTCAGCAAACAAGACAGAGAAAATAGTGGAGAAACATTGGGGGATTTTAAAATGTGATCCAATTTTTATCTAAGAAACCAAAAGTTGTATTCAGAAGTGCAAAGAGTTTGAAAAATATGTTGGCACCTAGTCTTTTAAAAAATGGAAAAAAGACCAAGGAGGTGGAATATAAGTAAAAGAGATGTTTTGGTTGCCTCCATAATAGATGTCTTACGTGTAGATTTATATAGGAGACTGATGAATTTAAATCGAATACAGATAAAAAGGTGTATAAAATAAAAAATAGGGTAAATTGTTGTTCAGGATATGTAATTTATTTGTTATGTTGCAAGTGCGGGAAACAGTATGTTGGACGTAATACGGGCAGTTTGAAGGAACACTTTAGGGAACATAGGGCGAATATTATTAAAAAAGTAATAAACATACAGTATCAAGGCACTTTTTGGATTGTCAGAAGGAAAGTATAACAGGTCTGAGAATTTTAGGGATTGAACAGATACCAGTTAGTATAAGGGGTGGTGATAAATTTAAAAAACTTTGCCAGAGAGAATCTTATTGGATTTATACATTGCAAACTATGACCCCCAACGGCATTAATGATGAAATTGATATACATTGTTTTTAATTAAATGTGTATATTTATTTATTTCATTTATTTTTTTATAGGGAATATGCCATGTAACTGGTGATTAATCTTTGGAGTATACTAGATATTAACCCTTGGAGTACAGCTCTGTTTATATTTATATTTATTGATATATATGTATTTATTTTTGATATATTTATTTATTTTTAAAGTTTTTGTACATGATTTATTGTTAATGTCTTTCTATGTATTTGTGGATATTTATATATAGTATATTGTTTTTATTATGATATTATGAATTTTAATTAGTGAAGTTCCAAAGAGTATATAAATGAGTTTTAGTTCAATGAGAGATAGCTCTTGAGCAAGTGCTCTTTACCACGAAACGTACGTTGAGCAAAGCAGAGTAATTTGAGATCAGGATCGGTGAAGGGGTGAGAAGATGGCACCAGATTGAGGCTGGCAACGCAAGGCAGAAGAAACCTGTTGGATTGACGTCACCGGGAGGAGACTGTCTGCCAACAAGTGTGCAGAACGCCGAAAAAGGTGCGAGGAGAACTGACACCCTATCACTGCTGATTTTGACTTACATTTGGCGAGTTTTAATTGAACTTCTAGTGAGTAGATACCCTGAAGGGGGTCTTACTATTTTTTTTTTTTTCATTTGATGGTATAATGTCTTACTATTGTTTTTTTTTCATTTGATGGTATAATAAAGTGCTACACTTAGAGAATTCCCATTTTGCTCTGCTATTCTTTTTATTTCTTCTGCAGTATTACTTTTACTACATGCAAGTGGGCACAGCTTGCTCATAGGATTGAGCATCGGGACTTGAACAATTAATACTAAGACTAAAAAAAAAAATCTCTTTGGGACTTTTCATATGGACTGTTTAAAGTTGGAGAGCTATATATAAATTTTTGTGTTTTAATTTCTTTAGAGGATAACAAATATCTCCTAATAAAAAACAACATACCTTACAATGTCCCAAAAATCCCAGTAATGCTATTTTTTTCACTGGGTTCAAGAGATTACTAAATGTCTTGTCCACTGAGGGGAACATGACTTTTGTGTAACATCTGGCTCCACTGGCTTTAATATTGTAAGACCTGGCTCTGTGTGACCATTCCTGGCCTTCATGCTATCCCACTATCCTTTAATTTCTGGTTAGTAGCACATTCCTGTGCTTGTTCAAAGGGCATCATAGCTAGTTTCAGCATGAGATCTTAACCGAGGGTAGCCTGTAATTCCAGTTCTGATCTTTGCTTTGTTGACTACTCAATTCACCACCTTCACTTAAGCATCCCCTATTCTTGTTTTTAGTATCTGCTGCAAAACTATGTGTGACATCCAGCAGCCAGGTCCTGAAAGAACAATATTCCTTATGCTCTCCAGTCAGAATCAAAAAGGGAAATACTTCGGAACTTCTCCAGCCAGGTTCTTGAATGGCAGTATTTTTCAACCTCTTCAGCTAGATCCCAGAAGGGCAGTGTCAGCCTCTCCAGCCAGGTCCTGGAGAGGGTGGTATTTCACAGACTCTTCAGCCAGGTCCTATGAGCTATACTCCTCAGCATATTCACTATTCTGTTAGGGAGCTTCCCCTCTGGCTTTCTCTTGTATTGCATCCTTCAAGCTCCTGCTACCTCAATCTGCTGCATCTACTGTCCTCTACTGGGATTGAATTACCTTTCCTGTTTTCCTGCAGAACCCGTGTTCTCTGCACTCTGATGCAGTTATCCTGAACAATCATGAGCTCAACCAGTATCTGGCATCCAACCTTGTAGTTGGTATGCTTATCTGCAGCAACATTTGCATCAAAACTATGGTGAGTGGTCATTAACGTTCACAAGCAATTCTATCAAACAGTGTACCCTAGCTTCTTGTGGTAGGATATCAAGGGTTGGATTTATTGTCCATTTTTTCCTTTCAAGTTCAAGTTATGTCCTGTGTAGGACTCTCTAGGATCCTGCATCCTCCAATCTCATAACAAGTTCCTAGCAGGACAACAGGATCTCAAACTCTGCCCATATGTTAATCATAACCCTTTAAGGATCAGATGGGTGTGCAAGGCATTGTCATAAATGCTTTAAGCATCCCCCTGGTTCTCAGATGGGTTAAGAAGCCTCATGTTCTTGCCCTGCTTCTAAAAACAAAAATCTGCCAGTAATTGTCATGTCTGTTTTGGACGATATGACGTACAGGACTTTATGAAGATGTTATCTCTTGAAATTCATAGGAGGTCTTTGGGATTTTCTGGCCATACAAAGGTAAGTGGTGGATATTATTAAGAGATCTTAATTATTCTCTAACAATATGACATACCTAGGTATAGTCATGCACTGAATATCCAGTTTAGGATGATGGACTTACAGGGTAGAGGAGGGTATATATATTTGACCTGGGGTCTGGATATTGGTTGGCAATATACTTGTTTACAGAAAATAAGCACCTACAAGCCAGATACTTGCACTGGGCTTCTGTTCACTGGAATACACTGGACGTGCAAACTATATTGGAGATTGACAAGGCAAGTAGATAGGTTAGCAGCAGTACTCCAGCTAATCCCAGAACTGAGACTCAGTCCTTATAGGTTGGAATTCTTCATACAACAGTCCCTAACATATGCACTGGGCCTTTTATATAAAGGTAAAGTGGTGCAATTCTGGCTCAAGAAAATTGTTCCAAAGGGGACAAATAAAAATTTCCATTGACTTCAATGTAGTCTTTATACCATGGGAAGTGCTAAGCCCTTGAATGCTAGAGATGTCTCACACATTGCTTTGTGAAGTGTTGCAGGCCTTTCTGGCATTCAAGGGGTTAAATACCCCCATTTAAATCTATGGGAATTATGGAGAATTTTTACTTGTCTCCTATGGAGCAGTTGTTTTTTTTCTGGAATTGCCCTGGTATGCCTTAAATATAAAGCTCACTGAGTGCCCAGGTTATAAGGAATGACCCCTCATCGAAGTAAGCAACCCCTCTGTCAAGGATAAATCAAGGGGATTTTCATTTTTCATTTGTTTTCTTCAGAATTTCTTATCTTTAGCTTCCTGAAGGGAGCAATACTGAAACTGTTGTACATTCTCAGTGGTATCAGCACTCTCCCAATGGGATCTACAATATCTAAACGATGGTAAACCAACTTCATGTGATTTTTTTTACCCTGGATTTGTACTGTGAACACATTTGTTAACTCTTTGATTGTTAGAGGGGTAAGCAACGCATTTATGACATTCGTTGAAAAAGGTTCACAACACGGTTGGAGTACAATATCTGTTCACATTATGGATACACCATAACAGTGTTTTCCCTCTAAGTACTTTATTTTACCCATGCAAATTATATACTGTTTTTTTCCAGCACAAGTAGGGCTTTATTTTGATACCACACTTATATGGATAGCCCACCATTTATTTTATTAAAATTAAAGTAAACGCCCACTGCTTTTTCTATTTCATTACATGAGACATATCCTGAGATTTTCCACTCCCAGGAAGTGGAAATGTATCAAAACAATGTTCAATGCAATCAAAGGATTGATACCATTACACTGGAAACAAACTACTATTCCTACAAGACAGGATTGTATCAACAGAGTTAATGACTATGTTATCATGGATTATTACCATGACATAGAGGAGCATTCCGTAAATAGACACATAGAAAACTGGATTGAATGGAATGACTATTCCACTATTAATTATTCTCACATCTGATAAACTGTATGACAGTCAGTTAATGATTGGATTGGGATCTCTCACATTGAAAGACAGATTGGCAGGTTTTATCCATCTTGTGATGATACTCTTGGACGGTGTTTGTGCATTTTTTTTTTAATTTTATTTTATCTCTGCTCTATCCCCCTCCTTTCCTCTTCTTTCTTCTCTTTCTCTCCCTTCTGTCTGCTATTACTTACACCTTCCCTTTGGGAAGGTTATTCACACACATATGATCTTAAATCGAATTATATCTAAAATTTACTTAGGTTTGTTTACTTGTAGATTTCCCCTCTCATTGTTATAATTCATCATTTATTAATAAGCATTGTAGATTGTGAAATTTGAATGAAATGTAAAAAGTATAAATAATTTAGAATTGTAAATGGGATGATTATCCTTTCAACTGATTTTCTTTCTCCCACTATTGTTTATTTGCAGCCTTTATCTTTTCACATTTAATTTTATAAAACTGTTATTAGGGTAATTTAAATATTTGTAATTAGTTGAAAAGCCCATTACACGGGCCACAGTGCCACTGCCAGCCAGTCACAGGGCAGTCATGCACAGTAGAGACTGCTCACACCGCGGCTGATAAAGTGCCAGAGGGTCGTGGTGCAGTCATGGTCAGTAGAGAGTGCCTGCGCCACAGCTGATACAGAGCTGGCTGCTCCTTCAGAGCTCCCCACTCTGAATCAGCCTCATCACGGGCAGTCTCTACTGCGCATGACTGCAGCAAGCACAGCAGTCTCTACTGCGCATGACTGCGTCGTTACAAACTTTCTAGTGAATGATTATATATGATGTTTGAAACTTCTCTATTATTCAATAAAGAGTTTTAAAAAAAATTAAATTAAACGGTAAAAAAAATGTAGACATTTTTTTATTTTTTCTCTTGGGATCATTTGGGCACAATGGATTACATTTTTATGGAGACTACATGAAAGGAATGACCGGTCAGTCATACCTACAAAATGGGCAGTTTTAAGTGGGCACTGTTGCCCCTGATTGAAAATCCTAATGTCCCTCTTTCCCACCCTATTTTCCCATATTTTTAGTGATGAGAATTGGTGGTGTGTGTATAAGTGTACTTCATGGCTCCACAATAATCAAACACCCATTTTTGTTTCTTGAAACTTAGTTTTTTTAATAAAAGCTGTTGTTTTTAAAACAAATGTGTGTTCTGTTTTTTTGTTTTTTTTATTTTAATTTAAAAGTGTCTCTTAGCAGGTCAGAAATGGACCTGCATCCAGCCAGCCTCCAGCAGCAGCAGTGAAGGGGTTAATACCCCCAGCTGCTGCATTTATTTTTTACCACTAGGTGTCTCCTCTCTGCTTCTCTCTCCCTTACTTTGATCATAAGGCAGAGAGAGACACAGATCAGACACAAAGGCAGTGTGCTTGACACCCTGCCTTTTCCAATCTAAATGCCGGTACATGTGATCACTCCTGGAGAGATCATGTGTACCAGCAAAAGAGCCACGGGCTGAAACTGAGAGCTCCGGCACCGGTATTTAAACCAACTGGGATTTTTTTCAGCGTTCCCCTCTGGTCAGCTGGTTTGCCCCAATGTTGCTCCTGTTCTTCTTGAACCTTACTCCAACCTCACTTAATTCTCAGTTAAATGTTACCAGGGGATGTATGAATATGATTTCATGCAATAACAGTGCTGGATTTACATCTCAGACACACATAGCAAAGGATCCCTAGATGCACTTAGCTCCTCCCATGAACATACCCCTTCTCCTCACAAAACCCCACCTTCAATCCCATCCACTGCTCCCTGTTACAGAAAATGCACTTATCTTATAAGAAACAAACACAGATATAATGCTTCTAACCCACTGGTTGTTAGAAAGAGCTCTAGCACTTTGCTTTGCAATACTTTGGAGACCCCGTTATCATCCAAGGGGTTAAATAATAGCCAGTAATGAGATATTTAAAATGGTGCAGGGACATTGATATTCCACTGACCACACTCAGTACACTGAATGTGGGTGTGGCCAGCATAGCTGTGGCAATCCTCAAATCTTGGCCCTGCTTAACTCATCTTGTGCCAGTGGTAGGGGAATGGAAATATGTGCGTGTTTTTTGGAGTTACCTTCCTCTTCACTTTATTTAAAGTGATGTAATAAAGAAATTGTGTACATTTTCTCTATTATCCTGGTTAATGGTAGATACAGAATACAAATAGGAATAGCTTATAGATAAAGATACTTGGGGGGGGACTTTTAACCTAACAGATGAATTTTAATATTCTGTATTACCATATAGACAGTGTTTCATTGATAGAGCCAACTATTTGTAAATTATTTTACATCTACCTCAGGACTTACTGATATGTTATTGATTTAGGTGTTCATAGGTCAACTGTCCATCACAAGAGTGATTGCAGTAAAGCTTGCAGGAGTGGCCAGTAAAAAAGCTCAGTGTTGACCGACAGCTCTTTTTCCCAAGGGGTTCTATGGCCATGAAGGTATATTAGTTTTACATGTGTTACCAAACAAGTGCACCAGTGGGATTTTCAGAATTGTTCATTAAGACAGTGTAAAGACAACTGAGAACTGTTTGATCTGAGAGAGTGAATGTATTAGCCACTCATTTAATAGATGGCAGACCCTGCTTATAAGTCCTCTCTTACTGTATGGGTCATTCATCAGAAAAATAGAGAGAGATAACATGCCAGGTAATGTGTTATTCCAATGCACTTCTGCTTCTGATGACTATAATTTACCAAGTCTACCACTAGATTTCACAATCTTTTGGGTAGAGTCTCCATTTTGGTGTTAACGCCTGAAAAGGCAAAGTAATAATTACTATGTCAGTAGTTTCAATTTTACCCAGTAAAGATGCAGTAAAGACACCACAGCGTGATGATACTTAAATTGACTTGAATGGGAATGACTTGAATGAGACTTAAATGAATCCCATTTAAAAGGCCAGTGTCTCCTAGAACAGAACTGTTCTCCTTCCTATAATGCACACATCTGTTTTTATTTTGTTTTTGTTATGAAGTCTCTTAATCTAAAAAAAAAAAATCAGCTTATCAAGTAGTTGGCATCGCTTTGCTAGTGGAAAAGTATATGTGTATCTGTGTTTACAGCTTGCTATACGATCTGCCAGCCTAAAGCTGTTGGATGGGCATGATAGATCTATGTGGCACTTCTCATTGATGAATAAGCAAGTATCAGATACAATCTGCCCATTGATAAATTGTTGCAATAAAAATCATAGAATTTCTTTGTACATTCAAACAGAGAAACGCCTTCAACTCAGTAAGCGATCATTAGCTTGGTGTCGATGACTCCAAGCAGGGATGCATCCACCAACATAATATATAAAATTTAAAATAAGGTGTCCACACTTACTGCAAGCAGAAGTTCTATGCGCGTATATTGTGATTTGCATAAGTTATCTCACTTGCATGTGAGAATGTCTGCTTGCAGTGAGTGAAGACTTTAAAAGAATGATGAGAGGAAAGGTTAACCTTTTTTTCTAAAGCTAATGAAATCCAGTTGAGATCCGGGTGATATTTTCTCCACCATCTTCTTCATCCAAATAAGAGGCAATTTGTGAATCAAACTGTTATATTATAACCCCTATCATACAAAGTCACCATTTAGATATTGTAGTCCAGAAATAGCTGGAACACAGGTTACATACCCTTGGTTAACCCTTTTGAGTGCCAGATGTGTTGTGTACCCTGCTGGCACTCAAAGGTTTAATGTAAGACATATATATATCTGGACATCATCAGATTAACCGAAATAATTTTGGTCTGTTAACTATTCAAACTTAAACAACAATATGAAAGGCAGATTTCAAACAAAACCTGATTACTGCTGTTCTAGAAAGAATTAGTCATAGAGCCAAACAATGTGTTCCGCCTTTTGAAAATGCACAATAATATTGTATTTCACTTTGAACTTTCAGGGAGACCCCATTACAATAAGGCCACTGCAGCAAAATGGGATAGACATCTACATTAGTTGCCTGGCAACCACTGTACATTGTAAGCATTGTTTTGAAGTGGTAAAAGTCTAGTCTGTGAATTAAAGTGTATGATGGAAAATTCACTTTATATGTTCTTCACTAAGAACCTAGGCATAATCTATGTCTCTAAAATGTACTAGCATATAAAAGTTGAATATACAATGTAATTGATGTTTTCAGTGGAGCTTATTAAGAGCTTTGCCCTTTACATTTATTTTCCGTTATAATTTGACAATATACTTTGTCAGTATAACTCGAGGTTGTCCAGGGTAGGTACAGGTGAGTTAATCAGTGGCTCATTCATTTCACTGACCAACTTGTACTCAAGCAGAGAGATTCTCACATCCCGTCCTGTTGGTAGCCCTTGAGGACTGAACTTAGAGAATCCCTCGTGTAACTTGTTTCTCAGGAGGAAGTCATGTTTTTGCACTCATGTTTGCAGTCTCCTACCAGGAGTTTTACCAGCTTTTTAAAGATCACTCTGCTCCCCCAAGATTTTTGACGACTGCTCCCCTGAGATTTTTGACCACTTCTCAGGGTTCAGGGTAGTAGATGCTGTGGTTGAGGTGAGTATTTGTTGGTGGTGGGGCAATGCAGTGCAGCTTTATCACTAAGATCAAACCAAGTGGATGAAATGCACAAAGAAGGTGGCGCAATGCTGGAACAAACCAACTGCACAGTAGGATACAAACACAAATTCTCATTGATTTAACTGGGAATTTTACCCATCTGAATGCTATAGAGGTCTCAAATGCATTGCAAAGCAACACTTGGGAGACCGCTCAAGTTCAGGAGATTAAAAGCTCAGTTTAAATCAATGCCAATTCTAGATTTTTGATAATGCAGTTGGTTTTCTCCAGAATTGCTCCAGTTTTTCTTTTAACCCAACCCTTTGAATGCCAGGAGGTGTGGAATGCATTGCTTTGTATTCAAAAGGATAAAGTATTACAGCATCAATACCATTTTCCATTTTTTTAATGGGAGAATTAACCCATTGAATGCAAGAGAGGTCTATACCACATTACTCGCAACTTCTCTATCATTAAAGGGGTTAAAAATCCCATTTAAATCAATGAAAAGTTTGGGAATTGTTACCTGTTTCCTATGGTGCAGTTGGCTTAGCACTAATTTGCTCTACTTCCTTTGTGTGTATAGCACCTTCCTGTTTTTGCTTGATATCACATGAGACTAGAGTGGCAGTAAATCAATACAGTAAGAAATTACCTCTTTGAGTGCCAGAGAGGTACCCAATGCATTGCACTGGGGTTATACACACTTACATACCTTTTACGTCATGCTAGCCTTTGCACAAATTATTTATTTGTTTTCTTGAGGTCTACAATCTAGTCTTACATATGTTCTGTGTGTGTGTATGTGGGGGTTCCCATCTATACCCATTAACTGTTTGAGTGCCAACCCCACTGGCTCTCAAACAGTTAAAATAGCAATCTTGCTAGGTATCTCAGAAGTAGTTTTGTTTATTTCATCTGTTAATTGGCCTAATATAAGATATTAGCCTTTCTGAATAGAAGAGCAGTGGGAACTAATCTCAATACATTAACCCTTTCAGTGCCAGAGGGATACGGAAGGGGTACACAATGCATTATGGCACTCAAATGGTTAAAATAGCAATCTTGATGGGTATCTCAGAAGTGGTTTTGTTTTTTATCTGTTAATATGCCTAAGATATTAGCCATTCTGAATAGAAGAGCAGTGGGAACTAATCTCAGTATATTAACAGTGCTTATAAAAATATTAACCAAATTGTGTTTATATAAGATAGTTTACATAGACATTAAAATGCAAGATTAGGATTAGATTTCATGGATATAAATAACTAAATTCTACAGGCTCTATCTGGAAGTATATGATCTTTAAATTATATAACCCAATTTCTTTTTTTTTGTGTTAATGTCCCTTTAAATATTGAACCGGTGCTGGTTTGAGAAGTTATGTGTCATTGATAAGAAAAAAGTTTTTGCATCTCTGATCTAAATTTAAAGTCAATTATAAACAAGCATTTTTAGACTGAAATGTTCATAAATAATAGTATTAATTTCCATAGCTATTTGATCTGTGGAGTGTGTGGAGAGGAGAAGGAAGGCAGCAAGTGCCTTAGGTCGCTTGATTGCCTATTGTGTTCATTTTAGAGGGCGTATCCTCCGAAGGGCTAAAAATGGGGAGGGTTTGTCATCTCGTGTCTGCACATCTAATAAGGATTTAAAACTGCAGGTATATGTGTTCAATCTCATCCTATATAATAATTTGCTAAAACGTGTGTAACGATGCAGTCATGTGCAGTAGAGACTACCAGTGATGAGGCTGATACAGAGCCTGTATGTTTGTCAGAAGCCATCATGCGCAGTAGAGACTTCCCGAACACACAGAATGCTGAGAGTTCTGTGCTGGGAGCATTCTGTGCTTTTGGGCAGTCTCTACAGTGCATGACTGCGTCGGCGGCAGGACGCAGAGCAGGACCAGCTTCTTAACCCTTTGAGTGCCAGAGAGGTAAGGCCTTCTGGTAAATAAGATATTCATTCCTGAGTATGGAGAACTGTGAGATATAGCGAACTGTAATTTGTAGCTGCAAATCAGCAGTATGAGGGAGGCAAGCTGGTTTCTGTTAGCTCTAACAGTATCAGACCTTTGTGCATGTGGCGAATAGCCATACTAATATATAAGCACATCGTCAGGTATATGAAACTGACTTATTACAGTAGATTTCAAAAATACATATGAGCCATTGGTGGAGTAGACCCTGAAGTATTGAAACCTGGTTATCAAATGGAGAAGAGATAAGATGGAGAAGGGAACTTTGTCTTCTGGAGTCCTGTAGTGCCGCTGTGGGATATAAATTACGTGATTTGCTTCAAAAAAGGGGTGAGGGTAACTCGTGAGTAGGGCAGCACTTAACAGATGTGTGACAAAAGTGGGCGGGAAGTGGGAGGAACTGTGTGGGGAAGGAGGAGAAGAGGGCAGAAAATGGGAGGAACAGGGAAGGAAGGAGCACAAGTGGGCAGAGTTTCTTATGAAACTCCCCACCCCCAGAGAATCAGTGTCTGTCCCGGTAATCAGCTGCAAAAACTGTAGTCTCAGGGGCAGATCTGGAGAGTTCCCAAATATGCCTGGGGCCTTTAATAAGTGACTTTGTACATTTTCTGGTATTTTGTACACAAAGAATAAGGTTACCTGGTACTTTTCATTTTAGCAATTCACCTCTGATTATATCTGAACTCCGCCAGGAATAAAATCCACAGATGATTTGCTGAACACTAATTCTTACCACCAAATTAAACAGCTGTGTAAAGGTGCTGGTGACTGACAAATGACTGAGGTTTTGCAATGTGTTTTAGATACCTCTAGCATCTGGGGGTTGATGTGCACTTTATTGCCTGTCACGAGAGTAGTCACATCTTAGCTATGCAAAGTTGTAGGTTTGGATTATAGGTATAAGCGTTTATGTGTATAATGGAGTCAGCCTTGTTTTCTCAGAACTGGCTCACCAAATATAAATACAAAAGCACTAAATTCTAGCCACTACTTGCTAAAGACAACAAGAATAGGAGAGATCCACAATAAGTTGTATTGTCCCCCAAACCCTCTGTATCTAAAGTGGCAGAAAGAAAAATCTAAAAATCTTCATGGGTTGTAAGGTTAAATGAAAATGACCAGTGCACATTGTGCTGAAATATAAAACAGTGCAATTTTCTAAGAGTGGACCTGTCACTTTAAGATGTTTTATCATTAAAACAATTAAAATCAGTCGATAGAGGATAATGCCAATGAGTCATTACTGGTGAATTGATATACTTGCCTCACTGCACTCCGAATTAATCTAGCAGAGCCCACACATTGAAGACATCCTATATAATAATTTGCTAAGGATGTTTGTCAGAAGCGTAGTGTGCAGTAGAGATGGCTGCACACGCTGCAGTCATGCGCAGTAGAGACTGCCAGCGCCGCGTCTGATATGGAGCAGGGCTGCCGCAGCTCAGGCAGTCCCTACTGTGCATGACTGCACCGTGGCCAGTGGCCAATGACGACAGGATCCGGCCACCAGCTGGGTGGCACTGTGGCCCATGTACACGGGCTCTCAACTAGTCTCTAATAACATAGCAAGAGATAAGTTTGGCCTGAGACAGAACTAATAAGTACATAGTGTAAATAATTAGCATAAAGTGTCACTCTTTGCCACTAACACACAAGTTAATGTCGCAAAAGCTATTTATTTTAAAGAAAAATGATTAATACAACATACAGTCATATTGTAATTCGCTGTTCAACAAACTAAACTTTTCTTAAGGAGACAAATTATCAATTGCACCTATTTATAAAGGTGGAACACTATCTTTTCATTCATTGTTACAATCTTAACCTTTTGTGTGGAAGAGCGGTATCAAATTGTGCTGCAATGCGTTGGATACCTCACTTGCTCTCAAAGGGTTAAAACAAACAAACAAGAAACCAAAAAACAATCAATGAACCCCTTGAGTGCTAGTGAGATCTCGAAAGTATTGTTTTCAGGGCCTGATTTTACAATAGGCAGAGTTGGCACCTGTCTAGACCTCCAAATTATAAGGGGCACCTCAGCAAGGCTGGCCACACCTACATTCTGAAATGTAGGTGTGGCCAGAGACACCTTGAAGTCCTTTCAGCAATTTCCCTTTTACAACTATTATTTAACCCTTTGGATGTTAGAGAGATGCCCAACACATAATGGAGCAATGCGTTTGACATCTCTCTAGCAACCAAGGGGTTAAACTTTTTTCTGTTCTTGTTTGTTATAGGCCAAGGGTATTTTCTGTGCTAGGAAACAGTGAATGGAACTCGGGGTGGAGTTATGTGAGGAGTGGGGGAGTGGAATGGGTGGAGCTAAGGGCACTTTGAGAGCCTTGCCTAGAGATGCATTGACTGTAAATCCGACCCTGATTGCTTTGCCATACAATGAACACTGCTCAGGCATCCAAAAGGTTACTAAAATATAAGAGAATTATACCAATTTTATGCGGTTGTTTGGATTATCAAAATGCACTCTACAGTCTGGCAGCATTACAGGCATTTTTATCAAAGCAGTAGTAGAATAATTCTATGATACATTAACTCTACTATACTGTATATATCAAAGCAAAATCCCATTATTTCAATGTGGCTGTTTCTTTGATGGATATGATGCAGTCATTTTATAATTCAAACTGTAGCCCATTTTAGTCTGAAAATGATACCAGTGAAACTAATGTACCAAAAAAGAAACAGAGCTAACCAACTGCACTCATAGGGGGACAAGTAAAATGACCCTTGATATAAACTGTGTTTTAACCCCTTAGTGACCGGCCTCACGCACACACGGTCGGCACTTAATGCCCGCCAAACTTTTTTTTTATTTTTTAAAAAGAATCCGGAGTCCCTGAGTGGCGTGCAGCCGCAAGCGGACCCGGATTTCCGGGACGTACATGTACGTCCTCTGTCCACAATGGACATCCACTCGGGACGTAGATGTACGTCCTCGGGCAGTAAGGGGTTAATCCATTGAAGGCTAGAGAGCTCTCCGAGGCATTGCAAAGCAGTACATTTTAGATCTCTCTGTCATTAAAGGGGTTAAAAGAGACATTTAAATGAATGAGTATGTTTCTGTGTTTTTCACAATACAGATGGTTTGCTTCAGATTTGCTTTTGTACACAAGGCCCATAGAAGCTTATGAGCTAACAAGATTTGGAGTAATTCAAACCAATGAACATTTTTTAACTTTATTTGTGTCTTATGTTATAGTTGGTTTGTTCCAGAATTGATCAAGTTCATTTTAGTACATTAGTCTCCATGAGGATAATTTAGGCCTGGATTATATTGTAGCTGATCATAACAGCAATGGTTTTATCTACAAATTTTTCCTTAGGCTTTAGTGGAAATCTATTAGATGAAACAATTGATTGCACTGCAATCAACTGCAATGTAATCTAGGCCTTAACACTTTGAGTACCAAAGGGGTATGTAACGCACTGCGAAGCAATGCGTTGCATACCCCTCTGGTACTCAAAGGGTTAATTTACAAAAGGAGTGCAATTCTAGAACAACCCTACAATTACCGTACAAATTCCACACGTTTCCATTGAAAAAATTGCAAGTATTCATTTCATTCTAGTCACTGTTTGGATTCTCTTATATATTTCAGCTCATCAGTCATCGGATTCATATATCATTATTCGTCATAATTTAACTCATTCATCACTTGTCTATATTGAATTGAGTTTCTAATTTTCATTTAGAGATATTCATTTATCACTGATGTTTATTCCATTCCATTTCACTTTGAATCTCTTCATTTCACATTTTTTGGATTGACTACACTAATATTATGTATTTATGACTTTTGCATTGTTTTGTATGTTATACTTTGGTATGGGTTATTATATCTGTAGAGGTATATTGTTTTGATTACCAGCATAGGATTTATAGATATACATTTATAACTGGGGTGGCTGTCCATATATGTGTTGCTGTGTGGCCTGAGCGTTGAGCTGGACTTTACTGAGTAATAGAAGTGAAGGACACTGGGAGGTACGGATAATATGACCATACCAAATATGGTGATACAAGCCATCTCATTTATACAAATATATCTATATTATTTAATATATTTAGTATACATTGGATGACAGCTGATGTTAGACACTAGTAGATGTGCATAGCAGGATACATCTTCCTTTCAACAAAAAATGATGTGTGATGTGCTTTTGTATTTTACATTTTATTTTTCATTTTAGTGTTTTTGATTATTTTAATAAATCTTCACTTTTGGTACATACTATTGTATAGTATATATTTTCCTTGGTACATACTATTGTATAGCATATATTTTCCTTGAGGTCAGACTGATTATTATAATAGAAGGGAACGTCAGCTTTTTTTTACATTTTATATGTTTTTTTCCTGTCTGTACTATATAGTGGTGGCATTTTTACAGAGATCAGCCCATACCAAAAGATTGGGGACACAAAAAGGAGGTTTATTTTCTTCTTTTAAATGGGGTTTTTAACACCTTGGGGTAGAAGCACCAAGGTGTAATGAAGAGCTGATAAAGCGGAGATGACTTCTCCAGTGATATCACTTCTCCAGTTATTATGTTATTCCATGGAGCCTATGCACTAATAGTTTTCAAGTGGGAGATATCTTAGTACATTGGTTCCATAAAATAACAAAGTACTTTTAAAAAAAATTATATAATTGGAGAAGTTATCTTCTCTTTATCACCTCCTTATAACACCTTAGTGCATAACCCCACCTCCTTAAATTCTAGAGGTCTCCAGTGTATTGTTCTGCAATTCCTTGAAGACCTATAGCATTCAGTGAGTTACAATCCACATATAAATCTGCCCCACTGGGTATATCTGACTATAATTATGCATGATGTAGGAACTAAGAGTGTTCATTGACTGCAATTGGCTTGTTCACACTCAGTGACTCTTTGCAAAACAGCCCACTCTCAAACCTCACATAAAGCATCCTATTTAGTATTTGGCCCTGATGATTTACATAAGAATTGTCTTAACGCTTTTGCGATGACTACAAAGGTATTGGATATTAAAAAAATACAAGAACGAAAAAGGGAAAAAAAAAAAAAAAAAGCGCTCCCCAGGCTTCTCTCTTTATCATTTTTGTCAGATTGTCCAGCTCCGACCGGTTTACTTAATGGGGCTGAATTGACCAGTTACCTATGAAACAGTTACCATAGAGACATATGTACTCACCCCCTGTTGGTTCTAATTTTTTTAGTTTCTCCTTAGAAACTTCGGAGTAATTTACACTAGGAAGCAGGAAGAAGGTGCTTGTTTTTCCCTATCAACTTTTTAAAGACTGCCCCAGATTTTTGCAAATCATCCCTTGTAGTTTCTGCTGTTCTATATTCTTTTTTGAGAGCACATTTAATATTTAAAGCTATAAAATTCTCAGCAAAAAACATATATCTCAAAAAATATAAAAAAATCAACAGCTAAACTGCTTTAAAGGGATAGGAAAACTTCATTTTATCTTTATTTTATTTTGTAGGCATTAAAAAAACATGATGAATTATATAAATCTTATCTCTCAAACCTTTATGGTTTGAGAGATATTCACAAGCAAAGTTTCCCCTCACTGACAAAACGGTCAAGTCTGCCATCTAGCTGTCAGATTTGGAATCCGGTCCGCGGATCAACTGGTGGCTCTTCAGCAGAGCCGAGATCGCAAGCTATAAAAATAACTATTTCATTGGAAGGGTCTTAAAAGTGTGCTTGCAAACCAGGCACACTTTGTAGACTATTCGAATTAAGTAGTTCTTATATCTCACGATCTTTGCTCTGCTGTAGAGCCACAGCTGGTCCACGTACCGGATTCCAAATCTGACAGCTAGATGGCAGACTTGACCATTTTGGTCAGTGAGGGGAAACTTTGCTTGTGAATATCTCTCAAACCATAAAGGTTTGAGAGATAAGACTTATATTGTTCTTCATGTTTTTTAATGTCTACAAAATAAAGATAAAACGAAGTATTACTATCCCTTTAAGTCCTGTTCACATGCTTTTCTGATTCTTTTGCCAACATTTGCATGTAAGGGGTAGGGTGCTGGAAGAGGCATTTGTGAGAAAGAGACATGGGATTTGTGAGTGAAAAGAGCTATCTTACAGTCTTGGTTTCTCTATGATGGAAACTAGGACTGAGCGGAACTTCTTGCATTGGGAGGTAAGTTATAGGTAAAGGTCACTTTTTGTGTTCCAGAACTACTTTTCCTTTAACCGTTCTGCAAATATGCACCAATTTCTTTAATTTAAACTTTTAAAAACTGAAATTTGGATGAATTAGTTACGTTCTGTTCATTGAACTAGTATAGGAAGTACAGTGCTTTTTAGACATCCAAGGTGCGTGCTCCTTCGTTTCTCTGTGAATGTGCTTCGGTGATTGGTAGGGCCCCTTTTTTCCCTGAGGGCACAAAATACCCCTTTCCTTCCTCTCCTTAATCTTTTCCTGGAGTCTTCAGGTTTGGAGTCTCTACTCCAGGGGCACTCTTTTAGACCTTGCTCCAGAAAGCGAAACCTCTGCAATGTTTGGGAGAGGTGATAGCCAAAAGTGGAAAATTATTTAATCTTACTGTTATTTTCCTTTCCTGGTCACGACAAAGCAGGGTTAACAAAAGGGTTAAGCTTCCATCCTAAGCTGACAGGAAACAGATCCCAAAAGTTATAAATTAAGCACCCCTCCCCCTACACAGGTGTTTGAAGTTATCACGCCGAGTCATAGGGAGGGAAGTAGGTAAACGCTGCTTCGTTGTGGACACAAAAGAAAAATAACGGTAAACTAAAATCATTTCCCACTTTCCTGGTCACTCCTCAGAACCATTCACAAAAGGGTGAATACCAAAGCGTACCAAACCCCCTCTACTAGACACCTAGTTCCAGGCACGGACATCTAGGAAATAGTGTTGGATGAAAGTAGAACCCGAGGCCAGATTGCTGCCTTACAGATGTCATCTGAAGAAACTTTTGCCTCTGCTGCCCATGAAGTAGTATCACGGTCCCCGTGATTCCCTGACAATCCCTGTGATGATACCTGTGCATTGGAGGAGGCTGATTGGCCCGTCCAGGATGTTCCTTTATATACTGGGTCTATGGCACCTGTCAGATGCCCTTTCGTGGTGTTCCTGATCCTGCGCATTTGTTGCTGTGTTCCTGCATTCCTGTGTACCGACTCGGCTCGTCTGACCATTCTGCTGTTCCTGTTCGTGATTGACCCAGTTCCAGCTGACGTTCCTGCTCCATGATTGACCCGGCTCTGGCTGACGTTCCTGCTCCGTGATTGACCCAGCTCTGGCTGACGTTCCTGCTTGTGATTGACCTGGCTCTGGCTGACGTTCCTGCTTCGTGATTGACCCAGTTCCGGCTGACGCTCCTGCTCCGTGATTGTTTCCTGTGTTCCCATGAGATCTCAGTTGCCTACCGGTGACATTCTGAACTGTGCTGATAGTATCGCTCTGACTAATCACTTCTCTGCTAGCTGAGCTGTTGCCTCCGTTCCTAAGCCTGTCTGCTTGGGTCTTGCTGAGCTGTTGCCTCCGTTACCGAGCCAGTCTGCATAGCCTTGCTGAGCTGTTGCCTCTGTTACCGAGCCAGTCTGCATAGCCTTGCTGAGCTGTTGCCTCCGTTATCGAACCTGTCAGATACCCTTGCTGTGCTGGTTGCCTCCGATATTGAACCTGTATCTGTACACTTGCCAAGCCTGTTGTGTTCCATCCAAGCCATTTAACACTTACCGAGCCTGTGCCTTATTGACCGAGCCTATCCGTTAAACACTAGCAGAGCAGTTTCCATTCCGGTGCTCGTTCAGTTCCGTGGTTGCACCGCCTGGTGCTAGTGGGCATTCTGTTAGCTCTTGCAGTGTGTTGCTCCGTGACGGCACCGGAAGGGTGTCTTGGCTCTGGTCCCCAAGTGCTCACTGTGTTACGCTATCTATCTCACTACCAGTGCGTTGGCTCTCAGATCGCTTGTGCAGTGTTTCTCCATTGTGGCACCCAAGGGGTGTTCTTGGCTCTGGTCCCGTTGGCACACTCAGGGTTTCTTCCATTGAGAGAACTAAGGGCGTTCCAGGTTCTGGTCCCATTAGCTCCAGCAGTGGCTTTCCTCCGTTATATCACCCTAAAGAGGTATTGGCTCAGCTCTGGTCAGTCTTTGCTGTATCATTGGGCGTCCTATTGTACAGCTATCTGAGAGTGATTCAGTTCAGTCGCCTACTGCACCTTCCTTGCTCTATCTAGAGACTGATAATACCTGCTGGGCGTTGGCTAATTACCATGACAGAGACTGATCAGTTGCTCTAAGCATTAACCCTTGTTCCTACATTTATTCTGATCATTACTGTTTGCTCCTATATATTTGGGCCTGTATTTCTGTCATTACCCGTTTATACCTGTCCTGGCCCCCAGGGGTGCTGTTCTTTAATTTTATTTCAATAAAACTGTGTTTTTGCTTTTAACCTTTGTCTGAGAGTCAGAAAACCGTAACAAGTAGCTACTACTTGGAAAGAATGCACCTTGAGACCTGCGAGCACTGGCAAACCTTTAGTTTGATAGGCCTTAGAGATAGTAGAGACAGTCCATCTAGAGACAGTAGATTTAGAGACTGGAAGCCCTTGTCTTTGACCAGAAGGGACAATAAACAACCTGGGTTCTGGAAACAAAGGTTCTCAAACATCTAACCACGTCTAGGTTGACATTCTGGCTTATCACCATTAGAGATGTCAGAAGCAAAGGCAGGTAGGACGATATCTTGGGACAGGTAAAAAGGAGACACAACCTTAGGAAGAAATTCCGGAACTGGCTTCAGGGTCAGGAAGTCTTGACTGAACTGAATGAAGGGCTCTAGGACCGATAATGCTTGCAATTCTGAGACTCTTTTTGCAGAGGTTATTCTAGAAGGCTGTTTTCAAAGAAAGAATTAGATGTCATCTAATGGCTCAAAAGGCTTGACAGACAAGGCATCTAGAACCAAAGGGAGATCTCAGGATGGAGAGCTCTTACATAGAGGGGGACACATCCTCTTAAGGGCTCTGATGAAACAAATGACTAAGTCCTGTTTGGGTCATTTCGTCCCAGTAATCTCAGAGACTGCTAACACATGTACCTTTAAAGTTTAGGACTCAGTCCACGGTAAAAGCCCTTCATTGGAAAGTCTACACTCTCATAGCCCTTGAGATGGAGGTTAGAGCTACAGCAGGCTAGAGCAATAGACATGAACAATCATTGTAGGTCATTTTGTAGTCTTCTATCCAAGGGATACCTGAAGGAGGCAGCTTCTTCAATTGGCAGGGTGTATTTTTGGCCCATGCACACCACAGCTGCATCCACCTTAGGTGGCGTATGCCAGATCTTATAATATTTAACCGAGAACGGATACATTTTAAGCATGCATTGAGTGGTTTTAACTCTCCTGTCACATTTATGCCATTCTTTCACAATTAGAGCTTTAATTATTGAGTGAAGAGGGAAAGAGGTTGATCTCTTCTTTAAAGATGAAATCAATCCTTCACCAGGGTTTTTCTCTTGAGATCCTTGCAGATGCAAGGTCTGACGAATAGCATTAACTAAAGGTTCCAGTAGGGCTACATTGAAACCAGTGAGCTCTTCCATATCCTCCTCATCCTCTGCAGAGTCTCCAGAGTCTCTGGAGTCTTTCATGTCCAGCTCAGATTCATCAGAAAAAGAGACTTCAACCCTGTCCCATGCACTCTTCTTTGGGAGGAGGTGGGAAGTGTCCTGAATACCCTGCACCACTGCTGCTGAATGGTAGAGGAAATGTCAAAGGAAGTAGAAGGGGCTTCAGATGCTAATTACAGCCACCATGCATGGCAGATCTTCTTGCCTTCTATTGACTCATTATTGCAGGAAAAACAAGGTCTGGGCAAGGAAAGAAAAGAGGAAGCATCAGATCTAGCCAGGCTGGAAAGATAAGCAAATAGTCCCATCAGCCAACTTATCACTCTTTTTTAAGAAAAAAATGTTTCAAACTAACTTACCATAAAATATGACTTACCCTATTGCCTTGGGTTGTGCTGTATTTACAGCAGTATCCAGGTCCATAGCTTCTGCATGCTGGAAATCAAGAAGGTACCAGCAAAAGTTAAGTGCACAGAACACGTTAAGAGAAAAAGCAAGCAAGATCCCATGAAGGACACAAACCAGAAATTGAGACGCAAGGAAGCAGGGCATCACCTGAGGAAAATATGCCAACAATGGAATGATTGAAAAAGAGAATACTGATACATAACTGTTTAAATAGCTTGCCAAAGGAAATGGAAGGCATAAAGATTCTCAAGGATGCTGGGAAAGAGAGAAGAGACTGGGACATTCAATGCACATGCCCAGAAAATCAATAAGCAGATGCGCATGCCCAGAGATGTGGGTGCCATCTTGGGGTTGGCTAACATTGACATGAGAGGGAGATTGGTACAACATCATGCAGCTTCCATCCCCAGCTGCTTCCTCTAGGATGACGGAGGATACAGGACCACATAGCCAACAACACGCGCTCAGCACCAAGAGGAGAAGAGATGTAAAAACAAGGGAGATGAGCATATAACAAGAGAGGCAACAAAGAAGCGCCATAGGCAAATGCCCCCACTGCATAATGGGGTCTCCCATGCCGTCCAGACTGTCTACGTGGAGTAAACAGAAAGCTCCAGACTGCCAGGGAGTGAGGGACTTGGCACCGATGTTAGGTCTTAACCAAGCCCAAAATAATTCAAAAAGAAAAATTGGCCAAAAGCTGAGAAAAGAAATGAATGTTTCCATCCGCAGCTGTGGCAGTAAACAGAAAAAGACACCTGTGTAGGGGAAGGGGAGCTTAATTTATAATTTTTGGGATCTGTTTCCTGTCAGCTGAGGATGGAAGCTTAACCCTTTCATGAATGCTGCTGAGGAGTGACCAGGAAAGGCAAATTAACCTTACTCTCCCATGTGAAAAGCACCATAACCCAGCACAGGTCATTTCACATCACCCATGTGAAAAGGGCCTTACAGATATAGTTGGCAAAGTCAGATGGATAAGAAAATCAATAAAGGAAAAACAAGCAAAAATACCATAAGCAGCAACATATTCTCTTCTTACACTCTCTTTCTCTGATGCAACATTCATTCTAAAGTGACCACTTTCCAAAACATAAGTGATGATATAGTAAAAGCATAGTTCTTCAGTCTATATTAAAAACTGCCTATACCCTAGATTAGACATGTCAAACCCAAATACATACATCTGGTGTTGGCTTCTCTTGTTCAGAAAGGAATTGCCTGGCACTTCGTGGCTGGACTGCTGTTTTGGCAGGACCAGTATGATGTGCTTTAGGATATTTCCTCTCTGTGAAAGGAACTAGTGGGCTAAAAGAGACTGCACCCTGGGTAGGACACCACTCCTAGAGAGCCTGCAAATTTATATTGCAGGCTTGATCCCAGTTGAGCGTATATGACTTACAATTTACATATGCAAATTATTATTGAGATTGGTCACCCCAAGGGTACTAGTGAAATCAAGCAGTGGACCCCTTGCTCACAGTGCCTAGTGAGATCAGCTACACCTCACCGATGTCTCCCAACAAGGCAGAAACATACATCTATATGTTTGGGGTTGGCTGCTTCTCTTGTTCAGAGAGGAGCTCCCTGTCACTTTGTGGCTGGGCTGGCAGGACTAGTATGATATTTCCTCTCTGTGAAAGGTACTAGTGGGATAAAAGAGACTGCAATCTTAGTAGGACAGCACACCTATAGAGCCTGCAAATTTATATTCAGCATCTCTGATTTCCAGTTCACCAACTCAAATACAGTGGAGGGCCAGATAATCAACATTTTTCTCCATGATAGATGACAACATTGGCTGCTAGGGCCAATGTATCATATGCAAAGTGTCCATACTCTATTTACAATTGAACAATTGTGTTGTCATGTAACCTCCACCCCCAGTATACATATGAAAATCTAACTTATTAATTGCATAATTACAGTTGTACTACTTTTGCATATGCACACTGCTGGCATGTTACATATCAGAGCAATGAACAAATGTCTATCTGGCATTTAGAGAGTTAAAGTGACTGAGAAAAAAAAATCTAATTTACATAAATGGGGCATTTAATCCCGTGATGCTGGGCTGTAGGGCATTTAAAACATTTCTGTCTATGGAGGGCCAGACACTTCCAGACTGTGGGTCTCTTTGTTCATGTTTTCTGCCCACAGGCTGCATGCTACCCACTGGCTGAATGTTTCACATGCCTGCTTTAACCACTAGAGGGGGTATGCACTATATTGCTTCACAACTCTGCACACACCTTTGTTCCTTACACACCATTAAATAGTGTGATTGTGTTGTATTTTTTCTAACAGTGCCAACATCTATAAAAGACTAGAATCTAGAGGTCTTGTGGATAAAGGCACATAGGAGCAGTTTTGGGACACACTAACTACTAAACTACAGGAGACAAATACAACTTCCCATTTAACAGGTTCCACTGGTACTGCCTTTTTTGCTGCTAGATAGACAGACAGATAGATAGATAGATAGATAGATAGATAGATAGATAGATAGATAGATGCAGGATGAAGTCATTCACAGCAAGCATAGCTGCAGGTATGGACTTACCATATATATATATATATATATATATATATATAGTAAGCACTCAGAAAAATTAGACTTTTGAGTTACACCATGTGTTACACACACATGGGGTGCCTCTGAGATAAAAAACAATACCAAATATACAAAAAAGAAAAAAGCGATCTGTATAGGGAGTGCCTTATAGAGATCACTTTTTTCTTTTTTGTATACATGGACTGTAATCTGCCATTCTGGTCCAGTGCAGGTTGGAAGATAGCTGACTCTTGCATAATCTGATAAATAAAAGCTAAATATATAAAACTCTCATTTTAAATAAAACATGGCTAACATAATGAATAGGTAACTTCGAGAGCGCTTTCAAATAAGCCTAAGTTGTCATAAGGTGTTAGTTTCACTTTAAGAACAGGATATGGTACAGAGAAGTATAGAATTTTCACACTAGAAGACATCAGTATGGTTATTTCAATTGAAGTCATTGATCAGCTGTCAACAACCAGTCTCCTTGGAGTCAAAAGCAAGATTCTTTATCCATGAGATTTGCTTAATATTGGGCCCTGCGCAAAAGGATTGGAGAAATTCTGGAGACAGCCATCGGCACCGTAGAGGACAAATTAAAAAATCCCACTGATGTAAATAGAGATTTCCACACTGTTATTGCTTGGAAGGCTTCCAGTATAACCTCTCTAATGTTGAAGTTTAACCCATTGAGTGCAGTCTGTGTGTGTAGTAAAATAAACCATCAGTCCAAAATGTTTGCATATATTTATTTAGAAACTACATAAACTTTACTTTAGCCACAAAATATATAACATTAAATGATACTGAAATGAATGTATGAATATGATTCTGCACAAAAACAGATGCTGGAATGGATTTTCTAGCCTTATGCCTTCCTAAAGCCATTTCCTCTTAAAACTGCCTGCACCAGGGGAAGGGCAGAAGGGAATTGAACTGGTGTTTCTGGAAATCTGGTCCTCTATGCCTTAATTAATGCTATGTGATAAAACATAATGGAAATGGTGTGACTTTACAACATTACCCTATGGGTAAGTATGAAGGGGCTTGCTGGCATTAAAGTCTTAACAACGAGGGAGTGAGTTCAGCTGTATGCACTAAGAGATACTCTAGTGCATATACTGGAATGCAGTCACTGCTCACTAGCATTGGAGGCTAACAGCAGTGGAACTGCACTGACATTCTATATTTATACCTCTGTTTCCCAACCACTGTTAGTGACATCACTTCCCCTGTCTGCGAGGACCTGTATGCAGAGTAGTCACTTTTCGTATAGTGTTGTGCAGAGAAGATGATGCATCTCCATGGGATAAACAATACAAATAAAATATTGAATATGGTTGTTAGAATTTAGGTTACTCTAGTGCAAGTATGTAAAAATGTGGTCTGTGGCCAAAATATTCTGCCTGTTTGACAAATGCAGGCCAAAAGGGGAATCCGGCCTGCAGGCTGACAATGTATATAGATAAAACATTTTTTAACCCTTTGATTGTCAGGGAAGTGCACAATGTGTGGCGTATGCACAACCTTTTGCATGTCCCTCTGGCATTCAAAGGGTTAATTGCCCTGCAGCCCAGCATCAAAGTGTTAAATATCACATTTAGATTAATGGGATTTATTCAGTAAGTCAGCCAGAGAGCTGTCAATGCATTGCTGTGATATGTAACACTCCATCAGTATACATAAGCAAATATTATTTGTTATATTTGCATATGTATACTGGTGAGATGTTACATGGCCACCCTATTGATATGTGTATGTGGTGATGGTCTCACTTATTCATTTTCACCTGTTTTATGCAGTAATATGTTTTTTATTTACTTTTCCTAAAGGGTTATATGTATTTTTAATGTATTAATTCTTTCTACCAATGTGAGCAGCACCAATCCTTTCACTTAAAGCTCGATTCAATTAGCTCCATTAAAAAATGTAAACTACCATAGTTTTAAGTTACAGATAGGTATTCTATTACCTTAGCTGTGACACACTACTGAATGGTAAAAATGCACAACTGGACATACATTTGCACCCATTGGGATCAATGACGAAACCGACGAATTTGTTATTATTAGTTAATAACACAAGTTAACCCTTTAAGGACTGGGAAAATCTGAGGTCGTTTTCCCTTAAGGACCGGGGCAATTCTGACCTTTTTGACTATGTATTTGTTCAACAGTGTTTTCCCTCTTAGGCTTTTATTCCACCCCCATAAATTATATACTGTTTTTTAAGCACAAATAGGGCTTTCATTTGATACCCCACTTATATGGATAACTCACCATTTACTTTATTAAAATTTAAAAAAAAATGTAAAAAAACACCATTTTTGTTTTTTCTCTTGGGATCAATTGGACACAAAGGGTTACATTTTTGTGGAGACTGCATGAAAGGTATGACCGGTCAGTCATACCTACATAATGTGCAGTTTAAAGTGGCCACTGTCCCCCCCGGGTGAGAATCCCCATGTCCCTTTTTCCCACCCTATTTTGTCACTTTTTTATCCCAGAATTTGGCGGTGTGAATAAGTGTATTACATGGCTTCACAACAATCACACTTCCAAAATTGTTTAATGAGATTTTTTTTTTTTAAATAAAATATTTTTCGCAAAAAAAAAGTGTGTTATGTTTAAAAAAAAAAAAAAAAAGTATCATTGCAGGTCAGAAACTGACCTGCATTTAGCCTGCCTCCAGCACCAGCAGTGAAGGGGTTAATATGCCAAGCTGCTGTATTTTCATTTACCTTGATAGCAAGGGAGGCAGAGGAGACACGCAGAGACAGCATGCTTTCTGTACTGCTTCTGTCTCTCAGAATGCCGGTACATGTGATCGCTGCTACGGCAATCACATGAACCAGCACAAGCAAGAAGGGCTGAGACTGAACGCCCCAGTCTCGGAGCGCTCAGTCTCAGCCTGGAATTAATGATAGCAGCATGCACGGAGGCACACTGCTATCATTTAAGCCAGGACGGTCCTGGACCGTCATGGGTCCTTAAGGGGTTAAGGGACTCACTTTTATCGACCAAATTTTCCCCTAGAAAACTAGGTGTTGAGTCCCCTAACCTGTTCCTAACCATCAATGTGTAGGTAAAGTGTGTAAAAAAACAATAGCTACCCAAGGATGTATTGATATGGGGGCCTAAGCCCCATATCAATACATCCAAGGTAACAAAAACATAAGTGAAAAGAAAAAAGTACTCCTCGCATTCAAAAGGCTTAATCCCCTAAAGCTAACACCATCCCATTAACATTCAACACTTATCTAAAAGTCTGAGATTCAGCAGGATCTTCTGCACCCTGGTCTTCCGCTTTAATTATTCTTCTGTAAGCTTCTTTTTTCTTTTTCTTCATCTGTCGTCTTCTTCTGTCTTGATCTATAAAGCTGTTTTTGCCCCTTTAAGAGAAAAATTATTATTATAACCAATGGCCACCACAGCAGAACAAAAATACAAAAAGTACCCATTTTAGTACCTTTTGGGCTATTGCCCAATCCAAACGGAGGGAAATTTGGACAGAGACTGGAATAGCAGTGTTCCATTAATCAGGTTGTCTGAACTTTGTGATTCTGTCCATGCAGTACTGTATATCATGTGCTAAATGGTTGGCTTTCACATGTCAGTTGTGCTTTACAGTTATAAATCAGGCCTGAAAGCATCATTTATTGGTCCTGCCCAGGTAATGATGGTGAACTCTGTCTAGAGCTGTTTATGTACATGCTGTGTGTGCAAGCTGTTGATTTTAGCTAATCATTTTGCAGCCCATCAGTGAGTGAATGGGAAAAAATCCCAGGGGGTGCATGTTTTGGTAACAGTCTATTGTATGGCTAATTGCTTTTTCACTGAAAATGCCAAGTAGAGTCCCAAGGCAATGGAATGCCATTATTTTCTATGCTTGTAAGAGCTCTACTGGAGCAGACCACAGCTGGAAGTATGGCTGGAGGCTGCTGAGAGTTATGATAGCCCAATCTACTGACTTCAGATTCTCAACACGTGTGTTTAACCCCAGTTTAACAAAATTTATACATTCATTTGTATTTATAACATATGTTGCAGACTTTAATTCTTCTGTTTAGTAACAAAAGTGCATATCTGATAAATTGATGACTCCTAAGATTTTCAGTGACTTGTTTAGGCCAAAAACAATAAATGCAAAGAGAAGACTTATTTAAATGTTTACTGTCATCAGGATTGCAGGGAAAACAGTCACATGATCTGCAGATGGAATAACTAGGACAATCCTTCTACAGTCCTTTGTAAGGTGCGAGGAAGTGTGCAGGAAGATCAGGCTACATTTGAGAGATGAGTGAAATGTTCAAGATTTGGTTTCCTGATTAATCAGGAAACAGATTTGGAACAAATCTTGAGGATAAAAGAGAGATGAAGAAATAGAGAGAGAAGAGAGCAAGAGGAGACCTTTTGCACAAAGGAGTAGTAGTACTCAGAATAATAATAACTCAGACAGGAACCTGATTTGAATCACTCTGAGGATATGTAAATCTGTTCTCTTTTTTAAACATTACATGATTGCTTTTCCTTCTGTCTGATTGGTTAAAATAACAAGCAAAATGTTAACCCTGTTTTGCAATTGTGCTTCAGGTCTTGGGAAATAACCATTTTTCAAGACTATCAAATCTATAAAATCATGTTACTCATCAGTACTAATTTACAACAATTATTTCACAGATTGATTGGTGACTGGAAGACATTTTGTTTTTTTCTACTTCTCCCAGGAGTCTTGCCCTCTACTTGATGCCCAATTATTTTCTCTGTCTTTTCCTACCAACCTGAATCCTGTACCACCCCCTCCTTGCTCACCAGCAGTAGAGTGATGTGAGCAGTTAGCCAGAGCACATGCATTTTACATGTGTTGTTCATTTCACAATAAATCACTGGTGTTCCTGAAACGATCCATAAAACTAATTGTGTTCTTTTTTTTCTTTTTTTAACCCATTGACAACCAGAGGGAGAGAGTGCAACACCTCATTACAATTACATGATACACTTAACAAATTGATGTGGATACATACCTGCCATACGAGCTTACAACTAACGCATTCTTCTCCATTTGAGTGCAGAGGAAGAGTCCAACTCATTACCTTACTATACATTGGACATCCATTTGTGCTCAAATAGTTGATTTTTATTTAGAAATAAATAGTGACCTAATATGAATACAAATTTCAAATAATAAATGCATTTGTGTTACTTGCAAAATTAGAATATGGGTAAAACACATTAAGAGACAAGATGCCTGTCTGCCTATAGAAACTACCTTGTGGCTGCTCCCACCTATAGCCTAGATTTTCTATTACTTGCATTGGCATTGCCACTACACAAATCCAGGCTAGTTCTCTCACATCTGTTCCATATGAGTTCATGCATCAGCATTCAACATTAGTAGTCTATCAAGCTTCTGAATCGTCAACTTTCTTAATACACATATCAAAATTATAATTCTTTGCACTTTTCCAGGTCTGTGGAATCCTATCACAGCACAATCTGTGTTGCAGCAAACAGCACAAAAAAAATCTCCTTTGTTGCGTTGACTTTACTATTGTATTTGAGTCCCTGAAGAAGCACTATTTGAAGTACGAAACGTGTAGAGCATTTGTATGGTCTTCACCCTTTTATTTATGTTACTACTACAATAACTGCTTTTGAACTTTGGACTGTGAGTCTCCCAATGCTGCCACCTTGAAGATAAAAAGATCGAATGAGGATAAGAGATTTATACTCAGGAGATTTGAATATTTGATGAGTGCTTCATTCATTATTATCTGGTGAGCCTTACTTATTGGGGGCCTATAATAATATATAAGTGTGTATATACAGATATCCTCTTAGAAGGGTCTGCACCCTTTTTTTGTGCTTGTTCCTAGTGATTGAGAGTCTTTGTGCATTACACTGGTGCATCAAGGGGCAGCGACCGCTGGAGGAATGTTCTATTTGCATACTGCATAAATACTGGAATTCTAACTATAGGACATGTTGAGCCTACTAAGGAGCGGACATTTTCATTTACTTAATTTGTGAGAGTTTGGGATTGTTACAAGTGGAACGTTTGACTACATAGTCATTTGATAATTATTATATATATATATATATATATATATGTACTGTTGGTTTTGTGGACGCTTGGGGACTTTCAAGTAGAAAAAAATACTCAAAGCACCATAGCTCTCTTTGTTTTGCTTCTGTGTTGCAGTAACACTGGCTGTTGCCCTTAGTTTTTCTAACTCATTTTGATAAGTTTCCAATATGTATACAGAAAACTTAATTAATAAAAATCCCTAGAGCGGATTTGTATGTGTCCCTGACCCTCCACCTAAGTGACGCTTTGATGCAACTGAAACACTGGACAATATATCTATTCTATGACACCAACTCGAATACTTATGGATTATATGTGACATGTGGGTCATGCACTCATTTACAATTTCCCTTGGTTGCCCTGACTTTCCTTGGCCTCTGCAAACCCCCTCCCCCATGATGGTAGGTCTGTAACTACCAAATTTTTGTTGGCAGTCCAGCGATATCTAGCTCTACCCCTGCCCTTCTGCATTTGCTCAGCCCAATAGAATTATATTGTTGCATATCTGTATGCATGCCTTTTTGGGAATAATATGCAAATCATTTTGTCAGATTTCTACCAATTACAAAATATATTTACTATGATTTTCTTGTTGGTACAAGAAAGAATTTTTGTATTTATGATTTGGAGAAGATGTAAGTTTAGACAATAACTTTTCTGGGTTGTGTCAGTCTGAAAGTGAGAAGATTGATCAAACCAAATCGGTGTTTTTCAAACAGGGTCCCATAGCACTTTGCTGTGCATGAACATCCATTTAGGGTGCCCCTAAAATTTGAATTTTGAGTTACAGTGTGTATATTTATCTAAATTGTTATGTATAATATGTTTATCTTAAATATTCTGATAGTGAGAGTTAAGAAAAACTATGTATTTATAGTAACAAACTAACATGATTGATGACCATCCTATCTCATGTGAAACCAACTGTCATAATTCTCAATATTGTCCTGAGCTAGAAAGGTAACCATTACTTTTTTTAAATCAGCTACAGTATCTGAAAGCACAGCATCCCGAGACAAAGAATTTCATAACTTTACATAAAGTAAATAAATCTATCTATATTTGTAAGATATTAAATGGGTACAGCATGGTACATTGTTAGTCATAGATATGCAGGAGAATAAAAATCATACCTTTACCTGCATAGATATGCAGGAGAATAAAAATCATACCACTAACTGAGTGGCTTTGGATGCAAGCTTTCAAGACAACTAGTTCTCTTTTTCAGGCATAATAAGAATTAAATTCAGTTTGCCAATAAAGGTATAATTTTTACTCTACTAGTCTCCTGAAAATAAAAGACTGCATGCTACAGATGCCTTGACCAAAAAAGACTGAGAACCTCTGATTAATAGTTTTTGTAAGTCAACTTAAATCTATTTGTAAATGTCTCCTACACATTATCCTCTGCAGCCAAAGTTGCCTGAAAGGTAGGAGGCATGGTGTATTGAAAATATGCTGCTGGATAACAAATGTTAAATCCTGATTGTTAGGTAAGGAGTTAATTAATTGGTCTTACTATCCTAAACACCATATGCACAATGAAAAAGAGCAACAGTTCCGGGCCATATCAATTGCACCATAAGGGAAAAATAAAAATTCCTAAGTACCCTTTCCTTTTTTAAATACCTTGAATGTAGAGATGTCTCCAAAGAATTAGCAAAGATAGAAATGCATCCGTGTTACTGTACAGTTTTTCTAAATGTCTTTAAGGGACATTATCACCTAAAAATGGTTCATATAACGTGTCCCTAGCCAGTTTGATAAACAAAATATTTTGTAGGTGTATAAGCCCCCGAACCTGCTTTTTCTACTTATATGTCAAGAATACAGTAGACTAGGTGCTCTATTCTATTACCAGCGCTAAAACTGGCATTACAAGAAAAATGAGCAACATGTATTTTGCAAAAGGTTGTTACGTAGGTATTCTGTTGCTGAACCACAGTAAAACGAAACTGGCATAGGGCTGGATTCTATTGCAAGTGATAAATGTTAACACCCTTTTTAGCCAACATTTTCCTATTGAAGTCTATGGGGAAAACTGGAGATATAGCAGTGAAAAATTAGCACCTGCAATACAATCTAACCCCTAGACAGCACATTTCAGCCTAATAACAAAATTGGCGCTGTCTGCTTCTATTCAACTACCGCTTAAAAAAATGCACAAAATGTCAAAGACGAAGGAAGTAGGCGTACGTCTGACAACAGAAAAATCAAGTTTAGTGTTATGTTCCCCACATTATCAAAATCCAACAAAGAGTGCCCCCCTTCGACATATTAACCCCCCTTTAAAATTCAACTTAGAGTGCTTTCTTTACCATTTTAATTCAACAAATAATAATAATTTGGCTCCTTTTTATAATAGTTTCACTTATTGTTGTGTCAATTGGGTCTCACTTATTCAGTATCCTTCCTCACAACAGTAAAGGAGGGGTTAGTAACACTTCTTACTGTAGCATTAAATGGGTTTACAAACAAAAAGTAGGAGTGAGAGGTCTTTCACATCAAGCAAGTCATACATTGTTTGACAGGAATCACTGTGACATATAAAGAGTCTGTATTTTGCAGTAAAATTGGAGAATAAACAGTGTTGAACGGGAGCAATATTATTCAAATTAAAATGGAGAAAGAAGGTCAGGGGAGCACTCTAAATTGAATTTTAATGGAGAAGGGTTACAATTAGAATGTGAACATTATTTGTCGAATTAACATGGTGAAGAAAAGCACTGTAAGTTGAATTTTAAAGGGGGGGTTAATATATCGAAGGAGGCACACTATGTTGTATTTTTATACTGTATTCTTCACTGCTTTTGTTCGAATAATGATGGCTTTGAAACTGTCGTTGTGGCTTCTACGCCTCAACCTCTGAGGCGCAGAATTCCCAACTTAAAATGTAAACACAAAACAGGCGCTAATACTGAGCGTGGGTTATAGAATGCTACTTGCATGTTGTTTTTAATTGTTTCGTATGGGCTTTTTTTTGACTGGCTTTATGTATAATTACTGCTGATTTTGTTTTCACAAGCCGGGTAATAGGATACCAAAACCTGTCTTTTTTAGTGTTGGTAATAGAATCAAGCCCTAGATCCCAGTGGTGGGACAAAGAGCTGATAAAAAGCCAAAGACTCACAGTGCTGCAGAGGAAGCTAGAGAGCAAAGCCTGAGTGTGAGGCTGGGGGTCTGGACAGAAAACAGTGTGCTCCTGCTGTGGTCAAAACCTTATGAAAGTTGCTGACTGAGAAGAAAGGAATCCCACACTGGTTGATACAGGGGCTGGACCAGGATAAGTACAATGGTAGTCCGATAAAAACAGAGATACTGCAGTGGGAAACTGAAGAGTAGTCGAGGCAAGCCAGTAAGTCAAAGCGGGTGGACGTCAAGTGAAATCATGGTACAGGCTGAAGTCAAAATAAGTGGAGTTCAAGTAAAGTCAAGGTACAAGCTGAGGTCAACTCATAATCAAAATATAGCAAACAGGGAGTGGGGACCAGGAACCAGGAAACTGAGTATTTACCACCAGGGCTAACAACTGAGCACAGGCGCTCAGAAAGGCTGGTTTAAATAATGTCTAAACAAGATACAGCTGGAAGTTACTAACCAATGGGTTGCAGAATGGCCAGGAAGAGTAATAGGACAATACAGTTACAGAAGGGCCACTAGATAAAATGTCTTCTGGTGGCAGATATGGTAGTCGTATAATATGAAGGTTGCTGGTTCAAGCTCAGACAGAAACAAGTCCAGAGTAATGGCTATGACAACATATGACCATATTTTAGAGCATAGACTCACACAATAACGCTGGAATAGGAGAGATTATTTTGCTGCAGTGAAGTCCCTCACCTTACTGCACCTTAGTCTGTGCTCTGTATTGTGAAAACTAAGCAACAAATCACATGTTCTATATTACAAGGATGCCAATATTAATGTTCAACCATTTCCTGGACTTATTCTAAAAACATTAACATTTGTACTTTTTCTAATTTTTCAGAATTAACTGTTATTAATCCCTTAGGAAACAAACGGGTACACCCTAGCAGGTCAGGTTTTCAGATTATCCCTAATTAAGCAAATTAATCACAATGTATGAGTCACTGACTTCTCACCTGGGATTAAGCAGGGATATCTTGAAAAAGCAATTTTCTGGTGCCCTGAGGAATAAAGTTGAGAAACATTACTCTATAGATTTAAAGGGATAGTAATGTTTCACAAAAACAGCAGCTTCAATTAATTTTCATAGTATTTGGGTCCAAGAGTAATTGACTGAAAAATATCCCCCTCCCACCACTTTTACCTAGTGTAAGCCTCCTCACCTCAGATGTGAAATCTGGTCACTTGACTGGACAGATTGCAGTGAGGGACAATCTTCTTACTGTGAGTATAAGGAAAACCTTACCCCCTTGACAGGTTTTTCAGGTTTTTCCTTATGCTCACTGAATATTGTCCCTTTCTGTGATCCATCTGGACAGTTTTGCTTCTCTGAGGTGAGCAGTAAAAGGGGTGGCAGGGGGATAATTTAACATTCAATTACTCTTGAACTACAACTCTGACAGTACTGAAATAACACTCTCCATGGCCCAAATACTAAGAAGATTAATTGGAGCTGATTTTAATGTGAATCACTTTACTAGTGGACTATACTTCTTATGGCTTATTGACTGGGTCTCTGAACAACACACATGTTTTAGCAGGGAAATTTACAAGACCGGCCTATTAGGCAGCCCTGAGGGCATGATTTGTGAAACAATAATATAGAGTACAGGGATAAACAATGGACACACAGGGCTCGATTCAATTCACCCAACACCAAAAAACCCAAAAAACTAGCTGACATTTCTTCAAGAAGAGGAAGCAATTGAATTACTTTTGCTATGAAAAAATACTGGCAAAAAACCTCTACCTCAGGCAATAAATTTATCGTCCATTTGATCCCATAGAAATATATAACAAAACATCAGAATTTGCAATTCAATTGAATACATTAGCAGTAAGATGCTTTAAGGGATCCCCTTTAACGGGTGAAAATTTGCACCCAGTTTTTTGGGTGCAGAGTCTCTTAACATATCTTCAAACTGCCGACACAGGAATTGAATTTACAAAAAATCCAAATAAAACTTGCCACCAGTGGATGTATGGATATGGGTCCCTAAGCCCCATATCAATACATCTAAAGAGCTTACAAAATGTGTGTAATGTTAGTAGCACTAGCCCTATGAATGTCAGTGGGGTATGTTTACCCCATTGGCACTTACAGGGTTAATCCAACTAAGTTTAAAAACATCCCCTCAAAAGAAACACTTACCTTTAATCCTGATGTCCAGCAGTCTTCAGTACCCTGGTCAGCTACTGTCCATCTTCTTCTTCAATCTTCTTTCTTCTCTCTCTCCCCATATCCTGTTTTCTTATCTGTCTTCTCCTCTTCCTTGTTTCACTAATTTTCCTGTAAAAAGATAACAAAAAGAAACATTACATTTGTGCCACAAACATAACTTGGACATATGTGCATAGTTTAAGCAATGCACATATGTCCAAGTTGAAATAGTTGATTCCCCCAAAATGAAAAACAAGATTTCCAATAGTTTTTGCTACAAAAAGGAAATTGCCAATTTCAAGAGAAATATCACAATGTAAGTGTAGTATTGGCACTGTTTACAAAAAAACCTTATATGATGTCTCCACCGCTGTTGCTGGAGGTGGCAGCAGGAAGAGGAAAAGACAGACCACCCTCCTTTGGTACCTCACAAGCCGATGCCAATCAGATTCTAGCTGGGGGATGATGGAACCTGCTAGAAGCTGATTCGCTGGCAGGTGAGAAAGCACACATCCCAGCCAATAGATTGGATACATTTTAAACAGTGACTGGCCATATAAAAAGGCAATCTCTGTTCAAAATTCCCTAACACTGTAACGGCCCTGTGATGTACCAAAGTGGGGTCTGCCTGTTCCTCTTACTGACGCCACGACCAACGATAGTGGCGATGACTTCATATAGGGTTTTTTGTAAACAGCACTAATATTTATATAAAAAACTAAATAGTGGAATGCGCCTATATATTGAGCCAAATTATAGGAAAATGAAATTCTTTAACCAACCTCTGATATCTCAGGTGAATTCCCTGTTATCTCTTAAAACTAATTCAATCTAAATAATGAATAAGTTTTCAATTTTAAATCGTTTTTCCGTGCCTACAAACAGTCACTTATCTCAATCGTCCATATGAGAAATTAGGTCCAAACTAAACAATGGATAAGATGAACGGATGCAATGAGGATGACAGGGTGAAATGATGAATATGATGAAAATGACACGTATTCAGATAGAACTCTTCTCACTGCAGCACCTTCTGAGCAGCCTCTTTCACACAAACATCCAAACGGAATCTATAAATCAAGGGTGCAAGAGATAGAGAGAGTCCATCTAAAAGCAATGTTTTTAATAATCTTAAAACATACTGCGCATGTATTCCAAAACACGTACAGAAATTAAAAATACAAATCCCTTATCTGTCTCCTGGCGTTAACGTCCACGTTGCTGTGTCTACTCCTCCGTCTTATATGCCTCCATTGGATTCAGCTGGGTCTTCTACCGGACTCAACAAACTCTTACAAGGGTAGATTCACCTGAGTCCTCTACCGGACTCATGAAACTCTTACAAGAATCACCAGAGTCTTCTTCCAAGAATCACAAGCGTCCTTAGGATGTAAATAGGGACATCATTGTAATGTCATCCAAGGTGCAAATTCCAATTTTCACTTGGCAAATATTACGGGAGTAGATTTCCCACAGGGGGGAAAACGGACAGGAAAGCACGCAATACGCGTGGGGTTAGAATTCAAATTTTATCCTATTCTATTTTATGTTTATTTCTAATCATCTCCCGGGCAAGTCCCCCTGTGGGAAATCTACCCCCGTAATATTTGCCAAGTGAACATTGGAATTTGCACCTTGGATGACATTACGATGATGTCCCTATTTACATCCTAAGGACACTTGTGATTCTTGGAAGACCCAGGTGAATCCAATGGAGGCAAATTAGACGGAGGAGTAGACACAGCAACGTGGATGTTAATGCCGGGAGACAGATAAGCGATTTGTATTTTTAATTTCTGTACGTGTTTTGGAATACATGTGCAGAATGTTTTAAGATTATTAAAAACATTGCTTTTAGATGGAATCTCTCTATCTCTTGCGCCCTTGATTTATAGATAGCACTAATATTTAGCTTTAATTTTCATAATATTTCTTGAAATCATAAATTTCCTTTTGTAGAGAAAACTACTGGAAATCATGCTTTTTGTTTTGGAGGAATCAGCTTTTTCAACTTGGACATATGGGCATTGTTTTACCTTTTGAGTGCCAGGTAGGTACCACTCTGGCACTCAAGGGGTTAAAATATGAACATATGTCTAAGGTGTGTTTGTGGCACGAATTTAATGTTTTTTTTTGTTTTTTTTTCAGGGAAATTAATGAAACAATGAAGAGAAGAAGACAGAAGGAAAGAAGATGGAGAGAGAGAGAGAGCAGAAAAAAGAAGATGAAAAATAGAAGATGACAGAAGAAGGCAGACAGATCTGGGCATTAGGATAGTGTTAAGGGTAGTATTGTTGCACTTCACTGTTAGGGGTAGTATAGGGTTATAGTTTGGCAGGGTTTCTGTGTGTTTAGCGATCGTTAACCCTTTTCCTTTGATGTTCCCATTACTCACACTATTTATTGTGAGTTTTGTGAACTAAAAACACACGAAGGACGTTTGGCCATCAGTCCGTTTCTTTGGCTCAGCATCTGTTGGGGTTTAAGTTGGTAAGGCAATTGAATACTGACTTAGACATTTTATTTAGATGGTTGGTAGCCAGTTTTGCCCTACTGCATTTTTACAGGACACACTTGAATGGATTTGCAGTACATAGCATCATTGAGGTTTTCCCTAGTGCATCTCTGTAATACCCATGCAAAATATTCTCAAAAAGCAGAAAGTAAAGAGGAGATACTCTCATTTTTTTCAATTCATACAATTTCTTTATTCAAAAGTGCTCAGTCTATGTCTTTTCAATGACAGAGGTGATACACAGAATATCACTCCGTGATAAAAGGTAAGTGCCCTTTCTATTTATGGATAATACAATGAATTTTTTCCAGCACATGTGCAATTCATAATGAAAGACACCATCTCAAATAAAAAAGATGAAACAAACAGTTTAGTGCAAGAGAGGGAATATTATCCCTGATTTTGAAGTCAATAATACTCTGAAGCACTGAAATAGCACCAAAAACATGTCTGCTGTAGCCTCCTTCTCCATGTGAACTTTCCCTGAACCGTGTCAACAAACATGTGCCATTAAAACTGTTTTCATATGAAACTCCACATTAATGTGACTTTTTTCCTTTGTTGACTATGAGATTTGGAAGGAGGGAGGGGGTGAGTAAAGTTTCCTATCAGAGCACACACTGAGATCTTACTATAACAGATGAGAAGCCCTGGAGATGCTGGAATGAGTTACATCAGTGTTGTACAGGTTGCTGTTGCTATTATTGAGTACCCTGTGGCTAAGATGGGCTAAATCATCCAGGACAATGTGAGGTTTAGAGAGAGTTGCTATTTTTTTTTATATATTTTTAGAAAACCCTTCCCTTCATTTCCTCCAAACTGAAAACATAAATAAATAAATAAAATACCTTACTGAAACAAAAATCTGTTTGCATTATCCCTTTGAATGAATAGATTCCTTCACTTATTTGATTTCAAAGCATTGGAGATATATCAACCATCCAAGGAGTTAACACAATTGTGGTACTGGATAACAACATCCACAGACCTGGTATGCCTGTTTGATGGGTAAGTAATGTTTACTATAACTGATTGAAATCTAGATATGTCATCAAATAATTTATTGGCAATGTGTTTAATACATCTCCAGCATCCAAGGGATTAAAGAGACACTATCACCTAAAACATCATTGGTGATTTTAAATAACTTTGCAAATCACCTATTGATTGTATTAGCCATTTTTTTATTTACTAAGTCATATTTTTATAGATTATGTGAAATATGGCATGCTATGCAGGTACTTTTGTCTGGGGATATATATATGTTTTACAGATAAATAAAATTTGCCCCTATGTTATACTATTCATTTTTTTTTGTAAAATAAATAATGTTTTGGAAAATGAACATATATATTTGATAGCAAAGGATAGACTTTTATGTAAAATCCATGTGCTAATCAGTAATATTTGAGGCCAGACTTATATCCTGATATGCTATTAGAAATGATTAGGGATGGGGGAAAGTTTTCACCTCAAAAGCGAAACAGGAGAAAAATCGTACGGTCCCTCATTTTTTGCCAAGCTCACTGCATTCAAATCAATGGGAAGACTGAATTTCTCCCCACCACTTGACAAGTTTCCATTCTTTTCCAACAGTCATATTATAAAAGGGGTGTCACATTCCCACAACATGCCATTCTGTATTTGCGAGAGATAGCAGCAAATTTGTGAGATAGAGAAGACAGGCTAATAAAGTGGAGTTGAAGCTTAAAATAGGGAGTCTTGTATTTTGTGGGAATGATTGGAAAGACACAGGCAGCTCTGATCCATGCTCCTTCCTTATCTGTATATTATCTCTGTGTTAGAGGAAACTGTGGTGTGAGACCGGAGAAAAGGAGGTTTACCCCAATATTCTGTGTGACTGATGTGAAAGCCACAGGCAGCTGTGTTCCAAGTTCTTTCTTGATCTTGCTGTTATTATCTCTATGTTAGACATGTCTGGGGGTGTGAATGAGAAGGGAGCAGAGGATGTTTACTCCAAATACTCCAACATACTGTCTGACTGATTTGATTTGAAAAGACACAGGCAGCTGTGGTCCACGTTCCTTGATGATCTTGCTGCTATTATCTGTGTGTTAGATGTGTCTGTATCACGGCGTCCGTGATATGGGCGACATTCTGTACATCTCGCTGCTACTGCTCTCCTATTGGCTGCGCTGTACTGCTCCTCCTAGTGACAGCCTTTTTATACCCTGCGCTGTCACTCTGCTGGTACCCTTTCGTGGTGTACCTGATGCCTTGCGCTAGTTTTTGCTGTTCTGATCCAGTGTATGATCCCGGACTGCCTGACCATGCCATTGTCTTGTTCCTGATACTGTGTACCGACTCGGATTGGCTGACGTTCCTGCTTCCTGTTCTGACCTGGCCTGGCTAACGTTCCTGCTCCGTGTACCGACCCGGTGAGACCGACGATCCTGCTCTGTGTACAGACCCGGCACGTCTGAGGATCTTGCTCTGTGTACCGACCCGGTTTGGCTGATGTTCCTGCGCTGTGTACTGAATCAACTTGGTGGTGGTTCCTGCTTCTGCTGTGCCCGGTTGGGCTCCTCTGAACTGTTCCTGCTGCTGCCTGCCTGGCACCGTTACAGCTTAACTGGGCCTCCTTGTGTTCCATTATTCCGGTTGCCAGTATACTCTGCCTGTGGTCTAGAGTCTCATTTTGCCTCCACACCGTGTTGCATTCGCTTGGTCTATTGTGGTTCAGTTGAGTGCCTCCGGTGGTTGCCGTTATCCAGACCGTAGCGCTATTAGCCCCTTCGGGGGAAGGGCCTCGTTTTATTACTACCACTCTGGGTTTTGTTGGGCTCCGTTACAGCGTGCAATTAGTTTCCATTTGGTTCCGTTGTGCGCTTCCGGTTGCCATCCATTTATACTATAGCATATTAACCTGTTAAGGTAGTACGTGCACACGGTGGTGGGCTGCTCCGGTAGGGCCTCCGTTTAGGCAAGAGCTCTGACTAGCCTGTGTATCGTTGGTGGGCATCCACCATTGCATCCTCTTACAGGCGTCCAGTGCCTGTGGTTGCAGTCCTGTCATTGTCGCCTCGCCTTGCCTATAGGCGACATTGGGCCTTCGTTCCGCATAACTGCCAGTGGTTTCACTGGTTACATTGGACATTCATACACTGTATCAAATTCATTAACCTGACCTGTGTCAGTATTGTGTGTATATTACATACTGAACCCGTGTGGGTTAATTTGCTTATAACCTGTCCTGTGTCAGTTCTACTGTTGTTACTGGACCCGTGAGGGTTACTTCATTCCTTGTGTGCCTTAATAAAATTGTGTTTTTACCAACATCTACCGTGTCCGAGTGTACTGAACCGTAACAGTCTGGGTGTGTGAGAAAGGAGCAAAGGAGGTTTACCCCAAATGCCACAACATTGTGTCTGACTGATTTGATTTGAAAGACTCTGGCAGCTGTAGTGCAAGTTCCTTGCTGATCTTGCTTTTATTATCCCTTTGTTATATGTGTCTAGGGCTGTGAGAAGGGAACAAAGGGGATTGACCCCAAATACCCTAAGATTTTGTCTGACTGATTTGAAAGACACAGGCAGCTATGGTCCAAGTTCCATGCTGATCTTGCTGTTATTATCTCTGTGTTAGACATGTGTTGGCATGTGATCAAGAAGGGAGAAAAGTAAGTTGACCCCAAATACCCCAACATACTTTCTGACTGATTTGAAATATACAGTCAGCTGTGGTCCAAATCCCTTGTTGATGTTGCTTTTATTATCTCTGTTTTAGAGTCTGGGGGTATAAGTGAAAAGGAAGCGAAGTAGGCTGACCCCCAAATACCCCAACATTCTGTCTGACTGATTTGATTTGAAAGACACAGGCATCTGTGGTTCAAGTTCCTTGCCGATCTTGCTGTTATTATCTATGTGCTGGGGGGAGTCTAGGGAAAGAACAGGATTTTTTTTTTAAATAATTATTTATTTTTGACAGTGATAGGGATGGGGGGGACAAACAGAAAAAAAGAAAAAAAAAAAATATATATATATGAATTGATAGGTGACAGGGAGCCTGACATGAACTATGTGTGACCAACTGATACCAGATGAGATTGAGTATTTTGTTGAGTGCCAAGGCAAGACATAACAACTGTCCAGCAAACACACAAGGGGTGGGGGGAGGGGGAAAGGAGTGGGAGCAATGTAGGGATGTGTGAGTACAGTGGTAGTCCAAAAACTGACTGCAGTCATGGTTGCTGCAGCAGTGCAGTAAATGATGGTGATCCCTGTCATCCTGAGGAGGATGCAGTTTGTCCCAACAAATGTTCCACCACCAGTGCCAGTTCTATAAAAAAAAAAGTATGAACACTGAAGACAACAACAAATCATATTTTAGTGTTGATGGCATAAGGTAAGAAGGTATAGCAGCTAAACCAAGTGCTGCATCTGACAGTGAGACAACCAAGTACCAAAACACATATACTCAAATTAGTAGCAAACTTCTTGAAAGTCAAAGAAAAAAGGAAAAAAGTTAGCTTAGAAGAATGTTAAGGTAGAGGGCAAGAAGCAGTGAGTGATACTAAGGATGACCTAATAATGATGAAGTAGATCTAGAATATATCCCTCCAGTGTTCTCCTCTTACTTGGATACAGATGAGGTTATTTGTTACATGTCTAGAAAGTTAGATGAAAGACAAAGGCTCAATCCCACCACTGAATAGGAGCAATTATTGATGTGCCAGAGAGTATACTAAGCACTAGATCATTCCAAATAGCATCTATGGCTCCTGCTGCAGAGGAGTATGTTGACTCTGAGTTTGGTATAGGATATGGCAAGAGTCATAGACTGCCCACACATGCTGCCTCCACTTCTACCACCTCCTCTAGTCAAGTTCTTAAAGCTATCAAGATACAGGGTTATTCTGCCATGTACTGCTAACCCACACTTACCAAATTTTTGGGAAGGAGTCAAAAACTTGACAAAAACAATCTCAAATTGAATAACAAGGTTGCCAAGATATTGGCAGTGGACATGGTACAATATTATTTTGTTGAAAACTGAGGATTTAGAGAACTGATGTCATGTGTGGCTCCTGTCTGGCATTTTCCTATCCGCAGTTAGTTTTCCAGGATGGTTGTTCCAGAATTGTATAAGCAGGTGGTTAGTGTGGTAGGCAAAGGGCTGGAAAGCAGGGATAGGTGAAAATGTTTGCCTCAAATTGAAATCGGAGAATAATGGCAATTCCCGCTTGGCAAATTATTTCCCATGTAAAGTGCAGTTTTTTGTTTTTTTCGCCTAGCTCATTCCATTGAAATCAATGGGAACATTGAATTTATTCACAACACACACAAATATTATTTTATCTCCCAAAGGCAGAGTATTAAAGGGGCATAAGGGTGCCTGTGTCAGTGGGGTTGGAGAAAGAATAATTTCAAAAAGGAATTTTTTTTGGGGGGGGAGTTGTTTACTGGTATTGGGTGCAGTTAATAAAAAAAAATCCTAAATACAAATAGAAAAACCCATAAGACATAGTATAAAGGGGGTCTGAGGAGAGTGCCTGTGTTGATCGGTGGAGACGGGGGAATTAATCAGTTGAACAGGGAATTTGTTTTGAGGGGGTTCTTGACTGGTATTGGGGGGACAGTAAAAAAAACAAAACAAAACAAAACAAGAAATTTGTATGTAAAGTGATAGACACAGGACCCCATGACATAAGCTGCCACTGGGGTAGACTGATACTTGATGTGATACAGTATTTTGTAGAGGATGATTTGTTAGATTTGTTGTTAGAGGCCCAAACATCGCTTTGTAGGACTTAGACTTATTAGAGGCACAAGCCCTGAAGAAACATTGATTTGTAGGACTTAGGCTTGTTTGGCACAAGCCCTAAGGAAACAGTTATTTGTAGGAATTAAGCTTGTTAGAAACAAACCCCCCAAATTGTTTATTTTTTTGTAGGACTATGTTTTATTTATTATTTGTTTTGTATTTTTTTTAAGTACAAGCCCTGAGAAAAAAAAAATGCCCTACTGGCCTAGTATCAGTAGGTCACGTCCTGTTGGCCAGTGGCCACTGTCCATTGTCAAATTCCCTCATGTAGATGCTGAATTTACAACTGCTGTTCTTGCTGCTGTTAAGTTGTTGAAGCAACAGGATGAGTAGGCAGCTGAAAAGGAATGGGATCAACAACAGCAATAACATGGGTGATAGATGATGAAGGTTACACTTGCCATGATTAGCTCCAGTGATCCACCTGAGGCAGTAGCAGCACAATACGTAACCCCCAGTATATGTGGAGAAAAGAAGTTGGCCAATAATTCTTCTCCACCTGCCCCTCTTCCAAAATCATGGGTGTGTTCTTATTAGAATAGAACATTCCCCTTGTGCCTCTCATCAGCAATTGCAATGAGCACAGTGTGTTTGGTAAATAACAACTCGGGGGCACAACTATATCCAAACTCCATGACACCAGAAACCAAGTACTGCCGCTGTCACTATACACCTTTGTCCATACTCCACTAAGGATACATGGCAACTTGCTGACAGTTTAATAGTAATGATGATCCCTCCCTACCACCATCTTAGCATATTCTGCAGGATGGAATCTCCTTAGTAGGGATGGGCAAAAATTCCCACCTCAAACTGAAATCAGTAAAAAATGGCACTTTCCGCATGGTGAAAAATTTCCCGCAAAAAGTGCAGATTGAAATCAATGGGAACATTGAAGTTATACACAACACATAAATATTATTTAATTTCCCAAAGGCATAGTATAAAAGGGGCATAAGGGTACCTGTGTTGGCAGGGTGTGGGGAAAGAATCAGTTGAACAGGGAATGATTTTTAGGAGGGTTGTTTACTGGGATTGGGGGGCAGTTAATAAATAAATCCTAAATAAAATTAAAAAAAACAACCCATAAGACATAGTATAAAAGGGGTCTGAGGAGGGTGCCTGTGTTCGTGGGTGGAGCCTGGGGAATGAATAAGTTGAACAGGGAATTTGTTTTGGGGGGTTCTTGACTGGTTCTGGGGGGAAAGTAAATAAAAAAATAAGACATTTATATTTAAAGTGATAGAGACAGGAATCCCCTGACATAAGCTGCCACTGGGGTGGACGGATACTTGACTTGATAGAGTATTTTGTAGAGGATGGTTTGTTAGATTTGTTATTAGAGGCCTTTGTAGTACTTAGACTTATTAGAGACCCAAGCCCTGAAGAAACATTGATTTGTAGGACTTATGCTTGTTTGGCACAAGCCCTAAGGAAACATTGATTTGTAGGACTTAGGTTTGTTAGAAAAAAAACCCCAAACATTGTTTATTTTTTTGTAGAACTATGTTTGTGGGGGTTTTTTACTTATTTTTTTATTTTTCAAAGCACAAGCCCTAAGAAAAAATAGAAATGCCTTACTCTCCTAGTGTCAGCAGATCGTGTTAGCCAGTGTCCACTGGCCATTGTCAAATGTCCTCCTGAGTCCATAATTGTGGAATTTGCAACTGCTGTTCTTACTGCTGCTGCTGAATTGTTTAAGCAGAAGTTTAATTAGGCAGCTGAAAGGGAATGGGATTAACAATAACAGTAACATGGAAGATGAATGATGAAGGTCAGTGCACCACACTGTGTGCAATGGGTAGAGACGAACTGCCACATCCTAACATCAACAGAGTGGCTATCATTTGGCTGGGAGGCAACGATGAATGACGTGGATTGGCAGAAGATGTGGTTACCCTAGAAGGAGATGGCGAGCTAGTTGTTTCACTCTTCTTGAAACTTCCAGTCTCTGCCTGGGTTGCTCTGTTCTTCTTACTCTTTGATTTCCCCACACCTCTTGTTGCCTTTCTGGAGAGTCAGGGGGTACAACAACAGCAGTGCTTGATTTCAGTGGTGGGTGTTTGGCTTTAATATGTTTGTTGTAAATATCATGGTGTCTGTATTTCATGTGTGATATCAGGGTGCTTGTGCCAAGGTGTGTTCCCTCCTTTCCTCTTCTCACTGACTTGTCACATATTGTGCACAGTGTCGTTGCTGATGACTGCACTGTGCCTGTCGGAAGAGAAAAATAGTCCCACACTCATGACTTCAGGAGGGAGAGGGGGAGGTGGAGAAGAATGGCCTCTTTCCTCTTGTCCTCCACATTCCCCTTCACTTTCTGTGGCAGTGGAGAATGTTTCTGCTGTTGCTTCTACTGCCTCAGATTCAGAACTGCAACTAGGACCAGGGGTATTGCTGGCACTGGCAAGTGGAACCTGTCCTAGTCCCGCATCACTTTTTGACCCCATTCCCACTCGGTCCACGGTGGTCTGTGGCACACTAGCCTGCTCCTCATCATCCTGCTGCCATTGCATCTCAGAATCAGAAAGAATTAGAGCAGTTGCAAATTCCTCAAATTCCAAAATGTGGTGGTAGTGATGCCCATCCTCATCTCTGTCTCGCAATCCTTCTCAGTTTCTGCTAAAAAGGCCATCAATGTCTCTTCCACCCCAGCTTCTCCACCATCATCATCATCACTGCCACCACCACTAGCCCCTACGTGTTGCTGCTGCTGCTCTATTTCAGACATCTCACTGCTGCTTGGAGGAGGTAACATTGAGCAATGTGACAGACAGTCCCCTAATGTCACACTTGCCATTTCCTGGTGACGTGAGGAAGACAGACTAGCAGTGGCAGCACTAGTATCAGGGACAGGTAGCAGATCTGTGCTCTTTCTGGTGGTATTAATTGTGTGCCTGCTCACTCCCAACTGGCCTCTTAGTCTTCAGGATCCTGTTCCATTTGGACACTTAAATAAAGGGAATGGGAGGACTCCCAGGGTCAGAGGAATGGTGTGGGCTCCTTTGAATGCTAGTCTGGATGCTTTCCAATGTTTCCCCTACCACTCTGGCTGCTTCACGATTACCGCTACTACTATTAACACCAACCACATCAAGTTCAGCTGCAAAGTTTTCCTCTTAAGTCTCACAGGCACTAGTAATATGAGGATATTCTTGTTGATTACCTCCTCCTATACTCCTAACTCTAACAAGCTGCTGGACCTTAGTAGTAGTAGTAGTACTAACACTGGCAGGACTGCTTGGGGAAGGCAAGTGTGACTTAGGGTCCCTTGCTGTCACACTTGGTATAATTTTCTCCTCCCCCCCTCCTGAGTACTGCAAGACATACTAGCAGCAGGTTCAGCACTGTTGGCAAAAGGGCAGCACGTCTGACAGCAGGCACAGTACTGGTGGCAGAAGGGGCAGCACATCTGGCATCAGGTACAGACTTGTGGCAGCAGGGGCAGCATATCTGGCAGCAGGTACAGCAATGGCAGCTGCAGATATAGCAATGGTGACTGCAAGTACAGCACTGGTGGCAGCAGGGGCAGCACATCTGGCAACAGGTACAGCACTAGTGACAGTAGGGGCAACACGTCTGGCAGCGGGTACAGAAATGGTGGTTGCAGATACATTACTAGTGGCAGCAGGGTCAGCACATCTGGCAGCAAGTAGAGCAATGGTGGCTGCAGGTACAGCAATGATGGCACTGTCAGCAGGGGTAGCACATCTTGCAGCAGGCACAGGCAGATGACCTGTCCTGCTCTCACTAATACTACCATTTTCTCCTTCCCTTCCCATTCCCTTTTCTGCCTCCCTTCCCATTAAATTCCCAAAGATCCCTTGGGGTGATATAGGGGGACTGGACAGCATTGGTTTAGTACTGCTAGCCACTTCCTCCTCCTCAATTTATTGGCAGTATAACAATTACAATAAGACTTAAATTTTAAAATTCACTTAAAATATGACCCAATGCGTTTCGTCACGAGTGCAACTTCATCAGAGGTACATTTTAAAACACACATATTTGTTTTTATACCTTTTGTTCCATCGTACTACCCATAAATTGAGGCGATAATATAACCCAGGTATTCTATTCGCTGTACTTTCTGGAAGTGTACTGGAGCTCAGGAGGAATCTATTAAGATCCAGGGAAACGTGGAGATTTGAAACCATAGCCGAGCTATAAAAGGCATTACATGTGCTTATTCCCAGAGGCTGGATCGAGCCTCTGCATCTAGTGAGTACCCATCTTCAGGAGGGGCTTACTCAAAAGAAGTTGGTCGATTTTGGTACACAGTATGCTTTTAGATGCGCTTTTTTGCGCTGTGTTTGTTTTTTGTCACAGTGTTTTCATTCACCTTTAAGGGATCACGTGATCGAGTGATCAATACACAGCAGCAGATAGATCTAGGAACAGAATCCCTAAAGACTGATTCTTAAAAAAGTAATAACTATCTTATGTCTTTTATTATTGGAACTAAGTGTTACCATATATCTGCCCCTACATGTACAAGGAGGTTAAAGGTAGCGCACCTTAGATTTGGATCAGTGATAGCATTGCTAGTTTTGTATAACATTCATTAGGTCCATATTTTGTGAGGATTTGGTGAGAGCAGAGAGGAAGGATCGATCAACCAGGTCAGAAGACTCCAGCGGTGTTAGGTTCATTACCACTTTTAGTCCCCAATGTAAGGGCATTTGTGAAATTATTAAGAGGAACCTTCCACTGCTGCAGACTGACGGCAAGTTGGTGACAATCATAGTGAAGGGATGCAATTTTGTGGCCAAAAGAGGTGTCACAATAGGCAATGCTGTTTCACATGGTTGGTATGTAAGCCAACACCCTACACCTACTTGGCTATGTTATAAAGGGTTCTACCGTTGTGGTGCAGGGGTGTGTAAGTGCTGTGGATATGCTAAAGTATCTACACAATTTGCATGCACTCAGGATGGTCATACATATAATATCAGGAGTTACGTTAACTGTAACTCACAAAATATTATATACCTGTTTACGTGCAAATTGTGTTTGATTCAGTATGTTGGTATGACTATTTGCCCTTTGAAGAACAGAGTCAGGGAACACATCAATCAGATTGACAATGGGAGAAAAGAATCAGCAATAGGCAGACATGTTCTGGATTGTCATGGAGGTGATCTGGCCAGTTTTGGGTTTTGTGGCATTGAAAGGGTGAGGCTGCTATGAAGAGGTGGTGACATTTTGAAATTAATCAACCAACGAGAGGCTTTTTGGATCTTCAAATTAAAAATGAGGGTCCCTCTAGGTTTAAACCTACAATGGGACATCAATCATATTTTTGAAATTTTCCTTTTATGCCTTCCTTTGGGGTTGTTGTCACCTACTCCAGGTGCTGTCACCTGTATGCCGCTGGTTTCCAGTTTGATGTCCTTTTCATGACATTGAACTTTATGTATCTCTAGGCTATTATATCCTGTTTTCTTTACCCCGTGTCTATCATTATAATGTGTCCCTGATATGCTAGTATTCATGAGGAGTATTGATAGAGTGCTCAATATGAATGGCTTTTCTTCATCTTTAACTTTATTCTTTTTATTCAGTTTTTTGTTATTCTTAATTCATTTCTGTTTAATCTTGATTTTTTTTAGCTTTTTGAGGTTTTTTCTGCTTTCTCTATTTCTCTTTGTATCTTTTTTTTTCTTTGTATCTTTTATTTAAATGTGTTTTGATTTCATATTTTGGTATATAAGTGTGTTTATTTCTTTTTTCACGTTATATGGGATATTTAAATGAGCCATTGGCGATAGACATGCGTCAGTCCATTATCCAGTTCCAGTTTTTTGCTGGGACTGGTGTTTGACTGACGTATAGAAATTCGGAAGTCACAGTTTTTTTGTTTTGAACAATTCGTTTAACCAATCAAATGGTTAAGCACGAGATTTCCATTTTTGCGTTAAGTCTATGATTAAGCACCCGACTGGCGCAAAACATGTAAGATGATGCAGTGGTGTATGGGGTCACTATCTATCTGATGTCTGTCTGTGTCTACACAGTTATCATATACGTTTTTAAGAAGAAATAAAGTTTCAAGATTTTAAGGTTCACTGTTTCTGCTCGGAGTGCGACTGCAATCCTTTGCTTGCTACATTGATGACTGCACTGTGCCTGTCCCAAGAGAAAAATAGTGCCATACCCATGACTTCAGGGGATAGGGATAGAGAACAGATGGAGAAGAATGGCCTCTCCTTGTTCTCCACATTCCCCTTCACTGTCTGGGGTGGAGGAAGAAGTTGCTGCTGTTGCTGCTACTGCCTCAGAATCAGCACTGTAACTAGGACCAGGAGTATTGCTGCTGCTGGCAAGTGGAACCTGTCCAAGTCCTGCATCATTTGTTGACCCCATTTCCACTGTGTCCATGGTAGTCTGTGGCACACTAGCCTGCTTCTCACCATCCTGCTGCCGTTGCAACTCAGCACCAGGAATTAGTGCAGTTGCAATTTCCAATCCTCATCCCTGTCTCCCATTCCCTCTTAGTTTGGGCTAAAAAGGTCATCAATGTCTCTTCCACCCCAGCTTCTGCACCATCATCATCACCACCACCACTAGTCCCTATGTGCTGCTGCTCTTTTGCCGACATCTCGCTGCTGGTCGGAGGAGGTGACAAGCAATGTGACAGAGGGTCCCCTAATGTCACACTTTCCATTTCTTGGTGACATGAAGAAGACAGACTGGCAACAGTAGCAACAGGCACAGGCAGCTGATCTGTGCTCCTGGAGGTGGTATTATTTCTGTTCCTGCTATCCACCACCAGTTCTGGCTTCTTCAGATTCATGTTCCACCTTGACACTGTTGTGAAGAGAAGGGGACTCCTAGGGCCAGAGGAATGCTATGGGCTCCCTGCCTTGACCACTAGTTGTGATGCTCTCAAATGATTCCCCTACCACTCCCCTAACACTAGTCCCATTGGCTGCTTCACCATTACTGTTACTACTACTAACACCAACCACATCAAATTCAACCCCAGAGTCTTCCTCCTCACAGTCACTAGTAATACGAGGATATTGATTACCTCTCCTTCACTTTTAACACTGACAAGCTGCTGGACCTTCTTAGTAGTAGTAATCTTAGCACTGGCAGGACTGCTTGGGGATGGCAAGTGGGACTTAGGGTCCCCTGCTGTCACACTTGGCATCATCTTCTCCCTCCCCTCCCCTTCTGAGTATCACAAGACACACTAGCAGCATGTTCAGCACTGGTGGCAGCAGGCATATCATTGGTGGCAGCAGGGGCAACACATATGACAGCAGGCACAGTAGTGGTGGCAGCAGGCTCAGCACTGGTTTCAGCAGGGGCAGCATGAGTGACAGCAGGTACAGTACTGGTGCAGTAGGTTCAGCACTGTTATCAGGCACAGCACTGGTGGAAGTAGGGGCAGCATGTCTGACAGCAGGAACAGTACTGGAGGCAGCATCTTTAGCACTAGCAGAAGGCACAGCACTGGTGGCGGCAAGAGCAGCATTTCTGGCAGCAGGCACAGCACTAGTGGCAGCAGGGGCATCATGTTTGGCAGCAGGAACAGAAATGGTGACAGCAGGGCCAGCATGTCTGGCAGCAGGAACAGTAATCGTGACAGCAGGAGCAGCACATCTGGCAGCAGGCAAAGGCAGCTGACCTCTCCTGCTCTCTCTACTACTCTTTTCTTCCTTCCTTCCTGTTAATTTCCCCACGATCCCTAGGGGTGATTTAGGGGGACTGGACAGCATTGGTTCTATAGTGCTCACTTCCTCCTCCTTCTCCTCCTCAGACTCAGTGGGCAGATAATGGTCTTTCCAGTTCCTCCTTTTATTATTTTTAAACTTTCTCATAGTGATAGCAGTCACTATGAGCCTCTCCTGCCTCAGTTTTGCTAAAAGATCACAACAGAACAGCACAGCACATCTACCTCGCTCTGTAGCTGCATCTATTGTGTTTCACTTCCTGGAATACATCACATTTTTATAGGAAAAGGCAAAAAACAAGTAAATTAATGGGAGGAAACTTCCTAGCCATTGAAAAAAGTGAAGAATTTTGGCCAATAGGTGAAAAATGTGAAGATTTTAATCGCTGTTTTTTTCCACGAAAAAGAGGACAACAATGTGGTTTTCATGGAATTTCTCTCGGGAACACAGCAGGAGCTTTCGCCCACCCCTACTGGAAAGCTTGTATAGTAAGAAAATACACTCTACAACAGATATGTGGAAAAGTTGGCAGAGCAAAGACAATATGACTGTGACTGCTCACAGGGTTTCCCTCCCACCACCACCAGTGGACAACACTACTAACTTATAGCATCATGTGATCTATCTTGCCTCTGGTTCTGTCAGTGAATAAAAGGCAGCATCAGGACAGTCCATCCTATTGGCACACCACCTTGTACATGCAGAGTTTTGAGAGACAGTCCCACAAAGCCATATATGTTTTAAGCAAACTAGAGAAAGTGATATAGGAAAGGCTTGTGCCCCACTCCTTACAAGCTTGTTTTCTGTCAGCTGATAATTGCTTCAAAATAATAGCTGCATTGAAAATAGATGATAAGGTGCATTTGCCCTGTTTTGCCCATGTGTTAAATTTAGTAGTGACCAGATTCTTAGCAGAATCTGAAAACCTCAGAGAAATGCTGAATATTGCCCTCAAAATCTGTGCCAATTTTAGCCACTCTTACAGTGCATGCAATGCTTTATGTTCCATACAAGAGAGTAACAAATTGCTGCATCACAAGCCGAAAACTGGAGGTCCCTATCAGGTGGAATTACACACTGTACATGCTAGAGTGTTTGTATGAGCAGAATAAGGCCATTAGCGAGTACACAGTGCAAAATTTGAAGGCTTTGGAGGGAGCACTCTTTGTCACCTAGTCAATGGCAACTAATGTGCGAAGTATGAGGCAGCCATGCTTGTTAGTCACACTGTGTCGGGAATTAGTGAAATTGTCCCACTGATACATTTATTGCAGAAAAAACTGAGGAGCATGGCTGAGGGATCTTACCATAATGACAACACAGATATGCATCAGATGGTCAAGGACATGTTGGTGTGCTTTAATCAAGATCCTCACATAGTGAGCATTAAAAGCAATGAGGAATACATTTTGCCACTTTGCTGGGCCCCCACTTTAAACACAAAATTTCAGAATTTCTGTCAAAGCGTCATCAGCAATTTGTGGCAACAAGGAGACATGATGATCAGCTGCATCCCTCTGAACAATTGGATTCTGTGAAGGAATATAGAGATATGCTTATTGATCATGTGGAGGGTTGCATTGTGGAGGATAAGAGTGAAAAAGTTAGGGCCCAAAAAAAAGTTAGACAGCATAGTGAAAAAGAAGGCAGCAAAGTGTTTAGACCAGTAGCAGCAGGAGCAGCTACATCACCAACCAGAACATACCATTCTGAACACAGGGAGATTCATGGGTCTCAGCAGGCGGGCAAAAATACAACATTGGTGGTGGTGTGGGTGTTGGCGGCACATCTCTGTGAGACTTGCTCTCTGAGTATGGTTTTGTAACTGATACACAGGGACATCATGTACCTCTTAGGAGTGGTCCCACTGCATGGGAGATTTTTTTCAACATATCTGTAGGATAGCTACATTCAACAATTACCCCATGGAATACTGGCAAACAAAACAAAGTGTGGGGCCAGCATTGACACATGCTGCAGTGGAAACCCTTAGTTGCACTCCAACAAGTGTTCAGTCTGAGTGGATTTTCAGTGCAGCAATCTATATTTTAAATGACAATAGGATGCGGCTACCAAGAAGCAATGTCAGGAGAGTAACAGTCTTAAAAAAAGAAAACACATCTAATAATATATGCATATCAGGTAGCAGAAGTGGACAAAACCCACACATGGAAGAGAAAGCAAGGGCACATGTATTTTTTTTAAAAGCAGCACAGATGATGATGATGAGGGGAAGGAGAGATGTGAAGGGTTGCTACCATCTACCACTGTAGTGAGAACATTTATGATCAAAAATTAATGCATGTTAATAATCTGAGAATAATTATATATATATATACACCAATCACGCAACACCAGTCTACCACCATCATACACATTTGCCACATTATTTTTCTTTAACTCTTTTAAAATAATTGTTAGTGAGCATAGCAGCAGGCTTACACAGAATACAGCCAGGTTAGCTAAACAGGGCTTAGGCTTGCTACATATACAAGGACAGAGGATTTTTCTCTTAATTAAGACTTTTGTTGTGCCAATGTGGTTTGTTCCCTTCTTTACTTTTCTCACAACCTTTTCACAATCACAAATAGTGCATAGTACAGTCACTGATAATTGCACTGTGCCTGCCCCAATGGAAAAATATTCACACACACCCATGATTTCAGTGAGGGGAGAGGTGGAGAAGAATGGCTTTCTTCTTATTCTTCTTCTCCACAATCACCTTCACTGGCTGGGGTAGGTGATGCTGCTGCCTCAACATCATCACTGGAGTTAGGACCAGGATTATTGGTGTCAAGTGGAGCAGGCCCTGGCCCCATATCACTACTTGAAGAAGCCAGTCCCATGTTGGCCATGGTGTTCAGACTGTGGCACACTATGCTGCTCCTTAGACAGATTAAACAAGTATGCAGCCCCTAGATTACAAGGGAGGGATGATACTGGGTGACTATGCCACACTGGGTCTGTGGAATGTGGGCTCCCAGTGCATTTAGAAATGGTGGTGCCACTGTAATGTTAGGGACAAATGTCTCATTAGAGACGGAATCACTAGCCTCAGGGTCCATCTACCTTCTCTTTTTAAAAAAATACACTGGTGGTGGTGGTCATTTTAGCACTGGTAGTGCCACTGCTAATGTTAATGACACACTTCTCCTCAGTGAGGTACTATCCTCAGGATCCATCTAGCTTCTCTTTTTTTAAGAACAGTGGTGATGGCCATATTCTCAGCCAGCACAATGAACCACTAAGGAACCACTTTATTTTGTTAATATTTTATTTCAATTTATTTTTCTCTCTCTCTCTCTCTCTGTCTGTTTCTCTCGCTCTTACTCATTCTCCTTCCAGACAGTAAATCTACGTGTTCTTATATGGGAAAAACTGTCTGAATTTATTCGTAGAACAATAGTAACATTGTCTAGCATATAAAAAATTTGCATAAAATGGCTTCATTTACCACTGACAAATGAAGATTTGTTTGTTAAAAATTATTTATGGTACAAACACACGACTACTACAACATTTAGGTAGTTTTTAATTAACTATTAAGTAAATATTTCAGATGTCATGTCTTTAACTAAATTATTAAATACTCTTTATTTTAGAACAAATGCAGTTTCTCCAGAAAAATAGACAGAATATCTGCCAATTACGCAATGCTACTACATGATATGCAAATGTGCATAACCCATTTTCATTTTTAGTTGTTAACATTGCACAAGTGTGCCTATTAATAGATATTGTTTTGTCTCTCAATGTGCTGAGGAATCAACCAGTTTAGGTAATATTAACCTCAGGGATCTGCCCTATAAATATATATATAAAGGAAGATGAATGGCATTCACACATATGCTGCTGCTGCCAAATTGTCACTGTGCAAAATGTTTTAACACTTCTGTCCCCATAGTTAATTTATTTTTATAAGTTGTTAAATTTTGATATACATCCATCATTGTTTTGAGACCCAAATATTAAACGCTTAGCGACAGTGCCTTATTTACACTAGAGGACACCAACATAAATAATATACCATTTTTAAAAGATAAGGGGGTCTTCCATTTGATGCCATATGTATCTATATGTATAACCCATCATTTAGTTTGATTTAAATATAAAAAAGGAAAAACATCTTAAAAACATATTTTACATATGTAATACTGTCATGATTTGTACACAGTTAGTGCATATGAAAAAAAATAAAAGCAGCTCCAATTAATCTTCATAGTATTTGATCCATAGAGAGGGTTATTTCAATACTGTCAGATTTGTAGTTCAAGAGTAATTGAATGATGAAGTATCTACCCGTCCCACCTCTTTTACTGATGTAATACAGCTCACCTCAGAGCAGCAAGGGACAATCTTCAGTGAGAATAAGAAAAAACCCGCACTCCTTTGTCAAGGATACATATTTTCCTTATGCTCACAGTAAGAAGATTGTCCCTCATTATGAGCTGTCTGGTCACAGGACCAGATTCCACATCTGAGGGGAGGTGGCTTACACTAGGTAAAAGGGGTGGGAGGGGACACTTTATCATTCAATTACTCTTGAACTACAACTCTGACAGTATTGAAATAACACTCTCCATGGCCCAAATACTATGAAGATTAATTGGAGCTGCTTTTTTTGTGAAACATTACTATCCCTTTAAATTTCACTTCTTTCTTATTTTCTTCCGTCTTCTTTCTTTCTGTTAAAAAAAACAACACAAATCAATCAGTGCTCTTTGATTTAAAAAAAATAAGCCACCAAATTTGCGACTGTTAACCTTTTGACTGCCGGAGGGGTAGCCCTCCGGTGCTCCAAGTGTTACTATAGGTGACATCTTAAAGTCCACATGGAATAAAAATATGTTATGTTTTTAAAATTATCCATTTAGAGTAAATGTTGTAAATTATTTACCCCCTTTGCCTCTGGCGGAAGGTATTTTGAGCTGCACAGAGGACCCCCATGCCACCTCTCAGGTTATGGCCCGAGTCAGACAGCTGGAATTTTGGCTTTTATATGCCAGTCTCAGTTCAACATAAATTGGCAGTCTCCAATTGGCTGTGAAGTGCTTACTTACCTCCCAGTCAATCAGCTTCTATCGGGGGAGATAATTAACCTCTTTTAAAGGGAGTAAATAAACTATAACATTTACTCTAAAAGGATAATTTTAACCCCTTAAGGACCATTGACGTGGCAGGACCATCACGCTGGTCTGGCACTTAAGGACCAGTGACGGTCCTGGCACGTCACGTACTTTTACTCACCGCGCTCCTACCGGACACTGAAGTTGATCGATCCAAGACCGGAGCGATCTCTTCCAGTGCCCTGTTTGACGTGCCGCCCCATGTGATCAGTCACGTGGGACGGCACGTCAAAGATTCCTATGTGGTCCTTATGGTACGGCACGCCCCGGGACCGGTGGTCCTTAAGGGGTTAAAAACATATAATATTTTTATTAGTAGCACCCGGTACTTTACAATATTTAAGCGTTGAGTGCAGATCCTGTTCTTTGTTATATTTTTATTCCATGCGGACTTTTTAAGAAGCCACCTATAGTAACCCTCTGAGCGCCTGAGAGATACCCCTAATGCACTCAAAGGGTTAATAGTCACACCTTCGGGGGATTATTTATTTATTTTTGAAATCAAAGAACACTAATGGATTTTTTTTTTGATTTTATTTAACAGCAAGAAGGAAGAAAAGAAGAAGCCGTCCACTACCCCGCTGGACATCTGGATTATTGGTAAGTTTTTAATTGTCGTGACGTGTGAACTGATTGTAGGTTAACCCTATGAGTGCCAGTGGGGTATACAACTCTGGATAATGCATTGCATACCCCATGGACACTCATTGGGATAATCTTTTTCTTTGTTTCAACCACAAGTATGTGTTTTAAACCAGTTTTCCAACACATAGCAGTGGTTTTCTCCATGTGTTTGGGACTCTGTGACTGTCTTCTTATGGTGCAGGATTTGCTCCATGACAAGTGCGGTCCTAAACATGCGGTGAAGCCACCAGATGGAATAGGATAGCAAATTAACTATCTTTAGGTGATGTCCAATGGGTTAAAATTGAGCGGATTTTGATGTTGACAGCACAGTTTATAGAACTTTAAACTGTGCTGTCAAAACCACTACCACTGGTTTTTAAAATACTGGGGCTAATAGAATCAAGCCCTAGGTGCATTTTGTAAAAATACAAATTTGTTTGAAATCAACAATTTGCTAATTCAAACTCAGAACTATAAAATTCTTTATTATGCAACTAGTGTAAAAGCCCGTGTACACGGGCCAAGGTCCGGGTAATATTAACCCTTTGCGTGCCAGAGGGGTGCGCAACGATACCGATACCTCACTACTCCACGCAATGCAGTCTTGCATCACCTCACTCACGCGATGCAATCATGCGCAGTAGAGACTGACCGAACGCGGGCAGTCTCTACTGCGCATGACCGAACCGTGACAAACATCTTAGCGAATTATTTTATAGGATTATACTTGAAAATGTACACATCAATCAACTTTCACGTTTTAACCCTTTGAGTGCCAGAGTGGTACGCAACGCATTGCTTTGCAATGTGTTGCATACCCCTCTGGCACTCAAGGGGTTAATCTCAAAATGAACTGCATGTAAAATGTTTGCAATAAATAGAGTTAAAAAAATATATTTTCTATTTGCATCACTGGTAAGAAATTGTAATAACGGGAATGATATTGTATCTATGATTTTTATTTCCTTTTCTTCAGTCCTACTTTTTTGAGTTTTTTTCCCCACAACTGCCTACCTAGTAATATGCACTATATATAATGCACAATTATAATGCATTTGTATTTTATTGAATAGGCAGAATCAGCAGGAGATATATGCAGGTGATTAAGACTATTCCAGTGCAAATGAGGATGTGAGAAATAAAGAGCTCAATTCAGTAAATTGGGACATATTTATACAGACAAATATAGAGCAATTCTGCTCACAACTGCACCAGAAGACATTATTTCAAATTCCCATTGATTTAACCCTTTGAATGCCATAGGGGTGCCAACACATTGTGAAGCAATAAATTGGACATCCCTCTGGATTTCAAAGGGTTAAATGGGACTTTCAACCAATTGAATTCTAGAGAGGTCTCCAATGAGTTGCAAAGCAATGGTAAAATGGTATTTTGCAGGTTTTAGTCACTCACAGTTGGCTGTTTCATCTGCTATCTTTGTTGTTCCCCTTGCTGCTGCTCGTTCTCACCAGGATCCCCTAATGGTGCACACTCCAGACAAGTTTGCAGTTGGGAGGACATGGTATCATCATCAAAGTCACGTGAGAGGAAAACCTCCTTCCCCTTCCCATCTAATTCTATTGGATCACAAGAGAGGGACTTCATCAAGCCTCAATGGACTTAATTTTAATTCCATCTGCCAGCTTCAGTCTGGCAGATCCCATAGAAACCGAGGGAGACATCCGAATGCATGCAGATCATTTACTCTATTTTTATTCATATATCCCTGCTTATATGAGCGATCATTGATAAATACTTAAAGGTCTCTATCAGTAATCGTCACAAAATGCAGAGTATTAAACAGACTGCTTATTCAAACTCTTGATGAATTCTGGCTTTAATCAACAGGTATTTCTTCTTCTTCCCTTGGTACCGTGCTTTAGACTGATTTTCTACTCTCACCACTGATGAAGGTGTTTGCTGCCTATCCACCTATCATTGAGGCCTGCTGAGCCTCTGCAGCCTGCCTGCCCGTCCTTGCAGCCTTCAGTGTGACGGTCTTACTCCGACTATCCTTATCTGTGTGTTGTTCTTATTTCGACTTACTCACCTCTTGTGTGGTTACATGTTTTGGTCTTATTCCGACTATCCTTACCAGTGTGTTGGTCTTGATTCAACTTACCCACCACCGGTATTGTTTCTTCTGATGGCGTTTTCCTGACTACCTTCATCTGTCTGTCCGTCATATTCTGACTAACCTCTCTTGTGTTGTACTTATTCCGATTACCTTCACTTGGGCATCAGTCATATTCTAACTAGCTTACACTCGTGTGTCAATCATATTTTGACTATCCTTATCTATGTGTCAGTCATATTCCTACTAAACCAAACTTGTGTGTTGGTCATAGTTCATCTACTCTCATCTATGTGTCGGTCATATTCCGACTAGCCCTCACTTGTGTGTTGGTCATATTTTAACTACCTGTACTTGTGGGCTGGTCACATTCTAAATACCCTCATTTGGTGTTAGCCATATTCCAACTATCTGCTACTCTACCTTTATACAATTACTAGTGGCAGTCTCAGTCTGCTATTTCAGGGGTGCCTTGTCTACCCTCACAGTCTCCAGAGGTTCTTTAGCACTTGTAGTTCCCTGGTTTCTGTTTGATGGCAGTCTTAGCCTGCCAGTTCTACCTAGTGCCATAGTGGTTCTAGCCACCCTGTATCCTTCTCATACCTTGATGTTTGCCTTCACTCCACATATTGGGGTTCCACCTAAGTTCTGGATTCTCTTCCAGTTACTACTTTTCACATCCTGATTGGGGCCCCCAGCTCAACTGGAGTCAGACATCTGGCTTCTCGGCCAGCAACTTACAGCAAGGGAGAAATAGTGCTGGCACTGCTCTATCACGGTGACCGTGATCTTCTTTGCCAGCGACATTGCTACTTCCTGTTCTATTCCTGCTGAGCTCTTATTGCCTGCTGGGGTCTGCCCCACCCAGCGTTAGCCTTTTTAACCTCAGTGGCTCCCTTTTATGGTGTTTCTGTACCTGGCGTTTGTACTGCTGTTGGTTACTGCTCTGTGTATGACCCGGTTTTGCCTGACCTTGCTCCTGTCTCTTTTGCCCCGTGATTCCATTTGTGACTAGGACTGGCTGACTACCGCTCTGTGTACCGATCCTGGCTGTGGCTTGCTACCCGATTCGTTGCTGACTAGGACCGGCTGACTACCGCTCTTGGCTGTGGCTGACTACTCGATCTGTTGCTGACTAGGACTGACTGACTATCATTCTGTGTACCGATCCTGGCTGTGGCTACTACCTGATCCGTTGCTGACTAGTGTTTTTCCAGTGCCTGTCAGTGTTGCCTCCGGTTACTCTAGTCTCCTGGGACTATTGTCTTGTCAGTACCTGTTAGTGTTGCCTCTGGTTATCCTAGTCTCCTGGGACTAGTGCCTTGCCAGTGCCTGTCAGTGTTGCCTCCGGTTACTCTAGTCTCCTGGGACTATTGTCTTGTCAGTGCCTGTTAGTGTTGCCTCTGGTTATCCTAGTCTCCTGGGACTAGTGCCTTGCCAGTGCCTGTAAGTGTTGCCTCCAGTTACTCTAGTCTCCTGGGACTAGTGCCTTGCCAGTGCCTGTCACTGTTGCCTCCGGTTACCCTAGCTTGCTAGGGATCTGGTCTGTGTCCAGTATTGTAGTCCTCTGAGATTTGGGCACTTGTGGTAACCATTTCCATTCCTCTGTTACCCCTAGTTTTCTAGGCCAGGTCACTCTCCAGTGTTCTGGCTTGCTGCCGTTCTATCCCTAGCTTTCTTGGGATTCTGCCCTGCAGTTACCTACCGTCTCGCTAGTTGGGTACGCTTCCTAGGTTTGGTACTGCTGAGGTTCTGTTCCTGGTTCCTGTCATCTGATCCAGCCTGCTGTATTACTGTTTTGTTTTGCTATTCTTCTGCACCCTGACCTGTATCAGATTTGGGAAGTGCCACGGTACTGTCCGGATCTGGACCTGTGAAGGGAGACCTTGTGCACTTTATTATTCTTAATAAAGCTGATTTTACCTTACTAACTTTTCTGAATGTTCTTACAAACTGTGACATGCTCACAAACTACACTTACCAGCTTTGCTCACTAGCAACTGGAACCCACACCTAGTCCTGAAGTTTGAGCGTGACAATTTTCCATGGTGCAGTTGGTTTGCACCAGAACTATACCACATTTCTTTAGTGCATCAGCCTCTAGATGAGTGTCATCATGCTGTTTCCAAGAACTAAAATATGAAAGACGTATTTCATTTCTCATGTTGTTTGCCATAATAATAACCCATTAGATAACAGTTAAATTAATCATGTGATGGCTGAAAATTAAGGGTAATTTCACATACCCTAAACTCCATTCAAAAAGGTTCCTGTGTGGGTCATAACTCATCTGACTTTGGAAGGAGAACTGTTTAACCAGGTTACTGCTAATTATACTGCGAGTTGAGTTGCTACAAATTATTTTATGATCAAGTGGGTTACTATAACTTTTATTGTAATCAATCAGGTTGCTACAAATTATGATATGATTACTGATCAAGCAGGTTACTACTACAGCTTATGATGTTAGCACTAGGAACAGGAATGCAGGATGGCTTTCTCTCTCTCTTTCTCTCTCTCTTCCTCTCACACCCTCTCTCTCTCCTCTCTCTTACCCCTGCAGCAAAACTCAGTTCCTGACAATAATGTAACAGTAAGTAAGAGGTGATACTGCAATAACCAGATATTAAATAGGACTGTATAAGACCAAGAACATGATCTCACAACACAAAAAGCCAAACTCTGCTGCAGATACTAATTGTCAACATCAGTGACACAGAGAAAACTATACAGGATCAGATAAACAGTGCAGTTATGCTAATTAGCAAATGAAGAACCTTCTAGATTATTATGTCACTGTATAAGGTCCAGGAACAAAACACTTATCTTTGTCTTGACAGGAACAGGACAGTGAACATCCAAAAGATATACAATTTACAATGAAACAGAGCAAGGCCGAAGAAGACAATGAGAAGCAATGTAAACAGAAAATGGAAAATGTATCGACACTGCAGGACTCAGAGGAAAGCAAGAAAGGTAGAAGAACGCCTGAACTGAAACATCTGCAAAAGGTGCAGCAGCATTGAAGGTGGAAGAGTGAGCTTTTAGCAGCAGTGACTCTGGACAAACATCAAGTGACTAAGGATGTGGACTAGAACAAATTCTTGAAACTCGGCAGAACTCAGGACATCCCCTACAAAAACTAGGAGTTGAATGTATGCCAAGCAACCAAAAAGAGAAGGATGCAAAAGGATCAGAGCACCAGGAAAATATGTTTAAATCTGGTTATAAATCTGAGGTAAATAACAGTAGTCAGAGAGTGGAGCAGCATTTTTCTCATTATCAATAACACATATGTCTCACACTTTTGTGTAATGTAAAGAATGCAGGAGGATAACTATGATTTAGTTTCAGGTGACAATGGCTATAAAGTCGTAGGGGTGGGTGAAGCTTGTCACCGTGTTCCCGCAGGAAGTTTCACGAAAACCACGTTGTTATCCGCTTTTTCGCTGGAAAATCCGCTTTAAAACTAGCGGTTAAACTTTTCGCATCTTTTGTCCATTGGTCAAAATTTTTCGCCATTTTTTCTCTATATAAAGGGGACTTTTCACTGAAGGTAGACACAATAGAAGCAGCTACAGAGAGAGATAGACGTGCAGTGTTGTTCTGCTGTGATATTTTGTGAAAATTGAGGCAGAAAAGGCTCATAGTGACTGCAATCACTATGAGCAAGGTGAAAAATAATCAGTGGAGGAGCTGGAAGGACCCTTATGTGTCCACTGAGTCTGAGGAAGAGGAGGAAGTGACTAGCAGTACTGAACCAATGCTGTCCAGTCCCCCAAATCACCCCAAGGGATCTTGGGTAATTTAATGGGAAGGGAGGGAAAAAAGGAATGGGAAGGAAGGGAGAAAAGGGAAGGAAGGGAAAAAAGAGAATGGGAAGGGAGGGAGAAAAGGGTAGTACTAGTGAGAGTAGGACAGGTCAGCTGCCTGTGCCTGATACAAGACGTGCTGTCCCTGCTGCCAGTGCCACCATTGCTGTACCTGCAGCCACTAGTGTTGTACTTGCTGCCACTGATACTTTGCCTGCTGCTAGTGTTTCTTGTAGTACTCGGGGGGGAAAGGTGAAAATGATGCCAAGTGTGACAGCAGGGGACCCTCTGTCACATTCCTTGTTACCTCCTCCAAGCAGCAGTGAGATGTCTGGAATAGACCATAGTGGTGGTGGTGTTGGAGAAGCTGGGATGGAAGAGAAGTTGATGGCCTTTTTATCAGAAAGTGAGAAGGAATGGGAGACAGGGATGAGGATAGGTATCACTGCCATGACTAGCAATCAGCTTTTGCAATTTGCGGAAACTGCAACTGCTCTAATTTCTGCGGCTGCTGAGTTGAAAGGGCAGCAGGGTGCTGAGGAGCAGGCTAGTGTGCCACAGACCACCATTAACACAGTGGGAATGGGGTCCTTAAGTCATGCGGGACTAGGACAGGCTCTACTTGCCAGTGCCAGCAATACTTCTGGTCCTAGTTGCAGTGCTAAATCTGATGCAGTAGCAGCAACATTATCTGCTGCCACAAAAAGTGAAGGGGAATGTGGAGAAGAAGAAGAAAGAGGCCTTCTTCTCCACCTGTTCCCTATCCCTCCCCCCAGAAGTCATGGGTGTGGGACTATTATTTTCTCCCAGCAGGCACAGTGCAGTCATCATCAACAACTGTACAGTGCAAAATTTGTGACAAGTTAGCGAGAAGGGGAAAGGAGGGAACACACCTTGGCACAACCTCCCTGATAACACACATGAAACGCAGACACCATGACATTTATATCAAATATGTTAAAGCTAAACACCCATTACAGAAATCTAGCACCGCTGTTACTGTACCCACTGACTTTCCAGAGAGGTGGAGATCAAAGAGGAGGAAGAATAAAGAAACCCAGACAGACATGGAAGTTCCATTATGAGCGAAACAACTAGCTCACCATCAACATCACCTTCTTCCCCTAGAGTAACAAGTACATCTCCTGCCAATCCAACTCGTTCATCATTACCTCCCCCGCCAAATGATAGCCACTCTTTTGATGTTAGGATATGGCAGTTCGTCTCTACCCATTGTACACTGTGGGGTACACTGCCCACACATGCCATGCATTTTCTCAGTGTGGCCGATATCAGGCCATCAAGAGGCATCTGAGGAGATTCCATCCCGCAGAATATGCTAAGATGAAGGCAGGGAGGGTTCATCATTACTATTAAACTGTCAGCAAGATGTCATGTGTCCTTAGCGGGTCTGGACAAGGGGTACAGTGACAGCGGCAGTACTTGGTTTCGGGTGTCATGGTGTTTGGATACAGTTGCACCCCCAGATGACATTTGCCACACACATACTGTGCACATTGCAGTTTCTGAGGAGACCCACTGATCCTGCTCTCAAGGGAAAAAATATATTCTATAACAACACACCCATGATTATTTTGGAGGAGGGGGAGGTGGAGAAGATTTAATGGCCAACTTTTCTCCACAAATACCGAGGGATACTTATTCTGCTGCTACTGCCTCAGGCTCATTACTGGAGCCAGTTGTGGCAAATGGAACATTCATCATCCATCTTCTGTGTTACTGCTATTGTTGATCCCATTTCCTTTCAGCTGCCTAATCATCCTGCTGCTTAGACAACTCAGCAGCAGCAGTATGAACAGATGTTGCAAACTCATGACTCAGGAGGACATTTGAAAGTTGCCACTGGCCAACATGACCTGCTGGCATTAGGCCAGTAGGGTATTTTTATTTTTTTCTTAGGGCTTGTGTTTTGAAAAATAAATAAATAAATAAATAAAAAATATAAATAAAAACTAGTTGTACAAAAAAATAAACAATTTTTTGGGGTTTTGTTTCTAACAAGCCTAAGTCCTACATATCAATGTTTCCTTAGGGCTTGTGCCAAACAAGCTTAAGTCTTACAAATCAATGTTTCTTCAGGGCTTGAGCATCTAATAAGTCTAAGTCCTACAAAGGCCTCTAACAACAAATCAAACAATTCATCCTCTACAAAATACTCTATCAAGTCAAGTATCAGTCCACCACAGTGGCAGCTTATGTCAGGGGGTTCCTGTCTCTGTCACTTTAAATACAAATGTCTTATTTTATTTTATTGATTTATTTTTTTATTAACTGTCCCCCCAATAGCAGTCAATAAACCCCCCCAAAACAAATTCCCTGTTCAAATGATTCATTCATTCATTCACCAACACAGGCACCCTCCTCAGTCCCCTTTTTACCATGTCTTTGTGATTTTTATTTTATTTTATTTTATTTAGGGTTTCTTTTGTATTAAGTGCCCCCCAACCCTAGTAAACAACCCCCCAAAAACATTCCCTGTTCAACACTCCACCAACACAGGCACCCTCATGCCCCTTTTATACAATGCCTTTGGAAAATAATATATTACTTGTAATGTGTTGTGTGTAACGTCTATGTTCCCACTGATTTCAATGGGAGAAAAAAGCGGAAAAAAGTGGAAGATCTGCACTTTTCGCTGGAAATTTTTCGCCAAGTAGAAAGTGCCATTTTTCACCGATTTCAGTTTGAGGCGGAAAGTTTCACCCATCTCTATAAGGTCCCCACACTTTTCTCCACCACCACTAGTTATGTTATTAAAACAACTATGTTACTTAGTTATTCTTCTGTATGGTGCCAACCCATATTTACAGAGTTCTTAGAAGGAAGTTCTATAATACACAAAAATAATCCAAAAGTACATCTCTGGAATGGCAAACATACCAAATGTTGGCAGTTAAAATTTTGCTGTATTCTTTCAATTAAAAAAAACATAGGTTTTAAAGAACAGATGTCTGTAAGAACAGTATCCAGAAAGTCTTGTTCTGCTATTATTTTCATTTCTGCCTGTTTGTAAAGAATGTTGTTCAGGTAATGCTCCCTGTTGTTCAACGACCTTAACAACCTCTGCTGGGCCCTCAGTCATGACAAGTATATAATTTGTCACAGTGACTAACAAGACAAAGAGTTGAACCCATGAGGCAAGGATGGGGGGTGGGGGTTACCAGGCAGAATAGATACAAAAACACTAGCCAGGAATATATACTGGAGTTATCAAAAGCAGTGAATCAAAGATTCTTACTCACTCACTCTCTTTTGGTTTACTCCAGCTCTGCTATTACCTGTCTTCCAGTCTGATTTCCATGACACATGCACTGAATACTGTATCAAGAAGCCTCATAGTCATTTCAGTGCATGTGTAAAGTGTTTAATTGATTAGTGTTCCAGAATATTGATACCTGCATTCAGTGTATGACACTAAATTTTGATTTCTGAACATACTTGTTTGCCACCTGTCCTTATCTCCACACCTGATTTTGTATGCAAATTTGGATCCTGCGATCTTGGATTGTTTGTGAGTTACTAGTCCTGGTAATCACCTGTAGGGATGGACGAAAAGTGAGAAAAATTTCCTGCATGACTTTTTGCGAAAAACAGATGGTTTTTCTCTTTTTTTCTCAAAAGTTTTCTCCTTTTATAAAATGCAAAATGTTCTTCCCTTTCTCCTCTTCCAGCATTTATAGCCTATTCCAACACATTTTCTTCTATTCTAACACATTTTTCACAAATTCCAACACATTATTCTCCTATTCTAACACATTTTTCGCCTATTCAACACATCTTTCTACTATTCCAAGATATTTTTCTCCAATTCTAACACATTTTTCTCATACACATTGTTTCCTATTCCAACAGATTTTTCTCCTCTGTTTAATATTGTGCAACATTTCCCAGCTTCTGAGGGCTGCAGTGGAGAAATAAGTAGCTGGGAGTCAAAGCTGTGAGTCCTACAGCAACATATACCTTGAAAAATGTGTTACCATGCAGGGTGCATTTGTCTTTTGCCCACAATACTAACTTCCTGCTTAAGTGACACTGGAGCATATTCATGATGATGTCAAGTGATTAAAAAAAAATACAACCTACAATGTGGCAGATGTGTAGGGTAGAGGTGGTAGGGGACAGACGTGGTGTGATTGGTGGGACCTTGACAAACTGCACCCATCCCATGAGGAGAGGGATCATCATCATTTACACTGTACTCCCACGTCCCTGCACTTCTTTCACCTTTCCCCCTCCCACTTGGACATTTGCTAGACATTACTCAACTACTGTGTTTGTGTGTGTTTTTACACTCTATAGTACACAAGTGATGGAGTGTGATGTCTTTCTTTGGCCCTCAACAAAATTCTCAATATCGTATGCTGTCTATCATGTCTGCCTCAGTCACAGAGCTCCCAGTCAGCTGTTTAATATATGTATTTTTTTAAATTATTTATGTATTTTTTTTTAATATTTATTTTTTCCATTTTTTTAAAGCTGTCTGCCCTATCTTATCACAGTTAGTCCCAGAAAAATATCTATAACTAAAAAACAAAATCAACAACTTCTTTCCCCAGACTATTATAAAAATAAAATCAGAAAGCAATTTGGACCCCAGCTGCCATGCCTTTCAGTAACACAAAATTTTGGGGTATTTTGGGTCAACCTCCTTCCTCCCTTTTTCTCCCACATTGTGCCCCCAGACTCCCCTACTACAGAGAACAAATGTCCTACTTAAATGACTGCTTAAACTAAGCTTCAATTCCCCTTTATTTGCCTATCTTCTATAGCTCAAAAACATGCTTCTTTCTCTTCTTGTAAACACAGAATGGCTGCTGTGAGAGCCTGACACCCTTTTATATGGATGTAGAAAACTTTTGTATGGTGGAGAAAAAAATGTTCTTTTCATTGTTTGCAATGCAATGAGCTAGATGAAAAGTGGGAAAATGGCACTTTTCTCAGAAAATTTTTCACAAGTGGAAAGTGCCATTTTTCACCAATTTCAGATTGAGGCGAAAATTTTCGCCCATCCCTAATCACCCCTTTAAACCTTTAACTGATGCTCCTTTCATTGACAAGGAAGTATTACCATCCTTGTCCAGGTCTAGCTCAACTGGTCCTGGTTATGTTTACCACTCCATCTTTGATCTGAAGAGAAGCAGCTCACAGCAGCATCCTTCAGAATTAGCTTTGTCTGCCAGTCCATGGCTACTTAGCATCCTGTTTCTATCTGCAAGTAAGTAGTTTTGATTCACTGAATCCAAACAGTCCAGTATCTGTTTGTGGCTGTTGTTTCTTCATCTGTTCTGCCTAGTAATGCCCCTCTTCCATGCGAGTCAACCTCATGTCCTGTTAGTAAGAAACACAATGTCATGTAATGCATTCCTCTGACATACCCAAGCTACACTTATTTTTCAAGGACTGCTGTGCCAGAGTTTAAATAGGTGATTATTGTAATGGGCAAAAGGCTGGAAACATCATATTGAAAGGTTTGATGACAATGTGAAACCTTTCCCTATGTTAGAAATCACATGCATTTTCTCATTGTGCCCCTTCTTTGACCCCAGCCTCAACCTGCTAACCATTTGTTGAGCTTGTGTTGCTGTAGGCCTCAATCCGCTAACAATATTTTCAAAGCTTGTGTTGCAGTAGAAGTCAGACTGCTAATAATACATGACATTCCTTGAAAAAGTGTAACCACCTGCTGTCATGCACCTCCGGCTTAGGACTTGTCCTTTGGGTCCTGTCTCCTCATTGCTGGGACACCATGTCACATGTATGTAATTTAGCATGGAACAGGTATATTAGGCCTTCAGTTTCTTGCTCTGGAGCACTATCATGTGCACATGCTTGCTGTTGTGATCCTCCTAGTTGTCGATTTCTGCCTCATTTTCTGACCTCATTTTTGTCTGCTGCCATAGTCTTTGATCTCCAGTACTGACCCTTGCTAGTCCTGATCATTCTATTGCCTGCTGACTCTTCCTTACTCCTGATCACCTGTGATGACCTCTGCTAGCCTTGACCATTCTACTGATTGCTGATTCTGCCTTACTCCTGATCTCCTGTTGCTGACCATTGCTACTATTATCTACTCTTGGTTCCATCCTTCCCAAGACAACCCACCATTAATCCCCTGGCTATCCTGCATCTAGCAGTCCACCTTAGCACCACCCTAGCCTATAGTCAGTGACCTCACTGGACATCCCTGATCAGGTCTGTTCTGTTATTAGTAGGAGTACTTCTATATCTGCTACCTTCTAGCTGTTTAACTGTATAATTCTCTTAGGAGAGTTTTGTACTGTTGTGGCCTATGTACCCTACCTACACACCCTGCTCCTTGTTCCCTAGCCTGCACCCTCCCCTACAGGAGAGTAGGTGCTTTTTATTGCCTGGCTATCCAGGAATCACTTCCAGCTCCTCTGAGGTTTGTTATCCGGCCTTGCGGCTGGCACCTTTATTCGGCCTTAGCCGCAGCAAGTTCTTGCAATAGGCAACCAACCTTTGACCAGCCAGCTCACTAGCTATGTTCCCTAACACTCCCTCTCTTGCAGGTACCCTGCAGTTTGGTGACACCTGCCCCATCACCTTCACCAGCTTAAAATGGAGGTCCCTCTCAGCCTTCTAACAATTTTTCCAAGGTGTATGTTGCAGCAGGACTACTCAGTCTGCCAACAATCTTCTCATATCTTATGTTGCTGTAGTCCTCAGGCTAATATCCCATTTTCAAGGCTTATGCTGCCATATAACTCAGCCTGCTAACAACTTTTACTTTCCACTTTTACGCTTAGCTTTTCAGTGGGAAATCTTTCTGCCATGGAAAGTATAAGAGGAATCTTGCAAAGTTATCACAGGAGCAAATAAGGCAAAAATTGTACATATTTTCCATGTATGGAAATATCTGCAGAAAAAAGCATAAAAAAGAGAATTTTTCACCCATTCCTAGCATGAGTATATTTAAGTTTACCATGTGCAGTGAGCAGAGTTTGAGATCCAGTGGTCCCTGCTAGAAACTGTCTGCCTCTTGGACATGACATCTAAAACTGAATGAAGATGCTATTTCTTTAACAATGGCATGGGGCAAAGTTCATAGGGAACATTAGGATTTTCAGACCATACTAAGGAAAATGGGTGGTTATTATCAGGAGGTGTTAGTTCTTCTTTATAGGTAATATGCACAAGCAGGCCAATAATAATGAACGGCTTCACACTCTGAAACATGCCTGGATTTGTAAAAAAACCTTGTGTATAATGATCTGAATTATCTAGTATTGTATATCATTCACATCTGAATACGAATGAAAGAAGCTTTGAGACCCATTCAAGAAAAATATTATTATCAAGTTGAACTTGGTAACAGTAATTAAAAACTGTGAATGGAGCCAGATAAACTACAATTATTGCAAATATTTTATTAATATTTCATAAATGCATCTCTTGATTTTATTACAGAATGAAGCAGAAACAGTTTTAAATTCTCTCATTGGATAACTGATTTTGCTTTTAATGATGTGAACATTTCTACCCCTGTAATGGACAGATATGTATTAAAGCATTGGTGGGATTCATGTAGGATTTTCCATTCATTTCCATTGTGATGGCATGATATAATTATTCAATAGAAGGATTAATGTTAGGATTTTTACCCCATATTATGGGCAGACATATCTTTGTTATCAGTACAATGAAGGTGAACATGACAATTTGTTTATATGTTACTAAACAATGATTCACTTGATATATATAGAATACTGGTTACTATTTTGTCAGAATGTAAAGTAAATTCAAAGGTCCAATGGGAACATCATTCAGCCCATGTGTGTGTCCTCTTTGTCCAATTAGGTGAAAAGGCGGTACAATTGAATCAACACCAACTGACAATCTGGGGTTATAAATAGAGGCACTTCAGATGTAGCTTTCATCTACTTCCCCCTGATGAAGCTGGCTGTGCCCAGTGAAATGCATAGGGAAATTGTACAAGGTGAATGGGGAAATATTTTATTGTTATCCATTCTGTGATGGTCACACTTAATTTTATTACAGTGAACAACTGGAAGAACAATAAAGAGATTTTATCTGATGTAAATGACTATACTAGTCACAGCAATTCAGCTGAAACATAGAGCCCTGTAAGAGGATCTTTGTGTCAACATAATATGGAACAAACCATTGATTTGTTGTACGATTGTCATATTTGGGCTACGATTACTTTATACATGAATACAAAAGGTAGAATACAATGAAAGTAAATAATAATCTCTGCTTAAGTATAATAGAGATTATCATAATCTTTAAAAAAGCAATATTATCCACGCTGCTACTTAATAAATGTGACACATTTACAAATACATTGTTACTGGCAATTATTGATTTCTACAGAGGTACAAGTGGTACTGTACAATGAATGATAATAATTATCTGTTGAAATAAAATTGAAATTGTGATCTCTCAACAAGCAACACTAGTCACTCTGCTGTAACCTGTGATAGACTTATAAATGCATAGCTACTGGCAAAAAAGCAGCAGTTGTGAAATAACTGGAAATATAGTGAGTGATTTCATGAAGCTGAGTACTTCCCATAAGTCCAGAACTGATTATTGGAACAAATTGGTCGTATATAATAATCTCAATAATGAGCGACACTATCAGCTACGTTATTTTATGGATACTATAAACCCCCTAATAATTACACATTATTTGTTTTTAATTATGGACAAATGTTACTTTGTAGTATAGCATGTTTGTAAATATACAGTAATCACCTATTTCACTTATTTTAATATAGTAAAATAATAAAATTGTTTATTTTTTTAATCCTGGAAGCTATTAATTACAATAAAGTGCATATATGTAGTATTGATCTGGCCTTCTTCTTGTAGAAATGTACTTATCTTTTCTATCTTCCTTCATTTTTTCCTTTTATTGCAATAACACATTATTATTATTAACCTTGCAATGGCTGACCAAGGATGATGGGAATTATAGTCCCCAACAGCTGGGGTTGTCCATCCCTTCTCTGGAGGATGGCTCTTTTTGCCCATCTAAAGAACACTGCTACTGACAGTTTTACAGAGTACTTTATCAACTATCATATAGGGATAGTGTTCTGTATGTAATGTAAATTAATTAATAGAATATTACTCAGTCAAATAGTTGAATAGTTTTGTCTATCGTTGTGCTGATTTACTAAAACCTACAAAAATGTTTTACTTAAAATCACGTTACTAGAGAATAATACAATAATTTTATATTGCTTTCTGTAGATTCTAGGGAAGAGGAGGAAAATTTTTGATATTCAGCTCTTGTTGGGTTACAACTACCACTATCCTCTTCTGCCCAGTAATCAGCAGCAGAACAATATACCATTAATGACACTAACAGGACAATATACTATTATATGCCACCAACAGAGCAATAGACAGTTACAAAAAAAACACGATTACATGCCACCAGCAGAGCAATACACCACTGAATGCCACTACCAGGACAATACACCATTACATGTGGTCATAAAAGAAAAAAGAAAAAAAGATGACCCAAAATCAGCACTCATACTTCTCCAACTTTATTAGAGAAATTGTATAAAAAATAATCATAAAATATATCCAAACAAATCAAAATAATACCAACATGAAAAACACGTGATCAACATGCCCACCCAGGCCCTTGGACCACCCACCCCTCTCCCTATAAATATCCCTAAACATAAAGACAATAAACAAGCCACATATGCCAAAAACATAAATCCAAAAGCAATATACCTGGCTGGGCCCAGCGCAAAAAAAGAGTTAATTGCAGCCAGAAAAAGATCAGCGTATAAGTTCCATGTTAATGAAGCATAAGAAAAATCCAGCCAGTGACAAATATCATCCCCAATCTTTGTTTCAATATCGACAGTGATAGATAATCCACTGGAGACATATCAGCAGAGAGTGGCCACACGGAATCAAAAGACCTCTTATTTCTGCCAAATACATCGATACATCGATATCTAGATGCACATCATCACACAATATTTGCAGGGAATAAATAAACTGATGTACACTAGTGTTGAGCGAGCATGCTCGGCCGATGCTCGGATCGGCTCGAGCATCGCTCTGCTCGGCACATGGCGGTACTCGTACGAGTACCGCATGTGCTCGCCCGCCATGTTCGGGTCTCCTCCTCGCACGTTTTGCGGCTGCTGCGCAGCCAATAAACGTGCAGGGAGGCTCTGACATCGGTGTAATGCCAGCAGCCATGTTGGCTGCTGGCATTACACTGATTGGCTGGCCAGAACCCGTGGTCGGGTGCTGTATAGCACCTGACCAGCGAGTTCGGCTCAGTCTTAGCCAGGGAGAGCTGAGGATAGGAAGGGAAAGACAGTGTAGGGAGGAAAAAAAGGAAAATTGTGAAAAAAAAGAACCAAAAGTCCTTTTTAGGACTACTGTGTGTGGGGGCAGCAGGTTATTTTGTGTGGGGGAAAAAAAAAAAAAAAAAATATATATATATATATATATATATATTCTGTTTAGTGTGCAAAGTTGCAGATTAGAGCACATTCTGTTTAGTGTGCACAGTTGCAGATTAGAGCACATTCTGTTTAGTGTGCAAAGTTGCAGATTAGAGCACATTCTGTTTAGTGTGCAAAGTTGCAGATTAGAGCACATTCTGTTTAGTGTGCAAAGTTGCAGATTAGAGCACATTCTGTTAAGTCTTCAAACTAAAATATCAAAATCACATATTCCATTCAGTGTGCGTCGCCACAGTGTAGCAGCACATCCTGTGTACTGTGCAGAGTTGCAGAATAGGAAGAAATACTGTTAAGTCTTCAAACTAAAATATCAAAGTGACATATTCCATTCAGTGTGCTTCGCCGCAGTTTAGCAGCACATTCTGTGTACTGTGCAGAGTTGCAGAATAGGAAGAAATACTGTTAAGTCTTCAAACTAAAATATCAAAGTCACATATTCCATTCAGTGTGCTTCGCCGCAGTGTAGCAGCACATTCTGTGTACTGTGCAGAGTTGCAGAATAGGAAGAAATACTGTTAAGTCTTCAAACAAAAATATCAAAGTCACATATTCCATTCAGTGTGCTTCGCCGCAGTGTAGCAGCACATTCTGTGTACTGTGCAGAGTTGCAGAATAGGAAGAAATACTGTTAAGTCTTCAAACTAAAATATCAAAGTCACATATTCCATTCAGTGTGCTTCGCCGCAGTGTAGCAGCACATTCTGTGTACTGTGCAGAGATGCAGAATAGGAAGAAATACTGTTGTCTTCAAACTAAAATATCAAAGTCACATATTCCATTCAGTGTGTGTCACCGCAGTTTAGCAGCCTATTCTGTGTACTCTGCACAGTTGCAGAATAGGAAGAAATACTGTTAAGTTTTCAAACTCAAATATTAAAGTCACATATTCCATTCAGTGTGTGTCACCGCAGTTTAGCAGCCTATTCTGTGTACTCTGCACAGTTGCAGAATAGGAAGAAATACTGTTAAGTTTTCAAACTCAAATATTAAAGTCACATATTCCATTCAGTGTGTGTCACCGCAGTTTAGCAGCCTATTCTGTGTACTCTGCACAGTTGCAGAATAGGAAGAAATACTGTTAAGTTTTCAAACTCAAATATTAAAGTCACATATTCTATTCTGTGTTCGTCACCGCAGTTTAGCAGCCTATTCTGTGTACTCTGCACAGTTGCAGAATAGGAAGAAATACTGTTAAGTTTTCAAACTCAAATATTAAAGTCACATATTCCATTCAGTGTGTGTCACCGCAGTTTAGCAGCCTATTCTGTGTACTCTGCACAGTTGCAGAATAGGAAGAAATACTGTTAAGTTTTCAAACTCAAATATTAAAGTCACATATTCCATTCAGTGTGTGTCACCGCAGTTTAGCAGCCTATTCTGTGTACTCTGCACAGTTGCAGAATAGGAAGAAATACTGTTAAGTTTTCAAACTCAAATATTAAAGTCACATATTCCATTCAGTGTGTGTCACCGCAGTTTAGCAGCCTATGCTGTGTACTCTGCACAGTTGCAGAATAGGAAGAAATACTGTTAAGTTTTCAATCTCAAATATTAAAGTCACATATTCTATTCTGTGTTCGTCACCGCAGTTTAGCAGCCTATTCTGTGTACTCTGCACAGTTGCAGAATAGGAAGAAATACTGTTAAGTTTTCAAACTCAAATATTAAAGTCACATATTCCATTCAGTGTGTGTCACCGCAGTTTAGCAGCCTATTCTGTGTACTCTGCACAGTTGCAGAATAGGAAGAAATACTGTTAAGTTTTCAAACTCAAATATTAAAGTCACATATTCCATTCAGTGTGTGTCACCGCAGTTTAGCAGCCTATTCTGTGTACTCTGCACAGTTGCAGAATAGGAAGAAATACTGTTAAGTTTTCAAACTCAAATATTAAAGTCACATATTCCATTCAGTGTGTGTCACCGCAGTTTAGCAGCCTATGCTGTGTACTCTGCACAGTTGCAGAATAGGAAGAAATACTGTTAAGTTTTCAATCTCAAATATTAAAGTCACATATTCTATTCTGTGTTCGTCACCGCAGTTTAGCAGCCTATTCTGTGTACTCTGCACAGTTGCAGAATAGGAAGAAATACTGTTAAGTTTTCAAACTCAAATATTAAAGTCACATATTCCATTCAGTGTGTGTCACCGCAGTTTAGCAGCCTATTCTGTGTACTCTGCACAGTTGCAGAATAGGAAGAAATACTGTTAAGTTTTCAAACTCAAATATTAAAGTCACATATTCCATTCAGTGTGTGTCACCGCAGTTTAGCAGCCTATTCTGTGTACTCTGCACAGTTGCAGAATAGGAAGAAATACTGTTAAGTTTTCAAACTCAAATATTAAACTCACATATTCCATGTAAGATGAAGAAGGCGGGTAAAAAGGGACGGGGAAGTGGACGTGATCCTGATAGTTCAGGGCGCGGGTCAGGACGCGGAGAAACTGTGCCTGGTGCCAGAGCACAAGAAAGAAAGACATCCACCATACCTAGCTTCATGTCTAATTTTACAGGGCGTCGCAGGACATCACTCTCGAGGTCCGACCACTGCGAACAGGTGGTCGGTTGGATGACAGCTGATACTGCTTCCAGTCGGTTAAGCACCACCCTGTCTTCCACCAAGTCCACTCTCAGTAGCCAAGAGTCTGGTCAACATAATCCTCACTCTGATCATCCTTCCTCCCACCATACACGGTCTGGTCAAAGAAGTGATCCCACACTGGGATATAGTGAGGAGCTCGTCTCATCACCAATCCTTAATTTGAACCTCTCTCCAAGCACGCTTGCAGAGGAACATGACATCTTGTGCCCTGATTCACAACCTCTAGAGGGTACCCAATCACAAGAAGATGACAGATGTGAACGGCATTTAAGGTCAAAGGAAGTAGTGGATGATGATGATGATGATGAGACACAGTTGCCATTAAATCAACCACTATTTCCGTCTCAAGACCTTGTTGAGGAGAATGTTATACAGTTGTCAATGACTGAGTATGTGGTGGGATCAAGACATGAGGAGGATGATCAGAGTGAGGAAGTGGAGGAGGACATGGTGGACGATGAGGTGACTGACCCCACCTGGGAAGGTGTAGAGCCGAGCGATGACAGCAGTCCTGAGGGTGAGCCATCTGCAGCACCGCAACAGGCTGGAAGAGGCAGTGGTGTGGCTACAGAAAGAAGGCGGACCGCACCAAACCGGCCCGCAAATGTTCCACGGAGCACCCCCTTGCGTAAATCTACCTTGCCAAAGGGTAGGTGTTCCGCGGTATGGCGTTTTTTTAAGGAAAGTGCGGACGACAAAAGAATTGTAGTTTGCAACCTGTGCCACACCAGAATGAGCCGAGACATGAACACTAGAAACCTCACCACCACCAGCATGATCCGACACATGGCATCCAAGCACCGTAGTAAGTGGGAGGAACGCCTGGATCGCCCATCTGTGTCTGCAGGCCACACCACTGCCTCCTCTTCCCCTGTTTTCGGTGCCGGCCAATCGCCTGTCGAAGGCGCAGGCCCGCATACCTCCCGCCCTGCACCTGTACCATCTGAAGCACCATCAGCGACCACATCCACTTCCCTGTCCCAGCGCAGCGTCCAAATGTCGTTACCCCAGGCATTTGAGCGCAAGCAAAAATACCCAGCCACCCACCCACAGGCCATAGCACTAACCTCACACCTTTCCAAATTACTGGCCATCGAAATGCTGCCATTTAGGCTTGTGGACACTGAGTCCTTCCGCAGCCTGATGGCAGCAGCTGTCCCTCGGTACGCGGTCCCCAGCCGCCACTACTTTTCCCGGTGTGCCATCCCCGCATTACACCACCATGTGTCCCGTAACATCACCCATGCCCTGACCAACGCAGTTACTGGGAAGGTCCACTTAACGACTGACACATGGACAAGTGCTTGTGGCCAGGGACGCTACATTTCCCTGACGGCACACTGGGTGAATGTCGTGGAGGCTGGGAGCGACTCGGACCCTGGGATGGCACGGGTGCTACCCACGCCGAGGATTGCGGGCCCTACCTCCATCAGGGTTTCCGCCAGCACCTACATTATTGGCTCCTCCTTCTCCGTTTCCACCTCCGAATTCTCTACACGCAGCGCCACTCCCCCATCAGCCAGTAGCTGGAAGCAGTGTAGCACTGCAGTGGGGAAGCGTCAACAGGCCGTGCTGAAGCTGATCTGCCTTGGGGACAAACAGCACACGGCCTCAGAGCTGTTGCAGGGGATTAGTCACCAGACCGAGCAGTGGCTCTCGCCACTCAACCTGCAACCAGGCATGGTTGTGTGTGATAATGGGCGTAACTTGGTGGCGGCTTTGGAGCTCGGCAAGCTCACACACGTACCATGCCTAGCGCATGTATTTAATTTAGTGGTTCAGCGATTTCTAAAAACCTACCCCAATGTGCATGATCTCTTGACCAAGGTGCGCCGCGTGTGTGCACATTTCCGTAAGTCATCTACAGCTTCGGCCGGCCTGTTGAAGCTGCAGCAGCGCTTACAATTGCCAGCTCACCGGCTGCTGTGTGACGTGAGCACGCGCTGGAACTCCACCTTCCACATGTTGGCCCGGCTTTGTGAGCAGCAGAGGGCAGTAGTGGAGTACCAGCTGTTACACAGTCGTCGCCTCTCCGTTCAACTTCCTGTAATCAGAAGTGAGGAGTGGGAATGGATGTCAGACCTCTGTGAGGTTTTACGCAATTTTGAGGAATCGACACAGATGGTGAGCGGCGATAACGCTATTATCAGTGTAACCATCCCACTTCTGTGTCTACTGAAACGCTCGCTGCTCACAATTAAAACCGACGCTTTGCATGTGGAAGAGGTGGAAATGGGGGAGGAAGAGCTTACACAAGGTGATAGCCAGAGCACCCTCACTTCGTCTTCTCAGCGACAATTGGAGGAGGCGGAGGAAGACACGGTTGCCTCCGCTACAGAGGGTAGCCATGGAACTTTAGTTCCATCTCTTCAGCGTGGGTGGGCAGAAGAGGAGGAAGAGGATGAGGATATTGAGAGTCATACTCCTGGTGAGGATAGCGAAATCTTGACTGTTGGTACTCTGGCACACATGGCTGACTTTATGTTAGGCTGCCTTTCCCGTGACCCACGCGTTATACGCATTTTAAACAACACGGATTACTGGGTGTTCACCCTTCTGGACCCCCGCTACAAAGAGAATTTCTCATCTCTCATTCCTCCGGTGGAGAGGACAAGCAAAATGGTGCAATACCAGAAGGTTCTTGTTGAAAAATTGCTCCAAAATTTTCCATCTGACAACGCTGGCGGCAGAGTACGTGCTACCTTGGCCAACCGAGAAGGGGAGAAAAGGGGAGCACACAGCAGTTCCGACAAAGGCAGGGCAACACTCTCCAAGGCGTGGGACACCTTCATGACACCCCGCCAGCACCCTCACCCAGATGCGCAGCCTAGTGTCACAAGGAGGGAAAAGTTTTGGAAGATGGTGAAGGAGTACGTAGCAGACCGTGTCAGCGTCCTCAATGATCCCTCTGTGCCTTACAACTACTGGGTGTCCAAGCTGGACACGTGGTATGAACTGGCACTCTACGCCTTGGAGGTGCTGGCCTGCCCTGCCGCCAGCGTTCTGTCTGAGCGGGTATTTAGTGCTGCTGGTGGCATCATAACAGATAAGCGTATCCGCCTTTCCACCGAAAATGCTGATAGGTTGACACTTATAAAAATGAACAAGGCCTGGATTTCCCCTGACTTCTCCACTCCACTGGAGGAAAGCCCCGGGGGAACATAAACTCACTTTATATATGTTATTTACAATGATGGGAATACTCTGTATTCCCATTCACCCCTTCCACCCAAAAAACGGGTATATGGTTGACTCTTAATCTTCTCATCCTCCTCCTCCTCTTCCATATGCCCTGGGATATAATTTTTATATAGGGCCAGCTCACCAGCGGGCCCTGTTTGACAATTTTTATATAGGTCAGCTCACCAGCGGGCCTTCTCATATAATGTTTTATTGGGTCAGCTCTCTAGCGGGCCCTCTCATATAATGTTTTATAGCGTCAGCTCACTAGCGGGCCTTCGCATATAATGTTTTATAGCGTCAGCTCACTAGCGGGCCTTCGCATATAATGTTTTATAGCGTCAGCTCACTAGCGGGCCTTCGCATATAATGTTTAGGATGGTCAGCTCTGCAGCAGACCCTCACCCATAATGTTTTAGATGGTCAGCTCAGCGCACGTTTCCCTCTTAATCATGGCCTCAGTTCAATAAAATCAAGGAAATTTTTGGGAGAATTTGCCTCTGCGCACGTTTCCCTCTTAATCATGGCCTCAGTTCAGAAAATCAAGGAAATTTTTTGGGAGAATTTGCCTCTGCGCACGTTTCCCTCTTAATCATGGCCTCACTTCAGAAAATCAAGGAAATTTTTGGGAGAATTTGCAGATGATATACAAGTAAATATACAGCAAATATTGTTTGGTAACAATTTTTCGCCTAAAGTCGTTTTTATTTTCCTTTTTGTGTGTTTTACGGTCAGTCTGTAAAAATGGCGTACTACGGGCGAAAGATCGTTCCCAGCAGCGATGTTGGAGTCCAAGATGCATCCAGACATCCTCCCTATGCTGTCCCTGAACCATTTCTGTGGTGTTTCCATCCTTTTCTGCCCTTTTCCTATGGACCAGGCACCCTCCCCTCATCAGAGCAGGGGGTGCCTGGTGTAATGCTCGAGTCCTCCCATTGACTTCAATGGGGTTCGGGTGCTCGGCCGAGCACTCGAGCCTCAGGGGGTGCTCGGTCAGAGCACCCGAACACCCGAGCATTGGGGTGCTCGCTCATCACTAATGTACACCTCACAGCTTCTTGTTATCTCCGTAACGGTTAAGTCACAGCGGTCACTTCTCTCCCGTGGGCCTGGGTGGGCATATTGATCATGTATTTTTCATGTTGGTATTATTCTGATTTTTTTGGATATATTTTGTGATTATTTTTTATACTATTTTTCTAATTAAGTTGGAGAAGTGGGAGTGCCAATTTTGGATCTTTTTTTATTTTTTTTTTTATTTTATGGATATATAGTATGTGATCTTTCTGGCACCCTGTGTGTGTGAGATACACACAGCAATACTTCTCTATGTTAATATTTCTTGTGCTCTCCATATATATATATATATATATTTTGATTACATGAGACCAGCAAGGCAATACTTGATTACAAACCACAGAAGAGCAATACACCTTTACGATCCAACAGCAGAGAAACACATCACTGCCAAACCTGGAACTTTCTTCTTTGGAGCCCCTTGAAAGGACTCCTGGGCTATGAATGGGAATGTCTAAATTATGTAAATTGCATTGTACAGTGGGATGGCTTAATCTGGTGGGTGGGGCTTAATCTGGATTGAGAGGTGGAAATGCTTGGATTAATATTAAAAAGGGTGAGGAAGTGGGCAGAGCAGGGTGGGAAGTCAGTAGAATGTCCAAGAAATGGGCAGAGTTACCCAGGAAACTCAGTAAAACCAGACAATCAGCCTATTCCCCCCATAGACCTGGTAATTAACTCTAAAAACCAGAGTCTGGGGGGATCCAGTGCTTTTCCAGTTATGACTATAAAATACCACTGGCAAAGCACCACACATTACATGAAGCCAGTACAGCAATATTCCATTAAAAAACCACCAGCAAAGAACCTTGCATGGCACTCACCAGAAACTTAGATATGATAGATAGATAGATAGATAGATAGATAGATAGATAGATAGATAGATAGATAGAAGTGATACAATTATATGACCTGGTACCTGACCTTTTAGAAAATATTCACTTAATTTCATCTTGAGATTCTTCTGAATAGGTGATTCAATAAAATCACAGAAATGAGTTCTTACTTGCAGGAATGATGTAAGTGCAATTCAGATATATGCCTGGGATTTACAGAGGTGTGAAATGGCATAACCTGATGTTGACTCTTAGTCCTTTATACCATGTTCTGAACAGTCTGGTAATGCCTGTTCTTCTGAGTCACAAACTTTGTTTGCAATACTTTATAATAGGCACCAGTTGGAACAACCTAATGCCATTCAGCTGTTGAGGAGCCTGGCAGTGTATGATTGGTATTGGAGTCTTCAACAGTTGGAAGGCCTCAGGTTAACTGCCCCTGTTCTGTACACATCCTGCAGAATATCAAACAAACTTTGGGAAGTGTGCGAGATGTGAACACAGCTGAGCAGATGTATTTGTCTGCAACAATGTGGACCTGTACAAAGCTAAAATATTTGTGTTTGTGAACTGCAATATGTTTGCTAACACTGAAAAAGACTGCGGGTTTGTATATGAACACAGCACTCTAGGCACTGCAAAGCACATTGCATGCCTATTGTGTCCACTGAAATGCTTACTATTGAAACATTTCCTATTAAAAGGATACTTAATAGGAGAGTATCACATACACACACCTCTTTCACTATAGCTCTCTAAATCTTCTTGAGCATTCATAATTACACTAGTAAAAATGGCCAGGCATTGCCCAGGGTGTGCAGCATACACAGTATTATACACCTCACAGTATCAATCCTATCTTGCATTAACAAGTTCAGTCTTCCTGTAAGTCTTGTTGTCTCTCTGTTGCCCTCTTACTGTATTGCTGTTACATGTGCTCCTCTCTCTTATGAGTGCTATCTTGCATTCATCCACTTTCTTGAGTGCTCATTATTGTGTGCATTCTCTCTTGCATGTGCTCTGTTTTTGTACTCTTATGAATGCACTAATTGCAAGTGCTCTTTTGTGCTCTGTCTTGCTCTCCCAAGTGCATTCTCTCTTGTGTGTGCTTTATGTCTTACATATGCTCCCCACTCTTCAGTATGTGTTCCTGTATCTTGTATGATCTCCTTCACTGTCTGTTTCTGTCTCTTTTTATCTCTATCTCATTCTGTAAATGTGTCTTTTTCTGTCTGTATATGTCTAAAGTTGATGGGAATTGGAATACATCAAGAGAGCCACATATTGTCAGTCCATATTTTTAGTCTGTGTATTTAGAGCTGCAAGAGTTCTACTAAAAGTCTGGGACATTTATGACAATGATGGAATGTATCTCATATTCCAGGCATAGAGCTAGGTCTAAGAAAAAGTGTACCTCAGATGAGTAGTAAATAAAACAGATCCTAGGATACCAGAACTACAAGTCCTAGAATGCATTAGCTCAAACTAACAAAATAATTAAATAAAAAGAAATATAAATTGAGGTACTGAACCTATGAAAATTCTGATTTGTTCCATACGAACATTTTAATTAGATAGTGTCATTAATAGGAGTACTCTTGCTAGTGTTCAGAGGGGAAACCCATATACAATATCATTTTTAATTTTCAATTATACTTTTCCTTTAAAAACATGAAAATGGGCACAGACAAGTAACTAAAACATTTAATAACAATTACCAACTATCTGTATTTGCTGGTTATGCCTGGGAGTAATGTTGTGTTGCATTGTCACAGCTGGTTCCTGTGATGAATAAGGAAATTAATAGCTTAGTACTATAGATCTACACAGATAAATAAAGAATTCATTTGCTTTAAGGTATTTTTATATTTATCATACAGTCAGGTTAACAGACCCTAAAACCAAACCACAAACAAGTAATTGCTTGGGGCACACACATTTGGTGAATCCAGTCCTGAGTGCAATAGCATTTGTTTTACAAGTCTAGGGAAGGTGGTACCTGGCGTAGCACAAACACACAAAAAAACGTAATGGATGCAAAGAGAGGCTGCAGCTTTATTTAAAACCAGCAGCAAATATTACAATAAATACCCCAAAAATTCCCAGCCTTTGCCAGCTCCCATTCCTTTTTCAAGACCCTACAAGGCAAGTAACCACTCTGCCTAATCATATCCCTTAAAGTTCCCCTTTACTGAAAACAAATATCCATTGTTAACACAATCCAGTACCCCAATGCTCATTCCTTGGGTTCAATAGGTACGTCCACCACTGCCCATGTCCAGTGTCAAGGGGCCATATAGAAAGAAGGCTGCTGGCCATGAACCTATCACCCAACTGTAACCAAGAACTTCCTCTACCCATCCCTTATGCTGCAAAGGGCTATAAAAAGCCTCCAACAGCTCTGACAGATCCCCCCTGAGGTCAAAATATGGAAGAGGACCAACTTCCTCTTCCCACAACTTAAATAAGCCCCTCAAGCTCCACTCTCCTGCCCACATCCCTAGTGCCTTGTCCCCCTCTCAGACATGCTCCCCTCCCTCTAGCAGTCCCTTTTCATGTCTGGGGATACTGTCTTGAACTGTGAAGAGAAACTGTAGACACTACTACCATTGTCTTGTTGAGGATGATAGGATTTTTATTTCAACAGCAACTGGAGGGCCACAAATTGTCTACTCTTCTTCTGCAAATACTTTCAGTCTGATTTGAGGGAGCAGTAACATTTTCTTATGAAAAACAATTTTAATTGTAGGGATTTTCCTGTCAAGTAAAAATTACAGTTTAAACGGTGGTCAAAAGTGGTCAAATACAATTAGTTCATCTTTTGCATTCTCAGGATGAGATGAGTCACTGACAAATAGTTCATATACTTTGATAGAAACTGCTGAGTTATGTTGTCATTTAGAACTGCCAGGAAGTAAATGCACTGTAATTCACTTCCTGATTATTTTAACTATTATAACATTTCAATAAAACAACTGACAGTGGTGGGAAAATCCTTCTCATTAAAAATAAGTTTATTGTTCCTTATTAAGAACGTTAGCAATTCTGAAGCAAACCTTTACAATACATTGGAGACTTTTAGCATTCAAGAAGTGAAAATCCATATTTAAATCAATGGGAATAATTTTTGTTCCCTATAGTGCAGTTATTACTCCAGCCTCTATTTGATACCAAAGAATACAGTGGAGAAAAGACTTTCCAAGCCATGTTCTTTTATAAATGTCATTGCATTTTGTTTTCATTCTCTTTGTGTTTGGTGCAAAGTCCTAGCTGACATCAATAGAAATTATATGTCACTGAAGACACTGAGACAATGGGTTTACTGTATGTGGTGTTACATGCATTATAAAAATCAAAAGCACTCCAAAGTGCATCTCATAGAACAATACTGGGAAGAAAGAAATTCTGGTTCAGTTCCCACGTCAGCTCATAGATAAGACATATAACACAATGAACAAACATATGATTGTAAGCCGTAAGGCGAAAGGATGATTAGGTATGGAAAACATATGTTTTAAAGATCTCTGTACGCTGTTTGTACACTACAGGTATAATTGACAAAAAAGGACAGTTACTGGTGAAGTGGTAGTTTCAGTGTGTGCTTGAAATTGCTCCAGCTACAGCATTAACCCTTTAAATGCACTGCAATCTGCCTCCTGTTGACACCTTGGAATTCTAATTATTTGTTGGAGGGTTGTTAAGGCTGATGCACTGAAAAGAAATTGGATAATACTGGAACAATCTAACAAATAATCAAATATTCCTCAAATTCAAAAACATTCAATGAAGCTGTTAACTCCTTTGGTGCTAAATAGGTCAGCAGTGCAATGCTTTGATGGGTTTTGAAAACTGCACTAGGTTTTCAGTGGTAAGAAGCCCCATTTAAATCAACGGTTCTTTTTGCCTGATCCTATTTAATACACCAGCCTCATTGTCTTCACCTTTCTCCTTTTTTAGGCAAATCAGCACCCAATTTCCAATTTCTGCCAGATTTTCACTGAGCCACATGCCCATATCTGGGAACTTTTTCTTCAGGACTCCCCAAAGGGGGAATCCTGTGGGGCCGTTGGGAGAGATAAATTATGCGATTTTTGTCAAAAGAGGGCATGACTTAATCGTGAGTGAGGGTGGAGCTTAAGAAACATAGGAAAAAATGGAGGAATAGGCTTGAGAAGGAGAAGAAGTGGGAGGAGAGTTGGAGGAACACACTGGGAAAGAGCAGAAGTGGGCAGAGTTTTAGTAGAAACTCCCCACATCCGGAGAATCAGCCACTGTAATGCAGAGTCAAAACTGGAGTCTCCGGGGCAAATCTGGAGAGTTCCCAGCTATGTATATGCCTGTAAATTTCAGGACTGTTCTCTTGTTTGACTACTTGTTGCAGACATTGCCTCGTTTCCTGGCTGTCGCCTGTTCTGAACACTTGTGTATTCGTACTGACTTTATGTGTGGCTTAACCCCTGCAGTGTTTTCAGACTTAAAATTTACCTTTTATCTGCTTTAAACCTTTTTGTACCAGAGAGGTATCTAATGCATTGTAGTGCAGTGCATTGGATACCTTTCTGGCACTCAAAGTACATGAGGACTCAGACCCTTAGTATAATTGACTATTTTTGGCAGAAGATACATGATACCTACTGTCCTCTTTGCCCCACTGCCATTTTTATTACCATTGCCACAACTATTGAGGTCCAGTTATGTCTATATAGCCTTATTTGTCAGCAAAGAGTATTCTGCCAGGTCTTGAGCACATTCTACCAACAATAATGTAAATTGTGGTATTTATAAAAGGGAACTTAGCTGTCACCTTTCAAATCCTCCCCTCAGTGACTGGATCTGCATGATTATTCCTGCATATTATTGTATTGGAGCGAGGTGGTTTTGTGATCATGAGAGTAATAAATCATGCACCTTTATCACTCAGATCAGAGAAAAAAGCTCTGCTGAGATTAGATTTCTCAACTACTAAAAAAAAAAAAATCTATAACATTATTTACTGAAAAGCTGAAGCACAAGTTATAGGCAGTTTGAATAGATACACTTAATGAGACTAGAAGGTGTGTAGGTAAGAGGCCCACTTTATGTATTATGCTCTTATCTATTAACAGTTGTTCAGGAGGCTGGTGACATCACTCACCTGAGTGAAGGAATATCACATACACAAAAGGATTACCCCAGGTACCCCCTGCACCGGCTCCTTGGTCTAGGTCTCCTTGTTGTGATCCTCTACTTCCTGTTCTTGTGTCTGTACCAAGTCTATGTAACCGCAGTGGCAGGGCGGTGCCATATATAATAAAATTTAAGACTGGCACTCTGTTTGCTAATCCGTCCATCATTAAATATATCTCTCATTATCTGCTATACATCCCTGCCTGTCTCGTATCACTGACCCAGGCAATGATGTGTTTAGGTTTTAGTAGACACAGACCTACTTGGCATACACCTAAATACACCAGTGGACCTGGGACTGGGAACTTATTTTAGCACCTTAGTTTGTGCATGGGTACTGGGTATACTGGGTATCCTTACCTAACACAGAAGGGGAGATTCTCCTAAGTTCAGGAGAACTGCAGGGCTGGGTTTGGGTTCTGAGTTGTAGTATAAAAGTTGAGGACCATGCCACATCCTGGTATATGATTTATGCATGTATCAGAAGTGGGCTTAGGTCTTGATGATTATATTTTGATGTTCATTATCCTTGATGTTTTGAAGCTCATTATCCTTGAAAAACTATGGATATCTTACAAAATTTTGCTTCTCACATTCAAGACCCTTCTCTCCTGTACCCCTCCTCAGTCAATTATTGTCTTCTCTCAGCTCCTTTGGTGTCTACAGCTCTCCCTCGTATCAAACTTTTTTCTCACATGGCTCCTTATCTGTGGGATGCTCTACCTCCCTCCCTATGCCGCTGTACCTCTTATGGTCTTCAAATTACCCTTAAAACTACAGCTCCTTAACAAAACTTAAACATGCTAGAAGGCACTAACTTTGTACAATTAAGTATCTTATAAATTATTTACTTTATTTATGTCCCCTATCTTGACCAGAACTCTAGAACTGTATTCAGCACTTGACCCTTATGCATTTCATTACCACTTTGCATTGTAAGCTTTTGGGCAGGGACCTCACTTTCAGTGTTTCACTTTACAAAGCACTTGTAACCCTGTATTGTCTATAGCCTTACATTTTAAAGCACTGAATATTCATTCATTTATTCAAAAACCCATGGTAGGACTCACCATAGCCAAGTACAGGATCCCACCGCAAAACTACTCACCCTTCTAATAAGATTTGACCTCTGTAATCTTTAATTACTTCACAGAATTGAATGAAAATACAAGAATATCTCCACACCAGTTATGTTTGCCATAATACCAAATGTAATTTAGCTTCCCATAAAATTGATTTGGATAATTGTATGGTCAGTGAAAATCTTCACTTATACAAATCCTATTTTCTCTATGTTTAGGCATCATGTTAGTGAATACAAATAGGGACTATAAAAAATGCTAGAATGTTTTTAACACATGGCTGTAATAAATAATAGCTCCAAATTTCCAGGTGGAAGGAACATGATTGTACTATAGTTTCATAAAATACATAATCATTCTGCATTTTATTGTTTCATTCTTAATTGATATAACATATTAAAGGGCATGCATGCAAATGCACAAATTGTAATTTTGGGGTATTTATAAGGCTGAGCTTTATCAGCTAAAAGAAGATAGGAGGCAGCCATTGTGTGTGGATAGCTTAATAACACAAAAACTGAATGGTAAGATAGAAAGCACAAGTGAAACCTATGTAAAAATCAAGGTTTTTCTTATGTCTCCCCTAATCAGTTATATGCCAACATCAGTGCACTGGGCACCCTGCATATTCCTAAGGATGAGCATATTTGCTGTGTTTCCATTTGTAGGAAGGTTGAAATCTCTGAAAAATGCTTTACAGTTAATAATTGCAAAACCTATTGATGATGAGGATTCTATAATTACACATAAACTGTGATTTAGTCAAATGGTTCAGGGGAATGTGTATAGGTGTGTGTTCCAACAGTTCTACTTTATCCATAAGAATGACTACCCACGCAGGAACCTCTTTCACCTGAAACGGATGCTACAAAAAATTGTGTCTATTTCATGTTTCTTGCATCCTGTGAGAACATTTCCTGAAATCATGATGGTTAAAATGATCTATGAAACTCTTCCAAAACAAGCTCTGAAGCATGAAATGCTTTGCTCACCTACCTACATAACTGATCATAGCTCAAACACTACTCCAACCCACAATGCACCAGGAACTCATTGGAAATCATTTAGGGGTATTATTATTATTCGTAATATTATTGTGGTGATTTAATATTTATTTTTTCATATATTAGTGGCAAGGGAATGTATGTATCACTGTATTTGGGTGTATATGTGTGACTCTAACAAAATGAACAATTATATTAACTTATATGTACCCTTTGAGGATCAGAGGGGTGTGCAATGCATTGCTTTGCAATGTTTTTTTGCACTCCTCTGGTCCTGAAAGGGTTTAAGAGTAATCTCTTTATGTCCCACCTCCCTCTGTAGTAGTATCTACCATGTAAGAAGCTGGCATCTCTTTTTGCTGCAGTAAACATTATTTGTAGTGAGATTTTTACATCAATTCTGCAGAGTTCATCTGAGTTTTCAGCTTGAAGCAATTCAGTGGGGTTTCTTACATTTGGGGAAAGGAAGTCTGGACTCCTGGGCTGATGAAAACAAGATTATTGGTCAAATGCTGAAGGCTAGAAACAAACGCCAGCTGGAAGTCAAATTGATCAACTGATGAGATGTGTCAGTAGCTACAATGGGCTTTGATAAAGGAAAGTGCAAATCAGAGTCATAATAAAACCCAAATAATTTAGGATCTAGTTCAGCGAGCTATATAAGACCATTTCTGGAGCACACCAATTGCACAATAGGGGACAACTTCCCCTTGAATACTAGAGAGGTTTTCAATATATTGTGAAGCAATGTGTCTGAGATCTCTCCAGCTTCCAAGTGGTTAAAAAGCTCCATTTAAATCAACTGAAATGTTGGGAATATTTGGGGAATAGTCACGTGTACTCTATGGTGCAACTGCTTTGCCCCATAATTGTTCATCTTTATCTTTGCTGAATTAGGCCCTTACACAGATCCCCAAAAGCAATGCATTAGAGATCTCCCTAGCATTCTAGGAGTTAAAATCCTAATTGAAATAATAATTGGAAATGTTAGCCCTATGGTATAGGTGATTTCCTCCAGAATGGAACTGCTTCAGCTTTATGATTAACCATCTGAGTGCCAGAGGGGTACGCAAGGCATTGCTCTGCAATGCATTGCGAACCCCTCTGGCATTCAAAGGGTTAAAGCCCTTAGGGTTATATGTTCAATAGAAAAGTGGATGAGTTCTGGGGCAAACCATCTGTACTATAGGAGAGAACTAAACATTCCAAGAATTCCATTGATTTAAAGCGGAACTACCATGAGACGTAACGTTGCCCTGTAATAATTAGGCAGGTGGTGACTAGCTTCATTACAGTTCTCTTAACTCTAACAATGACAGGATGCTAGAGAAATCATTATTCTTGCAAGGCCGGAAGCCAGGTATCAGCTCAGACATCTTGTCTCTGTGCCTGTGCTGTCAGTCCCACTCTCCCTACAGATGCATTGCACTGGCCCAAATGGCACCTGTAGGGACTGATGGCGCAGGCACACAAACTGCACTAACCTGCCCATCAGTCTCGGAAGATTATGAATTTTTCTAGCATCCTATCATTGTGAGAGGTAAGAGAACTCTTATGAAGCTAGTCGCCACTTGCCTAATTATTGCAGGGTGATTTTACTTCTCATGGTAGTTCCGCTTTAAATAGGGATTTCAACCCATCTACTGCTAGAAAAGCATTGGGAGTGCTAGATAAGTGTCTTGTGCATTAGTATGTTCATGTTTAGGGTTTGTAGTTTTTGTGTGGTGTGGTGTTACAGCTTACCTTAGTTTCAGCATCATCTACAAGCGCAAGGCTTCAAGCATGCTGCAGACCTCTGTTTTATGTGTTTGCTTCCTGTAGTCTCCTCCTACCAACTTCCTACTTCTTCCCTCTGAGCTGCTCCTCGTACTTCCTGTGAAGGGGTTTAAAGGGAAGACTGAGGCCTGACTCAGTTGCCCTTGCGTTGTTGTTCATAGCAGTTCTGTTACCTGGGGCTCCGTGTATGACCTGGCTAGTCTTCCATCCATTCTAGTTCTGACCTGTGGCTCTGTCTGACTATTCTTTTACCTAACCCCTAATAGTGGACATCCAATCTGGTGCAGACTTGTGGCTAAGGCTGATAAACTGTACTGTGTATGACCCGGCTTGTCTGACTACCCCCTCTGGTGCTGACTTGTGGCTCTGTCTGACTATTCTTTCGTCTTTTCCCCTGGTGATTAGACACCCAATCTAGTGCGGGCCTGGGGCTCTGGTAGATTTGCATAGCTGACTGCAGGAGTGAGTCAGTATTCGCTCCTAATGACTGCAGGCGTGAGTCAGTATTCGCTCCTACAGACTTCAGGCGTGAGTCAGTATTCACCCTTACTGGCTCCCGGTGTGAGTCAATGATATTTCCTTCTGACTGCAGGCTGCATCAGACCTCATTCCTCATCGAATCAAGATCCTGGGTTCCTGTTCCAGTTCTTGGTTCCAGCTGAGACTTCCAGTGGCTAAGGCCTAGTCTCCAGCACAGTGGTTTAGCATTGCAACCTATTATTTCTAATAGCAGGCTTGCTGGCTATTACCTTGTGTTTATTCCTATTGTATATGTTGTATGTATCTTCTTCATTTATTAATTAATTGCATTAACTAAACCGTACTGACTCCTGAACTTCTCTGGGTAACCGTGACATCGTTTATTTGGTCTGCTTTGGTTTTAAATGCCTAATTTTATTGCCAACGCTGAGCTTCATTCCTCCTGGACCTACTCAAAAAGTAAAATGGAATATGAGGTCAGGGCCCATTTGTCAAAACCCAAAATGTATTTCTGAGTGATATTATCCCTGAAGAAAAATATAGCAATATCTAATATATATATATATATATATATATATATATATATATATATGTCTCTGAATTCCAGAACTATGAGTAGAGAAGGTTTTCAATGTGTTGAGCTTCAGAGAAACAGCCAAAAAAATGTACTTTGGTTTACAATTTAAAAAGTAATAGGAAAAGGTAATTGAGTCTGCTGATGATTACATAAACTTCACAATAATTTCTCTATTGATAAAATAAAGAACTAGAGATCATTGGAAAGTGACATTTTATTTAGCTTCCAAAACCCTTCTTATGTCAGAACATGATCATGGAAGTCTTCCTATATATTAGAGCCCAAAAATATATGTGACCAGCACACCATATAAGCAATGAATTGTAGACATCTCTAGCATTGAAGGACTTAAACGATTCATTTAAATCAACAGTGAGCTTTGGAAATTAAGTCACAGTTGGTTTGCTTTAGACTTATTATTCCAGTTCTTCATAGCACATCAGCCAGGGTATGTCATGTGCATTGTGGTTCAGGGTAACTTAGACCATGCAAAATGTTAAAATTAAAATATATTTACATCTTTAACATTTTGGCTTGAAAAGTTGTTTAATAAAATTGTTAACAAAATGCTTACAGTTTTGCTTGCTTTCTAGCTTTAATGCAGATAGGATTTTGTGTATTTCAATCATTTTTTTTTAAATTATGCTAATAATCAATTTAAATCACTAGCCTAGTAGCATAATTTAAATTGATTGTTCATTCTCAAATCAGTGTATTCTTTTTTTCCATATGATATACATTTTTACAAGCAAGTGACAAATGCTAATGTTCATATTGAAGATACTCTAACACTCTTAATAGTGAAGTAATGATTTATTTTGTAATTTTTTTAGGAATCTCATTATAGTGTCAGTAATCAGAGCTCTTTCATGGTCTTGTATCTGGTACATTTTAATATCAGGAAAGAACAAATTACCTTAACATTACCGGCTGTGCAGGGGAAAGTGGGGAATATATTAGTAGGGATGGGCAACAGGTCACATTGTGTTCCCGTGAAAAAAATCTTCAAAAACCATATGGTTGTCCACTTTTGTTACTGAAAAATCTGCCTTACACAAACCGCTTAAAATCTTCACTTTTTGCCTATTGCGAAAATGTCTTTTTCCAATGGCTACACACTTCCCACCACTTATTTATGTGTACTTTGTATTTTTGTGCCAAAAACATGATATTTCAAGGAAGTGAAACACAAAACCAAGTAGCTAGGGAGATAAAGTGGGTGCTAGGCAATTTTGCAATGCTTTACATAGTGAAATAAGGGAAGCATAGGCTAAGATTGCTGGCTAAGAGGATGATCAAACATCTAAAACAAAAAGGAGGAGCTGGAAGGACAACAATGTATCAGATGATTTGGAGGAGTAGGAAGTGACAACCACCAACATGGAAGGGTCTGGGAGTCCAGATTCACCAGACCCAATGATGCTCAGTCCACTTACATCATCCCCAAGGGCAACAAAGGTCGAGGCAGAAACTGAAGAGGAGGAAGAATAGAGAAACCCAGCCAGATCCTGAAAGATCCTGAGATTCTCCTTGAGTACACTGCCATGTGTGGTCAGTGCACCACACAGTGTGCAATGGGTGGTCATGAACTGGCTATCACTTGGTGGGCATTGTAACAATGAATGAGGTGGATTGGCAGAAGATATAGTTACCCTAGAGCAAGAAGGTAATGGCAAGCCAGGTGTTTCGCTCATCATCAAACTTTCAGCCTCTAGCTGAGTTTCTCTATTCTTCCTCCTCTTTGATCTCCACCTCATCTCTTGTTGATTTTTGGGAGAATCGGGAAGTACAGCAACAGCGGTGACTGATCTCTGTGGTGGGTGTTTGGATTTAACATGTTTCACATAAATGTCATGGTGTCTGTGTTTCATGTGTGTTATCAGGGCGATTGTGCCAAGGTGCGTTCCCTCTTTTCCCTTTTTCACTGACTTGTCACAAATTGATAACAGATGTGAGTTGGTACCATGTTCGCCGTAGAAATACAGGAGGCATATACAGTTCTTGATACCTTTATTGGCTAACTTAGCAGATTTAAAATGCAAGCTTTCAAGACCACAGGCATGTTATACAGATAAATATGAAAACATCTTATATACAAGGACACAATGCATTGTTCAGAATGGAAATCAAAGAAGAGAATGCAGTCCAGATCCAGATACTTTGATCAGTCAATGGTAAATTGCATTCTTCCTCTGTGGCTTTAGAGGTATTTACGATCCCATTTAGGGCTGTTGGAAAAGTCAATCAACAATGTGATAATGTGACAATCTTTATTCAAATCATTATGAATAGCATTAAGTTCAAAATATTAACTTAATCTCCCATACTTTTCTGTCCCTCTGAGTGCAGAACAGTCCCATTAGTATAGTTAATCTAATGTCCCTGACACTGTGTCCATTTTGGCAAAAATTTTCTCCCACTGGTGTCTCTGTCTTTTTGTTATTAACACTAGATCTGTGGGAATTAAATCTCTTATGTAGTGCTTGTCCAGTTTCATCCACATAAAGAGCTGTTGGGCATTTTGCACACATAATGAGGTATATTACACTGGATGATTTGCAAGTTAAGGTACCATTGACCTTATGGTGTAACTGGGTGTTTGGTATGGGTACCTTGTCTGTGGTATAAATGAATGCACAGGTTTCATACCTCTTTTGTAGGCAGGGCCATTTTTTTATTTTTATTCAGGGCACTCCTTACCATCAGTTGTTTTAAATTTGGAGGCTGTCTGAAGGAGAGTAAGGGAGGCTGTGGGAATATGTTCTTAAGTCTTTCATCCATATGTAATGTTGTTTGAAGTTCTCTTGATATTTTGCGTAGAACTTCAACCTGGGGGTGGTAAGTGACCACCAGTGGCACCCGGTTTCCCTTATGTTGTTCTTTGTAGCTCAATAGATTTTTTCTTGGTATTTGGGTAGCCTTCTGTATCTGACTGTCAATAATCCTTGCACTGTAACCCTTATGCTGAAAAATCCTATCCTGGACACATACAACAGCAGGTTTGCACAGCAACTATGTACCAGGACTTCCCAGAGGCTACGCAACAACCTTATTGGGATCTGCTACAACAGGAAATTAAAGATACAAGCAGAAATATCAACTCTCAGGGATCAGCTTGAACCAGACACTGAGGACATGCAACAGGTCCTTAAACAATACTACAAGAAACTGCAAACACTCCTCATCAACCCCAAGAGGAAGAAACTACAGAGACTGCGATACAAAGCAGGTTTCCCAGCAGAATCTGTAAATCAACCAGAACAGAACTGCGTTGTGAATCTTTCCACACATAAGCCAAGCAGGGAGGAAATATCTGTACTTTCAAAAGGCCTGTCATTCTGTCCCACTAAACCTGTGGACCAGGTAACTGTAACGTTTTTTTGATGAACACTGAGGCCAGATTGGTAAGGTAAAAATGACTTTATTAGAGTAAAGTGCATACACGAATATAGGCCCGTAGACCCACAGTACAGAACATGAATATGTACATATGTACAGCAATAGCAACCCAGTATATGTTATCTGGAGAAACTGGAAACAATTGCTGGCAATGAAGGTACTGGCTAGGACCAGAGAGAATGAAGGCACACACTTCAGGAGCTGACAGAAGGACTTCAATGACAAGAGGTCCAGTGATGGAGGCCTGGCACAAACCCAGACGCCTGGGCACAGAACCCAATAGGAGTGAGGCAACACTGACCCTGGCCCTTAGGCCACAGAGATACCGAGGCAACACTGATCCTAGGGTTAGGGTTACAAGGAGACCAAGGCAACTGCTACATAGGCAAACCCTAGAACGCTAGGGGTGGATTGAGATATAGATATATAGATGGAACGCAACCAGTGTCCCCTCACCCTTCAGGGGGGAAGGAAAAGGTGGAGAAGAATGGCCTCTTTCTTCTTCTCCTCCACACTCCCCTGTACTGGCTGTTGCAGAGGATGATGTTGCTGCAACTGCCTCAGAAACAACACTGCAACAAGGGTCAGAAGTATTGCTGCTGCCAGCCATTGCAATCTATCCTACTCCCGTATCACTTCTTAACCCCATTCCCACTGTGTCCACTGTGGTCTGTGGCACACTAGCCTGCTCCTCAGCATCCTGCTGCCCTTGCAACTCAGCAGCAGCAGGAATCAGAGCAGTTGCAAACTCAGTAAATTCCAAAAGCTCACTGCTGGGGGATGATAGTGATGCCTATCCTTATCTTCTATTCCTCCTCAGTTTGGGCTAAAACAGCCATTAATGGCTCTTCCACCCCAACTTCTCCACCATCATCACCACCACCACCAATCCATCCGTGCTTCTGCTGTTCTATTACAGACAACTCACCGGTTGGAGAAGGTGATGAGAAATGTGACAGAGGGTCCCCTAATGTCATACTTCCCATTACTTTTTGACTTGAAGAAGACAGACTGGCAGTGCTAGCAGTAGGCATAGGCATCTGAACAGTGTTCCTGGTGGTGGTATTAATGCTGCTAGGCAACTGTTCTGTCTTCTTCAGTATCATGTTCTTCCTGGACAATTCAGTGGGAGGAAGGGGACACCCAGGGTCAGGGGAATGGTGCGGGCTCCCTTGGCCGCTAGTTTGGATGCGGCTTCTCATACCACTCTCTTTATGCTAGTCCCACCAGCTGCTTCACAATTACTGTTACTACTACTAAAACCAAACACATCAATTTCCCTAAGTCTAGTAATGTGCTTATCACCTCTCTTTCACTCCTAACATTCTGTGCAAGCTACTACACCTTATTAGTAGTAGTACTAGTGGAAGGACTGCTTGGGGATGGCCAATGTGACTTACGGTCCCCGGCTGTCACACTTGGCATCATCTCCTCCTCCCCTCCTCCTGAGAATTACAATACACACTGGCAGCAGGTTCAGCACTGGCAGCAGGATCAGCACTGACAACAGGGGCAGCACTGGTATCAGGCACAGCGCTGGCAGCTGACCTGTCCTGCTCACACTACTACACTCTTCTTCCTTCTTGATATAAATTTCCCCATGATCCCTAGGGGTGATGTAGGGGGACTGGCTAGCATTGGGTCTGGGAAACTAGGGCATCCAGACACTGTCATGTTGGTGGTAGTGATCACTTCCTCCTCCTCAGACTCACTGGACGCATAACAGTCCTTCCAGGTCATCCTTTTATTGTTATTAAACTTGCTCATAGTGATAGCAGTCAATATGAGCCTATCCTGCCTCAATTTTGCTATACAGTTCACAGCACAACAACCTAGCACCTCTCTCGTGCTCTGTAGCTGCTTGTATTGTGTTTTAGTTCCTGGAAAATATCACATTTTTATAGCGAAAAGGCTAAAAATGCTTTAATAAAGGGATGAAAACTTTCTAGCCATTGAAAAAAAGCTAATCATTTTTGCCAATGTGCGAAAACAGCGAAGATTTTAATCGCTGTATTTAAAGCGGATTTTCCCACAAAAAAGCAGGCAACCATGTGGTTTTCATGGATTTGTTCATGGGAATACTACGGGACCTTTCTCCTACCCCTACTCATGTGCCAGCCATGATCATCATCACCCATATCACTGCTGTTGTTGATCACATTCCCTTGGAGCTGCTTAATCATCCTGCTGTGTAAACAACTCAGCAGCAGCAAGCAAGAACAGGAATTGCGAATTCCAAAATTAATGACACCATGGTATTTGCCAATGGCCAGTGACCACAAAACATAACATGACCTCCTGGCACTAAGCTAGTAGGGTATATATGTTTCTCCTCAGTGCTTGTTCTTTAAATATACCACGGAAGCCTATAAAACCAATGTTTTGGGGCTTGTTTCTAACAGGCCTAAGTCCTACAAATCACTGTTACCTCAGGGCTTGTACCTTTAACAATCCTGAGTCCAAAAAAGCACTGATTCCTCAGGACTTTGCCTCTAATAATCCTGAGTCCAAAAAACCATCACTGATTCCTCAAGGTTTGCGCCTGTAACAAACCCAAGTCCAACAAATCACTGATTCCTCATGGCTTGTGCCTCTAACAAGCCAAGGTCCTACAAATCAATGTTTCCTCAGAGCTTGGTCCTAACAAGTGTAAGTCCTACAACTCAATGTTTCCTTGGGGCTTGGGCCTAAGTCTAAGTCCTACAAAACAATGTTTCCTTAGGGCTTGGGCAAATTTTAACTATCCCTATATATTAGCTGTTCCACTGACTACAATGCAGAAAAGAAGTCAATATTAAGGAAAGCAAATAAACCCCCTGGATGCTAGAAACATCTCATATGTGTTGTTTCCCGATATTTAGGCTGGGAGACATCTCTATCCAGGAATATTAACAAAATCATAATAATAGTTCATGTTTTGGATTCAGTTGCTGGTTATAAATCTTTTTATGTAAAATAAATAGTATTATTTTACAACAAAAATACACTTTTTCAATTTTTTTTTATTCTGGTGTATTGTATTACATTTCTTATTTTTGACTGACAATTTTGTAATATTGCATCCAAATTACAATTTGTTTGGTAGAACTATATATTTTTTTATCCACTTTGATAGATGGTCTTCAAGATACATCATGGGTTCAGCCATGAAACAGGAAAAATATTAAACCTCCTGACCTACTGGAGCAATTTAGGGTTTATTTTCAAAACAACAAATGACTAACCATACCATTCACCAAGTTATCATTTGCAAGTTCCTTGTTTATAAGAGTTCAAGTGTTTGCCATGGAAATACACTATTTGTGTATGTCATATTTTGGTTAGAGTATCCTGTGTTAATACATGGGGTGGAAAGACATACATTTACATGTAAGGTGTCCCCAGATATCTTATGCATGTATGCCTACATTAACTAGAAAGATTATTAATGTGTGCAATTAAATCAAGGAGTTAATGTAGGCCCCACTGGTTATTACAATATTCTTTAATCTTTTGTAACCTACAGAACAGCCTCAGGGAACTAAAAAGTCTGGCCTATTAGTATTAATTGTATCGTCCTGTGACCTATTTTTTAAACTTAACATCAAATTACTGCATCACAATTGTCTCAGGTAGAAACCAATTATATGTGAAACTATATAGTAAAGTTAAACTATACTTATAGGAATAAGTATCTCTTAATTTGACTTAAATAGGTAGGGGTCTTTCATACAACAGTCTGTTATTTATTTCTGTTTCCAAAGAAACACTAGGCCTTATTTATAAAAGCAAAGTGGAACATTTTAGAGCAAACTAATTGTACCAGCGGGTGCAAAATCAAATTCCTCAGATTCTTATTGATTTTTTTTTTTTTTGAAAATCTTTATTGGATAAATTTTCATATCAATGAGAGACATATGAAATTACAAGTCCAGTAGCTAAAAATTCAATGTGTGTATAACAAGGACTATCAGAGTACAATGCAATGCTTAAGACATATATGATGCAAAATCTATTATACTGCCCTAAAGTCCATCAAAACCCTTTGATTCTACTAGACTACACTGGCATCAGGGCAGTGCTTAGACAAGTGGACAATGCGAGGGTGATGCATTTAGCAGCATTGAATAATTGAAGGCCACTAGGCTAGGAAGAGAAAAGAGGAGCAGACAATGTCAAGGTTAGAAAAGAAACCAAAGGAAGATAGGTGAGTCAGGATGAGAACTAAAGAAAGAGTAAAAAGCTAGGGGAGCAAGGTAAGGGGAAAGAGGTAGGAAGGAGGGAGGGGATCTGGAGGGAAGGGGGGGACTAGGGGGAGTCTCGCTTCGGCCACTGCCAACAACGCTGAGAAATAGTCCCACAACTAGAGGCCTGATGGACCTTTGAACTCCTTGAGTGCTAGAGATTTTTTTCAGTGTCTTGCTTCTCAATATGTTGGAGATCCATCCAAATTTAGTTGGGATTAAAAAAAACTACTGAAATCATTGGGACCCTTTATTTGACCCCTATGGCCTTGGTTTGCCCCAGTATTACTCCACTTACATACAGCCCATAGAATTTGATGGCAGACCAATTGTCGTATCTAGTCTGCCTATTACCTGACTAATTATCTCAGCTTATTTTTATTATTGGAATACCTGTATATAGAAACATAGAAACATAGAATTTGACGGCAGATAAGAACCATTCGGCCCATCCAGTCTGCCCAATTTCCTACTGTGTAAAAAAAAAAAAAAAAAAAAAAAACCTCAAACCTTTTTTGGTCCTTGGTCTTTTCTTATGTTAAGGACCGCCTTATGCCTATCCCATGCATGCTTAAAATATCTATGGCTATCCGTTTTTTTGCTTATGAGGTTTGTAACTACAGAAGTCAATTTACAGTACACACAGAAAGTCTGTACCTCTTTTCAAAAGTGTTACCTTTTGTGGCCTTATAGCCTGGAATTAAAATGTATGTAATACTGTTATTTCAGCTACCTTCACATCCTACTTCACAAAAAATAATTAAAAACAAGAACTGAAACTGAATAACCATTTTTTTCCATTGGAATTTTAGCTGAAAATATTTCTATTTTTAAAAAAATGTCTAGTGAGTTCAATTACATTTCCTTGAGAACTTGGCACTTTCCTCCTATGTTTTTGAATCCCACTACAATATTATGAAAACCCAGCAAGTTTATTGTGCTGCTGGGTTTTAATTGGAACCCAGAGAGAATGGGAGAGAGAGAGAGAAAAAAAATATTTCATAGTAGTAGTAGAGTTATCACCTGTGTCTATACTGTTGTCTATTTGTGTAAAATGGGTAAGAGGAGTAGGAAGGATACTCCTTCTAAAGTGATGGAAAAATGTACCAGGACAAGCAATAGTAGCAGCAGTGGGTTCCCAGCACCAACAGATACTACTACTGCTACCACATCCCCAGGGCTATGGGGTACAATTTTAGAAAGGGGGAGTTTGTTTTTCCCCAGGTGGCTGTCTGAAGTATCACCACAGAGATTCAGTGGCCGGAGCTTTCTGTGTCTTTGAGTGTGACATGAGGTACATGACCTACGTAACCACCAAGAGAGCAGGAAGAGATGTTGGTGGTGCTAATGATTATAAATGTGGTGGTGATGATAATGTGTGTCTGCCATGCCCATAGGTAGTAGCAGTGATGGCGTTAATGGGATCATCATCCCCACAGACTGTGGTGATGGAACTAGCATCAGTGGTTATATGGGACAGATGGGGTTGTACCTAGTAGTCCTTACAGTACTGAAGAAGAAGCACCACAACAAACCACCACCAATTCAGGTGCATCTATGGAGAAGGTGTGCAATATTTCTCTTCCACCTCCACTGAAATCATGGGTTTGTATATAATTCCCTTTATGGGCAGGGACTACATGGCCTGATCATCCAACTCCCCACCAGTCCAGGGCATCAGCGATAACAACATCATATGTCTTGTCTTGGGCTAGTGGCAGGGGCTGGACTAGTAATGTGCAATGATCACACATGGCAATGTGGCAAAGAGGAAAATGTACATGCATAGATCAATTCATAGGAGGGTCGGTTGTTTTTATTTAATCAATAAGTAAAGAGTCATGACTCATGGGAAGTGTTAGTCACCCTACACTTTTGTCAATTGTCAGTCCATCACCCTAGGCATGAATAAAACTCCTTAAGGCTTGCCTTGCCTTAAACCTGCACTAACAAGTCTGTAAAGGTAATAGTAGGCTATTCTAACAATTTATGTACAGCTTTTATCTTTAATAAGAATTATTTTTGTAAAAGTTAACCAATACACAAGCCTCTATTAAAATTTTGAAATGAATCATTTTGTTGTAAATTATGTTTGAAAGGCCCTGTGGCTAAAGGCCTTTCTGAAGTTACAATGTTTATAAAGGGGCATATCAGTTGCCGAGTAAGCTTGGTTAAAACAAATAATTAATATATAAAAAAAAATAATAATTATAAAATCGATAAACCTCAAGGGCACTTGTTCTCACTTCACTATGCTTTTGAAAAGGCATAGCTGCTGTTTATGTCAAGTGAGTGTGACTACTCTGTATTCCTGTCTGAATAAAACTATATAGTAGCACCATTATTCTTGATAGGGTCATTTTAAAATTGAAATAAGCAAGATACACTACCAGTTGTAAGTAATTGTATCCCAGTCCCTACAAAATAAAGTCTTAGATGTTAAATATTGAGCGTGTGTGTGTGTGTGTGTATGTGTGTGTGTGTGTGTGTGTGTGAGTGTGAAAATACTGAAACTGTCCTCTGTGTGCTGTTTGTGTATACTATTATTATTGATAGTGTAATTTAAAATTATACTAATAAACAACATACACGGTGATAATATTAAATTATAAGAAACTTAATTAAATAACATAAAAATAATTAAATAAAAAAAGGTTGAAATTGACATGGTGGCGAGTGGTAAAAATAAATAAAGATGATGAATAGCCAGGCAAATTATTTGCAGTATGTATGATTCCAGTCTAGCATTGCATTATTTCTCAATAATTCATCTATATGCATAGCACTGATTCCAGTTGTAACAGATTATGGGAACTGCAAATCATACTGCTTACACCTTAGTGCTGTTATCACCACTAAATGTATATTATGATACTTTTTTCCGCTTCTGCTACATAATCATCATGCAGTATTAGATGCTAGCTCTATTTCAAAATATAACTACTCTATCAATGCTGCTACTGGATAGACGTCCTACGGTCATTAAATATATAACCAGATGCAATGAGAAATCCAACTGTGATTACACTCTTGCTGATGGTGGGCAGCTAAAGATATCCATTGCAGTATGCATGAGTGCAGAGTCACACATTAGGTTTTTTGCCAGTACTCAGGTCATCCTTTTGGTCTAGAACATAATTATCCTTCAAGTATGATGTAACCATATTGCATGCAGTGGGGTCACTCCTGGGAGATAGACTGTGTTTATGTGTTTCAGTTACCAAATTCTGTAAGCAAGTACAATAGAGATATTCCACCATCAATAACATAAACACAAATGTTAAACTATCCCCCGAGACACATTTACTGATTTCTGTGATGACAAGGTTTTCTGCAAAATGTTGTGATGTTGTTGCCGATGTTGATGGCGTAATCATTTTGCTTACTTTCTTAACACCATGATTTGTGGTAGTTCTACATTTCTCTCTCTCTCTCTCTCTCTCCCTCTCTCTCTCTCTCTCTCTCTCTCTCTCTGTAACCCTCCACATTGCAAGCTTTCAACTGATCTATAATGATTTTTGATATGCTTTGACAGAATCCTCAGAGTGGTGCTGCACATGCCTTGGTACATATTCAGAAATGTTACCAGTAACGCAGGAGGACATGTCACAGGTAACTTTTGGATTATTTTTTGCACTTGTATACTTCTTTCTCAGAACTCTGAAAGTGTTGGTAGTGGTACGTAGAAGAAATATGTGGCTTAATTGCTTTAGCATGAGTGCTAGTGGTGGCGGCAGGCATAGCACAGGAGTTGACTCCAACTCCTGACACCTCCAACTAATGCAGAGTCATCCTACTCCTGCTTCCTTTACATTTACACAACAAAACTAGTAGACATTGGTGTAATTGTTACAGAGAAAAATGATGTCTGACTCTCTGAGCCATCAACAACACAGTTATTGTGTCCTCTTCAGACTTGTGCACTTTTAGGAGTAATGTTGCTAATCATCCCATCTCTGATGTGCTGCATGTGTGTCTCCATATCAGACATGTGGTTGGGCTTCAGCTGGGATCTCAATGAGAATGTGCCTAGAAGAGATTTGTTTTACCCCTGCGCGCATATTTTTTATAGAGACAACAGAGAGCAACGTGTTTTTGATCATGAGAGACGTATCTCCATTTATTCAATGGCATATACTGAGGGGCCCTTGAAGGACTACTACTTATTACATCATTACTGCTACGGGCTAGGTGTTGAAAAAGCATTTGCGGTAGTAGGTGGCAGAGGAACTGCACCTCAAATAACAGCAGAAGCTCTGAAACCTAGGGTTGTTGAGGTCATTGACCAGTATGTATCACAGGTGTAGAAGTGATCGTGATGACTGAAATGATGATTGTGCATTCTTTGGCATCTTTAAGGTGCTGAATAAACTACCATGGTGTTGGGAGATGGCAGATGTAATAGATACAGTTAAATATGATTAGATGCATTTTTAATTGAAGAGAATGTGCAGGGTTAGTCTATTTGCTTAAAGGGATAGTAATACTTAAAATGTAAAAAAAAATATGTTGTAGAGTTTATCCTCCTGAGTAAAACAAGGGCACTCCCACTGCTGAAAGGTGTTTTATTCAAAAGTTATTAATTTTCAAAGTTGAATTTTTTAGGTGCAATATCACAGTGGCCTGAAATTGTACTGTGGCGCTGTTGCTACACCATCCTATGGAGATTTATGGTCAATTGACCAGAGCTGTCCATAGGATCGTGTAGCAACAGCGCCACTGTACAATTTCAGGCCACTGTGATATTGCACCTAAAAAATTCAACTTTGAAAATTAATAACTTTTGAATGAAACACCTTTCAGCAGTGGGAGTACTCTTGTTTTACTCAGGGGGATAAACCCTACAACATATTTTTTTTTACATTTTAAGTATTACTATCCCTTTAAAGATTAAACTGAATGCTGATTTGGTAAGTAACTGCTATATTGGAGTCACGAAGACAGATATTGTTTCAGTTGCTCAGGTCTGTGGTGGCAAAGGTTGAACCAAATGAAATTATATATTTTTTGGAAATGTGAACACGTAACAGCTGCAGTCCTTTCACTATGCTACTAATTTCCCCAGCTCTACTTATCCAAATAGAAGATTGTATTAATTGAAAGGAACAGTTTATATCTCACACACTGAATAGCTTCTGCACAAAGGATGGAGGACCAATTTTGGAACAAATCAACTGCACCATATGGGACAAATAAAACCATTCCCATATACCCACTTATTTTAATGTGTCTGCAATGTGTTAGAGTCCTCTCTAACATTCAAATAGTTTAAATAAATGTAAATAAATTAGAATATTTATTTCACCCCTATAGTGAAGTTGATTTGCCCCAGAATTGTTCTTTTCTTCTGTATATAATGCTATAAAAGGGTTTACATCTATAATGTTTGTGAATATTAAAATGTTTTAGTATATCTTGTATTTTAACCCTCTGAATACCAGAGGGATGCACAATGTATTGTGCAACCATCTGGCATTTAATGAGTTAAATGAGAAATAAACTAGTATACTCAAAATAATCTCACTTTAAAAAGTAGATAAAATTAGTAGTGGTCCAGTGTATCTTATGCACCTGGATTCAAACAGTGGGCCTAATCAATCAGGAACTAGGGTAAGGTGACCATCTGGCTGCAGGTATTTTAAATAGTTTTATTCCTGCTGGAAACAAGAATGAGTGCCATGGGGAAATTAAAAATTGGCTGAGCCCATCCTTGATAATAATCTAGAGCCAGGTGGTTACCCTAAATATAGTTATCAGGTCATAACCGCAGCTAGCACATGCTAGATGTACTATAATTTTAAATTCCTTATTATTCTTGAATGTTGAAAGAAAAATTACAAACAATTTGTCAAAACTATAGCTGTACATCTGGTGTGTGGCTCATGAAAAACAAAAGCACAGGTTGGAATAGCAAGGTATGCTGAGCAGATCAGCCAGAACGAGTGGGACAGCACATGCTAACATTTTCTGCAATCTTCTCATATCTCTTTTAGCGCCTATCATTATGATATAATTGTTTTTCTGAAAAATACATCAGCGTATAACCTTTCTGGGTATTGATTTCACCAATTTACTAAGTTACTTAAGCCAAAAATGTACCTCTTAATGCTGATTGTCCAAGGGAACAACAGTGGGACAGTCTATGGGTATTTTGGGTGTTGCTTTACTCTTATCTTTGTTTAACACCATGTATTAAAGGGATAGTAATGTTTCACAATAAAAGCAGCTCCAATTAATCTTCATAGTATCTGGGCCATGGAAAGTGATATTTCAATACTGTCAGAATTGTAGTTCAAGAGTATTTGAATGATAAAGCATCCCACTCCTGCTCCTTTTACTGATCTAACACTGCTCACCTCAGAGCAGTAAGACTGTCCGGATGGATCGCAGAAAAAGACAATCTTCAGTGAGCATAAGGAAAAACCTGATAAAACTGTCAAGGGGGGCACGGTTTTCCTTATGTTCACAGTAAGAAGATTGTCCCTTGCTATGATCTGTCCGGTCAAGTGACCAGATTCCACATCTGAGGGGAGGTGGCTTACAATAGGTAAAAGGAACGGGAGAGGGATACTTTATCATTCAATTACTCTTGAACTACAACTGTGACAGCATTGAAATAACACTGTCCATAGCCCAAATACTATGAAGATGAATTGGAGCTGCTGTTTTTGTGAAACATTACTATCCCTTTAAGGACAAGAGGGGTGTGTAACACTTTGTTTCACAATGCATTGCTCACCCCTCTGGCCTTTAAAGGGTTAAACATGACACAGGGGAAATGTTTACCTTTGAATGCTATGGTGCAGGCATGAGGGGCTTGCTGGCATTAAAGTCTTAAAAACATGGAGGGAGTGTGGGCACCAGTATGTGCTACAGTGATCATAAGATCTAGTGCAGTCATTCTCAAAATGTTTCTTCAGAGACCAGAATATAAAGATTTCTCTGCTTGAGTTCAGGTGACTTATTCAAAATGGTGAAGCCTCTGATTAACTCACCTGTACTTCTGCAAGGAAATCCTCAAATTCTGGCCTGTTATTGGGCCCTGAAGGTGCAGGTTGTGAGAACCACTGCTCTAGTGCATAATCTATAGTGCCACTGGTGTTAGAGACTAAAGTCATTGGATCTGTTATACTCTGCATATCTCCATAATGGTGGGAATCTGTCTATGACTCTTAGGGCTCGATTTAAAGGCAGCTGTTAGGCAAAAAAAAGACTAACGGGTGCGTTAAGGTGCAGTAAGCCATTCAAAGGTCTGGGTTATGTTCAGCTAACGGCAGAGCACAAGTCACAACGGCCGATACACTTACAAGCGCAAAAGCGCAATCAGTATGTTGGGTTACATATTGTTGCGAAGACTGCGGAGAAGGCGTGCAAGGGAGAAAGCTAGGGAACACCAACAACCCCCAGGCACACCTGATCAACAGCCTTCACCTGTTGCAAGTGAGGAGGCTCTGGCTCATGAGCCACACAGGAGCTCATCCCCACCTGGAGGACACCTGCCTACAGATGCACAGCTGCAGCAACAGGATGCTCCACAGCTGCCACAGGGACACCTGGAGCAGCCCAGGATGCATAGACCACCACCAAGGACCAGGGTATACAGCCCAAGGGTCACTTTCTTTGGAATGACCGATGACGAGGTCATTGACCGCTACAGGTTGATGCTGCACAGCATCATTGCCCTGTACGAGGTCATCAAGGATCAGGTGGATCCCATATGCACCCACAACCATGCCCTAACTGGCCTGCAAAAACTCCTGTGTGCCATACACTTCATGGCAAGTGGCACCTTCCAGTCAACAGAGGGTTATGCATCTGGCATGTCCCAGGCCACATTCTCCAGGGTGCTGGCCCAGGTCTTGCCAGTCCTCAAAGACAAGGCTAGTAGGTACATACACATCCCCACCACCGACATGGAGTGGACACATCTCAAGCAGGGCTTCTATGAAAGGGGAGGGATGCCCAGGGTCATGGGTGCAATAGATTGCACCCATGTCAGAATCAAAGCACCAGCACGTCGGGGACATGTGTTCATCAACCGAAAAAACTTCCACTCTATGAATGTGCAGATGGTGTGTGACAGCAACTTGGCCATCATGAATGTCTGTGCAAAATATCCTGGAAGCTGTCACGACTCCCATATACTCAAAAACTCATCTGTGCACAGAGATTTTGAAACTGGGACCTATACAGGCGGATGGCTTCTGGGTGAGTTAACAATACCAAATCACACCACATACACATGTGCTAGTACGTTCACCTCATGAAACAGCATTCACACAACATGTGCTCCTTGTCTCATCATGTCACTCACTTCCCACAGGTGATGCCGGCTATGGCTGCAATCCATGGCTCCTCACCCCGCTCGCCAATCCCCAAACCGATGCCCAGGAAAGATATAACCAGGCTCATGCCAGAACTCGCAATGCCATTGAGTGTACCTTCGGCCTCCTCAAGTCCCGATTCCGATGTCTGGACCAGTAGGGGGGAGCATTGCAGTATGCACCTGGCAAGGTCTGCGACACTGTCATGGCATGTGACATCCTCCATAATATCGCGGTCACCACCAGACTCATTGACGATGTACAGCCCCCCCAGACCTGATGACCCACTGGACATTGTCCAGGGTGAGGAAACCCAAACAGGGATGCAGACAAGGCACAGATTGATCAGGGATCACTTCAGCTGTGAGTATAATACATTTATGCACACAATCCATGCATGCACACCCACCACAACACACATCTTCTGTTTCACCCCACAGGATCATTGACACAGTATCACGGTTCCCGTGATCTCTCTGTCACTCTCTGCTGCGGTGCGCTCCCATTGGCTGAGCTTGTTTGGCCCGCCCAGTGTGGCCTTCATATACCGGGCCTCTGGCACCTGTCAGGTGCCCTTTCATGGTGTTCCTGTACCAGTGCTACCGTTGCTGTGTTCCTGTGTACCAATTTGGCCCGTCTGACTATTCTTATTGGTTCCTGCTCCGTGATTGACCCGGATTGGCTGACGTTCCTGCTCCGTGATTGACCCAGCTTAGCTGACGTTCCTGCTCCGTGATTGACCCGGCTTGGCTGACGTTCCTGCTCCGTGACCTGATTTCGGTTATCCTGTCATCCTGAGAGTGTTCCTGCTGAAGATCCTGACTCTGTGTCACCTGGCGACATTTTGAACTTTGTGTGCAGTGCTGTACAGACGGAACATCCAGTTAACCCTTGCAGAGCTTGTTGCCTCCATACACTGGGCCTTCCTTTACACTTGCTGAGCACTGTTGTCTCCTTTATACTGAGCCTGTCCGTTAACACTTGCTGAGCACTGTTGCCTCCATTATACTGAGCCTGTCCATTAACACTTGCTGAGCATTGTTGCCTCCGATGCCGAGCCTGTCCGTTAACACTTGCTGAGCACTGTTGCCTCCGTTACTGAGCCTGTCCATTAACACTTGCTGAGCACTGTTGCCTCCGTTATACCGAGCCTTCCATGACACTTACAGAGCATTTGTGGCCTCCGTTAACTGTGCTTCCGCTTAACACCTTACTTGCACAGTATATCAGTTGTTGCACCGAGTGGTGCTGTTGGGCGCTTCCTTCTGCTCTCGCAGTGTACAGGGTTCCGTTACTGCACTGGAAGGGTGCTGTTGGCTCTGGTTCCATTCAGCTCTTGCAGTGTTCGTGACTCCATTACCGCACCGGAAGGGTGCTATTGGTTCTGGTTCCATTCATCTCTTGCAGAGTGTTGGGTATCTCGCTCATTGCCTGTCCTTGTAGTGTGTCAGTTCTGCCTCACTTCTAAGGTGCTTTCACACCTTGCACCACAGTCTCTTGCTGCTCTTACCATCTACTAGGCGTTGTCTAAACACACCACAACAGAGACTGATTACCTACCTAGGACTTTAACCCTTGTGCCACTACTGTTTCTTATTTTGCCTGTCTTGTGACAGTATATGCTCCTACACTATATTGTGCCTGAGAGGGCATCCATTATCTATATCCATTTACCTGTCATTGCCAATTTAGCCTGTAGTGGGCAGTGTTCCTTGTTTTTTCAATAAAACTGTGTTTTATTCTAACCTCCTGGCCTGAGTGTCTTACAAAACTGTTATACACAGCCCTGACACTGGATGCAGTATGGACCACCACCATCAACCATTCCATGGACCAGTCAGATTGGGCCTAGAGATTTCGATTACACCTGACACACTATCTTCCATGTTGATACTGCCACCCCAAGGATATCATGCATGTTCCCCTGGAAACCAAGGTACAACACTTTAACCTTGTGCAACATATTCCACGGCTCCCACTCTATCACATCAGGGGTTAAGGGGATATATGAGCGAACATGGGATCTGTAGTTTGCCAGAGCTAAAAAGAGCAGCAGAGAGATGGATCTACAGTTGTAGTGTGTTACACAACATAGAGCTCATTACATGTGGATCACGTCTCCAGGGACACCATGCTGACCTGTGTGTTTGTGCAGTGATATGTCCCCCAGACAGAAATACGCACATCAACAAATATGTCCTGATAGCTCCATGATCCAAACATATTTGGACTGTCTCTGACAGTGGCAGACCAAATATATTGTTGTCAGGAAGCTATCAGGACATATCTGTTGATGTGTGTAACCATTTCAGGGGCATACATCCCTAACGATGGTTAACATCCCCTTAGTTATCCCCAATGATGGTTCATAGACTAGTGCACAACACATTCCACAGCAATGGTTCGTGTAGCCCCATGTCAGGAGAAAGATGAAGAGGATCATGATGTTGTAGCTGTTGCATGATGAACACTTCGAGGGTGATGTTCCAAATCCTGTCCTCTTGTCCCACAGGCATCTATAGCATGATCCATCCTTGAACAGAGGAGTTTCCATGTGACTGGACTGAAGTCTGGACAACACTTCCATGAAGCTCACCCCTTGGAGTTTCAAGTGATTGTGTTTGTGATGCAATGTGTGACCTGATGTTCACAGCAACCTCTACTGGAACATTCACATATAGACACGCATTCATGTGTGTACTACCACCCAGGTATCAGACCTGTACAGTAAGACTGCTCATCACAGAGTAGACAAACCATGTGGACAGCACATGAGCAGTTCCCCAGTGTTACTAGAGTATCCCTATTTAGTTCAGATGTACCATCTGTGTGCTCATACAAGTTTTTCATGCATATATGCTATATACCCAGAAAACACATGTATGTGTTACTGTAGTTTTAGACACAATAATGGAGTACCATCACTATTTAGTAAGTGTCTGTCTGTATGAATAAATGTTGAATTTGACATCTCTCAATTATGAACCATACTCAGGGCTAGAGTTTACCTCATACATAGGAAGGCATGACCCACATCACAGGAGTCCACTGGTTGTTTGACCATAAGTGGACATTATGATGTATTCATGCAATGGGATGATGGCAGTGATACACTAATGGATGTTGTGGTGATAGCAGGTGATACAGGGGACATCATTACTTCCACAGTGATGTCAAATTCATGGTTTGTGTCTTGCTCAATATAATCAATGTCCTGAGATTGCTGTAGGTTGACATCTCAGTACATGGGCTATATCAAAAAAACAACAAGACCAAGTGGACAAGTGTTATCACTGGTGAAGTGTGTTACAACCTTAGTTAAACAACAACACAACTGAGTACATAACCCAATGCCCAGCCTAAGTTTGTAATGTGTTTGCTACACATTGACATCTTAGGAAAATCATTGGGTTATCCAGTAAGTTAGACTGTGATTCAAACACCTATCATGCAACTGACTTACTGGAGAACACAATGCTCCCCCTTGGATCCCAACGTGTAGCACACACACTGGGATCCTAGGGCATATATTGTGTTCACCAGTAAGTCAGCTGCACAATGGGAGTTTAATCCAAGGCCAAAAGTGAAGCATGTTCCACCTGTCCTGCTTGTTATTCCCCTGCTAAGTCACATAGCTGTTTGTTTGGTTTCCCCTTCAAACACAACAATTGATGCAAACGAATGTTAAGTGTTGCACCAGTTGTTGTGATGAGGGGTATGTTCAGAACAATTCTAACAAACACACAACATGGCCATGTAACACTGTTGTGTTACATGGCAACAGGGATGGGTTGCCAGGTGAATTTGGACAATGGTGTGTGTGTGTGTGTGTGTGTGTGTGTGTGTGTGTGTGTGTGTGTGTGTGTGTGTGAACCCATGTTGTAGCATCCCACAAACATTTCACCCAGGCAGAGGCTGTGTTCACTGCATTGTATGGCAATGCATTGGAGACAACCCTGCCACCCAATCCATAACTGAAGACACAGCAGATCAGACAGGAATCAAAAGCACAATGTTTCTTTATTGAGGGGGCAGTTAACAGGTTGGGTCTTTCGTTTTTTCTTTTTGGGGGGCTTAGACTGGGTGCCAGAGGTGGATGCCCTTGTTGATCGCCTGGTCTGCCTCTGCCCCCTAGGTGTGGCTTCAGGGGTAACACTGGAGGGGGTGGTGGGTGCAGTAGACCCCTCCGTGGAACGCAAGTTCTCCCTCTCCATCCTCAGAGTCTCCTTGTGGTTGATCTCTCTCAACTCCACAAGTATCTGTGTGAACATGTCCATGATACCTGTCTTGAGCTGGTGGAGTTGTGTGTTCTCCCTGGCCACCTCCGACTCCAGGGCTTGGATTCTGGTCTCCAATCTGGCTGTGTTCCTCCTGGATTCCCTCCTGCTCCTGGTGATGTTGTTTCATTCTTAGGTGCAATATCACAGTGGCCCAAAATAGTACAGTGGGGCTGTTGCAACACCCTCACATGTAGATTTCTGGTCCCTGTACCAGAGCTGTCCATATGATAGTGTAGTAACAGCACCACTGTACAATTTCAGACCACTGGGATATTGCCCCTGACATATCCATGTCTGAGCTGTGATACCTTTTGAATTAACACACCTTTCAGCAGTGGGAATACCATTGTTTAACTCGGGGGGTGAATTCTACAACATTTATTTGTCTTTACAACTTTTAGGGATGGCTATCCCTCCAAGGGGATAGCAAAGGTTAAGTCCACCTTGATGTCATATTGTAGACATTGTGAAAACAGATGTTGTTCGCTGTTAGTCCTATCCCTCCTACCCTCATGGTTGTTCAGATATTGCTCTATGTGACAGATGTAGATTTCAGTCATTTGTCCACACGAGGGCTTTTCAGCAGAACCCAAATCGCCTCATTTAGAGAACAATACTTAATTGGAATGGGGTACAGAGTGTGCACAGTTTGCAAGCACACTCTGTGGGCCATTCCAAAGAGGTATTTATCTCGAAATGTTGCAAATTTGGATCTGCTGAAGAGCCTCCGTGTGGTCAAATGACAGATATCTCCACCTGTCACATAGAGCAATATCTGTATAACCATTAGGGTTGGAGGGATAGGACTTACATTGAGACACATCATGATATTATATATTATTATAATGATATTACATCATGATGACATTACCCATTGCTATCCCATTACAGTCACACACAAGTAGAAATGGTCATATATGTATGTGGATATGTACCCTTCATATGGATACAAAAATATCCTTCCTTACTGGACAAACATCCTTCCTTACTGGATATATATGTGCACCCATCCAAAAATACATTGGATTGATATGATGGATATGAACATACCTCGTATATCCCACCTACGTAGAGTGTAATATACTATGTATGTGTATTTGGATGGTAGCAATGTAGGTTGATTTTTGATGGGTGCACATATCTGTCTAGTAAGGCAATCACATCCAGTGAACTGATTTCTGTGTTCACATCGTGTTGTGACATATTTCGAAACATTTGAAAGGTAAATATCTGACCGTTTTTATTAGTGTCCATATATCTTGTGAATAGATCTGTAGTGGGATTCAAGTGTTATTCAACCTTATCTTCTTACTTGATCCTGTACAATGCACAGGTTTGGATTACTTGACAGGTGACTCTCTGGTTGTCATGATGATATCCTATGCATTACATTGTGATGCATGGGATACCAACCTGCCAATCACAGATTGATGAATTTGACAAGATCCTGTCCGTGTTGTATGTTTCAGTTGAATCCTAAGGGCAACAATCAAGCCAGTAGTGAGGGATATCTTTGATTGAGGCCTGTTTTCTCTGTGTATGAGCCCATCCATCCTTCTGTGTGAGGCAACCGTACTCAATCCGAGATATCCATCAGTCATGGCCTGTTGGTGACCAAGGTACAATGGTTGATATTTGGTTCCCATGTGTATCCTGCAAACAGCGGCTGGTGTACCATCCATCCATGGCATCAGCACCCCTGTGGATCCATGTGGGAATCAGATGTGGGATATGTCATTTCAAGTTAGAGTAAATGATTGCAGCACAACACCAAGGCCTACTTCATCCACCTTTAATTCTGTGGAATTGTTTGCGGCCTGTGTGTTGCACATACAACCAGTTATTCTCTGGGACACTGTGATGTGTGACCTGATCCACCCTTTGTGTGATTCAGTAAGCGGTGGTGTTTTCCATGGAGTCTGTACAATGGGACCCTATCAACTTGATTCTTGGTTTTTGCATATTCTCCATAGACTAACACTGGTATTGGTGAAGTGAGGGTGTGTGAGGGTTACTTTGTCTCCACCATCTCTTTGTCACCACTTAGTGAATGTCCCCTGTGTAGCATGTGATAATTGGCCTATTGACTTGTTTGTTGTCTGGTTAACCCTTTGAGTCCCAGAGGGGTTGCCAAAGTATTGTTGATCGATGCATTGATGATCCCTCTAGCACTCAAGGGGTTAGGTGCTGACTTCCCTGTGGGGACATGAGTGACATTGTGTGTGAACAGTGATGATATTTAACATACAACATTTTGAACAGCACTGTTTGTGTATTGTGAGTGATGAGCACAGCGACAGGAGGGTTGAACTAGGACTTTGACAGGTTTGTCCCAAGTTGGACCTTGACATTTGTCCTGGTGTTGTGTCCTGTTTTTAACCCTCAGGGTGCTGTGTTGGTGCAGTTGTATGGATGAATGATGGGCTTGTGTTGAGGTGTGACTGTGTGTACAGCTGGTGTTGGTTGATGTAGTATGTGGTTATGTAGTGTTGCACTTACCGGTAATGTGGAGGCTCCCCTCATCCCCAGTGTCAGCTCCTCCAACGACCCCCTCGATCAGGGTCGGGGACATGGTCTGCCACACCATCTCCTCCCACCCGCAGAAGGTGATGGGGACAGGTGGGCCACCTCCGGTGCCTTGGGCTTGCTTGGCCATGTCAGAAATCTTGTTCTTGACCACCCTCCGGCAGTCACCCCATCTCTTCTTCATGAACTCCACGTCCTGCTTGCATGTAGCCACGGTGTTCACCCGGCTGCATATCTGGTTCCAGGCTGCCTTCCTCCTCGTTGACAGGCCAGGGACCTTCGCCGTCAGGTGGAGAACACTCTGTCTCTCCAGGACAGCTTCCACGAGAGCCGTGTTCTCCTCCTCAGTATATCTAGGATCCCTGATGCTGCCCTCATCAGCTCCAGCATGGGAGGATTCTGAGCCGGAGTGTCCTGCCTGCTCTGACCCTGACTGTGTGGGGTGCTCCCCAGCAACTACCCCTCGTCCTACTGCAGGTTCTGTCCCTGTCCTCCGTGTGCCTGCTCTTGTGGGCCAGGTCCCCCTCCGCCCTGCGGATTTCCCTCTCCCACCCCTGCTCTGCTCAGGGATACCCTCCTGACCTTCCTCCTCCTCCACTACTCTCCCCACCCCTCTCTCCTGTCCTTCTCTCCTGACCATCACTCACTCACACCCAGGCACTCCCACAGACCCTCACAGACACACTCGATCCACTCACTCTCTGTCACACACTTTCACTCACAGATTCACGCTGTAAAAATAAAATTTAAAATGTGTAAGGTGTTATGAAAAAAAGGACTATGTGTATGTATGTGTATGTGTTTATGTTTGTATGGGTGTATGTAATATGTGCAAAGGTGTGATATTTGTCGGATTATGTGCAATACTCTCCAAACTCCAAAACTCCTCTACCACCAATGTATGCTCCTGCATTTGAAGTTTTTGGATACTTTGGGGCTTTGGGATTGGTTGTGTGTTTGAATTTGTTGTTGCATCAATCAGGGACAACGGCAGCCGTTAGGTTACATGTTGTTTTGAGCTATGTTATCGTGTGATTTGGCAGCACGTTGTGCATTAACATGAGCGACAGTGGGTTTTGTGTTATGTGTTTTGGCTGTGCCTACGCTCTATAGCTATTCTTGTAGAGTACCTATTAAATCTTCCATAACTTATGTATTATTTGCAAGCGATGTGCCTTTTTCACTTAGCGGCTGGTTTAACGTGAGCCTTTAAATCTAGCCCTTAATCCCTTGGGTGCCAGAGTTACATCTGCAGATTACAAAGCAATGCACTGAATATATCTCAACCATCCAATGGGTAAAAGGAAACTGATACTGATACTACTCTTTTATGAAACATCATGTAAACCCCTTGAGCACTAAAAACATTCCTAACTCACTGCTTCACAATGGTGGAGAGGTGAGGTGGGAGGACACATACATGGATGACTGTGTTTATTATGCTTCTATGCTGTGTTTATTATGCTGCTAATTACAGAGACATCTATGACATTCATTATGTTAAATAAATCCACACATAGATAAATATTTAAGATATGTGAAGTTCCAGTGTGGGGAAGCAATTCTCCTTTGCACTCTTCACATCCTGTAGAGGAGTCAGTTTTAATGTAAAGGGCAACTAACAAGGAACCTACAGTGTTTTATTAGTTTGTCTCAATTTCTCATTTACTATCAACTCTGGGATCTGCAGCATAATAAAAACAGTCATCCATGTATGAGTCTCCTCACCTCACATCTCCCAGCTTCTCCTTCACAAAGCTGCTGTCAGCTCCAGGTATGATATCACACCTATTTCCACAGCCAATAGGAATAAGGCTCCATCTGGGAGCTTTATTTTTTTTTTTAAGAGTTTGGAGAAGCAGATGGGAGTGGATTTGTAAACTGATGGCTATAACCAGAGCTGATTTGGGCCAGGTCATGCCAGGTTAGTGACTCTGTACCTTTTGTCAGTGTCCTGGTATCTTTTGATGGTGACACATTTTTGGACCTATGTTCCCCAAAGAATAAGGCGACCTTGTACCTTTCTTCTTAGAAAATCACCATTGACTTTAAGTTTAAAACTGCTACCTCCGGAGGTAGAAATATTTGGATCAAACTAGTAAAAGAGTGAGACTCAAGACATGTTTTTTATTTATGTTTATTTCTATGTTGCTTTAATGTGGACCTATTACCTTGATTCAAGTTTGAATGTTTGAAAATTTCATAAAACTGCCTATGCGTCATTTTAACAAAAAGACCAACAATTGTACAGTTGAGAAGGTATTCTTACTTGGTTCGTGCTTGGTTCGTGCTAATGTATGGTAATTGCTGTACCCTTGTAGTTTCATAGACCAATTAAGCTTTTTCCAGATAATTTAATATGCTAATTAAGCTTTCTAGTGACATTTCATATGCTAATTTAGGGTTTCAGTGATGTTTCAAATGCAAATGAAGTGCATTTTCCCTCCTCCCCTGACTGAGACTAGACATGTATAAGGAAGAGAATTGCATCATAAGGTTGGTTGGGGTCAATCATGGTTGAGAGGGGGAAAGATGAGGTTTAATGGCAGAATGGGCAGGAAGTGGGTAGATCAGGATGGGAAGTAGGCAAAATAGACAGGAAGTAGGTGGGGCTACCAATGAAACTCACCAAAGCTGTAGGATCAGGCTCTGTCCCTGGAGACCTGGTATTAAATTCTAAAACCCGTAGTCTCAGGAGCAGATCCTGTGAGTTCCCAGGTATACTGCCGGACTTTTGGTTAACATGACACATAGGCAGTTTTGAATTAATTTTTTAAATATGTAAAACAATTCAAGGTGACAGGTCCACTTTAAGACACTGCAAACAGTGAGGAGGGCAATGGGAATTATTTCTAAACCCTGCAGAGAGACAGCATAGGGAAAATTATGTACTTGAAGTTCTAACTAGGCATCAGAGTCCAACATACAGCCTGTGGACTAACTTTTCCATGTTTATTTAATAGCTGAGTGGTAACATAGCTTATACTTCAAGTCTAAAGAACCCTTTAATGTAAAATGCTTATAACTTTTGAATGGGTTGATGAATCCCTCCATTTCAATGAGTTTGCCACTCAAAACAAGAAAAGCTAGATGTTGGTTCTTGGAGACATTAATATTAATTGGGTGGACTCCAGTAATGAAAGATTCTGTTACTTGTTTAAGACATTGAATTTATCAGAGATAATCTCTTCCTCTACTCACACAAATCTTAAAACAACCAACCATACTCTGCTCAGCTGGATCATTTCATCCTGCCCAAGCAGAATCTAAGATACAGGTGTACTAGTGTTTAATGATCATTTCATAGTCTATTTCGTTCACAAAATAAAACCAATCAAGTCATGTCCCAAAGTCATACTTACTACATTATTTAGAAAATTTAACCTCTATTCTTTTCTAAATCATTTAGCAAATTGCCCATGGTATAGAGTACACCTAATACCTGATCTAAAATCAGCAATGTACTTTTTTAACTCATAATTTTTACAGATCTGTTATATCCATGGCCCACTAAAGAAGATCAGGGTAACTGGCGCCCATCTACCCTGGGTCTCTTGGCTGACCTGCTTAATTTATACAGTTTCATAGAAGCCTTATGGACAAAATGTAAGCAAACTGGCTATGCTTATGCTCCCACTGCATACAGGCAATTGTGGAATACTTGAACAAAGAAAATAAAACTAGCAAATGCTCAATATTTTACTGTCAACTTGAACAGTAACATATCAAAAATGGCCAACTTTTGTGAGGTTATTAAAAACATCTACAATCCCCCCTAACCATTCCCCTAACCCTAACCCATCAACAATAAAAATAGGCAAAGAAACAATATAGTGCCCCATAGCAAAAGCTAATTCATTCAAGAGCTGCATTGTTAGCACCACCCTAATTACACAAAACAAAAGTAATTCTGAAGTAGAAACTTGCATGGAGCAGTCTCTGTAACCTACAACCTTGTCCAACAATACTAATTAATTCAATTTCATGCCAGTAAATGATAGTGAAATATATGACCACCTCCTCAACCCAAAAATGAAATAGCAATCTGGGCTTAACCAACTAACAGCAATGTTATTAAAGCTTAGTGCCTCAGTCACTGCTCACCTTATTGCATCCCTGTCATCTGGGTATATGTTAAAAGCCTTGAAAGTGGCTTGGAGTTGTCTATCAACAAAAGTGGGGAAACAAATGTAGAATCAAATTACAGGTCAATATCCCTATCCCCACATTATCTAAAATCCTAAAGAAATGTGTCCACATGCATCTATATAAGTATTACCGACTGACCAGTTTTATCACTCTGCTTCAGTCAGGCTTTTGTTCAAATCCCTCAACAGTCACTGTCTTCCTAAAAGTATGAAATGATATCCAGATTGGTCTTGCAAAATGGTGAACTCAATAGAGCTATTTTCCTAGATTTTGCAAAAACCTTTGATACAGTAGACTATAATATTCTTATAAGCAAACTCCAAAGTTTAGGATTGGGTAATCATTCTCTAAACTGGTTCTGACACTATTTATCCCAAAATAGATGTTCTGTTTAGAAACAAATCCTATTTATCTCCCCTGTAAGAAAATGTTCTATTCAACAGATTTTAATGCCTATCATAGACTATAAGGATGCAATATATGCTTCCTCACCACAAAGTCAAGAAGGAATTTTTTTACCCACTTGGGGCTAAATTGGAAATGGTTTCAGAGGGCTTTTTTTTTTGCCTTCCTCTAGATCAACAGGGGTGTTTTTGGCATGGGCTGGGCTTAATGGACGCATGACTTTTTTCAGCCTCATCAACTATGTTACTATGTTAAATTGGATAACACTTGAATCTAGACATGCACTTTATCTTTTGTGATTAGTATACAACCACTTATCTGGAAAGCTACAAGATTACCTAATCAGTATGCTCACTCCAGCTCTCCATATTAACAATAACCTCCACTCCACTGCTAAAAACTCACTGAGTAAACCACACTACAAGAAGGAAGCCACTGGATCTGCCTTCTCCTTCAGAGCTTCGAAAGTCTGGATTAACTTGCCTGAAAAAATCAGATCTTCTTCCAGTCTAAAATCCTTAAAATAACTGTTTCTTTATATCTAAAAACAGTATGTAACTATATATACTTTTTAATATGCATATATGTTTGTGTGTGCGTGTGTATATATGTTTCGCTATTTGTGTCAATTTGTAACTCTTCGCTGTAAATACTCCAGGACATACTTGAAAATGAGAGAAATCTCAATGTATTCTTCCTGGTAAAACATTTTCTAAATAAATAAAATAAATCTAAAGTTTTCACCAAAGTTTCATAAACCTTGCATGTTGAATCCAGTTTGAAAAAAAAAAATAAATTACAGGATCAGAAAAAAGTAGAGTCAAGCCCATTATCATTATACCTTTTTTCTGTCACAAAAAATTAGACTAGGCTACAGCAAAATCTACAAAATGGATATCTTTGAAATTTGACACCACAATAGATTCCTGAGAGAACATGGTAATTTTACTTGTTGATTGGTGATCCGATTCCGATTCCCTACACTGTGAGTTCTAAAAAAAAATGGTTTGAAAATGTGTAGTACATTTTACGTGGAGAAAATTACGTGCACATTTTTGTGTGCTTGGTAGAGGCTTGTTATTTCAATTTCATGTAATTTACTGTGTTACTTTTTGTTGATCATGCAGACAAAAAGCAGTTTTTCAATGAAAGAAAAGGGTCAAAATAATACAAAGTTTTGAGCAGTGCTTGATTGAACAAAAGATTTTATGATAAAAAAAATGTTACTTGTGCAAAAGAATGTTGCTTGGTTGAATAGAAAAAATCATGATAAAAACTGCACACGAAAGGTCATGCTCAGACAAAATAACAATTCTATAAATAACATAAATGAAAATGTTGATCTTGTGTCACACAAAAACCAACACAAAGAAAATAAGATGTGAGAGTGAAGTATGGGAGAAAATTTTAATTTTGGATTTAATGTAAATTTTTGGCCTTTTATTATATACTAATGTAAAAGCCTGTGTACATGGGCGTATCCTATAATATATAAGGCTAGCGCAGTAGAGACTGCCCGAACGCGGCACTACACCTCCCAGCATTCTGTTCATTCTGCAGTGTCTACTGCAGATGACTGCCTGCATTTGGGCAGTCTCTACTGCGCATGAATGCATCGGACAATCATACATCTGGCCTTTTCTATTATAGGATATGTGTGTGTGCGTGTGTGTGTCAGTGTATTTATGTAGGGTTTTCACCTGCTGAGTAAAACAAACCTAATCAGTAGTAGGGGATGTTTACTGTAGAAATTATTAATTGCATTCATTACACTGCATTCATTGTTGTGAAAGGATGTCAATCCATTACGCAGTAGTGCTGCTATTATTGCAGTCTATGGAGAGCATTTGTCAGTAATAATCAATAGCAAGAGCCTCCCCAAAGAAATGATTGGACTCAAATACCAAACAACTAAATGTTGAGTTGTAATACCTGCTGATTGAACTCAGAAATACTAATTTACTAACAACAACTGCAACAATACTGACGCAAACCAACTGCGCCCACCCAAAAAAAAAAATCCTCATTGATTTAAATTGGGCGTCTTATTCTAGAAATGCTATAGAAGTCTCAAATGCATTGGTTAGCCATGAGTTGGAAACTTCTTCTGCATTCATTGAGTTAAAAGCCCCATTTAAACCAACAAGAGTTTGTACCTGTTTCCTAAGGTACAGATGAGTTGTCCCTCAAAACTGCTTCTTAGTACATTAGTCTTTTTCTCTCAAACAAATTTCATTTTGTCCTGTAATAACCTTTGAATGAAGTATATTTTATCAGTGGGATGCAGTTGTTTTACTGGGCTTGGACAGTCCTACATATATTCAATATATTTTTTTCCATTGTGTTACTATCCCTTTAATAATAAGAAACAATAAGGAAACCAGATCCCTGGCCTTAAACAACAACGAGATTCATACTATTGATAAATGTGACCCTGCGTTCTTCCCTGCCTGTGCTCCAGATTTGTGGTAGGTAAATTTCAATAAATAACCTCCTGTGATTTGCCCAGGACTGATTAAAAGAGAGGAAGTGCTGTGACATTGATTTGTTACCTATCTCTTCTCAGGTCATTGCTATCTCTCCATTCCTTACCTGCTTAAATGTGAGGGAACAACTGCAGACTCTTATCCGGTACACAGGGATGTAGCAAGATGACATTCATTTAGTCAATATTGTTTAGTTTAAGATCAAATCATGCCCGGCTGGTGCTAAAGAGAGACAGGGCAGCGGCATTCATGCTATACTGCAATTTCTTTTCTTTTTCTTTCTTTAACCCCTTGCATGTGAGAGAGTATTCCAAAGCACTGAACCACAATGCATTGCAGACCTGTAGTTAACTGTGAAAGCACAAGAGAATAACTGTGCAGATTATATTACCATCTGAATTAATACATTTCCATTATTCAGCTTTATAGACAATAGAAGGGTTAAAAATCTCTTTAAGACAGGGGTATCAAAGTTTGTTCCACAAAGACATAGAACAAGCCAGGATTTATGAATTTCCCTGCATGAGCACAGGAGGGCCAATCAAAATTAGCTGTCACTGATTAAAGTTTTAGTGTCAGTGATATGCAACACATTAGGGTTAAGTCACCTTTGCTTAAGGATATCATTAAATAATCACATTTCCAACACTTAAGAGGTACTGAAATCTCTGAAAACTATGGCATTTCTTACAGTACTCAGTAGTAGGGGTGGGCTAAATATCAGTTTATTAGTGGCCCATGAGGACAGAAGTTTTATATTTTGATATCTCAGATTAGGTGTTGATCATATTAATCTGCTTAACTAGGCTGACCAGACCTCACCATTAACCAGATAACATGTATGCACTAAAATTAGAGCAGTTGTGCAGTACGAACTTGAATAGTTTAAAACCTGGCCATGTTTAGCAATGTTTAAACTGTTTTACTAAGTTTGTTCATGCTCATTGTGTTACTCACAGGTGCCCCGGTTTTTGGGTAGCGAAGGGGAGGGTTCAAGCCATTTATAGCATAGTGCTCAAAAAAGTTCTCATTGATTAAAAAGGTTGTAACCCTCTGAATTCTAGAGAATGCACTAGGAATCTTTCTAGTATTCAAGGAATTCATACACAACAAAGGAAAGTATGGTTACTGACAATGTCATGTCCCAAGTAGTAGAGGAGCAAACTAGAAAAGAGGCCTTGCTAGATCTAGTGGTCTCAAACAATGGTAAACAATATAAATGTCAGCCGTGACCACAGAATGGTATCATTATAAATTTGTTAGGAGAATCCGTTTAACAAGGGTTTAACAAAAACATTCAACTTTAACCCAACTCAGTGCCTGAGGCTTGGGGAATTTTTGTACTCTGCTGGCTAAATACATTTTCAGCATTTTTTCTATCCATCTCTTTAAGTATAATTCCCTCTGGTAAGTTTCAGTTATACATGGAAAACTATACTGCATTTTTTTTTCAGAACAAATTCAACTTTTTCATGATATCTTGAAAAAAACTATCGTTTGCATTGTAAAGAAATGACTTATTTTGCCACTTTCTTTAACTATGTATTCAAAACATTTATGTTGTTAATGAAAATTAATTTTTTAAAAGCCTTGGACCCTGTGAGTACATAAAAACCAAATATGTATAGTTTACCAACATGCATTGCCAACACAGACACCTAAAAACCAGGAGAGTAAAGTGGTATCTTCAAATTTGTGAATTAAAATGCACATTCCAATGGTTACATGGTACTCTGCTGGCTAATACATCTTCAGCATTTTTTCTGTCCATCTCTTTAAGTATAATTCCCTCTGGTAAGTTTCAGTTATACATGGAAAATTATACTGCATTTTTTTTTCAGAACAAATTCAACTTTTTCGTGATATCTTGAAAAAAACTATAGTTTGCATTGTAAAGAAATTACTTATTTTGCCACTTTCTTTAACTATGTATTCAAAACATTTATGTTGTTAATGAAAATTAATTTTTAAAAGCCTTGGACCCTGTGAGTACATAAAAACCAAATATGTATAGTTTACCAACATGCATCGCCAACACAGACACCTAAAAACCAGGAGAGCAAAGTGGTATCTTCAAATTTGTGAACTAAAATGCACATTCCAATGGTTACATGGTAAAAACTATCCTATAACAGCTAAGTATCTATACAAAAATGTGTATTTCTGGAAATTCGATATCCTGCTTCATAAAATGAATGGTCACTGGTCTTTTTGCCACTAGTCTGATGTGAGCACTTTTTTCCAGGAGGTGGCAGTAAAGGAAAAAAAAATGGAGTTTTTTTTTACATTTCCACACTTAAGAGGTACTGAAATCTATGAAAACTATGGAAAAATTTTGAAAAAATGTGCCGATTTTTTGCTTTTCCTGCGAAAAATTTAGACTTTCCGCCTATGCAAAAATTTCCTCCTTTTCAGCTATTTTAAAGGGATAGTAATACTTCATTTTAACTTTATTTTATTGTGTAGGCATTAAAAAAACATGAAGAATGATATAAGTCTTATCTCTGAAACCTTTATGGTTTAAGAGATATTCACAAACAAAGTATCCCCCCCCCTGTTCACCCAGATCAGAAGGGAGATGCCCAGGTAGACTGCAGAGAGGGACAATCTTCAATTAAGATAATGGAAAAAGCTGAAAAACATGTCAAGGGGGGAAGGGCTTTCATTGTTTTCATACAAAGAAAATTGTCCCCTTCTGTTATCTGTACTGTCATACAACCAGACTCACATCTGAGAAGAGATGGCTTACACTAGGTAAAAGGGGTGGGGAGGGGAACTTTGCTTGTGAATATCTCATAAACCATAAAGGTTTGAGAGATAAGACTTATATCATTCTTTATGTTTTTTTAATGCCTACAAAATAAAATAAAGTTAAAACGAAGTGTTACTATCCCTTTAACAAAGTTTCCGCCTATGTTAACACATTTTCTGCCTATTTTAACACATTTTTTGCCTATATTTCCTATAGGTACTACATTTCCAACTGTAATATTACTTCTTCTGAGAGCTGAAGTTTAGAAATAAGTGGCTGAAAGTCAGAGTTGTGAGTCCTAGAGCAAAATATGGCTTGAAAAATGTTAGAATGCAGAATGCATTTGTCCTTTGCCCACAACACTTTCTTGCTTAAGTGACACTGGTACATATTCAGGATGATATCAAGTAATAAAAAAAAAATAAAGTACAACCTACAATGTGGCAGATATGTATTGTAGTGGTGGTGGGGGGTACTGGCATGGTGTGATTTGTGTATGTATTTTTATCATTGTCCTACTTTATCCTCCTTCTAAGATTATTGACAAATATTACTTATTAGTCATAGCAGTGGTCCCAAGTGGGATAGATGGTGGCAACCTTTCTTCACATTCATCCTCCACCTCCTCATCTGTGTTACTGTAATATACTTGTCCTGGCTTTGTCTGTCATGTGTGGTTTCTGCTACTACTACAACTACTACAGCTGGATGTTGATGTATTTCTACTGCCACTACTACTACTAGGTGTCAAAGGCGCAGCACTTATAGCAGCAGCACCAGAGGTACTAGCCATATCTAACACATCCTGTGTTGCTGTGAACTCAAAAAAAGTGTGTGTGTGGCTGAGTGGGACTTGGTCTTTGAAGAGGCAATGGGTGACTGTGTGCTTTTTGACATCTGTACTTGTCCATGGTCAGACTTTCCAATGGTTTTCTCAAACAGTTTATAGACAGGCACAGTGCCCCTTAAAAGTGGCTGAAGATACAGCCTTTGACTTTCTGCTAACCTTATAGCCCTGTCATCATCCCCACTCTCAACTTCATCTGTATCTGAACAAGAGAAGGATGCTTGTGGGATATATTCTAGATCTGCATCATCATCAGTCATCTTTAGGTCATCCTCAGCAGCAGCAGCATCACCTGACAGTTCTTGCCCACTACTACCCTTATATTCCTCTAAGCTTTTGGAGGTCTCAAACAATTTCTTTTTTACTTTTACTGTAACAAAATTCACTACTACTTTGAGAATAGGTGTTTTGGTGTCTCACTGTCTGATGCAGCAGGCGGTTCAGCTGCTACACCTTCCACTATTATGCTGTTGCCAACATCATCAACACTTGAATGCAACTTGTAGTTGTCTTCAGTATTCTTCTTATATGATTCTATATTTCTACTGGCACTGGTGGTGCTGGACCTAGTTTGCTGGGACCTTGACAAACTGCATCCTCCCTTGGAGTAAAGGTATCATCATCAATGATTGCATACGCTGCAACAACCATTGCTGCACTAGGTTTTTGGACTACTACTTTACTCTCACGTCCCTACACTGCTCCACCCATCCCCCTTCCCTTTGTGCGTTTGGTGGAATTTTGCAACTACACTGTGTTTTTTTACTGTACAGTACACAACACAACTGATGGAGCTGTATGATGCCTTGCCTAAGCCCAGTCAGCTGTCTGTCTCGGTCACCTAAGATATTTCGTTTTTTATTCTTTTTTATTTTTTTTTTATTTTATTTATTTTATTTTTTTAAGTTGTCCACCCTGTTGTCTTATCACAGTCTGTCCAAAAAAAATTATAACTGAAAAAGAAAATCAGCAATGTCTTTCCCCAGACTTCCCCACCCAGCACAGGGACAATAACAGCAAGATCAGCAAGCAAATAGGTTGCCTGTGTCTTGCCTGTCAGTCACATGGAATTTTTGGAGTATTAGAGGGACAACCTCCTTCCTTCCTTCTTATCCCCTAAAGTGCCCCCAGACTCCCCTAATACAGAGAAAAAATGTCCTAACTAAATGACTTCCTAAACTAAGCTTCAATTCCCCTTTATCTGCCTATCTCCTCTAGCTAAAAACATGCCGCTCTCTCCTCTCACAAACACAGAATGGCTGCTGTGAGAGCCTGACAGCCTTTTATATGGCTGTAGAAAACTTTTGTGTGGTGTAGGAATATTTTTCTTCCCATTGATCTCATTGGCCGGAAAAGGCGTAAAAAAGCAAAAAAAAAACTGCACTTTTCGCTGGAAATTTTTCGCCAAGTGGAAAGTGCCATTATTTGCCGATTTCAGTTTGAGGCGAAAACATGACTTGCCCGTACTAAAATGGATGTCTCTAATACAGGAAATAAGACATGGCTGAAAAATCACACCATTTTGGGAAGCAGATGCTACATCACTTTAATGAGGAGTCACTTTCCTTTCTACCCCTAACCTGGTGTGCACAAATGTTTCCAGAAGATGGCACTAAATTTACAAAATGACATTGTTTTACAATTCTGGCCCTCCACATGTACTAAAATCTTTGAAAGCTTTACAATTTGCTACCGCATTCATTAATTACTGCTTGTCCAAGAAAAATGGTACCAATCAGTATGGGTTGACATACCACAGGGAATGCCAGAAGTACAGCGCTACACCTACCTGTTTACTTTTTTGAAATTGGTTTCCTGCACTAAAATGGTCATAACTGATATGAAAGGTTTGTAAGCCATACCATTTTGGAAAGTAGACATTCACCCACATAAAATGAGGGGCTGTGTTCCTTTCTACCCCTAGGCTGGTTTGCACAATTGTTTCCGCAAGATGGCTCTATAAGGAAAAATTTTCTTTTTTTACATTTCCATTACTTCAGAGATACTAAAATCTTTGAAAACTGTGGCATTTACTGCGGTATTTAGTACTTTCTAATAGCCCGAGGTAAAAGGTACCCCACTGGTAAGGGTCAACATACCGTAGGGCAGGGCTTATAACTTGAAGTCTTTTGCTACTAGTCAGACCTGAAAAGTTACTCGCCACTGCAAGCCATAACATACCCACCAGGGCTGAATTTCTACTCGCCAGGGCTAAATTTTCACTCGCCATTGGCTAGTGGAGAGTGGAAATTTTGAGCCCTGCCGTAGGGGTTGCTATAAGCACAATACTGCATCTGACACTTATTTGTGAAATGATCTGCCTGCACTAAAATGGTCATAACCATTACAGATATGAAGAAAAGGTCATTAAAGGCATTTAAAAAATACAAAAATCTTTCAACACCATAGTCTGTCCAGTACCTACTGCCAGCCTGAAAAAAAATGGTACCCCTTTGGTAAGTTTTGACATACTGTAGTGGGCGCCAGTAGCATGACTACCGTGGGAGCAGGGAGTATATGTGTTGATTCCATGACTACCAGTGCAAAAAAGGCTGGGAGATCAAATTGTGTATACAGGGGTCTGCTAGTAATAGAGGACATTAGAACTAGGCTTTGGGGGATCTGACAGTGAATGTTGGGTCTGTAGTGGGACAAGGCAGAGAGGTCAGATAGTGTATGTGAAAGGAGTGGACAGTGGAACAGTGGGCTGCAAGAGGGATGTGTGTGTGTGTGTGTGTGTGTGTGTGTGTGTGTGTGTGTGTGTGTGTGTGTGTGTGTGTGAGAGAGAGAGAGAGAGAGATTTTCAAAGCAGTGTCCAAAATGTTGCAAAATGTATTTATTTTTAAACCCGTGAGTTCCAGAGAGTTATCCAGTGCGTTGCAATACATTGGGTACATTTCTGTAACTCAAAAGATTAAAGTCAGTCTTTGTGGGGGAGCATCAGGACCGCTCCTGATGCCCCCCCCCCAACAGTTACTGATCTACACCAGTTTGTTTGGAAGATCAATAGCAATGATATAGGTGAGAAGTGTAGTCTCCCTGCTTCCATCCAACTCGTACTGGGTGGGAGTGTCTGGGATCAGGGAAGGCCTTCCATGTTAGTGGTGACATCAGGTAGAAGGCTTTCTCACATCCTACTCACTCCTTCCCATTCTGATAGGATGGAAGCAGAGTACTCATGCTGCTCCCAGGTGTCATGTTTATCAATCAATAATTGGGGGACATCAGGGGGGTCCTGATGCCCCCCACAAGGTTCAGGTGGAACAGCTGCATTTTACTACATTTTACTGCATTGACACTCTAGTGGTCTAATTTTACAATAGTAAAAGCAGTATTACAGTACATTTAATCTTCAAAGATAAACATGCACAAGAAAGGTGGAATGAGTTTAAAATGCCCTTAGATAATTAGATAGATAAATAGGTTCACTTTTGCAATGGCGCAATTGAAATGTCGCATCTTAAAGTGTCACATTTATTTGGCTGTGTCATTCCGAATGGAGCATTCACCATGGCACATCTTAAAGAGTCGCAAATTGTATGATGCGTCATTGAGAATGGCGCATTCACATTGTTGCGCTTTAAAGTCGCATAAGGATGCATTAAGGAAGCAATATGGGTGCATTAAAGACACATTAAGGATGCAATATTGGTATGTAACGGATCTTATCCGTTACTTGGGCCCTTGTCTGGACCTCGAAAGTTTTACCTAAAGACTATGGCCCCTTGGCCTCCTTTGACCTCAGATGGGGGGTTTACTATCTTTATGTTAAAAGATTTATGTTTTATGTATTGTCAAATATTGTATGTGTTTAATTGTACTTGTCCCTAGGATGTGTATTGTAGCCACCCCAGCTATTTGACTATGTGTACTGTAGAAGGACCTCCTGCTGGGTGTTAATCAAGTCATTGTATTGAGAACTGTACTGAGACCCCCTGCTGAGTGTTAATCCATTCACACCCCTCAAGTCTTTGTTCAATCAAACCCTTTTGTATCTGAAATGTAATAATGTCTGAGTCATTGTATCTGTTAAGACCATCTGTTGTTGGCCTTTTGTCTGATGTATTATGATTGGATCACGCCCTTTTGTATCTGGTTTCACCCATCAGTGTATAAATATCTGTGGTTTGTGTCAATAAAATGAGTTATGTTTGGAGTGAACAAGTAGTCCTGGAGTCTTGTATTGCTTATGGTCTAAAGTGTCCACTCTGATACCCATCTGCGCCAAGTATCCTGAATCGTTGACCGCCTGCTGCCAGCTTCCTGCGACCCAACTTCGTATGCTGTCAGGCGGTGACGTGGACTCTTCCCTGCTTCCCTGCTTCCAGTGATCCTGCGGCTGTTTCCAGTGACCGTCCATACTTCAACCGGTGCATCTGACGGCGCTTATCTGGCGTCAAGAAGGAGAGACCCGGGAACGACGGCGGAAGGCAATGCGATCCCTTCCCGGCTTCCGTTACATGGTGCAATATGGGTGCATTAAGGACGCAATATGGGTGCAATATGGGTGCATTAAGGACACATTAAGGACGCAATATGGGTGCATTAAGGATGCAATATGGGTGCATTAAGGACACATTAAGAAAGCAATATAGGTGCAATACGTACAAGTAACCAAAAGTAGTTAAGTTATGTAGCAATCTTTATTGTTAACAAAAAGCATTAATCTTAACAAAATTTTTCATACAACATAACAAATGAAAGTGGCTATGCAAATTAACTACGTATTTTTTTGTATCAATCTTTATTTAAAACTAAACATTTTTTTATACAGCATAACATAACAAATATAGCATAACATTTCAAGTTAGGAATAGAGCAATCTTTATTTAAAAACAAACAGTTTTTTATATACCATAACACAACACAACAAATATAACATAACATTTCAATTTAGGAATAACCACAATTTTTTTTGTATCAATCTTTATTTAAAACCAAACAAATTTTATACAGCATAATATAACAACAAATATAGCATAACATTTCAAGTTAGGAATAAAGCAATCTTTATTTAAAAACAAACAGTTTTTTATACACCATAACATAACACAACAAATATAACATCACATTTCAATTTAGAAATAACCACAATTTTTTTGGTATCAATCTTTATTTAAAACCAAACAATTTTTTATACAGCATAATATAACACAACAAATATAGCATAACATTTCAACTGAAGAATAAATCAATCTTTATTTAAAACCAAACAGTACCATAACATACCAAACATATTTAAAGGGATAGTAATAATTCGTTTTAACTTTATTTTATTTTGTAGGCATTAAAAAAACATGAAGAATGATATAAGTCTTATCTCTCAAACCTTTATGGTTTATGAGATATTCACAAGCAAAGTTCCCCTCCCCGCCCCTTTTACCTAGTGTAAGCCATCTCTTCTCAGATGTGAGTCTGGTTGTATGACCAGACAGATAACAGAAGGGGACAATTTTCTTTGTATGAAAACAATGAAAGCCCTTCCCCCCTTGACGAGTTTTTCAGCTTTTTCCCTTATCTTAATTGAAGATTGTCCCTCTCTGCAGTCTACCTGGTCATCTCCCTTCTGATCTGGTTGAACAGGGGGGGATACTTTGTGAATATCTCTTAAACCATAAAGGTTTCAGAGATAAGACTTATATCATTCTTCATGTTTTTTTAATGCCTACAAAATAAAATAAAGTTAAAATGAAGTATTACTATCCCTTTAAGTTATGCAGTCTATCTGTTAAAATGCAAATTTTCTAACACAGCTTTCAGGTAGTCCAACATCTGTGTGGTTTCATAGTTTGTAACAATTATTTTAAATCTTCGTGCATTTTCCCTATACACTTTTTAGTTTGTGGTGGTGCATGTCCTGCAGCATACTGTGCCAATTTTATTTCAGTCAAACTTTGTTCCTTTTTTTAATCCATTAATAAAGTTCCAAATACTTGGGTGGCATGCCCCTAGAAGAAAGCTGAACCCTCTATGCCACCCTTCTACAGAGTTATTTGTTTTTGGCAGGTCATTCAACACTGAATGGAAACAGTTCCAGAGTTCAGTGTCAAACAGTGGATTGCTTCTATTATTTCTTCTACCAGGTCTACCAATCCACGTTTTCTCAAAATAATTCAGAAGCAATTGAAGTTCATCAATATTTTACATAAAAAAAGTGGAGTCCATTAGGGTTTCAAAAGTCTCTACCACACCCTGGACTGGTACAAAAGCAAGTGCAAGTAGGTTCCTTAATTGCAGTGCATACTCAGCATTCTCCATGTATTAATTAATTGATAGAAAAAATGTTAGTTATTTGTGACTTACAATGTGACTTACAATGGTACTTACAAGGAGGAGGAGGTGTAGCAGGCCTAGAGAGCCTTTCAGATGCTGTGCGTCCAATAAAAACATTGATAAAAATATGTCAGTTTATGTACTACAATTGAAAAATGTTCTGTACTGTGTACATGCCGCACAAATTACTTACTGGTAGGCTTCAGGGACGTTGGCTGGGTGGCCACCTGAGGATCAGGAGGTGTTCTTTGGGGTGGTTTGGGTGCTAGGAGGGAAGTTAAAAAGCAAAGTGTATGATCATTGAAAAAAATAAGAATTACAGTTATGTTACAACCAACACATCCCACCCACCGATAAACTTCAAACAAATATACCTGCACGTATAGTGTACAATAATCTAGACTCTCGTCTTTTGAGGTCTGACCACCTTTGAAGAATCTGCCTCCTGGTCCTTGTTATGCCACTGGACCCCTGCATTTAGCAGGCCGTTTTATCTAAAATATGCCTGCAAAATGCAGAGTCCACTTTGTCCCTGAGCCTACCTGGGAGATACTTGTCCATATAGCGGACAAGTATCCCCAGCTCCGCATTGGTGAAACAAGGATCTATAGGCATTGATGTAGCTGAGGGTTAGGCTATTAGACTGTAACTGATTTCTGAGGCTATGGGTAACGCTATAGTTGCACATGTATGGTAGATGGTTTTGTACTTCCTGTTTCGTTTTTGTAGTTCCTGTTCTTGGAGTGCATGGATGATGCGGGTTTGATGCACTGCGTCATTATTCAGTAATTTATGAGTCATATTTGTTTTTTCCAACAAGTATTTGGCTGTTACAGCGTCCTTATTGTGCCCTTGTGCCCTTGTTCCTTATTGTGCCAGTGTAGAGTCTTTATTGCGATGTTATAGCGTCATTATTGGTCTGTTATAGCATCATTATTGCGGCCCACGAAATGTTGTGGTAATACATCCTTATTGCACTCATAGCGACATGTTGCGCCATTATAGCGTCGTTATTGCACTCTTTAGCATCCTTAATGCACCCATATTGCGTCCTTAATGTGTCCTTAATGCACCCATATTGCCTCCTTAATGCACCTTAATGTGTTCTAAATGCACCCATATTTCATCCTTAATGTGTCCTTAATGCACCCATATCGAGTCATTATGGCATCATGCGCCATGGTGAATGCGCCATTCTCAATGATGCGACATGTACAATTTGTGACTCTTTAAGATGCACCATGGCGAGTGCACCATTGGGAATGACGTGACAAAACAAATGTTACACTTTAAGACGCGACATTTCAAGTGCGTCATTTCAAAAGGATATCAGATAAATATGCACATACTTGTATAACACTGGGGAAAATTCAAGAGAAGAAAATTAAGACCAATGTGGCTTAATAAAATGTTTGTGGGGAAAAGTAACATTTTTCTGCTATTTTCCTTTTGACACAAAAACTTTCGCTTATCTCTACTTGTTCGTTCCCTTCTGCTAGAAATTAATCTAATCTTCTATTAAATGTATCAGTTGTATCTGCCATTACCACATGATTGGGCAAGGAATTTCAAAATTTAACATGGAGTACTATAAAAAAAGTCCTTCTTTCCTTTAAATCTGATTATTTAATCAGGTCTGGAAATGAAAAGCTCACCGGAAAGGTCATTATATGACAATGCATATACTTATAGAGTGTAACAAGATATCCTCTTAGTTGTCTTTTCTCTAGAGTAAATAAATCAAGTTTGTGTAGACTTTCCTCATACTTCTAGTCCTCCATTCCCTTAATTCATTTTGTTGCTTTTTGTTGCACACTCTCGAGTTCTAGAATATCCCTTCTTCTGAACTGGCACCCAAAACCGCACTGAATATTTGAGGTGAAGTCTTGATTTGCACAGTGGCAAAATTATGTTATCTGCTCTTGATTCAACACCCCTTTTATACAAGACAGGACTTTGCTTTTTCTATTGCTGTTTGACACTGGTCTCTGTTTCCAAATTTGTAATTTAAAAGTTTTTCTTCCCAAATATATAACCTTACACTTTTTCATATTTTACTTTTTTATGTAAATACCTCTGTAGAGAACAAACATCTGAATGTATTATTCTTCATAATTTAGTGTCATTTAAACTTAGCTTTTTTTTACCTATTTCCAGGTCATTTATAAACAAGTTAAAAAGCAGTGGACCAGGCAATGAAACCTTAAGGTACTTCAGTCTCAACTATAAATGTATTGGAGAATTTTCCATTTACAACAACACAGTGTTCCCTGTCCATCAACAAGTTTTCTATCCAGTTGCAAAGGTTATCCCTTAGCCCCCAACTTCTTTATTGTATGCATTAGGCTCCTGTGTGACACTGTATCAAATGCTTCTGCAAAATCTAAATATACTACATTTACTGCTTTACCATTATCTAGCAGCTCAAAATAATCTATAAAAATCTTTAATTCCCAGGTTCTGTTTTAGTTCCCTTTTTAAATAAAGGCACTACATTGGCTTTATGCCAATCTTGTGACACTGAGTCTGTGGTGAAATAGTCTTTAAAAAGTAAAAAGAGGGGTCTTGCTAACACTGCACTGAGTTCTGAAGACCACTTGCATTTATACCATCAGGACCAGGTGCTTTGTCAGTCTTGATTTTGTCCATTCTTCATTTGACATCTATTTTGTTAATCTGATAATCGTATGGTTTTATTTGTTACTTGTCTTTTCTACCATTTCTTGTTCCATGGTATATACCAATGGAAAGAAAGAATGAAAAATAAAATGTTAATGTATCCCCTATGGTGCAATTGGTTTGCCACAGAATTGTTCCAGTGTGCTTTTATACATAAGGCTAGCAGCCATAATAGACCACTAATATTTGGCTTGCATGCCCTTTGCTAGCTTCTCTGGGAACTGTTCACAAATGCCAAAGTGACTGAACTATAAGACTTAAGTTATTACAGTTCACTATGTAGCAAGGCATCAGCAAGGGAGAATTGTGGGTCTTTTTAAATACCTTTTCAGCTCAGCTGCTGTTCCAAAAGGTCTCACAAAGCAATTTCAACTGTATTGGCAAGTCTGCTACAAGATGGGAATCCAAAATACCAATATTTAGTGCACTGTACTCTCCACTTATACCATCTTAGTGAATGATACAGAGATATAACCCATCTGGATATCCTATATATAGGTAGCAGAAACAAACACTGGTTATACTTCATACATTTAGTTAATAATCTTCACAGAAAACTGCAGCAAATAGAAAAGAATAGAATGTGCAGCAAGTCAATTTAACTGTAGTATTAATGCTTTCGAATGTGTGAATCACCTCTGAAGAAGTTATGCAGTAACGAAACATGTAAGATGTTTTCTATTGATTTTAGTACACTTGGTGTACATATAATTTTAACCCTTTGAGTGCGAAAGGGGTACGCAATGCATTGCAGATGGTTAAAATTAAAAAAATATCCAGTTTGAGTACAAAGACTGTTTGTCTGATTACTGTGGGAACCCGATACTGTGAGTTGGAAGCCTGGGGACCGACAAAGAGTTACTGTATTGTGCTGCTATACCAAGAGGATAGTGAAGCCTCTGAATCCAGTGAGTACCCACCTTGAGTGGGGTTGCTGTATATATAAGGAACTTGTTTGCCCAAAGAGATCGCTCTTAGAGGTGATTTTGCTCTGGGTCTATTTTCTTTTCTTTTATATTTATAAAATAGTAGACATGTGCGAATTCATTCGGAGACATTCGGATTTCGTCGAAAATGGGGTCATTCGGAGACATTCGGCCAATCCGAAACTCAAGGGTCATTCAGAAAAAATGATCCGACTCCGAGCAGCCCAGGTCCGAAATTCGTCGAAACTTTCGGAAGTTTCGGCAATCGACACATTTCCAAAAGTTTTGACTACTTTTGACCAGGACATTTTGTACTTCCTGTGCGCGCTCAATTACTTTCCCTCCATAATTTTCCCTCCATGTCGCTAGTCCAATTCCATTCTCCGTTTCATGCACTACTTCCCTCTTTTGTCTGTATTCGAATAGCCTTCTTCGTTTCATGATGGGGGTTGGACTAATGACACAGTCACACAGACAGACTGCCTGCATTTCCTCATTGGGTTGTTGGAGCTCAGAGAGAGAAGAGATTAGAGAGTGTACAGTTGTTGTGTAGGCAGGCAGGTAGCATTAGGCTAGGCATAGGTAGGCAGCCAGCATTAGTTCCAGTTATTGCCACTGCAAGAGCAAGTAATATTTGTTCCTGTGCAAAATATAAAAAAATATTAGGTATTTGTTCGAATACAGGGCCGGCCCTTACATGGGTCCCAGTGGGTCCATGGACCCAGGCGGCACTTTGACAGGGGCGGCAATTTGCCATCTCATAGCATGTTTATTTTGTGCTCTTCCGACATTTCTGTGTTGCAGGGTGTCCCATCAGTGTGACTGTCAGCAGCCGGGCAGCCCTATGCTCACTCAGTGGCGATGCCTGCTGGCTGCTTCAGTGACGTGAATTATGTGATAGTGAAACATTATGCCTATTTTGTATTGTTTATCGCCCACCTAAAGTCAAGACTTGAGTAAATAGGTCTACCATCCCAGATTTGCTAGAGAGGTTTTACAAGTACAGGAGGGTGCCCCCTGTACAAAATGAGTCTAAACATTTGGGATCCCTAGTATGAGTGCACAACAGTGCATGATGTGTCCTGAACAGGATTGCTGTGAGGTGTCTCCACCCAGAAGGTGCTGGCCGGGCTGAGCTTCAACATTGCGACAAGTGACCAACTAAGAGCACCATGCCGTGCAGCCATAGCATCACCCCCTCCTACTCTCCGGGTCCCGCTGACTGGCAATAACAGGTGAGTCACTAAGAGATCTGAAGCCTTTCTGGAAGTCCTTTCACTTGGAAAGGGGCTAGGTATTACTTGGGGGAGTTGCCTCGTGTGTAAATAATTTCTAGGTGGGAGATGAATGTGCATCACTTATGTGTTTCCTAACAGTAGTTAGAATACAACTCCCATCATCCCCTGATTATGACATTGGGAAATGCCCAGCAATTACCGTAGAGCCCTGTATTGCACACTCATGGAAAACGGTGATATTGCTATACTAAGACAATGCTGTGGACCCCTCTTCAGTATAGATGTCAAGCATTTTTTTTTATTTCTCTCCTGTGTTGCAGTTTGTTCACAACAGAATGTCTCAATTTTTCTTTTTAACCCTTTGAATGCCAGAGTGGTATGCAACGTATTGCTTTGCAATGCATTGCGTACCACTCTGGTACTCAAAGGGTTAACACATTGCATCTATCACATTACAATCATTGATGTTTATTCTTGATGTAGTATGAAACTCTACAATGTATATACACATAGAGTTATCTGATATGAGGGGAAATCAGGATAGGAAAACGAGAGAGAGGAATTTGGGTACTAAAGAGGGACAGTAGGGTAGGAGGCTGGAACCAGAAAATGAAACCTTAATCTTTACCCATGTACTAACATTGAATGTGACATGTAGTTTGTCCATATTCGAGTCAACCACTTATGTTGAGTAGGATGTGACAGGCATGGGTTTTCGATGTCGAGCATATTCTAAATTGAATGACAGGCATGAGGTTTCGATGTTCGAACATATGCTAGATTGAAGGACAGGCATGGGGTTTCGATGTTCGAACATGCTAAATTGAATGACAGGCATGGGTTTTCGATGTTCGACGTTTGCATTGTGACTGCATTCTTTTATCGTAAAAGTTTTCTCCTTTCCTCCAATGCTAAATTTTCTTCCGTTTCACTTGTTCCAGCACATTTTTTGCCTATTCCAACACATTTTTCTCCTATTCTAATACATCTTTCTCCCATTCCAATATATTTTTGCCTATGTTTCCTATGATATGACATTTACCAGCATAATATTATTTCTTCTGAGGGCTGTAGTGTAGAAATAAGTAAAAGTCAAAGTTGTGAGTCCCTTTCAAAAATGTGTTAGCATGTAGAGTGCATTTGTCCTTTGCCCACAACACTAACTTCCTGCTTAAATAATACTGACACATATACATCATGATGTCAAGTGATAAAAACAAAGTACAACCTACAATGTGGCAGATGTGTATGGAAGTGGTGGTGGGGGACTGGCGTGGTGTGATTGGTGGGACTTTTACAAACTGCATCCACCCCAGGATGAGAGGGATCATCATCATTTATTGTACTCACTGCAGCAACCATTGCTGCAGTCAGTTTTTGAACTACCACTTTACTTCCACATCCATGCACTACTCCACCTTTCCACCTCCCCCTTGTTCATTTGCTGGACACTACTCAACTACTGTGTGTGTTTTTACTCTCTACAGAACCCAACTGATGGAATGTGATGTCTTGCCTTAGCCCTCAACAAAATGTTCAGTGTCGTCTGCTGTCTATCAAGTCTGTCTCAGTCACAGAGCTCACATCAATCTCACAGCTGTCTGTCACCTAATATATTTATTTGTTTAATTATTTATGTATTAATTTTTTTACATTTTATTATTTTATTAAATTTTTAATATTTTTTTAAGTTGTCCACCCTATCTTATCACAGTCAGTCCAAAAAACAAAAAAAATTATAACTATACAACAAGATCAACAACTTCTTTCCCCAGACTTCCCCAACACAGAGACAATTAAAGAAAAATCAGCAAACAAATTGGATCCCAACTGCCTGTCAGTCATACTGAATTTTGGGGTATTTGAGATCAAACTCCTTCTTCCCTTCTCCCCCAGAGTGCCCCCAAACTTCCATAATGCAGAGAATAAATGTCCTACCTAAAGACTCCCTAAACTAAGCTCCTATGCCATTTATTTGCATATCCTCTCTGGCTCACAAAAGTGTTGCTTTCTCCTCCACAATCACAGAATGGTATGATGTGAGAGTCTGACACCCTTTTATATGGCTGTAGAAAAGTACAGAAAACTTTCATGTGGTGGGGAAAAATTTTTCTTCCCACTGATTTCAATGGAATGAGCTTTGCGAAAAAAGCAGGAAAATGACACTTTTCGTTGGAAATTATTAGCCAAGCGGGATGTACTGTTGGTTTTCAACAAAAGAATATGGCAGCATGTCCACTGCCAACATCTCGGCAACCTTCCATTTACTTTGGGATTGTATTAATTAAGTTTTCGACTCCTTCCCAAGAGCTCAGTAAGTGTAGGTTGAGCCGTGTAACTTTATTGCTTTAGCAACATGACTAGAGGAGGTGATGGAGGTGGCGGTAGCATATTGTTACGGTTTTCTGACACACAGACCAGGTTATGAAGTAAAAACACAGTTTTATTGAACAGGATTGTAAAATAGTGCCCCTAAGGGCCAGTACAAGAATAACAGTAATAGTAATACTGACAAGTGAATGCACACAATGATAGAATGGGGAATAACCCCTAAGGGTTAATAGGTGCAAAACTGAGGGATAGAATCTGGATTGGCCAATGCCCAGGATATATCAAACAGTCTCAGGAACACAGTCTCAAGCAAGTGATGGTTGAAAGTGTCTGTACTGAATACACTCTCACGTAGAAATAGGAATGCGCCCTTATGACCAAAGCTGAACCAATACCACCTCCGTGAGCTGACTGGGAACGCTACTGCCAGTGCTGGAAACCAGAACCATAAACGCCCTTAATTAGTGTTCGTAATAACCCTGCGAGTGCCAAACGGATAGGGCCTGGACACCCTTTGAATGTTACACAGAAGGTTACTGCACAAGCTGTAAGGAGCCAGCGCACTGGAAGTGCGGCTGAAAGAGTACCCTCTATCGTGAGTAGGCCGGAGCCAGAGCACCCCTCCGGTGCAGCTACAGATGTAGCAAGCAGATATACAGACACCGAGCACCGGTACGTCGGTGCACAGAGGGAGCTCGTAAGATACAGAGAGGTACACAGATAAGTGGCTCAGCAGTTAACCATATGCTTGGACTATTTCGGAAGGCACACAACGGAGACTAATGGCACCGCACGGGTTAATTGGTTCGGTATGAGAAGGAGTAACAACAACCAGCATAAGGCAGAGCAACCTTGGTATACAGCTTACTGCTAGTGAGAGGAACAGTGAGTCACTATTACAGTTCAGAATGTCGCCGGAGCGACTGCAGAGTACTGGAACACCGGAACAGGAACCGGATGGCAACGGACTTAACGAACGTAGAAGCAGGTCAATCACGGAGCAGGGTCAGCAGCCAGCAACGGGTCAGATCACAAAGTCGGGTCATCAGCCAGAATCGGGTCAGATCACGGAGCAGGGTCGTCAGCCAGAATCGGGTCAGATCACGGAGCAGGGTCGTCAGCCAGAATCGAGTCAGATCAAGGAGCAGGGTCATCAGCCGGAACTGGGTCAGATCAAGGAGCAGGATCAACAGAGTAGTCAGGCAAGCCGGGTCGGTACACAGGAGACACTGAAACTAGCAACGAAGCGTAGGAGCAGGAACACCACGAAAGGGCAACTGACAAGTGCCCAACCTCCAGCATATAAAGGAACATCCTGGGCGGGCCAATCAGCTTCCTCCAATGCATAGGTATACAGCCAAGATTGACAGCAAAACACGGGGACCGTGATAGTACCCCCCTCTCAAAGACTTCCTCCACTGCTGGAGGGTCTTGGTTTCTGAGGATATTTAGAGTGAAAGTTGCGCAACAATCGTGGAGCATGGAGGTCCTTGTGGTCAACCCAAGAGCGCTCCTCCGGCCCATACCCTTTCCAGTGGACCAAATATTGAAACTTGCCTCTAAATCTCCTGGAGTCAATAATGCTCTGGACTTCGTATTCCTCTTGGCCCTGCACATCCACCAGCCCAGGAACCACCGGAGTGGTAGTATAGCGGTTGCAAACCAAGGGCTTTAGTAAAGACACATGGAACACGTTGTGAATACGCATATTATTAGGTAGTTCCAATGTGTATGCCACAGGATTGATCTTGCGAATGATCTTAAATGGCCCAATGAACCGGGGGGCCAGTTTGTTCGAGGGCACTTGCAGATTGAGATTTCTGGAAGAGAGCCATACCCTATCCCCAACCTGGAAGGAAACCGCTGGCAGCCGTCTGCTATTGGCATGCCTCTGATGTCTGAGGAAGGACTGACTGAGGGACCTCTGCACCTGTGCCCAAGTGGAGTGGAGCTGCTCCATGTGCTCATCCAGAGCCGGAATCTGTTGGGACTGAAATGAGTCTGGGAGTAGACAGGGTTGGAACCCATAATTGACAAGGAACGGAGAGCTCCCAGACGATGAATTAACCGCACAGTTCCTGGCGAACTCCGCCCACGGCAACAGGTTGGCCCAGTTATCATGATGATCAGTCACAAAGCAGCGTAGGAACTGCTCCAGTCCCTGATTGGCACGCTCAGCGGCTCCGTTGGTCTGGGGATGGTAGGCTGAGGAAAAGGACAATTGAATGCCCATCTGGCCACAGAATGCCCTCCAGAATCTCGACACGAATTGACTCCCCCGGTCAGACACTATCACCCTGGGAACCCCGTGCAAGCGGAATACTTCTCTGGCAAAAATTAATGCCAATTCCTGGGCCGAAGGGAGGCCAGAGAGGGGCACGAAATGAGCCATTTTAGAGAACCTATCCACCACCATCAGGATAAACGTATAGCCCTTGGAACTCGGCAGCTCTCCCAAGAAATCAATAGAAATATGGGACCAGGGACGATCACCATTAGGCACTGGTTGGAGCAGTCCCACCGGAAGATGTCTGGGAGTTTTGGCACGGGCACAGGTGGCGCAAGCAGCAGTAAATGCGGCACAGTCAGCCTTCAGGGAAGGCCACCAGAATGTTCGAGACAATGACCATGCCAACTGATCTCTGCCAATGTGCCCAGCCGCCTTAGATGAGTGGTAGGTCTCAAGCAACCGGGTACGGAACAGCTCGTCCACAAAACACTTGCCAACTGGGGTTTCAGGAGGTGCCCGAACTTGTGACGCCAAGATTTGCTCTCCCAGTGGCGAAGTGATCCTGGTACGAATAGTAGCCAGGATCCTATCTGGCTAAATTATGGGGACCGGGGCCTCATCCCTCTCAATGTCTGCGCAATATTGTCTAGACAGAGCGTCTGCCTTAATATTCTTGGACCCTGGCAAGTATGAGACTATGAAATTGAATCTGGACAGAAATAGGGCCCATCGAGCCTGGCGAGATGACACCTTTTAGCCTCGGATAGGTAAATCAAGTTCTTGTGGTCCGTGAGGATCAACACTGGGGTTCTTGTGCCCTCCAAGAGATGTCGCCATTCTTTTAATGCCAAGATGATAGCCAACAATTCCCTATCACCAATTTCGTAATGGCTCTGGGCACTAGACAGTTTTTTGGAAAAGAACCCACACGGCCTCAGGTTACCCCCTTCTTTGGGGCGTTGGGAGAGAACTGCCCCTACCCCAACCTCGGAGGCATCGACCTCTAGCATGAAAGGCAGGGTGGGATTAGGGTGGGAAAGTATAGGAACAGAAGCAAATGCCTTTTTTAGGGTTTCAAAGGCCATCTCAGCTGCCTCAGACCGTTGAGAGGGATTTGCGCCCTTATGCGTCAGGTCAGAAAGAGGTTTCGTAATGGTAGAGAAGTTTTGAATACATTTTCTGTAATAGTTGGCAAAGCCTAGAAACCTTTGGATGGCTTTTAACCCCTTGGGTCGTGGCCATTGTAAGACAGCAGTCAACTTCTCTTGGTCCATAGCTAAGCCATCAGTAGATATAACAAAGCCCAAGAAGGGTACTTGGGAACAATGAAATTCACACTTCTCTAGTTTGCAGAACAATTTGTTCTTGCATAATCGAAGCAGTACCTCAGAAACATCCTGGATGTGCTGGGTTAAATTAGCGGAATGGATCAATATATCGTCCAGGTACACAACCACACAGGACTGTAACATGTCACGGAGGATGTCATTAAAGAATTCCTGAAATACGGCAGGTGCATTGCATAACCCAAATGGCATAACCAGATATTCGTAGTGGCCTGACCTAGTATTGAATGCCGTCTTCCACTCATCACCGGCCCTTATCCTTATAAGGTTGTAGGCTGCACGTAAATCGAGTTTCGTAAAGATAGAGGAACCTTTCAACCTGTCAAATAACTCAGTGATGAGCGGAATGGGGTAAGCGTTCTTGGACATTAACTTATTGAGTCCACGGTAGTCAATACAGGGTCGTAATTCGCCACTCTTCTTTTTCACGAAAAAGAAGCCTGCACCTGCCGGAGAGGATGATTTACGAATAATCCCTCGTCTAAGGGCATCCTCAATGTATTCCTCCATGGCCCTATTCTCTTCACAGGACAATGGGTACGTCCTACCCCTCGGTGGCACCACTCCCGGGGGCAAATCAATAGCGCAATCATAAGGCCGATGCTGCGGCAATACACCAGCCTCACCTTTACTGAATACGTCACTGAACTTGCAGTATTCAGCTGGCACAGGAGGAGAGGTACACATAATCTTAACTGGGCGAGATAGACAGTGACCAGAGCAGTAGTCAGACCATGGCCTAATTTCACACGCTTGCCAGTCAAACTGGGGATTGTGCATCATTAACCAAGGGAACCCCAGAATGACTGCATGATGGGGTGAATGAATAATCTGGAAGCGCACCTCCTCCTTGTGGAGAACCCCAACAGACATAGTGATGAGAGTAGTCTGCATGGTGATAAGGGCTGGTTCAAGAGGTCTGCCATCAATAGCCTCAATGGCTAGCGGAGTATCCCTTTTAGACAGAGGAATATTGTATCTTTCAGCAAACGCCCGGTCCATGAAATAGCCTGCTGCGCCAGAATCTACCAGAGCAAATACCTCCACAGCTTGGTCACCAAGGAGAAAACTCACTGGTATGGTGGGTTTTTTGGAACTAGGATCTGGGGACGGTTGTACACCACCTAGGGCCTGTCCCCCCAAGGTACCCTAGGTGCGTGCGTTTCCCGGACGTACCGGGCATGTGCGTAGTAAATGCCCTTTTTGCCCACAATACAGGCATAGTGTTACGGTTTTTAGGACTCTCAGACCAGTAAGTGAAAATAAAACACACTTTATTAAAGTGAATAATGCACAAGTACGCCCTCTAGAGGCGGTAGGTAATATACAGATAAAGTAAACTGAGATATTACAAAGGTAATAGCACCATAGACATAAATGCAAAACAGTATGCACTAGGATGATATTGACCCCCAAGGGGTTAATGTCCAAATAACAGTCTGTCTCAGATGTGGAGGTTTGACACGCCCTGGATGTTAAAAAGGCTGTGCTGTACAGACAATGTTCATCAAGTGCTGAGGATCGAGCTGCCTTGCCAAGGTGTTGGATAGTAAGCAGAATGGGAAACAACTTAGCCCCTACGGGCGTAGTACAGGAACTGCTTTCGTTTGTGCAAGTGCAAATAGCCCCCACGGGCGTAACGGAAACCGGCCGGCAATGCAAGAGCTAACAGCCTCCTCAGGTGTAATCGAATGCAGTAATAATACAGCAAGACCCACTAGCCCCCTCGGGCGTAGTACCGGATAAGCCAACACTGAAGCCTTTCTGCCAACACTCTGTATCAATGATATCGTCGGTAACCAATACCGGAGAGCCTTGAGCGCCCAAACGGCCCAATCTATGTGAACACTCTGCAATGGTAGACTAGAGTTGCCGACGGAGAGCGGCCAACTCAGCAGTAGTATCACGGGTAACGAGGCTCGTACAGGAGATAGAGAGAGTGAATTCGAGGCAGCACTGCAAGAGTTAAAATGCACGTTTACTCGAGGCTTCAGCGCTACTGCAAGGCTCTGCACGGAGAGGAAGGCCCACAGAACACACACAGCACTACTGGCTCAGGAACACCACGAAAGGGCATCTGACAGATGTGATAGCCAGGTATAAAAAGGTCATCATCAGGTGGGTCAAACTCAGTCAGCAAATCAGTGACAGCCACAACTGAGAGTGACAGGAATCACAGGCACTGTGATACATAGCCCTTGTCTTTTGCGATAGGCCCTCTCCTCCTTAGATAACCTAGTGAAGCCAATCTGCATAGGCTCCCCTGTTTCGAGTGCCTGACCAGGAGGAATGGGAGGAGAGGGTGGGTCAAAAAGCCTGTCGTGCCCATGGATTTTGGAACTAGCCCTTTTAGCCAAGCGTCTCTCGCACATGCGAGTGTCAATGAGTATCATATATTCTATGTACTCATCTAGATCAGTAGGTACCTCCCTGGCAGCGACTTCATCCTTAATGGAGTCGGATAAGCCCTGTGCAAAGGCTGCCAGTAATGCCTCATTATTCCAGGCCACCTCAGCTGCTAGAATCCGAAATTCTATAGCGTACTCCGCCACAGTACGATCGCCCATCTGTAATACCATCAATTTTTTTGTCGCAGAGATGGCTCGCCCTGGTATCTCAATTACTCTGCAAAACTGTTTGACAAATTTGTTAAAGCTCAGCGTACAGGGTTTAGCCTGTTCCCATAAAGGATTAGCCCATGCCAAGGCTTTGCCAGTTAACAGAGATATCATGAACCCCACCCTGCTACGGTCATTCGGAAAAACATGGGGTGTGAGTTCTAGGAATATCTCTAGTTGATTAAGGAAACCTCTACACAGTGTGGGTTCGCCATCATATCTTAGCGGTAACGGCACCGCAGCCGTAAAATTTCTGGGGGGAGCCAGTAATTGCCCAGTAGTATTATCCGGTGTCATAACTGGGGTGACCACCGGATTCGGTTTATCAAGGTGTACCGTACGTTCAAGCAAAGTTTGCATGGCCAATGCCAATTGGTCTAGGCGTTGCTCGTGAACGTCCATCCTCCAGTGGAGGTTCTGTGTATTACTGTCACTTTTCCCATCTGAGGTCATGGCCCTTTCGTACTGTTACGGTTTTCTGACACACAGACCAGGTTATGAAGTAAAAACACAGTTTTATTGAACAGGATTGTAAAATAGTGCCCCTAAGGGCCAGTACAAGAATAACAGTAATAGTAATACTGACAAGTGAATGCACACAATGATAGAATGGGGAATAACCCCTAAGGGTTAATAGGTGCAAAACTGAGGGATAGAATCTGGATTGGCCAATGCCCAGGATATATCAAACAATCTCAGGAACACAGTCTCAAGCAAGTGATGGTTGAAAGTGTCTGTACTGAATACACTCTCACGTAGAAATAGGAATGCGCCCTTATGACCAAAGCTGAACCAATACCACCTCCGTGAGCTGACTGGGAACGCTACTGACAGTGCTGGAAACCAGAACCATAAACGTCCTTAATTAGTGTTCATAATAACCCTGCGAGTGCCAAACGGATAGGGCCTGGACACTAGTGTTGAGCGAGCACCCCGATGCTCGGGTGCTCTGACCGAGCACCGCCGGAGGCTCGAGTGCTCGGCCGAGCACCCGAGCCCCATTGACTTCAATGGGGCGACACGAGCATTACACCAGGCACCCCCTGCTCTGATGAGGGGAGGGTGCCTGGTCAATGCCCCCTTCATCTCCACAATGTCCCCCTTCATCTCTGCAATGCCCCCTTCATCTCCGCAATGTCCCCCTTCCACAATGTCCCCCTTCATCTCCGCAATGCCCCCTTCATCTCCACACTGTCCCCCTTCATCTCCACACTGTCCCCCTTCATCTCCGCAATGCCCCCTTCATCTCCGCAATGCCCCCTTCATCTCCGCAATGCCCCCTTCATCTCCGCGATGTCCCCCTTCCACAATGTCCCCCTTCATCTCCACACTGTCCCCCTTCATCTCCGCAATGCCCCCTTCATCTCCGCAATGTCCCCCTTCATCTCCACACTGTCCTCCTTCATCTCCACACTGTCCCCCTTCATCTCCGCAATGCCCCCTTCATCTCCGCAATGCCCCCGTACCTCCAGTCCCTGGTGGTCCAGCGGAGCGTCTTCAGATCTGTGCCTCCTTCGGCACAGATCCCCGCCACCCGAACATGGCGGGCGAGCACATGGTGGTACTCGACGAGTACCGCCATGTGCCGAGCAGAGCGATGCTCGAGCCGATCCGAGCATCGGCCGAGCAGGCTCGCTCAACACTACTGGACACCCCTTGGATGCTACACAGAAGGTTACTGCACAAGCTGTAAGGAGCCGGCGCACTGGAAGTGCGGCTGAAAGCGTACCCTCTATCGTGAGTAGGCCGGAGCCAGAGCACCCCTCCGGTGCGGCTACAGATGTAGCGAGCAGATATACAGACACCGAGCACCGGTACGTCGGTGCACAGAGGGAGCTCGTAAGATACAGAGAGGTACACAGATAAGTGGCTCAGCAGTTAACCATATGCTTGAACTATTTTGGAAGGCACACAACGGCGACTAATGGCACCGCACGGGTTAATTGGTTCGGTATGAGAAGGAGTAACAACAACCAGCATAAGGCAGAGCAACCTTGGTATACAGCTTACTGCTAGTGAGAGGAACAGTGAGTCACTATTACAGTTCAGAATGTCGCCGGAGCGACTGCAGAGTACTGGAACACCGGAACAGGAACCGGACGGCAACGGACTTCACGAACGTAGAAGCAGGTCAATCACGGAGCAGGGTCGGCAGCCAGCAACGGGTCAGATCACGAAGTCGGCTCATCAGCCAGAATCGGGTCAGATCACGGAGCAGGGTCGGCAGCCAGAATCGGGTCAGATCATGGAGCAGGGTCATCAGCCAGAATCGAGTCAGATCAAGGAGCAGGGTCGTCAGCCAGAATCGAGTCAGATCAAGGAGCAGGGTCGTCAGCCGGAACCGGGTCAGATCAAGGAGCAGGATCAACAGAGTAGTCAGGCAAGCCGGGTCGGTACACAGGAGACACTGAAACTAGCAGCGAAGCGTAGGAGCAGGAACACCACGAAAGGGCAACTGACAAGTGCCCAACCTCCAGCATATAAAGGAACATCCTGGGCGGGCCAATCAGCTTCCTCCAATGCATAGGTATACAGCTAAGATTGACAGCAAAACACGGGGACCGTGATACATATGTGGGCAGTCTATCACTCCTGCCATAAAACACATAAAACACCTACAACAAACTCAGAGTCATACTCCTCTGCAGAAGATGCCATAGGTGTTTCAAATGAATAAAGTCTTGGCACACTGTCTGACACATCAATCACTACTTCTCTTATGTGCCACAGAGCCCAGGGATCTTTTAGCAGTGCTTCTTCTGCTGCTAGTTGTAGCATCTCCGACCTGTTGGTGAGTGTTTCATAGTCAGACCCGTGGCTGTGCTTCAGTTGGGATCTCAGTGAGGAGGTGCCTAGGTGTGAGCCTGCTTTCCCCCTGCTCAAACGGTTTTTACACAGACAACAGATAGCAACATGCTTAGCTTTTGGGTTATGAGTGAAGTATCTCCATACGGTGGACTTCATAAACTGAGGGTTCCCTGAGGGGCTGCTACTAATACTGGGGATAGATGTTGCTGCAGTTGTACTACTACTAGGTGTCAACAGTGCCCCACTTCCAAAATCAACAAAGGCACTACTCATAGCTGTGTTGTTGCTATTTACTCAGGACTAGTTAGTGTGTGTGTGGCTGAGTGGGGTTTGGACTTGAAAGCAGTGTTAATGCTGATGATGACTTTTCCCATTTGAGAGATTTTCAAAACATTCACTATTACTTTCACATAGGTGTTTTGTGCTTTTTTGTCTTATTATCAGATATAGCAGTTGGTTGAGCTGCTACACCTTCTTGTACTATGCCATCAACACTGGAATGTGACTTGTTGTCATCTTCAGTATTTTTAGTTTATTAATAGTACTCGTGTTGGTGAAACATTTTGTGGGACTCCCCTAGCACAGCGATAACATTCAGGGGCTAGATTCTATTTCAGGTGCTACATGTTAACATCCATTTTCCTATTTAAGTCTATGGAGAAAACTTGAGATAAAAGCAGAGATAAAATTAGCACATACAATAGAATCCAGCCCCAGATAAGGAAGGAATGTGGATCATGGCTTCTTTTGTCTTCTCAGTCAGACACACATAATTTTGAGATATTTGGGGGTCATCCACCTTTCTCCCTTCCTGTCTCCCCCAGAGTCCCTCAGACTTGCAAACAGAGAACAAATTACCTGCCTACAAGACTCCCTAAACTACACTACAGTTTTAATTTATTTGTCTGTTCTAACTATTTTAAAAATCTGGTACTTTTTCTTCCTCTCACAAACACAGAATGGCATGCTTTGGGAACTTGACACCCCTTTTATCTTGCCACCTGTTGGAAGGAATTTCAGTCTTCCTATTGATTTCAATTAAATGAACCAGGCAAAAGAAAGCAGAAAATCTTCACTTTTATCAAAAAATTTCCAGCTTGGTAGGAAGTGCCATTTTCTCCTGTTTTGTTTTTGAGGTGAAAGATTTCACCCATCCCTACCTGCAGCTACATAACACATAGATCACAATAATTTCTATCTAATACTACAGGTGAAAACTATAAAATAAACAGTTTATGAATTGCGAATCATCATTTGTCACTTACTTAACTAAGTGAATCTGCTGCATGTAGTAGGACAGGAGGACTACCAAAATGTTACATTGTACATGTGAGCAACATAGATGTAATGCAGAAAGAGGATTTAATTAGCACAGTGTTTCAAAACACTGTGCTGATTTACATGATGAAAATCCTAAAGCCCTTTAGTCTGCCCCAACTGAATATATTAATAATTCAGTTCTTGGAAATAAGTTCTAGGGATTAGTAAATTGTGAATCTTCCTGGATTTTTAAACTGAAAACAATACTTTCTAACAGCCTTAACCCTTGAATGCCAGAAGGCTTTGTATACCCCTATGCCATTCAAAGCATTAACTAATGTCTTGAGCTTGTACAAGTTTTTGAGTGAGTGAATATAAGTTTCAGTTTGATTTTAGATCTGGGTGTATTGAAATATACATAAATCACATAAATTCATCATAAATGGATTTCCTGGCATGTTTTTATTTTTTTACTTTTTTTTAATAACTCTGTTTTATTTACTTTTATACTGTGCAGAAAACATGAAACAAGATACAAATACAGTCTCAAAATGCATCATAGGATGGTACAGCACATGCATAGCAATACAAATCATGGTTTGTAGATGCAGAGACGAGTAAGCAACAAATCATAAACAAAAAGAAGAATTCTAAAAGGGGTGAGAGAGGGTGCACGGGAGGGAAAAAAGGAGGGAAGGAGGGGGACAGTGAAAGGAAGAAGAGAGGAAATGAGCGAAGAGGGTGAAAGTTAGAAGAAAGGGGAGTAGAATAAAACAGAAGTAGAACAGGTAGAATGGAGGGTGCCTGCATCCTGGGCAGAAGGCCCCGGCCCCCCAGCCACCCAGAGCCTCCCCAGGACACTTTGGGTCCGACCCTGCTCCCAGATCCTAATTAGCTACGTGTCAACTCTCACCCACCAGGCAACCCCAGGTTTGATGGAATATGTGCATGGTATTGTTGTGACTGTAGTAGAAAAGGAAAAAATGAATATGTAGCACTCCCGAATACTGGAATGAGTTAACACAAAAGTTCATAAGACCTTATCCATAGAAGAACCAAATCCAATATATAAAGTCCCCCCCAAAAAAAGGCAGTTTCTTAGGTTGCAGCTATTTTTCGTGGTGTCATAAGTAGCACCCTTCGCTTATAGCAGAAACTGGAGAAACAAAAGAAAACAAGCGCACACCATCTGAGAGCAATCTTTATAGGTAAAGTGGTAAGTAATAAATAATGATTCTACTTACAAGATGTATTCTTGTAAGTCAAGCACATAGAATTCTCCAAATGTCAGAGTTGATAGTAGTAACCACTTAGATGTAATCATCCAGAGGGACGTATCAGACACTCAAGGGCTCAGAGTTAGTGGAAGGGGATGGGGGGGTTACTAATGCAAATATATCAATGCTATCTGAGAGTATATCTGTATAAGCAAAATACCCCTAAGAGATCTCCCCCTTAGTAAAACAAACTCACCAGATAGATGCTTGGCCCATACATGTGTCTGAAGCCTGACCCGGCTTGAAGTTTCAGCAGTACGTCAAGGCAGGCAATGGGTTAATATTAAAAATATTAATATTTTATCATATGGATTCTTCCCTACACATTTTGTGAAACACAAACAAGCTCACTTCGTCAGGGGATCCATGTTGGGACTTCAAGCCGGGTCAGGCTTCGGACACGTGTATGGGCCATGTGTCTATCTGGTGAGTTTGTTTTACTAAGGGGGAGATCTCTTAGGGGTATTTTTCTTATACAGATATACTCTCAGATAGCATTAATGTATTTGCATTAGGAACCCCCCATTCCACCAAAGCTGAGCTCTTGAGTGTCTGATAAGTCCCTCTGGATGATTACATCTAAGTGGTTACTACTATAAACTCTGACATTTGGAGAATTCTATGTGCTTGACTTACAAGAATACATCTTGTAACCAGAAGCATTATTTATTACTTACCATTTTACCTCTAAAGGTTGGTAATGTAGAGGCAAAACTCGCTCTCTATGCGATGATATTCTTCTATTTTTAGGTGGGTGGGGGGAGTCCGTGCCTAGGGTATTAGAACTGGTGGAGGAATTTGGTTCCTACTTGGGATTACTTATCAGTTGGACTAAATAATATATATAACCCTTATAAAAGTATATGAATGTTTCCGAGATTACCACGGGACAACTACAACTTGTAATGTCGACAAGATACTTAGATATTACTATTTCAGCATCTCCTGTTGTCTTCCTCAGAGATAATCTGGATCCTTTAATTAATTATTTCCGGGCTAAGGCTAGAGCCTGGATGAAACTGCAGCTGAGTGTATTTGGCAGGGCCAATTTAAATAAAATGGTTTTTGTGCCAAAGTTTCTGTACATATTTCAAGGTACTCCCGTCCCTATCCCTATGAATTACATTAAGCAGACTGACCAGATTATTACCGCCTTGTTGTGGGCTGGGGGCAGGGCACAAATACAATTGACCACTCTTAAACAATCAGCTCAAAATGGTGGTATTGCCCTTCCAGATTTCTATAGGTACTACTTAGCTGCCCTTATTATGTGTCCACTGAGTGTGAGGAGCAGAAGGAGGAAGTGACTAGCAGTACTGAACCAATGATGTCCAGTCCCTCTAAATCACCCCAAGGGATCTATGGGAATTTAATCAGAAGGGAAAGAGAAAAGGGAATGGGAAGGAAGGGAGAAAAGGGAATGGGAAGGGAGAAAAAGGTAGTACTAATGAGAGCAGGACAGGTCAGCTGCCTGTGCCTGCTGCAAGACGTGCTGCCCCTGCTGCCATTGCCACCATATCTGTAACTGCAGCCACTAGTGTTGTACCTGTTGCTAGTACTGAACCTGCTGCCAGTGCTAAACCTGCTGCCAGTGCTGCCCCTGCTGCCCCCAATACTTTGCCTACTGCTAGTGTATCTTGTAGTACTCGGGGGGGGGAGAAAATGATGCCAAGTGTGACAGCAGGGGACCCTCTGTCACATTGCTCGTCACCTCCTCCAAGCAGCAGTAAGTTGTGTGGAATAGAGCAGCAGCAACAACAACAACAACATATAGGGTCTAGTGGTGGTGGTGATGATGCTAGAGAAGCTGGGGTGGAAGATACATTGATGGCCTTTTTAGCAGAAACTGAGAAGGAATGGGAGACAGGGATGAGGATGGGCATCACCACCACCACCACCACCACTAGCAATGACATTTTGGAATTAGAGGAATTTGCAACTGCTCTAATTTCTTCTGATGCTGAGATGCAAGGGCAGCAGGATGCTAAGGAGCAGGCTAGTGTGCAGACCACCGTGGACACAGTGGGAATGGGGTCCACAAGTGATGCGGGACTAGGACAGGTTCCACTTGCCAGTAGTAGCAATACTCCTGATCCTAGTTGCAGTGCTGAATCTGAGGCAGTAGAAGCAACAGCAGCAACATTATCTGCTGCCACAGACAATGAAGGGCAATGTGGAGGACAAGAAGAAAGAGGCCATTCTTCTCCACCTTTCCCTTCCCCCCTGAAGTCATCATGGGTGTGGGACTATTTTTCTGTTGGGGCAGGCACAGTGCAGTCATCAGCAACGGCGCAGTGAGAAGCGGAAAGGAGGGAACACACTTTGGCACAAGCGCCCTGATATCACACATGAAACACAGACACCATGACATTTACTCCAAACATGTTAAAGACAAACACCCACCACAGAAATCAAGCACCGCTTTTGCTGTCCCTGACTCTCCAGAAAGGCAACAGTAGGCGAGGATGAGATCAAACAGGAGGAGGAATAGAACAACCCAGGCAGAGACTGGAAGTTCCAGGATGAGTGAAACAACTAGCTCACCATCACCTTCTAGGGTAACTACATCTTCTGCCAATTCTCCTTGTTCTCCTCGTTCTCCTCGTTCATTACCTCCCCCACCAAATTATATCCACTCTGTTGATGTTAGGATGTGGTAGTTCGTCTCTACCCATTGCACACTGTGTGATGCACTGACCACACATGCCAGTGTGGTGGAGGAGAATTGCAATCAGTGCATCAAGCGGCATCTGAAGGGATTCCATCCTGCAGAATATGCTAAGATGGTGGCAGGGAGGGTTCATTATTACTATTAAACTGTCAGCAAGTTGTCATGTGTCCTTAGCGGGTGTGGAAAAGGGGTACAGTGACAGTGGGTGTCATGGTGTTTGGATACAGTTGTGCCCCCAAATGTTATTTACCACACACACACACACACACACAGTGCACATTGCAGTTACAGTTGCTGATGAGAGCCACAGTTCCTGCTCTCAAGGGAAAAAATTATGTTTTAATAACAACACACCTATGATTTTGAAGGAGGGGAAGGTGGAGAAGATTTAATAGCCTACTTCTTCTTTTCTTTACATAGACTGGGGGATACTTATACTGCTGCTACTGGCTCAGGAACATCACTGGAGTCAGTCGTGGAAAGTGGAACCTTCATCATCCATATTCCATGTTACTGCTATTGTTGACCCCATCTCCTTTCAGCTGTCTAATCACCCTGCTGCTTAAACAATTCAGCAGCAGCAGTACGAACAACAGTTGCAACTCAGGACTCAGGAGGACATTTGACAGTGGCCACTGGTCAACATGACCTGCTGGTATTAGGCTTGTGTTTAAATATAAATAAATAAAATAAAAACTAGTCCTACAGAAAAAACCAAAACAATGTTTTGGGGTTTGTTTCTAACAAGCCTAAGTCCTACTAATCAATGTTTCCTTAGGGCTTGTGCCAAACAAGCTTAAGTCCTACAAATCAATGTTTCTTCAGGGCTTCAGCCTCTAATAAGTCTAAGTCATACAAAGACCTCTAACAACAAATCAAACAAATCATCCTCTACAAAATACTCTATCAAGTCAAGTATCAGTTCACCCCAGTGGCAGCTTATGTCAGGGGGTTCCTGGCTCTGTCACTTTAAATACAAATGTCTTATTTTATTTTATTGATTTATTTTTTTATTAACTGTCCTCCCAATAGCAGTCAAGAAACCCCCCAAAACAAATTCCCTCTTCAAATGATTCATTCATTCACCAACACAGGCACCCCCCTCAGTCCCCTTTATACCATATCTTATGGTTTCTATTTTATGTTTTTATTTTAAATAAATGTAACTTTTAATATCAGCATTGTTTACACTGATTGGGGCACATATGCCTGGGTGTTGAAGACATCAGACTGTGACTGTTCTGCTCAAGCAGGTATGAAAAGCTCAAAGGTGGCTGAGGACTCTGGATGAGCATGAGGTCATAGTAGGTTAGAAGGCCATCTCTTACTTCTTCATTGCCACCTGGGGAAGGGTTGCCTTGGGGGACTAGCTATCAATGGAAGAAATGCTCCCACCTCCAAGCAGCAGGAAAAGAGGGGATTGGTGGGTGTCAAACTAGGGCCATATGGGGAAGGAGTACAGAAGGATTATAAAGGTGGCTTCAACTCTGGGGGTGGAATTGTTGTTTTACCTTTTGTATTGAGTGTTGCTTTGAATGTTTTCAAGTTTAACGTTTCCCAGTGATAGGAGGGAAGGGGACCGAGGTGATGTTTGTGTTAGTAAGAGAACAAGGTGGGTAGGGTGTTGCAAACCTAATACCAGTGTGATTGGTTCTACCAGTTTTAACATTAAACCTTTCAGATGGTTATTAACTAACTTTGTTCAGACCAGTGCACATCCGTGTTTCTTCTTGGTTGCATTTATTTTCTTTTGAACGTGTGTGCCAGAGATAGACAGTGTGTGTGTGTACGTGGTCATTAGTGATGAGCGAGCACCCCAATGCTCGGGTGTTCGGGTGCTCTGACCGAGCACCCCCTGAGGCTCGAGTGCTCGGCCGAGCACCCGAGCCCCATTGAAGTCAATGGGAGGACTCGAGCATTACACCAGGCACCCCCTGCTCTGATGAGGGGAGGGTGCCTGGTCCATAGGAAAAGGGCAGAAAAAGATGGAAACACTACAGAAATGGTTCAGGGACAGCATAGGGAGGATGTCTGGATGCATCTTGGACTCCAACATCGCTGCTGGGAACGATCTTTCGCCCGTAGTACGCCATTTTTACAGACTGACCATAAAACACACAAAAAGGAAAATAAAAACGACTTTAGGCGAAAAATTGTTACCAAACAATATTTGCTGTATATTTACTTGTATATCATCTGCAAATTCTCCCAAAAATTTCCTTAATTTTCAGAACTGAGGCCATGATTAAGAGGGAAACGTGCGCAGAGGCAAATTCTCCCAAAAATTTCCTTGATTTTCAGAACTGAGGCCATGATTAAGAGGGAAACGTGCGCAGAGGCAAATTCTCCCAAAAATGTCCTTGATTTTCAGAACTGAGGCCATGATTAAGAGGGAAACGTGCACAGAAACAAATTCTCCCAAACATTTCCTTGATTTTCAGAACTGAGGCCATGATTAAGAGGGAAACGTGCACAGAGGCAAATTCTCCCAAAAATTTCCTTGATTTTATTGAACTGAGGCCATGATTAAGAGGGAAACGTGCGCTGAGCTGACCATCTAAAACATTATGGGTGAGGGTCTGCTGCAGAGCTGACCATCCTAAACATTATATGCGAAGGCCCGCTAGTGAGCTGACGCTATAAAACATTATATGAGAGGGCCCGCTAGAGAGCTGACCCAATAAAACATTATATGAGAAGGCCCGCTGGTGAGCTGACCTATATAAAAATTGGCAAACAGGGCCCGCTGGTGAGCTGACCCTATATAAAAATTATATCATAGGGCCCGCTGGTGAGCTGGCCCTATATAAAAATTATAGCACAGGGCATATGGAAGAGGAGGAGGAGGATGAGAAGATTAAGAGTCAACCATATACCTGTTTTTTGGGTGGAAGGGGTGAATGGGAATACAGAGTATTCCCATCATTGTAAATAATATATGTAAAGTGAGTTTATGTTCCCCCGGGGCTTTCCTCCAGTGGAGTGGAGAAGTCAGGGGAAATCCAGGCCTTGTTCATTTTTATAAGTGTCAACCTATCAGCATTGTCGGTGGAAAGGCGGATACGCTTATCTGTTATGATGCCACCAGCAGCACTAAATACCCGCTCAGACAGAACGCTGGCGGCAGGGCAGGCCAGCACCTCCAAGGCGTAGAGTGCCAGTTCATACCACGTGTCCAGCTTGGACACCCAGTAGTTGTAAGGCACAGAGGGATCATTGAGGACGCTGACACGGTCTGCTACGTACTCCTTCACCATCTTCCAAAACTTTTCCCTCCTTGTGACACTAGGCTGCGCATCAGGGTGAGGGTGCTGGCGGGGTGTCATGAAGGTGTCCCACGCCTTGGAGAGTGTTGCCCTGCCTTTCTCGGAACTGCTGTGTGCTCCCCTTTTCTCCCCTTCTCGGTTGGCCAAGGTAGCACGTACTCTGCCGCCAGCGTTGTCAGATGGAAAATTTTGGAGCAATTTTTCAACAAGAACCTTCTGGTATTGCACCATTTTGCTTGTCCTCTCCACCGGAGGAATGAGAGATGAGAAATTCTCTTTGTAGCGGGGGTCCAGAAGGGTGAACACCCAGTAATCCGTGTTGTCTAAAATGCGTACAACGCGTGGGTCACGGGAAAGGCAGCCTAACATAAAGTCAGCCATGTGTGCCAGAGTACCAACAGTCAAGATTTCGCTGTCCTCACCAGGAGGATGACTCTCAATATCCTCATCCTCTTCCTCCTCTTCTGCCCACCCACGCTGAAGAGATGGAACTAAAGTTCCATGGCTACCCTCTGTAGCGGAGGCAACCGTGTCTTCCTCCTCCTCCTCCTCCTCCTCCTCCTCCTCCGCCTCCTCCAATTGTCGCTGAGAAGACGAAGTGAGGGTGCTCTGGCTATCACCTTGTGTAAGCTCTTCCTCCCCAATTTCCACCTCTTCCACATGCAAAGCGTCGGTTTTAATTGTGAGCAGCGAGCGTTTCAGTAGACACAGAAGTGGGATGGTTACACTGATAATAGCGTTATCGCCGCTCACCATCTGTGTCGATTCCTCAAAATTGCGTAAAACCTCGCAGAGGTCTGACATCCATTCCCACTCCTCACTTCTGATTACAGGAAGTTGAACGGAGAGGCGACGACCGTGTAACAGCTGGTACTCCACTACTGCCCTCTGCTGCTCACAAAGCCGGGCCAACATGTGGAAGGTGGAGTTCCAGCGCGTGCTCACGTCACACAGCAGCCGGTGAGCTTGCAATTGTAAGCGCTGCTGCAGCTTCAACAGGCCGGCCGAAGCTGTAGATGACTTACGGAAATGTGCACACACGCGGCGCACCTTGGTCAAGAGATCATGCACATTGGGGTAGGTTTTTAGAAATCGCTGCACCACTAAATTAAATACATGCGCTAGGCATGGTACGTGTGTGAGCTTGCCGAGCTCCAAAGTCGCCACCAAGTTACGCCCATTATCACACACAACCATGCCTGGTTGCAGGTTGAGTGGCGAGAGCCACTGCTCGGTCTGGTGACTAATCCCCTGCAACAGCTCTGAGGCCGTGTGCTGTTTGTCCCCAAGGCAGATCAGCTTCAGCACGGCCTGTTGATGCTTCCCCACTGCAGTGCTACACTGCTTCCAGCTACTGGCTGATGGGGGAGTGGCGCTGCGTGTAGAGAATTCGGAGGTGGAAACGGAGGAGGAGGAGCCAATAACGTGGGTGCTGGTGGAAACCCTGATGGAGGTAGGGCCCGCAATCCTCGGCGTGGGTAGCACCCGTGCCATCCCAGGGTCCGAGTCGCTCCCAGCCTCCTCGACATTCACCCAGTGTGCCGTCAGGGAAATGTAGCGTCCCTGGCCACAAGCACTTGTCCATGTGTCAGTCGTTAAGTGGACCTTCCCAGTAACTGCGTTGGTCAGGGCACGGGTGATGTTACGGGACACATGGTGGTGTAATGCGGGGATGGCACACCGGGAAAAGTAGTGGCGGCTGGGGACCGCGTACCGAGGGACAGCTGCTGCCATCAGGCTGCGGAAGGACTCAGTGTCCACAAGCCTAAATGGCAGCATTTCGATGGCCAGTAATTTGGAAAGGTGTGAGGTTAGTGCTATGGCCTGTGGGTGGGTGGCTGGGTACTTTCTCTTGCGCTCAAATGCCTGGGGTAACGACATTTGGACGCTGTGCTGGGACAGGGAAGTGGATGTGGTCGCTGATGGTGCTTCAGATGGTACAGGTGCAGGGCGGGAGGTATGCGGGCCTGCGCCTTCGACAGGCGATTGGCCGGCACCGAAAACAGGGGAAGAGGAGGCAGTGGTGTGGCCTGCAGACACAGATGGGCGATCCAGGCGTTCCTCCCACTTACTACGGTGCTTGGATGCCATGTGTCGGATCATGCTGGTGGTGGTGAGGTTTCTAGTGTTCATGCCTCGGCTCATTCTGGTGTGGCACAGGTTGCAAACTACAATTCTTTTGTCGTCCGCACTTTCCTTAAAAAAACGCCATACCGTGGAACACCTACCCTTTGGCAAGGTAGATTTACGCAAGGGGGTGCTCCGTGGAACATTTGCGGGCCGGTTTGGTGCGGTCCGCCTTCTTTCTGTAGCCACACCACTGCCTCTTCCAGCCTGTTGCGGTGCTGCAGATGGCTCACCCTCAGGACTGCTGACATCGCTCGGCTCTACACCTTCCCAGGTGGGGTCAGTCACCTCATCGTCCACCAAGTCCTCCTCCACTTCCTCACTCTGATCATCCTCCTCAAGTCTTGATCCCACCACATACTCAGTCATTGACAACTGTATAACATTCTCCTCAACAAGGTCTTGAGACGGAAATAGTGGTTGATTTAATGGCAACTGTGTCTCATCATCATCATCATCATCCACTACTTCCTTTGACCTTAAATGCCGTTCACATCTGTCATCTTCTTGTGATTGGGTAGCCTCTAGAGGTTGTGAATCAGGGCACAAGATGTCATGTTCCTCTGCAAGCGTGCTTGGAGAGAGGGTCAAATGAAGGATTGGTGATGAGACGAGCTCCTCACTATATCCCAGTATGGGATCACTTCTTTGACCAGACCGTGTATGGTGGGAGGAAGGATGATCAGAGTGAGGATTATTTTGACCAGACTCTTGGCTACTGAGAGTGGACTTGGTGGAAGACAGGGTGGTGCTTAACCGACTGGAAGCAGTATCAGCTGTCATCCAACCGACCACCTGTTCGCAGTGGTCGGACCTCGAGAGTGATGTCCTGCGACGCCCTGTAAAATTACACATGAAGCTAGGTATGGTGGATGTCTTTCTTTCTTGTGCTCTGGCACCAGGCACAGTTTCTCCGCGTCCTGACCCGCGCCCTGAACTTTCAGGATCACGTCCACTTCCCCGTCCCTTTTTACCCGCCTTCTTCATCTTACACAGAATATGTGACTTTAATATTTGAGTTTGAAAACTTAACAGTATTTCTTACTATTCTGCAACTGTGCAGAGTACACAGAATAGGCTGCTAAACGGCGGTGAAACACACTGAATGGAATATGTGACTTTAATATTTGAGTTTGAAAACTTAACAGTATTTCTTACTATTCTGCAACTGTGCAGAGTACACAGAATAGGCTGCTAAACGGCGGTGAAACACACTGAATGGAATATGTGACTTTGATATTTGAGTTTGAAAACTTAACACTATTTCTTACTATTCTGCAACTGTGCAGAGTACACAGAATAGGCTGCTAAACGGCGGTGAAACACACTGAATGGAATATGTGACTTTGATATTTGAGTTTGAAAACTTAACAGTATTTCTTACTATTCTGCAACTGTGCAGAGTACACAGAATAGGCTGCTAAACGGCGGTGATACACACTGAATGGAATATGTGACTTTGATATTTGAGTTTGAAAACTTAACACTATTTCTTACTATTCTGCAACTGTGCAGAGTACACAGAATAGGCTGCTAAACGGCGGTGAAACACACTGAATGGAATATGTGACTTTAATATTTGAGTTTGAAAACTTAACAGTATTTCTTACTATTCTGCAACTCTGCAGAGTACACAGAATAGGCTGCTAAACGGCGGTGAAACACACTGAATGGAATATGTGACTTTAATATTTGAGTTTGAAAACTTAACAGTATTTCTTACTATTCTGCAACTGTGCAGAGTACACAGAATAGGCTGCTAAACGGCGGTGAAACACACTGAATGGAATATGTGACTTTGATATTTGAGTTTGAAAACTTAACACTATTTCTTACTATTCTGCAACTGTGCAGAGTACACAGAATAGGCTGCTAAACGGCGGTGATACACACTGAATGGAATATGTGACTTTGATATTTGAGTTTGAAAACTTAACAGTATTTCTTACTATTCTGCAACTCTGCAGAGTACACAGAATAGGCTGCTAAACGGCGGTGAAACACACTGAATGGAATATGTGACTTTGATATTTGAGTTTGAAAACTTAACACTATTTCTTACTATTCTGCAACTGTGCAGAGTACACAGAATAGGCTGCTAAACGGCGGTGATACACACTGAATGGAATATGTGACTTTGATATTTGAGTTTGAAAACTTAACACTATTTCTTACTATTCTGCAACTGTGCAGAGTACACAGAATAGGCTGCTAAACGGCGGTGAAACACACTGAATGGAATATGTGACTTTGATATTTGAGTTTGAAAACTTAACAGTATTTCTTACTATTCTGCAACTCTGCAGAGTACACAGAATAGGCTGCTAAACGGCGGTGAAACACACTGAATGGAATATGTGACTTTGATATTTGAGTTTGAAAACTTAACAGTATTTCTTACTATTCTGCAACTGTGCAGAGTACACAGAATAGGCTGCTAAACGGCGGTGATACACACTGAATGGAATATGTGACTTTGATATTTTAGTTTGAAGACTTAACAGTATTTCTTCCTATTCTGCAACTCTGCACAGTACACAGAATGTGCTGCTACACTGCGGCGAAGCACAGTGAATGGAATATGTGACTTTGATATTTTAGTTTGAAGACTTAACAGTATTTCTTCCTATTCTGCAACTCTGCACAGTACACAGAATGTGCTGCTACACTGTGGCGAAGCACACTGAATGGAATATGTGACTTTGATATTTTAGTTTGAAGACTTAACAGTATTTCTTCCTATTCTGCAACTCTGCACAGTACACAGAATGTGCTGCTAAACTGCGGCGACGCACACTGAATGGAATATGTGACTTTGATATTTTAGTTTGAAGACTTAACAGAATGTGCTCTAATCTGCAACTTTGCACACTAAACAGAATGTGCTCTAATCTGCAACTTTGCACACTAAACAGAATGTGCTCTAATCTGCAACTTTGCACACTAAACAGAATGTGCTCTAATCTGCAACTTTGCACACTAAACAGAATGTGCTCTAATCTGCAACTGTGCACACTAAACAGAATGTGCTCTAATCTGCAACTTTTCACACTAAACAGAATATTTTTTTTTTTTTTTTTTTTTTTTTTCCCCCCACACAAAATAACCTGCTGCCCCCACACACAGTAGTCCTAAAAAGGACTTTTGGTTCTTTTTTTTCACAATTTTTGTTTTTTTCCTCCCTACACTGCCTTTCCCTTCCTATCCTCAGCTCTCCCTGGCTCAGACTGAGCCGAACTCGATGGTCAGGTGCTATACAGCACCCGACCACGGGTTCTGGCCAGCCAATCAGTGTAATGCCAGCAGCCAACATGGCTGCTGGCATTACACCGATGTCAGAGCCTCCCTGCACGTTTATTGGCTGCGCAGCAGCCGCAAAACGTGCGGGGAGGAGACCCGAACATGGCGGGCGAGCACATGCGGTACTCGTACGAGTACCGCCATGTGCCGAGCAGAGCGATGCTCGAGCCGATCCGAGCATCGGCCGAGCATGCTCGCTCAACACTAGTGGTCATATAAAGGGAATGTGTATATCTCAGAGATAGACAGTGTGTGTGTGTACGTGGTCATATAAAGGGAATGTGTATATCTCAGAGAGAGACAGTGGGTGCTGTGCAATGTTCTTAGTGTCTGTAGGATTTGAAGACATTTTGTTATTACTTTAGCATTGTTTAGCTATTTAGTGACAAGCTGCAGTGTTGCTAGAGAAGCATTTTGTTGAACTGTATTCTTCTGGACAGTGTAGCTATTAAATAGAGAAGCATTTTGTTGAACTGTATTCTTCTGGACAGTGTAGCTATTACATTAGGAAATGTGTTTCTAGTTTTTTTATGTACTACTAGTTGAGAATTACTGTGAGTGTTTAATGTGGCACTGTTTGGTGCTGGGTAAACAGGTATAGTGTTGCACTAGCAGTAGAAGAGGACTTTGGTTTAGTGTTTATCGGTTTCGATCCAATACCACTGCAGTGTCAGTCTTCTGGTTTTGGTTTTTGGTGCAATATTAGTACTTTATAGCAAAGTACAAGTTTAGTTGTGCAGTATTTGTATTAGTGTTATTACAGAATGATTAGGTACAGTGCTAGCATGGAAGTGTTTTGTGACATAAAGACCAAGTGCATACCATGGGAAATGGTCTTGTGTCAATACAATTAACTTCTATTAATGTTGATTATGGACATTTTGTGCTCTAGAATTATAGCACCACTGCATGAGTTTTATCCTTGACAATAAATGAGTTGCTTCTAGCTTTGAGGCACTCGAATTTTGATTATAATTCAACACAGTCCTGCCAATGGAATCCCACAAGGCACTTTAACAACTAATGAAATAGTTCATTTTGATGGATCACGTACTGATGAAAACACAAATTTAGTTTTGAGAACTGAAGATGTCTACTGGGGAAATACAGCATGTGTATATTTACAGACAAACAGCCTGCTTACACATTTAGCCATCTAAGCGATAGAGAGGTATCCAATGCATCATACTTTGTAAATATCCGTATTAACACAAACTTAATGATTGCAGTCTTAAACACTGGACTTGTTTTTAGATGCATGGCATTTAAAGAGGTAAATAAACTGACCAAGAAAAACTACAAACGGTAATCTTGTGCAGGGTTAATGGGATTGTTCAGAATGTGGGGATGTCCAGCACAGTTGAGGCTCCCCTAACAGTTTGGTGCACCAGGCAGTTGCCCGCACTACAAGAAAGATGGAGATATGAATCCACTCCCTCCTGTGATAGTATAACAGAGGAGTGTATGGGTGATCAGACAGGGCCAGATAATCTTCAAAGAGTAATGTTAAGGAAAAATGACTTCAGTCAATTCTCAAAGCTTACCGTCATTTTTATTATCCGTTTCTGTTGTCTCCACCAAAGGAGAAAAGTCTTAAAAGTGGGAGTGGTTTAAATTACCATCAGAAAAAAATTATCAAATTAGCAAAATTTTTTACCAACATTTTCAAAATTGTCTAAACTTGCATGAGATTGAAATCACAGTGAGCATTATGTATGAAACCAGAGATGATCATGGAAAGGGAAAAATAGCAGTTTAACTCTTTGAGTGCCAGGGGTGTGTGCAATACATTGCAAAGCACCCAAATGATTAAAGGGGACTAAACTATTTAAGTTCAGTAAAAGAATGAAGGGAGCAATCTTCACAGACCAGTCATGTCTAACACTCTGCAGTAATGTGCTCGCCCAGTGCTTATGGGTTCACAATGGTGTTCTATGTCTCAATCTCTTGACCATTTAAGAGGTGGAGGTGTTCACAAGTCATTGTAAAGCAATGCATTGCACACCCTTCTGGTATTCAGGAGGTTAAAACTGTGAAGGAATAAAGAACACGGTGGGCTTCTATTAGGCAGCAGCTGAGACCCAACATCTAATTCAGCTCCATTCTCTGGGACCAAGGGATTACTAGAGAATAAAAACATTAAAACTGTTACCTGGGTATTTTAAACCCTTAGATCTTGTTCTTCAGTGGATTACTAGGGATGGGAATAAGCACATTAAAACTGCTACCTTTGTATTTAACCCTTTGGATGCTAGCATGCAAGGGTCTTCTAGGGAATAAGCACAGTACAAACTGTTACCTGCGTATTTTAACACCTTGAATGATAGTGAGGTCTCCAAATGCATTGGAAACCTCTAGCATCGACAGGTTAAAGAATTTGGACAGTAAGTAATGAATGTAAAGGAGAAGTAACACTTTTGAATGCAACTTCATAGAAAAAGGGGAACTCTCACATCTGTTGGTTGTATTATTCAAATATTAAAACATTTCAGATTGTCAGGAAGTGAGTAACAGAGGATTATTTCCTGAAAATTCAAACTTAAAGGAGACTCTGCTGTTTCTGTCATATTCGATAGAAGACTCCCACAGAATGCAACAGAATAACTCATTCTAACAATTAGAAGGCACTGTTAATATACAAAAAAAATGTAAACTGCAATAATTGGAAATATGCATCTGTCAGCAATGGAAGTACCCTCATTTTACTCATTAGAATAAACCTTATAATATATACAGTGTATAGTTTTTTTGCATAAAAAAAGTTTAGTGCTAGGCTTATAAAGTACCATGGTATTATTAGTTATTATGAGAAGTGTAAATACCCCCTTCATATCACATTACCTCCAATCCCATGGCTTCCTCACTTCTTTCTCCTCCAGCCAAGGATCTTACTTATTTTACAGGGACAGAGCTGAAGACTTGGATGGTGGAAGCACCTGGCTCACTGCAGGTCAGTTACTCCACAAGGTAAGTGAAACTGGACAGGAGGCTCACTGCTAGTATTCAGTGCTGTCTGTGGGTGTCAGACTCATACTGTACTGTCTGGGGGAGAGGTTGCTGCTCTTTACTGCAAGAGTGGGAGTGAAGGACACTGCTTTCATGTAGCACTTATAATTATCCTCCTACTGTCTCTGTATGTCATCATGAACTCTAGATTGTAAGCTCCTTGGGGCAGGGTCCCTTTCCCATTGTATGTTTCCCTTGCGGCACATTTTACCCCCAAAAATAACACAATGATCGCACTTTAGCTTAATGTTCTTAACCCTGTTCTGTATTATTGTATTGTATTATTTCAAATTCTGTTAAGGGCTGTGTACACATATGGCGCTATATAAATAAAGATACATACATACATACACTGTTATGCTGATGTACTAAGAAACGCAGTGCAATTTTGGAGGAAACTACCCGCACCGCAGGGAAGGAACACAGATTCCTAAAATCCACATTGATCTAAATGGGGGTTTTAATATTTTGTTTACTAAAGAGTTCTGCACCTTATGCCAAGCAATGAGTTGGAGACCTTTCTAGCATTCAATGTGTTATAATAAAGCCTGTAAGGAAATAATTGTCATTTGTTCCCTGTGGTGCAGCTGATTTTCCCCAGAGTCACACCACTTTTCCTTTTTCCATTTAGTGTGTTGTGAAGAGGGCACTGTTGGCGAAGGGCACTATATAAATATTGTACAGTATGGGGGGCACTGTTGTCATTAATCTCTTTTGGCGGCACTGTTTTTATATATTATTCTACCTGTTGGGAGCTGCCCTTAAACTTTATTGTCTAAGGGGAATGCTTCCTTTTGCCAATTACAAAGTTAACAGGATATTAGTAAAAGCTAATGAGATATGTCTTCAAGTTTTTTGTCTTTAGTTTTGTCTACTGTTTGCTCATCTCCAGTGCTGTTCATGCCACACTATACCCATCTATTTCAGTTACATCACTGCACATGACAGGAGGTTGATTACAGGAGGTGGCAGTATTTATTAATAATGTGAGGAGGTTAGATACATTTTTTTGTAAAACTGAAAGGAAAGAGTTACGATATTATGGGTGCGGAAACAGGCAAGGAGTACAAGAGGTAGGAGTAGATGGGGAAGGGAGAGAGAAACAAGATGGAGATAGGTGCGGGGTACAAGAGATGGTGGGATGGGTGAGAGATACAGGAGACTAAAGGATGAGTGAGAGGTACAGGAGACAGAGGGAGCATGAAGAGGTACAAGAGACCAACAGTCACAGGAACAGGGAGACAAGATAAAGGTAAAATACAAACAGGAGAAGAGTGCAAGAGACATGCAGATGGAAAGGCAACATGATATATCTTTGGCTGGTGAATCAAAGAACATTGCTCCAGTCCAGTATCTGTGACAGTGTTTCAAATGGTCCTGACAATGTGTAATCAGATTTACTGCTTTCAAACCTGATCGTGAAAATATCTGCTGTCATTTTCAGCTGTCTTAGTCTGTCCTGTTGATTTTTGTTTTTTTATAGTAATTTACAAACAAAAATTATGAAAAATTGATGACAAAAACATTAATTAAAGCCAGAATTAAGTTCTCACTCAAATCAAATATACAAAAGCTGGGAAATACTGGACAAGTACTTCAAATTTAACTCTATACCCTCATATGCTTTGCTGATAACAATACAAATGATATTGTCAATGGTATACTGACAACATGTCATCATAAATGACATCATCAATTACATTCTGATCAGCTCCCTGCCTGGTAACACTGCCCTTTGTTCTGTAGTGATTTCTGTAGCTTTGGTGGGAGTCTCACTGGCACAAAAAATTTAATTATTACTGAAAATGTCTAAAAAGCAGATGAATAAAGCACTACAATGATAACTTCTTCCTCTGTTTTATTGAAAAACTACTTGAAGATCCTGTGTACATGGGCCACAGTGCCACCCAGCAATGGCCGAGGTGCAGTCATGCGCAGTAGGGACTGCCCACGCCATGACTGATAATGGAGCGGCCCTCTCCGAATTCAGACCGTGAAGAGAGGACTACGGCCTGAATTCGGAGTGGGCCGCTCTGTTATCAGTCGCAGCGTGGGCAGTCTCTACTGTGCATGACTGCAGTGTGTAGCATTTTATTATATAGGATATGATGTGAAAAGCATGTATGTTGAACATAACTTCCCCCATAACTGGTTCTCTGGCTACCAGTGCAGTAGACAAGGCTGGGAGGTCAGAGAGAGGTTCTGTGGCCACCAGTGCAGTGGAAAAGGCTGTGTAGTCAGTATGTGTGGTTCTAGGCTGTTTCCCAATGGCAACTCCCATCATTACCTCCCAGCAGATTGCTGGTGAGGAATGATGGGAGTTGTAGCCGAGCAACAGCTGAAGGTCTGCACTAAGATCTCCAAAGCATAAGAAATGTTAATGAATAGACTCCATAGAATAACAGAGGAACTGGAGAAGTTATATCACTGGAGAAGTCATCTCCACTTTATCAACACATTATTACACCTTAGTGCATAACCCCCATGTATTGTTTATATTTCCAGTGCAATATTTGTAAGAATTTGTACATTTTAAATATAAAAATATCATACATTAATTGCTTCTACATATAATTAATTGTTTTTATTTTCATTTTAATTTATTTGCAAACTGTGGACACCTATCCCTTTCTTAAAGAGGTCACAAGGAGGTCACTCTGACTGGTGTGAATATATCACTATGATTCTATGCTGTCAGTCACCAGAAACAATTTCTAGCCCAATTTCTCACTGTTGCTGCTTACCCTAAAGGGAGAGCAATGGGGAAGTCTCTGGGTGTTTTAGGTGTTCCTTCCATCTATGCCATGTTAATGCTATGCACTAAACAAAGCACAGAGCAAATGGTGCAATTCTATGCCTTTTTCTTGCACATGGAACAGGGCAGATAAAAGGGTCTTGCTAGCAATAAAGTTCCAAGAACAATGGAATGTGTGCACCCTTGGTTCACTGTCCACTGGTAGACACAAAATGACACATACACTGTCATCCCAGACTTTTTTTCTGCTGTCCACTACTAGTCACTGAACCACATATACACAGTGACACTCCAGTCATGTGTCCCTGTCTCACTGGTAGTGACATATTCACACATATACTATCTGATAACCCAGCACTGTTTTATTATCTCGCTGGTAGTCTGACAATCCATTCTTGTTTCACCAGCAGTCACAGAATCACACATACATCTCCATCTTGTTCCACTTATATGCACTGATATACACTGTCTAATACTCCAATTTTCTTCTACTAATTGTCACAAAACTATACACACACTGTCTGACACCCAAACCTTGTTCCACTATCCACCAGTAGTCACAGATCCACACATACACTGTGACACCCCAGCCTTGCCATCACAGAATCACATATATATTGTCTGACACCTCAGCCTTGTTCCATTCTCCCAATGGTAGTCACAGAATCACTCATACATTATCTGACACCCCCCTCTAAGCTATGATACTCACATGCTAATTGTTGAAAAATTTCAGTTTGGAAATATTGGTGTCCATCTTGTAATATTTACCTTGTAATTGTGAGAAAGGGGTTGAAATACTAGGCATATGGGGTATTCTCATATTCAGGAGAAGCAAATGATTAGGGGTATTTTTTGTAATTAACTAATAGTATACAAATCCTGACAGGAAAATGTAAGCAAAATGTTTTTTCCTCTTTTTTTCCTCTTTTAATCAAATTAAACAACGATGTATTCATAATTGTGGTATCAAAACAAAGCCCTACTTGTGCTTAGAAAACAGTATATAATTTGTGTGGGTATATTAAAGGAATTAAAGAGAAAATATGAACAAAGACATAGTCAAAAAAGTCAAAATCGATCCGGTCCTTAAGTGAAATCCACCTTAGATTTGCCGGTTCTTAAGGGGTTAAAAGTGGTGGAAGATTTGTCGGAGGTGCACAATCTAATTTTATGAAAATACAAGGTCAATATTCCTCTAGACCCTATGCTATTTCTGTTTACAAGTTATCAGACCCTTACGAGTCACTCTTTGAATATACCAAAAAGCAATCTCCGTGTGCTTATAAATTAGGCAAAAGCAGCCATCTCATCATTGTGGAAGATATCAGATATATGTACTTTTAAATCTTGGCTTCAAAGAGTAGAATCAGCATTACAAATGGAAGAATGCCATGCAATTTCAACTAATTCTTAAAAGGAATATGACCAAAAATAGGGGCAATGGATTACCCCAATGTGAACGAACCTATCATATGTGAACACATTTCCCTTCCACTTGACCTGGTTTCTCTGTTCGGTCATCTAAGTGAAATCTTACTCCACACAGGGACTCTCCAGGATTTTAACCAGCTCCAGGAAGACTCTTGGTGTTGAATCGCAAGGTTGCTACACAGATTGTTAATAGCTTTCACCTGCAAAAATTGAGAAGTGGAAACTCTGGTCTCCCTGATCCCCTGGATTAAACCCCCCTTCTCTATGTTCCTTAAACCCCCTTAAACCAACTACTCCTCACGCAATCCATCTACTTCCCTATAACTATAGATCTCATTATCCGATCGCAGAAGTTACATACACTTAACAGTAGGTCCAGCCTTTAGTTTCACTGGAATATTGACTTCCCATTACAGTTTTTCAAGACGGACCACAAAATTCACTCATTGTATACGACTCATACATGTTAGTTCCTTGGATAGCTTGAACTTGACTCTGTTGTGACTTGATGCCCAAATATTATACTTTGACTTGTGACTAGATAAACTAGTTGGATCATTGTAGATCTTTAGATAGGATTATAGGGATTGTCTATTATTGTTAACTCTACCTTTTGTAAACGGTGGATTATTATGTGTTTTTCATGTTTTATGAAGTAATATATGATTATTTGTCTTTCTATCTTGTTACATTATATTGTAATACTATTATTCCTCAATTAAGTATTTAAAAAAAGAAGAAAAAGTGGTGAAAGATTCAGCCTTTGACTTTCTGCTAACTTTATAGCCCTGTCATCATCCTCACTGTCAACTTCATCTGTATCTGAACAAGAGAAGGAAGCTAGAGGGATATATTCTAGATCTGCATCATCATCAGTCATCAACAGGTCATCCTCAGCAGCATCAGCATCACCTAACAATTCTTGGCCACTAAGCATCTAAACTTTTAGAGGTCTCAAACAATTTTTTACTTTTACTGTAACAAAGTTCACTACTACTTTGAGGACAGGTGTTTGGTGCTTGTTTGTCACACTATCTGATGAAGTAGGCATTTCAGCTACTACACCTTCCTCTATTATGCTATTGCCATCATCAACACTTGAATGTGACTTGTTGTCATCTTCAGTGTTCTTCTTATATTGTTCTTTATTTCTATTGGCACTGGTGGTGCTGAAACTAGTTTTGCTGGGACCTTGACAAACTGCATCCTCCCTTAGAGTAGAGGGACCATTATCATTAATTGCACACGCTGCAGCAACCATTGCTGCAGTCAGTTTTTGAACTACTACTTTACTCTCATGTCCCTGCACTGCTCCACCCCTCCCCATCCCATTCCCCTTGTACTTTTTCTGGACATTAATCAACTACACTGTGTTGTTTTACTCTACGGTACACAACACAACTGATGGAGCTGTATGATGCCTTGCCTAAGCCCAGCCAGCTTTTTATTTATTTTTTAATTTTTTTTTATGTTGTCCACCCTGTTGTCTTATCACAGTCTGTCCAAAAAAAAAAAATAACTAAAAAACAAAATCAACAACTTCTTTTCCCAGACTTCCCTACCCAGCACAAAGACAATAACAGCAAGATCATCAAGCAAATAGGTCCCTAGCTGCCTGTGTCTTGCCTTTCAGTCACATGAAATTTTTGAGTATTTGAAGTCAACCTCCTTCCTCGCTTCTTCTCCCAAGAGTGTCCCACTGACTCTCCTAACACAGAACAATTGTCCTACCTAAAAGATTCCCTAAACTAAACTTTAATTTCATTATCTTCTCTAGCTCAAACAAAGTGGTGTTCTCTCTTCTCATAAACACAGAATGGCATGCTGTGAGAGCCTGACACCCTTTTATATGGCTGTAGAAAATTTTCGTGTAGTGGAGAAAATGTTTTCTTTGTATTGATTTCAATGGGAGAAAAAGGTGGGAAAAAGTGGAAAAACTGCACTTTTCACTGGAAATTATTTGCCAAGCGGAAAGTGCCATTATTTGCCTATTTCAGTTTGAGGCAAAAATTTTCTCCCATTCCTACTCAGTATATTAGGACTCACTTGATTTTGCCCTTGATGTATTTTTCCATCTTTAATCACAGTAAGATCACATGATTGTTCTTTCAATCTTAGATTTGTTACCTTTCTCTATAAGAGTGCAATTTTCTTTACTCCTTCTCATCCCCTTGATGAAGCTGACACAGTGATACATGTGAGGTCTTTACAGGGAACCACTTTTGGGTTCCCACTTTGTTGCTATAGTTTGACTGTTTCCACTTGACACTTTACCTCACTTTTTGGGCTCATATTAGTTTTTTTTTATGTGCTTTCAATTTGATGCAGTTTATATTACAATGATACCACTTTATTATGTGATATGAGTTTAACATGGCTGTATTTATAGTGCATGTTTAGCTGATGTGTATTATCTCCCTACTTCTGGTTTCATCTTGGCTAAGCATGTAGTTCTTTATTTATGTGGGTTACCCTGTTGTGTTTTAGAGTTCTTTACCTTTTTAATTGTTTTTCTTTGGAATATTGTTTCACATTTATACAATTATTTTTAGTGCCACAAATAAAAATGATTGTTTTCTATATCCCTTTGGTTCAGATGTGTGCCTCATTTTGTGGATATTCATTTTTTGTGACTTATTCTCCACAGCTTTCCTGGGGTGAATTCTTCACACATTTTGAGCATACACGTAATCTTAATTAAAGAACACAGAAATATTTATATTTAAATGAACACCAACACCTGAACTCTGGGGACTACACATTTAAACACTTTATACTCTAAGGTACTCTTACACATGTTCTTTGGGGGCTCCCATTTCTGCTTTTGTAGGACACCTGGGCTCCTGTTAGTATATAATTCTTGATATGGTGTCTAAGAAGTGATTCTTCTGCAGTGTCTTTCAAAGGACTGAGATAAGATAACAAACTTTGCATATAGTAGAGCAGTGGGTGCTAATGTCAATATTTTTACAGTATTATCACTGCACAAATTATGAGTGAAATGTGGTCACTGTATAAGCTGGTACATGAGGTGGCCGAATTTCCCCAAAAAAACCCACCCAGCACTCTTGGGGGGGCACCAGGATCTCTCCTGATGCCCCTCCAGTTATTGATCAATATCTAAGAAGGAGAAGCACAACTTCCCCTTCTCCTTCTCTCCTACCCCATCTTCCGGGTAGGAGTGGGCTAGATTGGGGGAAACCTCCCATAGTCATCGGTGACATGGTATCACAGTGCCTGTGATTCTCTGTCACTCTTACTTGTGGTTCGCTCTGATTTGCTGAGCCAGTTTGACCCGCCCCTGGTGACCTTCTTATGCCTGGCCCAGACATCTGTCAGATGCCCTTTTGTGGTGTTTCTGAGCCAGTAGTGCTGTTGCTGTGTTCTTGTGTTCCGGATTCTCGTGTACCGACTTGGCTTGTCCTGACTACGCTCCAGTGTTCCTGATCGTGTTTGGCCCGGCTTGTCTGTGAACCACCTCTGTTTCCTGACCCGGCCTGGCTGACGTTCCTGTTCATGTATGACCCGGCTTGTATGACTACCTCCTGCGTGCTCCGACCCGGCCCGGCTGACTTCCTGCTCCGAGATCGACTTCCAGCCTGTTCCAGTGACCTCTGTTCCCGTTGTCGCCGCCGCAACATTTTTCACCCGCTGTTGCCAGCCACCGTGTGACCACCCTGCCTTGTGTTGCCATTGATCAGTGCAGTGTACCATTGTCTTGCAGAGCTGTGCGTGCCTCCGTGAGCCTCACTATACTTGCAGAGCCTCGTTATCTTACAGAGCCTTGTGTAAACGTGCATATTAACCCTTGCAGTGCTGCCTTACTCTCGCTACCTCGATTCCCAGAATAGAGCCTCTTTCGTTGTGCTACGTCTGCTGAGTTGGCCGCTTACCGATGGCGACTCTATCTATCCTACTGCAGAGTAGTCACTTAATGTGGACCGGTAGGGCATCATTGGCTCTCACTTCTCGTTGTCTACTGGGCGATATCTACTGTGGTAGTGTGGCAGTAGAGGGAAGGCTCAAGCTCTGGCAGGTTCCCGTTGTATACGCCCGTGGGGGCTATTGGCTCTAGCACTACTATTGCTGGTATCCGGTTAACGTCTGAGGAGGCTATAGTCAGCTCTTGCATTGCAGGCCGGTTTCCGTTACGCCTGTGTGGGCTATACACACTCGCACTCGCAGAAGCAATCTTCCTGTAGGTACGCCCGCGAGGGCTATTTGGATTTCTGCTCTGCTTAACTATTTGGTCACTTCGGCTAGGCATTCACGTTTCCAGAACACTGTGAACTATCTCTATCAGCACCTCCTTTTAACACCTAGGGCGTGCCAACCCACCATATCTGAGACTGACTGGTTTATGCTCTTAACCCTTTGGGGTATTGAACACCATTTGCTGTGAAGAGGTCTTGTATGTCAATTATACTGTGCATTGTCTCTCTGTAATATATCAGTCATCACTGTGTGTTTATTTCTACCGCCTCTAGGGGGTGTATGTTTGCATTATTGCTATTAAAATAAAATTGTGTTTTATTTTACCTACTGGTCTGAGTGTCCTAAAAACCGTTACACATGGTTACCGGAGACAATAAGACATTTTATTGGATCTCATTCACTTTTACCGATGGTAGGAGAGAAGAGCAGGAGAGCTACTGCATTGCCATATATATATATATCGCCCAGCACGATCGGCTGGGAGATCAATAAATGGGGTATATTAGGAGGGCTCCTGATGTCACAGGGACGCCCAGCACATTTAGGGACCATTTTTTTATTACAGATCTCATTGGGGGGCATCAGGGGTTTCAATGCATGCATTTACATGAATAATTCCATAGTTTTCACAGATTTCAGTACATTTGAAGGGGTTGAAATGTAATAAAAATGCAATTTTTTCCTTTAAAGCCACATTCTGAAAACATTTGTGCACCTCTTGTTGGAGTAAGAAGGTAAATCATCCATCATTTGATGCAGTAGGTTATCTTCTTTCCAAAATAGAACAGTTTGTCTACCTTTTCTTCACTTTTCAGGTGTTTTAACCATTTAGGTACAGGCAAGTAATGTTTGAGAAAATGTTAGAAAAACCAGAGACTGTAGTAGGTTTAGATTTGTATTTCTAGCAGTCCCTGCATTATGCCAACTCATACCAATGGGTGCCATTTTTTTCCTAAGAGCACTAGCTACTGTATACAGTTGGAAATCCCATATTTTTCACAGATTTCAGCACATTTGAAGGGGTGGAAATGAAAAAAAAAATCAATTTTTTTCCTTTAGTGCCACCTTCAGGAAACATTTGTACACATTAGGCTTAGGGGCAAGAAGGCTAGTGACCCATCATTTGTGTACAAGAAAAATTTTTGGTAAAAGTTGATGTCGGACAATATTTTTTTCATTCGTCGACTCCTCAATTTGGATCCGACCTGTTCGACTCAAATGAAAGTCGTTGACAGTCCGAATTATTCGGCAACTTTAAAATACCTTTAAAAATACAATAGAAAATGAAAATTAAATGAATGGAACCATTTCCAGGGTCTAAATGAAGATGGTGGAACAGGGTAAGGTGGGCATTTAGCCTTATGGTACTATGGATGAAGTAGCTAAAGTATGGATGCAGCAATAAGGCACCCTGCCTGCCTACACAATACACATACACAACTGTGAGACTGGCTGATGTGTCTCTCTGAAAATTATTCAAACAAATTCCTCATATTAATTTTAATGTTTAACACAGAAACAAAGTTGACTCTCCCTTGCGGACGCAATAAGGTACTAGGCCTGTCTATAGAACTGTGAGACTGGCTGATGTGACACTGAAAATTATTCATACAAATCCCTACTATTACTTTTAATATTTTACACAGGAACAAAGGTGACTCTCTCTTGCGAACGCAATAAGGTACTAGGCCTGCCTACAGAACTGTGAGACTGGCTGAAGTGTCACTCTGAAAATTGCTCAAACAAATCCCTACCATTATTTTAAATATTTTAACAGGAACAAAGGTGACTCCCTTGCGGTGGTAAAAAGGTACTAGGCCTGCCTATAGAACTGTAAGACTGGCTGAAGTGTCACTCTGAAAATTATTCAAACAAAACCCTAATATTACTTTTAATATTTTACACACGAACAAAGGTGACTTTCCTTTGTGGACGCAATAAGGTAGTAGGCCTGCCTGCAGAACTGTGAGACTGGCTAATAGGTCACTCTGAAAATTATTCAAACGAAGCCCTAATATTACTTTTAATATTTTACACACGAACAAAGGTGACTTTCCCTTGTGCACGCAAAAAGATACTAGGCCTGCCTGCAGAACTGTGAGACTGGCTGAAGTGTCACTCTGAAAATTATTAAAACAAAGCCCTAATATTACTTTTAATATTTTACACACGAACAAAGATGACTTTCCCTTGCGGACGCAATAAGGTACTAGGCCTGCCTATAGAACTGTGAGACTGGCTGAAATTATTCAAACAAATTCCTACTAGTTTAGCATTTTTAATATATAACACAGGAACACAGGTGACTCCCTTGCGGTGGTAATAAGGTACTAGCCCTGCCTGCCGAACTGTGAGACTGGCTGAAGTGTCACTCTGAAAATTATTCAAACAAAGTCTTAATATTACCTTTAATATTTTACACACAAACAAAGATGACTTTCCCTTGCAGACGCAATAAGGTTCTAGGCCTGCCTGCAGAACTGTGAGACTGGCTGAAGTGTCACTCAGAAAATTATTCAAACAAATTCTTACTATTTTAAATTTTTTGCACAGGAACAAAGATGACTCTTCCTTGCAGTGGCAATAAGGCACTAATGCTGGCTGCCTGCCTATGCCTAATGCTAACTGCCTGCCTACACAACAAATGAACACTCTCTGTCTCCTCCTTCTCGTTCTGAGCTCCAACAACACAAAGAGGAAATGCAGGCTGTCTGTCTGGGTGTCTGTGTCATTAGTCCAACCCTCATCATGAAAGGAAGAAGCCAATTGGAATAGAGACAAAGAGGGAGAGTAGCGCATGAAACAGAGAAATTAATTGGACTAGAGACATGGAGGGAAAGTAATCGAGCGCATGTAGTAGTTGCCGAATTTTCAAAAGTTTCAACGACATTCGGACCAGGGCTAGTTGGATTCGTATTTGTTTTGGAGAAGTACCCTTGCCTGACGGAAAGTCTGAATGTCGCTGGATGACCCCATTTTCGTTGAATTCTGAATGTCGCCGACCTGAATCACAAAAGTCTACCATTTTGCCCCACTGACAATTAGAGCTCTGCACTGGGATTGAATGTAGATAAATCTATACACATTTGGTATCTTTGTACTTGGGGGACTTTTTCAAATAATTGAAACTTTCACAATCAAGGTAAATGTTTTTGATACATAGTATGTGATTTTAGCAAAATAAGTAATTTTTCACTTTTTTGTAATCATGACATCATAGGTTTTTTGCACGATGCAAAATTAATTTACACAAGGCACCATGCAAAAGCTCAGTTTGTTCTGAAAAAAAAAAAAAGATATATAGTTTTCCATACGTAACTAGAAATTTACAAGCGGAAATCAAGCCTAAACAGATGGATAGCAAACATGCTGAAAATGTGTCTAGCCTATATGGTACAGAAAATGACCCAAGCCTCTGGCACAGAGGGGGATAAGCAAAATATATCCATACTAGTGTAAAAGCCCGTGAACACGGGCCAAGGCCCGGTTGATGTTAAGAGGTCGGTCCTGCTCTGTGTCCTACCGCTGATGCAGTCATGCACTGTAAAGACCCCCCAAAAGCACAGAATGCTCCCATCACAGAACTCTCAGCATTCTGTGCATTCAGGCAGTCTCTACTGAGCATGATGGCTTCTGACAAACATGCTAGAGAATTATTAGATAGGACAGTCTACACATGCATTAAAATGGGAGTTTAGAATTATACTTTAAGTATTTAACATAAATTAACTATATTTTACAGATGCTAGCTGAAAATATATTGCATTCAAAATGATATAACCCTATTTCTTTTAAAGTGTCAGCATACATATAATTTGTAGCCCAATAGTCTATAGATTTTGGAATCTTCTAGTTTAAAAGAACTAAAATTATGTGACAAGGAAACTTAATATGACCCAGACTACATATTTCAGTAGGTGTGGTTAATAATTGTAAATAAGAGTTTTGCAGGTGAAAGAACTAAAGATGTCTGTTAATGTGGTGTATCCAGATTTTAAGATGTCTGTATTAACCCTCTGGATAATAAAATGTTGCTAGTGCATTAGACAACAAAGAGATAAACGGCTACTGGTGCCAAGGTTACAGTTGCTGGAACTCTATTGATCTTCTCCCAGACTATTGTGCTTTTGCTGGGATCCACCTGATGATTGGTATACGATCATATAACAATCCCTATATAAGCATATAGCAACAGGATTATCTAAACTCAAAGAGAGGAATCATGATATTAAAAGCAAATCTATGTTGTGAACAGATAATGTGCCACAACCAGTTGGCAAGGATCTGACACTTTTTCTGTGATAAACGCCTGCTGGGTCTTGGATCATAGATCTATAGTTATACATGGATTTACCACATGAAATGTGTCAGATCCTTGCTGACCGAGTGTTGCATAGTCCCTGTTGAAAATAAAGATTCAGTTTTAATATCACAATTCCTGTCCAGCTCCCTACTCTCATGATTGAGGATCCTGTTTCCAGGTATAGCATTAGAACAGGGGTAGCCAACTATGGTCCTTAAGAGCTACCAATAGTGCATGTTCACAGGTTATCAGAGCTGGAGCACAGGTGGACTCATCAGTGGCTCAGTCACTTCAATTGGTCTACCTGTGCTGATTCAAGGAAGTCCTGAAAATATGGACTGTTGATTATACTTTAGGACCAGGTTTGGATATCCTGAGTTAAAGACAGCTCCAGCATTCAGTGTGTTATACTGCCGTGTCTTTAAAATTAATTTTATTACCAATCTGGTCAAAGGTAATTTTAATATGATTAGTAACTTGAGTGTCAAAGGTTTGCGTAGTGCATTGCGGGTTATTGTTTTCCCATCCCTTTTCACAATTATTTCTATTACTGCTACTACTGATTTTTATATATAAATACAACTAGATAGTCTTGATGTGTTTCTTGGGACTTTGCGACCTTTTTCTCATAGATGATTTCCCAGTACACTCCATACTATCCTGCTCTTGGTGCAGCAGCATTAAGCAGATAAGTTAATAAACTGGAGTTAAGTCAGGTGCAGCACTAATAAATAATTTCTAGCACTTGGTTTAGTTTGCAACCATATTAGTACATCCCCTGTTGTCAGCACACTTCACTATCAGCATCACTGTAAGAAGCTAGAACAAATCATATTTTAAAGTGTCTATTGATGAAATCATAAAACTGTATACATGAGATTTATATATCTGTTTTACTGTTTTTCAACTCTGAAAATATTAGATAAAAAAGAGACTAATTATTGTGTTGAATGCTTCTCTTCTCCATTTGTGAGCACAGAGCTGTAGATTCTAGCTGTCCTTGATCTTTCTCTGTCGCCCTGAAGGAAGAAACACTAGTGACAGCAGGAAAAAAGAGTTGAGATGAAACATCTGTCCTTCTCTGTAAATGGATTTAAGGGAAATTATGTGTGTGCTTGTCCTCTTATTCATAGCTCTGGAAATAATTTCAACTGAAATAGACTGTCACTAACTTTTCATGTTGTGCACCCTCAAAACAAATGTTAGATTTAATGTAAAAAAATTATAAAGGCCTTCCTCGTTGTTAACACCCATTTCATCTCCTCTAAGCATTCAATTTGTGAATTGATTTGGTAGACCCAGAGATAATTTTGTATCAGTCTGAATAGATTTGAAATTAATCACTAACAGAGTGGGGGGGTAGAGAGTGACAAGGAAAGTATGAAAAGTGGGCAAAAGGAATGAGGAGAGACTGGGTGCACTGATGAATGCAGAAGTTGAGGTGAGAGTAGAATTGCTGAATAGAGCGGGAAATGTTAAGGATGGGACAGGGGAAAAAGAGAGGGGAAAGAGAATTAGAAAATAGTAGAGATGGAGACTGGGAATGGGTGAAACAGAGCTGAGAAAAAGAGGTGTGACAAACTGTGGAAGATTAAGGGAGAAGGGGAGAGTTTTCCAGCAGTTTTGCCTGCCTAATACTAAAATAACAGCAATCCCCTGCCTTGTTCAGATGTGTGGCCTTGATAGGAATCTGTCTGAACAAAGTCTGAAGGTAAGTGATCCTGCTTTTTTCCATGTTTATAACTCAGTCTCTTTCCTGCAATCTGACTGTTTAACCTCTTAAAGGGATAGTAATGTTTCATAATAAAAGCAGTGCTAATTAATCTTCATAGTATTTTGGAGAGTGTTATTTCAATTCTGTCAGAGTTGTAGTTCCAGAGTAATTCAATGATAAAGTATCCCCCTCCCTCCCCTTTTACTGATATAACACTGCTCAGCCAGAGCAGAAGGGAGGTGCCCAGGTAGATTGCAGAGATGGACAATCTTCAATTAAGATAAGGAAAAAACCTAAAAAACTTGTCAAGGGGTAGGGATTTCATTGTTCTCATAAGAAGAAGATTGTCCCCTGCTGTTATCTGTCTGGTCTATGGACTGCATTCCACATCTGAGAAGAGATGGCTTACACTAGGTAAAAGGGGCGGGAGGGGAAACTTTGCTTGTGAATATCTCTCAAACCATAAAGGTTTGTGAGATAAGATTTATATCGTTCTTCATGTTTTTTAATGCCTGCAAAATAAAATAAAGATAAAACGAAGTATTACTATCCCTTTAGGGACCCAGGACCATCATGGGAAAACTCCCCTAAAGGACCAGTGATAGTCCTGGCACATAATGGATTTCAGGGCTTCCCACATGGCTGCAAGCCATTCGGGGAGACCTAAATTGGATCACGTAAATAAAATAAATAAATGCTCTGTGGTCTTTAAGTGCCACCTGTGGTCATTAAGGGGTTAAAATGAAATGCAACACCTGTTTCATAAGATGTGTTTTGAGTCTTGTGAAATTACATGTTTTGTGTTACTTCCAAACTTTTAAAATTGTTGACTATTTCAAATTATTGATGAGCCTTAATGATGTAGAAGGGTTCCAAGTGCATTTTTTCACAATGCGGTGGAGATTTCTTTAGCATCCAAATGGTTTATCTACAAATTTCAGAAGCCCAAAAATAAGCTAGAAATTGCTTGTTCTTCTCATGTTCTAGAACAAGTCTATTACAGTAATCACTTATGTAGAGTTTATAAGAACACCATGGGGGTTATGCACTAAAGTGTTGTAATGAGATAATAAAGCGGAGATGACATATCCAGTTATATAACTTCTCCAGTTCCTATGTTCTTCTATAGAACATATGCACTAAGATCTCCAAAGTTGGAGAAATCTTTGTGCATCGGCTTCATAGAATAACATAGGAACTGGAGAGGTGATATCACTGCAAGAAATGATCTCTGCTTTAACACCTCTTTATCCCACCTTAGGCAATCTCCCCCCATAGTGTGCTGTTAGTGTTGGGTTCTTTTGCACCTGGTAATGCCACTTCAGGATAATCCAACCATTCAATCAATTAATGCTCCTCTTTAAGCCTGCTCAGATAATTGCTGATTTTATGAGCAAAAAAGAAAGGTCTCCTTGTATTTAAATCTAATCACCCTGAGGGTGAAATTCATGGCAAACCTAATCTTGCTGTCCAAGACTTGACAGTATCCAAAGGAGTAGGTGACTTCTGGGATATTTTGAAGCAGACGATGCTGTGTATTTATATTCATGCACAGTATTTCAGGGTACATAGCAGTTTCCATTGACATGATAATTATAATTATTACACTTGTGGAAGAGACGCTCTAAAATGTTGTTTACAGTATGATTAAATATACTATAATATAATCCACTTGAAAATATCAGTGTGTGTAATTTCCAGTTCCTTTTGGTATTGTTAACTTTAAGTAAATAATTTTCATTTTTGAAATACTGCTTTCTTACTTTAAATATATTCAGCGGAATGTAAGAATAGACCTCTTCTCTAAAATAAGTGCAAATAACCAATTTTAAGCATTGTACCTGTTCAATATTTTTGTATAAAGTTATTTGCAAACAGTCAATACTTTGCACTGCAAGCTCCAAGGAATGGGCAGTGTGAGGAGTGAAACTCCTGTGGTCCCTGGTCCCTGTTTCACTCTATATACTAACAGGACACAGAGAAAGACAGATGAAAATTCTTCCTTTTCCTATTCACATTAAAGTTTATCTCAGATTTGTGTCCTACATTATATGCATCTGTGCATAAGCACAGATATAGGCATTCCATTAGTACATTATCATGTACTCTATGATGGCAGGTTAGTAGATGTTTCCTCAATACCTTTATTTTAACATTAACCTCTTAAATGCTGGAGAGGTCTCAAATGCATTTCTTTAGAGGTCTCTCAAGCATCCTAGTGGGTAACATTTCCTGTTGTTTAGTAAAGTCTGTTGCACATACTCACTGAGCTATTACATTAAGATAAATGAGCATGCTCAGTGTATAATGAACCTGAGCCAGAGACTTCTGTCCATTTCTGATATTCATTACCGTTATCACTACTGACTCTGGTCATAATATTTATGCATCCAGTCTGTCAACTGCTATGTTCTTATTCCTCTCTTGTTCACTAACAAAAAAACATACTTTGCCTAAGGGAAATATTTTTCAGTTTCTCCTAAAAACTGATGACATATTGAAAATAAGAGTTTTCTTCCAGGCTCATTTACCTCACTTGCACACAGAGAACATCATGATCTTACATATAGAGTCGCTAATGGTACTTCTGTAAAACTTTGCTATGGCATTTCTGTAGAAAGTAGAAAAAAAATGATTCCTATACCCTGGCACTTATCCAAAATAAAGGAGAAAGTGTTTGAAATGCAGAAAGGAAAAAAGAGGAATAAAAGCCTGTTCCAGCAGAGGACAACAATGAATCTCCTTTAAGGCAGAGTAGGCAATTGCTTAGGGCAGGGATGTCCCCACTAAGTCCTAGGGGACATTTACATCCCTCGGCCATGGACATGGACAATCTGGCCCTTTATAAAAAAAAAAATTTAAAAAAATTAATAGTTCTTGCCTGATCTTTAAAAATCAAGAAGAAATTTACTGCTTAGAATGTGAATTTAAAGTAGCCTTAAAGAGATAGTAATGTTTCACAGAAACTGCAGCTTCAGTTATTCAAGTATTTGAGCCATAGAGAGTGTTATTTCAATACTGTCAGACTTGTAGTTTAAGTGTAATTGAATGATAAAGTATTCTCTTCCTGACCCTTTTACCTAGTGTAACACTGCTCACCTCGGATGTGGAATGTGGTCTTGAGACCAGACAGCTCACAGCAAGGGACAATCTTCTTATTGTGATCATAAGGAAAACCCTGACCCCTTGACAGGTTTTTCAGGTTTTTCCTTTATGCTAATTGAAGATTGTCCCTCTCTGTGATCCACCTGGACACCATCTTGTTGCTCTGAGGTGAGCAGTGTTACACTAGGTAAAAGGGGCCTGAGGGGGGATACTTTATCATTCAATTCTCTTGAACTACAACTCTGACAGTATTGAAATAACACTCTCCATGGCCCAAATACTATGAAGATTAATTGGAGCTGTTTTTATTGTGAAACATTACTATCCTTTTAAAGCTTAGCTATGGATTGTATTTAGCCCTTTGAGTGTCAGAGGGGTAAGCAATGCATTGCTCTGTAGTACTTTGCTTACCATTTTGGCACTCAGAGGGTTAATAGTTCACAAAAACTCTCATTTTGTGATTGCCTACTATGAATGCCATTACATTACATGATAGTATGTGGGCCTCAACTCGCTATTGTTTTCTCAGTCTGTCCCTAAGGGAAAATAGACTGGCTGAGGATGACAGCAACACTGGAGATGTGCTGAGCAGTGCACACCCACAAATCTGACATCACGAAAACCCTTCGTCATGTTATCAATACTGGAGATGTAGCCAGCAGCAAACTACAGAAAACTGGAGGAGGCAGGACACAGTATATAGATAGACATATGACTTTTCTTAGATTAGACTACAATACTGAGGAAGCCTGGAGCAGGCAGGACTCAGACAAAATACTTTTCTTAGATTAGACTTAGAGTACAAAACTGAAGAAGCCTGGAGCAGGCAGGACCCAGTAAATAAATATATATACAACTTTACTTAGATTAGATTAAGACTACAAAACCGAGGAAGCCTGGAGCAGGCAGGACTCATAGACATGAAATTTTGTTAGATTAGAGTTAGACCACAAAATTGAGGAAGCCTGGAGCAGGCAGGACTCAGTAGATAAATATATACAACTTTACTTATATTAGTGTTAGACTACAAAACCGAGGAAGCTTGGAAGAGGCAGGACTCACAGACATACGCCTTTTCTTAGATTAGAGTTAGACTACAAAGTTGAGAAGCTTGGAGAAGGCAGGACTCAGTAGATAAATATGTAAGATTTTACTTAGAGTTAGACTACAAAAGCAAGGAAGCCTGAAGTAGGCAGGACCCATAGACATACGACTTTTGTTAGATTAGAGTTAGACTACAAAATTGAGCATGCCTGGAACAGGCAGGAGTTTACTGATGTTGCTACTTGTTTGCTAGAGTGTGAGTTTAGTAGTCACCATGTGGCAAATGTCTTTGGGATCCGGTGTTGGGACGATATCATCTTTGACTTCATCCCGTTTCCACCGAAAAGAGATAACAAAATGAAAATCATGCAGGAAGCCTGGAGCAGGCAGGACTCATAGACATATGACTTTTCTTAGAATCGAATTAGACTACAAAACTGAGGATGACAGCAATACTGGAGATGTAGGCAGCAGCAAACTGCAGAACACTGGAGCAGGTACGACTCAGTCAGTAGATGGATACAGCAACTGAGGATGACTGGTACGAGGCAGACTCAGGATAACAGCAACACTGGAGATGTAGCCAGGACTGCAGAACACTGGAGCAGGTAGGATTCAATAAATACACGGGTACAGCAGCAACTGAGGATGACTGGTGCGAGGCAGACTCAGGATGACAGCAACACTGGAGATGTAGCCAGGACTGCAGAACACTGGAGCAGCAGGACTCAGTAAATACATTGACACAGAAGCAACTGAGGATGACTGGTGCGAGGCAGACTCAGGATGACAGCAACACTGGAGTTGTAGCCAGCAGAAAACCACAGAACACTGGAGCAGGCAGGACTCAGTAAATATATACAGCAGAACCAGACTGAACAGCCTGTATAGTGGAACAACAGTGTAGACTTTAAATTCCTCCCTGGGTCCCACCAAGTCAGGGGGGTTATCCTCTGCCCAACCAACCACTGTCCTGGAGCTGGATAAGCTGGAGCACTCAGCATATTATGTTACTATGGTATTTTTTTCTTCTAATCTGCATTGAACCTGAGATCAGGGTAACCCGGCTTTGGCAGGTTGATTTTCTAAAAAAGTAATTTCCTCCATGAGCTGGGGGCCAATTGAGAGTACTGGGGGTTAAGTATATTTCCAGTAACAGAAAATACCTGCTCACTCTGGACAGTGATTGGGGGACAAGAAAGCAACTCCTGGGCTATCAGGGACAAATTAGGCCACACAGCCCTCTTGTTATTCCAGAAAGTCAAGGGATCTGTACTTGGAGACAAAGAAGGTTCCACAAGGTAAGCCTTAACTTCAAACTCAGCACTTTTTCTACTGATTGGGTGCTGTTTGTTTTGCCTGAAGCATAATCTGTCCATTGCCTCAGCATAAAAAGCAACAGTTGCTCCACTGGTGCCACTGGTGCTGCTACTGATAGGTCCTAGAAGACCACCACACTCCTCCAGCTCATCTGCGGAATCTTCTCCTGCTTCGTGTGACTGCATCCTGTTTTTCCTTTGCATCTCATGCACTCTCTCTGTCAATTGTTTCCACCAGGCAATGAGTGAATTGGAAGTACGTGCCATCTTGACTTTGACTCGTGGATCACACATTGTGACAACCATTAACGAGGGACAATTATCCATGCGCTCTTCCATGCTCCGAGTCAGTTCCTTCTTCAGCCTCATTAGAAAGGCAGCAACATCAGGAAGTATATTACCATCAGCACCAGGCAAGCGTTCCCTATGGGCAAGGAAATCGTCCAATTTTAAGGAGAGGTGCATGAAAAGGGGAATAACTTCTGCCAGGCTAGCATTCTCTTTGCTCAAAATTTACATCAAAGCATGGAAAGGCTTAAGGACTGTCACTACCTGTTCCATCAGGGCCCAGTCAGCCCTGCCCAGTATTCTGTTACTGCCAATGAAATGGTGACATGACATTGAGTGAATTGCCTTTTTCTGCTCCAGGTCACGCTCTAGCATATCTAAGGTGGAGTTCCACCTGGTCCCAACATCTTGTTTTAGGAGGTGCTCTGGGAGGTCTGCCTTTTCCTGTTCATCCCTGAGAAGCTGGCTATCTTTGACGCTCCGATGGAAGTGACCAGCAATTTGTCGGCAAGACTACAGAAGTGCTGGCAACCTTCCAGTGTTACTGCCATCCTAGAGAGCAGCCTTCACTATTAGATGCAGGACATGCACTGAGCAGTGCACACCCACAAATCTGCCATCCCGGAGAGCCTTGATCATGTTAGCTGCACCAACAGTAACCACAAACCCCATTTGAGCCTGTGTGCCTGCCTGCTCCCCTAGCCACTGTGTTACCATGTTCTGCAGTGCTTTGCGAATGTTATCTGAGGTGTGCTGCTGATCTATTACCTCAGCATGGAGGAGGAAAGAGCGGTGCCCTGCCTGCTTGGTTAATGCACCCAAACTTGTTGTTGCTGTTGGTGTGTCTTGCAACACATTAGGCTGCCACCAATGCGCTGTCAACGACTGGAAGCCATGCTGGCCACTCGGAGCACTCCATAAGTCAGTGGTAAAGTGCACTGTCTGGACAGCAGCCTTTCCTAGCAGGTCCTTCAAAAGCCCAACGCATGACCGGTACAGTGAAGGCACTATACTTCTACTAAATGTGGTGCGGGGTGGAATTTTATATCGGGGTGTGACAGCCTCCAAAAGTTGATGGAAGGGCTCCCCGTCCACCAAATAAAAAGTAGCACCCCCAACGGCTATGAGTTGTGCAATGAGGCGTGTGATTTTCCTGGCCTGCTGTCTGCACATCCCCTTGGACTGAAACCCACCAAAATCTTCAAGTGTGGCTAGTATTGTTTTTGGGATGGGCTGTGACTGTCTGTTGCTCTTACTGGGACCAGATGTGGCATGATCCCCCTGCCCTTTCTCCTGCTGCCTCCTGGTGGTGGGTGTGACACTAGTATATGCAGTACTGGTACTGCCAACTTCTGCACTTATCAGCACAGACTTGTGGTAGTTGCTCAGGTGTTGGTTCATCCTGGAGGTGGTCACATGACCCAACACCTGCCACACAACTTACATTTTGTTATCTGACCATCGCCAACTGCCACAAAATGGTCCCACGCTTTGGAGTGATGGATGACTCTGGAAGGTGGTGGAGAAGAAGAAACTGAGGTGACACTTTCTTCATCTTCCCATGCTGGAGCAATCTCACTTTGCTTTTTTTTTCTATGTACAGTTACAGGGATGCCAGTAGACCTAAAGATGGCAGCAGGGATGTTGGGACTGGGACTGGAGGAGGATTGTGGAGTAACAGTGGTACTGGTGGCGGAGACACTAGCAGCTACTTACGTGGCTGGGAGACTCAAATGGAACTGGAGAGGCAAGTGTTGAATTGTCAATAGAAGACACAAGTATAACTGGAGAAATAGGAGGCAAGTGAAAAATTAAGCTGAGGGGAATAATCAAGGTCACTGGAAAAATCAAGCTCAGGGGACAAATCAAGCTTAGGTGACTTTGATCCCTCAGATTCTTCTTCTAACTCTTGTAGATTTTGAAAGGGAGAGACATCATCAGCAGCAGATTTTGTGGAAACCTGTTCAATTCCCTCTTCTGCCTGGTGACTACCTGGAAATGATAAACTAACTCCCTCAATAACATTTTCTGGAGTGGATATGCTCTCAGTGGCCGTGACAGTGGTGGCAGGAAAAATGTTATCCAAATACTGCAATAATTTCTGTTTGGGCTGCTTACACGGACGTTCGATATAAAAATCCTGCTTTGATACTGACCGCAGTGTCCGACCAGTACTGTTACCAATGCTAGGTGCCCCCAGGTTTATACAACTGGCTGTAGTGGAGGTGGTGACTAAACTGCCAGCGGCACTAGTCTTTGTGCAGGTGGTTCTGGGGGCATCATCATGAAACAGCTGATGAGACACAGGTGACGGCTGCTTCTTGTTCTTAGAGGAGGAGCTGGACCTTTCTACCCTACTAGTACAGGTAGAATGACCTGCAGTTCCCTTCTTATTTTTATTTTTTGTTTTGAATTCTGTTGCTGAGCCTGACTAGTACTAGTAGTCTTCTTTGCCTGCCTGCCTGCTGCTGCTAGCTCTGCTTGAATGCAACATCACTGTGTTGGTGTTGGTGATTGCTGGGTCACTGCAGCTGGTACCAGGACGAGAAACATCAGGTTGTTCACTAGGACTCAAATCCATTACAGATAGGTAGTTGGTGTACTATAATTATTTGACAACTTTACTACCTGGCCACACAATAATTGTCAGACTGGCTGTATCACTCTACAAATTTTTCAAATACACTCATAAGTTGAATTTAAAATTTAACACTGGAATGATAATGATTCCCCCTTGTGTTGGCAGTGAGCTGCTAGGCCTCCCAGTCCGTACACAACTGTAAGATTGTGTCACTCTGCACATTTTTCAAATACACTCCTAAATTGGATTTTGAATTTTGTAAACACTGGAACACTGATGAGTCTCCCTTGCGGTGGCAGTTAGATAGCAGGCCCACCAGTTCCTACACAGCTCTGAGATGCTATCTCTCTGCAAATTATTCAAATACACTCCTAAGTTGGATTTTGAATTTTTTTAAACACTGGAACACTGGTGAGTTGCCCTTGCAGTGGCAGTTAGACAGCAGGCCCACCAGTCCCTACACAGCTCTGAGATGGTGTCACTCTGCAAATTATTCAAATATACACTTAAGTTGGATTTTGAATTTTGTAAACACTGGAACACTGATGAGTCTCCCTTGCGGTGGCAGTGAGACAAAGGGCCCCCCGGTCCCTACAGAGCTCTGAGATGGTATCACTCTGCAAATGTTTCAAATACACTCCTAAGTTCAATTTTTAATTTGCTTAACATTGATGATTCCCCCTTGCTTTGACAGTGAACTGCTAGGCCTCCCAGTGTCCCTACACAAGTGTGAGATTGTGTCACTGCAAATTATTCAAACAAACTCCTAAGTTGAATTTTCAGCTTTTACACAGGAACAAAGGTGACTCTCCCTTGCAGTGGCAATAACTGGCACTAATGCTGGCTGCCTGCCTATGCCTATCTGCCTGCCTACACAACAACTGGACAGTCACTCTCTCTATCTAACTGCTTCTTCGTTCTCCAAGCTCCAACAACGCAATGCACACTAACAGGAAATGCAGGAGCTGTCTGGGTGTCTGTGATGTCATTAGTCCAACCCCCATCATGAAATGAAGACGCTAATTGGACTAGAGATGGACAGAAAGCACAAAGAAGCTCATTGGACTAAAGAGGGAGGGAAAGTAGAACGCGCGAGGGGAGAACATAATCCGAATATCCGAATCTTGTACCGAAATTCTGCTCAGAAATGTTTTGGATTTGGGTTCTTAAAATGAATGGCTCTAAGATTTTTGACATGTCTAAATGCCTCAGAATTAGCCATATTCGTCCGAAATCCGAATGTGGACGAACCGAATCGCACAAGTCTACTGTGCTTATTAAATAAAGGTGGATTTATATTTTATATTCATGTCTGTCCTTCATTGCCTGAAAACCGTGACAGTACATAAGGGCCATGTCTACTGAAGGTTCAGGAAGTCCACATAATCCAAGCATCCTATCCAGGATGGATTCTCAAGGTCTTTCGCTATACATACATAGTTAAATTTCACGGCTCACCTGGATCTCTTTACCCAACAACCGGTCGCGCCTCCAGTACCTGTGTCGGTTGTGGCCAAAACCCTCTGAAGCTGGTGTGACTAGAGGTTTTACAGGCTCCACTCCATTACCCCAAAGATTTGATGGGGAACCTACTCTGTGCCAGGGGTTCCTGAATCAGCTGGGAATTTTTTTGGAGATGGTACCACACATATTCCCTACTGAGCAAAGTAAGGTGGGATTCCTGATCTCCCTCCTGTCTGGCAAGGCATTGGCCTGGGCCAACCCATTATAGGAGACTTAAAAAACCCATGACTTGTAACTTTACTGAATTTGTAGCCTCATTTTGGAGAGTCTTTCATGTTCCTTGGTGTGCAATCTCCGCGGCCAAACGGCTCATGACAATACGGCAGGGCTCAACTACAGTGGCAGAGTACGCTATAGAGTTTCGTACTCTGGCAGCGGAGGTTGGATGGAACAATAAGGCCCTTTTAGTGGCATTCTCCCAGGGCTTGTGTAACGCCACGAAAGATGAGACAGCAGCCCGAGACTGCCTGGTGATCTGGAGGAGGAAATCTCTGTCACCATCTTGTTAGATACGAGAATTGGTGAGAGGCCTTCATTCAAGGAGCATGTACATAAATTGTTGCCTTGGTTGGCACCTAGATTCTTACGCCCACACTGTCCTCCATCACTTACCATACCTCCTAGTTCTGACTCTGCCGGGGGGAACCGATGCAGCTGGGCTTCACATGCCTTTCGGTGGAGGAGAGGGCTCATGCAAAAGGAGGGGCCTTTGCTTATACTGTGGGCAGCCGGGCCATATATTGCATTCCTGTCCTGTCCGGCTAGCAAACGCTCGCACCTAAGGTCATGTAGGGAACAGACCCTGGGTGGAATTTCACAGTCCACAGAGAGACTTCAGGACAAACCTATTCTGGAGGTAGTGCTGTCTTTAGCCAAGTCATCAGTGGCCCAAGAATTGATTGGCAGACTTGTGATATTCTGTCATGGTCCTCCCAATGTACAAATCTTGCCTCCAGCAGCCTACTAGAATATTGAGTACTCTACCTCTTTGACTGCTGAGTACCAGTCCTACAAAGATGTATTTCATAAGGTAGAGGCCAGTACGTTGCCACCACATAGGTACTGTTGATCTGGTACCAGGGGCCAGACCTCCTAGGGGCCAAGTATACCATTTATTGTCAGAGGAGAACAAGGCCATGGAGGATTATGTGGCTGACACATTATTCAGGGGCAATATCCTGAAGTCTTCCTCACCTGTGGGAGCAGGCTTCTTTTTTGTTAAGAAAAAAGATGGGGAGCTTACACCATACATTGATTTCAGGGGACTGAATAAAATAATGGTAAAGAACGTATATCCAATTCCATTGATCACGGTGCTATTTGATCATATCAAAGACCTTCCTGTATTCACAAAACTTGACTTGAGGGTCGCGTACAATCTGGTACGAATAAAAGAAGGCCATGAATGGAAGACACCCAGAGCGGTCACTATGAATACTTGGTGATGCTCTTCAGACTGTGCAATGCTCCCGCTGTCTTCCAGGAATTTATTAATGATGTATTGAGAGACCTACTCAGAGTTGAGTGGTGGTCTAGTTGGATGATATACTCATTCATTCTCCTACTTTGGAAACACACAGAGCAGACGTAGCCAAGGTCCTACAACTGCTAAGAGAGAACAAGCTGCTCTGCAAGCTAGAGAAGTGTGAGTTCCATAAATCCCAGGTGGCTTTCCTAGGGTACGTTATCTCATCCTCGGGCCTGGCCATGGATCCGCAAAAATTGTCTGCTGTCTTACAGTGCCAGCTTCCAGTGGGGTTAAGAGCCATACAGAGGTTCCTGGGCTTCACTAATTATTACAGGAAGTTCATACAAAACTTTTCCACAGTAGTAAAACCTCTCACGGACATGACTCAGAAGGGAGCTAACCCTTCAGACTGGACACCTGAAGCCCTGCAGGCATTTGAAGACTTGAAGTCTGCTTTTTTGAAAGCTCTGATATTGTACCACCTGAATCCCACCCTGCCATTCACTCTGGAGGTGGATGCCTCAGAGTAGGGAGTAGGTACTTTGCTGTCCCAGCGGTCGAGACCTGGGAAACCATTGCTCCTGTGTGGGTTTTTTCCTAAAAAATTGTCTAAGTCTGAGAGTTTATATGATGTGGGAGAACGAGAACTACTCACCATCATCCTTGCCTTGAAAGAATGGTGATATCTGTTGGAGGGGACCACTGTTCCAATCCTGATACTGACTTGATCACAAGAACCTCACATATTTGTCTGAGGCAAAGAGGTTGTCTCCTCGTCAGGCCAGATTGACTCTATTCCTCTTGAGGCTTAATTTTGTAGTTTCCTACCTCCCTGGTACAAAAAATATTAGAGCAGATGCTCTTTCTCAAAAATTTGGGGCCGAGTCCAAGGAAGAGTCTACTCCAGTACCTATTATTCCTCCAAACCGCATCTTGGCTATGATACGTACCAGTATTACATCTCCGCTTTTTAACATAAATTAGGACTAGAGATCTTGCTGACAGAATTGTTCAATCCCTTGACATTCCACAAGATAATCATAAAGTCCTTGGTAGTCAAATCATTTATGTATAAGAAGTATAAAGAACCACTCCCTGGCACCTGCTGGCCAGCAAAATTCCCTTAAATTGTACTATTCTATTCAGTTTAAATACTAATGTGGACCTGTGGAGAATGAAGAGGTTATATAACTCCTGAAGTTGAAAGTTTTTTTTTTGTGTTAGAATGCTATAGGCTAAGGTGGCCAGGCTGAAAACCCCCAAGCTGTTGTGAAATACAACCTCTATCATCCTGAGTCAGCTGTTGGCTGGTAGAGTTATAGTCCTCAGGTTACCCAGCCTTGGTATAAGCTAATGGTATTTTCTGAGACAGGCAACAGTAGAAGGGGCTGAAGTCCAGCTCCAGTAGCTGGAGTGTGGCTATACACAGTTCAAGATGTGTCTAGAGTTCCTTGCCATAGAGCACCTGAAATTTCAATATGGACTTTGCAGAGAAACTACCAATGTTTATGGCATATTACTTGCCTTGGGTGCTAGAGACATTGTCAGTAAATTAAAAAGTCTTACAATGGTGATAACACTAGCATTCAAATGACTAAAGTATTTTGTTGTGTGGGGGATTTGGGTGAGGAGTATTGCTATTTTTAAGTCATATATTGAGGTTTATCCTGGGGTTTACATTGTCTCAACCAGTGACATCACCATAACTGTAAGTTTGATGCATTACAACTCATTTGTATGTTTTTTTCTAAGACTGTAGTGATTGCATTTTCCATAACGTTGTCATTTAATTTATTCTTTCACATGTCTGCAGTACCTAGAGAAGCATAACATTGTGCACCAGAGTTATATTTATGACCATCAATTATAGCTTTGGAGGCTAGAGGTCCTCATAGAACTGCAAATTGTGAAAACTCGCCACATTCTTGGTTTCATTTCCCATTAACCTTAGTGGATAGGGTCTGTAAAATAACAAATAGAGTGGAGGCTCTCACTGGAGAGTAGGCCTGGGCAAAAAATATCACCTCCAGAAAAAAATATTGGAATATGGATTCTGTTGCCTCCTTCTGTAATTCTTGGGAAGGCCGCTTATGCCATCTTCTTATAGCAATCTTAGTGAGTGGATGTGTGTATAGCATGGTTGAAAGTTTGTACATGTACATTTGTGATGACATATTGTAATGGGTTAGTACCTCTCTCTCCCATATAAAGTCTCAGGGGGCAGTTATTCTCTACTCTAAGTAGAAGTTCACATACCCCTGATTTTGTATATGTAGAATGGTCTCACAATTCCTTAGAATATATTTAAGCAGGTATATATATTTGTATCATATATATTTACTCAATCTGAGAGTAAGCTTTGCTACACCCTTTTCTCTGCTCCTAGTAAAAATTCTATACTTTGGTTCAAAATGAAGGATTCTGGCATAAAAATTTCCACTTGCATTCTATTGCCCTATCAGCATAATGTTACTAAAGGTTAGCGCCAAACATGCAACAACAAAAAAATGAAAAAACAAATAGGCCTTGCTGGGGATTTTCTATAAAAAGATAAGGCTCTAGACATAGCTATAAATTAGAAACAAAATTTCTAATACATTCTGCAAATGGCCTTGTATACACAGAGCTATTACAAAAAAAAAAATAAGTAGCTAAATGGTAAATTGTGTTTTAACCATTATATACCCAAAACTCAGTTTTATTGATCCCAATACCAGACTAATCATAATCAACGATTACCCATGACAATATTTGTACAAGTGTGAATACTGGAATCAATAAGCTTCACCTTCTACTGACATAGAAACTACTGATTTTGGCAGCCTTTTCAATCCTGTGGCAAGAAGAACTATCTCTGTGGATTTCTCATAGGATGAAAATCTTATTTTTGCCTATTCCAGCAATTTTTTTGCCTACTCCAACACATTATTCTCCTATTCTAATACATTTTTCTCATAGTCGAACACATTTTTTGCCTATTCAACACATTTGTCTCCTATTCTAACACAATCTAACATATTTTTCTCCTATTCCAACACATTTTTTCCTATTCCAACTCATTTTTCCTATTACAACACATTTTTTTCCTATGTTTAATATGATGCAACATTTCCCAGCACAATATCACTTCTTCTGAGGGCTGTAGTAGAGAAATAAGTAGCTGTAAGTCAAAGTTGTGAGTCCTACAGCAACATTTACCTTGAAAAATGTGTTAGCATGCAGAGTGCCTTTGTCTTTTGCGCACAAGACGTACTTCCTGCTTAAGTGACACTGACATGTAATCATGTCAAGTGATTAAAAAAAAAAAAAGTATGTGACAGATGTGTGTGGTAGTGGTGGTAGGGGACTGGCGTAGTGTGATTGGTGGGACCTTGACAAACTGAATCCACCCCAGGAGGAAAGGGGTCATCATAATTTCTTTCACATATTGTAGCAACCATTGCTGCAGTCAGTTTTTGTACTACCACTTTACTCCCACGGCCCTGCACTTCCTCCACCTTTCCCCTCTCGCTTGTGCATTTGCTAGGCATTACTCAACTACTGTGTGTGTTTTTACTCTCTACAGTACACAACTGATGGAGTGTGATGTCTTGCCTTGGCCCTCAATAAAATTCTCAATGTTGTCTGCTGTCTATCAAGTCTGCCTCAGTCACAGAGCTCCTAGTCAGCTGACTAATATATTTATTTGTTTAATTATTTATGTTTTTTTTTTTAAGTTGTCTACCATATCTTATCACAGTTAGTCCCCCAAAAATATATATATAACTAAAAAACAAAATCAACAACTTCTTTCCCCAGACTTCCCCAGCAGAGACAATAAAAGTAAAATCAGCAATCAATTTGCACCCCAGCTGCCTGTGCCTGGACACCAAATTTTGGGGTATTTTGGGTCAGCCTTCTTCCTCCCTTCTACTCCCCCAGAGTGCCCTCAGACTCCCCTATTAAAGAGAACAACTGCCCTACCTAAATGACTCCCTAAACTAAGCTTCAATTCCCCTTTATTCCCCTATCTTCTCTAGCTCAAAAACATGTTGCTATCTCCTCTCACAAACACAGAATGGCTGCTGTGAGAGCCTGACACCCTTTTATATGGCTGTAGAAAAGTTTTGTGAGGTGAAGAAAAATTTTTCTACCCACTGATTTCAATGCAATGAGCTAGGTGAAAAAAGCAGGAAAAATTGAACTTTTTGCAGGAAATTTTTCGCCAAGCAGAAAGTGCCATTTTTCACCAATTTCAGTTGGAGGTGAAAATTTTTACCTATCCCTACTAGTGAGCCAAAATCAAATGTCAAAACATCAAGATCTTGCTTCCATTAAAGTGACCAGTGCTGTGTAATAATATATGTCAGAAAATATTTTTTGATGGGGTCAAGGTTATTCATTAATGGTCTATTTTCTACATCATAATAGTAACACAAGAAGCTTGTTGAACTTTGCTGCGTTGTCTTTATTCAGGACACAAACAAATACAGACAGGTGTGTTTTATTTCCTTCATTGAATAAAAAAGAAATAGATGCAGACATTTCTATGTTTCCAGGCAGGCATGCCAAACTCAAATAGAGTGCAGGGACACATTTTTAGCATGGTACAGAAAGGAGAGCTGCAACAATCCTTAATATTACCATTTAACATTTTAAGAAAAATGAATGGACATTTAGGTATTATGTATATGAAGAAAACTGGAGTTGCTCTGAAGCAAACCAAATGCGCCATAGGGGAAAAAGGGCAGAATGCAAGAAACGTGTATACTCTGAAGGCATTTTTCATGTGCAGACAGATATTGCGCATGTTCTAATGCACAAAAAAATGCACAGCTGTTCGCTAATCTTGATTTTTCATGCACAATTCAACAAAATCATGTGCAAACCTATTTGCTAGTGGTTTTCACATTGCATTCCACCCAAAGAAACATAACTATTAATTTAAAAGGCACTTTCAATCCCTTCAATAACAGAAAGGTCTCCAACGCATTGCTTTGCGCCCCTCAATACTGCCTAGATTAAGAAGGTAGGAGGAGAGAGGAAGTCTCATGAGCCCCTACACTGTGTGTTCAGTCTCCTCCACATGCATTTTTATCCCTAGGTTGGTGAGTAGAAATATGTCCAGAAGGTGGTAATAAAACAATTCTTTTGTTAAAAATGTCACCACTTCCAAGATATTAAGATCTTTGAAAGGCATGACATTTCTTCTGTATTCAGTACCCACTGCCAGACCAAGAAAACCAGCACCACATTAGTATGGTTTCACATTATATAGAGGGTGCCTATCACTCTTTTCTTATATTAACCTCCTGAACTAAAATGCTCATTTATAATTACAGATATGGAGAAAGGTAGATAAGACATAATATTTTGGAAATCACACAAGCAGGCACATAGAATGAAGGGTAATTTGTATATTTCCCCTAGGTTGGATGAGCACAAATTTTTCTAGAAGGAGGCACCATAGGAAGAGATGTATATGTTTTAACATTTCCATCACTTCCAGAATACTAAAATCTTAGAAAACCAAGAAATGTCCTACTATTGTCAGTACCTACTGCAGGCCCAAGAAAAATAGTACAACATTTGTATGGATTGACATACAGTAGGGAGTGCCAGCAGCACCAAGATTACCTGCTTACACTGTAATGGTCACAACAATTATAGACATAAGGAAAACATAGATAAGGAAAGTACAAAACCAGCTGCATCAAAACGGGTCATTTTCCACTTTTCTTTCAACTCCTAGCTGGTGTGCACAAATGTTTCCATAAATTGGAGCTAAATGAAAAAATATGCATTTTTTACATTTCTGCCCTATCAAATGTACTGAAATCTTTGAAAACTGAAGAATTTATTATTGTATTCATTATCAGGTCAGAGAGTTAAAGTGTCATAAGGGATGGCAGAAGCACAAGGCTACGCTTGCTAGCATCTGTCATTTTTTCCTAAATTCTTCAGATATGACTTTCCTGTACTAAAATAACTGTACCAATGACAGATATGAAGAAAATATAGACAAAGCATACTATTTTGAAGACAACCCAGTGCATCAAATGCGCTGTAGCTTGCCTTTGTACCTCTAGACCAGTGTGTACAAATGTAGGATGGCAATACAGGAAAATAAGGCCTTTTTACACCTTCAATGATACTACCAAGGAATGTCCTACTGTACTAAGTACATGCTGCCAGTCTGAGAAAAATGGTACTCAGTTAGAATGAATTATCATACTCTATAGGATGCCAAAAGCACAATACCATTTCTAGCACCACCTTTATTTATTTATTTACTTTTTTTGGGGGTGGCTTTTTATTTATTTATTTATTTATTTATTTATTTATTTATTTTTCTACACCATTCTGTGGAGATTTATGCTGTATATAGGATGGTGTAGCAATAGCGCTACTACAATTTAAGGCCACTGTTAAACTGCACCTAAAACATTCAAGTTTGAGCTGTAATAACTTTTAAATAAAACACCCCTCATCAGTGTGAGTACCCTTGAACCCTAAAACCTTTTTTTTGTACATTTTAAGTATTACTACCCCTTGAAAGCATTTTGTTTGTAGGGGAATTGAATTCAAATATATTGTTTAATGTCCAGCATAGGGGGTATCTACAAATCTGCCAAAGCAGCTTATTAGGCTGCACTTTGGTGTGTGCACTATAGTATATGATCACTTTAGAGCATACCGAAACCCTTAGTCCAATGTGGATAAGACTGTAATGCCAGCAAGACCCCAATAGTGGGAAATAAAGCAACGTTTCTCCCTTTGTTCTGTGCCTTGTTTTAGACATAGCATAAAGCAACCCACAGATGATAAAGAAACCAATAAAATCCAGCATTTGGAGGTAGTAGAGATAAGGATCCTGCATATGGAGGTAGCAGAGATAAGGAGAAAGGGGTTTAAGTGTAAGTAGCTTTATAAATTGTTAGTCAGGCATAGGTCTAAGACATCATTTTAAGAGAATTACATCCCTTTGTTGTATTTTCACAAACTGTGTTGGCGCATTCATACTTGCGATATAGTTTGCTAAATTGTCATATTGTTTAGGTACATTGAGAATTAACCCTTTGAGTACCAGAGGGGTATTCCAAGCATTACGTTTCATTCAGTTGTATACCCATCTGACACTCGTAAGGTTAATGAACCATTTATTGTGGTTTTGACAAATGTGGATAATTTAAATAGAATTCAAGGAGAAGTTTATCAATTAAAGATTTATTTAAAAAAATGAACTCTGGTGCAAATGCTTTTCACCAAAAGTTTAATTTTAATGTTGACTGTAAAATTTTTCCCCTAAAAACTTTGCCGAATTCTGTTGCTGTATAAAATGTGAAATGGTAAAATGAGTTTTGCATGCTTATTTTCAATTTAATAGTCGCAATACCTGCATTATGCATTAAATAGATGTTTGTAAGGAAAAAAAAAACACATTAGCCTAGTAAATCATCCAGCCAGCTGAGGTGCGATGGCCAAGTATCCATTAGTAGATGAAACCTTTCTTAGACTAATTGATGGGTAAATGGTTGGTTTCCTATTTTGCTATAGTGTAAACAAACCTTTTCTTTTCTGTTCTCAAGTGATGTACAAGTCACTCAGCTTTCATAAAACACTATTTTCCTTGATCTGGCTTATAATTATATAATGGGCAAAATTGAAGGAATAATATTATAAGTGCCTTCATACAGCAGAATAAAAAAATACAAAGGAATTATAGTAACAGGGGTTAAAGCTAAAACACTAACAGAAAAGAACACATTTCAAAGAGTCAATTCTTAAGCCCTTGGATGCTTGATATGTCTCCAGTGCATTTATTTGCAATGCATTGGTAATTTCTCTATCATCCTAAGGGTTAAAGAAACTCTCTCTCTCTCTCTCTCTCTCTACATCCTGCCGCCGATGCAGTAATGCACTGTAGAGACTGCCCGAAAGCACAGAATGCTCCCAGCACAGAACTACCAGCATTCTGTGCTCCCAGCATTCGGCACGTTTGGACAGTCCCTACTGAGCATGACGGCTTCTGACAAACATTCTAGCGAATTATTATATAGGATGTTATGATGTAGATTGGACAGGTATAAGATAATTGATGCTAGCTATAGAAAGATTGGTACAGCAGGGCTCATATTATGTGTGTATCCCCAAGTGTGGGAATCAATTTTCCATGGAAAATACAACACAATTCACCATATGCACTAAGAATGAGCTACAAGGGGAGAAGGAGACTGTGTTCATTGGCATATGATGCTTGTGCAAATGTGTGGATGTTTTTGGGGAGAGCAAGGGATGCATTCTCAGACTTTGGCACCAAGAACAGCAGCAGCCTTCCCTCAAACCTCCGAGTGTCAATGGAGTAAGCAACACGTTGAAAGATCAATGCATTGCTCACTTCTGTGGAACTTAAGGCGCTTCCTGCTTTCTTTGAATTAAGATGCAAAGTGGTTCCTCAAAAACGTTACAAATCCCATTGATTAAACTCATGAGTGCAGCAAGGAGATTGCAATGCATTGCTTTGCAATGCCTTTCACATTCCTTCATGCAGCAGATTATAGGATACACAGTGGTTCACAGTTTGATATCCTATCAGCCCTTGGGGAAGGACCAGGCAGACCAGGGGTTGTGTGCACTGGAGGACCAAAGCCATTTTGTTTGGAGACCTGGTATGTGTGAGAGATCACACGTAACAGCTCGCCATGGGAGAGGCTGAAACTGACTGCTATAGTCTTGGAGTAAAGAAACAATGACAGCACTAATCATCAATCAAAGCACAGAATAAGTGAAAATACTCACCTAGTGCAGATCAAACAGTTGGACTCCCTACAAACACAAGCAATAGACGAAGATCGCACTCAAAGGACTCAACACATCTTCTTGCTTGAAATATGAAAGTTTTATTCAAATAACAGACATTAGGGATGGGGAAACAGATTGTCTCACACTTGTGTGATACTTGTGAGACAATTTGTTTCCCATCCCTGGTGTCTTTTTCCATGTTGATATTTGAATAAAACTTTCATATTTTAACCAAGAACACATAAAGGGCTAGATTCTGTTGCAGGTGCTAAATGTTAACACCCGTTTATCAAACATTTTCCTATTGAAGTCTATGGAGAAAACTGGAGATAAAAGCAGAGATAAAATTGGCACCTGTAATAGAATCTAGCCTGAAGAGTACTTTGAGTGTGATCTTTCTCTATTGCTGGTCTTGAAGCAGTAAGTTTAAAACTCCCCGCAGGATCACAGCTCTTTGATCAAAAATATTAATGACATGCCTGGACCATCACTGGTCCTTAACACATGGATAGTTGTCATGGTCCTGGTACATCACTGGTCCTTAAGGGGTTAACAGAGAGTTGTGTTTATGGCTTTGGCTGCAAAGAAAGCTATGGGGAGAGCCCTACTCTGTTATCTTCAGTTTAAATAAGTTGGGATTGTGAACTGTTACAGCTACGCCAACTAGTGGAGCTTAGTGCATGTGGTGAAGTGCAACATTAACATATAGAAACACCAACAGGAATACAACAACAACTCATTAAGATGCATTGCAATATCAAATGAGCCATTCTTGAAGTAGCCCCTACAAAATCATAAATCTGGTAAAGGCATGGTTAAAACAAGGGGATGTTGGCATATTTGCAGCTTATTCACAGGGTTATGATAGTGAAGGCATCTTACTGCATAGGTCAACATGTAATGAAAGCAACACTCCATCTTCCTTATCCTATACAATAATTCGCTAAAACGTGTGTAACGATGCAGTCATGCGCAGTAGAGACTGCTGTGCGTGCTGCAGTCATGCGCAGTAGAGACTGCCTGCACCGCGGCTAATACAGACCGGAGCGTCCAGCTCTGTATCAGCCGCGGCGCAAGCAGTCTCTACTGAGCATGACTGCCCCATGACCTGCTGACAGTGGCACTGTGGCCTGTGTAACGGGCTCTTCAACTAGTAATATTATATTTGCTCTGAAACTATTCTTCAACTTTCATCTTCAGAAATGTACTTAATTAGCCCTCTCCATTTAATCTACTTCGTTCTTATATTTAAAATGTCCTTACATTGATTCACCCTAAAATATTACTGTACAGTTACGTATATGTTTTATATTCCATGGATCGTATATGTACTGATTATTGTTGTAAATCTTGGACAGAAAAAATCAACAGCTTACAGTGCTAACTCACCTTGGTGCATAATAATATATGTGTATATATATGTATAATACATTTTTTAAATGATCTTTTACATATTTTTTATAAAATATGCATTGAAAGAATTGGGGTTACTGAAGTGTGCAGCAAGAAATGAGGGGGTTTTCCAGTCCCCCAAATATTAGGCTAGTGCCCAAAGTGTAAACACAAAACAAATATCAAACCTACGCTTCTCCAGTCTAATTGTGCATAGAGGTCCCCATGTATGCATTTAAAAACAAGTGACAAACAATATTTAAAAACAATATTTAAAAAAGTGTAGAGGACTTGCCTTACACTTTTTTAAATATTGTTTGTCACTTGTTTTTAATTGCATACATAAGGACCTCTATGCATCCATCAAGAAAATATATAAAAGGGTCCCCCTCCTATACATTAGTACATCAGGGAGCATTTTTAATTTTATTTTTATTTTTTTTCTAGATAGGTACTTCAAGTGTTTAGAGTAGGTACTTGCCACACTTGAGGAACCTTGGCACGGTTGGCAAGCTTATACCTCTTTTTTGGCCAAAAAATGTGGGCAACAATGCCTCAAATTTATCCACTGTTATTATATATGCCTAATACAGGGCACACTGATCACAATTAGACTGGAGGAGTGCAGGTTTGATGTTTGTTTTGTTGTAAATCTTATTTACTCCTTATTTTCAAACTTTTTGAAAATAAAAAAAAAGCAAAACTCCACCATATTGCCTACCTTAGTGCATCTTTCTCCTGTCATCTACGAGATTATGTAACAATACAACCTTTGGAAAAGAAGGACTTATCATTAGATGAACACATTTTTCATAGTATATTCAGTATTTGTCCAAATGTTGTAGTTGCAGGAGTCACAAAGCATGTTTTAAGAACTGAATGTTTTATACGAGTTTAATACATACTTTTTCCCTGCCAAACATACAAACACTATTCTTCCTGAGCCTTTTTGTCTGGATCCAGAACTTTATGGGCACTCTGACAATTGGAATTATAATCTAAATCAGAAAGAGGTAAATTCATGTTGAATTATCACTGTGAAATAATTTAAAAAAAGGTTTTGCGTTATGATGTTACTTCACATCTATATAAATACGAGACTAGCTATTACATGCTTAATGTAAAATATATTCATCTGTTATTTTACCATGGGAAATTCATGAATACTGAGTCACATATACCAAATAAGCATGAAATAGGGATTATAATGTAGTTACACCATTACATAGATTATCTCATGGCTCTTTGGCATCCACCTCTAGCTATTGCAGATTAATAAAACTTGCAAAATATATATCAATACATTCAATTAATTATTTAATGCAAAAGTATAGAGTATAACTATACAATTGGGTTTTGATCTATCAGACATGAGGCAATTAAATTACAAGATATACATACAATGTGCTGTTCTTGGGCTTGAGTCCCTGCCATCAGAGGAGATTCTGATAGATTCACATGCAGCAATGCAATGAATAATAACACTGGTTTGAACACAGGGAAATAAAAACACTCTCAGATAAGTACTAGGTGTTAAAGGGATAGTAATACTTAAAATGTAAAAAAAAATATGTTGTACAATTTATCCCCATGAGTAAAACAAGGGCACTCCCACTGCTGAAAGGTGTTTCATTCAAAAGTTATTAATTTTCAAAGTTGAATTTTTTAGGTGCAGTATCACAGTGGCCTGAAATTGTACAGTGGCGCTGTTGCTACACCATCCTATGGAGATTTATGGTCAACTGACCAGCGCTGTCCATAGGATCGTGTAGCAACAGCGCTACTGTACAATTTCAGGCCACTGTGATATTGCACCTAAAAAATTAAACTTTGAAAATTAATAACTTTTGAATGAAACACCTTTCAGCAGTGGGAGTGCCCTTGTTTTACTCATGGGGATAAACTGTACAACATATTTTTTTTTACATTTTAAGTATTACTATCCCTTTAACTGTAACCTATTATCACAGTGTACAGCAAATAGAAATTAAGACTGGCTATTTAAGAAACTGTGAGGAAAGCAGCATATCCAATATGCCACTCTTCCCCTCATACTCATTAATTCATGTGTGCATTTATGAATGATTCAATTTGCATCTTTGTCTCGCTTTAGAATTTACATCTCTTTTCACTAAGGAAATACACTTATGATATATGAGGCTGATATCATAGGAATAAATGGAGCTACCCTGGAGCAAAACACCTGCATGATAGGGGACAGATAAAAGTTCCACTGATTAAATGAGTCTATAACACCGTTATCCTCTATGGTGTAGTTGGTTGACTCCAAAATGTCTCCGGATTTTTTTATTAATTCGGTGAGTATGTGTAGCCTTGGCACCTAATGTAATTCAATAGGATAAAAAAGAAAGAAAAATGGGCAAGTGAAGGCAATCTAAAAGTAAACACTTTCAATAACTTAATGGCCTCCACTAGAGGCATCCTTAAGTCTTCTACTCACTTATGAGTAGCTAGGATGGTCTCTTGTAATATGGGCAGAATTCTACCCATGATTCTCATCTCTTTATAGATCAATACTAATAATACCACTAATTATCTTATTGTAGTATACAACAGGCAAAGGTTTGGGCCACCACTACAAGGGCACCCGGTTTTCACACCTTCCATCTTCTGGGATAGTTAATCTATCTAAACAAAATAATTGTATAGATAAAAATATAGGAGATGAAAGAAAAAAGGGAGAAAAAGAGAACAACAGGGAAGATAAACAGTACTCCCAAACATCAGATAATAAAATTGTATATTTAATAAAAGTATGTATATATATATATATATATATATATATATATATATATATATATATATATAAAGATATGCCCAATGCATTTCTCAACGACATGCTTATTCATCATGGGCATAATATCGATTTTTGAGGAGATGAATTGTGCTCATATCAAGAATTCTACCTGAAGGTACCAAGATCTGTTCATATTACTCAAGGCCATCACTGTTAAGTGAGTAGAAGACTTAAAGGGACAGTAATACTTTAAAATTATTAATCCCATTATTTTAGTCGTAAAAAAAAAGAAATTATTTGCCCCCAGTGACATCTCTCAAACCTTTATGATGATCCGGCGTCTCTGCAGCAGAGCCGAGATCAAGTTAATAAAAAAGAAATCATTCACTTAAAATGTCTTCTACGTGTGCTTGCAAACCAAGCACACGTAGAAGACCTTTTAAGGGAATGATTACTTTTCTATTAACTCGATCGCGGCTCTGCTGCAGAGCCGCCGGACGGTCATACGACAGGCTTCCCCTGCAGTCAGCTACAACGCTGACTTCAAGGAAAGGAGAGGGAGGGGGGAACTTTGCGAGTGAATATCTCTCAAACCATAAAGGTTTGATAGATGTCACTGGGGGCAAATTATTTCTTTTTTTTACCACTACAATATTAGGATTAGTAATTTTAAAGTATTACTATCCCTTTAAAGGGATAGTAATGTTTCAAAATAAAAGTTGCTCCAATTAATCTTCTTAGTATTTGGGCAATGGAGAGTGTTATTTCAATACTGTCGGAGTTGTATTTCAATTGAATGATAAAGTATCCCCCTCCCACCCCTTTTACCTAGTGTAAGCCGTCTCCCCTCAGATGTGGAATCGGGTCTTAAGACCAGACAGCTCACAGCAAGGGACTCTCCTCTTATTGTGAGACCAATGAAAACCCTGTCCCCCATTGACAGGTTTTTCAGTTTTTACCCTTATGCTAACTGAAGATTGTCCTTCTCTGCAAGCCATCTGGATACCACCTTGCTGCTCTGAGGTGAGAAATGTTACACCAGTAAAAAGGGCAGGAGGGGGATACTTTATCTATCAATTACTCTTGAACTACAACTCTGACAGTATTAAAATAACACTCTCCATGGCCCAAATACTATGAAGATTATTGGAGCTGCTTTTATTTTGAAACATTACTATCCCTTTAAGGGTGCCTCTGGTGTGGGTCACTGAGCTACTGAAAACATTTACCTTTGATTGTGTGTACTTGTCTTATTTTTTTTTTTTTCTTGCTCAAGCTTTAGATAGCGAAGAACAGAGAAGTCAGCCCCTTAAAGTCGAGTAGCACCTTTCACAATAATTTTAATACGAACAAGGACCCTTTTTTCCCATCTATAGTAGACATTTTGGTGGTTTATTAAGACTCCTCAGTATTTAGAATACATGATTTAATCATTTGTGCTTGAGTGCCTATGCTTTCTTTTATTCTTGAATTCAACAGGATAAACAAGTTATGAGCTATAGGACAAAACTGCATATATACCATTATAGTAGCAAGTAAAAATACACTGATAAATCTGTCAATGGCAGCTCAAAGGCAAATATGAGAGTATTTATTTGCATGTCTACCATTTCCAGGTCACTAAATAACCCCTAATGTATTAATGGAGACAACAGAAACCCCATTACCGTAAAACTAATTAAAGGGATAGTATTACTTTGTTTTATCGTTATTTTATTTTGTATGCATTAAAAAAACATGAAGAACGATATAAGTCTTATCTCTCAAACCTTTATGGTTTAAGAGATATTCACAAGCAAAGTATCCCCCCCCCCGTTCAGTCAGATCAGAAGGGAGATGCCCAGGTAGACTGCAGAGAGGGACAATCTTCAATTAAGATAAGGGAAAAAGCTGAAAAACTTGTCAAGGGGGACAGGGCTTTCATTGTTTTCATACAACGAAGATTGTTCCCTGCTGTTATCTGTCTGGTCTTACAACCAGATTCACATCTGAGAAGAGATGGCTTACACTAGGAAAAAGGGGCGGGAGGGGGAAACTTTGCTTGTGAATCTCTCTTAAACCATAAAGATTTGAGAGATAAGACTTATATGGTTCTTCGTGTTTTTTAATGCCTACAAAATAAAATAAAGATAAAACGAAGTATTACTATCCCTTTAAAGGGAGCATATAATAAAATGACAGGTCTCGCTTCTTTCACTTTTTCATTCAGAAGAAAACTGTGTATATTCTGTTGAATTAAACTAGTGACCAATTATTCATACATTTTTGTTAGTATTCCACTAGCCCATCAAACTTGTGAGCTCCTCTGTCCTCTGATGTACTCACTAAAGGAGTGAGCAAAGTAGCTCAAGAATGTATGTGTTTATTTGTAGAATTTCATTTTACATCATAGATGGAAATCAGAACACCTTTGCTACAATTGAATAAAGAGTGATGTAAAGATGATATTTTTGAACCCTTTGAGTGCCAGAGAGGTGTCCAAAGCATTGTTTCACATAGTGTTTGGGTGTTTTGGGACATTCCTTTAAATGGTGTCAATATTCATTTCAGATATTAATATGGCTTAGACAACTTGGTCGCCATCACTGTAATTTTCTCTGTGTATGGAGTAGTATGTACACTGGAATCATATGCTGTAGTGCATACCATTGAGTTAAGCCACTAAAGTTAGTCACTATGCTATGCAGATGCACTGGCAGATTTGAACATTCTCCTCAAAGTCCTTTTAAACTTCATTTATTTCCTGTATATTATGTTACTGTTGATATTTCCTAAATAATTCAGATACCCTTAACTTAATGGTTACATAAAGGGAAAAGAATCTACAACGTATTATATACAAAACCATTTGTGTCTATAGTGGAGATGGAATTACTGTGTCCTACTGAGTCACTGAAGCCAATTCCAGCTGTCACAAGGTTGATATCTTAGATATCTGTGGGAAAGTGATTCTTAACTAGACAGGATGAGAGGCAGTGAAGCATTGTCTGCACTGAAAGATACAGAATTATACTGGTAGGGGAAGACTGATGGACGTTGGCGTTGATTAGGTTAGAAGCAAATGTTTAACAGATGAGATCTGGTGGGAGAATGTAACACAGGAGTCTTTTGCAATTTTACCTACCACTGCAATTGAATGTCAGATACCGGAAATAAGGCTTGTTAACCCCTTGGATGCTAGAAATGTCTGTATCACATTACTTTGTGTTAGAAACATTTCTAGACTCCAATTGGTCAACCCTTTGAGTGCCAGTTGCATACAGAATGCATTGCTTTGCAATTCATTGCATATCCCTCTGACACTCAAAGGGTTAAGGGAGTAGAAAAGTTTTATTATGGAAAAATATATCTTGCAAGGCATTTGCTGAAAAAAAGGTACTACTACTGCTGGGAAATGCACCATTCCACAATTTTTATATTTTTAATAATTTTATACTTTTATATTTGGAAGAAAATCCAGTAGTTGAATCAGCCATTTTCTTCATCCTTTTATTTTCTCTGTGTGCGTGAATGGAGACTGTGATGTCATGCGTGAGGATGGGATAATTTCCCCGCAGGTGAGTGTGCAAGTGCATTGGGAATACTCCCTGACTGACCAATATATTATGTGCATACCTAATTTTATTTTATCAACTTCAATCAAGAGTGTTGCAGTGTTGCACTACTGGGCACCCTCCAATCCTTTTGTTTTGTGTGTTTTATAATGTGCCAAGAGGAGCAGCCCATTATATCAATACATCAAAAAAACCCTGTGTATCCTGTGTCTGTGATAGTATTCCAGGGACCGATGTAGATGTGACTTGCATATAGTAACATATTAACATGGTAACATAGTAAAAAAAAAAAAAAGTCCATCAAGTTCAACCTTCGCCTCATACCCCAGTAACTGAGATTTTTATAGCTTTCCTGTTACCAATTAAATTAATCTTTATCAATCCTTCCTGATCAGCCTACTGATAAACAGTGTAACTCTCTATGTTCCCTTTTGAAAGAAATGTATCTAATCTTCTCTTAAATGTATCCATTGTATCTGCCATAACCACCTCCCTGGGCAATGATTTCCACAATTTAACAGACCTTACCGTAAAAAAAAACCTTCCTCTGCTGAAGTTTAAACCTCCTTTCCTCTAATCTCAAGGGGTGTCCCCTGGTCACCTGATCAGGGCTTGGAATAAATAGCTCACCGCAGAGATCCTTGTATTGACTTCTCATATACTTGTACAATGTGATAAGGTCTCCTCTTTTTGTCTTTTTGTCTTTTCTCTAGAGTAAATAAACAAAGTTTGTTTAGTCGTTCCTCATATGTCAAGTCCTCCATTCCCTTAATTAATTTTGTTGCTCTCCGCTGTACCCTCTCTAGTTCTAGTATATCCTTTTTCAGAGCCAGTGCCCAAAATTGCACTGCATACTCAAGGTGAGGTCTTACCAATGATTTGTATAATGGCAAAATAATGTTATCCACTCTTGCTTCGATACCTCTTTTTGTTCAAGACAGGATTTTGTTTGCCTTTGCTACTGCTGTTTGACACTGGTCACTGTTTCCAAGTTTGTAGTTGACAAGGATACCCAGGTGTTTCTCTAGCAGTAAGTCCCCTAAAATGGTTCCATTAAGTTTAAAAGTAGCCCTGGGATTGTTTCCTCCCAAATGCATGACTTTACACTTCCCCACATTAAATTTCATATTCCATATGTTTGCCCAATCTGACATTGTATGTAAGTCTCTCTGTAGAGATAAAATATCCTGTTCTGAATTAATGACCTTGCATAATTTAGTATCATCTGCAAATATTGATATTTTGCTTTCTATATCTATTTCCAGGTCATTTATAAACATGTTAAAAAGCAGCGGACCCAATACTGAACCCTGAGGTACTCCACTCTCCACTTTAACTGTACTGGAGAATTTTCCATTTACAACCACACACTGTTCCCTATCCTTCAGCCAGTTTTGTATCCAATTGCAAAGGTTATCTTCTAGCCCCAATTTCCTTATTTTATACACCAGCTTTCTGTGTGGCAATGTATCAAATGCCTTTGCAAAGTCTAGATATATTACATCTACTGCCTTGCCATTGTCAAGGTTGCTGCTTACCTCCTCATAGAAGCTGAAAAGATTAGTTTGGCATTGTCTATTCTTCATAAAATCATGTTGATTCATGCTAATGATTTTATTTTTTGTGTTGTAATCCTGAATATAGTCCCTTATTATCCCTTCTAGTAGTTTTCCCACTACAGAGGTCAAACTCACTGGTCTATAATTCCCAGGTTCTGTTTTAGTTCCCTTCTTAAATAGAGGCACTATGTTAGCTCTTCGCCAGTCCTGTGGCACTGAGCCTGTGGTAATAGAATCTTTAAAGAGTAAATATAGGGGTTTTGCTAACACTGCACTAAGTTCCTGAAGAACCCTTGGATGCTTTGTCGGTCTTAATTTCGTTCAGTCTTCCCATGACATCTTCTTGAGTTAACCCAATATCTGTTAATTGTATTGTTTTATTTGTTACTTGCGGAGGCTCTTCTACCATTCCTTTCTCCCTTGTATTTACTGATGCAAAGAAAGTGTTTAAAACATCGGCCTTTTCCTTATCCTCACTAATCAACTCACCCATCTCATTTTTGAATGGTCCAATGAACTTCCTCTTAAGTTTTTTGCTATTTATATAGTTGAAAAAATGTTTTGGATTAGTTTTGCTTTCCCTTGCAATTCGAGTTTCATTATCTATTTTTGCTACCCTAATTGCCTTTTTGCAATCTTTGTTGCACTCCCTGTATTTTAAAAAAGATTGTTCAGTTCCTTCAGACTTAAATAATTTGAATGCATTTTTATTCTTGCCATTTCCTTCTTTACATGTGCAGTTAACCACATTGTGAGGTCACAGCTGTTACGGTTTTCTGACACTCAGACACCGGTAAAAAGTAAAAACACAGTTTTATTGAAATAATGGTAAAAGAACAGCGCCCCTGGGGGCCTTGACAGGTATAAATGGTGATGACAATATACAGGCCCAAATATGTATAGAGAAAAATATACTGATCAGGATAACATAAATTCAGGGGTTAATGAAGAGAAACTGAACAGTCTCAGTAAAATTAATTAGCCAATGCCCAGTAGGTAATATCAATCTCTTGATAGTGCAGAGGAAGGTATATTGTGTGACTGAACTGAATCACTCTCAGATAGCTGTGCAATAGAACGCCCCAAATGAACAGTAAAGATTGACCAGAGCTGAGCCATTACCACCTTAGTTAGGATAATAAGACGGAAAGCCACTGCAGGAGCTAATGGGACCAGAACCTTAATCGCCCTCAACACTCTCACGGAAGTAACCCTGCGTGTGCCAACAGGACCAGAGCCCTAAACACCCCTTGGGTGCCAGAACGGAGCAACACTGCACAAGCAATCAGCGAGCCAATGCACTGGTAGTGCAGTAGATAGTGTAACACATTGAGCACTTGGAGACCAGAGCCGGGACACCCTTCCGGTGCCGCTATGGAGCACACACTGCAAGAACAAACTGGAGGTACCAACGCCAACCAGCACAGCAAGGGTTAATGCAGGTTCGGTAATGGAGACTACAGCTCAGCAGAGCTTATGAAGACTGGCTCAGTGCACAGGAGGCAACAGCTCGGTAGTATAGAGAGATGATTAGCCAGAGCGACACAAACACAGTTCAGAATGTGGGTGGAAGGCGACCTAGATCACACGGGAACACAGAATATGATCACAGAGCAGGAACGTCAGCCGGAACCGGATCAATAACGGAGCAGGAACGTCAGCCAGAGCTGGGTCAATCACGGAGCAGAGTCATCAGCCAGAGCCGGGTCAAACACGGAGCAGGAATGTCAATCAGAGCCGGGTCAATCACGGAGTAGGAGCATCAGCTGGAACCGGGTCAAATTATGAGCAGGATAAGCAGAATGGTCAGATGAGCCGGGTCGGTACACAGGAAAGCAGGAACACAACAACAAAGCGCAGGATCAGGAACACCACGAAAGGGCTTCTGACAGGTGCCATAAACCCAGTATATAAAGGAACATCCTGGGCGGGCCAATCAGCCTCCTCCAATGCACAGGTAACAACAAGAGAGATTGACAGGGAATCACGGGAACCGTGATAACAGCATATGTATTTGTGATTACCCACCCAAGAGGACTTTGGTGGTTCCAAAGTCTGTATGTTGTTTCTGCACAAGTGGTTCTCCACTGTGTTTTCTCATATGTGTCCTTTTCTGCACAAAACAAACAAGAAATTGTAGGTAGAAGGAGGGGCTCAATTATTTAACAATGTTACGGATCACAGGAGTATAAAATGTATTGCTTAGAAATGCACTAATCACCTCTCTGGTCCTTAAGGTGTTAACTGACTAACTCTGAAGTCAGCAGAATTCAAGCCTGCACTACTTCATATAGCTTGCTTAATTGAGATCATGCCATGTATTGCTCATTACACCCACATATTATCTTATTTTTTCAAATTAAGGTTTTGGTTTCATCGTTTGGCCAAAATATATTGAAGCCAGGCTGAGGAACCTCACTTTAGTTCTAACTGATGCATTTTACTATATCACAGTCCTAACAAACTGTTATTAGACGCTGTTACTGTGCCATTATAGTCTGCACTAATCTGCCTTAGGTAACACCTGCAGCGTGGGCAGGGAACGTCACAATCTGGGAAGTGTCCACCTTATTAGAGCAAAGTCCATACCTATAGAGATATGCCCCACCAATTTCTGTTATCCACATGGAGACTGAATAATACAACTTTCCAATATATATTGAGTGTTTTCATCATCATTTACTCATGACTTGGAGTGATTACAGGCTAATATGGCTAAGAAAACTCATTAGAATAATATAATTACAAAAATCACTCCTGAAGTGACCAGCAATTATGCATTTAAATACACCATAGCTATACTGTCAAGGTAATTTATAAAAGTGAATTTTACTAAAATACTGTGAAAAGGCTGTTAAAATTATGAGAAAATATTTGCTAGCGACCCCATAATATACATGTGCAATAAATGTTAACTGACTGCACAGTGTATTGAGTGCAGCAAGGAGTGAGGAGACACCACAAATCTCCAAATTAAAACCACTGCCCACAGAAGACAGGGCGGGGATACTTCTCATGGATTGCTTAGCCCTTTGAATGCCAGACGGGTGTACAACACATTGCAAAGCACGCCCCTTTGGCACTCAAAGGATTAATGTGCTCATGAATATATCATATATCACTTCCCAAAGCGATAACACCTACATATTAACTTATTTTCTTCAAATTGAGTATTTGTTTGTATAGATTGGCCAAAATATGTTAAGCTACCACATCAAGGAGATCCAATTCAATGCTAATGAATATATTATATGATATCATATGGCTTTTAATCTGCTTCATATTAAAAACACAAACTTTGCCTTTATATTTTAGCATTGACTAGTCTTTAGGGGTCACCTGCAGTGAGAGGGCAGTGACATCAAAACTTGGAATGGGTACACCTTCTTAGGACACAGTCCATGCCTAAAGAGATCTGCCCCACCCACTTCTGTTACCTGCATCAAGCCTGAATAATACAACTTTCCAACGTCTATTGATTTATTTCATTTAGCTAAGTGACTACAGGCTAATGTGGCCTAATAAAGCTTATTACAATAATGCCATGTATTGCACCTTTAAAAATCTCTCTTCCAGTGACAAGAACCCGTGCATATTTCAAGTACATTTTAGTGCACTACATTTATACCATCGTCATTTATAACAGTGACATTTTCTAAAGCGTGGTAAAAAACTGCTAAATATTCAAGCTTTAGTTTTTTTCCCTTTCTCTGAAGCTAAGACGTTGACAACAAAGAAGAGAATAACTGCTACAATTCCTGTCTCAGATCTCTAGGGAACTGCCTAGAGCTCCAAATTTTGAGGGTGCTTCAGCTGTGCTAACCACACCCACATTCTGAATTGTGGGTGTGGCCAGAGCAATCTCAGTGTCCCTGTACAGGCTATTACATAAACCCTTGGATGCAATGTGTTGGAGAGCTCTCTAGCAACCAAGTTAAAACTTTGTTTCATTCTTGCATACTATAGGCCAAGTGTATTTTCTGCTCCAGGAAACAGTAAATGGCACTGGGGTCTGGTCATTTGAGGAGTGGTGGTGTTGCCATGGGCAGAACTAAGGGAGCCTAATCTGTGACTATCCTAGGTGCTCCAGGGATATAAATCAGACCCTGAGGAATTTATACTTTAACCTTCTGAGTGCCAGAGAGGTATCCAAAGTATCCAAAGCATTGCATTTCAATGTTGTTGAATATCTTGCAGGCACTCAAAGTACCTGGACTCAGTGAAAACATTGTACAAATCCACCAGCTTGTATCCTCTTATACATTGGCATAAAACACGAACCTCCACTTGTGTATGCATGAGGACTACGGTCACTTTAACATATATTGGTGCATACAATACCATCATTATGGCTTTAATGCAAACAATCCTTGAATTCTACTTCGATAGCATGCAAAGGAAAATGTTCTAACGTTAGAATGTTGATTTCTTCATTGCCTTACTAGTACATGGTAAGAAACAAGGCACAGAGAAGTGGAATGGCCTGATCACCCATACACTCCCACACTGCCCACCCCTTGACGCATGCAAAGTAAAGAGGAGGATTTGAGGTGTGGATAGCATAATAAAAAGGCAATTCCAGATCCTTAGTACAGCCTCCATTTTATTCCTAAAGATTTCTGCATACAAATTGGCAATGCTATATAAAGGTAAAGACATTATTGTGTTTGATTTGTCATGGGGATGAACAAATGATTTTCTAAATTTTACATTCGTTCAAATCATGCCATTTTGCAAGTCAATAAACAGTGTTCTCCTACTGTACCAATTTCCCCAGCTTTCTCTACTTTTCTCCCTTAACCTGTCTCTTCTATTATTACTCTCCATCTCTTCCTTTCTCCCGCCCCTCTCTCCTCTTCTTTCCATTACTCCCACCCCCTCTATCTGCCACACTTTCTGTTGCTCCTTCACCCACCACCTCCCTCTTGCTTATCTCCCATGCTCCTCTTGTCCCTACAATTCATTTGAGTTAGTTTGGATGGATCTGATATTTACTCTGTGTCCTCTAAATAGATGTGACCAAATCACTGATGTTGCTCATCTCTACTCATTCTATATAATAATTCGCTAAAATGTGTATAACGCCGCGTCATACGCAGTAGACACTGCTGCGCGTGCTGCAGTTATGCTCAGTAGAGACTGCCCGTGCCGGCTGATACAGAGCTCTCTACAGCGCATGACTGCCCCACGACTGGGTGGTAGTGGCACTGTGGCCCGTGTAATGGGCTCTTCAACTAGTACTTGTTAATGAAAGAAAGGTTTTTTTATGGTAAGGTCTGTTAAATTGTGGAATTCATTGCCCAGGGAGGTAGTTATGGCAGATACAATGGATAAATTAAAGAGAAGATTAGATACATTTCTTTCAAAAGGGAACATACAGAGTTATACTGTTTATCAGTAGGCTGAAAAGGAAGGTCTGATAAAGACTAATTTAATTGATAGCAGGAAAGCTATAACATTCTCAGTTACTGGGATATGAGGAGAAGGTTGAACTTGATGGACTTGTGTCTTTATTCAACCTAATTTAATTTAATGTTACTATGTTTGTTCTCTAAAACATTAATGTTGATTATAATTTGAGTTGCTTATAAAAAACTAATATTAAAGAGATAGTAATGTCAGAAAAAAAGTATTAACTATATGGTAGATACAATTAAAAGAGAATACTTGCACTTATTGGTATCTCTCAAACCGTTATGGTTTGACAGATATAGGAAAATAAATTTCTCTGGTCCCTCCCCTTCCTGCTTGACGAGCTGTAAAGCTGTCAGAAGCAGATTCTGGTCGCGTGACCAGAAGTGGCTCTTCAGCAGTGCTGATATAACAATATCTAAAGATAAATACTTAATTTGGAATGGTCTACAAAGTGTGCCTGGCTTGCAGTCACACTTTGTAGACCGTTCCAATAAAGTATTTATTTCTAAATAGTGTGATTTCAGCTCTGCTGAAGAGCCTCTGTCTGGTCAAATGACTGGAATCTGCAGCTGTCAGCTAGATGGCAGACTTGAGTAAAACAGCCAGGAAAAGGTAACGTTAGCAAGTTATATCTCTCAAACCATAAAGATTAGACTTACATTGATGTTAATCTTTTTTTAATGTCTACAATATTAAATCAACTTAAAATTAACCATTACTAGCCCTTTAATCAGGAAGTCACACTGCTAACAATAAATTTGTATTACTCATACAAACATTTGCATTCCTTATAGAAAATTTACATTTTCTAAAAAAATAGAACAAACCAGCAGTGTTAATGTTTCAAGGCATCTAAAGCTATGCGCATTTAAATGAGCAGATTTTGGACAAAGTACAGATTGTTTTAGAAGAAATGTTGATTGTATTAACAGGATTATTGCCAGAGCTACTGTATGTTCATAAATAAGTAAGGTGCATTTAGTGCTAATACTATTTTGTCCTGTGATACGTGTTATTTAACTATACTTGGTTATGTGTTTCCTACAGGAACCATAAACTTTATGAAATCAATAAATATATGTTACAAGGATTTAAAAATGTAAAGGTATTCTGACTGCTGGGAGGTTATTAATTTAATTTTTTAAATTGTTTGCCCCAGCATCAATTAATGCTATTTTCAATAATATTCTCTGTGGGAGAGTATGAGTCACAGACTACTCCATGTAAAGTGATAGTAGTGTGACCTGGTGATCATTTAAATAAGCATAATTAACCTTTTGAGTGCCACAGAGGTATGAGTTAGATAGGTAACTATTTTAGCTATATGCTAGTTTGTGACACATTTTTCTCATTCCCTTCTTACGTGATGGAGGTAGAAGGGTTTAAACTGTACTAATTCAAAGTGAGTTCAGAAGGATTTCAAGAAGCCAGAAAGTAAAATACATTTAAATATACTGCTAAGACATTTTAAAATAAAACATTGCTTTTAATCTATACTATCAAATATTTTTCTCTCTAAACCAGGCATGTCAAACTCAAATATGATCGAGGGCAGAATCCTCCTCATTTCAACTTTAAGTATATTCAGCTGTCTACTGGTAGCCACAGAAGGAAACATGCATTATGTGAACCCCCAGCATTGTTCCTCATGTAGCCACAGAACTATTTTACATTGTGTGCTAGTCCAGCCTTATTCCACTAGTAGCTTAAGAACCAAATTGAACTGCCAGACAAGCCAGTCTTTTCTACTGGTGATCACAGAACCAAGTTATATTGTCTGACAGCCTAATCTTATTTCACTTGTAGCCACTGAACCACATTACATAATACACTGTATGCCAACTCAAGCTTGTTTCACTGGTAGCTGCAGGACCACACTATATTGTTTGTCAGCCCAGCATTGTTCCATTGGTATCCACAGAACCACACTTCACTGGTTATTACCACAGCCTTATTCCACTGGTATCTACAGTACCACGCTAGACTGGCTGACACCATGGCCTTGTTCCATTGGTAACCACAGATCCATACTATGCTGTCTTTTACCCCAAAGTGTTATTTTGAAATTTCCCACATATGGTCACCCACACTCATATGTTCCCTCTTTACAATCCACTTGTTTGAGTATTAGCTAATGTCTTTCATTAGGGATGGGAGAAAGTTTTCTCCTCAAAAAAGAAACAGAAGAAAAATGCCATTTTTCGCTAAGTGGTACTTTTTTTTTTTTTTTTTTTTTTTTTTTTAGAAAAGTGCATTTTGTTTTCACTTTTTTCACCTAGATCATTGTAATAAAATCAATTTCTTCCCACCATGAGGAAAGTTTCTCTTCTTTTTCCACAGGCATAGTATGAAAGCGGTGTCAGATTCCCTCAGCAGTGGAGTTGTACCTTAGTTTAGAGAGTCTTGTAGGCAGGAAATCTGTTCTCTGTGTTTGGGGAGTCTGGGGTACTCTGGTGGACAGAAAGATGGTTGACCCAATATACCGCCAAATTATTTGTGACTGACTAGGAGGACACAGACAGCTGTGATCCAAATTCCTGTTACCTCTGTCCTGTGGCAATCTAGGGCTGTAAGAAGATAGCAAAAGAGGTTTACCCCAAATACCCCCAAATTTTGTGTGACTGAGTAGACACAGGCAGCTGTGATCCAATTTCCTTCATAATTTATCCATGTCAGAAGAATCTGGGGGTGTGCAAGGAAGCAAAGAAGAATTACCCCAAATACCCTAGAATTCTGTGTGACTAACTGGGAACACACAGGCAGAGGTGATCCAAGTTTATTCCTGATATGGATGTTATCTCTGTCCTAGTGGAGTGCGGATGTGTGAAAAGGGAGCAAAGGAGGTTTACCCTAACATTTTGTGTGACTGATTAGAAAGACACGGGAAGCCATGATCCAAGTTCCTTCCTGATCTGGCTGTTATCTCCATGCTAGTAGAGTCTGGGGTGTGAGAAGGAAGAGAAGAAGAATTACCATGAATACCCCAAAATGTTGTATGACTGATCTGAAAATTTCACAGACAGCCCTGATCCAAATTCCTTCCTGATCTGGCTGTTTGTCACGACTAAGCCTAGCACAGAAGCCCGAAGTAGGAAGAAGATACTCCCGCAACAAAGGTGATTGGGGCTAGAGGCTAGAGAGCGTCGCTAGGGGGCGACACTAGAGTACGTAGGCCAACCGTAGGGGGGTGTGCTGCGGCCTAAGCTGTCTAAAGGTGCTAGCCGCAAGGCTAGATAGCCCCCTTTGGTTGAGCCTCCGGGGACTCAGGATACCCCACTACGGTTGGACTATACCCCAATCACCTCAGGGAGGAACTGACTCCAAGAAGCTGGATAAGTAGGGCACAAGCAGGACTAGTCACAGGATACAGGACTGACCAGAGCAGGACAGCAAAGGACACAGGATTGACCAGAGCAGGACAGCAACAGGACACAGGACTGACCAGAGCAGGATACACAGGACTGACTAGAGCAGGATACACAGGATACAGGACTGACCAGAACAGGATACACAGGATACAGGACTGACCAAAGCAGGACAGCAACAGGACACAGGACTGACCAGAGCAGGATACACAGGATACAGGACTGACCACAACAGGATACACAGGATACAGGACTGACCAGAGCAGGATACACTGGATACTGGACTGACCAGGGCAGAACACAGAAGACTGGACTAACCAGAGCAGGACTACACTGGATGCAGGACTGATCAGAGGGGGATAGCAACGGAGAGCGTATTGACCAGAGCAGGGTACTGGAGACAGGATTCTAGGCAGTACAGGGTGAACGAGGCGCAGCTAGACCTGTTCACCGGAAAGGATGCTTAGACAACGCGTCCGTTGCAGGAAGAGGGCGTCTAATATAGTGAGACCCAAACGGCTTCACGTGGAGGACTGCACATGTGCGAGTCCAACCCGGAAGCAGAAGACAACAGGAGCGATGGAAGGAGGACACCGAGAGGAATCGGCACGGCGGTGACACTGTTATGTCTGTCCTAGGGGAATCTTGGGGTGTGAGAAGGGAGCAAAAGAAGAATTACCCCAAATCACCAACATTCTGTGTAACTGATTGGGAACACAAAGGCAAAGGTTATCCAAGTTTCCTTTTTATCTGGCTGTTATCACTGTCCTAGGGGGGTGTCTGAGTAAAGAACAGGGAGTGTGTTTTTTTATTGACAGTGATAAGGATAGACGGACAGTTAATTAAAAACAAAATAAAAAAAAATGATAGGTGACAGAGACAGGGTCCCTGACATGCACTATGACTGACTTTATCTTCTTAAAATCAGTCATCTTTATTAGACAATTAAAAAAGTCATACCTGCTTTTCAGATGTCTCCAAAAAATACAACTTAATTTACAGAGTAAATCAATGACATTACTGTTAACAACTTGCTGTCTACCCACTCTGTAAGTTAAGCTGTATTTTTTGGAGACATCTGAAAAGCAGGTATAACTTTTTTAATTGTCTAATAAAGATGACTGATTTTAAGAAGATGAAGTGAATCAATCTATCTCCTTTGAATTCAAACATCGTAAATGGTGCATTTACAAGTATATATTTGATGTGTTGCGAGGCAAAGGGAAGCCTTTATATTTGCACTTTTTTTGATGTTTTGGATGATCTCCGTTGTCTGGTGTATTCATGGGAAGAGAGAGAGCCCTTATCATATGTCGTGTACAGTGAACGGAGCCGCTGAATTTGTGTCTAAGTATGCACTATGACTGAGGCAGACTGATACTAGACAAAATAGACTAGTTTTTAGAGGGCCAAGGCAAGACATCACACACAGTCAATTTTATTGTGTACTTTACAGTAAAAACACAGTAGATGAGTAATGTCCTATAAACACGCACATAAAGGGACGGGAAATTGATTAGGAGCAGTGCAGGGACATGTGAGTAAAGTGGTAGTCCAAAAACTGACTGCAGCAATGGTTGCTATAGCATGTGCAATAAATGGTGATGATCCCTCTCCTCATGATGAGGACATAGTTTGTCATCAAAAGGTCCACCACCAGCACCAGTACTAATAATAAAGCATCTAAAACACTGAATATAACAATGAGTCTCATTCCAGTGTTGATGACACAGTGCAAGTAGGTATAACAGCTCAACCAACTGATGCATCTGACAGTGAGGCAAACAAACACAAAAAATCTGTTGTGAAAGTAATAGCAAACATTATGAAAATCACTCAAAGGGGAAAAGTAAAAAGAATTGCTTGAGATCTCTTAATGCCTAGAAGAATATAAAAGTAGTGGGGAAGAAGTGGGGGTAATGCTGAGGATGATGATAATGTAGAGTAAATCTAGAATATATCACTCCAGCAGCCTTCTCTTCTTCAGATACAGATGAAGTTGAGAGTGAGAGATGATGACATGGCCAGAAAGTTAGCTGAAAGGCAAGGGCTCAGTATTTCACTACTGAAAAGGAGTAATTTGCCTGTCTAGAAATTGTCTGAGAAAACAGTTGACAAGTCTGACACTGGACAAGTAACAATGCCAAAAAATACACAGTCATCCTGTTAATCATCAGCAGCAGTATCAAGCTCCAATTAGCCACACACACTGCTAGTTTTGAGTAACCAGCAACAGCACAGGTTATCAACATACACAACCTTAGCTATTGCAGTGACATATAGCTTCAGTAGTACAGAAAGCAGGGTAAATCTTAGCTCACTGTGTAATGTACACGACTATATTGTTTGATCAAAGCAGTCAACATTAAATCTGCTATCTCAGATAAAATGAGTTAGGTACTAGTGGTGCCTAGATCAGTCAATATATATTTGTAAGCATATGGAAACAAAAGCCATATGATGCAGATAATACTAAGTAATAAAACACAGCCATACCAATATACACATAAGTGTCTATGTGGAGGAAAAGAGGAGACATATAATAAATGTTGCTGTCTGTAAGCAGGGGGAAAGCAGGGTCACATGTAGGCATCTCCCTATGAGATCCCACTTGAAGCACAACCACTATTCTGATTGGGAGACATACCATCAACATGATAGAGGTGCCACAGCCAGCAGCAGCAGAAGCTCCTGGGGATCTGTGCTGGGTACATAGTAAAAGTGCTGCTGATGTGTCAGAGAGTGTTTCAAGAGTTTCTGTATAACTGAGGTTGTTTTTTGAGTCAACAAGAGTGACCAAACATGCCACCGCCACCACCACGACCTCAACAAGTTATGTTAATAATAAAGTAATAAAGTTACACAGTTCTTCCGCTATGTACTGTCATCCCAAACACTTAAAAGGAAGTCTAAACCTTCACAAAAATAATGCATAGAAAACTTGCTAAAATATTGATGGTTGATATGCTGCCCATTTCATTTGTTGAAAACAGAGGCTTTAAAGAACTGATATCATGTGTTGCACCCTGTTGGAATATCCCAAGCCATAGTTATTTTTCAAGGATGGTTATGCAGTGTTACTTAAGCAGGAAGTTAGTCTTGTGGGCAAAGGACAAAGGCACTCAGCCTGCTAATAATTTTTTCAAGGCATATGTTACTGTAGGGCTCACAACTTTCACTTTCAGTTATTTATTTCACAATTTAAGCTCTCAGAAGAAGTAATATTGTAGTGGAAAATCTTGTAGTCATAGAAAACATAGGCGATAAATGGTATCGTTCTTGAGGGAAATTTATTGCCAGTGGTGGAAAGGTGAACATTTTTGAACAAAAAAGTGAGAAATTGTTTTTTTTCCATGAAAGGAGAGCAAATATATATATATATATATATATATATATATATATAGATAGATATAGATATATGATAGTCATTCCTGTTCTACTGTCCATTGGTAGTCATATAAACACAAACACATTTGTATTCAAAAGTTTGGGTGCAAATGGTCAAATTATATGCCTTGTTGATTTTGTAAGTTGAACCTCTGCAGCGAACAAACTTAAACTTGAAATATTTCAAATACTGAAAATAAAAAACAGAAAAAGTGACATGAGCAAAAGTTTGGGCACCCTATCAGTCAGTACTTAGTAACATCCCTTTTAGCACAATTCACAGGCTACAAATATTTATTGTAGCCATCTAATAGTCTTTCTGTTCTTGCTTTAGGAATTTTTTCCCCACTCTTCCTTGCAGAATGCTTCTAGTTCAGAAATATGCTTAGGTCATCTTGTATGCACTGCATGTTTGCGATCCACCCACAGTTTTTTAATCATATTCAAGTCTGGGGACTGCGAAGGCCATTCCAAAAACTTAAGCTTTTGTTTCTTGAAGTAGTTCATAGTTGATTTTGACGGATGTTTTGGATCATTGTCTTGTGTAATATCTAACCTCCAAAATGCCTCTGGCTTATCTAAGTGTTGTGTTGCATACTTCAGACATTGACTTTTGTAATAAAATACCAGGTGAGGTTTCCTTCTGATGACTCTTCCATGCAAATTATGTTTGTACAAGCAATGCTGCACAGTAGACTGGTGCGCCGCTACTCACACGCCAGCTAAGTTTTCTTGCAGGCTGTTTACAATAATATGGGGGTTTTGATTTACAATCCTGACCAGTCTATGAGCATTTCTATGTTTATTTGTGTAAATATGTAACCCTTTACAGCAAACTTTCCAGGATATACTTGAAAATGAGAGAAATCTCAATCTATTCTTCCTGGAGAATAACAGAATTACACATACACGACACCAAAGCCTTATTCCACTGTCCACTGGTGGTAATCATATAATCACACATATACTGTTTGGTACTAAAGCCTTGTTCCACTGGTAACTACATAATCATACATACACTGTTTGCTTCCTCAGCATTGTTCCACTGTCCACTGGTAGTCATAGAACCACACATACATTGTCTGTTTCCCCAACCTTATTACACGGTCCAATGGTTGTCACAGATTAACATGTACACAATCTGACACCTCAGATTTATTCTGGGTATAGACACGAAAACATTTGTACACTGACAGCCATCACAGCCCATTCCCACTGTCCACTGTAGTCACCAAATCACACATACCCTATCCACTGGTAGCCACAAAACCATGTATATATATATATTGTCTGCTTTCCAAGCCATGTTCCACTGGTAGCCAATGAACCAAACATATACTGTCTGTTTCCTCAGCCTTGTTACACTGACTTTTTTTGTAGTCACAGACACACATTTACAGTGTTTGACACTTAAGCTTGTTCTACTGTCAGAGAAACATGCATACATTGTCTGACACCCAGCCTTGCATTGGATTAACCCAATTTATGCTGCAGTAGCCAGCAACACATTGCAAACCAATACATTGCTGACCTCTCTAGCTGAGAGAGCAGGTGAGTCTCTGTTATCTGCATCTCATAAATGTGAAGATATATAATGTGATGAGATGCAGAGGAGAGGGAGACCTGCAGACACAGTCCATGTGTGATAGTGCACGGGGAAAGGGAAAGCTTCAGATCTGCATTGGAGGGGAGAAGGTAGATCTGCATGAACCCCTTGAATTCTAGAGAGATCTCCAGTATGTTTCTCTGCAATGTATTGCAGACTGCTAGCATCCAAGGCTCCTTCATTGCAGCCCTGAAAGGGGGAGCTCTGGCCAAGTACATAGCCTATTCATCATAGCTTCAGGAGTTTCAGTGAAATGTATGCTGAATACTAAGTAGATTGTTCCCTATAAATGTTTAAATTGATAAAATGGATCTCAATTTACTTTATTCTCATAAATTGTATTTACTGTTTGTCCTCTGGGTGCCAGAGGGGGTAAGCAATGCACTGTGAAGCAATGTGTTGCTCACCCCACAGGGTCTTGAAGGGTTAAGAAATGATGGGCCATATGCAAAAAGGAAAGATGAAAAATTGTGGCACAGACCATGAATTTAAATTGACCCCTCTAACAATTAAGTGGTTAAAAGATCAGTTTACATCAAAGGGCATGTTTATTTTTTGTGTATTGTGCAATTGTTTTGCTGAAGAATTGCTCCTCTTTTCTTTATTGCATAAGGGCCACTATCTCTGGGAACCTAAATCAATGAGCCATGTGAAGCAATGATTTGCATTCTTATTATTGTACGCACAAAGACAAAATCAGTTCTGGAGCAAACCAACTGCACCTTAAGTGACAAAAAAAAAACCATTGATATAAATGGAGTTAATAAACTGCATGAAATTTATCAAAGTGTGGGAAAAGCGGAGAACCAAATATGTTGCTCTTTGCTAAAACATTTCCATGTTCATTGATGGCACCTTCAGGCGGCTCTAGGACGCAAGCTTTAAAGGGATAGTAATACTTAAAATGTAAAAAAAAATATGTTGTAGAGTTTATTCCCCTGAGTAAAACAAGAGTACTCCCACTGTTGAACGGTGTTTCATTCAAAAGTTATTAATTTTCAAAGTTGAATTTTTTAGGTGCAATATCACAGTGGCCTGAAATTGTACAGTGGCGCTGTTGCTACACCATCCTATGGAGATTTATGGTCAACTGACCAGAGCTGTCCATAGGATCGTGTAGCAACAGTGCCACTGTACAATTTCAGGCCACTGTGATATTGCACCTAAAAAAATTAAACTTTGAAAATTAATAACTTTTGAATGAAACACCTTTCAGCAATGGGAGTACCTTTGTTTTACTCGGGGGGATAAACTCTACAACATATTTTTTTTTACATTTTAAGTATTACTATCCCTTTAAAGACACTTTGGCTAATATTTTTAGAAGAAAACTGGAGTTATTCTGGAGTAAATCAAGTGGACTATAGGGGCAAATAAAATTCCCTGCAAAACTGGGCTATTAACCTCTTAAATACTATAAGGGTTAAAAAGCTGTGTTCAAGTGCATGGGAATTTAGGAATCTTAATATTTCACTTAAGGTGCAGTTGGTTTACTCCAGAATAACCCTTGTTTTTATAAAAATGGGTCTAGATTTCTTTTTCAGACATAAGAATGAAGTCTGAATACACAATACATGACAGGTTATACACTCATGCAAATTGTTTTTTCATTTAAATACTTATCAGAATTGCCTATAAAATGAATTCCCTAGGCTCCAGCAGAGTCTCTTTGTAGTTGGCTGAGTGGTACAAGATCTACTGCATTACATTTTGGATGCTCATTGACTTTTTACTCTTTAGCCGAAGATGGCTAAGTCTATTGAATGTATGGTTTAAGCCTCTGAGTACCAAAGGGGTGCACAACTCATTTCATGCAATGAATTGCACAGGCCCCTGGTACCCAAAGGACCCAAAATACATATATGGTGTGGGATAATATGGCATAAATTCATTATCACAGTGCAGAGTATTAAACTTGGTCATCATTTTTTTCTCCCAGATTTTTCTTTCTCTCTTGTGTCCTAAAATGTCCCATCAGTACAGACACCTGAAATATTTAGTACTGTGGCCAGTTTTGCAAAAATGTTGACCTATTGAAGTGTCTCTTTTGTTCACACTGGACCTATGAGAATTCATGTGTTTTCTTAGGGTTTGTCTTGTCTCAACTACATAAACCATAGTCCTGTGCTGAGACATTTCACACACACAAACACACATATTGAGGTAGCAAGCATTATATGAGTTACAGGAGAATGTAGAGGCACATAGATGGATGAAAAATCTAATACTGCAAAATTATGAAATATGTAGAGGCACGTAGATGGATGAAAAATCTAATACTGCAAAATTATGAAATATGTTTATAAAACTTATGATTTGTATTCTAATGGCTTATGTGTCCCTAATAGTGTTGAGCGAGCATGCTCGGCCGATGCTCGGATCGGCTCGAGCATCGCTCTGCTCGGCACATGGCGGTACTCGTACGAGTACCGCCATGTGCTCGCCCGGCATGTTCGGGTGGCAGGGATCTGTGCCGAAGGAGGCACAGATCTGAAGACGCTCCGCTGGACCACCAGGGACTGGAGGTAGGGGGCATTGCGGAGATGAAGGGGGCATTGCGGAGATGAAGGGGGCATAGCGGAGATGAAGGGGGACATTGTGGAAGAGGGGCATAGCGGAGATGAAGGGGGACATTGTGGAAGACGGGCATAGCGGAGATGAAGGGGGACATTGTGGAAGAGGGGCATAGAGGAGATGAAGGGGGACATTGTGGAAGACGGGCATAGCGGAGATGAAGGGGGACATTGTGGAAGACGGGCATAGCGGAGATGAAGGGGGACATTGTGGAAGACGGGCATAGCGGAGATGAAGGGGGACATTGTGGAAGAGGGGCATAGAGGAGATGAAGGGGGACATTGTGGAAGACGGGCATAGCGGAGATGAAGGGGGACATTGTGGAAGACGGGCATAGCGGAGATGAAGGGGGACATTGTGGAAGACGGGCATAGCGGAGATGAAGGGGGACATTGTGGAAGAGGGGCATAGAGGAGATGAAGGGGGACATTGTGGAAGACGGGCATAGCGGAGATGAAGGGGGACATTGTGGAAGAGGGGCATAGTGGAGATGAAGGGGGACATTGTGGAAGAGGGGCATAGAGGAGATGAAGGGGGACATTGTGGAAGAGGGGCATAGCGGAGATGAAGGGGGACATTGTGGAAGACGGGCATAGAGGAGATGAAGGGGGACATTGCGGAAGACGGGCATAGCGGAGATGAAGGGGGACATTGTGGAAGACGGGCATAGCGGAGATGAAGGGGGACATTGTGGAAGACGGGCATAGCGGAGATGAAGGGGGACATTGTGGAAGACGGGCATAGCGGAGATGAAGGGGGACATTGTGGAAGACGGGCATAGCGGAGATGAAGGGGGACATTGTGGAAGACGGGCATAGCGGAGATGAAGGGGGACATTGTGGAAGAGGGGCATAGCGGAGATGAAGGGGGACATTGTGGAAGAGGGGCATAGAGGAGATGAAGGGGGACATTGTGGAGATGAAGGGGGGCATTGACCAGGCACCCTCCCCTCATCAGAGCAGGGGGTGCCTGGTGTAATGCTCGTGTCGCCCCATTCAATTCAATGGGGCTCGGGTGCTCGGCCGAGCACTCGAGCCTCAGGGGGTGCTCGGTCAGAGCACCCGAGCACCCGAGCATCGGGGTGCTCGCTCAACACTAGTCCCTAACTGTTATTAGTGCTTGAGGGGACAATAGCCAGCTCTGCTAAGGTACATTTCTCTCAGCAAATCTCATAGCAAGTAATGATTGAAAAAAGGGTGGTTGATATATGAAAATACAGTTTATTAAAAAACACAATGTACCATTAAAAATAGCTGAACGTGTTTCAGAAATCTGCATTATTTCATCAGTAGCTAAATTAAGCAAATGCTTTGCTATGAGATTTGCAGAGAGAAGTGTATCTTAGCCGGGCGGGATATTGTCCCTGCAAGCACTAATACTGGCTAAGGACACATAAGATGGCAGAATACAAAATGTAAGATTTACAGCTTTATATTTTATAATTTTACAGTATTAAACTGTTCATTCATCTATGCACCACTACTTGTTTCTGGTTGTCTCTTTGAGGGATCTAGAAGATTAGTCCCTTCTCTCTTCCTGCGGAGCAGCTGTCTGGTGAATGTCCACTGAACAGAGGCAGTGTGTATCCTCCAGTTGTCCTTCTGCCTGTTGTTAAATATTGTGAGTACCCCAGTGCTCTGGTAGAGACTTTTCCACACTAATTGCACAATGTACACTATGAGCACCCTTCTTTGTTTCATGTTTCCCTTACACAAGAAAATTTGCCCTTGATGTTGGGGTATAGGTGGGAATATTGTATGGGCACCTTATCTATGGTACATATGTGTGCATTATAAGTCCAGTGTGAATAACAAAAAAGACAACCAAGTGGATCAAAATTTTTGCAAAACTGGATCTCAAGGTGACTGTACTAATGAGAAATTTTATGACATATTCTATATTATAAAAGGCTAGATGTATGTTTGTCCGATACAGTCATGCACAGTAGAGACTGCCAATGCAGTCATGCGCAAGTAGAGCCTGCCCGAACACATAGAATGCTGGCCCGTGTACACAGGCTTTTGCAGTCATGCGCAGAAGAGACTGCCGATGCAGTCATGCGCAGTAGAGGCTGCCCGAATGCATAGAATGTTGGCCCATGTACATGGGCTTTTACACTAGTAGAGAAATAAAGATCTGGGAATATAAACTGATGATCAAGTTTAATACGGCCTAAACCGTTATAAAGAATTTATGCCACATTATCCCACACCAGAAAAATATTTTGGGTCCTTTGGGTACCAGGGGGCTGTGCAATTCATTGCAAGCAATGATTTGCACACATCTATGCTTCTTGGAGGGTTAACCCATACATTTTATAGACTTAGCCATCTTTGGCTAAAGAGTAAAATTCACTGAGCATCAAAAAAAGGTAATACGTCTTCTACCACTTACTCAACTACAAAGATACTCTATTGGAGCCTAGGGAATTAATCTTATAGACAATGCTGATAAGAAATTCCCTGCCAGAGGTATGTAATTGTTTAAAACATTAGCATGAGTGAATAACATGTCATGTATTGTATATTCAGCCTTCATTCTTATTATGAAGAAGAGACCTAGGGCTCGATTCAATTACCTCTGTAGTTTTTAGTCACAGTTTGGTATTTTATTACCTGTGCTGTGAAACTGCTGACAACTAAAATTGCACAATGGGCTCTAAATTAGCTTCTTCTGAAAACAATGAAAAATCAGATGAATTTGCAATTCAATTACATATGGTGGTTAGTAACACGTGTGAAGGACTCGCAATGTGTTGTACTCAAAGGGTTAAGTCTTCTCCTCTAAGTTTCTTTCTTCTATCATTCTTTCTTCTTCTTTCTTCTTCTATAAAGTTTGTTCTATCTGTATAAAATAAGAATAATAAATTAAATCCAATTCCCCCATAAACTCTTTCCACTGCCGCTGCCGGTAACTTTCCACGTTCCATGCCCTGCATAATCCCACATCCCAGCCAATGTGAGCAAGGGAACATATAAAATCCAGTCTCTGTTCAAATTTCTCTCTGTTTGGCTTAGGCAATCACCCAAAAGGTACAGCAATGGGAAATTTTTTTTTCTTCTGCTGGTGGCGGCAGGGGAAAGTTTTTGGGGGCATTTGATTTCATTTATTATTCTTATGTTATAGAGACAGAATAAACTTTACAGAAGAAGAAATAAACTTAGAAAAGAAGACTTTAAGGGATAGTAATGTTTCATAATAAAAGCAGCTCTAATTAATCATCATAGAATTTGTACTTTGGATAGTGTTATTTCAATACTGTCAGAGTTGTAGTTCAAGAGTAATTCAATGACAAAGTATCCCCCTCCCACCCCTTTTACTGATGTAACACTGTTCAGCCAGATCAGAAGGGAGGTGCCCAGGTAGACTGCAGATCGGGACAATCTTCAATTAAGATAAGGGAAAGACCTGAAAAACTTCCCCCCCTTTTCCAGACGTCAGCATGTAGCCAGGGCCAGATTTACATCTCAGGAGCCTGTAGGCACAGAAATCTAAAGCGCCCCCCCATTGCCCATCTCCACTGGACACCTCCACAATGCTCCTAATCTCCACATTGCCCCCATAATCTCCATATTGTCCTCACATTGTCTCATCAGCTCCAACTTGCCCCCATCAGCTCCACATTTCCCCCGCCATCTCCATATTGTCCTCACATTGCCCCCCCATCAGCTCCAACTTGCCCCCCATCAGCTCCATGCTACCTCACATTGCCCTCCATCAGCTCCACATTGCCCCCACCATTTCCAAATTGCCTCCCCCATCAGATCCATGCTACCCACACATTGCCCTCCATCAGCTCCACATTGCCCCCACCATCTCCAAATTGCCCCCCCATCAGCTCCAACTTGCCCCCCATCAGCTCCATGCTACCCTCACATTGCCCTCCATCAGCTCAACATTGCCCCCACCATCTCCAAATTGCCCCCCATCAGCTCCAAATTGACCCCCATCTCCATGTTGCCTGCCCATCAGCTCCAACTTGTCCCCATCAGCCCCAAATTGCCCTCACAATGCCCCCCTTCGGGTCCAACTTGCCCCCACCATCTCCATGTTGCCCTCACATTGCCTGCCTCCCTCCCATTGTACGTTTCCTACCTCCTTGGTAGGAGATCTGTTGTCTGTGCCTCCTTTGGTACAGTCAGTCCTGTAGTTGCTGATGCTCCCGTGCGGTCTATTCAGGAATGCAGAGTGCTGGGAGGTCTATTCAGGAATGCAGAGCCGACGAGGGAGTTTCAGCAACTACGGGACTGACTGTACCAAAGGAGGCACAGACAACAGATCTCCTACCAAGGAGGTGCAATGTGAGGGCAACATGGAGTGGGAGCGGTGGCCATTTTTTTTTTTTTTTTTTTTTTATCTTTTCAAAGAATAAAAAAAAAAGTATCCCTTTGGCAGGTACCCCTCAGTGGCGTGCGCCTGTAGGCAGGTGCCTACTTTGCCTTATGGCAAATCCGGCCCTGCATGTAGCTGAAGTCAGGAGATCCCGGTCCCTCACCAGCCGGCGGTTCTTCAGCATACTTTGTAGACCGTTCCAGTGATGTATCTGTTTTTCCATAGCTCTCATTCAGCTCTGCTGAAGAGCCGCTGAGTCGGCCGACACAGATCCACTGCTGACAGCTTTATAGCTCTACATGAACTGTACTTAGGCACATTTACATGAACTGTACTTAGGCAAGTATTACGCAATTTAATATCCACTTATTCCCATATGTATACATTAAAATGATAATTTCTTAAATGGGTGAATTTCCCCATTACCAAAGCACAAATATAGCATTTCCTTGGAAAAAAAAGCTCAGATTTGTTAAAGACAGCACACCTCTGATGGAGTTACCTGGGCCTGCCTACATAATGTCTGGTAGAGGTGAAGACGTATGCAAATCCCTATTTATTCAAATGGGTCTTTGTTACTTAGAAAGATCTCTTTACCATCCAAGAACTTAACCGTTTGAGTGCCAGAAGGGTATTCAATGCATTGCGTTGCAACATGTCAGATATTCTCAGGTACTCCAAGGATTAAAAGGCATTTTTAAAGAAATGTATATTTTCACCCCCACACACACACGGTACATTTGGTTTGCTCCATAATTGCTCCACTTTATCTTGGTGGGTTTGGGCCTTTGATTCTTGTTTCTTTGGGCCATATGTAAAAATGTAAAGTAGCATAATTCTGGGGAAAACCAACTGTACTATAATAAACAAATATACTTCCCCAGTATATGTGTGAATATTAACCCCAGTGTCTTCAATGAGAATTCCCTTTAAAACTGGACTTTTTCCACTTTGATCAATTTTTCTTGCCATTGAGATCCATGATAATAATGTATTCCTTCCACAGATAAAGAGTTTACACCATTTAGACCCACAGTGCTAACCTTTCAGTATAAACAGGGGGTGATGGTTTGCTGCATGCTGTCAGTCTGCGTCTGAGAGAGCTGCTGAAAGTTTTAGTTGACTGAATCTCAGTCTCCATGTTTTACACAGATAAACATAATACATCACACAATCAAGACAAACAGACAGCAGGCACAACTTGACATATTGTGTTATACGTCTTCATCCATACAGACAAAAATAAGAGGAACAACCATACATTGTGGTGTGGTAGAATCTGGTGCTGCACTTGCTGCTGTGTGCTTTATCCTTTAAGTAGATAAGATCCTGTGTGCTTTATCCTTGTAAGTAGTTGATTCTTTAACTAACATGTCTATCCTGTATTTAGTGTAAAAATTAACAGAGCAGGCCTTGAGAGAGAAAGCGAAAACAATTAAACCATTAAATGCATTGAGAGATTCATTATTGCTTGAGAGTTATAGATATGTATATTTGTATTGTAAATGCTATCCAGAACATACTTGAACATTAGAGTAATCTCAATGTATTATTCCTGTTAAAACATGTTTTTAAATAAATATAATAACACTTCTGAATTTGTGCCACGGTGGGAGCAACAGCAATCTGAAGATTTTGTGAAACCGTGTAAAGAAATCCTTATAAATGGAGTGAAAGATTGCTTTGTGGAGCATGAGAGAGAGCAATGTAGGGGACAAAACAACTAGTAGGCAAAAGGATTATAATGCTCAAGGCATCATCACACATAGAAATGAATGTCTCAGGGATGTCACTCTAGTATTTGGAGTGGTGGTGATAGAGGTGGCACTAGCATATCTATATGGGATTTGCTCCCAGAATATGGGTTGGTAACCAGAACAATGAGCCACTTAAGTACTGGCAAACAAAGCAATATATGTGGACAGCCATCATGAATGCTAAATAAGAAACCCTTAACTGCCCACCAGCAAGTGAGCAGTTAGAGTAGGATTTCAATGTATCTGGTTATATCATTAAATACAGTAAGTTACATCTATCCAGCAGTAGTGTTGGAAGACAGATTAAAAAATATTCCGCATCTAATACCATATGAGTATGTAGCAGAAGTGGAAAAAAGACAGAGAAACAAACAGCAAATACAGTCATAGAAACAGCACTGATGAAGAGAAGGAGAAGTTTTCACAGTTGCCACCATCTACAACAATTGGAACCAGTGCTATGAATGTTTGACAAAAATGCAATGTATCTAATCATCATAATATTTCTCCTCCTTTACTTCCCCTGAATCCTTGGGAATATTTTTACTTGGGGGCAGGGATTGCGCAATTATCAAAAACTGATATTCCCACAGTACGTGAAACAGTTGTGAAGAAGAGAAAGGAAGGATCATACCCTGACATGCCTGCTAAGCACATTAAACATCAGAACCCACAGGTTTATGTTGGCAATATTAAATTGTTCCCCAAAAGTCAGGTACTGTTTCTGTCACTGGGACTCTTGTACATCCCTAGCAGCAGCCACAATGACTTGCCCCAAAATCCTACGTTGAAATACCTGGTAACGTAGGAAACTAATAGGATACAGTATATACATGAACATCCACCTTATATAAAATGCACAGCTCTTTGCTTAGAATGTAAATTATATATATTCATTGTTTGTTAATGAGCATGATCCATGGGGAATCAGTCACTCATCACCACCACCAATCACTCGTCGGTTTTCAGTCCACCATCCTACCACTACCAGGAACAAAACCTTTTCAAGGCTTACCTTGCTGCAGGCTCATACTACAAACAATATATATTTATATATAAATATACATTTATTGCAAGTGTGAAACTAGTTGCTTAAAATGGAGGTCTACCAGCCTCAGGACATTTATTTCAAGGCTTTCTTTCTGAGGGACTCAGCCTGGTCACAATGCATTTCATTTCTTGCAAGAATGCAAACACCTGCTAATAATTTTTACTTTCAACTGTGTGTTTCTCCATTTCAGCACTCAGGATCCATATAAAGCATAGGTGGAAATGACCAAGTTTTCAAGGGAATGTCATAGACAGTAGCAAAAAGGTGGACATTTTCATGATTTCACTGATATTTTTTAAAACATGTTTCATTGACATTAATTTTGACCATGACACCTTTTAACCCCTTCATGACCATTGACATGCCAGGACCGTCACGGCGGTCTGGCACTTAAGGACCAGTGACAGTCCTGGCACGTCATGGAGTTCAGGGTTTCCGGAGCAGCTGCACTCTACTCCAGCCCTGAACCGAAAGAACAAATTTAAAGAAAAATCCCCGTGGTCATCAAGTTCCGGCCACATGTGCGCGCGCCGGTCCTTAAGGGGTTAAAGACCACTGGTGTGCACATCCCTCTGGTACTTAAAGGGGTTAAGATAATATCTTTGAAATAATTTCTCATAATATAAACCAATAAAGTAATTGTCTTCATCTCTTTGAAAACATATTCTGGTGTTAATAAAGTGATTTACAGACCATTTTATGTTTTGAACATACAAACCTACAGCACAAAGTTGAAATAAAATAAATAAATTGCCTAGTTTTGAGGAGTAATCAGTTTTATTAAAATATGAACAATGATTGTATTTCTGCAAAATATTTCTATGATACATGGAAAGGAAATGGTATTCCTTATATTAAAAAGTAAATAAAGATGTACTCTTACACACATCTTCTATACAGTACAACCACAATGAGATTGAATGAGATAGTAATAACCATACCTGGGAACTCTCTGGATCTACCCCAGACAGTCCGGTATTCAGACTGAATTACTGGGACTCCAGGAACAGATTCTGATGCTCCTGCAGCGATGAGTTTCTTCTCCTTCCTATTCTGTTCTTCCCACATCCTGACCACTTATCCCTCCTTCCCACCCAGCTCTGTTTACTTCCTGTCCACTTTATGACACAAATATATGTAAGCCCCATACACCCAGTCAAGTCCCGCCCCATTTATGATGAGTATCTCATCATTGACATGAGCAAGTTCCCAGGTATGGTAATAACCATTTGTTTTGACTTTACATATTATGCAAGTGCAAGTACATTTTTTGTCACTCATTTTTCTATAGTCCCTGACATTGAGATCCCTGTATCTGTTTCCATACTGTCAAAGAAGGTATATTGTTACAATGCTGGTCATTCAGCAAAAAACTCTCTGTAAACAATGATGAACAGGCCTGACTGCTAGATACATAAAATGGAAAAATAAATAAATTGGTAACAAATACAAATAAAAAATGTTAACTTGCACTTGCAGAATAAGTAATTTAGAATAAATCACTAGGCCTTGAATATGATATTCCAATATGGGTAAGATATTTGAATCTAAAATTGCAACATGCCCCAAAGTTCAGAGATTCTGGAAAATATAGAAACAAACATAAGTTTTTACAGCAGAAAAGAGCCATCTGATCAATCCAGTATGCTATATCCCCTATCTAATTAAAATACACAGTCTTACATACTTAGACTTATGTATATCTCAGGAAGTTTTGAATTTCCTAACAATATTAGTCTTTATAACCACTGTTGGAAAGCTGTTCCATTATTCTTTCACCCTTTCCATAATGTAGTATTTACACACATTACTTCTGAATCTTTCACCCTCCAACTTAAGATCATGACCTCTTCTTGTATTCATCTTTTTCTGAAAAAAATGCTTCCCTCCTCAACTATATTAACTCCTTTAATATATTTAGAGGTTTCTATCTTATCACCCTTTTCCTTCCTTTCTTTCAAGCTGCATATATTAAGTTATTTGAGTCTATCATGATACCCAGTGTCATGTGACCTTGCACCATTTTGAGGGCTATTATTTAAACTGCCCCCAATTTATTGTCCTTCTGGTGATGCGGTATGCAGACAATGCTCCAGGGGGCTATGCATTAAAGTGTGATAAAGAGATGATAAAGTGGAGATGATTTATCTAGTGTTATAATCTAAGTTCTATATTATTCTATGCAACCTATGCACTAAGATCACAAGATAGGGATGTTTTAGTGTATATGCCCTGAAGGTAACATTGGAAATGGAGAGTTCCATTTTATCACCTCTTACCAAGGATCTCTAGAGGATATCAGTAGTACTTCTCTTATCTCTGTTAATGTCTATCCTTATACAATCAAGAGCCCAGTTTGCCTTTCCCTCAAATATACTGCATTGCTTGCCTACTAACATGTCACCTGAAATAATAACTTTCAAGTCCTTTTCCATTAAACCTGTATTCCACCACTGGCTTTTTGAGTTCTAAATGCATTATCTTGCACATTTCAGCAATAGATTTTTTAATCCCATTCTCATGTCCATTGCTCAAGTTTTCCTCAGTTCGCATGCATTTGGTTTATCCTTCCTGGAAAGACAACTCTGATGCAGATTTTATATTGCCCTGTTAAGTACATCTAACCACAGTAATATTACTAAAAAATATTTTGAAGAGAACAGGCTCTAGCACTATACTCCACTAGCAACCCAGCCTTCATGTGAAAAAATTACATTGATTATGAAATTTTTTTCCTGTTGAGCCAATTATTTATCTGATTAATTAACTTTTAGCTTAGTCCCAAACTATGCATCTTATGAATCAGCATCCTATGTGGTACAGTGTCAAAAATGTTTACTAAACCCAAATAAGTTACATCTACTGCTATTGCTATGTCTGTCACTTGAGTAACCTAAACTCAGCTAGATTTGTTTGACAAGATCTTCTTGTTGTAAATAAATGCAGCCATGTATCTTGCATGTCATTATACTTCAGATATGCAACATGTCTTCCTTTATATATCATTTCTTTTAATTTACCAACTACTGATTTCATACATATAGTCCTGTAATTGCCCTCCCTTTGTGTAGTAGCAGAACAATGAAAATGTTCCAGTCATCCAGAAGCCCTCCAGTCAACAGAGACAGGTTGAAAGGCTAAGCTAGAGGTGATTCAAGAACATACTTAAGCTCTTTTAACATTCTTAGATTAATCTCATCTTTACCAACTGATTTACCTACTTTCAGTTTTGATAACATCAGTAACTCCTCATACTCTACTTTATGGGGAGGTCCCCCTTCTTCACAGATTTCTGTAAAAACTAAGCAGAAGTTATTAGTCAGCTCTTTTCTTCTTTCTCGTCACATAGCTATCATTTTCTGCCTACAATTTTATTATACCTCCTTTACTATTTCTCTTTTCACTAATATACCTAAAGAAAGTGTTGTTGCCATTTTTGTAGAGCAAAACTGCATTAACTGTCTCTGTTAGCCTACATATGTCAATTATGGAACTCAGACAGCAAAATAGTACATCAGATTCTGGCAGCAGGAAAAATCCATATTGCTTCTAAATGGAAATCAGGAGCTATCTTCATATGACAAACAATATACAGAATCAATAACATTTTCATAAATGAAAACCTAGGTAGTATATTTAATGATACACAAGATATTTTCCTGAGAGCCTTATGCAGGACATTAAAGAAGAACAATTCTGAAGCAAACCAAGTTGTCCCCAAGGGACAAAGTAGAACTCCCAAAATTGATTTGAATGAGCTTTTTAACCTCTCAGATGCTAGAGAAGGCTAGACTGACCAGACCTCACCTTTAACCGGGGACAAATAGGAGAAATGCATACTGCAGGACTGCTTTGATTTCAGTGAAGTACTGCAAAATGGCTATTTCCTATGTGTCCCCAGTTAAAGGTGAGATCTGGTAAGCCTACAGAAGGCTCTTTAATCAAATTGTAAATAGACTGTAAACAGGAATCATTACCAGCAACTTCAGTGTTGAGGAGCCCAAAGGCTTGAAGTGTTCCTTCAGCAAAGCCTTGAAGGCAAGGTTAAAGAGATAGTAACATTTAATATATAGCAAAATATATATTGTAGGGTGTTTCTTCTGGAGTAAAACAAGGGCACTTCCATTGCTGTAATGTTTTTTATTCAAAAGTTATTACAGCTCAAATTTGAAATTTTTAGGTGCAGTGTCATAGTTGCTTGAAATTGTACAGTATTGCTGTTGCTATACCATCCTATTTACAGCTCCATATAATGATGTAGAATTGTGAAAAGAAGAAAAAAAGTATTTTTACAGCATTATTTAAACTAATATTAATGGTGAATAACTCTTGTGAAGAACAAGCGACACAAGAGAAGGTGTCCTATAGTTTATAAGCAGTGACAAACATAAAGAAAAGAAAAAAGAAAAAACGAATTCATAGGCACTCATTATTACATCCATTTAAATCATGTTTCCCTTTATTTAGGTAGATAATATGTTTGGTGCATACATAAAATTAATATATAAAATTGTTCCAGACATAACAAAGCAATTAAAATATTTTACTTAAAAAATATTGTATTTTTTATTAAAGGGCAATACTTTCTTTAAATGGATGTAATAATGAATACCTATGAAGTCATTTTTCTTTTTTGCTTTTCTCCATAGGATGGTGTAGCAACAGCACCACTGTACAATTTCAGGCCACTGAGATATTGCAACTAAAAAATTGACATTTGAGCTGTAATAACGTTTGAATAAAACACTTTTCAGAAGTAGGAGTACCCTTGTTTTAATCAGGGAGATAAACCATACAACAATTTTCTTTACATTTTAATTATTACATCCCTTTAAGGGGATGTGGAGCATTTCTGAGACAAACTAACTGCACCATAGGAAGGCTTAAGCCCTGTAAATTCCACAGTAGACTGTATCACATTGGGAAGCCCCATTTAAATTATTGGCATTTTATATTTGTTTCCTTTATGCATGCAGTGCAGTTCAGAAGTATTTGGACAGTGAAACAAAGTTTTTTTATTTTGGCTCTGTACTCCAATGCATTGGATTTTAACTGAAACAGTGACTAATAGGATAAAGTGCAGATTGTCAGAATTAATTTGAGGGTATTTATATCCATAAACCATGAACTATGTAGGAATTCCAGGACTTTTCATAGGCCCTCCACTGACCATGAAAATCTCTTTAGTTCTTCAGCAAGAAGTACCTTCCATTGAGTTTTGAAGCATTTGGTTGGATCTGAGCAGATATGATACTTCTGTGTACTTCAGTATTCATCCTGCTGCTACTATCATCATTCACATCATCAGCAAAAACAAGTGAGTTCCAGTGTCAGCCATCCATGCCCAGGCCATAACACTACCTCCATCATGTTTTACAGATAAGGTAGCATGCTTTTTATCATATGCAGTTATTTTTTTCCACCACACTTTCCTCTTTCCATCATACTCGTACAGGGTTATCGTCATCTCATCTGTTCATAAGACTGTCCCAGAACACTACATGTTTTATTTAGCTTTTAGCAAACATGTCCTTTCTGTTCTTGAAGCTTACCAGTGGTTTGCATTCTGTGGTAAACCCTCTGTCATTATGCTGGTCAAGTAGTCTCTTTATGGTTCTCTTTGACTCTTCAATGCCTATATCCTGCAGAGTGTTCTTGAAATGTTCAAAAGTTGAAAAGGGGGTTTCTTCATAATTAAAAACATTCTTTGGGCATCCACTACAGTGGGGTTTGTTTGATCTACCAGCTTGTTTGCTATGCTGAGCTCTCCTGTGCATTCTTGCTTTAAAATTTATCACACCATTGATTTTGACACACGCAATGTTTTAGCTATGTCTCTGATCAATGTATTCTATTTTTTTCAGCCTTTACTGGCATTGCTAACTCTTTGTTCCAGACAACAGCAACAGACTCCAAATGTAAACTCTAAAACTAGAATCACCTCTACACCTTTTATTAGCTGTTTTGTGAATGAATTAATAACACAAACTTGTCCAAGAAAAATCTGAGCAGCCAATCATCCAATTACTTTTGGTCCCCTAAAATGGAGATACTATGTAATAGGGCTAAAATTTGTACACAATTCATTGTTTATGGATGTAAATAACCTCAAATAAAAGCTAGACAACAACATGAAGGGGCACAAACCACAAATATGAAATAAAATATATGTAATGAATGTAATGTGTACTCACAATTATGATGACTAACCAGCTGGTTATTAATAACTGGTTTAAAATCCACCCTGCTATGGAGAACCACTTCTCATGATGAATAAATGAATTTCGATCCGCTGAAATTAGTGAAAGTATATCCTACTTTATCTATTATTGAATAAAATCAGAGTGCAAATAGCCTAACGCTCAACATGTTTCAAAGCACACTGCTTCTTCTTCAGGAGATCATAGACAAAAAATAATAATAAAACTAAAATAAAATTATAGTGCGGATAAGTAATAAAAATAAAAAAATAATAAAAAAATAAAGGATATACAGTGGATCTAAAAAGTCTACACAGCCCTGTTAAAATGCCAGGTTCTTGTGATGTTAAAGAATGAGACAAAGATAAATCATGTCAGAACGTTTTCCACCTTTAATGTGACCTACAATGTGAACAATTCAATTGCAAAACAAACTGAAATTGTTGAGGGGAAAAATAAAAAACTCACAATAACCTGGTTGCATAGATGTGCACACCCTCTTATAACTGGGGATGTGGCTGTGTTCGGAATTAACCAATCACATTCAATCTCATGTTAAATAGAAGTCATTGCACACCTGCCATCATTTAAAGTGACTCCGATTAATCACAAATAAAGTTCAGCAGTTCTAGTAGGATTTTCCTGACATTTGCTTAGTTGCATCTCAGAGCAAAAGCCATGGTCCACGGAGAGCTTCCAAAGCATCAGAGAGATCTCATTGTTGAAAGATATCAGTCAGGAGAAGGGTACAAAAGAATTTCCAAAGCATTAGATATACCATGAAACACAGTGAAGACAGTCATCATCAAGTGGAGAAAATATGGCACAACAGAGATATTACCAAGAAGTGGACATTCCTCCAAAATTGATGAGAAGAAAACTGGTCAGGGAGGCTTCCAAGAGGCCTACTGCAACATTAAAGGAACTGCAGGAATTTCTGGCAAGTACTGGCTGTGTGCTACATGTGACAACAATCTCCCGTATTCTTCATATGAATGGGCTATGGGGTAGGCTGGTAAGACGGAAGCCTTTTCTTACAAAGAAAAACATCCAAGCCCAGCTGAAGTTTGCAATAACAAACATCAAGTCCCCCAAAAGCATGTGGGAAAATGTGTTGTGGTCTGATGAAACCAAGGTTGAACTTTTTGGCCATAATTCCAAAAGGTATGTTTGCACATCACCCAGAGAACACAATACCCACAGTGAAGCATGGTGGTGGCAGCATCATGCTTTGGGTTGTTTTTCCTCAGCTGGAACCAGGGCCTTAGTCAGGGTGGAGGGAATTATGAACAGTTCCAAATGCCAGGCAATTTTGGCACAAAACCTTCAGGAGTCCATTAGAAATCTGAAGATGAAGAGGAAGTTCACTTTTCAGCACGACAACGACCAAAAGCACACATCCAAATCCACAAAAGCATGGCTTCATCGGAAGAAGAGTAATGTTTTGGAATGGCCCAGCTAGAGCCCAGACCTGAATCCATATTTTCGCACAGACAACAGATGGAAACATCTTTAGCTTTAGGATCCTGAGTGAAGTATCTCCATACTGTGGACTTCATGGATTGAGGGATTCCTGAGGTCCTGCTACTACTACTACTGGGGCTAGATGTTGATGCAATTCTACTGCTACTACTGCCAGATGTCAAAGGTGCAGCACTTCCAGCAGCAGAGGCGCTCGCCATATCTAACATTGTGGATGTCAATACCCTGTGTTGTTGTTGTTGCTGTTGCTGGGTACACCCTGTCTTATCACAGTCTGTCCAAAAAATCATAACTGAAAATCAAAATCAAGAACTTCTTTCTCGTGTGGTAGTGAACGGGGATATATCGGCTCCATTTTGCATTCGAAACGGCACTAGACAAGGATGCCCATTGTCCCCGATCCTTCTGTCATGCCCTCTTACAGGAGACCTCTTCTCCAACTCTTCCAAACTTTACTTTAAAATGGGAACGAGACCTAAAGATCTCACTGGAACCTAAACACTGGTCATCTATTTTCAAAAGGAATTTCACTTATGCCCATATCACAGTGCCTGTGATTCTTGTCACTCTTTCTTGTGGTTCGCTCTGATTTGCTGAGCCAGTTTGGCCCGCCCCTGGTGACCTTCTTATGCCTGGCCCAGACACCTGTCAGATGCCTTTTCGTGGTGTTTCTGAGCCAGTAGTGCTGTTGCTGTGTTCCTGTGTTCCGGATTTTAGTGTACCGAATCGGCTTGTCCTGACTATTCGCCAGTGTTCCTGTTTGTGTATGACCCGGCCTGACTGCGTACCACCTTTGGATCCTGACCCGGCTTGGCTGACGTTCCTGTTTGTGTATGACCCGGCCTGACTGCGTACCGCCTTTGGATCCTGACCCGGCTTGGCTGACGTTCCTGTTTGTGTATGACCCGGCTTGTATGACTACCTCCTGCGTGCTCCGACCCGGCCCGGCTGACTTCCTGCTCCGAAGATCAACTTAAAGCCTGTTCCAGTGACCTGTGTTCCAGTTGTCGCCGTCGCGACATTCTCATCTGCTGTTGCCAGTCACCGTGTGACTGCCTTGCCTGGTGTTGCCTAATACCTGTGCAGTGTACCGCTACCCTTGCAGAGCTGTGTGTGCCTCAGTGTGCCTCCCTCATCCTGCAGAGCCTCGTTGTTTTGCTAAAGCCTCGAGTAAACGTGCTTATTAACCCTAGCAGTGCTGCCTTGCTCTCACTCTCTCTATTCCCAGAACAGAGCCTCTTTCTCGGTGCTACGTCTGCTGAGTTAGCCGCTCACCGTCGGCGACTCTATCCATTCCGTTGCAGAGTAGTCACGTATTGTGGGCCGGTTGGGCACCAAGGGCTCTCGCCTATTGTCGGTTACTGGGCGATATCCGTTAAGCAGAGTGGCGGCAGAGAGAAGGCCTCAGCGCTAGCAGATCTGGTATATACGCCCGTGGGGGCTATTGGCTCTAGCACTTCTAATACCGGTATCCGGTTAAGTCTGAGGAGGCTTAGTAGCTCTTGCATTGCAGGCCGGTTTCTGGTACGCCCATGGGGGCTATTCGCACTTGCACTCGCAGAAGCAGATCCAGTAGGTACGTCCGAGGGGCTAGTTGGATTCCCGTTCTGCTTATTACTCGAACACTTTGGCTAGGCAGTTACGTCTCCAGTACATGGTGAACTTTGTCTACCAGCGCAGCCTTATAACACCCAGGGCGTGCCAAACCTCCACATCTGAGACTGACTGTTTATCAAGTTCTTAACCCTTTGGGGTGATATTCCATTCTATTCATAGTATTTGTACATGTCATCTTATTGTGCATTTACACTTGTAACCTATCAGTCTTCACTGTGTGTTTATTTTCAACCGCCACTAGAGGGCGAACATTTGCATTATTGTTGCTCTGAATAAATTGTTTTATTTCACATCCTGGTCTGAGTGTCCTAAAAAACCGTTACAGCCCACGACTCAAATACCTGTGAACTTAATTATAAACTTTTCTCTCGTTGGTACCTTACTCCTTATCGATTGTCAAGGGTATATCCTTGTTCCTCTGACTTATGTTAGAGATGCCATTCGTTTACTGGCTCTTTATTTCACATATGGTGGAGCTGCCTGATTATTATACATATTTGGACTGTCGTGTTGAGCCATATTGACACACTTTTACAGGTCTCCCTCCCGCTAGATCCTCTTCTCTGTTTGTTCCTTTATAAACAACACTTGCCCCTCAAGATCTCACCTCATAGTTGGAAATTTGTCCCTCTTCTGCTCAATGCAGCGAAATACTTGATTCCATTACATTGGCAGTCACCAGACCCACCTCAGATATCTCTCTGGTTTGCTAGAGTTAACTCTATCTATGAAATGGAGAGAACATTACCTACCTTTCAGGAATTATGGACCTGGTGGACATCATCGGGCTTGAGACCCTAGCGGTTCAGACACTTTAATGTGCTTTAGGTGGACGCAGTGACCTTGGAACCTCTAACCTTCCCTTTCCACACCCTGTTGTTCCTTTTTTTTTTTTTCTTATTCCAATACTTGACATGATCATTCAGCAATTATTTCTGATCTTCTACGATGATATTTAGACACATTCCAACCTTACAAGTAGTCTTAATGTTGACAACACTGATACCACTCTTGTGACCGTCCGCATGATGGATGTTTAATGTGTGATGTTTATACTCCATGTGAACTTAAATTTTTTCTGTGTCTCTTGGATTTCATAATTACTGTCTGTAATTTGCTAAAGTACTCCATTTGCTATATGTTGTACTCTTCGCATTTTGTACTCTCTCTAATTCACAATAAAGCTTTTTGAAAGAAAAAAAAAGGAAAAAGAAAGGAAAAAAGGAAAAGAAAAAAAAAGAGGCATATAACATGGAAAAAAAAAAAAAAGAACTTCTTTCTCCAGTTGTCCCTAGCACAGAGACAATAACAACAAGATCAGCATGCAAATAGGTCCCCAGCTGCCTGTCTTGCCAGTCAGTCATGTGTAATTTTGGGGTATTTGAGGTCAACCTCCTTCCTCCCTTCTTCTTCCCAGAGTTCCCCCACTGACTCTCCTAATACAGTGAACAAATGTTCTACCTAAAAGATTCCTTAAACTAAACTTCAATTCCGCTATCTTCTCTAGCTCAAAAACATGCTGCTCTCTCCTCTCATAAACACAGAATGGCATGCTGTGAGAGCCTGACACCCTTTTATATGGCAGAAAAGTAGAGAAAAACTTTGTGTAGTAGGGAAAATGTTTCTTCCCAATGCTTTCAATCCAATGGACTTGGCGAAAAAAGCGTGAAAAAGTGGAAAAAGCTGCACTTTTTGCAGGAAATTATTCACCAAGCTGGAAGTGCCATTATTCGCAAATTTCAGTTTGAGGCGAATATTTTCTCCCATCCCTACTTATTACTACTATTAAATTTGAGGAAATCCCCTCTTCTAAATTCATTATTTTATCTCTCTAAATGAACTTTTTTGTGGTAATTTGCTAGGTTCTAGACTAACTTTAAGTGTTTCTGTATGCAAATTTTATATTGGATTATTGTACTTTCCTCAAAATAGAATCCAACTTTCCAGTGTTTAGTGAAGACTCCCTCTATAATTTAATAACAAATCTAATATTATTTTCCTGGTTTTCTTTCTTATTATTATTGTAAATTAAGGTCTTCACTCTTGACAGGTTACAAGACCACAAAAAAAACCCTCTCAATCAGTCCAGGGGGATATCTTTTTTCCAGAAATCTCAGCTTAAGTGTCAGAGATTGCTGGTCATATTCAATGATGTTGCTGCAATTATGTCTAATACTCTTGAATTGAGTAAAAGGGAAAATTCTGTAGCCAGGACCTGGGATGACTGCTTCTAAAATAAAAAAAACCTGTTAAAATCTACCTCCTTAAAGAAGGTATGTAAGCGTATATATCCATCTTCTTCAATAAATAACTGAACATCTAAGAACTCAACACTCTGAAGCTGAATATTGGATGTAAAATTGATCCCCATATTTTTATCATTTATATGATTGACACAACTGTCAATTTAATCATTCCCACCTCTCCAAATGATAATAACATCATCTATGTATAAGTGATAGAGGACCAGGTTCGCCCCAAAAGGATTGTTTACCATGTATGATTCTTAAAAAAAAATCATGAACAGGTTGGCAAAACTAAGGGTAAACTTGGTTCCCATCACCATACCCCTAGTCTTTTTACCTTGAAAAAAAAAAATTATGAGTATAAATTTAATTGATTCCAAAACAAAATGTATTTGCTTAGTTGGCATAAAAAGTCATAGCTCAAATAAAATGTAATGGCCCGCAGACCATATTTATGTTTAAAGGGATAGTAATGTTTCACAAAAGAACAGTTCTGATTAATCTTGATATTATTTGGGCCATGGAGAGCGTAGTTCAAGAGTAATTGAATGATAAACTATCCCCTTCCCTCCCCTTTTAAGTGATGTAACACTGCTCAATAAGGATGGGAGAACTAATAATTGCACTTTCCACCTGGTGGATAATTTCCAAAGGAAAGTACAGTTTTTCCTCTTTTTCCAGCCTTTTTCTCCACCACATGAAAGTTTTCTACAGCCATATAAAAGACTGTCAGGCTCTCACAGCATGCCATTCTGTGTTTGTGAGAGGAGAGAGCAGCACCTTGTTTGAGCTAGAGAAGACAGAGAGGGGAATTGAAGTTTAGTTTACGGAATCTTTTAGTAGGACATTTGTTCTGTGTAAGTGTACATTAGGAGAGTCAGTGAGGCACTTTGGGGAGAAGAAAGGAGGAAGGAGGTTGATCCCAAATACTCCAAAATTCCATGTGACTGACTGGCAAGACACAGGCAGCTAGGAATCTATTTGCTTGCTCATCTTGCTGTTATTGTCTGTGTGCTGGGTGGGGAAGTCTGGGGAAAGAAGTTGTTGATCTTGTTTTTCAGATATAATTTTTTTGGACAGACTGTGATAAGACAACAAGGTGGACAACTTAAAAAAAATAAATAATAATAAATAAAAAATAATAAAGAACTAAATATATTAGGTGACAGTGACAGACAGCTAACTGGGCTTAGGCAAGGCACCGTACAGCTCCATCAGTTGTGTTTTATACCGTACAGTAAAAAAAACACAGTGTAGGTGCATAATGTCCAGGATATGCACAAGGCGAAGCAAAAAGGTAAGGGGGAGGGGTGGAGCTGTGCAGGGAAGTGAGAGTAAAGTAGTAGTTCAAAAACTGACTGCAGCAATGGTTGCTGCAGAGTGTGCAATCAGTGATGATGATCCCTCTACTCCAAGGGAGGATGCAGTTTGTCAAGGTCCCAGCAAAACTAGTTTCAGCACAACCAGTGCCAGCAGAAATAAAAAACCATATAAGAAGAACACTGAAGATGACAAGTTGCATTCAAGTGTTGATGATGCTGACAACAGCATAAAAGAGGAAGGTGTAGCAGTTGAATCGCCTGCTGCATCAGATAGTGAGACAAACAAGCACCAAAACACCCATGCTCAAAGTAGTTGGGAACTTTGTTACAGTAAAAGTAAAAATAAATAGTTTGAGACCTTCAAAAGCATAAAGGAATATAAGGGTAGTGGGCAAGAATTGTCAGGAGATGCTGATGCTGCTGAGGATGACCTAATGATGACTGATGATGATGCAGATCTAGAATATATCCCTCCAGCATCCTTTTCCTGTTCAGATACAGATGAAGTTGAGAATGAGGATGATGGCAGGACTATATGGTTATCAGAAAGTCAAAGGCTGAATCTTCCACCACTTTTAAGGAGCACTGTGCTTGTCTATAAACTGTTTGAGAAAGCCATTGGGAAGTCTGATCCTGGACAAGCACAAAAAGCACACAGTCACCCTATCAGTCATCATCAGCATCATCACCTCTTCAAAGTCCAAGCCCCACTCAGCCACACACACCTGTTTTGAGTACCCAGCAACAGCAACACAGGTTAACATCCACAATGCTAGAAATGACAAGTGCCTCTGCTGCTGTAAGTGCTGCACCTTTGACACCTAGTAGTAGGGGCAATAGAATTGCATCAACCTCTAGCCCCAGTAGTAATAGTAGCAGCAGCACCACCTCAGGAACCCCTCATTCCATGAAGTCCACACTATGGAGATACTTCACTCAGGATCCTCAAGCTAAGCATGTTGCAATCTGTTGTCTGTGCACAAAGCATGTGAGCAGGGGGAAAGCAGACTCACACCTAGGCCCCTCCTCTATGAGATCCCACCTGAAGCACAACCACATGTCTTATCGGGAGACACACTATCAGCAGGCCAAAGGTGCCACAACTAGCAGCAGCAGAAGCACTCTAAAAAAGTTCCCAGGGCTCTAGGGCAGACAAAAGAAGTAGGGAAGTTATCTGTGTGTCTGAGAGTGCACTACTGCCAGTGCCAACAGTTAGTTCAGTCCAAATAACACCTATGGCTCCTGCTGCAGAGGAGTATGATGACTCTGGCTTTGCTGTAGGAGATGACAAGCGTCATAGACTGCCCACACATGCTGCTACTGCCATCACTTCCTCTAATCATGTAGATAAAGCAATAAAGTTTCAGGCTTCTTCTGCCATGCATGTATCCATTAAAAGCAATGAGGAATACATTCTTGCCACTTTGCTGGACCCCAGCTTCAAACACAAAATTTCAGAATTTCTTCCAAAGGGCCATCAGCAGCAACTCTCTGATGAATTGCATTCTGTCAAGGAATCTCAAGACATGCTTATTAATCAAGTGGAGGGTTGCATTGTGGAGGATGAGAGGGAGAAAGTGAGGGCACAACAAACATCTAGACAGTATAGTGAAAAGGAAGGCAGCAACAGGCAGAAGCAGCTACATCATCAACCAGAATATCCCATTCGGAACACAAGGCAATTCATCTTGGGTTTCAGCAGGGGTGGCAAAAACCCAGCATTGGTGGAGATGGCAGCACATTTCTTTGGGACTTGCTTCCTGAGTATGGGTTGGTAACTGACACACAGGAACACTGTGTAGCTCCTAGAAGTGGTCCCACTGCATGTAAGATGGTTTATGCATGCTTTCAGGATAGCTACGTTTTTGGCAGAAACAATGACCCTATGGTCTACTGGCAAACAAAGCAGTGTGTGTGAGATCAGCATTGACACGTACTGAAGTGGAAACCCTTAGTTGTCCTCCAGCAAGCATTAAGTCTGCAAGGGTTTTCAGCGCGGCTGGTTATATTGTCAATGACCACAGGACACGGCTATCAAGCAGAAATTTTGGGAGACTAACATTCTTAAAAATGAACCAACATCTAATGCCATCTGAGTATTGTCAGAGACTTTGTCCTGGGGGAGCATAGAGGGTTAACTCTAATAGCAGATATTAACTGAAAATTCTGTTTAAAATGTGTTCAGATTCTCTCATCTTTCAGACAAAGGAATAGTCATTAGGGGAGAAATAAATAACTGACAGTAATGGTGATAAATAAGAGTTTTTCAGACAGTCTTGGTGTCTAGAAAATAATTTTATCTTATGAGAAAAATACTCCCCTATGTGAACCTCTAAAAAAATGGCAGATTTATATGACGTTTAATGCCCTCTTACATACATCATTGATGACATAAAAACTGATTATATGTAAGATGTTAAGTAGAGTAAGAGTGCCCTCTAGAGTTTTGAGAGCGTCATGACTGGGGTATCCACATTCCTTGAATAATTAGGGATATATTAATATCCAATCAGGGCATACTGGTGATGTCACGGTATAATGAGATGGATCTTTGTCCAATCATTAGAAAAAGGTGGGGATTACTGATAAGACAAAAATTGCCAATATAATGCCAAAATAGTCTTAGTTCGGGGCACTGCACTTCCTGAAAAAGAAAACTCCTAGGAGCTCTTGACTCCTGAGGAAAACTTATAACAACTTTTAGATTCCTGGCAAAAGAAGGCTCTGCTAATTAAATTCCTGACAACACCTGATCCTGCCATTTCACAGAGAAATACAAAGAAACTTTGATTGGTAACTATATCATTTATTCATTTAGATTCATTTAATCCAGAATTTAACAATTTTTCTTCTGTTGAAGAAACTTAAACAGTCTTATAATTGTCTTAAGTGGACTGGCCAACCATTTGGGATAATTTATAATAAGCTATATTTAGCGCTTAAATTCTGGAAGTAATAGAATCTATATATCTTTATTGGGAAATTGTTATATTTTGCCAATCAGTGTAATACAGTGTATAGCGTGGGTTATCTATATTAGCTAATATAAATCTTGCTATTCATAGAGTAATATCTTGTGGTTATGGGAAGATTTTTATAATAGTCAATATTTGATATAGGAAATTCTTTGAATCCAGTTATTAACCCTTTAACCGCTATTTGTCTGTTGTTAGTGGTGTTTTCTTTGGAATTCTCTGTAGATGTGCTAGGCTTATATTTTGTAAATTGGAGGTATTCACTCTAATAGACAAAATAACTTCTGGGTGTGGCACCTATTTTTAAATGAGTGGATTAACCCTTGGAGTGCCTATAGGTTTTATATATGTTGCTGTAGTCAAAACTATGATAAATGTTGCATGAAGTAATTCTGGTAGATTATTTGTATAATCTTTGATTGACTATATTAATTGCAATTTATATATTTTATTCAGAGGTATTCAATATTGAATTCAGTGGATAATTAAATTATAGTGATTTCAATCTGGGATTCTATTCCAGTTATTCTCTAAATTTTGATTATTATTGAGCTATATGATACAAGGAATTGTTAGAGGAATTATTTAATTCATCTCACAATACCCCTTACATCATAATTAGCATAGTCTATACATTTTCTTGGGCAGAGGTAATAAGAGACACTGCGGCCAACTGTATTATAATTAATTGTAAGAATCAATTAACCTGTTCTATGCTACTGAATGCAATTATTGTTATTATACCTCTAAATATACCTATGTGTGGTTAACCCTTGCACCGATGGTAATCCTCATGGTAATAAGTGTGGTTTGGTTTTCTATGTACTTATTATAATTGCTAATCACTTATATATGTCATTATTGCCGATACTTGTATATATATTGTATTTTAATAAAATATATATTTTTGCACAAATATGAAGGATTGATTCTTGTGATCAATTCGTTACTGTGAAGTAGCGTGTCAATACATATTAAAGATAAAGTTCTCAAATTATTTTATTGTCAATTGCCTATTTAAGTGAAGAAATCCAACCTGAGTGGTTCTCTGTTTTAACCCTTTGGATACCTTCATATAAATAGTCCGACAGTATCAGGTAGCAGAAACCTCACATGACAGAAAAAATCCAGGACAAATATATTAACAGCAGCACAGATGAGGAGGTGGAGGAGAGATGTGAAAAAGGGTTGCCACCATCTACCCCACTTGGGACCACTACTATGACTGATAAGTAATGTGTGTCAATAATCTGAGAAGGAGGATAGCGTATGACAATGGTAAAAATACTACACAAATTACACCATGCCAGTCCTCCACCACCACCACTGAAATACACATCTGCCACATTTTAGGTTGTACTTTATTTTTTTATTACTTGACATCATTGTGAATATGTGCCAGTATCACTGAAGCAGGAAGTTAGTGTTGTGGGCAAAGGACAAGTGCATTCTAACAAATTTTTCAAGCCATATGTTGCTGTAAGGACTCACGATTTTGACTTTCAGCCACTTATTTCTAAACTTCAGCCCTCAGAAGAAGTAATATCACAGTGGGAAATGTAGTACCTACAGGAAATATAGGCTAAATGTGTTAAATAGATGAAAAAATGGTTAAAATAGGGGAAATGAAGACATTTTTGCAAGGTGGAAAGGCAAAATCTTTCACAGGAAAAATAGGCAAGTTTTCCCAAAAAGTCATGAGGGAAATTTTTCACAATTTTCGCCCACCCCTACTGCTCACCACAGAGCAGAAAGACTGTCTAGATGGATCGAAGAATGGAACAATCTTCAGTGAGCATACAGAAAAACATGTCAAGGGGGGCAGGGTTGCTGCTTTCTCCTCTCACAAACACAGAATGGCATGCTGTGAGAGCCTGACACCCTTTTATATGACTGTAAAAAGTAGAGAAAACTTTCATGTGGTAGGGAAAAGCATTTTCTTCCCATTGATATAAATGCAGTGAGCTAGGGGATAAAAGTGGGAAAATGGCACTTTTCACTGGAAATTATTCACCAAGCGGGAAGTGCCCTTTTTCACCAATTTTGGTTTTAGGCGAAAGTTTTCGCCTATCCCTAGTTACCAGCATCTATAAGAGAAGATCAGAACTGGGTTAGTTAGTTATTATTATTATTATGTTGTCCTATAAACTCCTGATGAACAAGTAATGTGCTTTGAAACACATTGAGATTTAGGCTATTTATGCTATTTGATTTTATATCATTTTAAATAAAGTAGGATATACTTTTCACTAACTTCAGTGGATCAAGATTCGTTTATTCATCACATGAGGTGTATCTCCATAGCAGGGCAGATTTTAATACCCTACTTGCACCAAAGAAGTTGTTCATCACCAGCCGGTTAGTATTCATAATTGTGATCACAAATTACATGCATCACATATATTATTTTTCATATTGGTGGTTTGCGCCCCTTCTGGTTGTTGTCTTGTTTTTTGTCAAGGATCCTGGAGAGATCCTTCACTGGTGTGGGAACCAGCATCCATCTTCCACTGACTTGGAGTGACTGAGTGGGGGCAGTTTAGAATCCCTCATCCTTTCAACTGACCATTGATAGTGGAATTCTACATTGTGAGTATGGTGGTGTATTGGTGGCAGTCCATTAGTCAAAAAGGGGAAAGCTCTTAATCAAGAAATGATAAATATGTGAGCTTGACTTCTATAATGGGTAAGATATAAGAAGGTTTACTAACTCACAGTTTTCAGGACTATGTGATGACCAACATCATTATTAGTAGCAGGGCTTAAAAGTTGAAGTCCTTTGCTATTAGCCAGACCTGAAAAGTTACTTGCCACTGCAAGCCATAACATACCAACCAGGGCTGAATTTCTACTCGCCAAGGCTAAATTTTCACTCACCATTGGCTAGTGGCAAGTGGAAATTTTGAGCCCTGATTAGTAGGAACCAGCAGGGCTCAAAACTTCCACTCGCCACTAGCCAATGGCGAGTGAAAATTTAGCCCTGGCGAGTAGAAATACAGCCCTGATTGGTATGTTATGGCTTGCAGTGGTGAGTAACTTTTCAGGTCTGGCTAGTAGCAAAGGACTTCAACTTTTAAGCCCTGGGAACCAGCATGATTTTATGAAGAATATATCATGTCCAACTAATTTACTTGCATATTATGAAAAGGTGAGACTAAGTAGGAGTCTAAACAAGGATATTGCTGTTAATGTTGTATACTTGGATTTTGCAAAAACTTTTGATAATGTATCTCACAACAGGTTACTGTATAGTTTAAAAGGCTTCACTTTGGGAGGATATATGTGTGCATGTATAAAGAACTGGTTAAATGATAGATGGCAGATAGTTGTTGTAAATGAAATCTTTTCAAACTGGTCTAAAGTTTAAATGTGGAGGAACAGGGTTTTGTCCTAGGCCCAATGCATTTTAACTTATTTATTCACAATCTAGAAGTGGGTATTGAAAGTAGTGTCTCTATCTTTACTGATGTTATTACAGGATCTTATTTCTCTGCAGAAAAACCTGGATAAAGTGAGTGAATGGGAAGAAAAGTGTCAGATGAAGTTTTATCTAGAAAACTTTAAGGTTATACTTGTTAAAGAAAGATTTTCGAAGTATTGATAGTCAATACATGTCACAGCAGTGTGCAGTGTCACTCAGCTGCTGCAAGAGCCTATCTTGTATGAAAAGGGATATAGATGCACAGGATGGGAATACAATTCTACCTCTTTATAAATGCTTTGTAAGACCTCATCTAGAATATGGAGTACAGTGTCAGGCACAAAGTCTTAAAAAATACATTAATGAACTGGAAAAAGTGTAGAGATCTGCAACAAAACTGATAAAGAGAATGGAGGGATTGGATGATCTGAGTTATATAACTAGACTATCCAAAGTGTGTTTGTTTACATTAGACAGGAGATGTCAAAGGGGTGATGTGATTATCATTTACAAATATTTTTGAGGTCAATACTCTCGAAGGAACTATTTCTTCAAATAGCTGAGAAAAAACAACAGAGGATTTAGACTAAAGGTTCTTTTGGCTAAAAGAAGACAGGGATTATTTTACAGTAAGGGCAATACAGTTATGGATGTCTTTACCTCAGGATGCTATACTTGCAGATACAGTACTTGTTTTCAAAAAAATAATGGATACCTGTCTAGCTCAGAACAATACTGAGGTTATGACAGTTGGTTTCAAATCAAACAGATGGTTAATTCAGGGAAATATCTGACTGCCATTTGGAATCAGGTATGATTTTTTTTCTACTTGGGGGTTCATTGGAAATGGTCTCAATTTTTTTTTTTTTTTGGTTTTGTTTTTTTGCCTTCTTCTGGATCAAAAGGGTTGTTATGGCATGAGCAGAACTTGATGGACACGTCTTTTTTCAGCCTCATCAACCAGAGCACTCTGTTAGTCATTGTTTCATTTCAATGCAAATGTGCTAGAGTACAGAGCCAAAACTTGTGTCACTGTCCAAATACTTATGGACTGCTCTGTTTGCCCCTTATGTCTTTTAAGTTCTATGAGCGATGTGTTTAATTACTGGCATTGAGAATAAGCATCAGCCACAGGGCTGTAATTACTAAGTCTCTTGCTAATGTGATTGACTTTACATTGATCCTTTAAGGATCAGAGCAGAGAAGGGTTTAATAATAATGTGACTACTGTGTCACATATACAGGATCACTGAGCTTGGAGCTTTAGTAAAAAGGAATGAAATGGTCATTTCTGACACCAGAAGCACCAACAGTCCTTTAATTACTACCCCCTCTAGTGATTAGGTGCATAATACCCATACCATTTGTAATGTTTTTTTACAGTGATGAATTTCTTTCATAATTACTTAATTATTTATAAATTCATGACATTTAGGGCTCAATCCAGATGTTGGAGACAGCTGTTTTTTCTGCATTTATTCAAGCACAGTAAGACACTTGAAGTAAAAAAAGTAAAAAAAAAACTTAAGTCCCTAGTGGATGTATTGATATGGGGCCCTAAGCCCCATATCAATACATCCAAAGTATGAAAAATGTGTCAAAAGTTAGTAGAATTAACCCTATGAGTGCCAGAGGGGTATAATTACTCTGCCTGCATTCATAACCCAACTAAGTTAAAAAAAAAAAAAATCCCATTTAAAGTAACACACCATTAATCCTGATGTCCAGTGGAGTCCTCAGCTTCCTGGCCCTCTCCTGTCCTTCTCTACTGTCCTTCTCTTCAGTCTTCTTTCTTCTTGCATCTGTAAAAGAAAAATTAGCATGAATACAATACATTGTTTAACCCTTTGAGTGCCAGATGGGCTCTCTGGGGCTCAACGAGTTAAACAATGTATTAATGCCCCCGTGTATATTGAAATATGCCGCCATTATTATGTTAAGCCAAAAGCCATAATAGTAAAGCTGCAATATCATATGTCTAAAAACATGATAAGAATATACTTACCTTGATAATAATTATAATGTCTCCGGAGCTGTGTGCTACTGCAGAGGAGGTAGCGTCAGCAGATATATCGCTGTGTGCCACAGACCCTCCCTACTACTGCCTCATGGGCCGATGCCCGTTCCGCAATGAGGGAATTTGAGCAGAGACTTCCTTTATATATGGGCAGCCTCTGATCTAATTCCCTCATGGCCAATGGCTGAGATGTACTTATGCACATCTCAGCCAAGCAGCGACTGCGTTTAAACTGATTGGCTGGGATTGGAATTGGATCAGAGGCTGCCCATATATAAAGGCAGTCTCTGCTCAAACTCCCTCATTGCAGAACAGGCAGCACAAGGGGGGGGGGGGTCTGTGGCACACAGCAAAGTCTCCACCGCCACCGCACACAGTGCCATTGACGTTATAATTATTAGCAAGCTAAGTATATTCTTATCATATTTTTGGACATATGATATTGCAACTGTACTATAATGGCTTCTGGCTTAACATAATAATGGTGGAATATTTTAATATACATGCGGAACTAATACATTGCTTACACCTCTGGCACTCAAGGGGTTAAATTATGTATTGTATTCTGCATTGTATTCATACTATTTTTTCTTTTACAGATTCAAAAAGATGGGAAGGATTCCTTTACACTGGGCTATTTTTAAAGGTAAAACATCTATTTCAAATCTGGTTGCCATTCGTTTAACGAATGCATGGCAACTAAGTATGAACTGAAAGTTCCTTTTTAATCTGTTTTTAAAATGGATGAATTGTACAAATGTAGCTGTTAAAGAGTTGGAAAATTCTGATTTATTACTTGTTTTGTGTTAATAAAAGTCCTGTTACATTCCAACAATAGAGGAAAAATGGAAGTATGAAAACATATCAAAAGTGGCAATTAGATTGCTGTAACAGCTTTACTAAAGCTCTGAGCTGGGGTGCTGTAGTGTGCTTAAAAGCTAAATAAAACTAATCTATCTAGACTGATTGTGAGCACTAGACTAAACTAATCTATCTGGACTGATTGTGAATACTAGACTAAACTAATCTATCTGGACTGATTGTGAACACTAGACTAAACTAATCCCTATGAATTAATGTCTGATGTCCCCTGTGTTTATGTGGAAGAGGACATATACTCTTACGCATAAATACACATAATAAATAAGACAATTGGAAACATGATTAAAAAAAATACTGACATAAAAAACCTACTAAAAAGTAAGCATGTTTCCCCTTTCTGTTACCTGACCCCTCTTTCAAATGTGAGTATGTGATACCCTGGTTATCAAGGGATTATACAGTCCTCAACCTGGTTCTTTGAAACACTGGGGTTCTCTAAAGAACTAAGTAGTGGTGTTACAAGTCTGGAGCAAGCCAGCTGCAACATAGGGGGAAAATAAATAGCCTCAATTATTTAAATTGGGATGATAACCCCTAGAATGCTATTTATATCTCAAAAGCATTGCAAAGTTTGGCAATGTATTTGTTCTTTATGGTGTTGTTGGTTTACCCCAGAATTGCATCACTTTTCTTTAATATGCAGTGTGTGCTTGAAATGTGAGTTTCCTGTGCATGACAGAGAATGAATACATACCATCTCCTGCCTTTTAACATACATGCATGCACACACACTAATCATATGTTGTCATTCCATGCAGGACTGGAACTGGATTGTTCTGAACGTTCAGTAGTGGTTGGGGTTTTGAGCTAAAGGAGATTAGTTAAATGAGGATTCCTTGGCTGTGACAATAAGTGGAATGCATAATGCACTTTGGAGCTTCACCAACAGATTCCCACACCTCTACTTAATATCTTGAAAGAAATTCTAAACTTCTGATGTAGGAGGCTGTTGAAATAATTTATATATTTTTCAACTACCTGAAAGGGGAGTACTATTTATTCTTATTATATTTCTTCTCTTGCACAAACTCAGTTATCTTTTAGTGTGAATGGGTGTGAGTGTGTACCCAATGTGCTTGATGACATGGACCATGTTTTGTATTCATACAGCTACTCACATATATTATTGATTGCTGGTTAACATCATTTTTGTTTTGATATCCGTGTTTTGCTTCTGTATATTTGACCTTGCCCTGTGACCTTACACTTTAGAGGCACTACACTTTGCTAATTTGTACCAATCATATGATTTATATTTCTTGCCATACCTCCTTATGTATACTACCTGTCCAGGATTGTCCCATTTCGGGCCACTTCTATATACCTCTTTTGGAATCCATTTTTCTCTTTTACCTTTTGTATGTGTGAGTTTATATTATATGTATTATTTATTGATCTGTGGATATGTAGTGTGACTCATTTATGGGTTTCCCCCAGTGTTGCTGGGTTTCCTTTTGTTCATAACTTAACACATCAGCCTCAGTGTATGTGTGGCTTGATGACTATCAGTGAATCCATGGATGATTAAAAGTTTCACTATTCAAATGTGTTTTCTGTAAGATTTTTTTTTAATGATCATTAAAAGTAAGAAAAAATATTAGATACAATTACCTGGTGGTAACTGCTACTTGATACATTTAAGTTGTGTTAGTAGTAAAAACAAGGAACCAAATACAGTTCATATTGATTCTTTGGTAAAATATGAAATACAGGTGTATCACATACTTTGCAACTACCTTGTAGCACCCAATGCATAAATAGAGCTGTATCTTTTTTTTCTCCCCCCTTCTCTCTCTCTCTCCTTCTCTCTCTCTCTTCTCTGGTTTCTTTCCTTCCTGGCTCTTGGCTTTCCTATTTCCTGTACATCGGGATTGGGGCTACTCCATAGCATCCTCCTGGGATATTTTATGTGATGACATTGCATACTTTTAAAATGATTGTTTGCTGTTTGTTCACCTTACTTCACATCAATTACTCTGTACAGAAACCATTGCTTGTAATACATGCATATATACTGTATACTGTACTGTTTCATTTTTGGATGTATTGACCGTTTGTTATTTATGACACCTGAAGATGCTCCCAATTGTCATTTACCTTTCCTTAATAAAGCTTTTTAAAACTGAAAAAAAAAATAAATAAAAAAATAAATAAATAGATCTGTACCAATACATTCATATACATACATACACAGACACACAAACACACAGACACACATACACACACACACACACACACACACACACACACATATATATATATATATATATATATATAGTCACATAAGACATTGGTGTATTTGGGGTCAATCTCCTGTCTCCCTTCCTGTCCCCCAGATTGACTGCAGACTCCCCTAATGAAGAGAACAAATATTCTGCCTACAAGACACCCTAAACTGAGCTTCAACCCCTTTTTGCTAGCCTGTCTTCACTAGCTGATAAATGTGCTGCTCTCTCTTCCACTCACAAACACAGAAGGGCATGTTGTGGGACCGTGAGACCCCCTGTTATACTATGCCTGCAAGTAAACTTGCTATGTGGCGGGTGTAAATACAGTCTTCCTGTTGATTTCATTGCAATGAGCTAGGTGAAAAAGCAGAAAAATTTAACTTTTCACTGGAAATTTCCCACTAGTGCAGACATTACTGATACATAAAAACACTTCTTTAAAACACGCTATCAGTACGTTTTACATTTACCTTCTACGTTAACACCTTGAATGCTAGAGAAATCTGCAGGTCATTGTAGTTCTTTCTAGAGGTCCAGCAGTAGATTATCCCCCCTGAAGCAAAGAATTGCAGAGTCACTGGTTTAAAGGAGCAGTAAACTTTTTACAGGATTTCAGTTAGTTATTTTGTTGTATTGAATGTGAGAGGGGAGTCACTGACAAATATAGAATGTGATTTAGTCATATTGTCAATTTGAATTTTGAGGAAGTAATTATACTTTACTTGTTCAGAATCCGTGAAAAAATTCTATAAAATCCCATTGAAGCTAATGAAACAAAAATAATAAACAAGAGATTAAGGGCCACAGTGCAGATGTGATATTTACTGTTTGGTGTTCCCTTTGAGAAAAGAATCATGAGGACTATCTACAATGTGCAGCTTATCATACAATTAATGTTGTCTTGTACATATTTTAAAGTGCCAATTACTTTTGGAGGTAAACAGAAAGGACAGCAGCTGGAAAAATTCATAGTACTGGATTAATCTTATATGAAACACCTAGGCTGACTCGGTCTTAGGAGAAAGCTATTACATGTGAATGATTGTCTTAGACAGAATGTTACTCCCTTTTGACACCTTCTTGAATCTATCGCATTTTAACTAGAGCATAGAGGGGACTGAAATGCTCCCTGAGAACAGATAAAACCAGGCTGCGTCTCCCTAATTGGATGTGTTGCCTCTCCTTTTGCCAAGGTCATAGATGTATATTCTTTTTTACAGTCAGGTTTTTTTGAGTGCAGGTACCATGAGGAAAAGTCTTTTAATCGACTTGCCTCTTGTCAACAGCCATATATACACTTTAGATGGAATCTGAATTGTCAGACAGTGGCTCAGTATTTTTACACTAGCTAGTCTATGCCAAAACAATCTGAGAGGTTTTGTGTAAAATTTAAGTTTTGTAAAGTATAACTTTTAACTTGTTTAGTTCCAATACATTACACATCTTTCTGGTACTTCAAATGTTACAGATTATTTACTTAAACTATATTTTGAAAGTGTGTGACAAATCAAATTGTGTATATTATTTATTTTTTTTATATTTTGCTACTCTTAATAGCAAATTCCCACATATTTAAATCTGAGAAGAAATTCCAAATGGCCACTGGGAATCAATTTTGAGTGGATTGGATTTCCAGAATTAATCTTCCTAAGTACTGGCATTGGCATCATGTATATGAAGACAAACATGATTCATTGTAGCAAAACTCAAGGAACCAAAATTATTTTCTGAGAAGTGGGACATGTTTGAGGTCAATGTTTTCCTGCAAAAAAGTATAATGTATGAATCCATGGACATATTATCCAGAACTAATTAAAGAATAATCTTGGTGAACCAGGTCACGCAGTATTAATTCATAGTGACCATGAGGATGTTTTTCTTAAATTAACTGGACATTATCACCTATTTCTTAAGATCTGTTATTGTATTGTATTTTATTGTATTGAACTAACAATGTAGTATATGTTGTACTTTTAGAATGCTGCAGTCATCTGGAATTGTTTCTTTAAATAGTCTACCATTGGCTGATATGTGTGCTTATGCACCTCCTAGGCAATCAGCTTCTAGGGGGAATGACAAAACCCCCTGTTTGGCTGGGAGGTGCATGAGCAAACATCCCAGCCAATGGTAAGCTAGAAACCATTTTCAACAGAGACTTTTTGGAATGATTTACTTAGCCTGTAAAGAGCTGTAAACTGTGCTTTGAAAGACCTGCTGGCTAACTCTCTGCAAAAGCCCTTCATGAAATTACAATTTTTATAAAGCGGTATAGATTTAGGTTACAAAAAAATTATAAAGACTTACCTACTAAGTTATTGCTTTACATCACACATCCATTGCACTTGTCAACCCACCACCACCATGCTACTGTAGTAGGCCTGTTAATCATTTTTGGAAAGGCATACCTGCTGATTGTTATGTCACATGAGTTTGACTATATTATAATGATTAAAAGGTAGACATGCCAGACAAATGATATACATTATTATGTATGATTCCAGTATAAGCTCATATTTATTAATTGTCAGTCATTCATCAATGTTCATAACAGCTGTCCCAACTAGTACGGATGGTGGCAAATGTGCAAGTTTCTTTTCCACCTCAGTGCTGCTGTTATTACATGTATGCTTTTCTGCCTTATGTGTTTACCAACACTGCTGCTGGATAGACATGACTGACTGTCATTAACAATATATCACAGTCTCCCTTAGAGCCCTAAGCGATCCTGTGCTTCCTTCCTCTGTGGTGGTGTCGGCCGGCATGATTGTGGCTACTTCCGCATTGCTGATGTCATGAAACAGGCACTGGTACGGACGCCTGTTTATGGGCCTATTCTATTTTGCCTAATTGGGTCCCGCCTTCTGCTGCTCCTTTATAAACCTCATTGGGCCTGGGACTCTTTGCCTTTACGTGGTGTTTCTGCTAGTATCTCTTGCCCTCCATTGTGACCCGCGCCTATCTGAGTATCCACTCTGTGTATGACCCTGGCTTATCTGACTACTCACATCAGTTCTGACCTGTGGCTCTGGCTGACTAATTCGGTCCGTATATGACACCGGCTTGTCTGACTACCCATATCGGTTCTAACCTGTGGCTCTGGTTGACTAACTTGTTCCGTGCATGGCCCCGGCTTGTCTGGTTACCCACATTGGTTCTGACCTGTGGTTCTGGCTAACTCACTCCGTGTATGACCCTGGCTTGTCTGACTCCCCACATCGGTTCTGATGTGGCTCTGGCTTACTAACTCGCAACGTGTAGACCCCGGCTTGTCTGTCCTCTGGCTCTGGCTACTGACTCACACCGTGTAGTCCCGAGTTTGCCTGACTTCTGGCTCTGGCTACTAACTCGCTCCGTGTAGTCCCTGGTTTGTCTGACCTGTGGTTTTGGCTGTCTACTCTCTCCATGCACTCATAGCCTGCCTGACCTGTAGCCTCAGAGTTCCATGGCTCTGGCCTGCTCTCGCTCCCTGGGTCCTATCATCCTGTGGTCTGGGGTTGTGTGGGCTATACTATTATTGCTAAATATATTCTTAATAAAGGTGATTAACTTTTATATTGTGGCTGTCCTTCTTTGCCTGTATACTGTGACACAATATAACCAGCTGCATTGAAAATCAGTTCTGTCTGCACACTTCCTGGTGGGCAGCTAAGGTTTTCCTCAGTACTGAAGCCAGTACTCAAGTGGGTCATCATTTTGGCCTAGAATATAGTTATCCTGCAAGTATACTGTTACCAGTTCTTATGCAGTGGGGAAACTCCTTTGAGACAGATGTGGTTGATGTGCATCAGTTACTAAAACATATTCTGAGAGAATGTCAATACCATCCTCACCACCACCACAAATGTTAGACTTTCTCCCTAAGACACATTATTTGCTTTCTGGGATGATGTTGCTGATGCTGCTGAGGCTATAATTATTTGTGACCTTCATTTTCCCTAGATATGGGTGAAAGGTAAAAAAAACTTCCCAAGGGAATTTTTGCAGTAAACCATCAATTTCACATTTTTAATATGAAAATTCCCACCCATAGAAAAGTTCCTCTTTTTCAACACTGCTATTGATTTTCTCACAAGTATTTTTCCCTTATGTTTTCTATGGCTGCAAGTTTTCCTGTCGCAATACTACTGTTCCTGTAGGCTGAAGTGGAGAAATCAATAGCTGAAAGTAAGAGCTGTTAGCAAGCTAAGTCCTCCATCAACAATAATTAGGTCATTATTAGCACTGTCCACTTCCTTCCCAGTACTTTAATATTCTTCTAGGCTTTTTGACAAACAGTTTTACCTTTCCAGTTAGGAGGTTTTCAGAGCATTCACTGATTCTTTCAGGCATGTTTTCTGTCATTTTCAAATGCAGACATTGGTTTAACTGCTAAACCATCCTCCATTATGGCAACAACACTAAAATGCAACTCCTTATCACCTTTAGTGTTATTAAAACTTTAGTAACACTGCTGGTGGTGGCAGTGCTTATGGAAATTTTCACATGAGTTTTATAAACAGCCTCTTCAGTAGGGGGATGATCATCAACATTTATTGCACAAGCTAAAGTAACCATGACTGCAGTCAGATTCTGGTGTACCACTTAGCTACCATGTCCATGCACTCCTCTTACTCCTTTCCCCTTACCTCTGCCCCTAGCACCCTTGCTAGACATAATAAAAGTAGTGTTGATTTTTCTGTAAATCACACTACATAATTATCTGCATGTGAAGTGATGTCTTGACTGTCTCAAAATGATATGTCATGCTCTTCACTGTGTCAGTCTCAGTCACAGCTCAGGTCAAGGTTTCTACCTGTCTCCTATCATACAAAATATTTATTTTTTAATTGATTTATTAAAATGTCCCTTTCTGTCACTGTCACTTCCTACAAATAAATTACACACACACTCATAGCAACCTCAAGTGACTTCTTCTCCCCTTCTTTGACTGTCTATCTGCCCTACATTTATCTGTGTCAAAATTTCATGAGCAGTTTTCTTTCTCTCCTAACTTTAATGCAGTGTTAGTTTTTAAAGCAGTGTTCAGTAAGGATAGACCTGTCAGCTTCGGAATCAGCAGTTCGAAATAAAAGTTATAGTGTGCTGCAAAGCAGATGCTACATCTGTAGCATAATTATACCTCTTCTTTCAGTTGTAGGAGTGAGTGTCAGGCAAGTAGTACTTATCATCCTCTTGGGTGTATGATGCATTTTTATCTGCTCCAAAGTATATCTGTCACACTGTCAGTCACAATAGAGGCTCAGCCAGCTCAGGTAGGCACTTGAATCACCTGCCTGACTATTACTGACTATAACTTATCAGTCAAAAAAGTGTTTTTTTTTTTTTATATCTATCATTTGTCACTTCACACTTGCCATCCACAAAAAACAACTTGGCAATCTCCAAGACTGCTAAAAGTCAACTTCAGCACTACTCGCTTAACACATCTCCTCTAGCATCAAAACACAGCTGATTTCTGTCTCTTTCTCAAGCACAGGCCAAAAACATGTAGGAAGACTCCTTTTGTACGAGCCCAGTGAGGACGCATGAGAAACACCCCACATGTGTGTCTGTGCGGGGGAAGGGGGTCAGCCTTATCATTGATTTCAATGCAATGACAATGGCTAGAAAAAGTGGAAAGATTCCACTTTTAGCATTATTTTTTTTTTTGCATTGTGGAAAGTGATACTTGACCACTGATTTCCTATTGATTCAAAACCGTTTGCCCATCCCCACTTTTTCACAGAGCTTTCTAGTAGATTTGCCCCTACAGTTTTCTTCAACTTGAACTAAAAGGATTTCTTTATATGCTTTCACAGAATCCAGTTCTATGGAGTGCTGCTGTTAACATTGTGGCACAAATTTAGAAATGTTATGTTTAAAGCAGAGGTCCAGTAATATAGCTAGAATGTGTTCCTCAAGGGGTCCATGCTAGGATCCTGCTCAAAGCATACATCATTCACCAGTTGGTTCCTATGTGTGTTGTAATCGCTGTAAATTTATTAGTCAAGCTCTTCATTTAATCTGTTATAAATATATTAGTGGAAGTAACTCACTGAATTCTGCACTGGCATGACTAACCAGTAAGTTGACGTCCATTAAACGCTTCAGCAGCTCACATAAGTCACATGTTAGCTGTCATTGACCACGTGACAGAAGTCCCCTCCAAAGACTTTCAGTTAAGCTCCAGCACATACAATGTGGAATTCCACCTAGTAGATAGCTCCATCTCGAGGTGGAAAATGGGGCATATGGGTGTACTCTTGTAAGGCATGCATGTGAATGTTATGGGCTAGAACTGTGCTTTTGGACTTTTTAACCAGCTACTACTGGTTTAAGCACGCCTTTCACTCTTAGGTGCAATGTTCTTTGTCTTTTGGGCATTATATAATTCTTATCAGAGTCTCTCTCCATCAATAAGTAAAGCTCTCAGGATAAAGTTAATTAAGGTTAATAAATGAGTAAATCTGGAATGATTCAGCTCATAGGACAAAACATATTAAGGGTAGGATTTGTCTGTAATGGAGAACCTTGGCGAGGTGGCAAGCTTATCATTCTATGGCCATATAATGTAACTAAAACCTAATCTTGATTATAGTGGTGATATGCAGGCAATATACTACAGAGTACGAGTTAATAATGATGATAAAATATGAATCTGCATCAATACTTTGTGCATTTGCTTGTAGCTATTTTGGTCAAAATTGGTTGCATTCTAGAAATGTTTGATGTGTTTTTTTTTTCTTTGGGTGTGCTTACCAAAACCTGGACTGGAACTGTATGTGAGCACTATGGGACCAATTAAAATGTGCACAAATATTGCAGGTTAGATGTAGAATTTTTTGTAGGGTTTCTGATCGAGTAAGAATTAGATTTAAGACATGGACAAAGCAGGGAACATGTGTTAGAGACCATCTATGATTCAAGTGGTTAAAAACCCTATTTAAATCAAAGAGGATTTTTGAAATTTTAAAAAAATGTTAGAAAAATTTCCTGCATGACTTTTCATGAAAAACTGTCATTTTTGGCTTTCTTCATGAAAGATTTCTCCTTTTCACCAATGCAAAATGTTCCTCCTTTTTGCCAATTCCAACAAATTTTTCACCTACTCCAACACATTTTTCGCCTATGTTTCCTATGGTGCAACATTTCCCAGCACAATATTACATCTTCTGATGACTGCAGTGGAGAAATAAGTCGCTGAAAGTCAAAGTTGTGAGTACTACAGCAACATAAACCTTGAAAAATTGTTAGCCTGCAGAGTACATTTGTCCTTTGCCCACAAGACTAACATCCTACATAAGTGACACTGGCACATATTCATGATGATGTCAAGAGATAAAAAAATAAAGTACAACCTACAATGTGGCAGGTACCCCCAGTCTCCACATTTCTCCCCATTGCCCCAATCTCCACATTGCACCCCATCTCCAAATTGCCCTCCAATCCCCACATTGCCACCACATGTCCACCTTGCCCCCCAACCTCCACATTGCCACCACATCTCCATATTGCCCCCCAATATCCACACTGCCTCCACATTGCCCCCAATTTCCACCTTGCCCCCCAATCTCCACATTGCCACCACATCTCCACATTGCCCCCCATTCTCCACACTGCCTTCACATTGCCCCCAATCTCCACCTTGTCCCTACTGACCCACCCCCATGTTCATCTCCTACCTCCCTGGTGGTCTAGTGGTGTAGCTGAGAGGTCTGCTCCTCCTTCGGCACAGATCTCTATAGAGATGGCGCTCCTGTGCTGTTCTCAGTAATGCAGAGTGCTGGGAGATGATGTCATCTTCCAGAGCTCTGCATTACTAGAGCGCCAGAGAGGGAGATCAGCTGTTAGAGGTCTGTGCAGAAGAAGTCACAGACCTACTTGCTTCGGGCACCGGGCGAGAGGGTCGCAGGGGGCAGCTGGGCCCATGGAGTGATGGGCCCAGTCGTAGGTGCGACCCCTGCGACACCTGTTGTTACGCCAGTGGTTTTTACCATTATCATTTCTGTGTCAAATATAAGCTATCCTACTTTTATTTATTATTTTTTTACATTTTTTTATTTTTAATATTTGTTTTATTTTTTCATTTTTTTTTTTTACATTGTCCATGCAATCTTATCACAGCCTGTCAAAAAAAAAAAATTATATATATATATATATATATATATATATATATATATATATATAAAAAACTAAAAAACAAAATCAAAAACAGACTTGCCCAGAATAGAGACAATAAAAGCAAGATCACCAAGTAAATTGCCCCCCAGCTGCCTGTACCTTGCCAGTCAGTGGCACCAAATTGTGGGATGTTTGGGGTCAATCTCCTTCCTCCCTTCTCCCCAAGAGTGCCCAGAACTCTCTAATATAGAGAACAAATGTCATACCTAAAGACTCCCCAAACTAAGCTTCAATTCCCTTTTATTTGCCTATCTTCTCTAGCTCAAAAACTTGCTACTTCCTCTTCTCACAAACACAGAATGGCCTGCTTTTAGAGACTGACACCCCTTTTATATGCCTTCAGGAAAAGTAGAAAAAACTTTCATGTGGCGGGGTAACATTTTTTCTTCCCACTGATTTCAATGCAATGAGCTAGGCTGAAAAAGCAGGAAAATGCATGAAAATGGGTGAAAATGTTTGTCCTACCCTACTCTCCTGTAGTTGTACTCTAACCTCATATTCTATTCCGCTTACAGCTGGGAGTACTTCTGCATTTTAAAAGAATAACAAATACATTATTATATAAATCTCTTGGTTGCAACAAGCCAGTTTACACATATTCCTTTGGTAGATATATACAGACAGAAGAAATTAATGTTTATTTACTGAAGATAATTAACTAAATAACATAGTTAACTGGTCCCCAAAAATTTTCACATTTGCAGTGCTTAGGGAGTAGGGATGGGAGAAAATTTTTGCCTTAAACTGAAATTGGCGAATAATGGTACTTCCAGCTTGGCGAATAATTTCCTGTGAAAAGTGCTGTTTTTCTTCTTTTTTCGCCTAGCTCATTCCATTGAAATCAATGGGAACATTGAATTTACACACAACACATAGCAAATGTTATTTTATTTCCCCAAGGCATAGTATAAAAGGGGCATGAGGGTGCATGTGGTTGTGAGGTGTGGAGAAAGAATCAGTTGAACAGAGAATGTTTTTTTGGGGAAGGTTTGTTTACTGGGATTGGGGGGGCGTTAATAAAAAAAAAATCCTAAATACAATTAAAAAAACATAAGACATGGTATAAAAGGTGCCTGTGTTGGTGGGTGGACTCTTGGAAATGAATCAGTTGAAGAGGGAATTTGTTTTGTGGTGGGCGGTCTTAACTGATATTGGGGAGACAGTTAATAAAAAATAAAATAAAATAAGAAATTTGTGATAGAGACAGGAACCCCTGACATAAGCTGCCACTGGGGTAGACTGATACTTGACTTGATAGAGTATTCTGTAGAGGATGATTTGCTAGATTTGTTGTTAGAGGCCCAAGTGCTGAGGAAACATAGATTTTTATGTTTGGCACAAGCCCTAAGGAAACTTTGCTTTTTGGGACTTAGGCTTGTTAGAAACAAACCCTCCACCCCCCAACTTTTTTTTGGTAGAACTATGTTTTTTTTTAATTTTATATATATATGTATGTATATATATATATATATATATATATATATATATATATATATATATATATATATATATATACTGTAAAATCTCAGGTATAATACGCACCTGTGTATAATACACAGGTGTATATTATACCCAAGGTTTTAGGGGAAAACAAGAGTGCCTATGTATAATACTCACCCTTGTTTTCCCCCTTACTACAAAAAAATATTAAAGCTGCCAGCTACCCTCCTCCGTCCCCCGGCGCAATCCGACATTAAAATAAGACTTACTTGGTGATATAGCTCAAGCCATTCAAGTGCTACATGTGAAAAAGCTCCCTCTCATCTTCCTTGCGGGCAGCCTGCTTGCATTTGTCTCCCGCTTCCTTCAATGGACTACCAAGACCTTCCTCCTGCGGTATTGTCCTGTGAGGACCTTGAAATCCTCACAGGGCATTACCATTGGCTGGAGGCGGAAGGTCCTGAAAACCCATTGAAGGAAGCGGGTGGCAAATGCAAGCATGCCGCCCGCAGAGAAGATGGGTGGGAGCTTTTACACATGCTGCACTTGAATGGCTTAAGCTATATCACCAAGTAAGTCTTATTTTCACGTTGGATTGCGCCGGGGGACGGTGGGAGGGTAGCTGGCAGCTCTAATATATATATATTTTTTTATTCAGCAAAAATCTCTCGGGTATAATACGCACTCCCCATTTCACATAAGGTGAAGAGGGGTAAAATTGTGCGTATTATACCCGAGATTTTACGGTACATATTTTTATTTTTTTTTCTTCAAAGCACAAGTCATGAGAAAACAAAATACCCTACTGACCTAGTGTCAGCAGGTCATTTTGTGTTGTCAGTGGCCACTGACTATTGTCAAATGTACTGCTGAGTCCATAACTGCAGAATTTGCAACTGCTGCTCTTGCTTCTGCCGCTGAGTTGTTTAAGCAGCAGGTTGATTGGGCAGCTGAAAGGGAATGGGATCAATAATAGCAGTAACATGGGTGATGGATGATGAAGGTTTCACTTGCCATGACTAGCTCCAGTGATGCGCATGAGGCAATACAAGCATAATAAATAGCCCCCAGTATATGTGGAGAAAAGAAGAAGTTGGCCAATAATTCTTCTCCACATGCCCCTCATCCAAAATCATGGGTGTGTTGTTATTAGAATATACATTTTTCCCTTGAGAGAAGGAACTGTGCTTCTAATCAGCAACTGCAATGTGCCAGTGTGTGTGTGGTAAATAACACCTGGGGGCACAACTGTATCCAAACACCATGACACCAGAACCCAAGTGCTGCAGCTGTCACTATAGCCCTTGTCCACACCTCGCTAAAGATACATGACAACTTGCTGACAGTTTAATAGTAATGATGCACCCTCCCTGCCACCATCTTTGCATATACTGCTGCCTGCTTGCGATTCCCCTCCACCACACTGCCATATGTGGTTAGTGCATCACGCAGTGTGCAATGGGTGGACACAAACTGTCACATACTAACATCTACAGAGTGGCTATCATTTGGTGGGGGAGGTAACAATAAACAAGGTGGATTGGCAGAAGATGTAGTTACCCTAGAGGAAGAAGGTGTTGCTGAGTAACTTGTTTCACTCATCATGCAACTTCCACTCTCTGCCTGGGTTTCTCTATTCTTCCTCCTCTTTGATCTCCGCCTCACCTCTTGTTGCCTTTCTGGAGAGTCAGGGGGTACAGCAACAGAGGTGCTTGATTTCTGTGGTGGGTATTTGGCTTTAACATGTTTGACATAAATGCCATGATGTCTGTGTTTCATGTGTGTTATCAGGGAGTTTGTGCCAAGATGTGTTCCCTTCTTTCCCCTTCTTGTCACAAATTGTGCACAGTGCCATTGGTGATGACTGCAGTGTGCCTGCCCCAAGAGAAAAATAATCCCATACCCATGACTTCAGGGGGTAGAGAACAGGTGAAGAAGAATGACCTCTTTCTTCTTCTCCTCCACATTCCCCCTTCACTGTGTGGGGCAGAGGATGTTGTTGCTGCTACTGCCTCAGAATGACCACTGCAACTAGGACCAGGAGTATTGTTGCCACTGGCAAGTGGAACCTGTCCTAGTCCCGCATCACTTGTTGACCCCATTCCCACTGTGTCCACCATTGTCTGTGGCACACTAGCCTGCTCCTCAGCATCCTACTGCCCTTGCAATTCAGTAGCAGCAGGAATTAGAGCAGTTGCAAACTCCAATAACTGACTTCTGGTGGTGGTGGTGGTGGTGATGATGTCCATCCTCATCGCTGTCTCCCATTCCTTCTCAGTTTCTGCTAAAAAGGCCATCAATGTTCTTTCACCCCAGCTTCTCCAGCATCATCATCACCACCACCACTAGTCCCTACGTGCTGCTGTTGCTCTATTACAGACATCTCACTTCTAGTTGGAGAAGGTGACAAGCAATGACAGAGCGTGTTTTCGTGCGGCCACCACGATAAATGAGGAAATGGTGGCCGCATGCGGCCACCGGCCACGTACAATGTTTTATTTTTTCTTGTTGGAGCCTGCCCTGCTGCACTGTTACAGGGCAGACTGCAGAGATATTTATTTATTTTTTTGTTCCCACTGTCCGCAAGAATGACAGGCTCCAGCAGGGACCGCGTCACACGTGGAGATGCCGCGTGGAGCATGCTGGTGTTTTCCTTCCTCAGTCTGGGTGACAGTTTTAAACTTGCACTGGCGCCCAGACTGAGGAAGAAAAACCCAGCATGCACCACGCAGCATCTCCGCGTGTGAAACGGTCCCGGCTGTCATCAGTGCGGGCAGTGTGGAGAAGAGAAAGAGGTACAAGGGGGAGAAAGAGAGGTACAAGGGGGAGAAAGAGAGGTGCAAGGGGGAGAGGTACAAAGGGGAGAAAGAGGTACAAGGGGGAGAAAAAGAGGAGCAAGGGGGAGAGGTACAAGGGGGAGAAGGCACAAGGGGGTGAAAGAAGTACATGGGGCGAGAAAGAGGCACAAAGGGGAGAAAGGCACAAAAGGGGAGAAAGAGGCACAAGGTGGGGTGAAAGAAGTACATGGGGGAGAAAGAAGTACATGGGGGAGAGGTACAAAGGGGGGAAAGAGGTGCAGAGGGTGAAAGTACAAGGGGGGAGAAAGAGGAACAAAGGGGTGAAAGAACTACAAGGGGGGGTGAAAGAAGTACATGCGGGAGAGGGAGAAAGAGGTGCAGAGGGTGAAAGTAAAAGGGGGGAGAAAGAGGCACAAAGGGGTGAAAGACCTACAAGGGGGGTGAAAGAAGTTCATGCAGGAGAGGGAGAAAGAGGTGCAGAGAGTGAAAGTACAAGGGGGGAGAAAGAGGCGCAAAGGGGTGAAATAAGTACAAGGGGGGGTGAAAGAAGTACATGGGGGAGAAAGAGAGGTGCAAGGGGGAGAAGGTACAAGGGGGGGCAGTGTGAGGTGGGCAATGTGAGTGGGACAATGAGTGGGCAATGTGAGTGGGTAATGTAGTGGGACAGTGTGAGTGGGCAATATGAGGTGGGCAGTGTCAGGTGGGACAGTGTGAGGACGGCAATGTGAGTGGGTAATATAGTGGGACAGTGTGAGTGGGCAATGTGAGTGGGACAAAATAAGTGGGACAGTGTGAGGTGGGCAATATGAGTGGGACAGTGTAAGGAGGGCAATGTGAGTGGGACAGTGTGAGGTGGGCAATATCAAGTGGGACAGTGTGAGGTGGGCAATGTGAGTGGGACAAAATAAGTGGGACAGTGTGAGGTGGGCAATATGAGTGGGACAATGAGTGGGACAATATGAGGTGGGCAATAAGAGGTGGGCCAGTGTGAGGTGGGCAGTGTGAGTCACTGTCGCAGTCGCTCCCCTAAGCCTCAACCTCAGATGGCCCTGGGATGAGTGAAAGTGAGTGCTGAACCTGAGTGAGACACACACACAGTGAACCCAGCATATACTTTTTTATTAATTATGTCACATTGCTGGATAATGCATAGCAGAAAATATATAAGTGTATGTGTAAGGAGAAAAGTGAAGCAATTTTGGGGCAAAATAATTGCAGAATAATAATAATAAAAAAGAAATAACCACTTGGATGAAGGAGAGGTCCCCAATGCATTAGATAGCACCCAAGGGGTTAAAAATCACATTTGAATCAATTGCATTGTGTTTGTGTTCCTTGTGGTATAGTAGAAATCCTTACAACAGGATTGCTATGTTTTTGTCTTGTAATTTATATTGCCCATTCAGTTCAAGGGAAAATTGCTTACTTGTGTTAACCCCTTGAGGAACAGAAGGGAGTGCAGTTCATTGTTTGGCAATGTGTTGTGCACCCCTCTGGTCCTCAAGCAGTTAAAACACTGAACAAGAATGGTAGCATTTTGATATCTCAAATGTATGTTAGATTAAAAAAATCAGAGTGCACGGTTATGTTGTTTTCACTCCTTGGCTGTCACAAAGGTACCCAATCTACTGTGAGGCCTCCAACATCCAAGGGGTTAATTTTATACTAGAGAAGCTTTGAGGGAATTATATAAATCCCATTAGAATTTATGGTTGTACTTTAATGGTACATAACTTTAAAGGCAAAATTTGTTGGTGTTAATGGTGAAATCTACAGTCCCATCCGTCCCAGTGAAATGATTGGTATAAATCTGGAGGATAACTGTCTGATTGCTCATTGGGTTTCCAGCTGAGTCTGTTAGGAATACCTGTGTGTCAGGGGCATATTGTCAGTAATGACACAGGTCCAGAGAGAGAATGGAAATGTATCAGAAGGGTCATTTCATTTGACTAGGTGTTTTCTGCCTGGTCAAACAGTTGAAATGTGGTTTCCAGGGGTGCACCCAGGTGTAAGCCCTCTGGCATTCAGAAGGTTAAAAAGGCATTTTGTAATGCACTGGTTTACAATGGAACTGTCACTTTGTAATAAATACGTGTTCTTAACTATTTGAGTGCCAGAAAGGTATCCAGCATATTGCATTGGATAACTCTCTGGCACTAAAAGGGTTAAAAGCTTTCATATTCATATATGTTTGTTAGCCATGTTTTATTTAAAGCAATAGTGTGAGAATGTAGCTTTAGGTGCTGGTCAGTGTTTGTGGTACTCTTTATTACTATGTGATTTTTTTCTGGAATTTTAAATTGTAATATGATGTAAATTTATTGTTGTTGCACTTATTTATATGCATTTTTTGTATGTCTTAACATCCTCATAGCATTTGTGCATGTAATGTCATAGTGTGGTCACCAGGACATTGGCGGCCACCAGAAAAAATTCCTTGAGAACCACTGCTCTATACTATTACCAGCGCTAAAAATAAAACAGGCGTTCTTTTTTTGTCAGTCTTTGCTATCCTATTACCCGACTTGTGAAAGCAAAATCAGCGGTAATTATAGTTACCACCTGTCTAAAGAAAGCCCATAGGAAACAACTAAAAACAATGTGCAATTAGTATCCTATTATACATGCTGAGTATTACCGCCTGTTTTGTGGTTACATTTAAGACAGAAATTTTGCGCCTCAGAGGTTGAGGCATAGAAGCCATAACGACAGTTTCAAAACCATCGTTGTTCGAACAAAAGCAATGTATGATACAGTATATAGCATAGAAATCCAACATAAAGTGCCCCCCTTCGACATATTAACCGCCCCTTTCAAAAGTCCACTACAGTGCTTTCTTTCAGCACATTCATTCAACAAATATTGTTCATAGTCGACAATTAACCCTTCCCCTTCCAAATCCAACTTACAGTGCTTTCTTTCACTATATCATTCCGACAAATATTGTACATCCGACATTTTAACCCCCCCTCCCCCTTGAAAAGTTGACTACAGTGCTCCCATGACTTTCTTTCACCATTTTTATCCAACATTTTTCTTCTCCTATTATATTCGACATGCCCTCGTATTTTGTATTGCAACATTAACCCTATGAATACCAGAGAGTTATTGTAATGTGTTTGCTACCCCTCTGGTACTCACAGGGTTAATAGGCAACCTGTACATGTATAAAAAAGGTGTTTGTTTTTATTATATATGTAATTTGTGTGAAAATGTAATTAAATATTTAATTTATGTGTAACAATGATTTTCTTTTTTTTAATTATATATGTAATTTGTATTAAAAAAGTACTTCAGACCTCAAGAGGGGTATCATGACCCCTCATGACACCCCCCTAGTATGAGGGCGACAATTGCCCCCTTTATTAATAAAAGAGCATATAACCTATGTTTCACATAGGTTTCACATAGGTTATATGCTCTTTAATTAATAAAGGGGACAATTGTCGCTCCCATACTAGGGGGGGTGTCATGAGGGGTCATGATACCCCTCTTGAGGTCTGAAGTACTTTTTTAATACAAATTACATATATAATTCAATGTTAGCGCGGGTAATAGAATCGAGCCCACAGAACTCTGAATGAGAAGGCAGATCTTCCTGATTCTTTTTTGTATTGTGGTATACTTAGTGAATTGTTAGCAGTGGAGAGGAGGTTATAGTTAGTATGGAGAGCTGGAGTGAGAATACTGCTAGTGATGAGCGAGCATGCTCGGCCGAAGCTCGGTTCGGCTCGAGCATCGCTCTGCTCGGCACATGGCGGTACTCGTACGAGTACCGCATGTGCTCGCCCGCCATGTTCGGGTCTCCTCCCCGCACGTTTTGCGGCTGCTGCGCAGCCAATAAACGTGCAGGGAGGCTCTGACATCAGTGTAATGCCAGCAGCCATGTTGGCTGCTGGCATTACACTGATTGGCTGGCCAGAACCCGTGATCGGGTGCTGTATAGCACCTGACCAGCGAGTTCGGCTCAGTCTTAGCCAGGGAGAGATGAGGATAGGAAGGGAAAGTCAGTGTAGGGAGAAGAAAAGCGATTTAAAAAAAAAAAAAAGACCCAAAAGTCCTTTTTAGGACTACTGTGTGTGGGGGCAGCAGTTTATTTTGTTTGGGGGGGCAGAGATATAAAAAAAAAACTTCACATATTCTGTTCACTGTGCCTAGCCGCAGATTAGCAGCACATTCTGTTTAGTGTGCAAAGTTGCAGATTAGAGCACATTCTGTTCAGTGTGCAAAGTTGCAGATTAGCAGCACATTCTTTTTAGTGTGCAAAGTTGCAGATTAGAGCACATTCTGTTCAGTGTGCAAAGTTGCAGATTAGCAGCACATTCTTTTTAGTGTGCAAAGTTTCAGATTAGGAGAACATTCTGTTAAGTGTTCAAACTGTAAAATATCAAAGTCACATATTCCATTCACTGTGCGTAGCCGCAGTTAAGAAGCACATTCTGTTTAGTGTGCAAAGTTGCATATTAGGAGAACATTCTGTTAACTGTTCAAACTGTAAAATATCAAAGTCACATATTCCATTCACTGTGCGTAGCCGCAGTTAAGAAGAACATTCTGTTTACTGTGCAAAGTTGCATATTAGGAGAACATTCTGTTAACTGTGCAAACTGTAAAATATCAAAGTCACATATTCCATTCACTGTGCGTAGCCGCAGTTAAGAAGAACATTCTGTTTACTGTGCAAAGTTGCATATTAGGAGAACATTCTGTTAAGTGTTCAAACTGTAAAATATCAAAGTCACATATTCCATTCACTGTGCGTAGCCGCAGTTAAGTAGAACATTCTGTTTACTGTGCAAAGTTGCATATTAGGAGAACATTCTGTTAACTGTGCAAACTGTAAAATATCAAAGTCACATATTCCATTCACTGTGCGTAGCCGCAGTTAAGAAGAACATTCTGTTTACTGTGCAAAGTTGCATATTAGGAGAACATTCTGTTAAGTGTTCAAACTGTAAAATATCAAAGTCACATATTCCATTCACTGTGCCGAGCCGCAGTTAAGAAGAACATTCTGTTTACTGTGCAAAGTTGCATATTAGGAGAACATTCTGTTAAGTGTTCAAACTGTAAAATATCAAAGTCACATATTCCATTCACTGTGCGTAGCCGTAGTTAAGAAGAACATTCTGTTTACTGTGCAAAGTTGCAGATTTGCAGCACATATTCCGTGTAATATGAAGAAGGCGGGTAAAAAGGGACGGGGAAGTGGACGTGATCCTGATAGTTCAGGGCGCGGGTCAGGACGCGTAGAAACTGTGCCTGGTGCCAGAGCACAAGACAGAAAGACATCCACCATACCTAACTTCATGTCTCAGTTTACAGGGCGTCGCAGGACATCACTCTCGAGGTCCGACCACTGCGAACAGGTGGTCGGTTGGATGTCAGCTGATACTGCTTCCAGTCGGTTAAGCACCACCCTGTCTTCCACCAAGTCCACTCTCAGTAGCCAAGAGTCTGGTCAACATAATCCTCACCCTGATCATCCTTCCTCCCACCATAGAGGATCTGGTCAAAGAAGTGATCCCACACTGGGATATAGTGAGGAGCTCGTCTCATCACCAATCCTTAATTTGAACCTCTCTCCAAGCACGCTTGCAGAGGAACATGACATCTTGTGCCCTGATTCACAACCTCTAGAGGGTACCCAGTCACAAGAAGATGACAGAGGTGAACGGCATTTAAGGTCAAAGGAAGTAGTGGATGATGATGATGATGAGACACAGTTGCCATTAAATCAACCACTATTACTGTCTCAAGACCTTGATGAGGAGGATGATATACAGTTGTCAATGACTGAGTATGTGGTGGGATCAAGACATGAGGAGGATGATCAGAGTGAGGAAGTGGAGGAGGACTTGGTGGACGATGAGGTGACTGACCCCACCTGGGAAGGTGTAGAGCCGAGCGATGACAGCAGTCCTGAGGGTGAGCCATCTGCAGCACCGCAACAGGCTGGAAGAGGCAGTGGTGTGGCTACAGAAAGAAGGCGGACCGCACCAAACCGGCCCGCAAATGTTCCACGGAGCACCCCCTTGCGTAAATCTCCCTTGCCAAGGGCTAGGTGTTCCGCGGTATGGCGTTTTTTTAAGGAAAGTGCGGACGACAAAAGAATTGTAGTTTGCAACCTGTGCAACACCAGAATGAGCCGAGGCATGAACACTAGAAACCTCACCACCACCAGCATGATCCGACACATGGCATCCAAGCACCGTAGTAAGTGGGAGGAACGCCCGGATCGCCAATCTGTGTCTGCAGGCCACACCACTGCCTCCTCTTCCCCTGTTTTCGGTGCCGGCCAATCGCCTGTCGAAGGCGCAGGCCCGCATACCTCCCGCCCTGCACCTGTACCATCTGAAGCACCATCAGCGACCAAATCCACTTCCCTGTCCCAGCACAGCATCCAAATGTCGTTACCCCAGGCATTTGAGCGCAAGCGAAAATACCCAGCCACCCACCCACAGGCCATAGCACTAACCTCACACCTTTCCAAATTACTGGCCATCGAAATGCTGCCATTTAGGCTTGTGGACACTGAGTCCTTCCGCAGCCTGATGGCAGCAGCTGTCCCTCGGTACGCAGTCCCCAGCCGCCACTACTTTTCCCGGTGTGCCGACCCCGCCTTACACCACCATGTGTCCCGTAACATCACCCGTGCCCTGACCAACGCAGTTACTGGGAAGGTCCACTTAACGACTGACACATGGACAAGTGCTTGTGGCCAGGGACGCTACATTTCCCTGACGGCACACTGGGTGAATGTCGTGGAGGCTGGGAGCGACTCGGACCCTGGGATGGCACAGGTGCTACCCACGCCGAGGATTGCGGGCCCTACCTCCATCAGGGTTTCCGCCAGCACCTACGTTATTGGTTCCTCCTCCTCCGTTTCCACCTCCGAATTCTCTGCGCGCAGCGCCACTCACCCATCAGCCGGTAGCTGGAAGCAGTGTAGCACTGCAGTGGGGAAGCGTCAACAGGCCGTGCTGAAGCTGATCTGCCTTGGGGACAAACAGCACATGGCCTCAGAGCTGTTGCAGGGGATTAGTCACCAGACCGAGCAATGGCTCTCGCCACTCAACCTGCAACCAGGCATGGTTGTGTGTGATAATGGGCGTAACTTGGTGGCGGCTTTGGAGCTCGGCAAGCTCACACACGTACCATGCCTAGCGCATGTATTTAATTTAGTGGTTCAGCGATTTCTAAAAACCTACCCCAATTTGCATGATCTCTTGACGAAGGTGCGCCGCGTGTGTGCACATTTCCGTAAGTCATCTACAGCTTCAGCCGGCCTGTTGAAGCTGCAGCAGCGCTTACAATTGCCAGCTCACCGGCTGCTGTGTGACGTGAGCACGCGCTGGAACTCCACCTTCCACATGTTGGCCCGGCTTTGTGAGCAGCAGAGGGCAGTAGTGGAGTACCAGCTGTTACACGGTATCGCCTCTCCGTTCAACTTCCTGTAATCAGAAGTGAGGAGTGGGAATGGATGTCAGACCTCTGTGAGGTTTTACGCAATTTTGAGGAATCGACACAGATGGTGAGCGGCGATAACGCTATTATCAGTGTAACCATCCCACTTCTGTGTCTACTGAAACGCTCGCTGCTCACAATTAAAACTGACGCTTTGCATGTGGAAGAGGTGGAAATGCGGGAGGAAGAGCTTACACAAGGTGATAGCCAGAGCACCCTCACTTCATCTTCTCAGCGACAATTGGAGGAGGCGGAGGAGGAGGAGGAGGAGGAGGAGGAAGACACGGTTGCCTCCGCTACAGAGGGTAGCCATGGAACTTTAGTTCCATCTCTTCAGCGTGGGTGGGCAGAAGAGGAGGAAGAGGATGAGGAGATTGAGAGTCATCCTCCTGGTGAGGACAGCGAAATCTTGCCTGTTGGTACTCTGGCACACATGGCTGACTTTATGTTAGGCTGCCTTTCCCGTGACCCACGCGTTATACGCATTTTAGACAAGTAACATAGTAACATAGTAAATTTGGTTGAAAAAAGACACAAGTCCATCAAGTTCAACCTTCGCTTCATACCTCAGTAACTAAGAATTTTATAGCTTTCCTGCTACCAATTAAATTAGTCTTTATCAGACCTTCCTGATCTGCCTACTGATAAACAGTATAACTCTGTATGTTCCCTTTTGAAAGAAATGTATCTAATCACGGATTACTGGGTGTTCACCCTTCTGGACCCCCGCTACAAAGAGAATTTCTCATCTCTCATTCCTCCGGAGGAGAGGACAAGCAAAATGGTGCAATACCAGAAGGTTCTTGTTGAAAAATTGCTCCAAAATTTTCCATCTGACAACGCTGGCGGCAGAGTACGTGCTACCTTGGCCAACCGAGAAGGGGAGAAAAGGGGAGCACACAGCAGTTCCGACAAAGGCAGGGCAACACTCTCCAAGGCGTGGGACACCTTCATGACACCCCGCCAGCACCCTCACCCTGATGCGCAGCCTAGTGTCACAAGGAGGGAAAAGTTTTGGAAGATGGTGAAGGAGTACGTAGCAGACCGTGTCAGCGTCCTCAATGATCCCTCTGTGCCTTACAACTACTGGGTGTCCAAGCTGGACACGTGGTATGAACTGGCACTCTACGCCTTGGAGGTGCTGGCCTGCCCTGCCGCCAGCGTTCTGTCTGAGCGGGTATTTAGTGCTGCTGGTGGCATCATAACAGATAAGCGTATCCGCCTTTCCATCGAAAATGCTGATAGGTTGACACTTATAAAAATGAACAAGGCCTGGATTTCCCCTGACTTCTCCACTCCACTGGAGGAAAGCCCCGGGGGAACATAAAGTGACTTTATATATGTTATTTACAATGATGGGAATACTCTGTATTCCCATTCACCCCTTCCACCCAAAAAACGGGTATATGGTTGACTCTCTTCCATATACCCTGGGATATAATTTTTATATAGGGCCAGCTCACCAGCGGGCCCTGTGATATAATTTTTATATAGGGCCAACTCACCAGCGGGCGCAGTTTGACAATTTTTGTATAGGTCAGCTCACCAGCGGGCCTTCTCATATAATGTTTTATTGGGTCAGCTCTCTAGCAGGCCCTCTCATATAATGTTTTATAGCGTCAGCTCACTAGCGGGCCTTCGCATATAATGTTTAGGATGGTCAGCTCCGCAGCAGACCCTCACCCATAATGTTTTAGATGGTCGGCTCAGCGCACGTTTCCCTCTTAATCATGGCCCCAGTTCAGAAAAATTGAGGAAATTTTTGGGAGAATTTGCCTTTGCGCACGTTTCCCTCTTAATCATGGCCTCAGTTCAGAAAAATCAAGGAAATTTTTGGGAGAATTTGCCTCTGCGCACGTTTCCCTCTTAATCATGGCCTCAGTTCAGAAAAATCAAGGAAATTTTTGGAGAATTTGCCTCTGCGCACGTTTCCCTCTTAATCATGGCCCCAGTTCAGAAAAATCGAGGAAATTTTTGGGAGAATTTGCCTTTGCGCACGTTTCCCTCTTAATCATGGCCTCAGTTCAGAAAAATCAAGGAAATTTTTTGCAGAATTTGCAGATGATATACAAGTAAATATACAGCAAATACTGTTTGGTAACAATTTTTCGCCTAAAGTCGTTTTTATCTTCCTTTTTGTGTGTTTTACGGTCAGTCTGTAAAAATGGCGTACTACGGGCGAAAGATCGTTCCCAGCAGCGATGTTGGAGTCCAAGATGCATCCAGACATCCTCCCTATGCTGTCCCTGAACCATTTCTGTGGTGTTTCCATCATTTTCTGCCCTTTTCCTATGGACCAGGCACCCTCCCCTCATCAGAGCAGGGGGTGCCTGGTGTAATGCTCGAGTCCTCCCATTGACTTCAATGGGGCTTGGGTGCTCGGCCGAGCACTCGAGCCTCCGGGGGTGCTCGGTCAGAGCACCCGAACACCCGAGCATTGGGGTGCTCGCTCATCACTAAATACTGCTAAGGTAGTCTGGTAGTTTAACAGACAAGTGGTTTTGTACTAAGCAATGTGATATACTAAGTAGAAATGGGGTCATTCCAGTACAAACCAACTGCATCATAAGGGACAACTAAAATGTCCCATTGATCTCCAAATCTTAGTGTACTGGCTCCATAGAATAGCATAGGAAATGGAGAAGTGATATCACTGGAGAAGTCATATCTGCTTTATCACTGCTTTATAACTGCTTTATCACACCTTAGTGCATCTCCCTGCTTGGATGCAAGAGATGATTCCAGTGCCAGGAAGTCATTTTTTAAACAAAGGGCCATTGTCTGTGTTTTGCATGAAATTTTATTTTAGTCCATTTGGGATGTAAAAACATGTCTGGAAAAGTTGGAAATAAAATCGGACATTCTTATAATACAAGAGTGCATTAACCAAATATTGATGGTCCTTCAATATTTTTGACAGTCATCCCTAAAACCAATAATATTATTATAGGTATCTAGCATATTCAGGGATACCTCTCAAAATGAATTATAGCTTTTTGTAGTGCAAATCTAATCATTATTGGGTTTAGGAAAGTGAGGAAAAGAAAACCTTGTAGCACTTGGAAGGCATCTATCCAGGCCCTTTGTTCTGACAAGTACCCAGTGATAAGTGTGTGTGTGTGTGTGGGGGGGGGGCACGAATGTAAACTAAGACTCAGATAAGCTCTCCAGTGAGATACTCTTCCCAATTCTTTTATTATTCTATGGAGCATATAAGAGCTGGAGGGATCTTAGGGTTTTATTATTCAGAAAGTTAACCCTTTGAGTTCCAGAGAGGTATCCAATGCAGTGTAACACATTGCAATTGATACCTCTCTGGCACTCAAAGAGTTTTAACGCCTTCAGTGCCAGAGGTGTATGCAATGCATTCCTTTGCTTTGGCACTGAAAGGGTTGAATTTTAAATTCTGGGTTTCAATCAACTGCCCTGTAAGGTAGAAATAAAACTTCCATCAATTCAAATAGATTTCAAAGGCATTTTAACCCCTTGAGAGTTACAGACGTTTCCAATGCATTGCAAATAAATTTATTGAAGACCTCTTTAACATTCAAGGGGTTTAACCCCTTAAGGACCGGCCTCGCATGCACGTGGCGGTCATTTAAGGATCACTGAGCTTTTTTTTTTTTCTTATTGAAACTGATTCCCCGAACGGCATGCAGCCGCGTGGGGAACTCAGAATTCCATGACGGTCCTGGTACTTCATTGGTCCTTAAAGCAAATCCAACCATGACGTACCAGGACCATCAAAGGTCCTTAAGGGGTTAAGGTCCCATTTAAAATAACAGGAACTTTCATTTCTTCCCTATGGTTCATGTGGTTTGATCCATTGCAAACTTTATCTCACTTTAATCACACCTTAGTGCAGGAGTAGTTCATTGATGGACCTTCAGCTGTTGGGACAACAGCTCCCATCATCCCCCACCAATGGGATTTGTAATATCCAACAGCTGGGGGTCTGGCATCGGACTACCTCCTCCCAGTATGTATGCTTCTTGGAGTTATCTCATTAGAAGATGAGTTGAATTACATTAGCAAGCATCCATATAGCCATACCTTGGAACTTTCTAAATGAGTTGATCTTGAGATCTTTGAAATAATGACCCTTAAAGCTCCTTGAAACCTAGATTTCAGGGGATTTTATTGGTCCTCAATGAAACCTTTAATATACTGTAACTCTGAGTTTTCACTGGACATACAGAAGAGAAGCAAGACATCTTCCTCTGTCTTTTTGGTAGAAATAGAAGCAATTTAGGGACAAATAAGCAGTTACTTGGTGCAGATGAAGTAGTAGTTAACACTGGGCTCTCACACTGAGAATTTGTCCCTTCACACTGAGATTCGGGTCAAAACCTTGAGTCTCAGTGTTAGACCTTGATGCTCCTAGGTATGCATATTGCCCAACGCATTTCTCCATAATGAAGTGGTTTCATTTAGAACACTCTCAGTAAATCTTAGACTGCAAATATCTCAACAACAATTATATATGTTACAGACAGTTGAACTGAGGGCAGTGAACTTGATTGTTAGAATTTGGTTTGTTAGAAAAATGTTTAACTTCCTTGAAAAAAAATGTGCTGCCATTTTAATGTGCTACGTGATTCATAGAAAGCACAGCTGCTTTTGTTTGATCCATGAATAGTTTCAGCAAATTGGAATGGGAGTGAGTTGCACATTTTTAATTATTTTGTAACTCCTATCTTCCATGCCCAGGAGAGCGCGTATCTCACATTCCAATGTAATGATATCAGTGCAGCATTATAACAGATTAGCAAATTATGACAGCCTCCTGTGGACTACAATTGCAAGGAACAGGTTGTTACTGAGGATCAGTATAGAGGATTTGTGTTTACAGTAAATAGGTGAGAAACATCTGGTAATAGGAATATTCAGATATCACCTCGAAGGGCGTGCGTGAAACACTATAACAGTGCACACTATGGGGAATATTCTGGATGCTAAAGAGCAAACTATCTGTACAAGAGAAAATTTACTAGTGATTTAAAAAGGGCTTTTAACCCCTTGAATACTGGATATATTTGCAATATATCGGAAACCTGACATTTAACCCCTTCAGTTCCAGATGCTTAGGGAATTTTCTGTAACCTGCAGACCAGACACATTTACGATATTTTTGCTATCCATCTGTTTAGGCATGGCTTTGGCTTGTAACTTTTTAGTTATAGATGGAAAACAACACATCCTATATAATAATTTGCTAGAATGTTCGTCAGAAGCCATCATGTGCAGTAGAGACTGCCCGAACGCACAGAATGCTGGGGGTTCTGTGCTGGGAGCATCCTGTGCTTTCGGGCAGTCTCTACAGTGCATGACTGCACGGACGGCAGGGTGCAGAGCAGGACCAGCCTCTTAGCATCTCCCAGACCTTGGTCCGTGTACACAGGCTTTTACACTAGTTGTTTTATGATAAACTAAATAAGCTTTATCATAGCATCTCAGAGCTCATTTTTGCATTGTGTGACAAGGTATGATGTCATAAATAGAAAAAAGTTATATATTATGTATTATGCTAAAATCACACTCCAGATATAAAAAAAACTTTTATGATGATTGTTACCATTTTTTGTATTTGAAAAAGCTCTGAATCCTCCAAATACAAATATACCAAATTTATATAGTTTACCTACGCTCATGGCCTGTGCCGACCCCTAATTACCAGAAGCAAAAAATAGGCATTTTTACATTTCCACTACTTCATAGCTAGTGAAATCCTTGTAAACTCTTTCCTTACAAGAAAATTTGCAGTCCATTTATATGAGTTGACTTATCGTAGGAGTACTAAAAGCCCAAAACTACACAAACAACAAGCTTTCATTTTTCTTTAGTTTTTCACATTTTACACTTGCTTGTACTAAATTGGTTGTCCCAACTACAAAAATGAAGAAAATGTTGAGTAAGTGGACTATTTTGGAAAGAAGACAACCCACTGCATCAAATGAGGGGTTATGTGCCTTTCTACCCCTAACCTGTTGTGTGAAATGTTTCCAAAAATTGGTGCTACAGGAAAATAATTGGCTTTTTTTTACATTTCCACTCCTTCAAACTTACTAAAATCTTTGAAAACTATGTCATTTCTTACTGCATTTATTATCTACTGTTCCTCCGCCAAGAAACATGATACCCCATTGGTATGGCTTGGCATACCATAATGGGTACCAGAAGTACAAAATTACACCTACCTGAAATTATTTTTTTAATAGGCTGTCTGCATTAAATGGTCCTAACTATTAGAGATATGAAGGAAAGGTATGCAAGTTTTAAATGATCTGACGGCATTAAAATGGTCATAACCATTACATATGTGAAAAAAGGTCAGTTAGGCATACCATGTAGGACATTTACCTACATCAAATGAGGGCCACTTGCTTTTTTACCCTCTGCCAGTATGCACAACTCTTTCCAGAATGTGGTGTTATAGGAAAAACATGTTCTATTGTTTAGACATTTGCCACTTCAAAGATACTAAAATCTCTCAACACCATGGGATTTCCTAATCTATCTAGTACCTAGGGCCAGCTGGAGAAAAATGGTACCGTATTGGTAGAAGCTGACATATTGTAGTGGGTGCCAGAGAATGGCTACTAGAGTAGCAGTCAGAATATGTGTGAGTCATTGACTACCAGTTGATAAGGCTGGGAGGGGGTCAAAGTGTGTACGTAGAGGTCTGCAGGGGAGGGCTGGGAGATCTATAGGGGTCCTGATATCCCCACTAGGTCTACATATTTTTTGTTTGTTTTTCAAATGTGGTCCTGCATTCTGGTGTTACTTGTTTATGCAGTGACCGCATTTCTCTTGTGCAATGTAAGGGTTTGGCATAGCAGGTACAGCTGTCCGAGATCCTACATTGTACGGGCCTGACACTCTGCTGGTTAAGGGGTGAAACTCCCCTTTTAAATCAAAGGGAATTGTGATCATTTTCATTTGTCCCCTGCTCTACAGTTGGTTTACTCCAAAATTGCTCCACATTAGGATCCGCAATATTGCACTATATGTCTATATGGTGGCAGATTTTTTTTTTGCCAATCCTTAATGTTGATCTATATTTTATTATTATTATTATTATTATTATTATTATTATTGTTATTATTATTATCAGGGTTTTTTGGTGGGGTATTCAGTATTACAGAAAAAGAGCCCCGCCTATTATTATTACTATTTTTATTATTATAACCGTTTGATTGCCAGAAGTGTGCGCAACTCACCGCAAAGCAATGTGCTACACACTGGCACTCAAAGGGTTAAAGAAGCAGTAAACATTGTTATGAAAAAATATATATTGTAGGCCTTTTCCTGTTCAGTAAGAGATCCATATTTCCAGATATTACAGTTTAAACTCATTATTTTTACATTAACAGTGCCCTCTAGTTGTCAGACTCCAATTAGTTATTCTGTTACATTCTATTTGAGAGGAAAGTCACTGAAAAACAGTTCTACATAGAATGTGATAGAAGCTGCTGAGTAATGCAGTCAGAACTTTCAGGAAGTAAATGCACTGAAATTCACTTTCTGGTTAATTATTTAAAATAACAACTGACAATGGTGGGAACATCTTTGTTTTACTCAGCAGGAAAAACGATATAATATGTAGGTATTCATTAAATATAAAGTTTATTGATTCTTTAAGGCAATTTATTTTGGTACAGCGCTGCGGAATTAGTTGGCGCTATATAAATAAAGAATAATAATATAATCAGTCTATTAGGAAATGTAAATATAGGTAAGAATGCAAGAAACATGCACATGTGCTAAGTATAATGTAAACAGAAACTGCAAATACATTTGCTCCTTTTTTGCTGGATTTCACATGGAAAAAATTTAAATGGTTTTGCAACTTAAAAAAATATATATATTTTAAAGTGGGCATGGTCCAAAATAGCATAAAGTATATGTCTGAGATGAATAGTGAATGTGACATATTCAGTAGGAAGTTTAGTGAACAATATCATACAGCTGTATCCTATCAGTGTTAATTTACAATTCAGCAAATTTCCTATTATTAAGCATCTTCCATTAGAATATGCACAATAGCTTTTTTTGTGAGGGAAATATGCATGAGACCTCCTTTACTTATTCGCACCTTTCCTAGTGCCATATGTATAAAAACAAAAGTGGAGAAATTGTAGAGCAAACCAACTACACCAAGGGAACAATGAGAAGCAAAATAAACATTCCAAAAATGTTTCTTGACATAAATGGGACCTTCAACGCCTTGAATGGAAGAGAAGTCTCAATGCACATGTATACAAATATTGATATGCAGCCAGAGCTCTTTTCCAGAAAAAAAGTGCCTGTGATTTATAAAATATCTTCATTTTGAAAAAGTAGTCTATATGAGTGCTGACTACTCCTAGAGAACCCCACTAAAAATCCCCTTATACAGCTTTTTTCCACCATATTTTGCATATGAAAGACTAATTGAAACACAGTCAATTTATTCCACAGTAAAAGTTACAAACTCATGGATTAGCAAAATAATTTATCAAAAAGAAGTAAATGCTGCTGAACTGTTCTGGAGCTGTTCTAGAACAAGATAGCACCCAGACCACCAAGAAGCACTTAGGAGATGCTAATAAATAGGTCAGTTTTTAGACAAAGTGCAAAACAAGAACAAGTCACAGGAAAAACAAGGATAGGGCCCTGTGTATAAAAGCAAAAGCATCCCCTAAGGAGTAGCTTTTTAGCCATATAAAAATGGGGAAGTTTTTTTTTAGTATAGATCTTGTGTAGCTTAACCCACAGATTTTAATTAATAGAGTACAGTAGAATACATTTGATTTCAAGTCAAAGTCCACAGGAAGATGTTTCTTTCCATTAACATTGATCTCTATCTGGAGTTTAAAACAGAAATAAGGAAGAAAGCTCGCAGTGCTAACTCAACATAAAATAGCCATTTAATAAATATAAATTAAATATAAGTATATAAATGAAAGATTTAGATAGCAGCAAGGAATGAGAGGGTTCTCCAGTCCCCCTGACATTAGGCCTAGACCCAAAAGTGAAAACACATACAAACAGACCTGCTCTCCTCTATATGCTGTGAATAATGTGTGCCTTGTAATGGGCATATATAATAATCCTTAGTAATTCTAAGTGAAATAAGTGAAAATTTAGTCCCACAAATTGGCCAATCCTTGTGTAAGCTTACCACCACGCCAAGGTATCTCACTTTATGGTAAGTCCTACTCTAATACACCTACAAATACTATCTAAATTAAAAATCCCTGATGAAAGATGTTATTTTGAAACGCGTTGGAGGAGACACATTAAATTATATTTTTGTTTTTGTTATTATTTGTGGGTCCCAGTGTAGTGCAATTAAAAACAGCAGACATACAATAAAATAAAAAAGGTGTAGATGAAGGACTTACACATCTCCTTCAGCTCAATGTAGCAGCTTCTCATTTTATCCAATTCGATCATTATAAAAAACCACATTATTACTTTACTTTATTTCACTTTCCTTTTCTTTCCCACTTGGCCATTAAGAACAAGGCTTTTTGGCCTATCCCATTATGTACCCCCCTGTATGGTATCAACCATTCCTCACATGTAAGGAAGGATATAAATGGAACATAGTTCTCTATGTAATCACTTCATTAATGCAGGCCCACATGGGCCCTGCACCAGGTAAGTCCTTCATCTATAATATCATTTAAAGGGTCTCCTCCAACGAAATTCAAAATAACATCTTTCATCAGGGATTTTTAATTTAGATAGTATTTGTAGGTGTATTAGAGTAGGACTTACCTTGGCGTGGTGGTAAGCTTACATACGGATTGGCCAATTTGTGGACTAAATTCTCACTTATTTCACTCAGATTTACTAAGGATTATTAGGCACACATTATACACAGCATACATTATACACAGCATATAGAGAAGCCCAGGTATGTTTGTTTGTATGTGCTATCTGGAGTTTGCACATTAGGAATTGCTGTTCACACAATGCCCCAAAGAAAAAGATCTTATAGCTCAAAGCTTATGGGGCAATGATCCCTCGTCTTCGTTAAGAGAAGAATCAATAACACAAGCCAGCTTTTTTTATCTATTAGAGACACAGGAACTTGCAGGCTAAAAATTACTTCAATAAATTGATTTCTGTTTTGGAAAGCTACCATCTTTGATGGTCTTTGCCAATAACTGCTATTCTTCTGGGGAATTAACCTAGCCAGACTATATCAAACTATGTAGCTATGGCTTAATGAACTACAAAATCATCACAAAGTAAAGGACAAAAGAGAATACAGCATACTTATCCTATTATATCTATCTGCTGCTTTTGTCACTGTTAATCATGCACTTCTACTGGACACACTGAACACACCTGGCATCCATGACACAGCTCAGAATGGATTTTCTCCTATCTATCGAACTGTACTCTGTGTTTCTTTTGCTAGTGCTTTCTAGTCTCTAGGGATGGGAGAACATTTTTACCTCAAACCAGAATCGGTGAAAAATGGCACTTCCTGCCTAGCAGAAAATTTGCAGCAAAAAGTGCAGGTTTTTTCAAGTTTTTGGCCTAGCTTATAGGATTGAAATCAATTTAATTTCTAGTCACCACATAGCAGTTTTCTCTTGTTTTCCTGCAGGAATATAGAAGGATATCAGGCTCTCACAGCATGCCATTCTGTGTTTGTGAGAGGAAGAGGAAGCAGCACATTTTGAGGTAGAGAAGATAGACAAAGTTGAGTTGAAGTTTAGTTTAGGGAGTATTTTAGGTAGGACATTTGTTTTCTGTATTAGGGGAGTCTGGGGACACTCTGGGGGAGAAAGACATAAGGAAGGAGGTTGATACAAAATACCCCACAATTTGGTATGACTGACTGGCTAGATACAAGCAACGGTGATCCAAGCACCTTCTTGATCAGGTTGTTCTTATCTTTGTGCTGGGTGACTAGGGAGCAAAGGAGGTTGACCCCAAATACCCCAACATTCTGTCTGACTGATTTGAAAGACACAGGCAGCCGCGGGCCAAGCAAATCCCTTGTTTATTTTGCTGTTATTGTCTCTGTGCTGGGGAAGTCTGGAGAAAGAAGTTACTGGATTTTGGTTTTTAGTGTTTAAAACATCGGCCTATTCCAACTAACCAACTCACCCATCTCATTTTTGAATGGTCCAATGCACTCCCTCTTAAGTTTTTTGCTATTTATATATTTGAAAAACTTTTTTGGATTAGTCTTGCTTTCCCTTGCAATTCGAGGTTCATTATCTATTTTTGCTACCCTAATTGCCTTTTTGCAATCTTTTTTGCACTCCCTGTATTTTAAGAACGATTGTTCAGTTCCTTCAGACTTAAATAATTTTAATGCATTTTTTTCCTTGTCATTTCCTTCTTTACATGTGCAGTTAGCCACACTGGCTGTGACTTACTTCTTTTGTATTTGTTCCTCATTGGTATATACTGTTGGGTACATTTCTGCAACCTAAATTTGAATTCTGACCATTTTTCTCAGTGTTTTTGCCTTTAAATAAAATATCTCGGTCTATATGTTGCATTGAAACCCTTAACAATTTGAAGTTAGCCTTTTTAAAATTAAGAGTTTTGGTTGAACCTATACAGTTTTGCCTTGCCAGACTAATCTCAAATGTAACCATGTTGTGATCACTGTTTCCCAAATGTTCTCTTAATATCAGATACCATTTCTGTGTTATTAGTTATCACTAGGTCCAATACATTGTTATTTCATGTCGGCACTTCCACCATTTATGACATGTAGCTTTCACGAAGCGTGTTCACAAACCTGCCTCCCTTAGCACTCTGATAGGTCTCATTTTTCCAGTTGATATATGGATAATTAAAATCTCCCATAATTATAGTATGCCCAAGCTGGGCAGCTTTCCTCATTTGCAATAGCAGTTGGGGCTCAACATTGTCATCGATATCTGGTGGTTTGTAGCATATGCCTACCAACACCTTTTTTTTACCTTTTACACCACATTTAGTCCCAATTTCTACCCACATGGACTCCGCAATTTGGCCACTTTCCTCACTAATATCACCCTGCAAAACTGGATTTAGCTCTCTTTTCTATTAATCCTGTCTCTTCTAAACAGGGAATAGCCATCTATATTTACAGCCCAGTCATGTACATCATTCCACCATGTTTCTGCTAGTAGTTAGTGAGTAGACATATTGAATACCTTCTAAAATATTATCTACCTGGCCATCATGAATTGTTTGCTAACAGTTTGTTTTCCCTCAGTGTTCTCCTGACAAGCAGTTGAAAGGCAATTGCATCTGCACATTGCACACACACAGCCTGAAGAATAGGTCTAATATGTCTGCATCCGGGAAATATCTACTGAAGGAATCAAATAACAAATTAAGGGCTCAATGCAAATGTTGGCGTCGACAGAAAAAATGGCGACGGTAGTTTTTGAAGTCAAGTATGCGTTGCAAATGTTCCCACAAGTAAGAAATACCGGCAGTTTTAAAACACACAACGCCTGTCGCCAAAATATCAAAATATCGCCCATTGAGGACAATGTAAAAGCTAAGCCCAGAGCCATTCAAATGTTGGAGTTAAGGATAACACGAGTTAAATTGCAGTATTTTCCTCCAAAAATCTAACATCCATTTTTTTTAGGTGAACAGCACACAACTCAGAGTAAAAAACCACCGTTGAGGAAAACAAAACAGAGAAGCAGGTCATTCAAGGACATAACCCAAGTATACAGAGGTCAGATATTAACCCCTGCAATGCCTAGCAAATACAACAACAAGGCCTATACCAGTGGTTCACAACCCCTCCACCTAAGACACCCCTAACATGCAATCATGATGTTCCAGGGCAACACTTGAAGGCACAAGGAAATTCCGAAATAGAAAAAAACATATGCCTAACATTAGGTCCTTTTGTGTCAATGACAATGAGGAGAATATTGTGCATTATATGTCTCATACACACATCCCCCCAAAAAATGTGTAAAATGGATATTACTAAAGCAGAATATAGCAACATGGGAAAAGTGACACACCCTGAGCAGGTGCACATGGCACACCAACATGCCATGACACCCTTGTTGTGAACCACTGGCTTACACCATACAAACAAGTCACAGACAAACAAGAATACAGAAACCAAATAGGGACAGGGGGAACACAAAGCAGCACAACATAAGCCATCACAACACACCCTTGAACAACAGGGGTTTAAACACAACGAAACATGCACACCTGGCACACAAAAAACAAATCAAGCTCACCAATGTAACCTCCGCAGCCAATGGATACAAAACACACACCTGACAGGTACAGAACAATTACAACACATCAAACCACCCACCATGGACACACCAGAAAACAATTACCTACATAACCCACACCTTACCATTGGTCTATTGGGACCACATGATTGCTCATGGACAACACCTTACTGCTGTTGAAACCTGACAGTCCACCCTCCTCAGATGTAGTGTGCGAGAGAGACTGGCATGTGCCCTATTACATATTTTCTAGGCGCCCCTGCTGGCTGCCACACTTTTCTCATGCTCCTGACCTCTCCAGGAATTACCTTCATTATAACCTCCTTGCTTTCAAAATTCACCAAAAATTTTCCAAGGACCAAGCTCTACTCCACATTCCACATACCTGGATTTACCATAAATTCAACGGATGGCATTATAACACTGAGATATACAGCAGATTGAAATATACTTCCCCTGGACCCTCTTACTACTAAGAAGAGATAACTCCACTGGAACACCACAAACAAGGTACATTGAAACTATAAAACTGACTCTCCTCCAGTTGTTATTTGGGTTTTGTATTTGATCATCCATTCAGCAATGCTCAAATTTCATTTCTAAACACTCAGAAAACTTATTGATGAAATATATATATATTTCACTGAAGCACACAGGTTTTGAACTCATGTAATCTGACCTGCATGCATGCTTTCTTATCTATGTTATCTACAAATCAGCCTGAAGTGCAAAATTCCACACCTCACACTGGCCTGCATCCTATAGAACAGGACAATGTGACCATCAACCACAGCTGACATCCCTGCAAAACCTAGATGCTATTTTATCCCTATGAATACTGAGGGAATGATCACCTATACTCATCTCCAGTTGTTAATTGGGTTTTGGATTTGATCATCTATTCAACAATACTCAGATTTAATTTCTACACACTGTGAAAACTTATTGACGAAAAAACAAAGAAACAAAAGGAAAAAAAAATCAACTATATATTTCACTGAAACATATTTGAAACACTGCAGTCTGACCTACATGTATGCTTTCTTATCTGTTATCTACAAAGCATCCTGAAGTGCAAAATTCCACGCTTCACACTTGCCTGCGTCCTAAAGAACCGGACAATGTGATCATCCCCCACAGCTGGCATCCCTCTAAAACGCAGAGGCTATTTTAACCCCCTCACTGTTGAGGGAATGATCACCTATTCTGCCTCATATCTGTATTCCCTACAACCCCAAAAAGTGGTCTCTCCACTCAGCCCCTCGCAAGTGGTTACTCTAAAATTACTTGGCATCTTCAAAGGCACTCACATGGGTTGCCGTGGTGGAAAATTAAAACTTAAAGTTCAGTCTCCTGATACTATCATAGCCACTCTGTCACTTCTGCCTGCAAACCCAATTGAAGTGATTCAATCCAGAAGCCACAAAAAGCACACATTCAAATCAAGGAAACCTGTTTGTGTGATCCCCATAAGAAGACACATTGTTTCCAAAGTACAGAGCAAGAACTCAGAACCCCAAGACTGTCCTATCAGATCAATCCTGTGCAATGCCAGATCAATAAAGAACAAAACAGCTATTATCGCCAACTTTATTGAAACATGTGAATTAGTGTGCATCAATGCGGGGCCTATCCTAGCAGCAGCTGCTCCAGGCAATTATACAGTGCTCCACCGCCCGAGACAAGAGCGCAAGGGAGGTGGAGTAATGATCTGTGTCAAATCATCCTTAAACCCCAGGCCAATATCAGTCCACACACCCCAATCTTTTGAATGCATAGCTGCTAGCATCTAAATAGATAGATGTTTTCAGATACTGTTAATATACAGACCCCCAGGAGATGGGAAGAGATTTCTTCAAGAACTCTCAGGCCTTTTGACTGGTTTAATCTTTGAACACCCTAGATGGATTATATGGGGAGACTTCAACAACTGGATTGATGACACACTATCCCAACTTGGGCAGGACCTCCTCAGCTTGATGAGTGCATTCGGCTTCATACAAATAGTTGCCACTTCCACCCACAGAAAAGGTCATACACTTCATCTAGTGTTCCAGTGTGGACTAGAAGTGTCGCCAGTAACTGTAAATCCAGTTGTATGGTCAGACCACCACGCCATACACTTTTCCATTGGATCACAATCAGCCAGACCACAGCCTCAGAACCTGGTCAAACATCGCTCATTAAAAGGGGTGACCCCACTGGACTCAACATCAAAAATGGATCTAAGTGAACTGATGGGCACTTGTGAAGACCCTGGCTCCTTAGTCCAACTCTACAACAAAACCATAAGGGACACCCTAGAAAGCATTGCACCTTCAAAACTCACAATAATGCACCTTGGTTTGATAGCACCATCAGAGAATTGAAGAGAACATGCCGTATACTCGAGAGAAGGTGGCACAGGACACATGACCCAGAGAACAAAGTTGCTCTTACCAATCACCTCAATGAATATCAATTTAAGATAACTCAGAAAAAATCCTAATCTTTGTCACGCAAAATCACACTTTCCCGCAACAGACCCAGGCAACTGTTTCACACAGTAGAAAGGCTCTGCAAACCAGCATGCATGCATATACCCACCAACTTTTCTCAAGATAAGTGTGAAGAATTTGAGATCTTCTTCACAGACAAGATTTCCTCCATCCGTGCCTCCATCTCAGCAGGCCAACCAGTTACCCAGCAGAACCACCACAGTGGAAGACAGATTTCCCCCAGTTTATGGTCTACTTTTACAGATGTGGATATAGAGGAAGTTAAAAGAACCATGCAAAAGTTGCACCCCACTACGTGTGACTTAGACCCTGCCCCAACTTGTCTTATATCTGCATGTACTGAAACACTTGCCCAAGCCCTCACAAAAATAGTGGAGTGTTCACTAAAAACTGGAATCTTCCCGAATCCTCTAAAAGAAGCAGTGGTAAAACCCCTCCTAAAGAAACCCTCACTAGACCCAGACTGCATAGCAAATTACAGACCAGTATCCAACCTACCATTTCTGGGGAAAATCATTGGAAAAGTAGTGGCAACTCAACTGGAGGCCCATCTATCAAGCTATAAAATCTTTGATCCTTTACAGTCAGGTTTCAGATGCCGCCACAGCACGAAAACAGTGCTAGTCCGAGTGCTAAATGATCTCCTTTTGGCGAGAGACAAAGGTGATTACTCCATCCTAATCCTGATCTCTCAGCTGCATTTGACACCATTGACCATGGGATTTTAATAGCGCGCTTGCAGCACATCTGTGGTCTAGGAGGCACAATTCTTAACTGGTTTAAATGTTTCTTCACTGGTAGATCACAGAGAGTAACATGAGGATCTTGCTCATCGGCACCAACAGAATTAGCCTGCGGAGTTCCACAAGGTTTCATCTTGTCTCCTATGCTATTCACAATTTACTTACTACCACTGGGAGACATCATCAGAAGACACGGCCTAAGATATCACTGTTACGCAGATGACACACAACTCTACTTCTCCTTTGCTCCAGATACTAAAGACCCAACATGCCTTATCAACAGTTGCTTGGCAGACCTCATAGAGTGGATGAATGCTAGTTGGCTTAAAGTGAACCCTGACAAAACAGAGTTACTCTTGGTGAGGGGACCCCGGGCAACAAGAATATCTCAGGATCTCCCAACTGGCCTGGAACTTGGAGGCTCTGAACTCATTAGTTCAACAGAAGGTACAAAGTCTCGGAGTGATGATTGACTCTGGACTGTCATTTAAACAGCAGATCTCTTCTGTAATAAAATCTGCCTTCTTTCATCTGAGAAACATATCCAGGATACAACACTTAATTCCACCGGATGATATGCCAACATTTGTCCATGCATTTGTGTCTTCTCGTCCAGATCACTGTAATGCACTTTACTTGGGCCTCCCAGAAAAAGAACTCCATCGCCTACAGACAGTACAAAATGCAACAGCCAGACTACTGACCAATAAAACTCGCTCATGTCACATAACACCCCTTCTCCACTCCCTGCATTGGCTTCCAATTAAATGTCAAACATATTTTAAAATTCGCCTGCTGACCTTCAAAGCCTTAAATAATCAAGGCCCACAGTACTTGAAAGAGCTCCTGACACCCTATATGCAATCCCACTCACTGCGGTCAGCCATCAGATCCCTCCTGTCAGTGCCCAGAATAAAGGCAACCTCAGGTTGCCGGGCATTTAGCCACACTGCCCCCACATTCTGGAACTCTTTACCATCCTCAATCAGAGAAGCACCATCATTACAGACTTTTAAAAAAAAGCTAAAGACCCATCTCTTTTATCAGGCATTCAGTCAACTCATGTGACCATAAGGAACCCTTGCATTTTATGTCTGTTTATAGATTTGTAAAACACTTTGAGTCTCACGGGGAGAAAAGCGCTATAAAAATCACAAATTATTATTATAATTATTATTATACCTAACATTTATGTGGACATACATCTCGTGGAGGATGTTGAGCCACAACAGCCCATGGAGGTCCCTTTTCCAATTGATGGAGAGGAGGTTATGTTGAGCGGGACACAAATGTGAACCAGGATCATCACAGACTACTTCACCTGTGAGTAACATGCACGTGTGAGCATGGTTGTGCTTGTGGAATGCATGCAAACAAATGCACACCAAAAATAACCATCTGTTCCACTACACAGGATGACCCATCGACACATCCCTAGCATGACAAGGACATCATTCCTCAACCTCGGATCAAAGGTACACCAGATTGGCCATATACATCACATACTACGTTGTACTGATGGAAAACTCCATCTACCATTTGGAACATAGTCATGACACTGGTAAAACCCTTTGAGCCACAGAGGGATATCCAATGCAATGACATGCAATGCATTGGATACAACTCTGCAATTATATGGGTTAACCCTTTGTTTACCAGGGGTGTACACAAAATGTTGCAAGGCAATCAGTTGTGTACCCCTTTGGCGCTCAAAGGGTTTGGGGGATAATGGACTCACCTCGCATGTGAGCAATGGTTGGGCAATGCCCAATGGAGCAGAATGGGGATGGTTATTGTGTGTGGTGTTGGCAATGGTATCAGAGTAACGATCTGTGAGTCAGGTTGCAAGGTATACAATGCTGACCTGTGTGTGTGTGTGTAACATAGTTAATATGCTACACCATTGCTTGTCAATGTGTTGTCCACGTGTCATGACCACATGATGTTCCAATCAAGGGAATGGCAAGCAGACATATGTATGTGTGTCACGTCGACCCAGAGCACACACCTCATCAGTATGTACATCGAGATCCATTTAATAGATCCACTGATTCCTGGGTCTTTGGTTCACACACTGATGTGGTTGGCCAGTCACACATATATATGTCTGCTTGCCATCCCCTTCATCCAAAAGTCACATGGTCATGATGCCTACACAGCACATTGTCAAGATATGGATTGTCTACTCCATGTCGAATGACAAAAGGTTAACCAGTGGAGAAAGCTTCTCAAAGCTTTGCTGAGCAATGTGCTGTGTACCCTACTGGCTCCCAAGGGTATGATGATGGTTCATCAACAGCATTACTGTTGTTTTCACAGTGCAGTTTACAATCTTGTCTTCACCTCCTGCAGGCATCCATGGCATGAACCCCCATGAGTCAGATGTCGGTCCCTGTCACAGGTTGAAGCCACGTCCATGAGGATCACCTGTTATTGTCAATGTCAATGAAACATATGAGCAACCATGACTGTCTTGTGTCATTGATTACCTCTCTCTCATCAGGGTAATACCTAAAATACCTAAAAGGTTTAAAAATATATGTAGTAGGGTTTATCATTTAAATGTTTTACGGCTGCAAGTTTAATTCCAGATGCAATTTCCCAGTGACATAGAATTGTCAAGTGGCACTGTTGTTACACCAGCCCATGGACAGCTCTGGTCCCAGCACCATGAATCTCCATAGGATGGTGTAGCAAATGCGCCACTTGACAATTCCATGCCACTGTGATATTTCATCTATTACATTCAACTTGGAGCTGATATTACTTCTGAATAATATACCTTTCAGTAGTGGGAGTTCCCTTGTTCTACTCAGTGGGATGAACCCTACTACATATTTATTTAAACATGATGTTACCATCCCCTTATATTTGTTCATGTTGTTGATCCGTTGGTCTATCTAATGTGTTCGTGTTGTTCAAGTTCAAGTCATATCATGGAACAACACCCTGATGTTGTTTGGCAATGATATGTCTGTGAGTTGAACTTGTACAAACATTTCTGTATGTGATGTGTGTGTTCACCCCTGCTGTAAAAGCTTGTGATGCCATTCATCGTGCATGAGTTGTGTCCACTGCATAGCTGTGCAATGCATTGGAGACAACTCTGCCACAGTGTAATCTGTGTGTCCCCCCACCCATTGTTTAATATCTCATACCCAGGTTAGTTGTGCATGACTTGTGTTCACTGCATAGCTGTGCAATGCATTGGAGACAACTCTGCCATTAACCGGGTCTGATACAAAACAAACAGACATGGACATGTGTCAAAGCAATAACTGCACATTTATTATGTCAACAGTGGACTCCTATTTCCTTTTCTTGGGGGGTGCTTTGGGCGGGGCTGCAGGGGTAGCCTCCTGCACTCTACATTGCGAGGCCCTAGTGCATCTGGTGGCGGTGGTGAGGTGCTGACAGGGGTAGTGGCACTGGAACTGGATACCTGGGCCTGGTGTATGGTCTCCAGCTGGTTCTGTTCCCTCTTCTCAGCTACCACCTGGTCCATCACGGCTGACATCCTGTTGGTGTAGGTGACCAGGTGGTTGGAAAGGGTCAATTGCAGGGCCTCCATTGCCCTCATGCTGGCCAGGATGTGTGCTATATGGGTCTCCATCCTGCTCAGGAACCTAGCACACCTCCTGCCCACCCGGAGTTGCCTCCTCTGAAGTCCCATCGCCAGGATGGCAATGTTGATTGTTTGTGTTGTCGAGGGAGTAGAGGTCGGTGGTATGGATGTCATGTGGATGGCATCTGGCTCCCCCTCAGGCAGTGAGGATCGGGGTGAGGAAGCACGGTGAGAGCCACCCTGGAGGAACTGTGGGGACATCTCCAGTCCTGTCTCTGCCCCTTCACCTTCCTGGGATCTCCCAGAGTGTATTGGTGGTGTGGGTGGTGGTGGTGGGGTGAACACCTCCCTTGTCTGTGGGCATTGTGGCTCCCCTATTAGCCCCACATGTTCATATCCCAGGGCCATTGGAATATGGACCTCTGGGTGTCCTCCTGCCACATGTGTCCCTGTGGCCTGGGGGTTGGCCCGAATCCAGAGTGCTGTGACATAGGCACCATTTCAGGCATCCAATGCCTACCCGTTGATGGGGGGGGGGCTGGTAGCCCAGCTGCTGCTGTGGTGGTGGGGGGGGCCTGGTAGCCCAGCTGCTGCTGCGGTGGGGGGGGGGGCCTGGTAGCCCAGCTACTGCTGCAGTGGGGGGGCGTAGCCCAGCTGCTGCTGCAGTGGTAGGGGGGGCCTGGTAGCCCAGCTGCTGCTGCGGTGGGGGGGGGCTGGTAGCCCAGCTGTTGCTGCGGTGGTGGGGGGAGCCTGGTAGCCCAGCTGCTGCTGACATGGTGCTGGTGGTGGTAGAGCCCGTAATGTGGTTGGCTCCTCAGGGGAGCTTGTCCTAAGGTCCCCCGCAGATGCAGGCATGTATGCTGTGAGGGGAAATTACATGATATGATTAGTGATGTTAGCCATGAAAGGAGTGCTGCAAGACCATTACATTAACATGTGAACCTTTGAGTGGCAGGATGGTATCCACTGCATTGCTTTGCAATGCATTGGTTACCATCCTGACACACAGTGATTGTTGAACCTGACAGGATCTAATTCATTGATTCATATAACCTACAGTGGTGTAGTTTTAGTCATCATATGTATCCTGAGGTGTGAGTATGGCAAGGCATCCCCATGCATCTGGATACATGTGGTGATAAGAACTGGACCAACACACCTTGGGTGATAGAAGATCATTGCATGTACATCACCTAGACCTTGACAGCAAACACACTAGGGCCTCTGTAATCATCAATGCACCGGTGATGACCAATGACCACTGAGTCCAACCAATGATGTCAACAATACTAACAGACACAGCAAGCACACCAACAAACATTTACTGTGGAACCCAACAACACAATCAGCTGGAGGACACATCAAACAGACCCCAGGACACCTAGAATCCAAACACACAGCAGACATGGGCAGGGTTATTCAGTACTATTGGAGGTTACTTCTACCTTTTTCTGTGTTATGCTATGGAGCCTAAGCACTGATATGTCACAAGTTGTTTAGATCTCGGTGCATTGGCTCCACAGAATAACACAGGGATTGCAGGGGTGATGACACTGCAGTTGTCATGTACACATAGTCACCTCTTTCTGACACCCTAGTGAATGTCCCACCCATCATGTTTGAGCCTTTTGAATCACATATGTCCTGCATATTGGTGATGGAGGTGAATGCCCCCTGCCCATCCACACTCTGCAGGCTACATATGATGCAGAAAGCTGAACCTTGACTATTCCACTTGGACTAACTACCTACATGTACAATGCCTAGCCCAGACATGCAGTAACAATACAATAGGAAACACACCAATTCCCCTCCTTGTTATTCTCTGGTAACCCTTTGGGTGCCAGGGGACTAGCCAATGCATTGTCAAACGATGCATTGCTTATCCCTGTGGCACTCAAGGAGTTGTGTGTTGACCTATTTGTTACTCTATGTATGACATTATGACACACATAACAGTTAGATCTTTGACTGACGCAGGACAGTGTACATTGTTTTGTGCTGTGCATGATGTTGTTGTAGACAGCATGAAGGGGGTGCAACAGGGACTTGACCATTACCAATCAGGCTGGGTTTGTCAAGTATTCTGTCCTTGTTTGACGTCTCTCCAAGATGTGTTGCTGAATTGTGGTGCGGAATGCTGTCCATGTGTTCAGGTGTCACTGTATTGTTCTCTTTCTGGTAGGTGTCAAGATTTGTGTGATGTGTGTGTAGGCCTTGATGCACTTACTGGTGGACAGGAGGCTCCTTTCATCCCCTGGGATCCCCTGGACCAATATTATGGATATTGTCTTGTACACAGCCTCCTCCCACTCTCTGTACTCCATGGGCAGAGGCAGTCCACCCCCTGTGCCAGCAGCATGCAAGGCCTCCTCTCCCATCTTCTTCTTCACCTTGGCCTTACAGTCAGTCCACCTTTTTTTATGGATTCCAGCAGTCGGCTGTGGCTGGAAACAGCATTGACAGCAGCCAGGACCTCCTTCCATGCGGCCTTTCGCTTGGCCCCCATGCCGACAACCTTCCCCTTGGGGAACAGGAGCCTATCCCTGGAGATCACTGCCTCCATCAGGATGAGGTTCTCCTCCTCGGTGAACTTGGGGTTTCTCGCCCTGTCCTCCTCTTCAATCCCAGAGGTTCTTTGAGAGCCTTGGCTCTCAGGCCCTGCCTGCGATGGCCCTGGATGCGTGTGGTGCTCCCCATGATGTACCCCACGTCCCACTGCCAGCTCTTGCCCTGCACTCTGTGTGCCTCTTATACTTTGACTCCCCCTCCTCCACAGGGCTCTCCCTCTCCCTGCCCTACTCTGACCGGGGATGCCCAACTGTTCCTCTTCCTCCTCTCCTCCTACACTCCCCATCCTTCTCTACTGTCCTCCTCTCCTCTCCATTTCACTCACCCACTCACACACAGGCACTCACTCAGGCCCTCACACACACACTCACTCACTCACTCTCTGTCACTCACTTGTACTTACAGACTCACACTGTCAAAAAAAAGGTAAAGTGTATGTGTTTTACTGCAAAAAAAAAAAAAGGGCTATGTGTGTGTGTGTTTGTGTATGGATGCGTGTTATGAGTATGTGCAAAGGTTTATAATGTCCGAAAGTGTGCTGCCAATCTCTCCAACTCCTTCTATCTGTATGTGTGCGCCTAACTCCCTTTCTCTCTTTCTCTAGCCTCCGTTCCTGGCCTGTGCTCTAGCTCGAATGAACACTATACACAGACAATGGTGCGTCGGTTATTTTGGGTCTATATATAGTTTATTTGACTGAACTTGATACTTTGGGGTGCTGTGATTGGCTGGGGCACTAGGTAATGTCGGACATTTCGCTTTTATTGGGACATCTCTCACAAAGTTTATTTTATGTTTTGCAACGATGATGAGGTCAAATTTTTGGCGACTCCAGTTTTGTAGTTTTCATGTTTTTTGTAGGCTGTAGCACGTTAACCTTTCTGAGTAAGGAAATTTTGAATCTCACTTTACCCGGTCTTGCTTAACTCGCGAAGGCATTTTTTTCCTTCACGTTGGTTTTAACGCCAACATTTGGATCAAGCCCTAAGTCTCTTGTCTCAACTGCTTCACTACTTGTGTTGAGTAACACAGGGCACATGGGAACTTGCCATGAAAAATCAGCAATACGATTGCGTACACTGTAAACTTCACATAAGATTGTGAACTAAATTGAATGTTTCATTTTCTTAAGTAATATCTAGTTACTTGCATTTGGGCTAATATTCACTAAAGTGTAGTATGCAATGTGTGAGAGTAAAAGTGGTATTAGAAGAAACTGTATCTTCTTGCTAATTATTTTCAGACATTGATTTGGGCTTGTCTATGACATGCAGTATGAATAGGAATAAACAATGGCCCTGATAAGACCCTACAGCAGAAAGAGGTGCTGTATTATTCAGTGGGCTTTATGCAGAGAATGCTCTGCTATAGCTACCAGCCCAAATCTATCTTTTTGCTGTCATGATTTTCCTTACATTTTCATCTATTATGGAACTCACTTTGAAGTTTTCAAATATCTATAGTAATCTGGTATCTATTCAGTGATAAACCCTTCACATTTGTTATTATTCTTATTTCTGTAGTGTCAACATTTTCTTCATCCCTGTATTAGATCAGACAGGGTTTCAGTAAAGCACAGAAAATAAAACAATTCTCATGATAAAATGAACAAAATAAATAAATAACTACCACTATTAATCTCAGCCTCAGGTCCTACAAGTAACCATACAAAATAAAAATATAAAATAAGGCAAGCATTAATGTACATTTTATATATATATATATATATATATATATATATATATATATACTACTTAATAATTCGCTAAGGATGTTTGTCAGAAACCGTCATGCGCAGTAGAGATGGCCCGCACTGCGGCTGATATGGAGCGGGGTTCTTCAAATTCATACCAGAGTCCTCTCTGCGCATCTTCCTGGGACCGCTTTGTCCCAGGAAGGAACACAGAGAGGACTATGGTCTGAATTCGAACAACCACGCTCTATATCAGCCACTGCACGTTCGGCCAGTCAATACTGCACATGACTGCAGAGTGGCCACTGAAAGACAGGATCCGGCTGGTTGCTGGGTAGCACTGTGGCCCATGTAAATGGGCTTTTCAACTAATATATATATATATATATATATATATATATATATATATATATATATACACTCACAGGATTTCTAAAAGATTAATAAAGTGCAATGTTTATTGTATCGATGTTTCGGCCCCGCTTTGGGCCTTTGTCAAAATCTTGAGACAATAAACATTGCACTTTACTCATCTCTTGGAAATCCAGTGCGTGTGGTTCGTCAGCTTATATATATATATATATATATATATATATATATATATATATATATATATATGAGAGAGAGTGAGGCATAGACAAAAAGAGAGAAACTGTATAATGAACAGAAGGATGCTGAGAGCAAACACGCTGGAACGGGTGTATGAATATTGATTTTTATTGCTCTCTGACATGACAAGAGGCACCTTGGTACATTCAGTCAGTGGCACTGAAGCACTTTATCTGATTCAGCGGAATGTTGATGGTGAAGAGATGGAAAGCCTGTATCCTTTGATTAGTAGTTGTGGAGCTTGGACTGTGAATGGCTCAGTACAAGTCAGAGCACTTTACTGAGATGAGTCAATTGTGAAGTCTTCTACAATATCGAGCCTACTGATCTTAGTAAAGTGTGGACTTTATGTTTATGAAATCCTGAATGTGTGTGTGTGTGTGTATATATATATATAGATATATAGATATATATATATATATATATATATATATATATATATATAGAGAGAGAGAGAGAGCACTTTAATGCATGGTCAAGGGCAGGTTTAGGCAACCATTGGCTGTCCATCTCTTGGGGACTACAACTTCAATAATCCCTAACCAGCCAGCATCTGTTTTGGGATAATGGACATTTTTAGCTTGAAGTCCAAACCTTGCCTACAAGGAACAAAGATGGACTTAATTAGAATCACCTGTATAGATTACTCTTCCCACTGATACTTTAAAGTGCTGTAGATAGCTGTAAGGTGATGGGCAAGGGTTTCTTACCTGTTGGAGAGCATCACAGAACTATACAATGTTGTTAAGCTAGCAGACATACAAAAGAGGAGTGTACATATAGAATTATGCATGAAAATATTCACAAAAACTGTTTTCGTTAAAGCATACGTACAAAGGTTTTTGAGCAACAAAGTGTCCGTTTTCAAGATATGTGCGCCAAGGGGAGGCATGCATGAAATTCCCCTTTTCACTGGCATTTACTATGTACAAAATAGGTGCAGATGAAGTCGACTCTCTGAAGTATTCCTTTTCTTTCTACCAAGTTTAGGGATGGCTTTAAGAGGTTGTTCCTTGTTCGCATAGATACTGCATGTTTGTGGGGTTTTGTACCTATTGTACAAACTCATCTACACATGAGTAAAGGAACAGGTGCTGTAGCTGTGAAAGTAAATGTAAGCTCACTTATGCAATGTGTCCCCTTTTAACACATTTCACTTCAAGTGCCCTATTTGAGTTGTAAGAGGTATCATGAAGTCTACTCTTAACCATCTGAGTGTCAGAGGGGTGTACAACACATTTCAAAGTGATGCATTGCACAACTGTGTAAAACTGATGCTAAAACATGATAAAAAACATACAACCTAGTCCATTTGCAGACCAAAATGTTATCCAATACAATTAACTGATAACTGAAAGCAGTGCATTTTGCTAAATAATTAGTGTTGAGCAAGCACCCCGATGCTCGGGTGCTCGGGTGCTCTCACCGAGCACCGCCGGAGGCTCGAGTGCTCGGCCGAGCACCCGAGCCCCATTGAATTCAATGGGGCGACACGAGCATTACACCAGGCACCCCCTGCTCTGATGAGGGGAGGGTGCCTGGTCAATGCCCCCCTTCATCTCCACAATGCCCCTCTTCCACAATGTCCCCCTTCCACAATGTCCCCCTTCATCTCCGCAATGCCCCCTTCATGCCCCCTTCATCTCCGCAATGTCCCCCTTCCACAATGTCCCCCTTCATCTCCGCAATGCCCCCTTCATCTCCGCAATGCCCCCTTCATCTCCGCAATGCCCCCCTTCCACAATGTCCCCCTTCCACAATGTCCCCCTTCATCTCCAAAATGTCCCCCTTCATCTCCGCAATGCCCCCTTCATCTCCGCAATGCCCCCTACCTCCAGTCCCTGGTGGTCCAGCGGAGCGTCTGTAAGATCTGTGCCTCCTTCGGCACAGATCCCTGCCACCCGAACATGGCGGGCGAGCACATGGCGGTACTCGTACGAGTACCGCCATGTGCCGAGCAGAGCGATGCTCGAGCCGATCCAAGCATCGGCCGAGCATGCTGGCTCAACACTATAAATAATGTATTTTTAAAATCAGTATGACCACTCATTTGTAAATCTTTTTATACAACCACCGATATTCTCATACAGAAAGGGTAAGAACACCGGGGACAGAAAAGACACAGACCTTCCTTGGAGATCCATAAAAAGGTATGTTTCTGTGTCTAAGAACTTAATTTGCAATACATTGTGGTTCCCTCTGGTCCTCAAGGGTTAAACGGTCTGAACTGTAATGGTATAATGAGGAGGAGATTTTACACATCCTAGACATAGTCTTAAAATGCATTTTAACTCCCATTTGAGCTGAGACTTCAAATATCTCTCCCATCACTCAGACCTCTATGTTTCAGCTACACGTTCTTAAAACCTGCATCAGATTCTAACAAACCATACTATCACACAGTGGGAACATGAACTCAATATACAATTTAGCCCCTCTCAACTGACCAGAATCTTTAAGGACAAACTCTTAACAGTATGAGACTCCAAACTTAGAGAGTTCTGCTTTAAGATCCTTACTCTCTGGAACTATACCCCGGCTTGCCTCTTGCAGATCTATCCCTCTGCTCTCAATCTATGTTGGAGGTGTTCTTCTGCTCTGACCTCTATGCTCCATATTTTGTGGTCTTGCCCTCTGATCACTAAATTCTGGGAAGACATTCTGCCTCTCATAAACCACATTTTTGGATTTCTACTTCCCATTGAACCCCTAGATGGTCTTTTTTCCTTCCTGTTGCCAATTCTCCTATGTCTGTGAAAGGCTTTGGATTTCCTTTGATACTTATGCTCTCAGTTGCCAAATCTTTTATTTCATTGCACTGGAAATCCAATATACCACCCTCAGCTACCCTGTGGTTGGAACGTATGGAGACTTACCTCCAAATGGAACATTGTCATGCTTTCTGGCTTTGTTCACTGGCAAGTGGTCTGCATGGTACACTTACCTCACTGCATAGCCAATGTAAACTTGACATGCCTACACTCTATGATCTTCTGACACTGGTGGTTGCCTGCACTCAGCAATGACATTATCTTTCTAAATGTATATTTATGCTTACACGGGCAGTGACCTCCACCCTCGAACAGGGATACAGATACAGACTATTACATGTGATGCCAGTACATCTACCTCTTTTTAATTATTTTTCTCTTTCCCTCCCCCACCTATCCTCCCCCTCCATTATGTCACATTTATATTATTATTGACAATATACTCACGCAAACATAAATGTTTCATTTAGATACCTAACATCCTTCCCATAGGATGTCTTGCTTTGCTTATTATTATAAATTATAATAATTTAATATAATACTACCTAATAAATGTATGTTACTTTTATTTGTATTTTTTTTAATACCGATTACTCTGTATCTTTGCATTTATGCTTGTATTGCCTCTACAGATTTGGCCGATTGGTCTAATTTACTTATACCTGTTTTCTTAGATTCCAATAAAATGAAATTTAAAAAAAAAAACCCTTTTGACCCTTTGATTGCCAGAGGGAAAGCAATGCGTTGCGTACCCCTCTGACACTCAAAGTGTTAATAATTTTTTCACATGATGCTTAAATGTCCCTTTGGGTATATCTACTTAGACAAAACAAGTAGGAACAGTAAAGATTACATTTCCTAGAAAGATACGATAGCCATGTAGGATGCCATTTCTAACAATATAAATATCAGGTCTCCCAAATGGGGTAATTCATTCTTAAGCAAGTCAGGTTATGCCCAGGCAGACCTGAAAGTCTAGAACCAAAGGATTGCAATGTGGTTTTTAGGATAACTTTCCAACATTATTTCTAGCTGAAAAATACCAGGATTTGTACACCATTTTCAAGAATTAGATTTTCCATTTACTCAGTGTGTTTTTCAGAGAGGATATCTGTGTTAGTAAGATGGTCTATACCCACTATCTTTTATCTGTTTGTTCGGATATGTATGTTTATTACTTTTTTGTTTTGTTTTCTTATATATTGTAAATATGGGACTTTTGTCTGCATTATAAGTCAAATATATCAGGGCAAAAAAGTCCTCAGAATTTCCTGTTGGAATTTTCATGGAAAAACAATTTTCCCACTATTTTTGTGAAAAATCCTGTCCATTGAAAATACCTAAAACTTCCACCTTTTTGCCACTGCCAATACATTTTCCAGGAGAACTTTACAATTTTTTGCGTATGTTTTATATGACTACAAGATTTTCCACAGCAATATTAATTCTTCTTAGGGCTGAAGTGGAGAAATAAACAGCTGAAAGTAAAAGCTGTGTGTCCTACAGCCACATATGCCTTGAAAAATTGTTAACAGGCTGAGTGCTTTGGTCCTTTACTCACGACACTAATATCCTGCTTAAGTAACACTGGCACAACTATCCTTGAAAGATAACTGCGGCTTGGGATATTCCAGCAGAGTGCACCACACGGAATGTGACTCGTTGTGTTCAGTGTTTTTAGATGGTTTATTGATAGTACTGATAGTGGTGGAACCTTTGGTGAGACTTTGACAAAATCCCTCCTTCTCTGGACAAGAGGTATCACCATCATTTACTGATTTATTGCACTCACTGCAGCAACCATGGCTGTAGTCAGTTTTTGGACTACGCTTTACTGACAAGTCCCTGCAATGCTCCTAATCAATTCAGCTTCCCTACACCTTGTGCATTTGCTGGACATTACTCAACTACTGCATGTGTTTGTAGTGTAAAGTACTAGTGTAAAGTACATAACAGAACTGACTGCATGTAATGTCTAGCCTTGGCCCTCTAAAAAATACTCTCTTCCAGTATCAGTCTGCCTCAGTCACAGCTCACATCAAGGTCCCTGTCTCTGTCAACTATAAATGTTTTATTTAAATAATTTATTTATATATTTTTAATTAACTGCCCCCCTGTCAACAAAAAATGGGAAAAAAAAACAAACTTCAACTGCTTCTTTTCCCAGACTCCCCTAGGACATATAGACAACAGCCAGATCAGGAAGGAGTGTTCGATAACCTCTGCCTTTGTGTTCCCAGTCAGTCACACAGAATTTTGGAGTATTGTAGGTAATTATCCTTTGCTCCTTTCTCACAACCCCAGACTCCCCTGAGAGAAAACACTCAGATCAAGAAGGAACTTGGATCAAAGCTGCCTTTGTCTACAGAGTAAAAAATGTTGAGGTGTTTGGGGTAAACCTCCTTTGCTACCTTCTCATACTCTCAGACTCCTCTAGGACAAAGATAACAGCGAGATAAGGCAGAAACTTGGATCACAGATGACTGTGTCTTTCCAGTCAAACCCCTTTCTCCCTTTCTGTACCCCAGGGGCCCCAGACTCCCCTAATATATAGAACAGATTTCCTGCCTACAAGAGTCCCCAAACTAAGCTTCAACTCCACTTTATTAGCCTGTCTTCTCTAGCTCAATAAATGTGTTGCTTTCCTTCCTCTCACAAACACAAAATTGCAGAATGTGAACACCCGACACCTTTTTATATGCCTGTGGGAAAGGAAGAGAAACTTGCCATTTGGTGGGGATAAATTCTGTCTTTCCATTGATTTCAATGTAAGGAGATATGTGAAAAAAATGTACTACTCGGCGAAAAATGACATTTTTCTCCTAGTTCTCTTTTGAGGCAAAAACGTTCGCCCATCAATACATATCACCAGGGCTGGTGCAAGGATTTTTGCCACCCTAGGCAAAAATCTCATTTTTCCACTCCCTTGACTCCACCCCTTGTGCCCTGCCCCTTTCTGCCCTGCCCACTTATAACCCACCTCTTTAATGATTGATACCTTAGAGCCTTATGCGCTAATTAACATATGTTTTTTGTCCCAAATTTAGAGGACAGCTTGAGTTAACCCTTTGAAACCCCATAGTAGTTCTTACATAAAAACCTTTTGTGTGCCATAGAGGTATCCAACGCATTGCTCTGCAATGTGTGGCTACATCTCTGGCACTCCAAGGGCTAAATCCTAAAATCAACTATAATTTACCTATACATCTCCATGTGCTGGACAGCCCTCCTTCCTCCTTATTCCCCAGTCTGGTTAACTCATTTAACGTTCAAACATCTCTCACTGCTGAGACTGCCAAAATGTGTTTTGGGTGCACACACATTCACCAGCCTTCCCTACAATAGATGCATCATGCGCCCTCATACCTCGTTGTACCACTGTCCTATTTTTATGATCAAAGTGTGTAGAGAAACTTGTTTTCTGCTCTCAAGACCTACTGTCTGTATGGAGTAATGTATGTCACCATTCCTCTTCCTATCATTAATGCCTAAGGCTGCCATATCATGCCTTGGTGTGACATTCATATTTGTAGACCGTTATAAATATCTCCGTGTGTTTGAGGCAATGACACATTGTACGTTTAACCCTTTGAGTGCCAGAGAGGTATGGCACTCAAAGTGTGACTACCTGACACGCTCGTACATCTAATGCTGCACAGATCTCTGTTCCACCACACTCTGCCTCCACTCACTGGCAGCTACTTATGCCCTGCAACACCTCATGTTGCTTTTCCTCCCAGTAATGCCAACAATTTGCTGGCTCTGGCTCGTGACTCATCGGTCAGGTGGTGGCAGCAGGAGGAGACTTTGTAGGCACTCGCTCTTTTCAGAGAGGTGCCTCTCTCTCTCTCCTCTTCACTTTCTGCACCAGATACAGCACAGCAGCTGCCGAGGTATGTGTGGCTCTGCTCTGAGCAGCACCCGCAAGAGATGTGCGCCCTAGGCTGGTGCCTACCTTGCCTATAAGTGGTGCCGGCCCTGAATATCACTTCATTGTTGTTGTACGTAGGAGATTTTTGTCTGTATCATAATTCAGTGATTTTACTTCTAATATATGTTCTTGAGCCTCCCCTTTTCCTGGAGGTTCTGGAGTCAGATACATTAAATTGAGTCAAAGCAAAGCAGGCATAAACACGTCAGCTTTGCTAGACTGTATAGTGTTGTGATTGCACAAGATAATGTAACAGTTTAATATTAAAACATTCATCAATACCAGTGTACATAAAAAAATGTGTTGATCGACACAATGTCAGTATACAATATATGAAATATATGCAGTGCTAACAATGACTATACATCCACCAAGATTCGAAGAGACAAATAAAGAAAGTTAAAAAATTTTCTAGTTCCCTTACATATAATCTATACAGTCTGGCCCAATCAGGCTGGGATCACCCGTAACTTTAAAGATCAAGCAAGCAAGAATTGACCACTTTTGGAGTGATCCCCTGAGTTTACAATCATTTTTACGCTCATTTTAGACAATCATAACTTCTCCAAGGATACCTCAAACATAGCAGGCAACATCGTAGTGCTTATTAAGGCCAAGTGGTTGACGAGTTTTTAAGGAGAAAATCTAGTACACTTTTCTCCTTGACAGCTTTGTGTCCAAGTTTTTCCCTCTAACTCCCAAAACTACTCACTCTATTCCATGGACCCAAAAGCTATTAATTGTGCAACCACTGTTTTTTAAATGCATTGCAAAAACAGATGTAAAATGTTCTGTATGTATATCACTAAGATGTTCATTGATTCTGTTCCTCAATCATCTTGTTGTTGTTTTCCCCACATATTGTTTATTTCATCTATGACATGTTATCAGATATATAACTCCACTGGTGACACAATTTATATAACCCTTCATAGAATGCACTTCATGTGTTATACTTGATTCAAAAGTATGTGACACTTTCATCACCCTACAGCACCCACAGGAATGTAGATAATTACAGGATTGGGCTCTTTAGGAGTTAATTTGGCTTTATCTTTCTTGATACTTTTTGGACACCGTAGTATTGCAATGTCTGGAGAATGATTGATAGCTGTGCTATTGTGTCGTGATTGGACGTGGTTGAATTCAAATACCGCTGTGTTTGCAATACTGGCTTTTGTTGATCATTAGTAAGCTTTCTATACACAAAAAGTGTAGATCAATAGCAAGTAGAGACTTCTGCTTAGAGGTGTCCACTATATCCTCTGCATACTTTCAAATGAATGAGATACTGTTTACGTTTTACACATACTTCCAATAAAGATTTGATGTTTTTAATTTGACCTGGTGCTGCCTTTTGACTGTACGTGTAGTGCAACCTTGTATACCTATGTTGCATTTTTGGGGTAAGGTGACCAAATATCCCTTTAAATCAGGGACACTTATAAAATACACACATTGCAGGACAGCACAGGAATCAAAGCAACCCTGCAATGTGTGTATTTTATAAGTGTCCCCGATTTAAAGGGATATGTGGTCACCTTATTTTGGGGGCGTTTGGAGAAGCTCCGGGTAGCATATGCAACATTGTATGAATTGCAACATGTCGATATAAGAGGAGTCACTGAGGTGAAATATGTCTGAGCAATGAGAGAGTCCTTGATTGCTACTTTGTACCTACCTGAGGTTGGAGCAGCTATTTCTGTCTTTTATGTGTTACAATGTGTAACGCTTTGAGTGCCAGAGGAGTGTGCAACACATTGTGGAACAATGCCTTGTATACTCACTTGGCATTTAAATGCCTAATCTCTTGGATACTTGAGAGGTCACAAATGTGTTGCCTTACAAAACGTTCAAGATGTCTCTAGCATCCAAGGGGTTCATGCAGGGTTATTTGCCCTAGAATTGCTCCTCTATTGCTCTTATATTTAAGCCTCTGTGTTTCTATATACTAAACTCTGTATGAAGGACACATAATTAGCCAAGTACTTCTGGTAAACAAATTAAGAGCCACTTATTCCTAAATTATAATTCTCTTTAATACTTGCTGTGCTAAGTATTGAACACAAGGGCGATTTAGAGGTGAACTGTTCCCAGCTCCTCTACATTGCTATGCCCAGTTTTGTTTTATTATTAAGATAGGAAATCAGAAACTACAGGTGCAGCCATCCTTAACTTCAAGTCCCAATCTGATAAGCAACTGCCGTTGACTTGGAGGTCGGGGGGATTTTTGCTCACACACAAACTTGCAGAGAGCGACTGAAATTCTGTACAATGAGTATGCCTAAATCTGCAGTAATCATTGAAAGTACAGTTAACCCTTTGAGTGTCAGAAAGGTATCCAACTCATTGCATTGCAAAGCATTTGATACCTCTCTGGCACTCAGAGGGTTAAAGGAACACAAATACCCTGTTCTAGAATTTTTAACCCTTTGAGTGCCAGAAGGATATGCAATGTATTGCTCTCTAGCACTCAAAAGGTTAAAAATTAGGTAAGTTTTCTGAGGCCTAAAATTAAGTCTTATACATGCGGAGCTGGCATTCCTGCCTTTTTCAGGACTCCAGAGCTCTCATTTATTGTCCAGGATTATCTGTAAATGGGATGAAATAAGACAACATCCTTTCTGAATCAACTGAAATCAATTAACTGACTTTATTCTTAGCTTATAATACAAACATAAACAACTTTAACTACATGCTTTCTGAAAGGACAATGTACACAAGTTATAAAGCAAGCTTAGAATTATATTTCAGGGGTGTAACATATAACTGATTACATTTTATAGATGCTAGTATGTGATATTTAAATTATATCAACCTATTTCATGTTTTAGCGTTAGTGTTAGTGTTCCTATAATCACTACAGACCAGTGTTCCCTCTAAGGTCAGCAATGGTAAAGGACCTAGCAATGAAAGAGTTAAAGAAGCTAGTTTATGCAGAGCTGCATTTGAATTATACATACACAATGCATTCCTGCCCAGTTTTAAGTACTCTTAACTCTTTCAGCACTGCATTGCTCACAGTACCCACCTGAGAGGAAATAATGCTGAAGAGTAGACCAGAGGGTGTAAAATGCATTGTGAGCCAATGCATTGTTCATTGCTCTGATCTCATGGGGTTAAAGGAATAGCATTTCTTAACATGGAAAAAAAATGCATATTACAGGGTTTAACCTTGGGTGCAGTATTTCATTGGCTTGACAATTTATGGTGGTGCTATTGCTACAGCAGTTTATGAATTACTATTTTCAGCCTTCCAGAGGATGTTGTAACAAAAGTGCCACTGTAAACATTAGGCCATGGATGTACAGCAACCCAAAAAAATTGCAAGTTTGAACTGCGATAACCTTTGAAGAATGCATCTCCTGCCAAAAGGATTACCATTGCTTTACTCAACAAGACAAACCCTGTAATATATATCTTTTGTCATATTATGTAATGCAGTTATTTTTGGTGATTGATATTTGATGTAATACATCTAGTTGTATACAACATGAATAGAACAAACAGGTTTTATTTTTGTCTTTATTAAAAAGAAAGGAACAAAAATGACTCTATTTTCCATGTTCTTGAGAAACACTGCCATGTAGCAAGTTGGGAGATAGTCAGTAGTGCTCAGTAACTGCCCTGCTTTTTTCCAGTAATAAAGAAAAATGTTTTTCTATATAATACTTTTCTCCAAAATTACAAAACATATATCATGATATATAGTATCAGCACATATTTTTTTTTTTTGTTCAGAAAAATAGTCCTGAATGTAAGGAGTCGATTCAATTGTGGATAACGCAAAAAAAAACAAAAAAAAAAACACCCGCCAGCATTTTTTTCAAGCACAGTAAGCAATTCAATTACCTGTTCTATGAAAAATACCAGCTGAAAAACAAACATCAAGTGCTAAAGTTAGCGCCCATTGAAACCCATTAAAACCAATCTTCTTTTCCAAATCAGTTTCATGAGTTAGGCACTTTAATGGGTGAAAATCTGCACCCAGATTTGTTTGGGTGCAGAGTCCCCTAACGCATATTTAATCCTGCCAGTGCAGAAATTGAAAAAAAACCCTTAACCCCTTAAGGGCACTCTCTGTGCCAGTACCACCACACCGGTTCAGCACTTAAGGACCAGTGACGGTCCTGACACGTTATGGAATTCTATTGTCCCTGTGCAGCTGCACATCCTGTGCGGACCCTGGAGTCCAGCACGGCAAAAAACAAATAAAAAATGACCCGTGGTTAAAACAATTGATCAGAGACCTGCTTTTATTATTTTCACATTGGCAAGGACTGTCAGTTTAATAAGTAATAAAGTATTATGAATAAGATAAAATATAAGGTTAATATAAGTACATCAAATAAATCTGTAGCCTATTTTTCTCAAGCTATGTGTCTGTGTTTGTTTTTTTAGGGGGAATCCTACCCTCTACCTATAACATGTTCGTTTCACCAAATGCACAGATTGTGTATGAATGGGACACAAAGGCAAACAATAGAGATGGTATTAAAGTATGCACTGTTGAAGTTTGCTCTGAAATATACTAATATGTCAGTTCATAAGTAAAGGTACAGGTGCTCTTTTAACACAACTGTACATAAACACTGAACATGAGCTGTAACTGTCCATTCTGTCCATTTCTCCAATTATTTCCATTTTTGTTCGTAGAGCTGTCAATTTAATTTTGTTAGCTGAGGCACAAAAGAAAATAGGGGTTAAAAGCTCAGCTTCAATTAATGGGCATTAATAGGATTTTATTAGTCCCTCATGGTGAAAATAGTTTACTCTAGAATCACTCCAGTTCAAAGGGCCATATGTTCAAAGGGATAATGACAAAAAATGTTGTATGAACAACAAAAATAAGTAATTGTGTGCATGAACTACATATCTTCTATAGAGTATGCAACAAAAAACTAGGAATGTCCGTTGTGTACTGCACAACTCCAGAATTGCTGGGCAAAGGGGCGGGGCAAGGGCGTTACTAAACTAATCTCCAGTGTCGTATAGAGGAGAAGAAAATTTGTCACAACTAACAACAAAAAAAGTCTTGCAAAAGACAAAATTTGTACTTTAAAAAAAGTGGAGGGAATGTGAAGCTCTGAATGTGAGAATTGAGAATTTTTGTCTTTAGTTAAGACATTTTTGTCATTACATACAACATTTTTGTCTTTGCATACGACAATTTCAGTCAGGACAAACAACATATTTCCATTCACAACCAAGTATTTAAAGGGATAATAATACTAATGAAAAAAACATTATGCAGGAGTTTTCCTGTTTGTGAAACAAGGGTACTTACACTGTTGAAAGATTCCATATTCAAAAGTTATTACAGCTCAAACATACCTCCATGCCCTGAGATTTGACAGTGGAGCCGTTGCTACAGAACCCTATGGAGGTTTATGGTCAACTAACTAGAGCTGTCTATAGATGGATGTTATCAATGCTGCCACTGTAAAATTTGAGACCATGGAGGTACCGTACCCTTAAACTGCAAGTTTGATCTCCAATAACTTGTGAATAAAACATCTGTAAGCAGTGAGAGAACAGTTCTGTTACTCAGCAGGATGACACCAACTATATATATATATATATATATATATATATATATATATATATATATATATACATAAAGAACGTGGAGGGATGGTAGCACTCGCTCTATTAGATTAAATTGCCCAGGTGCACAGTCCTCAAAGGAAATCATACACAGATATAAAAAGGAGGCAGCACCAGTGGGACTTCTTCTTAAGATTTATTTAAAGTAGATTCATAGGAAATTACAAATGGTCGACGTTTCGGTCCTACAATATGGACCTTTCTCAAGACAATTCAAAACAAGATGGTGGGTAGTATATAAAGACCACGCTGTGGCTAGACGCATGGCCCGAGAGAGAGTGGTGACGTCACCACCGGGCCGTGAATACGGAGGCCTCGGTGAGTCAACGTCATCACCGCCGAAAACCCGATTGTAGTAAACCTGAACGGGCACCAGTGTAGGAGTGCTGAGACTATCATGCTCAGATAACTGTATGAATGAATACAAGCATATAAGTGATATTGCGAGTAACGAATAGGTCAAGTGTAGTCGGCACTATGAAGTTGAAACAAAGTAACAAGCAATGAAAAGATGAATACACTGTAAGCACTTGAACAATGTTGCAGTAACGTACAAAACTTATGCGATCGGTACTTTGTAATACCAGCATAGGTAATATAAAAGATTCACAGAACAATAGTGCCCATAAAGCAGGAGACCTGTATACACTAATCAATTAAATGTACTGAGGTTGCATAAGGGACTTAATAGGCAAGACGGCACACACTACAAATGGAAGATGTCCGTTGTAATACTATGTACGCTTAGCCGCCGAGCGATAATGACAAGTGGAAGCGTTTATTGGCGAAATCGTGGTACACAAGCGATTATGTCCAAATGTGACAATCACCCCATTGAATAGGGATAAAGTTCAAAGTTATTCAAATGGAACTGTGAACTGGTTAAGATGTAGAATGTAAAGTCACTTATGTATAGGTGTGTGACAAGAAACCGGACTTGTTGCTTGGGTCCATAATTTGAAAGGTTCATACGGACTTAGATAACTGAGAGGGGGGGAAAAGAGCAGATGAATCATATTGTATGTAAAATATTATCATGCAGAACCATTGCCAGAACTAGAGCTGGTGGAAGAAATCATCCCTCAATCAGCTGTGAAGAGAGATAAACACACAGATATAGTAGTAGAAACATACAATCCCAGCGGCCTGAACACTCAGTCCTATTATGAGAGGGTGTTTATAATAGCAACACCCCTAGGGGATCTATGCCCACCCACCTCTGGAGGAGTGTCAGCCGTCCATAGGGGAACAATGTTGGGGTGAATATCATTAACCCATAATAATCTGTGAGTCATCATTGAAGTAGTCCAAGATCATGTGCAGGATATACCAAACCAGGGCAAAAGATTCAACTCGCCTCAATTAATGAGTGGTTTACTACCCCAGTTTATTGTAAGGCAAGGTTAGAAGAAACATGAATAGTTAGTTTTGTCGTTTAATCCACGGGGTATTAAGGTATCCAGTCTATGGATCCATTTTTCTTCTAGCTGGAGTAATGCTCTGTTCCTATCCCCTCCTCTCCTCAGTTTAGGCTGCTGGTCAATGACCATAAATTTTAAGTCTGCCAATGAGTGTTTCGCTAGGGCGAAGTGTTTGCCCACCGGTTTGTCACTGTCCAGTTCACAGTTCCATTTGAATAACTTTGAACTTTATCCCTATTCAATGGGGTGATTGTCACATTTGGACATAATCGCTTGTGTACCACGATTTCGCCAATAAACGCTTCCACTTGTCATTATCGCTCGGCGGCTAAGCGTACATAGTATTACAACGGACATCTTCCATTTGTAGTGTGTGCCGTCTTGCCTATTAAGTCCCTTATGCAACCTCAGTACATTTAATTGATTAGTGTATACAGGTCTCCTGCTTTATGGGCACTATTGTTCTGTGAATCTTTTATATCACCTATGCTGGTATTACAAAGTACCGATCGCATAAGTTTTGTACGTTACTGCAACATTGTTCAAGTGCTTACAGTGTATTCATCTTTTCATTGCTTGTTACTTTGTTTCAACTTCATCGTGCCGACTACACTTGACCTATTCGTTACTCGCAATATCACTTATATGCTTGTATTCATTCATACAGTTATCTGAGCATGATAGTCTCAGCACTCCTACACTGGTGCCCGTTCAGGTTTACTACAATCGGGTTTTCGGCGGTGATGACGTTGACTCACCGAGGCCTCCGTATTCACGGCCCGGTGGTGACGTCATCACTCTCTCTCGGGCCATGCGTCTAGCCATAGCGCGGTCTTTATATACTACCCACCATCTTGTTTTGAATTGTCTTGAGAAAGGTCCATATTGTAGGACCGAAACGTCGACCATTTGTAATTTCCTATGAATCTACTTTAAATAAATCTTAAGAAGAAGTCCCACTGGTGCTGCCTCCTTTTTATATCTGTGTATATATATATATATATATATATATATATATATATATATGTATATATTCTCAATTTTTTATTAGTATAGTATTACTATACTTTTAACAAATATGGTGATGTTGGGCATGGATTTATTAAATTGATGCCTTGTGAAATATGCTCTTTAAACAAAAACAAAAATATGGGGTCTGAGAGGGTCATAATGCACTCACCTACCTAGCAGCCATCCACTTAACCTGATGGTATCCCAGATTCAGATCTGTCATAAAGAGGAGCCTGCTCCAGTATGTGCACATCCTGAAATAATCACTATCAATGGATTGCGGTTCTTCATGCTTATGTTGCACCCAACATCAAGTGATATAAAAAAAAATATGTATATTAGTAGCATCCATGAAGTATTTTAATAATTGAAATCAGAGAGACATCCATGAAATGATAACTTACAAGTTCAGCACATACATAGTCCAGCAGAATTGTCTTGCTGGGCCTTGTCAGTGAGGTGAAGCTGGATTCCCTAGGCACTGACAGCAAGGGGTCTATGTCTGGATTACTATTTACTCTTATGGAGACCGCCGATGAGTATTCAAAATATATATCAAAATCTGAGAGTCTTGGTATATGAAAAAAGCACCACTGGCTTGTTCTACGGCTAGAAGCATCACAATTTAGACCTCTAGTGCTATTACAGAGTAGCAATTTCCATGAATTCACTTGCCTCGCCAGTCTACTGGTGTGTAACTTCTTGAAACCCAACCAGGGGTTCTACAGCAAAATTCATTTGGTCTGCTGGTCTACTGGTGAGAAGCATCTATTTGTTCCTGGCTCCTGTGTGATTATCCTGGACAAGAATCTATGGAGTGGTTCTATTCTGGCACATAACTCCCTCCACACTGCAAAAAAGCTAGAATTCCAGTGAAACTTCAGGACCTCCAGACCACCAGAAAGAAGCAGGGCCATTGAAAAGGGACAGCAGCAGAAACAATTCACGAACCAGTTACCTCAAATGGACTGGTAACTCCTGGCACTGTAACAGTGGCCTTTAGTAAACTGACCAAAGAATGTCCTGAAGACATAATTACATTTACTGGGGAATAATGTTTAACCCAGGGGTAGGTAACCTGCCACTTTCCCATTGCTGGAAATTATAACTCCCATCACCAGTCGTTGGCTGGTTGATGATGATAATAGGTGTAGTCCCCAACTTTGGAGAGCAAAGGTTATCTACCTATCACGGTGCCCGTGCTCCTCTTGCAACATTCTGTCAGTCTACACTCTGCTTCACTCCTATTGGCTATACTGTGCTTGTCCCGCCCAGTATGGCCTTTATATGCTGGGTTCTGGCACCTTTCCGGTGCCCTTTTGTGGTGTTCCTGTACCAGTGCTTGTTCCTGCTCTTAGTATTCCCAGTGTATCGACCCGGCCTGCCTGACTACTCTGCATCTTGTCTCCTGCCTGTGAACCAACCCGGACCGCCTGACCATTCTTCTTCTCCTGCTCATGTGCACCGACCCGGCTTGGCTGACATTCCTGCTCCGTGTACCGACCCGGCTTGGCTGACATTCCTGCTCCGTGTATTGACCCGGCTTGGCTGACGTTCCTGCTTTGGCTGCCTCTGTGTCGCCTTGGCGACATTCCTATTGGTTAGGCATTCGTGACACTCCCGGTTGGTTGCGACCTCAGGGCGAGTTGCTCAGTTGCACGGTCCATTCCTGTCACGGCAGTGCTCAGTTGGGTATCTCCGTTACTGCTAGGGCAGTGTGCAAGTGGCCTAGTCTCCGTTACTACTCCTGCAGAGTACAAGTGGCCTAGTCTCCCTTACTGCTACGGCAGTGTGCAGGTGGTCTTGTCTCTGTTACTGCTCCTGCAGAGTGCAAGTGGCCTAGTCTCCGTCTACTGCTATGGCAGTGTGCAAGTGGCCTTGTCTCCATTACTGCTATGGCAGTGTGCAAGTGGCCTCGTCTCCGTTACTGTCCCTGCAGAGTGCAAGTGGCCTAGTCTCCATTACTGCTCCTGCAGAGTGCAAGTGGCCTAGTCTCCGTTTACTGCTACGGCAGTGTACAAGTGGCCTAGTCTCAGTTACTGTTCCGGCAGTGTGCAAGTGGCCTACTCTCAGTTACTGCTAGTGGGCTATCTCTGTTTACTGCTACGGCAGAATACAAGTTTCCTGGTCTCCGTTACTGCTACGGCAGTGTTCTATGTTGCTCAGTCTCTGATACTGCTCTGGCAGTTCACGTTTGCCTGCTAACCTATCACTGGGCGTTACTCATCCCTAATCTTTCTATCCTAAGTGAGCTCCTTCACAGACCTCTCTTCACATGGAACTGTTTATACTCGCTGAAGGCCATTAACCCATGCAGTACGGATACCTTGGGAATCCTTCATATTCTGCCCGACCTGTGTCAGTATATTTTGTTATGGACTCTATGGTTATGCTGGACCTGTGTAGGCATATGTATATGTAACCTGTCTTGTGTCTGTATTATTTTGATAAATACTACAGGACCTGTGAGGGTTATTGTATTACTGTTTTTACAATAAAACTGTGTTTTATCGTAAACCACTGTGTCTGTGTGTCAAACAAACCGTTACACTACCCCTGCTTTAGCCAGTATCACTTTGTTGCTAATAAAGATGCCAGATCGGTTTAGAGGAACCGATCAATGCAGAACAAACTGCAGAGGGATAGGGCAAGGGACTGGGAGGGATGGGGGAGGAGAGAAGATAGAGAAATGACAGATGCAAAGGAGCATGGGTGAATGAGAGGGAGCTGGAGCACTAGTGTAGAGAGCCTGGAAAGATAAAGGAGTCTGGTATGAGAAAAAGGAAGGAGGGACGGTCTAAGAATGGTACTGGTAGTGTGCTAAAAGGAAAAACACAAGGGTAGTGTGAGAGTGTGTGAAAGCATTAAAAGGATATGGAGAGAGAATTAGGAGTGAGAGCATAGAAACATGGGATAAAGAGTAAAGTTTTCCAGAAGACTGTGTGTGTGGAGTCCAGGATTGTAATAGATGGGTCTCAACTGTTGGTGACAGAGTAGAAAGAAGTGCTAGACAGTGAGGCAGTAACGAGGGTATTCTGGTAGCTAGCTCTTCTGCCTATTTCTCTAGCATCACCAGAGGTTCAGCATGAAGGACAGGTCATAAGGCTAGTAAATACTAGCAAAGAAAGGGTTAATAGAATATTTGACAGTGCAGCAAACAAGTAACAACAAAATATATCTTTATAAAGTACAAAGAGCAGGCAGTTTCAAACAGGCCACCCCAGAAGGATTAAGGTAACATTGATAGCTAGTCTGGATAGAAGCAGGGAAAGAAAGACACTCCAAGTTTTAACTTGACAGCTGAGAGCTAGCCTTACTAGCTTAGATAGAAGCAGGAAAAGCAAGGCACTCCAAGAGTTAGCTTGACAGCTGTTAGATGGTTATCACCTGGAGAGCAGATCTAGAGCAAAAAGCAGGAAGCAATGTCAGTAGTAAGCTGAGGTTCAGAGGCTGGAGATCAATCAAAGGGGTAACAGAATAGCAGCTGTCAGTAACTTAGGCAAGTGGTAAGTGGCAGAAATCAGGATGGTACAACAAACACAAAAACAGTTCTGCAGCTCTAATTTGACTTCAGGCAGGATCAATATGGCATTTTGCCTCAGTGGGTCCAAAAAATTCTCACATATATGGGAGTTCCAAATAAGGCTATGTGGGACCGGATAAAGAGTGGGTGCCATGACTAAGCTTCTCTTCTAGCTTTAATGTATATGAACTGCAGTAAATCAGGATGGTCACAGAGCAAGCTGGATCAAAAATCAGGGGTATCAGACGAAGCAAGGAAACAATAGTCTGGAAGGGACGTGGAGGATGTGACCTGTATAAAAAGGGGAGGAAATATCTGACAGGTATGCAGGTAAACTTCAAGTAATGCTACAGGTGCTGGATTCTAACAAAAACATGCCTGATGAAGTCCTCCTACTTTTTTCAGATGAGAGACTAGTGCTGTAACTAGTTATTAAAGGGCCTTGGGGCAAACATTTTTGGGGCACCTAAAAGAAAAATATTTTCTCACAGTCATAACATAAACCTAATGAGCTCCAGGGCTCATGGGTTCGCTTGGAAGCTGGGCCCCATAACATCCAAACTCTCTGCACCTATTGTAGTTACACCCCTATGAGTGAACAAGACAGGAACCCGGACAGGACTATGTTGTGATTGACATCTTAAGGTCAGCAAACATGCTTTTTTCTGGATGTCACGATTTCTTTTTCAGGTATCTGATCTGTTAAAAGGGGAAATTAAATTTAAAAATGAAACACCTTTTGTGTTTCAAAAGTAGCTGTTTTTTACAAAGTCCAAACTTACAGTATCACTTTGCTCATCCCTAGTGTCTACTGGCTACATAGAGAGAAAAACCAAGATCAGGCATAAAGAAAGCAAAAAGGAAAATATACCATTTCTATAAAAATTCATTATATTACTTATGTCCTGTTTTAATTATCTATAAGAAATGTTGTCATTTTCAATTAGTTATTCTGCAAGACCAGAGGTTCTGTAAAATCTCTGCTTCTCTGCTCGGACGGATAATAGAGTCCTCTTATCTTGTTCTGCTTGTTCTTGAAAGTGTCAAGCTGACATTCTACCCTGCTAACATATCTCAGCTGATTTGAGTACAATTTACAGAACACAAATTGTTCAGGCTCAATTAGTTTAACTATTTCAGCATCACAGGGGTGTATTACATGGATTAGATGAAGGAAACAAATGCAAAAGAGCCTCACAGTGCATTAAATGATATAAAAGAGAATAAACCTGCTACAATAAAGTGAACGTTTTCAGTACTTACAAGCTTCCATGACCAATGATCAAATGATTACCTGTATCAAGCATATGGGGAAGTCCAGTTCAGTCTCTACCTTCTTGATGACCTCTCAAGTGCAACATCAATAAAATATTAGTACCAAGCAAATATAAAATGAATAACATTTTAATGCAAATATAAAACAATACATACAAATATTACACAATGTTACCAGGACACACCCAGTCATTTTCCCCCTAAAGGGGGAAATGCACTGGAGCTATTGTTTATTGTTTTTAAGTACTGAGTTTTATTCCTATTATTACTCCTTTTATATGTGCCTTCTGCTGCCTGTTTGTTAATGTCAGAGATCCTCAAGCAAGCAGAGGTTCCATCTAATTTCTTGCTTGATACTGGTGATCAGCTTGTAACTTCTCTGTAGAGCAGTAGTAGAGCTTATGCACTAAGATCTCCAAAGTTGTCGCAATATGAGTGCATTGGCTCCATAGAATAACATTTCCTGTGCTTATGTCAGGGGTTGGAAGTAAATTTGACAGTACTATGACTGGAAGAGTTTATAATAACTGTTGCACCATGTATATTGTCTACTTGATCACATGCCTCCTATGCAAAATGCAATACGTTGGGCATACTAATTGAGCATTGAAAGATAGGATAAACGAGCACATTTCCTCTATCAATAATAAAGATACCACTAAACCTGTGGCTAGATAATATGATACTACAAAATTTAGTTTTCAAGGTATTTAAAGATTATTTGTACTAGAGCATAGTGGAGATATTATAAAACTTCTGGAGAGATGTGAAATAAAATGTATTTTAGATTGAGACACATGCCTACCCAGAGGAATTTACTCTGAACACAATGTATCTCTTTTTGTACAGAAACAGTGCTTATAATATGTATTTAGTGATATGAAGAGGCTGACTATATTTTACCTTTGGTTTATTTATACATGTTATTCATAGGACTTATTCCTTTCTGCAGTTTCACCCTATTATCAGAAGGTATGATCTATGGTTATATCTATCCTGTTTACAGTGAATTAGTAGTTATTCTCAAACCTACTCACATGTTAATTGACACACTATACATTTATTCTATTTTCTTATGTGTCTTATTGATGTACGCTTAAAATATGTTTGTATGTTTGAGTTTAAGTGTATTTGTCTTTTACATTTACCAAACATTAGTAACTCATGAGTAGCAGACAGAGACCACAATAGATCAGGAAGTGATCGTAATCCAACCACTGGGCTGCTGAATGAGGTCAGTGATACTGCATTGGTTTGAACTTTTTGTTTTTCAGTATGTAAATACTTTTTCAACATGGCACTTAGCCTATGCATAAGTGATTACCTTCTACGAAGTGCATTAGGCGGGCCAGGTCTTTTCCCCATCTCCATGGTCCATGTTTGTCCTCATGTACTTCTGTGTCAAATGTTTTTATTATAGCCAATAAACATAATTTCTTATCTACATTTCCTGGTTTGTTTAGGTTTCACTGGCTACTTCGTCGAGCACTCCCGTCCTGTGTCTTCAAGTTTGCTGAACTCAGGGCTGTGATTGTCGGGGGCTGCACCTGAGCTGCTGAGGCCAAATTGGCTGGTTGTGTTCAACATGTAATTGTTGTATACACATCAAAATAATTTGTTCAATGTTACTGAGTAGCAACTGTTCCTTTTTTGCTGGTGATCTTGAAGTAGGTAAAGATAGCAAAGTTAAAGTAATTTAAGGTAATTAACACAAAGCATGATTTTTTTTTACTCGGAGTCAGTAAAGGTAAACTGAAGATTGAGTAGGCAAATGTAATTAAGAATCAACATAGCTAAATGTACTGTTATATTCATGCTACAACCATGCTACTTATGCACTAAAAGGGCAACTATCACAATTATAGTCCTGTCTAAGGAGGCCGGAGCTTAATTGTGAGCTCCAAAGTATATGCAGGGTCACTGAACTGTGCTTCTTTTTTTATCCCACAATCAACGCAAGTCTCACAGTTCAGAGTTATGGGGTATCTGAATCACAGTTCCTAAAAATTGCTAGGGAATTTTGATCAAAACCCTATCAGTTTATTCTATAGGGCTGTGCCATAAAATTTCATGTAGCATTCAAACCTGCTACCGGTTTGCTGTGCATTCATTTCATGACACCCCACCTCCAATAGCTGCCAGGAGCCATAGAGGGGCTGCACATTGCAGTCAAGCCTTTTACTAGTTGGTTCCTCTAGGAGCATTTCACAAACAAAACATGATAATTAACTTTAACAATAGACCTGTCACCCTAAGTTAAATTTAGTATTTCTAAATAAAATTCACTTTGTGATTATACTTGGTAACTTCTGCACCTAAACAATCATATTATAAATATCTCATGTATGTGATTACAGAGGCTGTCATTATGGCTTGGCACATTATTAGCATATTGAACTAGAAACTAACATAAAATGCTGCACTGTCACACCAAATAATTAAGCTTAATTTCTAAAAACTATTTATCTTACTAAAAAAGTATCATTCAACATATTTTTTAATTATCTTTAAAGTTAAGTAAATTTGTCTTAAGGTGACTGGTTCACTTCAGTATAGTAATTTTACAGGATTCTTTGATGGAAAATTAATAAGGAGCAGCTGTGGACTGCAGACATCACAGTTAGGCATAACCCGTTTGAGCATCAATTCTGAAATTCATTCTGGAATATAAAAAGCACAAATAAGGAAAGCAAAATGAATACAGGGAACAGAAGAATTGAATTATAAAGAAAAGCTAGCCAAACTGTTTACTCAAGCAAAGACACATCTAAGACAGAATATGATTACATGGTAAAAGTATATTCAAGGTCAATAAAAATACATATTTTCATCCCATGGTGCAAATATGTAGAAGACATTGCTTCCAGATATTGGAAACATAGCTTCAGCTTTGGCAGATGGATACTATCTTTACAGTACAGTTTACTAACAAAAGGTATGCTGATGGAAGATACTTTTTATAGCTTTAAACCCCTGAATACCTGAGGCATCTCTAGTTTATTGCTTCACAATGAGTTGTAGATGGTGCTAGCATTCAAGAAAGGGTTAGATGCATTAATACTGAAAGATAGAATAGGCTTTTAAAATGAATTTAAATATAAATGGGTGCCCATACTTATGTGCAGGCCAGGAAATATTTGATTAAACACAAGGGGTCTTACCAATGGCTCATTTACCAGCCAGTACTTTAGAAAGAAAATCATTACATCCTCGCCTGCATATGGCCATTGAAAACATATTAAATTGATCAGAGGCGTAATCTAGCTCAGAATCAGGTGTAAGGTAAAACATTTGTTCACTATTTTGACAACTCTGTCAGTGGTTTCATTTGAGCTTCTAGGCTTGATTCATTTTGATCAATCTAGTACACATCTAGTGAAGATAGTAACTTGTCAACTTCACAAAATAGATTTCTATTATACACTCACCCTTCTGCAAGATATCTTCCCCTGCTAAATCTACATATTCTACACATGTGGGTTTCTAGTGGAATAGGTCATCATCACTTTAGCCTTAATGCATGTCAGCCAAACAAGGCCAGGGAGGTTTAGCTTGGTACTTGAAAGAAGGCCTTCTGTGGGACATCTTTATCCAGTGTGTAGCTGCAAAGACCTCTGGAACATTGTGAGAATTTCAAGAGGTGACAAAATTGGTAGGTGCATAATGTACTAAGAAGAACTGGAGCTTTTATGGAGTAAACCAGCTGCAATGTAGGGGATAAATAAAAATACCCCAAATTCCTGTTGATTTAAAGCAAAATGTTAACTAGGGGTGGGCAAAAGGTACCGTCATGTTCCTGCGGGAAAATCTAAGAAAACCACATGGTTGTCTGCTGCTTTGTGGGAAAATCTGCTTTAAATAAAGCAATTAAAATTTTCACCGTTTTCGACCACTGGCAAAAATTCTTCACTATTTTTTCAATGGCTTAAAATGTTTTCTCCCCTTTATCAACATGCTTTTTGCCTTTTCACTACAAAAACCTGCCTTTTTCCAGGAAGTGAAACACAATACAAGCAGCTACAGAGTGAGAGAGAGGTGCTAGGCTGTTGTGCTTTGAATTAATAGAGAAATTGAGACACGAGAGGCTCATAGTGACTGCTATCACTATGAACAAGTATTACAATAAAAGGAGGACCTGGAAGGACCGTTATGCATCCAGTGAGTCTGAGGAGGAGGAAGTGACCACTACTACCAACATGAAAGGTTCTGGATGCCCTGGTTCCCCAGACTCAATCATTGTCAGTCCCCCTACATCACCCCTAGATATCTTGGGGAAATTTTTGTCAAGGGCAGAGGAAGAAGAGGGTAGTAGAGTGAATAGGACAGGTCAGCTACCTGTGTCTGCTGCCAGTGCTCTCCCTGCTGCTACAAATGCTGCACCTGCTGTCAGTGCCGAACCTGTTGCCCTTGATGAACCTGCTTCCAGTGCATCCTATAATTCTCAGGGGGTGGGATGATTCCAAGTGTGACAGCATGGGACCCTAAGTCACACATGCCATCCCCAAGCAGTCCCACCTCTAGTACTACTACTAATAGGGTACAGCAACTTGTACAGAGCATAAGAAGTGAAGGAGGGAATGATCATCATATTGCTAGTGAGAAGGAAGACTCAGGGACTAAAATTGATGTGGTTGGTGTTAGTAGTCGTAACAGTGATAGTGAAGCAGCTGGTGGGACTAGTGCTAGGGGAGTGGTAGAGGAAGTAATGTAGAGTGTCCAAACTAGCAGTCAAGGGAGCCCACATCATTCCCCTGACCCTGGGAGTCCACTTCCCCCCACAGCATTATACTGAAGAAGGCAGAATTGTTACCTAGTAGCAATAATACCACCACCATCAGGAGCACAGATCATCTGCCTGTGTCTGCTGTTAGTGCTGCCGGTCTGCCTTCTTCAGGTCAACAAAATGGCAAGTGTGACATTAGGGTACCCTCTGTCACACTTCTCCTCACCTCCTCCAACTGGTGACTGGTGGTGGTGATGATGATGGTGGAGAAGCTTGGGTGTAAGAGACATTAATGGACTTTTTAGCCCAAACTGAGAAACAATGGGAGACAGGGATGGGGATGAGCATCACCACCACCACCAGCAGTGAACTTTTGGAATTTGCAGATTTTGCTACTGCTCTAATTCCTGCTGCTGAGTTGCAAGGGCAGCAGGATTCTGAGGCTATTACTTGGCACTTCATTGAGAAATGAGGTCCGAATAAAGAATAATTGAAAAAAATAACCTTGTGTGTGCCACCAGTAGTCAAAACAATGAACTGGACCCCCCCACCTCCCCTACTTTTTTCATTACTTTATTCTGACCTCACTGGGGGAGGCATCTGGTCCCTTCTTGATGCCCCCTAAGAGTGGTCTGAATAAATAATAATGAACAAAAAAAATAATCTTGGTGGGGGTGGGGTCCACGCATTGCAAAGCAATGGGCCCCCTGTGGTACACACAGGGTTCATTTTTTTCCATTATTTTTTACTCAGACAACATTGTGGACTACATCAGAACCCCTCCTTATGTCCCCCTCAATGAGGTCTGAATTAAAGAGAAAGTATTGCTTTTATTTAACAAATATTAACATTGTAGACAATAAAAATATTAGTAGAATGAGCTATGTCCCATCTCTCAAACATTTTTAGTATGAAAGAAAGAAGCATGTAAAGTTCCCCCTTCCCACCCCTTTCATAGACGTCAGGACTCTAGCTGAGAGAAGCAGATTCTGGTCCCGGGACTGTCCTACGGCTCTTCAGCAGAGCCGAAATAATGTAATATAGAAATAAATACTTCGTTGGAACGGTCTACAAAGTGTGCTTGCAAACTAGGCACACTTTGTAGACCGACCGTTCCAGTGAAGTATTTTTTTCTATATAACGCTATTTCGGCTCTGCTAAAGAGCCGTAGGACAGTCCTAGAACCAGAATCTGCTTCTCTCAGCTAGAGGGTAGACTATTTAGAAAAGGCTGGGAGGGGAGAACTTTAATGCTTCAATCTCTCAAACTATAAATGTTTGAGAGATGGGACATAGCTCATTCTACTAATAATTTTAATGTCTACAATATTAATAGTTGTTAAATAAAAGACCTCCTTGTGGCTCGCACACAGGTTTAGTTGTATTTATTTATTAGATTTTTTTTGTTCAGACCTCAGCAATGCGCTGGACAGGGTTTGATTTTTTTCATAATTTTTTATTCAGACCTTGTTGGGGATGCCTTCCCCAATAAGGTCTAAACAAAAAAAAAGTCCAAAAAGGGTCAATTCTGTGTGTGCTACAGGGGTGTCCAATACATTGCAAAAGCAAAGCACTGGACCCCCTGTGGCACACACAGGGTTAATTTTTCTTCTTCTTCATTATTATTTACTCAGATAACATTGGACAGGGCATTGGAATTCCTCATGATGCTCCTCCCCAATGAAGTCTGAATTAAAAAAAAAATCAAAAACAGTGAATCCTGTGTGTGCCACAGGGGTGTGCAATGTATTGCAAAACAATGCACTGTACCACCATGAGGCATACACATGGTTAGTTTTATTTATTTATTTGCTTGTTACATTTTTGAACAGACCTCAGCAATGTGTTGGACCTGCCTGTGAAACATACAGGGATGTGTTTATTTATTTTTCATTCAGACCTCATTGGGGAGGGAATCCACAATGAGGTCTAAATAAAAAAAAAAAATCCAAAAAAGTGAATTCTTTGTGTCCGGAAGTTTGGGAAGGAGTGGAGCAAGAGAGCCTGTTGCTCTCCTGCATCACCAATATACTGATCTCCCAGCACAATCAGTGGGGAGATCAATAGCTGGGGGGCATCAGAAGGGATCCTTTTGCACCCCCCCACATGTGGCTGGCACTCTGATGGTTAACCCCTTAAGGACCCATGACGGTCCTGGACCATCATGGAATTCTGGGCTCCCTGCACAGCTGCATGCTGTTCAGGAAGTCCGGAATCCGATGAGTAAAAAACAAAAAATTCACTCCGTGGTCCTTAAGTGACCGCCTCGTGCATGTGTGGACGGTCCTTAAGGGGTTAAAAGCCACAGTTAAATTAACGGAAATCTGGGAAATATTTATTTGTCCCCTATTATGCAGTTGGTTTACTCTAGTATTGCTCATACTTTGTATTTACAGGAAAATAAATATCAGGATAAAGGATCTGAACAGGTATAGCTTGGAGGAGAAACTAGAGAGAGGGGATATGATAGAAACATTCAAGTATATGAAGGGATTCAACAAAATGCAGGAGGGAAGGACATTTCAAAGGAGTAAAATGTTAGGACAAGAGGCCATAGTCTAAAACTAGAGGGACACAGGTTTAGACAAAATGTAAGAAAGTTTTACTTCACTGAGAAGGTAGTAGATACGTGGAATAGTCTACAAGCAGAATGAGGGAATGTAAGCATGAACATGGTAGGCATAAGGCTGTCCTGAACATAAGACAAGACAAAGGACCAAATAAGGCTTGAGGATTTTACAGTAGGAAAAATGGGCACACAAGGGGATTGATTCTATTATCAGCGCCAAAACTGGCGTTACAAGAAACACAAGCAACGTGAATTTTGCAAACATGCATTACATCGTATTCTATTGCAGAACCACAGTAAAACAAAACTGGCAAAACAGCACATTTCAGAGTACTAACAAAATTGGTGCTGTCTGCTTTTTATTCAACTATCGCCTAAAAAATAATGTGCAAAATGTCAAAGTCCAAGGAAATAGGCGCACATTTAATGACAGAAAGATCAAGTTCAGTGTTAAATGTGTTCCTCACATTATCAAAATCCGACATAGACTGCCCCACTTCGACATTTTAACCCCACCTTTTAAAATTCGACTTACAGTGCTTTCTTTCATCACTTTAATTCAACAAATATTATTCACTTTCCACATTAGACAAATAATGTTCACATTCAAATTTTAACCCTTCCCTTTAAAATTCGACTTACAGTGCTTTTCTTCACCATTTTAATTCGACAAATAATGTTCACATTAAAATTTTAACCCTTCCCCTTTAAAATTTGACTTAGAGTGCTCCCATGACCTTCTTTCTCCATTTTAATTTAAATAATATTGCTCCCATTCAACATTGTTTATTCTCCAATTTTACTACAAAATACAGACTCTTTATGTGTCACAGTGATCCCTGTGCAACAATGTATAACTTGCTGTGCTAAGTGTGAAAGACCTCTCACTCCTACTTTTTGTTGGCTAAACCCATTTGATGTGTTAATGCTACAGTAAGAAGTGATACTAACTCCTCCTTTACTGTTGTGAGGAAGGTTACTGAATAAGTGTGACCCAATTTACATAACAATAAGTTGAATGGGAGCAATATTATTCAAATTTAAATGGAGAAAGAAGGTCATGGGAGCACTCTAAGTCGAATTTTAAAGGGGAAGGGTTAAAATTCCAATATGAACATTATTTGTCGAATTATAATGGTGAAGAAAAGCACTGTAAGCCGAATTCTGCAGATGAGAGTTGGTACCGTGTTAGCCGTAGAAATACAGGAGGCAAATATAGTGTACTTGTATTTAAGAGAGATGTTTTCATATTTATCTGTAACATGCTTGAGGAAGAGACCTAAGGTCTTGAAAGATTGCATTTAAATCTGCTTAGTTAGCCAATAAAAGGTATCAAAAACTATATTTGCCTCCTGGAATTCTGAAGGGGAAGTGTTAAAATGTGGAATGTGAATAATATTTGTTGAATTAAAGTGGCGAAAGAAAGCACTGTAAATAGAATTTTAAAAGGGGGGTTAAAATGTCGAAGGGGGGCACTCTATGTCAGATTTGTATACTGTATACTGTATTCTACACTGCTTTTGTTTGAACAACTGAGCGTGGGTAATAGGATACTACTTGCACGTGGTTTTTATTTATTTATTTTTTTAATTGCATTTTTATTGAAGTTTAAGATGTAATACAATAACATGTGTGAATGTAAAACATAGATCTTACAAATACAAGTAGGATAAAGAAAATACAGAAGATTAAAAGGTAAAAAGAGAAAAGTAGCATTCATAACCTTTTGTGTACAGTACAAAGAGCAACAAATTATGTTCAGAACTTCATCAGGGCTTAAAAAGATGTATTGGGATCCCTCTTGCGTATCTGAGTGAAAAATGAGGTGACTCATAGGAAAGGAGGTAGTAGTGGAGCAAAAAAAGTAATACATTGGTGGAATTCACCTACTGTGTTAGTCCTAGACATTTGATTTTTCAGTTTTTATATAGCAGGGAAAATCATTTAGGTATACATCTGGAAAATAGACATCTACATAAAACATTTATGTGAGTTTTGCTATGGAGTCATGGGATGTGGCTCATAAGTGTGTAAGTAAGTCAAGAGGGAAAGGGACTCAAGCGTCCAGATTAAGATTCATGGTAAAACGGAGTCCCTAACTGAGGGAATGTTGTTTTTAATTGTTTCCTATGGGCTTTTTTTTGACTAGCGGTATGTGTAATTACCACTGATTTTGTTTTCACAAGTCATGTAATAGGATACCAAAACCCAACTTAAAAAAACACAGCGTCTGTTTTTTTTTTTTTTTTTTAGCTCTGGTAATAGAATCGAGCCTTAGATGGGCTGAATGGTTCTTATATGCCATCAAAGTCTATGTTTCTAGGCATCTATTTTGCATAAGGCCCTTGGGGTTGTATTTAATAGACTAAAGAGATTATGGACCAAATCAGCTGCTCCATAGTGATGAGCGAGCACCCCAATGCTCGGGTGTTCGGGTGCTCTGACCGAGCACCCACTGAGGCTCGAGTGCTCGGCCGAGCACCCGAGCCCCATTGAAGTCAATGGGAGGACTCGAGCATTACACCAGGCACCCCCTGCTCTGATGAGGGGAGGGTGCCTGGTCCATAGGAAAAGGGCAGAAAAGGATGGAAACACCACAGAAATGGTTCAGGGACAGCATAGGGAGGATGTCTGGATGCATCTTGGACTCCAACATCGCTGCTGGGAACGATCTTTCGCCCGTAGTACGCCATTTTTACAGACTGACCATAAAACACACAAAAAGGAAAATAAAAACGACTTTAGGCGAAAAATTGTTACCAAACAATATTTGCTGTATATTTACTTGTATATCATCTGCAAATTCTCCCAAAAAATTCCTTGATTTTCTGAAGTGAGGCCATGATAAAGAGGGAAACGTGCGCAGAGGCAAATTATCCCAAAAATTTCCTTGATTTTCTGAAGTGAGGCCATGATTAAGAGGGAAACGTGCGCAGAGGCAAATTCTCCCAAAAATGTCCTTGATTTTCTGAACTGAGGCCATGATTAAGAGGGAAACGTGCGCAGAGGCAAATTCTCCCAAAAATTTCCTTGATTTTATTGAACTGAGGCCATGATTAAGAGGGAAACGTGCGCTGAGCTGACCATCTGAAACATTATGGGTGAGGGTCTGCTGCAGAGCTGACCATCCTAAACATTATATGCGAAGGCCCGCTAGTGAGCTGACGCTATAAAACATTATATGCGAAGGCCCGCTAGTGAGCTGACGCTATAAAACATTATATGCGAAGGCCCGCTAGTGAGCTGACGCTATAAAACATTATATGAGAGGGCCCGCTAGAGAGCTGACCCAATAAAACATTATATGAGAAGGCCCGCTGGTGAGCTGACCTATATAAAAATTGTCAAACAGGGCCCGCTGGTGAGCTGGCCCTATATAAAAATTATATCACAGGGCCCGCTGGTGAGCTGGCCCTATATAAAAATTATAGCACAGGGCATATGGAAGAGGAGGAGGAGGATGAGAAGATTAAGAGTCAACCATATACCCGTTTTTTGGGTGGAAGGGGTGAATGGGAATACAGAGTATTCCCATCATTGTAAATAACATATATAAAGTGAGTTTATGTTCCCCCGGGGCTTTCCTCCAGTGGAGTGGAGAAGTCAGGGGAAATCCAGGCCTTGTTCATTTTTATAAGTGTCAACCTATCAGCATTGTCGGTGGAAAGGCGGATACGCTTATCTGTTATGATGCCACCAGCAGCACTAAATACCCGCTCAGACAGAACGCTGGCGGCAGGGCAGGCCAGCACCTCCAAGGCGTAGAGTGCCAGTTCATACCACGTGTCCAGCTTGGACACCCAGTAGTTGTAAGGCACAGAGGGATCATTGAGGACGCTGACACGGTCTGCTACGTACTCCTTCACCATCTTCCAAAACTTTTCCCTCCTTGTGACACTAGGCTGCGCATCAGGGTGAGGGTGCTGGCGGGGTGTCATGAAGGTGTCCCACGCCTTGGAGAGTGTTGCCCTGCCTTTGTCGGAACTGCTGTGTGCTCCCCTTTTTCTCCCCTTCTCGGTTGACCAAGGTAGCACGTACTCTGCCGCCAGCGTTGTCAGATGGAAAATTTTGGAGCAATTTTTCAACAAGAACCTTCTGGTATTGCACCATTTTGCTTGTCCTCTCCACCGGAGGAATGAGAGATGAGAAATTCTCTTTGTAGCGGGGGTCCAGAAGGGTGAACACCCAGTAATCCGTGTTGTCTAAAATGCGTACAACGCGTGGGTCACGGGAAAGGCAGCCTAACATAAAGTCAGCCATGTGTGCCAGAGTACCAACAGTCAAGATTTCGCTGTCCTCACCAGGAGGATGACTCTCAATATCCTCATCCTCTTCCTCCTCTTCTGCCCACCCACGCTGAAGAGATGGAACTAAAGTTCCATGGCTACCCTCTGTAGCGGAGGCAACCGTGTCTTCCTCCTCCTCCTCCGCCTCCTCCAATTGTCGCTGAGAAGACGAAGTGAGGGTGCTCTGGCTATCACCTTGTGTAAGCTCTTCCTCCCCCATTTCCACCTCTTCCACATGCAAAGCGTCGGTTTTAATTGTGAGCAGCGAGCGTTTCAGTAGACACAGAAGTGGGATGGTTACACTGATAATAGCGTTATCTCCGCTCACCATCTGTGTCGATTCCTCAAAATTGCGTAAAACCTCGCAGAGGTCTGACATCCATTCCCACTCCTCACTTCTGATTACAGGAAGTTGAACGGAGAGGCGACGACCGTGTAACAGCTGGTACTCCACTACTGCCCTCTGCTGCTCACAAAGCCGGGCCAACATGTGGAAGGTGGAGTTCCAGCGCGTGCTCACGTCACACAGCAGCCGGTGAGCTGGCAATTGTAAGCGCTGCTGCAGCTTCAACAGGCCGGCCGAAGCTGTAGATGACTTACGGAAATGTGCACACACGCGGCGCACCTTGGTCAAGAGATCATGCACATTGGGGTAGGTTTTTAGAAATCGCTGAACCACTAAATTAAATACATGCGCTAGGCATGGTACGTGTGTGAGCTTGCCGAGCTCCAAAGCCGCCACCAAGTTACGCCCATTATCACACACAACCATGCCTGGTTGCAGGTTGAGTGGCGAGAGCCACTGCTCGGTCTGGTGACTAATCCCCTGCAACAGCTCTGAGGCCGTGTGCTGTTTGTCCCCAAGGCAGATCAGCTTCAGCACGGCCTGTTGACGCTTCCCCACTGCAGTGCTACACTGCTTCCAGCTACTGGCTGATGGGGGAGTGGCGCTGCGTGTAGAGAATTCGGAGGTGGAAACGGAGGAGGAGGAGCCAATAACGTAGGTGCTGGCGGAAACCCTGATGGAGGTAGGGCCCGCAATCCTCGGCGTGGGTAGCACCCGTGCCATCCCAGGGTCCGAGTCGCTCCCAGCCTCCACGACATTCACCCAGTGTGCCGTCAGGGAAATGTAGCGTCCCTGGCCACAAGCACTTGTCCATGTGTCAGTCGTTAAGTGGACCTTCCCAGTAACTGCGTTGGTCAGGGCACGGGTGATGTTACGGGACACATGGTGGTGTAATGCGGGGATGGCACACCGGGAAAAGTAGTGGCGGCTGGGGACCGCGTACCGAGGGACAGCTGCTGCCATCAGGCTGCGGAAGGACTCAGTGTCCACAAGCCTAAATGGCAGCATTTCGATGGCCAGTAATTTGGAAAGGTGTGAGGTTAGTGCTATGGCCTGTGGGTGGGTGGCTGGGTATTTTCTCTTGCGCTCAAATGCCTGGGGTAACGACATTTGGACGCTGTGCTGGGACAGGGAAGTGGATGTGGTCGCTGATGGTGCTTCAGATGCTACAGGTGCAGGGCGGGAGGTATGCGGGCCTGCGCCTTCGACAGGCGATTGGCCGGTACCGAAAACAGGGGAAGAGGAGGCAGTGGTGTGGCCTGCAGACACAGATGGGCGATCCAGGCGTTCCTCCCACTTACTACGGTGCTTGGATGCCATGTGTCGGATCATGCTGGTGGTGGTGAGGTTTCTAGTGTTCATGCCTCGGCTCATTCTGGTGTGGCACAGGTTGCAAACTACAATTCTTTTGTCGTCCGCACTTTCCTTAAAAAAACGCCATACCGCGGAACACCTACCCTTTGGCAAGGTAGATTTACGCAAGGGGGTGCTCCGTGGAACATTTGCGGGCCGGTTTGGTGCGGTCCGCCTTCTTTCTGTAGCCACACCACTGCCTCTTCCAGCCTGTTGCGGTGCTGCAGATGGCTCACCCTCAGGACTGCTGTCATCGCTCGGCTCTACACCTTCCCAGGTGGGGTCAGTCACCTCATCGTCCACCAAGTCCTCCTCCACTTCCTCACTCTGATCATCCTCCTCATGTCTTGATCCCACCACATACTCAGTCATTGACAACTGTATAACATTCTCCTCAACAAGGTCTTGAGACGGAAATAGTGGTTGATTTAATGGCAACTGTGTCTCATCATCATCATCATCATCCACTACTTCCTTTGACCTTAAATGCCGTTCACATCTGTCATCTTCTTGTGATTGGGTACCCTCTAGAGGTTGTGAATCAGGGCACAAGATGTCATGTTCCTCTGCAAGCGTGCTTGGAGAGAGGGTCAAATGAAGGATTGGTGATGAGACGAGCTCCTCACTATATCCCAGTGTGGGATCACTTCTTTGACCAGACCGTGTATGGTGGGAGGAAGGATGATCAGAGTGAGGATTATGTTGACCAGACTCTTGGCTACTGAGAGTGGACTTGGTGGAAGACAGGGTGGTGCTTAACCGACTGGAAGCAGTATCAGCTGTCATCCAACCGACCACCTGTTCGCAGTGGTCGGACCTCGAGAGTGATGTCCTGTGACGCCCTGTAAAATTAGACATGAAGCTAGGTATGGTGGATGTCTTTCTTTCTTGTGCTCTGGCACCAGGCACAGTTTCTCCGCGTCCTGACCCGCGCCCTGAACTATCAGGATCACGTCCACTTCCCCGTCCCTTTTTACCCGCCTTCTTCATCTTACACGGAATATGTGACTTTAATATTTGAGTTTGAAAACTTAATAGTATTTCTTCCTATTCTGCAACTGTGCAGAGTACACAGAATAGGCTGCTAAACTGCGGTGACGAACACAGAATGGAATATGTGACTTTAATATTTGAGTTTGAAAACTTAACAGTATTTCTTCCTATTCTGCAACTGTGCAGAGTACACAGAATAGGCTGCTAAACTGCGGTGACACACACTGAATGGAATATGTGACTTTAATATTTGAGTTTGAAAACTTAACAGTATTTCTTCCAATTCTGCAACTGTGCAGAGTACACAGAATAGGCTGCTAAACTGCGGTGACACACACTGAATGGAATATGTGACTTTAATATTTGAGTTTGTAAATTAAACAGTATTTCTTCCTATTCTGCAACTGTGCAGAGTACACAGAATAGGCTGCTAAACTGCGGTGACACACACTGAATGGAATATGTGACTTTAATATTTGAGTTTGAAAACTTAACAGTATTTCTTCCTATTCTGCAACTGTGCAGAGTACACAGAATAGGATGCTAAACTGCGGTGACACACACTGAATGGAATATGTGACTTTAATATTTGAGTTTGTAAATTAAACAGTATTTCTTCCTATTCTGCAACTGTGCAGAGTACACAGAATAGGCTGCTAAACTGTGGTGACACACACTGAATGGAATATGTGACTTTAATATTTGAGTTTGAAAACTTAACAGTATTTCTTCCTATTCTGCAACTGTGCAGAGTACACAGAATAGGCTGCTAAACTGCGGTGACACACACTGAATGGAATATGTGACTTTAATATTTGAGTTTGAAAACTTAACAGTATTTCTTCCTATTCTGCAACTGTGCAGAGTACACAGAATAGGCTGCTAAACTGCGGTGACGAACACAGAATGGAATATGTGACTTTAATATTTGAGTTTGAAAACTTAACAGTATTTCTTCCTATTCTGCAACTGTGCAGAGTACACAGAATAGGCTGCTAAACTGTGGTGACACACACTGAATGGAATATGTGACTTTAATATTTGAGTTTGTAAATTAAACAGTATTTCTTCCTATTCTGCAACTGTGCAGAGTACACAGAATAGGCTGCTAAACCGTGGTGACACACACTGAATGGAATATGTGACTTTAATATTTGAGTTTGAAAACTTAACAGTATTTCTTCCTATTCTGCAACTGTGCAGAGTACACAGAATAGGATGCTAAACTGCGGTGACACACACTGAATGGAATATGTGACTTTAATATTTGAGTTTGTAAATTAAACAGTATTTCTTCCTATTCTGCAACTGTGCAGAGTACACAGAATAGGCTGCTAAACTGTGGTGACACACACTGAATGGAATATGTGACTTTAATATTTGAGTTTGAAAACTTAACAGTATTTCTTCCTATTCTGCAACTGTGCAGAGTACACAGAATAGGCTGCTAAACTGCGGTGACACACACTGAATGGAATATGTGACTTTAATATTTGAGTTTGAAAACTTAACAGTATTTCTTCCTATTCTGCAACTGTGCAGAGTACACAGAATAGGCTGCTAAACTGCGGTGACGAACACAGAATGGAATATGTGACTTTAATATTTGAGTTTGAAAACTTAACAGTATTTCTTCCAATTCTGCAACTGTGCAGAGTACACAGAATAGGCTGCTAAACTGCGGTGACACACACTGAATGGAATATGTGACTTTAATATTTGAGTTTGTAAATTAAACAGTATTTCTTCCTATTCTGCAACTGTGCAGAGTACACAGAATAGGCTGCTAAACTGCGGTGACACACACTGAATGGAATATGTGACTTTAATATTTGAGTTTGAAAACTTAACAGTATTTCTTCCTATTCTGCAACTGTGCAGAGTACACAGAATAGGATGCTAAACTGCGGTGACACACACTGAATGGAATATGTGACTTTAATATTTGAGTTTGTAAATTAAACAGTATTTCTTCCTATTCTGCAACTGTGCAGAGTACACAGAATAGGCTGCTAAACTGTGGTGACACACACTGAATGGAATATGTGACTTTAATATTTGAGTTTGAAAACTTAACAGTATTTCTTCCTATTCTGCAACTGTGCAGAGTACACAGAATAGGCTGCTAAACTGCGGTGACACACACTGAATGGAATATGTGACTTTAATATTTGAGTTTGAAAACTTAACAGTATTTCTTCCTATTCTGCAACTGTGCAGAGTACACAGAATAGGCTGCTAAACTGCGGTGACGAACACAGAATGGAATATGTGACTTTAATATTTGAGTTTGAAAACTTAACAGTATTTCTTCCTATTCTGCAACTGTGCAGAGTACACAGAATAGGCTGCTAAACTGTGGTGACACACACTGAATGGAATATGTGACTTTAATATTTGAGTTTGTAAATTAAACAGTATTTCTTCCTATTCTGCAACTGTGCAGAGTACACAGAATAGGCTGCTAAACCGTGGTGACACACACTGAATGGAATATGTGACTTTAATATTTGAGTTTGAAAACTTAACAGTATTTCTTCCTATTCTGCAACTGTGCAGAGTACACAGAATAGGATGCTAAACTGCGGTGACACACACTGAATGGAATATGTGACTTTAATATTTGAGTTTGTAAATTAAACAGTATTTCTTCCTATTCTGCAACTGTGCAGAGTACACAGAATAGGCTGCTAAACTGTGGTGACACACACTGAATGGAATATGTGACTTTAATATTTGAGTTTGAAAACTTAACAGTATTTCTTCCTATTCTGCAACTGTGCAGAGTACACAGAATAGGCTGCTAAACTGCGGTGACACACACTGAATGGAATATGTGACTTTAATATTTGAGTTTGAAAACTTAACAGTATTTCTTCCTATTCTGCAACTGTGCAGAGTACACAGAATAGGCTGCTAAACTGCGGTGACGAACACAGAATGGAATATGTGACTTTAATATTTGAGTTTGAAAACTTAACAGTATTTCTTCCTATTCTGCAACTGTGCAGAGTACACAGAATAGGCTGCTAAACTGTGGTGACACACACTGAATGGAATATGTGACTTTAATATTTGAGTTTGTAAATTAAACAGTATTTCTTCCTATTCTGCAACTGTGCAGAGTACACAGAATAGGCTGCTAAACTGTGGTGACACACACTGAATGGAATATGTGACTTTAATATTTGAGTTTGAAAACTTAACAGTATTTCTTCCTATTCTGCAACTGTGCAGAGTACACAGAATAGGCTGCTAAACTGCGGTGACACACACTGAATGGAATATGTGACTTTAATATTTGAGTTTGAAAACTTAACAGTATTTCTTCCTATTCTGCAACTGTGCAGAGTACACAGAATAGGCTGCTAAACTGTGGTGACGAACACAGAATGGAATATGTGACTTTAATATTTGAGTTTGAAAACTTAACAGTATTTCTTCCTATTCTGCAACTGTGCAGAGTACACAGAATAGGCTGCTAAACTGCGGTGACACACACTGAATGGAATATGTGACTTTAATATTTGAGTTTGAAAACTTAACAGTATTTCTTCCTATTCTGCAACTGTGCAGAGTACACAGAATAGGCTGCTAAACTGCGGTGACACACACTGAATGGAATATGTGACTTTAATATTTGAGTTTGTAAATTAAACAGTATTTCTTCCTATTCTGCAACTGTGCAGAGTACACAGAATAGGCTGCTAAACTGCGGTGACACACACTGAATGGAATATGTGACTTTAATATTTGAGTTTGAAAACTTAACAGTATTTCTTCCTATTCTGCAACTGTGCAGAGTACACAGAATAGGCTGCTAAACTGTGGTGACACACACTGAATGGAATATGTGACTTTAATATTTGAGTTTGTAAATTAAACAGTATTTCTTCCTATTCTGCAACTGTGCAGAGTACACAGAATAGGCTGCTAAACTGCGGTGACACACACTGAATGGAATATGTGACTTTAATATTTGAGTTTGAAAACTTAACAGTATTTCTTCCTATTCTGCAACTGTGCAGAGTACACAGAATAGGCTGCTAAACTGCGGTGACACACACTGAATGGAATATGTGACTTTAATATTTGAGTTTGTAAATTAAACAGTATTTCTTCCTATTCTGCAACTGTGCAGAGTACACAGAATAGGCTGCTAAACTGTGGTGACACACACTGAATGGAATATGTGACTTTAATATTTGAGTTTGAAAACTTAACAGTATTTCTTCCTATTCTGCAACTGTGCAGAGTACACAGAATAGGCTGCTAAACTGCGGTGACGAACACAGAATGGAATATGTGACTTTAATATTTGAGTTTGAAAACTTATCAGTATTTCTTCCTATTCTGCAACTGTGCAGAGTACACAGAATAGGCTGCTAAACTGCGGTGACACACACTGAATGGAATATGTGACTTTAATATTTGAGTTTGTAAATTAAACAGTATTTCTTCCTATTCTGCAACTGTGCAGAGTACACAGAATAGGCTGCTAAACTGCGGTGACACACACTGAATGGAATATGTGACTTTAATATTTGAGTTTGAAAACTTAACAGTATTTTTTCCTATTCTGCAACTGTGCAGAGTACACAGAATAGGCTGCTAAACTGCGGTGACACACACTGAATGGAATATGTGACTTTAATATTTGAGTTTGTAAATTAAACAGTATTTCTTCCTATTCTGCAACTGTGCAGAGTACACAGAATAGGCTGCTAAACTGTGGTGACACACACTGAATGGAATATGTGACTTTAATATTTGAGTTTGAAAACTTAACAGTATTTCTTCCTATTCTGCAACTGTGCAGAGTACACAGAATAGGCTGCTAAACTGCGGTGACACACACTGAATGGAATATGTGACTTTAATATTTGAGTTTGAAAACTTAACAGTATTTCTTCCTATTCTGCAACTGTGCAGAGTACACAGAATAGGCTGCTAAACTGCGGTGACACACACTGAATGGAATATGTGACTTTAATATTTGAGTTTGAAAACTTAACAGTATTTCTTCCTATTCTGCAACTGTGCAGAGTACACAGAATAGGCTGCTAAACTGCGGTGACACACACTGAATGGAATATGTGACTTTAATATTTGAGTTTGTAAATTAAACAGTATTTCTTCCTATTCTGCAACTGTGCAGAGTACACAGAATAGGCTGCTAAACTGTGGTGACACACACTGAATGGAATATGTGACTTTAATATTTGAGTTTGAAAACTTAACAGTATTTCTTCCTATTCTGCAACTGTGCAGAGTACACAGAATAGGCTGCTAAACTGCGGTGACACACACTGAATGGAATATGTGACTTTAATATTTGAGTTTGAAAACTTAACAGTATTTCTTCCTATTCTGCAACTGTGCAGAGTACACAGAATAGGCTGCTAAACTGCGGTGACACACACTGAATGGAATATGTGACTTTAATATTTGAGTTTGAAAACTTAACAGTATTTCTTCCTATTCTGCAACTGTGCAGAGTACACAGAATAGGCTGCTAAACTGCGGTGACACACACTGAATGGAATATGTGACTTTAATATTTGAGTTTGAAAACTTAACAGTATTTCTTCCTATTCTGCAACTGTGCAGAGTACACAGAATAGGCTGCTAAACTGCGGTGACACACACTGAATGGAATATGTGACTTTGATATTTTAGTTTGAAGACTTAACAGTATTTCTTCCTATTCTGCAACTCTGCACAGTACACAGAATGTGCTGCTACACTGCGGCGAAGCACACTGAATGGAATATGTGACTTTGATATTTTAGTTTGAAGACTTAACAGTATTTCTTCCTATTCTGCAACTCTGCACAGTGCACAGAATGTGCTGCTACACTGCGGCGAAGCACACTGAATGGAATATGTGACTTTGATATTTTAGTTTGAAGTATTTCTTCCTATTCTGCAACTCTGCACAGTACACAGAATGTGCTGCTAAACTGCGGCGACGCACACTGAATGGAATATGTGACTTTGATATTTTAGTTTGAAGACTTAACAGAATGTGCTCTAATCTGCAACTTTGCACACTAAACAGAATGTGCTCTAATCTGCAACTTTGCACACTAAACAGAATGTGCTCTAATCTGCAACTGTGCACACTAAACAGAATGTGCTCTAATCTGCAACTTTGCACACTAAACAGAATATATATATTTTTTTTTTTTTTTTTTTTTCCCCCACACAAAATAACCTGCTGCCCCCACACACAGTAGTCCTAAAAAGGACTTTTGGTTCTTTTTTTTCACAATTTTGCTTTTTTTCCTCCCTACACTGACTTTCCCTTCCTATCCTCAGCTCTCCCTGGCTAAGACTGAGCCGAACTCGCTGGTCAGGTGCTATACAGCACCCGACCACGGGTTCTGGCCAGCCAATCAGTGTAATGCCAGCAGCCAACATGGCTGCTGGCATTACACCGATGTCAGAGCCTCCATGCACGTTTATTGGCTGCGCAGCAGCCGCAAAACGTGCGGGGAGGAGACCCGAACATGGCGGGCGAGCACATGCGGTACTCGTACGAGTACCGCCATGTGCCGAGCAGAGCGATGCTCGAGCCGATCCGAGGATCGGCCGAGCATGCTCGCTCAACACTACTGCTCCATAGTGGAAAAATGAAAATCCCTAATGCTTTAAATAGGTTTTTTAACACCTTGAATGCTAGAGAGATCTCCAGTAACAGAGAGGTTGGAAACTTCTCTGTAATTCAAGTGTTAGCAGCCTCATCTAAACAAATGGTGGTTTGGGGAATGTTTATTTCTTCCCTATGTTGCAGTTGGTTTTCTCCAGCCTTATGCAATAAACAAAGGATGAGCAATTCCGGGGCAAAACATCTGCACCATAACGGACAAATTCCAATGGATTTAAATTGAGCTTAATGCCTCAACTATTAGAGAGACCTCCAGTGCGTTTAGGTATATCACTGTGTGTTACAGTCTGTAGGGGGTTATGGTTTAGCACTAAAGAGTGACAAAGCGGTGATAAAGTGGAGATGACTTCTCCAGTGATATCATGTCTCCAGTTCCTATGTTAATCTATGGAGCCAATGCACTAAGATGTCCAAAGTTGCAGAAATCTTATTGCATTGACTCCATAGAAAAACATAGGCATTGGACAAGTGATATCACTGTATAAGTCATCTTCACTTTATCACCTCTTTATCATGCCATAGAACATCTCACCCCCAGGACTTATGGCTAAGACTGGATGGGCAGATATAGGTGGTGAAAGGGATAGAGACAAAAGGAATGTTATACTTTCAGGACAGAGAGAGTCAGACAGACAAACAGAAATAGCAATAAACAGACAGACACAAAAATACCTACAGAAAGATTCAGAAGACATACAGACAAGGCCATATTAACAATCCAGTTACTACTAGGCAAGGCACCCTAGGTGTCCTTAGATCAATCCATTGCCACACCCATACTCCTCACATGACTGCTGTTCTCTGGCACAGAAAATATCCTTAGCCTACCACATACAAGAACAAAAGAAGCTTTAAACCATTTTGCTACTAGACAGACCTCCAAAACAGAGATCTCTCTAGCATCCATAAGGTTAAATAAAAGCCAATAAAAGGATATAAAACTGGTGCAGGGTCATTTAGGGTACTCTAGTCCACCCCACATTTCTGAATGTGGGTGTGCAGGGATGGATTTACATCCCAGGTACACTTAGTCAAGGAACTCTAGGTGCACGTAGCTCTGCCCATGGCCACACCTCTACTTTTCACATGACCATACCCCAGTCTCATCTACTGGTTCCTGCTACAGAACATAACCTTGGCCTATAACAAGCAAGGACAAAATTCACTAACCCCTTGGTTGCTAGAGAGATCTCCAATGCATTGAGGAACAATGTATTGACAATCTCTCTAGCATTCATGGAGTTAAATAATTGCCTGGTGCAGAGACATTGAAATACCTCTGTCCCCACACACAATTCAGAATGTGGGTGTTGCCAGCACAGCTGAGGCCCTGCTCAAAATTTGGAGCTCTAGGCAGCTGCCTACTCCGCTTAATGGTAAATCTGGCCCTGTACCCAAATAAGTCACAAACACAGAGAGAGAGAGAGAGAGAGAGAGAGGGAGAGAGAATACAGCACGAGGCAGTCAGATATGAACTGAGCATAGAAAGATTTCATCACTTGGAGCAGGTTTGGGCAACCTGAGAGCTTCCAGCTTTTAGGGACTACAACTGCAACCATCCTCTGACAGACTCTAGATAGGTCTTCAGAGCAACAAACAGCAATTTATTGGATACATCCATACCATCTAATGCCTTAAAAGGGTGTGTCCCCTACCCAGTAGTCTCATTATTGCATATTGATTCATAGAATTTGCCTTCTATGCCTACATCTCAGTGCATTTATTGTATTTCGTTAATAACTTTCCTTACCTAGAGATCAGAAAATAATTACTCTGGACTGCTTGGAAGATCTATTAGACATGAAATACTGTAATTTTGTTAAAATTCATTCCTGGCAATAAAAGTCATTTTGTAAATTTGATATAGTTGAGCAGCCTTGTTTATGATTTCCAGATAACATCCTTTTACATTAAATGAAATCTGCTAGTTCTGGATGTTTGTCATAGGCAGTCTTTGAAGAAGCTTATACTGTAACAGAAAATAAGCCAGTGTCTTACGGTGTCAGCCGATTGTTTACTTACAGTCCTGTAAAGAACAGATCTTCAGCATTACTGTATGCTTTAACCAACAGGTGATAAACTGTGTGAGAAAAGCAATATTTCTTAACAAGTAAATAAGAGCTTTATGACTCTGTCTTAATATTATCTGAAAAGAGTTGACCCAAAGCCCCATTTCAAGAAGTGATTTATCTACATTTTGTGACTTTACTTTGCAAATGACCTCCTTTCACAGATAATTGAAATAAAAGATGAACTTGATGCAAAAGATATGTACGTAAATGCAATCATTAGGTATTGTCAGCGCTTCAGCAGGTCTGATCAGGACATCACGTGTTGGCGCTTTAGTAGGTCCGGTCGGGGCATTGCTAGGCTATGGTGTCGGTGTCATCACGCACTATCGTGTTCCACCATCATGACGTCAGCCACCTCTTGCTCATAGTGCAGCACCGAGAAGGGGGCAGTGCTTAGTCTTCGAGTTCCTATCTGTTGTTTCAGCTGCTATTTTTCTTGCTGTTCTTACGTGTATGACCTTCGCTATCAATCCAGGACCTTGCTACTTGCTGTCTGCCCCTGATCTTTTAGCTTGGACTGTGACACCGCCTGTTTGAGATGACTGCCCCTGACATTTTGGCCAGGACTTGACACCGCCTATTTGAGCCGCCTGCCCCTGATCAGTATTTTGGACTCCTGACCTGGCTGAGGATTCTGTTGCCTGTTCTTCTCCTAGCAGTTCCTGCTTTACCGGCTGAAGATTCTGCTACTTGTGGACTCTCTGCTGCCAGTCCTGTTTCCAGAAGTTGCCGTTATTCCTGTTGAAGGACTCTGTTCCCTGTGGACTTCAGGTACCCCGGTCTGCATATATTGTTGTTATATGTGTATATGTATTCTGGGCTTCTTTGGGGTTCTCTCAGTCCTGCATCAGGGTATCCTACCTTTTGCCTGTGAGATCCCGCATCTTCATTCAGACTGTACTTGTGCTGCTTGCGCATACTCATTGTAGCCCTCTGTGCGCCGAGTAGGATTCCTCGCGGCATACATACATCCTCTAGCGGGGTAAGACAGTCAGATATAGTTATATTTTTGTCCGGGTCACAGTAAGGAATCTACAATAACCAACCACCTAACTCAGTTTATTTTGCCATCTATGGAGCTGTTCACAGCACGGGCTAACCCAGGATTTCCAGAGAGAGGTTTCCAAAACGTAAAATAAGTACAGGGTGCAATAACAATGTGCAGTGCTTATTTGAGTAATTCTGTATGAAGAAGCCATTTTGACTGCCAAAGGCTGGCAATGGCATCCTGCAGCTCTGAAGCTGTCATTTGCCTGCATTTCCCATACTTTTCAGTCAGCCGTTGGCTGGCTGAGGATGATGAAAGTTGCAATCTCCCAACAGCTAAAGAGCTGTAGGCTACCAGCCTTTGGTCTAGATATACATAACAGCAGCATATATTTCTTATTACTGTGGTACTAAAACATTATGGGGGGAGATGCACTAAAGCTTGATGCTGTGGCAATATGATTTTGTCAATGTGTTCAAAGCTGTCTGACATTTCGGTGCACACACACATTGCAGTATGCACTAAAATTTACGGATGCAAGGGGAGGAAAGGAGAAGGTCCCCATTAGCATAAAGGATTGTCGAACTGTTGTCAGTGTTGAAAGGATGCCCTCCCTCACACATTACCTGCACTACGACAATCCTGAAGTCTGACAGCATTCTCTCTGCTCCCCCACTTGGCCAGTAGGGGAGTGAAGGGAACACTTTCAACACCATGGACAGCATCACTCCCTTATACCTTTGAGTGCCATAGAGATGTGCATTGCTCACCCCTGTGGCACTCAAAGGGTTAAAAGGGTTAAAAAAAAAAAGTACACCAAGTGCTACACAGTTTTCACTTAGCTCTGTCTCCTAGATTATACATGTTGTCTGATGGTCGGCATCCATGTGGATTTGTGGCTACCACTTGCCCCCCTTGTTCCCTTGCCCACTGATAGACATAGAACCCCATGTACACTGTATGACCCTCTCCAGCCTTTTCCTCCTGTCTACTGCCAACCACAGATCCTCATGGTCACTGCCCGGGTAAGGTAAGAAGGCTGGGGGGGGCTGTCAGTCAGTGAATGTGGGGCTAATATACAATGGTGATGTTCCCCCACAATCCTTATATTCAACATGCTTCCCCACAGTTAAAATTTGACATATGCTGCCCCTACACAGTGAAAATTCACCATACGCTGCCTCCACCTGTAAACTCCAACATATCTTGGCCCTACCTTTCAACATTGCTGCCTCCCCCTGTAAAATCCGGCATATCTTGTCCCTTCCAGTCAAAGAATGTGATGGTGTCCATGGTGCGGAGAGTGTTCTCTCCACTCCCCTACTGGCCAAGGGGGGCAGCAGAGAGCATGCTGTCAGACTTCAGGTTTGTCTACTGATGGTGATTTGTGAAGAAGAGCATCCCTTCCACATCTACAGCAGTTCACAACCCTCCCTGCTTGTCAATGATTTAAGACTGTTACTGCATAGGAAAATACAGGGAGATTCCAACTTTGCCAAACTCAGGTAGCTGAAGTTGAAACTGTGAACTCGGACAGCAGAGGCTGCTATTAGAGTTTAGTGAATGTGGTCTCTGAGACCGCAAGTCAGTAGATAGAATGAGGGATGCGTATTCATGCATATGCCATGCATATGCCTGACAAAGAAATGTATGTTTGAAAGATTGCATTCTAAACCTACTCAGTAAGTCAAAAAAGGTTTAACTTTTACTCTACTAGTTTCCCTCTATTTGTACAACTAACACAGTACCACCTTTTGCCTATAAATTATGATAGTTGCCCTTAATGCTAACCCTATAACTCATTTAAAGTGGCTCTCTGACCTCCATAAAAGTTTGCCTCTCTGTAATCATCTTACAAAGTTGACATGTAATCTGTAATTTATTTATTTTGTTTAATGAAGGCTCTAGCGATATTGGCAGTATTAAAAGTGGGTCAGTGGTGATATAACTTGTGGACAGGCTGTGGCAAAACTCTGCCCGAAGGCCTGTTCCCCTTCCCGTGCAGTGCCTTGTTCCACCCTCCTCCAATGATGGAGAATTCAATTAGAATGCTCCAGCTCACATAGAGGAATCCTAATTCATCGGAGAAGGTTGGAACAAGGCACTGCACAGGAAGGGGAACAGAGTTTTGCCACAACCTGTCCACAAGTTATGTCACAACCGGCCCACTTTTAATACTGCCAATATCGCTACAGCCTTCATTAAAAAAAATACAGATTGCATGTTAACTTTACAGAGAGGCAAACTTTTATGGAGGTGAGAGATCCACTTTAAGAGAAATTAAGAATGTTTCTCTTATTTTCAGTTTGTACATAACCTGTGGCCCATAAACGCCCACATTTTTCACCCTTTGATCTACATGGGGCAATGTGGCCATTGTGCCATGCAAGAAGCTTTGTACACGGGAGTTATACAGATAAAGAGCACAAATCAGTTCTTTTTGCTTACTTATGCAAACATTTAAATTCATATACTCCTCTCATTTCCCCTTTATTTGATACAAGCCAAAACTAAAAGAATATAAGCTGATGAAACATAAATTGCTGTTATATAAAAGCTTATATTTAATAATACCCATACCATAACAGAACTAAAGCTATATGGAACTGCCTATAATATGTTTCAGAAAATTGGAGGTAGCAATTTCCATTAACACTCATCACTTCCTGTTCACTCTACTGTGTGAGACAGAAGAAAGTGAGGAGTGCAAGGAAAAATTACTTCCCTCATCCTTCTGAGAAACATCATATGCAATATCATGTATTGCATATTACTGTCTTTAGTACAGGCAAACCAGCATTGAAAAATGTATAAAAATTATTGCATTTTATGTAGTTTTATGTTTCTGGAACCCTCTACAATATGTCAGTTTATACCAACATAGTAAATTTATCTTGAGAGACTAGTAACCAATGAGTACAGTCATAAATCCCATGTTTCTTTCAAAGCTATCTATATATTTGAAAAGGTAGGAATGTAAAATAGCCTAATTTTTCCCCTGGATGTGCACACCAGCCTAGGGCTAAAAAGGCAAGTGGCGCAATGCTGGTGAATGTCTTCTTTACAAACTTGTATACCTCACCTGCCATTCCTGCATATCTGTAAATGGTTTGTTGTAAATGGTTATGACCATTTTAGTCCAGACAAGTAATGCATGGTTACCAGGGCAAAGGAAGAGACATCACTAATGGAAGATTTGGTGGTGCTAGGAGATCACAGGAGTTGTCATCTGAGTTGAGAAAGGGCTTAGTGGTCATCTTAACAGAACCTTGTAACAGGACCTGTTACTGGAGTCGGGGCTTAGGCTGAGTGATTGGGTGAGTGTGTGTGCTGTGGGATTCAGGCGGAGCAATTAGAAAAGTATCTACTGATGGGCAATTTGGCCAGTGTTTGCTGCTGGGGTTTGGTCTGGGCAACTTCTGCCTAGGTGACTGGGTCAGTGTTTGGTGTTGGAGTTTAGACTGAGCATTTGTGGTCCTTGTGTACTACTGGGGTTATTGGTGAGTGCCAGAGGTCCAGGCCATTGCACACACCCAACCAAATGGATAATATACTAAATAAAGGAGATGAGAAATTATGTGAATCAGAGAGAGAGCCTCTCTCTGATTACATGAGTTACTCAGCTCTTCTCTTTAATATATTTTAAGTCTCTGGGTGCCAGGGGGATTTTCAATGGGTGGAACACATATCTGGCAGTTAAAGGGTTCAATTGCTTTAGTTTTGTGACAGACTTCCCTAATACAGAGAACAAATGTCCTACCTAAAAGCCTCCCTAAACTAATCTTCAATTCCCCTTTATTCTCCTATCTTCTCTAGCTCAAAAATGCGCTGCTTTCCCCTGTCACAAACACAGAATGGCTGCTGTGAGAGCCTGACACCCTTGTATATGGCTGAAGAAAAGTAGAAAAAACGTTCATGTGGTAAGGAAAAATGTATCTTCCCATTGATTTCAATGTAATGAGGTAGGTGAAAAAGCAGAGAAATTGCACTTTTTGCTGGAAATTGTTCACCAAACAGGAAGTGCCATTTTTTGCTGATTTTGGTTTGAAGCGAACATTTTCACCCATCCCTAATAAGGCAACACAGTATTGAGGCTACTGAGCTGGGAGGGAGATGAGTGATTTATAACAGTTCTATCTTGTAATTGCATTTATGTGTCTTGTGCATAACTTCATTCAAATGAACATTACTTTTAGATCTTCTCTTTTTTATGCTTTTTGTCTATTTTTTCTAGTTGTTTCTACAAGGAGATTGGAGGTCCCAATTAAGAAAGCAGCAGGGAAACAATCTATATATCATTGGAATTAATTGGAGAGAGTGGAACTATAGGGATGTTTGAAGCAGATTTTCATTTCCATTTCATCTTTCATGTCACTTCATTTGACTACACTCCATCTTTATCTGTAACTGTTTTTATGTGGAACATGTCGTTTCATTCATCTTCATTTTCACGAGATAAGTGACTATTTGTGTTTCTGGACATTTATATATGTTTATTTATAAATTTTATCCATATATAGATTTTGTTTTATTGTATTGTATTTTATTTTATGTTAGATATTGTTTTCCTTTTGGATTACAATAGTGTGATTTAGTGTTTGTTTTTTATTTACAGTTTTTTTTTTCTTTTTTTGGGGGGTGTTTTTTCTGTAGGGATTCAGTTCCATATACCCATGCAATTTTCTCCATTTGTTCCCTTTGATTCCCTATTTCTTCTTGTTATCTTTGGTTAGTTTGTGTCATTTTCAGCCATTTGGTTATGGGTATGTGAAATTTTCATATTCCCTGTGCTGTAGGAGACTGGGTATACATACATATATATTGTATGGTTGTTTTTTATCAAGACCGATCCTATATAATAATTAGCTAAAATGTGTGTAACGACGCAGTCATGTGCGTCCAGCTCTATATCAGCCGTGGCGCGAGCAGTCTCTACTGCGCATGACTGCCCAGCGCCCGGCTGGCAGTGGCACTGTGACCCGTGTAATGGGCTCTTCAACTAGTTTAACAAATATTTGAACAAGATCTGCCCTTGTTGTTACCCATCTCAATTGTTTTACTATTTTTATCCATTTATGAGCCAATGGATAACATTTGAAATTCCATTGTTGACAGATTTCAGTACATTTGATGGGGTGGAAATAATAAAAAGTGCCAACTTCTGGAAAACAGGCTAGGTGTAGAATGGAAGATGACCCCTCATTTGATGCAGTGGGTTATCTTCTTTCCAAAATGGTATGGTTTGTTTACCTTTTCTTTACTTATGTAGCTGTTATTACCAGTTTCGTACAGGCAAGTCATGCTTAAAAAAATCAAGTGTAGATTTGCACTTCTGGCACCCCTACAGTATGTCATCTCATATCACTGGGGTGACATTTTTCTCCTAAGAACAAAATATCAGCAAGAAGGGGAGCAAACCACAATTGAATAATATGATAAAAATAATATCATAAAAGTAAATATTCATATAAAATAGACCATGGGCTAGCAAAGGTCATAGCCAGTAATGAGCACTTTTTCTTCTCCATGCGGAATATGTATCCCCAAACAGAACTCATTTTAATACCCTGCATGCACATTACCAGCTATGCTCTTTACTAGCCGGTGGTCTATTTTATGTGAGTATTCCCTTTTAAGATAGTATTTTATTATATCGTTACATTGTGGTTTTCCACCCTTTCTCCATGCCTTTTGTTTAAACATGGGTCCCTGGGAGGTCTCCATTTTGTGGTGGGGAGCAGCATTCCTTTTCCAGTAAGGAATGACTGAGTGGGGGCAGTCCTGAATCCCTCATCTGTCCACCTGACCACTAATGACTGGGAATTGATATTGTGATTACAGTGGTGTTTTGGTGGAGGTCCAGTATTGAGACATGTTACACTAGGTGCTCCCTTTTTATCTTTATATCATTTTTCTCCTAAGAGCACTAGCTAATGATTACTGTTTGAAATGCAATAGTTTTCAAAGATTTCCATACATTTGAAGGGGGAGGACTTGGAAAAAAAAAGCCAATTTCTGTTCCTCGTAATTAGGGGTCTGCATGGGCAATGCATATAGGTAAAATTATAGTTATTTGGTATTTTGTACTTGAGGGAACTCACACTGCTGGAACTCACAGTGATTCACTACAACAAAGCAGAGAGATGCAGTGTAGTGTGTTAGTCTAACTTTATACAAGGAGCCTTTTCAGGTTCAAGCATTTCATCTTGCAGCTCTTACACACAGCGCATGTAGGAATCACACATCCAACCACTGCTAATGCTTACATCCATGTATATTATGAGTGCAAGAGGGGGTACACTTGCTCCAGAATGACTCTTGTGCTCAAAGGGTTAACATACATGGATGTAAACACTAGCAGTGGTTGGATGTGTGATTCCTACACTCACTGCAAGATGAAATGCACAGAGCAGAGCGGAGTGTGCAGTGTGTTGGTTATGATTTCCAACATTAACAATTAAAATGTGCAGTGCTTTAAGCCTGCTATATCAGAATCTCATCCTTTTGATGCGGGCAAGATTCTGATATTGCCCTTTTCATTGCGGCAACATATAATGCACCATTTTCTTTGTCGCCGATAGTGGCCGACATTTTTATAGTGAAACCAGGGCTTTTCCAAATAACGTTCACAATCACCGTAAAGTTTTTTTATATATAGTGTGTAAAATTTAGCAATCGCTTGTTGCACAATGAAAAATTGATGTGCATAAGCTCAATTAATTCTGACAAAATAATATACATTTTTCCATATGTAACTAGAAAGTTACCTATGGGAATCTTACCTAAACAGCTGGCTAGTAAAAATGCTGAAAATGTGTCTCTTCCACACAGTCTAAGAAAAAGGTCCAAGTCCCTAGCACTTAAAGGGTTAAATGTGAAATGTTTATAATAGGCCAATGATATTGCACTTTAATACAGAAATCAGCTGTAACATAGTGGACAAATAAAAAACACCCATATTCCAAATTATTTAAATGGGGCTCTTAACCCTTTGTACTCCCCTCTGGCACACAAAGGGTTAACCATCTGAATGCTTAAGGATTGCAAAGTAAAGTGACCTCTCTAGCATGCAAGGTGTTAAAATGTTTATTCGTTGCTATGGTGGGTGCAGTTGGTTTGCCCCAGGATTCCTCCATTTTTTCCATAGTGCTTCCAGTGTGGTAACAAAATCTTGATAGCAGAATCCAAGGATATCATTTATTCCCATGCTGCTGTGTTATGCTCTTATCAGAATGAAATTCAGGATTAGTTATACTGAGATACACAATGTCAATACAAGGGCAAGTGCTGGAAATGTAATTATGAGTGAAGGATAAGACATTCAGCAATCAAGCTAAGTGAAATCGTAACCTCTTCAATCCCAAAGACAGGAAAACCTTGATGACCCCTCTGCCACCATTTAGAATAAACAGTATAAGTCTTTGAGGAAATCTCCAATTGAGGGGCATATAAAATATCAATATTACAGTGCTTTTGGTTATCCTAAATATAAAACAAATAGGCATAAAGACAATATTTGTAAAAGCAATACTTAATTCAGAAGTAAAATAAAAGGGGTTATAGGGTGATGGAGAGATCTAGGGGGTTATGCACTCATGTGTGATAAAGAGGTGATAAAGTGGTGATGATTTATCCAGTGATATCACTTGTCCAATTCCTGTTATGCTATGGAGCCAATGCACTAATATTTCTCCATCTTTGGAGATCTTAGTGCATTGGCTCCAGAGAATAACACAGGAACTGGAGAAGTGGTATTACTGGAGAAGTCACCTCCACTTTATCACCTCTTTATCACACCTTAGTGCATAATCCCCCTAGACTGGTAATCAGATATGAGTGAATCTGTCTCTGTTTGTTAATTTGACTGAACATATTGGGGTTTATGCATTAAGCTGTGATAAAGTGGTGATAAAGTGGAGATGATTTCTCCAGTGCATATGTTATTCTATAGAGCCTAGGCATTAAGATATCTCCTATATGAATAATCTTAGTGCTTAGAATAACATAGGAATTGGAGAAGTGATATCATTGGAGAAGTCTTCTCCACTTTATAACCTCCTTATCACACCTTAGTGCATAACCCCCAATGGGGGAGATGCACTAAGGTTTGATAAAGAGATGATAAACAGGAGATCACTTCTCCAGTGTTATCACTTCTCCTATTCCTGTGTTATTCTGTAGAGCCAATGCACTAACATTTCTCCTGCTTTGGACATCTTAGTGCATAGGCTCTGTAGAATAGCATAGAAATTGGATACCTGATATCACTGGAGAAATCAACTCAACTTTATCACCCCCTACTGCATAACCCCCATTGTGCTTTTACCAATTTTGAATGAACCATAATAACTGAAACTGAAATTTTGGATTGATTAACCAGTTGAGGAGAGGTGTATGTATGTATGTGTGTGAATGTGGTGTGTGTTTCTAGTGTGTGTTTGGGGGTATGTGTACGTGTCTAGTGTGTGTTTGTGGGTATCTCTGTGTGTGCGTTTGTATATATGTACGTGTATCTGGTGTGCTTCTAGTGTGTGTTTGTGGGTATGTACTGTATGTGTGTCCGACTAAGAAATCTATCTCTCCCATATATAACCTTTTGATTAAAGATAATGATAAACTAAACTGTCAAGAGTGCTGGGTGCTGATGATTGGAGAGACTCAAGATGAGAAACAATGTTTGGAAATCATAAGAAGGATTAATAAAAAATCAATTATTTTAAACCTAGTGGCAGAATCTTCTAAAATGCTACATTTGACATATCTTGTTCCCTCAATAATTGCCTTAATGTTTAGAGACGTGACGGATGCCTGCTTTAGAGGATGTGGAGAGAGGGGATCTTTCGAACAAATCTGGTGGAAGTGTAATTAAGTGCCAAAAATCTGGAAGTAAATTCAGGATTTACTCAAGTCTTCTAAAAAAGAGAGTTGAGATTGTAATGTGGGAGGCTTTATTGGGGAAAAGAATTCCGTCATTAAATAAATATGAAGATAAACTTGTAGTTAATATTTGTATGGGAGCCAGAATGTCGATTGCAGCACTATGGAAGAAATTTGATCTTTCTTGGGCTATGATTTTGGGTAAGATTTCTTTTGTATGCACTAATGAATACTTAAGCTCAATGGAGTTAGATAGAGATCAGAACTTTATTAATACATGGTCTCTGTGGATTGATAGCATTTATGGGAAAAATTGTCAAATTTTTCTAACCGCTTAAAAATGGTCTGCTATATCTTTTGAAGTGCTTAACTTTTCTTGACTATAATTTCTTTAATTGTTCTATGTTGTTATGTTAATTGATTCTATTATTTGTAAATATATTTTACAAGGCATGTAGAACCAATTAAAAAAAGTTGCAATTAAGATCTTACCAGAAGACGTTGACTGCAAGACATGTTGATGTACTTCCATTTCATAGAAGGCACCGTACAATCTCTCATTACATCATCGATTGTACTCTTTACGTACAGCAATCGAAAAAAAAGGGGAAAAAAGAAACATTCAGATCAAATAGCTTCCCAAAAGTATAATGAAATAAGCCATTGATTCCAAGGAGCATATTGAAATGAACCAATATCAAAAAGAGATAATAAATAAATACTTACAATCCTATAACATAAAGTCCTAGAATGCGTCACTCACTGTGTGCGTAACCGCACATGTGCAGTGGGGACTCACAGAACGGACTGATCCGGAGTGGAGAGTTCTGTAAGGCTGATATCCTGTCTGTGCTCCCGGCTCCAGGGCAGCAGTGGAGGCAAACTGTAATGGTTTGTACGACACAGTAGGTTAGAATAAAACACAGTTTTATTAAAAGACACAATGAAAATACCCTTGGTGGGCTATAGCGTATCACAGCGGAATAGTCAGGTATAATATAGGACTTTGACATATGCCTACATAGGCCCAGTATAATAATAAGTGAGATAATACATATACTGTCACAGGTCAGGCATACAAGGATAACTCAGCACAGCATGGGTTAAAGTCCAAGTGATATAATCAGTCTCTGCTGTGGTGTGTTCAGTAACGCCCAGTATGATGGAATAACAGTGATCAGGAGACTGAGGTGCTAGAGTGGAGACAAGCACTTTAGATCTGCTGGAGCAGAGCTGAGACTTATACCCCCTGCCGTAGTAGTAATGAAGGCCACACAATACTCTGCAAGAGCTGTATGAAATAGAGCCACAAGCACCCTGCTGGTGCAGTCACAGAGGCTACGATATTCTGCAAGAGCTGAATAGGAATGAGCCAATGGCACCCGACCGGTGCCGTCACGGAGGCAACAGTACTCTGCAAGAACTGAATCAAAAAGAGCCAATGGCACCCGGTAGGTGCAGTAACAGAGGCAACAGTACTCTGCAAGAGCTGAACGGAAAGGCAACCACGATCACACTGCCGGAGCAGTAATGGAGGCAACAGTAGCTCTGCAAGAGTTAACGGAAGGCTCAGCAGTAACGGAGGCAACAGCAGCTCTGCAAGAGTTAACGGAAGGCTCAGCAGTAACGGAGGCAACAGTAGCTCTGCAAGAGTTAACGGAAGGCTCAGCAGTAACAGAGGCAACATTGGCTCTGCAAGAGTTAACGGAAGGCTCAGCAATAATGGAGGCAACAGTGGCTCTGCAAGAGTTAACAGAGGATTCAGCAGCAACGGAGGCAACAGAAACTCTGCAAGAGCTAACGGGATGCTCAGCGGAATGTATACTGCCGGAGCAGTAACGGAGGCAACGGTGACACACTGACTGGTAGACCCAGACTAGGCGGAAGTAATAATGTCACCCAGCGACACGATGAGCAGGAACTGGAGAGCTGGGCCGGATCACGGAGCAGGAACGTCAGACAAGCCAGGTCAGGTCACGGAGCAGGAATGTCAGACAAGCCAGGTCAGGTCACGGAGCAGGAATGTCAGTCAGGCCGGGTCAGATCACGGAGCAGGAACATCAGACAAGCCAGGTCGGGTCACGGAGCAGGAACCAGAAGCGGAGTAGTCAAACAGGCCAAGTCGGTACACGGGAACACAACAACTCAAGTAAGCACTGGTACAGGAACACCACGAAAGGGCACCAGACAGGTGCCAGAGGCCCTGTATAAAAAGGCCATACTGGGCGGGCCAAATCAAGCTCATCCAATAGAAGTGCAACACACAGAGACTGACAGGAAAAAGCACGGGCACCGTGATACAAAGCCTCCAGTGCTGCCCCGGAGCCGGGAGCACAAACAGGCTGTGAGCCATTCGGAGCCCCCCTTTCCGGATCAGCCCGTGTATACAGGCTTTGTACTAGTATGCTAATACTACAATCACAGTTCAGTAGCATATTGGAGATAATATTCACCTGGTGTTAATTTTACTGTCCATAAATAAAAAACATTGCATTTAATATATAATGACAACATCTAAACTGTTGATAATGAAAATTAATAAATCTACTTATATATGTTTACATATAATTAGCGACATAATTATCTATGTACATGTTTTTAAGACATGTGGAAGTCTAGTTTCTAGGTAGAAGATCCACTTTACTTCACATCTGTCTAATATGGCTTCAATGTCTTCCCTACATTCTGTAAATGATGCTCTTTCAATTCCTTGAAAACTAAATTTAGTAATGTCACCTTTTGTGCAATTTACAAAGTGGCATGAAACTGGTTTAATAATATCCTTTCTGTTTATAGGCACATGCTCTCTTATGCTTTCTTTTAAAGCTCTGGTTGTACGACCTACATACTGTTAGTTAAATTGTGTACAAGTGAGTAAATATATTACATGTGTAGCACTACAATTATTATATTGCCTGATCTTATATATTTTTTCTGTAGCAGTTGAAATAAAAGTATCACCTAACTTAGCATACATACATGAAATACATCTTCTTGCACTGCATTTGCACATGCCTGTAGTATGTAGTAACGTAGGGTGTGGTTGCTAGGTGTTGTTACAGAGGCTCAGAGACAAGCTCTGTCCTAATTGGATGCGCTCAGCACTACATTTCCAGCTTTCTCTAATAAATTGTATAGAATCTCTCAAAAGTATAGGAAGTATGTCTCTTAATCATCTCTCTAATTTGGCTGAACTCTATATTCTGTAATGAAAGCTAGAATTAATTCTTATTAGTTTTGATCTTATCCAAATCCTTCAAAAATAACGATCTTTCTGTGTTCAATGCCATCTATATGTATGTTCAATAAGTTCAATGGGTGAAGAAAATGCTCCTTTAAAAGACCTGATGGTGCGGTGAACTCTGTATCAGAAGAACAATACCTATGAACTCGTAGGGATTGTCCTAGGAGGATAACACTAATTACATGCCTAGAATGACAAGATCTAACATGCAACAAGGAATTTCCTATACATGGTTTTCTATAAATTGAAGTCATTGCATGGTTGTCTTTAAATCCTAGTTTAAGGTCAAGAAAGGCAATTTCTTTTCTATAAAATCACTAGTGAACTCTAGATTAAGGTCATTTGAGTTTATATAGATCAAAAAACCTGAAAAGAGCTCACTTGAACATATCGAGATGAACAACAATTCACATCTGAATCTAAAATACATCTCTATATACTGGCACAAATAATATTTTGCCCCCAAAATATGGATCTCCTTCTACCACCCCATGTATAAATTTGAATATGAGGGTGCAAATTTTGCTTCCATTGAGGTACTACATTTTTGAAGATAGAATGTTTCCTCATATTTAAAGTAATTATGCTTCAAAACATAGACTGTAGCCATAAGGATGACGTTTTTCAGGTCCTCAGAGTAGGCCTGTAGTCCTTAGTTGTGAGGTATTGTGGAATATACCCCATGCATACTCATCTTTAACATGAATTTTAGATAACAAATAAAACATGTGCCAAATCTCTAATGTATGTTCTTAGTCTCAACAACAATGGTTGCAGGTAATAATTAACTAATTCAGATAGATTTTCATTTACAGGGGCTATATCTGAAACTATGGGTCAACTCTGTGGTGTTTGGTGGTCCGTCAGGTTTACGCACATTAAGAAGATGATGAAAGTTTGGCATAACATGATGTGAAACTTGCTTCTTCATTTGAAATCATCCCCAATGCTACCCCACCTTCAATTAACTTACCCAGTCATCTGGAGATCCCCTGTAAGGCACTGGGATGATTCTGAGTACATATGATATGCTGAGCAATTCCAAGAGATATTGGCTGGAGTCTAGAACTACAATTGTACTACCTTTATCCACCTTTTTAATCACTATGGATCTTTCTCTAGACAGCAACTTGACTGCCTCTGTTTTTGCCTTACTTAAATTGGTATTATGGCTTACAGAGTCTTCATTAGATCTCCCTTTTTCATTTAAAAAGATTAACTCTTCCTCTATTTAGCACTGAAAAACTTATGTTGCATTCACTCTGCATTGTATGGTGTAAAATTCAGACTTCTGTTTAATCCATCATTTTCTATTTACCATAGATTCATCAATAGTGAAAGTGATCTTCAAGTCTCCCTCTCTCTGTAGTAACTCAAAATCATAAATAAGGCAATTATCAATAAATTATATATCTACTTCATGCATAAGTGTATTCTAATTTGTAGTAGGATAGACATCCACATTTTGCACACAGACTCAAGACTAACAGACTCTTCGCACCTCTGTGTTAATGAACATTTCCTTGTTCTAAGGATATAACCCTATGCATTTAATTTCATATCTATGCAGACTGGATGTTTACTAAGTTAATTGTCCCCCACTGTGTACTCATATAATTTGTTCCAAATGTGTGTCATACTCTGTAAATGTAAATGCTAGTCCAACTTTATTTGTTAACCCATGCCTGAAGAAGGGACCTTAGTATCCTGAAAGCTTGCACTTTCTGACTCAGTAAACCATTAAAAGGTATCACTTCACTCTTGTGTGCTATTTTGTTACAAAAGTGCATTGAATCCCATCTACTATACTGGCTAAAAAAGTACCTCCTTTTTCCTGGGAACATTTAATTTTGTATAGAAATTTCTCTTGAATGTGATGCCGTCTCTGCTAATAATTGTGTATCTGAAATTGTTGGATAGTTAAAGTTTTTTCATAGTGAGAAACCGAAACCATTAAAAAGTATCTCTCTCTCAATTGATGTAAACTCGCTACTTGAGAGATGTAATTTCCCTGCCTCATCCCTGGATTGAGTCCTTCTTCTTCCTTCTCTTGACACTACATCTCATTCATTTCTCGATGAGGATGATGACAATATTTCTACTTATTCCTCCAGTTTATCAGTGACCTCTCTCAGGAGTTTCAATGTCTGTCTCATTTCACTTTGTGTAATAAAATTATACTGATGCAGATTGAGAATATTGTATGTTGTATGTTGTCACCTTGTAAGACTTCTGATGCTGTAGTTTCTCTGTTGTCCTCTTGGAAATTAAAAGAGATAACTCTGATCCAAATTTTTAGTGTGGTGGTGTGTTTATATATGTTGTGTGTATGTGTTGTGTGTGTGTGCACGTTTGTGTGTGTGAGAATGTGTGTTTGTGTGTATATGTGGTGTATTTGTGTGCATGCAGCATGCATTTGTCATTATGTTGTATATGTGTATCTGAGTTTATGGTGTGTGCATGCTTATGTTTGTGTGTCTGGGTAAGTATATATCTCTGAGTGTTGTATGTGTGTGTATATGTGTGCACACATATGTGTTATGTGAATATATATATGGTGAGTGTTTGTATGTGTTGTATGTGTGTGTATGTATAGATAGGTAGATAGATAGATAGATAGATAGATAGATAGATAGATAGATATACCTATATATATAGTGTATGTATGTATATGTGCATATGTATGGGCATGTGTGTGTTGGATACAAGGTGTGTATAACTATAGTCGTACATACATAATATTTCTGGAACTGGAAATGTACATTAATGAAGAACCCCAACACAAATCTGTGGATGTGAACAGGTAAATTGAGACAAAAAGTGGCCACCACAATAGATGGCTGAATAATGTACCCTAAAGGAAATTTTAGTGTCTCAAAAGAAATTGCAGGAGGGATGAACCAAACACATGAGAATTTGAGAAAACTGGAAGAAATCACAAAGGTTTGGAATCTAAAAATGAATGATGAAAAGAGCAAGATAATGCATTTAGGATACAGAAACACAGAGGCTGAATACAATAAAATCATTGGAGAGGGACCAGGATGGGTATATATTTTATATAATTTTAACTTAAGCACTTTATTTAGCATATAACTGATATAATCTCTTTGTACATACAAGTGAAAATCTATCTACACTAGATATTTAAATTAAAAGGAAATATTCCAAAATGGTTATTAATAAGGCTATTTCACCCATCAATACATACTGAAGAAACTACCATGAAAAAACAATCACAAATGCTTAACCATGTGAGTCATATGCTATTCGAGCATGATCTGAATAATTATGAATAATTATATATTTAGCTGAACTAACTTACGGGATTTGAAGATGATAATAACTAATTATTCCTTTAAGAAATTATTTTTCTATTATATGTAAAATATAGGAAAGGAAAAGGAAGTTGTGCAAATCACATTATCATTTTAAAACAATTCCATTTATTTACCACCTAACATATACTTAGATGACTAACAAGGTAATACATTATGTTTCTTCAATTAGGCATTACAAGTTCATATATATTGCTACATAGGTAGTATGTTGTCAAATCACCAGGAAATGGTTTATGATAAGTTTTTATTATGCTTTGTAAGAAGTGAAATTTCAAACAAAATATGTAATGTGTGTTTCATTGTAACCTATATGGATAGTCCAGTCTATCAGTGAAAGGGTTTAAAACAATAAGGAACCACAAGCTTGGAATGTGACTGTATAAACATGAATTTATTCATGTAAGCTACGGACTAACCAGCCATTGGTTGGCACATTTATTTATGCCAGTCATGTATCAGAATCACTTTTATTTGTATTTCCTAATGAAGGGCCAGGTATTCCCAAAATACATAGATGCAACAAGAATGTTGACATGTGGAGGAAATGGACTGCACACAGATCCAGGGAAAGCAGCTACAAGTGGGACATAGCAATCAGAATGAGCTGATCTGGGTCCTGAAAGACAACGTGTATTGATGTAACATCAAGAAACTTTATAGTAAGCATTATGGGTAGCTAGAGAATGATGCTGATTTGTCTGCTACCAATAGCATTATCACCCCTAAACCCACCACCTTACACTGTTAACATTTAATTTCCACTAGACTCTTAGCAGTATGTCTTCATAATATATGGGCTGCTCATGTATTGATGCTCCAGAACGTATGCCTTTATTGTTACTTCATTAGTTGTTTAAGCTATTTTTTACATCTATTGTTTATGCATATGCCTATTTTATATTTATATTTTAAGAGCTGCACTTAGATATGTCCCACTGAGTGGTTCTTTTTTTTTTATTTTTTTTTTTAACTAAACTACGGGTAGGTAACCTTATATCTCTAGCTTTTGGAGACAACTGCCATCATCCCCAATCAGCCATTGGTTGCTTGGGAATGATGACAGTTGTAGTGTCCAACTGCTGAAGACATAAAGGTTGCCACCCCTGATCTAAACTATGTATAACCTGAGAGGCAGATGTGGGGCTGGGGATGGTAAAGGAAACTGAAACCCCAACAGAACTGCCAGCCATCAGTAATTTTTTTTCCTCCCGTCTCATTCTGGACTTTTAAAGGGATAGTAATACTTCATTTTAACTTTATTTTATTTTGTAGGCATTAAAAAAACATGAAGAATGATATAAGTCTTATCTCTGAAACCTTTATGGTTTAAGAGTAGTGATGAGCGAGCACCCCAATGCTGGGGTGTTCGGGTGCTCTGACCAAGCACCCCCTGAGGCTCGAGTGCTCGGCCGAGCACCCGAGCCCCATTGAAGTCAATGGGAGGACTCGAGCATTACACCAGGCACCCCCTGCTCTGATGAGGGGAGGGTGCCTGGTCCATAGGAAAAGGGCAGAAAAGGATGGAAACACCACAGAAATGGTTCAGGGACAGCATAGGGAGGATGTCTGGATGCATCTTGGACTCCAACATCGCTGCTGGGAACGATCTTTCGCCCGTAGTACGCCATTTTTACAGACTGACCATAAAACACACAAAAAGGAAAATAAAAACGACTTTAGGCGAAAAATTGTTACCAAACAATATTTGCTGTATATTTACTTGTATATCATCTGCAAATTCTCCCAAAAATTTCCTTGGTTTTCGGAAGTGAGGCCATGATTAAGAGGGAAACGTGCGCAGAGGCAAATTCTCCCAAAAATTTCCTTGATTTTCAGAACTGAGGCCATGATTAAGAGGGAAACGTGCACAGAGGCAAATTCTCCCAAAAATTTCCTTGATTTTATTGAACTGAGGCCATGATTAAGAGGGAAACGTGCGCTGAGCCGACCATCTAAAACATTATGGGTGAGGGTCTGCTGCAGAGCTGACCATCCTAAACATTATATGCGAAGGCCCGCTAGTGAGCTGACGCTATAAAACATTATATGAGAGGGCCCGCTAGAGAGCTGACCCAATAAAACATTATATGAGAAGGCCCGCTGGTGAGCTGACCTATATAAAAATTGTCAAACAGGGCCCGCTGGTGAGCTGGCCCTATATAAAAATTATATCACAGGGCCCGCTGGTGAGCTGGCCCTATATAAAAATTATATCCCAGGGCATATGGAAGAGGAGGAGGAGGATGAGAAGATTAAGAGTCAACCATATACCCGTTTTTTGGGTGGAAGGGGTGAATGGGAATACAGAGTATTCCCATCATTGTAAATAACATATATAAAGTGAGTTTATGTTCCCCCGGGGCTTTCCTCCAGTGGAGTGGAGAAGTCAGGGGAAATCCAGGCCTTGTTCATTTTTATAAGTGTCAACCTATCAGCATTGTCGGTGGAAAGGCGGATACGCTTATCTGTTATGATGCCACCAGCAGCACTAAATACCCGCTCAGACAGAACGCTGGCGGCAGGGCAGGCCAGCACCTCCAAGGCGTAGAGTGCCAGTTCATACCACGTGTCCAGCTTGGACACCCAGTAGTTGTAAGGCACAGAGGGATCATTGAGGACGCTGACACGGTCTGCTACGTACTCCTTCACCATCTTCCAAAACTTTTCCCTCCTTGTGACACTAGGCTGCGCATCAGGGTGAGGGTGCTGGCGGGGTGTCATGAAGGTGTCCCACGCCTTGGAGAGTGTTGCCCTGCCTTTCTCGGAACTGCTGTGTGCTCCCCTTTTCTCCCCTTCTCGGTTGGCCAAGGTAGCACGTACTCTGCCGCCAGCGTTGTCAGATGGAAAATTTTGGAGCAATTTTTCAACAAGAACCTTCTGGTATTGCACCATTTTGCTTGTCCTCTCCACCGGAGGAATGAGAGATGAGAAATTCTCTTTGTAGCGGGGGTCCAGAAGGGTGAACACCCAGTAATCCGTGTTGTCTAAAATGCGTGTAACGCGTGGGTCACGGGAAAGGCAGCCTAACATAAAGTCAGCCATGTGTGCCAGAGTACCAACAGGCAAGATTTCGCTGTCCTCACCAGGAGGATGACTCTCAATCTCCTCATCCTCTTCCTCCTCTTCTGCCCACCCACGCTGAAGAGATGGAACTAAAGTTCCATGGCTACCCTCTGTAGTGGAGACAACCGTGTCTTCCTCCTCCTCCTCCTCCTCCTCCTCCTCCTCCGCCTCCTCCAATTGTCGCTGAGAAGACGAAGTGAGGGTGCTCTGGCTATCACCTTGTGTAAGCTCTTCCTCCCCCATTTCCACCTCTTCCACATGCAAAGCGTCGGTTTTAATTGTGAGCAGCGAGCGTTTCAGTAGACACAGAAGTGGGATGGTTACACTGATAATAGCGTTATCGCCGCTCACCATCTGTGTCGATTCCTCAAAATTGCGTAAAACCTCACAGAGGTCTGACATCCATTCCCACTCCTCACTTCTGATTACAGGAAGTTGAACGGAGAGGCGACGACCGTGTAACAGCTGGTACTCCACTACTGCCCTCTGCTGCTCACAAAGCCGGGCCAACATGTGGAAGGTGGAGTTCCAGCGCGTGCTCACGTCACACAGCAGCCGGTGAGCTGGCAATTGTAAGCGCTGCTGCAGCTTCAACAGGCCGGCTGAAGCTGTTGATGACTTACGGAAATGTGCACACACGCGGCGCACCTTGGTCAAGAGATCATGCACATTGGGGTAGGTTTTTAGAAATCGCTGCACCACTAAATTAAATACATGCGCTAGGCATGGTACGTGTGTGAGCTTGCCGAGCTCCAAAGCCGCCACCAAGTTACGCCCATTATCACACACAACCATGCCTGGTTGCAGGTTGAGTGGCGAGAGCCACTGCTCGGTCTGGTGACTAATCCCCTGCAACAGCTCTGAGGCCGTGTGCTGTTTGTCCCCAAGGCAGATCAGCTTCAGCACGGCCTGTTGACGCTTCCCCACTGCAGTGCTACACTGCTTCCAGCTACTGGCTGATGGGGGAGTGGCGGTGTGTGTAGAGAATTCGGAGGTGGAAACGGAGGAGGAGGAGCCAATAACGTAGGTGCTGGTGGAAACCCTGATGGAGGTAGGGCCCGCAATCCTCGGCGTGGGTAGCACCCGTGCCATCCCAGGGTCCGAGTCGCTCCCAGCCTCCACGACATTCACCCAGTGTGCCGTCAGGGAAATGTAGCGTCCCTGGCCACAAGCACTTGTCCATGTGTCAGTCGTTAAGTGGACCTTCCCAGTAACTGCGTTGGTCAGGGCACGGGTGATGTTACGGGACACATGGTGGTGTAATGCGGGGATGGCACACCGGGAAAAGTAGTGGCGGCTGGGGACCGCGTACCGAGGGACAGCTGCTGCCATCAGGCTGCGGAAGGACTCAGTGTCCACAAGCCTAAATGGCAGCATTTCGATGGCCAGTAATTTTGAAAGGTGTGAGGTTAGTGCTATGGCCTGTGGGTGGGTGGCTGGGTACTTTCTCTTGCGCTCAAATGCCTGGGGTAACGACATTTGGACGCTGTGCTGGGACAGGGAAGTGGATGTGGTCGCTGATGGTGCTTCAGATGCTACAGGTGCAGGGCGGGAGGTATGCGGGCCTGCGCCTTCGACAGGCGATTGGCCGGCACCGAAAACAGGGGAAGAGGAGGCAGTGGTGTGGCCTGCAGACACAGATGGGCGATCCAGGCGTTCCTCCCACTTACTACGGTGCTTGGATGCCATGTGTCGGATCATGCTGGTGGTGGTGAGGTTTCTAGTGTTCATGCCTCGGCTCATTCTGGTGTGGCACAGGTTGCAAACTACAATTCTTTTGTCGTCCGCACTTTCCTTAAAAAAACGCCATACCGCGGAACACCTACCCCTTGGCAAGGTAGATTTACGCAAGGGGGTGCTCCGTGGAACATTTGCGGGCCGGTTTGGTGCGGTCCGCCTTCTTTCTGTAGCCACACCACTGCCTCTTCCAGCCTGTTGCGGTGCTGCAGATGGCTCACCCTCAGGACTGCTGTCATCGCTCGGCTCTACACCTTCCCAGGTGGGGTCAGTCACCTCATCGTCCACCAAGTCCTCCTCCACTTCCTCACTCTGATCATCCTCCTCAAGTCTTGATCCCACCACATACTCAGTCATTGACAACTGTATAACATTCTCCTCAACAAGGTCTTGAGACGGAAATAGTGGTTGATTTAATGGCAACTGTGTCTCATCATCATCATCATCATCATCCACTACTTCCTTTGACCTTAAATGCCGTTCACATCTGTCATCTTCTTGAGATTGGGTAGCCTCTAGAGGTTGTGAATCAGGGCACAAGATGTCATGTTCCTCTGCAAGCGTGCTTGGAGAGAGGGTCAAATGAAGGATTGGTGATGAGACGAGCTCCTCACTATATCCCAGTGTGGGATCACTTCTTTGACCAGACCGTGTATGGTGGGAGGAAGGATGATCAGAGTGAGGATTATGTTGACCAGACTCTTGGCTACTGAGAGTGGACTTGGTGGAAGACAGGGTGGTGCTTAACCGACTGGAAGCAGTATCAGCTGTCATCCAACCGACCACCTGTTCGCAGTGGTCGGACCTCGAGAGTGATGTCCTGCGACGCCCTGTAAAATTACACATGAAGCTAGGTATGGTGGATGTCTTTCTTTCTTGTGCTCTGGCACCAGGCACAGTTTCTCCGCGTCCTGACCCGCGCCCTGAACTTTCAGGATCACGTCCACTTCCCCGTCCCTTTTTACCCGCCTTCTTCATCTTACACAGAATATGTGACTTTAATATTTGAGTTTGAAAACTTAACAGTATTTCTTATTATTCTGCAACTGTACAGAGTACACAGAATAGGCTGTTAAACGGCGGTGAAACACACTGAATGGAATATGTGACTTTAATATTTGAGTTTGAAAACTTAACAGTATTTCTTATTATTCTGCAACTGTACAGAGTACACAGAATAGGCTGTTAAACGGCGGTGAAACACACTGAATGGAATATGTGACTTTAATATTTGAGTTTGAAAACTTAACAGTATTTCTTATTATTCTGCAACTGTACAGAGTACACAGAATAGGCTGCTAAACTGCGGTGAAACACACTGAATGGAATATGTGACTTTAATATTTGAGTTTGAAAACTTAACAGTATTTCTTATTATTCTGCAACTCTGCAGAGTACACAGAAAAGGCTGCTAAACTGCGGTGAAACACACTGAATGGAATATGTGACTTTAATATTTGAGTTTGAAAACTTAACAGTATTTCTTATTATTCTGCAACTCTGCACAGTACACAGAATAGGCTGCTAAACGGCGGTGAAACACACTGAATGGAATATGTGACTTTGATATTTTAGTTTGAAGACTTAACAGTATTTCTTCCTATTCTGCAACTCTGTACAGTACACAGAATAGGCTGCTAAACTGCGGCGAAGCACACTGAATGGAATATGTGACTTTGATATTTTAGTTTGAAGACTTAACAGTATTTCTTCCTATTCTGCAACTCTGCAAAGTACACAGAATGTGCTGCTAAACTGCGGCGAAGCACACTGAATGGAATATGTGACTTTGATATTTTAGTTTGAAGACTTAACAGTATTTCTTCCTATTCTGCAACTCTGCACAGTACTCAGAATGTGCTGCTAAACTGCGGCGACGCACAGTGAATGGAATACGTGACTTTGATATTTTAGTTTGAAGACTTAACAGAATGTGCTCTAATCTGCAACTTTGCACACTAAACAGAATGTGCTCTAATCTGCAACTTTGCACACTAAACAGAATGTGCTCTAATCTGCAACTTTGCACACTAAACAGAATGTGCTCTAATCTGCAACTGTGCACACTAAACAGAATGTGCTCTAATCTGCAACTTTTCACACTAAACAGAATATTTTTTTTTTTTTTTTTTTTGTTTTTTTCCCCCCACACACAATATAACCTGCTGCCCCCACACACAGTAGTCCTAAAAAGGACTTTTGGTTCTTTTTTGTCACAATTTTTGTTTTTTCCTCCCTACACTGCCTTTCCCTTCCTATCCTCAGCTCTCCCTGGCTCAGACTGAGCCGAACTCGATGGTCAGGTGCTATACAGCACCTGACCACGGGTTCTGGCCAGCCAATCAGTGTAATGCCAGCAGCCAACATGGCTGCTGGCATTACACCGATGTCAGAGCCTCCCTGCACGTTTATTGGCTGCGCAGCAGCCGCAAAACGTGCGGGGAGGAGACCCGAACATGGCGGGCGAGCACATGCGGTACTCGTACGAGTACCGCCATGTGCCGAGCAGAGCGATGCTCGAGCCGATCCGAGCATCGGCCGAGCATGCTCGCTCAACACTATTTAAGAGATATTCACAAACAAAGTATCCCCCCCCTGTTCAACCAGATCAGAAGGGAGCTGCCCAGATAGACTGCAGAGAGGGACAATCTTCAATTAAGATAAGGGAAAAAGCTGAAAAACTTGTCAAGGGGGGAAGGGCTTTCATTGTTTTCATACAAAGAAAATTGTCCCCTTCTGTTATCTGTCCTGTCATACAACCAGACTCACATCTGAGAAGAGATGGCTTACACTAGGTAAAAGGGGCGGGGAGGGGAACTTTGCTTGTGAATATCTCATGAACCATAAAGGTTTGAGAGATAAGACTTATATCATTCTTCATGTTTTTTTAATGCCTACAAAATAAAATAAAGTTAAAACGAAGTATTACTATCCCTTTAACCTTGCCTCCTCTGTCTTGCATTGCTGTTTTACAAGATTCCTAGTTCCTATTATCTTTTACCACCTTTCTCTCCCACTTTAGTAAAGCTCCTGGAGATTACCCTATTGTGACTCTGATATTAGTATCAACTTTGTTCTCCCTCTCCTCCTGATCTGGTGTCATTCCTGAGATTACCCGCTTGTAACCCTGGCTTAATAGATACTTGCTTCCTCCTCCTGTATTGGCAATGCTTCCTGAAACTTCCGGTTTTGACCTTGACTACGTTAGACCGTTCAACTACTTGCATTTATTTATTTCCTTAGGATCCTTTTTCCTTCTGTTCTTTGTCTCCTTTCATGTGTTATCATGGGATCGTCCAAGCTTTTTTAATAATGGGCCACGTGATCAGATGCGCAAAGGCAAAATTATTTTTTATTGATAACAATGGTGAATTTTAGCCTGTCAGCTATTAAAATATTGATTTATATATTTATTGATCAAGTCATTAATTATACTGATATTAAGAAGACAATTATTCTTGAAGTGCATGGTACTAACAAGCATAAGTCTTGCTGGCCTACTAGTGTCATGGAATGACTATGAAATAACGACACTGACAAGTACAGATACAGTAAAATCAATATCTTTATTAAAATAAGAACAGAAATAATATGGAAAGCACTTCCCCAACCCTCAAAGGACCAGGTGTGGAGACAATGCACAAGCACTTCCCCAACCCTCACTAGCCAGGTATGGAGACAGCACACGATTCACTGACTGAAGAGAGGCTGATCCCAATCTGACTACAGAATGTAATAGTAGCAAGTGCAGCAGTAACTACTAATGTGGGTGAAGTGGAAACACCCAAGCAAAATGAGAGAAACTCCCCTAGAATGCTAGGGAAAACCTACAGGCAACAGTGACCAAAGGTATAGAGCATAGGAATATCACAAGAGCTAGCACACAAGTACAACACGAAAGGGCAAGGGAGTACTGGCAGACTGAGGCCTACAAGGCCTAGCAAGTAGGCGGAGACTCACTCTGGCAATTACTATAGGCCTATAAGAATAGCAAATGCGCATAAGCTCAACACTCAGGAAGTGATGGACAATGTCACTTGCACACCGCAACAGCACTATTAGTGGGCAATCACTGGCACAGTGATAACTAGTTCATGTGTGCTAGTTAATTAAGTATAAAATAGTTTTTAAAAAATGTCAGCAGGGCCACACCCTCAAGTCAGGCGGGTTGCATTTGGCCAACGGGCTGCATATTGGACACCCTTGTGTTATCAATTCCTTTACTTCACTCCATTTTAGCTGCTATTTCTCCGATGTGTCTGCCTTCTCTGTATTCACTTCTTTTCTACCCTGCTTCCCAATGTCCTTTTTTTTCTGTCATGTCACCTTCTACTCTATTTTCCTTTGTTTCCTCTCTTGTCTCCATCTCCTTTCTCTCTTGTGTTCTGTGTAGGAAATTTAGCCCATGGTTTTTGCAGCCTAGACTGTAATGTCCCAATGCAGAACCTCAGTCATGCAGAACTTCCAAAATAATGGCATCCGTCAACTCCTGGTGACAAGGAGGGAAAGGATTTGTGCAAATAAAAAGTATAAGAGAGACAAACAACTGTATTCTAACAAATGTTACTCTGGGCCAGCAGGAGAGACTAAAATGGCTGCCAGATCAATTTGAATCAAGGGTAGACAATATTAGGATCTTCAGCTGTTGGAGACTACAACTACTATATCCTCAAACAATCAAAGTTTGACTACCCTGGTATAGAGTATTACTATGTAAATTCACATCAAGAGTGTATAGCTGTATCCATGAAATGTCAACGGGATTATTAACTCAGTAAGAACCAAGGAGTTGTGCAAACCTCATCCCACTGGTCACAAAGGTTTAACCCTATGAGTGCCAAAGGGGTGTTCAACTCATTGAAAAGCAATGCTTTGAAAACCCCTCTGGCACTCAAAGGTTAATTCATTGCACATCTCTGTGGCATACAGTGAAATTATAATCATATCTGTGAATCTTAAATTACATGTTATCTGTATTTTATACCAGTAAGGGACACACACACTCAGTTAAGCTTTGTGTGCATTATGTGTTTTTTCTTCTACATGCATTTCCTTTCATTTACTTGTTTTGTTTTCTCTTGGGACTAGTAACTGTCTACTCATTATCAATTTGTACTAGCAGTGAAAATAATGGTTAAGACTTTACAGTCTCTCACTCCTTCTATCTGACAGGGCTGGATAGTGCAGTGCTTGAGGCTGAAGGATCACATATTGATTTTTTTCACCACTGGAAATATACCAAGCTTTATTTAGGCTGCTACTCTTGATCTGCACATACATAATAAATAATGGTGTATGCAGCAAATTAATCTTTGGATGCCAGACTGGTGTTCAACACATTGTGAAGTAATGCATTGAACACCCTTCTACTCCTCAGAGGGTCAAATGGGCCGTTACACACTAGTTCTTAATAAAAAAATCATCTCAATTAAAATTGTTGGGGACATTATCCCAGACACTCCAAAAGGTCCCTGCATTTCTTAAAAATGTATAGTTAATTTCTGGTATTTTCAGTATTGTTTGTATTTTTCAGCATCTGGAAAATTTAGTTTGTCTCTTTCTCGTCATTTTCCCTCACCTTTCATCCTCTAAACCAGTGGCTCTCATCCAGGTGCCATTGAACCCTGGATAAGAACCACTGGGTATAAGCTTAGACTGGGTACAAACTTAGACTGGGTACAAGCTTATACAGGGACAAGCTTAGACTGGGTACAAGCTTAGACTGACACTTTTTCTATGAAGAATTTGACAAAAATTGAAATATTGTATTTCAAATGTATTTTTGTTGAATATTTTTCATTCTGACCAAAACAATAAATAATTGCACATTTTTGTGATTGCTTCCATCATCATACCTTTAAATGTTAGGGGTGACTGGAATGAAAAATAGTCACTACTCTAAACCACCTACTGATGATATTTGAATCAAACTCTCAATTGGATATGTGCAGGAGAATCGTGAGCCGGAGGCGATCTGTGGGATTTCAGTAGATTATACCACAAAGGTGGACTGATTGAGACCTAGGACTTTCCCCCATTTCCATTTCTCACAATTTTGTGGAGACCTCATAAGCATTAAAATGGTTTGCATGTGTGCACTGAGAGTGAAAGGGTGCTATTAGGCATTAATAAGCAGGCCCATATGCATTTAACCCTTTACTTGCCAGAGGGGTATCCATTGCATGTGTTGGATACCCCCTGGCAACCAAAAGGATTAAAGTATGAATAAACCTCAGGAGATAACATTGCCAGCCAGTGTCTGAACCCACTTTCTTTCCAAACTGAAGCAGGCAGAGTACATGAGCCCTCTTACATCATTCATGACCAGAAGGGTGTGCAACACATTGAAAAGCATTGCACACTCTTCTGGGCCTTAAGGTTTTAAAATTAGCAAGGGCAGAGAGTGGAGTTTGTGACCTGTGGTCCTGCTAACAGCTGTGATGTCCACCTCCATGGACATGATATCCAGGACAGATTGCAGATGTTATCGTTTGAGCAAAGGCAAAATTCAAATAGATTATTAGAATTTTTGATCAAAATAAGTTGTGTGGGAGGGGGCTTATTACACGGTAATACTTTTCTTTAAACAGTGAGTGTTTCATTACTCCTTTAATGGTAAGAGCAGGGCAAATGGAAGATATTGTACAACCTCCACACTGATATACAGGACATTCCATAGATCCCAGCTGACTCCTCCTCTTTGTCTACTGGCTGCTTCTTCCTTCTCTAAATAAAGTTCCCTCTCATTCAAGTCCTCCAGATCCACAGAACATAACAGCAACAAAACATAAGAGGTGTGTACTCTGGCACAATGTTCCAGCACCAACAGTAACACCTGGTAATGCGGTACACAATGCTACCACTAAGCTTTATGGTACAGCCATATATGTATATATGTATCTTTATTTATATAGCGCCATACATGTACACAGAGCCTGACAAAAGTTTAAATAATATAATACAAAAATATAGAACTGGGTTAAGAGAATTAAGCTTAAGTGCAATTGTTCCATTATTTGTGGGGGAAAGTGCAGCAAGGGAATCATAGACTGGGAAAGAAACCCTGCCATTAATTAGTAAGGCAGTCATGTTTTCTTGTTTCTACACTTGCAAGTGTAGTTGAACTACTGTGTTTATTACCGTATGTAATTAAATGGATGGTAATGTTTCAAAATAAAAGCAGCATCAATTAATCTTCATAGTACCGTAAAATCTCGGGTATAATACGCACAATTTTACCCCACTTCACCTTATGTGAAGTGGGGGGTGCGTATTATACACGAGAGTTTAAAAAAAAAAAAAAAAAATAGGGTTGTCCGATCCCTTCCCTCCCTCCCCCGGGTCAAACACGCTTCAAAACCAGCCTTAAAGGTTGACGTCCGCTTCTTCTGTGGATGAGGCAAAATAATTCATTCTGCACAGCTTCCTTGTGGGCGGCACGCTTCCCTTTGCCGCCCGCTTCCATCAATGGGCTTGCAGGACCTTCCGCCTACAGCCAATGATAATGCCCTGATACACAACCCTATTATATTTTTTTTAGCAAGGGGGGAAAACAAGGGTGCGTATTATACATAGGCACTCTTGTTTTCCCCAAAATCTTTGGTATAATATGCACCTGCGTATTATACACAGGTGCGTATTATACCTGAGATTTTACGGTATTTGGACCATGGAGAGTGTTATTTCAATACTGAGAGAGTTGTAGTTCAAGAGTAATTGAATGATAAAGTATCCCCCTCCTGTCCCTTTTACTGATGTAACACTGCTCACCTCAGAACAGAAAGGTGGTCTCCAGACGGTTTGCTGAGAGGGACGATCTTCAATTAGCATAAGGGAAAATCTTGAAATACCCATCAAGGGGGGCAGGGTTTTCATTGATTTCACAGTAAGAAGATTGTCCTTTGCTGTGAGCTGTCTTGTCCCAGAACCAGATTCCACAACTGAGGGGAGGTGGCTTACACTAGGTAAAAGGGGCGGGATGTGGATACTTTATCATTCAATTACTCTTGAACTACAACTCTGACAGTAGTGAAATAACAGTCTCCATGGCCCAAATACTATGAAGATTAACTGGAGCTGCTTTTATTTTGAAACATTACTGTCCCTTTAAGGTTTTCAGCTGTAATACTTTGACTGTGACAAAACAATGGTTCTACCTATTGAGAATACGTATTCACCATTAACCATACTTTCCTGATGTCTAGTGTGAACTTCAGAACTGATGTTAAACAACTGGATGCTTAGCACTTTGAGTACCATAGGGGTACACAAGACATTGCTTTGCAGTGCATTGCATACCTCTCTGGCACTCAAAGGGTTAAGACATCAAAAAATGCGTTACTTCAAAATGTTCCTGAGATCCCTCTACCATCCAGTAGTTTAGTAATTAGAATATTACTTATCTGAATCCCTATTAGACTCCACATTTACTCACAGCATTTTGCACTGCTTTTGAGTTATGAATATGCGTATCTAATTCATATAGACATCTGCGCATATATCTGCATGTCTTAATTATTTTATATTTTGCCAGGGATAGCCAAGAGCTACAAACAGTGCATGTTCTCAGGATATTCAAGCTAGAGCACAGGTGGACTAATTAATGTCTCAGCCACATGCACTGTTAAGGACCAGGGTTGGTCAACCCTTCTTTAGACAAATAAAAATGAATGTTAAAGGTACACTTCTCTAGCATTCAAAGGGTTAACAGTGCCACCATGTGTCATGACAATTCACCTACAGTTTACCTGGTATCCTGACAGTTCATCTGGTGTTCAGACTGTTATTCAATTGGATTTAAAGGGATAGTAATACTTAAAATGTAAAAAAAAATATGTTGTAGGGTTTATCCCCTTGAGTAAAACAAGAGTACTCCCACTGCTGAAAGGTGTTTCATTCAAAAGTTATTAATTTTCAAAGTTGAATTTTTTAGGTGCAATATCACAGTGGCCTGAAATTGTACAGTGGCGCTGTTGCTACATGATCCTATGGTCAGATCTGGTCCCGGGACCATAAATCTCCATAGGATGGTGTAGCAACAGCGCCACTGTACAATTTCAGGCCACTGTGATATTGCACCTAAAAAATTCACCTTTGAAAATTAATAACTTTTGAATGAAACACCTTTCAGCAGTGGGAGTACTCTTGTTTTACTCAGGGGGATAAACCCTACAACATATTTTTTTTTTTTACATTTTAAGTATTACTATCCCTTTAATTGGATTATGTATATGGTAGATGTTAGTCGCTTACTACAGTTGTCTACTCCAGCCAGCCCCTAAATATACCCCTCAAGTATTCCCTATATAGCTCTTCTGTGCCATTTTATATTACTTTCTTCATTGTCTGTCTCCCCATCCATAGCTTATGTCCCCCTATGCTCTCTTGTTTTTTCTATAATGTCATGTGCCTATCTCCCTGCCACAATCCCATATGTCAGCACCATTCCAGCACCCCTCTGTCCGCAAGCCACTTTAGTGCTTTCTGCTTACTTCTCCATGGTGTAACTACAGCGGGAGCAGTTGTCTCGGGCCCCAGCATCCAAAGGAGCCCCATGTGCTGCAGGGTCCAATAGGTTCCAGTTATGCCTTTGTGAAAATTATTTTATGATAGGGGACCCCAAACATTTTTTGCACCCAGGCCCTCCAATTACTAATTAAGCCTTTCTGACTAAAAAGTATGGCTTTGTGGAGCATTGCTGACCAATCCAAGACTCTGCTATATCCTAATCTGGTCATTGGCTGACTAATGATGGTGGAATCTGTAGTCCAAAACCTGCTGGAGAGTCACAGGATAACAAGGGAAACTGTATTTGTCACCTGTGGCGCAGCTAGTTTGATCCACAATTATTCATCTTTTCCCTTGTGCATAAGGCCCATAGGGCCTTATGTATAAAAACAAATTGGAGGAATTCTGGTGTATACCAACTGCATTGCAGGGGGACAAATAGAAGTTCCCAACATTCCATTGATAAAATTAGGCTTCTTAACCCCTTGAATGCTGGAGAGGCCTCCAAAGCATCGCAATGCGTTGAAGACCTCTCTAGCATTCAAAGGGTTAAAAGACTCATTAAACAAACTGCATAATTTATTTGTTCCATATACTACAGCTGGTTTGCCACAGGATTTCACCACATTTCTTATATACATATGGTCCATAGCTCTATGCATATCTTCCAACATTTCAAATGGCCAAAAAGTGACACTTGTGTTTTAGCTGGTGTTGCTGGGGGCGTGGCTGGTAGGCGAGGAGTAACTAAGAATTGTTTCGTTATTTCATGAACAATTGAAATCTCTTTGTGTAAATGAATAAATAATTTAGAGCAAGACCAATGTATTTTATTTACAGATCATTTATAAACAGTGTAAAAGCCTGTGTACAAGGGCCAAGGTCCGGGTGATGTTAAGAGGCCGGTGCTGCTCTGCATCCTGCCGCTGATGCAGTCATGCACTTTAGAGACTGCTCGAAAGCACAGGATGCTTCCAGCACAGAACCCCCATCATTCTGTGCATTCGGGCAGTCTCTACTGTGCATGATGGCTTCTGACAAACATCCTATATCCTATATAATAATTCACTAGAAAGTTTGTAACAATGCAGTCATGCGCAGTAGAGGCTGCCCGTGACAAGGCTGATACAGAGCGGGGCTCTCCGAAGGAGCGTCCAGCTCTGTGTCAGCCGCAGTGCAGGCAGTCTCTACTGAGCATGACTGCACCGCGACCGGCTAGCACTGTATCTGCCGCGGCGTGGGCAGTCTCTACTGTGCATGACTGCCCTGCGACTGCCTGGCAGTGGCACTGTGGTACGTGTAACGGGCTCTTCAACTAGTATATATATATATATATATATATATATATATATATATATATAGGATACTGAAGTTTAACCCCTTAACGACCGGGGTATCAGTGCTGCAACACGATTCAACGTCCGCGGAGCATTATTTTGTTTTGTTTTCCGGTTCCGGACTCCCCGAACGGCGTGCAGCCGCGGTGGGAGCCCGGAACTCCATGATGGTCATAGTACGTCATGGGTCGTTTAGTCAGATCGACCCTTGACGTACTATGACAGTGAAGGGTTGTTAAGGGGTTAAACAAACATTAATGTAAGTTTTATTGATGTGGAGTAATTTGATACTATTATATACACACCACACAGTCTGATCTAAAAAAGGACACCAGGGTGGAAAAGAGGGACAGAGGGATTTGGATCCAAACAGGGGGACACTTAGAAGGTATGTCTAAGTGTAGAAGCTGTAACAGGAATTAAAGCATTGACTAGTAAACTGGAACTAAGTTCACAGCATTCATTTCCCTACTCTCCATTTTCACTGTGTTGTATTCCACAGGCTACCATGAATGACATGAGACTTTTATTTTAGAAATGTAGAGGTACTTTTAAACGGTCCATCTTGTAACTGGAAAGATCTTTGTCTGCATACTCTGAATGGAATTCTCTATTATTCTGTCAGTTTTATCAGCCCATGTTATGCATTTGTAACCCATTGAGTGCTACAGATGTCTAGGCACATGTTTTGCAATACACATGAGATGTATCTGGTTACCAAAGGATTACAGCGGGAAAAATCTTTGCGTATGTGAGGGTGTACAACACTTGTTATACAGACCAGAGATATATGTTTGACGCTGTAAAAGACTGACTCTACATGCAATATGGGGTAGTTTATGTCAGTAAATTACGAGAAAAAAAAAGATGCTGGTCAAAATAAAATACAGCTAAGTACATTTGCTTGTTTTTTTTATAAAGCAATCATTATTAAAGATAATCCAATTTACTATTCCTTATGACATTGCAAATCATACATATTTTATGAGGTCACCGTTTCTGTAAAAAAAAAAAAAGATTAAGAGGTGTGATATGTATTAGAAAAATGCACTGCACACCCCATCTGGAAAAGTTAATATTGTACAGTGACAGTGTCAGATTTCCATTAGACAGAGTAGGCAGCTGCCTACAGTGCATATTTTGGAGGCAAGTTTCAGCTTTGCAGGCAACATCCATATTCTGAATTATGGGTGTGGCCAGTCCAATCTTACTCTGCCTGTAACAGTTTATATACCCATTTACAAGTTACTAGTTAACCCTATTGGCTAAGTATATTTTCTGTTCAAGGGAATGTTGGATGGTGGCCCTGTCATGTGAGGAATGAAGGAGTGTGGTGATGGTGACCCATGCTAAGGGTTGCCTAGTGAGCCTTGCCTAGGGTTGCCTGAGGTGTAAATCCAGCCCCTATATTGCAGCCTCTGCGACTCTTAAAGGGTTAATTTTGTATCTGTAAAAGTATATTTGAGGACCCATCACATTTTTTAGGTTATTTGCATATAGATTGATTAAAAATGTTAAGGAGGTGCAATGGACTCTTATGATTTAGTCTTTTTTTAAATCTTCTCTATGGAAGGATCCTGGCTGCCATCTATCTGTTGAGAAGGAGTAAGAAAGGAAAGTGAATTCCAGGACAGGCATCAGTTGTTCACAGCATGCAGTAGTAATGAGAGGTAGAGAGGCAGAAGGGAGGGAAATTTCCACAGCTAACACTGAATCTGGTAGCAAACACATCATCCATCCAGGAGCAGGATCCAGGGTGCTTGTGTGACCCAGAAACTCCTGTGGATCGCCAGCCAGAGACTAAAACATAGAGGGAGGGACAGCGAGCCTGGAAGAGCCGTGACTCGGCGAATTGCAGCTCACCAATAACAGGAAGGGGATGAATGATTCTCTTTTTTTCCTCCAAGCTCTGTTTGAGTCCTGCTTCACTGAAAGAATGCAAGCACTGGCAGGTAAGAATCTACTGCTCTATATGCGGGATGTAAAATTCGATTTCGTTATCTCCAAGGCATAAGGATCCGGATCCCTTGTAGTAGGGGTGGGGCAGACTCCCCTTCTCAATCAGGTTAGGAGAAACTAGCGTGTGTGTGTGTGTGTGTAGGGGGGGAAGCTTGGAGATAGTCTGTAATTAGAGAGGCTGGCAGTCATGCCCATAGCCTGACAAGGCAGGCTGGAGGAGAAGACATAAGTAAGGGTTATTTATTTATTTTCTGCAGTGGTGTGATAACAATAGAACAGCAAACTGGATGTTGTGCCAACACTGGTCTAATTCAATTAGGATGTAAATCAGAGCAGAAATCTATAAACAATACATGTGTAGCAGGAGCTGGCATCCCAGCTGCGCATCCACAATCCGCAGATCCTCTCCAGGGCTTGATTTCAGGTGCAAAATCTGTGTTTTTAATTCATATTTTTCCCTTGGCCGGTTGTGATCCAGAGAGTCCCTGGAGGAAGGGATAGCCTGGGCTTCCACTGAGAGGTACAAGAGCAGAGCGTTATGCTTGACAGGTCAAGGGAATGTACCGCGGTCACCCTGACAGCAAGTTGTTAACCCTTTTGCATGCCAGAAGGGGGTGTGCATAGCATTGCTTTGCAATGGGTTTCACATCTCTCCGATTTAAATTACTATTGGCTATGGGTGCATCCAGATAACACCCTGCCAATACTGATTAGAAACCGTCCAATCACCATTTAATAATCTAATACAGTAGAGCCTGCATAAGAGTGATGCCACATTATGTGACCTAAATTTTGAGTGTCTGTTGCCTGGAATTGTGCTTGGATAGACAGTTTTGGTAAAATTATGCTAGGACCTTCTGTGATCCGACTGCATAATAAACAATAACGACGTTGTAGACGGTGGTCAATGGAAAGGGGAGGGGGTATATGGTCTTTGAGTATGATCAGCGCAGCAGGTAAGGTGGTGACTCTATTGATTTACTAATTGCCTTCTGGACATGTGAAATAGTTGAGATTTACCGTATGCCTGTTTGGTCATTCTTCCTGTTGATGTGAAATGAATAGTCTCAAACGTGTGAAGTGGTGATGTATAGGACCAGGCAGCTACACACTGGTTGGTGTCTACATAAGTTTCTGACATATGGGTATTCTGATCATTTTCTCATATGCAGATATGTTGATGCAGATTTCTGTTGTGATTAAAAGGTGTAACATCACTTATGCAGTATATTTAAGTGTAGTCAAATTACTCAATAAACAACTATACAAACTGCATATATTGGCATGTTTATACTGTTGATATTTCTCTCTGCTAGCTGATGTGTGTTGTTTCCTAAAACATGCATAAAACCCTCCGAATCAGCTCATCTTTATTTTCAAAGTTCATCTACATCTTTTGTATCAGGTATAGTAATATAATTTATATTAATAGGACTCTTCCTCATTAAACCACATTTTTATGGTGCATTAAGTGCCTCACTGATTTATCAGTAAAAATGCTCATTTTATGTTCTTACTGCACACTAGTGCGATAATTCCCTTCATTGGAACACTTGTGTTGTGTCTGTTGCTTTTTATAGAATGCACCCACTGACCTAATATCTGCTCCAGCGGTGTGCTATCCGGGTACTGAAAAAACGAATGATCCATGGTGCTGAAAAGCAATGTTAAATGTATCTTGATCCACCAACGACCCTAACAGCAGAAAAAAGTACTATCATATCAATAAGTATCATACTAATTAATCTCATTCCTGCTCCGGCAGATTACTGTTCATCTTCAACACCATGGATAATCTGCTCCAACAGATTACTTTCCTTGGTGTTAAAATTGAATTGTGTGGGTCTATTCTGATTTTGTGTTCTTGCATTATATTGATGATATCTTCCTTATCATACCAACTGACATGTTCTTGTTCCATCAGATTTCTCACCAGGGTACTAAACATGAATATTATAAGGCTGATTTAATAAGAAGAACTAGTGCAATTCTGTGACAAGTCAACTGCACCACATTGGACAAAGGCAAATTCACACAATTCCAAATGATTTAAATGGGCTTTTAAGCCCTTGAATGTTAGAGTGTACTCTCTAGCATTGAAGGGGTTAAAAGCCCAATTTTAATAATTGAAGGTGCAGTGGGTTTGCACCAGAATAGTTCCAGTTCTGTTTATTAAATCAGCCTCTATGTGTCCATTCTAATCACCCATCCCAAAATGAGAATCAAATGTATTAGGCTACTGTAACAACGGTCTCAGTCTCTGCTCCAGCAGGTTGCTGTCTGAGGTGTCTAATATTGCATCCTAACATTAGAATCTAGTAAACAGAGTGGGTAAGATAGTCTTATTTACTGTATTGTTTATGCTAGTGTGTTAGATCAGAAAGGACATTTTCAATTCATTTTCAGGACCATGGACAGCAATAATAGCCATTGCTCTGAATCAGCTGTCCATGGTTCTGAAAGCAAATATCCAATCTGATCCAACACACTAGCATACAAATACAGTAATTATGGTTATCATAACCAGTCAGGAAGGGTCAGTCAGTCTTTGGACATCCAGCTGTTAACCCCTTGAATGTTGGATGTTTAGACCTCTCCACATTTTAAGTGGTTGAACCCCACCATTAAATTAAACATTTTATTTGTCTGTGGTTCATTTGATTTGCCCCAGAATTGCTCCAGTTTACTTATTATGTCAGTTTGACTTGTTTTCTGAACCAATACAACTCTACAATCTACAAATCCATTAAATATCAGTCACCTGACTCTCACCTCTGCCAGTTTACATCAATGAACATTGTTCTTAAATGCAACAGGAATAGTTCATTTACAACCATTAACCACTTTGATGCTAAAAAAGTCTACAATGCATTACAAAGCAATGCATTGAAGACTTCTCTTGCATCCAAGGGTTAAGTAATTCCAGCTTATATTATCAATGATATGCCTCAACAGCTTCTTCTGGGATTTTGTTCATCCTATATGACCAATGACACCTGCTTTATCTGGTACCATTTAACCCCTTGCTTACCAGAATGGTGTGAAATGCATTGCACGCCCCTCTGTTTCTCAAAGCTTTAACCCTTTGAGTGCCAGAGGTGTACGCAACGCATTGCTTTACAATGAGTTGCGTATCCCGCACTCAAAGGGTTAAACTAGAATGTTCCCCCTAATTCAATTCCTCATTTTGCTCTGTTCATCTGACAAATGTATACTAGTATTATCATGTAAGCAGTATCAAACCAGAAAAAGTTTCATTTGCCTCTGATGTATTGAATGAATACAATGAAGCATTAGTTTGGGAATATTTTGACAGTTTCTCTTTTTCCTTTAGTCACAGCATGCGAGTTTGTTCTGCATTGAGTGATATCTGTTATGTCTGGTAATTTCTCATCAATTTCTGGCTGCCCTGCATTGATAAATGTGGTTATTTTTTTACAATGTTCCATCATTCCTTATAATGAGAGATGCTGATAAATCAGACATCATTTACCAGTTGCTCTAGTAAGAGGCATATGCATTGGTTAGAAAGCAACACCAGGGTTCCAATTTGATACTTGAATACAGATTTTGCGCATTTTATTTTGTAGAATAGAAAACAAAACAGCTTTCAGTGTGAATTCAACAAAGCCACTCCTGTACTGCAGATAAAAGACAAGCTGGATCTGTTTTCATCATATTACTGGGTTATTGCAATATAATCAACAAATATGGCATGGGGAGACTGATGCACTTAAATGAATTGGTGTAGTTCTGGGGCAAACCACTTCCCATAGGGAGCAAATACAGTCCTCAATGATTTAAATTGATTTTTAAACTCTTGGATTCTAGAGAAGACTCCATCACATTGCCTCAAACATTTTAGTTATCTCTCTAGGGTTTCAACGCTTAAATATCTAATTTAAGTCAAAGGGGATTTGTGGAATTTTTATTTGCCCCTGTGGTACACTTATTTCATCAGTCTCAACACATTATAATCAAATGCACACATTAAAGGGATAGTAATGTTTCAAAATAAAAGCAGTTCCAATTAATCTTCATATTATTTGGGACATGGAGAGTGGTATTTCAGTAGTCACAGTTGTAGTCCAAGAGTAATTAAATGATAAAGTATCCCCCTTCCCACCCCTTTTATCTAGTGTAAGCCATCTCCCTTCAGATCTGGAATCTGGTCTTAAGATCAGACAGCTCACAGCAAGGGACAATCTTCTCACAGTGAGTACAATGAACCCCCCGCTTGATAGGTTTTTCACTTATGTTAATTGAAGATTGTCCCTCTCTGCAAGCCATCTAGACTACACATTTCTGTTCTGAGGTGAGGAGTGTTACATCAGTAAAAGGGGCAGGAGGGGGATACTTTATCATTCAATTACTCTTGAACTACAACTCGGACAGTATTGAAATAACATTCTCCATGGCCCAAACACTATGAAGATTATTTGGAGCAGCTTTTAGTTTGAAACATTACTATCCCTTTAACACACAGCTCACATGAGATGTTTGTGATGATTATGTGCATAAAGTTGTATATATTTTAGAGCTTGTCACTTTTACTTCAAAACATGTCTTCAAAATTACACTGATACTCCAGACAGTTAAATACATTTGGATATGTCATTCATTGTGTTGATCTGTACTTAATTTAAAAATCTGTATAATACATAGTTGCATTGAAATGTGTTTATATGTTGTGTCTTAATTTGCCTTTTAAAAATTGAGTGCCAGAGAGGTGTCTAACACATTGCTACACAATGCTTTGAATACCTCTCTGGCACTCAGAGGGTCAAGGAAACAGTAGTTAGAGTTGAATTGTCTCCTGTCCATATTTTTACCTCAGTGGGAGCATCCATCTTGACAAGATTTGAATGATTGTCAGTTGGTTATGCAAATTAGATAGTACTGGTCAGCAGGGAGCGGCAGGTGGGAGAGTAGTGCAGAGTGTTGGTATCTGGCTGCCATGTAGGCAGTATTGGCTAAAATGTGTAAAACAGCAAAGAAATAAAGTTAAATTTGTCATAAATTATATGACTAACATATACTAAGGTGATTTTGATAGTGCTTTCAAAATAATACAAATAATACAAAGTGCATTTCACTTTAAACACGTTTCAAAAGTAAGAATATGGGTTAGCACTCTGAATAAAATCCTGCTTTGGATGCATCACATTTTTTTGTCTTGAGAAATCACACAGTGTTAAGAGTCAGTGCTTTGTCTAGCATTTTACAGTCAAATGGAGTTGACATTGTTTATTTTATTCACCAGTCACATGTTTACACACCACATATACAGTTTAGGTGTGCCTTTGATGCCTTCTTTGAAACATATTTCTATGGACTAGGTATATGTAGTTTTTCCTTTTGGCAGTGCCTTTAGTGTTGGTTTATTTACAATATCACTCAGTCTTGGGGCAAATTACAAACCTACTTCCATATACATTTCAATGAAGATTGGACATGTTGACACATCCAAATCTCCCTTCAGTAATACATATGCTACTATTAGTCTTCTTGTTGTATAAGTAGAGCATATATCTCATAGTCATAACTGAATTATATCCACAATCAGTCACAGCTCTTTGAGATGGAGAATGAATGATCTGTTCTGACATTCTGTGCTGTATGGTTCTGTCATCTCTTTAGTCAAGAACGAGGCTGACATTTAATAGTAATGTGCACAAGGGTACGAGAAACCTGGGATTGTGGTAAAAAAAATTATGTGGCTGATTCAAAAAGCAGAACAAAACATGTTTAATACAATATTAATAGACTCTGCATTCAACCTGCTAATGCAAGAGTCTTAATCCAATGGATCTCTCATTCTTTTTGCAATTTGAGAGACAGAATCAAATTTTTCATTAGGTAGAGTAGGCAGCCATCTGGAGTGCTAGGTTTAGAGGGAATCCTCATAAACCCTCATTCTGTGGGAGTGACTAAAGCAATCCTAATCATATTGTTTTGTGGAGGCTGGTTTAGTTCAGGTTTATATGCCCTTTTACTAGCCCTTATTTAATACCATGGATGCTACAAAGGTCTTCAATGCATTGCAAAGGATGCATTGGAACCTCTCTAGCAGACATGGGGTTAAATATGTTTTATGCTTGAATGTTATAGGCTAAGAACATTTTCTGTACCATACAGCTTTGTGTGAGTCTAGGAGTGGGATCTAGTGAAGAGTGGGGTGTGACCAGTGACCATAGGTGGGGTTAAGAGCTACCTGGATAGGGGCAATCCATACATAACTCCAGCCTTCTGGAGAGACATATTTTTTCTACTCTTGTGCATTTCAGTGTAGCAGTTTACATGGTAATTGAATACAATTTAATATGCAGGATTATTGTCCTTTTTCTATACCAAAAGAAAAGCATATGTGGCAGCTTTTTCATGTTATCTTACATTGCTGTCAGTTGGACTTAGTAGTTGAAAACAGCCCAATATGCTTCTCTCATCATATAGCATAAGGCCCTGTGTGTCTGATATGGCTGTAACTAGGCAACCAAAGACTACTTGTGCACAGTGAGTGCAAAACCCAAATAATTTTAGATACATTTGCATGTTAGAAAAATTATTCTATATTAATTAGTTTATAGAAAACCAGAAAACTCCCCCCATCTTTTTGGCTGTAGACAGGCTGTAAAAACATGCAACCTTCTCTTCTGGCCTGTATAAGAAGCATTTTAGGTCTTGGCACTGAATACTATATTTACTTCAGCAAAGAAAGGGTAATAGATTCAATTGTAACTACAGTTAGTGGTATTAGCTGTGCTGCTTTCTACCTGAACTGGATTATACGCAGTCTGATTATGTAACATCCTATATAATAATTCGCTAGGATGTTTGTCAGAAGCCATCATGCACAGTAGAGACTGTGAGCGTTTGGACAGTCTCTACTATGCATGATTGCATCGCGTGAGTGAGGCAACGCAAGACTGCATCGCATGGAGCAGTGAAGTTAACTGGACCTGGGACCGTGGACACGGGCTTTTAAACTAGTAGATATATATTTATATAAAGTATGTATGTGTGTAATCATTTTGTATATGGTTTAAAACACTTAATGTCATATGAATATGGAAACAGACAGAACTATGAATAGTGAAATGGATAGCAAAACCCTTTAGACGCATAGCTCACCAAACATCTAATTTTGTCACTGGAAGGGAGGGGGTTAGAGCAGTGAGAGTATGGACAGAATATTAACAGTGATAAGATCTAATAATTAGACTTTTTTAGTTCTAACAGAGGCTTATCTACTAAAAGATACTGGAGTTATTCTGTTGTAAATCAATGGTACCATAGAAAATTTTGAACCCGTTGAATGCAAGGGAAGAATTTGTCAAGAAATGATTTGAACACTTGTCTTACACTAAAGGGATACAAATTTAGATTTTTATTTTTACTAGTGTAAAAGCCAGTGCATATGGGCCAAGGTCTGGGTGATGTTAACCCTTTGAGTGCCAGAGAGGAACACAATGCATTGCAGTTGATGGACACATGTCTTTTTTAACCTCATTAACTACAGTGCCTTGCAAAAGTATTCTCCCTCTTGGCATTTTTCATATGTTGTTGCATTACAACCTGGAATTAAAATGGATTTGATTTACACAACATACCACTTTGAAGATGCAAAATATTTTTATTGTGAAACAAAAAAGAAATGACAAAAAAACAGAAAACATGAGCGTGCATAACTATTCACCCCCAAAAATCAATACTTTGTAGAGCCACATTTTGCAGCAATTACAGCTGCAAGTCTCTTGGGGTACATCTCTATAAGCTTGGCACATCTAGATACTGGGATGTTTGCCCATTCTTCAAGGCAAAACTGCCCCAGCTCCTTCAAGTTGGATGGGTTCTGCTGGTGTACAGCAATTTTTAGGTCAAAGCACAGATTCTCAAACAGATTGAGATCTGGGCTTTGACTATGCCATTCCAAGACAGTTAAATGTTTCCCCTTAAACTATTTGAGTGTTGCTTTAGCAGTATGCTTAGGGTCATTGTCCTCTGGAAGGTGAACCTCCATCCCAGTCTCAAATCTCTGGAAGAGTGAAACAGGTTTCCCTCAAGAATTTCCCTGTATTTTGCACCATCCATCAGTCCTTCAATTCTGACGAGTTTCCCAGTCCCCGCCAATGAAAAACATCCCCATCATCGGGGTGATGAGAGGTGTTGGGTTTGCGCCAGACATAGCGTTTTTCTTGATGGCCAAAAAGCTCAATTTTAGTCTCATCCGACCAGAGTACTTTCTTCCATATGATTGGGGAGGCTCCCACATGCCTTTTGGCGAACAGCAAACATGTTTGCTTATTTTTTTCTTTAAGCAATGGCTTTTTTCTGGCCACTCTTCTGTGAAGCCCAGCTCTGTGGAGTGTACAGCTTAAAGTGGTATATGGACAGATACACAAATCTCCACTGTGGAGCTTAGCAGCTCCTTCAGGGTTATCTTTGGTCTCTCTGTTGCCTCTCTGATTAATGCCCTCCTTGCCTAGTCAGTGAATTTTGGTGGGCGACCCTCTCTTGGCAGGTTTGTTGTGGTGCCATATTCTTTCCATTTTTTAATAATGGATTTAATGGTGCTCCGTGGAATGTTCAAAGTTTTGGATATTTTTTTTAACCCAACCCTGATTTGTACTTCACCACAACTTTGTCCCTGACCTGTTTGGAGAGCTCCTTGGTCTTCATGGTGCCGCTTGCTTGTTGGTGCCCCTTGCTCAATGGTGTTGCATACTCTGGCGCCTTTCAGAACAGGTGTATATATACTGAGATCATGTGGTACTTAGATTGCACACAGGTAGACTTTATTTAACTATTTATGTGACCTCTGAAGGTAATTGGTTGCACCAGATTTTATTTAGGGGCTTCATAGCAAAGAGGGTGAATACATATGCACGCACCACTTTTTGGTTTTTTATTTTTAGAATTTTTAAAAGAAGTTATTTTCTTCATTTCACTTCACCAATTTGGACTATTTTGTGTATGTCCATTACATGAAATCCAAATTCAAATCCATTTTAATTCCTGGTTGTAATGCAACAAAGTAGGAACAATGCCAAGGGGCACTGGCACTGCACTGCAAGGCACTGTATATTACTGTGTTATTGGTGATACCACAAAACCTGCAATTGAAATTGATCTATACAGGTGATACCACAGAATTTTCCATAAAAATGAGTTGCCATAGTGATACCACAGACTTAGGGAGAGTGTGAGGTATAGAGAGTGTGGGTATAACTGGTGAAGAAAGGCAATAGGAGAGAAAAAAAGTCAGTGGGGAGAAGTGGGGGAGAGTGGGGCCAATAGGGAATAGAAGAGAGAGAGAGAGATGGGAGAGAACAATGGGTGGAAATAGGGGAGAGTGTGGTTGGGGGGATTGAAATGAGAGTATGGCACTGAGAGAGGATAAGTAAGAGAGTGGGCTGATGTGGGAGTAAGAATGGGGCTAGTTCTGTTGTATCTGGTTCTGTTGTCCACTGGAAATCCCAAACCCACACATACATACTCTAACATTCCAGTCTCCCCTTTCTTCACTCCCTCTATTGTTTGCCTACATTCGCTGGTTCAGGAGGGGGCACCTCATGATCCATTGTGGTCTAGCAGGGTTTCAAATAAAAGGTAATGTCTTCAGTGCAGGCCTCTATAACCAACTCCCTTACAGTTTTTATAGGTTCAATACTATAGGGAGCCAGAATATGACATCACATCACTCTGTATTATGCGAGCACCAGGGAACATGAGGGAGCTTGCTATAAAGGTCCATGGTGGAGAAAACACAGACCCATATCCAAAGAGTGCATTGGGGTCACTGGCTGGGGGGTGCAGGTCCACTGCACTCAGAGACACACACCTAAACAGGCTCTGGGACAAATGCAGGGGTCAATTTCTCCTGTTGCCCCCTGATGAACATATGGTTGTAGATTAATGGAATTACCTATCCCTGGCATAGCATATACACATCAGCACTGTAATCTAGACATAAAGAGTAGATCTCCCTTTATTACAGAACGTACATAGAAAAGGCACACTCTAGAGTTGTGCCGATTTCATAAGCATATTTTAGAGTACCCTGATATATAAATACTTTACAGTGTACATACATTTGGCACACAGAGAGTTAAATAAAATGATCTTTTTAATGTCCAGTTTTTTCTGCTTTCTATCCTATTTTGGAGTAGGAAGGACAGGAAAAAAATTATCATGTTAAATGTGTTTGCCATCACAATGTTTTTCCTAAGAACTGCAACAAAAAGCAAAAACTGCTGAAAAAATAGGGCAGCATAATTAACACATAGAGGCCTGGATTCCATTGTGGCTGATCTTTTATCTTTAAAGTTCTCCATAGGCTTCAGTGAAAATCTATCTGATAAAACTTACTGAACAAAATGTAATCTGGGCCATCAAGGCATAGCTCTTATAGTTTACTGTTTGCAGGGTGGCAGAGTTGTCCCCTTTCCATTGTCACATTCCTAGGTATTAAGAGGGGCTTTGGATGGCAATGTGGTTTGCCTGGCCACTCCTGTTAAAATCACTACCCCTTGGTGGTACCTCCCTAGTCACTCCTGTTAAAACCACTGCCCCTTGGCAGTGACCCCCTGGCCACTCCTGTCAAAATCACTGCCCTATGGCAATTGACTGCTGGTTGGTTGAAGTCTGTCCCCCTGCCACCTCAGGGAGGGGTAAACAGAGAACAAGAAACAGATTTATATTTATTTGTGCAAATATTACCCAAAGACCATATTGTTTGCACTTCAACTGGGGATATCTTGGTGGATCTATTTACATCCATAGGGATCACAGTTTTACAGGAGAGGGTTTTTGAATGCAGTATAGTATACTTCATCACGTTTTTTTCATATACCATATCAGGTGACTCTGGGTGCACGCATTATAGACAGGAGAGGATCAGTTGTACACAGGATTCAGTTTTGCCTGCTGGAGGTCTTTCATTTAAATTGTGAGCATATTTGCTAGTTACATTGATTGATCTTATTGCTACATTCACTTCAGGAGCACTACACTTTAACTTTCATTTGCTTTGCAGCTGAGGCAGATCACCATTAACATTTTTTTGCCATTCATTCTACGTTTATAAAACGAAAAGAAAAAAGATTGATGGGGTGCCAGTGTGCTTTATCATAAGTGATAAAATATAAATAAATAATGTAGGTATTATAATCAAATGAAACAGTGGATGAGAGACCGGTTTCTACCTTCTGTCAACACTCGAGCTTTCAGAGATCACCAAGCCGTCTCTGTTTAGGTTACTCCAGGATGATCCTCCAAAAGAAAAGTTGTTCCTTTCAATGATTAAAAACTGTTATTTATTATATAAAATCACCACATAAAATTATGTGTTTGGTGGCTCCAAGCTCCGCTTTTTCAAATATGTGGTGCGAGTTTAAAACAATATGTGACAAAGCGTAATGTTATATGGTATTTTATTCACTAAATAACAGTTTTAATCATCGGAAGGATCAGCTTTTTTTTGGAGTATTAGCCTGGAATAACCCCAGTGGAGACGGGTTTATGATCTCTGACTACCTGTTGTGTTGTGAGAAGGTAAAATATAGTCTCTCTTTTTATGTATGTTCCCTGTTTGGTGGATTTTGGAAGATGAGCTGCATTATTTCTGTAGAAGTGCTACATACTCTTGTGTGCTGGATGGACTGTGGAGCCTTCTGTTAGGGGGAAGCAGTTGAAATTTTCCCCTACTCTTTGTTGCTGGAGGAGTAGGATTCCAATATTGGTGATGGTGTGGTGAACATTTTTTGAGGTTATTGAACCAGGAAGTGCCCTCTCTTTTCCTGTATTCATTCTGCATTTGAACTTTTGACTATTTTCTTTGTATTTTGTATATTTGAACTGTCATGTCTTATTGTGTATGTTTTTTATTTTTAGATTAAATTAGGTTACAGATAGGAGAGCTCTCCTTTTTTCCCCTTGTTTCTTTAATTTGACATTTGTGTGTTTTGTTTCATTGGTGATAGTGTATTTGAGCACCATACCAAAAATTTGCAAAAAAAAAAACAAAACTTTTTGTATTTATTTTTTTTAAGTTTGTTTTTTTGTCTAGGCATGCATATGCTCTTGCCCACAGTTTCTTTTAGAACCCAGCATAGGAAAATAGTGTATTTCTGTGGAATATACTTGCACTCATTCATTGATAATTGAGTGCAACCCATTGACGAGTATGATGAATGCTGTTGATATGTCTTCAATTAATCTTTAGATACATTTCAGTCTTAAATTTAGATCACATAGCAAGTTTAAATAGAGCAGTTATATTGCTATTTTAAAAACCACCCATGTTGCATGCATTTTTCTGGATATTGGATTATTTTTCCATATTGGCATCAGCCAAAGGGGATTTGTAAATATCTTTGTTGATCAGTCATTTTTCGGCCATTGAGATTGACAGTTTAAGATGCAAGTCATCCATGTTAATGATCTGCATGGTGACCACATAGACAAGGTTCAGGAAGCACAGAATTTGCAGCATTGGGCTGCTAAATGCATGAGTGAGACCCAGCTATGTGAACGGTATTGATGAGTGAAAATCTATTTTTTTCCTGTGGGAGCACTCAAAGAAAACTGTCAATTTGCTGATTTTTCTACAAAATTTCTTGCTCATAGAAAATCTTCCAAATAGTTTTTGACTAACCCCAAGAAGTTTCCAGTGGAAAATTTGCCAGTTTCTGAGGGTCAAAACGTGCAGTTTTTCTCACTTTTTGAGTGAAAACCTTCACCGATTCCTAGTGAACAGCCCATTTCTATAGCATTGTTAGGTTCTGCATGGGCTACACTGTGCAGACATCAACCCTGCACTGATGTCACTATGAAAACATATCCTTACAACAGAGACAACCAACTGGTATTGAAAACTGCAATTTCCATTATCCCTCCACAGGTATTTTCTGGTTGGAGGTGATGGGAGTTATCGTCACCAACAGCTTTAGGTCCAACAATTAAGTACCTCTGCCTTACACCATGAAACAGAAAAGAAAAAACTATGTAATTCTCTACATCTATCTGTCGGTTCCTAAATAACAGATTGTCTGAAACCAGAATTGGGAAATGACTCACACTCATTATTCCACAATAACACAACCCCATGATCATCCCAAGTTCATCATTCCTTCTAAAACGCTAGCACTGATTTCACTATAAGCCCAGCATAGAAGCAAATCTTATTAGGTGTGGAAATGAAACAGCCATATTGTATAAAAGTAAAAGTAACAGTGGGTGGCTTTTTCTAACCTTTTAAAATGTATGTACGTTTTAAAGTAGACACCAATTCAGTGCTTTTCAAGCTGTGCTTTTTATTTAATAATGCAGTCTGTATCTATGGCCTTATTCCAATTACTATATCACAGTCAACCCATGATGGATACGCTAAGACTGATTTACTAAGAAGATCTGAGAAATTCTGAAGCAAACCTGCTGCACAATAGAGAGCAAATAAAATGTTCCCAGTGTCCCATTGATTTAAATGGTGATTTTATCCCCTTGCATGCTGGGAGTGTATTCACCATATTACTTCACAATGCTTTGAAGACCAGTTTGATTTAGATTAATGGGAACTTTTATTTGTCCCATATGATGCAGTTTATATGGTCCAGAAATGCTCCGCTTTCTCTTAACCCTCTGAGTGCCAGAGGGATGCACAACGAAGAGCATTGTGTACCCCTCTGGCACTCAAAGGGTTAATAGATACTACTCTTGGTAAAACATTCTTTGCAATGCAGTGGACACCCCACTGGTGCTGAAAGAATGAAATGTGATTAATAATTTGGTTCTTAATTTGTGTAACAAAATTGTACATAGTATAGACACTTTTTATGCATTTGAACTTTGTTGACGTCCTACTGAATTTACTTTTAGTTTACAAGTGACCATTCTAGCAGGGCAGCAGTTTCCATGATATTTGCATTGGCACATCTGGCACCAGCTATCATATAGGGGGAATGTAGAGATATACTTCCTTATTAAACCAGCAGACTAGATTTTCTAACCCTACAGTTCCCTAAACAGCAACTGATTAATCCACTTATATCCCAAATTCTCTCTTTAATGCTGCTTGCACTATGGTTGGAAATGGAGATGTGCATGGGCATCTGAGATCATTAATTTCCTTTGAGCCATGTTTCAAGCCATGTATTAAACAAGGCACAGAGGACATGGCACAATTTTACTCCATTTTCCTGTGCATGCTATGGGAAAGCTTAATGGGCCTCCAAGCGTTAATGACTGTGGAGTGTGTCTGTTGGTATGCAGTGATATGATCATACTCTCCATACTCCCGGGTATACCCTCTGGTGTAGGAGACTAATGTTGGCGTAGTTGCACTGGCAGATTCATATACTCCCCCAGAGTCGTTTAGCATTTGCCGTTGGCCCATTCTTTCACTTGAAATGCTACACACACTATCACTAAGTATCTATCTGCTTATATAGTCTAACGGAACTGCCATTTACTTGAAAGAGATGTTTGTACTTAATTAACAGACAACTCAGGGTTTATTAGACCAGAGGTTCACAACTCTAATCTTTGGGGGCCACTAACTGGTCAGGACTTGAATATTTCCCTGATTAAAAAGAGGTGAGTCAGTCAGCGGCTCAATCATTTTGATTAACTCACCAGTGCTCCTGCATGTGAATTATCAAGTGGTCCCTAATGACTAAACATTACTGTATTAAACTGAATATGAAGGTATGTCTTCCTGTCAAATATAAGAGCTACTTCTTTATTTCTATTGGTGTGGCTTCCCTTTAAGGATTTTTAGAGGATTTTTTAATGTAATGAACGTTAATGTAGGTCATAGACAGTCACATAAATAATTTGTCTATACTAAGTACATTGGTTATAAAAAGTGTACCCTACAGATTATTTGCTTGTTACCACTTAAACAGCTCCTAGACTTTTGACTTTCTGGAATGGGAGGGAATTACCTCTAGAAAGCAGTGAATGCTGACATATTGTGCATAGGACACAGTATGTTCTTTCTTCACCTGTTCTGCATATTTAGGCAAGCCATGTGCTGACTTAGTATACTAACATGCAGAGCAAGTGAAGAAAAAGATATACACAAGCTAAAAAAGCTCACTTACGTTGACCAGGGCCCTCTGATGTCAGGTGTGTGTTTGTGTGTGTGCGCATACATGTTTGCATATGTACATGACCATTATTAATATATGTACATGCATGTGAGCCTTCTTGATGATGTGCATCAATGTGTGATGATGTGAGTACATAGTTAAGGTCATGTCAGAATGTCCATCCAACCCATTTAAATCAATGAGCTTATCTATCTGCCCAAACAATTATTTCTTTTTAACCCTTTTAGTGCCAGAGGGGTACGCAACGCAATGCGTTGTGTACCCCTCTGGCACTCAAAGGGTTAAGAACCTCAGTGAAAAAGAGAAATCTTCCATTCTGTTGAAATTCCCATGGAAAGAAAATTAGCATTTTCTCCCATCTCCTTCTACTGGACACTTGAGAGGTTTATACTCCAAAGGGTTAAACTCAGAAAATGACCTTACTAGTATTTGCAATGAAACACTTTTCTTTCAATAAGTTGTGCAGTAGCTTGTTATAAAATGTTTGTTCCAGTGTACAGAAGAGAGGCTGGTGGGGAGTGTCATTATCTACTTGAATGTGCCATTATACAACAATCTGATTAGCTAGATCTCCTATAATTATAGCAGTAAAGTGAGCAAAATAGTAGTGATTACGTGTTCATTTAGTATTTTAGTATGAATTGCTTATAAAACTCGATGTATTTTTATTTTATTAGAGGAATATCAGAGACACTGAGCCTGTTGTACTAAAAAGAATGGGAATAATCCTGTTGAAAAAAAATGTAACCAGAGGGGCAAATAGATTCCCAATTAATATTGATTTAATTATGACTTTTAACCTACAGAATACTAGAGAGGAATGCATTGGAGACCTCTCTATCATTTAAAGGGATAGTAATGCTTCACAATAAAAACAAGAGTAATTGAATGATAAAGCATCCCCCTCCAATACCTTAACTGATGTAACACTGCTCACCTCAGAGCAGCAAGACTGTCCAGATGGATCACGAGAGGGACAATCTTCAGTGAGCATAAGGGAAGAATCTGTCAAGGGAGGCAGGGTTTTCATTGTTCCCACAGTAAGAAGATTGTCCCTTGATGTGAGCTGTCTGGTCTCAGGACCAGATTCCACATCTGAGGGGAGGTAGCTTACATTAGATAAAAGGGGCGGAAGGGGGATACTTTATTATTCAATTACTCTTGAACTACAACTCTGACAGTATTGAAATAACACCCTCTATGAAGATTAATTGGAGCTGCTGTTTTTATGAAACATTATAATCTCTTTAAGCAGTTAAAAGGCTTACTTAAATTACAAGAAAGTGTATATCTCCCATATAGTGCAGTTGGTTTGCCCCATAAGGAATACAGTTTTTGGGCCTTTTAACCCTTTGAGTGCCAGAGGGGTACGCAACGCATTGCAGAGCAGAGCAATGTGTTATTTACCCCTCTGGCACTCAAAGGGTTAAAAAGAGTTGCAATTCTGGGGCATAAAATACAACTTCCTATTGATGTAAGTGCAGCTTTTAACCCGTACCTCCCAACATTTCAGATTACCAAAGGGAGGGGGCACATTTGTCTTAGATGGTATTTCTGGGGGAGTGGCTGGTGGGTGGGGCATTACAGAGAATGTTTATGTTTCTTCCTGACCTATTGACACCTCTTTATGTCATTGAATAAATGATTTAGAAGTAGACCAAGGGATTTTATTTAAACAGACTCATTTAGAAACATATATACTGACATTTAATCAAACAATAAAGTGAGTTGTGATGTATTTGCATAAACATTACATGAGGGGTGGTCAACCTGAGGCCCCCACCTATTCAGGACTACAGTTCCCACAATCCCCAGCCAGTGAAAAGCTGGAGGGTTCAGTTTACTAAACAATCTGATCTTTTACAAAGAGAGACCCCAGGGCAGAAATGACGGACAGAGGGATTTGAGTTTCAAAGCAAATGGATACTTGGGAGTTATGTTTTCACCTCTCAAATGCTTGAAAGGTCTCTGATGAATTACTCTGCAATATATTGGAGATCTATCTAGCATTCAATGGGTTAAAAGTCTCTCTATGTTTCTTTCATAGAAACACACGCACACAAAAACAGTCTCTCACAAACATGCATGCATACACACACACACACACACACACACACACATACACAGAGTCTCTCAGTTTCTTTTTCTTTCTCACACGCACATATGTAATTTCTTTCTCACTCTCACTCACACATACACATAGTCTCAGTTTCTCTCTCACACCCACACACACATGTGGTTTGTCTCACTCACACACACATATGCATATGCACACACAGTCTCTCAGTTTCCCTCTCTCTCATTCACTCTCTCTCACATACACATATAGTCTGTTACACACAATCTCTCTCTGCCATACACACACAAATTATCTGTCACACACAAAACACACACACACACACACACACACACAAAATCTCTCTATCTGTCTCACAGACACACAGAACACACATACACAGTCTTGCTCACACACACATACACACAGTCTCCCTCTCACACATAAAACAGTCTCTCTCTCTCTCACACACACACACACACACACACACACAAACACACTCTCTTTCTCTCTGTCTCTCTCATTCACAGTAACCCTTCTCTAAAACTCAAAGGTTAATTAAGTAACACCTCTCTTCTCCCTGTTCTTTCACTCAAATAGTTAATGTGTATATGTGTGAGTGTGTGTGTGTGTGTCTCTCTCTCTTTGAGTGGGGCAAAGGGAAGGGAGAAAGCATGAGAGGAGAGTCCTGCAGTGATTAAGAGGGGGTGAGAGTTCTGCATTGGTTGAATCCAAGAATGAAAGAAAGGTTCAACATTTTATACAGGTAATTAATACTATGAAAAGAATAGAAATGTATATACCAGGTTGCTCTAAACAGGACACCAGCAGAATTAAACTAATTAAGAGCTCCTAAGTCATATTCACAAAGTAAGTAGTGCAGTTCTGGGCTAACCAACTGCACCCTATGGGACAAGTGCTTTGCTTCACAATACATCTAAAACCATGCTACCATCCAAAGGGTTAAAACCCACATTTAAGTCAGTGTAACACTTTCTTTGACCGATCCTCATTTAGTTTGTCCTCAAAATAGCTCCACATTTATTTGTGAATATGACCAGCTTGTTACCAGGTGTATTTCCTGTGTAGAGTAGCTGTTGGCTTCCTTTGAAGCACCGAACAAGGTCCAGTAATGATTTCTGTGACTGAGAGAGTATACTGGATCATATGTAGAAAGCAAATACTAAGCAGTTCTGGAACATGCCAACTATACCATATCGGACAAATGAAAATTCCTCAAATTTCCTTTGATTTAAATGGGGCTTTTAACCCCTTTGAATGGTAGAGAGGGTTCCAATGCATTGCAAAGTAATGTGTTAGAGACATCTCAGAGACATTCAGAGTATTAAAAGTACCATTTAAATCATTGGAAATTATTATTTCCCTTCTTTGATGAAGTTTGATTGCTCGAGAATTGCACCTCTTTAACTTATTGAATAAGGACCTTAAAAGAACCCATGACATGCCAGGGCTGTCATGGGAAAATTTCCCTAAAGGACCAGTGATGGACCTGGCAGGTCATGGATTTCAGTGTTCACCTTGTGGCTGCACTTCGATCGGGGAGCCCTGAATTTGATAGTGCAAAAAAAAAAAAAAAAATATCTGTGCTCTTTCAGTGCCAGCCACGGGGTTAAGCAGGGAGCAAATATTTGCAATTCTGGAATATGCCAACTGTACCATAGGGGACAAAGTATAATTCCCCAAAATCCCATCCTTATAAATGGGCATTTTAGTTGCTTGAATGCTAGAAAGGGCTCAGAATTAGATGGAAGCCTCTTTAGCATTCAGAGCAGTAAAAGTCTTACTTAACCCTTTGAGTGCCAGTGAGGTATCCAACACATTGCATTGTAATGTGTGGGATCCTACTCTGGCACTCAATGGGTTAAAGGGATAGTAATGTTAAAAAAACAGCAGCTCCAATTAATCTTCATAATATTTGGGCCATGGAGAGTGTTATTTCAGTACTGTCAAAGTTGTAGTTCAAGAGTAATTGAATGATACAGTATCCCCCTTCCGCCCCTTTTACCTAGTATAAGCCACCTCCCCTTCAGATGTGGAATCTGGTCCCTGGGACCAGACAGCTCACAGCAAGGGACAATCTTTTTACTGTGGGTGGAAGAAAATCCTGCCCCCTTGACAGGTTTTTCAGGTTTTTCTTATGCTCACTGAAGATTGTTCCACACTGCGATCCATCTGGAAACCACATTTCTGTTCTGAGGTGAGCAGTGTTGCATCAGTAAAGGGGCAGGAGGGGGATACTTTATCATTCAATTACTCTTGAACTACAACTCTGACAGAATTGAAATAACACTCTCCACAGCCCAAATACTATGAAGATTAATTGGAGCTGCTTTTTTGTGAAACATTACTAACCCTTTAAATCAATGAGAGTGTTTGTCTCCTCTATAAAACAATTGTTTTGCTCCAGAATTTTGCCTCTTTAACCCTTTGAGTGCCAGAAGGGTACTCAACACAATGCTTTCTAATACATTGCATACTCCTCTGGCACTCAGAGGGTTAACTTCATGTATAAGGCCTTTGGTGTGGGAGGCATCGCTGGTGAAGGGCTCTTTTTTTTTTCTTTGCTTGCTTCCAGCAATGATTCACAGTGTGGAGGAGGGAAAACAGGGAAGTCAAGATAGAAGTAGCACATTTGTAATTTGTAGACAAAGCAGACTGAAAAGTATGTAGAAATACCTTGCCTGATTTCTACCTCTGTGTTTTCTTTTCAAAGACTCTTTCAGCTCTGTTGGAGTTTGTGTGTTTGTATCAGAATGTGATCAGTACACCCATGTAAAACAACTCAGTGGGTTCAAGGCTTTCATTAAATTCTCAGCAACCTTTTTCCTAAATCAAACAATTGCGTGCATGCAATTTCAATACATAGTTCGTTTTATATCTATTCACAGTGGGTGCAAATGGTGGTGTTTTAATTATACATGTCTTAGTCATAGTTCATACTTCTAATGAGAAGTCAAAGGTTTGGCTTATTGGTTTTTCTTTTATCACCAGTGCCGTATTTCCCAATAGGCAGTATAAGAACTTGCCTAGAGAACCACATTTTGAGAGGTTTCTCTGCTGTGCCTGCCACAAACACATTCTGAATTGTGGGCATGACCAGAGTAATAGCAATACCCTGTACCAGTTTTAGACCCCTTTACAGGCTATTATTTAAGATATGCTAGAGAAAACTCAACAACACATTGCAAAGAAATAATTTGGAGATCTCTCTTTCAGTCAAGGGGTTAAAGCTTTTTTCATTCTTGCCAAGGATATTTTCAGTGCAAGGAAACAGTGGATGGGATACGAGTGCAGTGATTTGAGGAGTGGGTGTGTGTGGCCATGAATGGAGCTTATAGCAACTAGAGTGCCTTGCCTAGGGGTGGGCGAAACTTGTTGCCGTGGTCACGCAGGAAATTTCACTAAAACCACATTGTTATCCGCTTTTTCGCAGGAAAATCTGCTTTAAACTACAGGTTAAAATTTTTGCATCTTTTGCCCAGTGGCCAAAATTTTTTGCCATTTTTCCAATGGCTATAAAGTTTCAGCCGATTGATTTACTTTGTTTTCGCACTTCCGCTATAAAAACATGACATTTTCGCTGAAGGCAGACACAATAAAAGCAGTGTGCTGTGCTGTTCTGCTGTGATATTTTGCAAAAATTGAGGCAGAAAAGGCTCGTAGTGACTGCTATCCCTATAGGCAGGGTAAAAAATAATCAGTGGAGGAGCTGGAAGGACCCTTATGTGTCCACTGAGTCTGAGGAGGAGGAGGAAGTGACTAGCGGTACTGAACCAATGCTGTTCAGTCCCCCTAAATCACCCCAAGGGACCTTGGGAATTTAATGGGAAGGGAGGGAGAAAATGGAATGGGAAGGAAGGAAGAACAGGGAATGGGAAGGAAGGGAGAAAAGGGAATGGGAAGGGAGGGAGAAAATGGTAGTACTAGTGAGAGCAGGACAGGTCAGCTGCCTGTACCTAGTGCAAGATGTGCTGACCCTGCTGCCAGCGCCACCATTGCTGTACCTGAAGCCACTAGTGTTGTACCAGTTGCCAGACGTGCTGCCTCTGCTGCCAGTGCCACCATTTCTGATCCTGCAGCCACTAGTGTTGTACCTGCTGCCAGATGTGCTGCCACTAGTGTTGTACCTGCTGCCAGTGCTGAACTTGCTGCCACCAATACTTTGCCTGCTGCTAGTGTTTCTTGTAGTACTCGGGGGGGAGGAGAAAATGATGCTAAGTGTGACAGCAGGGGACCCTCTGTCACATTGCTTGACACCTCCTCCAAGCAGCCATGAAATGCCTGTAATAGAGCAACAGCACATAAGGACTGGTGGTGGTGGTGTTGGAGAAGCTGGGGTAGAAGAGACATTGATGGCCTTTTTATCAGAAACTGAGAAGGAATAGGAGACAGGGAAGAGGATGGGCATCACCACCACCACCACCACTAGCAAATAGCTTTTGGAATTTGCGGAAATTGCAAGTGCTCTAATTTCTGCTGCTGCTGAGATGAAAGGGCAGCAGGGTGCTGAGGAGCAGGCTAGTGTGCCACAGTGTAACGCTTTGTTTGACACACATACACAGTGGTTTAGGATAAAACACAGTTTTATTGAAAACACAGTAATATAATAACCCTCACAGGTCCTGTAGTATTTAAGCAGAATAATACAGACACAAGACAGGTTACATATACATGTGCCTACACAGGTCCAGTATAACCATAGAGTCCATAACAGAATATACTGACACAGGTCAGGTGGAATACGAAGGATTCCCAGGGTATTAGTATTGCATGGGTTAAAGGTCTTCAGCGAGTGTAAACAGTCCCATGTGAAGAGAGGTCTGTGATGGAGCTCGCTCAAGATAGAGAGCTTAAGGATAAGTAACGCCCAGTATTAGGTTAGCAGGTTGGCAGTGAACTGCCAGAGTATTATCAGAAAGTGAGCAACATATAACACTGCCGTAGCAGTAACGGAGACCAGCCAACTTGCACATTGCCGTAGCAGCAATGGAAACGAGGCTACTTGAACTGCCGAGCAGTAACAGAGACTAGGCCACTTGCACTTTTGCAGGATCAGTAACGGAGACAAGGCCACTTGCACACTGCCATAGCAGTAACGGAGACTAGGCCACTTGCACTCTGCAGGAGCAGTAACGGAGACAAGGCCACTTGCACACTGCCGTAGCAGTAACGGAGACTAGACCACTTGCACTCTGTAGGAGCAGTAATGGAGACACACAACTGAGCAACTAGCCCTGAGGTCGCAACCAACCGGAAGAGTCACAGCCGCCTAACTGATAGGAATGTCGCCAAGGCGACACAGAGGCAGCCAGAGCAGGAACGTCAATCAAGCCGGGTCGAATCATGGAGCAGGAACGTCAGCCAAGCCAGGTCGGTCCACGGAGCAGGAACGTCAGCCAAGCCGGGACAGAATGTCGCAAGGGGAGCACGCTCACCGTGAAACACAGACCACCGTGGACACAGTGGGAATCGTGTCAACAAGTAATGCGGGACTAGGACAAGTTCCACTTGCCAGCACCAGCAATACTCCTGGTCCTAGTTGCAGTGCTAAATCTGAGGCAGTAGCAGCAACAGCAGCAACATTATCCGCTGCCACAAAAAATGAAGGGGAATGTGGAGGACAAGAAGAAAGAGGCCATTCTTCTCCACCTGTTCCCTATCCCTCCCCCCAGAAGTCATTAGTGTGGGACTATTATTCTCTTCCAGCAGGCAACAATGGTACAGTGCAAATTTTGTGACAAGTTAGTGAGAAGGGGAAAGGAGGGAACACACCTTGGCACAACCTCCCTGATAACACACATGAAACACAGACACCATGACATTTATGTTAAACATGTTAAAGCCAAACACCCATTACATAAATCTAGCACTGCTGTTACTGTACCCCCTGCTGTCAAAAAAGGTGGAGATCAAAGAGGAGGAAGAATAAAGAAATCCAGACGGACACTGGAAGTTCCATGACTAGCAAAACAACTAGCTCGCCATCAACATCACCTTCTTCCTCTAGGGTAACAAGTACATCTCCTGCCAATCCACCTCATTCATCGTTACCTCCCCCTCCAAATGATAGCCACTCTTTTGATGATAGGATATGATAGTTTGTCTCTACCCATTGTACACTGTATGGTGCACTGACCACACATGCCAGTGTGGCATCTGAGGAGATTCCATCCTGCAGAAAATGCTAGGATTCTGGCAGGGAGGGTTTGTGATTACTATTAAACTGTCAGCAAGTTGTCATATGTCCTTAGCGGGGTCTGGAAAAGGGGTATAGTGAGAGCAGCAGTACTTGGGTTCTGGTGTCATGGTGTTTGGATACAGTTGTGCCCCCGATGTTATTTACCACACACACTGTGCAGATTGCAGTTGCTGATGAGAGTTACAGTTCCTGCTCTCAAGGGAAAAATATATATTCTAATACCAGCGCACCCATGATTTTGGAGGAGGGGCAGGTGGAGAAGATTTAATGGCCAACTTGTTATTTTCTCCACATATACTGGGGGCTTGTGCCAACCAAGCTTAAGTCCTACAAATCAATGTTTCCTCAGGACTAGGTCCTCTAACAACAAATCTAACAAATCATCCTCTATGAAATACTCTATCAAGTCAAGTATCAGTTCACCCCAGTGGCAGCTTATGTCAGGGGGTTCCTGTCTCAATATCTTTAAATACACATTTCTTATTTTATTTTTTTATTAACTGCCTCCCCAATAGCAGTCAAGAAACCCCCCAAAACAAATTCCCTGTTCAAATTAATACTTCATTCACCAACACAGGTACCCTCTTCAGACCCTTTTATACCATGTCTTATGGTTTTTATTTTATTTAGGATTTCTTTTTTATTAAGTGCCCCCCAATCCCAGTAAACAACCCCCTCAAAAATCATCCCCTGTTCAACTGATTCTTTCCCCACACCCCACCAACACAGGCACCCTCATGCCCCTTTTATACTATGCCTTTGGGAAATCAAATAATATTTATTTTATATTGTGTGTAACTTCAATGTTCCCATTGATTTCAATGGAATGAGCTAGATGGAAAAAGCGGAAAAAAAGTGGAAAATCTGCAGTTTGAGGTGGAAATTTTCGCCCATCCCTACTAGGGACACCTAGAATTCAGATCTGGCATGTTTATTGCTGCCTTTTGTTAATGGAACCTTCAAGGTTGGCACAGACTCTATTATGTTCATACAAGCAATTGTTTTGTAGCTATGAAACTGTATTTTCATCATTTTTTTATGTGAATTGTAGAGATGATTTTTTTCTTTATCTTCCAGCATTTCTTGTTTACACTATTAAAAGCTGATTAAAAGTGCACTGAAAATACAACTACCTGTGCTATTATTATGATTCCATCCCAATGGATCCCATTCTACAAATTTAGGACGATCACAGAATTTTATTATCAAGATATCCACAGACAATGTATGTTTCACGCAAAATCTTTAGGTCATATAAACGTTTGAGGGAACAAAAGTACAGCCTGCTTTATACAATCCACCAGCTATCATGTCCTTTTTAAAGTTTACCCATCACTTAATTCTAAAATATACTTTTGTTGTTACCTCATTGCTATGTCACATTCCAGTGACCCATTGATATTTAGAACCTTGCAACTGATGATCAAAGATTTCCCCTGTGTGTAAGTCCATCACCAGGAAACCCATCCTAAACATAACGAATGCTTGTGATCACAAGGAAGCATAAGCTCTTGCAGTTTGCTTTGTGTAATGTAATCAGGCTTTTCCACACTAAGACTGCAGCTCACATCCCAGCCGATCACATACAATCTATAACAGAAAAGTATGTATAAAAGCATAATTAGACATAAGTACACAATTAAAGCATTTTTACAGCTGTATATCCTAATTACATAATGCCTTTTTCTACTTTATCATACAGAGTATAAGTAGAACAATAATAACGAATCCAGCACACATTGAAGTATTCCACTTCCCTCCAGTTAACATATTTTTCTGAACTCAGAATGCAGTGTGGAAAACAGTGGGACCCTCCAACAAATCTATCAAAGAAGAAAGATCACATACAAATAAAAACAAAGAAAAAGTGAATAAAAAATAATAAATATTTCCCTGTATGAATATCAGACTCTGAGGGAGTTAGAATTGTTTTCCACATATCCCAGCCCACAGGAGCATTTTATCATGTACAAAACATGTGTGCTCATGCGTGAAGATAATACCTTTTTTTTTTAAATGTCATGCCCATCTTCTGGTGTGTAACCATATCTCTCTTATTGATCCCTTTGCAATGAAGACATGAATGGTGTGTGGGTATATGCCATCCAGTGGATAGTCAGCTTTCCACTCTGCATTCACCAAGCTAAATATTTCATACAAAATGCAAGGTTCATCCTTGCCCTGTTTCATAGTAACTTTGCAAAATGTATATATATATATATATATATATATATATGGACAATTATTACTCTATCCACTTTCATTGTATTTTATGTTCACTTGTTTTACCAGTATTAACTGTATTTGAACATATTTAACTAGTTTTATATGAATTATAATTGTTCATTGATAATGGGACATTGTCTGTTGAAAAGGAACCATACCCTGCTATCTGAAATGAGGAGTGAATGAGTGCAGTCTTATATCTTCACAGCCTAAAGCTTGTGTAGTGAGTGCCGACATGAACCGATCAGCTAATATGAGTATCTATATGAGATTCATGTTGACTTGGTGTTCTCAGTGTGGAAGCAGTCTGTGCTAACGCTCCACAAGCCTTTAGCCTGTCTGCATTACAGCAGTAAAACTAACAGACAGAGATGATAGAATGAGTGTAACCAGTGTTTACTGTCATCGTGAGGTGAAGAGATTGCCCATTGGGGAATGGGATTATCCTCATTTTATACAACACTTCAAGCTCTAGGAATACAATGAGAATTGAAACTTATAGAGACTATATTTGCAGAATCTGTAGAATTGTATTGTGTATTTTCTTTTTTATGTACACAAATGGAATCAAATGTGACGATTGATCTGTACAATTAATTGTCTATGTTGTCATCAATCATCTATTTATTACCATTTTATTATTAATCCACCATTTGTACATCAGCCATACAGTATTGGCACATAAGTGTAAATACATTGATTAAGTCAATATTTGTGTATTAATTATGATGCACCATTTTAAATAGCTTGTATATTGCTTCTTTTACCTTTGTTTGATATTTCATATGCTTTCCTTTTTGACTTATTGACCAACGACTAATCTCTAGATACAGTGTTTCGTATCCCAGAATCACTAGTCTGGCTTTTCTGAGCATAACCTCTTGCCACATTTTCAATTGCTTCCTCAACTTCAGCAGCAATGCTAGCAATTCTTTTTACCCTGACCATTTGGTTAAATGGGAGACCTAACTTCAAGGGTCTTGGGGAAAACAGTTAGCATGCACTAGGGTGTTCCTATCTGTAGGTTCACTGTTCTGCCTAGACACCCTCATGTCCAAAAATTCAACAGTACTTAAATGTATAATAGGTTGCATGCCTCAGACTTAGATATTTTACAAATTCTTAAAAAATGTCCATGTTCCCAAACCATATCACAAAGCAATCATCAATATATCTCCACCAGGTAGAGACATATTAAGGAAAAGTGACATTATTTAATACGAAATTGTGTTCAAAGTGGGACAAAAAATATGAACTTACACAATGTTAACTCCCATTTTTGCACCTTGGTGTTACTCATAGAACATATGCTTGTATCTGAAAAAAATATTGGTTAAAATAATCCTTAAGAGAGTAAGCACAAAGGTCAATCATATGGACACTCACACACACACACACACACACACATATTTCGTATTTCCCTCATCGTGAGGTATAGGCTTATATAATGATTGTACATCCAAAGTTCATAAGTATACTTCATCCCATAGGTAAGTGACTTCAGTCAGTAGTATCAACCAGATACAATGGAGTCTGCACTATATGTGGCTGTAAAATTATGTTCACAAAAACCACTAGCGGTTGAAAAATAGATTATATGTGTCTCCCAAAGAGGTTGTATAAATCCTTATACATAGTTTGTAAGATTTTAAATATTGGGGATATTGGGTACTTATTGATCAAGAAGTTTTATAAATGACCTCAACACCAGTAGCCATCTTCTGAATAATTGCATTTATATGAAATAATGGATCATGTAACGATCACAGCTGTTTATCTGTCATATGAATTCCTCATGTGTTTTCTTTAGAATTGGGTGATTGCTAGTCTTAATTGGGGAATGTATATCAGATGGTTTGTGTATAGGGGGGCTAGCTGAGGAAGGGGATGGATATTGTTGCCAAAATCATTCATTTGGTCTAAAGGTTCTGCCTTAAATATACCTTATCGGTGGATGTCTGGACAATAAAATCCTGTGGTGATTACTAACAATGGGTGGGTGAGTGTTCCCTCGATTGCTTTGTTTACATATATATATATATATTGCCCACATTGGAGGCAGGTGCACTCCCATGTAACTGGTTTTGAGATGATACTGTGACTGTGATTATCCTTGTGCTCTGAATGTGGCCCAACCTACTCTTAACCTTTCTACAAATTGGTCCAATTTTTTTTCTCCTGATTTAAGAAGGCAAAGTACTCATTTACAGTGTTACCCTAATCACTAAGAGGATTCCTCTCATATTGAGAGCTATTTTATTTCATATTGTATTATTTTCACAGTACCATGTAGCGACTCCCGCTTCTGGTGATGCTTACAATGACGCTCCAGGATCATTTCCACGAGTGGTTGGACGCATCAATGCTAGATGCATCATCTGCAGGCGCAAGGCTTCAGCATGCTGCAGGCCTCTGTTTTAAGTGTTTGAGGCCTGTAGTCTCCTCCCACCTACTTCCTCCCTCTGAGCTGCTCCTCCTACCTACTTCCTGAGGGGGGGTTTAAAGGGCAGACTGATTCTGACTCAGTTACCCTTACGTTGTTGTTCTGAACAGTTCATTACCTTGTATTCCTGATTCCTGTGTATGATCCGGCTTGTCTGTCCATCCATTCTGGTGCTGATCTGTATCTCTGTCTGACTATTCTCCTTGTGCTCTCAATTTGGCTCAGATATCCTTTCTGGTTCAAACCTGTGTCTCTGGCTGTCTACCCGCTCCGTTTATGACCTAGGCTTGACCGACTACCCACTCTGGTGTTGACCTAAGGCTCTGTCCACTGCGCATCCAGCATACCATCACTTCAGTGGATATCCTATCAGGTGCAAACCTGTGGCTCTGGTTGACTACCCGCTCTGTGTATGACCTAGGCTTGTCTGACTACCCACACTGGTGTTGACCTGGGGCTCTGTCCACTGCGCATCCAGCATTTTATCGCTTCAGTGGATATCCTATCTGGTGCAAACCTGTGGCTCTGGCTGACTACCGCTTCGTGTATGACCTTGGCTCGTCTGACTATCCTAGCTGGTACTTACTAGAAGGTCCTGTCTGTTCGCTCCGTGTGTTGGTTCCGTTCCTCAGACATCCTTCCTAGTACTGACCTGGGGCTCTAGAAGAATCCTAGCTACTGACTGCAGGCTTGAGTCAGTAGCTTCCACGTTGCATACGATATAGACTCCGCTCCTAGACTGACTGCCAGTTGAGTCAGTGCTAGATCTGGCCGTTACCGTACCTCAAGACTTCAGTAGCCTGAAGCCTTGTTTCGGACAGTGTGGTGGAGATATTGGGAGACTGCTATTCCTGATATAGTACTTGCCTCTTCGATCACCCACTGTGTGTTTATATATATTGCATTACTTTTATTATTCTCAAAATAAAGGTTATCTTAACTATACCGTCTGACTCCTGGTTTTGCTTACCAACCGTAACACTTATCCCATTATAGTAAACTGGAGATTTGTAGCCTGGCATGAGTTAGTCCTTTACATGCAAAAAAACAAAAACACGACAACACAAAAATACTTTGTGTGTTTTGTCCTTCTTCTGGTTGTTATTTCAGTTAATTCTATGAAGCCATTTGTGCACATGAACCATGAAATGACAGAGGAGGTTGGTTTTACTTATTTCTAAATACTTATACACTGCACTCCACAAATAGACTTAGACACATTACTTGATGCTTGAGAGCTATCAGTTTTTATGGAAGATTGCTTCAAAGGTCAGAGTGAAATTTAAGAAATCTAAAGTAACATTTTTAACTGAGAAGGGTTAAACACATATATTTTATATTTCTTATAAGAACATCTTGTTTTTCTAACTCTGCCATACTAGAGACACCTATAACATCCAACAGGTTAATTACATAGTCTATATGCAGCGAGATGGCTTTGATGATTGCAGTACATGACTTATGAGTTTTTTGTATCTAATGGCTCAAGCTTTGTGAAGAGTTTTGCTCCACCTTTCCAGATATACTGCTCTCTGCAAAAATCTCTACATTCATGTGTGTGCTTTAAGATTGGCTGGGTCCATACATGAGACAATTGAAAAGAACTGCACGGCAGATAAGGAAAACTGCAGCTTACACTGGCAGTGACTGGTCTGGCAATGCAGGGGCTATTTAATGTAAGCTGGCATCTAGCAGTTTGGTGTCAGCCACTGATGTAGTCCAGTTTGACAGGCCGTTGTCGATTTGACAAGAGCCTATGGACATAGTAGAATCCTGATCTTTCTCTCCCTACACTTGTTGTACAGTACTGTCTCCAGTATATTATGGAGGAGCATCAGACATATTACACAATCTGTTACACTGTTAATTCTTGTAGAATCAGCTTTTGAATTGACCTCTACACTTATTGTTTGCAGTTCTTTCACTGAAACTTTAACCCTTTGAGTGGCAGAGGGGTACGCAACGCATTGCAAAGCAATGCACTGCGTACTCCTCTGGCACTCAAAGGGTTATACATGTCAATGCTATTTTCTATTTACTAATCAACCACTTAAACCTTGTGTTCCAGTGGGATGTGCAATTCATTGTTTTGCAATGCGTTGCATACCCCATTGCAACTCAAAAGAGTTAAAGGCAAAGTCATTTTTTTAAGAATCTGATTTTTCCTTAACTCGTTGGATGCTAGTGAAGTTTCCAAATCATTGCTTTGTAATAAGTTGTAATCACGGTTAAGCACCATAAAGAAATAATTCCTCCTCATGTACTCTGCCTGCTTCAAATAACTGCCAGCAACTGTCATGTCCTCCTCCATGGACATTACAAAGGCACATGGGTAAAGTTCATAGTGGCCATTAGAATTTTCTGGTCATAGTAAGTTAAGTGGAGGGTTATTATTAGGAAGTATTATCTCTCCTTTAAAGGGATAGTAATGTTCCATAATAAAAGCAGCTCTAATTAATCATCATAGTATTTGGACTTTGGAGAGTGTTATTTCAATTCAGTCAGAGTTATAGTTCAAGAGTAATTCAATGACAAAGTGTCCCCCTCCCACCCCTTTTACTGATGTAACACTGTTCAGCTAGAGCAGAAGGGAGGTGCCCAGGTAGACTGCAGACAGGGACAATCTTCAATTAAGATAAGGGAAAAAAGCTGAAAAACTTGTCAAGGGGGGCTGGGCTTTCATTGTTTTCATAGAAAGAAGATTGTCCCCTTCTGTTATCTGTCTGGTCTATGGACTGCATTCCACATCTGAGAAGAGATTGCTTACACTAGGTAAAAGGGGCGGGAGGGGGAAACTTTTCTTGTGAATATCTCTCAAACCATAAAGGTTTGAGAGATAAGACTTATATAATTCTTCATGTTTTTTTAATACCTACAAAATAAAATAACGTTAAAACGAAGAATTACTATCCCTTTAAACAGTTAAGTGTAGTGTCTTGTTTTTATCTGTTCTAATTTGCATTTAATTCAAAGGGACAAATTAGCACTTTGAATGTCAGAGGGGTAGTATACCCCTTTGGCACTCAAAGAGTTAAATAGCATTGTGCTTGAAAGATTCAACACAAAAAGAACTGTGGTTTTGAGTACATTTTCATAAAGATAAAAAAAGTTGCATTGCTTCTATATGCTTCTAAAAAAAATATGACATGCATCTACTGTAAAATTCTATGGGAATATGCACTACTGTGTGATAAACTGGTGATATAGAGGTAATAACTGATATTACTTCTCCAGTTCCTATATTATTGTATGGCGCCCATGCACTAAGATCTCTCCCACTTGAGAAGCTTCTGTGCTTTCTCTATATAGAATAATATAGGAACTGGAGAAGTGATATCACCGGAGAAGTTACCTCCATTTTATTATCTCTTTATCACACCTTAGTGTATCTCCCCCCCATGTATTGCTATGTGAGAGTTTTTTGATACAGTGAATATTTAGCACCAGATACAGCTATCGTTAAATGCATAATGAAATTAACCCCTTAAGGATCAGAGGGATGCACAGTGTATTGCAAAGCACTGCATTTCTTACCCCTCTATTCTTCAAAGGTAAATTATTTCACCAATTTGCAGTGTTTTAAAGATGCAGTCCTAAAAACAGTTTTAATAATTTAGAAACTATTTTCAAAATCCCTTATATGTTTTAGACATTTTATATTTACAAAACCTCAGGGCGCACTGTGATCACTTTTGGGGAGCTGTAACTGAGTGATCCAGAATCAAAGTAGTCCGTTCCAGCCATTCCCTGGTGGTCATATGTATTTATATCTTTATTTATATGGCGCCACACAGTGTAACTTAAATAAATACTTTTTTTATAAATACATGGGGATTTAAAAGTGTCACAGTCATAGAAACAGTAAGAGAGGTCCCTGTCCCAAGGAGTCAGTCTAAATGGGTAATAGGAGACAGACAAAAGGGTATGAGAGTGTCAAGTGCTGTGAGTTCAAGCGCTGAGTTTGCCAAAAGGTAGTGCATGGTGCTAGTGCTGCAGAAGGTAGAACTTCAGGGTAGGCTTAAAGGGGATTGTTCTAGACGTAGGGGAAGAGATATGGAGTTCCATAGGTGCACACCACTCTGCTGTCCCAGAATTAATTGCGAAGAAGAAAAAAAAATTCTGTGGTCCTTAATGGCCACTCACCCAGGATCGAGAGGTCGTTAAGGGGTTAAAATGTCCTATTGAACTCAACAGGTATTTTTATTTGTCTCCTGTGGTACAGTCTTTTTTTTATTAAAAGGATAGTAATATAAGAAAATAAACAGAGCTCCAATTTACCAGTACACTTTTTTAACCATATAAATCGGTGTATAATTGGTATTGGAGTTGTAGTTCAACAGCAATTCAGTTATAAATGATCACCCTCCATCCCCTTTTACCTCAGGTATGACGCCTCCCCTCAGATGTGGAATCCAGTCCTGGAACAGGACAGCGTGCAGCGAGGGACAGTCTCCACCCACTGATTATAAGCATACCTGGGAACTCTCAAGATGAGATGACCCTGGGATATTTGAAATATTAACCCTTAAAGCTTCCCATAATGTAGATATTATGCGCTATGTGCCTGCTTTCTCTAACACAGAGGTGCTCTGGTCCGTGTGTGAGGGACCTTTAACATGCTACAGTTTGGATAACTCACTGCCTGAACACAAACAAGACAAGCAGGACATCTCCCACTGTCTTTCTGGTACTAATGGCACCAGTTTAGGGCTAAGGAAACATTTAATTGGGGAAATTCATATAGTAGGTGACACAGACCTCTCTCATCCTGAGAATTTGGCCCTTCACCCTGAGACCCTGAGATTTGGGTCAAAACCCTGAGTCTCAGGGTCAAACCCTGAGAGTTCCCAGGTATGATTATAAGGAAAACACTGCCTCCCTTCATGAAGGAGGACAGGATTTTCCTTATGCTCAGCGAAGATTGGCCTTCGCTGTGCTCCATCCGGACCTGCATGAGAGGCAGTGTTACCTATGTAAAAGGGGGGAGGGAGGGGGATTGTTTATAATTGAATTGCTGTTGTACTACAACTCCAGTACCATTGATATACCACTGTGCATGATTAAAAAGTATACTGGTAAACTGGATCTCTGTTTATTTTCTTATATTACTATCTCTTTAAGTCAGCTTAATAGAGTGCTAGAGAGAAGTACAAATCAGTTCTCTTTTGCTTCTGGGTTGTACTATGTATTCTGGAATCACTTCATTTTCCTGTACTAAAGGATAAAATATGTCTAGGCTGTTTCTAGTTTTTTCAGCGGAAATTGGCGACAGAGACGCTGGGCTGTCACCATGAGTTACTATGGGTGATATATTCAAAAAGAAAATATATGCGCTCTCAACCTCTATAAATATACAATAAAAACAATATCAGAAAAGTCACAAGTAAGGATTACCAGATTCAAAAGAAAAACAGAGAAAACGTCCTTATGAAAAGAAGACTGAGTTCCCACGGAAGGCACTGCTCAACCCCAGTGGGCTTACCTCCTCGTTTTTCACTCAAAGATGATCAACACAGGGAAAAAAACAGTATAAACAACAAAGAAGAAGGAAGGCGGGCATTAAAGCAACAAACCCACCCCAGGGGTGGTTTTGTGCTTTGATGCTTTTATTCCTTCTTTTTTGTTTATATGGTTATATCCTAATATTACAGTGCAGCACTCTCCATTTGGCATCTACAGGAAAAAAACAGACAAGGACACAACAATCTAAACAATCAGGAGTATTGTAAAGTAAAATATCAATCATCATATATGCCAATAAAACCCCACCATCCCTTTTGTTTTCTCTGTAGTTTTATTGGTTATGACCTTGTGCCTGTGAGATAGAAGCTCATCAGATATTACATAGACCTACCTGGAGGTACCATCTTTGCCTCTCTTTGATGGGAGTAGAAGATCATAAGGGTGCCTATGGTGATGGATATTTTATTGCAGAAAATTCCCACACTTGTCTGTTTTTCTGTCTGTGACTCACACCAGGTACTTGTATCTTCTGTCTTTGAGACAATGTAGCACTGAGCACTGACCTTTACAAGCTTCATCAGACTTTTATGTTCAGGAGTTCTTAGCTGCTTTTCGTGGCATAGCTGTCTTGTTAAGGTGCAGTTTAGCATTCAGCAGACATCGCCAACTGAGAATCAAACAGAGAGGTATTTAGCAAATGAAAACTTGATTAGTGCTTTACATAATGAAAAGAAAGATAAGCACTGCAGTTGGGAGTAACTCTTTCAAGGTGCAGGTCTGTATACAGTTACTCTTTGATGACATGATAAGAGGAGCTCCATTTCATTTAAATCTCTTGGATCCTAGAGTTGTATTCAGAAAGCTATAGAGGGGCAATTCTTAAAGGGATAGTAATGTTTCTAAATAAAAGCAGCTCCAATTAATCTTCACAGTAATTGAGCCATAGAGAGTGTTATTTCAATACTGTCAGAGTTGTACTTCAAGAGTAAATGAATGATAAAGTATCCCCTCCCACCCCTTTTACCTAGTGTAAGCCGCCTCTACTCAGATGTGGAATCTGGTCTTAAGACCAGACAGCTCACAGCAAGGGAACAATGAAAACCCTGCCCCCCTTGACAGGTGTTTCAGGTTTTTCCCTTATGTTAATTGAAGATTATCCCTCTATGCAAACTATCTGGACACCACCTTTCTGTTCTGAAGTGAGCAGTGTTACATCAGTAAATGGGGCGTGAGGGGGATACTTTATCATTCAATCACTCTTGAACTACAACTCTGACAGTATTGAAATAACACTCACCATGACCCAAATACTATGAAGATTAATTTGTGCTGCTTTTATTTTGAAACATTACTGTCCCTTTAAGCAAACTAGCTGCATTATGGGGGAGAAATGAAAATTCCCAATAATTCAATTGGAGGATGAAATGCCTTTAACCCTTTGAGTGCCAGAGGGGTCGCAACGCATTGCTCTGAAATGTGTTGCTTACCCCTCTGGCACTCAAATGGTTAATGCTAGAGAAGTCCCCATGCATATATTTCACAAAATATTAGAGACCTTTCCAGCATTTAAGAGTTTAAAAGTCCACTTAACTCAACAGGGGTTTGGGAAATGTTTATGTCCTCTCTATGGTGCATTTGGTTGGCTCCAAATTTTCTCATCTTTTGCTTCTCCCTGAGTAGGAAGAAGCAGTAATTAACCAATAAAAGATGATCCATTTTTGTTCATGTTAGTTGACCTTTAATTAAAATGCTACACTATGTAAGGCTGTTATTAACCTTTGTATGCTAGATAAATATATCTCTAGCATACAAGAAGAGATTATTAACCAGTTGAGTGTCAAAGGGGTATGCAACGCATTGCAAAGCAATGCGTTGCCTACCCCTCTGGAACTCAAATGGTTAAGATTAAGTTTGTTTAAAATATTGAAATCATAAGAAAATCATTCATAGTTTTTTCTTGAAATCCCAAATATTACTGGATAAAAGCAGATATGAATTTAAACGTAAGAAAATCCTCATTTCTAACAGTTTATATGACAGTTAAATTATCCCTTTGACACAAAGTAGCCAAGCTGTGAAAATCATTATTCTGTTGTCTTTTCAGCTCAAGCCTTTTGACAGGCCGCTGACTGGTAACCCTTTGAGTGATAAGGGTCTCCAACATTGGACACCCTCTCTCACTCAAAGAGTTAACCCTTTGAATGCCAGAAGGGTACAAAACGCATTGCTTTGTATACCCCCTCTGGCACTCAAAAGGTTACTCATTACTTTTAATAGCTAAAATTTGCCAGTTGTTTTTATGGAGATTTAATTTGTCAGTTTACCCCTGGTTATCCATACAATGCGTTACTCAGATTGCCTATACTTGTACCAAGGGTGTAACCAGAAAGCCTTGGGCCCAAGGGAAAACATTTAGGCTGGAGGGGTGAATAATGCACTTAAAAATGATGTGCTTTTCTCTCTTCTGGCACTCAAATTGTTAAATGATTCATATAAAATTGCATAATCAGTATTCCCTACACAGAGTGGCATGCACAATCAATATATCCACCTTGCTGTCAAATAAACAAATTGAAAGAAAAGGAAGCGAAAATAGGAAATGAAAGGGCAACATCACTTACAGCTTGGTCTCTCAGTTCTATCCATTTTTCTTGTGTGGGAAAAAGATGATGAAGAAGGAGGGAGAGGATTAGAGGAGACAGAAAGAGGCAGAGGAGATCGATGGGGCATAGAGGAAGAGGGGCAAAAAATGGGATGGGAAAGAGACAAAGATGAGAGAAGGAATGGGAGGCAGTGAGAATGGGAAGAAGTAGGGAAGGGAGAGGGCGAGCTGGGTTAGAATGGGATGTGAAAGGGAGTCAGGGTAGAAAGAGTGAATAGGAAAGGGAATGTGTGTAAGATGAGAGGGAGTGGAGAAGAATGGGGCAGGAGGAGAGGTGGGGCAGCATAGATGAGAGGGGGGCAGAATGTGGGGTGGCTTTCCCAGAGCATGCTGGCTCCTACCTGGAACCAAGGGAGCACACTGGTCTCCAGCATTACTAGTATTGATCTCAGAGCATGATCAGTAGCTGGGTGGAAGGTATCAGGAGGGGTCCTAATGTCTCCCCAAAGCGGCCTGCGATATAATTAATTAGAAAAAAAAAAGAACTGGGGGGCCGACTCCATCCATGTTAGAGTGACGGGCTTGGGCATGTAGGTACAATGTGACTGGCATTCAGAGGGTTAAATGTGTCTTTTAACCTGTTACATGCTTGAGAAGTGATGCATTGGAGACCACTCTTGAATCAACAAGTTAAAAGCCTACTTTAAAGCAATGGGTAATTTATGAATTATTTGTCCCCTCTTGTACACTTGGTTTGCTACAAAATTACTCCAAGGAAGAGATGCACTAAAGCATTATAAGAAGGTAATAAATTGGAGAAAACTTTTGCAGTGGGATAAACACTCCAATTCTTATGTTATTATATGCAACCTATGCATTAAAGGGATAGTAATGTTTCATAGTATTTGAGCCATAGAGAGAGTTATTTTAATGCTGCCGGTGTTGTAGTTCAAGAGTAATTGAATGATAAAGTTTCCCCCTCCCGCCCCTTTTATCTGTTCACCTCAGATTATTTTCCCTTATCGCTATTGCGACTCTGCTGAAGAGCCGCCTCGTGTCAACCAATATGGATCTCCTTCTGTCAGCTTTACAGCTGACATCAGGAGAGGCAGAACTTTAGATACGAATATCTTTCAAACCATAAAGGTTTAAGAAATTTCTGGGACATTACTGTTGGATATTTTAGGAATGTTTATTTGTCTGCTATGGTACACTTGGTTTGGTCCATTTCACCTTAGTATATCAGTATCTTTAGGAGTAGATGTATAAATGGTGCAAACATATATCTTACTATTTTTTCACAAAAACATTGATTACACATATACTGTATATGAAGTTGTTTGTGCATAAAAAATCCCTTCTCTGAGCCAAATACATTTTCCAATATAATGTGTGGTCATGGCCATAGCTGGGAACTCTCCGGTTTTGCCTAGGAGACTCTGGATTTAGCTGTTAACCCTTTGAGTGTCGGAGGGGTATGCAATGCATTACTTTGGAATGCACTGCGTACCCCACTGGCACTCAAAGGATTAATTACCTGGTTTCTGGGGCAGTGGCTGATTCTCCGTCTGTGGGGAGTTTTTATTAAAACTCTGCCCACTTCTCCTTCCTCCCAGCATGTTCTGCCCACTCCCCGCCCTCTTCTCCTCCTTCCCCAGCCTATTCCTCCAATATTTTCATGTTATTTTAAGTCCCAACCCCACTTGTGATTAAGCCCCACCCCCTTTTGACACGCATTGTGTCATTTATCTTATCGTTCCTAGTTGAGCATCTCTGACTTTTAATATACATATGCAAATTACCCTTGAGATTAGTCTCCCCAAGGGTAATAGGGGGATTCCAGCACTGGACTCCTTTCTCACAGTGCTTATAGAGATCAGCTGCACCTCACTGACGAGGCCCAACAAGGCTGAAACGTATGTCTGGGGTTGGCTGCTTCTTTTGTTCAGGAAGGAATTGCCTGGCATTTTGTGGTTGGACTGCTGTAATGGCAGGACCAATATGATGTGCTTTAAGATATTTCCTCTCTGTGAAAAGCACTAGTGGGCTAAAAGAGATTGCACCCTGGGTAGGACACCATTCCTACAGAGCCTACAAATTCGTGTTACAGGTTTGTTCCTAATTGAGCATCTCTGACTTTCAATATACATTTATCTTACCCAGCGGCAGCATAGGGCTCCCTTCTCCAGGAAGTCCATATTGAAAAATTCCCAGATATGGTCATGGCTACAGTTAGTATTTTGTCACAGACAAAGTATGAAAAATGCTGTATTTTGCGACAGTTTTAACATTACTTAATGGAGGAGATGCACAAGAGGATATAATGTGGAGATGACTTCTCCAGAGATATCACTTCTCTGGTGTCCTATTAAGGACACAAAGGGGATTATGCACTACAGTATGATAAGGAGGTGATAAAGCGGTGATAACTTCTCCAGTATCTCCTATGTTATTCTATGGAGCTAATGCACTAAGATTTCTCTAATGTTGGAGATCTTCGTTCATAGGCTCTATAGATTAACATAGTAATTGGAGAAGTGATATTACTGGAGAAGTTATCTCCGCTTTATCACCTCTTTATCATACCTTAGTGCATAAACCCCTTTGTGTCCTTAATTTGTCTGCCACTGTCTATTTGACATAAATTCAATACTGTCAGTCTACATAAAATACATATATGAAATGTCACAATTCTGGGAGGAAAAGTCACATATAAGTTTCACAAAAAAGTTGCAAATGAGACTTCACTGAGCTCAGTGTCAGTGTACAAGTATACTACTCATGCAGATATCTTTATACTTTCCATCTATATGCACAAGAACTCATTATTGATTTTGCCTTAGAGCATTTTTTCTGCATCTCTCACCACTGAATTCTGCCTATCATTTTTTTATCTCATTTTCCTCTTACATCTATACTTATGTAGCATTCTGAGCGTCGGTCTGCATTTACACATGTGCCTCAGTGATTGTCACTCACAAACCTATCAGTCTTTTGCTAGCTAGTTTCAATTAGGCTGAAGAAGTGTTCGCACATGACAGCTGTATTGTTTAATCTGCCACTATCAATGTGAACTGTTTATGTCTTCCCATTGAATTTGTGCATTGTTTTTTTTCTTTAAAGGGACCCTATCACCTGAGAACAACTTTGGGGATTTTAACCCCTTAAGGACACTTGACGGTCCTGGAACATCATGGGCTGGTGAGCCATAAGGATCCATGACGTTCCAGGACCATCATGGACTTCAGGGCTCCCTGTGTGGCTGACCGCCATTTGGGGAGCCCTGAATCGTTTTTTGGAAAAAAAATGGTCTATGGTCCTTAAGTGTTGGCCGGTCCTTAAGGGTTTCAAGACATTTCCAAATGCTGCTATGTTGTATTAGTAATTTTTTATTTAGAAAACTCAATTATGAGTTAGATTTATAGATTATGCTAATTAAGGCATGCCGTGCAGACACTTTCTGTCTTAGCCCTACAGTAATACCCACCGACATACATACACACACACACTCACTTGCATAAAAAGAGGTATTGAAGTAAGAGTGGATAACATTATTATGCCATTGTACAAATCATTGGTAAGACCTCACCTTGAGTATGCAGTGCAATTTTGGGCACCGGTTCTGAAAAAGGATATACTAGAACTAGAGAGGGTACAGCGGAGAGCAACAAAATTAATTAAGGGAATGGAGGACTTGACATATGAGGAACGACTAAACAAACTTGGTTTATTTACCCTAGAGAAAAGACGACTAAGAGGAGACCTTATCACATTGTACAAGTATATGAGAGGTCAATACAAGGATCTCTGCGGTGAGCTATTTATTCCAAGGCCTGATCAGGTGACCAGGGGACACCCCTTGAGATTAGAGGAAAGGAGGCTTAAACTTCAGCAGAGGAAGGGTTTTTTTACGGTAAGGTCTGTCAAATTGTGGAATTCATTGCCCAGGGAGGTAGTTATGGCAGATACAATGGATACATTTAAGAGAAGATTAGATACATTTCTTTCAAAAGGGAACATACAGAGTTATACTGTTTATCAGTAGGCTGATCAGGAAGGTCTGATAAAGACTAATTTAATTGGTAGCAGGAAAGCTATAAAATTCTCAGTTACTGAGGTATGAGGCGAAGGTTGAACTTGATGGACTTGTGTCTTTTTTCAACCTAATTTACTATGTTACTATATATCCATTTCAGTGATTGCATACAATGTTAATGTACTGTGGAGTAGTGTGAGCGAGTGGAACAGGTAATATAGTGATAATGCAGAAAGGTAATTAACATAATAATACATCTAAATAAATCAAAAGTTAGTTTTCTAAATAAATTATAACTAATGCAGCATATATTTTATTTTGAAAGTTCTTTCAAAATCTACAAAGTAGTTGTTAGGTGATTGTGTTCCTTTTAAATGTGACTAATTGGAAGATCTTGGAAGATTAGACCTTTTTTTATATTTTTTCATACAATATTATTCTACACCAGTTCTTTTCAATGTTAGTCCTTTGAGCGCACCAACAGTTCAGCTTCTCAAGATATCCTTCCTTAATCAGAGCTTAGTAATCAGTGGCTCACTCATAGTTATCGAATAGCCTTTGCTTAATTAGGGCTATGCTGAAAACCTGGCCATTTGATTTGACTTGAGGACTGCAAATGAGAATTATTGTCCTAAACCATTTAAAAAAGATACAAACCTGTAGGAATAAGTGGATCTTAATTTGTTTTACAGAAAGACTTAATTACAAGCCTGTCATATAGTAGCTCTCAGTGATAAAGTAATTCTAATCAACTTGGGCCCTGGATCAAATGTAAAAATTGGTGCAATGGGGCTCACCTGGTCTTTTGGCTCTAGAGCACAAGCCTGAAATCTTGCTCTCACTTCAAGATGAGTAATTCAAAGATGCCTTCACCTCCTGGGAGGTAGGATGAAAAAATATAATGGGGTAGAATACAATTCCAATTTAATTTCTAAGTCTTGAGTCTTAAACTCACAGGGGTTCAGATGGATGGCAGACAGAGTCAACACACAACATTATGCAAACACAATAGACATGAATGAGCATGGCAGCATGTAAAACACGTATGGTCCTCTGTTGTCTCACCCATACATGTAAAGCCCTGTTATTTTAAAATTCAAGACGTGGAATAAAGGTTGAAGTCTTTTTCTTCCCTGTAACATATTACCTGGGAGGTAAATCCATTTTTCTTGAACGTCATACAGTAGTCTGATATAGGTACTTCTACATTTGTTTTGCACATTATTTAAAACTGTGTTTCATTCATACATTCTCACAAAAGACAATAGGCCTTTCCCATTAGCTAAAACATACCATTCTCTGGCAAACCAACTGTGTCATAGGGGGTAGATGAAATTGAATTGTTAATCACACACAAACACACAAATTTTCTTACACGTATACTCAAACACCTAGTCTCACACACAGACACACATAATCACACACATACACAACACACATCCTCATAAAGCCACATCTACGTTCAGTTTCAACTTATACATACACACACACGCCCACACACAGACTCACACATTCATACACATGTACAAATTCATGCACCTAGTCTCATGAACACACACTATCAAAAATACACACACACACAGAGTTTCATAAATTCTCACTCACTCTGACCGATTTTCATGGCATTCCTAAAGCTGAAAAGAGAGCAGGACAGTTGACACTCACCAAGGCTGAAAAAATGTGTTTCAGAATAATAGAAAAGAGTGGTAGAGAAAGCTGCAACACTCCCCACAGTTGGCTCACAGATGTGCTTAAGGAGTCTCATATATATTCACTCCCTCTTCCTTGCATTGCATATATGCAAATTTATAAAAGTTAAGGTTTTGCCAATGATTTAGTCCACAAGCAGAGGTAACATTTCAAAAGTCAACCGTAATTAGCTGCACAAGTCTCAATACACGGGCCTTTAGCTGGAGGGCTTGACTTCAGACAAATTATGCAAGCACAGCTACTGTCACCACTTGAATAATCATTCTGGGGTCTTCCAGGAAATTTTATATTGTAGAAAGGTCCTCCAAGTGGCAAGTAACCCCTTGCCTGTGTGTCAAGTATCCCCAGGGGTACAAGTTCCACTGGTTGAGAAGCTACAGCACACAGCACACAGCTCACTCAGTGCTGCAGAGACAGTGTTACATTGTTTCATTCTCCTGATTAGGTGGTCAACTCTTTAGAAAACTCTCTGCAAACAGAGATCCAGAGAGCTTACGGTGAGATACATAAAAGAATATTGCATATTGCCGCATGAAGTTACTGAATATATAAAGTAAAAAATGGGTTATTATGCCTTTAATATAAAATGGTGTCAGTTTCTGTATTTTTCCATTGAATGCTACTAGTACAGGATAAGCTACTTGGGTGGGTGCTTTTTAAGTTTTAACCACTTAAGGACCTCACGGTCAGTGGGTGGGGTGCTCTAGAGGACCCCAGCACTTTTTTTCACTGCTGCATTCTGCACTCCACGCTGCGATCCCATAATTCCCTGACATGCCAAGACCGTCACCAGTCTTTAACGTCCAGTATAAACTCTTAATCTAAAGATTTTTTTGTTTTAGAGACAGTTAACAGTTACAAGATGCAAATGTCTATAATCAAGGAAATTGTAATTATTCTATTAATTTTCTCTTTAACTCTTTGCGTTCCAGAGTGTTGTCCACTCCAGCACATTGCAAAGCAATGCCACATTTTCCTTTGGTAATCAAATGGTTTAAATTAAGAGGATATTAAGAGATGAAATTGGAATTGTACCTTCCTTTTATGTATTGTGCACATTTCCTATTCACGCATATAACATTATTAATTAAAGAATCAAATCAAAGTTTAAAAAACATTACCCCCTTGGGCTATGACCACAAGGCTAAGTTGAACAGAGCTCAGATGTAGCACCATTAAAGTCAGTCTTGCAATTTTTCACCTTCTTCATTCCGTTGGTGATCTTGTAGCTGGGGCATGACTGATGGATAGCAAACTTCAGCATCTGATGGTTTTGTTAGTTATTAGAGGCTGCAAAGAACATATTGCATGTGCAAACAATTGGCACAGTGCCCATAAGCCACCCTGTAGACCAGGCCTGTTTAATATTCCGTGCTTTCAGCACAGAATGCAGAGAAGTTGCAGCATACTGCTACAGGTTCTGTTCACACAAGGTGACAATCAACATGTAAACAGTTTCATTGGGGGCATTGTGTTTAATGTGTGTTCTACTAAATCAGTATTTTCAAAGCTGTGTTAATGTCGCCCATGTGAACAAATCCTTAACACTCTAAGGACCAGAGGGGTATGCAGCACATTAAAAAGCAATGTATTGCACAACACTCTTTCCTTAAATGGTTAATATTGTTAATCGCACAAGCATGAATCTGGTTAATCTGTGTATGTACAAACAATCTACAGAGTGCCCATAAGCCACCCTGCAGACCAGGCCTGTTTAATATTCCCTGCTTTCAGCACAGAATGCAGAGAAGTTGCAGCATACTGCTACAGGTTCTATTCACACAAGGTGGTAATCAACATGTAAACAGTTTCATTGGGGGCATTGTGTTCAATGTGTGTTCTACTAAATCAATATTTTCATATCTGTGCTAGTGTCACCCTTATGAACAAGTCCTTAACCCCTTAACAACCGGCCGATCAGCGATGCGTGGTCAGTTAAGGACCACGGAGCATTTTTTTTTTTTTGCTCCATCCGCTTCCGGACTCCCCGTATGGCGTGCAGCCGCGGGGGGAGCCCGGAATTCCATGACGGTCATAGTATGTCATGGGTCATTCAGTAAGATCGACCCTTGACGTACTTTGACCGTCAAGGGTCATTAAGGGGTTAATAGTTTAACAGCCAGAGAGGTATGCAGCACATTACAAAGCAATCCATTGCAAATCCCTCTTTCCTTAAATGGTTAATGTTTTTAATTGCAGAAACATGAATCTGGTTAATCTGTGTATGTGCAAACAATCTACAGAGTGCCCATAAGCCACCCTGCAGACCAGGCCTGTTTTCAATATTCCCTGCTTTCAGCACAGAATGTAGAGAAGTTGCAGCATACTGCTACAGGTTCTATTCACACAAAGTCGTAATCAACATTTAAACAGTTTCATTGGGGGCATTGTGTTCCATGCATGTTCTACTAAATCAGTATTTTCAAACCTGTGCTAATGTCACCCATGTGAATAAGTCCTTAACGCTTAAGGACCAGAGGGGTATGTGTTGCACACTCCTCTTTCCTTAAATTCTTTATGTTGTTAATTGCATAAACATGAATCTGATTACTCTGTGTATATCCAGGTTTTCTTGGACTACAATTTCCATCATCCCCAACTGGCTGTTAGCTGGATAGTGATGATGGGATTTATAATTCAAAACTAGCTGTTGAGCCATATCAAATGAACAGTCACTGTCGCCTAAAATAGTTTATATGCTTTTTAGAACAGGAATTGATTCTACACAGTAGAGTTGTTTGATTCCCACTGGAACTGGAGCTTCAAGCAACCTAATGCATTATTAGTGCAGTATGCAGCCCATTTGCACCATTAATAGGAGGCAGATTAGCACTATTACATGCCCCATGCATTGCAACAAGACCCAGGGCTTTAATCCGTTAAGGGCCAGAGGGATGTAGAATACATTTTTCCACAATTTAATGCACAGCACTCTGGTTCTTTAAGGGTTAAACATAAGACCTCAACCAGGACTTATAAATGTCCCTTATTCTACATATACAGTTCTATGCAGCTAAAACTTTTCTTGATGTTTTTTTTAAATAACAAAAATATTCTATAAAACAATAAACTCCTACATTTATTCATGGATAAATCATATCTTGATGGACAAGCTGTATTTCCCAACTCATTCTCACAGCTATTATTTTAATAATAGACAACATCACCATCCCACACATTTCTCTTCCCCCAATCTATCTACGGAATCACCTTCTGTGAGAAATGATTTACTCCCACACAATATTGTAGGATCTCCTTCTTAAAGGGAAACTAGCAGTATGGTTTTTAAAATACTAATGTAATGTACGAGAAAACATTGGAAACAAATGATGTCCTCTCCAGAATGCAAGGGGTTAAACTGTCTTAAATACTGTAGCACAGCCTTCTGTGTTACATAAATTACTTTTGTATTATTGTCATTTATTTATGCAGCGTCAGCATATTTCACAACACTGTATAGTGTTGCAACAATAATTGCAAGCAAGGCATATGCATCCACAGAACTATAGAAATGGACAAGAGGGCCCTTCTTGTGAGATGTTACTGCAGTGGGCAATCCAGCTGTTAATGAACTGCAAGTTCTATGGCTGTAATCCAACAATAGATGAAGGGCCTTGTGTTGGCCACTCCTGGCCTCCAATCTAGAGGCCACTTTTCATAAAATTCCATGGGCTGTTGATTCAATGCAACAAGATGAAAATGAAATAACACCAATATTCACAAATGGGTTAGAGAGCCATCAAATATCTTTACCCCTTAAGAATAAATTTATGCCATTGGAAAAAGAATTACAAGAAATAGAACAATTAATACAACTTAAAGAGACAGAATTGGAGGCTAGAGCGAAAGAAGGAGCCCAATCCATTAATACATCTAAAGCTTCTGATACCAATAAAGAAAGGAATTTGGGGGCTAGACCCAAGGAAGGAACTAAACTTGCCAAACCCCTGAAAAAAGCAGAAACTAGCCTGTTGAATACAGCAACAGGGAATACATCACAACATAATAAAGAGAATAAATCTCAGCCTTTTTTAGGAGAAGGCAAAGGTCTGGAACGCTTTGCGGGCTGGATGACAATATCTCCCAAACCAAGAAGAAAACGAAACGAGGATGTAGAGGGGGCATCAAAAGAACAAAGCCCCCACAATACGCCAAAAAAGATGAAAACATAACCATTCCAGCTCATACACACTCTTTGGGAATTTACAATTTGTCGGATGTAGATCTAGAGTCCAAATATGTTTCCATCCTCATAAAGGATTTAAAATTTGCGCCATCTGCAGCACCCAATGACTTTGGTTTCTTTATGGATCTACAACAATTTATACGTAAATTAACATTACAGAGATTGTTGATTTTAATACAAAGGATAAAGAGATATTGAAAATTTTGGAAGATCTAAAAGAAGATAATTCTTGGGATCAATGTGTGCGAACAAATTTCAAACCTAAATCATCTTTTTATCCTATCCAAAAGAAAGGTCCCAATATTGAAAGCTTTTACTCATTGGTCCTCAATGATTATAACCGAGAAATGAGGGCACAAAATTAAGAAAGACAAGAAAGAAGCGCTCTATATAGTTTGGCAAAAGAAAAACATCTAACAATTAGAGAAGCAGATCAAGGAGGATCAATTGTAGTACAAAGAACAGATCAATATATCAAGGAAGGTTTCAGATTACTGAAAGATCAATAAGCATATCTAAAACTAAAAGGAAATCCAAGTAATGAATATTTACAGTCTTTAAAAAATCTCCTGCAAAATGCCCTTAAACAAGGAATCATAAGCACTCAAGAATATAGATATATTCTAATTGAACAACCAGATCCAGCATTTTTATACCACGTGCCAAAAATACATAAAAATATAGAAAACCCTCCAGGAAGGCCAATTATAGCGGGAATAAATTCCATGACGTCTAATCTATCGGCATTCCTAGATCATTTCTTACAGAAATATGTTGTTAGTCTACCTAGTTATATTAGGGACACTCAACATGTTTTACAAAAATTACAATCTGTGAAATGTGAGGAAGATTTTTTATGGATAACTATGGACGTGGAAGCATTATATACGAACATCAAACATGAATATGGCTTAAAGGCTCTGGCTTATTTCTTAGAAAGGGATCAGGAAATTCCAAAGATTCAAAAACAATTTTTAATAGATTGTGCACATTTCATGCTAACACACAATTTTTTCACGTATCAAAACCAATGGTATTTACAAATCAAGGGAACGGCCATGGGCACGTGGTTCGCACCCTCCTACGCCAACCTATTTATGGGATACAGGGAAGCCAGGAGGATTGGCTCAATGGTGGTGGAGTTGAGAACCTCGTGTACTATGGCCGGTATATAGATGATATTCTAATAATATGGAAGGAAAAACAGAAGAAATTGGAAGAAATGATAACCACCTTTAATTCTAATAATATGGGTCTGAAGTTCACAACAAATATACAAAAACAACAATTGAATTTTTGGATCTAACTCTATCCTTTGATACAAATAAAAACATCAAAAGTACTATATACCATAAGCCAGTTACATCAAACCAATAGATTAGAAGTGATAGTGGGCACCACCATAAGTGGCTAACAAAAGTACTCTTTGGACAACTGCACAGATTACGATGCAATTGCAGTAATATGGAGGACTTTGAGATAGAAGGGAGGAGGCTTATACATCAGTTCAAGGAAAAAGGCTATGGTGATAAACTACTCAATACGGCTTTTCAAAGAGCAAAGGATTTGGATAGAAAGAAGATCCTTGAGAAGGACACCAAGAATCAACAACAGGAAGATACCTACAAAACAGCTTTTATAACGCAATTTAATGCACAAGCTCATAAAATTGAAAAAATTATACGTAAACATTGGGGAATCCTAAAACAAGATGCAATATTGGGAAATATCATAAGAGAAAGTCCTAAAATTATATATAAGAAAAATAGAAACATTAGATCATATATAGCCCCTAGTAGGCCAAAAAATATAGAAAATAGGATTGAAGCATCTAACAACAAACAGGTACCCAATGGGACATACAAATGTAGGCTTCCTAGATGCAATAATTGTTTGTATATGTGTGATGGAACTACCACATTTAGTGATGTGGAGAATAAGACACAATATCAGATAAAACAGCATATAGATTGTAATTCAATATATGTAATCTATATGCTCATATGTGGTTGCGGAATAAAATATGTGGGCCGCACCATCAGACCCCTTAAAAAACGTATAGCAGAACATAGAGGAAAAATAAGAAGAAAGGAGGAGAATCATGGAGTACCCAGACATTTTATATCTTGTGAAAAAGGTGGAGTAGATAATATTAAAGTGATAGGGCTGGAACATTATCACAGTGCCTGTGATCTAGCTGTCACTCTCTTCTGTGGTTGAGGGTGATTCGTTCACTTGGTTTGGCCCGCCCCTTGGTTTCCTTTTTATACCTGACTATTCCATCTGTCAGGTGCCCTTTCGTGGTGTTTCTGAGCCAGTTGTTCTGTTGCTGCGTTTCTGATTCCTGTGTACCTATTTGGCTTGCCCTGACCATTCTCCAGTGTTCCTGCTTGTGTATGACCCGGCTCGTCTGACTACCTCCTTCGGATCTCGACTCTGCTTGGCTGACGTTCCTGCTTGTGTATGATCCGGCTTGTACGACTACCTCCTACGTGCTCCGATCCGGCCCGGCTGACTTCCTCCTTCAAGATCAACCTACAGCGTGTTCCAGAAGACCTACTTTCCGGTTGTCGCCGTCGTGACATTATCATCCACTGTTCCAGTACTTGTGTGGCTGTCTTGCCTGGTGTTACTTCGTGCAGTGCAGTGTTACTATCGTGCAGAGCTGTGCACGCCTCACTCAGACAGCAGAGCTGTGCTACTGCAGAAAAGCCTTGTGTAAACGTGCCTTTTAACCCTACCAGTGCTGCCTAGGTCCCACTCTCCTTACTCCAGTGTGTGCTCCGTTCCCAGTGTGAGCCTCGTTCCTAGTGATACTCCTGCTGAGTTGGCCGCTCTCCGTCGGCAACTCGGTACCATCCCAGTAGAGTATTCACTTCCGATTAGGCCGGTTGGGCGCTTTGGCTCTCTCTCTCTCTCTCGTTGTATACACTGGGCGATTCCGTTATACCGAGTGGTGACGGGCACAGGCTTCAGCACTAGCATTCCGGTACTACTTCAGTTGGGCTATTGGCCCTGTCTTGTTATACTCAGTCCGGTAGAGTCTGAGGAGGCTTGGGAGCTCTTGCATTGCAGGCCGGTTCGATACACGCCCGTGGGGCTAATATCACTTGCACTAGCAGTAGCCATTCCAGTAGGTACGCCCGTGGGGGCTATTGGGCTCTGTTCTACTACACACCGTGGCGAGACAGTCCTTATCCACTTTATGGTGAACATTTCTTCAGCACAGCTTATCTACACCTCGGGCGTGCCAAACAGTTCCTTGTGAAACTGTTATTTATCAAGGACTTAACCCTCTGTGGTTATACCCCTTCCTCTGCGGTATATTTGTACTTGTATTCTGTTTGTGCATCTACATTTGTATTTTCCAGTCACTATCATTGATGTACACCCAACCGCCACTAGAGGGCGACCTTATGTGTTATTATTGCTAAATAAAACTGTGTTTTATTTTACATACTGGTCTGAGTGTCTTTAAAAACCGTGACAAACATATTCCTGCTAAAGTGAGGGGAAGATACAAGAGGCTCTGTAGTCAAGAGGCCTATTGGATCTTCACTCTCAACACTATGAAGGCAGGGGGTATTAATGCGGAGATAGATATAGCCTCCTGTCTCTAAAGTTTGATTTCACCTTTCTAACCTTCTAGATATTGTTAGATATATTATAGTGCAAGATGGCTAACAAACCTATATTGTGATTTTGATCACATATAATTTCATGCTGTATCACATCATTTTTCATTTTATTCTGCTTTATTTTAACAAATTTATACTTATGTTCTTGCCAGTATGTTATTTTAATACATGATGCGTACATTTTTTGGGATTGCGGGAATTTGAGCAAGTGGGGCGGCGGGCAAACATGCCTCCATAGTGGAGGCGGTTGCCCTTAAACTGCACATACGCGGAGGTGAACGCGAGTCCCAATATGATAAATGGAGGCACATGTATGATAATAACACCTTTTTTCTAATATGCCATGTAGACATGAGATGTGCACATTTGTACTGTTGGGGTCGCGTGAACTTGAGCGGGTGAGACGCTAAGCAAACACGCCTCCATGGGGGAGGCAATTGCTTTTAACCATACACCCGCGGAGGTGAACGTGAGTCCCAATATGGTGAATGGGGACACATGCATGTCAGAAATGGAGCGCAGAAGATGAGTTCCGGCATGATAACATGACCGGAAGAAATGTCATGGCAAACAGAAAGGAAGAAACAATGTTTTTTTGGTGCGTCTAAGAGGAAGATAAAAGGGCATATGTATAAGGTTAGTAGATGATCGTTTAAAGATTTTTAATGCTCCTGATGAAGTGATATTGAAACAATCACGAAACGCGTTGAGCGAAGCTACCTTCTCAATAGTGAGATTTTTTTATATACCTGTGTTGGTACTATTTACCACTTTTTATACATACATTAATACTGGGAGTCATCAGTGGAGCCTAAAACCAAGTGTCCTGACGGCGTCCACTGGAAGCTTCCCAGGTGAGGTTGCTGTAAATTTAATCATGCAATAAATCTTGACATATTTATATGTAATTTACCCTCAAGTCTTTACATAGCGAATACATGCTTATGGTGGCTATTTAAAGATATATACAACAACTATCTTATTTTTTAAGTATATTTATTTTTTTATCAATATTTTGAAACCAATAAAATGCTCCCAGCATAATCTGCACATTGTATCCTTGATGTGTAGCAAGGGCTGGGATCAACATTTTTAACATAAAATACTACAAAGCGGGGGAAACCATCACCCTGGAGTGGAGTCTCAAAAACTTAGTGTAGACTCCCAAACTAAGAGGCAAGATAGCCTCTAATGAATATACCACCAAAGAAAAAGATATTCCTAAGAGACATTCTCTGAATTATTATATCCAGAAATACAGATATATAAATCTTTTTTGTGTTGCGCTGTCTTTGCTTTCATTTCTCCATGGGCTCTATATAGCAAACCAACTGCACCATAGGGAATAAATAAAAAATGTTCCATTTATTTAACCCTTTGAGTGCCAGAGGGGTGTCCAAAGCATTGCAACGCAATATGTTGGACACCCCTCTGGCACTCAAAGGGTTAAATGACCTTTTAACCTGTTGAATGGCAGAGAGCTCTCTAACAATGCGAAGCATTGAATAGGTTAAAGGCACCATTTAAAACAGTGGGCATTTTCTCTCTCCTCTTCCCCATGCTGCATTGATTTAGACCCAGAATTGCTCATCTTTAGCTTCCTAGATACATCCCTCTGTGGTTGACTAATTCATTCTTGCTTGTTTGCTTTTGCTTACTATTCTTATCTCTCAGTTGCTGCAAACATACCTTTATTTTACAACGAAGGTGTAAACAATAGATTGCCAGGGTCATATTCAGTAAGCAAAAGGCCCCTTTCACAAAGGCAACATCAATAAAGTGGTGATGGGTTATGTCGCTCATGGTGAAAGGTGACATGCTTTCACACAGATGACTGTCACCTTTTATGGTCACACCAAAGTCCAGCATGCTGCAACTTTCCAGCATTTCCTAAGGAACTCAGTAAAGCTACAGTACAGAAGGTATGCACTGGAGCTTATGGGCAGACGTTTCACAAGAGCACTTGTGGAGGCTGAGATTATCATCAATGAATGGCTAACTGACATTGACACCAGCCAGTAATATTGGCTGGTGTTCCCTTGGGCCATTTATGAGATACAACTCTTCTGCATCCTATTTGGCGTTGGATCGCAGAAGAAAGCTGACTGAGAGAACATTGGTGATAAAACAAAAACAATTTTTGTCACCCGGGCAGAAGTCAAAGGTCAAAGAGATTAAACTCTATAGCAAAACAACTGCTTTGGAAACATTTCTAGAATTCAAGTGTTTTAGCCCTTTGAGTGTCAGAGGGGTGTGCAATGCATTGCAGAGCAAATCAGCCCTCTGTCACTCAAAGGGTTAAAAACCCCATTTAACTCAGGGACATTATTTGTATTTGTTGCAAATGCAGTTGATTGGTTTTCCACAGTAAAGGTTTACTGCTTCTTTACACAACCAGAAAAGGATATTACATAAAACAACAAAAGTGATGTCTTGTGCATTGTTGTACAACCACTAAAATATAAACTTGTGGTATTATCCCTTTAACCCAGTGCATGTTAGAGAGATCTCCAGGGTGTTGCATCTAATTGATTCCACATATATTTTGCAATTCATCTTCAAGCTTTGGAAACTCATATGCTTGAACGTGTTTAATTCCAAATGAGAAAATAACTAGAGAATTTCCAGCCAAGGCCATCATTAGCCATTAGCTCAGTGGTTCTCAACCTTTTTTTGCTCAAGGCCCCCCTAATATGCAGTCTGGACTTTCGGGGCTCCCCTAACATGTTTAATGTAATTTATGAATTGCATAATAAAGGGTTCAGTTAATAAATATACAGATATTATTAGGTCTCGTAATCATAGCTATTCAAATAAGCTTATTGTGCATAACAATTTCCATATTTCTTAATTTATAAGACAACATTCACATTATTGTCAAAGTCTTCATAGAAAACATGGGGCACTCTACTTTGATGTCTGCGGCACACCAAAATGCCACAACTCCCTGGTTGAGAATTACTGCATTAGCCATTACAAACTGGTCACATTGATCATCAATCCTAGAAGAGAGAGCCAGGGGTCTTTGTCATGTACATGACTGAATGTGAGGTGTCTCTGTTCACTGTAAGCCTTAATGCTCCTCCATCACTCTCCGTGATCTCATGTTTTCCTTCCCTGCTTGTTTTCACCTTTAATAGTGAAGAATATGTTAATATATAATTGACTGACACAGACTACGCTTGATCCTTTACAAACACTGGGAGCATACACCTTTTTGGCAAAATCTCTTTAGAACTGTCAATGGGTTATTGAAATCTCTTTTCAATAAAAGGAAGAGAAATTGGTTTGTGGAGAAGCAAGGAGGGGGAGAGAAGACTACATTTTTAATGGAAATTTCCTCCCTAAGCTTTTTACGGAGCTGATTTTGTTTCGCTCACATATTTGCTTTTAGATGAGCTTTATTTGTGCCGCTGAGACCTGAAGATTACTGGATTTAAACAGAGTGAAAAAATAGCAAGGCCAGTTAAATACACTAATTGCAAAGTGGATTTCAAGGGTTTGCAATACCCATTACTGACAAAATTCAGCTTAAAGCAGGAATGAGCAACCCTTGACCTCAAGGGCAGCTAACATGACAGACTTAAGGGATCCCAAATTGAGTGCAGGGTAAATCAATCAAAATGCCAGTAATCCTCTCATGATCATATGTAGATACCCTTAACTCTTTGAGTGCCAGAGGGATACGCAACATTGCAAAGCACTCATAGGGTTAACCCCCAGCCAGCTAGAGAAGTCTCCAATGCATTGCTTCACAAGGCGTTGAAGACCAGTCTAGAAGACCAGGGGTTAATAAAATACAAACACCTTCTAATTATAACAGACTATGAATTAATGCTATGTGGATTGGTCCTGGAAAGTTAATCGTTATTTAGTGCTGAATATTATTCCCACAGAGGCAAACATAATTGGTCTACTGAAGGCTTCCTTACACATTTACTCACTCATTGATTGCAGAATGAGTAAAAAGTTTGCTCAGTGATAACTTAGGGAAATGTTAGCAAGTCACACACAGGTGGCAGTTTTCTAGAAAGTTTAGCATTCAGGTTAGTAAGTGGATCCAAAGCAAAGCATAAGCAATTATGGAGCATACCAATTGCACCATGTAGCAAGCACAATCTCTGAGTGTAGTATTCAGGTGTTAAGAATGGTTCTCACAATATTCACAGGCTTGAAACTGGCCTCCACGGTATGACAGCAAGCATTGGATCATACCCCAATGCTGGTGTTGCACAGGTACACGAGTTTCCACCCTCGTTGCTTTTGCCTTCGATAAGTGACCTTTCCACTTTGCAGATGGATTCTTCATGTGTGTACTTACCACACAGAATTTGTTGTATGGCTAAAAATGTACATTTATTATAATATACAGTATTTTAAAACAAAATTAAAACTTACAATACCATGCCAAATTACTTTATTATCAAAAGAAGACACAGGCCAGTACTAGTGAAGTTGTGACAAACCGGATAATAAAGACTTATAGCCTGGTGCACTAAAGAGTGTAACTGATCAAGCAAACAAAAGGGGAACAAAAGATCCCTATACAAGACAAACCCAATAATTAGGCACACAACCCAGTATTGAAAAAACTATATATACATCTTTATTGTCATATCAATATTGTAGCTAAGCCCTTTCGGCGATACGTGTTGAGTTGGTGTGGTATTATGAGGGTGACTCCCAGTAGGTCTTTTTGACATGTTCTCATTACTACTTGATATACTTCTATACTCTCTTCGGATCAGCACTGATAAGTATTTATATGGCTTTTCTATTTGTGGCCTATAGCACTAGCACTTTATTGTATTGCTTGTTCAGTGTTGTATACTACTATTATTCTTTGTGTTAGCCAGTTTGGTCTTTTATGGAGAATATTGCAATAATAGATATAGGGATACTGGATGGCTGTGGAACGCATAACATTATAAATATGAAATTTTATTGGTTCATTGTGGAATGCATGGATTAACAGAATTATGTAAAAAATAGATTAGTACATTTTATGGAGATAATTAGATTGTGTACTATATATTATTGTGATAAGAGCAATTTATTTTTATTTGTATTATTCATGGATTAAATAGAGAGGAGAGGTTGCTTTGGATCAGAGGTTAACTAAAGATTCATAATATTGCAGTTTCTCATGTCAAACAAGTAGAGTTTTGTGGAGAATATTGCCAGTGGTTAGCAGATTTCTATTGGCTAGTTGCAGAATGCATGATGCACAAAAAATGGAGAATTATTTGTTATTGCGAAATGCAGGGTTTCTGGAGAGTCGAAGGAGAAGGATTTCTAAATATATCGGGGTTGTGGTCCCTGTGCATTGTTAGTGGGAACACTTATTATAACAATAATTATTTTCTGTTATTTTGTGGGTTTAACAGAAAGATGACTACAGTGTTGAAGGTCACTTAGGGCCGTATGTTCAAAGGGATAATGACAAAAAATTGTTGAATGAAAGACAAAAATAAGTCATTATATGCATGAACGACATATTTTCTATAGAGTATACAACAAGAAAACTAGTAATGTCCATTGTGTATGACACAACTCCAGAATTGACAGGCAAAGGGGTGAGGCAAGGGCGTGGCTAAACTATTCTATAGTGTAGTATAGAGAAAAAGAAAATTTGTCGTAACTAACGACAAAAAAATGTCTTTCAAAAGACAAAATTTGTACGTTAAGAAAAAAGTGGAGGGAATGTGTTCTGAATGTGAGAATTTTTGTCTTTAGTTTAGACATTTTTGTTGTTAGTTAAGACATTTTTAAAGACATTTTTGTTGTTAGTTAAGACTTTTTTTGTCGTTCCATACAACAGTTTCAGTAAGGACAAACGACATATTTCCAATCACAACTGACACGCTCTGAAAATATTAATGATCTCAACGACACTGTACTTTGAAAAGTCGTTACAAACGACAAAAGCTATTTCGCTACTTCTTTGAACATATGGCCCTTAGTTGCAATGGCATCGCTTTGGATTGAAGGTACAGTGTGAGACTAGGTGATTGGTGGCTCATGTATGGGCGAACATAAATAGACTGTTTTCAGTAACACATGGATAACTTCTCCTAAACTTCTTTAGTTACATATGGTCGCGAAACTCATAGGGCTAGATGTTCAAAAAGTCATCATAATGAAAAATTTGTCATATCATGAGTTGGTGGTAAAAGAAGGATCATATTTTCAGAAGTAAATCCGTTACGTTTGAAAATACATCTAAAGAATTAAAAATGACGGTAAGAAGATCTCATTGAACATTGCCGTTACAAATTCTGATCTTAAAAATTGTCTTTGATTTTGTCTTTGAAACGAAAATTTTCAAAGAAACTAAGACTTTTTTTGTCTTTGAAACAAAACTTTTCAAAGAAGCAAAGACTTTTTTTGTCTTTGAAATGAAAATTTTCAAAGAAACAAAGACTTTTTTTGTCTTTGAAATGAAAAATTGCTTCTCAGTACTTTAATTTTTCTTCTCCAAGTTTAGACCTTTTTTATTATGTCAGGAAAAAATTACATTAATCAGACAAAAAAATGTCATTCAAACGAATATTTTTTTCTCAAAATACCTTACATTAGGATGGAAGATTAAACCACACCCACTTTTAAGACGGCTTTTTCCCTTTGACGGAGGTGGCAGAATTGGATGAAAAAAATGACGGAAACATGTCTGAGAATTGACGGATCATGGTGTAAGAACTTGTTTATTCTGATTACTGACAGTTTCAGTTACCACCACTTTCTGAACTTCTCGCCCATAGAGGGACTTGGCATAACAAAGAGACCAGTCAAGAAATATGACATAGTACAGAGGCAGCAAAGTATTCTAAATGTTAAAAAATTATAATTGCAAGTTTTCATTTTGTTTTAAAACATTTCATATTATAATAAATGAGCAATATTAAATTATCTGTGTTGTAACTACAATCACTAGGGACTCAATACTATTACCACCAGTAAAACCAGTAGTAATAGCAAAAAGAGTAGCGCTAAAAAAAAATCAGCCGTGGATCCCAGCTATTCTATTGCTGGAGAGGTACATGGCGAAAAGAGCGTTGTTGCCTAAAATGCTCGTTATGGTTTTTTGTTCCCCCAACTCACGCTAAATAGTTCAAATTGTGGGAACATCAAAGGAAAAAAAACACAAACTGTCGCTGTTTGACAGTGTCAGAAAATGAGTTGTGCTAAAACTAGTCTGAAAATGTATCACTTACCTGTCATCCACTGTCCGGCTTCTTTATCTATCCTTCTTTCTTCTCTTCTGTCCTTGTTTCTTCAGTCTTCTTTTCTTCCTCTGATCTTCTTTCTTTTTACGTCTCTGAAAAAAAAATAGTGTTTTGTAATTTAAAATAAATAAAATATTCCCTCCCAGGATTCTACTGTTAACCCTTTGAGTGCCGGAAAGGTAGCCCTTTGGTGCTAAAAGGGTTACTATTTGCGGCATTTTGTATGTAATACAGATGTTAATGTACCATGTTTTGAATGTGCAAAAGTCCCACTTCTTATGTGTCAATATGTTGAAAATTTTCTAATTTGTTACCCCTTGCCTCCAAAGCCTCCATTAGCTGCAGAAGGCATGTGCCCCGTCATAGAGTGTCCTTTCTGCCCTCTCGGGCTGTTGCCCAAGTTAGTCTGCCAGAATTTTGAACAATCTATTTTGAACCGAGACTGGCATATAAAAGAGGAAATTTTGCACATTCAAAACACACATTAACACATTAACATCTGTATTACATACAAGATGCCACAAATAAAACCCTTTGAGTGCAAAAAGGATTAACAGTAACATTTTGGGGGGAATACTTTATTTTAAATTACAAAACACTAATTTTTTTTTCAGAGAAGTAAGAAGAAAGAAGATCACAGGAAGAAAAGAAGACTGAAAAAAAGAAGAAGCTGTCTGCTATCTCATGGCTGAGAATCTGTGCCATTAAAAGTGCTTCCTAAACATGTGGTGAAGCCACCACACAGAATAGCATAGCAAAGGTGACTATTTTTACTTAATGTTCAATGGGTGAAATTTTCTTACCCGCTGAACATTTTTGCGTGGTTTTTGTTGTTGACAGCACAGTTTATAGAATTGTAAAATGTGCTGTCAAACCATTACCACCTGTTTTTAAAATAGCGGGGCTAACAATATTGAGCTTAAGAATCCATCTCCAGAATGGAATGACCGCTCATCAGAGAGAAAAGCAACGAAAGTGGAAATCAATGTACTTGTACAGTACCAGCATTGGGTTGTGATTCAATGCTTGCTCTCATACTGTGGAGGCCAGTTTGCAACCCTGAATATTGTGAGTACCATTCTTAACACCTGAGCTATCTGGTGTAGTCTCAAAGAACACAAAGAATACTACTCTTAGAGACTGTGTGCACTACGTCTTTTTCTTTTTTTCTATTTCCTATTTGCTCTGTGATTTATAAACACAATTTCATTAATGTTGGCCCATATAGTGTAGCTGTTTTGCTTCATTTATTGATACACTTTACACATTAGGTCTTGAAGCTAATTGCGCAGAAGTGCTACATCTTGCTTCTATATATAAGGCCAAGAGAGGCTTAAATATTAAGAAGAACTGGGTGATTATGCACCAAAGTGTGATAAAGCAGTGAGGAAGAGGAGATAACTTCTCCAGTAATATAAACTATGCAATTCTTATGTTATTCCATAAAGCCAATGCACTCATATCTCTCCATTTTGAGATATCTTAGTGCCTAGACTTCACAGAATAACACAGGACTTGGAGACTTTATCACAATGAAGATGTCATCTCCTCTATATCATTGCTTTATCACTTTAGTGCATATCCACCTTGGAATATTTGTGGAAATAAACCAGTTGCACCATAGCGAACAAATATACATTTGTACATATTTAAATTGAGCTTTTAATCCCATGCAAAGCAATGCATTGGAGACCTTTCTAGCACTCATGGGGTTAAAAGGCACATTTAATGGAGTAGTAAACTTTGTTAATGAAAATCTATATGTTATAAAGCTTTTCCTGATGAGTAAATCAAGGTCACTCACACTGCGGTTGTTTTATTCAAATGATATAACAGTTCAAATAAACAGGAAGTGAATTTGCTGTTTGTTTACTTCCTGATTGTTCTGACAGGAAATTACTCTGCAGTTTCTATCACATTCTATAACTGTAAGTCACTGACTTTCCTGTCTATTAGAATGTAACAATAACTAATTTGAATTTGACCACTAGAGGGCACAGCTAATGTAACAGGTTTAAACAGTAGTAGCTCTGGAAATATGCATCTCTCAGCTGTGGGCGTACCCATGTTTTACTCAACAGGAAACATCCTACAATATATATTTTTTCATAAAAAAGTTTACTGCTCGTTTAAGCCTTTGAGTGCCAGAGAAGTATCTAAAACATTGTGTTGTAATGCTTTTGACACCTCTCTGACACTCAAAGGGTTAGCTCAATAGGAATGTTGGGCATTTTTATTTGTCCTCTTAAGGTAAACCTGACTTACACCTGAATAAATCCAGTTTTTCTTAGTACAATAGCTTCAGTGTATGAAAAAGACCATGATTCTGCTCAACCCCTTATCTGAGTCAAACGTTACACAGTAAGTGCCTGGAAATTAGAGCTTAGCATTGAATAGCCAGCCAACCAATAATTGTGCGCTGACATAATCATTCAAGTTCAGCTAAGCTAAGGTGCCAAACAGGCATGAAAACAAAGAACATCAATCCCCAACCTTATAAATGAAAACACCTGATAGCACACTGTTTATTCGTTCAAGAGTCCAAGCTTGCTTCTCATCTTGCTACTTATAACATGTAACAGTCAGTGTCTAATTGGCCTTGGGTGAGAAGCATGAACCTGCGCTTTTAGAGTTTAACAATTTCCATTATAAGGAAACCTGGCTCTCAACCTGCAGCTTCTTTGAATTCTGTCAGTCTCAGCCTCTTTATCATGCATTGTGCATTTGGTTCACTGTTTTGATTTGGTTTGGTTCACCGAGCAATAAATTCGTAAAGAAATAGTAACCCTTTAATCTGACTTTACAATATTATGAATGTACAGATGTAAAGTCAAAATGCCTACACATTTTAGTTTGTTAATTTTGATATATCCTTGTATGTCCTTGACAGTGAGCTGCCTGGATCTTTGCAAGAGCAAAACATGAAAGTAGGTCTAGATACAATATAGAAAAAAATCCAGTGTAAAACAGATAGCACACAGACCATGAAGTGCTGCCAAGAGACTGTAATGTTGTGTTACATGCTGCTTTGATGGTTTGTTGGCCAGAAAACTCTGGAAATGTTGTAGCTCACTGTCAGGTAGATACCAGTGTAAAAATAGGGAAAGATGAAAGCATAGACAATTTATTGTATGTATTATGTACAGCAACATTTAAAACCCAAATAAAGGGTTACTATGCATTTAAATGAAAACTGACAATTTTTTTAGCATCCAATGGGCTAAATGGGAGATTTTTTTAAATACTGTGCTAGTATGACTACAAATTTCTGGTCAGTATGCAGAAAATGTAGAGCCATTTAATAGTTGGAGCAAGTTCTGTTTTTTAGTATGTAACCCACTGCATGCCAGAGGGGTGGGCAGTGCATTTTAAATCAATGTGTCACCCTCCTTGTTTGCTGTTTTAATGCTAGAGATGTCTAAGAGACACTGAGGTTGATGTATGGAGAGCATATGGAGCAGATCGGGGCAAACCAACTGCACCATAGGGGAGAAATAAATATTCATTGTAATGAAGTTTTACACACGTGCTGCATGCTGATGTACTAAGAAAAATTGAAGCTATTATTGTGCAAACCAGCCATAGGGGACAAATAAACATTCTGAAAATTATCATTTGTTTAAATGGGGTATTTAATAGGGATTGGCGAAAATTTTCGCCTCAAACTGAAGTCGGCGAATAATGGCACTTTTCACTTGGCGAAAAATTTCCAGCTAAAAGAGCCGTTTTTCTGCTTTTTCCCACCTTTTCCACCCATTGAAATCAATGGGAAGAAAAGTTTTCTACACCACACAAAAGTTTTCTACAGCCATATAAAAGGCTGTCAGGCTCTCACAGCAGCCATTCTGTGTTTGCGAGAGGACAGAGCAGCATGTTTTTGAGCTACAGAAGATAGGCAAATAAAGGGGAATTGAAGATTAGTTTAGGAAGTCATTTAGGTAGGACATTTGTTCTCTGTATTAGGGGAGTCTGGGGGCACTCTAGGGGATAAGAAGAAAATTCCATGTGACTGACAGGCAAGACACAGGCAACCTATTTGCTTGCTGATCTTGCTGTTATTGTCCCTGTGCTGGGTGGGGAAGTCTAGGGAAAGAAGTTGTTGATTTTCTTTTTCAGTTATAATTTTTTTTGGACAGACTGTGATAAGACAACAGGGTGGACAACTTAAAATAAATAAATACATTAAAAAAAGAATAAAAAAAATAAATATTTTAGGTGACAATGACAAACAGCTGACTGGCCTTAGGCAAGGCATCATACAGCTCCATCAGTTGTGCTGTGCACTGTACAGTAAAAAAAACACAGTGTAGTTGCAGAATGTCTTGCAAATGCAAAAGGGGAAGGGGTGAAGCAGTTTAGGGATGTGAGAGTAAAGTAATAGTCCAAAAACCTAATGCAGCAATGGTTGTGGCAGTGTGTGCAATCAATGACAATGATCCCTTTACTCCGAGGAAAGATGCAGTTTGTCAAGGTCCCAGCAAAACTAGGTCCAGCACCACCAGTGCCAGTAGAAATATAGAACCTTATAAGAAGAACACGGAAGACGACAACAGGTCAAATTCAAGTGTTGACGATGCCGATAACAGCATAATAGAGGAAGGTTTAGCAGCTGAAACGCCTGCTGCATCAGACAGTGAGACACCAAAACACCTGTCCTCAAAGTAGTAGTGAATTTTGTTATAGTAAAAGTAAAAAGAAATTGTTTGAGACCTCCAAAAGCTTAGAGGAATATAAGGGTAGTGGTGGGCAAGAACTGTCAGGTGATACTGATGCTGCTGAGGATAACCTTATGATGACTGATGATGATACAGATCTAGAATATATCACTCAAGCATCCTTTTCTTGTTCAGATACAGATGAAGTTGAGAGTGAGGATGATGACAGGGCTAAAAGGTTAGCAGAAAGTTAGCAGAAAGTCAACGCCACTTTTAAGGAGCACTGTGCCTGTCTATAAACTATTTGAGAAAGCCATTGGAAAGTCTGACCCTGGACAAGCACAGATGTCAAAAAGCACACAGTCACCCTATCAGTCATCATTGGCATCATCGCCTCTTCAAAGTCCAAGTCCCACTCAGCCACACACCTGTTTTGAGTACCCAGCAACAGCAACACAGGTTAACATCCACAGTGTTAGATATGAAGAGTACCTCTGGTGCTGATGCTGTAAGTGCTGCACCTTTGACACCTAGTAGTAGTGGCAGTAGAATTATATCAACATCTATCTCTAGTAGTAGTAGCAGTAGTAGCAGAGACCACACATGAAAGACAAAGCCAGGACAAATATATTAACAGCAGGACAGATGAGGAGGTGGAGGACAGATGGGACCACTGCTGTGACCGATAAGTAATGTGTGTCAGTAATCTGAGGAGGAGGCTAGAGTATGACAATGGTAAAAATACATACACAAATCACACCATGCCAGTCCCCCATCACCACTACTTTATTTTTTTTATTACTTGATATCATCATGAATATGTGCCAGTGTCACTTAAGCAAGAAAGTGTTGTGGGCAAAGGACAAATACATTCTGCATGCTAACACATTTTTCAAGCCATATTTTGCTGTAGAACTCACAACTTTGACTTTCATCCACTTATTTCTAAACTTCAGCCCACAGAAGAAGTAATATTGCAGTGGGTAATGTAGTACCTATAGGAAATATAGATGAAAAGTGTGTTAAAATGGGCGAAAAATATGTTAACATAGGCGTAAAAAAAGGTGTTAAAATAGGCGAAAAAGAGGACATTTTTGCATAGGTGGAAAGGCAACCTTTTTCACGGGAAAAGCGAAAAATCTGCACGATTTTGTGAAATTTTTCACTGGAAATTCTTCACACTTTTTGCCACCCCTAGTATTTAACACCTTGCACATTGCTCTCTAGGGGCTAGATTCTATTGCAGGTGATAAATGTTAACACCTGTTTTATCAAACATTTTCCTATTGAAGTCTATGGGAAACCTGGAGATAAAAGCAGTGATAAAATTAGCATCTGCAATAAAATCTAGCCCTAGATCTCTCTAGACTTCAAGGAAGTCAATTAAATATTTTGACCAATGATAACTTCAGTTTGTCCCCTATGGTGCAATTGGCCTCACAGTATTACCATACACAGTATTACCATACACATTTGTTGCATGCTTTAGAATGGAATCATAATGGAACTGCACAAATATTACAGGTCCAGTTGCTGGATTTTCCATGAGATTGTGTTGCTGATGTTTAGTAAGAGCAAGTGTTGCTGGGAAGAAAATCATGCTACAACATTTCAAATAAAACACAATAAAAACACCTGACTTTTATTCAATTCAAAAACATGAAACATTGCTACAAAATGTTGCCCTGTGACCAAAAAGCAAAAAATAAATAAATTCAAGAATAGAAGGCATTGTGAGGGTGTTGCAGAAGCCATTAGATTTTCAAATAAATTGACTGAATTAGTGTTTGCCCAAAAACTGCAATATTAGTAACACAATCTGAAACAGATATATACACTAACTAATGATAATCCAACTATGTGTAAGCAATTGCTTCATAACAGGGAGTGATTAACTCAATATAGATAACATGAGTGTGTGGTTGATTCCCACTGTATTAGTGAAAATAAAATGGCTGACTGTAAGAACTCACTTTTCAAAGGAATATCTTCAGAACAAAAAGACTTGTTACAGGAAATGGATTTATTTTGTGTTTGTACACATGCTAGGTGAGGGGGTAGGAGTTGTATCCTCCAAATGATATTACAGAGCTAATTTGCATTTTTCTGATAGTTTAATCCATTGAGTGCTGGAGTGGTACACAATGCATTCCACAATGCATTGTGTACCACTCTGGCATTCAAAGGGTTAAGTACAAGATGTTTTGCTGTCAGGTGGCACTTTTTCTATTTTCTGCAAAAAATTGTGAACTAAAATTCTCAAAAAAATAAAATAAAATAAAAATCTAGGTTTGTTCTGTAATAACTTCTGCTTGAATTATCTCCCAGCAAGGGAAGTACCATTTTTACTCAACAGGAATATCTCTGAAATATAACCATTTTCAAAATAATGATATACTGCTCCTTTAAGCTAATGAAGTTTTTATTTTGCATAGTTTCCCTTTAATATTTCAGATTGGTGTTGCCTAATTAAATGTAATTGGAGTAAATGGTAAATGTGTTCACCTGTGTAACTTGGAATCCAGTATGAGCACTTGTGTTGCAAAGGAGCATCTAAGCATAATCAGTGTTGAAACTATGAACTGTAAATACAGAACTGCTGTGTCAGCTTACTAACCTCTGCCAGATGTCATTGTGTTCTATCAGGGCTCAACATTATCTTTTTTTGCTTATACATTTCCTGGACTGCAAGAAGCATCTAAATCTGCAGGGAATGAAGCAGTGGCCACTGGCTTTTATCTTGTAGGCTTTCCCTTACTGTCTGTTACTGGCTTATCTACTCAGTCTTACTACTACTAACCCATTGAGTGCCGGGGGGTCCGACACATTGCAAACAATGTAAAAACATATACTACTTTCAAACGATAGTGGTGTAATCCTATCACTAACCAACTGAAACGTAGGCGTTCAAACCAAAAAAGACTTGCCTGTGAGTAAGGTCTTACCACTGAAATGTGTTAGGCTCCTAGCTGTATGTTATCCATGTTGCTGTGTTGTCCCGTGATCACTATATATATAGATATAGTAGTTAGGGACTTGGGTGGTGTCTCAGGGGATAAACCCCCAGAATACAACACCCTTTTAGTCAGGATGGGGGTACAGGTATTTCTGTGACTGGCACAACATTAGCATTCATTGCAAACATGACAGAACAGGTGCTACATAGACATAGTTGTACAACACTTTTCGCTGGTGTTTATTTAATCTGATAGTGTTAGGCCAATATTCTAGGGTAATAAATAGGTGCAGGCTTTTTTTATGCTGAACAGTTTATATCTTAAACCCATTATTGTTGTGCAGTATCACTGGAGGGTCATTATTGAATTGCCAGTTCAGTAGGTCCAATATAGAGCTTTAACGGGATGAACTTTACATAGGCCGTTACTAAATCAGCGATTTGTATGCAGCAGCATATCAGGCAGCATTGATTCTCTCCAAGCGTGTTTTTTTAATATCTGTCACCTATATGGACTTATATGTCCAGTAAAGGTTATGTTTTAACATCCTCACTCTTTTCACGCATGGACATTCCAAAGTGTGTATATAAAGTGTGCTCTTCCACAAGGGCCTCGTTCTTTTTCTTCCTGATAATTAAAATAATGTTGTCTCTTAGTAGCTCCCAATCCCAATTACTGTATTTCAGCTGTGGTATTCCTGTTTGTTTTTTTATTAATTCACTAGTTGAAGAGCCTGCGTACACAGGCCACGGTGCCAGGCAGCAATGGCCGTGGTGCAGTCATGCACAGTAGAGACTACCCACTCCACGGCTGATAACAGAGTGGGGTGCTCCGAATTCAGACCGTAGTCCTCCATAGACTATGGTCTGAATTCGGAGCGCCCCACTTCGTTATCAGCCACTATGTGGGCAGTCTGTACTGCGCATGACTGCAGCGCGCGCAGCCGTCTGTACTGAGCATGACAGCTTCTGACAAACATATGTTAACAAATTATTGATCCATAGAAACTTATGAATCAAGCACTCACAGGACTTCAATATGAGATCAAAATGTGATTTATTATATCAACGTTTCGACCAGACACCGCTGGCCTTCACATTTTGATCTCATATTGAAGTCCTGTGAGTGCTTGATTCATAAGTTTCTATGGATGAATAATAGTCTTATCAATGCACTCAGGAATTTTTAACCTATGAAGTGAGAGTGCTTCCACCATCTGTTATATTTAACAAATTATTGTACAGGATTGTCAGTTATCAAAGATCTGAAATTTACTACTAACCTCTTAAGTGCTAGATTGCAGGGGACGGGGTGCAATTACAGATGTGTTGAAACCCCTTTCCTGACTCTCAATGAGTTGAGCATAAATAAATAAATATAGATATAGGGAAACATACAATAAGGGTCTTATGTTCAGAAGAGAAGTGCAGGAATTCTGGGGCAAACCAACTATACCCAAAGGAAAAAGAACTTAAAAAAATGTCCATTGATTAAAATGGGGATTTTAACTGATTGCATGCTATACAGGTCTCCAACATATCACAAAGCAATATGTTGGAGACCTATCTAGTATGCAGTATGTTAAAATGCCGTTTAAGTCATTTGACATTTGTAGTACTTCCCTGTAAAGCAGTTTGTTTGTCCTGGAATTCTTCCACCATTCTTTTGAACATATGGCCCTTAAGTGATTCAAGAGAAGGGTAATTTAACAGCGGTGACTTGAGAGTGACATTCCATTTTCCCCTTTGTCCAGGAAGCTTCTGTGTGATTCCTTTATTAAATGTTGACTAATGGATTCTTGGATAGCGGCAGAAGGTACCCATCTCTCCAAGGTACTTTTCAGTTTAGTAAAGCCTCTCTAGGCAGTCATTTGCACAGCTCCACTCTTAACTCTTTCCCTGTTGGTTAGATTTAGATCGCTGTATTGACAATGAATACAGTATCTTTCGGCTCTACAGTAACTGGCAATAAATACAGCAGTGTAAAACACAAATCTATATCAGTGGTTCTGTATCAGTGTGTATGTGTGTGTGACTGTATGAATGGTGGGGTAATAAAAATTCACCAGTGCAGTTCTACTTCTGTTAGCCTCCCTTGCCATTGTCTACACTCAGAGGTGCTAGAACAAGAGTGTCCAAAAGATAGATCGCTATCTACCAGTAAACCAGTAAATGGTGGTCCACGATAATTCATGCTGAGCAGTGTTTAGATTGTATACCTCACTAACATTCAAGGGTTTAACGACACATTTTAATGCCATCAAGTTCTGGAAGCTTGCCCTATAGCTTGCTCAGGAAAATGGAGTAAAATGACACCATGTCCTTTGCGTCTTGATTAATACACAGAGACACAAGACACAGAGGAAAGGAATTCCCAAACTGTGTCCCACTGCCCTATTTTGGGCACAAAAATATTTAGAACAGAATTTTCTGTGTTAGTAACATAGTTGATGAGGCTGTAAAAAAACATTTGTCCTTCAAGTTCAGTACAAGTTCAATCACCACTGTTGATCCAGAGGAAGGCAAAAAAAAAAAAACACATTTCCAGTTAAGCTCTAAGTGGGTAAAAAAGATTCCTTCCTGACTCCAAATAGCAGTCAGATATGTCTCTGGATCAACATCCTATCTGCTATAAAACCAGCTGTCATATTTCTCAATATTGTTCTGAGCTAGGAAGGTATCCATTGCTTTTGAAAGCACCTACAAAGAATAATTTGGCATTAGGCAGGCGTAATGGGTGGAAGACTGATTCCATTTTCTCTATTAGAGTGGATCATATTCATACATCCTCCCCAGTGTGTGTAGTTCCGAACAATGCTCCATAAGGCATGAAATGCGTTGTGTTTTTATTTACACCCACATGAATACTAAGGGCTTTATTCGTCAAGCTAAAGAGATACAATTATGGGGCAAATCAACTGCATCCCTAAATGCCTTATTTATGACGCTAAAGAGGTTCAGTTCTGGAGAAAACCAGAGCATCATAAGATTTAAATGGGGTTATTAACTGATCACTCAAAGGGTTAAAACTTTAAATGAGGTTGCATTGGACAACCCACTGATAACTTTAAATGCTAGCATTCTTACTTTGGAGTGCACCAGAGACCTTTAGAATTAAAGGGATTAAAGGCTCCATTTACACTAAAAGGAATTTACAACATTTTCATTTCAGACCGTTTCTCTAGTTGGTTTGATCCAGATCTGCATCTCTTTGGCTTCCTGATTAAGGGTTTATATATACATAACACAAAGGTGCATACAAATTCACTTTTTGTACGTCTCCTCTAGGGATGAGTGAAAAGATTCTGTTATCTTAGTATTCATTGAAAACTGCCAGTTTCAAAATTCAAGGAACAGGTTTTGCACGAATAAGCATTTTATTTCTCATGTATTTGCCATTTGAGCCAATCAGATTATATCAAAACTGTTGTCAGAAAAATAAAACGTATATGTTGTCATACCCTCAGCGTTTTCCAAAAAATATTCCTGTCTGGGTTAATAAACCTCTGAATAACGAAGAATATTTTCTGGTGTAGGTTACCACAACTTATATAGCATACTTTCATCAAGCAAATCACTGCAGCTTATACTGTGATCAAGCATATTGCCATACCTCCCAACGTTTTAAATGGCAAAAGAGGGACACTTCTGTTTTAGGTGGCGTTTCTGGGGGCGTGGCTGGTAGGCGGGGCATTTTCAAGAATTTTTAGGTTATTTCTTGACCCATCTGCACCTCTTTGTGTAACTGATAAATGATTTAAAGCAAGACCAAAGTATTTTAATTACCCATATTAAGGTATAAACACATATACTGACAATTAACAATGCATTTATGTATGTTTTATTGCTGTGGAGCAATGTAATACACACCACTCATTCTGATGTCCTAAAAAGAGGGACAAAAGGGTAGAAAAGAGGGACAGAGGGATTTGGGTCTCAAAGAGGGACACTTGGGAGGTATGTATTACTGCAACTTGTACTGTGATCAAGAGGGTTAACACAACTGCATTAGCAGTTTCTCTCTCTCCTTCCTTTGAGTCAGTCTGAATCATATCATCTTGAGACATTGTCTTCAGACAGTGAGAAACCAAATTATGGAACTTTCATTTGTCTTGTGTCTCTTTTGTGCTGGTGTAATTGATGTTTAAAAACCTAAAAATGTATAGTGCTAAGGTTTAATTCCATAACAAAAAAATAATGCAACAATAAAAGTGTTAACGAAAAAGAATATAGCTATATATCAACACCTAACTCCAATATTTTAAGAAAATGAAAACAAAATTATATAAATTACCCATGAAATAAACCAGCAATTAAGATATCAAATACTTATTTAATCAAGTTGATGTGGAAAAATAATTTTCCCTCAAAACAAGCATAAAAAGACCACATCAGAGGGTAATACAATTTATTATGAGTTACAGCGTCACCTCTTATGTTTGTTTATTCAGGGCAAAACACTTCCACTTGTACTTTGTATGAATGTTATCTGTCTCTCAGTACCTCCTTCATCAGAGTTAATTATTTTCTTCAAAATGTTGAGCTAAAATGTGATTCATAATGACTATGTTCACTTAGCAGTCTATGGGGCTGCTCATTTTTTGTTTTTTAAAAGCTTTATCAGAGAAAAAGTAAGATACAAACTGAAGAAATGGGGGGGGGGGTTACATAGCCTGAGCCATCAAGACCACAGATTGTTTAATATGACCATAATTGTGCAGAATATTTATCAGTAAAAGATATTTTCACAAAGAAGTACATATAACCAGGCATATAAGTGAAAACATTGTGAAACAGTATGACATATCAAGCATTAAACATGTAGAATGTCATAAAAGGTAGGCCCAAGCTCTAGAACGAACAACCTAGGAAAGCTGTCTGTTAGGCTATGAAGCTTCTACTGTGAACAAAGGGGACACAGCCTAGGAGAAATTTGAAAAAAGGTCCAGAAAACAAAGGAGGGTAGATGGCTAGGGAATAGAAGGAGAAGAAGAGAAGCAAGTTGGGTGCAGGAAGGGGGCAAGGTGGGGACCCACTGTCGAGTTGACTAAGGAAGTGGAAAGGTGAATCACGGAGGGCGAGGCACATTGGAGAAGAGTAGTCCAAGAGACAAAGTCATGAAGGAAGGAGGAAAGTCTACCTATGGTAACAGCAAACAAGTGTTCCATGTCATAGATATGTTTAAGTTTCCAGACCGATGGAGAGGGAAGCGTGGGTGATTTCCAAGATTTGGGTATACAGGCTGTTGCTGCTGTGACTGCACAGACACGAACTGCTATATCCTTGTATCTGCTTAATCTTTGCTTGTCATGCTTCCCACCTTTTTTCCATAGTCCAACCCATTAGTTTCTATTACACCTGAGTTCTTTAAAAAGGCAGGGAACTGTAGGGTTTTTGCCAATTATTCTGTTCTGTCAGTTTGCCTTGCATTTGATCCTATTCTGGTGCATATCTAATTGACCCTGAGATTGCCTTATCCTTGCCTGTACTTTGTTTCTGATCTCTGTCTCCCTAGTATTTGACTCAGACTGACCCTAACTTTGTGACTTGTGTATTCTGTACGTACTGTTGTGGTGTTCTCCTGTGTATAATCGGACTGTCTAAATATTATTGTGCCCTCTAGCATGCTCTAACCTGTGGAGGCCTGTATGCCTCTACGGCCTCACAGCTAGTCCTGCCACAGCCACTGGTGCCAGTCAGCTACTCCCTGCCTTGGCCTAGTACCGTCAGTTCATCAGAGTGCAGTGCCGAGCAAATCCAGAACTGACTTGATCCATACACTACTTGTTTACTCATTCCGGGGTGCCAGGTGAGTAGGGAGTTTCCCAGGCTTGTGAGGGCAGTGGATGAGTGTCAGCATCCGTGGTGCATAGATGGGTCAGCTATTAGCTGCTGTAGCATTGTGCAGCTCCTTCTTTTCATTATTGCTTTAGAAAACTGATCCTTAACAGCAGAGGTTGCTTGCTGTGATAGTGGCCGGCTATTGCCTATATCCTACCCAGAGAGTGGGGTTCTCTCTGGGAGCTACCTGTTCCTTTATTGGATTTGGGTTATTAGGCATAGCGGTTGCATCCACCAAGGACTGGAGTGCTTCTAGGTATCCCTACTGTAGCGATTTACTCCGCTGCTGGATCAGTGGGTCCATACAGTTAGCTGTGCCAGTCCACTCTTGTTACTATCATTCTGCTAGAAGTGGGTGTTCCCCTCTGCGGATACTTAGCAGTCTAAGCCCTCTTACCCAGTTTTGCCTTTGTTTGCAGGGAAGCACTGGTTCCAGACCTTGACCCTCTCTTTTTCCTTAGCCCTCTCTGGTGTGGTTGCCCTTTCTTTCTTTAGAGGTCATATTACACAAGGGGCTACATTCCCCATGTTCAGGCCTTTAGTGGTTCTGTGTAAGCTATTCAGTTGCTCCTGTTATTAGAGGGAAGTGTCTGTTCCCTCTGAGCACCCTTGTCCTTTCTAGTGGTGTCTCCACAGTCCCTGCGTATTGTGGCATGGGCTGATACCAGAAAGTGAGGAAGCCTGCTCTTCCAGCAATTGCAGTCTCTCATTGCAGTGGTCTTAGCCCACTCCCTGTTGGCTGTGGGTGGTTAGACGTATTTCTGATTGCCTCTGAGACTTCCTGAGGTTAATCTGATTCATTCTATATATCAGCTGGTATTTTTTCTGCATTGTAGATTTTTTGGGTGAGCCAAGTGTTTCCGTTGCAATCAAACTTTCAGGCTCTGGCTGGGTTTCTCTATTCTTTCTCGTCTTCAATTTCCTCCTCAACTCATGGTGCCCTTGGGGAGAGACCAGGGGTACAGCAGCAGTGACTCCTGATTTCCTTTGTGGGGTGTCACAACCTGTCCAGCTCCTCCTGTTCTTAGGCGGACTTAGCACTGATTGCTAAGCATCCACACCTTGTTGCAGCCTACCTAAACCCTGGTCCTTTCTGCTATCCTTGCCCTTGGATGGTCATTACTCAGTGTCTAGTACCTGTGATCTTGATTTTGTCTGTTTACTGTTGTGATCCAGTCTGTTTATCTTTGTTCCTGATATCTGGCTTCCTGTTCTATAACTATCCGCTACTCTCTAGTTATCCATCTTCCTGTGTACCGATTCTGGCTCTGCTCAATGACCTTCCGCTGTTCATCAGTGATCCGACTAGTGTGTACTGACTCCGGCTCTGGTCACTGAACCTCCGCTTCTCTTCTTCATCTGACCTACTGTGTACTGACTCCAGCTCTGGCCTACCACCTTCCGCTTGTCTCCAGTATTCAACCGTCTGTGCATTGACCTCCAGTTTGCCTTATGACTATCCACACCTCTCTACCCCTTTGATTCCAAGGTATCGACTAACAGTATACCTCTGCCTGTTCGACTATCTGTGTACCGACTCCGGCTCTGGCCTACGACCTTTCACTTGTCTCCAGTATTCGACCTTCTGTGCATCAACCGCCAGGTTGCCTTACAACTATCTTCACCTCTCCACCCCTTCGACTCCAAGGTATCTACTAACTGTATACCTCTGCCTGTTTGACTATCTGCGTGCCGACTCCTGGCTTTTCATACGACTACCCATTCTCTTCTATGTATGACCAACAGACTTTCGACCCTAGGCCTGTGATTCAACTTCTGGACTCTGCATTAGGGTTCCGACCCCATGTAGGTGATAGCGTGTATCTGCCTTCCGACATTCTCTACACACTAGCTAACCCTGACCCAGGTGAAAAGACTGTGATATGGGATTTATCTTTATCATGCTTTACATGAAAATCACAGTGTCTGTATTTAATTTGTGTTATCAGACGATTGCACCAAGACATGTTCCCTCCTTTCCCCTTTTCTCTGATTTATTATATATACTTCTCAGTGCCATCACTGATAACTGCACTGTGCCTGCGCCAAGAGAAAAAAACAACAACAAGCATGACCTCAGGGGGTGGGGTAAGGTGGAGAATAATGGCCTCTTTCTCCACAGTCCCCTTCACTGACTGGGGCAGAGGATGCTGCTGCTGCCTCAGAATCAGCAGTACAAATAGGACTACGATTATTGCTGGCAAGTGGAATCTGTCCTAGTCCTGCGTCACAACTACTGCTGGACCGCATTCCCACAGTGGCCACATTGGTCTTTGGCACACTAACCTGCTCCTCATCAGCCTGCTGCCCTTGCAACTCAGCAGTAGCAGGAATTACAGCAGCAGCAAACTGCAATATAACTGCTGGTAGTGGTAGTGATGCCCATCCCCATTTGCGCATCTGTCTCCCATTTCTTCTCACTCTCTGCTAAAAAGACCATTAACCCCTTAAGGACCGGAGGTTATGGGACATTTCCGTCCCATAACGACCGCATAGGGGCACGTTGACGCGCTGGTACACGTGACCTGTCACGTGTATCGGCGCGTCACTATGGGGCTTGAAAGAGATCGCTCCGATCTTGGAGCGGTCTATTTCATGCCCTATTTTTAATTACAGCGCTCCCGGTAGAGCGCTGTAAGTAAAAAGTACGTGACGTACCATGACCGTCATCGGTCCTTGAGTAGTTCAAGGACCGTGACAGTCCTGGTACGTCAAGGGTCCCTAAGGGGTTAATGTCTTCTCCACCCCAGCTGCTCCACATCACCCTCAGCACCACCACTAGTCCCTCCTTGCTGCTACTGCTCTATGAGAGTCGCACTGGTAGTCCCCTACTGTCACACTTGCCATCTCTTCTTGTGGTGAAGAAGGCAGACTGGCAGCAGTAGCAGCAGACACAGACAGCTGACCTGTGCTGATGCTAATACTACTAGCCAGTTCTGCCTTCCTCAGCATCTGGTCCCAGAGGCACAATGCTGAGGGGGAGGATCACAGGGTCAGGGGGATGTTGTGAGCTCCCTTGACCACTAGTCTGGGTGCTCGGCATCACTTCCCCTTCCATCTCACCAGCTGCTTCACTATTATCACCATCATCATCCCTTTCTTCACCCCCAACTCTCTCTAGCTGCTGCGTGGTAGTAGTGGGACTGCTTAGGATTTCAAGTGTGACTTAGGGTCAACTGCTGTCACACTTGCTACCATCTCCTCCACTTCTAGAGTATCAGAAGGCACACTAGCAGCAGTAGCAGCAGGTACAGGTAGCTGACCTGTCCTGCTCACACTTACCCACTTCTTCATGTGCCTTTGCTGATTTGCTCTCAAATTTCCCCCAGATCCCAAGGGACGATGTCAGGGCTTCCAGACCCTTCTATTCTGGTGGTGGTCACTTCCTCCACCTCCAACTCACTGAATGCATCACGGTTCTTCAGGCTCCTCCTTTTTTCAGATGGCTGCTTATCCTTATAGCCAACAGTCAGAGCCTTTGCCTCCCTAATTTCAGTATATAAATAGCTACAAAGTTGCCTAGCTCCATGTCTAGCTGCTTAATTTTGTGCTTTACTTCCTGGAAACATGTTTTTGATTCGAAAACACAAAGTGCATGTAATTAAATGGGCGGGAGCTTTGTAGCCATTGAAAAAATGTTGGCAGTAGGTGAAAAAGGCAAACATTTTAAGGGGTTTGTTTAAAGGGATAGTAATGTTTCATAATAAAAGCAGTTCTAATTAATCATCATAATATTTGGGCATTGTAGAGTGTTACTTCAATTCTGTCAGAGTTGTAGTTCAAGAGTAATTAAATGATAAAATATCCTCCTCCCGCCCCTTTTACTGATATAACACTGCTCAGCTCAGAGCAGCAGGGAGGTTGCCCAGGTAGATTGCAGACAGGGACAATCTTCAATTATGGTAAGGGAAAAAGCTGAAAAACCTGTCAAGGGGGGCAGAGTTTTCATTGTTTCACAGTAAGAAGATTGTCCCTTGCTGTTATTTGTCTGGTCCATGGACCAGATTACACATCTGAGGTGAGCAGTGTTACACTAGGTAAAAGGGGCGGGAGGGGGATACTTTATCATTCAATTACTCTTGAACTCCAACCCTGACAGTATTGAAATAACACTCTCTATGGCTCAAATACTATGAAGATTAATTGGAGCTGCTGTTTTTGTGAAACATTACTATCCCTTTAAGGCGGATATTCAAGTGTGAAACAGGTTATTCCTGCTCATTCAGCCAACCACTGCATTGTTTCACCCAGATCTAAGTGAAACAAGATGATGTCAGGCAGAAGGAGCAGGAAGAAGCAACTATACAGCTTTGCATATTTAGATGATTTAGAGAGAACATCTCCCAGCATTTTTATAATTACACATCCAAATACCATAAATATGGGGGCTTTCCTAAACCCTGGGACTAATACAATTATAAATAAAGTGCAACAACTAATTTGCAAACCACAGCCATGGAGCTGACTTAAATAGACCTTTAAAATCAACTATTAAGATCCCTAGAACTGTATAGACAACTTTTGTCACTCCAGCTGTTGGGAGCTTCAACTTCCACCATTCACAACCAGCCAGTGGCTAGTTGGGGATGGTCATAGCAGTGCCCAACGTCTGAGATGATGATGGCTTCATACCCATAGTCTAGAACAGTGGTGTCAAACTGGGTTATTTTCTTTTTTATGCAGATGTCAAATATTTGCTCACTTTTTAGCTATGTAGAAACCGGGCCTTCTCAAAAAACCTGCCTTGTAGGAATGCAGATTCAAACACCATGTTCTAGAACAGGGCTTCCCAAGTTTGATATTCAAGGGCTACCTACAAGCCAGGATTTAAGGATTCCCCTTTTGAGATATGGTATGTCAGTTAGAATGAATGATCTCACCTGTGCTTAATCAGGGATATTCTTAAATACTGGCCTGTTAATAGTCCCTGAGGTCCTTACTTGCGCACCCTTGCTCTGGCATCTCAGAAGCTTAATTACACACCGAAGAGAACAAGAATAAGATCTGTACATTTGTACACCTTACTTATTGTAGTTTTATTAAGGAGCGTTCATTCCTAATTTAGTTTATTATCGATTCATGCTTGCAACAGACTTGCTTGCAGAAAAATAAGGTCTCAGAAATAAGGCATGGCAATATTACTTGTGATGGATGTTACATGGCAAACAGGATAGTACATTTAGAAAAATAATATAGGAATTGACTTGGTCATTAAATCAATGAGGTCCTTGGAACAGCATTTTTGTCAGGAGTAAAGATGATTACATAGTCATATTAGGCAATGCAACCCTGAAGATACTAACATGTGTAGCACTTATTGTATCTGTGCAATGTATCCTGAGAGTAAACTTTTTTATTGTTATTATTGCTATCATCAAAGGGGATATTTACCTATAGTAAGGGTAGCCAAGCAATAAGTGGTTCATAATGTATTTAAATTAAGGACTTACCTATGCAGATGTTCTTTAAAAAGCAGTCACATATACTGCTATTAGTTGTTTTTGATTTCTCTTGTAGTACACTGCTAATTGTCTTTGCTTAAAATCTGACAAACACTAGTGTCCTTTATGAGTTATTCAGGTCTAGTGAAGCCCATTGCTTGCCTTGAGCAGGTGGGACCTAGAGGCACATTTTACTGCACACGGGAAACATCAGATAAATAACAAAGATAGATATAGATACACCTAACTGCGGCATGATTGACACCTACATTGTTACGCCAGTGTGTCAAACAAAACTTATTCCTCAGGTGCAATTCCCCTTTAAGAGTTACCAATAGTTCATGTTTTCATACCTGCACTGGAGCTCACATGAATGAAGAAATGGCTCAATCACTTTAGCTTGGTTACAGGCAACCAGACTCACCCTAAAGGCCTTCAGATCCACTTTAGGGATGCATATAATGGTTAAACATTCTAAACAGGGGGGTTAAAAAGCAGATGAATCAATGGGTATATAGAAGTTTCCAAAGCATTGCTTTGCAATGCATTAAAGACCTCTCTAGCACCAAAATTATTTAGGTTGACCAGTGTAAGTATATGTGGAGTGAAAGTAGGGTATGTATGATGTGATTGTGATTGATGTGTTGCAAACCCCTCCGGCACTCAAAGGGTTAAATTCTGGCATGCTGGTGGCCCTTGAGGACTGAACTTGGACAGCCCTGATCTAGACCAAGGCCAGTCTATAGACATTTCTAATAGCACAGCAAAAGATAAACCTTGCTTCAATCAGAACTAATTAGCACACTATGTGGGGAATTAGCATAAAGTGCCATACTGTGCCATCAAAATATGATGTTTAATTTCTCAAAAATGATCTGTGTTACAGAACTTGAGATATGTTATCACTACAAAGGTGTTATCATTTGTGCTATAAATTGGGAAGTTTAAAATTGATTATCATAGATATATTTTAATTTGAAAAGTGATTATATTATATTATATTACAGTGGAACCACACGGTGCAAAAGGGACTGACAGCGCAGGCGCACGGACGTCACTGTGAAGAGACGTCCGTGCTTCCTGCTCCTGTCACCATCGGCAAAAAGCCGATATCTGAAGAACCGGGTAATATTGCTGGCGACTAGCGCTACTAAGCAGCTAGTCGCCAGGTGAGCAACAAGCGAACGTTAAGTTATTGCGGGGTGAAAGTTCCCCTTTAAAAAGATGAGACAGGCCTGTAATTTTCATCATAAGTACACATCAACTATGAGAGACAGAATGAGACAAAAAATCCATAAAATCACATTGTCTGATTTTTAAAGAATTTATTTGCAAATTATGGTGGAAAATAAATATTTGGTCAATAACAAAAGTTCATATCAATACTTTGTTATATACCCTTTGTTGGCAATGACAGAGGTCAAACGTTTTCTGTAAGTCTTCACAAGGTTTTCACACACTGTTGCTGGTATTTTGGACCATTCCTCCATGCAGATCTCCTCTAGAGCAGTGATGTTTTGGGACTGTCGCTGGGCAACACGGACTTTCAACTCCCTCCAAAGGTTTTCTATGGGGTTGAGATCTGGAGACTGGCTAGGCCCTCCAGGCCCTTGAAATGCTTCTTACGAAGCCACTCCTTTGTTGCCCGGGCGGTGTGTTTGGGATCATTGTCATGCTGAAAGATCCAGCCACGTTTCATCTTCAATGCCCTTGCTGATGGAAGGAGGTTTTCACTCAAAATCTCACGATACATGGCCCAATTCATTCTTTCCTTTACACGGATCAGTCGTCCTGGTCCCTTTGCAGAAAAACAGCCCCAAAGCATGATGTTTCCACCCCCATGCTTCACCGTAGGTATGGTGTTCTTTGGATGCAACTCAGCATTCTTTCTCCTCCAAACATGACGAGTTGAGTTTTTACCAAAAAGTTCTACTTTGGTTTCATCTGACCATATGACATTCGCCCAATCCTCTTCTGGATCATCCAAATGCTCTCTAGCAAACTTCAGACGGGCCCGAACATGTACTGGCTTAAGCAGGGGGACATGTCTGGCACTGCATGATTTCAGTCCCTGACGGCGTAGTGTGTTACTGATGGTAGCCTTTGTTACTTTGGTCCCAGCTCTCTGCAGGTCATTCACTAGGTCCCCCCATGTGGTTCTGGGATTTTTGCTCATCGTTCTTGGGATCATTTTGACACCACGGGGTGAGATCTTGCATGGAGCCCCAGATCGAGGGAGATTATCTGTGGTCTTGTATATCTTCCATTTTCGAATAATTGCTCCCACAGTTGATTTCTTTACACCAAGCTGCTTACCTATTGCAGATTCAGTCTTCCCAGCCTGGTGCAGGTGTACAATTTTGTTTCTGGTGTCCTTCGACAGCTCTTTGGTCTTGGCCATAGTGGAGTTTGGAGTGTGACTGTTTGAGGTTGTGGACAGGTGTCTTTTATACGGATAACAAGTTCAAACAGGTGCCATTAATACAGGTAACGAGTGGAGGACAGAGGAGACTCTTAAAGAAGAAGTTACAGGTCTGTGAGAGCCAGAAATCTTGCATGTTTGTAGGTGACCAAATACTTATTTTACTGAGGGATTTACCAATTAATTAATTAGAAATCCTACAATGTGATTTCCTGTATTCTTTCCCCCCATTCTGTCTCTCATAGTTGAAGTGTACCTATGATGAAAAGTACAGGCCTGTCTCATCTTTTTAAGTGGGAGAACTTGCACAATTGGTGGCTGACTAAATACTTTTTTGCCCCACTGTATATTATAACTTGAGAAGTGGTTTTCCGCATGTAACGAAGATTTTTTTTTTTTATAATTTTTTAACTTGAGAAGAGATAATCATGAGTTATTTACCTTGAGTAGGGATTATCAGTGAAATAAATAGTTATCACTAGTGTTTATATGAGAATCTTTCTTATTATATAACCTAGGAAATTGTTATTACTAGAAATTAATATTAAGAAGTGGTTATCTTCACTAGTGATATTAGAGTGAATGTATGGTGGGGATTCTACTCTTAATCAGAATCTGGAATCGATCCTCTGTCCTTACTCCTCCCTAACATAATTTGCTAAGCTACATATACTAGAATTCCTCCCCTTATCGCTGCTTGTGTCAAGGGAAGGCAGTGGGGCAGTCTGTAGGCATTTTAGTACATTCTTTTTTCTCTACACTTTGTTTACATCTATATCAATGATTCTCAACCCGTGCCCTCAGTGGCTACTAAGAGGCCAGGATCTGAGAATTTCCTATTAAGAGCACAGGTGAGTTAATGAATATGACTGAGCCTCTGATCACCACACTTGTGTTCTAGCAGTCCTGGCCTGTTAGTGGCCACTGAGAGCACGGGTTGAGAACCTCTGATCTATACGATAAACAGTGCATAAAGGAAATGGTGTAAGTATAAGCCATTTCTTTACACATGCTAGGGAGCTGCCATTCTGGGCTAGCTGGGGGGATTGATTGAAGGTATGCTCTACAGAAGGCATGTTCTGTACTGCATACCCTGAAGAGCAGCCACTAGCATTAGAGGCTAACATCAGTGGAGTTGCAGTAGTGAATTTGTACATTCACCTCATTATTGATTATCATTAGAAATATTTTATTATTTAAGATGTGGTTATCTTCACTAGCGATATAACTTAAAGAAATTATGTGTTGGTAAAACTTGCAAAGTATTTATTATCATTATTGATAATTCTCAAGAAGTAGATATCACTGCTAGTGACATTATCACTTGTAAAGTAGTTACTGGCTAATGTGTCAGAGACCCCCTTAAGCAGTTAAAATGCATGATCATTTTTATTTTGTTCCTTGTGGGGTAGCTGGTATACACTTTAATTGCATACTTTCTTAGCCTATCAGCCTCACTGTTATACTAGGTGATCACGACCTCTCAAGTGATAGTTGCAGGTGAACATATCAGTCATGTTATGAGTGCATATAACACATAGAAAATCTTTACGGCTCCTATACATTTTGGCCTTGTGCCTATGTTCAAGAGATAATATCTTCAATCAATCCTAGTTGTCCTGTCCATAGGTTCAGACATGACAGTTGCTAGGAGGACCACAGGACACAAACTTCACCCGTGGTGTTGTCCACACCACTGATCTTTAAAGGGTTAAGTAGTATCATGTACTTTCCCTGCTTCAGTTTGCAAAAACTGCCAACATCTGTCATGTCTGCCTCCACGGGCATAACATCCAGGTAGTAAAGGGGTAGTAGCACCTCCTAATAATAACCCCCAGCTTCCTTTACTATGGAAAGAAAATACCTGGGAACTCTTCAGATTTGCATTGTAGAGCATTACCAGGTCTCTGGGGAACGAGTCTGATTCTCCGGTGGTCGGGAGTTTCTTCTGTAAATCCACCCACTTCTGCTCCTTGCCAGCCTGTTCCTCCCACTCCCCTCCCTCTTCTCCTCCTTCCCTACTCTGTTCTGCACACTTCCCACCCACTTTATGAGACAGCCTGTTAAGCTCCTCTCCATGCCCGAATAAGCCCTACTGCTTTCTGATGCAGATCATGTCATTTATATCCTCCCATGGCACCACATGAGTGCCCTGGGGACTCCAGAAGAAAAAATTCCCAAGTATGCTGATGACCCCTATGAATTTCTCCTTGCTCTTTGACTCAAGAGAGAACATCTTCACTCACTCCTGGATGTCATGTCGATGATGGCAGATAGGACATTTGCTGTCAGGACCACAAGTCAAGAAACTCCACATGGTTAACTAGACACATGCAGTTTGCCTGCTTCAGCATTTGTCATGTCTGCCTCCATGGAGAGGACATGAAAGACTGATCGAAGATGTTCTCTTTTGAAAAAAAGAACCAGGAAAAAATGTAGAGGGCCATTAGTATTGTCCAGATATAGTAAGGGAAGTTGGGGGTTATTTATACAAGATGCTATTAATCCTTTAAGTGTACTTAGTCCAATTAAGTGCATAATTAGAGAGGGATTTACAATTAAGGCTAGAAATGAATCCCTCAGATGACAGAGATGTCTCTACCACAGTGAGATGCAATGAGTAGGGGACCCCTTTGGCATCGGAGGCATTACATTGTCCCTTTAAGATACAAAAAAGAACCCTATAATCTAAACACTACAATGCGGACCTCATTTAGATGGTTTTGGAACAGACAAGCTTCTGAGCCATCTGTCGAGTCATAATGTTCAGAAGCCATCAGCAAACTGGTGTTTTTGAGCCAAGTTTTTGCCACTTCTAAATTGAAGTCTTGCCTTTTTTGTTAAGGTTCTAATTAGCAAATAGTCCATATTCTGACTTCACACATTCATCTTTTAACTCTTAGGTTATGTTCATGTGGGAGCCTTTCTTTAGCAGACAAATCACATGGAAAAAAAACAGCAGTTTTCCTGTGATGTTCATGCAATTTAAATGCAATTTTGAATCAAGCTTTTAATTTTTTTTATCTCCTGGCATCCTTTCCTCTCAATATAACCAGCCTAACAAAATGCATTTGAAAGTTCAGCTACCCGTTATATCCATGCAATTCCTTTGTGATCCCATTGAAATCCACACTATAAATTTTATGGTGTGAAACCAAAGTTGCAGGAGATTTTGTTGCTTGTGCAACATGCCCTGAGAAAATCTCCTGTGCGAACAGCTTCATAAGACACTATGCAGTATTCTGCAAGGCAGAGACGTGCAGTTCAAGAACAAAACAATTGAATAATGAGGACACATGGACATTTACTAAATTTCCATGTATTTAAATGGTCATTTTAACCCATGTAATGCTTTGAAGAGTTGAAGACTTAATTGAAGACCTCTCTAGCATCCCCCACCACACACAGTTCTCTAGAACTGCACCTCTTTAAAGGAGCAGTAAACTTTTTTTAAATGAAAAAATATATATTGTAGGGCTTTTCCTGTTGAGAGATGCGTATTTCCGTTATTATAGTTAAAACCCGTGTTTTTTTTACATTAGCAATGCCCTCTAGTGGTCAAATTTCAATTAGTTATCCTGTTAAATTCTAATGAAGAAGAAAGTCAGTGACATACGGTTTTCCACAGAATGTGATAGAAACTACTGACACAGTATTCTTTTCAGCCGCCGCATACACCTTCCACTTTTACCGGGTGCTTCAAGCTATACTTCTGTTCCACAGGTTCTCTCCAAGAAGCTGAGCACACCTCGTATTCATTAAAATAGATGATTTACTAAAATGAATTAAAAGACATCTCTTCCGTGAAAATAGATATTTTATTACAATGTATTAAAAGACATCTTGTCTTTTAATACATTGTAATAAAGCATCTATTTTAATGAATACGAGATGTGCTCAGCTTCTTGGAGAGAACCTATAGAAACTGCTGAGTCATGCTGTCAGTGCTTCCAGAAAGTAAACTATAGTAAATTCACTTTCTGATTATTTGAACTGTTACAAATTTTTAATACAACAACGGTGACAGTAACCTTGTTTTACTCAGCAGGAAAAGGTCTATAACATATAGAGTTTAATTTAAAAAAATACCGCTCCTTTAAGTTGGTGAGTAATTCAGCTGCAGCATAGAGGAGAAATGAAAAGTTGAATTCATTTAAATGGGGCTTGTAACCCAGTGAATTCCTCTAAGTGCATTAGATACCTCAATAACATTCAAGTAGGGTTATGCACTAAGCTGTGATAAATGACACGATGCAGGAAACGTGCACAATTGCTATTTCCCGTGTGAAAACCACTAGGGAATAGGTTTGCGCATGATTTTGTTGAATTGCACATGAAAAAATTAAGATTAGCGAACGGCTGCATATATTTATTTCTTTGTGGGTGTGGCTAAGATTAAAGAATCTGTGTGAGTGGAATAGCGAATGCGCCTAATGCAAGAACTGCTATTGCGAGTGAATTTATACATCTGTGTATTGTTGTCCTAATATGGAATTTTGTATGCGCAATTCAAGAAGCGTTCGGTATTTAGCTTCCTGGATTAGAACATGCACAAAATCTATCTGCGCACAAAAATGCCTTTATCCAATGTGAACGTTTCTTGCATTGCGCCAAAAGTGCTGATAATATGGATATGGTTTCTACAGTGATATCACTTCTCCTGTTCTATGGAGCCATAGCACTAAGATCTCTGGAGCTGGAGCTGGAGCTGGAGAAATCATATTGCATTGGCTTCAAAGAATAACATAGGACTTGAAGAGTTTAGAATACTGGAGAAGTGATCTGCGGTTTATCACCTGTCTATCACCTCTTTATAACTCCTTAGTGCATCTCCCCTAGGGGTTAGAAGCCCCATTTAAAGGGGCTTCTAAAAAGAGCTTTGCCGGTGATTCCACTATGATGCAGTTGGATTGCTCCAAAATTGCTCAATTTCAACTTAATACCTTTGATACCAAACTCATGCATTTGTTTTTAAGTAGCTGGAATGTGCTGCAATAAAATCAGCCATGTCAAGAAACCATAAGGGATGGTTATTAACCCTTTGAGTGCCAGAGAGGTATGTAACGCATTGATTGCAATGTGTTGTGTACCTATCTGGCAATCAAGGGTTAAACGTAATGAAAGTCAGAGGAGCTTGCATTATGGTCTTCAAAATGTTTTCCAATTCCAAACTTTCTAAATTTTTGAAAGCTAATATAATGTAGAAATGATTTATTGAAACAAACTATTTTCCTTGTCAGCATGTCCTAAAGTAGGTTTTCTTGTAGACAGTAATGGCAGTAAGGAATGGGCAGCATCATTTCACAGCATTCTGATTCACAGATCTAATTTACTGACGTATAACTTGAAATTTTAAAAGTTTTATACATATATATATCTATATATATATATATATATATAATAACAGAAATGGTAATGTACCATGAGACTAGTGCACACATAGGACTTAAAAAATGTGAAAATAATTTTTATTAAATCGACGTTTCGACCCCCTAGAGGGCCTTTATCAAGACCTCTAGGGGGTCGAAACGTCAATTTAATAAAAATTCTTTTCACATTTTTTAAGTCCTATGTGTGCACTAGTCTCATGGTACATTACCATTTCTGTTATTATACAACGTTATTTCTAGTAGCACCAGGCAGTGGTTTTTGATGTTCTGCTTAGGAGTGCCCAAACCTTACACATATATATATATATATATATATATATATATATATATATATATATATATATATATATGGATTATATACTTGCCACTTTAGGAAGCAGGTATAAATTTGTGTGGATTTGTGAATGTCTGTGAGGGACAACATAAGACACTGGTGATCAATATTTAAGACAAAAATGTGAGCACGTCAAGGTTGTATGTATGTATGCATAGGTGAAGTCTCAAAGACTCAGAGGCTTACTTGGTAACATGAGTGAAGAATAGATGGACATTGTTCTCCTAGAGTAGACTACCAAGACTGATCTTGAGAAATAATCTGATGCTGGTTTATACAACTAGTAATATGTACTTCAGGCTGTGAGAGTGGCAACATGTGTACTAGAAATGTACATTTTTCATGATGATGCTGAGATACACTATTATTCTTGGAGCTGGCTTTATTTGAGTTATATGATACATGCACCTACATGTTGTTAATTATCACTCTTCCAGACCATTGTGTTCAGCCACTTTGACAGGGATTCATCAATGAAAAGCATGAATCTCCAAATTTACCTGAAACTGTGTCATTCAACTGAACACCATTCTCATTGATGAATCTTGTGCTATGAAAGTATCAGCAAACCATGAAGTGGTTGTCTCGCCTGGAGAATAGTTATCATGCAAGTAATTTTAAATGATTTACTTGCCATTGTAAATGTAGTTCTAAAGACATCACCATGGAGCATGCTCATTGTTGCCAAGGGGTTGCACAATGCCATTCGCTAGAGCTCGGTCAACATGAATTATGGTCTGCAGTCGTGAGCCACACAGTCCCTATATTATGGTGAAACCTGTCTGGTACATTTTTGTACCGTAGGCATATTGTGAAGCATCCCACAGCTTGGTGCAATGTGCATAGTTCTACATTTCCTCTTTCAATTTTGATTACTTGATCTTTTATTTTATATTTGGGGCATATCTAATGTGCAAGGGATTAAATGCATATTTTTATAGGTACACTGCCTTGCAAACGTATTCACACCCTTGGCATTTTTCCTGTTTTGTTGCATTACAACCTGGAATTTTAAATTTGGATTTCATGTAACAGACATACACAAAATAGCCCAAATTGGTGAAGTGAAATGAAGAAAATAACTTGTTCTAAATTCTAAAAAATAAAAAATGGAAAAATGGTTTGTGCATATGTGTTCATCCCCTTTGCTATGAAGCCCCTAAATAAGATCTGGTGCAACCAATTACCTTCATAAATCACATAATTAGTTAAATAAAGTCCACCTGTGTGCAGTCTAAGTGTCACATGATCTGTCACATGATCTCAGTATATAGACACCTGTTCTGAAAGGCCCCATAGTCTGCAACATCACCAAGCAAGCAACTCCATGAAGACCAAGGAGCTCTCCAAACAGGTCAGGAACAAAGTTGTGGAGAAGTACAGATCAGGGTTGGGTTATAAAAAAATATCCCAAACTTTGAACATCCCACGGAGCACCATTAAATCCATTATTAAAAAATGGAAAGAATATGGCACCACAACAAACCTGCCAAAAGAGGGCTGCCCACCAAAACTCACAGACCAGGCAAGGAGGGCATTAATCAGAGAGGCAACAAAGAGACCAAAGATAACCCTGAAGGAGCTGCAAACCACGTTGCTGTTCACCAAAAGGCATGTGGGAGACTCCCCAAACATATGGAAGAAAGTACTATGTAGCTCAGATGAAACTAAAACTGAGCTTTTTGGCCATCAAGGAAAATGCTATGTCTGGCACAAACCCAACACCTCTCATCACCATGAGAACACCATCCCCACAGTGAAGCATGGTGGTGGCAGCATCATGTGGTGAGGATGTTTTTCATCAGCAGGAACAGGAAAACTGGTCAGAATTGAAGGAATGATGGATGGTGCCAAATACATAGAAATTCTTGACGGAAACCTGTTTCAGTCTTCCAGAAATTTGAGACTGGGACAGAGGTTCACCTTCCAGCAGGACAATGACCCTAAACATACTGCTAAAACAACACTTGAGTGGTTTAAGGGGAAACATTTAAATGTATTGGAATGGCATAGTCAAAGCCCAGACCGCAATCCAATTAAGAATCTGTGGTATGACTTAAAGAGTGCAGTACACCAGAGGAACCCATCCAACTTGAGGGAGCTGGAGCAGTTTTGCCTTGAAGAATGGGCAAAAATTCCAGTGGCTAGATGTGCCAAGCTTATAGAGACGTACCCCAAGAGACTTGCAGCTGTAATTGCTGCAAAAGGTATCTCTACAAAGTATTGACTTTGGGTGGGTGAAGAGTTATGCACGCTCAAGTTTTCTGGGTTTTTGTCTTATTTCTTGTTTGTTTCACAATACAAAATATTTTGGATCTTCAAAGTGGTAGGCATGTTGTGTAAATCAAATTATACAAACCCCCAAAAATGCATTTTAATTCCAGGTTGTAATGCAACAAAATAGGAAAAATGCCAAGGGAGGTGAATACTTTTGCAAGGCACTGTATGAATACATACTGCATACTCTTTTATTTCATAAAGTATGTGCTTTATAATACTGCATTCCTGTATTAGGCTCTTTACGCTACAGTAATGAAGCTTTCATATCTTTGATTCCCCTACCCCAGTGCTTCAGGCACAAAGGTTAGACTTGCAAGTTTTAATGTTGGAGTTGATACTCATGTTCACCATTATTTGTATTTCCATGTCAGTTTTTGCAGTAACCATTTTATGTGATGTTCCCACAGTTTGACCAATCTGTGATCAGCTGCAGCAGAATGGTGGCTCAATACTGGAACTCCTGGCTACATGTCAATCACTGACTTCATTCCATGCCATAAACAAAGGTGTTGGAAGCTGAGAAATGCTCCATGAGAGAACTACCTTGCTATTAGCAGTGCCTTCCAGTTCAGAGAAGCTAGCATGGCTGGAAGAAGAAAGCTTGAAAATGGTGTGAACTTATTTAAAAGGTGAGCTTGAAATCACAACATATACTTCATGATAAAAGGCAAAGGGTGTGTATATAAATGGAAAACTGGAGTAATGTTGAGGCTACCAACTGCAAAACAGATAGCAAATACAAAATACTTTTACATGGGTCTTTTAACCCCTTGAATGTAGGAAAGGTGTACAGTGTGCATTGTGAAGACCTCTCTATTGTCTACTTAAATTAATGGAGATATTGAAATGTTTATTTGTTCCCTATGGTGCAGTAGGTGTGATCCATAATTTCTCAACTTGTGTCTTAATACAAATGGCATTAATTGTCCATGGGGGAGATTCACTAAGAGGTGATAAAGAGGTGATAAAGTGGAAATGTCTGCTCTAGTTTATCACTTCTCCAATTCCTATGTTATTCTATGGAGTCTATGCACTAAGGTTTCTTCAATGCTGGAGTCCTATAGTCCCATCTAAGCACAGTAAGGAACTGATTTGATCTTTTTTTTTTTTTTATTTCAGAGACTCTGGTACAGAGAGTCTGCAACTGATGGTGGTTTAGTGTTCCTTCAGTCCTTAGTCATGCTATGGAGATGGATGGACAGAGACTTAATGTGATCTCTCAGAAATATTTTTGATAGAGCAAAAATGTTACCCAGTAAGGTTTGAAAATGGGACAGAAATACCACAGGAGAACAATAGTTCTCCTGTCCCCTTATCATCTCCAACACAAATGTGGGATGTTAGGGAAGGCACTATAGACTACCAGGAATCTACAAAATCTAGTCAGTAAGTTATAGTTCATTTTTTGTTACTTATGGAGGACTGGCATGTGATATCAGTTGTTTTCTTCATTGGGAAGGGGACAGAGAGAGTTCCTTCTACCATCTAGTCACATAGATGATAAAGTCAAAGGTGATCCATGGAGTAGATGTTTACGATAGGGCATGGTAAGCTTAGACTCAAAGTGGTTTCATTGTCGAAAAAAGAGCTGGAGGGTGAAAAGGAAGAAATAAAATGTTTGATTTTCAAGATATAACCAGTCATCAGCCTTTTTCCCAGTGCATTTGATCAGGAGTATTAGTGTGTGTGTGTGTGTGTGTGTGTGTGTGTCTTACAGACAAAGCTTATCTTTTTGGATAGTCTAATATATAAACCACTATGGCCAAATGAAAATTGCTTCTAACAAAGTGTATTATACTGTACACCATATCTTAATTTGTCAATTGATGGGGACCTCTACATTTCTATGTAGAAAAACAGATATTTTGGTATGCACCACCAAGAGGATTAGGGGCTCGATTCAAATGTTGGAGAAAAAATGCCGGTAGGACAAAATGGATACCGACCGACAAAAGAAAATGTCTGAGTCAGTATTCAAGTGTCCTACCAGCATTAAGCACAATGGACCTTAGGCCACAAGACTGGTGTTGTGTCCAAACGTCCGTTTTGTGCATTAAATTCCCAAATGCCGCTAAATAGTGGCAGTTTTGGGAACTTAACAGTAAAAAAGTTAACCATCGGTGCCTGGCATACTGCCGAGCATTGATTGTTAACTAAAGCGTCTTACACTTACCTGTCATCCACTGTCCTTCTCCTTCTGTCTTCTCTTCTGTCCTTCTCTTCTTTCTATTCCTTCTTCCTGTAAAATAAAAAAAGATGAGTATTACAAAGCATTAAAGCGGAACTTTCACCTCTGTATCATCGTGGCTTCATGTCTTCCTTTGTGTCCCCTGTCCCCTGTCGCTTTTAAATGTGTATAAATTAAGCAACACAGACTTCAATTATTTACCTGATGAGTATGCTTTGAGGAGAGCTGTACTGCCACGCACCGTGTAGTGCAGAAGATACTCCCACAGGGCTTGTGTGTGAAGCGCCCGTCCTGCCCCTGAATCCTACATCAGTCACTGCTGAACCACGTGACCTGGCACGTCCAGGTCATGTCAGTGAGGTGCAAGCATGTACGTGCTTCAAAAAAAAAAAAAAAGAAGGCTGGACATCCTGCTTGAGTGACATGAACACGGACAACTTAAGCATGTGCAGTGGACATTTTTTGCCAAGATGGTGGTGGCCTGATAGCAGTAGCTAAAAAAATAACGGATCAGATTACAAAATAAGTAAATAGTTTTAAGACGATTGCCTAACGTTTACCTGGTTATCTGGGGGGGGGGGGTGTTTAACATACAAGCTTTAGTCGTAGGACCGTGAAAGTTCCGCTTTAACATTAATATCATTTAACCCTTTGAGTGGCAGAGGGGTACGCAACGCAATGCATTGCAATACACAATAACCCTTTGAGTGCCACTGAGGTACGCAACGTATTGCTTTGCAATGTGTTGCGTACCCCTCTGCCACTCAAAGGGTTAAATGATATTAATGTTAGTGCTTTGTAATACTTATATATTTTTTTATTTTACAGGAAGAAGGAATAGAAGAAAGAAGAGAAGACTGAAGAGGGCAGAAGATAAAAGACTGAAGAGAAGGACAGAAGATGACGAGGAAGCTGAGGACTCCGCTGGACATCAGGATTAATGGTAAGTGTTACTTGTAATGGGATTTTTGTTTTTAATTTACTCGGGTTAACTCTATAAATGCCATTGGGGTAATTATACCCCACTGGCACTCATAGGGTTAATTCTACTAACTTTTGACACATTTTTCATACTTTGGATGAATTGATATGGTGCTTAGAGCCCCATATCAATACATCCACTGAGGGCTTTGTTTTTTTTACTTCAAGTTTCTGTGTTGGCTGTTTAAACAGACGATAAGGGACTCAAGTTAAAAAAAAAAGTAGGCGTTAACTTTCCTGCGATAACTTGAGTCCCTTATCAGCTTTTCGTGGTTAACGCAGACATTTAAATTGCTATTTACGGTGTTTTCATCATTTTCAATGGATAAAAACACCTCTTAACTTTATCACACGATGGCTCTTTTTTTGCCGGTATTTTTTCACAGCACAGACATTTGCATAGCTTACAGTGCTGGAAAAAATGCTGTTGGCAGAAAAAACAGCCGTCTCCAACATTTCGATCGAGCCCTAGATCTCCATACCAGACTTATACATTAGATGATTAGCTAAAAAAGAAAGGTACCATCTCACCTTATTAATGGTGAGCAAAGTGCTAAGTGCACAGTTACTGATTAAAGGTACTTGATCACTGACAAAAAGTACAGGGTCACTAATCTGGTATGACCTGGCTGAAAATCAGCTCTGTGTATGCAGTTGGTAAAGTGCAACTAATAAGAAAAAGCAAATATAAAATATCTTAAAAATCAGTATTTTACTTGCTAATTATAGAAGGATTGTAAACCTTCAGCCCAAAGGTTTTTGTACATCACCTGCAAGAGCTGAAGCCACAACATGTGTGAGATATCAAAGCAGCAAATAGGAATCATCAGCTGCTTCTCCTGCACTCATAACACCATATCTGGGGAGGAGTAGCCAAATGAAAGACCTGTACACTGAGGACTGTAAGTTTATATTACTGATACTCCCAGAGATGGGACTAACAAATATTAACTAGTGAAAGACTTGGTTTTAACATTTCTTTTCCATGTTATTTGTCATTGAAGTTGATTGTATTTTGTGTGTAGTTTGGTTTACAAGGCTTATTATCATTTTCTGTACCTTACTAGGCTCTGAACAAAAAAATACAAACAACAAAATACCCAAGAAACATTCAGCTACTATCCTCAGGAAGGTTGATTTCCATCTCTGATTGGAGCAGAAGGAAAGAGTTGCTAAGTCTGATCTTTTGAATGGAGGGAGAAAATCGGCTACTTAACAGCTTTCTCTAATGCAGGTTAGTTTACTATGAATCTTTATGGATCATTCTTTACCTCCTGTGTTCTTTTAATAGGCATTGGATGGGTCAGGGTGAGTAAAGGGGGAACAGGATGTTGGTGGTAAGATGGTCATTAGTTTAGGCTTGAGGAACATTGCTTTTCTGGAATGACTCCATAAGTTGTCAGGCCGTGTTGTACCCATATGCCCTGCCACCATGATAATATCAGTGTTAGATCACGTTTACATAGAGAGTTTAAGACATTGTGATTTAGATGTTCATTTTAGCATAAGATAATAATGAAGGCCAGGAGAGGCTTGACCTTCCCAAAAACAACTACAGCCATATATTAACCCCATGGTGACAAGAGTTTTTTGACACTAGAGGGCAAAAACAATTTTGGCCTTTTTAATATGCCTTTTTTAACACTATTTTCCTCTAATTCATTTACCGTAAAATCTCGGGTATAATACACACAATTTTACCCCACTTCACCTTATGTGAAGTGGGGGGTGCGTATTATACACAAGAGATTTTTTTCTGAAATTTTTTTTTAATGCTGACGATCCCTTCCCTCCCTCCCGCGGCGCTATCCACTTTTATAATAAAGCCCACTTTCATAATACAGCTTACTGAGGTCCTCGTTGTAGGCAATCTTCACCTGCATCTGGTTAAATGTCTGCGGGCGGCATGCTTGCATTAGCCGACCACCCACCAGCTTCCTTCCATGGGCTTTCAGGACCTTCCGCCTCCAGCCAATGGTAATGCCCTGTCAGGGCATTACCATTGGCTGGAGGCGGAAGGTTCTGAAAGTCCATGGAAGGACAGACATTTAACCAGATGCAGATGAAGTTTTGCCTGCAACGGGAACCTCAGTAAGCTTTATTATGAAAGCAGATAGCCACGGGGGAGGGAGGGAGGGAAGGGATCGCCAGCATTAAAACAAGGGTGCGTATTATACATAGGCACTCTTGTTTTTCCCTAAATCTTGGGTATAATATACACCTGCATATTATACACAGGTGCATATTATACCTGAGATTTTACGGTAGTTCACTCACAGAATTGATATACCATATTTAATGAAGTGGGGATTTATTTTGATACCAAATTTATATGGATAACCCAGTATTTAATTTGGTAAAAATTATGAGAAATAATGACAAAAAAAACCCACATCTTATAGGATTTCCTGTGTTCATCTGGTTCATTTTTAATAGGGACTGGATAAAAGGTATGAACATTCATTTATACCTCCCGAGTGTCCCTTTTTTAGGGGGTATTGTCCTGCTGAGATAAAAATCCCTATGTCACTCGTTCCCTCCCTATGTCCCTCTTTAGACAATCAGACTATGTGGTGTATATAAGTGTTTCACATTGCTCCACAGTAATAAAACTCTCAGTAATGGTGAAACTTCAGTATATATGTTTATAAATAATTTTGTGTAAATAAAACACTTTGGGCTTGCTGTAAATAATTTATTCAATGACACAAAATGGTAGCAGCAGGTCATCAAGTGACCATGCCTGTTCTACGTCTAGTTCTGCACCCAGCACATAAAATGTAATGAAAAGTGCCCCCCCATTGTGCCCAATTCCCACTGTGGGGATATGTATTCTCTGCTTCTCTCTTCCTCATGATCCCCGTGAGGGAGAGAGAATTCTGACAAAGGCAATGTATACTATACATTTGAAAAGAATAGTCATCCACTATTGTAAATCAGTCTTGCAGACAATATAAATAAGCAAATGACTACTCACAAGTATGATGGTCAGCAGTATGAACAAGCTGACAACTGTGCTTTTGGACAACATAGCCCGTCTCCACTCAGGTGACTTCGGTAATCCAATACCCAAAGATAAGCTGTACACGGCTCCAATTTGTATAAAAAAATTACAAATGTATTAAAAGTAATAAAACAAGAAAGGAAAAATGCAGGCCCTATAAATAACCTGTAACGTTTCACAGTATAAACCACAGCTTTATCAAAGAAAAGCCAAAAAAGTCAAACAAAAGGAGCCATTGGATAACATCCGGTTTAAATATACACACTTGGGAATCCATGGGATCATTGGACCAAAGAGGCAAGCCTCCAAGTAAAAACTGATCAACCATTGGGAGAGGATGACCTGACAACCTACATGCCGCATCACGTTAGCAACAAGTGATCAAAATAAAGAGCATATGATGTCAATGTATACTATACATTGCCTTTGTCATTGGCTCAACCATCATATTTGATCATTGTAGGAGTGATCACATGTACAGAGCCACTTGGGAAAGGCTGACTGCTTCAGTCCTTGAGCAGATAGTTACAGCCTCCCGAGGCATGCTACAAGCATGAAGTCTATGATGGGCTTGGAGCACCTGTCCTTAAAGGATGGAAATATGTGATGGACCTGCTTGCTGTTAAGGTGCAAGCAGTCATCTTATATAATAATGTTATTATTATATATAATAATGTTATTTTAATAATTATAATGTTATTATTACTCTCCCCCCAAAAAAGATCGCCCTACTCTGATTGGTGCAAAGAATAATGCTCTTCGTTATTTATATTTGTATGTTTGCATTATTTTTAATTAGATATCCCATTTGAAATAAATAATTCCTTGCTTGCATGCATTTTTAAATGTTATTGTATTAGTAGATATTAATATTGTTATATGTGTGTCTGTATATAATACACTTCAAAAGGACTAATATTTAAAAAACTGGAGTAATTCTGGTGCAAACCAACTGCACATTGGGGAAAATTACAAATTCCCAATGACTATAATAGCTAAACACGTTATGCCATTTAAAGTACTTATATTCTTATAGCAGAATTTCTTGCACAGAAACTTTGTCTATACTTAGAAAGGGTATGTAGTGTCTTGGACTGTCTATGACTCTTATCTTATGCTTTTTTGTTTATAGAACATCCTGTGCCTAATGCTCAAAGTAACAAAGTAACAATAAGGCCTATTGTTTGCTTAATGCTAAATAAATGTTTTTTCCCCTGTTTTATAACCTTTAGTATAATGTACCATGTGCTGGTTGTATTGTATGCAAGCATAGATGTTCAAATATATCTACAACCTTATGCAGTGTGCTGAAGCAAGAGAAAAGGAGTGGTAAAGCATGATGATAAGACCGCTTTTATAATATGATAGGGGTGGCCTATTGTTGAACAGAGAGAGAGAGAGAGAGAGAGAGAGAGAGATACTATCTGTATGCAAGACTAATGGTATGTAATAATTATATTATTACGAGTATATTATTTAATTTTACTCTGCTAGTCATACTGGATTTACTAAGATAGAAATTGTTTCTAGTCATATTATATATATATATATATATATATATATATATATATATATATATATGTATATATTGCTTTGCAATTTATGGTATATGCATAATAACTATATACCTGTTTAAGTATATTTGAACCTCTCATCCTTTCTTTACTGTACTCACTATATTCTACAGAATGTTAAGACCATTCTATGTATAAAATATCAGGGGTAAGGTGAACTCATACCAAGTGGAGGAAATAACTGCCCCGGAGTCTTTATATGGGAGGAAAGGTACAACTCATTACACTCTCTAGCATTTAGGGTGTTAAAAGCAACAATTATATCAAAGGGAATCATGGACCTTTTTTTGTCCATTATCGTGCTGTTGGATTATTCCAAATGTACTCGAGTTTTGTTGTGAATGTACTGCTGTAGGAGGTTGGCGTACTAAAATGGCCATCACCTAAAGTTGTTCTGGGGCAAACCAGCTGTGCTGAGTTGGGCACTTCTATGGCATTCAAGTGGATAAAAGCCCCATTTAAATAAACAGAAATTTATGGGATTTTTATTTGTCCCTTATAGTGCATTTGATTTGCTCCAGAATTATTACAGTCCATGTAATACAGTGTTTCTCAGATCCTGTCCTCAGCACCCACTAACAGGCCAGGATTTGATGATTTCCTTGTTAGAACACAGGTGAGTTAATCAGTGTGAATGAGCCTCTGATCACCACACCTGTGCTCTAGCAGAGAAATCCCTAAGTCCTGGCCTGTTAGTGGGTCCTGAGAGCAGGAGTTGAGAAACACTGATGTAATAGATAAACCTTTCTCAGGGCTGATATTCAACAAGGTTATGGCAGGACGATGACCCAGCTTCTTTCTATGTGGTCTACACAAGACCAGCAGAGCAATATACCATTACATGTCACGAGCAGGAGACTACACGATTACAGAATAACAAGACCCAGTACTTTCCTTTTTAGAATGTCACGCCTGGACTTTCTGTATAGATTTTAACCCTTTGAATTTCAGAGGCTATGTAAAGCATTGCTTTGCATTCAAAGGGTTAATATGTCTTTATTGCTCATGTGCACTGATAAATATTGCTTATGCTGAATTCCACAAGAATAGGATTAGTTTTTTTTATTTACAGATGAAGCAAACATTGCCTTAATTGCAGTATAAACAGCTGAGATATCATGGTTTTATACATAATTTCCATTGACTGGAATGGAATTCATTCAAGTCCCATTCAAGTCAATTCAATTCAAATAAAGGGAAGTTTCATATCACATGTTGATATCTCAGTGGGTTTCACTGCTGAAAAACATAGTCAGACTTTCTGATGTCAATTGTTATGATTGAATATGGTGACCATACTGAATAGTGATTACAGGATGCTTATGAAAGATTAATTTTTCAGAGGTGCACTGACAATAATGTAGCCCTGCTGTGCCTTTTTTATATGTATTCTACACTTAACAGGAGATCAGGTTAATTTATTTAGGCAGGTATATGTATTATTTTTTGTTCATCCCGCTTTATTTATAACAGCTTGCCTGCTGAAATGCTGAGGTCAATATTATATACATATTACATATTAATCAGACTAGAGACCAATTTTCACTTAAAGGCTTAGTAAACTTTTATTATGGAACACAAATACATAATGCTATAGATCTTTTCATGCTGAGTAGAAAAAATGGTACTCCCACTTTTGGAAGATTTTTCATTCAAAAGTTATAACAGCTTAAAATTATTTATTTTACCCTTTGAGTGCCAGAAAGGTATACAACACATTGTAATGCAATGCACGGCATTCATAGAGTTAATCAAGGACAACAACTAGTTTCCAAAAGGCACACAGAGGAAGAGCTTGATTCCCTGACTATCACTCCCTATAGTAAGTGCTAGGAACAGCACCACCTCCTGACCAGAACAGAAAATTGAAATTGAATTAAAAAAATGGAGCTGTAGTAATCTGCAAGTACTGAGAGTACCCTTGTATCACCTAACAGGAAAAGCCCTATAACATGTATTTTTTAATTTCTAAATTAAAAAGTTTAATTCTCCTTAAATTGGTAATAGTAAGTAACCCACAAGTAAGTGAGCAGTACAGTAAGTAGTAGGTATGATGCAACCCTTTGCAAAGTAATGCGTTGGAGACATCTTAAGTGTATAAATAGTTAAATCCACCCATTTAAATCAATATTACATTTTGGTTGTTTAAGTTGTGAACTTAGTAACTATTCATTGATTTAAATGGACTAGCCCCATGAACGTTAGAGAGGTGGCTAGCCCTATTACTTAGCAATACATTGGAGGCCTCTTTAGCATTCTAGAGGGTAAGAGCCAGATATAAATCACTGGGAATGTTTAGAATATGTATTTGTTACCTTGCAATTGCTTTAGTTTACTCTGCGAACGTATATATCTTTATAGCAATTTTTTTAATAAAATACATTTTTAATGGGATAGCTAGAACCTGGGATAACTACTCCTATTCCCAGTTTGCTCCCCATCAGCTTGACCCCCAGTCTGGGAGGATCTTGTCATAACAGCCCCCACCACCACCACTTCACACCACATACCCAAAGTGTTTGGAAGTTATAAATAAATATTAATATGGTGCCCTACATCCCACAAACCCCCTCCACTGCTCAGTAGGGTGCAGCATATTTGTTAATAAGGAGGGGTCAAAAGACCCCTCCTTTCAACTCGTCTTCCTTTTACTGCAAGTCAGAGGGACAATAAGTAAAATATTGGGGTCCCATGGACCCCAAAAGTACTAATATATGTCCAGAAGGTAGGGAAAATGTCCACCCCTTCTGCCTTCCATCCATCTAAATTGGTAGAGGGGAATATGGAAGGCATTTTTACGGTTAAATGGTCAAATATTACCAAAAGGGGAGCTCCCATGGACCTCTTCTCATCCAAGATGGAAGACTAACTAAAAGTAAAAAAAAAAAATCCTTAAAATTAAATGCATATTTTAAATTTGAATTCTTACTTTTTTTAAAAATACAAGTTCCGTAAGTAGAACACAAACAAAAAACAAACAAATAAAATAACCACTCTAATAAAGTTAATCCATGTGTGTGGGTCTGATGGATGTGTATACTCAATTAACATTACACTGCAAGGGAAATGTATACCTTTCCCTTGAGATATACTTTAATTAGAAATCACGATGTGGGTGGATGAAAGTCCGCCAATCATATTGTTTCAATCTAAAACTCTATGCCATTTTTTAATCATGTTGCTTTTTGAGTAATTCAAGCGTACCCCACTACAGGGTGATGCCTGACTCAGAATTTGATGCAGTCCAAAATGTTATTTTTTTGTGGGAGGTCGAGCCATTCCAGGTTAGGGTGGCGGCAAAGATGTGTTTACTTATCAGTTCTTCTTAGGCAAACCACTCTAGGCATCGCTAGTCCAGCCCATGAATATTGCCCATTGACAGTGGCCACATACACCCAGCCCCTTTCACTGTTGCCTGACCCAGAAAATTAGTATTTCTCCCTTATTATTCATTTGATTTGCCCCTTAATTGCACCTGTTTCCTTTTGCACTTGAGGTCCATAGTGTTTTATCTTGTTGGTTTATGACCTCACCCACTGACCTGTGCTTTGTGTTCACTCTCCTCCTTTCTTTCCCTAGTGGTGAGACATGGTAGTGAGAGATGTCCGGGGACTTTGAAGAGGATCTTTGCCGCAGTGTAACGGCGCTGATGAGGGAACTATGCTCCAGTGAGCAAAGCTATGCAGAGAATGAAAAATGTTTGGAGTTTTTTGATTTGCTGCGAAGCCAGGGTCTGCCACGGCATATTGACACAGGTAACATTTCAGACATGCATTGTAATTTATTACTGGCCTGTATGAGGGAGGACAAAAATGACACTATATTAGGTTTAGCACTTTTAGTGCAAGAAGGATATCCAATGCATTGAGGAGCAACTTGTTAGGTATGACTTGGGCAAATGCCATCAGACTTAAAGGGATAGTATTGTTTCAAAATAAAAGCAGCTCCAATTAATCTTCATAGTATTTGGACCATGGAGAGTGTTATTTCAGTCCTGTCAGAGTTGTAGTTCAAGACCAATTGAATAATAAATTATCCCACTCCCACCCCTTTTACTGATGTAACACTGCTCACCTCAGAGCAACAAGATTGTCTGGATGGATCGCAGAGAGGGACAATCTTCAGTGAGCATAAGGAAAAACCTGTCAAGAGGGGGCAGAGTTTTCCTTATGCTGACAGTAAGAAGATTGTCCATTGCTGTGATCTGTCCTGTCCCAGGACCAGATTCCACATCTGAGGGAAGGAGGCTTAAACTAGGTAAAAGGGGAGGGAGGGAGGGGGATACTTTATTATTCAATTACTCTTGAACTACAGCTCTGACAGTATTGAAATAACACTCTCTGTGGTCCAAATACTATGAAGATTAATTGGAGCTGCTCTTTTTGTGAAACATTACTATCCCTTTAAGTCCAAGTGACAGTGTAATGAAGCACTCAAGAATCTTTCATAAAACATAAACACCTTTGGACTCAATTCTATTGCAGGTGATAAATGTTACCTCCCATTTTATCAAATATTTTCCTATTGAAGTCTATGGGGAAACTTAGAGATAAAAACACCTGTAATAGAATCCAGCCCTTTATCGGTGACAATTTTCTCCATATATGTATATGGATATTAGTTTGAATTCACTGTCTTGCATGATCAGGTAATACAAAGCACCTAGATATGGCGTATTATCTCGGCTCTCTGTATCATTAACCATTTGAATGCCAGAGGTTTATGTGACACATTGCTCCTCAATGCATTGTATACCCATCTGGCACTCAAATGGTTAATGATACAGCGGGTTAATGGTTAAGCCTCACATGCATGGAGAAGGAGCACTCATATAGAGGTCTGTACTGGAGGAGGCACAGACGTCTTGCTGCAAATGCTGGACCACATGGTATGAGGCCCCCTCCTGTACAATGGGAGGAATGCAAGCACGAGATGGCTGCAAGAATGTTTGGGGGCGCTGCCACTGTCTAGCATGCAGTGGGCCATGGACTTCATGTTTGACATGCCTGTACTCCATATGATCACTGCAGTGCATACCAGCAGACAAGCTCTGCCAGTTTGGACTTTAATGGCAGTAAGCCCTCTACCCCATCCCAATAGCATGCATTGGGAAATTACATTAAATCCCGCCATTTCCCTTTATACTACTTGCATATATTAATGCCAGAGAAATATGCAACACATTGTGAAACAAGGGGGGGATTAAATAAGTGGTGATAAAGTGGAGATGACTTCTCCAGTATATCTATTCTACAATTCCTATGTTATTCTGTGGAGCCTATTCACTAAAATTTCTTCAGCTTTGGACATCTCAGTGCATAGGCTCCATAGCATAACATAGGAATTGGAGAAGTGATAAACTGGAGAAGTTATCTCCGTTTTATCACATCTTTATCACCACTTAGTTAATCTCCCCCAATGTGTTACATACCCTCTGAGTACAAATCTATTTTGTAGATTTCCTCAGAACAACTCAATGGGACTTAAGCTTAAAAAAAGTGGTATTCTGGGGCAAACCAACTGCACTGCAGGGGAGAACTAAACGTTCCCACTGATTTAAACGTGGATTTTACCCCTTGAATGCTAAAGACATATTTTTCCCCAAAATTCCTCAACATATGGCCTGATAATCATATTAGATAGTATTTTGAACAGTTTATTAAAATATATATTATTATGTTTTTTTTCTTCAAAACAGTGATATTATCAATATATAAAGATGCTAATTATCAGTTTGCTGTATGTTTTGTGCTTGCTATGCATTTCTCACCACACATACCGGAGAACATTGGGGGCAATGTGTCGCACAATGACATATTGCCCTACATAGAACCATTATTTTATTCTTACAGATCATTAAGTGTATGATTTTTACTCTGGTTCTGTTCATAATGAGGTTAATTTTAGTACTTTTCTGTGATGTACTTCTCATACTCCTACACATATCATGCTCGTTAGTGTGGTACCTCTAGATTATTGAATGAAGAGGTTCATAGGTGCACATGGCTAAATTGAAAAATGTGGGAAGTATAAAAAAAAAACAAAAAAAAAAACATATAAAAATATGAAATATTCTATTACCCTAGCTCCATTTTCTATTATGTGCTCTGTATAAGGTGAGGCAATGAAGAATTACAATGTAGAATTATATACAGATACTGTAACTCTTTGGGGAGGATTTGTCAATGGTTTAATGTGCATTAGCAGTTTGCAGGTTCTTCAATAGTCTTATTGTATCTGGCTATCACACATTCATCAAAGGGTTCCAGAGAGGTATTCAACGCATTATGTTGCAATGCCTTGGATTCCTCTCTGGCAATCAATGGGTTAAAGCAACATTTATATCAGTAGAAGATTTGGGAATTTTTATTTCTCCCTTGTGGTGTAGAATTACTCTGGTGATTTTTTGCATACCCACTGGCTTTCAAAGGGTTAATAAATCAGTCCCAGAGTCTGACACTATAAGGAGAGGAAACTATGTGGGGTTCTGTATGATGGCAATGGGACACCTATATAAAGGCAAAAGTGGAGCAATTTTGGTGTAAACCAATAAATCCATAAGGAAGACATAAACATTCCTGTTCAGCTTTCAGTGTATTAAGACCTTTTTCGGAACTCAAGAGCAGAGATTCACTAAGTGGTGATAAAGAGGTGACAAAGTGGAGATAACTGCTCAAGTGATATCACTCTTCCAATTCCTATGTTATTCTATGGAGCCAATTCACTAAGATTTCTTCAATTTTGGATATCTTAGTGTATAGGCTGTATAGAATAACATAGGAACTGGAGAAGTCATCTTCACTTTATCACATTTTTATCACCACTTCATGGATCTCCCCATTTAAATCAATTATACTTTTAGATTTGCTCCCTATGGTGCACCCAAAATTGCTCCTTTTCTTTACACGTATACCCCTGTGATTGAAATGAGTGATGTGGTCACATTTTGTTTTATGATCCATTTTGCTGGAACTCCTTGTAAAACACTCAGGAGGTGGCATTTTCTATTTTGTTTATGTAAAATCAGTGATGAGCAAAATGTCCTCAATTCATTTCATGAGACATTTCATTGTTCCAGTGAAAAAGCCTTGAAATTGCCCAGGAAGAGTCAGTTTGCTGTTTCATTATGCAAACTGTGCTGCTCAGTTTATTCTATTTTGCTGTTTGTGATTGGACAAGGCTTCAGACTGCAGAGAGGGCCAGGGCAGCAAAGCAATGGGAGCTATGGCGAGAGAGAATCAGACATGAGCTGTAGAGGACAAAGAAAATAAAAGAGGGAGAGAGAGAAAGAGAGTGAGAGAGAGAAGTTTAACCCTATAAGAACCAGAGTGGTGCTCAGTACATTTCTTCACAATGCGTTGCTCACATCTCTGACTCTTAAAAGGATAGAAAATCACTGACACCTCATAATACCTTAACCCTTTGAGTGCCAGGGAGCTATTCAGCTCTTTTTTTGTGTTATTCAGGGCAGAAAGTTCTACTGTACACCATGAATCAATCTGGCATGGATTCATTTTCCAAGATTACTCTTTAATTAGTGCTAGATATTAGGACCATGGAGGTAGACATGTTGCTCTGTTTCAGGACTCATTTGCCCATATTTATAAATATAAACTGGAGTTATTCTGCAGTAAACAATCTGCATAAGGGACAAATAAACATTTCTGTTAAGTTAAGCAGGTCTTTTAAAGGGATAGTAATACTTCGTTTTAACTTTATATTATTTTGTAGGCATTAAAAAAACATGAAGAATGATATAAGTCTTATCTCTCAAACCTTTATGGTTTAAGAGATATTCACAAGCAAAGTGTCCCCCTTCCACCCCTTTTACTAATGTAACACTTTTCAGCCAGGGCAGAAGGGAGCTGCCCAGGTAGACTGCAGAGAGGGACAATCTTCAATTAAGATAAGGGAAAAACCTGAAAAGCTTGTCAAGGGGGGCAGGGATTTCATTGTTTTCATAGGAATAAGAGTGTCCCCTTCTGTTATCTGTCCAGTCCATGGACTGCATTCCACATCTGAGAAGAGATTGTTTACAGTAGGTAAAAGGGGCGAGAGGGGGAAACTTTGCTTGTGAATATCTCATAAACCATAAAGCTTTGAGAGATAAGACTTATATCATTATTCATGTTTTTTTAATGCCTACAAAATAAAATAAAGTTAAAATGAAGTATTACTATCCCTTTAAAAAGCTCTGTTCAAGTGCATGGGAATTTAGGAATCTTCATTTTGCCTCCGTTGGTGTAGTTGGTTTACTCCAGAATAACACCGGTTTGCTTTAACCCTTTGAGTTCCAGAGGGGTACACAATGTGTAGAATACCCTGTTGACACTCAAAGGGTTAATAAATATGGGCCATGATTTCCAAACTCTTCCCATTGAAGGCTAGGAAGACTTGAAGAAAACTTCAGTGGGAGTAGGTTAGAGCAGGGCTACTACCAGACCTGAAAATTTACTTGCCATTGCAAGCCAAAACATACCCACCAGGGCTGAATTTCTACTCGCCAGGGCTAAATTTTCACTCGCCATTGGCTACTGGTGAGTGGAAATTTTGAGCCCTGGTTTAGAGTACAGGAAAAAGAATCATGTCTCCTTCCATGGACATAATTAACCCTTTGAGTGCCAGAGGGGTACTCAAAGGGTTAAAGACTGGATTCATGGTGATTGTTGGTAGGATTTTCTGCCTAGAATAAAATAAATGTGGTATGTTATTAGGAGGTATTAGTGTTTCGTTACATTGAGTTTGACATTTAAAGGGATAGTAATATTTCGTTTTATCTTTATTTTATTTTGTAGGCATTAAAAAACATGAAGAACAATATAAGTCTTATCTCTCAAACCTTTATGGTTTGAGAGATATTCACAAGCAAAGTTTCCACTCCTGCCCCTTTTACCTAGTGTAAGCCATCTCTTCTCAGATGTGGAATTTGGTTGTTAGACCAGACAGATAACAGAAGGGGACAATCTTCTTCCTATGAGAACAATGAAAACCCTGCCCCCCTTGACAAGTTTTTCAGGTTTTTCCCTTATCTTAACTGAAGATTGTCCCTCTCTGCAGTCTACCTGGGCACCTCCCTTCTAATCTGGCTGAGCAGTGTTACATCAGTAAAAGGGACAGGAGGGGAATACTTTGTCACTGAATTACTCTTGAACTACAACTCTGACAGAATTGAAATAACACTCTCCAAAGTCCAAATACTATGATGATTAATTAGAGCTGCTTTTATTATGAAACATTACTATCACTTTAAAGCTGAGCTGCAGTAGAATGATTAGTCATTGGAGGATCCCACTGCAAAAATTTCTATAGGCCCCGTAACATACAAATTTTCAGGGACATAACTAGAACCTGTTGGGATCTGGGGCCGATGGGCTTCCCTCCCCCCCCCCCAGGCGCTGGATAGTGGGCCCCATCACAACTGTACTCTTTACACCCACTGAGCTGACACTACATCATGAGAAAAGGAAAAAAATATGCTACTGTCCAAAGATGTAACATTTAAACTCAGAAATCAGAATCAACACATAGCACTATCAGCACCAAAATACCTAACCCCCAATCCTATATAATAATTTGCTAAATCGTGTGTAACGCCACGACATGCGCAGTAGACACTGCTGCGTGTGCTGCAGTCATGCGCAGTAGAGACTGCCCGCGGCACGGCTGATACAGAGCTGGGCGCTCCGAAGGAGCGTTCAGCTCTGTATCTGCCGTGGCGCGGGCAGTCTCTGCTGCGTGTGACTGCCCCGCGACCGGGTGGCAGTGGCACTGTGGCCCTTGTAACGGGCTGTTCAACTAGTTCAATATAAAGCAACTGCAATGATCCAACCAACTAGGCTGCCCCATTCCCCACACTCCTGCCTATTGCAGCTATTTAACAAGCAAAAATATTTTTTGCTGCTTTTAGTGCACTAACCAAATGACAAAGTGTGCTCACCAAATCTCCCTGGTGTCTCTAAGCTCATGTGTTCTCTTTTGTGCTCTATTATTAGATGAAAGAATAAAACTCTAAACAAATTGCTCGTTTTGCCATCAGATTTGAGCGAAACATGTACTTGAGTGAAATATTTCACTTGTGTGTTCCCTATGATTCTTGTTTCTTATTCTAAGTATTGTTGAATAGCATCAGTATCTTTAAATTGCCACTGAAACAAAGTTGCTGTAAATAACCTTGATACATTAGTGCACAATGTCACATAACCGATAAGCCTCTGTACGTGATACATCTCCGCTCTTCTTTTCAACCTGCTAACATCAATCCTGCTTGAAAAGCAGCCTGTACGGTGTCTCTTGAAAGAGAACAAGGACCCGTGTCCTGACTGTCAGCGTGTATTTATTAACTCTTTGGTGCTGCTGGGTGTTTATTTCATTTTGTAGCAGCAATAGGGCATCCAAATAATCAGGAGGAGGTCTGCATAATTTAAGAAATATTACTTAACTCTTTAAGGCCCAGAGGGTTGTACACTGCGTTATGTCACACGGTATAGTAATGTTTCCCAAAAAAAGCAGCTATGATTAATCTTCATAGTATTTGGACCATGAAAATTGTTATTTCAATACCGTCTGAGTTGTAGTTCAAGAGTAATTGAATGAGAAAGTATCAGCCTCCCTCCCCTTTTACCTGTTGTAAGCCACCTCCCCTTAGATGTAGAATCTGGTCATCGGATCAGACAGCTCACAGCAAGGGACAGTCTTCTTGCTGTGAGCATAAGCAAAACCCTTCCCTCCCTTGACAAAGGAGTGCAGTTTTTCTTATGCTCATTGAAGATTGTCCCTCGCTGTGTTCCATTCTGATGGTCTTGCTGCTCTGAGACCTGTAGCATTAATTCAGTAAAAGGGACGGGAGTGGAATACTTTACCAATCAATTACTCTTGAACTACAACTCGGCCGGTATTGAAAAAATGCTCTCCATGGCCCAAATGCTGCGTCTGAGGAAGAGGAGGAAGTGAGCACAACAGATCCAATGCTGTCCAGTCCCCCTAAATCACCCCTAGGGATCTTGGGGAATTTAATGGGAAGGGAGGAAGAAAAAGGTAGTAGTGAGAGAAGGACAGGTCAGCTACCTGTGCCTGCTGCCAGATGTGCTGCTGCTGCTGCCACCATTGCTGTACCTGCTGCCAGAAGTGCTGCCCCTGCTTCCACTAATGCTCTGCCTGCTGTCAGACGTGCTGTCCCTGCTGCTGCTACTACCATTTCTGTGCCTGCTGTCAGACATGCTTCCCCTGCTACCACCAGTGTTGTGCCTGCTGCAGTGCTGCTCTTGCTTCCACCAGTGCTGTGCCTGCTGCCAGTGCTGAACCTGCTGCCACCAGTACTGTGCCTTCTGTCAGACATGCTTCCCCTGCTGAAACCAGTGTTGTGCCTGCTGCAACTGCTGAACCTGCTGCCACCAGTGCTGGACCTGCTGCTAGTGTGTCTTGTAATACTCAGGAAGTGGGGAAGGAGAAGATGATGCCAAGTGTGACAGAAAAGGGCCCTAAGTCACATTTGCCACAATCAGTGCGGCCACTGCTACTACTACTACTAAGAAGGTCCAGCAACTTGTTAGTGTTAGGAGTGAAGGAACGGGTAATCATAATTTTACTAGTGACTGTGCGGAGGAAGACTCTGCGGCTGAACTTGATGTGGTTGGTGTTAGTAGTAGTAGCAGTAATGGTGATGCAGCCAGTGGGACTGGTGTTAGGAGAGTGGTAGGGGAAGTATTTGAGAGCATCCAGACCAGCGGTCAAGAAAGCCCACACTATTCATGTGGGCCTGGGAGTCCCCTTCCATTCACTACAGTGTCCAAGTGGAACATGATCCTGAAGAGGCCAGAACTGTTGGTGAATAGCAGGTGCAGAAATAATAATACTACCACCGCCAGGAGCACAGATAAGCTGTCTATGCCTACTGCTACTGCTGCCAGTCTGCCTTCTTCACTTCACCAAGGAATGGTAAGTGTGACATTAGGAGACCCTCTGTCACATTTCTCATCACCTCCTCCAACCAGCAGTGAGATGTCTGTAGTAGAGCAGCAGCAGCTCGTAGGGACTAGTGAGACATTGATGGCCTTTTTAAGAAAAACTGATAAGGAATGGCAAGATGAGCATGGGCATCACCACCAGCAGTGAGCTTTTGTAATTTGCAACTGCTCTAATTCCTGCTACTGCTGAGTTGCAAGGACAGAAGTATGCTGAGTAGCAAGCTAGTGTGCAACAGACCACCATGGGCACAGTGGGAATGGGGTCAACAAGTGATGCGGGACTAGTATAGGTTCCACTTACCAGAGGCAGCAATACTCCTGGTCCTAGTTGCAGTGCTGATTCTGAGGCAGTAGCAGCAACAGCAGCAACATCATCCGCTGCCACAGACAGTGTAGGGGAATGTGGAGGACAAGAAGAAAGATGACATTCTTTTCCACTTATTCCCTATCCCTATCCCCTGAAATCATGGGTGTGGGACTATTTTTCTCTTGGGGCAGGCACAGTGCAGTCATCATCAACAGCACTGTGCACAATTGGTGACAAGTCAGTGAGAAGAGGAAAAGAGGGACACACCTTGGCACAACTGCCCTGATAACACAAACACCATGACATTTATGTCAAAAATGTTAAAGCCAAACACCCACAACCGAAATCAAGCACCGCTGTTGCTGTACCCCCTGACTCTCCAGAAAGGCAACAAGGGATGAGGTGGAGATCAACGAGGAGGAAGAATAGAGAAACCCAGGCAGAGACTGAAAGTTCCATGACGTGTGAAACAACTAATTCTCCATCACCTTCTTCCTCTAGGGTTACTGCATCTTCTGCCAATCCACCTTGTTCATTGCTACCTCCGCTGCCAAATGATAGACACTCTGTTGATGTTAGGATGTGGCAGTTTGTGTCCACCCATTGCACACTGTATGATGCACTGACCACACATGGCACTATGGTGGAGGAGAATAACAAGCAGGGCATCAAGCGGTATCTGAGGAGATTCCATCCCACAGAATATGTTAAGATGGTGGCAGGGATGGTTCATCATTAGTATTAACCCTTTAAGTGCCAGAGGGGTACGCAATGCATTACAAAGCAATGTGTTGCGTACCCCTCTGGCACTCAAAGGGTTAAACTGTCAGCAAGTCATCATGTGTCTGTAGAGGGGTCTGAACAAGGAGTATAGTGACAGTGGCAGTACTTGGGTTCTGGTGTCATGGTGTTGGATACAGTTGTGCCCCCAGAAGTTATTTACCACACACACACAAACACACACACACACAGTACACATTGCAGTTGCTGATGGGAGGCACAGTTCCCGCTCTCAAGGGAAAAAATTATATTCTAATAACAACACACCCATGAGTTTGGAGGAGGGACATATAGTGGGGGTTATTGTGCTGCTACTGCCTCAGGTGCATCACTGGAGCTAGTGGTGGAAAGTGGAATCTTCATCATCCATCACCCATTTTACTTCTATTGTTGCTCCCATTCCCTTTAAGCTGTCTACTCATCCTGCTGCGTAAACAAGTCAGCAGCAGGAGCAAGAACAGCAATTGCAAATTCTGCAATTATGGACTCAGGAGGACATTTGACAGTGGCTACTGGCCAACATGACCAGCTGGCACAAGGTCAGTAGGGCATGTTTTTTCTCTGGGCTTGTGCGTTAAAAAAATACAAACATAATAATAATAATAATAATAATAATAATAATAATAAAAATAATAAAAAAACATAGTCCTACAAAAAAAAGCTATTTTTGTGGGTTTGTTTCTAACAAGCCTAAGTCCTACAAATCAGTGTTTCCTTAGGACTTGTACCAAACAAGCTTAAGTCCTAAAAACCCATGTTTCTTTTGGGTTTGTGCCGCTGAAAAGTCTAAGTCCTACAAATCAATTTTTCCTCAGGGCTTGTGCCTCTAACAACACATTTAACAAATCATCTTCTACAAATTACTCTATCATGTCAAGTATAGGTCTACCCCAGTGGAAGCTTATGTAAGGTGGTTCCTGTCTCTATCACTTTACATACAAATTTCATATTTTATTTTATTGATTTTTTTTAACTATGCCCCCAATACCAGTCAAGAACCCACCCCCCAAAACAAATTCTGTGTTCAACTGATTCATTCCCCAGACTCCACCCACCAACCCAGGCACCCTCCTCAGACCCCTTTTATACCATGTCTTATGGTATGATTCATACCCCACACCCCACCAACACAGGCACCCTCATCCCCCTTTTATACTGTGCCTTTAGGAAATAAAATAATATTTGCTATGTGTTGTGTGTAAATTCAATGTTCCCATTGATTTCAATGGAATGAGCTAGGCGGAAAAACTGCGCTTTTCATGGGAAATGATTTGCTAAGAGGGAAGTGCCATTATTCGCCCATTTCAGTTTGAGGAGAAAAGTTTCGCCCATCCCTACTCTTCAGACCTAATCTGTTACTTCAGGGATATGTAAGTTGTACATGATTAATGTGATCAGAACTGTCCTTTAAAGCAGGATGCTAATGGAAAACACTCACTGCAGGACTGCACAAATTCCTATGCTGATCTGCATAATGAATTTCTGCGTTGAAGTGGGGTATGGTTACCTTGTGAATGACTTTTTTTGTTATACATAGTTGCACTGGTGGTATATCCTGGAATAGAATATCTATAACACTGTTGCTGCATACCAAAATACAGCAGAACAACAAATTATTTGAAAACTATGGCACATATAGAGCAGGGCAGGTTTTCAGTATCTCTTTTCATGATCACAGGTGAATCCAGGGACTTTATTATAGAGAATACAGAGTGTGCAGTGCTGAGGTGGGGCATTGGCTGTAAACTATCATGTGACCCCTTATAATCAGACCAGTGTGTTGTCTTAGATACCAGCTCCTGACATCATCACTCATGGCCGCAGCCAGGCAATAAGAAACTAATAGCATCAATGAGCCCCTTTCTTTTTTCTTCAGTAAGTCTTGGAGCACCAGAGAGGTTTCAAGCACGTCAGTATGTGGGTCATGAATAATGATACATCCTCTCCCTGGTGCTTCAAACAATTGATATTCCTCTTTTTCTGTTCTCATCACACAACACAAAGAATTTCTGTGATCCTCCGTGGTGAGTTGTACCTTGGGTCTTTGTTGATGTCTTTCATATTTGCTCCTTATCTTTAATTAAGGATTGTGTTGGTGTACATTTTTCACATTTCTCCAAGACAAGTGGACAAATGTGTGGAAAGAGGGGCAGCACCATTTAAACTGATAAGATTTGGGGGGATTTCCTTACTTGTTCCCAATAGTGTAGTTGGTTTACCCCAGAATTCCTCCAATTTTTGGACATATGGCCATTGTTTTGGTATTGTAGTTACCAGATGAGCTCTTCTTCTTACATTCTATGAAGAGACTTGTCAATGATTTAAAGGGTTAGTAATTCCCCAAATAAAGTTGATTCTATATGTTAGATTTTACAAAAATAAAGTATTTGGAAGAAGTCCTATCTCTCAAACCTTTATGGTTTGAGAGATATCCTGCGTTAAGTTCCCCCTCTCCGTCTCCTTCTCCTGACGTCAGCTGTAAGCTGACAGCAGGAGTTCCTGGTTCAGGGACAAACAGGTTGCTCATCAGCAGAGCCGCAACAGAGCAATTTAAAAAGAAATACTTTTTTAGAACGGTCTAAAAAGTCTGCTCGCAAACCAGGCACACTTTGTAGACTGTTCCAAAGAAGTATTTCTTTTTCGATCACTCTTTTGTTGCTCTGCTGAAGAGCCACTTGTCAGTCCCCAGACCAGGAGCTCCTGCTGTCAGCTTACAGCTGATGTCAGGAGAAGGGAGGGATAGGGGAAATTTAACGAAGGATATTTCTCAGATCATAAAGGTTTGAGAGATAGGACTTTTTCCAGTTACTTTATTTTTGTAAAATCCAACATATAGAATCAACTTTATTTTGGGCATTACTAACCCTTTAAGCTCTCCCGAAGAGAGTTCTCCCTGACAGATGCATTTTTGACAATTGCTGTTGCCAACATTGATTTAAGAAAAAATGGTGTGCAAGTATATATGGAGGCTTTAAGCCTTTGAATGGTAGAAAGGTCTCCAGTACTTTGCTAGCATGCAAAGGACTACAAACCCTTTAAAATCATTGGGGAATGTTTATTTACCCCTATGGTGGAGAAGGTTAGCCCCAGAATTAAACCAATTTCTTATGAACTTAGGGCCCTTAGAATGGAGCTTCATCCTCTTCAATATCTGACTGTGTTATTTGGATAGTGACATTGCAGCAAATATATAAAACATGACATTTCTTTTCTTCCCTATTAGTGGAAAATTAGTTTAACCGTCTGAGTGACAGATAGATATATAATTCTATTACTGTTTTCCATTGTGCTCAGATATGATCCTAGACTGCCATTTTAGCAAGGGACTCAATAAAAAGTAAAATTACCAGCAGTGCTTCACAATGTGTTAGAGATCTATCAAGCATCCAAGGGGGTAAGCTTTGGTGAGCCGGGTCTTACTATGATTCGTTTTGATCAGGTTCTGTATTCCGCTGTATGATCTTACTCCTGTTTTGTACAGCACTACAGAATATGTTGGCATGCAATAAAAAGTAATTATAATAACAATAGTAATGATAAAATATCAGTAGAAAATTGGGGAATTTTTATTTGATCCCTGTGGTACAATTGTTTTGCCCACTTTTTTATTGTGCATATAACCATAATTGACTTAATGCCTTGTTATTAACTTGCATAATTCATTAGGAAAAAAGATTTACAAATGAGCTTTGTCTCTCTTCCCATTCTCCACAACTTGCATCACTGATGCAGTGTGAGTGAGCTCTGTGCATAAGGGGAACAGAATTCGAGGACATTTATGACAATGTAATTCTGTAGGATTGCACAGGAACCAGTACAATCTTTCAGTGTGCAGCCACCATTAAAGGGACACTAACATCTGAAATAAAATTGAGATATAACATTTTATATAGCATGTACTTCCAGCTAGCATCTGTGATTTTTGTATTTTATCTTCTATCCATAAAATTTAATTCAAGAATTGCATTTTAACCCAGATGTAAACTATATTACTTAGATACATTTTAACTGATTTTGTAGAGATGATACTGATAATACTGTTAATGTGCTGAGATTAGCACATTGTTACAGATGTAGGGTGGAATATAGGGCATTAAAGTGTATATAACTCCAGTTACTTTTTAGGTGATACTGACCGATATTTATAAAAGCAAACTGTTATTCAGGGGTAGATGAACTCCATCAAAGGGGACAAAATGATGATTCCTAAATTCCCATAGACTTGAACAGAGCTTTTTAAGTGGGGGTTAAAAGCCCTGCATACATTTGTATTTGTCGCCTATGGGGCAGTTTGTTTACTGCAGAATAACTCCCATTTGCTTTTATAAATATGGGCAAACAAGTCCTGAAACACAGCAACATGTCTACCTCCATAGTCCTAATATATAGAACTAATTAAAGGTTCATCTTGGAAAACAAATCCACTCCAGATTGATTCATGGTGGACAGTAGAACTTTCTGCCCTGATTAACCCTTTGAGTGCCAGAGGGGAATGCAACACTGTACCCCTCTGGCACTCAAAGGGTTAAAGCTCAATGTGTTGGATAGCTCTCTGGCACTCAAAGGGTTAAGATGTTATGAGATGTCAGTGTTCCTTTATTCTTTTAAGAATCAGAGGGGGACAAATAAAGATTCATGTTAAATTGAATTGTACTTTTAACCCCTTCGGTGCAAGAGAGGTTTCCAATGCATTGCATAGCAATGAACTGGATACCTCTCAAGGATTCAAGAGGTTAGAGATCTCTTAGGAATTTTTATTTGTCTTCTATGATGCAGTTGGTACACACCAGTATAACTCCAGGTTGCTTTTATAAATATGGCCCATTGTTCCTTTAAACGGGTGGTCTGGTCACATTCATTTTATCTCAGCCCTTTCTATTTAGTTTTGTCTTCTGTACAGTAGCATGCCTGTTGCTTACATACACTGCTGAGTGATGCGAGGGCTGGTGAGACATGGACCATTCCTCCTTCCTTTCACCTAGTGCAGTAAGTCCAGCTGGTACCCTCTCTATGTGGGGAAGGCACTTACTGTTGCAGGCTGAAGTCTTCTTTCATGACACATCTGAACTTATGTATAAAGGCAAAGTGAAACAAATGTATGACAAAACAAGGATACCACAGGGGATAGATAGCCATTTACTTTGGATTAAAAAGGACATTCTACCCTTTGATGAGTAGGAATACATTGGAGACCTCTCTAAGATTCAAGGTGTTAAAAGTCTATCTAAAGCAATGGGAATTTGGGAATTTTTGTTTGTCTCTTATAGTGCTTTGGGTTTGAATCATGATTGCCTGTATTCATAAGGTATATTGAGACATAAGGACAACATATGCTTCACAGTGATTGTTTCACTCTCAAGGAACACTCTAACCCAGCAATTTATTTTACACTAGTGTAAAAGCCCATGTACACGGACCAAAGGGAATGGCACTGGATTGGTTAACCCTTTGCAATGCGTTGCGTACCCCTCTGGCACTCAGAGGGTTAAGATAGCTGTGCACCAGCCAGTCCCTGCACCTGCTGCTTCAGTAACAGCAGCGCGTGAGGTATCAGGAGGGGGAGCGTGCCTCTACCTCATCAGTCTCAGGTGTGCATGCGGGAACACGCCTTGACCCAGAGCAGGGGGTTTCTGAACGTGCTTCTCACCTCCGGGCTCAGCTAGACACCACTTGACCAGGGCCAGGGCTCCCTCACACACTGGGACGGACACCGGGCACACAGAGCTGGGAAAGCGGCTGGGAAGATGGCGCGTTTTGTCCGTTCTGGCAGTCTCTACTGCACATGACTGCATCGGCAGTCTCTACTATGCATGACTGCATCTGACAAACATACATCTGGCCTTTTATATAATAGGATATGTTGCAGTATGGCTTAGCAAATTGTAAGCTATAACTGAATATTCAAATAAGTATTAATATATTAAAGGGATAACAATGGACTTTCTGGATCTGACCCAGAGATGCTGGTTTTTAGAGTTCAAAGACAGAGGCAGATTTTCCCACTTGGTGAATTTCCCAGGTAACTAAGTTCACTTCCCCACTCATTTTTCCCATTCTTTCCCCTTCTCACCAATTTTTGGATAAAATCTCACCTTTCTTCTTTTAAGTTCCACCTCTAATTAAGCCCCAGCTATATTATGACACAAATCACATAATTTGAACATTTTCATCCCTTTACTCCAGGGGCTAGGGGCAAAAAGGTTTCCAAGTTTGGTAATTATTATTATTTTTATTAAAGGGATAGTAATGTTTCACAAAAACACAGTTTCAATTAATCTTCATAGTATTTGCGCCATGGAGAGTGTAATTTCAATGCTTTCAGAGTTGTAATTCAAAAGTAATTGAATGATAAAGTATCCCCTTCCTGACCCTTTTCTAGTGTAACACTGCTCTCCTCGGATGTGGAATCTGGTCCCTTGACCAAACAGATCACAGTAAGGGCCAATCTTCTTACTGTGAGCATAAGGCAAACTCTGCCCCCCTTGACAGGTTTTTCCTTATTCTCACTGAAGATTGTACCTCTCTGCGATCCATCCAGACAGTCTTGCTGCAGTGAGGTGAGCAATGTTACATCAATAAAAGGGGCAGAAGGAGGATACTTTATCATTTAATTACTCTTGAATTATAACTGACAGTATTGAAATAACACTCTCCATGGCTAAAATACTGTGAAGATTAATTGGAGCTGCTTTTATTGTGAAACATTACTATCCCTTTAAAGAGCATGACTGATGTCAGTTGCATTCTTTAAGACTTCCTACATCAACCATTATCTACTATTTCATAAGCCCCTTTCCTGGATTTCAGCCTGTGCTCCAGAGCCAGTTGTCATGACAACCTGCCTGGCCATTCACACACATTGAGACATTTGTTAATGCATCCTGACTCTGAGCACACAAGCACAAACAGTGTCCAGAACACATTAAAACTACTCACACATTGACAGTTTTATCTGAGTGAATGTTGAGCTGTTTTTTCTGGTATGTGTATGTGTGTGTTCTTGTGTGTGTAGCTAGCTATAAATATAGGCATATAAATATATACATATTGATAGACAGAGATAGATAGATAGATAGATAGATAGATAGATAGATAGATAGATAGATAGATAGATAGATAGATAGATTTTAATCAGTGGGGATCTGGGGATATTTTGTCAAATAAGGTAGTTGGTTTCCAGAACTGCCCCTTCATTTAAATCAGTCTCTGTGTTGTTGAGATTGCCCTGGGAGCAGTCTTCCCTCTAAGGTAAGTGAGAATGATCGCCTCAAGCACTGTAAAACTTAAATGAACATTAAAACTGGGCAGAGCTGCATAGTGCATCTGTTATTTCAATGCAGCTCTCAGAAACACTCTTCTTCGTAGGAACACTGACTTGAGAACCAAGAGCCTGAATTTGCAACTGAAAACTGAAGGAACAATGGCTAGTTTTTAAAAAATGATGCTATGCAAAAACTAGTGTTATCCATTACATGCATATTTAATGAACTATATTTCAGTGACACAGATTTATTGCAGAAAATAGAACATACGTTACTGAAGCTACAGTGAGGGAAAAAAGTATTTGATCCTGTCAGTGTACCTTGTGGCGGCTGCTCAAGCCGACCGCGGCTTCCTATGGCGGCTCCAGCCGCAGTTTGATCTGTAGGCTTCAGCCGCACTGTTGTTTGGCAGCTCCAGCCGCATGGAACTGGCGGCTCGCTCTGGGGCTGGGTTCCAGCGTGGGTCTGTACAGATAATGGGCGCACGTCCAAAGGCATGGACGTGCGCTTCTTTTAAAGGTACAGCACACATTTTCGGACTCCTCCTCTTCCTGGCTCCTAAACCTTAAATACTGCCTGAACACTATGCTCAGTCGCCCTTTCATGGTGTCCAGTGCAGTTGGCTTGTGTTTGTGCATTACTTGGTTCATCTGACTACCTGTTCTGGTGCCAACCTTTGGTTTGTCTGACTATCCGCTCTGTGTATGACCCCGGCTTGGCTGACATTCCTTCTGGTGTGGATCTGCGGCTCTGGTAGACTAACTCCTCCATATTTGACCTTTGGCCTGGCTGACTGTACGTTCTGGTGCTGCCCCTTGGCTTTGTCCGACTACCCGCTCTGTGCATGATCCTGGTTAGTCCGATAACCAATTTGGTGCAGACCTGTGGCTCTGGTTTACTATTTGCTCTGTGTATATTCCGGCTTATCTGACTACCCAATTTGGTGTTACCTGGGGTTGTCCACTGCGCACCCAGCATGCCAACGCTCCAGTGGATAACTTGTTGGGTGCTATTGATGACTCTGGCAGACTTCTCCTTGCCTCTGTCCATATACTGCAGTGTTTTGCGGATCTGTAGCGCAGGTAGCCTACTCGGGAACGTTGTCTATACAGTTGCGGACCTGTAGCACAGTAGCCTTTCTCAGGAACATTGTCTGTACAGCTGCGGACCTGTAGTAGATCCTCAGGTGCGGACCTGAGGCAGCTTGTCTCCACCTTGCCTTCTGGGGCTCAGTTTCTGTCACGGTTTTTGATGAACATTCAGAACAGTTTTGTAAGGTTAAAATAACTTTATTAGCGAAAAGTTCAAAGACATAGAAAGGCCTATGGCCCATACAACAGAGTAGATATACAGGCAAGTGAATACAACCGTATAGGCCAATGTAGGAGTTACATGTGATGAAAATGACAATCTCTAGACAGTAGAGGTCCTGGCTTGGATCAGGACAGCTGGCGGAATCAGTAGGCAGAGGGCTGACCACAGGACCTAGATAGTAGATGGTCCAGAGGAGGGTGACTGGCTCAACTCAGAGGAGCAAGGCAACTCTGCTGACACACCCAGATGCCTAGGAGGCACAGAACCCAAGGAGTAAGGCAACACTACTGGCAAGACCCAGACGCCTGGGAGGCACGGAACCCAAGGAGTGAGGCAACACTACAGGCACAACCCAGCCTCCTGGGCAGTACAGAACCCACGGATCGAGGCACTACTGACCCTGGCACCGGATGGTAGCAGACCGAGATAACTCTCCTCGAAATAACCCTAGAACGCTAGGGGTGGATTGCAGCACAGCAAGAATAGTGGTATAAACAACCAATGTCCCCTTTATAAGGATGGTACAATGTAACGCTGGCTCTTGAGCTGGAGGTTCCTGCAGATGAGATAAGAAACACTCTACCTGGAACGTCCAGGTACTCAAGGGGTCAATCGGGAATGCCCAGAATACTGCAACTCCCAGAGGGAGTGAGCCCAACGAGGTATGAGAGGTGGACACAGAGAGATCAGAGTAACACAGTCAGTGATAGAACACTGTACCGGTACTTCGCTTGTACACTCCGCTAAAGCGGTATGGAGAGAGACTAGGCACTAAGCCTAGCTAACGGTCGACAAGAAACAGCACCTCGCGGCGCAACTGACTAACTTACAGTACCCACTGATAGTAATGGAGGCAACAACGAGGCCACAGTGGCATGCTGGAAATGCACGGTACTAGAGACCAGGAAGCGCACAGGGCAACCAGCAGCCGTAGGGGTCAGTTACAGAACCGGTACACAGACCAGCACCTAGTGATGGAAGTGGGTTCTAGCCAGATACACTCGGTAACGGAAGTGGGTTCACAGCCAGGCCGGGTCAGCAACGGAGCAGGTTCTCAGCCAGATACAGTCGGTAACAGAAGCGGGTTCTCAGCCAGGTCAGCAACGGAGCAGGTTCTCAGCCAGATACAGTTGGGAACGGGTCCTCAGCCAGATGCAGTCGGTAACGGAAGCGGGTTCTCAATCAGACCAGGTCAGCAACGGAGCTGGTTCTCAACCGGATACAATCAGCAATGGAGAGGACTAGAGCAGCAGAATCAGGAACGTCGTCAGACAGGCCAGGTCATACACAGTAATCAATAACAGATCAGAATGCAGGAACAAGGACACCACGAAAGGGCACCATACCAAGGAAATGACAGGGTATATAAAGGCCATCACTGGGCAACAACAAAAGGTGTTAGCCAATCAGTAACCAGCAATGCAAACTAGCAGTCAGAATGTCGCCGCCTGCTGCACAAAGCACGGGCACCGTGATAGTTTGGTACCACTACATCAGCACTATCCTTCCTGAAGTCTTCTATATTGTATTGTGTTCTTGCTGTTGCCGCTCATTCTGTACGTTGTATAGCTTAATAAAGATTGTGTTACCTACAGTACTGGTCCAGTTCTCGTTCTTGAGTCTGTGACAGATCCCCTGCTGATTTTGTACGTTTGGCCACTGACAAGGAAATGCTCAGTCTATAATTTTAGTGGTAGGTTTATTTGAACAGTGAGAATAAGAATAACAACAAAATAATCCAGAAAAACACATTTGAAAACAGATATAAATTGATTTGCATTTTACTGAGTGAAATAAGTATTTGACCCCTTTGTAAAGTAATTGGTGGCAAAACCCTTGTTGGCAATCACAGAGGTCAGACGTTTCTTGTAGTTGGCCACCAGGTTTGCACACATCTCAGGAGGGATTTTGTCCCACGCCTCTTTGCAGACCCTCTCCAAGTCATTAAGGTTTCAAGGCTGACATCTAGCAAGTGAAACTTTAAGCTCCCTCCACAGATTTTCTATTGGATTAAGGTCTGGAGACTAGCTAGACCACTCCAGGACCTTAATGTGCTTCTTCTTGAGCCACTCCTTTGTTGCCTTGGCTGTGTGTTTTTGGTCATTGTCATGCTGGAATACCCATCCAGGACCCATTTTGAATGCTCTGGCTGAGGGAAGGAGGTTCTCACCCAAGATTTGATGGTACATGGTCCCGTCCATTGTCCCTTTGATGCAGTGAAGTTGTCCTGTACCCTTAGCAAAAAATACCCCCAAAGCATAATGTTTCCACCTCCATGTTTGACAGTGGGGATGGTGTTCTTCGGGTCATAGGCAGCATTCCTCTTCCTACAAACATGACGAGTTGAGTTGATGCAAAAGAGCTTGATTTTGGTCTCATCTGACCTCAACACTTTCACCCAGTTCTCCTCTGAATTATTCAGATGTTCATTGGCAAACTTCAGACAGGCCTGTACATGTGCTTTCTTGAGCAGGGTGACCTTGTGGGTGCTGCAGGATTTCAGTCCTTCACGGCATAGTGTGTTACCAATTGATTTCTTGGTGACTATGGTCCAAGCTGCCTTGAGATCATTGACAAGATCCTCCGGTATAATTCTGGGCTGATTCCTCACCGTTCCCATGATCACTGAAACTCCACGAGGTGAGATCTTGCATGGAGCCCCAGACTGAGGGAGATTGGCAGTTATTTTATGTTTCTTCATTTGTGAATAATCGCTCCGACTGTTGTCACCTTCTCACCAAGCCGCGTGGTGATGGTCTTGTAGCCCATTCCAGCCTTGTGTAGTTCTACAATCTTGTCCCTGACATCTTTGAACAGCTCTTTGGTCTTGGCCATGGTGGAGAGTTTGGAATATGATTGATTGATTCCTTCTGTGGACAGGAGTCTTTTATACAGGTAACAAGCTGAGATTAGAAGCATTCCCTTTAAGAGAGTGCTCCTAACCTCAGCTTGTTACCTGTATAAAAGACTCCTGGGAGCCAGAAATCTTGCTGATTGATAGGGGGTCAAATACTTATTTCACTCAGTAAAATGCAAATCAGTTTATAACTGTTTTGAAATGTGTTTTTCTGGATATTTTTGTTGTTATTCTGGATCTCACTGTTCAAATAAACCTACCATTAAAATTATAGACTGATAATTTCCTTGTCAGTGGGCAAATGTACAAAATCAGCAGGGGGCCAAATACTTTTTTCCCTCACTGTATGCAGGTGAATAAAAAATGTTTTCTAATCATAGCTGTGTGACTACGATGAAGGGAGTAAGTGAAGTTTGTTTTCAGAAAAGCAATGACATTTGCACAGAGAATGTAGTTGTAAAATCTTTATGGAAGAGAGCGGAGACACACGGCCCAGGAAGGGAAATCAATAGAGCGTGCATGTAACTTGTTTGTTACAAATGGAGTAGAGAAAAGTCACTGTCTAAAGACACTGAATTATTTACCAGTAACAAAGGCAAATCACTGCAGGGGCAACACTGAGTAAAGGTGTGTTGGAGAAATATAGAATTATCAGGGAAACAGCAGACAGACAATGTGCTTGGGAGGCAGCCCAGACCTCATTGTCTTCTTCCTGCATTGTCTCCATGAAGGTCAGAGACTTAGATATTTTCCACAAACTCATATATCTACCTTCTGCTGGCTTTCCATTAAAGAGTGTGCACTGGATTAGGGCACACAACCATATAGTACTATTTTAAAGGAACAGTAAAAAAAAATATATAAAAAGTAGATTGTGAGGTATTTCTTGCTGAGTAAAATAAGGGTACTTCTATTCCTATTCAATAGTTATTGCAGTGCTAGCATATTATTTTAATCAATAGTGCCAACTGGTATCCAAAATGTACATTTTAATTTACAGTACACTTTATCAAAGAGCTTGAGTCACTGACTGCAGTTTTCCATAGTAAGTGATAGGAACAGCACCATTGCTGACCACAACAGAAAGCTGCAAGTGCTCAAAGACTGTGCATGGCAGAGAGGTGTTAGATACATTTCAGAACAGGGTACTGAAAGGATTAAAGTAGCAGGAATTTAAAATATATTTTGTTCATGTATGAAAGAGCATGTTATGAAAGTTAAATATACAAATGCAAAAATATCCCTAATTTGTTAAAACTTAACCCTTTGAGTGCCAGAGGGGTACAATGAGTTGCGTTCTTCTCTGGCACTCAAAGGGTTAAAGGGACACTAACACTACATAACAATGGCCACTATGAATTTTACTCTTGTATAAACTCTGCCTATGGAGGTGGATATGACTCTTGCTAGTAGGACTTCTGACTAGGATTCCCGCAAGCAAGAACCACATCTACCACCATGGACATGACATCCAGGACTGCCTGAAGATGTTAAGAGAATTTATTAATACAATGTTATGCTAAAATAGGCACTGACACCTACCTGACGTGTATGTACAAAGCAATTATTTTACATGATTTGCACCAAGGGTTAGGGCAGTGGGAAAGTGCTGTTTTTACTATGTGCAAGCAAGAAACAGAGGAAATTACCCTAAAATTAGTCATTACTCCTGTGCATGCTAAAGGATTGCTCTCATTAAAGGGATAGCAACACATAATATATATTAAATGTTATATTTTAAGGTTTATTCTTCTGAGTGCAACAAGGGTATGCCCACTGCTAAGAGGGTTTTTATTCAAATGATATTGCAGCTCAAACTTGAATTTTTTTACCTACAATATCTCTGTGGCCTGACATTTTACAGTGGCGCTGTTGCTACACCATCCTGTCAAAGTTTATGGTCAATTGGCCAGAAGCTTCCATAGGATGGCGTAGCAACAGCGCCACTGTAAAATTTGGGCCATTGAGATACTGCACCTACAAAATTCAAGTTTGATTTGCAATAACTTTTGAATAAAACACCTCTCAGCAGAGGGACTACCTTTGATTTACTCAGGACGTTAAGCCCAACAGTATATATTTTTTTACTTATTAAGTGTTACTATCTCTTCAAAGTCTCACCAATTGAGGTGTGTACACATCAGTATGCACTAAATCAATCACAGATGCTGATGCATACCCTGGTGTGCAGGCACATGTTTTTTCAGCTATTATAAGTGTACATTCATAGTGAACATTAAGGATTTTCTGGCAAAAGTAAGGTAAGTGCAAAGTTATTAATAGGAAATGTTAGTGAGTATTTCTTTAATAGAAATTATTTGCATGTGCAGTTTTATGGCAGCTTGGGAGAACTATTTTCCAGTCCACTCCTCAGTTACTTGTTAGAAGGCTGTACTTTTTTGGGGAAGACACAGCATGAAGGGTGCATGAAAAAGACCCCATCCTGCCTGTTGCAAAATAGTACATATAACCTAAATGGACAGTATTACATGTAAATGGACATTGTTTGTATTCATTTAAATATATATTCCTAGAAATCATTTGTAAAAATAATTTCTTTGCTTCAAGGACTCAAAAAAATTTAACCCTTTGAGTGCCAGAGGGGTACGGAATGCATTGCAAAGCAATGCATTCCGTATCCCTCTGGCACTCAAAGGGTTAATAAATATGCTCTTCCCACGATTGTGTAGGCCTGATTAGTTTATAATTTTCCTCAAAATGTATAAAACATAAAGCCTATAATTTCTCTAAGATTAGACCCCCATCTATTGCCTTTCACACAAACTCCTCCTGCTTTTTAACTTTACTTCAGTTATGGCATAATTTGCGCTTAATGCTTATCAGTAAAGATCTGGGTGATTGAATTAAAAAGAAAGGTATCACATCATCTTATTCTTGGAGGACAAAATGCCAAAATGTTTGCATAATTACTGGTAAACGATACCGTTGCACCAACAAAAGGTACCAGGTCATTAACCCTGCATAACATGCTGAAAATCTGCTCTTTTAAGCATGGGTTTGTTGTTGGTAGAAACCGGCAGAAAATAGGATCTGCCACCTTTTGTGGAAATTGCTGCAAGTAGGCCCTTTCTGACAACATCTTCCAATGTAGAACAGAGGCGAGTGAGTATGAGGGTGTGTGTATGCATGTGTGCATGATGATGTATGTATGCCTGATGAAATATATATATGTGTGGGTGATGATGTATGATTGCCTGATAACATATGCATGTGTCCATAGAAATGGAGGAATGCGGAGTGTGAAAGTCAAGAATACTGCGTTAGAACGTTTCGCCCATTGAAATCAATGGGTTTTGCCTTCCAAAGGGAAGTTTTACCTGATTTTCCTCTCGCAAAAATTCCTGTGGAAAGAAAAATAATCTGTTCATGCATTCTTAGCAATAAGAGGCTTGCATAAGCAATCAGAGTTCTGGTGTTCACACAAACATTCCTATACAAATGGAGAAAGATCACGCTTATCACAAATTCTTATCAACAACGGGGTGATTTGCCATGGGCTGGACTTGATGGACGGATGTTTTTTTTCAGCCTCATCAGCTATGTTACTATGTATGCTGGCTATGAGAATCTTATGTTTAAAAAAATGTGAATCCTTTTATTTTTAGTAAAATAGGTCCCTTTAAAGGGGAAGTAACACCTCAAATAATAATCCATGCACACGTTTTTCTGTCTCTTTCTTTTATGTTTAGAACTAGTTGAAGAGCCCGTGTACAAGGGCCACAGTGCCATCCAGCAATGACCGTGGTGCAGTCATGCACATTAGAGACTGCCTGCACCTGATACGGAGCGGGACGCTCTGAATTCAGACTGGAGAGGACTACTGTCTGATTTCGGAACCCCGCTCTGTTATCAGCAATCTGTAGTGCGTATGACTGCATCATGCGCAGCCCTGTCTACTGCACAAAACGGCTTCTGACTAACACACATTTAGCGAATTATTATATAAGATTTGCAGCTCCATACTTCTCTGAGTAACCTTAATGACAGGGGTTTTATTTTTTTCCATTATAGCGAATGACTTCCTGGACTTACCAGGTAAGTCGTCTGTCACTAAGGGGTTAAGTTTTTGTATGGCTTTGGCATTCAGTGTCCATGTTTCACAGCCATACATAAGGACTGGGAGGACACACTGGTCAAAAACTTTTCACTTGAGGCAGAGTGGTAAATATGTATTAAAGGGATAGCAATACTTTAAAAAAAAAAATGCAGCTCAGATTGATCCCATTATAAAGCGGGCCATGTAACTGTTTAGTACTTCAAAAATATTTCAGTGCTAAAGGATCCCCCTCCTTCCTCTTTCACCAACGTCATGCTGCCTCTCTCAGCCGTCCAGCAGGGTTTTCCCTTATACTTAGTGGATGAAGATTGTCCCTCACTGTGCGCTGTCTGATTCCAGGACCGTATTCCACATCGGAGGGGAGACGCTTATGTGAGGTAAAAGGGATGGGAGGGGGATACTTTAGGATTAAATTACTGTTGAACTACTAAATGAAAAATATTGAAACACAGCGTTACGTGGCTAGCGTTATAGGAGGATCAATCAGGGCTGCATTTTTTAACCCTTTGAGTAATGCATTACATACCTCTCTGCCAGTCTAAGAGTTAAAAGTATTACTATCCCTTTACAGACAGTACTACTATGTTTCCAAATGCTTACCATCCAAATGTTATTTCTCACTCAATTTCCATCATGCTGTTTCTATCTGCTGATATTTCCTGTCCAGGATTAACCCAACCTTTTTCCTTTCTCCTCTATCCATTATAACCCAGAATCTTCATTTTACATTCATACTTTGTTACACTCACACTAAATTGCTGGGAGCTTCATCCTTTGTTGGATCCTTTCGAGTAATCTTTCACCAGATTCTGTCATTCAGTTCTATATGAATATTTTGTGTAATAACATCAAACACTTTTGTTTTAGATGTTAAAAATAGTCCCTTAACCTTCACTAGACACTTTCTTTATTAGAAGATTATAACATCAGATACATCCTAACGAAATTCCATGTGTTTCAAAGAGTCTCCAACACTGAAATTCACTCCTTTTTTATCTCATCATGTAAAATCTACCAATTGCCCACCAGCTTCTGCATTTGAAGTTCCAATGAATTATTCAGAAGCCATGCTGTTTTTTCAAGCAGCTGTAATGTAAAAGTGCTCAGTTTTTGTAACAAAATCATGTGATTTTAAGTGTTCTGTCTATTATTCCCCCTGGACAGTCAGATCCTGTGTTCCTGTGTAGCCAACCACACAAACTAATGTTTCATAGCCACGCTCACTAAAATGACAGATGATGATGTACAATAGGAACTGGAGTCATTCTAGAGCAAACCAATTGCACCACTGGGAGCAAATACAAATTCCAACACTAACATTGATTTAAATGGACTAGCCCCATGAATATAAGAGAAGTCTCCAACACATTACTATGCATTGCAAACATCTCTAGCATTCAAGAATAAAAAGGATCTTTAAATCAATGACAGTTTTTAATTTTACCATAAGGTACAGTTGGCGTGCCCCGATTTAATGTGTCAGAGAGGTAGGTAGCCAATGCATTGGGTACCTCTCTGGCTCTCAGATGATTAAGTGGTATACATTTCATTCACACTTCTTCAATTCATTCTTTTAAATGTACCTTAACTCTTTGAGTGCCAGAGGGATGTGTACCACAATGATGGTCAAGGCTGCCAGCCTCTGAATTTTTTTTTAACTATTGCTTTGAAAATGACTTATGGACAATCACATTTTACTGCCTTATTTCTGTGAATCATTATCTGGCTTAACCTGCAGTTTCTCTAGTGCTGATACTGGTGAGCTATGGGCTTCCTCTGTTGTCACTAGGATAATCATGAATGGAGAGTAAGGAAGACTTGGGGAGGTTTAGAATTGCTAAACCTAACAAACCTGCATTCTTGACTTACACACTATTATGGGCAAATGTTCTGAGGCAGTACCGGCTTAATTACAGGAGCTATGGGAAATGACAATTTTTACAAACTCATGCAGCCTCAGTAGATACCATGGAGGTGCTGTCAACTCCATTTCCTACACATGCACACCGACTGGTGTTCAACATGAGGAACATGTCTGGTGTTGAGGAGGAGCTTTCTGGCTGGGCCACTGAGAAAGCAGAGAGAAAGAGCGAGAGAGAACAGCAGAGCTTAAACACATCTCTACCTTTCATATACAGTTCTTTTGTACTGTGAACATAGTCCTACCCCATACGTCTCCACTAGATTTCAAAGAAGAAACTTGTGGTGGAGAGGTGAGAGAACCTGTCTTTTCTAAAAAAAAATGTAGGTTTCTTTAATTTAAATGATGATAAGTAAGTAAGATCTAGCAACAGGTACAAACTTTGTATCATGGAGGTGGGTGAGTTTGCTCAAGCAGCCGCAGCCACAGCCACAGCCATAAAAGGCCTCTCCACTGTGAAGGAGCTGAAATAACTATGCCGGGCACAATAATAGAGAGTAGCTCAGTCATTCCAGCACTCAATTTTGTCTGTAATCTTCTCTGTAGTTCCTTTCCCCTTACTGTGTGTAATGAGGTGCACAGCATCCGTTCAGCTGCAGTTAAACAGTGTGTTTGTATGTATATCTGTGTATGTGTGATATGTGTGTGTGTTCATTGGAGGGCCCGGGTGCAAAGATTTTTGGGTACCTAACACAAAAATAGAGCTAGAACCTTCTGGACATGGGCAGATGGGGCCCTCTTGGTTGCTGGGCCCTAACACAAATGTACCCTCTGCACCCCCTGTAGTAACTGCCCTGTATGTGGTGCTGTTTGAACACTTACAGGAATCCTGTAATTATCGAGGCAAAAGGTGAACATATATTTATCAAAGAAAAAAACTCTGTCATTATTATTATTATTATTATTATTATTCTTTGTTTATATAGCACCAACTAATTCTGCATCGCTGTACAATTGGGAATAGACATACAGAGGTATTAAATAGTACAATCAGATGTGGAGAACAGAAGGATCAGAGGGCCCTCTGGTTAAAAGCGTTTATTTTTCTTTACCCTTTCCCAGATATTTCCACCACTTTTGTCTTGATAAGTGCTGTGCATGCTTATTTATATAAATGGAAAATGTGGTGCTGTAAGACTGTACTGTACTTTATAATGATACTGATTACAGGGCTTATCAAGGCAGAAGTGGGGCAATTCTGGAGGAGAACTGTTGCAACAGATTGATCTTGGTCTTTGATAATCATGGTATAGTTGTTTTGATTCATAATTGCTCCCATTTCTCATTAATAATAATGACTCAGTGATATTCTGTATAATAATGCAATGGCAATCAGTGTAAATAATAATGCAAATAATTTGTACAACATAATAGAGTTTTATTGAACACAATTATGGACAGGTCATGAGTGAAACCAACTTACTCCAAGAGATAAGTCCTCCCTTCAGAAATGTTTCATGATGTGATTGGTCACTTTGCTTTCTTCTGATGGTCCAGACGAATGCGCTGTTAGTGCACAATGCAGCCCATCTGCACAATTACTAATAGAAAGATTAGCACAATTACAAGCTCCAAACTGATAACAAGCCCTGGGACTTTAAACCTTTAACGAATGCTCAATTCAGTGCATGGGCCGCCATTAACAACTTTTTTTTTTTTTTTTTTTAAGATGAATACTGGGCTGGCAGAGCAGCATGCAGCTGCGTTCCCATCCTAGAATTCCATGATGTACCAGGACCATCACCAGTCCTTAAGTGACAGGTTCATCATGACAGCCCTGGCACATCATGGGTCAATAAGAGATTAAACATGGATGTGGGGATTTATTTCATTCAGTCAGTACCCAGTAATGTCCCGTTGTGTGTGAGATTTTCCGAAAAAAAAAGTTATAAGGGTTTTTAATTCGTAATGGTGTATTGTTCCGCTGATGGCCAGCAATGGTGTATTACTTTGTTGGTGCATGTAAAATAGTGTATTGTCCTGTTGGTTGTGTCAAGGTATATTGCTCTCCTGGTAGTATGTGATAGTGTATTGCCCTTCTGGTCTTATGTAATGCCAGATATGTTTTTAAAATATTGCCAGATCAGAAAGGTGTGTGTAAACAGGGGAGTGTGTGATTGTGTTAGGCTATGTTCACAAGGGAGACTGTTCAGTAGCAGCAAATGTTATGGATATTACCACAGTGCATGGATCTCTAGCATACAAGGGATTAAATCAGCTTTAATTGGCTTTTACCATGATTGGGATATCTTTGCTTATTATTCTGATTAACTCATTCTACACTGCAAAGAAAGGAGTGTGGGGTGGCGGATAAATACACATGGTGGTAATAAACTTGGGAGCCCATCTAAAAAGATCTGATGCCCTAGTTTCTGCAAGTGCCGAATTTTTGGACAGCATTCCCATTTTCCATATATATATATATATATATATATATATATATATACAGACCTGCACTCCTCTATATGCTGTGAATAATGTGTGCCCTGTAATGGGCATATATAACAATCTGAGTGAAATAAGTGAGAATTTAGTCCCACAAATACATAAATATATTACACAATAGGGTTTTTTGGGGCATCAGTTTAAAAAAATAGAACATTTTTGGTGATATTATTCCTTTAACCAATGCATGCCAAATATGCGGTCTATGGATAGGATGTAAAGTGTGCAGCTCACAGGCCAGCAGTGTAAGTACTTCCATAGAGAGAAACATTGAAGTGCACTGCAACCCAGGATCAGGGGGTTAAAATATAATATAGCTGGGCATGATTTAAGGTATTAGAGTGGTTTATTAAAACATTTCATAAATAATAAAAAAAAGCTGCAAGCTTTTGTTACAATGCGTGAGTTAATAAGGTATCATAAAACATGCAGAATATGGAGCTATAAAATATGCAGAATAATCTGTAAGCAGATATTATGACAAATGGGCAGGATGATAAATATGAGGCAGTCTATCTGCATTACTCTCAGTTCTCTGACTGACCACTGCTCAGTACCGCAGGTTTCAGCCACTCGACCTGACTGGAGTGGAGCTACCCACTGGTCACCGATGTGCTACCAGTAGCTCGTGAGCTACTTGTTGGAGACCCGGATATATATACAGAGGTGAAGAAGTGCACTGGAGACCTCCAATGATCAAAGGGAATTTGGGGAAATTTAATTTCACCCCATAATGTTGTTGGTTTACTCCTACATTCCTTCACTTTTCTTTTGAAAATAAAGTCCTAAGAGCATACAGAGGCTGCAGGATAGGCTGATGATGTCATAACATGACTCTAGATTGTGCAACTACAAGGAAAGATGATGTCAGCAAGCAACTCTGGATTATGCTGCTGCAGGATAGACTGATAATATTCAACTCAATTTCCTCTGCATGAAAAGGGAAAAAGTGCTAGAAAGTTACACAAAGTATTGTGTTACAGTGTGTTGGATACCTCTTTGGTGCTCAGATAGTTAACCCTTTGAATGCCAGAGATTTACTCAATGCACTGCAAAGCAATGTTTTGGGTACCCATGTGGCACTCAAAGGTTTAAGATATTTGTCTTTATTGGTACATGTATGAGGGGAGTTTGTTATCCAATTTTTGCAAACATAATGGAGTATGAATGGTTCAAGCTGTAGATTATTGTTTTATATGAATCCTATGTGACATTATCTACCAACTTAATTTCAGTTAGATGAGACAGCTGTGAAGGATTTGATGGTTATTGCTACTCACCACAATGTATTTGACTTAATCAGGTGAAATATTTATCCTGATTTCCCACATATCACAGTGTAGCATACAATACAGACTTTTTATGCGCAAACCAATGAATTCATAACAAAGACTCTGGCTAATAAAATCTGAAAGTTCCAGGACTGTAGGATAGAGTGAAAAGCTCTGTTGCTTTCCTTGGGGATTTTCAGTATCTTCTATTTAAAAGAACTGCTTAAATGAGCTTTGTAATTCCACATTTTAGTTACGTCTCTCTCACTGCACTCTTCAGGCCGCTAATGGGGCAGATAGGTGGTCAGGAAATCTGTAAGAGACATGAGGGTGAGCAATGTAGCCATTTGACTGATAGAGATATAACTAAAGAATTGCTGTGCAATGTACTGAAGACATTTCTAATAACATCAAGTTAAACTATGAGCAGTAAGTCAATTCATAAAGTGCACTATAATAGTTTTACAATATCCAGCTGATAACTTAATCTACTGCCAAACTAGAGTTAACTGTCTCTTGTTACAGAAAAATCTGCAATGGCATGAGTAGAAACTCGGACAGCTTTTGTATCAAAAAATATATAGTGCGTCCATTAATATCAATGGACTTCAACATCAGGGAACCAATACATAAATCCTGTTAGATTCACAGATCAAAATGTGCCTGTTTCTGTGTTTCTTTCTGAATATGTCCATACCTCCCAACATTTCAAATAGCCATAGAGGGACACTTTTGTTTTAGGGGGTGTTGCTGGAGACATAGCTGGTGGGCAGGGTATTATCGAGAAATTTTAGGTTATTTCTTGACCTACTATTCAGTTGCGTAACTGAATAAAAGACCAAATTATTTTATTTACACAGAATAATTTATAAACACAAATAAACACAAATACTGAAGTTTAAACAAACATTAATGTGAATTTTGTTGCTGTATATCAGTGTGATACACTTATATACACACCACACCACACAGACTGATCGCTCAACAAGAGGGACAACAGTGTGGGAAAGAGGGACAGAGTGATTTGGGTCTCAAAGAGGGACACCTATCAGGTATGTATGTCTTAGCTACATGTGTAAAAAGTGCTTTACAAGTAACATCACATAAATCCTTTAGTTCAGAGTCAGTTCCCAGTGTCCACTCCTTTTGACCTTATTCAAGTCACTTTATATCTCTGTGTGCCCCAGGCACCTAAAGTTGTTGTAAGTTCTATGGGACAATTGCTCACTGTATCTGAAATAATTAAGTGTACAGTGTTGCATGCAAATTGTTAGAGCTGCATAAGCATAAATATATATTATTGCTCTGCAATATGTTGTGTACTCCACTGGCACTTAAAGGGTTAAAAAAACAGACGTTGAAAACAAATGAATGATTGCTGTTCATAATATATGGGATAGTTTCTTGTCAGAAACCTGTGTCAAGGAACCTTTGGCACATGATATCTGACACAATATTAAGTCATTGAGACATTTGTCTGCCTGTCACTGAATCAAATTAAATACACTTTCTAATCAAGTTTTTTTTTCTCTTGCATGGCAATAAATCAATAGGATGCACAGTCTTAAGTTTTGCTGCTATGATATGTCTAGGCCTTAGATTTCCCCATACTTCCAAACCTGGTTACATTCATTTGATAGGAAGAAACAATTGTAGAGATGTGTTGGGAAATGTTAGTGCTTGTGTGTGTCTAGCTATTTGAGATCTGAAGCACACAGTAATGAATTGCTCAGGTACTTCCAGTTTTATGTACGCAGGCTTGTGTATGTCATAATAAAAAAAAACTGATGACTCTCAGCTCACACGCACAAGGTGAAATTTCCCATTAGGCAGAGTACACGACCACCTTGAAGGGAGCCACAGCTTTGCCATCCATACCCACATTATGTTTGCAGGTGTGGCCAGAATGATCTCAATGTCCCTGGTTTATGGTAACCAATTTACTATATTCACCTTTACAGGCTTTTATCTAACCCCTTGGATAATAGATAAGTTTTCAATGCATTGTGAAGCCATACATTAGAGACCTTTCTAGCATCTAAAGGGTTAAGAGCTTTATTTGTGCTTTTATGTTTAAGGGTAAGAGTATTTTCTGTTCCTGGCAACAATAGGTGGGGCTGGGGGCAGAAAAATGTGGGGAGTGGGGATGTGGCAATAGGAGAGACTAGGGGGGCCTTGGGTGGCTTTTCCTTGGAGTGCCTGAGATGTAAATAGAGCCCTGAATAAATACATCCACGAGTCACATTAACCCCCTTGGCATCCGCGGTCCTGGGAAGTAACCTTCCTTTAAGAAGCGCTTTGAAGATTTCGACATGCCGGCACACATGACCTATGACGCATACCGGCACACCGCACTGGGGACTGAGAGAGACCGCTCCAGTCTTGGAGCAGTCAATCTCACTCCCCGTTTTTACTTACAGCGCTCCCGGAGGTGCGCTGTAAGTAAAATGTGCGTGACGTGCTATGACCATCACCAGTCCTTAACGCAAAAACCGCGTGACGGTCATAGCACGACACACAGTCGTTAAGGGGTTAAAAATGTTACAATATGCTGCATACATCTGCAAAACTGCACAGTAATGCTGCTCTGTGCAGTCAAATGATTTTTGCTCCAGTTGTAACATTTAAAAACCCTTGTTACAATATTGTACTGTGTCTAGATCAGAGACAGTCCTTTCAAGCACCACATAAGCTATCCATTATTTTATTGGTATCAACATTTTGATGCTGCAACAAAAGACACAGGAAAATAAACAAGAAAAATAATTAAAATGGAGGTCACCGGCATTTTGACTGTTTGGTTATTTACGTTCTGCCGTGACAGGATAACGAGAAGAATGTGCTTGAAATTCTGCTGTGCTTTCAAAAATGTCCATGCAATTTGAGAACCTGCATAACAAAGCAAACTAGCCAAGAATAATTACTCATAAACAGTTATTGTAGAATAAAGTTGGGTGTTTGCATGCTGTATAATATAGAAGAGAAAGGAAGACATTTAGTAATTGACTTTTTAAAAAATATTCTTGGGCATAAAAGGGTAGTAGCAGCTCCTATTAATAACTCTCAACTACTTTACTATGGCCAGAAAATCCTAATGATTCCTATTTACTATTCCTTGGGGGTTATGTATTAAGGCATGATAATGATTTTTATCACCTCTTTATCACACCTTAGTGCATAACCCACAAGGAATAATAAATAGGGATGACTTCTCCAATAATAACACTTCTCCAGCTCCTATGTTATTCTATAGAGCCTATGCACTAAGATTTCTTCAGCTTTGGAGATCTGCATAGGCTCTATAGAATAACATAGGATATCACTGGAGAAGTCATCTCTGCTTTATCACCTCTGTAACACACCTTAGTGCATACCCCCCCCCACACACCCCATTTCAAGAGATAACATCTTCATTCACTCCTGGATGTCATGTCCACGGAGTTGTATAAGACAGTTACTAAAAGGACTGCAATCTACAAATTCCACCCACTGTATATGATAATCTTAGCCCTTTAAGGACCAGATGAGTGTGCAGCAATGCAACCTCTTTGTGCTTAAATGTGTAATTAAGTAATTTCAATTTGTAAAAAAAAAAAAAATGTTAGTGTTGGTCATGTCTGCCTCCATGGACAGGGCATACAAGACAGATTGATGATAAGATCTCTTGAAACAAGGAGCAAAGAAATATTCAGAGGGCCATTAGGAAGCCATTAGTTTGTTACCTCTTTAGCTAAGCTGATGTCACCTATACCCTTCCAGGCACTTTCCTCTAAATGGGAAGACAATAAGGAATGCTACTGTCATTTATTTAACCCCATAGTGACCGGCCACGCGGACATGGCCGGCACTTAACATCCACCGATCTTTTTTCCCCCATTACCTTCAACAACTTCCTGGATGTACATGTACGTCCTCTGTCACTAAGTGACAGATTCTGCGGGACGTACATTGTCAGGATGAGGTTAAAATTTCAGACAGCCTCAATATTTAGAGAACAAACTGGGATGAAGGAGGCACATTGTATTGATATGGGATGTGCAGAAGATGGCATTTCTTCCTTGTGGGGATTTTCTCAAAAAGAGGCTATATTTCCACAAAAAGAAGGAAATGCAACTGAATCATTTTGCATTAACATGCCATGTTCTGACATTACCACTCTGCATTTCAGTGTTCTAGAGATGAAGTCATGACATATGCAGACGTCATCATGCATACAGACATACATCCTTGCACACACTATCACACAGACCCACCTACTCAAGATTGGTTGGCGGAAAGGGGGCTTTCCATGGAACTTCCTGTGAGAGAAGGAAGGCCCAGTTCTCCTGACACAGAATACCCTACACATCGCTAGTAGTTATGCACTGGGTATTACACATATACAACTGGCCTTATGCGCAAAAAGTAAAATGGGGTAATTCTGGGGCAACTATAGGGAGGTAATAAAAAAAAATCACAAAAATATAATTCATTGAAATGGAACTTTTAACCACATGAATGCTAGAGAGTTAAAGTCCTCTTTAGCATTAAATTGGGCTAAAACGCCAATTTAAAACAATGGAATATGGGAGTGTTTTTTATTTCTTCCCTGTGATGCAGTTGGTTTGATCCAGAATTGCTCCTCTTTCCCTTTGTGCTTAAAACCTATAAGGGCACATTTTCAGAACAAAGCTGAACTATTCTGGAAAAACTGCTCCATATCAATCAAAGATAACTGGGCATGATAAATATTACCCATGTTATCTTAGTTTTAATGTATTTATTTATTTGTCATAATTATTGATATATATTGAAGATTCGCAAATCCTATGGATAACAACAACAAATACTATATGAAGGGTAATAACCACTAAATAAGCTGGTGAGATGGCTCAGCTGGTTAATGCACCAGCTGTAGAATCTGTTCAACCCACAAAGTTGCAGGTTCTGGTCATGGCAAGGTTAGCTCAGTATTTCACCCCTATGAGACAGATAACATGGACATACTTGAAAATGAAAACTAATCTGCATATACTCTTCCTGGTAATGCTTTAACAAAAAAATATTGTGGTGCACTCTGAGACTCCGATAGTAAAATAGATGCAATAAGGCAAAAAAAAAAAAAAAAAAAAAAAAAAGACTTATAAATAAGGCATTCAACCCAAGATAATTCAATAGAAAAACAACATAGCTTTATTTAGACAAAAAATAAGCAGCATGACTCTCTATGTAAAAACAAAGTATTCTGAGGGAGACTAGTATGGCCATGTAGTCAATAATGAGAGCCAGCAAAAATAATAGATGATCCAGTAAATAAGTTACCATGTGATTTAAAGCTGGTTAAACACAATAATAATACCTTCCACTGGTATATGCAATAAGCGATAAAAGAAATACAATAGTATGTGTAATAGCCTATATAATAATTTGCTTGGATGTTTTTCAGAAGCCGTCATGCACAGCAAAAACTGCCCGAACGCACAGAATGCCGGGAGTTCTGTGCTGGGAGCATTCTGTGCTTTCAGGCAGTCTCTACAGTGCATGACTGCGTCGGTGGCAGGATGCAGAGAAGGACCGGCCTCTTAACATCACCCAGACCTTGGCCCGTGTACACTGCCTTTTACACTAGTCTCCAAATAAAGTGCATAGTTTAACAAAGTGACCAAAAGAATGATCACACACAAATATCTTAAGTGCAAAATAATGCAATAAATGTATAATAAAAACCATACTTTTCGAAAAAAAGCCAAGTCAGAACTGAAGGAGCAAGTAGTGGGAAATGACACAAACACAGTCTCCTCCCTGCATGGCGCACTTATATCATTCCTTCAATACGTCAGTATTAGCTGAAAATATCAAACTTACTCTACATTTCTAAAGAAAATATCAGGGACAACACTTTAAATGTTGTTTTTATCAGGGAAAAACTCTTTAAATGTTGTTTTTATTTCTAAAGAAAAGAAGCTGTGGCTTTGCCTTTTATGTAAGATGTTAATAGTAGCATATGCTTGGTCAATGTTCTCTTTTTTTCAGCTGATGTTATATGAAAGCTCTTTGCCAGATGGGGAGAATTGACAGTTCTCTGTTTATCTGACAAATGATGGTGAGATATCTGTTGTAATTAAGTGAGAGTTCTGTGTCCTTGGGAGCTTATGATAAGTGAGAGCTCAGTTTCTGTCACTTGATGGTAAGTGAAAGCTCTATGTTTGTGGTAGCTAGCAAGACTAGTAAGCAAGGCTTTGACATCTGACAATAATTGAATCTCTAGTATTCAATGGAACCTGAGAGGTCTGTCCATCAGGTAGTTTATGGTAAATGAGGGCTCACTCTGGTGACAGTGAGAACTCTTTGTCTCTGGTAGTTGATAAATATGATTGCTTTCTCTACTAGTTGAAGGTAATTGTGAGCTCTGTGAGAGAAATACTGCAGAAAACTAACTGTACCATAGGGGACAAGTGAAATGAATAGGTAAAACAAACCCTCATGCATTTGTATTCTAAAAATCTGAAAATGATGTTCGCCATTAATGTATTCATAAAATCACATTACAGATAAAAATGTATAAAATAATTTGGGTTGGAGATTACCAAGTGTGCAGTGTTTAATAGGAAACAGTGAGTAGGATGTTAGCAGTTCCAGGAGAATGCATTACAATAGAAAAAGATTCATTAGTTGTCAAAGTCATTCTGGATTCTGTTGGAAGTGAATGTACACACAGTCAGTAACCAGAGAACACTAAAGCTAATCTCTCTCTCATTTATTCACACTTTCCTGATGGCCGGAACAGGACACACCTCCACAAACACTGGGATGGATATCCTGTTCTAAATCTTGAAGTACAGCCCTAAATAACTCATCGTAAAAATAACTGTTTTATAAAATAGAGCATCCAGTAGTTCTCTGCATTAAACCCATATGCTTAGAGAAAATTTTAGAGAACAAAATCTAGATCAGGGGTAGACATCCTGTTTATCTCTTGCTGTTACTGGACTACAACTCACCATCCTCAGATGAGTATTATCTAGTTAAGGATGATGAAAGCTAAATTCCCACAACAGCTATAAAATGGCAGATTGACCACCACTGTGCTGTATACAAATGACTCATGTCCTTCAAAAAGCTACTTGCATAAATCTAAGATTCTCATTGCTTTGAAATTCATTGAAAATTTGGGGCAGAAGTAGATGGTGGAAGAGGTGCCCCTCTTTTAGTAGCTCAGTCTGTGGTGTGTATGTAAGTGTATCACATTGCTCCACAGCAATTAAACAAACATTAATTTATTTATTTCTTTTAAAGCGGATCTATCATGCCAATAGATGCCCTCACCTAATCATTTATTCCATGAATAGAAGAGAGGAAATATGGTTAAAAAGTTTTAAAGTGTCTGCGTCATTACAAAACCTACTTAAGTTTTATCCCAACAGGAAGAGGGAGAGCATAGCCATGTTGTTGAAGTGTGTCATGAATGGCTGTGCTGTCCCTCTCTGTGTGTCACTCACATTCTCAAAGACTTCCCCTTCTTGCTGTTTTTGTTTTTCTAACCTGGCGTGCGCTCAGGTTGAAGGTGGGATTACAAGACATGGGGGAGTTACATTTACATTGAAACTGTGCGGTATAGGTTGTACCACATGGGGCTTCCAAGCAACATCAGCAGGTAAAACTTTTAATTAATATTTCTCTCTTAATACAAAGATTTAAATGGAAAGAACAAAAACAGGAATGGGGTGAAAGTTCCACTTTAACTTCTGTGTATGTGTTTGTAAACATATCTGTATTTAAATTTCTTTTGTCTATTCAGTAACACAACGTGGTGGCAATATGTCATCAAGTAACCAAACCTGCTGTACCCCTAGTCCTGCCCCCAGCAACACCAATTAAAATAAAAGTGCCCCTCTTTTGCCATTTGATCTTCTTGGCAGCTGCATTCTCTGCTTCACTCTTCCTTATGATAACAAGGAGGAAGCATGAGGCAGAGAACTCTGGCAAAGGCAATCTTTTCATACGTTGCCTTTGTCATACACCTCTACCGGCACATGTGATGGCTATGGACCCTATGTATAGTGTTCATTAAACCCACATAGTAACTTACTTATTTCAAGCTGTCCAAGTTAGATCCTTAATAGACAATTACAGGCCAGGATATAAGGATTTCCCTGATTAAGCATATGTAAGCTAATCAATGGCTCATCCATTTTGATACCATTGTTGTAATGTATGATAAATAGTGAAATGTATTAAATGGGGTGAAAAGCTACTAGAATATTAAGGAAAAATAAAATTTACAGTGTGAGAACACCGTAATATACATATACAAAAGGAGGAAGCAAGTGCACAAAATGAAAAATGCAAAAGGGGAATGAGGAGACCCTCCTCAAATATCTGAATTAAAAAGAAACAACCAGAAAACATGCTACTTCATACATAATTCTTAAATGTGAACATCATGTATAGCATACATTAATGCCCACATATTTACTACACTATTTCAAGTTGAAGTTTTAATTGCATAATTTGACCAAAGTATGTTTACGTTTTCCTGCCACACCAAGGCATCTCATTTTAGGCAAGTCCCACCATGTACATCCACAGAAATGTTTCCATGGGGGTGGGGTGGTGTCAAAGTCATAATTTGACACCAAGGCCAACCCACACAGCCCCTATGTTTATGTGAAGTGTCCCCGCTCCAGATGCCCTTGAGTGCCGTCTAAAACATTTTACCTTGTCAAATGGCTTACATACTGCTTTATATTAAAAGCTGTATCTAATAGATTACACTGACCTGCCTTTCGTGAGAAACATCTGCACTGAGTAGGCAGGGACCTCAAAACCTGGAAAGTATACACCTTCTTGAAACACAGTGCATTTTTAAAAACATACAACATAGCATTCAGGGGTGTGAATGACTGCAGGGAGTGCAGAGGGTTCAGTTGCACTGGGAGCCAGCATTCAAGGGAGCGCCATCTACTCCAGAGTACAATATGTTTAATTTATACCACTGTAGAAATGTTTTTGCTTGCACCAGGGCTCTCCAGTGACTAGTTACATGACTGATTTTTATTGTAATTACTTTTTACCATTGATGTTATTCTGTTACAACTTTGTTACGAGTAAAGAAATATAAAAGACTCAATACATCTTGAAAAGTTGTATCTTTTTATATAGCTTGACTTATTCTTCATTATTCAGTACAGCTAGAAATGTTCAGTAGTCTATAACTAGCAAAACTATCCAGCAGACAAGTAAAAATGATGCTGGTTTCTAGATTTAACATTGGGGAAATAATAGCTTTTCAGCTTCTGACAAGCAAAATATATGTTTGGGCTAAACAAGCAACAAAGCCTTATGTATATTTTAGAGCACAACTTCCTCTGGCTCAATCAAGCCCTTAGCCCTTTGAGTGCCAGAGGGATATGGAACGCATTGCAAAGCAATACGTTCCGTACCCCTCTGGCACTCAAAGGGTTAACACCACCTCTGTAGCAGACATAAAGAAATGGGAGAATGTTACTCTGCTCACAGAATTGCATTCCACTGAAATGCCCATAGAGTGTCATACTGCCCGCCCCGTTGGGCACATGGAGCAAAGTTGCCATTTTGTGGCATAAAAAAAAACGTACACATAAGCTTAGGCAAGGACAGTGCACAGTTGTGTGTAAGATTACTTTTGCGTGGAATTCTCTTTGTACATTCACCTCAGTATATTTTGTTGGCTGCAAAGTGAATCTAATGAGAGGTTTCATACAATAGTTGCAGCCCATGATCTACAGGACACTCAGGGCAGCTATAGATACTGTCAGTGTAGTTGGGAGCAAGGTTGCCCATGTATAATTATTTCTAAATTGTTTTGGAGCTGAAAGCAGGGGGATGGCATCCTAATGACAGCAATTAACAATCAGAGGGGTGAGCAACGCACTCATAGGGTCATAAGTATTAGCAAAGATCAAATAGAGTTCATTTCATGCTAAAATAAATAATTTCAATCCTCCCCCATAATCGAAAATAAATAAGACTGACCCACCCATCTAAAGTGATTTGACCTTCCTCAATAAAGTATTTAATATTTAACCTCTGCTTCTTAAATTATAGCAGAATTCACTTAGGTGTTCCCTTAAAAAATTGTTTTTCTTGCAAACCTGTACTGGCTTCTTGCCAATTCCCAGGTCTGTTAGATTCATCTGAAAGTCTACAGACCTACAGTGTGATAACATCATCATACAGAGCAAAGCACACTACTGAACTGTCATATTGGATCGAAGAGACGTAAGCAATGGTCAGAGCAGCTGGAGCACGTTTGCAGAGACACTTCCAGCTTAAGGGGACATCTCAGACATATCTAACTAATCTACTTACGTAGTGCATTTCAATATTTATTTTCAGATTTTGAGGACCAGAGTGATATGCAATTCATTGCTTCACAAAGTAGTTTGCATACCTCTTGTCCTCAAAAGGTTAATGTGTGCATATGACAGAGTTTTGCATGTTACTGTGCATTTGCAAGTGTGTTTGTTGAGTATGTGTACGAGTGTGCATGTGAGTGGGTGTCAGTGCATAAGTGAGAGTGTGAATGAGTGAGAATGTACGTGTGTGCGTGTGTGAAAGTGTGCATATGTGATTGTTAGCATGTGAATGTGTGAGTGTTTGTGTCTGTGTGCATGAGTCCTCGTGTGTGTGTGCGCACATGTATGAGTGTGTGTGGGAGTGTGCATCTATCTTTGAGTGTGTGAGTGAGTTGATGTGTGTGTGTGCAGTAATGTGTGTTAGTGTGTGTGTTTTAAGTGTTACTGTGCAAACTAATTTGGGAGTGTGCATGTTTATGGAAGTGCATGTGAATGTATGAGTGGGCATGTGAATGTGTACTCATGTGTGCAGTTATGCATGAGGGAGTGTGCAAGTACGTATGACTGTGCGAGTGTGCATGTGAGTGTGTGGGCCCATGGGTAATAGCAACAGCACCTGTCTTGGTGTAAACATTAATCTTTATTTAAAAAGCAGTCGCATCATATTGGCATTGGTTAATTAAATGTAGGGTTGGTAGGATGGGATTTGGTAAAAATGTCCCCTCAGAAGAGAAAAAAATCTAAAAAAACCAGCATTTCCCACCTTCCCCTGGAATTCCATTGAAAAATTTTGTTTTTCTTCTTTTTTTTCCACTTTTTTCATTGCATTGAAATCAATGAAAATATTCTGGAGTTTCCCCTATGTATTCCTGCCATGTTACAGTATGAAATTGGTTTACTGCATGTTATTAGTCTGTGCTTGGCAGACAGAGAAAAAGGAGCTGAAATTTTGTTGCTAGCTATAGATACACTGGGAAAGAGAGAGTGGGGTTGGCAACATGATCTGATAATGGTGCTTTTGTGCGTTGCACACCATTAATGCATGTGCTACTGCTTGAGGATTCCTCCTCCACATCAGCATCAGCAGTCCTCCAACTCTAAAAGTATTACCGACTGTCCAGATTTTTCACCCCACTTCAATCTGGCTTTCTTCCAAATCACTCAACAGTCACTATCCTTCTAAAAGTATCCAATGATATCCAGAGTAGCATGGAAAATATTGAACTTACTGGAGCCATTTTCCTTGATTTTGCAAAGGCTTTTTATACCATAGACCATAATATTCTGATAAGTAATCTCAAAATCGTAGCATCAGGTTGTTGTTCTCTAAACTGGTTCTGTTCATATTTATCAGACAGAACACAACATGTGTTTATTGCTGTCAATATTTCCTTTCTGCTCAAAGTAACAAGTGGCGTTCCTCAAGTCTCCTTTATTGTCCCTCTTCTTTTTTCTTCATTTTTAAAAGATCTGCCCATGGTTTGCAAAGCATCTTCTGTACACATGTATGCAGATGACACTATAATCTCACTAAAAATCCAAATGTATCACAAATTTGAGGAAGTATTGTACAATAATTTATCTGAAGTTAAAATCTGATTATCTAAAAACAAAATGTTTGTAAACACTGACAAAATGGTTGCAATGATAATTGGTTCAAAGCATAAACTACTTAAACTCTACAATACCCATTTTACCAATAAAGTCTAACCGTAACTTGGCCCCGGTTGACTCCTACAAATATCTTGGTATATGGCATGACCCCAACACCCCAACCTCACTTTTGGTCTTCATACTGATACATAGGTGTCTTGTTCATAAAAATAAATCCTACTAAGTCCCCTGATAAGAAAACATATTCAACAGATGCTAATGCTGGCGATGTAGTGTATGCTTCTGCACTACAAATCCATCTTGGTAAACTCGACATTTGATTACACTAACCATCGTTGTGATATGTTTAAAGAACTGAAGTGACTAACACTTGAATCTATATGTACTCTTTAACTGTCTTGCCTAGTTTATAACCACTTTTCTACAAACCTACCAGATAACCTGAGCAGTATGCAAACTATAACCTCTGCTCCACTGCTAACAACTCACTGAATAGCCCATAGTACAAGAAATAAGCCAGTCCATTTGCCTTCTCATACAGAGGACCAGAAGCCTGAAACAACCTACCAGAAAAAAATCTGATCTTCTCCCAGTCTAAAACCCCCAAAAATAACTGCTTCTTTGTATCTGAAAACAGTATGTAGCTGTATATAATTGTTTATATTGTTTCTCTATTGTAAATTCAAACTGTAACAGCTATCTAGAGCATAACTGAAAACATGAGAAATCTCAGTGTATTCTCTCTGGTAAAACAGGTCCTAAATAAATAAACTCCCCTTGTTTATTTCTGTTCAGTGCCTGGGTATACACACTGCACAGTGCAGCAGACAACTGCAGTAACATAGATTACAACAAATAATTAAAAAAAAACTATAGCTCTGTAAGTCCTCTCTCTGCTTTCTTCGTGCTAAGTACTAAACTGCATTGCATAGCACTGTGGGGAATTTTGGTTTTTATAGTATTGGGGCAGGAAGTCTTGCAGCCATAGAAATTATAGGAGCAAAATTGCAACATACAAAAGAAGTTCATTGTCAGCAGTGAAAAAGTGAAAAACGTATGTATTTTTTGTTTGTGGGAATTTTCATACAAAAAGCAGGAAATTGTGTATTTCCCCACATAGTATACAGTTTTTACCGTTCCCTACTCATGGGGTCATACCCAAGGTATAAGAATGTAAAGAATGAGATAGTGAGACTGAATTTCTGTAACAGACACTGACGTGGCATCTCCATAAGCCAATATCCACTTGACTTATTAATGAATATAAATAAACCACAAGGAAAGAGCTGCATTTATGCAGTCCTGGATGGACAGTGTGTCTGCAATATCAAGAACACATGGAGTTGTTGGTGACAATTTCCATTTAACAGCTATTTTAAGACATGCAGTGCTTTGATGTCAAGGTCAATCTATTTTGGAGGCAAATATAGTTTTTGATACCTTTATTGGCTAACTAAGCAGATTTAGAATGCAAGCTTTCAAGACCTAAGGTCTCTTCCTCAGGCATGTTATACAGATAAATATGAAAACATCTCTCTTAAATACAAGTACAGATTGCATTGTTTAGAATGGAAATCAGACAAGAGTACTCAATCCAGATCCAAATGCTTTGATCAGTCAATGGTAAATTGCACTCTTCCTCTGAGGCTTTAGAGGTATTTACGATGCTCTTGAATCTGTTGGAAAGGTCAATCCATTAAGTGATAATGTGACAAGAATTCTTTGTCCTTATTCAAAACATAACAAATAGTATTAAATTCTAACATTAATTTTACCTCCCATACTTTTCTGTCCCTCTGAGTGTGGAACAGTCCCATCAATAAAGTTAACTTAATGTCCCTGACGTGCCCATTTTGACAAAAATGTTCTCACACAGGTGTCTCTGTCTTTTTGTTGCTAACACTGGAGTCAATATTTGCAGTGTTGACCCTTCTTTTTCAACACCTCTGCAATCCTCCCTGGCATGCTGTCAATTAACTTCTGGACCACATCCTGACTGATGGCAGCCCATTTTTGCATAATCAATGCTTGGAGTTTGTCATAATTTATGGGTTTTTGTTTGTCCACCTGCCTCTTGAGGATTGACCACAAGTTCTCAGTGGGATTAAGGTCTGGGGAGTTTCCTGGCCATGGACCCAAAATTTTGATGTTTTGTTCCCCGAGTCACTTAGTTATCACTTATGGCAAGGTGCTCCATCATTCTGGAAAAGGCATTGTTCATCACCAAACTGTTCTTGGATGGTTGGGAGAAGTTGCTCTTGAAGGATGTTTTGGTACCATTCTTTATTCATGGCTGTGTTCTTAGGCAAGAAGCAACCCCACACATGAATGATCTCAGGATGCTTTACTGTTGGCATGGCTGTAACGGTTTGTTTGACACACAGACACAGTAGGTTTGGATAAAACACAGGTTTATTGAACAGTTGTAATAACAATAACCTTCACGGGTCCAGTAATATATCAGCAATATAGTACAGACGCAGGACAGGTTACAATGAAGTATGCCCACACGGGACCAGTATATACATGTAATACAGCATACAATATACTGACACAGGTCAGGTGTGTGATACTCAAGTTAGACAGCACTGAATGGGTTACTATTAGGCCGGGAGGACTGACAGGCCCTAATAACGTGAGGCCCTTTAAGAAGCTCAGTGTCACGGTTTGTTATGACTCTCAGACACAGAGTTAAGATAAAACACAACTTTATTGAAAAGTTTAATGGATACCCATGTGGGTAGCATACACATATAACATTTAATGTCAACACATAGTAGCAAGAGTAGTGGTATACGGAATGTAACACGGGCTCTACTGGCCTTGCCAATACCGGGTAAGGCAACCTTAGATGACACAGATGGAAAAGGTTCTACCGGCCTTACCAATATACCGGGCAAGGCAGCCCTAGACTAGTAACAGAGAAAAGAAGGCTCTACCGGCCTTGCCAATATACCGGGCAAGGCAGCCTGGAGACTGGTACAACAAATAGTAATAGGCTCTAACGGTCCTGCCAATATACCTGGCAAGGCAGCCTGGAGACTGGTACAACAAATAGAAATAGGCTCTACCGGCCCTGCCAATATACCGGGCAAGGCAGCCTGGAGACTGGTACAACGATTAGTTATAGGCTCTACTGGCCTTGCCAATACCAGGTAAGGCAACCTTAAGTTGGTACAATGTGGAATAGGTTCTACCGGCCTTACCAATACCGGGCAAGGCAGCCTGGACTGGAACACAATCTCTACCGGTACTGAGGAATACGCAGCAAGCAACCAGTTAATACGTGGAGCAAACCAGTACCCGCATACTGGAGGAACAACAAGACTCCTGGTGCTGTCTAGGACTGAACAGCAATCAGTTATGCATGGAGCGAACCAGTACCCACGTACTGGAGGGACAAAGACTCTCCCGGAGCTGTCAAGGACTGAACAGCAACCGGCTATGCATGGAGCGAATTAGTACCCGCGTACTGGAGGAGGAAACTCTACCTGTGCAACAGCAGCCGGTTGTATGTGGAGCGAACCAGTACCCGTGTACTGGAGAAACCTCGAACACCACCGGTGCTGTCAGATGATAGTAAGCAGCCAGTTATACATGGAGCGAACCAGTACCTGCGTACTGGAGAAACCTAGAACTCTACCGGTGCAATAGCAGCCGGTTATATGTGGAGCGAACCAGTACCCGCATACTGGAGATACCCAATCACCACCGGTGCTGACAGATGATAACGAGCAACCGGTTATACATGGAGCGAACCAGTACCCGCATACTGGAGAAACCTCGAACACCACCGGTGCTGTCAGATGATAGTAAGCAGCCGGTTATGCATGGAGCGAACCAGTACCCGCGTACTGGAGAAACCTAGAACTCTACCGGTGCAACAGCAGCCGGTTGTATGTGGAGCGAACCAGTACCCGCGTACTGGAGAGTGGAACACAAGTGAATGAAAATGTTGCCAAGGCAACTGGAGGAGAGGATCCCACTGCAGGCGATCCAGGAGCAGGAACACAGCCGTTGAAGGACAGGAAACAGATCTGCAGGCAGTCAACCAGATCAGGAACGGCAGCAAGATACAGCAGCAGAGACCAGGGAAGCTGGTGAACAGGAACTCAGGTGATCACTGACGAGCAGGAACAGAGAAATGGCCCAGGAAGCTCAGGAATCCAATGCAAGTGCAGGTAGCATAGAGACAAAACGAAAGGGCAACCAAAGAGTGCCCAAGCTCAGTTTAAATAGGCAACACAGGGCGGGCTGAAGTCAGGCAGCCAATGGAGAGCCCCCTACAGGTAACTGACAAGGAAATGCAGCAATCACGGGCACTGTGATACTCAGTCTTGAAGAGAGAGCACAATCTCGAGTAATGCCTAAGCAGTAACAGGACCAGAGCAAATTGTGGACTGCCGTAGCAGTAACGGAGACTAGAGCAACTTGTGGACTGCAGTAGCAGTAACGGAGACCAGAGCAACTTGTGGACTGCCGTAGCAGATTCGGAGGCCAGGCAACTTGTGGACTGCCGTAGCAGTACGGAGTCCAGGCAACTTGTAGACTGCCATAGCAGTACGGAGATCAGGCAACTTGTGAACTTCTGTAGCAGTACGGAGACCAGGCAACTTGTTGACTGCTGTAGCAGTAACAGAGACTAGAGCGACTTGCCCGTAGAGGCACCCAACCGGGGACTGCACGGATGCAAGGAACACACAGCAATGTCGCCTGGGCAACCTGATGCAACAGAGACTAGACTGCAGAGAGTGACTGTCCGGAGACAGTGAGGATCCTATCACAACCCCAACCAGAGGCTGGATAAGACGTAACAGGAGGGACATGAAACCACAGTGGCCCAGCCAGGCCGGGTCGGTACACAAAGCAGGAACGTCCGCCAGTCCGAGTCTGTACACAGAGCAGGAACGTCACCTGGGCCAGGTCGGTACACAGAGCAGGAATGTCAGTCAATCCGAGTCGGTACACAGGACAGGAACGAGATGCAGAATAGTCAGGCAGTCCGGGTCGGTACACAGAGATCACACGAAATACAGGAACAACAGCTGGTATGGAAACACCACGAAAGGGCACCGGATAAGTGACAAGGCCCAGTATTTAAGGACAAATACTGGGCGGGGACAAGTCACTTCAACCAATGAGCGAGATCAATAGAAGAAACTGACAGAATGTCGCCCGCATAGCACGGGCACCGTGATAATGACACAGAACTGATGGTAGCGCTCACCTTGTCTTCTCTGGATAATCCTTTTTCCAGATGCCCCAAACAATCGGTAAGGGATTCATCAGAGAAAATGACTTCACCCCAGTCCTCAGCAGTCCAATCCCTGTACCTTTTGCAGAATATCAGTCTGTCCCTGATGTTTTTCCTGGAGAGAAGTGGCTTGTTTGCTGCCCTTCTTGACACCAGGCCATCCTCCAAAAGGCTTTACCTCACTGTGCGTGCAGATGCACTCACACCTGCCTGCTGCCATTCCTTAGCAAGCTCTGCACTGGTGGTGCCCCGATCCCGCAGCAGAATCAACTTTAGGAGATGGTCCTAGCACTTGCTGGATTTTCTTGGGCGCCATGACGCATTCTTCACAACAATTGAATCTCTCTCCTTGAAGTTCTTGATGATCCGATAAATGATTGATTTAGGTGCAAACTTACTAGCAGCAATGTCCTTGCCTGTGAAGCTGTCATGCCCCTCTAGCCCTTACCTCTGAGCCCCAGCCATCCACCTCTTCTGTGGGCCTCCTGGATACTGCAAGCCGCGGCCTAAAGTAGCGGCGTCTACCCGCCTAAAGTTAAAGGAGCTCCCAGAGAAGACATCCAGAGACCAACAGTTAGTGTTGTACACCTGTAGGGGGGAGATAGAGCCTGACCCTCTCATCAGCTGCCCACCAATAAAGTGTCTCCAAAGCAGCAGTGAGACAGGTGCTGTAGTGACACTCCCCTCTGGTGGCCAATCCAGTTAGAGATTTGTCCAGCAGACCTGCAGCTCTATAAAAAAAAACACTCATGCTGTGTCCACTTTGCTCCAGTGTCCCATAGCTTTGGTTCCTGCGTGCTCTAAGTCTCTAATTCTCAGTGACTCTTTGCTTGCCTTGCTGCAGACCCTTTGCTTGATTATCCGTTACCTGACCTTTGGCCTACCTTCTGGACTACCCTGCCTATCTGTTTCCTGACCTTTGCCTGTACTATGGATTTTGCCTGATTGCTGCCTGCCCTGACCTTTTGGACTGTTCCTGACTTCTCTCCTGTGTAACCCTTGCATTCCCGTACTGCCATTCCTACCAAGGTGCTCTACCTGTCTACTTCTGTGGACCACCTTGCAAGGGTGTCTGGCAAGAGATAGCATTCCCTGCTCCTACGCTGCAACCAACCAATCCTGACAGAAGCCCTTTTTGTGCAAAGCAATGATGACAGCACATATTTCCTTGCAGGTAACCATGGTTAATGAGGAAGAACAATGATTTCAAGTGCCACCATCCTTTTTAAGCTTCCGGTCAAAGCAATGCATTGTGTACCCCTCTGGCACTCAAAGGGTTAAAGCTCTCACTGAAGAAAAAAAAACAAAACAAGTAAAGATGAGAAATTCAGGACTAAACTTTTATGAAGTAATTCTTTACTGCCCTATATTAATTTTATTAAAATTAAAGGGTTAGTAATGTCCAACAAAAAAAGTTTTTTGCATTTAGAAGAGCATAAAAAGCTGAGCTATGGTTTAAGAGATACAGGCTTTTAAAGTTCGATGTTTACTACTGACAACTGTAAAGCTGTCAGCTGGAGATCCGTGTAGGTCAACACGGAGGTTCTGCAGCAGAACTGCAATCTCGTTACTTAGTATGGGAGCGAATAGTAGGATGGAGAAGAAGTCTTTCCAATGGCCGAGGCACTCGATCTAGTGGGGAATCTCCCAACAATGAGAAAATAAAGTGACGAACCTGAAAATAGATCCAAAACTGATCCGCAGGAAGATTGTGCTCAGACACCAGGGATTTGAGTGGAAGCATCTTCCCTTCATTTATGATGTCCCCTATTTTATCCAATCCACAATCCCTCCAAACTTGGAGTGAGGAAAGATGAAGACCTGGGGGGAAGGCAAGCTTTCCTGTAAAGGTGGGGTCAGAAAAAATGGGTAGGGAAGCAAGCAAAACCAGGAATTAAGTCTCAACCAGAAGGTAAGAAGATGTCCCAAAATGATATGTTGTCTACAATGGTCCGGGAAAGCTCCAGGGTCCATCCAAAATATCTTACCCAGATCTGTCCCAGGAGCAAAAAGCTGGCAGCAACTAGAGCAACTCTTCAGAGGAACATGGGAGAGATCGATCAGATTGAGTAGACTGGAGACTTGATAGTACATGATGACTTCTGAGACTCCTATGCCACCATTTTTGTTAGAGAGGCAAAGACGTGCTAAGGGTAGTCGAGGCTTTTTGAATTTCCATATGAAATTGACTATCACTCTTTGAAGTCATTAAGATAACCAAGTGGGATACTGAGAGGGAGAGAGTTGAAAACATATAATATCTTTGGTAGAATAATCATTTTGGATAAGTTTATTCTTCTAGTCCAAGAAAGAAAGATCATATTCCAATGCTCAGTGTCAGCTTGTAAAGTTTTAAATAAGGTGGACTGATATTTGTCTTAATCATATCTTTAAAGGAGGGAGAAAGAGCAATACCTAGATAATGAATATTCTTATGAGGCCTTCGGAAGGAATAGGCGCTTTGGAGGGCAGAAACTGACTTTGGGTCCAGATTAAGATTAAGAATTTCTGATTTCTCAAAATTAACTGTAAAGTTGGATAAATAACTGTAGTGTTGGGGAATCAGAAGAAGGTTCTTCAGAGAGTCTATCAGTTTGGACAAGAAGAAGAGGACATCACCACCCGCAAAGCATGCCAGTTTCTTGGAGGACCTAGCAGGTGGTATGCCCTAAAAGCTTCCACCATCTCGGGAAATTTTAATTTCAGAGAGCCAGAGCTGTCCCTAATTTTAGGGATGAAATGTTGTGAGTGTTTCGCTTTGACCAATCTCACCACTTCCTTACATTTAACATTGGAAGAGGCATACCACCCTAGAGGATACTCCGAGGAAAGAAGCGAAGGGTACGTGGTTAGCCAAATGTGTTTCTTGAAGAAATAGGAAGTTAGCACACATTCTCTTTGCTTCACGTGTAAGCAAGGATCTTTTTTCAGGGATGTTTAGACCCTGCACATTTAGGGTAAGGAATGAAAGAGAGGCCATAATCCATCTGTCGTCAAAACAGCTATGAATTGCACAGAAGAGTAATAGGTTCCGGTACCATAGTTGCAGTCACACACAAGTGAAAATTAAAACCAGAGGGAAGAAAGAAAGAAAAAAAAAAGAAGGAAGAGGGGGAGTGGGGTGAGGAAAGGGGAGAGGAGAGAGGGGGAAAAGGAAAGTAAGGAAAGAGATCAGAGAGGAAGAAAAAGGAAATGAAAGCACGAAAACTGAAAACAGAACAACAGGTATCTAGAGCAGAAGATAATATATACTGGCAGACCAGAGTCTGCAGTGACAGCAAACCGCAGGTTATCTGTGAGACAAGGAGGGGAGCGTGTAGCATGAGTAAAGAGTCAGGTAATTTAAATATCATGCTGGGCAGGGCCACAATGCTCCAGCTCGGGGTATACTATAATTGAGAGGGGGAAACCTCCCAGAAAAGTGATAAGAAGGAGAAGTGGAGAAATTGAGGACATAGAACAGCTAAGAGACAAAAGAAGCAGAGGAGTGATAATTGTCACGAGGGACACTTGGGAGAAGTGAGGCAGAGAGAAATCAACCCACTATTTTGGAATATAGGGTCTCAAGCCAACTCGATAAATGTATGGTTTAGATAGAGAGAGAAAAAACCTCTGATGTCAGCAGGTTAGTACACTCACCATCAGAGAGTAAATAGGGGCAGGAAGCGTGGGACTTGGTTATGATAGGAGAGAAAGCAAACCTAATGTAGCACTGGGACAGCACCCCAGTACACCATCTGTATCTAAAAATAAGAGATTATCGGTAATGTGTGATTTGTGACATCAATGATCTGCAAAGAACAAGCGCCAGTTGCAGATTCAAGAGTCACCGGGGCCAGTCCAAGACAAGTGGGGAAGTGGCACGGTGAGTCACTCACCAAAAATACGTAGTAGGCACCAGCAGCACCTGAATTACACAGACAAAACACGAAGGCTATTAATAACATAAGAAATGTCAAAATAACAATCTGTAAGGAGCAGGCATCCATGGTGGGTCCCAAGTCATCTGGGCCGGTCCAATACAACAACTAGCAGAGGAGCGGCACCGAGTCATCAACCATAGATACGGTGCAGACATTCGCATAAAAACAAGTAAAACTCAAAAATATGCCAAGTATTCAAGTCTAATATCTCACTGGGGCAGTACCCCACCACAGCATCTGTAGCAATGCACAGAAGGTTACTGGAAATCTGCGATATGCTAGAGTAATAATCTACAAAGAGCAAGTGTCAGTGGTAGGTCCAATAGTCACCGGGTCCAGTCCAAGACAACGGAGCCAGGAAGCGGCGCCAGTGAGCCACCCACCGGCAGTATTCTCACTATACAGACAAATAGAAAGGCTAGTAATAACATAATAAACATTAAAATAACAATCTGCAATGAGCAGGCATTAATAGCAGGTCACCAGGGGCCAGTCCAACACAGCAACCAGCTGAGGAGCGGCACCAGTGAGTGGTTACTCTTTTCTAGTGATGCCAGGGCAGTAGTGACTGTTTTCATTGTGCTATTGTTGTGCTGACTTCTTTTGAGGACTTTTTTGGGGGAGTAATTGTACCAGCTTTGACTGCTGATTCAGAGAGAGTGGAATATCTAGCGAACATGCCTAGATTTATAATTTATCAAATCATAAGAACAAATACATGCATTATTTAAATGCTGGGTCTTGTCTGGAGAGAGAAAAAGATAAAGTGTTGTTAGATCTCAGGGAATAGTTTGGAACTTCATTTCCTTCCATGGATTTATACGCTTTCATGTTATTAATTTGACATTATTTGCCCTCATTTTCATCACTAGAGACATTCATTCTAAATACGGAGAGTACTGGCTATATAATCTTTTGATGAAGGCTATGGTTATTAGCTGAAACATTTACTGTAATTTAAAATATATTACAGTTAATTAGCTGTAACATTTAGTATCATTCAAAACAGATCACAGTTAAAGGGCAATTACTCTATTTTATTACATACTCTCCTGCAGGAATAGACTTAAGGCTATATGTGGAAGGACAAAAGCTGTGCAATTCTGAGCAAGCAAACTGCACCACAGGGTCTCCAATACATTGAATATTTTTGTTTAATTCTGGTGCACTTAATTTGCCTCAGAATTGCTACACTTTTTTCATATAGCTCTTAGTGTATAGCAATAGACAGTTCAAAATTGGCTTCTTTCAGCTGGCCATATGAAGTTCTTGAAAAAGTTTTATGATATCCGCTCAGCTCATAGTCAAAGTAGATGCCAACTAGTAACTTTGTAAAGTTTAGAATTTATTCATGTGCAGCCTATAAAAGCATCAGGAGACACAAAAGGTTCAGCTCTGACATGTTTGATGTGCTAGTTTGCTTAATCATATGTATTCTAGGATTATTTCAGGTACTACATATTATCATGGTAGTAGTTTCCCACACAGGGGAGCATGCTATGTATCCCGTGAGTGGTGCGTTTTCTTAAACGGCTTAAATTAATGCCAATCATTGTGGAAAGGTATGTTTATTTTTATGGATGTGAATATTTTTATTTATCCTTTCAGCTTGGAGACAGAAAACTAAACCTGTGGCTGGTAGGAGGTACTGGAATTCACAAGTGAAATCCAAGCTTGAAGTAACTTTCTCCTGATGGCAATGCATCTCTTAGAACCAGTCATACCAGTTAGAACTTACCTAGCCCTGTTGCTGCTTATGGGAGACTGCACATGTGACCTCTCCCTCTTAAAAGTCCCCAGCGTTGGACTTTAGTTTTTCTGAATAACCCGATAGCTTGTTTGATGGGCTGGTTCTTATCTCAGGAGCTACTCAATGACATATTTTAACTTCTCTTGTGCCATAGCAGAGGACAATTGTCCATATTCATAGCCATCTTTCTCCTCCCACAAGGGCAGTCTAACCCCAAACGACCCACAGACAATATCTACTGAATAAGAAAACAAAGAAAAAAAAAACACAGAAATACCTTTTAATCTCCATGGGCCTCAGCAATGAGGTGCAGCTGTTATTTCTAGGTGCAGAGAACGAAGTATCCACCTCTTGAGTACCCCCTAATCACTTAGGGACACAGAAAGATATATGATTATGACTGAGAATTAGTAAAGCATAAGTGGCTTGTTATTTGGGATAATTTACACTCACATGTGTTCATCATTCTTGACAAACAGATATCATACTGTTTTTTTGTTTTGTGTTGTTGTTTTCTTTGGGGGGCGGGGCAGCTGAGGAGTGTGGCACATAGGTTGCCTTGCCAAAGGATGCCCACTCTGAAAATCTGAGTTTGGCTGGTGTAGGGATCCATGTCTCTGCCATCCATTTTCTCAACTCTCTAGATTATTTTATTCAGATAACAATGTTACATTGAAACAATGTATTTAAATAACACTGCTTTAATAGAGCAACTGCTGTTTTGAATAAACAGAAGAAAGAGGGAGAGGAAAGGGTGAAATAAGAAAGGGGAGGGAAGAGGAGTATACCAGGAGCCAATTCCCATATATTATTATGGAACTTTTTGTTTGAGTAGTACACTGGAGACCTCTCTAGAATTCAAATGGTTTAACCCTTTGAGTGCAAGAGAGGTATGCTACACATTGCTCTACAATGCTTTGCATACCCCTCTGGCAGTCAAAAGGTTAAATCGCCGTAGCTCCATATGGTTCAGTTAGAATACTAGAGAATTTCTCCTCTTTTATTTAGTACATCAGCCTCAATGTTGTTTTTGCATACATTGTTGGTGTATATTGTGTTTGCTTTTGGGTAGATAGGGATTGTAATACGTCTGTTCTCAGATAACTACTCCAATGACTGTCCCAAGGGTATGCAGGCATGGTATTAATTTTTACCCCTGCTGCCTGTTGTCTGCTGCAGTGTGTCTGTAATCAATAGTTTATTAGTCAAAAGAAAGTCTTCCTGTGCTCTCTGCATTGATTTGCTGTCCATAGGCTTTGCAACAGCAGCTGCTGCTTTTCTGCAGGAGTAACAGCTCAGCCAGTAAGATACACACTGAGAATGACAGGCTGGGAGGGGAGAGAAGGCACAAAAGCTGACTTGATGAGAGTAATTAGATTCAGGGTGTCCAGCCCGGACAGTCCATAACACATGCTTTCCTTTAATCTAGACAACCTCCCTTCGGCTACATTTTCTGCATTGTCTATCATTTCACTTCATCTCTGAAATATAAGCATTTCTTTTTCACATCATTTTCTATAGTCAAAGCTTTATCCAAATCAATTTTCTTTAATATATTTCAACATTTCCCTTGTCACAAAAGTAGAGCAAAACTGAGATGTTTATGTAATAATTAGTTTTTACAACCTGTGCCCAACTTCCATCCATGATCTGCTGGATACTGACATAGATAGTTATTAATGCCAACCACGAATCCTGAACAATTACAAAGGCCTGATGAAGAGACTTAAGTGGTCTTGAAAGCTTGCACTGTAAAGCTACTCAGCCAGTAAAGTTATCCCTTTACTCTACCTGTCTCCTGCAAAGTCCTGTGATACACTAGTCTCTTAAACCTATTCTGAACAATTACAAGTTCTGTGGCTCACCGGTCTCTTACACCAATTCTGAACAATTACAAGTCCCGTGTCACACCAGTCTTAAACCAATTCTGAACAATTACAAGTCCGGTCTCTTAAACCAATTCCGAACAATTACAAGTCCTGTGACACAGCAGTCTCTTAAACCAGTTCTGAACAATTACAAGTCCTGTGGCTCACCAGTCTCATACACCAATTCTGAAAATTACAAGTCACGTGACACACCAGTCTCAAACCAACTCTGAACAATTACAAGTCCCGTGACACACCAGTCTCAAACCAATTCTGAACAATTACAAGTCCAGTCTCTTAAACCAATTCTGAACAATTACAAGTCCCGTGACACAGCAGTCTCTTAAACCAGTTCTGAACAATTACAAGTCCTGTGGCTCACCAGTCTCATACACCAATTCTGAACAATTACAAGTCACGTGACACACCAGTCTCAAACCAACTCTGAACAATTACAAGTCCCGTGACACACCAGTCTCAAACCAATTCTGAACAATTACAAGTCCGGTCTCTTAAACCAATTCCGAACAATTACAAGTCCCGTGACACAGCAGTCTCTTAAACCAGTTCTGAACAATTACAAGTCCTGTGGTTCACCAGTCTCTTAACATGATATTGTAATGGTACAATGTCATATAATAAAGGGATAGTAATGTCAACAGATAAAATAATATATGATCATTATCATTTTATATAATGTACTGTACTGCTTTCAATGTCCTTATCTTTGCATTCACCTTGTAATTTGAGTTGAAAGTTTCCCTCTCCCACCCCTTTTTGCTACATAACTGAGAGTTCCCTCGGATCTGAAATCCAGTTGCTTGACCAGATGGACAACAATAAGGGGACATAGGGGAGCAATATTGTTTTTCTGTACAATCAGTCTGGACCAGCTTTCACATCTGTGGGAACAATGAGTAATGTAGTGAAAAGAGGTGGATGGGGGAAACTTTCAACTCACGAGGAAAATACAATTACAAGGACACTGGAAATGGTACAGTGCATTATATAAAATTATAATGCACAATCGAATATTACTTCATTTGTTGACATTAATATCCCTTTAACTTGGCTAGTTTATACTTTCATTTATTGTTCATCTTATTTAACTCTTGGATTCCAGCATGGTACACAGTGAACTCCTAGTGACCCTTCTAGCTTTCAGCCTTGTTTTGTGTAGACTGTTTCTTGGGGATGGGGGTTTTGAGGGAACATATTGATGTTCAAGTTAAACCTTTGAGTGCCAGAGAGGTGAGCAACACATTGATCTGCAATATGTGCTCATCTCTCCGGCACTCAAAGGGTTAAAGCATTTTGAAATAAAGATATGTTTAGTTATGGAGGAGAAAAAAGTGAATTATTGTGATTAGGTCCAGATAAAATGTAGCCTAGGTAAGGTTACCCATAATCATATGAGAGTAAGTGCTTTGAGCCACTTAGACAAACAGCAGGAACAAAGGGTTATAATGGGTTCTTCTGCTCAAATTATCTGCCAACCACCAACATTCATGGACATTGTTGAAGCAATTATTTGAGGTTATTGGTCAATCTACACTTAGAACTTGTGGAGGTGGATGTGGTTTAATTTAACACTGGTTATTTATCACTGCAGGCTTATTAGGATTTATGTGTAAATGTTAGATGAAGTTTGTATGTGTTTCTCCATTGTCCCTTAACCCTTTCCGTAACCCTCTGGCACTCAAAGGGTTAAAAGCATTTATTTTTGTATGTTATAGGCTAAAGTTATCCTCTCTTTGACAGACAAAAGTGGGTGGGGCTGTGGGTGGAATGACAGGGGTGTCTGGCTATAGGCAGGTCTAAGGACACCTAGGTTAACCTTGGATTTTCATCCTGCTCTGGTTATAATTCTTGAAAAAAGCATATTGCTCTGCTTATTCATGCACTAAAATGCTGATACAGATAACACAAAGACAGTGAAATGGTTCAGTATCCTGTTCCTAATATTTCTTGTCCTGGATCTTTAGAGTAGGCTGAAGAGAAGAGAGGGCTCCAAGATACAACATAATTTTTATGTAGATGTTGATATTGATTCAACATAAAACTGTCCCTATCCTCCCTTCCTGCTTCCATACCATTAAAGGCTTTACAAAGAAAGCAAAAAATGAGCAGTTCTGAAGCATACCAAGTTACATCATAGGGGACAGATAAAAATTCCCAGAATTCCCTTTGATTTAAAGGGGATGTATCACCTTATAACATTTTTTTACCATAGCTTTTGTTAATAATGTAGTAATGGGAAAGCTATTCTTTTAAAAATATAAGTATTTTAAAAGATATTGCTTGTTGATTCTTCGCAAACCTCTTCCTGACTGCCTAATCTCCCACCTCCCTCCCAGCTGCCCCAGGGAGTGCTTTCACACTTCACTTCGGTGTGCGGTGAATGGCTTCTATTCTTATATCAAGCTCCGGTTAGCATTATGCACTATCAAAGCCATTCACAGCACACTGAAGGGAATCTTGAACGCGCTCCCTGGGGAAGCTGGGAGGGAGGTGGGAGGATTAGAAGAGCTGTGCTGTGCACATTATGCTTAAGTGCACAGCACAGAACATATAATATCTTTGAAAGTATTTACATAAAAAAGCTTTCCTATTACTACATTATTAACAAAAGCTATGGTAAAAAAATGTTATAAGGTGATACATCCCCTTTAAATGGGGCTTTTAACCTCTTGAATGCTAGCGAGGTCCTAAATAAATTGCCTTGTAATGCCTCTCTATCATTCAAAGGGGTTAAAATCATGTATGGTGCAGTTGGTAAGCTCAATATTTTTCTTTTGATACAATGCCCTACATTTAGAATAGGGAATAGTATATCTTATACTGTCTTTCACAAATGTTATAGGTTAATAGCAACGACTCTTACTAAAACCGTGTTCCCCTGTAACTTAACACTTACTGACCAATATCGAAATGCAACGTTCTGTGCTTTTCTGAGTTGAAAAAAATTGGTAAACATTTCCCCAATATTTATGCATTTATTTATGTATTTGTTTATTTTATAATTATGCATTTGTTCATATGTAAGCTGGTGGACGAAGTGGTGTATTTAACCCTTTGAGTGCCAGAGGGGTATGCAGCACATTGCAGAGCCTCTCTCGCATTCAAAGGGTTAAATGAATAAACTGGCACTATAAAAGTGCAATACAAACAATGTGTTGCTTTTACTTTCTTAATGTATAGGGGCAGTTCTTAAAAAAATATATTTACGTTACGTCAGTGTTTATAAAGAAAGATGCAAAGTGCAAGAACTCATCTGAGCGGCGACGCCATAACTCCGGATTATTAATTAGACTTTTTGGGCTGGATTCAGGAAGCAAAAGATGAGGAATTCCCCCAAATCTTGTTAATTTAAATGTGTCTTTTAACCCCTTGTATGCTAGAAAGGTTTTTTTCTTATGTATTAAGAAACGGGTACAATTCTGGAGTAAACTAACAACATTACAGAGAATAAAACATTTACCAAATTCCAACTGATTCAAATGGGATATTTAAACCCTTGAATTAGAAGCCTCATTTAAATAAATGTAAATGTGCATTCATCCTCTATGGTGCAGTTGGCTTGCACCAGTATCTTTAGAGCATCAGCCTCAAGTTGCACCTCTATACAAAAGTACTGCTTAAAGGGATAGTAATACTTAAAATGTAAAAAAATAAATGTTGTAGGGTTTCTCCCCATGAGTAAAACAAGGGTTCTCCCACTGCAGAGATATTTTATTAAAAAATTATAACAGCCCAAACTTGAATTTTTTAGGTGCAATATCACAGCGGCCTGAAATTTTACAGTGGCGCTGTTGCTACACCATCCTTTGGACTGCTCTGGTCTGTAGACCATAACTCTCCATAGGATAATGTAGCAACAGCTCCACTGTAAATTTTCAGGCCACTGTAATATTTCACCTAAAAAATTCAAGTTTAAGCTGTTATCATTTTTTAATAAAATATCTCTCAGCAGTGGAAGTACCCTTGTTTTACTCAGGGGGATAAACCCTACAGCATATATTTTTTTACATTTTAAGCATTACTGTCCCTTTAAAGGGATAGTAATGTTAGCAATAAAGTAGATCGCCGATTCTTCTTTATAGTAAATGTAACACATTGCCCTATTTTCTGCAACCAAATTTTCTGTAGTTTAAAATATATTAAACATAGAAAGATCCCTCTCCTGCCCCTCCAAGGCACATCATGCTGCATCTCTGTCTGGTCCGGACAGATGCAATGAGGGACAAACTTCAGTAAACAAAGGAAAATCCTACTTTCCTTGACTAAGATTTTACTTATACTTACTCACTGAAGTTTGTCCCTCGCCACATCCGTCCAATCCCGGGACTAGATTGCAGATTCAGTGGGAGGCAGTCAGAATGGGCGGGAGGGGGATCTTTCTACATTTAACCCCTTAACGACCGGCCGTGCACGCACAGAACATTTTTTTTTTGGCCATTCGATTCCGGACTCCCCGAACAGAGTGCAGCCACGCAGGGACCCAGAATTCCATGACGTACATGTACTTCCTTTGCCCTTTAGGAACATCCACTCGTGACGTACATGTACATCATGGGTCGTTAAGGGGTTAATAACTTTGGAAGTACAGAAAAGTAAGTTGCTAAAAAAAAGAGCAATGTGTTACATTTACTATAAAGAAGACTTGGGGATCTACTTTATTGCTAGCATTACTATCCCTTTGAAACAAGTGTACTCAAACCACTGGGATATATTTAAAAGTAATAATTATCACAAAGTGCTGAAGCTGTTACTATCATCTTCTATGGAGAACTGTAGACAGTGACTCACTTGTCACATAGAATGCAAAAGAATAACTGTTAGAACATTGGGGGTTTTATGTCCTAAGGTGTGATAAAGAGTTGATAAAGAGCTGATAACTTTTCCAGTGTTATAAATGCTCCAAGTCCTATATTACTCTATTGGACCTATGAGCTAAGATCTCTCAAACGGAACCAGTCTTAGTGCATTGGTTCCATAGAATAACATAGGAACTGGAAAGTTTATCACACTGGAGAAGTCATCTCCACATTATCACACCTTAGTGTATCTCCCCCAGGTGATCTGCCTGCATTTCAGATGTTAACAGACACATCAGTCTGAATAGTAATAATCTTTGAAAGGAGCAAATCCCAGTAAGAGCAATCTTGTTTTACTCAGCAGGAAAAGCTACACAATATTTTTTTCTTCCATAAAATAGTTTTACTCTTTTAAAGTATCATGAACTATAAACAACCTTTTTAATTTCAAGACCAACTCAGCAATCAATATTTTGTGCTAAATTAATGAATAATCTTGTTCATTTATCTTTTCTTTTGCAGATGTCTCTGTTAGCTTGCTTTCTGTCATTGTCACGTTTTGTGGAATTGTTTTACTGGGGGTCTCGCTCTTTGTTTCCTGGAAGTTGTGTTGGATTCCATGGAGGGACAAGGGGTCATCCCAGACGCAGCGCAAAGATCATGGACATCATGGCCACCTCCACCATTCCCACTATGGGGACTTGCTGGTGGATCGTGTGGAGCTTGGACCTGAGATGCCTGAACGCTCCTATTTAGATATGGACTCTTACCCAGAAGCCAACATTAAAATAAGTCAGACATCTCCTGACATACCTGTTGAGGGTCAAGGTGCACCCAAGGAATCCCAGATCCCTTACGCACAGTCACACCAGCAAGTGGCAAACATAACCCCAACTACCAGGTAAAGCTCATATTCTTTCTACCACATTGTATATTAACTAAAACAGAATTCTAGCACCTCATACTAAGCTTCATGTACACAATGAATGCAGAACAAAAGTAAACAGGCTGTACCACAGGAGACAAATAAATTGTGTTTAATTTAAATGAGAACTTTATCCCCTTGAATTGTTAACCTAATAACATCTTTTATAGTTAAAAAAGTGGAAAAGACATGAATCCATGAAGTTCAGCCTTTGCCATATTACCCTTGTTTTTGTTGATTCAGAGGAAGGGAAAACATGAAGCAATTATGCACCAAGTGGGTAAACAATATTCCTTTCTGACTTCAAAATGCAGTGGAATATCTCCCAGAATCTACATCCTATCTGTATTGAGACAACTATTGTAATTATACATACTTTTGTGACCTACAAATATATCCACTTATTTTTTCACATTATCTACATTATGTACCAAAACAACCTACTGAGGCAAGGAAGTCTATGTCTGTTCTGCTCTCATTGTAAAAAAAACAAACACGCATTTGTTTAAGTTGAAAGTGCCTTTCCTCAAGTCATAAAAGATGCCATCTTGTTTTGTTTTTTTCTCATCTCTTTGAGTAAGAGTTCGCCATAGAGTGTCTTGTATTGTCCTTGAACATACTTGCAAATAATATTCCTATTACTCAAAGATGCCTATTCTCTTACCTGAGAAACTTAGTGTGGCTACTGTTTTTTAATCTAAAATCTGCTAATCCCTCTAGAATTTTTGTTGCATGTATCTGTGTTTTTTCAAGTTCTATAATGTCTTTTGTAAGAAAATGTGCCTAAAACTGTACTCCATATTCTATATGAGTTCTTACTAAGGATTAATAAAGACGTAGAACTTTATTCCCATATTGATCAGTGATACATATGACCCTTCTGAATTGAATATCTTGCTTTTTCTTCCCCATTAAGACACATTAGGTGTAATTTGTTCATCTTGTATTTATTACCAAATGGTAAAAGTTGATGGCTATATTTATACAAAAGCCCTTTGAATAAATTCAATCTTTCTTCTGTGTTTTATCATTGAAAATAACATTCCACTGAATGCCCATCCAACACTTCTTTTAGCATTGTAAAACTAGCATTTATGATGATGAATATTTTAGTTATGTCCCTAATTAAAGTGGAACTACCACCCAATAATAAGATAGCATCACATCATTGCCCATCTGGGGACTAGCTGCTCAGTAGAGCTAGTCGCCAGAATTCTTACCGGATTAAAGAGAAATCTCTATTCTTCATGGACTGACAGCAAGACGGAGCGTGGACATCTTGCCCTAGTGACGTCCAAGCGCCTGTGCTGTCAATCACAGCCGGGTCTAGGAGGCGTTGCTAGGAGCCATATGGTTTCGGCTGGGACTGACAGCGCAGGCTCGTGAACGTCACTAGGGCAAGATGTCTGCTCTCCGTCTTGCTGTCAGTCCATGAAGAATAGAGATTTCTCTTTAATCCGGTAAGAATTCTGGCGACTAGCGCTACTGATCAGCTAGTCCCCAAATGGGCAATGATGTGATGCTATCTTATTACTGGATGGTAGTTCCGCTTTAATATGTTACTCATAACAAATGTCATAGGATGCTATATAATGGTCAGTGTTACATAAATGTTCTCTCACCTGTAACTTGTATTCCATTTCATACTCATTTTAGACCACTAGGGCCAGTAAGGTCTCATTCCATGTTGGCTTCCCAACTATTTGGGGATTAAACTGTCATTAACCATAACTATGAAATATTTCTGTTTGTTTTGCTAGGAGACTGTTTTCTCCAGTTGATTTCAGGATAGTTAAAATAGTCCATTATTATTACATGTCCTTATCCTGAAACCTTTTCAGTTTGCAGTATCAATTGGACTTTGAACTCCCCAATACTATGTGGCTTGTAGCAAATACCTGTCAGTATTGTTTTACTATGTTTACACCATGTTCTCACTTCATTAACCCCTTAACGACCCTTGACGTACCAGGACCGTCAAGGGTAAATTTGCTTTAAGGACCAGTGACGGTCCTGGTACGTCAAGAGTTAAATGGTAGCAGCGCGCCGCCGTGCACGCTGCTACCATTCAATCCAGGCTGAGACTGAGCGGTCCAGTACCGGACCGTTCAGTCTCAACCTCTGTCGGTAGTGCCGGGTCATGTGATCGCTGAGTCAGCGATCACATGTACCGGCATTCTAAGTCTGTGAATGAGGCAGTGCTACTCACTGCCTCTAGTGTCTCCTCTTTGCTAATGCGTCCCTTACATCAAAGTAAGGGACAAAAAAGCAGAGAGGAGACACCTAGTGGAAATACAAAATACAGCAGCTGGGGGTGTTAACCCCTTCACTGCTGGTACAGGAGGATGGCTAAATGCAGGTCAATTTCTGACCTGCTAAATACACTTTTTTTTTTTTTAATAAAAACAACACACTTTTTTTTTACAAATAAAATATTTTATTAAAAAAAAAAAACAACATCTCAAGAAACAAAATTGGAAGTGTGACTGTTGTGGAGTCATGTAATACACTTACACATACCGCCAAATGTAATTAACAAAAAAGTGGGAAAATAGGGTGGGAAAAAGGGACATGGGGTTTTTCACCCAGGGGGGACAGTGACCACTTTAAACTGCACATTTTGTAGGTATGACTGACTAGTCATACCTTTCATGCAGTCTCCATAAATATTTAACCCTTTGCGCCCAACTGATCCCAAGAGAAAAAACAAAAATTATGTTTTTTTTACATTTTTTTTACCTTTTTCTTTAATTTTAATAAAGTAAATGGTGGGTTATCCATATAAGTGGGGTATCAAAGGAAAGCCCTATTTGTTTGTAAAAAAACAGTATATAATTTATGGGGGTGGAATAAAAGCCTAAGAGGGAAAACACTGTTGAACAAAGACATAGTCAAAAAGGTCAGAATTGCTCCGGTCCTTAAGTCAAATCCACCTCTGATTTTCCCGGTCCTTAAGGGGTTAATATATTTCCTTATACTATGTGATAAAGCTTGTTTTACCTAAAGGAATACCAGTCCTCATGAGTAGCATTCAACCAAGTTTCATTAATACCTAGAGGTTCATACTACTTTACTGCAAGCATTTATATGCCCCCCCATATTACCATCCAGGTTATGTACACCTGCAATGTAACATTGTATGTCATTCTTATTAGGTGCATTCTTTGAAATATTAGTTATTTGCTTTACTATGTGCGCTTCAAGGGAAGGTGTGCCTTTTTGCAGATGACACCAAGATTTGTGGCAGGTTTTAAATTAATATTGGGATAGGTCAAATGAGATTAGATCAGAAAATAGCAGAATGGACAGAAGTATAGCATTTAAAATGGAATGCATACAATATAATGCATACAGGAAACACAAAGGCAGAATATAGACTTAATGATGATCTCACAGAAACAGCAGAAGAAAGTGACTTGGGGGTAGTTATAGCTGATCATTTACATGTAGGCAAGTAATGCAGCAAAGCCATGTAGAAAAGCCAGCAGGCTTGTAGGATATATAGAAAGACATTAGCAGCAGAAACAGAGCCATCATTGTACCACTTTACAGTATGGTGTATTGCTCTTAGGATCACACCACCAGAAGGACATCAATATCATTTCGACTATTCAAAGAAGGCCATTAAAATGGTGCATGGACTAATAAATATATATATATATATATATATACATATATTATAATCAATTTTTCTCAATGAAAGAAATACTAGAACAGGACTGCATATTCTAAAATTTAAAAAATAAGAGAAAATGTAAGAAAATATGCTTTATGGAACTGGTGATAGATAAATGGAATAACCTCCCAGAAGATGTGATTGATTCTAAAACTGTAAACTAATTTAAGAATAAAATAAGTCTTGGGTAACGAAATAGAGAAATGGACAGACTAGATGGGCCAGTTGGTTTTTATCTGCTATTATCTGAGCTTGTTTCTGCCCCTTTTCTAATCCCAGTTCCTTTTCTACATTGCTATCCCATCGTGCATTGTTTCACCTTTCCTAGTTTCTTCCAACCCTCTAACTGTCCTGACCACTAACATAGAAGCTCCCCTCCACTAAGGTGCAATCCATCTCTCTACTATAGAAGCAAAAAGAGAGCTCAATACTCTATAAATCCAAACCCTTCCTATGCTCATCAAGTCTTCGGACATGCATTTAACTCCCAATTCTACAATGCTTTCCTGGCATAGCAGGTGGTGCTAGTAGTATTTCAATAAAATTCTGCCTTAGAGGTCCTCTGCTTAATCTTGAGACCTAACTCCATGAAATCACATTTAATGAACCTCTATCCCCCAATGACTTTGTCATTAGTACCAACGCACACCTTTACATCCAGGTCATGCCCAGCACCTCCAAACAATTTGTCTACGCAATCCAATTCATGCCAAACCTGAGCAGCTGGTGGACATGAAACTGTTTGATTGAAGCAATCCAGGAAACAGATTATCCTATCCGTGTTCCTAATTATAGAATACCCTACTACCACCATGTCTAGGTCTCATCATTTCTAGAGGGCTTGTTCTCCCAACTGTTAGATAAATCATCCTCTCCAGCAAGGACATTCCTTTACCAATACCTCCAACATCATCACTCAAAGTAGAAAATATGTTAGGATGAGTATACACAAGAGTGTCATCCCTATTCCTCCTCTCCTCGCTGTTATGTATAACTGTAGCTCATCTAGCTACCTGCTTCTCCATTGTAGAATCAGTACTCCAGTGCCTCCTAAGCCAGCTGCTTTGTTCTCAGCTATGAGAAAACCCCTTTCAAGATTGCCAGTGTCCCTCAGTGTTGCAACTTGCAGATACAATGGCAGATACAATGGATACATTTAAGAGCAGATTAGGGAACATTCAGGGTTATACTGTGTATAAGTAGGCAAATCAGGAAGGTTTGATAAAGACTGACTTATTTGTTAGCTGGAAAGATATATAATTCTCATGTCAATGGGTTATGAGGTAAAGGTTGAACTTAATGGACTTGTGTCTTTTTTCAACATAATTTACTGTTACTCTGTCTTACTTGAGCTTTCAAAGATGCTACTTGCTTACATCTACCACAGAGGTATGAACCCTGAAATGGTTGTTCCAGATGTTCAAATAATTGATTGTATGTGCGTTGAGTTAGATTAACAATCATACTAATGTATATTATTCCAGTTACTATGAAATGTGCCAAATACCTTTCTTACATACAAATGTTTAGCCCCATTTTAATCAAACAGAATATTGGGAATTCTCATCTGGTCCCTGTGGTATAGTTAGTTTGCTCCAGAATTTTTCTCTTCATATGGCCCAATATTGTCTATATTTTAGTTATATGGTAATTATTTCATAATTATACATGATTTAACATTTACATATATCCCCAATTAAGAATATATTTTGACCTTTATAATGCGTATTTAAAACCCTTGGATGCTAGAGATTTTTTTCATTGCAGGGTTCAGGGTCAGATTTGCCTCTCAGTTCTCCTACGCAAGGCTTGCTATGTGCCTCTAGCAACAACCATGATCAAACCAATATTTTCCACATGACCTCCCACTCTAGTCCCACCCATTGTTGGCTGGAACACCCTTAGCTTATAACTAAGAAGAAGGAAACGCACTTAAAGGGACACTAATGTCCCATAAAAAAGAATTCTTATTTTGTAGATGAAAAAAAAATATTTCCAGCAAATCCCATCTCTCAAACCACTATGGTTTGAGAGATATTCACATTGAAAGCTCCCCCCTCCCTCCCCTTCTCCTGACGTCAGTGCTATGCTGACAGCAGGAGGTCCTGGTCCAGGGACCAGCTGGCGGCTCTGCAGCAGAGCCGAAATTGCGTTATTTAAAAAGGATTGCTTCACTGGAAAGGTCTACAAAGTGTGCCTGGTTTGCAAACACACTTTGCAGACCATTCCAATGAAGTAATTATTTTTAAATAGAGTGATTTTGGCTCTGCTGAAGAGCCTCCTTGAGTCGGCCAACTTGAATCTCCTGCTGTCAGCTGTAAAGCTGGCATCAGGAAAAGGGGATGGAGGGGGGAACTTTCAATGAGAATATCTCTCAAACCATAGCGGTTTGAGAGATGGGATTTGCTGCAAATATTTTTTTTTTCTCTACAAAACAAGAATAATTTTTTATGGGACATTACTGTCCCATTAACCTCTTGGTTGTTAGAGATGTCACAAATACATTGATTCATAATTCAGTGGAGTCTTCTCTAGCATCTAAGGAGATACTTAACAGCTCGTAATGGTGTAAATAAATTAGACATCAAGAACTAGAAGATGGCGTCTGGAGCAGGGACACTGGACTTGTTCTGGCCATAGCCACAACTCTGAGTGTGGGTGTGGCTGACACAGATGAGTCACCCCTCAAAATATAGCTATCTAGGTAGTTGCCTACTTTGCCTTATGGGAAATCTAGCCTTGAGACCATGCATTAACCTTACAAGTGCTTTGATGCGCAAAGCATTGGACTGTTGGGGAATGATGGGAGTTATAGTCTTGCTGGAGCTGGAGGGCCTCAAATTGCCCCGCTGCTGTAGACCACTGCATTTTACAAACTGTATATCGTAATAACAGTTTTCCTTATTGAGTTACACATCCTATAAAGACCTTTGGCTCCACTTGCTGTTTTGTACTATTTAAAGTTAACCACATACATGAAATTAAATATACAACAGTATTATTACTTTACCTCAGGGACATTTTCAAAATCTCTTTTAATTTGAACCTTTTCATTGGCTTCAATTTCATAAAAGGCTAGATGTGATTCCATGCATGGATAATTATCTGTACATTGCCACTTCTTTTTAATTTAACAATAACACTGTTTATCTAGTGAAATGAATGTTTAACTTTTGTTGCACACTGTGTTTTCATAAAATATTTACTTGTTCAATAGAATAATATATATTGCATAATTATACTCATAAGTGTACTTATTGGAGATGTTAAGTTAGAATTATTACCATAAGATGCTGCTTGCTGATAGGCCTTATCCATGATATTATCTGAGTACCGATGCTATTAACCCTTTAAGGGTTATACTCCTCTGGTCCTTAAAAGAATCTTATTATGGACATTATTTATTGAAAATGTATTAGAGCAAAAACAGTGCTTTTCTTTTGTCACTTAACTCTCCATAGGCTGCAATAGCAATACAGTTATCAGAAATTAGAATGAGCACAAAATATATTTAATGCTATAGCGCACAAAAATGCATGTTTGCTCTGTAATAACTTTGAAAGAGGCATCCTCTATATGTCCTCATCAAGAACAATTTTTATTAAATATTTTTTCTTAATAAGTTTTACAGTCTGGTGTAAATGACCTATTGATAACACGAGAACTGTAAAAATTATTTGTTAATATGTTTAACCCTCTAAGTGCCACAGGGTACTCAGTGGGTTAAAAAATATCCTTAAAAACAAATTTTTCAAATCCGAGACATGTATTTATATAATTATTGTGATTTCTTAAAAATACAAAACTAAAGGAAATTTATTATGATTACTACTGATAAAGGGAAACTATGTAGAACTAAAAATGTAATGAAAGTTAAAATAATTTCTGTAAGAAAGAAGTGCAAAGACAATATGCTTCTACAGGTAATCTTATATAATTATTCGCTAGGATGTTTGACAGAAGCCGTCATGCGCATAACAGACTTCCAGCCCCGGGGCTGATACGGAATGGGGTGCTCCGAATTCACACCGGAATCCTCTCTGCACACCTTCCTGGGACCGATTGGACCCAGGAATGTGCGCAGAAAGGACTACGGTCTGAATTCGGAGCTCCCCGCTCTGTATCAGCCGTGGCACATTTGGGGAATCAGTACTGAGCATAACCTCAGCGCGGCCACTGATAGAGGATCTGGCCGCCAGCCGAGATTGCTTGGTAGCACTGTGTCCTGTGTACACTAGCTTTTCAGCTAGTAGTTTAATAAATTACACTCACAGGGGCTCATGTACTAATAAAGTGGTGCAATTTTATATCAAGAGCACCATCCTATATAATAATTCGCTAGGATGTTTGTCAGAAGCTGTCATGCGCAGTAGAGACTGTGCGCATTCAGGCAGTTTCTACTGCGAAAGACTGCATCACGTGGAGCAGTGAGGTAGCGGCCCGCTTAACCCTTTGAGTGCCAGAGGGGTGTCTCTCTGGCACTCAAAGGGTTAACATTACCCGGACCTTGGCCCATGTACAAAGGCTTTTACACTAGTAGGGAATAAATAAAAACTCCAATAATCCACATTGATTTAGATTAATCTTTTAACCTCTTGAAGTTGGAGACCTCTCTAACATTCAAGGGGTTAAACAGCCCATGTAATCAATGAGACTTTTTGTTTATTCCCTGTGTTTCAGTTCCATAGTTGCACCACTTGTCTTAGTATATAGAGATATATAAAAAGTATTGCATTTTCAGGATTCATTGACAAAACAAGCCCATAGAAAGCACCCTGCAGCCATCAAACTGTGTCAATGAGTTTAGTTTATTAAAATTATTACTTTTAGCAATGCCTGTTCATTGAGCTTCTTTCTTAATTAAACTATTTGTCTTTGAATAGAGGAGGCCCTTCAGATAAGCCTGCATGAATTATATGAATGCATCTTCATCATTGGTACCATCTAGATGCTCAGAGATGCTTTCATTAAACCTTTTGGGAACTCCTTCATACCATTCACTCTGTCTTCATTGCTTTAAATTATGTTGGGAAATGAGAAGAGTTGATGGGCCATATGTTTCTTTTCTGATGTCAAAAATCTATGTTTCTAGGTTTCTTTGTAGACACAGCAAATAATGTATTATTTATTAATTTAATTATTTATTTATTTAGTGACAACAGTTTCCACAGCATCGTACAATAGAATGGGGCTACAAAAAAGTTAATTACAATTAAACATTTCATGAGATATATGACATATGGCATAAAAATATGAGAAAAAAAGGACCTTACTCTTGTGCGCTTATAGTCTAGAAACAGTATTGGGGTGGTTTGCACAGGAGGTAAAGAGACTGCTTGGAGGAGGGTGATCTATATTACACTGTGACCATCCAATGGATAAGTGAGATGCTATACCATAGGTAATAGTGAGAGTTACAGAAGGCAAAACACATCTACAGGAGTATAACGGTTTTAAGGACACTCAGACTCGGGAGGTTATGTAAAACAGTTTTATTAATAAGACAAGAATAATGTGACCCACGTGGGTCCAGTAGGTACAAATGATACAACACTGCCGCAGGTCAGACTACAATAATATACAGTAACCCAGACGGGTCCTGTAGGTACAAATGTTACAATACTGACACAGGTCAGGCCACAATGATTTACAGTAACCCACACGGGTCCAGTAGGTACCAAAGGTACAATACTGACACAGGTCGGGTCAACAGTTAGTGTGAATCTGGAAGAGTAGAGACAACTGCTAGGCCAAGGGATGCCGGCAAGCCCTAGTAGTGCAGAGGTCAGCGGAGACTCTCCACGCAGAGAGTGAACCCAAAACAGTAAGCCACAATAGGGGTGGCTGAGAAGGAGGCCACTACTATCCCTAATAAGGGTAGTAAGGGAGAGACTAGGCAAGCGGAGACCAATGAAGGCTCAGGACAGGAGACCAGCGGACAGAGACCCTATACAGTCCAATCGGAGGCTCTGGACTTTTGGGTTCTGATGGCAACAACAGCGGAACTGCCCAAAATGTGTAGACACACGGTATTGCCAAGCAGAAGTGGTAAAGGTATTTCCCAGACTGACAGTGGCAAGCAGCAGGTTATCTCCATGTATCGCACACCTGACAAAGGAGGACTGTGACCCTGAAGCGCATCAGCACCAACCCGCGAAGGGTTAACGAACGCTTAGCCCTGGAATGGACTGCCAGGCAGTGGAGACTAATCGAGGAGCCCAACAACGAACCCAACCTCGGAGGAAAGTGGTGGACAGGTCAAGCATACTGGGGTGCAACCAACAGGTCCAGACACCGAAGTGATACAACAGTGCGCAGGTAATGAGGCAGGGTCACAGTAACAGCGCTGCAGGTGCAGTGCGAGATCGAGGCAACCAGTGACTCTCTAGAGACAGCAAGTGGCACAAGAGAGAAGCCCTCCAGATGGGACACAGCTGGACGGACAGTAGTACTGGGGCGGTACACAGAGCAGGAACGTCAGCCAATCCGAGTCAGTACACAGAGCAGAAACGTCAGCCAGGCCGGGTCGGTACACAGAGCAGGAATGTCAGCCAATCCGGGTCGGTACACAGAGCAGGAACGTCAGCCAGGCCGGGTCAGTACACAGAGCAGGAACAGAACAGGCAGAGTAGTCAGGCAGTCCGGGTCATACACAGGATTCACACAAAAGTCAGGAACAAGCGCTAGCAACTGGAACACCACGAAAGGGCGCCCATGAACTGACAGGGCTGAGTATTAAAGGGCTAGAACTGGGCGGAGATAAATACCAGCAGCCAATAAAAGACAAGCAGGAAGAAAACCGGACATAGCAATGTCGCCAGAGGAATCACGGGCACTGTGATAAGGAGTCTGTATAGCAGCTTTTACTGGCCCAGGTGGTATGCTTCTCTGAACAGGTGTATTTTCAGACAATGTTTCAAGCTGTGGAACAAAGATGAGAGTTTTACAAAGTGAGGTAGATGATTCTACAGGATGGGTACAGCATGGTAGAAATTCTGGAGGTGGAGATGATAGAAAGTGACTATAGAAGAAAAGAGCCCAGGTCATGGGCAGAACAAAAATGGCAGTTTGAAGAGTATTTGGAGAAAAGGGAGGATATATAGGGAGGTGCACTGTTCTGGAGGGCTTTGTAGGCTTGGTATAGGACTTTGGATTTTAATCTGGAAGCAATAGAGAAACAGTGAAGGGATTGGTAGAGAGGAGCAGCTGATGAAGAGCAATGGGATGAGATGTATGAGACAAGCAGAGGTATTCAGAATGGATTGGAGTGGGGATAGCCAGGTGAGTGAAATGCCAATTAGGAGTGAGTTGCTTTAGTCCAGAGAGGATATTACAAAAGAGTAGATAAGCATTTGATTGTATCTTGCAAGAGTGTCTCCAGCATAGAGGTGGTACTGGAGCACAAATTAGTCTATTAGGTTGTTAAGGATGTGTAGATAGAGAAGAGAAGAGGACAGAGAACCCACCCTCACAGTACCCCAACAGAGAGAGGTAGTGAAGAAGAGCAGGTACTAGAGACAGAGACACTAAGTGAACTGTCTGAGAGAAAAGATTTGAGCCAAGGAACAGCAGTATCATAAATGCTGGATGAGTGAAGAGTTTCAAGGAGATGGTGACTGATTAACAGTGTCAAAGGATGAAGAGACATCAAGAAGGATGAGAAGGGTGAAGTGGCCCTTGACATTGGATGTGTGGAGATTATTTTTAACCTTGGTGATTGCTGTTTCAGTAGAGTGTTGAGGACAGAAGACAGATTGCATGGAGTCACATTAGCACATTTGCGCATTAGTACATGTCCCCCAGCGATTGCCAGTTATAATTTAGCTTGCAGTCGGAGTGAAGGATGGACGCGAAACAGTTAGTAATAATCAGATCCCCACTGTAGAGAACTATGCTCTCCACGAGTGGAGCGCATGACGTCACCTTCAGACAACCCCACTTTTTAAGATATTGAATTGTATTATTGATTTTTTAATAACTACTGTAACTTTGTTTTTTACAAGTAGCCCTTGAGAAAGTGTTTACTGAAAAATGAAACACGTTGGGCAATTGTATTTGGATGATATTTTGTTGTCTATATCAATTCCTATTCTTTGTATTGGAATTTATTTTTCTATATATATTTTTAATAAATATCATTGGAACCTCTGGAGTATTTGGAGACTTGGAGTCTGAAGATATATATTATCAGAAGGGTAACATTTAAAGGCTCAAATCTGTCTAAATATGGTGAGCAGACTATTTTTGGGGGGTCGCAAATAAAAAATAAGCAGTTTGTGCTCTTACAGGGTCCTGCTCCCTTTTCTTCCTTGTATGGTTGTACACCAGCCCTTCCAATAATTTAGGGCCTAGTGGGGAAAGTAGAAATACAGGAGGATAGAGTGGTTGGAACAGTAGGGAGCTTCTTTAGAATAGGTACTATGAGAGCTTGTTTATAGGCAGATGGAAAAGTACCAGTGGTCAGAGAGAGATTGAAGAGATGTGTGAATGTTGGAGTTAGAACAGCGGAGAGAGCAAAGGGAAAAGGTGAGCAGGAATGGGGTCAAGCAGGCAGGTTGTGAGGATAAAAGAAAGCACAACACTTTGTCTTCTCTGATGGGGTGAAACAATTTTTAGGTGTGGCATGCGGCAGAAGGATATTGTGCCTGACTGTCTCAATTTTAGTCTTAAATAGTGGGCAAGGTCTTGGGCTGAGAAGCTGTCAGCGAGGGGAGATGTAGAGGGACGGAGAAGAGAATTCAAAGTGAAGAAAAGCTGTTAAGGACTGTGAGACAATACAAGAAAAACAAAATAAGATTGTTTTGAGAGGTGAAGGACTGGAGTATTTGTATACTGTTGTAGTGGGTGGTGGCAAGCTTGGGACATTCTATGTTGGTGATGTTGGATAGGAGAGATCGAAGTGAATTGATGAATTGTAGAAACTCAATATAATGAAGCCGTCTGTAAGTCTGTGGAGGTCTTTTGGTTTGAGAGGGTGTGGAGGGCATATTGAGACTCCAGAATAAGAAGTGGTGATCAGACAGGGTGGATTGGAGAATTGAGATACTGTGCAGATAGAGAGTAGAAGACAAGGTAAATAGAGTGTCAATCATAATGTGTTGGGGAGATAGTTCACTTTGACAGGCCAAAAGAGGAGGTAAGGGAAAGAGGTTTGGAGGCAGCAGGGGTGTGGGGTCATCAGCAGGTATATTAAAGTCACCCATAATGAGTGTGAGAATGTTAAAAGAGAGAAGGTGTTACAGCCAGGTGGCAAAGTGGTCCAGAAATTGGGAGGCTGGGACAAGGGGTAGTAGATGACAGTGACACATATAGAGAATGGAGAGCAGAAGCTAAGATAATGCACTTCACAGAAACATAGAATTTGATGGCAGATAAGAACCATTTGGCCCATCTAGTCTGCCCATTTACCTACTGTAAAAACTTCAAACCTTATTTGGTCATTGGTCTTGTCTTATGTTCAGGACAGCACTATGCCTATCCCATGCATGCTTACATTCTGTCACTATATTAACTTCTACCACTTCTGCTGGTAGGTTATTCCACTTATCTACTACCTTTTCAGTAAAGTCAAACTTTCTTACATTACATCTAAACCTATGTCCCTCTAGTTTTAGACTATGGCCTCTTATCCTAACATTTTTACTCCTTTGAAATATACTTCCATCCTGTACTTTGTTGAATCCCGTCATGTATTTGAATGTTTCTATCATATCCCCTCTCTCTCTCTTCTCCCTTCCAAGCTATACATGTTCAGATCCTTTAGTCTATCCTCATATTCCTTTTCTTGTAAACCAGTCACCATTTTAGTAGCCCTTCTCTGAATTTTCTCTAGAGTATCAATATCCTTCTGAAGATTAGGTCTCCGGTACTGCACACAATACTCTAGGTGAGGTCTAACTAGAGATCTGTAGAGTGGCATGACCACTTCATTTTTTTGCTACTAACGCCCCTAGCTATACAACCCAGCACCCTGCTTGCATTCCCCGATAGTTTATTACATTGCCTGTCTACCATTAAGTAATTAGAAATAATTATTCCCACATCCCTTTCCTCTGACAGCACAGCACAGCACTTAATAGTATATTTTTCCTTTGGATTTTTACATCCCAAGTGCATTATTTTACATTTATCAACATTAAACTTCAGCTGCCATACTCTTGTCCGTTCTTCTAATTTACCTAAATAATTTGCCTTTGTATCATCTGCAAAAAAGCATACCTTAACGTGAAGACCTTTTGCAATATCACTATTAAAAATATTAAAAAGAATGGACCCCAGTACAGATCTCTGAGGTACCCCACTAGTAACACTCCCTTCATCCATATATTCTCCATTGACTACCACTCTCTGTTTCCTGTCACTCATCCATTGCCTTACCCATTTAACTATTTTTACATCCAGATCCAAACACTGCAATTTAATAATGAGTCTTCTATGATCTTTCAAGTCAATTAAATTCAGATATTTAACAATTCTTTCCTTTAACATAGTTTCCATAAGACTTACTGGTCTGTAGTTACCAGACTCTTCCCTGCTACTTTTTTGTGAGGGAATGTAGGGTATGCACTGAAAGGGGCATTTAGAAGAGAGTGGGCTGCCTATAAAATCTCCCTGTCTATCACCAAGTCAAGAGGTATGGCTAAAGTGTAAAACTCCCTATGAGAGAGCAGTGAAGGATACAGTGTCTGATGATGCTAGCCAGGTTTCAGTAATGGCCAAAAGGCTTGACATTATTAGATAAGAATAAGTCTTGAAAAGATATGAGTTTGCTATGCAGAGAGCATGCATTCCATAGGGCACTGGAGGAGGGTGTAGCAATTGTGGTGATGCAGCAAGTAGGAATATGGTCATGGTATTACGGCATCATGGTTGTAACTTGTAAGGTGAGTGAGGTTGGATGAAGATGGAGGGAAGAGGGCCAGGGTTAGGGTATATGAAGCAGACAGGAGAAGAGTAGAAGAAAATAAACAGACTGGAGATGGGAGTGGGATTTGAGTGTGTGGAAGTATTTCTTTTGGTTGGGATAAGGAGGAGAAAGAGTGATGAGAAAGGAGAGCAGTTTTTGTAAGGAGGTGCTAGGTGAGGAGATAAGAGATGGTAAGAGAAGAGATTTGAGGCAAAGGACAAACTCAATGGATTTGTGTCTTTTTTCAACCTAATTTACTATATTACTTTGTATTATGTGTGAGAGGGGAAGCAGTAATTGTAAGGAGGAGGGTAGAGCAAGAGAACAGGAATAGGCAGGGAAGCAATATGGGAGATTATAAAACAGTAAAATGAGTAAAAATGTCAAATGATTAAAAAACTGCGTGGCCTGTTGGAGGGCGAGTTGGCTCTGCTGTGGTCTGTTGCCCTTTGCAGTTTCCCTTCAGTTTAACTCCAGTGTATCTCCATCTAATCACAGTTCCCTTTGGAAGAGTGAACCCATGTTGCAGAGCTTGGCCAAGCAAAATTACGCCAAGCTACATTCTGGCACTGATATATCCATTTCACAAGTAAATAACATTCAGGTTATGCAATTGTTTATAAACAGGCACAGGATTTTTCACTCCTAACCAATTGACAGTTGCTAACCACATAGACAGGAAGGCACCAATGGTTAACCCTTAAGACATGGGGGACTGGGATACACAGATAAGTTGTTTATGCTATGTACAGGCAAACAAAGGGTTAAACAACACAGTGGTATGGAGGCAGGGGATGAGATCAGGTCAGCAGGGGGATGTACAAGGCAAACAATGGAATGAACAACACAGTGGTGTGGAGGTAGAGGAGGTGATCAGGCAGTCAGGGACACTCAAAGGGTTAAAGCAGGAATGGCAGAGTCCATATTGCCTGTGATAATAATTAGAAGGAAGCCTGATTGCTATCGGTGTGATGTGGAGTCTAGTGAAACTCCATCTAATCACTTGTGAGGACTGCATTTTGTAAGAGTGAACCCATGCTGCAATGCTTGTCCAAGCAAACTGTTTGTACCGTGATATTTTTGTTCCAGTGATATTAGAATCCTTGCCTTTATAAACCTTGGCTGGACCTTGATTTATTTTTAATTGTATTTATTGCGTTTTATAATTTTTCATTTTTAGTGGTGGGTTTGAGGTCATCAGTGACATAGCATATATTGTGCTTACCTTACATAGAATAATCAAGTGTCAAATAAGTTCCTATTCATCTGGTAGAGTAGAGGTTGGTGGATTTGAATTAGTGCTCCCTATTAAAATGTATACTAAAATGTCATAATTTGACTAATTGTTGCTACCTCCTGTTATACAGTTACACCCCCAATTGTACGGTTTTGAGTTTAATGTCTTCTCCTTTATCCTGCTAGAACCGAAACTACCAGTGGCAGCTTCATTCCGATTGGCTGTGCAGTGAGGTTTTGTCACTGGGTCTAAAAGGATAATCTATTTAAGCTCCCCAGTTACTAGAAATCACCAATAGCCCCTGCAAAGCTTACACAAAAGTTATTCAGAGAGGAAGCGTGGGGAGTGCTTCTACTCCCACGATTAAGTATTAGAAGTCTGATGATGGATTCCTAAAATCTGATCCTACACTTGTTTTTTTGATAGATAGATAAATAGAAAGCTGCACTTCTGTTTAGGTGTTGTCCAGACCTCTTGAACCTAAAGATAGAAAATAATTCTTTCAGTTAGGCTGGGAATCAATTACAATAAAAGTGAGATAGGAAATCATTCGTTCAATTACACCAAGTCTAATAATCACTTAGACAACTTACTTATGATTGTGCTGTTACTAAAGTCTGAGTTTTTTGTGCCTCTCAAAGACTGAAATAGAATTCTGCTCTAAAACAGGGGAAGAAATATATTTGTTAAACTGACACATTCTACTTACACTGAAAAGTATTCCCTCAAAGTGGAACTATCATGCATATAAAATCGCTCCCCAATTAATTTTTACCATAGCGTTAAGCATATCAATCCTATCTTTATAATGTCCGGCATTATTTAGAAATCCAGCTAGTTCGGAGACTCACCGGAAGGCATCTTGCCATAGAGGCATCCGTGCACGTGCTCTGTATGTTGCTGTCAGTACCTTAAAGTGCAATGCAGCCCCCCCTTCCTAATCATTGTGGAGATAGGGACCGACAGTGCAGGCGCACACATGCCTCTTAGGCACGATGTCTCCTCTCTCTTCTTCCGGTAAATTCCTAAAGAAGTTAGATTTCTAAGTAATGCCTGACTTAATATAGATAAAATTATTCATATTCTTAATACTATGGGGGGAACTTTTATATACACAATAGTTCCACTATAATTCTGCTTGTATCAAAAGGAGGGCAATGGGCTAGTCTAAGGCCATTTTTTTCCTTTACCTTCCACTGCACCTTGTTTAACCTCTTAGAGTCCACTGACATGCCAGGACCGTCACGGCTGTCCTGCACTTAAGGACCGGTGACGGTCCTGGCACTTCATGGAATTCAGAGCTCCCCGCTCAGCTGAATGCCACACAGGGAGCCCTGAATTGGTTCGCTAAAAAAAAAAAAATGCTCCGTGGTCGTCAAGTGCCAGCCGCGTGCACTGGTCGTTAAGGGGTTAAAGGGAAATTATCACCAGCATTTTCCCATTTTTTATTTAAAAGTACATGTAAAAAAACTTGTCATTGTTTTCCTCTATTACTTTTGTAAACTGAATATGAGCTGTATAATGTTTGCAAAATGTGAGAGCTAACTAAAATTCCAGTCCGTGAAAAGCTAGTGTGATTGCTAATTAGGAATTAGAGAAGTTGAACCAGGAGATGAGGATCCCGTCTTCAAATACAAGTTTACTTAGCTGAAGGTAGATGATAAAGGAGTAAATTCTGAGTCCATTCAGAAAAGGGCTATTGGTATATAGATCCATTAGTAAAAGTTTTGAGCTGTTTTATGTCAGATATATGGTGTGAGAAGGGGAGTGCAGGTTTCAGTTAAACTGAGAAAAAAAAGACAAAAAAAAAAAAGTCCTAGCTTTGTAAAAGTCTCACTCCTAAAAATGTGCTGGCTTCACATTTTGCAAAAAGTATATAGTTCATTGAACGTCCGAAACAGAAAAAGTAAGTTTTTGGACATCTGGTTTCAAATAAAAAAAAGAAAGAAAAGAAATTGGTGATAATTTCACATTAACACCATGAATTAAACAAAATACAGAGAAAAATGGTGAACATTGGGGAAGCATAAAGACCTTTCTGACTTTAAAATGTGAAGAGCAGATTGTGTCCATGGGTATGTGCAACAGCAATCATAGTCCTTAGTGCATACCCTGAAGTACAACCACTGGATTGGAGGCAAAAGCCAGTGGAGCTGTGTCTGTGGATTCTTGTGTTTGCCTCAAATTCTTGGAGACATCTCTAGCATGCAAGGGATTAAAGAAAAACTAGCACATCCTTATAATACTTCCCACAAATGCTAACATTTCTATGGCTAGAAAATCCTTACAATCCTTTTTGCCTTTTTTCAAGAGCTGATGCCATCAGTCAGTCCTGGGTGTCATTGGAGGCCAGCATGACATATACTGGCAGTTTTTTCAAACTTGAGCAGGCATAGTGCATGCACATACTTGACCCTTTATTGTCCAGAGGTCCTTGAAAGGGTTAAGATTACCATTTGAAGTGAGCAGAGCTTGTGGTGCTATAGTCCTGCTAGGAACTGTCATATTTGCCTCCATGGACATGATAATCAAGACTGTATGAAGATGTTTTCAGTTGTACAAAGTCACAAGGGTAGAAGTGGTGGATATTATTAGTTTTCTTTAACAAGTAAGAGTGCTGTCATTTTGCATATATGCCTACAGCGCCTGCTACCAACCCAAGAAAAATGGTACCCCATTTTTATCAGCTGTCATACTGTATAGAATGCCAGGAGCACTAACCTACACCTGCCACTTTTCATTTTGAAATATCTACCTATGCAGAAACAATAGCCAAGGCATACCATTTTGGAAATGAGACATTTACCTGCATGAGACTATGAGTATTTTTTACCTCTAGGCTGGTATGCACAATTGCTTCCAGAAGGTGATGCTGTAGGAAAAAATAGAGCTAGTTTACATTTCTACACTTTCAGGTATACTATCTTTGAAAAATGTAGAATTTCCTACAATAATCATTAGCTACCACTCTTCCAAGAAAAATGGCACCCCATTGGTATGTGGTTATATGCAGTAGGGGGTATCAGAAACAACTTATCATTTTCCATGCATTTTTCAAATATGACTTGCCTGTAATAAAAAGGTTATGATAACTATAGAAATGAAGACAAGTTAGAAATAGTCTAACTTTTTTGGAAAGTAGACAACCAGTCACATTAGACAGCAAGTCACATCAAATGCCTTTATACCCCTAGGCCATTGTTCATAACTATTTATAGGATCTGGTGCGCTAGTTAAAAATACAGTCATTTTTACACGTCACTTCAAAGATACAAAAATCTTTCAACACCATGCTATTTCCCCATGTATTTAAAGGCTAGTGCCAGCATGAGAAAAAAGACAGTGTAGCGGGTACTAGGACTGGCTACCTGTGCAACATAGCTGGGGAAGCTGTCAGTGTATGTGTGATTCTGTTGCTAGCAGTGGAACAAGACTGGAGTGTTCTGTTGGACAGTGGAACCATGCAATGGGCTGATGCAATGTATGTGGAGAGCTGTGACTACTTGTGAACAATGGAACCATGCAGGGGGTTAGACAGTCTATGTGGGAACCAGTTGAAGAGCCCGTGTACATGGGCCACAGTGCCACCCAGCAATGGCCATGGTGCAGTCATGAACAGTAGAGACTGCCCGTGCCGCAGCTGATACGGACCTCTGCGCTCCAAATTCAGATCATAGTCTGCTCTGTGCACCATCTGAATTTGGAGTCATCTCTGTGAAACTACAGTCTGAATACGGAGCTCCCTGCTCTGTTATCAGTCACAGCGCAGGCAGTCTGTAGGGCGCATGACTGCAGCACATGCAGCCGACTGTACTGCTCATGACAGCTTCTGACAAACATACATTTAGTGAATTATTATATAGGATTTGTGTCTATCAGCACATAGTGTAATCTTTGACTACCAATGGGCAGCCAAAATGGACTGGGAGTCAGCATGTGTGGTGATCTTCGACTGCCAATGCATAGTGCAACTGGGCTGAGGGAGTCATACAGTACATTCTGGGGATCTGTCACTACCATTGGACAGTGGCACTAGGCTGGGAGGGGGAGTCATATAGCATGTGGGGATCTGGAATTACCATTGGCCAGTGTAACTAGACTGGGGGGAGATCAGACAGCACGTGGAGACCTCCAATAGGCAGTGGAACCAGGCTGAGAGGACAGTGAATGTGGGAATCTGTAACATCCAGAGGGCAAAGGAAACAGGCTTCGTAATCATGCATTGTTCATGCCAGAGGGTTTCTAATGTATTGTAAAGCAATACACTGGACATTTCCATTACCTTCATCAGACATATGTTTCATATCAGTACAGATTATTATATGATATGATTTTATACATATGATATAGATTATATGATAAATTACTAAGGAATGTGCAAAAATAAAAATGAAGGGATTCCTGGGGAAATTAACTGTACTGTGGGGCAAAAGTACTTACTAAATAGGATTTTTATTCCTTTGAATGTTAGTGAGGTAAACAAATGATTCTGATATAAACTTTGCAATGGTAACTTTTATTTGTCCCTTATGATGCAGCTGGTTGGTCCCAGAATGACCAAAGTTCAGTGTGCATTAACAGACCATTAAAGACAATCTTGTTTGCATTGAGTACACTTATGTTCCAACTAGTAGAGGAGCAAACTATAAATGAGACCTTATTGGACCTAGTGATTTCAAATACATTTTTAATGTTTTGCAATATACAGATAAGGCAGCATTTGGGCAGTGGTGAAATTTGTTGGGAACAACCTGTGAATAAGGGTTCAATTAAAACTTTTAGCTTTAAAAATGATAATTTTTGCAATGCTAAAAGTAGTATTAGATGATATTCGATGGGATGTAATTTTCAAAAATAGAAACTGAACAAGAAACATGTAATTTGTTCAGGATGTTTTTTGGATAAATATGCAAATCTTTGTGGTGCGGGCCCTAGGCAGTGCTCAGAAGAGTAAATGGACAGCTAAGGGGTGGAAGTGTGGAAAGTCACAGGGGGAGAGGAAAGGACCTTATAATAGGCAACATGAATTATAATGTAATCTTTACAATCATCTGATTACCACAAACGCTAATTATTTTTCAACATAGTAAAGAAACCTTTACATGTGAAAGTTTAATACAATAACCAGATACAAATTAGGTGTTTGTATCTATCAGTCAGTTGGATTAGTAGGATGGATGGATACTAAGTTAAAAGCTGCACATGATTCTGCCTTCAATAATTCAACCACCCACTGTTACTGAATACATATATATACGTATGTAAAATAGAAACAGTTTCAATGCCCACCCATGAACAACACCCAAAGAAATAAAAAGATAAAAAGAAGAGAAAAAAGGAATGGGGGGGGGGGTGAATTTATTAACAGGAAGAGAACAAAATCAAAATCCACATTAAATCCTCCTGCTTTCAGAGTCTTCTCCTCAAGAATCCAGGTTTCCCTCTGTTTTATCCTAAACAACCGGTCTCCACCTCTGTGTCTTCATACTACCTGCTTAACTCCTGTAACAGTTACGTCCTCATGTTTGCATTTTTGGGCTGTTTTAAAATGTTTGGATACATTTTGAGCTTCTATAGCCTTTCTGGAATTCTTTAAATGTTAGATTTTTTTTTCAAAGCTTTATTGAGAAATAAGAAATGTTACAATAAAGTGAAGATAATAAACATAGCAGTGAGGACTAGATAGTCCAAGTTAATAACAATGATACAACATGTAAAACAATACAGCGATGCAGAAAAGAATAACAAAGTAGGGGAGAGTAAATCAACCAGTACTGACTGAAGGATTATGCTGGAATTATATCATGTGTGTCTCCTTAAGTGTTAGTTTTTAACTGTCTTTCTGTTGGCCCTACATTTTGAAGGCTGCAGTGACAGGCAAAAAGGCAAACCACACAAATACTTTGGCAAGTGATTTGATCTCTTATTTAATATTTTTTTCATACCTTTGAAGTGAAATATAATGTTTGACCTTTTATGAAATACTAGTGTAAAAGCCCGTGTACATGGGCCAAGGTTCGGGTAATGTTAAGCGGCCGCTACCTCACTGCTGCACGCGATGCAGTCTTGAGCAGTAGAGACTGCTTGAATGCACGCAGTCTCTACTGCACATGATGGCTTCTGACAAACATCCTAGCGAATTATTATATAGGATGAGCAGATACAACAACTATGTTTTCCACACTTAAACACCCCCTTGATGGTGTGAGCTGATTTTTTATTGTTGGTATATTATGGTATTAAGTGGTAAGGGCTACAAAGCTGCCAGTGTTTGATTGCTTTGTTAACAAGGGTTTTTATTAGGTTTGGATCCTGCATAAACACATGACAGTTCTTATGCAAAATATGATGACTTTTTGACATTTGGATTTAGTAACAAATAGTGGAAGATTCTGACTTGCTGCTTCTGTTTTTATATATCATGAGATCTTTTCAGATTAGTTCAAATGCTTGCTTCCTGTATTATTTTAGAATTATATTTTTATTTTGACATTTATCTATTCAAATCTCTGATTTTTTGTAGTAGACAACAAAATTATTATCCTTATCATACTGTAGAACAATAAACAGAAATTTTGTACACACTTTTTGTATGTTGCAAGTACATGTAAATCCAATGCTATTCTAGTTAGTGCATTTTAAGTATTCCTGCAACTGACCTATGTATATGAGTTGCTGAAACACGAATGCTACATATATACTAAATGGGAACTACTTGGGGTATCCTTCTGAGAGAAAAATTTTTGAGTACCGATAGACAATAGAAAGTGTGCAATGTCACTCAGCTGCTGCAAGAGCCAATAAGCAATATCAAGTATCTAAAGAGGTATAAATGCACAGGATGGGGATATAATTCTCTCTCTTTATAAATCCCTAGTAAGATCTCATCTAGAATATTAAATATGGACATGAAACAAAACTATTAAAGGGAATATGCTTATTATGGTTATAAAAAGAGACTAGCCAAACCAGGTTTGTTTACATTAGAGATGAGAAGCCAAATGAGGAAAAGATGACTATCTAAAAATATATTAGAGGCCAATACAAATAACTTTCTCGGGTACTATTTACTCAAAGAGAGGAGTGAAAATAAATGATCATCTATTAAAACTAGAGGAAAGGCAATTTCAACTGAAACAAAGGCAGGGAGTTTTTTTCAGTAAGGGTGGAAATGTTGTAACATTCTATGTTTTGGGAGGATGTGTCTACAGATGGTACAGATCAAATGTGTCAAACTTGAGACCTGCAGGCAACATGCAGCCATCTACCTGCAAAACTGTGACACTCATCACCTCCTGCCATAGTTTTGCATAGTTTGTGCTTTAAAACAGGAAGCTGGGCACTTCTGCGCTGCAGCCTGCTGCCTTTGAAGTACACATCAGAGATTCCTTTAAAACAGAAATACATGCCTTTCAAATGCTCCACAGCCTGCTGCCTTTGAGCCATACTAAGATGTAAAACTCATGGGGGAGAGCAGAGCTATTCTAAGGGAGCTGGTATATCTCTGGATAAGCTTTTGGGATGTGCATCACAGGCAACAGTGTTCCTGAAAGGCCAGGCTGCCTCTGTTAAAGGAGGCACTGACATGAAATACACTGATATGTACTTTATGCTTTGCAAATGATGATTTTCCATCACTGGGACCCCCTTCTTCTAGCCAGAGACCAGCAGGTGTTCAGGCAGGTATGTCAGACATTGTAAGTATGGCACTGTGGAAACCAATAGGACAGTAACAAGGCTGGGGTGTCAGAATATGTGTGTGTTGTTCTGTGACAACCAGTGGACAGTGGAACAAGGCCTGGAAAGCAGACAGTGTAAATGTTGTTAAGTGACTACCAGACTGTCACTTTCATTGCTGCATCTTTTTTTTCCTCTGTTACTGCCTTCCACTCTCTTTCTCGGCTCCTTCTGACTTTCCTCTCTTTCTCATCATCAGTTGCCAAACTCCTCCAACACGTGTATCAGTTTCTTTTTCTAAAGCATCATTGCTACAGCCCTCCATAGATGTATATGTTGAGGATCTGGACCTCAACTATGTTTTAGTTTGACGTTACTGCCTTAAAAACCTATTGAATGCCTTTCTACCTCAGAACAATATTGAGAATTATGACAGTTAGTTTCAATCTAGATAGGATGTTGCTCCATTAAGATATCCAAGTGCATTTTGGATAGATATGTGCATACACTTTTGCATAACAGAAATGTGAGAAAAACAGCAATTGTAATTGTCCTACTGCAATGTTAGCCATAAAATTACACATAATGACCCCCCGCCTCATCCCATGGTATCCACAGAACCAAAGATGGACCTGCAGCTTTGTCCCACTGCACTGGTAGCCACAGAATTACAAACAATAACTCCCACTCCTTGTCTCAATGTAGCAATAGAACCATACCTACTGTCTTCCAGCCTTGTCCCACTGCACTGGTAACCACAGAACCACACATCCCCTCCTCCATCCTTGTCCCACTGCGCTGGTATAGCCAGAATCTCACATGCTCAGTATAATCCTTCCATGAGCACTTCAAAAGTAGCCACTGGAAAATTCTTGAGGTTAGCGAAGAAGATATTTTGGGGGGATCCTGTATGCAGGATTTTTGTGTGTGTGTGTGTGTGTGTGGAAAAAGCTGCAAATTGCTGATTTTCCTTGAAATTCCCTCAGGAAAAAGTGACTTTTTTGGCCATCCCAACTTTTGATCTCAGGATTTTTTTATCCACTTGAGGCTTAAAAGAAAATGGCTTCAATGTTTGTTTTTTCTCATCCTCTGAGTCAACAAAGGTGATATCTCAAAGGCTGAACTAAGTTGACACTTCTTTTTTCAACCCCCAAAGAGATTGTCATGCAGATCAGTGGTGCAGAGGTACTCTGGAGAGATGTTTCTTTATACTCTCCTCCTTAAGTCATGATAAAAGAATAGGTTTCAAGTGTATAGAACTGAAAATTGCTCTTAGCAAGTATGAAATGTGTGTGTGTCTCATTAGCATGCACATGCCAGTCTATATACAAAGAAAAAACATACTAATAGCTCAGTTCCTTGCAACTGTGCTATCACTGTTTTCCTTAGATACAAGTACAACCAGACGGTTGGAGGAGATTTTAAACTAGGAAGGGGGGGGGAGGGGCCAATAAATACTGGGATAGATAGTATAGAAAGGGAAGGCGATGTAGTTAATAACCAGGTGGGAGGATCTGGGGGCGGGGTTAGTACAGATGATAGGGAGAAGACTATAAGCCACAACAAAATTAAATCACAAATGGAACACAGCAGTGGCATAAATTGTATGCTTGCAAATGCCAGAAGTTTAACTGGTAAAATAGGGGAACTGGAGCTGGTAGCTGAAATTGAAAACTATGACTTGATAGGCATAACAGAAACATGGTGGGATGACACACATGATTGGGCAATCAATTTAGAGGGCTACATGTTATTTAGAAAAGATAGGTCAAGCAAAAGAGGTGGTGGGGTCTGTCTGTATATCAAACCAGCATTATTGCCTCAATTGCGGGAAGATATATGTGAGGACAGTAGTGAACATGTGGAATCCCTGTGGGTTGAAATAGTCACTGGGGATAAAACTGCCCAGAAAATATTAGTGGGTATTTGTTATAAACCACCAAACATTGGTGACCTTGAAGAAACACAGCTATTAATGCAAATAGAAAAGGCTTCCCAAATAGGGAGAACTATAATTATGGGGGATTTTAATTATCCAGAAATAGACTGGAAAAATGGAATAGCTAACTCTGCTAAAAGCAGCAAGTTTCTGAACTTGTTGAATGACAATTTTTTGTCACAACTAGTGCAGACCTCAACCAGAGGGAATGCATGTCTGGATTTGGTAATAACTGACCATGAAGAACTTATCTCTAACATCCAAGTAAGGGAGCACTTGGGGAATAGTGACCATAACATGGTATCGTTTGAGATTAATTCAAAAAAACAAGTTGATACGAGTTCCACCAAAACACTGAATTTTAAAAAGGCCAACTTTAGCAGGTTTAATTCATCCCTTGGTCTCGTTGACTGGGATAAAATATTTTCAGGAAAAAACACAGAAGGTAAGTGGAATGCCTTCAAAATAATATTTCAAAAATACACATATAAATTTATCCCTGTTGGAAACAAATACAAAAGAAGCAAATTGAAACCAATGTGGCTAACCAGTAAAGTAATTCATGAAATAAATAACAAGAAAGCGGCATTTAAACATTACAAAGCTGAGGGATCAGCAGAGGCATTTGCAGAATACAAAAATGTCAACAAAACCTGTAAAAAGGCTATTAAATTAGCTAGACTGGAGAATGAAAAAAATATTGCTAAGGAGAGCAAAAGCAACCCAAAAAAATTCTTTAAATACATTAATGGCAAAAAATTAAAGTCTGATAATGTTGGGTCCTTGTTAGCTGAAACGGGTGAGATGGTCAAAGGTGACAGAGAGAAGGCAGATATTTTAAATAATTTCTTTTCTTCTGTTTTTACCAAGGAAGACCCATTGGACAAGAATCTGCAAACTACTTTTACAGAACAGGCACAGCAAGCATGGGACTGGCTAACACAAGAAAAAGTGTTAAAACAATTGAATGGTGTCAAGGTAGACAAGGCTCCGGGGCCAGATGGTATACACCCACGGGTACTTAGGGAGCTAGGCCAGACCCTGGCCAGACCGATATATCTGATTTTCAGGGATTCTTTTATTTCTGGTATGGTGCCCATGGATTGGCGTAAAGCAGATGTGGTGCCCATATTTAAAAAGGGATCAAAGTCCCAGCCAGGAAATTACAGACCCGTAAGCTTGACATCTGTGGTAGGGAAGCTGTTTGAAAGGTTGCTAAGGGAATATATTCAAGAATTCTGCTGGAACAGGAATATCATTAGCAATAGCCAACATGGCTTTGTGAAAGATAGGTCTTGTCAAACGAACTTGATCGCATTTTATGAAAAAGTAAGTAATAATATAGATGAGGGAGAGGCGGTTGACGTGATCTATTTAGACTTTGCCAAGGCATTTGATACGGTTCCACACAAGAGGTTACTCTACAAATTGAATGAAATAGGACTAGGGCAAAATGTTTGTGAGTGGATTGGAAATTGGCTGAAAGATAGAATGCAAAGAGTGGTAGTAAATGGCAAGTTCTCCAGTTGGATAAACGTGATAAGTGGAGTGCCTCAGGGATCTGTCCTGGGTCCTCTTCTTTTTAATTTGTTTATTAATGACCTCCCAGAGGGCATAGGAAGCCATGTATCAGTGTTTGCTGATGACACAAAATTAAGTAAGGTAATAAAGTCTGAACTGGATGTGTCTTCATTACAAGAGGACTTGGACAAATTGAGTAACTGGGCAGGCAAATGGCAAATGAGATTCAATATAGACAAGTGTAAAGTTATGCATTTTGGGTATAATAATAAAAATGCAACATATAGTTTAAATGGTGTTTCTCTGGGGAAATCTACTAATGAAAAGGATTTAGGAGTAATGGTAGACAATAGACTTTGCAGTAGCATGCAGTGCCAGCTGGCAGCTGCAAAGGCCAATAAGATATTGGCATGTATTAAAAGGGGTATTGACTCAAGGGAGGAAGATATAATTATGCCTCTTTACAGGTCCATGGTAAGACCCCACCTAGAATATGCTGTTCAATTCTGGGCGCCCTTTCTGAAGAAGGACATTATGGAACTAGAGAGAGTGCAGAGGAGGGCTACAAAACTAGTAAGGGGAATGGAATGTTTTAGTTATGAAGAGAGGCTAGAAAAGTTAAACTTGTACACACTAGAGAAACGGCGTCTTAGAGGGGATATGATAACACTATATAAATATGTTCAAGGCCCATTTAAAGGGCTTTCAAAAGACCTGTTCATTAACAGAACAGTACACAGGACAAGGGGCCACCCGCTTAGACTTGAGGAAAGGAGATTTAGTCTACAACAGCGGAAGGGTTTCTTTACAGTAAGGACAATAAAGGTATGGAATGCACTTCCGGAGGAGGTGGTGCTATCAAATACATTAGATGCCTTTAAAAGGGGCCTGGATACTTATTTAAAAGAGCATAATATAGAGGGCTATGCACGTTAGTATTGGGATTAATATTTAGTTAGGGCTTGTTGATCCAGGGAGAAATCTGATTGCCATTTGGAGTCGGATGCCTTCTTTTGGGTCAGCGATGGTAAACAGGAATAGGAAAAGGGTTGAACTGGATGGACGCAAGTCTTTTTTCAACCTAAATTACTATGTAACTATATACAATGAAGCTAAGAGCTAAATAAGGGCAATTTGTACACAGTAAGTGGAGAATTTCTGTGGCAAAATACCTGTAACATAGGAAACAACATTTTACACTGATTTAAATGGGGACTTTTACCGCTTGATTGCTAGAGGTCCCCAACCCATTGCAAGGACACGGGTTAGAGATCTCACAAGCATTCAAGATTTTAAAATGCCCATTTTAACCATCTGAGGATAAAAATGATCTTAATGTGCTGCACACTTCTCTGGCACTTAAAGGTTTAGTCCGAGGCATTTTTTAATATCTTCCCTATGTGGCTTTTCTTTGCCTCAGAAATGTTCCATTTTGGCTTTGTGCCTACCTCCCTGTATCTTTTGTATAGTGTTGCAAGTGTGTACAGTACTATATCTAACCTCTAGTATCCCAAAATGAGGAGCATAACTCCTATATGCAAGCCAAACACACATGAAAATTAGATAAGGCATTCAATCTGATAGTAACACATTAGTGTTTATGACCTCTGATTAAATTACTGCAAATCGCACACATTGAGTGCTAAGATACTTAACTTTGCTGCCACTTCATTCAGATGGACTTTAAATAAATAGTTTCAGACTGCAGATTGAGGAAATCACTGGGCTCTCTGGGGAGTGCATGTCTGAATTTATCTGCAGTCTGTAGGCACTGTAAGCTACTGGGCAACATTTACTGAGCTGTGAAGAGAATTCTGTGGCTCTATGAGCAGACACAGCTATGTACACCTTTCTCTTTACTAAAAAGTGATAAAATAGTGTAAGAAACAAAAAAGACAGGTTGGCTCACTTCTACAAATTAGTGAACTGATTCAATACTATTGGAACTCGTCTGAATTTTTCTATTTGGTAAAACATGTAAACTTGTAAAAGTTCAAGGAATAATGTTTTTTACACTATTCCTCCAGTGACATTTAATTCAAGCCTGAATTTCATACACAATTTTGACTTACAAACCATTTGCTAAAATCAAAAATTCTCAGGCAATCCAAGTCAGTTTGTGAACTTTTTATTTATAGCTTTTAGAGACTACAAGACCTGTCAACCCCAACCGCTCTTGGCTGCTTGTCTGTATATAGGCCTATTTACAGGTTATTTGATCATTTGATGTGATGGTCAAAACCACAAAAGCTGTAAGGAGTTGTATGGAATGCTGTATAGTTCCTTTTTTATTTTTATTTTTTTTATTTTTGCCAAAGCTAATTAAACTCTGCATATCAATCTAGTGTTTAGATTTTGTTGTGTGTGTGTGTGTTTTTGTTTGTCCCATTTATATGTATACCTTCTCATCTGTAGCATAACAAAACCGCTGAGACAGAAATTCCATATCATATCTGCATAAATGTATGAATCCGCCCACTCAGCTCCGCTGGTGTTAGCCTCCAGGTCCAGTGGCTGCACTTCCAGGTATGCACTAAAGCATAGGACTGCTTTTGTGTATATCAGTGGGTACATCCTTCCATTGTTAGGACTTTAATGCCAACAAGTCCCTTATACTTTCCCCCTATCATGGACATAAAAATGGCATAGAGTTGCACAATTTCCATTGCATCATGTTTAACCCTTTGGGTGCCAATCTCATAATTTTCACGTTGGCAAAGTTGTCCTGCATGGCCAACCATATGAAAATTATGAGGTCTCTCTTACAACCTTCTTGCTGCACTCCTGGTGCAAGGAGACGTTTCAGACTTACCCTGCACATAGGGAGTTTTCCTACATAGCAGGGCAAGTTTTAACTTTTAACTATATATACATGATCATTCACATAGGGATGGAAGAAGTCCTGTATATAAAAAAATGCACATATCCTGCAGTATGTGCATCTGCAAAATCAAATCAGACCTTGTGGAGGGTGGGTATTTGGACTCACCCCTGTAGTGCTCTAATATTGATCACCTATTCAATAGGATAGATGATTGTTACAGCGACCAGGAAGGCGATCGCCACCTTTCCAACAGCATAAAGATGCTCAGCCTGTTGTTCTATGAACTTCTGGGTTGAGGAGGAGGACCTTCAAGACCCACATGACATGAATGGGTCTCGAAGTCCTACTCCTCAACCCAAACAATCATAGAACGCCAGTTTGTGCAGGGTGATGCAGGGGAAAAAGTAAGTGAAGGCAATGATTGCCTTCCTGGTCACTTCAATGATCACCTATGCTATCAGATAAGAGATCAATGTGAGGGGGTCACTTTCTAAACCCCACCATGTCCCACTGCCCACTGGTATCCACCAATTCCCCACAACCACTGTCTACACCCAGCCTGGTTTCACTGGCAGTCACAGAACCCCACATACACTGTGATCCCCAGTTTGATTCCACTGGCAGCTTCAGAATCCCACTTACACTGTCAATCCCCAGACTGGTTCCACTGCCCCCTGGCAGCCACAGATACCCACATCCACTGTCTGCCACCCCAGCCATGTTTCACTGGTAGCCACAGAGTTCCACATATACTATCTAACCCCAAACCTGAATTCACTGCTAATTACAGAGCTCCACATACACTGTCTGATTCTCTAGCCTGGCTCAACTCCCCCTGGTATCCACAGATCCTGTTGTACACTGTCTGATCCCCAAGCCTGATTCCACTGGTAGCTACAGAGCCACACATTACTCTGTCTGCCACTCCAGCCTTGTACAACTAAAAAAATTGTATTGGCTTGGAATCATATTTGTATGTTCCACCCATTGCTTACGTTCATACTGGGATGCTTACAAACATTTTTACATTGATTATTAAATGTTTTTGCTTAACCTAGATGTGAGCTGGAATTCATTAAAGTGGCCTCACTAGGGAAGGCACATAAAACACAGGAGCATATGCACAAAGAAATTAGAGGAATTCAGGGGCAAAGCAATTGCTCCAAAGTAAACTTCATAGGCGTGCGCATGGGGTGTGCCTAGACACACCTTAATCGCAGGGCCAGATTAACGTAGGGGCTGAGGGAGCTGCAGCTCCAGGCCCACAAATTAAAATAGGCCCAGGCCACCCGGCATAAAATGCCGCCCGCTCAGATGCCCCCACCCGCAAGAACAATCTCTCCGACTGCCGGCAGCTAAGCAATGTTCCCTAAGTGCCATTGTCAGTGTCTTCCACTGACATTATGCTTCCCTTCATTGAGTCTATTGAGACTCAATGTGTAGGGAAGCTACTTGATAGCTGCGCATGCGTACGCAACCTTCAGGTCTGCGTACCATGCTCATGATCATGACAACACCATTGGGGGCGCCAGTAACCATGCTCGTTGCGCTCTCTGCTTGCCAGAACACCGCATTATGCACTTCCTGCCTTGAATCATCTCTTTGCTAGCAGCTTATATCGGTGGCCTGTATCTGATGTGGGCAGTGTGTGGAAGATGGAGGTAGGCAGTGTGTAGATGGACACGGTGCGCAGTGGAAGTGGGCAGTGTGTAGAGGTGGGCAGTGGGCACAGAGTGTTGCAGTGGGCACAGAGTGTGGAGGGGGTCAATGGGCACAGAGTGTGGAGGGGGTCAGGATGGAGACGGGTGGACAGTGTGTGGAAGACAACAAGGTGGACAGGGTGTGGGGGGGCAATGTGGAGTTGGGCAGGGTGTTGGAGGTGGACAGTATGTGGAGGTGGCCAATGAGGCCAGTGCGTGGAGGTGGTGGGCACTATGGAGGAGGACAGGGTGGGCAGTGTGTGGAGAAGGACAGGGTGTGGAGGTTGGCAGTGTGTGGAGGTGGGCAGTATGGAGATGGACAGGGTGGACAGTTTGTGGAGGTGGACAGGGTGGGCAGTCTTTTTACTGTTTTCTGTCTGTAAAATGCAGTTTGAAACAGTGGAATTAAAATTAATGTGCAGTGCCAACCATTCTCCCTCCCATAAAATCATTCAAAGTTACAATATATGTCGAAGTGGAGAGTTTTAAGATCATAAGGGTAATAATACATTAATACATTTATTCATTTATATATCACACACACACACACACACACACACACACACACACACACACACACACACACACACACACATATATATATATCCATATACACACACACGCACGCGCTTACACGTGTGTGTTTGTGCTTTTGGGTGCACACCCTAATGCAATTGGCTGCGAACGCCTATGGTAAACTTATAACAAATCCTCAAATTTCTATCAATTTAATCCCTTTATTGCTAGAGGTCTCTAGTGGATTAAATTAAAAGTACAATTTAAATAAATGACAATGTTTGCTTGTTTCTTGTGCTGCAGCTGATTTTCCTGATAAATGATCCACTTATGTATAAGTGCATAAGTCCCGAACGTGGGCAGTCTCTACTGCGCATGGCTGCATCGTGACAAACATCCTAGCAAGTTATTATATAGGATGGTTGGGGATGAAATTTCCAACCAGATATTACTATGTGGCAGATATTAATCTCTTGAAAGCTAAACAGGTCTTTCATGCATTACAAAGCAATGAGTTAGAGTCCTTCCTAGCTTTCCAGGGGTTCTAATACTGATGATATGATTCCCTACAAAGAAAGGAATAGATGCAGTTAAATTTACTATGAATTGAAAGAAATGTGCTATTTGGCCTTTCAGTCCTGTATGGCTCATTTTTAATTAGCAAATCAATTTGATTTAATTTCCTATTGAGTTTTGTCTAATTTAAAGTCTCATTTCTGGATGTCTCTTGATTATCTTTGCATACCACCCACTTCTCTAATTGCAAACACTTGTTTCCTTGGGTCCTTAAGAAATGTCAATTACTAGATTGGAAAAGTGCTTATTAATCCCTTGACATAATGTGTTGCAGGCATATCCAGAATTCAAGATGTTACCTTTAAAGTGATAGTAATGTTTCATAATAAAAGCAGCTCTAATTAATCATCATAGTATTTGGACTTTGGAGAGTGTTATTTCAATTCTGTCAGAGTTGTAGTTCCAGAGTAATTTAATGACAAAGTGTCCCCCTCCGGCCCCTTTTACTGATGTCACACTGTTCAGCCAGAGCAGAAGGGAAGTGCCCAGGTAGACTGCAGAGAGGGACAATCTTCAGTTAAGATAAGGGAAAAACCTGAAAAGCTTGTCAAGGGGGGCAGGGATTTCATTGTTTTCATAGGAATAAGAGTGTCCCCTTCTGTTATCTGTCTGGTCTATAGACTGAATTCCACATCTGAGAAGAGATTGCTTACACTAGGTAAAAGGGGCGGGAGGGGGAAACTTTGCTTGTGAATATTTCATAAACCATAAAGGTTTAAGAGATAAGACTTATATCATTCTTCATGTTTTTTTAATGCCTACAAAATAAAATAAAGTTAAAACGAAATATTACTATCCCTTTAAGAGTAAGATACTCTATAACAGGGGTAATCAGTCTTTAAACCTCCAGCTATTGGGGATTATAGCTCCAATAATCCCCAACTAGTCAGCAACTGGGGACGATGGAAGTTTTTGTCCTTAACAGCTGGAGGTTCAAAGATTGACTCCCCTGCTCTATATCATTTTGGATTATACCTAAGAACGTTTATATTAAATTGTCACGTCTCATTTTTTATTGAATACTATTTAATAAGAAGCAAACACAGATATGGGATTCTGCAGATCTACCTGAATCACTACATGATTCATTTGCTTATTAATTATCCACATGTTTGGTATGTTAACCCTTCACAACCTGAATCAACTCCCTGTTTCATCTGCTTACTAATTACTAATTATCACTGTCTGCCTATCAAACTCTGGATATGTATATATGTTTGTATATCTTTATTTATATGGCGCCACACAGTGTACGCAATGCCTTACAAAAGTAGTATGTTACAATAAATAAATGGGGATAACATAAGTGTCACATTCATAGAAACAATAGGAGAAGTCCCTGCCCCAAGGAGCTTGCAGTCCAAATGGGTAATAGGAGACAATCAACAGGATACCTTATAAAATAATGATCCTTTCCTTAAAGACCTTTCACTCCTCTACCCCTTCTACATTTCAACTCTGATCTCTCGCTATACCCCTACCCACCACTTACAAGCAGGGCCAGCTCCACCTATAGGAGAGCAAGGTACCGGCCTAGGGCCGATGTGCTTGTGTGAAGAAACTGAGGACAGAGAGGTGTTGCTCTGAAAAGAGCAACCTCCTAGAAAGCCTCCTCCTGCCACCCACTGAATGCTATAAAGGTCTGCACTGCCAATCAAATGCTTTGGATGCCTCTTTAGAATTCAAGGTGGGTTAAAAACCCAGTTTAAATGAATTGGAAGTTTTATTTGTTCGCTATGATGCAGCTGTTTTCTAGCATTCAATACGTTAATTATTTTTTAAGTGTTGAAGGAGTTACAACAACCCTGTAAGTTGAAATCATATTTGTAACTCCTTGTTACTCCCTAGAGAAATCCACTTGTTAATTAATAGTTTAAGCCATGTACCATAATCCCAAGATTTTCAATGACTTAAAATGTGAATAGGTTAACCCTTTTGGTCCTTGAAGGGTCAGCACACAGAACGCCCTTTGTTCTGGGTGTCATTCTCTTGTATCAGTCACACTTGCTTTTCTGGGAAATAGATGGGCTTGGCAGAGTGCCTCTGGTTTGGGTATGTACTGTACCATGGTCCAGGCTCCTCTATGCTGTTTCCCTCTGCACCCAATACACATTTTGTCAATCTCAGCAGTGAGAAAACATGAGAGATGTTGGAACGTTCAAAGAGTTAACCAGACTGGAGAATAAGGAGGAAGGGGTGCTGTCCAGCACATGGAGATGTATAGGGTAAATAATTTACCACTTTAGATTGTAAGCTTTTGAGCAGGGAGCCCACTTCCAGTGTTTCACTTTGCAAAGCACTTGTAACCCTTTACTGTTTAAACCCTTAAATTGTAATAAACTTACTTATATTTGTGGTGCTATATAAATAAGCATATTCATTCTGTTACCAAAGTTTCACTGTAAGATGAGTTATCTAGCTACAACCCCTTCCGTCCAACGACATTGCACATAAAATGACATCATACTGGGTTGGAGATAAATATTAGCTTATTAAATGTTAATAATCCCCCAATACACTCATGAAAAACACCAAAATAAGTTAAAGAGAACTACAGTTCACCATTTTCATTCAGTTTTTTAATTACCATGTTTCTAAGTCCTTTAACTAAGAGCTTCCATTGTGAAAATCTGCATCATTATTTCTCCTTATCAATTTATTTCACCCCTTTAATGAAAACTGATAGATTTTATCAGTCTAAGAAAGTGTGAAAGGGTGATTTTTTGGGCATGTCGGTAATTAATTATTCCAGCTTTATCTGCCAAAGTCATAGAGCAAAGCTCTGCTGAGATTAGATTTCTCAACTATTAAATCAAAAATCTCTAAAATTGTTAACATGTCTGGTAAACCAAAGGTACAAGTTGTAGGTATTTAAGTAGATAAATTTAATGAGACTAAAAGATGGGTAGCTAACAAGTCCACTTTAAACAATAAAGCCTGAAGCTCTAGTCAGTTCCATCAGCAAGTCTGAAGACCTATTTGGATGTGTAAATCATGCCACTCACTTTATGTGGTGAGCATGATCCCTATACTCCGTTCCATGTTGTAAAGAATGCAAGCATTACCCAAGGTTGGCATAATGGGATAGATGTCCTACCCCTCAAGCATGACACATTTTTATTAATTACAAATATACATACATTACAATCAGGGCTTGAGTCCTGCAGGAACGCGTAGGAATGGCGTTCCTGTACATTTTCCAGCCTGTGTCTTCTTCCTGTAGCTACTGACCTCCCTCGTTGCTTTTGGCTCTTCAGTAATGCAGAGCCCACTGGGAGATGACATCATCTCCCAGCTCGCTCTGCATTACTGAAGAGAAGACAGGTCTGTGCCAAAGGAGGCACAGACCTGTCCTGCCAGGCCACTGGACCACCAGGGTGGTAGGAAATGAACATGGGGGCAATGTGGAGCTGATGGAGGGCAATGTGGAGCTGGCAGGGGCAAGTTGGAGCTGATGGGGCAAAGTGGAGCTGATGGGGGGCAAGTTGGAGTTGGTGGGAGGCAAGTTGGAGCTGATGGGGGGGCAAGTTGGAGCTGGTTGGAAGCAGGTTGGAGCTCATGGGGGCAAGTTGGAGCTGATGGGGCCCAAAGTGGAGCTGATGGGGGCAAGTTGGAGCTGATGGGGGCCAAAGTGGACCTGATGAGGGCTAAAGAGGAGCTGATGGAGGAGCAAGTTGGAGCTGATGGGAGGCAAGTTGGAGCTGATGGGGGCAAGTTGGAGCTGGTGGGGGCAACTTGAAGCTGATGGGGCCAAAGTGGAGCTGATGGGGAGCGAGTTGGAGCTGATGGGGGACAAGCTGGAGCTGATGAGGGCAAGTTTGAGCTGGTGGGAGACAAGTTGGAGCTGATGAGGGCCAAAGTTGAGTTGATGGGGAGCAAGTTGGAGCTGATGGGGGGCAAGTTGAAACTGATGGGGCCAAAGTGGAGCTGATGGAGGGCAAAGTGAAGCTGATGGGGGAAATGTGAGGGAAATGCGGAGCTGATGGGGGCAAGTTGGAGCTGGTTGGGGCAAGTCAAAGCTGATGGGGCCAAAGTGGAGCTGATGGGGAGCAAGTTGCAGCTGATGGGGGGCAAGCTGGAGCTGATGGGGCAAGTTGGAGCTGACGGGGACAAAGTGGAACTGATGGGGGGGCAAATTGGAGCTGGTGGGAGGCAAGTTGGAACTGATGGGGGGCAAGTTGCAGCTGGTAGTGGCAAGTTGAAGCTGATGGGGCCAAAGTGGAGCTGATGGGGGCAAGTTGGAGCTGATGGGGGCAAGTTGGAGCTGATTGGGGGCAAAGTGGAGCTGATGGGGGGGAATGTGGAGATGATGGGGACAATGTGGAGATGATGAAGTCAATATGGATCTGGTGGGGGGAAATGATGGGGGCAATGTGAGGGCAGTGTGGAGATGCTGGGGGGCAGTGTGAGGGCAATGTGGAGATGATGGGGGGTAATGTAAGGGCAATGTGGAGATGCTGGTGGCAATGTAGAGATGCTGGGGGCAATGTGAGAGCAATGTGGAGATGAAGGGGGCAATGTAGAGATGATGGGGGTAATGTGAGGGCAATATGGAGATGATGGGGGGCAGTGTGTGTTCATGCATGCAACAGTGATAGAGACAAAGAAACAGACGTACACACATATAGACACAGAAACTCCCACACACATGCACTGACATATATAGAGTGAGATAGACACACTCATACATGCAATGAAACACACACATGTGTATAGAGAGAGAAACACTTGACGTGAGCCATACATATTTATTTTGTGTGTGTGTGTGGGGGGGATCTTGGGTGAGTTCCCAAGCTTTTTTTCTCAGGACTTGACCCTGATTACAATATATTAAAATTGCAGACATTCATGCTATCTATTATAGATGTGATTTAGCACATATATATTAATCAGTTTATCAAAAAAAAGAGTGAATTATACATACAAATGAATGTCAACAAAATCTAATAACTAATACTTTTTGACATCTCTGCTGCTTTTGACATAGTAGAACAACCAGCCTCTTCTCCAAACCCTCCACTCCACTGAACCTCATGAGACAGCTCTCTCCATGTTTTTATCCTTTTTCTTTGACTGTTCATTTAGTGTATGCTTTTCAGGCAGCTGTGATATCACCCCCCTATGTTTTCAATCTACACTTCATCTCTTTGAAATGTAATCTCTTCATTTGGGTTCCAGTGCCACCTTCTTGTGTTTACCTGAATCAGCTGGTCAGTGGATAGCTCTCTCAGTTGGCTCAGTCAGTACAGAAAGGCAGATAAGCTGTGACATGTAGATTATCTGCCATGCTTTCATTTTGGAACCATTTCCGTTCCACAGGGGTGTGCAATACACATCCCTGTGGTACTGAGAGGATTAGGGACCAAAGCAGTTTGTGGTGCTGAAATCTGAGTGGATCCTCTCTGCTCTTCCAGTGGGCAAGTGGGGGAGCAGAGAGAATGTACCCATGCTTCAGTACTGTCGAACTGCTGGTAATGTGTAAGGGAGGGTTTGCCTTACATGTAGCCAGTATTCTGACAACCCTGCATGCTAATGAGTTGTTTCTTACTACCCTTGCACCCCTAATTCTTAGTGCAAATGGCAATGTGTATCTCCATTTCCAAAGTGGTGTGCCTACTACACATCTCGTGGCACACATCACCATAGCATCACCCCTTAGTGCATCTCCCCCAGTTATCAAAAACTCATCTTTCCCTATTCATCAGACCACATCCTGGAGTTAGCATTACTTTGGATTACTCCTCTACAACCCCCCCCCCCCAGATCACTTCCTTAGAGTCATTTTTGACTCTGCCCTCGTTTTCACTCCCCACAACCAATCCCTTGCCAAATCTTGGCTATTTAATCTCAGAAACATCTCATGCATCCATCACTTTCTCAGACAAATCCTAATTCATGCCCTCATCATCTTCCATCTCAATTATTTCAAACCTTTCCTAACCAGCATTTGACTTTCCTGGCTGCCCCCTTTCCAATCTGTTTTCAATTCTACTGCAAGGTTAATCTTACTCATCCATCACACTACTAACAAATATCTCCTCTATCGATCCTTGCACTGACTGACTGTTCCATCTAGAATCAAATGAAAAATCCTGGTTCTAACTTACAAAGAACTAAGCAACACTAGCCTCTGTATTTCTGTGCTTACCTGCAGGTACATACTAATCATTCCCTAAACTCTGGCCATGAACTATGCCTCTTTTCCCTATTTACCAGTTCTCACTCTAGTCTTCTAGACTTTTCTATAACTGCTCCCACACCATGGAACTCTCTGCCTTGCTCTGTCAGACTCTTCCCTAGCTTCCAGACTTTTAAAAGGTCACTCAAAAACCAGTTTCTTCATGGAAACCTATCAAATAATGTAAAATAACCCCTATAACCTCTTCCACAGCTAACAGCTAATACAACTAAGTGTCTCTTCTCTGAAGCATTAACCCCCTCTCATTCCATACTGCGTTGTGGTTGGGCCTAATTGCATGCTTACTTTACTTCTACATTGGGACAAGTCATTTTTACATGGACCCACTCCAACCTAATCATACTCTGCCACTCTCACTCCTGAGAATTCCTCTCCTTATTGGATATGTGGGTGGACCACTTGGCAGCTTCAAGCACTTACACCTTTTGCATCAGTCCCTCACATCTTATGGATTGTAAGCTTAGCGAACAGAGCCCTCTTAACCTTATGTTTCCAGTGCTTTTTATTGGTGATTATAAAAATAGTTATATTTTGTCCTCCATTGTACATTGTTCTGTTGTCTTGTTAACTGTTGTACAGAGCAGAAGAATCCATTGATGGTTTTATAAATAAATTTTAATTACAATAATAATAATAACATTAATAATAATAATAGCTGTCAGAGCCTCTCATTTTAAATAACTAGCGACCTACTTAACAGTCAGAAATCAAAAGTACATTTTAGCATTGCTTTGTCATAGTAGCACATTAAACAGACACATTGACTTTCAACATTTTGTTGCTGACATGTTTGCAAATAATTGGTAAACAGCAAAAGAGGAAAGACAAGCCAGCACTCTCAGAACTTTTGGAAAGGTGCAAAATGTAATTGAAGGTGTGTCAACGTTTCAATATGCCTTTCACATTTTCTTCAGGATCTTCTCCAGAATGTGAAATGCACATTGAAACGCTGACACTCTTTCAATTACATTTTGCACCTTTCCAAAAGGCCCGAGAGTGCTGGCTTATCTTTTCTCTTTTGTTGAGGATTTCTGTCACGGTAACACCAATAACATTCAGGAGTCAGTACGGTAAAGTTAGATGCAAAATGTATTAATAATAGAAAAGTAGATCACACAATATACACAAGTAGCAAGCAGAGTGTACAAGCCAGCGAGCACTGCTATCAGGAATAGTAGGCTGCCAAGCTTGACCACTCTGCTGAAGACTAGGCCTCAGCCACTTGTAGTCTCTGCAGGAACCAGGAGCAGGAACAGGAACACTGGATCTTGATCCGACGAGCCAGAATACTGACTCACGCCTGCAGTCAGTATAGTGCGTTATCTGACTCACACCTGCAGTCAGTATACTGCATTATCTGACTCATGCCTGCAGTCAGTATAAGGAAATGGATAACTGACCCATGCCTGCAGTCAGTATGGGATCTAGTCTACCATAGCACCAGGTCCACACTAGATTGGGTGTCTGCTAGGTACAAGGAACAAACATAAGAATAGTCAGACAGAGCCACAAGTCAGCTCCAGAAGGGGTAGTCAGACAAGCCAGGTCATACACAATTCGGGTAGTCCACCAGAGCCACAAGTCTGCACCAGGTTGGGTGTCCACTATAGGGATAGACAAAAGAATAGTCAGACACAGCCACAGGTCAGCACCAGGTTGAATGGAAGACTAGCCAGGTCATACACAGAGCCCAAGGTAATAGAACTGCTATGAACAACAATGCAAGGGCAACTGAGTCAGGAATCAGACTGCCCTTTAAACCCCTCCTCAGGAAGTAGGTAGGAGGAGAAGCTCAGAGGAAGGAAGTAGGTAGGAGGGGACTACAGGAAGCATGGCACATAAAACAGAGGCTTGTAGCATGCTTGAAGCCTTGCGCCTGCAGATGACGCTGACAACAATGTAAGCTGTAACAATTTCCCACAAATTATAGCTCCCAGGTCATCATATTCACTTGCGTGAGTGCTTCCCAAATATATATATATATATATATATATATATATATATATATATATATATATATATATATATATATATATATGTATGTATGTATAAATGCAGGCAATATTGGAGTTACTATGTCTTCCATAAGGCCTAGACTAGATGAAGATGCACTTTGGGTCAATAAGGATGCAAGTTGGTGATGTTGTGACCTATTTACCAAACCTACATCCCCCATCCCTTACATAACTAAATCTTAGTACATATGATGAAATGTCTTATTATCCATGGCAAATTAATTGCACTCATTACCAGACATATACTTGTTTAAAAGAGCAGAACATAGAGGGCTATGTATGTTAGCATTGGGATTAATATTTATTTAGTGCTTGTTGATGCAAGGAGAAATCTGATTGCCATTTGGAATCAAGAAGGAATCCCCCCATTCAAAGCTGAATTTGAAATTGCTGTATTGAGGGATTTTTTGCCTTCTTTTGGATCAACAGCGGTAAACAGGAATAGGAAAAGGGTTGAAGTTGATGGACGCAAGTCTTTTTTCAACCTAAACTACTACGTGACTATATATATGTCACCATTGCAACAAAGTGCATCTCCTTGTTTTCTTGGGTTAATCCAAGACTTTGGGAGCCTGCTTCAGCAGTCTGATGATGAGGAACCATTGTCCCTTGCTGAAAGTGAATTACTTTGGAGAAAGCCCAGGAGTTAACCCTTTGAGTACCAGAGGGGTGTGCAACACATTGCTTTGCAATGGATTGTGTACCCCTCTGGAACTCAAAGGATTAATATGTTTTCATCAGTGTAGGTTAAAGGAGAGCTATCAGCCCCTAGCATTATTCCCTATACATACACAATTATGTTGCCCATATGAACTAAACCCAGGATTACATTTAAATGTCAATAGGGTTATTAATACATTTAATGATAGTTTCCCTTTAAGGAAATATAATACATGGACCTATAAAATACTGCATCACTTAAAAATCACTGGAGAAATATGTTAGGTTAAAGTGGCTGATCCAAAATCCCATTCAATTAGTGTATTTACCATAGGCTATATATAATCTTGTGACTGGCACAAATCCTCTCACACCTACACCTCTCCACAGTGAAGAACACAGCAGCTGTCTTCTAAGCTGCAATCACTCACTGGTTGTCTGGCACGGTTTATTCCTAGAGACGACCTTACCTCCACATGGGCAGATGTGACACTTGTTATATGTTTAGCTTGCCTTTTTTTTTTCTAATGACAGTGACACTTTTCAGTGAAACATCACGATTCTTTCTTTCTTTCTTTCTTTCTTTCTTTCTTTCTTTCTTTCTTTCTTTCTTTCTTTCATTCTTTCTTTCTTAAAGGGATAGCAATACTTCGTTTTATCTTTGTTTTATTTTGCAGGCATTAAAAAAACATGAAGAACGATATAAGTCTTATGACTCAAACCTTTATGGTTTAAGAGATATTCACAAGCAAAGTTTCCCCTCCCCGCCCCTTTTACCTAGTGTAAGCCATCTGTTCTCAGATGTGAATCTAGTTGTAAGACCAGACAGATAACAGCAGGGGACAATCTTCTTTGTATGAGAACAATGAAAGCCCTGCCCCCCTTGAAAGATTTTCAGGTTTTCCCCTTATCTGCAATCTACCTGGGCACCTCCCTCCTGCTCTGGCTGAGCAGTGTTACATCACTAAAAGGGGCGGGAGGGGGATTCTTTGTCATTCAATTACTCTTGAACTACAACTCAGAATTGAAATACAGAATTGAAATAACACTCTCCAAAGTCCAAATACCATGATGATTAATTAGAACAGCTTTTATTATGAAACAATACTATCCCTTTAACAGCTCCCAATAATAAACCCCACATACTTTAATTTGGGTAAAATCCCACCTAGATACAGTGGTGATACAGATGAGATAACTTCTCCAGTCACATCACTTCTCCAGTTGCTATATTATCCTGTGTAGTTGATGCACTAAGATCCCTCCCACTTGAGCACATAGAATAACAAAGGAAGTGAAGAAGTGATATCATTGGAGAATCCATCTCCACTTTATTACCTCTTTATCACACCTTAATGCATCTAGCCCATGGATTTCAAGATCCCAAACTCCTCCTACGGAGCTCTTCTTAGGAGGGCTTCGGTTGTAGTTTTTTTAATCCTTGAGTCCTGCAATAAATAATGATGTCTGTCTCTTGGCTTGATGTCCATTACTAATTAAAGATTAATGTTAGATAACTAATCCAGTTGATTTATCATGGTCATTAGTTTTTACTGCAAGGATTTAAATAAGTGGCAAATTATTATAGGATAAACTGTAAAATCTTGTTAGCGACACAAGCTCTGAGGAAACAATGATCTTTTGGACTCAGGTTTGTTAGAGACACAAGCCCAGAGGAGCCAATGATTTGTTGGAATCAGGTTTGTTAGAGCCCTGAGGAAACAGGGATTTGTAGAACTTAAGCTTGTTAGAAACAATCCCCAAAATACTGTTTTATAGGCATCTGGTTTGCTAAGATCAAGCCCTAAGATTAAAAAAAAAATAAAAATAGACCCTACTGGCCTAATGCCAGTAGGTCATTTTTGGTGGCCAATGGTCATTGGCACATGCCATGGTGATATTATGGCATTTGTGACTGCTGTTCATACTGCTGCTGCTGAGTTGTCTAAGTAGCTAGCAAAACAATTAGGCAGTTCCAGGGGAATGGGATCCACAGTAGTAATATGAGATAGGTGATGATGGTTCCACTTGCCACTAACTCTACTGATGCACCTGAAGCAGAGGCAGCACCACAACTATCCCCTTCAACACTTCAGGTATATCTGGAGAAAAGAAGTCTGCAAGTAAACAATGCTTATCCACATCCTCTGAAATCATGGATCTGCTGTTGGAATCATCATTTCTCCCTTGAGAGCAGAAAGGAACTGTGCCTTTCAACAGCAACTACAATGTGCACAGTGTGTGTGTACGAAAGTTTGGAAATAGGGGAAGAAATGGGAATAATGGACTCATCTTCACTCTCATCTAACACTACTGCAACTAAACACTTTGATGCCTACTAGGTCCGCAATGTCAAATCATCCCCCCAGAAATCAAGTACTGCTATCGCTATAGAAAAAACAGAAAAGTAACAGGAGCAGAGTAACCTAAGAGTGGATCTGTATTGAATTAAGGTAATTTAAAATCCCGGCTTGTATGCACTCACCAGATCTTCAATAATAAATCAGCCTACAGAGGAAACTCGTCACTTTTTCCTTATGACCAAATGTCCATTCCGTTCAGTTCCAGCAATATTAGATCCAAATTTAATATTTTCACCCTTTAAAGGGATAGTAATACTTCATTTGAAGAATGCTATAAGTCTTTGAGAGATATTCACAAGCAAAGTTTCCCCTCCCACCCCTTTTACCTAGTGTAAGCCATCTCTTCTCAGATGTGGAATGCAGTCCATAGACCAGACAGATAACAGCAGGGGACAATCTTCTTCCTATGAGAACAATGAAAGCCCTACCCCCCTTGACAAGTTTTTCCGGTTTTTCCCTTATCTTAATTGAATATTGTCCCTCTCTGCAATATACCTGGGCACCTCCCTTCTTCTCTGGCTGAGTAGTTACATCAGTTAAAGGGGAACTTTCACCCCGCAATAACTAAATCTCCACTTACTGCTCACCTGGCGACTAGCTGCTTAGTAGCGCCGTCCGTGCTTCCTGCTCCTGTAAAACGCCGAAATCTTGAGAACCGGGTAAGATTTCTGGCGACTAGCGCTACTAAGCAGCTAGTCGCCAGGTGAGCAGTAAGTGGAGATTTAGTTATTGCGGGGTGAAAGTTCCCCTTTAAAGGGGCGGAAGGGGGATACTTTGTCATTGAACTATAACTCTGAGAGAATTGAAATAACACTCTCCAAAGTCCAAATACTATGATGATTAATTAGAGCTGCTTTTATTATGAAACATTTCTATCCCTTTAAGGACTGGAAAAATCTGAGGTCGTTTTCCCTTAAGGACCGGAGCAATTCTGACCTTTTTGACTATGTCTTTGTTCAAAAGTGTTTTCCCCTCTTAGGCTTTTATTCCACCCACATAAATTATATACTGTTTTTTAAGCACAAATAGGGCTTTCATTTGATACCCCACATGTATGGATAACCCACCATTTACTTTATTAAAATTTAAAAAAAACACCATTTTTGTTTTTTCTCTTGGGATCAATTGGGCACAAAGGGTTACATTTTTATGGAGACTGCATGAAAGGTATGACCGGTCAGTCAGGCCTACAAAATGCTTAGTTTAAAGTGGCCACTGTCCACCCCAGGTGAAAATTCCCATGTCCCTTTTTCCCACCTTATTTTGTCACTTTTTTTTCCCTGACATTTGGCGGTGTGTATAAGTGTATTACATGGCTCCACAACAATCACACAACAATCACTTTTTTTTTTTTTTAAATAAAATATTTTTTTGTAAAAAAAAAAAAAGTGTGTTGTGTTTAAAAAAAAAAAAAAAAAAAAAAGTATCATTGCAGGTCAGAAATTGACCTGCATTTAGCCAGCCTCCAGCACCAGCAGTGAAAGGGTTGTCTCCTCTCTACTTCTGTCTCTCTTACTTTGATAGCAAGGGAGACAGAGGCAGAGGAGACACGCAGCGACAGCATGCTTTCTGTACTGCCTCTGTCTCAGAATGCCGGTACATGTGATCGCTGCTACGGCGATCACATGAACCGGCACAAGCAAGAAGGGCTGAGACTGAACGCCAGGGTCTCAGAGCACTCAGTCTCAGCCTGGAATTAATGATAGCAGCATGCACGGAGGCACGCTGCTATAATTTAAGCCATGACGGTCCTGTTCCTTTCTGGAGTTCTTCCATGTCTCAGTGCAGTGCGCGGGCGTGAAAACAGTCTCTACTTTATGGTTTGTGAGGAAACTCTATCATGCGTTCCATTGCTGAAGCACAGATTGGTCCGACTCCCAAAAAGTGTTCGCTAGATAGAAAATAATGTACTTATTTGCTACTGCCAAAAGCGCTACAAAAATACTATTTTTGCACTGAGACATAATACAAATCAACTTAAGCAGGAACCCCTACATAAATAATAGAAATAGACATTTTAGTAGTCTCTAACTAGTTAAACAGATATATATGTGCAAATATACAAATATCATAAAAATCATAAATTATGACCTAAAACATCTAAAGGGTGTGTCCAAAAATTCAGAATAAAACATTGTATAATTAATAACATATATAAAAAATATATTTCTATATACAGCATATATAAGAAATATATATCATTGTACTGGAGTTTATTAAAATACTCTGGAGTATATCCAATATGTTTGGATACCAAATACACCTGGATAAATGTATACCCGCTCACACACACACACTATACACACTACTCCAGTGTATATATACACATATATTTGAATACTCTTTTTTTTTAAACTTATCAGATCCATAGCCTGACGAAACTTTTTGCACCCTTAAAATATATATATGAAATGAAATAAGAAAATGCATTTAGTATCTGTGCAACTAATATATAATGGTCCTGTAATGAAAAAATGAAGAAAAATCTACCATAAGTATCCTAAATCTATCTTCTCATTCAGACCATGGGGATTCAGTGTTCCCAACTAAAAAATCCAAGAAGACTCCTGCTGGCATAATTTGCTATATCGGTCTGGATGTTGCCGTGATATATGTTCAATACCCATAAAATCAAAGTTAGACATTCTTCCTCTAGAACATTGTTTAAAATGCGTAGGGACACTATGTTCCCTACAGTTTGTAGCAATATTTCTTTTATGTTCCCTCTTAATGTTCTAGTGGTACACCTTATGTATTGTTAACCACACCTGCAAATCAAATAAATTACATATGCTGTCCCACTGTTGATAAATTGTTCAATATTATACTCATTATCTCCACTCATATTGTGGAAGGTCAGTAGAGCTAATGGTGACTTGTACCAGTGGCCTTTCTAAAAATTATTTTGCCTGTATTTGGAATATCATCTTTCAAAACAGGATTTTCTATTAATGTACTCCAATTCTTTTTGATGATTGTGTAGATTTTTAGTGCCACTGAATTATACTGGGTGATGAAGGTCATGGGGTAATGTTCAACATTCTTCTTTCTTCTCTTTTTTCGGCTTTTTCAGTGGTCATGCCTTTTTCCATAGCCCTATCCAATAGGACTTCTTTATACCCCCCTCTGTTTGAATTTCTTTTTAATCACCTCCCCTTGTGATTCAAAATCTCGCATGTCACTGCAGTTTCACCTAAGTCTATTGAATTGGCCTTAGGGAATATTTTTTTCCACTGTTTTAGATGACATCTCTCCGCATGTAGATATGTATTGTTAGTTAGTTGTTAGATATGTATGTTAGATATGTTTGTAATGTTAGAAACAGGTTTTGTATAGATAGTACTGTAGATTCTTGTCATAAGATAACGTAAGTTCTAAGAAGTGAATTAAGTCCTGTAAGATGTCTGAAGAAAAATGAAGTCCCTTTCCATTATTGTTAAAAAATTCCACCTTCAACTTCAGTTCTTCTAATTCACCCTTTCAGATAATTAGAATGTCACCTATGTACCTGCCATAGAAAACCAGGTTTGCCCCCCATTGATTGTTGTTCCAAATTTGCTCTTCCTCTCATTGTCCCATGAATTGTGTATAGCATTGTGTATAGATACTGCTTTCACTATGCCCCTTGTTTGCTCCTCTAAGGACAAGTGACAACTAGCAGACTTAATAATAATGATGAATCCTCCCTGCCACCAGCTTATTGTATTCTGTGGGATGGAATCTCCTCAGATTCTGCTTGATTCCGTGCTTATGATTATACTGCCACAACAGAGAACTGCTATCATCTGGTGGGGTAGGTAATGATCTGCGCCAGGATCTTAGCACAAGAAGCTGATGGCGAGGCAGATGTTTCTCTCTCCATAGAACTGTCAGGCTTAGGCTGGGTTTCTCTTTTCTTCTTCCAATTAGATCTCCACCTAGATTTTTGGTGCCCTTGGAGAGAGACAGGGGGTTCAGCAACAGCAGCTCCAGATTTATATTGCAGCGGTTTGGCTTTAACAAGCTTCTCATAAATATCATGGTGTCTGTATTTCATGTGTGTGATGAGGGTGGTTGTGCCAAGCTGTATTCTCTCCTTTCCCTTGACTTGTCACAGATAGTACACTGTGCCGTCGCTGATGATTGCATTTTGTCTGCCCCAAGAGAAAAATAGTCCCACACCCATGACCTCGGGTGGGAGGGGAAACGGGGGAAGAATGGCCTCTTTCTTCTTCTCCACAATTCCATTCACTGGCTGGGGCAGAGGATACTGCATATGCTGCTGCTCCTCTGTTAGAATCAGCACTAGAACTAGAACCAGAAATATTGTTGGTGTTGGCAAGTGGAACCTGTCCTAGCCTGCATCACTGCTGATGGACCCCATTCCCACTGCGGCCACGTGGTCTGTCGCACAATAGCCTGCTCATCATCAGCCTGCTGCAGCTGAGACATATCAATATTTGGTCCTTGCACCTCAGCACCAACAGGGGTTACAGCAGCTGCAAACTCAGCAATATCCCTGTTGGTAGTGGTGGCGATGCCTATCCTCATTTGCATATCTGTCTCCCATTTCTTTTTGCTTTTGTCTAAAAATGCCCTCATTCTCTCCTCCACCCCATCTGTTCCACTATCATGCACATCACCATCACCACCAATCCCTTGCTACTGCTGCTGCTGCTGCTCTATGAGATTTGGACTTGTTGGCTATGATGACAAATATGACAAATGGTCCCCTACTGTCACACTTGCCATATCTTCTTCAGGTGGTGAAGGCAGACTGGCAGCACTAGAAAAAGGCACAGGCAGCTGATGTGTGCTGTTTCTAATACTGCTAGCCAGTTCTGCCTTCTTTATCATCATGTCCCAGAGGGATAATGCTAGGGGAAGGGGAATCACAGAGTCATGGGGATGTTGTGGGCTCCTTTGACACTAGTCTGGCTACTCACTTCCTCTTCTACCACAGCATTAGGACTCGGTGGATCAACACTGAAGTTAATCCCATGAGCTGCTTTACCATCACCACCACCCTCACCCCTACCACTCTCTAGCTGGAATTTTTTTTTCCTATATCACCACATTTGTTTTTTCCCTTGTTAAGGGATTATCTAGAATATGGAGTACAGTTTTGGGCGCCAGTTCTTTAAAAATACAACATTGAACTGGAAAAAGTGCAGAGACATGCAACAAAAGTGATAAATGGATTAGAGGTTCTGAGTTATAAAGAGAGACTAGTCAGACTGGATTTGTTTACATTAGAGAAGAGACATCTAAGGCCTGATATGATTACTATTTGCAAATATATTCGAGGTCAAATTAATTATTTACTCAAAGAGCTGAGCTAAGACCGAGAGGTCATCCATTAAGACTAGAGGAAAGGTGCTTTCAACTAAATCAACTAATTCAAAACCAGGGATTTTTTTTAGAGTAAGGGTAGTAAATTTATGGAATTCTTTGCCTAGGGATACTGTGCTTACACATACTATAACTGCTTTCAAATTTAATGGATACCTATCTAGCACAGAGCAATATTGTGAATTATGACAGTTGGCTACAAAGAAGATAGGATGTTGATCCAGTGAACTAACTGTCTGCCATTTTGAGCCAGGAAGGAATATAATTTTATCCACTTGGGGCTTAATTGAAAATGGCTTAAATTATTTTGTTTTGCCTTCCTGTGGATAAACAGGGAGTTTAGCATGGGCTGGACTTGATAAATGAATTTCTTTTTTTCAGTCTCATCAACTATGTTAGTATGTTTTAGGGTAGTTTAACCAAATAACCAGTGGAATATGCATCTTTAGTTCATAAAGTTAAAATACTGTTTTTGGCTCCTAATTAGGGGTCTGTGCAGGCCTGTATGTAGGTAAAACTATAAATATTTGATATTTTTTTACTCAGGCCTTAAATGTTTTTGTTAAACAGTGTACATTATCAAAATAATAATTTTTAAAACATTTTTGGTATAGCTAACCGCATGATGTATAAATTAAATCAAGTAAGGCACAGTGAAAAAGCTGTATTTCTTCTGAAAAAAATATAACTAGAAAATTATCCCAGGGAAACATACCTAAACAGATGGATCACAAAATGTTGGAAAAGTACCTGGCATCATGATTTAACACCATTTCCCTGTGCATGCTGTGAGGCTGGCATATAGGGCCTGCGTGCTGGGATTAAATTCCTAACAGTGGCAGAGATTACCTGCTGGTATACACTCCAGTGATTGAACACCATAGTGCGTTCCCTGACATGCATCCACTGGTGACAAAGGTTTACATTCACCCCAGTAACTCTCACACATATAAGTAAGGCTGCATTTATATATAAGGCTCCTCTTAGCCATGCATCCTAGGCACCCTTAGCCGTACCCATGGCTCTACTACATTTTCCAAATTATTCTGATCCCAGACCCATTCTCTGGAACAGAAAATACACTTAGCCTATAATGTACAAAGCACAAAAGAGCTCTTAATCGCTTGGGCGCAGAGAGGTTTCCAATGCATTGTGAAGATACGTGCTGAGGATCTCTATAATGAAAATCAGATAGAGAGAGAGAGATGTAAACAGGTAAATAAACCAGCCACCATAAAACAGGAGAGGGGTTCTGGTGCAGGGGTATTGAGATAGCTCTGGACATGCTGACAATTTAGAATGTGTGTGTGTGTGTGTGTTTGACCAGCATAGCTGAAGCTATCATTAAAATGTGTTTTTCTAGGTGGTTACCTGCTCAGCCTAATGTGAAATCCAATCCTGTATACAGGATCTTATCTGTACCACCGTCTCTCACTTTCACACATTCTCTGTCTCTCTCTTGCCTTGGTTAGGCAGAGGGATCATTAATTCCTGTTGTGTAAAGCAGCTCTATATATGTCTCCCTCCAGCAATGCTGGCCCAATGACTTCTCATTTCGACACTGTGATGACATCATATCCCAATGCCGGAGGGAAGGAACCACTTAGCCAGCCAGGAGGAGACATGCACGGAGCAGCAACCCCCTCTGCTAGAACAAGGTAGGAGAGGCAGGGGTGGAATAAGCCTGGGTAGATGGTAGGACAGTGCATGTGTGTTTATCCTGCATTCTGGTACACAAAACCCACATACACTGTGTGACACCACAGCCTTATTCCACTGTCTCCCTGGAAGGCACAGCACCTCACATTAACTTACACCCAGTTCTTGCTGCACTATCCCACTGATAGTTAGAAGACCCACACATTCACTTTCTGAGACTCCAGCCTACTTTCACTGTCTTCTTGCAGGCACATAACCACACATATACTGTCTGACATGCCAACTTGTTCCACTGGCAGCCATAGAATCTAACATACTGTGTTTGACACCCCAGCTTTGTATCACTGTCCACTGATCACTACAGAATTACTTATACACTGTCTGACACCCCAGTCTTATTGCAGTATCTACCTTGTACCACATTCCCTCTGGTAATCCCAAAACCCCACATACGCTGTCTGACACCCAAGCCTTGCACTGCTAGTTCACTGTCCATCTAGTACTGCTAGAAACCCACATATTCTATTCTTTTACCACTGTCCACTGTGTGACCCAGAGCCTTCTATCACTCTTCCACTGGTAGACCTAAAACCACACATGCACAGTGTGACCCCAGGCCTTCTAACACTCTTACACTGGTAGTCACAGAATCTAACATACACTGTTTGACACTCTGTCTTGTAACACTGTCCCACTGGGAGTCACAGAACATTACATACACTGTATGATGCCATAACCTTTACTACTGTCCTGCTGGTTATCTCAGAACCCCACATACACTGTCTGACACCAAATCTTGTACTACCATCTCATTGATAGTCACAGAACCTTACATAGATTGTATTGTTCCATTGCCCACTGGTAGTTATTGAACTATACATACACTGTGTGCCACCCCAGGCTTGTTCCACTGTCTCACTGTCAACCACTGAAACTAATATACACTGTCACCCCAGCCTTGCTGCACTATTCCACTGGGAACTATAGACCCACACATGCACTAACGCCCCAGCCTTGTACCACTGTCAATTGGTATCCAGATAATCACCCATGGACTGTCTGAGACTACAGTCTTGTTCTACTGCCCTACTGGAACCCGCAAAAAGACAAATACACTGCCTGATGCCCCAAATTTGCTCCCCTGTCGCACTGGTAGTCAGACAACCACACCTACAATAACAATCCAGACTTGTTCCACTGGTATATCCAGAAACCCACATCAACTGTGTGACCCCCACCTTTGGAACACTATTCCACTGGTAGCCCCAGAATCCATCATACATGTTGTGACCCAAACCTTGTGCCACTGTTGACTGGTAGTCACAGACCACATGTAAACTGTATGACACCCCAACCTTAGCCCATTGCCCCACTGGTGGTCTCAGATTCCCACATACACTGTCCGACCACCAGCTTTTTAGCTTTGTTCAACTGTCTCACTTGTAGCCCCAGAATCCCATGTACATTGTATGACCCCTAGTCTATTAACACTGCCCCACTGGTAGTCCCTGAACAACACATACACTTTGTGATCATCAGCTTTAAAACACTGTCTCAATGTTGACCCTAGAACCCTACATACACTGTCTGAAACCCAACCTTTTACCATTGTCTCCCAGGAAGTTACAGAGCCCCACATAGACTGCATGACATTCCAGCCTTGTTCTGCTGTCTCATTGGTAGTCCCAGAATACAAAACACAATTATTGGTGCTTCGAAGAATCTATGCAGGAAATGAATTCTGGATGGCGGGCTGAGATGCCTTGTCCTTTCATGAAGCGTGCCAGTCTGGGCGTTCTCCTCTCACCCTTCAAAATTAAACGTAAGTTGCAAACGACTGCACCGCATCCAAAGAACCAGTGTAGGCAAAATCTCGTATAAAACAATAATCTCTTTATTCCAACAATAGAAAATATGTATAAAAACAAAAATATTCTTGGACATTCAAAGATCCTGTCTCACGTCCTAAACCAGTGCAAGCTTACATAGTGCACGCGTTTCGCGCTACCTGCGCTTATTCATGACTTTAGGACGTGAGACAGGATCTTTGAATGTCCAAGAATATTTTTGTTTTTATACATATTTTCTATTGTTGGAATAAAGAGATTATTGTTTTATACGAGATTTAGTCCCAGAATACCCACATATACAATGTGACCCCCTAGCCATGTATCTCTGTCCCACCTGTAGTCCCAGAACCCCACATACACCCACCCTTACTCCCCTGGTAGTCACAGTACCATGCATGGACTGTGCGACCCCCCCCCCCCCCAGCCTTGTTCCACTGTCCCACTATTAGCAGAAAAACCACACATACACTGTGTAATATTCAGCCTTGTTCCCCTGATAGCCCCCTGGTACACCAAATACACTGGCCCTCACCGGTAGTCCCTGAAGCCAAGCCCACATACACTGACTGACACTTCAGCCTTATTCAGAGTACACTATGTAATCCCCAGCCGTGTAACACTGCCACTCTGGTAGTCCCTTAACCCCACATACAGTGTCTGTCACACAGTACAGTGCCACTGGTAGTCCCAGAACCCCACATACACTGTTTAACAACCCAGCTTTGTTTGACTGTTTCATTGGTAATTCCAGGACCCCACATACACTGTCTGAACCCAGCATAGATTCTGTGTCCCCCAACCCCCACATACACTATCTGACCTTCCCATCCTTGTTCCACCATACATTGTGTGATACCTGATCTTGTTCCTCTGTGGTCACAGTACTGTAGATACAGTGTATGACACCCAGCCTTTTACCACCACCCAGCTGGTAGTTTAAGAAGCCCACATACCCTGTATGACACCTGAAACTTGTTCATCTGTTTCAGTGGTAATCCCAGAATTCCACATACATTGTGTGACCCCAGAATTGCAGCACTGTCCCACTGTAGTCTAATAACCCCACATACACTGTCTGATACCAAGCCTAGTACCAATGTCCAACTGGTAGTTCCAGGACCCCACATATCCTGTCTGACACCTACCTTGTAGCACTGTTCCACTAGTAGTCCAGGAACCCAGTCTCGCCTATCTGACACCCAGCCTTGCTCTGTTGCCCCATTTCTAGTGCCAGAACCCAAAGTACACTGTCTAGCACCTCAGCCTTGTATCACTGTCCCAGTAGTAGTCCTAGAACCCCACTTACACGGTCTGACATTCAGCCATGTAACATTATGCCACTGGTAGTCCCAGGACCTCACATCCAGTGTCTGACCCTTACCTTTGCACCACGGTCCACTCGTAGTCTCAGAACCCCATATACACTGACTGACAAATTCTGTCAGGCTGCTACTGTGTAACACTGTCTGACTGGTAGTCCCAGAATCCACAAACACTGTCTGACATCCTAGTCCTATACCTTGTCACTGAGGAGGGAGAGGCACGTAAGTGGTAATGACAGTGTGTGTGTGTGTGTGTGAGTGTGTGTATAAAACATTGTCTGACTGGTAGACCCAGAACCCCACATATACATTGTAACCCACAGTCTTGTAAAACTGTCCCTCTGGTAGTCCCAGAACCCATAAATACTATCTGACATCCTAGTCCTCCTGTACCTTGTCACTGAGCAGAGAGAGGCAGGTAAGTGGTAATGATAGTGTGTTTGTGTGTGTGTTGAATGGCATGGAGTGGAGCAAGCAGTGAACAGGAGAAGAAAAGAAGCATAACGCGGGTATGAAGAAAATTGGTAAACAAGAGCAGTGGGAAGGAGGGAGGAAAGTAGTGAACAGGGGAGGGAGGGGGAAAATGAAAAGAGGAAGAAGGGAGCAGAGAACAAGGGAGATAAGGAACAATGAACAAGGGAAGAGAGAAATGGGTTAGGAGCAGTGAAAAGGGGAGGGCAGCAATAAAAATGGAAAGGGAAAAAAGGACAGAGAAGGGAGGGTGCCATTGAACAATGGAGGCAGCTGGCAGTGAACGATAGGAAGTGAAGCAAAGAGCAGGGGTGAAATAAAATGGGGAAGAAGGCAGTAGTAAACCGGGGAGGTAGGAAGCAATGAACAGGGGAGGGAGAAGTGAACAGGCAACAGCAGCAATGAAAAGGAGAAGGGAGAATGAACAGTGGAGGTAGCTAGCAGTGAACAGGGAAGAGACACAGTGAACAGTGTTGGGAGGGGAGATCAGTGAATGCCAGTGGTGGTGAGCAGTGAATGAGAGGTAAAGAGGGTGGGAGAGAAGAGCAGTAAACAGAGGAGGGATGGCAACAATAAATGGGTGTGGGGGGGGGAGCAAATATATTGCCCACCCTTGGACTACAGACATGACTTCAGACTGATTGTCTTTTCACTCTTCTACATTATGTAGAATCACAGTGAATGACATCTGTAGATGTTATCTGCACACATGCACCCATGATGTTATTTGAATAAATTACCTTGCTTTTTAACTGATCTGGTTTACTAGCCTTAGAAAAGCTCTTATTACTCATCAGAGCCATTCTCCCTGCCAATTTTAGTGATAATCCATATGCAAAAGTAGAGGTCAGAGATGCTCAACTTTGCTTATGAGCCTACAAGGGAATTCAAAAGAGCTCACTAGGACTGGTGTCCTGCACCCAGGGTGCAATCTCATTTAGCTCACAAGTGCCATAAGTAAATAAATATTCTTAAGCATATCATACTGGTCCTGCCCAAATGACTGTCCAGCTATGAAATGCCAGACAATTCCTCCCAGAACAAGGGAAGCAGCTAACCCTAGATGTACATTTTGGCCTTACTGGGCCTCGTCGGTGAGGTATACCTGATCCCTCTAGGCACATGCGAGCAAGGGGTCCACGTCTGCATTCCCCCTTTACTTTTAGGGTGACCAATCCCCAGAGAAATTTACATATGCAAAAGTAGAGGTGAGATGCTCAACTAGGCTCATGAGCCTGCAATGGTATGCGAAGAGCTCATGAGAACTGGTGTCCTACGCCCAAGTTGCAGGACACCTAGTTGAGCATCTCTGATCTCTGCTTTTGCATATGGTGACAATCCATAGGCTAATTTGGGTGGCTTGTCTGACTAAAGTTTATCTTAGCTAAAATGGGAACATATTTATTTTTCAGCAGTATGATACTTAGAAACTACTCAACCAATTTTATGAAGCTCCTAGAGTTTGAAGAGTCTATCCATCCAATACTGAATCCAAAATTTCCGCCAATTTCATTGCTGCAGTCAAAAGTTATGGGCAAAATTAAAATGTCAAATAACATAGAACCTTTATTCGTACTCAACTATAGAAGCCTTGTCAGGCTTCTGTAATAACGCCCAAGCCAAAATAAACTTAAAGTTGATAGGAGAAAATACACATAATAAACAATTTAGTGCCTATATTAAATATACGTAAAAGAAAATTAAAATTTTAATTAATTAAAAAACATTCACACTGTTAATCAAAAAAACTCTGGTCCGATGTATAGGTGTTTTAGTTGTATATTTTTTTTTTATAACTGTAATAAGACAATGAGATTACATCATCCTTTTATTAGTGACACTGTCATGCCTAATGCAATATTCTAATTTTACAGGGGATGTTATAGTAAGCCTAGGAAACATGAACTGTGCTATTTTTCTGTGGTAAATAAAACCAGAGCATGTAAATATTAACTTTGTACTCCAATACCACTCATCAGTGACTCAGCAAGGAACATTTAAATGCATTGAAATGAAGGGCTGATTTTACCAGAAAGGGGTTGCATCATTAAGAAAATACCTATATATTTTAATCTTCACATTGCAGATGTAAAATGAACAAAATGTTTATGGAAATGTAATGCTATTTCTAAAGAAACAAAGTTTGTTCTGCACAGCAGGTTCCGTTTGGTTGTGTCTTCTCCTGTTTGATTTAAATTCAAGTTATAGTAATACTTAAAATGTAAAAAGCTATACATTGTAAGGTTTATCCTCCTGAGTAAAACAAGGGCACTCCCACTGCTGGAGATGTTTTATTAAAAAGTTATTACAGCTTAAACTTGAACTCTTTTAAGTATAGTACCTCCGTGGCCTGAAATTTTACAGTGGTGCTGTTTCTAAACAATCCTATGTAGGTTTATGGTCAACTGACTAGAGCTGTCCATAGGATGGCGTAGCAGCAGCGCTACTGTAAAGTGTCAGGCCATTGAGATGCTGCACCTATAAAATTCATGTTTAACTGCAGTAACTTTTAAGATAAACACTTCTTAGCTGTGGGAGTTTCCATATTTTACTGAGAAGGGTAAACCCTACTATATGTGTATATATATATATATATATATATATATATATATATATATATGTATGTTATTTGTTTTTTTATGTTACTAAACCTTTACGTTTATTCAGAGAAACGTGATATTTTACTACAAATGTAGAGCTTTTCCTTTCCTGGATATTTAAGTGATTGTGCTGTCCATGCACATGGATTCTTTATGCACAACCAATGGATTGGAGATATCTATAACAAACCCCCCTTCAGTCACATGTAATTTTACTCATCAAACACCAGAAGGTGATACCCATATTCCGCAGCTGATAATGGTGATACTTACAGAGAATTTTGGACCACTCAGATCATGTCACAGTGAGTGGAAGGAAGCTAGGATTCAGTAAAACTGAATGAATCATCTTATTACAGTGGGAGTAAAATTAGTTTGGATATCTATAGCACTGGTTGCCATATGGAAATGTATATGGATCTGCTGTGATTTCATCTGTTAGTAGAGATGATATTATTTTCAAAAGTGATGGATAGCCTACTTCTACAGTGATACAACTGAGAACAGTTTCTCATGTTCCTGTACCCCTTGAAACCAAGAGGGCAGTTGTGTGTTGTGAGGTATCATATGATGTGTTGTCATCTCTGAAAATCTATTAAAAAGAGGAAAAATATATATATACTAGTATAAAAGCCTGTGTATACATGCCAAGGTCCAAGTAATGTTAACCCTTTGAATGCCAGAGGGGTACGCAACGCATTGCTTTGCACTGTGTTGCATACCCCTCTGGCACTTAAAGGGTTAAAAGGCCGCTACCTCACTGCTCCATGCGATGCACTCTTGTGTTGCCTCACTCTCACAATGAAACCATGTGCAGTAGAGACTGACCGAACACTGGCAGTCTCTAGTGAGCATGACTGTATCGTGACAAACATCCTAGCAAATTATTATATAGGATATAAATAATATATAATATATATATATGTATATATATATATATACACATGTAATTGTCTTCATCATCATCTTCTGCCGTTTTCGATCCATTACAGAATGAAGGGCTTCTCAGCAAGTTTCCAACAACGCCTGTCTTGTGCTTTTTGTTGCCACTGTATACCAGCAAATTTGATCTCTCTCTCTCTCTCTCGATACACCACCACTTCTCACATGACCCCACCCCCAGCCCCATTCAGAGTTTCCTGGCACAGAAAATAACTGACACTATAAAGCAAACCCCCCACCACCACACCAAAAAAAGACATAGCCTTTAAAGTGATAGTAATGTTTCACAAAAACAGCAGCTCTAATTAATCTTCATAGCAAATGAGCCATAGAGGGTGTTATTTCAATACTGTGAGAGTTGTAGTTCAAGAGTAATTGAACAATAACGTTTCCCCCTCCCGCCCCTTTTACCTAATGTAAGCCCCCACTCCTCAGATGTGGAATCCAGTCCATAGACCAGACAGCTCACATCAAGGGTCAATATTCTACTGTGAGAACAATGAAAACTCTGACCCTCTTTACAGGTTTTTCAGCTTTTTCCCTTAGTTGAAGATTGTCCCTCTCTGCAATCTACCTGGACACTCCTTGCTGCTCTGAGGTGAGCAGTGTTATAGCAGTAAAAAGGGCAGGAGGGGGACACTTTATCATTTAATTACTCTTGAACTAAAACTCTGACAGAATTGAAATAACACTCTCCAAGGCCCAAATACTATGATGAATAATTAGAGCTGCTTTTATTATGAAACATTACTTTCCCTTTAATGCCTTGGTTGCCAAAAAGATCACCAATACATTGCTCTAGCATCCAAGTGTTAAATAAGAGATTTTTAAGTGGTATAAAACTTGTGCAGGCACACTGAGACTGCTCTGGACACACCCACAATTCACAATGTGGGTGTGTCCAGCACAGCTGAGATACCTTAAAAAATTTGGAGCTCTAGGCAGTTGCCTATTCTGCCTGTTGAGAAATCAGGCAAAAACAGGCAAGCTCTGTGCTATGATTCAGGCCACTCTCATTAACTCATTGGATGCTAAACATCCTCAATACATTGCAAAGCTGTGCACTGGAAAATTGTTTTGCATACAAGTGGTTTAAAGGATCAATAAAATTGTATTATGTAAAACATGTGTTATAGTGTGTTTCCTGCTAAGTGAAACAAGGGCATACTCCCACTTCTGGCAGTTGTTTTCTTTATAAATGTTCAAACTGTCAAAAGTGATGAAGTTATTACTTTCTCATTCTGTGGATAACTACAGATGGTGATTCACTTCTTCCATGTAATGCAATAGAATAACTCATGAACAACACCAGGTGAACTGCCTGACAGGTGTTACTATTAATGTGAAAAACTTTTTAACTGTAATAACTTAGCAACATCTTCCAACAGTGTGACTGCTCTTGTTTTACATTATGCAGATTGTGTTTACTGTTTGTTTCATAATAAAGGTTTACTACTCCTTTTACCCGTTTACTGACCAGTGACGTGCCAGGATGGTCCCTCTTGTCCATGCGTTAAGGACCATTGACGGTCCTGGTATGTCATTATTTTTTTTTATCACAAAGCTCGTATGGGTGCACTGTGATCACTACGGGGGGCTTTAATTGACTACTCCATGACTGGTTGTGGGTGTGGCCAGTGCAACCTGATTGTCCCTGCTCCAGTTTTACTGGCTATTCTTTAACCCCTTGGAGGCTAGAGGTCTCCAGCATGTTGCAAAGCAACAAGTTTGTGATCTCTCTAGAAACCAAGTAGTTTAAATCTTTGTGTGTGTATGTGTGTGTGTGTGTGTGTACCCAGTCATGTCTTATAGGCTAAGGATATTTTCTGTGCCAGAGAAGAGTGGATGTGGATCATTTGAAGAGTGAGGGTGTGACCATGGATGGGGCTAAGGGTGCCTAGGGTGACTTGCTTAGGGGTTGCTGGGATGTAAATCCTGCCCTGCTACTTTTATTCGCATTATTCTAAATACATTCTCACTTAAAGGGGAACTTTCACCCCGCAATAACTTAATGTTCACTTACTGCTCACCTGGCGACTAGCTGCTTAGTAGCGCTAGTCGCCAGAAATCTTTCCCGGTTCTTCAGATATCGGCGTTTTACAGGAGCAGGAAGCACGGACGTCTCTTCACAGTGACGTCCGTGCGCCTGTGCTGTCAGTCCCTTGTGCACCGGGACTGTGAAGAGACGTCCGTGCTTCCTGCTCCTGTAAAACGCCGATATCTGAAGAACCGGGTAAGATTTCTGGCGACTAGCGCTACTAAGCAGCTAGTCGCCAGGTGAGCAGTAAGTGAACATTAAGTTATTGCGGGGTGAAATTTCCCCTTTAATATCTAAGGTAGATAGGAACTTTGCCAATTTTAAGACACCTTGATATTGGCAGGCAAGGTACACATGCTTTTGGCCACAAACATAAAATCTCCCTGTTTATTATCAATAGAAAGTCACACATTATTTACTAGTACAAGCCAGGATTTAATGTGCAGATTTTTGTCTGTTATTCACGTTCTGTAAACATAGCCACAGCACAGTGTTTGGTGCTCTCCTAACATATATATTTAAAGTTTGGTGGTAGAACACTCGCTGTCATTAAATGCAACTTGCCTGGGTGCCAGTGTTAATGTAGATGTAGATATGGAACAACGTAAAGCCACGCTCACAGGACTTGTTAATGATCAAAAAAGTGCTGATTTATTTGAATCAATGTTTCAGCCCTAATTTGAACCTTTCTCAAGATTACAGAAAACAGTAATAGAGCTCATTAAAGTGTTAGTAATGTCCAAAAAAAGGTTTTTTTTGCATTTAGAAGAGCTTAAAAAGCTGAGCTAAATTAAAAAAAAACGTATCTCTCAAACCGCTATGGTTTAAGAGATACAGGAGTTTAAAGTTCGCTGTTTCCTACTGACAGCTGTAAAGCTGTCAGCAGGAGATTTGTGTCGGTCGACACGGAGGCGCTTGAGAAGTGCCGAGATCTCGTTACTTACAAGGAATCCCTTCATTGGAATGGTCTAAGACGTGTGCCTGGTGTTCCAAAGAAGGGATTCCTTGTAAGTAACGAGATCTCGGCACTTCTCAAGCACCGCCGTGTCGACCAACACGAATCTCCTGCTGACAGCTTTACAGCTGTCAGTAGGAAACAACGAACTTTGAACGCCTGTATCTCTTAAACCATAGCGGTTTGAGAGATACTTTTTTTTTTGCATTTAGCTCAGCTTTTTAAGCTCATCTAAATGCAAAAAAAAGTTTTTTTTGGACATCACTAACACTTTAAATACCCAAACAGATGCGATCACCTTGGCACATATATATATATATATATATATATATATATATATATATATATATATTTATATTTATATATATATGTGTGTAAGATAAGTGTCACAATGTTTTGTTGTATCTAGTGTGAATATTTTCTGTGTGTCAGAAGACGTCTCTGTACAAAATGTGTTGAAATTTCCCTTGATTTCAGTGTTTGAGTCTATAGTTGTACATAACTAGTGTAAAAGCCCGTGTACACGGGCCAAGGCCCGGGTGATGTTAACCCTTTGAGTGCCAGAGGGGTACGCAACTTATTGCTTTGCTTTGTATATGCTCTTTTTATTCATTTTCATGCCTGTTAATCATTGAGCAATATGTACCTTTATAATGCTGATTTTCATTTATTCTTACTATTGAAAGCAGTGTACGCAATGGGACCTACAGTCGTAGAAAATGTTAACTCTTTGAGTGCCAGAGGGGTATGCAATGCATTGAAGCAATGCATTGCATACCCCTCTGGCATGCAAAGTGTTAATATATATATATATATTTTTTTTGCAATTCTATGTTACCTGCTACGCAGAAGCAAGAGCAATAATGAAAGAAATGGGCAGTGTTATGTGCTCTTCTGTGGGTGCGCCTAATCAAATGCAATTGTATTCCAAGTTCCTTATTGGGCACATCCTGTGCAGCTGAGAGAAGAACAATGGGGATTTGATTCAATGCACACGTGACCTTATGTAGAAAAAAAAAAGAGTAATTGTGGAGTAAACATACTGCACTACAGGGGTCAAATACATATTCACATACATTTAAAAAGTGTTTTAACCAGTGGAATGCTAGAGAGGTCTTCAGCTCTTTGTGAAGCAATGTGTTAGAGACCCTTCTGGCATTTAAATCAGTGGGAATTTTGGGAATTATTATTTTTTCCCCTGTGGAGGAGTTGCTTTGCTCCAGAATTAGACTTTTCTTCTCTTTTGTGTATCAAGCATAGTGTGCAGCTATTCAGGCTTAAAGGGACAGTAATGTTTCACAATAAACGCAGCTCCAATTACAGTAATCTTCATAGTATTTGGGCCATGGAGAGTTTTATTTCACTACTGTCAGAGTTGTAGTTCAAGAGTAATTGAATGATAAAGTATCCCCTTCCCACCCCTTTTACCTAGTGTAAGTCACCTCCGCTCAGATGTGGAATCTGATCCTGGGATCAGACAGCTCACATCAAGAGACAGTCTTCTTACAGTGAAGACTGACAGATTTTTCAGGTTTATCCTTATGCTTACTGAAGATTGCCCCTCTCTGCGATACATCCGGACAGTCTTGCTGTTACTGTTGAATCGGTAAAAGAGGTGTGAGGGGGATACTTTATCATTCAATTACTCTTGAACTACAACTCTGACTGTACTGAAATGATGCTCTCCATGGCTCAAACACTATGAAGATTAATTGGAGCTGCTTTTAATGTGAAACATTTCTATCCCTTTAAATTGTTCTTTGTGCTCCTGGATAGCTGGTGAATTTAAAGTTGCATTGTGAAAAGTCAGAATTTCTCAATAGGAGTGTATGTTGATTAAACTAAGTATATAACAATGCCTATTATAGGATTTGTTTTGTATAAATCTATGCATAGTCCACAGTTAGGTAACCCAAGGATCCTTTACTCTCAGTACCTACAAAGATTAGATATACTTTGCTTAAAGAGCAATTATTACATTTAATGTCTTCTGCTATCTTTGTAAAAAGCCTGGGGCTGCTCTTTGCAATCCCAAAATGGCTCTGATCAGCCTTTCAGGGTGGAGGGGAGGTGTCAGAACCCCCCCCCCCCCCTCTGGGAGGCAACCTGGATGTGGCTTTCTCTCTTCCTAGCCTGCATCAAAGCTTCTATGGGGACCTGCCTCATGTATGAGAAGAAACTTTATACAAAATACAGTTCAACCTCTTTCCAGGGAAACTTCTTGGGTCCCTTTTTAGACTCCCATTGTGATTCCCTGCTAGTTCACTGGGGGCTTACTGGCTGGTCTGCTCCCATATAACAGTTTTCATTTAATATCCCCGTACCAGATCAAAATGTATGTCTGGTGCATACCTCCCAACCTTTCAAAGGGACAAAGAGGAACACTTGTGTTTTAGGCGGTGTTGCTGTGGAGGGTGTGGCTGGTGGGCTAGGAAATACCAAGAATTTAAGTTATTTCATAACCTACTGACACCTATTTATGTAACAGAATAAATTATATAGAGCAAGACCAAATTATTTTATTCAAACAGACAAATGTATAAACACATATACTGATGTTTAAACTGAACGTTAATGTGAGTTTTATTCCTGTGGAGCAATGTGATATACTTAGCTATACACCACACAGACTGATCTCCAAAAAAGAGGGACACCAGGGTGGGAAAGAGGGACAGAGGGATTTGGGTCTCAAAGAGGGAATGTCCCTCCTAATGAGGGACACTTGGAAGGTATGCTGGTGTTTGCTGATTTTCTTGTGCAGAAGAGATTTGCTTGACACTTCATGGCCGGAATGTTCTTATGATTAGGAAATGACTGATATAACAATGGATATTTCTCCTTTGTAATTATGTAAACAAGAAAAAAATGTGATTGAGCAACTCCTGAGAGGGTACTAGACTATAGAACTAGAAAATATATGCATTATTCATTCTCAGTAATGAGCATATTATACACCTCTTTGTAGGAAATGTACAGCCTTCCAGCTGTTTATGGACTATATAGCCCCCAAAAGACTGGAGCTCAGGTCAGACTAATGCATTATTAGTTCATTTCTCAGCCTGAATGCACTACTAAAAGTAAGGAAATTAACACCATTACTGCCCTTAAAAGACAAAAACATGGAGCGCTTTAAACCTTTGAGTACCAAGGGTGGTATTGCTCTGCAATGCGTTGCATACCCCTCTGGCACTCAAAGGGTTAACCCCCTTGATTGCTTTGCAGTGCATTAGAGACCTCTGCTAGGGGTCAAAAGCACAATTTAAATTAATGGGAATTTGTATGTGTCCCCTATGGTGTAGTTCTACTTTTTTTTTCATATGGCCCTGTATGTCATTTAGTAATAATTTATAAGTGATCTCTGATTTTTGTGCATAATATGTGCTGTTTGAGCACTTAGAATAGTCTTTTTATGAGCCCACATAAAAAATGGATGCTGCATATAGATATTGTATTGATTGTTGTCTGAGATGATCAGTGGATGAGTTATGGCTTGTTTATCTAATGCTCATCATCTGTACTGCTGGAGTATAGCAACATCAACAACAACAACAAAATATATAAAAAATATATAACCCCTTAACGTCCAGTGCTGTGCTAAGACCATCATGGCTGTCTGACACTTAAAGGGATAGTAATGTTTCATAATAAAAACAGCTCTAATTAATCATCGTAGTATTTGGACTTTGGAGAGTGTTATTTCAGTTCTGTCAGGGTTGTAGTTCAGGAGTAATTCAATGACAAAGTACCCCCCTCCTGCCCCTTTTACTGATGTAAAACTGCCAGGGCCGGTGCTACCATTAAGGCAGCACAGGCAGCTGCCTTAGGGCACCGCAACGGAAGGGCGGCGAAAAGGGAGAAGCTGAGAATTTTTTTTTTTTTTTAAATATATCTGCTGCGAGGGAACGCTGATTTACACTACCAAGCGCTCCCTTGCGGTGTCTATTGGACGCTCACAAAGCAGAGAACCCAGGCTCTGTAGTAATACAGAGCACTGGGAGATGACATCATCTCCCAGCGCTCTGCATTACTGAGAACAGCGCTGGGAGCTTCAGCTCTGTGCTGAAGGAGGCACAGAGCTCTCTTATGGCTAGACCACCAGGGACTCAAGGTAGGGGATCAGGGGGCATTGTGGAGATGAAGTGGCATTATGGAAGGGGCAATGTGGAGATGAAGGGGCATAAAGGAAGGGGCAATGTGGAGATGAAGGGGCATTATGGAAGGGGAAATGTGGAGATGAAGGGGCAATGTGGAGATGAAGGGGCATTATGGAAGGGCAATGTGGAGATGAAGGGGCATAAAGGAAGGGGCAATGTGGAGATGAAGGGGCATTATGGAAGGGGAAATGTGGAGATGAAGGGGCAATGTGGAGATGAAGGGGCATTATGGAAGGACAATGTGGAGATGAAGGGGCATAAAGGAAGGGGCAATGTGGAGATGAAAGGGCATTATGGAAGGGCAATGTGGAGATGAAGGGGCATTATGGAAGGGGAAATGTGGAGATGAAGGGGCAATGTGGAGATGAAGGGGCATTATGGAAGGGCATTATGGAAGGGGAAATGTGGAGATGAAGGGGCAATGTGGAGATGAAGGGGCATTATGGAAGGGCATTATGGAAGGGGAAATGTGGAGATGAAGGGGCAATGTGGAGATGAAGGGGCATTATGGAAGGGCAATGTGGAGATGAAGGAGCAATGTGGAGATGAAGGGGCATTATGGAAGGCGCATTGTGGAGATGAAGGGGCATTATGGAAGGTGAAATGTGGAGATGACGGGGCAATGTGGAGATGAAGGGGCATTATGGAAGGGGCATTGTGGAGATGAAAGGGCATTATGGAAGGTGAAATGTGGAGATGAAAGGGCAAAGTGGAGATGAAGGGGCAATATGGAAGGGTAAATGTGAAGATGAAGGAGCAATCTGGAGATGAAGGGGCATTATGGAAGGGGCATTGTGGAGATGAAGGGAGCATTGTGGAAGGGGCAATGTTGAGATGAAGGGAGCATTGTGGAAGGTGCAATGTGGAGATGAAGGGAGCATTGTGGAGGTGAATATGTGGGCGGGGGCAGGTGGATTGTGTCCGGGTCGGGGGGGGCATCAAAATACACCTTCACCTGTGTATACAAAGATCCTTGCACCGGCCCTGAACACTGCTCAGCCAAAGCAGAAGGGAGGTGCCCAGGTAGATTGCAAAGAGAGACAATCTTCAATTAAGATAAGGGAAAAACCTGAAAAGCTTGTCAAGGGGGGCAGGGCTTTCATTGTTTTCATATAAAGAAGATTATCCCCTGCTTTTATCTGTCTGGTCTTACAACCAGATTCACATCTGAGAAGAGATGGCTTACACTAGGTAAAAGGGGCGGGAAGGGGAAACTTTGCTTGTGAATATCTCTTAAACCATAAAGGTTTGAGAGATAAGACTTATATTGTTCTTCATGTTTTTTTAATGCCTACAAAATAAAATAAAGTTAAAAGGCAGTATTACTATCCCTTTAAGGGCCAGGGACAGTCCTGGCATGTCATGGAATTCAGGGATCCCCACGAGGCTGCACACCACTCAGGGAGCCCGAATAGGATCGACAATAAAAAAAAAATGCTCCGTGATCCTTAAGTGCCCGCTTCACGTGCACTCACCGGTCCTTAAGGGGATAACCACTTAAGGACCACATTGACCGAGGGGGTGGGGCTCTTTGGAGGACCACGCCACTTTTTTTTTTTTTTTCACAGAAGTGATCTGTGATCTGCTGCGATCACAAACTTTCTTGACATGCCAGGACCATCACTGGCCCTTAACGCCCAGACAACCGTGTCTTATGTTCATATGAAAAAGCATAACATAAAATCCACAGGTATTTATGTAAAAATGTTGCTACCCTAACATAACTTATCAAAATAAAAAATAACAAAATTGATGCAATTCTGGGGCAAACCAACTACTTTATAGAGAAAAAATACATAATAAATCTCCTTAGTAAAGTAAAAAATTGGAGACCTTTCTAGTATACAAGATGTTATCCCTTTCAGTTCCAAGCATATATGAAATATATCAGCAAATATGTGTTCTCCCAGGCTTTGGAAGCTCTGTATGCAATTGTGAGAATGTTCATGTCCCAGCTGTCTTCCCTAACTCTAAAAAAAAAAGATCAGACTTTCTTGGGGCATCATCAGGACCCTCCAGATTCCCCTCAGCTATTGATCGCCCAGCAGATAGTGTTGGGCAAAATATAGCTGACACTTTACAGGGGATCATGATTACCATCCCTTTAATGCCTTGGTTGCCAAAAAGATCGCCAATACATTGCTCTGCATTGCTCTAGCATCCAAGTGTTAAATAAAAGATTTTTAAGTGGTATAAAACTTGTGCAGGCACACTGAGACTGCTCTGGACACACCCACAATTCACAATGTGGGTGTGTCCAGCACAGCTGAGGTACCTTAAAAAATTTGGAGCTCTAGGCAGTTGCCTATTCTGCCTGTTGAGAAATCAGGCAAAAACAGGCAAGCTCTGTGCTATGATTCAGGCCACTCTCATTAACTCATTGGATGCTAAACATCCTCAATACATAGCAAAGCTGTGCACTGGAAAATGATTTTGCATACAAGTGGTTTAAAGGATCAATAAAATTGTATTATGTAAAACATCTGTTATAGTGTGTTTCCTGCTAAGTGAAACAAGGGCATACTCCCATTTCTGGCAGTTGTTTTCTTTATAAATGTTCAAACTGTCAAAAGTGATGAAGTTATTACTTTCTCATTCTGTGCATAACTACAGATGGTGATTCACCTCTTCCATGTAATGCAATAGAATAACTCACGAACAACACCAGGTAAACTGCCTGACAGGTGTTACTATTAATGTGAAAAACTTTTTAACTGTAATAACTTAGCAACATCTTCCAACAGTGTGACTGCTCTTGTTTTACATTATGCAGATTGTGTTTACTGTTTGTTTTTCATAATAAAGGTTTACTACTCCTTTTACCCGTTTACTGACCAGTGACGTGCCAGGATGGTCCCTCTTGTCTATGCGTTAAGGACCATTGACGGTCCTGGCATGTCATTATTTTTTTTTTATCACAAAGCTCATATGAGACCTTTCTAGTATACAAGATGTTATCCCTTTCAGTTCCAAGCATATATAAAATATATCAGCAAATATGTGTTCTCCCAGGCTTTGGAAGCTCCGTATGCAATTGTGAGAATGTTCATGTCCCAGTTGTCTTCCCTAACTCTAAAAAAAAAAAAAAAAAAAATCAAACTTCCTTGGGGCATCATCAGGACCCTCCAGATTCCCCTCAGGTATTGATCGCCCAGCAGATAGTGCTGGGCAAAATATAGCTGACACTTTACAGGGGATCATGATTACCATGCTTCCCGTTTTGGACAGGACCACGGAAAACTTTCTATTAAAGAGATAGTAATACTTCAAGGTGGCTATAATATTGTAGATATTAATTAAATACACCAATTCATCTTTGTTTTTTTTGTTAGAACATTTGCAGTTTAAGAGTAATCGCTATTTAAAGTTTACCACTCCTGCCTCTTTAAGCTATGTCCACAGACCGGATCCATCTGGGGCTGGATTCTATCAATTCATTTATAATCCTTTAGTCGGCATTGTTTAGAAATCTAAGTTCTTCAGAGACTCACAGCCATGCATCTTTCTGAAATGGCATTGTGCACCTACGCTGTGCGTCTCTGTCTGTACCTTAAGGTACAATGCAACTCCTGCTTGCCAGTCAGCGAGGAAATAGGGAAGGATTGTGCAGGCACACAGATGCCTCTTCAGCAAGACGTTCGCGCTGTTGTCAGCTGGTGAGTCTCAGAAGAACTTCTAAATAATGCTGGACTTAATAAGAATTTTAAAAGAGGTTATACACTTAGTGCTATAGTAAAACTTAATTGGGGGGACTTTTATAATAGTGATAATTCCACTTTAATAATCTATCCATTGAGATGGGAGGCTTTCCCATATCCTGCCCACTCCTACCCATTTGTTTGGGTAGAGTGGAAGCAGGTCACTTCCACACCCCTGCACTGTCACCTTTACTGATTGCTCAGTGGTATCTGCTTGGGGGAATCAATAAATATGGTGGCATGAGGAGGGTCCTGACTCCTTCCCAACCAGGTCTGAATTGGTAACAGAGAAAATAAGAATGTTTGTCAGAGGTGTGTGCATTGATTGTTTTACAATGCATTAGGCACTCTTTTGGAAATCACTCAAGGACAGTTTGCATCCCCATCCTTTTTCTACTGTCACGTGGTACAACCCTACATCCACTGTGACATTCCAGCATTGGAATGCAACATTCCAGCATTGTCCAACTTGTAGCCACAAAAATACACAAAGTATGATATTCTGGCTTTGTTCCACTGCTTACTGGTGTCCACAGACTCACCCATAAACTGTCTACTTCCCCAGCCTTGTTCGACTTTCCTACTGGCATCTATAGACTCAGACATGCTTCTCCAGCTGTGTACATCTGTTCTACATTTAGCCATAGAGCTACACATACACTGCTGGCTTTCCAGCCTTGTACAGCTGGTAGCAACAGAAAATTACATGCAGTTACTGATATCCCTGCCTTACTTCGGTGTCCACAGAGCCACACATACACTGCCTGGTATCCCAGACATGTTCCACTGTCTCATTTGTAGCCATAGAACCTTACATACATTATATGCTTTCCCCAGCATTGTCTCACTGGTAGACACAGGACCACACACACACACTTCTGACATTGTCTGTTTCCCAGACCTTGTTCCACTGGTAGCCAAGATCCTGGGATCCTCTGTAGTATAACACATGCCAGAAGGGTACATATTTTTCTTAAGCCGGAGTTAGGTACTGAATGCAGTGGAAAATTCCATGGTATTGAATACTTTTTTTTTACATTGAAATTACTGAAGTGTAATAAAGTATGTGTTATTCCATGTAGCACCACTTTCTGGAAATAGTTATGCACACTAGCCTAGGCATACTGTTTCTTCATACTGGTTATGACCATTTTAGTCTCATTGGTAATTTCAGAAGAGAAAACAACTAGGTATAGTTTAATGCTCCTGGAATCCCCTGTTGTATGTCAACCCATAAAAATGGGTGATCATTTTTTTGGGATAGGACTAGGTATTAAATACAGCAGTAAATTCCATGGTTTTCAAAGATTTTGGTATGTTTGAAGTGGTAGACATGTTAAATAGTAGATATTTTTCCAATAGTGCAACCTGATGCAAATATCTGTGTACACTAGCCTAGGGGTCAAAAGGCAAGGGACCATCTAATCTGATATTGGTGAATGCTTAGTTTCCAAAATGCTACCTTTTTAAACATTCTCTTCATATCTGTAATGGTTATGACCATTTTAGTGCAGGGATTTCCAAAAAAGAAAACAAGTAGTTCATATCCCCTTGCACAACCCATACCAATGTGGTATCATTTTTGGGTGGATGACACTAGGTACTGAATACAGTAGCGAATTCCATGAAAGTGATATGGTATGTTTTCCCTACTTCATTTCTTTGTTACAACCATTTAAATACAGATAAGCTGCACTTGAAAAATGTATGGATAATGAGAGATTGTATCTGGTGTAGTTCTGTACTTCTGGCACCTTGTCCTGTATGTTAACTCATACCAATAGGGTGTTGTTTCTCTCAGAAGAGCACTAAATAATCAATGCAGTAGGACATTACATAGCTTTCAAAGATTTTAGTACCTTTCAATGTACAGAAATGTAAAAATGCCTATTTTATTCCTTTAGCACCATCTTCTGGATTGCACACCAGGCTAGAGTTATCAAGTCAATTGACTCCTCATTTAATGCAAAGGGATATAAATATATCTATATCTATATGGAGTTATTTTGCTGTTATCAAGTAATTAAGCTTTCAAACTACATTTAGTACGCGTGATGGAATGGTGATCACTCCAAAAATGAAACATGTTTATTTTCAGTGAACCCTTTGCCTTCACTATGTGTTCCCATTCTTACATGTATTAATGTCCTCTGTGTGCATCTACTAGAGTGTGTTGGACTTTTATCAGTATTGAAGTGGTTAAACTGAATTTGAAATAATTTGAAATATAGAATGATGGTGCCATAGAGTCTAGCTAACACAAAAGATTCAGAGTTATCAAACAGCCACCCATGGATCACTAGCACAACTTGAGTAATCTGGAGCTTGATACCAGGAAGGCACACCCTTACAGACCTCCCTGACCAGTGAGGGTGTAGGTGGAAACCCAATACAGGCAGGGAATTAGGTCCATGGGCCAGGTGAAACATTTGTAGGGCAAGGCAGAAGCAAAATCAGACAGTCTAAACGTTGGTGACAGGAGCAAACGTTCACAATAGAGAGAGGACAAGCCAGAAGTAGAGGCATGCAGCAGAAAGCAAACACCAGGAACAAAGCCAAGGATCATAAACCAGAACCAGATAAAGAGGAGAGGAAGGGTAAAAATAGGGAAGTAACCACTACCTGTCAAGTCTATTTCCAGTGACCCCCTTTGCCTTCACTATTTCTTACCAGTCTTGGAAATATCAATGCCCTCTGCTGTGTGCATGTATTATAGAGTTCTGGCCTTTTACCATCATTGAAGCAGTTAATATGTGTGTTTGCCATGTAGAGTAATGGTGCCATGGAGTGTGTCTAACACAGTAGATTCAGTTTTATCAAATAGCCCTCTGTGGCTCACTAGCACAGCTTGAGCAGATAGAGGGGGATAGATAACTTGTGTGAGTTGAATGTGTGTTCCTTCCCCCCATACAGCAGGTTGTGCTACTAACATATTGTAAAGTGTGGCTGTGATATCAGACCCTGGGGGGAGGGATGAGCAAGTAAAGTTTAAGAGTGAGAAGCAAGAAGAGAGATGAGGATGTAGAAGCAGGGAAATGGCCTCTCTAGAATGAAGAGAGTCCTGGGGCCAGTCTGAGTTTTGATTGGCCCAAGTGCTTGCAAAAGCAGTATAGGGAATGTTAGACTGGTGTCTGCCCTCATCGGAAGAGTTAGGGGTGAGTTCCTGATTCCTTTTTCTAGTTGTGTGCTGTAATCCAAGTTGCAGGAGCTCCAGCCATGGAAACTGCCCTGATGTTCTGGGTGTTCAGTCATTATAAAGACTAAGCAAAGAGCTAGCCCTGAGACAGAGTGGGAGAAATCAAGGGATTTGGGCACCTGGATTGCAGGTGCATTATCTCCTGTCCCGTCACAAGTGCACTTTAGTTATCACTAGTGTTGAGCGAGCGTGCTCGGCCGATGCTCGGATCGGCTCGAGCATCGCTCTGCTCTGCACATGGCGGTACTCGTACGAGTACCACCATGTGCTCGCCCGACATGCTCGGGTGAAGAGGATCTGTGCCGGAAGAGGCACAGATCCGAAGACGCTCCGCTGGACCACCAGGGAATGGAGGTACGGGGGCATTGCGGAGATGAAGGGGGCATTGCGGAGATGAAGGGGGACATTATGGAAGAGGGGCATAGACTCTATGCCCCTCTTCCACAATGTCCCCCTTCATCTCCGCTATGCCCGTCTTCCACAATGTGCCCCTTCATCTCCGCTATGCCCCTCTTCCACAATGTCCCCCTTCATCTCCTATGCCATAGAGGAGATGAAGGGGGACATTGTGGAAGAGGGGCATAGCGGAGATGAAGGGGGACATTGTGGAAGAGGGGCATAGAGTCTATGCCCCTCTTCCACAATGTCCCCCTTCATCTCCGCTATGCCCCTCTTCCACAATGTCCCCCTTCATCTCCGCTATGGCATAGGAGATGAAGGGGGACATTGTGGAAGAGGGGCATAGCGGAGATGAAGGGGGACATTGACCAGGCACCCTCCGCTCATCAGAGCAGGGGGTGCCTGGTTTAATGCTCGAGTGCTCCCATTCATTTGAATGGGGCTCGGGTGCTCGGCCGAGCACTCGAGCATCAGGGGGTGCTCGGTCAGAGCACCCGAGCACCCGAGCATCGGGGTGCTCGCTCATCTTTAGTTATCACCTTATGAATGTTAAATTTCATTATGTGCTGTTACCAAGTTTGGAACCCAGGAAAGGACATACATTTGTGCACCTATACATATTGGTTAACTGTGTACTCAGGAGTTATGTATGTTTGTAAATGTCTGAAAACCCCATAATTTAAGAATTTATTTTGCTAAATCTGTTTTCATAGGAAAATACTTGTGGTAGGTGTACCATGTAACCAATGGCATGTGCATTTTTAGTTCATGTAGTTGAAAACACTATTGCACACCTTTTAATTAGGTGTCTGTGGAGGTCATAAAAGTAATGTAAACCTATGAATATTTGGTATCAGTGTACTCTGGGGATACTCTGGGGATGCACAACCATAAATATATTTGATACATATTTCCGATATAAGCAAAATGAGTAATTATTTACATTTGTACATTTAACATCCTCGCTCCTAGCAAAATGGAAGTTTTACTTCAAGTGAAGCTAAATTTGTTCTGGAAAAAAAAAAAACAATGTATACATTTTCCATTTCTAACTAGAAAGTTAACAATGGGAATCATACTTAAAGGGATAGTAATGTTTCATAATAAAAGCAGCTCTAATTAATCATCATAGTATTTGGACTTTGGAGAGTGTTATTTCAATACTGTCAGAGTTATAGTTCAAGAGTAATTAAATGACAAAATATCCCCCTCCCACCCCTTTTACTGATGTAACACTGCTCAGCCAGAACAGAAGGGAGGTGCCCAGGTAGACTTGAGAGAGGAACAATCTTCAATTAAGATAAGGGAAAAAAGCTGAAAAGCTTGTCAAGGGGGGCAGGGCTTTCATTGTTCTGATAGGAAGAATATTGTCCCTTACTGTTATCTGTCTGGTCTATGGACTGCATTCCACATCTGAGAATAGATGGCTTAGACTAGGTAAAAGGGGCGGGAGGGGGAAACTTTGCTTGTGAATATCTCTCAAACCATAAAGGTTTAAGAGATAAGACTTATATCGTTCTTCATGTTTTTTTAATGCCTACAAAATAAAATAAAGATAAAACGAAGTATTACTATCCCTTTAAACAGATGGACATCAAAAATCCTGAAAATGTGTTCGGCCTCTAGGGTACAAAAAGAACCCTCTGGTGCTGAAACAGTTACTTTAAAGGGAATTTTAATTTGTCACCTATGCTATTATTTTTTCACATATTATTTTGTTTTTACATACACCACAGTGAATCATATGCACAGAGACAAAAGTGGAGCAATTCTTAGACAACACAGCTGCATTATAGAGCACACGCTCAACAACATGCACTTTTTATATTTTTAAATAATTTAACATTGTTTATTTGCCTTTTTTCAGCTTATGTTTTACGATATGAATTAAAAAGTGATTCATGCAACTTTTCTGTACCCTTTTGCCTACAGGTATAGTACACTGCCCAGACCCATGACCCAGCAGTTGTCTAGTCCAGATTTTTCAGGTCATGTGGATGAAAAACCAGAGCAGGCTACTAGCATTGGGCAAATCAAGCCAGAATTGTACAAGCAACGCTCAGCAGATGCAGAGATGAAAAAACAGGAAGCCACCAGCTGCGGACGGATCAGCTTCATTCTGCGCTATGCCTACAATACAGAGCAGTTAGTTGTAAAAATACTGAAAGCTCTAGATCTACCGGCAAAGGATGCCAATGGATTCTCTGATCCATATGTAAAGATGTACCTGTTGCCAGATCGCAAGAAAAAGTTCCAGACTAAGGTTCACCGCAAGACTCTTAATCCAATCTTTAATGAGACATTCCATTTTAACGTGCCCTTTAATGAACTGCATAACCGCAAATTGCACTTCAGTATCTATGACTTTGATCGCTTTTCTCGTCATGATCTTATTGGACAAGTGGTGCTGGATAACTTGCTAGAGTTCTCCAATCCTACAGAAGAGAGTCCCATCTGGAGAGACATCTTGGAAGCTAGTTCCGTAAGTGTAACTATATCTCACATCTGTCATCTAAAATTGATATTTGTAAATCCAAAGGGTTATGTAATTGGGCACAAGGCCATATTTCCCATTAAGCTCCTTAGGCAATTGCCTAGATGTCCAAAAACTATGTGGCACATTCACTATGTTGGCCACACCCACATTGTTCGTTGGGGGTGTGAGCAGAGCAATCACATTACCTCTGTACCAGACACCTACTACTGGTTTATAGTGGCCATATTATATATCAATTTACATAATCTGTTTCTGGCTATTGCGTATTTCAGGGATGTCCACACTAAGGCATAGGTCATTTAAGGCCCTCAAAGATGGTTGATTTGACTCTTGAACAATGAAAATGTTATCTGCTGTAAAATATAATAATTCTACCTTGATCTTCAGTAAAAATGCAGATAATTAAAGCAAAATGTAAGGTAGTTTATTAGCCTAGCTACTAATTTCATATAATAGTCTGTATAAACCGTATACACACTTCTTTTTAATGCCATTGCATTATTTTGTAGTACTAGTAGGTATCCCTTGATTCATTTTACTTTCTCAATCTGGTTCACAATGCATTGGAGACCACCCTGGCACCCAAGGGGATAAGAGCGTTTTCATGCTTTCATGTTATAAACTAAAGAAATGTGATGAATGGAGTACAATTCATGTCACACTGTCACAAGAGTCCAGGTAATTCATTCTGTATCTGGAGTATCATGGGCAGATCCCGACCATTCCCAGACATGCTTAATGGGGCACATCTGGGACTTTGTTGCCTATCTCTGTACTTATTGGGAATGTGTTATTTTTAATGCAATCCTTTACGGGGGTAGAGAGAAATAAAATTAATTTACTTCTGAAAATATGGCGGCTGATGTACAAAGCCAAATTGGAGTCATTCTGGGGCAAAAACCTTTCCAACAGGACAAATTATGAATTCCCGTGTATTTCAATAGGATTTTTAATCCCTTAAATAATAGAGAAGTCTTCAGTGAATTGCAATGCTTTGACACACTCTGTCATTCAAAGTGTTAAAAGTCCCATGTAAATCAATGGCAATACAGGGGATTTTTATCAGTTCCCTGTGGCACAGCTGGTTTGCCCAAGATTTACTGCAGTTCTTCTTAGTACATCAGCCTCACTGAGACTAGCAGCATATGCTGTGTCTCTAGGGAGTGATTTAATTTGAGCACACATTCATAAATCCTTGCTTTGTTGCACCATATCACTATCATTGATCTACAGTAGAGCTCTCTAATTACATTCCTAAAGAGCCGAAACTGTGCCGGATGTTGGAATATTTCTGATTATGTACTGGTGGAACACATACTGGCTAAGTAAATTTCACTGCAACATAAGAAGCATAAAATCATCATTGTCTCTGCTTTTTAAGAATACATCTTGAGACAACTGGTATAGTGGCATCTCTTTCTTGGCTCTCTAGTTTTATTACATGGAAGGTAACTGTCCAGGGCCATTATTGTGGAGGACCACCAAAGTCATAAGCAAATGTGACAATCATACAGCACAATCTAAATCCTTCTGGGCTTCTCTCTCCATGATTATCTAGTAAAGCCAGTGTTAAAAAAAACCAGAGAAACAATTTAAACCAAACTTATCAAGATATAAACTGCTAATGTTAAGAATTATGCCTATGCCTCCCACTAAAAAAAAAATCTAAAAAACAATTAAATGGGTGGTACAATATTATACTCATCAAACTAAGCAAATATAAACAAAACCACTACAGCTATCGAGAAAGAATCTTAACCCCCTTAAAGAGATAGTAATGTTTAAAAAAAAACTGCAGATCCAATTAATCTTCGTAGTATTTGGGCCATGGAGAGTGTTATTTCAATACTTTCAGAGTTATAGTTCAAGAGTAATTGAATGATAAAGTATCCCTCTCCCACCCCTTTTACCTAGTGTAAGCCACCTCTCCCTCAGTCACTTCACCATACAGATCTCAGCAAGGGACAATCTTCTAACTGTGAGAACAATGAAAACCCTGCCCCCCTTGACAGGTTTTTCAGGTTTTTTCATTAGGCTAATTGAAGATTGTCCCTCTCTGCGATCCATCTGGACAGTCTTGCTTCACTGAGGTGAGCAGTGTTACATCAGTAAAAGGGGTGGGAGGGGGATATTTTATCATTCAATTACTCTTGAACTACAACTCTGACAGTACTGAAATAACACTCTCCATGGTCCAAATACTATGAAGATTAATGGGAGCTGATTTTATTTTGAAACATTACTATGTCTTTAAGGACACAGGATGTACATATATGTCACAGAAAAACTTGCAATAAGGACCCATGATGTATATGTACGTCATGGAAATCAGGAGGTCCCCACTTGGCTGTATGCAGTTCAGGGACCCCTGATTCCATTTTGGAAAAAAAAATGCCCCGTGGTCCTTAAGTACAGGCCTAGCAGCTGGCCCTTAAGGGGTTAAACTTTAAAACAATACATTGTTATCCAAAAGCATGAATATAAATATATTGGTCTAACCTCATGATCAATAATTGCTATAAATAAATAACACACTTTATTGGTTATAGTCAGAGAGATGAAATAAAAAATAAAATACACAAAAAACTAACAAAACTATTGCAGCTTCTGGTACCCCACTTAACATGAATAGGCTTAACCCTTTGAGTGCCAGGGAGGTATCCAAGTCATTGCAACAGATACCTCCTTGGCACTCAAAGGGTTAATAATGACAATCTGTCTATATTATCCTATATAATAATTCGCTAAATCATGTGTAACTCTGCGACATGGGCAGTACACACTGCTGCGCGTGCTGCAGTCATGCGCAGTAGAGACTGCCCGCGCCGCTGCTGATACAGAGCTGGGCGCTCCGAAGGAGCGTCCAGCTCTGTATCAGCCACGGCGCGGGCAGTCTCTACTGCGCGTGACTGCTCTGCGACCGGGTGGCAGTGGCACTGTGGTCCGTGTAACGGGCTGTTCAACTAGTTATATATATAGAAGACCAGATGTGCAGTAGACACTGCACGAATGCAGGCCAGATGTATGTTTGTCCGATGCAGTCATGCGCAGTAGAGACTGCATGAATGCTTGGCACGTGTACACTGGCTTTTACACTAGTAACAAATAAACAGTAAGCAGGGTACCCCAACCTGTTATATATATTTTAGTTTTTTTAATTAAACATGACCAATACATTGTGTTATTTAAATATTAGGAATTAGTTGAACAGCCCGTTACACGGGCTACAGTGCCACTGCCACCCGGTCGCGGGGCAGTCACGCACAGTAGAGACTGCCCGCGCCGCGGACGATACTGAGCTGGACACTCCATCGGAGCACCCAGCTCTGTATCAGCTGCGGCACGGGCAGTCTCTACTGCGCATGACTGCAGCACGCGCAGCAGTATCTACTGCGCATGTCGTGGCGTTACACACGATTTAGCAAATTATTATATAGGATTATTGACTGTGAGGTTAGTTCACTATATTTCTGTTCATGCTTTTGGATAATACTATATTGCTGTAATGATTAAAGTTATGTTATCATAGTGTGAGAGCCTCTGTGGTTCTGTTTAGTTTAATATGTATAATAGCACCACCCATTTGGCTGGGTATTTTTATTGGGAGATAAGTTATCAATATGCATAATTTCTGGTTTATAGTTTGATAAAAATTTGGTTCTGAGCGTTTCTCTGTTTTCTAGCTTTACACAATACTGAGTACACACTATGGTTTTGTTTGTTTTTGTTTTGTTGATGGCAGGTATTTTGTCATTTATGCTTGTTGTGCAATTTAAATCTGTCCATTTCAAAAAAATCGTTGCTCTCTGTTCAGTGTTTTTTCCAGTTATTATTATTCTGCCCAAAGGACGGCACATCTTGAATCTGCCTTTGTCTGTACAGCTGTGTTTGTGTCTGATTCTCCAACTGTATCTGAGTTTGGCAGATAATCTGTTTGCTTTTCTAAAACTGATGCTTAAATGCATCTTTTTGTCTTTAAACATTGCCCATTGCCTGGCGATTCCTTTATTCATCTTGCTTGTTGTAGACATTCCCCTCTTCTTCATTCTTCCTGCAATTCCATCTTCCTGAGTGCCTGCAATCCAATCAATGTTCTAATCAAAATAACCTTTATTGGAAAGCACAATGATCTTTCATCATCAGTTCTCTGCCAGTGCGCCCTGCGGTCACACAAACACACACACACACACAGTGCTGCAGAACCGCCCTTGTGTAATTATGTATATAAAAATAATCTTACCTTAGACAGACAACGTGCACTCTGCAGGATAATGCAAGAGACAGCCCATTACTCAAAGCTAGATATATTATCTGTGGTGGGGGTGAGTTCTTTCTAGCTCAGAGATGGGAAACCTGCATCTTTACTGTTGCTGAACTATGATTCCCATCATCGTCATTTGGCTTGATATGGTTGATAGGGGTTCTAGTCCCAACAGCATCTGGATTGTCATATGTTACTCATTGTGGCCCTAGTTAACTACCTCGCCATACTAAATCCTTCCTAAACTCAAGTTTGAACCAACTGAACATTGTCACTAAATGTAGATTTTATCAGACATACATTTTTCAATAATTAAGTGATCCTTTAACCCCTTAAGGACCCTTGATGGTCCTGGCACATCATGGGTCAGTGAGCCATAAGGACCCATGATATGCAAGGACCATCATGGAATTCAGGGCTCCTCTCACGGCTGCACGCCGTCCGTGAAGCCCTGAATCAGATTCTGAAAAAAAAAATGTCAGTGGTCCTTAAGTGCCTGATGTGTGAGCGACCGGCCGGTACTTAAAGGGGTTAATTTGTATTGTTCTCAGAAGCAGACACAAGGGATTATGCACTAAGGTATGATAAAGGGGTGATAAAGCGGAGATAACTTCTCCAGTGATATCACTTCACCAGTTCCTATGTTATTATATAGAGACTATACACTAAATGAATAGGCTCCATGTAATAACATCCCCGCTTTATCACCTCTTTATCACACTTTAGTGCATAAACCCCATAATGTTCTTCCCAGACTCCAAGATCCCAAATGTATCTATCTGAATTCCCAGTTTTGTATCCCTTTGAGTACCAGAGTGTATGCAATGTATTGTTTACCCCTCTGGCACTGAAAAAGGGTAATACAGTTGCTTCAGTGGGAGGATTTTGAAGTCCCAGAGTCTGGTAATAAAGAATCACATCCACCTCGGTGGTCGTGAGATGCTGTATTAACCCTGTGAATACCAGCAGGGGTACATAATGCATTGCAAAGCACTGCAATACCTACCCCTCTGGCATTCAGAGGGTTAAAGAAAGATCAATTCAGAATGTATAAGTCAGTTTTCAGGTGCAATATTAAAAAAGTCATAATAATATAAAATGTGGGATTATAGTTTGGGAGCGAAAGGAGGATGGTATCTTCAGAAGTAAATCCATCACTTTTGAAAATGTGTATTAACCATTTGGGTGCCAGATATGTATACAATGCATTGGCATTCAAAGAGTTAAAGAATACCAACTGTGACAAGATAAGAAGTGACTTTTTTCTTCTAATATTACTTTAAACTGACTTCTCCAAGTTTATACCATTTTTATTCTCAGAAAAAAATACAGAAATTAGACAAAAACATAGAATAGACATAAGACATCATTATACAATAATATAAAAGGCCAGATGTATGTTTGTGCAGTGCAGTCATGCGCAGTAGAGACTGCCCAAACGCACAGAATGCTGGGAGGTGCAGTTGAGAAGGCTGCAGTCAGAGCATCACACAGTCTGCAGCATGAGAGCTCAGAGCTTGTCACATGATCTGCACCAAGTTCAGAGCTGTGTCATTGTCTGGACCCAATCAGAAGCTTTTACCAAAACAATAACACAACAGTAGTGGAGACCACGGGCAGGACTCAGGACGATTTACTCTGGCTGGCAAAATCATGTCTGCAGGAGTTACTGCAGCTGCTATGTAGTGTGGGACCTATATGACTGCTCTGTGACTAACCAAAACTAAACCTGTGGCTGCTTCAATCATACATCTGGCCTAAAACATACATTTTTTTTACACACTTTGGCCTTTGTACACAGGCTTTTACACTAGTTTAATATATAAGCTTACAGACAGCCTGAAATAGGTTGTAACAAAAATTCTCAGGCGAAGCTTTATATTATAGTGATATATAACAATAAATTGTTCACATTTAAACAAACTTCAATTGAATTTATAACAAACATTATACAACTTAAAAGTTCTTAAAGTCCTTTAAAGATTGAAAGTCCTCTTCCAACTCATTATATTGAAGGATAGTTGCTTATAGCCAAGTAAACACGAACTCCCACCACATAAAATAGGAATCAGAAAACATGTATCAATATTGTTCTTAATTAACGGAAGTAACAATAGTATCCACTCACATGTATATTTTCTGTGGTTCACTTCGTATCTCCACCTCCACCACACAATACTCCCACTGCATTCAGTGCTTCCTTCTTTAATGAATAAAATGTCCAAATGAGTCCAAATAAGCCTAACAAACTTCTTTAAAATCTGGGGGAAATGTTGAAATTTGTCCTAACAGTCACAAAAATCTCTTGTTGAGTTATGGAATGGGGTCATGATTGCGCTGTAACATTTTGTTATTTTTCACCTGCCCCATGTAAATCCACTTCTTCTAACAAACTATTTATGTTTGAAAACCGAGGAGATAGGTGGATGTTTCCATCAATCAAGAGACTATTGAATTCCCCTATAAAGCTGGTAATGAGGTGGTAATGTGTGAATTAGCAATAGGCTGCCTAGCAGGACTAATTCTGTTACAGCAAATTTTATGATGTCTTACCACAGAATATTTTAATATTACTCTTTGCTAATATTTTATTTGTTTTTGTTTTTAATTATGATGTCTATAAATTGAACCAAGCAGGGGACAGACTAACTACATCATAGGAAACGTAAAAAATACATCCATTTTATTTTTAACCCCTAGAGTGTTAGAGAGACAACAATATGTTTGAGACCTCCCTAACTTTTAGTGGCTTAACACTTTGAGTGCCAGAGAGGTATGCAATGCATTGCAAAGAGTTTAAAGGACCATTTAAATTGATGGTATTTTGGAAATTGTTATTCATTCAATATGGTGTAGACAGTCTGGTCCAGAATTGCTGCAGTTCATCGCAGCACATTAGCCACAAAATGTTGGAGATGGGGGCGGGGATGTACTGATATGATCCTGCTCTGATACAGGCACTGTAGCAGATTTTTGTGTGCTGGGTCTGCCTGTTTCCTAGGTACTGAACTATCTATACTGAAAATCGTATGCAGGGCTGGTGCAAGGATTTTTGCCACCCTAGGCAAAACCTAATTTTGCCACCCCTTGGCTCCACCCCTTGTGCCCTTCCCATTTATGCCCCGCCTCTGTATGTGTTTAAGTGTCAGTGTGTTCCCTATATGTGTCAGTTTGCGTGTGTGTTCTCTATATGTGTATGTGTGTGTGTGTCAGTATGCGTTCCCTGTATGTATATAAGTGTGTCAGTGTGTGTGAGTCTCTGTAAGGATATCAGTGTGTAAGTATGTGTGTGTGCTTCTCTATATGTGTATCAGTGTGACAGAGTGTATATTCTCTATATGTGACTCTCCCCCTCTTGACTGTTGACCCCCCTTTGACTCTTTCTCTCGTCTGACTCTTGATCCCCCTCTTGACTGCTGATCCCCCCCTTTGACTCTCTCTCTCCCCTGTCTGACTCTTGATCCCCCTTTTGACTGCTGATCCCCCCTTTCACGCTCTCTCTTCCAGTCTGACTCTTGATCCCTCTCCTGACTGCTGATCCCCCCTTTGAATCTCTCTCTCCCCATCTGACTCTTGATCCCTTTCCTGACTGTTGATCCCCCCTTTGAATCGCTCTCTCCCCGTCTGACTCTTGATCCCCCTCTCGACTGCTGATCCCCACTTTAATTCTCTCTCTCTCCCCTTCTGACTATTTATCCCCTCTTGAACCCCTTCCACTTACTCTTCCCGGTGCACTCTCTACCCAGTGAGTATGTTTTGGTGCTCTCCCTTGTCTGGCTTTTATTAACCTTTTCAGTGCCAGAGTGGTATACAACGCATTGCAAAGCTATGCGTTGCGTACCCCTCTGGCACTGAAAGGGTTAATGTAGCACAGCGATGTCCGTTTCTCTGTCCCCCTCCGCTTCTTCAATCCTGGTCCAGGATTGAAGGAGCGGAGGGGGAGAGAGAAACAGGTATCGCTGTGCTACATTGAAAAAAATAGCCAGCCAAGGGAGGGCACTGAAACTTACGTTTTTTGGTTTTTTTTTACTTCGGCAGTCTGTTGTAAGCGGCGGCGGGGGCCGATGCGCCCTCATAGAATGTGCGCCCTAGGCCTGCGCCTACCTCGCCTATAGGTGGCGCCGGCCCTGATCGTATGACTAAAACAACCTGCACCTGAAGAAGGGTAGTGGGAGAATCTATGGGCTTTGCTCATGGGCGTCTGGAAGGGGGGTCTGCGGATTCCTGGCCTTGCTGGGCATTCTGTGCCACTATCCCTTATTACCATGTGCTAACAAGGTGTAGAGGAAATCAACATAAATTGACTTAATTTTCCAGCATGTTATAGAGGAGCTGTTCAGGTTTAAAGTGCCCCTCTGGCACTCAAAGGGTTAATGATAGTGGCATTTGTGTGTGTGTGTGTGTGTGTGAGAGAGAGAAAGAGAGAGAGTTATGTCTGCCTGTTCCTTGTGTTCCTGATCTTCTGTAACAGCTTGTAACTACTGCACAGAAAATGTATCAGTTCTGCCACTTTGCAGTGTACAATGATATATTATATGAAATTAGAGTTTTGTGGTTAAATGTATCATTCTTTCTCTGCAGAGGAAGGCACATATACTATTTTCTCAATAAGAGAACTCTGCTGCATTTATTTAGTCCTCCAGATACAACTGCCAGATTAACTTGGCCTGCAGGATGGATTTGGCCCATAGGCCAGATTTTGTCCATCTCATCTCTAGTGCATACCCTTATGTACTGCCACATGATTTGAGTACTAGTGCCCAAGAGGAGTAGATGAGCTGAACGGGTAGATTCATACATTTTGCCTAGAAAGTGATTGAACATTTGACGTAGAGCCCTATCCTTATAAAGAAAACATTATCTTTATTTGTAGTACAATAGCAATCCAATATATGGTTTGTGGTTGCTTGGCTTAGAAAATATATTCTGCAGGGAAATACTTTACAGATCCCTTCAGCAGCAGTGACATATAGTTAATAGTAATATAATGCTGTGCACTCCATCACTGAAATGGTTAGACCTGGATCCTGTAATAATAACAAAATCTTAGTAAGGAGGCAGGTAGAAAGGAATTGAGCAAAAGAGTAAGAAAGCCCCCTTGCTTTTTCTTTTCTGTAGATATGATTCTATAATCATTCCATAATCCAAACAATCTTATGCCCATGCAAACAAGAAAACAAAGATTATGAACAGGGTGCAAGCATTTTTATTTAACCATTTGAATGATAAAGGGATGTCTAAAGCGGGAAAGGAGGGGGGTATGCACTAAGGTATGATAAAGCAGTGATAAAGTGACTTTTCCTGTGATATCACTTCTCCAGTTCCTATGATATTCTATAGAGCTATGCACTAAGATCTCCAAAGTTGGAGAAATGTTAGTGCATTAGCTCCATAGAATAACATAGGAACTGGAGATGTGATATCACTGTAGAAGTCATCTCCACTTGAACTAGATGGACGCAAGTCTTTTTTCAACCTAAATTACTATTACCTCTTTATCACACCTTAGCGCATAGTGCACGTCCCCCAGGGTAATTTTAAAAATAGGGAAAAGTGGGCATTTACCTGCCAGAGATCACTGGTAGAAGGTCCCCACAGTCAAATGGAAAATCTGACTGCTATAAAATGCTGTCTGGTACCCTATGGATCTACTTCTCTCTGATGATCTGGGATACAAATGTCAGACTCAGTCTAATGAATAAGCTCTGTTGTAAAAATACAGCATTGTGAGCAGATGGGTGTGAACATTCAGTAGGTGTTAGCTCTTAGCATGTTGTGAAATTAGGAGTGAGCTCACAGCATTATATACAGTTAATGGGACACTAACCCTTAAAAATTATCTTTAAATAGATATTGCATATTCTGGAATATATATATATATATATATATATATATATATATATATATATATATATTGCATGTTAGCAAACAAGGATTATGGGATGGAAGTCTCAACACATGGCTAGGGACTATGTCTTAGGTTCTTTGATGCTGTAATAAATCATGGGGATCAGGACGATAAGTGGTGCACTCACATGAATGTGGGATGTCAGAGTATTGCCTTTGCATGTTCTTACCTCATTGGAACCCCCGGCAATAAGGACCCTACAACCACAACTGCAGTCTCCAGTAGTTATCCCCAACACTCTTGAAGCCCCATTTCCCTAGGAGATCCAAATCAGCAAAGTCAGTGAGTTTCAGTCTTGAAATCAACCAATAGTAACACTTTGGCTCAGCAGGCTTGTGAATTCCTGATTCAGTCATGGTGCCGAATCACATCCAGTTGAATGCTTAATCTCAACAATACTATAAAAAAACTCTTAAAATACAGTACACATTGTTAAAGGTATAGTAACGCTTAACCGCTTTGCGTCCAGTGATGTGCCAGGACCGTCACAGCTGTCCGGCACTTAAGGACCAGTGACGGTCCTGGCACGTCACATACTTTTTAGTCCTGCAGGAGCACTGTGAGTAATAGCAGGGGCTGAAATTGATCACTCCAAGACCTGTGCAATCTCTTTCAGTCCCCCCTTCCGCGTGCCGCCACACTTGATCAGTCACATGGGACGGCACATCAGACTTTCCTATCTGGTCCTTAAAGGACCACACACCCCAGGACTGCTGGTCCTTAAGGGGTTAAAAAATATATGTTGTAGCGTTTATCCCTCTGACTAAAATAAGAATATTTCCTCTACTGGTGTTTTATTCCAAAGTTATTACAGCTCAAACTTGCATTTCTTAATATCACAGTGGCCTGAAATTGTACAGATTATGTAATCTCCCAGCACTCTGCTTTACTAGAGCGCCGGCTGCCGGGAGATCAGCTGTGCTGCGGGCGTGTGGCGAGGGGGTCGCAAGGGGAGGCCGGGCCCCTGAGAGTGACGGGCCCGGTCGCAGGTGCGACCCCTGCGACCCCTATTGTTACGCCACTGGGTGAAACATTAATCCTACACACTGTAATTGGGTGATTTCTTATACTGTAAAGTTTTTGACACTGTGAGAATGTCTAATCCATTGGAGCTTGGGGCCAGGCCTAAGACTAAGGATGCTGTGCATTAGAGCCAGTTTAGGTGCAAGAGTTCAAGTCTGCTACTAGGGACCTTAGGTCTACATTGCAACTCTTTCCATCCCAGTTACAGGGGGTCTTCCATTCTTGGTAGACCCCCTCTTCCATCAAGTCTTCCATGCCAAAACCACAGGGAGTACCTGATGTATCAGATTCCTCTGAGGAGGAACTGCTGCTTGATTCAGATGTTGAGGAATGTTCTGCTGTGGGCTCCTCTCAGTTTTTTGGGGACCCCTTTGAGGCCGATCCTGAGCCCTCGGCTGAGGCCCTGATCAGGGCTGTTTTGACTACCCTAAACATTCCCTTAGTTCGGGAGGCTCCTTCTGATCCCTCTGATGTATTTCTGGAGCCTAAAAAGCCCCTTACTTGTTCTCCACCTGTCCCAACTCTTGATTGCCTTGTGTCTGATGAGTGGAAATCCCCAGACAGAAAACCTTCTGTATCCAAGAAATTTGCCAAGCTTTACCCGTTTTCTGAGGTGGCGCCTGCTCAGTGGGTTCATCCCCCCAAAGTGGATGCTCCCATTTCCAGGCTATCTAAGTCTACTGCCTTGTCCGTTTCTGATGTCTCCGCTCTGAAAGACTGGACTGACAAGAAACTTGAGGTTTCCATCAAGTCCATTTTTGCCACTGCTGGTACTGCCATGCGTCCAGTGTTCTCTGCGGCATGGGTTAACCGGGCCATTGCGGTCTGGACTGAACAACTCACCCTGGTTGTCCGTCAGGGTACTCCTACTTCGGATATGTTGCGACTTCTCACCAACATTTCTGAGGCCCAGCACTGTGTTTCTGCTACCTTATTTGATGCCATCCATTTGGTGGCTAGGGTTTCCACCATGTCTGTGGTTGCCAGATGAGCTCTTTGGCTCAAGATCTGACACTGCTTGCAAGAAAGCCTTGCTCTCCCTTCCTTTTCAAGGCACTTCATTGTTTGGGCAAGATATTAAAGATCTGATTAGTGAGGCCACAGGGGGTAAAAGTACACTTTTGCCTTTGGTCCCCAGAAAGAAAGCGCCTCTCAAGCATAATCGTTTTTTTCGTTCCTTTCAGACTGAGACACGGTCGGCTAACCAGGCGGTTCCCTCAGCTCCACGTGCCTCCTCAAAGCCCAAACAGCAGTGTAAGTCAAAGGTTTCCTCCAAGTCTAAAGCTTCCAAGCCTTCTTCGCATGACTCACCGAACCTAGGTCCCCACTCTGCTGTGGGTGGCCGTCTGCATCACTACCACAGCATCTGGGAGGATTTAGTGGCAGACCTGTGGGTTTTACAGGTGGTGACGGAAGGTACAGGATCCCTTTCGTCTCTCTTCCTCATTTTCACTTCTTTCCTTCTTATATGCCTCAGGGCACAGAGAAACGCCATCTGTTCAACGGCGCTATCCAGGCCCTTCTGGACAAGGATGTCCTAGAGCCTGTTCCAGTTCAGGACAGAGGTATCGGTTTTTACTCAAACCTCTTTGTGGTCTCTCAATTCCTTTGTGATCTGGACTCATTATCACCAGGAGTCTCTAAGGACGGTGATTTCTGCTATGTCCCCAGGGGAATTCCTTGCCTCTCTGGATCTTCAGGATGTGTACCTTCATATTGCCATTCATCCAGAGAGCAGGCAGTATCTCGGTTTTGCCTGTGACCAAGGGTACTTTCAGTTTTCAGCTATTCCCTTTGGTCTGACTACAGCTCCTCAAGTCTTCAACCGTGTCCTGGGACCCTTAGTGTCCATCCTTCACCGAGACGGCATCAGAGTTACCCCATACATGGACTACCTGCTTCTGAAAGCCCCTTCTGTGGGACTTCTTCATCAGCAGGTTCAGAACTGCATTCATGCTCTCACTCATCATGGGTGGATCATCAACATGGACAAGTCAGATGTTCTCCCATCCCAGCGTCTGGTCTTCCTGGGCCTTCTCTTCGACACTCAGAAGAGCATGGTGTTTCTCACAGACGAGGTGGCTCACCAGATCGCCCACAGTGTTTCTGCTGTTCTGGCTCAAGATCCAGTTCCAGCCAAGAAGCTATCCTCTCTAGTGGGAAAGTTCATTTCCACGATAGAAGTGGTCCCGTTTGCCGTGGCTAACACCAGGGAACTCCAGCGGTTTGTGATCCAGGTGTGCAAGGGTCAGCCGGACCTTCTGAAGCTGTCAGTATCCCTCCCTCTTCATGTGGAACTGAGTTTGTCATGGTGGCTTGACCTCTCCATTTTGCTAAAGGACAAGTCCTTCCCGGTATCCTTCTGGACCACGGTGACAACAGATGCCAGTCTCTCCGGCTGGGGAGCGGTCTTGGGTCACCTGAGTGCTCAGGGTTGGTGGTCTCAGGAGGAATCTCTCCTTCCCATCAACGTGTTGGAGCTTCAAGCAATATTTCATGCTTTTCATCATTGGACATCTCAGCTGGAAGACTGTCCAGTCCGGATACAGTCCGACAATGCCACAGCCGTGGCTTACATCAACAAGCAGGGTGGAACAAGAAGTCTTGCCACTTGGTTAGAGGTCAAGGCTATTTTGTCCTGGGCAGAAGAACACGTTCCTGCCATATCCGCTGTGCACATTCCTGGCATAGATAACGTCATGGCGGACTTCCTCGACACAAAGTGGACAGCAGAGAGTGGGAGCTGCACCCAGAGGTGTTCACCTCATTGTTCAGAAGTGGGGTCTTCCTTACATCGACCTGATGGTGACAAGACACAACAGGAAGGTTCTGAGGTTTTGCTCTCGATGGAGGGACCCTCTAGCTCTGACGATGGATGCTATGTCCATTCCTTGGTTATTTCCTCTGGTCTACATCTTTCCTCCCCTGCCAATGTTGCACAGGGTGTTACGGAAATTACAATTGGAGCGCTGTTCCGTCATTCTGATTGCTCCGTACTGGCCTCGCCAAGCTTGGTTTCTGGAGCTTCTGGATCTGTCAGTGGCGGAGCCATTCCAACTCCCTTGCCGTCCGGATCTTCTTCTACAAGATTACCTGTGGAAGGAGGACGTTCATCGGCTAGCCTTGACGGCTTGGAAATTGAATCTTCAATATTGAAGGAGAAAGGTTTTTCTTCTGGTGTGGTGGCTACTATGTTCCATGCCCGCAAGCCTGTTTCTTCCATGATCTACCATCGTGTCTGGTCGACCTTTCTATCTTGATGTGCTGATAAGGACTTGACTCAGGAATTTGATCTGCCTACATCCTGGCATTTTTGCAGGACGGTGTAGATAAGAGCCTCAGTTTGAGTTCCCTTAAGGTTCAGACTTCTGCTTTCTCTATTTTCTTTCAGTGGTGCATTTCCATCCTTCCTGATGTTAAGGTTTTCTTCCAGGACGTTGCACATACTCGTCCTGCCTTCAAGACTCCCGCTTCTCCGTGGAATCTTAACTTGGTTTTGGGAGTTCTTCAGCCCCCTTCCTTTGAGTCCTTGGCTACTATTCCTCTACTCCTGTTGATGTGGAAAATGGCCTTTCTGCTGGCGTTTGTCTCCGTTCGCTGTATCGCAGAGTTACATGCTTTGTCCTATAAACCACCCTATTTGGTGGTTATGAGCTGCGGAAGAAGCCTGTTCCCTTTTGGGTCATGTCTCATTCTACTAGGTCTATTGGGGCTTCTTGGGCATACAAGAATCAGGCCTCCGCTGATCAGTTGTGCAAGGCTGCTGCTTGGTCGTCTGTGCACACCTTTTCGAAGCACTATCGTGTTGATGTGCTGGCATTGGCTGACCAGCTTTGGGAGGAAAATCCTGGAGGCAGTCTTTTCTGTCTAGGATTTTCTTTGGCTCTTGGTGCTTCCTTCACTTTTGAGCCCTGTTGGCTCTAGTTCAGTGTGCTGTGTAACAGTTTTGGGGTGTTGTTACCCCTGTTCAGTGTCTGTTGACACTTAATTGTTGTTGGGCTATCTCTGATCTGATGGATCTGCTCTGGTGACTTTGGGGGCCTTTCGCCTGATCCTTGCCTTACTTCCCACCTCTGGGAAACTCAATGGCTGGACATCCCAAAGTTACCAGTAATCTGTATTGGACAACAGAGAAAAGAGGATTTTAGTCTTACCTGTTAAATCGTTTTTCTTAGTCCATACAGGTCACTAGTCTCCCACCCTGTCAAAGGACCATGCTTGGCTCTTCTGTGGCAGATTGTGGTGGTCCTTTGGGGTCATGCTCACAGGAGTCTTCTTTCCCTTCCACTATCTAGTCAATAGTTAGTGTCTCAAATCTTTCTGGAGCTGGTTGGCAGCTGCATCCAAGGAGGGAAGGTAGGCTCCACCCCCTGCAATCAATTCTAGAATTGTTCCTGCCTACTTAAAGGGGCAGATCGCCTACCCAAAGTTACCAGTAACCTGTATGGACTAAGAGAAAAGGATTTAACAGGTAAGACTAAAATCCTCTTTTACTTCACTGAGAGGGTTGTAGGTAAGTGGAATAGCCTACCAGTAAAAGTGGTAGAAGTTAATACAGTGACAGAATTTAAGCATGCATGGGATAGGCATAAGGCTGTCCTGAGCATAAGAAAGACCAAGGACCAAATAAGGTTTAAGGTTTTTACAACAGGAAAAAGTGCAGATTAGATGGGTCGAATGGTTCTTATCTGCCTTCAAATTCTATGTTTCTATTACATTGGACAAATAAAAAGTCCTATTTAGTTAAATGGGGCTTTTTAACCCTTGTGTGTTAGAGATATCTCCAAAGCACAAAGATGAATTATTTTCACTTATGATGCAGTTGTTATAAAAACACAACTTGTCACTCAAAGAACCGGAAAATACCACATAATATAAAATATGATTTTATTATTATGAACTAGTGTAAAAGCCCGTGTACACGGGCCAAGGTCCGGGTGATGTTAAGAGGCTGGTCTTGCTATGCGTCCTGCCGCTGACGCAGTCATGCACTGTAGGGACTGGCCCAGGGCCGGATTTATAATAAGGCAGAGTAGGCATCTGCCTACAGGCGCACACCACAGAGGGGCGCCTGTCATTGGGGTCGTTTTTTATTTAAATTTTTTTTTTTAATTAGTCAGGCAGCCTTTTCCTTAGATCATGCCATCATGTCTGGTGGTCCGGGAGGGGGATGCTACACCTGCACGCCGGCCGGATGTGACTGTGAATCGCATGACAAGAGCTGGAGTCAGTGTCATGGAGGCGTATGTCATTACTCTTCCTCAGTTGCTTCACCAATCACCACTTGACTTGTCGTGTGACTGACGTGCCAGAAGTTCGGCACTGCCCCACCTCCCCCCTCCCAGACGCTCAGTGCAGCCCAGCCTGCAGGGAGCGAGCGAGCCCACTCCATGTCGAAGAAGAGGTTGAAGAACGTCAACATACAGCCGCCAACCTGCCACAGAGGAGCTGGCCTGCTCAGCTGCTGCCGCCTCACTCTCTACCTGTACAGACTCTACTGATGTCTTCTGCACCGACGCCTGCAGCAGGGCAGTATTTAATCCCTTACCTTACCCCTGGCCTTCAGGTAAGCCTGAGCGGGTATGAGACACATCCCGTGCTACTAATTTGTTTTATTATCGTTATAATTTGTTATTTAATTTAGAGAAATATTTTGCAGAATTATTATTATTATTATTATTGTAATAGTAATACAAATTATAATTATTACACCACCCAGGCATCTTATTATGCCCTGTTAGCTATTAAAATCATATTACAAAGGCCAACTATTTTAATAAAAATAAACAAAATATTATTTCTGTCAAAACTTTTTGCACTTTTTTTTTTTTTGGGGGGGGGGCGCTTCAGATTTTGTGCCTATAGGCTCCTGAGATGTAAATCCGGCCCTGGACTGGCCGAAAGCACAGAATGCTCCCAGCACAGAACTCCCAGCATTCTGTGCTCCCAGCATTCTGTGATTTCGGGCAGTCTCTACTGCACATGATGTCTTCTAACAAACATCCTAGCGAATTATCATATAGGATAAGTCGAAGCTCTATCCATATACTTAACATTCGCAATGTCCATCAGCAAGAAATGATCCATCTGACAAAAGTGTTCTCAGTCAAACAAATATAGATCAAGGTGCAACCAAGCCTAAAATCTCCCAATTAATATACATTGGTAGAAAGAATGGGTTTCAAAAGCATACACAAGCTTAGCCAGACTCATATCCACATGTAGCACTCTTCAAAAAGCTGATAGACATAACCAATAATAGAATGAAACAATTATTAAGAACAATAAAATATTAATGGAAATATATAGTACTCAATTTATAACACACTACTGATACTCTGATAAAATATAGCAAATCCACAGATGGTAAGACCGTTCACTCACCTCTGTGTATGCTACTACAATAAAGACATATGGCCAGTCACAAACAAAAAAAAAATAAAAAACAAAAATACCAAAGTGAAAAGTATAAAATATAAAAAAAAAATTTAAAAAAATAGTAAGCAGTCCCACATCTAATTGGTCACAATTAGTAAAAAACACAAAGTGACCAGATCACATAGATAGTGAAATTACAGGCAATGATAGAAGTTCAATGTATAATCCTTTAACAGTCTCATAAATTGAACTCTTATAAATGTTAGGTTTTTTAAACCCAAAAACTCACGAGTAGTTGACTGAGCAATATAAAAAGAAAACAGGCAAGGGGCGCCAATAGTGTGATATAGTCACTCAAATAATAGGGATCCAATATATATAAATATTGTACTCACATTTGTTCTTGGTCAGAACTCCGGTACCAGAGTTAGCTGACAAACACACATACGGAGAGATCACCCGTCTCCGTTCGGGACTCGCATCTGTGGCAGATTCAATCAATCAATGTGGCAGGCGGAAAAGGTATTGAATGTCAATATAAAAATATTTATTATATTAAAAGCACATATAAAATATGAATTGGCTATATAAGCTAACGCGTTTCACGGCTACAAAGCCGCTTTATCAAAGCAAGTAACAAGCCAATTATAAATATAACATCAATACCAGTGGTATTGATGTTATATTTATAATTGGCTTGTTACTTGCTTTGATAAAGCGGCTTTGTAGCCGTGAAACGCGTTAGCTTATATAGCCAATTCATATTTTATATGTGCTTTTAATATAATAAATATTTTTATATTGACATTCAATACCTTTTCCGCCTGCCACATTGATTGATTGAATCTGCCACAGATGCGAGTCCCGAACGGAGACGGGTGATCTCTCCGTATGTGTGTTTGTCAGCTAACTCTGGTACCGGAGTTCTGACCAAGAACAAATGTGAGTACAATATTTATATATATTGGATCCCTATTATTTGAGTGACTATATCACACTATTGGCGCCCCTTGCCTGTTTTCTTTTTATGTTTTTGCCGTGGAGGGTGAGCGTGTCTTTTCCTGGAGGGAGCAGCCGCTGAAGCAGAGTTTGAAGGGGAATAAATAGAATTCCTGCTCTACATTAAGCCTGTATAGTCGGTATCGGCGTATGCCTTTACTGACACAGGCCCTTTGTGAGTGCACACAATTGGGTTTGGTGGTGGTTCCACATTTTACATTAAAGACTGGTATACACAAGGGCGCCCCTTGTTGTTTTGTCCCCTCTTGACTGAGCAATCTTCTTTATGTTTCTCCTGTGTTCATTTCCATCATACAATGAAAAAAACAGTTGATCTTATAATAATGCCGTCAAACTGATTGCAGGCTTGACCAGTCCCAGTCTTCACAACCTGCTTTATAACAGTTGCACCTGTGGTACCATACATTCAAATAGGTATATATATGTGTCCTTTATCCTGAACACCAAACAGGCTAACGATTGTTAAACAGTCTCACTCAATGGCATTAATTGCTTCCATTGAAATAACAGATCAACAGTGCATAATTGCTTGGCCTTCTAGATGTCAGCCGGATTTACGGGTTTTGTAGCTTTCTTGTAAATATAGAGAATCAAAAATGCAGCGTAATAAACACAATCAGTTTCCTATCCTACTCTCTATTCCAGCGTGCTTCAAGGTACCTTTTTCCTCTTCATCAGGTAAAATAAATCTGAAAAAACAGGTGACCATATATCCATAGGTCACAACTTTCCATCAGGTGATGACTGCCTATGATACTACAGTAACACATAAACCTCAAAATACGATGAATAAATTTAATATATAATCATAAAAAACATCAAACCCAAATGAGGCCACATAAGCCGCTTCATGATGAGATGAAGAATGCCCTAAGATAACTCTAATCCCCAGCATTAAACATATAAAATAAATCCTACAAAATGTGTAAATATCAGAAACCACATATATTTCCCTAATATATCCACACCAGAAAATGGCAATAAATATAAATCTACTTAAATAACTACCTAATATATACTCTCCATACCATATATAATAAAGCCTTAAAGGCAATGGTCATGTTGGCGGAATCACTAGTTCCCCAAGGAGAAACAACATATATCTCCATCTAGAAACAACAGATGCCCTCCAGGTTTCCCACATCCCCGGTATCGAACAGAAAATCATATCAAAACATTAATTCTGTAGATATCCAACTTCCTAGTGTCAGACACTACATAAACATCTGCTGATGTCTCCCCAGTATTACAGTACCTCATAAAAGCAATACAGTTTAAAGGGATAGTAATACTTAAAATGTAAAAACAAATTTGTTGTAGGGTTTATCCCCCTGAGTAAAACAAGAGTACTCCCACTGCTGAGAGGTCTTTCATTCAAAAGTTATTAATTTTCAAAGTTGAATTTTTTAGGTGCAATATCACAGTGGCCTGAAATTGTACAGTGGCGCTGTTGCTACACCATCCTATGGAGATTTATGGTCAACTGACCAGAGTTGTCCATAGGATTGTGTAGCAACAGCGCCACTGTACAATTTCAGGCCACTGTGATATTGCACCTAAAAAATTCAACTTTGAAAATTAATAACTTTTGAATAAAACACCTCTCAGCAGTGGGAGTACTCTTGTTTTACTCAGGGGGATAAACCCTACAACATATTTTTTTTTTACATTTTAAGTATTACTATCCCTTTAATTCTACTAAAATAACCATCTAATATGAAATCCCCATATCATACGTAATGTAGGCATAAAAGCGAAGGGCACGTCAGAGGCATCACTAGTTTCCCCAAGGAGAAACAACCTATATCACATCTAGAAACAGTTGATGCCACCCACGTGTCCTCCACTCCCAAAAACAAAAATACACATTACTACATTAATTATGTAGATATCAAACTATCCAGTGTATACATTAATAAGTGACTACATTGCCAACAAAACATCTACAATTTGTATATTAATAAGTGGTTAGCTTATACATTCATAAGTGTCTATTTCCCAAGAAAACATTTACAATTTATGTGCTGATAAGTGATTACCTCCCAAGGAGACATCAAAATGTTATGTTTTGTAGGTATCCACATTTGATTAAAATTGTATGAAGGACTGAGCTTGTCCAAGGGCTGCAAATGGCCTCACGGCTTTAGTTTGGAAGTCCCTCTCCTAGTAGATCAACCTTAGTAGGGTTATAGTTTATAATTAAGGTTTATTCTTTATAGGATAAAAAAGGTTATTATAGAGCTCTGCATCCTTGTCTGTCTGTTATTAATTAACCAAGCCGTTATCCACAGCAATAAATATTGTCTTGCTTATAAAGGTTCTACAAGAAATTTAACTTTAGCCATCTATAAATGGACACTCACTCTCTTGCAGTGGCCCAGAGTGTTGCATAGAGTTTTCAGCAGTAGTCATTGATGAATTTATTGATTTCAGGAGAAAATCAAATAATTTCAGGAGACCTATAATTGATTTCTCTCCTTCCATGCTGGTCCTGATTGTTTTATTTGATACATTGTTATAAAGGCAATCTAACAGCATTAATGATCTATTGCCTACAGCTCATTCACATACATTAGGATACATTAATTTTTAAAGGGAACTATCACCTAATAAACTTTTAATGAGTTTTCTGTAATACATCTGTATCACTAAACTATAGTTTGGAATGTATGTGTTGGCTATCTCTAAATTATGTACAATGTTATAAAAACTAACATGTATGCCTTCAGTTTAACCCTTTGAGTGCCAGAGGGGTACAAAACGCATTATATTCCACTCTGGTACGCAAAGGGTTAAACTTATCATGCTTGATGTCTGTTTCTCAGTACAATATCAGCTTCCAGTTGTTGTGAAATGTGGACTTTTCACAGCTGTGACATTCTAACAGTTATTCTGGTAAAAGCTTAGAATGCATGTCTGCGTCGGAGCCTAATATATGTGGGGAGAGTCTTGGTCATGGTCGATGCTGTGGCAATATTATTTTGTTGATGTGTTCAAAGCACTTCAACATTTCGCTGTAGAAACACATCACCATACACACTAAAATTTAGGGTTGCAAGGGGAGGAAAAGGTCCCAATTAGCATAGAGGATTGTTGAAGATGCTCTCCCTTACCTCACCAGCATTAAAAAAATTCCTGGAGTCTGACAGCATTCTCTCTGCTTTTGCACTTGGCCAGTAGGGGAGAGGAGAGGATACTTTCAGCACCATGGACAGCATCACTCCCTTGTCCCTTTGAGTGCCATAGGGATGTGTATTGCTCACCCTTTTGGCCCTCAGAGGGTTAAAAAAAAGTACACCGAGCACTACACAGTTATCTCCTCAGCTCTGTATCATATTCATTCCATACATTTTGTGCTCTCCCAAGGGAACAAGGCTGGGGGTTAGGCAGCATTCATGGGTATTTGTGGCTACCAGCTGTGGGAGGCATCTTATTTTTACATTGTGGGGCAAGATGTTGGATTTCTATATTGTGGGGCAGCATGGGGAACATCACAATTGTGTGCTAGCCTCACATAAACTGTCTGACACCACCCAGCCTTGTTGCCTTTCCCAGGCTGTGCCCATTTGGATTTGTGGCTACTAGTAGGCAAGGAAATAAGGCTGGGGCAGCTGGTAGCCACAAATCTCCATGAACGCTGCCTTACCCCCCAGCATTGTTCCTTTGAGAGTGCACAACATGTATAGGATACAGAGCTGAGGGAATTAATGTAGTGATTGGAGTACTTTTTTAACCCTTTCGGTGCCACGGGGGTGTGCAGTGCACATCCCTATGACACTCAAAGGGTTAAGGGAGAAATGCTGTTTGTGGTGCTGAAAGTATTCTCTCCACTCCCCTACTGAACAAGTGGGGAAGCAGAGAGAATGCTGTCAGATTTCAGGATTCTTGTACTGCTGGTGATGCGTAAGGCAGAACATCCCTTCCACATCGACAACAGCTGCCAACTTCTCCAGCCTCAGGTAGGAGATCTTGAGACTGTGAACTCTGACAGCAGAGGCTGCTATCGGAGTTTAGGGAATGTGGTGAAGTGCCACATTAACATATACGCACACCCCCATGGATACGATAATGGCTCATTATCCTGCATTTCCATATGGAAATAAGTCATTATGCTTCATTCCCATATGGATATAGGTCATTGTCGATGTGATGAGTGAAAATTCGTAAACTTGGCAAAGGCATGTCTGATGGATGTTGATGTGGGCAGATTTCTGTCAGACTTATGGTGATATGATGTTGAAGTTTTGTGCACACTGTCTGTGTGCCTTTGACACGTCTCTGACTGGACAGCAACATTTTGAGCCTTCTTTGACCTTTAGTGAATCTTCTCCATTGACTTTTATGTACAGAGGGAGAAGTGTTTTGTTCAGTTACAATAGAGTGAATGGTGACAAATAGATCTGCTCAAAATAACAATAAAGATAAGTTTGTATGCTTATTTTAAGAAATTAATTTTAATAATGAATATTTATGAAATATTTTTAAATATGTTGTACAAAAACACAGATTTTGATTGCAGTTTAGAACAAGCTAGCTCATCCATTCTGTCCTTTTCCTATCTAATTAAAATTATCATACATTTCTTATACAAAAAAATTTAGTTGACAGTTATCTTTTAAGCGATCTGGTATGATTTCTCTAATGGTTAAACTGGTTCAGTAACAAGGACATTCTAGATCAGTGATTCTCAGTGGTAGTCTTCGGTGCTCACCAGCAGTTCATGTTAAATCTAGCTTTGCTTAAAGGGATAGTAATGTTAAGATATTAATGCAAACTCAATTCTTCAATATACTTTTTTATAACAAAACGTACCTTTCTAACTGCTCATAATGTTGTCATCCCATCAGAGCAGCAAGCCAGTTCAGATGGATCTTTTGTCAAGGAGGGGCAGGGTATTCCTTATACTGATGGAAAGAAGATTGTCCCTCATTACGATCTGTCTGGTCAAGCGACCAAATTTCAAATCTAAGGGGAGGTAGTCATAAGTATGGAAAAGGGGCAGGAGAGGGACACTTTTAATTAAAATAAAATGAAGACGACAGCATTCTGAGCAGTTAGAAGGGTATGTTTTGTTATAAAAATGTATATTAAAGAATCAAGCTTGCTAATATCGAAACATTACTATCTCTTTAACAGATTATAGATCATTAACAATGATCAGTCCACAGATAATCCACTGAGATCAAGCAGGGATATCACTAACATCTGCCCTGTGTTGTGTTCTAAGGACTAGTGTTGAGAATATCTTCTACTTTAGTGAATAAGGTTCAATCTCAAGCTTGGTCTCCAACAGTAAAGGTATAAAACTTGCATTTCAAAGCAGTGTATTGGAGACATATCTATCATTCAAGGGGTTAACTGTTTAGGAACCCTCTCTGATACTTAGGGTTAATTACTAGTGATGAGCGAGCACCCCAATGCTCGGGTGTTCGGGTGCTCTGACCGAGCGCCCCCGGAGGCTCGAGTGCTCGGCCGAGCACCCGAGCCCCATTGAAGTCAATGGGAGGACTCGAGCATTACACCAGGCACCCCCTGCTCTGATGAGGGGAGGGTGCCTGGTCCATAGGAAAAGGGCAGAAAAGGATGGAAACACCACAGAAATGGTTCAGGGACAGCATAGGGAGGATGTCTGGATGCATCTTGGACTCCAACATCGCTGCTGGGAACGATCTTTCGCCCGTAGTACGCCATTTTTACAGACTGACCGTAAAACACACAAAAAGGAAAATAAAAACGACTTTAGGCGAAAAATTGTTACCAAACAGTATTTGCTGTATATTTACTTGTATATCATCTGCAAATTCTGCAAAAAATTTCATCGGTTTTTCTGAACTGAGGCCATGATTAAGAGGGAAACGTGCGCAGAGGCAAATTCTCCCAAAAATTTCCTAGATTTTTCTGAACTGAGGCCATGATTAAGAGGGAAACGTGCGCAAAGGCAAATTCTCCCAAAAATTTCCTCGATTTTTCTGAACTGGGGCCATGATTAAGAGTGAAACGTGCGCTGAGCCGACCATCTAAAACATTATGGGTGAGGGTCTGCTGCGGAGCTGACCATCCTAAACATTATATGCGAAGGCCCGCTAGTGAGCTGACGCTATAAAACATTATATGAGAGGGCCCGCTAGAGAGCTGACCCAATAAAACATTATATGAGAAGGCCCGCTGGTGAGCTGACCTATATAAAAATTGTCAAACAGGGCCCGCTGGTGAGCTGGCCCTATATAAAAATTATATCACAGGGCCCGCTGGTGAGCTGGCCCTATATAAAAATTATATCACAGGGCATATGGAAGAGGAGGAGGAGGATGAGAAGATTAAGAGTCAACCATATACCCGTTTTTTGGGTGGAAGGGGTGAATGGGAATACAGAGTATTCCCATCATTGTAAATAACATATATAAAGTGAGTTTATGTTCCCCCGGGGCTTTCCTCCAGTGGAGTGGAGAAGTCAGGGGAAATCCAGGCCTTGTTCATTTTTATAAGTGTCAACCTATCAGCATTGTCGGTGGAAAGGCGGATACGCTTATCTGTTATGATGCCACCAGCAGCACTAAATACCCGCTCAGACAGAACGCTGGCGGCAGGGCAGGCCAGCACCTCCAAGGCGTAGAGTGCCAGTTCATACCACGTGTCCAGCTTGGACACCCAGTAGTTGTAAGGCACAGAGGGATCATTGAGGACGCTACGTACTCCTTCACCATCTTCCAAAACTTTTCCCTCCTTGTGACACTAGGCTGCGCATCAGGGTGAGGGTGCTGGCGGGGTGTCATGAAGGTGTCCCACGCCTTGGAGAGTGTTGCCCTGCCTTTCTCGGAACTGCTGTGTGCTCCCCTTTTCTCCCCTTCTCGGTTGGCCAAGGTAGCACGTACTCTGCCGCCAGCGTTGTCAGATGGAAAATTTTGGAGCAATTTTTCAACAAGAACCTTCTGGTATTGCACCATTTTGCTTGTCCTCTCCACCGGAGGAATGAGAGATGAGAAATTCTCTTTGTAGCGGGGGTCCAGAAGGGTGAACACCCAGTAATCCGTGTTGTCTAAAATGCGTATAACGCGTGGGTCACGGGAAAGGCAGCCTAACATAAAGTCAGCCATGTGTGCCAGAGTACCAACAGTCAAGATTTCGCTGTCCTCACCAGGAGGATGACTCGCAATCTCCTCATCCTCTCCCTCCTCTTCTGCCCACCCACGCTGAAGAGATGGAACTAAAGTTCCATGGCTACCCTCTGTAGCGGAGGCAACCGTGTCTTCCTCCTCCTCCTCCTCCTCCTCCGCCTCCTCCAATTGTCGCTGAGAAGACGAAGTGAGGGTGCTCTGGCTATCACCTTGTGTAAGCTCTTCCTCCCGCATTTCCACCTCTTCCACATGCAAAGCGTCAGTTTTAATTGTGAGCAGCGAGCGTTTCAGTAGACACAGAAGTGGGATGGTTACACTGATAATAGCGTTATCGCCGCTCACCATCTGTGTCGATTCCTCAAAATTGCGTAAAACCTCACAGAGGTCTGACATCCATTCCCACTCCTCACTTCTGATTACAGGAAGTTGAACGGAGAGGCGACGACCGTGTAACAGCTGGTACTCCACTACTGCCCTCTGCTGCTCACAAAGCCGGGCCAACATGTGGAAGGTGGAGTTCCAGCGCGTGCTCACATCACACAGCAGCCGGTGAGCTGGCAATTGTAAGCGCTGCTGCAGCTTCAACAGGCCGGCCGAAGCTGTAGATGACTTACGGAAATGTGCACACACGCGGCGCACCTTGGTCAAGAGATCATGCACATTGGGGTAGGTTTTTAGAAATCGCTGAACCACTAAATTAAATACATGCGCTAGGCATGGTACATGTGTGAGCTTGCCGAGCTCCAAAGCCGCCACCAAGTTACGCCCATTATCACACACAACCATGCCTGGTTGCAGGTTGAGTGGCGAGAGCCACTGCTCGGTCTGGTGACTAATCCCCTGCAACAGCTCTGAGGCCGTGTGCTGTTTGTCCCCAAGGCAGATCAGCTTCAGCACGGCCTGTTGACGCTTCCCCACTGCAGTGCTACACTGCTTCCAGCTACTGGCTGATGGGGGAGTGGCGCTGCGTGTAGAGAATTCGGAGGAGGAGGAGCCAATAACGTAGGTGCTGGCGGAAACCCTGATGGAGGTAGGGCCCGCAATCCTCGGCGTGGGTAGCACCCGTGCCATCCCAGGGTCCGAGTCGCTCCCAGCCTCCACGACATTCACCCAGTGTGCCGTCAGGGAAATGTAGCGTCCCTGGCCACAAGCACTTGTCCATGTGTCAGTCGTTAAGTGGACCTTCCCAGTAACTGCGTTGGTCAGGGCACGGGTGATGTTACGGGACACATGGTGGTGTAATGCGGGGATGGCACACCGGGAAAAGTAGTGGCGGCTGGGGACCGCGTACCGAGGGACAGCTGCTGCCATCAGGCTGCGGAAGGACTCAGTCTCCACAAGCCTAAATGGCAGCATTTCGATGGCCAGTAATTTGGAAAGGTGTGAGGTTAGTGCTATGGCCTGTGGGTGGGTGGCTGGGTATTTTCGCTTGCGCTCAAATGCCTGGGGTAACGACATTTGGACGCTGTGCTGGGACAGGGAAGTGGATGTGGTCGCTGATGGTGCTTCAGATGGTACAGGTGCAGGGCGGGAGGTATGCGGGCCTGCGCCTTCGACAGGCGATTGGCCGGCACCGAAAACAGGGGAAGAGGAGGCAGTGGTGTGGCCTGCAGACACAGATGGGCGATCCAGGCGTTCCTCCCACTTATTACGGTGCTTGGATGCCATGTGTCGGATCATGCTGGTGGTGGTGAGGTTTCTAGTGTTCATGCCTCGGCTCATTCTGGTGTGGCACAGGTTGCAAACTACAATTCTTTTGTCGTCCGCACTTTCCTTAAAAAAACGCCATACCGCGGAACACCTACCCCTTGGCAAGGTAGATTTACGCAAGGGGGTGCTCCGTGGAACATTTGCGGGCCGGTTTGGTGCGGTCCGCCTTCTTTCTGTAGCCACACCACTGCCTCTTCCAGCCTGTTGCGGTGCTGCAGATGGCTCACCCTCAGGACTGCTGTCATCGCTCGGCTCTACACCTTCCCAGGTGGGGTCAGTCACCTCATCATCCACCAAGTCCTCCTCCACTTCCTCACTCTGATCATCCTCCTCATGTCTTGATCCCACCACATACTCAGTCATTGACAACTGTATAACATCCTCCTCAACAAGGTCTTGAGACAGTAATAGTGGTTGATTTAATGGCAACTGTGTCTCATCATCATCATCATCATCATCCACCACTTCCTTTGACCTTAAATGCCGTTCACATCTGTCATCTTCTTGTGATTGGGTACCCTCTAGAGGTTGTGAATCAGGGCATAAGATGTCATGTTCCTCTGCAAGCGTGCTTGGAGAGAGGGTCAAATGAAGGATTGGTGATGAGACGAGCTCCTCACTATATCCCAGTGTGGGATTACTTCTTTGACCAGACCGTCTATGGTGGGAGGAAGGATGATCAGAGTGAGGATTATGTTGACCAGACTCTTGGCTACTGAGAGTGGACTTGGTGGAAGACAGGGTGGTGCTTAACCGACTGGAAGCAGTATCAGCTGACATCCAACCGACCACCTGTTCACAGTGGTCGGACCTCGAGAGTGATGTCCTTCGACGCCCTGTAAAATGAGACATGAAGCTAGGTATGGTGGATGTCTTTCTTTCTTGTGCTCTGGCACCAGGCACAGTTTCTCCGCGTCCTGACCCGCGCCCTGAACTATCAGGATCACGTCCACTTCCCCGTCCCTTTTTACCCGCCTTCTTCATCTTACACGGAATATGTGACTTTGATATTTGAGTTTGAAGACTTAACAGTATTTCTTCCTATTCTGCAACTGTGCAGAGTACACAGAATATGCTGCTAAACTGCGGCGAAGCACACTGAATGGAATATGTGACTTTGATATTTTAGTTTGAAGACTTAACAGTATTTCTTCCTATTCTGCAACTCTGCAGAGTACACAGAATATGCTGCTAAACTGCGGTGACGCACACTGAATGGAATATGTGACTTTGATATTTTAGTTTGAAGACTTAACAGTATTTCTTCCTATTCTGCAACTGTGCAGAGTACACAGAATATGCTGCTAAACTACGGTGACGCACACTGAATGGAATATGTGACTTTGATATTTGAGTTTGAAGACTTAACAGTATTTCTTCCTATTCTGCAACTGTGCAGAGTACACAGAATATGCTGCTAAACTGCGGCGAAGCACACTGAATGGAATATGTGACTTTGATATTTTAGTTTGAAGACTTAACAGTATTTCTTCCTATTCTGCAACTGTGCAGAGTACACAGAATATGCTGCTAAACTGCGGTGACGCACACTGAATGGAATATGTGACTTTGATATTTGAGTTTGAAGACTTAACAGTATTTCTTCCTATTCTGCAACTGTGCAGAGTACACAGAATATGCTGCTAAACTGCGGCGAAGCACACTGAATGGAATATGTGACTTTGATATTTTAGTTTGAAGACTTAACAGTATTTCTTCCTATTCTGCAACTGTGCAGAGTACACAGAATATGCTGCTAAACTGCGGTGACGCACACTGAATGGAATATGTGACTTTGATATTTGAGTTTGAAGACTTAACAGTATTTCTTCCTATTCTGCAACTGTGCAGAGTACACAGAATATGCTGCTAAACTGCGGTGACGCACACTGAATGGAATATGTGACTTTGATATTTGAGTTTGAAGACTTAACAGTATTTCTTCCTATTCTGCAACTGTGCAGAGTACACAGAATATGCTGATAAACTGCGGCGAAGCACACTGAATGGAATATGTGACTTTGATATTTTAGTTTGAAGACTTAACAGTATTTCTTCCTATTCTGCAACTGTGCAGAGTACACAGAATATGCTGCTAAACTGCGGTGACGCACACTGAATGGAATATGTGACTTTGATATTTGAGTTTGAAGACTTAACAGTATTTCTTCCTATTCTGCAACTGTGCAGAGTACACAGAATATGCTGCTAAACTGCGGCGAAGCACACTGAATGGAATATGTGACTTTGATATTTTAGTTTGAAGACTTAACAGTATTTCTTCCTATTCTGCAACTGTGCAGAGTACACAGAATATGCTGCTAAACTGCGGTGACGCACACTGAATGGAATATGTGACTTTGATATTTGAGTTTGAAGACTTAACAGTATTTCTTCCTATTCTGCAACTGTGCAGAGTACACAGAATATGCTGCTAAACTCCGGCGAAGCACACTGAATGGAATATGTGACTTTGATATTTTAGTTTGAAGACTTAACAGTATTTCTTCCTATTCTGCAACTGTGCAGAGTACACAGAATATGCTGCTAAACTGCGGTGACGCACACTGAATGGAATATGTGACTTTGATATTTGAGTTTGAAGACTTAACAGTATTTCTTCCTATTCTGCAACTCTGCAGAGTACACAGAATATGCTGCTAAACTGCTGCGAAGCACACTGAATGGAATATGTGACTTTGATATTTTAGTTTGAAGACTTAACAGTATTTCTTCCTATTCTGCAACTGTGCAGAGTACACAGAATATGCTGCTAAACTGCGGTGACGCACACTGAATGGAATATGTGACTTTGATATTTGAGTTTGAAGACTTAACAGTATTTCTTCCTATTCTGCAACTCTTCAGAGTACACAGAATATGCTGCTAAACTGCGGCGAAGCACACTGAATGGAATATGTGACTTTGATATTTTAGTTTGAAGACTTAACAGTATTTCTTCCTATTCTGCAACTGTGCAGAGTACACAGAATATGCTGCTAAACTGCGGTGACGCACACTGAATGGAATATGTGACTTTGATATTTTAGTTTGAAGACTTAACAGTATTTCTTCCTATTCTGCAACTGTGCAGAGTACACAGAATAGGCTGCTAAACTGCGGCGAAGCACACTGAATGGAATATGTGACTTTGAAATTTGAGTTTGAAGACTTAACAGTATTTCTTCCTATTCTGCAACTGTGCAGAGTACACAGAATATGCTGCTAAACTGCGGCGAAGCACACTGAATGGAATATGTGACTTTGATATTTGAGTTTGAAGACTTAACAGTATTTCTTCCTATTCTGCAACTGTGCAGAGTACACAGAATAGGCTGCTAAACTGCGGCGAAGCACACTGAATGGAATATGTGACTTTGATATTTGAGTTTGAAGACTTAACAGAATGTGCTCTAATCTGCAACTTTGCACACTAAACAGAATGTGCTCTAATCTGCAATTTTGCACACTAAACAGAATGTGCTCTAATCTGCAACTTTGCACAATAAACAGAATGTGCTCTAATCTGCAACTTTGCACACTAAACAGAATGTGCTCTAATCTGCAACTTTGCACACTAAACAGAATATATGAAATGTTTTTTTTTTTGTTTTTTTCCCCCCACACAAAATAAACTGCTGCCCCCACACACAGTAGTCCTAAAAAGGACTTTTGGTTCTTTTTTTTTCACAAATTTGCTTTCATTCTCCCTACACTGACTTTCCCTTCCTATCCTCATCTCTCCCTGGCTAAGACTGAGCCGAACTCGCTGGTCAGGTGCTATACAGCACCCGACCACGGGTTCTGGCCAGCCAATCAGTGTAATGCCAGCAGCCAACATGGCTGCTGGCATTACACTGATGTCAGAGCCTCCCTGCACGTTTATTGGCTGCGCAGCAGCCGCAAAACGTGCGGGGAGGAGACCCGAACATGGCGGGCGAGCACATGCGGTACTCGTACGAGTACCGCCATGTGCCGAGCAGAGCGATGCTCGAGCCGATCCGAGCATCGGCCGAGCATGCTCGCTCAACACTATTAATTACCTCCTCAGTTCTGCACACCTGTTTTAAGAATTTTTTTCTCCAGTTTGATAGATTTTGCGAAGTTGAGTTTACTCTAATTAAATGATTATTGCTTTACTTATTTTTAGAATGCATGCTGTATGTTTGTATAACTAGCTGAGTGCAATTTTATGATCAGTTTTTCTATGTTCTTTTTTTTTGGCTAGATATGGGATATACATTAAATGCAATGGTGTATATATATATATATATATATATATATATATATATATATATATATATATAATCCCAAACTCCTCCTCCCACAAAATAATACATAAATTATTTTAACTTTTTTTTTAAATGAAGATTTTATTGGTTAAATATAGTTTAACAATGACATAGAGTACATAAAATGTGTGTTATTACAGTGCATACAGCTCCAGAGTATAGTTAGTTAACAGGTTCACATGTTGTACTGCTGTACAATGCCCTGGAAAGATTTAACATATAACAATGTAAATTAACCACATAGAAATACAAGGCTTGAAGTCTTATTCATAAAGTACATACTCAAACGGTGGTATAGAAGATTTCGTATGAGAGACTAGGTGGATATATTTTAACATTTTGAGGGCCAGAGAGGTAGCCAGTGCATTGCAATGCTCTGGAACTCAAAAGTTAAACTTAGCTTAATTGGGTCTTCACAGTGCTTGTAAATAAAATTATAACCCTTTAATTGCCAGAGATTTATCCAGTGTACTGAAGCACAATGAGATGAATACCTATCTGGCACTCAGTGGGTTAAAATATACAGAGGTGATGTCTTATTCTATGAGTAGGCATGTGTCCATGCATGTTCGTGTTCTAATATGGTTTCATTCTTAAAGAGGTACTGGAACCAATTTTTTGCCTTGCTTCTGTAAAACACATGTGTACTAAGCTACTTAAAGGGATAGTAATACTTCGTTTTAACTTTATTTTATTTTGTAGGCATTGAAAAAACATGAAGAATGATATAAGTCTTATCTCTCAAACCTTTATGGTTTAAGAGATATTCACAAGCAAAGTTCCCCTCCCCGCCCCTTTTTCCTAGTGTAAGCCATCTCTTCTCAAATGTGAGTCTGGTTGTATGACAGGACAGATAACAGAAGGGGACAATTTTCTTTGTATGAAAACAATGAAAGCCCTTCCCCCCTTGACAAGTTTTTCAGCTTTTTCTCTTATCTTAATAGAAGATTGTCCCTCTCTGCAGTCTACCTGGGCATCTCCCTTCTGATCTGGTTGAACAGGGAAGGGATACTTTGTTTGTGAATATCTCTTAAACCATAAAGGTTTCAGAGATAAGACTTATATCATTCTTCATGTTTTTTTAATGCCTACAAAATAAAATAAAGTTAAAACGAAGTATTACTATCCCTTTAAGCTAAAAATTCTCCCAGAGACATGAGGATTATATAGCTTTATTGCTGCCAAATAAATTAGTCTTTATCAGACCTTCCTGTTTTGCCTACTGATACACAGTATAATTCCGTATGTTCCCTGTATGTTTTATTTTTCTGATAAATTCAAGAACCCATATGACACAAAATAACTCATAGATTCCAGTTCTTCGAGTGAAGCCTTGCACTCTGGCTAATGATATGCAAACGAGGAGTAATGTGTTCCCTTCTGCTTCTGTCCAGTTGAGCATTGTTCCTGTTGTACATATGCTGCAAGGCAGAACCAAACAAGGACCTCATTCTGTGGGATTCAGAGCACAGAAAAATTGTCATCTTAAATTGTAATTTCCAAAATGTGCTACATAGACCATATGCTAAACAAGAGACTAGTAGAAAAACAAACTGAAAAAATGCTGATTATTTGTACAAGCATTTTAGAAGATTGCTGGGTTTTATTTAATATATTCCCACTAGTAACGTTCTCTGGAACAGTACACAAGTCTGTCATTTTGGTGTGTATTCAGTGGTTCTGAAGTGCATGCAGTGTTTGAAGGAAGTTTATGTTATCTTGTACTGGCTTTGTCAGTACTGTTTGTCTTATTATGGAAAATATGCTGTAAATGGAGAACAATACCCTAGGAATAAGTGCAACTAATAGCAGTATTCAACAACATAAAGAGGAGAAATTCAGGAACAAACCCACTGCAAGATGCTTTGCAATACATTAGAGAGTTCTCTAATATTCCCATACCTCCCAACATTTCAAATTGCCAAAGAGGGACACTTTTGTTTTAGGGGGTGTTTCAGGGGCGCGACTGGTAGGCGGGGCATTTCCACAAATTTTTAAGCTATTTCATGACCTATTGTCACCTCCTTGTGTAACCTAATAAATGATTTATAACAAGACCAAAATATTTTATTTACACAGACTAATTTATAAACACAAACACTGACATTTAAACAAACATTAATGTGAGTTGTATTGCTGTGGAGCAATGTGATACACTTATATACACACCACACAATCTGATCTCCTAAAAAGAGGGACATCAGGGTGGGAAAGAGGGACAGAGAGATTTAGGTCTAAAAGAGGGACTGTCCCTCCTAAAGAGGGACACTTGGGAGGTATGTATTCCAGATGCTAAATGCCCAAGTAAAACAATGAAAATTGTAATTTCTCCCCTTTTGTGCAGTTGATTAACTCCAGATTTGTCTGTCCATCTATCTGTTTGTCTGTATTTCTGTCTGTTTACCTGTCTATATATATAAATATATCTGACTGATATATGAAAGGCACCTATCTAAGTAAGTCCTTATGTTCAATCAAATCCACACACCTCTTAAATAAATCCGTGTTTTGGCAACCACAGCCAAAAAAACATACATGACAGACGAAAGAGGTTATCTCTTGAAGCAAGGTAAAAGGGCAAATTTTAAAAGAGTCAATAGGCATTTCTGGCAATAGCAAGGTAAGTGAGGAGTCATTATTAAGCAGTCTTAGTCGTACTTGAAATCAGTGTAGTTTTCATGATAGCAATCTAATAACTGGCTGGCCGCGTGGACCATATAGGCCGGCCCTCTCCTCTTCATGGTGAGTACAATAAACATGACTTGGGCAATCTGAATGTGGTGGTGGTGGTGCCACCACCTTCAATTTGTCGTTGTGAACAAAGCCTTAATATGAGTAATATAAATTATATTTACAACTTTTTTTTCCTATTTCCTTGCCAGATATATGGCCATGTTCAATATACTAGGCAGCAAAATGATCTGAACTCAATCATTCATAAGTATCCAAAGGGTAATTATAAATGATCACTGTGTATTAGCAGTGTGTATAATTGAATACAGTATATAAGAATCTGAAGTGCTGAACAGTCAGCATTCCAAACCTTCCACTTATAAGGGATGCAGGCAAGTAAGTTCTAACTCACAACAGACATCTTCTGAGTTCAAGCATAATAATAATAATAATAATAATAATAATAATAATAATAATAATAAAAAAAGAAAAAAAACAAATTAACAGCATAATTCTAGCACCTAAGGTATAGAGCATCCCACATCCATTTTAACCCTTTAAGGACAATTGCAAAGCAAAATGTTGAATACTTTCTGGTCCACATAGGGTTGAAGGAAAAAAAAATTGACCAGTCAAATACTAAGTTGTGCTCACCCACCACTGGGAAAGACCAATGGAGTTTTAGATTTGTCTCAGAAATCCCACAAACCTTTTTCCAACTCAATACATAACACAGAGCATATCAACCAAGAGACACCTCATACAGTGTTAAAAGTAGCTAGTGAAAATAATCAAAATTAGTAAGGATTACTATTATTATTATCAATATAAATCATTACAAAGAATACCACTAAAGACTGGTGAGAAAGCAGTGAAGAATATCATAACGCATTACATAAACCCCATATATATGGTTTGAGGTACTCAAAGATGAAGAAAATTGTGAGTTCTAAAAAAACGTATAAGCAACAAAAACAATTGTAACATGTTACTACGGAGAGGATGTGACATATCTTCACTGGATCTGACAATCCTGTTGGTCTTCTCATCTTTCCCACCAATGAATGATATTACATTAGTATTTGATGTCTGGTGTTCCTTTTAATTATCTTAGTCACCAAAAAATGGCTGATAGTAGATGTTTTGGGTCTACAAAGGGCAGTCCCTGACTAATAACCCTGTGCATGCCAGTTTATGATTATACAAAGTGATAATGTGAATATGGTTTACAATGCTACAGGGGTCACTGTAGCTTTCAGTGAACTTATTTTTCAGAAGTGCGTTCTACACATCATAAAATTGGTTCATATTTCAAAACATGCTCAGTGTTTGATGTCTTTGAGTTTAAATGTGATATTTATGATTTCCCATAAGACAGGCTGTAAGATATACTTACTTACTTACTTACTGAGGCAGATGGGGCTGTTGGGTCTAATACAAAGTAGACAGATACCATGGAAAGTGATTGAATAAAAGTTGATGAACACTTACATAGTAACATAGTAGCATGGTTGATGATGCAGCGTTGCATCCATCAATATCAGCCTTTGCTACATCACTCTTACTGCAAAAATGTCCCCCCAGTTGAATCCATTTCCAATTAAGCCCCAAGTAGGTAAAGTAAATCCTTCCTGACTCCAGAAAGCTTTGTATATCTCCCTGGATCAACATCCTATCTGCATTGAAACCTACTATCATAATTCCCAATATTGTTCTGAGCTAGAAATGTATCCATTATTTTTTTAAATAATCTAAAGTATCTACAAATGCAGCCTGATGGGTCAAAGAGCACCTTTCCTCTAGTCTTATTGGATGAGCCCTTGTTTTTCGCTCAGCTCATTGAGTAAACAGTTCCTCTGACAGTTCTTTGTATTAACAGTAAATATTTCTGTAAATAGCAATCATACCGCCCTAGATATCTCTTTTCTAATGTAAACAAACCAAGCTTGTTTTAAAACTAGAATCCATCAATTACTTTATCAGTTTTGTTGCAAGTGTCTGTACTTTCTCCTGTTCTCCCTAAAATGGAGAGACTGAATATAAAAAGGGCTGCAATTCTTAAATGGTTCACAGTTTATGGATGTAAATACCCTAATCTGACAGCCTATACTTTGTCTTCTTAATCACTGTTTTAATTAAAATTCACTTTCCTGGAGTACAGAGCCAAAACAACAAAACTTGTGTCACTGTCCAAATACTTATTGATATTTCTATTCCCTGCTTGTATTTACCTTTTTATACAGGATAGCGGCTGAGTGACACTACACACTGTTGTGAGGTCTATTCTCTATCCATACCCCTAAATCTTACTCTAAAAAGGATTCCCCGAGTAGTTTCCAGTAGTGTGTATGCCTGCAATCGAGATGCATTTCTTTACCATTATCTATATTAAACCCCATCTGCCACTTCTCCGCCCTTTAACTCAGTTTATCCAAATCTTCCCGTAGAGAAAAAATGTCCTGCACTGCATATATTTCTTCACACAGGTCATCAGAAATCACATTACCCACTATAAGATCATATATAAATAAATCATTAAGCACTGGGTCCAGGACTGGACCAAAAGGTTCCATTTACAACTCTCTGTCCATGCATAGATATTACATTCCCAGCTAAAGCTTTTTGAGTTATGCAGTAACCTATTATGAGACAGAGAATGAAGGGCTTTCAAAATCCAAGTATACAGCATCAACAGGAATGTGCTTATCCACGTTATTGCTTATCCTTTCATAGAATGCAGTTAAATTAAAATGATACATTTTTCATAAAAACATGCTCTTACTATTAATGTTGCTGATCATAACATAGTCTTAAATACTACTGGTTAGTAATCCTTCTAATAGCTTACCCAGTATGGAAGCTAAACTCACAGGTCTATAATCTCCAGTTTTAGATCTTTCCTCTATGTAAATAATGTTGCATCTGCTTTTCCTCCATTCACAGGACACTATTCCTGATTAGAATGAATCAATAAGTATTAACCCCTTGAGTGCCAGAGGGCTTCGCAATGCATTCCATACCCCTATGGCACTCAAAAGCTTAAGCATAATGCTCTTGCTATCACTGGACTAAGCTCCTTATGTAACTTTGGGTGTATAAAATGAGGCCCAGATGCTTTATTCAGCAAGACCTTTTCCAGTTAATTTAGAACTTTGTCCTCAGTAAGTCTTCTCCCTGTCCAACGCGTGTCATTTTTGGTTCCTATGTATGTATGTAAGAAAAGCTACAGTATAGCAGGAACGGACAACCTCCTGAGATCCTCCAGATGTTTAGAACTACAATTCCTATCATTTCCGGCCAGCTGTTGGTACTGTAGTCCTCAGCATCCGAAGGGCCTCAGGTTGCCCAGCCCTGGTCTACCATTATATATATATGTGTGTATATATATATATATATATATATATATATATAGTGTGTGTATTAATCTACTTTCTAAAGTATAATAAGTATAATATTTCCAGTTATATGTGACACTTCCAAATACTCAACATAGTTCATGTCACAGAGCCCATTGTGTGGCAGAGGGAAAAAGCAATGAAGTGCAGAACCCTCTTACAACCAGTGGCTTTTGCTGTCTGGTGTTTGTCCAAGGGGAGTATTTGATATTTATGTAAGGCAAGTATTATGTATTATTGATGCTGAATATCTGTTTTCTTACAGAGCATCTCATGCGACTTTCTGTTGAATGCATTATTGAAATTCCTCAATACCTTTATTTGAGATGTTAAAGTAGTATGTGTTGTGGTAGAGACAATGGAGAATGTGTGTGGTAGAGACAATGGAGAATGTACACATCTACCAGTGTAGATCTTGTCTGCTCTTGGACTTGGATTTATAAGGCTGCACTTCAGGGTATGTACTAGAGCGTTGGATTGCTTTAGTCTAGTGCATACTGACGCAGAGACTCTTCCAGGTTCCTTGGAGCTTTGTTAGCACTTTTCATTAAACAAGTTACAGTTATTTTATGTGCCAGGTGGGTATTCAGTGCATTGCTTCACAATGCATTGTACACCCCTTTGACACTCAAAGGGTTAAACTACATTTTCTATGTGCTTACCAGGTGGCGCTGTTCCTATCACTTACTATGGAGAGACGCAGTATATGATTTAATCTCTCCCACAAAGGGCTTTATAAATAAAATAAATGCATTTTAGAGACGAGTCAGCAATGTTGTTAATAATCTGATTTTAAAAAAGAAAAATTGAGCTGTTCAAACATATTAATATAAAATCCCCCAGCATTGGGATTACCCTGCAGGAAAAAGCCCAATAATATGTATTTTTACATTAAAATACATTTACTGTTCCTTTAATTGTGGTTTTCCATAACTGAACAGGACACACCATTAACGGTTTAATGCTTTGGATACCCATCTTGCACTTAAATGGAGGATGTACTGGCACTATATTGTTTATGCTACGCCTGTCGGTACATTATGTACTAAAGCAGTGATTCTCTGCTTCAATCTCTGGGATGCACCAATAGATCAGGTTTCAAGGATACCCCTAATAAAACATTTATGAGCTTTTATTATTATTATTATTATTATATATTTATACCGCGCCAACTAATTCTGCAGCATTTTACAATTGGGAATAGACATACAGAGGTATTAAATAGTACCATCAAATGTGGAGAACAGAAGGATCAGAGGGCCCTGCTCGTGAAAGCTTACTTAGGCCGCATGTTCAAAAGAAAAGTGCAGGAGTTCTGGGACAAACCCTTTGATTCAATTGGGGATCAAAGGGTTTGTCCCAGAACGCCATACCTCCCAACATTTCAAAAGGCCAAAGAGGGACACTTGTGTTTTAGGGGGTGTTGATGGGGGCGTTGCTGGTGGGCAGTGCATTACAAAGAATTTTTAGGCTATTTCATGACCTATTGACACTTCCTTGTGTAACCGAATAAATGATTTATAACAACACCAACGTATTTTATTTACACAGACTAATTTATTAACACATAGAATGACATTTAAGCAAACATTAATGTGAGTTTTATTGCTGTAGAGCAGTGTGATACACTTATATACACACACCACACAGTCCGATCTCCTAAAAAGAGGGACATCAGGTTGGGAAAGAGGGATTTGGGTCTAAAAGAGGGACTGTTCCTCCTAAAGAGGGACACTTGGGAGGTATGGAACTCCTGCACTTTTCTTTTGAATATGCAGCATTGAAGAACTCTCTAGCATTTAAGGGGTTAAAATTCCCATTTAAATCAATGGGACTTTTAGAATTTTGGTTCTTCCTTATAGTGCAATTTTTGGTCCCAGTACTCCTGCGCTTTTCTTCTGAACATATGCTAAGCAGGGCTGGATTTATATCTCAGGAGCCTGTAGGCACAGAAATCTGAAGCGCCCCCCCCCCCCCCCTTGGCCATCTCCACTGGACACCTCCACAATGCTCCTAATCTCCACATTACCCCCATCATCTCCATATTGCCCTCACATTGCCCCCCCATCAGCTCCACATTGCCCCCATCATCTCCATATTGCCCTCACATTCTCCCCCACCATCTCCAACTTGCCCCTCATCAGCTCCATGTTACATTCACATTGCCCCCCATCAGCTTCAACTTGCCCCCATCAGCTTCAACTTGCCCCCCCCACCATCTCCATATTGCCCTCATATATGCCACTGCGCAGCCAGCGAGGCTAATTTAAAGAAAAAAGTGATCCCAATGACAGGCGCCCCTCTGTGGGGTGCGCCTGTAGGCAGATGCCTACTCTGCCTTATTGTAAATCCGGCCCTGATGCTAAGTATGGTCAAACACAAAAAATAAGCTGTGCTGGCAGTTTTGTATGTTCCCCTCAAAGGGTTAAATTCTGCATGCATTGATGGCATTAGTGTTGTTCATTGTGTAGACATTCTGGCTTTATAAAATCAAGATTTTCCAAGCTCAGTGTTGTTTTTATTGGTGTTGTTTAATGCATTTTCAGCAATACTGTTGAAAAACTACAATAAAAACAGTAGTATGATTGCTACGATACATAAAATGTATATATACTTTGTAAAATATAAAGGGATAATTACAGCATAATATAAACACATTTAAGTACAAAAGCAAAATGCTCGACAGGCACCAATAAAGTTTCTCTTAACAAAGGTCTCATTGCTTGGAATTGAAGCTTCTCATCCTTTAAAAGAGTCATAAACTATTTTTTTAATGAAAACCTATATGTTATGGAGTTTTCCTGATGAGTAAAATGTTATATCACTTCAAATAATCATGAAGATATTTTATTGTGTGTTACTTTCTCAAAGTTCTGTCTCACACCATTACTCAGAAGTTCCTATCACACTCTATGGAGAACTGTTTGTCAGTGTATTTCCTCTAAAATAAAATGCAATGGAATAACTAATTGGAATCTGACCTCTAGAGGGCATCGTTAGTGTAAAACACACAAGTTAAAGGGATAGTAATACTTGCAAATTACTAATCCCCATATTGTAGCTTTGTTAAAAAGAAACTTATTGCTCCCAGTTTCATCTCTCAGACCCTTATGGTTTGAGAGATGATAGCGCTCAAAGTTCCCCCCTCCCTCCCCCTTCCCTGACTAAATGCTGACTGCAGGGGAAGCTGTCGTATGACAGTCTTATGTGCATCAGACGGCTCTGCAGCTGAGCCAAGATCGCGTTTATAAAAAACAAATTCTTTCACTGAAATGGTCTTATATGTGTGCTTGGTTTGCAATGGTTTGGTTTGCAAGCACACGTAGAAGACCGTTTCAGTGAAAGATTTCTTTTTTATAAACGCGATCTCGGCAATGCTGCAGAGCCGCCTGATGCAAGTAATACCAGATATCCCTGCAGTCAGCTTTCAGCGTTAAGTCAGGGAAGGGGGAGGGAGGGGGGAACTTTGAGCACTAACATCTCTCAAATCATAAGGGTTTGAGAGATGACACTGGGGGCTATAAGTTTCTTTTTAACAAAGCTACAATATGGGGATTAGTAATTTGCAAGTATTACTATCCCTTTAACTTGTGTGTTTTACATTAACGATGCAAGTATTACTATCCCTTTAAACTGTAATAATTCCAGAATTATGCATCAGTCTCTGTAGTGGGAGTACTCAGAATTTACTCAACATGAAAAACCTTGCATTACAAAACAACAGTTTACTGGTCCTTTAAGTGCAGTCAAGCATTTTTCCTGCACTTGTTGATGTATTTGATGCTTAGCACTTTGTCCATTACAAATAGTATAAAAAAACTATACCTTTTTTTTTTTTTTTTTTTTTTACACAAATAGTATTTTTGTTTTATGCTTTTGGGGCGATGTGGCATAGCTCTTAGGTAAATTGCACTTTAGATGCAATTCTATAAGTGAAAGGGTGCAATTCTGGATCAAACCAGCTATTCCAGGGGAGAAATGAACCTTCAGTCTCATTTAAATGGGACTGTATCTCCTTTAATGCTTAAGAGGACCAATCTAGCAATCAGTGGTCAAAAGACCCATATAAATCAATGAGAATGTGAATCATTTGTATTTGGCCACTGTGGTGCAGTTGGTTTGCCACAAAATTGCACCTTTCATGCACTAAAACTTTATTCCCATGTTTTGGATATGGAGCATATGGATCACTCATGGCTCTAAATATTAACCCCATAATAACCACTGATGGTCCTGGCATATCATAGGTTTTGCATTCACAGTGCTCCTGAACTGTGAGCATTACGAGAGTCTGAAAGTTATTGCTCCAAGAGCGGAGTGGTCAGCCTCTCACTCAGTGAGCTGGTACAGGACAAAACATATCAATTTTAGCCCTTCATGAAGCCTTTAGTAAGTCAAAAGCCCACAGCGGGAAGCAATGTTGTGTCTTTAGCTGTGATACATACCTAATTTTATGGTGACAGTCAACCTCCTATCTGACTTTACATATTCTGCAAATGCATGATATGTAAAGACAGATTTGCTATACTTTTTTCTCCGTATTTATGTCCCCAGAAGTGAGCTAACTGAATGTCTGTTTCTGGAGAGCTTTCTTTCAGGCACTATGAACATACCAGCAAATCTTTTCTTCTGGACCCTCCGGAGGGGTACTCCTGTTATACTGTTGGGGGGAGTTAAATTATGCAATTTGTGTCAAAAGGGGGTGGGGCTTAATCACAAGTTGGGGTAAGGCTTAAGAATATAGTAAAACACAGGAAGAATAGGTTGAGGTGGGAGGAGAAGTGTGGGGGGGATGGGAGGAACTGGCAGGGCAGGAGCAGAAGTGGGTACATTTTCAATAGAAACTTGTCACATCCGAAGAATCAGAGACCGGGTAATGCAGACTGAAAACCTGGGTATCTGGGGCAAATCCAAAGAGTTCCCCTCTATGACTATGAAGCCAGAGATACTGATATAGTGTATAGACTGTCCCTGTAGCAGTCAGTGCTCTGTGTATTGTACTTAATAGGTTGAAGGCAATACTTTATCCTACAGGACTAGTATTACATTGTATTGCCATCCCTGTTTTACAGTCCCTAATAGCTGTCAGGAAAAACAATTCAGTGAGCTCACTGTCAGAGTCATACTAGTCTAAAGAATATAGGTAAAGATTAAAAGAATAAAATAGTAAAACCTATAAGAAATTTTACTTTATATACTATGCATTTGCAAAATATGTAAAGTCAAAAAGTTGAACTGCCACTTTAAAACTCCTTTGCTTCACTGGTAACAGAACAATTGTATGGAGGAGGAAGATCCATGTGAAGTGGCCAAAGGACAGAAGGTGTTATCCTGAAGGCTGCTCATCTGCAGATCTCTGTTTAGAATCTTTGCTTACAGTGGAGCCATTGAAAGAGGTGTACAAAAATGTAGTTCAGTGCATTTATGTTCCTGTGAAGCAGCTTATAGTAGAAGTGTCTGTCTGTTCAAAGGTGTTAACACATTAGAACATATAGAAGCAAAATGTTTCATGGCACTAAGCATCGAGGTACCAGTCATTTATATCACCCCTTGAGCAAATACTTAAAACATCATTTCTTTCTGCCTTGCACCTGGGTATAAAGGAACGGCGTGCACACAAATGTCCTCACATTCTCACACTACCTGTCCATTGGTGCACTTTGCAGTAATAGCCATACAAAGAGTTCTGTGCAAAGACATTCAAGGATAACTAGCAGCTCCTTAGAATAACCCCACTTACCTTACTTTGACCAGAAAATCCCAATGATCCCTATATTAGTTTCCCTAGCTACTTTGATCAAAACCTTCAGTGAGGTCTAAGTGTCGTGTCCATGAAGGACAGTTGTTAGCAGGACCTCAGGACCCCAAACTCTGCTCACGACACATGGTGTTCTTAACCCTTTAAAGCCCAGAGGGGTGCTCAACACATTTACTTGCCTAATGTTGAAAAACTGCTAGCAACTGTAATGTCTACCTCCATGGACATGTCATCCAGGACCAATTGCAGATGCTATCTCTTGAACAAACGCACAAGGGCAAAATACACAGGGGACATAAGGATTTTTTGGCCATAGTATGGTAAGTGCTGGGTTATTAATAGATGATGTTAGTCCTCCTTTAAGCAAGCTTTGGACCCACATAGGACTACAAAAACAGACTGGAAGCCATATTCCTGTATCCCACTCAGTGTGTGATGTGGGAATTCATAATAACGCAAGTTCAAAACTGGTTCAGATGTTGATATAATCACAACTCAGCTTCCTTGTGTTCCTTTGGAGATAAATGTGTTATCATCTCAGTTGCATAGGGCCATATTCAGCAAGCTATAGATGTGAAATTATGGAGAAAACCAGCTACAGAAGGGGATTCAAAGTTGGCCTAAAACACAGTACATTATGAAGCAATGTGTTGGAGACCTCTCTCGCATGCAAGGGGTTACAGCCCCATATCAATAAATGAGAATTGTTATTTCTCCCCCTGGCACAGTTGGTATGCTCCAGAGTTGCACCTTTTTAGCTTGTCAGAAATGGCCGGCCTATACTTACTGAAGTTGGAAAATAAAGTCCATCATTATCAACTATTCACAGAACTTGGGTCGCATTAAGCAATCTAAACAGGTGCAGTTCTAAGGAAAATCAACTGCATCTTTAGGGGACAAATAAAAAATCCCCAAAATCCCCTTTGGTTTAAATGGGGCATTTACCTCACTGAATTCCTGAAAGGTCTCCAATGCTTTTTGAAACAATGTGTTGGAGACATCTCTAGCACTCAGTGAGCTAAAAGCCCCATTGAAACCAAAACATTTGTGTATTTGTGTTATTCTTCCGAATTGTACCTCTTTAGCTTCCTGAATACAAACACTCCTGTAGATCCAGAAGGTGAAAATACCCTTAAAAAACATAGAAACCCTTCTTCATTTTTCCTCAAAAGATGAAAAATAATTCCCAAATCAGATTTCTCCCTGAATCAATATAATACAGTTGTGTAAGCAATCCTTCCATAAAGATTTCGACTGTATCTGTCAACAGTCACCCTTGAATTGAAGTGAATTCCTTGGTTTGACAATTCTTGCAGTGAACAGCCCTTTCCTTTTCATAAATTAAAATCTCCTATCCTCTAATCTAAGGGGATGACCTTGGGTCATTTGTATAACCCTTTTGATGAAAAGGTCCCATGTGAGTTATTTGTATTGATCTGCATATAATTGTCACTAGTAATCATATTACCTTGTAGGTTGTTCTTGTCTAGAGTAAACATCCCCAGTGTTGAATGCTTTTTCCTTGTAACTAAAGTCTTCCATTAACTTTATTAACCCTTTGATTCCCTTAGATCTATCAAATGCATTGTATACCTCTCTGAAACTCAAACTGTTAAAGAAACACATGCAGAAACACCCCACTTAACTTAATCTAGACAAAAATTGTTAACGGTCACTATGAATTAATTCTGTCTGGATTGTTTGTACCAAATACATAATTAGTACTGGATATCATGTTGATGTAGGTGGAAATTATTCTTTATCAAAGTATTCCTCCCACAGAAGTTCTTAGGAGAAAAGGAAGACTACAATAGGATCTGTGTGCACTAGACTATGGCGGTAAAGGAGGTGTTTGTATTGCTTTAATGACATTTTTCCAAAGATTTAAAAATAGGCCACACTGGGGTGCATGTGTTGCTCTGAGAGCAATGATGTCTATAGTGAGAGATCCAAAATACCACCATCTGTATATAGCCTCGCATGAGCATCTATATGCCCTGATTTTGCCAGTAAAGACTATCTGATGTTGTCTACACATTTGTGATTATGATATCTAGAGTTATAAATCAAGCCACAGAGGAGATGTCTTGATACTTTATTCTGAGACACACTCATTCACTGAGAACATCCCAAGAATGCACACACCATCCTTCTCTGGAGCTGAAAAATATCTGTGTCTCTCTTAAAGTGGGAGACTGATAAAGTAAAAGGTATACCCTTATTAGCTAATTGACTAGCTGTAGAATGAAAGCTTTCAAGACAACTTAGGTCTCAATAATACTTAAGTTGTCTTTAAAAATTGCATTCTAGACTAAAGCTAGTCAGCCAATAAAGGTACCACTTTTACTGTACCAATATTCTGTCTTTTCTGCAGCTAATGCACTACCATCTTTTACCAAAGGATAAAGTGAGCTGTATGGCTCAAAGCACTACAACTGAAATCAAAGTGCAACTACATTTTTTCTGTGACAAATTCTATTCAAGATTATGATGGCTTTATCATGTGTAAGAGGTGAAATAAACAACATAGGAGAGAAAACAAGACATCTAGAGGAGGTGATTGATGACATCTTAAAACAAAACACAAATCTAATGGACAAAAATAGCACTCTGCAGAAGATCACCTACCTGAAACTACTACAGAAGGACCTGGAGAACAGGAAGTACAGATGGAACCTGCATATTGAAGACATCCCAGGTGACAATACTGCACCAGATCTTTAAGGCAATTCACAGGGACTAATTGGCAGTCACTGATACCTTAAAAGACGAATGGAGACTGGACAGAGCTCATAGGGCCGTAGGCTTCAGACCTCCCTATGTGAAGGGACCAAAGATGTAGTTTTGTGTGTGCACTTTTATGAAAGCAGGAGACTATTATTTCCATTGCCCGCAATATATCAAACATACAATACATTGAGAGATCACAATATCTGCTACAAGTGGGGTTAATCATTTAAGCTTTTGATGGCTGAAAGTGACCAGCAGTACACCTTATGAGATCTAGGGGACACATATATCCTATATGCATGAAAACATCTTTAATAAGTACCTATATTGTTCTGAGCTAAAAAAAACATTTATATTTATCAGATGTCCATGGATAGCATATATAAAAAGAGACTGCAGACATAGTATCATCTGTAAACAATAACATTGAAAGTTAATGATTTGTAAAACCCCCATATATCTAACACACACTCACTTTGCTTGCTTATGCATTACCAAAACTGTAAATATTAAGCAAATGTGGACAAGGATGGTAGATGGACTCCCTCACTCAATCTGAGCTCCAATAAAATTCACCAAAAAAATAACATCTGCTTAGAGAACATCACGTGAACACCTGTTACAATACAAAAAGAAGAAAGTCTTTACATATATACAGCCCCTGTTAACATATTCCCTCAACTACCTATTCGGGCATTCAGGCAACCACTGAATAAAAAAAGATCAATATAAACTGACCAGTAAATGGACAAACACTGAAAACGGGACCAAACCTTGCAAATCGTACAAACCATGTCAACATATTTGTGAAAAAAATCATGCGCAACACAACAACAAGATATACATCATTAAAGGATTATGTTCATGTACATCAACAAATGCTAAATATATAATGCAATGTTCTGAATGTGAATATGGATGTTACATTGGTGAAACAGGCCTACCACTAAACCTAAGGATGAATAGAACAGACAATATATTGAAAAATACCATAAAACAAAGCACAATACCCCAGCCGTCATCATTTTACCCAGAGAGACCACTCCATCTATTACCTTAAAATCAAAATACTCAGGGGGAACTTCAAAAATACACAGGAGAGAAAGACATTTGAAATTAAGATGACATTTTTTTCAACACCAAACACACTGTACTAAAGAAGGACTTGGGATTCCTTGTACATTACCAACATTTTACATAATATTTCCTTCTAGTTATTTTGTTCTGGTACATGGTTACCCATCTCTTTTATATTATTTTTCTATTTATATTTATGTATTGTGGTTCTGTCTTTCCCTGTCTCTCATACTCCCACTTCCCCCCTCATTCCTCTGTTAGGTGATTTATTACTTATCAGTTTTAAACTTTCCACTAGAATGGCTTTTATATACATTTTGCATTTTTCAAAACCAGTATTGCTCTAAAATTGAAAAATGGAGCAGCGCTGTCTAAATCTTGTCTTTATAACTGAATGTTAGTTCAATAAAAGGACATTTTCATTTGGCCTCTCTCTCTCTGAACCACTACATACTTGTGCTCCAAGGAATATGATTATACTATATTAATACATCCAATTTTGCTTAAAATTCAAATGGATGATATAAATATCCTAAAATTCTTCAACTAAAAGTTATTAAATATCCCATCATTTGTTTAGATGTTATTTATACAATATGGCAGTATAATTTTAATTCAATATGTATCAAATAGATAGGATAATACCAATACTTATTTGTGTATCATCTATCTAGCAATAGTAAATGGTTTATTGTACATCAAATTGATTAAGATGTCCAAAATTAAATTCATCAGTTATATTATTTTTAATGTCAATTAGTTACTCCAAGTAGGAGTATATATCCTGTCATTATGGTCATATTAAATATCTCTAGATGTAAACTTAATGATGTATTGAAAGGTTTTAAAATGTCTATCACACTAATTGCGTGATAAATGAAGACACATTCAGTTGTTTGTACAGGCCGCCCCCATCGCCATACCCCAGATTTGGATGTAGAAGGGGTCACAAAAAAAAAAATAGTTATGAATCAGATCAAATTTTAAAAAGTCTTATAATATTTTTTTCTTCAATAAGAGCCATATCTTGGTCCATGAAATTACTGCTTTTATGCCATTATCATGATTGATGGATGTGTATAATGATTCCACATCTCACCTAACTATTTGGAGTATATCATTTTTCTTTAAAATGACTTCCATTTACTTCATAGCTTTTTCACATAAACCACCAATACCTGACACATCGATCCCCTGGTGGTAAAATTAGATTCTTGTGTATTTTAGGTAGTATGTAATATGTGGGCTTTTTGGATTCTGTACCTCCATCTCTGAATTTGAGATGATTATTATTTCAAAAGCTTCTGTAAGAATTTTATTGTAAATCTTTAAACAGACGGGTTATAGAATAATATTTTATAGCTCTGAAACCATTTTTTTTTTACCAGGAATGTCATAGTATGAAAGCCATGTTGCAGTAATAAAAATGGCAACATGAGAATCTTGCCCTGCGTAAAAGCACAAGGTTCTCATGTCGCCTCTTTAAAAGTCACTAGCTTCAATTTACTGCACTGCCCCTGGCATCCAAGCAGCAAGCAAGTGCATATAACATATAACAAGCAGAATATTACACTGCAACTCCCATCATCCTTACCTTGTCTGGTGGTTCAATCGTACTTCACAACTGCCCTGAACATTACTTTGGTTGAGAACCAGGTGACAGAGCGGAGCTGAGCGGGGATCTATTAAAAAATAATCTTTTGGTTGATCAACTGTTCTTTTTGTGTACTGATTGAGTGCCAGAGTAGCCGTGAATGAGCGCTGCTCTGGCTCTCTCTCCCCCCGCTCAGCTCTGCTCTGTCACCTGGCACTCAACCAAAGCAATGTTCAGCGCAGTTGTGAAGTACGATTGAGCCACCAAACAAGGTAAGGATGATGGGAGTTGTAGTCTAATATGCTGCTCGTTATATGCACTTGTATGCTGCTTGGATTCTATTGGTAGTGCAGTAAATTGAAGTTAGTGACATGAGAACCTTGCGCTTTTATGCAGGGTGAGATTCTCATGTCGCCATTTTTATTATGGCGACATGGTTACTCTGTAAAAAGGTTGCAGCTCTTTTGTGTGCGACCTTTTAAAAGTAAACAATCTCATTTTCAGACAGATACACCTCATGTGACAGTTTGTGTTGTAATAACTTTTTCTTAGCAGACCCCCCCACCCATTTTAAAATCTTATGTGATTAAAACTGTGCAGCCTTTTCCATGTAGTATATGGCCCATGGCACTGGTTGCATTTAAAAAATAATCACCTTGGAGGTTCTTTTCCTCGGGATGAATCCTAATTCCCTGAAATCATTCTTTAGGGACTGCCATCTCTTATTAAACAGTTGTCTCTCTTGTCAACCAGAAAACTACAAATAAACTCTAAGGATACTTGACACTAGAATGATATTATTAGGGCTTTTGGGCATGGAATCATCTGTCCCACATAATTCAATGTTCAGTACAGTTTATCCTCATGAATGCTTGAGTCCTCTTTAAAGCAATTCCTTGCAAAGCATACAAGACATCTCCAAGGGGATTCATTTCCAGAACTATAGAAAAATAAATATATTTTATGACGCTTCCAGAAACACATTTGGGCAGAAAAGCGACTGGCTATTTTATGATTACTAATTTACTATACCAGAAAATATCCTATTTAATTATTTGCTAGGATGTTTGTCACGATGCAGTAATGCGCAGTTCAGGCAGTCTCTACTGCGTATGATTGCATCATGTGAGTGAGGCGACGCAATACTTAACCCTTTGTGTGGCAGAGGGGTACATGCAATGCGCTGCGTACCCATCTGGCACTCAAATGGTAAACATTACGTGGACCTTGGCGTGTGTACACCAGCTTTTACACTAGTTAGAATAGTAAAACAGAGTGCTTGCCAGTTTTATTTTACACATTTTTGCAGTTGGTTCTCCACATTATAAAGGAGATGAATTAACTGATCACTGTGACTAGGATTAGTATCAGCAGTTTGTAGAACAAAATGGATTATGGTGAAAGAATGTTATTAGGGCTTCATACTGTAAAATTAGGCTTATGTACTAAGAAGAACTGCACCACAGGAGATAATCTTTACATATGTATTTGTGACTATGATTGCACTCTGTTTTAAATGATAGCAAGTTGCATTTTAGAGTTATTAACCATTTAATTTGAAATTATAGTATATGTCACAGTTCTGTTCATGAGTTGATACCTTGAAGTTCAGGATTTGGCAAGAGAGAGAAAGAGAGATTAATTACCTGCAGGTCCTAATCTTCATGAGAAGCTTCCCACACAGGAACCTATTTCTCCTACACAAATGTGTTCTTTTAGCTATTTCTGATATCAATTGATTACTTTTCCTGCAATTCTATTTGTTAAAATGACATGTGAATCTCTTCTAAAGCATCATGTCCACAAACATATTTTGGGAATTATATAACAGAAAAAAATAATCTTAAAACCTTTTTTCAAAAATGTTTGCTCATGTTATTTCAGTGAAGGTGGAGAATTATTCAGTATGTTAACTTATCAGAAAATGTTTTTTAAAGGGCAATAAAGGGTTAGAAACAAAAAAAGAATTCATAGTAAAGGACACGAAGATATACATTTTTATTTTTCCTTTAACCCCTTGGTGTCCGCGGTCCTGGGAAGTAATCTTCCCTTAAGGACTGCTTTGAAGATTTCGACGTGCCAGCATACGTGACCTGTGACGTGTACCGGCATGCCGCACTGGGGACTGAGAGAGACCGCTCCAGTCTTGGAGCAGTCAACCTCACTCCCCGGTTTTACTTACAACGCTCCCGGAGGAGCACTGTAAGTAAAATGTACGTGACGTTCTATGACCGTCACCGGTCCTTAACGCAAAGCATGATGGGCATAGTACGGCACGCGGTCGTTAAGGGGTTAAAGAAAATCTCTACACAAAAATATCCTCATAATACAGAGGTTTCTCCAACACATTGTGGAATAATGTTTTGTAGACCTTGTTAGCATCCAGTGGGTTAATCCTTTGAGTGTCAGAGGGGTGTGCTATATATTGAAAAGCAATGCATTGCACAACACCCATTTGGCATGCAGAAGGTTTATTAACCCTTGAGGTTTTTATTACATAGGGTCGGTTGATTCTTTTTAGTAATTGGTCTGACTTTAGTACAATCAGTAGTGTGCTGTATAGAAATATAATAAAATGAGCAGTAAGACATTGTATTTCCAACTGTTGGGTTCAATTCTGGGACAAACCATTTACACTATAGGGGAGAACTAAATATTCATATTGATTAAAATTGCTTTGCAATAGACTGAAGACCTCTAGCATTCAAGGGGTCAAAATATCCATTTAAGTCAATGGGAATTTCAGTCACTGTTTTGTTCTCCCCCGTAGTGAAAATGATTTGCCCCAGAGTGCCTCCACTTTCTTTTGAACATGCAGCCCCTAGTCTACCCTTGTCTATTTACCTTTAACATTCTGCCTTTCACAACTCCCATAACACTCTGCAGTCTTATTTTTGGCCCACTTTCTCTACAGAATTTGCCCTTACAAAAGTAACAAATGGTCTCCATGTTGCAAAAAACAATGGGCATTGCTTGCTTCTTATCCTTCTTGAATCAGATGCATTCAACACAGTCAACCATTCCTTTCTCTCCCAGGTTCTGCAGTCTCTTGGCATCTTTGTCCGGGCACCTTTCTGGTTCTTATTCTTGCTCTCTCAGTGTTTTTTCTCTGTGTCATACACAAACTACACCAACAACCCACCTCTTATCCCCCTTTCAGTAGAAGTACCCAAGGTTCTGTTCTGAGCTCCCTACTCTTCTCTCTGTATACCCTTCCTCTGGGGCAACTGATAAAGTCCTATGGCTTTAACTACCTTCTCCATGTAGATGACACATCTCTGTCTCTCCACTCCTTCACATTCTACTGAAACTCAGCAGAATGTCTCAGAATGCCTTACTGCTGTCTCCTCCTGAATGGTTCATTATTAGGGATGAGCGAGCACCCCGATGCTCGGGTGCTCGGGTGCTCTGACCGAGCACCCCCTGATGCTCGAGTGCTCGGCCGAGCACCGAGCCCCATTCAAATGAATGGGAGCACTCGAGCATTAAACCAGGCACCCCCTGCTCTGATGAGCGGAGGGTGCCTGGTCAATGTGCCCCTTCATCTCCGCTATGCCCCTCTTCCACAATGTCCCCCTTCATCTCCTATGCCATAGCGGAGATGAAGGGGGACATTGTGGAAGAGGGGCATAGCGGAGATGAAGGGGGACATTGTGGAAGAGGGGCATAGACTCTATGCCCCTCTTCCACAATGTCCCCCTTCATCTCCGCTATGCCCCTCTTCCACAATGTCCCCCTTCATCTCCTCTATGGCATAGGAGATGAAGGGGGACATTGTGGAAGAGGGGCATAGCGGAGATGAAGGGGCACATTGTGGAAGACGGGCATAGCGGAGATGAAGGGGGACATTGTGGAAGAGGGGCATAGAGTCTATGCCCCTCTTCCACAATGTCCCCCTTCATCTCCGCAATGCCCCCTTCATCTCCGCAATGCCCCCGTACCTCCATTCCCTGGTGGTCCAGCGGAGCGTCTTCGGATCTGTGCCTCTTCCGGCACAGATCCTCTTCACCCGAACATGTCGGGCGAGCACATGGCGGTACTCGTACGAGTACCGCCATGTGCCGAGCAGAGCGATGCTCGAGCCGATCCGAGCATCGGCCAAGCACGCTCGCTCAACACTATTCATTATCACTTAAACCTTTATATGTCTAAGACTGAGCTACTTAACTTTCTTCCTAAATCATGTACAATACCTCAGTTTTTCATAAAATGTTGAGGGCTATACAACTTACCCAGTGGCATGTTACGTAGGGTAACTTTGGACTCTCCTCCTTCCTTCAACATCCACATTAATGAAGTAACAAAAACCTGTCACTTCCTTCTTCAAAATGTAGCAAACATCTACCAATTTCTTTCTCTCTCTTGGCAAATAAAACTCTCAAGCTGTTCTTATCTTTTCCTGCCTAGACTATTGCAATGTCTTACTTATTGGTCTGCTTGCTACCCATATCTCTACTTTGCAATCGTTTCTTAAAGGGATAGTAATACTTCATTTTAACTTTATTTTATTATGTAGGCATTAAAAAAACATGAAGAATGATACAAGTCTTATCTCTCAAACCTTTATGGTTTAAGAGATATTCACAAGCAAAGTTTCCCCTCCCCGCACCTTTTACCTAGTGTAAGCCATCTCTTCTCAGATGTGAATCTGGTTGTAAGACAGGACAGATAACAGCAGGGGGCAATCTTCTTTATATGAAAACAATGAAAGCCCTGCCCCCCTTGACAAGCTTTTCAGGTTTTTCCCTTATCTTAATTGAAGATTGTCCCCTTCTGCAGTCTACCTGGCCACCTCCCTTCTGCTCTGGCTGAGCAGTGTTACATCAGTAAAAGGGGTGGGAGGGGGACACTTTGTCATTGAATAACTCCTGAACTACAACTCTGACAGAACTGAAATAACACTCTCCAAATTCCAAATACTATGATGATTAATTAGAGCTGCTTTTATTATGAAACATTACTATCCCTTTAACTCGGCAACCAGAATACTCATTCTCTCCTCCAGAATGTTGCTTACACATAAACTACTAAAATCATTGTCATGGCTTCCCATAAAATGTATAGCATTCAAAATCCTTGTCATTACCTTCAACGCTCTCACTTGTCCCCTTTCTATATGTGATTGTTGATATCTCACCATTTATCTGCATGTCCTCTACACTCCACTCATAGTGGATGGATCTCTGCTCCTCTAACCCCTATTGCTGTATTAAAACCGAAGGCTTATTTCCCTTGCAGCTTCCTACTTCTGGAACTGCTACCCATCATTCGCCAAGCCATAACCCTCAGCAACTTAAAATATAAGCTAAAAGAACACATTTTAAATCTAGCAATACAGTCATATGTAAACCTGATCTCATAACTGTCATAAATTACACTTCCTCTTCTACTCTATTGTATCAGTATGTCAACGTCCTGTATTTAGATTGAGGCATGGAACTCCTATCCTAATGTATGAATACCTAGTGTACCCTTATGATATTCATCTGTATAAAAACGTAACTATTGTATGTATTGTATCCCTCTGTACTAAATGTAAGATGTAAAGTGCTAACTAAGTACACCTGTCGGTGCTATATAAATACAAATGTAAATAAATCGTTAAGAACCATTCGACCCATCTAGTCTACCCATTTTTCAAACCTTATTTGGTCCTTGTTCTTGTCTTATGTTCAAGATATTCCTATGCCTATTCCATGTATTCTTACATTCCCTCACAGTATTAATGTCTACCACGTATGCTGCTAGGTTATTCCACTTATCTACCACCCTCTCAGTGGAGAAATACTTTCTTATAATATGTCTAAGCCTCTGTCCTGCTAGTTTTAGACTATGACCTCTTGTCCTAACATATCTACTCCTTTGAAATGTGCTTCTCTACTGTGCTTTGTTGAATCCCTTGAATGTTTCTATCATATCCCCTCTCTCTTCTCTCCTCAAAGCTTTACATGTTCAGATCCTTTAGTCTATCCTGACAATTTTCTTTCTGTAAGCCATCAACCATTTTACTAGCCCTTCTCTGAACTCTCTCCAGTATATCTGTATTGATCTGGAGATGGTTCCCCAGTACTGTACACGATATTGTAGGTGGGGTCTAACCAGAGATCTGTGAAGAGGCATGTCCACTCCCTCTTTCTGCGACTAAGGGTTCTAAATATCCTATTGTTCAGCACTGCAGAATTATTTGGTGCTATATAAATAAAGAATAATAATAATACAACACAGCACAGTGCTTGAATTCCCCACTGCTTTGTTACATTGCCTGCCTAAAAGATTTATGTAAGAAGTGGGATTCAAACCCACATCTCCAGTGAAAAATCCACATTAAAGGGTTAGTAATGTTTCATAATAAAAGCTGCTCTAATTAATCATCATAGTATTTGGACCTTGGAGAGTGTTATTTCAATTCTGTCAGGGTTGTAGTTCTAGAGTAATTGAATGATAAAGTATCCCCCTTCCGCCCCTTTTACTGATGTAACACTGTTCAGCCAGATCAGAAGCGAGGTGCTCAGATAGATTGCAGAGAGGGACAATCTTCAATTAAGATAAGGGAAAAACCTGAAAAACTTGTCAAGGGGGGCAGGGCTTTCATTGTTATCATAGGAAGAAGAGTGTCCCCTGCTGTTATCTGTCTGGTCTAGCAACCAGATTCTACATCTCAGAAGAGATGGCTTACACTAGGTAAAAAGGGGCGGGAGTGGAAACTTTATCATTCAATTACTCTTGAACTACAACTCTGACAGTATTGAAATAACACTCTCTATGGCTCAAATACTATGAAGATTAATTGGAGCTGCTGTGAAACATTACTATCCCTTTAAGACAGAGCCTTAAACCGCTCAGCCATTCTGACAAAATAAAAGCAGCAGACACTGTCTGCCCACGTTCCTTTGATATTATTTAAGCCTTTTACAGTTTGAGTAGTTTACAGCCTAATGTTCTCATTTCCAGTGGCAGTAAATTAGTTAATTGGTTCAGTTTCCTTGGCTACTTTACAGTTTTATCTTTTAACCTTAACCCCTTTCAATTTGTGTTTTCCGCTCTCTATTTTCTTCCTGCTTCCTCTCCTCCTATAATAAAATAGAATTGATAAGCTCTTTTCATTATAGGAACATTGGCATTGAGCGTGGTTTTATTTGTGCTTCCTGAAGACGTGTGGTTTGTGGGATGTTTTAATGTGTTTACATGTTTATTTGCTTTTTAATGGGTGTGTATTTGTGCATGTATGTGTTTCTTTTAACCCTTTGAGTTCCAGGGGGTAATGTGTTGCATATTCCTAAGGCACCCAGAGGATTAATATGTGCCTGTGTGTGTTTGTGTGCTTATGCCTGATCGTGTGTGTGTTTGTACATATTTATATATGTGTGTGTGTGTGTGTGTGTGTGTGTGTGTGTGTGTGCTTGTGTTTATGTTCTTGTGTGCATGAAACAAGACTAGACAGTTATAATGGTTGGTGTTTTGTGTTACTCATCACAAATGGATTTGTAAGGACACAGATCGCTGGCTCTGACAAGCCATACATATTTAACAGCTTGGAATTGGGACAGGGCTGAACGCAGACAAAAACACTGGGCTACAGATACCGAAAACAGACTGGAGAAAATACAAAAATCCAATGTATGCCTCCTAAAGAGCAAGAGGTACAAATGAATACAAGATTAGTCACTGCATATTGGCCGATCTTAATGTAGGATACTTCCGTTAATGATATGCATGGTTATGTGTGCAATATGTGTGTCGTACGCCAAGGAATGTCTTTTTGATTGGGAGGGGGAGGGAATTAAACACCCCCTGCTTTGTAGAACAATTTCTTAAAGGAAAAGTAATATCTCCTAATAATAACCCCTACATACCTTCCTGTGACATGAAATTATATGAATGTCCCCCACCTTTGAATTTACCACTTGTAAGAGCTAATATGTTCAGTCCATCTTGGATGTCATCTGTGGACGAGGTTGCTGTCATTTTTTTATCAAAGTGAAACTGGCATAATGCATGAGTCTTAACCCTTTAAGGACCAGAAGGGTGTACAACACGTGTGAAGTGGGAGAAGTTTGTGTTCTGTGGTCCTGCTAGTAACTGTCATATCATCTGTGTGGTCCTTTAAAGGTTAAATTGGTTCATGTGATATGCTACCTTAAGTCTGTATTGATTTTAGATTAGGTATTTATATTATTAGCAATTATATGAAAATTGCACTAGCCATAACCCTTGTGGCCCACTCCATTATTGTACCTATGACATGTTTTCATTTTTTTTTTGTTGGCATGTATGTGGGTTACCCATTGTAAGTACCTTTAATTGCAGTCAGTTAAATCTATCTGAAATTGGGAGGTGCTTGTAAATTCATTATATAGCAAAAATGTAGCTATAGTAACATGGTAAATTAGGTTGAAAAAAACAAAAGTCCATCCAGTTCAACCTTTGCCTCATAACCCAGAGACACAAAGATTATATAGCTTTCCTGCTGCCAGATAAGTTAGTCTTTATCAGACATTCCTGATTTGCCTACTTATATAAAGTTTGACCCTATATGTTCCCTTTTGAAAGAAATATATCTAATCTTCTGTTAAAAGTATCCATTGTATCTGCCATAACCACATCCTTGGGCAAAGAATTCCATAATTTAACAGACTTTGCTATACAAAAACCTTTCCTCTGCTGAATGATTGTTAACAGTATTACAGTAAACAAACATTTTCAGAAGTCATTACTTCCTGTGTAAAAAATAAAAAAACAACTATTAAATCCTTTACGTGCCAAAGGGGTACTCAACGCATTGCTCTGCAATGCGTTCCATACCCCTCTGGCACGCAAAGGATTTAAAGGTATAGTAATTCTTCGTTTTAACTTTATTTTATTTTGTAGGCATTAAAAAAATATGAAGAATGATATAAGTCTTATCTCTCAAACCTTTATGGTTTATGAGATATTCACAAACATAGTTTCCCCCTCCCGCCCCTTTTACCTATTGTAAGCCATCTCTTCACAGATGTGGAATGCAGTCTATAGACCAGCCAGATAACAGAAGGGGACACTCTTATTCCTATGAAAACAATGAAATCCCTGCCCCCCTTGACAAGCTTTTCAGATTTTTCCCTTATCTTAATTGAAGATTGTCCCTCTCTGCAGTCTACCTGTGCACCTCCCTTCTGCTCTAGCTGAACAGTATGACATCAGTAAAATGGGCGGGAGGGGGACACTTTGTCATTAAATTACTCTGGAACTACAACTCTGACAGAATTGAAATAACACTCTCCAAAGTCCAAATACTATGATGATTAATTAGAGCTGCTTTTATTATGAAACATTACTATCCCTTTAAAATGTGAGCTGCTTGGCAGACCGGCCCAAAATGTCAGATTTTTTTGGTCAGCTGCAATTGTCATGGAAAATACACAATTTTACATTTTTCCACAAAAATCCATTCATATTGAAGGTTATAACATTTCTGCCTAAGCATAAGCTTATTTACTGCCATTGAATTTCTCATAAGATTTTTGACATTCCTGTTTGTTCTTTCTATCACCAATATAATTCCAGCCCCACTACTATAAAAACCTGATTCTCACCATTCTATGAGGTGTACTAACTTATGACAGAGAGAGCTTTAGCGGCAGAGAGCAATAAAGAGAGAAGAAATAATACATCGCGAAGTAGTTACATAGTGACAGAAAGTTAGCAAGTACCATCAGTTGCCACTGTTGTCTGCTGCACTGTGTGTGTGTATATGTTAAGAAAACAAGTAAAAAAAGTTGGAGGAATGCTGAAAAAAATGTGTAGGAATCAAGAAGCAACAGTATCCTTATTGTGGCAGTGGTTCTCAGCAGAATCCACCAGATAGTGCTGCTACTAACCCAACACATCCCCTGTGACTGAGAGACTCCATAGACCACCAGCAGTAGATGGTGCTTCTGCCGCCCCCAACCCCCACCTCCACCACATCTCCTATGGCTGTGAGACTCCAGAACCCACAAGTATCAGACAATGCTGCTACCACCCCCACCAAATCCTCTCAGACTGTGAGACTGCTGAGTTGATCAGCAGCACATAGTGTTGGCACCATTGCCACCACATTCCCTGCTGTGGCAGAGACACCATTGACCATCAGGTGGGACAGCTTTGTAAAGGAGCATCTGCAGACATACCACTCTGCAAAACATACCACACTCGTGTCAGACGGGGTAAGTTATTTAATTGTTAATTAATTTAATGGCAGTGTTAGTCACCACTGCCCTACCAGTCTTAATATCATGTTGTTGTTTTTTTTTTGGGGGGGACAGGAGCCACAGTAACTGACACCACCTGATTTCTTTGGGGACAGTTTAACATTGTCAACATGATTAATTAGTGCAGATATGCCAAAGTGTGTGATCCCAGTTCTTCTCTCTCGTCACAACGTTTTCACACAGTATGTACATTGTAGTTGATGATAATAACTGCTGTTACATTTTTTCTCCAAGGGAAAAATATTCCAGCACGCATGATTTTAGGGAAGTTGCAGGAGGAGAATGATTATGTGACAACTTCTCCCTCTAGCTTCGCCGGAAGTGGTGGTGGTCATTTGTTCTGCTTCTACTGCCTCAGCAGCAATATGGCCAGTAGGAAGAAAACAATACCACCTGTCCCATGTCCTATGCTTATGCTGGTTCCACAGTGTCCTTCTGAGATGGTGATGATCCTAGACCTATTCCCACTATAACTAACATTACAACTACCCATGGGCATGGTAGAAAATACATCTGCCTGATCCTGAGATATAACGTTTGAATGTGATGCTCTAAAGACTCAGAAGCAGGAATTAAGTCAGGAAACACCATAATGTCACTGGGGATGGCATATAGTGTTCCTGCTGATGGCTTAACTTGTCATAAGCCTGAATATTTTTTTTCAAGACTTACCTTGATGTAGGCCTGTAAAAAATGATTTTAATGCTTGCCTTGCTGCAAGCCTGTAAACAGCTTATTTTTCAAGACTTGCCTTAATATAGTCCTGTAAACATTTTTTCAAGGCTTGCTTTGTTACAAGTCTGCAAACATTTGTTCAAGGCTTAACTTGATGTAAGTCTGCTAAAAAAAAATACTTATTTTACCGTTTTAGGCTAGAATACCAATATATTTTAAGGGTTTAAATAATATATGCAAATGCTAACCAATGTATAAGCAAGTATTATAATTTTTGAAATGGTTTACTTAGCCTATAATTATCTGTAATTATAATATGTTTTAAAAGGCCTGGTATAGTGATTAAACCTTTTGCAAACACCTTTATTATGTTACGAGGGGTATACACTTATTTACACAAAAATTCCTCATTTTTAAAAAGGCTTCCCTAGTAAGATAGTGCTCAACAAAATACCTGTCCACCTCTCTTTGTTACCATACTGTATAAAGCACTTTGGAAAGGCATACCAGCTGTGTATATCACATTAATATGACTAGTCTGTAGCATTATCTGAATCAAGACATATAACACTCTTACTTTTTAAAATTATATTCATAAACACAAACAGTGGTGAAATTAAATTATCATTACCAGTTAGCTACAGTAAAGGATAAATCAGTGTTAGCTTCAAAATCACCACCAACTTGCAATAAAAGAATAAAGCACACAGCTACTGGTACAGCACCCACATCTCAGCATATACTTGTCACTCTTGTTACTGCAGATGTTGGAGTAAGTGTGTGTGTTTGTGTTAGCATCACAATATGTCAAGTAGTGTGCAATATGGTCTACACCCTTCTGGTACTTAAAGGTTTAATTGCACCCAGACTAAATAATATAAATCTACAGTGCTAAAAAAATCATCAATAAACAAACACCAAAATCAAAACAAAAATATACAGGTGTAGCTATATCTTCACCAGACAACCCCAATGTATTACAAAAGAACAGATATACAAAAAATATGTGCAACCCATAAAATAATACCTCTGACAAATGTAATACTTATCTAAATTCATTGGACATCATCTGCAACACAAATATTCACTCAAAAATAAAAAAGACAAAAGTACGTAGTGTAATACAATTTAAAAAATATATTTTACTAAAAATTCAGCAGGAAAACTCACAAAATAAGATGCAAATAGGTATGTATAGAGCTGTTTGCCAAAGTGCTTTAGCTCACGCAATTTGGACTTATCAGACCACCAATGTACGTCCAGATCATCCAATGTTTGATTAGGGACCTCCAGAGTTCCATTTGCAATAGATTACCCACTACTAAATGCCAGAGTTCCACTTCAAGAGATTGTAGTTTAATAACATCCTCAAGCAACACGTTCAAGTTAATTGGAATCAACTTGGTATTTCCTCTCAAAGTGTCTTTTGGAATAAAGTAATTCCACTTTAGGGAAACCAATGTTTCATATATAAATAAGAGCATCTTTTCAATAGCATAAACAGTGGTTACTGACAATGTCCATTTGTAAAGGCTACTGCATAAAATACAACTGTTATTGGCTAATACTTTTCATCATGTTTGGACTTAATCATAGCATAGCATTTATGCTGTGATTAAGTCCAAACGGGATGAAACGCATTAGCCAATAACAGTTGTATTTTATGCATTGTGAGTAACCTCTGTTTATACTGCTGAAAAGACATTTTTACTTATATATGAAAAATCGGCTTCCCTAAAGTGAGATTGATGTACTCCAAAATACATTTTTAAATACCAAGTTAACAGCATGGAATAAATATTATAGGTGAGACAGGAATAACAAACAAGGAGGAAGACGTGCGTTTATACTTCAAAACAGATCTACATATCTGCATTTAATTGTGGTGCAAAAGGTAAAAAAAAAAAACTTTGTATATGCTGCAAATTATCAAATATTGCTGAGTATGATGAGGTCCAACTATTATTGCAAATTAAAAAAGCTGCACATCTTTAACATACTATAATTATGGGAGATTTTAACTATCCAGATATAAACTGGAGTAAAGAGGTCTGTCTGAGAGCCAAAGGGATCAGGTTTGTGAGCAAGCTTAGGGATATACCTACATTTTACAAATGGTGAGAGTTCCAACAAGATGTAACAAGTTATTTGAACTAGTATTAAAAATGAACATAGACACATCGTTCAATAATAAAGTAGGTGAAGATTTAGGAAACAGTGATCACTACATGGTTTCATTTTCATTTGAGATCAGACTGAAAAGTAGAACTATATAGGTTCTACAAAGATTCTTAATTTTAAAAATTAAATTTTAAAAATGATGACAGCAGCCATGCAATGCATGGACTAGATTCATTATTTAAAGGAAAAATACTGAGGAAAAAAGGTCAGAATTTAAATTTAGGTTGCAAAAATAAATTCAATTGTATATACCATTAGGTAACAAATATGAAGAAGTAGATCACAACCGATGTGGTTAATTGCAAATGAAAAGAAGGAACTTGCTAGGAAAAAGGGCATTTAGTCTAAGTCTGAAAGAACAGCAAATTCCTTCTTGAAAGCAGTGTAACAAAGATTGCAAAATTGAAACTTGAATTGCAAATGAGAGCAAGTGTAATCCAAAGAGGGTTTTTACTCTTTAAAGACTATATGTCCATAGTTTCAATGCCAAACGATTGGCTTAAGATGCGAGTTGGTACTATGTTAGCTGTAGAAATACAGGAGGAAAGTATAGTCAAGTTGATACCTTTATTGGCTAACAAAGCAGATCTAGGATGCAAGCTTTCAAGAACTTTTAGGTATCTTCTTCGGGCATGTTATACCGATAAATATGAAATAATCTCTCTTAACTACAAGTACATATTACATTGTTTTGAACTGGAAACAGATAAGATTGGCTTAAAGGGATAGTAATACTTAAAATGTAAAAAAAAATATGTTGTAGAGTTTATCCCCCTGAGTAAAACAAGGGCACTCCCACTGCTGAAAGGTGTTTAATTCAAAAGTTATTAATTTTCAAAGTTGAATTTTTTAGGTGCAATATCACAGTGGCCTGAAATTGTACAGTGGCGCTGTTGCTACAGCATCCTATGGAGATTTATGGTCAACTGACCAGAGCTGTCCATAGGATCGTGTAGCAACAGCGCCACTGCACAATTTCAGGCCACTGTGATATTGCACCTACAAAATTAAACTTTGAAAATTAATAACTTTTGAATGAAACACCTTTCAGCAGTGGGAGTGCCCTTGTTTTACTCAGGGGGATAAACTCTACAACATATTTTTTTTTACATTTTAAGTATTACTATCCCTTTAAAGCCAATGTGGTGCCTTTATTTAAGAAGGGAACTAAAATGGAATCTTGTAATTATAGACGTGTGAGTTTGACTGGAGCGCTCAAAATAAACATTTTAAAAATAAAAAATTTGCATCTCGTTATATTATTCAAATACTACCCTTAGATACTCTTATTTTTGTCCCTCGCTTTATCTTTTTATTTTGAGCGTGCCAGTCTACATATATTGATTTAGTTCCTACACCTGGGGATCCTGGTGTTTGACCGGAGCAGCACAGATTAGATTGACAGAGGACACAAAAACGGATGAGTCATTAACATCTAACTTGCATATTATCGCATCTTCATTGCATGCAATCCATATCATCTTATTCATGTTATCATTTCATCTGACTCATCCATCCATTCTGCTTTATCATCTTCATTGACCTACAACACCCTCCAAGATGGTGTTTTATGTGGACTGTATACTGACTGTTAAAGGACTATATGGTCAAGGCGAATAACAATCACAATATATATATGTTTTTCATTTTTATGTAGTGCTTTATCCACTTATATTGAAAGCACCTCATTATACATTTACTGTTTCAGTACACAAGTGTATATATATATTTTTTTAACATGTATTTGGAGATTTAACTGCCATTGCCATTTGTTTAACATTTCAAAAATAGCAAATATATACACATGGAAGGTTAATCTTCTGACGAGCGCTACACCAACCAACTAACTTTTTGTTTTCACTGTATATTTTCATATTTTTGTTTATAAATTAGTCTGTATACATAAGATACTTTGGTCTTGCTCTAAATTATTATATATTTCATGTACTCTCCCCCCCAGTCCTTCCCCCAGCACAACAAATATGCCCCATCTTTGGCCATTTGAGTCCCTGGGAGCTGTGTTCTCTGCCTCTCTCTTCCTCATAATCACAGTGAGGAGGAGAGAGGCAGAGAACAGTGACAAAGGCAATGATTACATACTTTGACTTTTTTTGTGGATAGATTGACACGTGATCTCTGTAGCAGCAATTACATGTGCCGAACCACCAGGGAATGGCTGGAACTGATCAGAGCAGTCAGTTTCAGCCTCCCCACCATGATCACAGTGTTCCCTGAGGAACGATGAGATCATTATCCCCTGATGTGCCAGGACTGTCATCTGCTCTAAAAGGACGGAATTGCATGTCTGTCATGGCATTTCATTCCGCATAGTAACACTAGAAAAGTACTCTTCAAGACATTGCACACCCCTCTGGCATTAAAAGCTTTAAAAACATATTTTTATGAAAAGCATAGTTAACATTAAAAATCTCTTTTGCGTTTTAGGAGAAAGCAGATTTGGGCGAGATTAACTTCTCCTTGTGTTACCTCCCAACTGCTGGTCGTCTCACTGTTACTATCATTAAAGCAACCAACCTAAAGGCTATGGATTTAACTGGGTTCTCAGGTGAGTCACTTTCATACTTCCACAGTTTCTTTCTTTTTTTTTTTAAGACATTAAATCAGTCCCTTTAGAGTATGTGCATGTTTTTCTTATTTCCATTTTCACATTACTTGCCTATAGTTAATTAATTTACAAGTACCTATATTTACAGATCAATAAGATGCTAGAGAGGTCTCCAATTTAAAGAAATTAATTTGTGACCTGTCCAGCTTCCAAGGGGTTGTTAATATACATCCTTTTACAATTTAAAATTATATTTCCTAGCTTACTTAGGACTGCTATGTAATTTTAGAGTACCCCAGGCACCATATACTGGACACATCAAAACCCCCAAAATTAACATTGATTTAAATGGGGCTTTTCATTTCATGAATTTTTCCCATTTTAGTTGGTCTATTTGACCTTCGGTCTTGGTGAACTCAACAAGCAACAATAAGTATCAGCACATGCATTTTGGAGTATTAATGGAAAAGTAGAGAAGCACTCAGTTATTAAGCAAAGGAAACCAAGACCTTGGTCTCGGGGGCTATATACCCTACTTACTCCTACTACTATATTTATGATAGTTTATATTTATATCAAATATTCAGCAAGTCTTCTCTGAGAGAGAATGATTGGGTGAGTGGTGAAGACATTAGATTGGTTGTGTTGTGTTAGCCACACCTACATCCATTACACTCCATGTCTCTTTCTCTCTTCTGTCAATTTCAAGATCTCTACAAGCATAACAGCTGTTTACTGGTTACTACCCATCATCCCTTATTCTATTTATTTTAAAGTATACTGTTATATTTTGTTAATGTTGTTTGCAGTGTTGGCACAGATGGGGCTGGCTTACATGAGGATAGTTGATTGCATGACTGATGGTAGTCCTATCCATTTGCCAACTATTTCTGTCCCTACCTCTTTTATTAGTTAATTACTATTTATGTATGTTAAGAATAAACAAATTGTATAAGAAGTAATTAAAAAAGCGAGAGAAGCTAAATAAATGTTGTATATTTAGAAAGTGTTTACTGGAAGAATACATTGAGATTTCTCTGCTTTTCAAGTAAATCTTAAATAACATTATCCTAAATAATAATTTAAATAATGTCTTAATGCCCAGAGAGAGGGGCAGCCCTTGAAGCCATACTCTGCAGAGATTTCCTCTCCAGGGAGTTTTCCTCACCTGAGTTCTAAAGGATGACTTTTTATGAGTCTAGAGGTAGGCCTAGTTTTGGCTTTTTGGGGCTAGAACAAATGCTGTAAAAGCAGCATACAGATGGAGTTTTAAATTGCCACATTAAATGTTGCTTTTTTACAGGCACTTTTTACATTAAAATGTTGTCATAGCTATGGGTTCATGGTTTGTTTCAAGATATTGTGGAATCATTTCAGATGATGTCAGCTATTATACATGATTGTGGTTGAGGGAGACAAACTCTGGGTCTTGACTAACATCTTGCTGATTTTAGGCACTGATGTCTGTTAGAGGAGGAATGTTAGACATGGGTCTGTGGATTTTGGACTGGTCCAAAGGCTGTATTTTTCTTAGGAGAAAGCAGAAGGGCATAGGGACTCTAGTTGCTGTCTCATCTGTTGAGTAGACAGCTGGGAATTGCAGGGCTTTATCTTGTAATACTGATACTTGCCTGTCATTCCCTCCTCACTTATGGAAATGTGATATGTGTTGTATAAATAAAAGCTTTTACCTATCCCTCCAACAATGTTGTGCTATCTCCTTCTTTTAGTCAGGATATGTTTGGGTTGGAGTAAATGGAGACAGTATTGAACAAGAATGACCTTTCAGAGTTGTTCGGTGGAATAATTTAAGAGACTGGTTGTAGGTGCAGGTCACGCCTCACTACTCTGATAAACTGAGTGTACTAGCCGTTTAGCTGATTTTGTACTTCTTAAAGCAGATATATATAAATGTTCAACTATTTCCCAAAGTGTTTATATCTGCATAGATATCAGTGAGAAAGAATAAAGCTACACAATGGGAATACAGTATTTTTTTGTAGTTGTCAGTATACATCACCTCACACCTCAAGAGTGTTTTTCACTGTTCAGCTATACAGCCATCTTGTACTAATAATTTACAGCAGAGACACTGGTAGAAGGGGAGGACTGACAATAGCTTATACCGAGCAAACAAATGTTTTTCACTGTGATTCACATGACGTGTTGGGCAATATATAAAAGATGGTTGAACCTGTCACAATGGCATTCATCCTGAAGGAGTCCATCTCAGTGGTAATTTTCAAGATCATGTCCAGTGTCCTCATGTCTGTTGCATTCTTTGTTTGTGGGAATATGTCAGATTAGTGTTTTAAGAGTGTGCAATCACAAGGGTGTACTGGACGTATAAAAACAACAGGAGGACATACCAAAAGTGCTTAGTTGTCTTAGCTCCTCCTTTGCTATTTGGTGTTAATCTATAATCTAAACCAACTTGTTACCTTTGACTTCTCTTGATTGCTGTTTTCCCTGATCTGTCTGCATGTTTATGGATTCTGAACCTGAGATGCCTGCTTTTGAACTTGGACCACTGACTACAATTTTGCCTCTGCCCTTCTGTATCAAGCCTAGGGCTTGCTTCCACACAACCTCTTAAGCTAAACCCCAGGGCATGAGTGGCTTCCCCTGCATGGACCAGATTCACATGCCACTGAGTTCCAACCTCCAGAATCATTGCATTACAACAAAGTCATTAATGGATCCCACATTTTTACAAAGACCTCAGCTACAATGATTCAACAGTTGGACTGGCTTACTCAAATGATGCATTAAATGTATGACAGGTATTCTGCTCTCAGTTACCGGATATCAGATTTCAGGGTTCAAATCTTCTATGTTTACCATTCTTCTCTTGCTCCCACAGTGCCCATTTTTGTCTTTGGAGCAAGACAGATGGTATTATTCCCAGAAGCCTATCTTTCTCCTCATGAACTGTTCAAGGGGGAAAGATTGTGCTTCCTATTTCTCATTACTGTTCTCAATCAAACTGAAGATCAGTGAAGTTAAGGTACACATGGTGCCCCTCCCCACTGAGGGAGAACCAGCCACCTGGTCACACCGCCTAATAGAGAACAACTACCCCTTCTTCAGGACATCTCTGCTTTTGTTTGATAATCCTCACTGTGTTTTGTGCTGAGTGTGCCATTCGTTCCCTCCACCAGGGCAGGTGCAGTATGTTACTGTGTTCCATTGATGGTCCAGAAACACCCAATGGAATGATCCAGTGCCCATGGATCAATTTTGTATTGGTTTGTCTGACAGTGCCAGTGATAAACTGAGTTGACATTCCATAGTCCCTTGAAGAGCTCATTACACTGACCACAGAAATCAGTGCCTGCCTTTATGAAGGAATGATCCCATCCATTGGCACTGGTTTGATGTCCTCATGGTCCTAAGGTAGTGTTTCTGTCCTTTCCTGAACCCTTGCAAACTGGGGTAGTTCATTCTTATCTCTCTGCACAGGAAAAGAGCTGCAGAAAGGGCAAAACATTTACCTTTATTATCATATTGTCCTCTACATGTCCAGTCAAATGCCTAAGCTTAACCCATCCATTTATAGTAAACTGTTCAATTCTTTATCCCTATCCTTCAACAGTGGCATCCCAAAAGTCTAACCTTCCCAGCCATTACTGATACTAGAGCCAGTAACAACACCAGCAATCTTCACCTGGCTACTTTCCATCAGGTTATACTGATCAACAAATGAACCCACATTCATATATAAACAATTATTTGATTGACTATCTCTTCAGGACTACTTATTCATGATAAGTGTCTCCTTGTAGCCACTTTTACACTCTTTCATCTAAAACTATGCCTGCTATGGCACCATACACATAACTCCCATATAAACTGGGCCACTGGGAAACATATTCTTGTATTCCCACTTCCAGCTGTTAAATTTCCCACTGATGGCCAAAGATGAGGTCATTGAAGTATATCCTAAGGATCAGCTTGAGCTGAGAGGAAAGGGATTTCAGCAGCTGACATCACCACATGAGTAGAGACTGAGAGGAAAGGCTCTCCCTTCTTCCACAGCAATGCAAGAATCTTGGAAAAATTTTTGAAAACAAAAGTAAACGATATTTCTTCCCATAATGTGCTACTGCACTAATCTCAGTTTTGACCTTGGAGGCATTGCCCCTTTAAAGAACTACTTATTCTCATTTTATAGCATATTCCCCTTCCTAGCAACAGCTTACATTTGTGCACTCTAGACAGAGAAATATGCTTGACAATTCATAAATACCCTAAGGGTATTTATCAATACTTGCACATAACTGAAGACATAAGCAATATTCTGATTTTTTCACTGATTAGATTTCTAAGAAATGTCCAAAAGTTTGTGCCCTTTTACCTGTTCTTATCATGAGCCTTGTATTAGTACATACATGTTCCTTTAATTACTTAATTATATAAATTTTTTTCCATTAAAAGATCCATATGTTAAAGCCTCTCTCATCTGCGAGGGACGGAGACTGAAGAAGAGGAAAACATCAATAAAAAAGAACACTTTAAACCCAACCTATAATGAGGCCCTTGTGTTCGATATTCCCAATGAAAATATGGATCATGTAAGCCTCACAATTGCTGTTATGGACTATGATTGGTAAGAATTTTACTATCTGTTTGTGTTCAGCAGTAGACTTATTACAGTGCAGAAATTAAATTAAAATGACACAATATTAGCACTGAATATCATTATAATGAGTGCTCTGAAATATTAATACTTTTGAACATGTTAAGAATTAGAATAACATTTGAGTGAAATGTAAACGAATCTTGTTGTACCAGATCAGGTTAATCCTTTAAGGAACGGAGTGTTGTGCATCATTTTGCCTTCTAAAATGTTGTAAACCCTTCTGGTTCTTAAAGGGTTAAGGAACACTGCCATTGTCTTTAAGCCCTTGGATGCTAGATTGGTCTTAAAAGCATTTTTGTCTACAATGCATATGAGACCTTTCCATCACCCAAAGAATAAGGTTTAATTTTACACCATTTAAATGCACGGCCCCCTTTTTATATAGCAAATATATAAAGATATGACAAAAAATGTTCCTTATTCTGGCCCTGATTGTTTCCATACAGTTAGTGCAGATATTATAAAATGCACCTAAAATGCTGCCAGTTCTACCATTTGTAGGTTTGTACTGTAGTTTGGCAGTAATGTTGTTAAAAGTACAAGGTGCACATTATATTTCATAAATAACTAGTAACTTTATATGTCCCTCTCTCTGGAGCATGCATAGGAACAGGGGTGTCCGTAGACATTTTTCCGGGGGGGGGGGGGCAAAGCTATAATATGACCCCTCAGGCAAGCCCATCCAGCCCCTTTGTTTATATGGAGGGGGTAATTGTAGGGCGGGGGCAAGTGCCCCCCTTGCCCTCTCCTCCAGACGCCCATGATTAGGAACATTACCCTGTCCCTTTCAATGTGATCTATGTGGTTGCTATACATACGGCTCAAATTCAGGTCAGCCTATTCATGATCCTACCACTGAGAATTAGTAAGTGCTTCTCAACAATTTTGATACTGACCTATCCTTCACCTTCACTTCCTCATTTGATGCAATGGATTTCAATGAGTTAAAGGGACAGGATCACAAACAAAATGAAAAGGGGTCATAGCCATTAAAATATTATATACTTCTAGTAAGCATTTCTTTTTAATGTTTTTTCTTAGTTGTGCAAGTTTGCAGATCTTTCAAAATAAAGGTGAGAAATAGCTAAAAAGTAGCCACAGTTTCTGCATGCTTGTTAGAAAAGTATTAAAACCCATAAACTGAGATAAGTAGTTTGAGGACCAGGTCCAGTTCACATATACTCTTATCTCCCATTTGTTTGTTTACCAAATTCATGACAATTATTGCTCTTATCACTTATTAGAAGCTTGTATAAACACTCAATGGTCAGATGTCATGCACATCTAGCTACATGTGAATTAGAAAATCAAGTTTATAACATATCATAATATATTGTTTTGTTTTCAAATGATGGCTAGAAATATATATAGTGTTTAAAAGGAATGGACACTTAATTTGTGGTTGATCTGTCAATTTAATGGGCTATTGCCATGTATAAACAGCACCCAAGACAAACATGATAAAAAGGCATTACTTATGAATGGTTGTATGTTCCTTTGCTGATTAAAATTATTGAGAAGCAAGACAAACAAGTGCAGTGAGGCTCCATGGTACAAACAAGTAAATTAAAATTTCTGGATAAAAGAGCCTAAATAATTATTGTTCCAGGACATCTACTGTTTGAGAAGAGGTAGGTCATATGAACTGGATTGTTCTCTTTTCTTCTTTGATATGTCAGCTATTGACAGTGAGTTAAATTACTGGCTATTTTACTGCCTTACAACAACAAGAGCCAATCAGAATCCACACAGGAATTGAGATCAGTGGGTGATAATTACTAAGGCATAAATTATTGTCACCATATTTCCCATTATATTCTTACATTTATCAATTCAGTTCATACCTATTCTGTCACATGTTTTCAAGCATATAATTCTCTTTTTGCACTGGATACATTTTTCATAAACCTACATACCACTTTCCTAGCTGTTAACAAGCACAGTCTTTTCACAGCTAGTTTTGCGTTTCATTTCTTCAGTTGAGTATGCATTCAATAATGTTCTAGGTGTTGAGTTATTAATGTCATCACTATCACACCAGTTTATGTGTGTAATGCTCCTTTTGGGTAAGACATACATGTTTCTCACCAAATTTGACACATTTTTATGCATTATTTTCTTTTTGTTCATACATTGTTCACACTGAGGCAATTGAGGACTCAAATATAATGATAATGAATTGAGTGTAGCATTACACTGCCATAATTCACAAGTTAGTAAATGGCAGGAACATGACACAAGAAGGTTAAGACAATTGGCTTAACCTTCCATTACATTTCACTTGAATTTCCTTGTCACTGTAACTTCTATAGAAAGGAGAAATATCTCCCCCATTTCATTAATTGCTTTACTATGTAATGCTGATAATGGCAAGTGTTTGGATTACTGTTTTCATCTTTAGTGTATTATGAATCAATACATGTTTGTATTAGACAATCAGCAATCTAGATCAAGATGAATACTATATTCATCATTGTGAATCTCATTTCTCAATATAGGAATGTCATTATGATTAGCATTGGGTTACTCTCTTTGCTGTAGGTCTGTAGGGTTTTATAATCTGTGTAATATTCATTAACTGCTATGACCAGACATTGCAAACCTATAAAACATATTATATACCCTAAGACAGTAGAGAAGATTGAATGACTGAAACATTTTAGGTCAGTTAAAGTGGACTTGGTGGTGACACCTTAAATAGGTTTAGTTAAAGCAAAACTATCACTCCAAATAAAGTGCCCTCCAAACAATTATTCATATAACGATACTCATAGAAATACTAGTATTATCCAGAATAAGTTCAGCATTATTAGGAAATCCTAATTGATCATCAGCGCAGAAATTCTGCCTGAGAGACATCTGTGCGCCTGCTCTGTCCGTCCTGGTCTCCTCCAGTATTAGTGAGGGGGAGCTGCATTGTACCTTAAGGTACAGGAAGTGATTGACGGTGCAGGAGCACGGATGCCACTACAGTAAAAAGCCTGCCCATCAGTCTCGGATCAAGTAGGATTTCTTAATAATGCTAGACTTATTCTGGTTAACCCTTTGAGTACCACTCTGGCACTCAAAGGGTTAATCCTAGTATTTCTATGCTTATGGATATATAAATAATTATTTGGGGGCACTTTATTTGGAGTTATAGTTCCACTTTAATTTTAAAGGTAATTAAAATCTGCCTATATATAATACTAATCGTTTATAATAAGATCTTTGGGAAATTAACCTCATTTGTCACACTAATTTATCTGCTGGGCTGCTATTAATACCAAACTTTCTTAGCACAGAAGAATGCATCCAGACAGAGAGCTCACAGAGGGGCATTTTAAAAACACAGTAAAAGGAACTAAGTTGTATACTGTGAAAGGAATTAGCATGAAGTGTCACAGTGCGCCATTAAAACATACAGGTTAATTTCTCAAAAACTACTTAATTTTTGAAAAAAAAAGTATAGTACAACGTAAAGGCAAATTTTAATTCACAATAAACAAATGAAACTCAGTACTACATGTCCACTTTATATATATTATCGTATCCAGAAAGTAGGATTAACCATTTAAGCACTAGAGGTGTATACACTGCATTACAAAACATCTTGTTGTACACTCTTCTGGTCCTTGAAGAGTTAAGGAGGGAGCAGATCAGTAATATAAGAGAACAAGTTATGAGCTATCTTACAGTTGGTTTGTTGAATTTTTCTTCTCCAGTATAGGACACAATGAGGTCATTGGAATGTGCCGTGTGGGAAGTGATGCCGACCTGCCTGGCAGAGAACACTGGAGTGAGATGCTGGCAAATCCTAGAAAGCCCATTGAGCACTGGCATCTGCTGGTAGAGGTAATTATAAAACCCACTTGATCCCTTTAACCACTTTCAGAACCACTTTCACACTTGAGATGTCTTGAACACATTGGAAAGCAATACATTGCAGATGTGTCAAGTATCCAAGTTTAAAATAAATAGTTTTAACCCAATGGTTCTCAAAAGTTGTTTTGTCTGTTTTTAAATCATTTTGTTTTAGAGAAAATCCACTTGGAACCTTAATGATCAAACATGTTAACTCCAGGAAGGTGTCCAGTTTATTTCTTTTCACTGCACCATAGATCCTTTAACATCTAATGGGTTATCATAGGGCATTATCAAGCCTGAGACTGCACCATGCAGCAGAAAAATGGCTGCTGTCAACCATTTGGTGGAGATGGTGTTGGAAAACAGACCCATAGGCTGGCATTAGGCTTGTCAGGGCCAGAAAACGAGCAAGGCACCTTAGGTGCCTGCCTAGGGTCCATTGATGTTTGGAGGGCCCTGCCACTCTGAATCAGGGGGACAAATTCCCCCCATGGTCAGCATGTGCAGGCATCCCGTGAATAATGATGAGCCTGCCCATGTTTTCCTCCTGATTGGGGTCAGTCTCACGTGCAGTGAAACTGAATTTGCTACACAGATTGTGTGTCCTTCAGCGTTAGGTATGTGATACATATATGCCGTATTATACTCCACCCATCATCCTCTCCTGGTGGCAAGCAGCTCCAGCTGGAGTGTAGAATGCACAGAGATACTGCTGCTGCAACCTTCCTCTGGTAAATATTTATGTAGTCTGACTGAGGTAGATCTGTATATTAAACTCTTAAGGACCAAAGGGGTGTGTAATGCATTGCAAAAGCAATGCATTGTACAACCATCTGGTCCTTAAGGCGGTTACTAATGGTTACTGTACACACTAGTCATGGGCATAGGAGCTGTAGGCAATAAGGGGGACACATTCCGCCAGATGAAATACAAAGGGACAGCAGCGGCCACACTGCTAGATCCCATGCTAACACTTGATAAGTGTCTTGGACAAAGTTGCACCCATCAATGGCTACAGGCAAGATACATGCAATGACCTGAGGGCTGAATAGACATTAGCCATGTTTTAACGTGGGGCCACCATCAATTTATAATAATGGTCAGCCAATTAACACACATTGCAAAATTATCATGCATGGACCCTATGCTGGAGCTGAGTTACTTATAGCGTTACATAGATTAACCATCACAATAAGGCTTATTTATGTTGAATACTGCTTTCTCTATTTGTAAAAATAAGCTACAGATAACTATCTTTGTTCACTGAGGATGTCTAAGCACATCTCCCACCTGACTCTATGCTCCCTGGCTTCATTTTGTAGACTCTCTCTTCTCAATACTCATTTCCATTCAGTACACTTCATCTCTCCATTTGTTTAATGGTGTGCTGTCTTTCACATTAGTGAAAGAGCCTTACATTACCATAACCACTTTTAGCCACTATTACATTCTCCTTTTATTTTCTCACCCTCCCTTCTTCCTTCCTCACTTTGCTCACTACCTCTTGCCTCCATTCTGCTTCCCTCATTATCACTCTGCCTTTGCTATGCACACACTGTCTCTCAACCCCTCTACCTCTCTCACTGCCTGTATCACTCTTTTGTTTGCATCTGCCACTACAGAAGTACAGTAGTGGCCAAAAGTTTTGAGAATGACACAAGTATTGGTCTTCACAAAGTTTGCTGCTTCAGTGTTCTTAGATATTATTGTCAGATGTTACTATGGTATACTGAAGTATAATCAATGCTTGGAGTTTGTCAGAATTTGTGGGGTTTTATTTGTCCACCCGTCTCTTGAGGATTGACCACAGGTTCTCAATGGGATTAAGGTCTGGGGAGTTTCCTGGCCATTGACCCAAAATTTCGATGTTTTCTTCCATAAAACAATTTAGTTATCAATTTTGCCTTATGGCAAGGTGCTCCATCATGCCGGAAAAGGCATTGTTTGTCACCAAACTGTTCTTGGATGGCTGGGAGAAGCTGCTTTTGAAGGATGTGTTGGTACCATTCTTTATTCATGGCTGTGTTCTTAGGCAAAATTGTGAGTGAGCCCACTTCCTTGGATGAGAAGAAACCTCACACATGAATGGTTTCAGGATGCTGTACTGTTGGCATGACACAGGACTAATGGTAGCGCTCACCTTGTCTTCTCCGGATGATCCTTTTTCCAGATGCACCAAACCAGGGCTTACAATTTTAAGTCCTTTGCTACTAGCCAGACCATTGGCTAGTGGCGAGTGGAAATTCTGAGCCCTGCCCCAAACAATCGGAAAAGGGATTCATCAGAGAAAATGACTTTACCCCAGTCCTCAGCAGTCCAATCCCTGTACATTTTGCAGAATATCAGTCTGTCCCTGATGTTTTTCCTGGAGAGAAGTGGCTTGTTTGCTGCCCTTCTTGACACCAGGCCATCCTCCAAATATTTTTGCCTCACTGTGTGTGCAGATGCAGTCACACCTGCCTGCTGTCATTCCTGAGCAAGCTCTGCACCGGTGGCACCCCGATTCCACAGCTGAATCAACTTTAGGAGATGGTCCTGGCACTTGCTGGACTTTCTTGGGCTCCCTGACGCATTCTTCACAACAATTGAACCTCTCTCCTTGAAGTTATTGATGATCCAATAAATGATTTAGGTGCAATCTTACTAGCAGCAATATCCTTGCCTGTGAAGCCCTTTTTGTGCAAAGCAATGATGACAGCAGGTATTTCCTTGCAGGTAACCATGGTTAACAGAGGAAGAACAATGATTTCAAGCACCACCCTCCTTTTAAGGCTTCCGGTCTGTTATTCTAACTCGATCAGCATAATAGAGTGATCTCCAGCCTTGTTCACGTCAACTCTCTCACCTGTGTTAACGAGAGAATCACTGACATGATGTCAGCTGGTCCTTTTGGGGTAGGGCTGAAATGCAGTTGAAATTTTTTGGGGGGATTAAGTTCATTTTCATGGCAAAGAGGGACTTTGCAATTGATTGCAATTCATCTGATCACTCGTCATAACATTCTGGAGTATATGCAAAGTGCCATCATCTAAACTGAGGCAGCAGACTTTGTGAAAATTAATATTTGTGTAATTCTCAAAACTTTTGGCCACTACTGTAGGTCTCACAATGTTTTGAAGCTCTTTCAATCAGCAGATGAACTGATGCTAATAGCACACAATATATGTCAAATGACCCAATGATGAATAAAATATGCAAATTATGTGGTTAAGTTTTGACAAATGTACAGCATGTAACATGTTGGTGCTTACCCATTCAGCTGGTCCTCAAGAGATTCAACATAAGATCTGATACCTGTAGGCATAAGAGCAGTGTAACTCCATTTTAATTGTAAGCTCTTTGGTATTTTAGTTCCTTTTCAGTTGTAAGTTCTGTGGTGTCAGATCTGTGGTATAAAAAATGTTCCTCCATTTCAAATGTAAGCAGTGTGGTATCAAGAATGTTTCTCCTTTTCAATTTCAAGCTCCAGTTGCAGGAAAACATATTTGAATCCTTTGGAATGAACTGAATTTCTGCATAAATTTGTCATGAAATTTGATCTTATCTTCAACTAAGTCACAACAATAGACAAGTACAGGTTGCTTCAAATAATTGTACATTTTCATGTCTTTATTGAACACACCATATAGTCTAATGATTTCTCCAGATGCTAATTGGAGAAGCAGTCAGCTAACCTGGAGTCCAATCAATGAGACAAGATTAGAGGTGTTGGACAGAGATGCCCTGCCCTATAAAAAAAAACCACTCACAAATTTAGAGTTTGCTATTCACAAGACAATTGCCTGATGTGAACCATGCCTCGAACAAAAGAGATCTCAGAAGACCTAAGATTAAGAACGGTTGACTTGAATAAAGCTGGAAAGGGTTACAAAAATATCTCTAAAAGCCCAAGGTAAGACAAATTGTCTATAAATGGAGACAGTTCAGCACTGTTGCTACTTTACCTAGTAGTGGGTATCCTGCAAAGATGACTGCAAGAGCATTGCTGAGAAAGCTCAATGAGGTTAAGAAGAATCCTAGAGTGTCAGCTACAGACTTCGAGAAATCTATGGAACATGCTAACATCTCTGTTGATGAGTCTACCTTAAGTAAAACAATGAACAAGAATGGTGTTCATAGAAGAACACCATGGAGGAAACAATTGCTGTCCAAAACACATTGCTGCACATCTGACGTTCACAAAAGAGCACCTGGATGTTCCACAGTGCTACTGGCATTATATTCTGTGGACACATTAAATCAAACTTGAGTTATTTGAAAAGAACACATAACGCTATGTGTGGAGAAAAAAAGGCACAGCGCACCAACATCAAAATCTCATTCCAACTGTAAATTATGGTGGAGGGGGCATCATGGTTTGGGGCTGCTTTGCTGTATCAGGGCTTGGACAGCTTGCTGTCATTGTGGGAAAAATGGATTCCTAAGCTAATGAAGACATTTTGCAGGAGAATGTAAGACCATATGTCTTCCAATTGCAGCTCAACAGAAGTTGGGTGATACAACGGGACAACGACCCAAAGCACAGGAGTAAATCAACAACAGAATGACTTCAACAGAAGAAAATATGCCTTCTGGAGTGGCCAGATCAGGGACCTGACCTCAACCCAACTGAGATGCTGTGATATGACCTCAAGAGATTGATTCACACAAGACATCCCAAGAATATTGCTGAACTGAAACAATTTGTAAAGAGGAATGGTCCAAAATTCCTCCTGACCATTGTGCGGGTCTGATCCACAACTACAGAAAACGTTTGGCTGCAGTTATTGCTGCCAGAGGAGTGTCAACCAGTTATTAAATCCAAGGGTTCACATATTTTTTCCACTCTGCACTATGAATGTTTACACAGTGTGTTCAGTAAACTCATGAAAATGTATAATGGTTTGTATATTATTAGTCAAAGCAGACTGTGTTTGTCTCTTGTTGTGACTTAGTTGAAGATCATATCAAATTTGATGACTAATTTATGCAGAAATCCAGGTAATTCCGAAAAGGTTCACGTACATTTTCCTACAACTGTCTGTGGTATCAGTATTTATTAAATATGTATTTGACCCTTTGGATGCTAGGGATCTGCTCAATGCATTGCTTTGTAATGCTTTGGTGACCCCTCTGGTATTCAAGGGGTAAACATAAATTTTGTCTTTTATTGCGTCGGTACTACTAACTCTCCCTGCAATAACAAAAGAGAGACTTTTAACTAGGGTGTGCGTGTGCGTGGTTTGGTGGCAAGCTAGGGAGGTGCAATTTGGGATCTTGCTTAGGGCCCTATGAATCTTAATTCAGTCCTGGGCTGGTTGGTACTGATCCTTCAAATGAAAAGTATTATATATATAGAGGCATAACTTGAAGCCTCCGAGCCGTGGTGCAAGAAGTGCCATGGGCCCCCCTGATCACATTGGCCCCTCCTCAACCACATTGACCCCCTCTACATTGCCCCCCAATCTCCACAAAATCCCCCCATCTCCTTCCTCCCTGGAGTGGCAGGAGAGATGTGTTGAGCTCCCGCGCTGTCATCTCCCAGCGCTCTGCATTACTAGAGTGACGGAGGGAGATTGTGGGTGCCAGGCAGAGGGGTCGCAGGGGGTGGCAGGGCCCCTAGAGAGACAGGCCTGGTCGCGGGTGGGACCCCTGCGACCCCTATATATATATATATATATATATATATATATATATATATGTTTAGTACTTTTTCAGAATAGAAAAACAAAGTTACTCCCATTACTGTGAAATGCTTAATTAAGAAAACTAAATGCTTGTGCATTTTATTTTGGCTCCATTGCATTCTATGGAAAACTATTGCCAGCAACAAAATCCATACATAGACTGCAAGAGAAACAATAGCCCCATAAACTGGAGAGCTCATGGAAACACTATACCCAAAAGAGGCAGCTTTGCTCTGTAATAACTGTTGAATGCAGGGTAAGCCTCCCTCAGTGTTGGCAGTAGTACCCTTGTTTTGCTTAGTAGTAAAAGCGAACAATTTTTTTTCCCCAAATTAACTTTTCACATTCCTTTTTTAAGATTTAACCCTATGAGTGCCAGAATATCTCTCTGGCATTCAGATGGTTAAATATTAGACTAAAATGTATCAGGCCACAACTACTTGGTAATAGTATCTGATATGTTTATTTAATATTTTTAAGAGAATTAAAAACTGCCTAAATGAAACATTGTTTTTTTTTGGAGAAATGTATCTTTATTTTTTGATTATACAGTGTGTCACTTTATGCCATTTAATTTATGCTTGGCCAAAGCATTCTGTGCATCTAGAAAGAGCCCACACACAAAGTGCTACCGTTGGCCTAAAGCAGAACTAATTAGCACACTGTGCTGAGATTTAGCATAAAGTGTCACACTTTGACACCAAAACATAGAGTTTAATTAATAAATAGAAAAATGGCTTGTTCAACATATTGTCAAATTTTAATTGTCTGTAAAATAAAATAAACTTGTCTTAAGATGGCAGGTTCACTTAAATAAAGGATGTTATTTTAATAACACCACCTCCTGAATGCTTTTTATTAATTGATAAAAACAATACTTTTGAGCGCCGTCAATGGAGTAACAATTTAATAATAACATTGATCTAAAATTGCCCAGTGCTTTCTTTGCAAGCACACATAGAAGACCTTTTCAGTGAAGGATTTCTTTTGCAATAACACGATCTCTGCTCTGCTGAAGAACCTCCGCCGGTCCCGGGACTGTGTTCCCCTGCAGTCAGCTAGAACGCTGACATCAGGGAAGGGGGAACTTTGAAACTGGTTAGCTCTCAAACCATAAGGGTTGTAGAGATGGCAATGGGAGCTACAAAATGGAGATTAGTAAAATGTAAGTGTTACTATCCCTTTAAAGAGATAGGAATACGCCATCCTACGAAGATTTATGGTCAATTGACCAGACCTGTCAATAGGACGGTGTAGCAACAGCACCATTGTACAATTTCAGGCCACTGATATTGAACCTAAAAAAATCAAGTTTGAGCTGTAATAACTTTTGAATAAAATATCTTTCAGCAGTGGGATAACTCTTTTTATACACAGGGGATAAACCCTACAAATTATATATTTTTTACAATTTAAGTATTGCTTACCCCATAACTAGTGCCAGGGAGTGAGTGCATTTATGTGGGAGAATACACCAATCAGAGCTCAGTATTGTTCTCCAAGTGTCAGTAGCATATGTTACTGCTTTTCTGATTTTCTTTATTTAGTATGGATGATTAACAGTTCTGCTAGTTCTTTTATTATTCATATTAAGCAAACTGTTTCAGAAAACCTCAAGCACATTTTGTTTGGTTACAGCAGCAATCAGATTGTAGTAAATACAGTCATGTGATTAAATAAAAACAGATTTGCATACCCTCTATGGAATTAAAAATCGGATCCTGTTGAGGTCACTACTCATCTGAATAAGGTGGAACAGGGGCTTCCATGTTTTTTCAGTCTTGGGCTACATGATCAGAAAGCCATAATTCTGAGGCCCGCATCATTTTTTTTAAACTGGTGAATTATACAGGCTATTCAAAAATATCAACTCTAATATTTAACAGACATATATTATTAAGTTGGGGATTAGGTATTACTGGCCTATTAGTTCAGGTGGGCCACACCCTGGGGTCAGGCATGCTGAATTTGGCTCACGTTGAACACCCCAGAAGTAGAAAATCTATTGTAACAGATTACACTTACGACTTGCGAGCAAGTCAGGACTGCTGGAGTGGGTGTGCGCATGTGGGTGTTGATAGGGAGTAGGTGTGTGTACATGTGTGTCTGTTGATAAGGAGTAGGTGTGCGTACGTGTGTGTGTTTTAGTAGGGAGTAGGCATGTGTGTACATGTGTGTGTTTTAGTAGGGAGTAGGCGTGTGTGTACATGTGTGTGTGTGGTTAATAGGGAGTACGTGTGTGTGTGAGTTGATAGGGAGTAGCTGTATCTCTGTGTACAAGTGTGTGTGTTGATAGGGAGTAGGTATGTTTACATGTGTGTGTTGATAGTGCGTAGGTGTGTTTACATGTGTGTGCTGATAGGGAGTAGGCGTGTTTACATGTGTGTTGATAAGGAGTAGGTGTGTGTACATGGGTGTGTTGATAGGGAGTAGGTGTGTGTGTACATGTGTGTGTCTGTTGATAGGGAGTAGGTGTGTGTACATGTGTGTGTTGATAGGGAGTAGGTGTGTGTGTACATGTGTGTGTCTGTTGATAGGGAGTAGGTGTGTGCACGTGTGTGTGTGTGTGTTGATAGGGAGTAGGTGTGTGTACAAGTGTGTGTGTTGATAGGGAGTAGATGTGTTTACGTGTGTGTTGATAGGGAGTAGATGTGAGTACATGTGTGTGTTGATAGGGAGTAGGTGTGTGTATATGTGTGTGTTGATAGGGAGTAGGTGTGTGTGTACATGTGTGTGTCTGTTGATAGGGAGTAGGTATGTGCACATGTGTGTGTGTGTGTGTGTGTGTGTGTGTTGATAGGGAGTAGGTGTGTGTACAAGTGTGTGTGTTGATAGGGAGTAGATGTGTTTACGTGTGTGTTGATAGGGAGTAGATGTGAGTACATGTGTGTGTTGATAGGGAGTAGGTGTGTATATATGTGTGCGTTGATAGGGAGTAGGTGTGAGTACGTGTGTGTTTATAGGGAGTAGGTGTGTGTTGATAGTGGGTAGGTGTATGTATATGTGTGTGTTGATAGGGAGTAAGTTTGTGTACATGTGTGTGTGCTGAAAGCTGTCAAGTGTGGAGTTTACTTCTCCTAATAATAACCCGCTACTTATCTTAGTATGTCCAGAACATCCTGATGATGCCTATGACTTTTGTCCTTTTGCCTTTGTTCAAGAGGTAATATCTTCATTGAGTCGTAGATGTCATGACCATGGGAGCAGACATGACAAAAGCTAGCAGGATCAGAGGACCTCAAACTGAGTATTGTGGATAGTAATCTTAACCCCAAGAGGCCCATGGCTAACACAGTACCACTCAGGGGGGCTGCACAGCTCATTGCAAGTGATGGGTTTGCGCACCCCTCTGGCACATGGAGGATTAAACCATGCATTCTATAGACTTGGCTATCTCTGGCTAAAGACTAAAATTCACTGGAGCACCAACAAGGTAATAAATCTACAACTCTACAAAGAGACTCTGCTGGATCCTAGGGGGAATCAATCATAGATAATACTGATAAGATAAGAATATTCACTGACAGTGGAATTTAAAATAATTTGCATGAGTGTTCAAATTGTCATGTATTGTGTATTCAGCGTTCAGTCGTACTCTGCCTGAAGAAGAGACCTGGTTGACTTGAAAGCTTGCATCCTAGAGTCACCAATAAATATATCATTTTTACTGTACTAGTCTCCTGCTTTGTTCTGTGGCTAACATGGTACCATGCTTTACCCATATCCTCTGGAACACATATCATTTGTTCTACTCTGTCCTATCAGAGACAGGACCTAGATATGCTTTTAAGACAAGCCTATGTAAGTAATATTGTCCACAAGCAATATTGTAATATCACTACTTGATAACTGTTTCCTTTATTACTTATTTGCTAACACTCTGTTGTTATTAGTAAGGGATGTAGAAACTGATATGCACAGTCTATCATTAGCTAATTCTCAGAGATTGGCCATGCCCACTGGTAACCTATTATTACTTGCTCCTAAACCCACTGTGTCAGGTTTTAAACCCTATTACTGGGGGTCTATGGGGACCTGCATTGTGCAGGAGAGGAATCTGCACAATGCAGTTTATTGTCTACTCTGGGAAGCACCAGAAATCTATTTGCAGTCCCCTTGTCTACTCCTCCTTGTCTCCACCTAAGTTCACAATGCAGCCTCTGCTTTATCATCAATTCTTCTCCTGGGGAGCAGATTTGCTGTTGCCCTTTAACTAACCATTTAGGTGCTGAGATGTTGCTTTGTAATGCTTTCAAAAATGCTTCTGGCATCCAAGGAGTCAATATTTCACCCTATGGAAATTTTGTTTTTAGTTCTGCTATGTTTTATAGTGTTTTTGTCTTCATTTTAGTGTGTTAGCGTGTGTGCATATGTATGTTTTTATATCTTACATATAATACACAAAATTTTGCCCCTCTTCACCTTATGTGAAGTGGGGGTGAGTATTATATGTGAGTAAAATAAACCAAACATATGTTCCCCCCCACCCAGTGCAATCTCCTTCCAGCTTGCCAGCCCTTACCTCCTCCTGAGTAGACTACAATCTCTGCACAGCAGACGGCATGCTTGCATTTGCACCCACTTCCAGCAATGCCCTGTGAGGACCTTTTCATTTAAGCTAATGCTAATACCTTAAAGTCATTGCAGGGCAATACAGTGCATCCAATGTATAGGTCTCTGAGCATGCCGCCCGCTGTGCAGAGATCACAGACGACTCAGTAGGGAGGAAGTGGAAGAAGGGCAGGCAAGCGGTAAGCGGATTGTGCTGGGTGGAGGGAGGGAATCAGCAACAAAAAACTACTTTTTTGGTGAGTAGATGGGGAAAACAAGGGCACTTTTGTTTTCCCCAAAAAGCTTAGGTATAATTTATCCATCTGAGTTCCAGAGGGGTAAACAACACATTGCTCTGCGTATTAAACCTGCATATTATGCAGAGGGGCGTATTATACCGAGATTTTATCATATACATGTTTAGATTTATTCCACCTCAGTTAGACTGCATCCTGGATTTTCCAGTTATCTGAGGAATCAGAACTTGCAGTAAATCAAGACAATTTCATTCACCTTTACAGGTTAACTGTGAATGGAAAAAGTGTGAATGGACAGTGACAAAATCAAGAGAATTATGAAAAGAAGTTTTAAATATGTTTCTTTTATTTTCTAAAGCATTAACACAAAAACAGATTTCAGTTAAGTTTGGGAACTCTGTACAAAAACACATTCTTGGCATTTAACCCCTGGAGGACCAGAGGAATGTGTAATGCATTTCTTTGTAAAGTGTTCACCATCTCGTTAGTTCTCAGGAGTTTAAGAGTAATTTTATTTTTTATTGTTACCAAATTTACTGATTGGAGTCAATTAAAGGGATAGAAATACTTAAAATGTAAAAAAAAATATGTTGTAGGGTTTATCCCCCTGAGTAAAACAAGAGTACTCCCACTGCTGAAAGGTGTTTCATTCAAAAGTTATTAATTTTCAAAGTTGAATTTTTTAGGTGCAATATCACAGTGGCCTGAAATTGTACAGTGGCGCTGTTGCTACACCATCCTATGGAGATTTATGGTCCCCGGGACCAGAGCTGTCCATAGGATCGTGTAGCAACAGCGCCACTGTACAATTTCAGGCCACTGTGATATAGCACCTAAAAAAATTTGTCTTTGAAAATTAATAACTTTTGAATAAAACACCTTTCAGCAGTGGGAGTACCCTTGTTTTACTCAGGGGGATAAACCGTACAACATATTTTTTTTACATTTCAAGTATTACTATCCCTTTAACACCCCCCCTAAAAAAAAACAAAAAAAAAACCCTGTGGTTTTGGTACTTTGTAAAGACCTGAATTAACCCTTTGAGTGTAAGAGGGGAATAGAATGCATTGCTCTTCAATGCATTCCGTACCCCTCTGGCACTCAATGAGTTAAATGTAAACCTCTGAAATGTTGTAAACACAATCAAGTAAATGAAATGTTTGTGTACCTGCCAGTCTTTTTGACCACACACACATTACTCCATATTTCATACAACTTAATTAATTGCTTCCTATTGATTTGTGCAGGAGAAAGCTTTGAACAGTTTTATGACTAAATCACCTCCACCTCGAGACAAGCCAAGCATAGTAGTGGACAATACACAGTCTGACTAGTTGCTTCTACTGCCTAAGAAGAGAGAAACAGATCAGAGGAACTGTAAGTATTGCCACAATCAAGCACTATCTCTTACTTGTTCAAGCTACATTGAATGGACAGTATGTCCTAAAATTAAAAAGGCCTTATATCTGTTAAAATATAATGGGGGATATGCAGTAAGGTGTGATAAATAGGTGATAAAGTAGAGATGACTTCTCCAGTGAGATAATTTCTCCAGTTCCTATGTTATTCTATAGAGCCTGTGCACTAAGATCTCCAGAGCTCCAGACTGCATAGAATAATACAGGAATTCGAAAAGTGATATCACTGGAGAATTTATCTCCAATTTATCATGTCTTTATCACACCTTAGTGCATCTCTCCCTAGATGTATTTCAGTAAGCGGCATGTATAAAATAAAATATTTTTAATACAATATACACAAAAATATGTGGCAAACAAATTTCCGAGTTATATATTTACCAGCACTATTGAATAGTGCATAAGCTGTAGGAAATTAGAACAACTGGCCAATCCACAATTGCTTGAGCCTATCATGATAGTACACAATTACATGAGGCCAGTAGAATATTACAGGAGTCCAACAAAGCAATGCACCATTACATGGAATCTGATCTATTTTTCAGGAAAAACACAGGTTCTGATACTCATTCAGTACATGGTAAAATAGGCATAGAGCCAGTGACCTGGCTGAAAATTAGCACTGATTTGTAGAAATCTCTGACTATGCATTTTACCAATGTTCACGTTTGTATTTTTTTTTTAAGGAAAAAAAAAGGTCTTAAATCTCAGTTATATGCTTTAGGGCTTTTTCAAGTGGACGCCAGAACTGTATCAGCTACTTTAGCAACCCTCTGCTACATGTCTGTCATATTCTATACTCCTCTATACTTCTCCTGCATTCCCCTCAGATTTCATTGCAGGGGGTGAGGCTGACAGCCAGACCTCGTTATTGCTCAGGGGAGGGCTGGCAACTTGTGGCCCAGGCGGCAAATTCAGTCAAGTGACCCATTTCTATATCGTTCAAGCCCACTGTCCCAGCCCACCCCCTTTTGTTAATTTTAAAATTGGCATTAATGTTGTGAAGTAAGGCAAGTGATACATTTAAGTAATGCTACACTAGAGCTTACAAGACAATGGGTTATACTACTAGTGTAGCTCCATTTGGATTGTTCCTCTGTAGTGTCGTTTGTGTAGCTCCATTTCAATTGTAAGCTCTATGTTATCACTAGTGTAGCTCCATGTACAGCAGCAATTGGGAGATTTAGTGAGGAGCAGTGGCCCACCAGCCCAGAGATATGACCAGCCCAGGGGACAATTGCCCCCCTGCCCCCCCGGGCCAGCCCTCCCCTGTTATTGCCAGACAAATATTATTTGCTTGTGCCCATGTGGGTAGGGAATTTATTGTAGGTTTACAATAAGCATTGTATCCTTCAACTTCTCTTGTGTGAAAGATCTGCAACACAGGCCACTTTGCCGACCTTCCTTGCTGCATATTTACTGCATTCATGATTGAATGCAGTAAAGATTTAGCTTGCTGGACTTTGGAGCCTTCATAAGAAGTGATCTTCACCTGTGTAAAAAGTGTCACAGTCTAGTATTTTAATTTTCAGCATTGGTGACATCACCATGTTACTCATGAGTTACCCATGTGAAAGGGACCATAGGATCAAAGAAGTTTATAGCAAGCTTGATTATAAAATATGGACACTTATTCACTCATTGCCTGCATGTCCAAGGAAAGTTCATATTTATAATAGACTGTAGAATATATTTATACTAGTTTTAAAGCCTGTTTACACGGCCAACACTGGCGGCACTGCAGTCATGCGCAGTACAACAATCTCTAAAACCCATTGTTTAATTATGTTTAGCCTGATGTAGAAGTATTCTTAAGCATTAACAGGTTTATAACTTAGTAAATGTTGTTAAGAAAAGAGAAGAAATTAGGTTAACAGATGGCTCACATTTGTCTACTAGGACATCTGTATTAACCTTTTGAGTGCCAAAAGGGTGTCCAGTGCATTGTGGTGCATTGAATTTGACAACAACCTGGCACTCCAACTGTTGATGATCACATATGTCCAAGAACCCATCTATCCAAAACTAAGATTAACTAGTTCGTACATTAAAGATTTTTTGCAGCCATTGATATACCACATTTTTATTTAATCCATTGACTTGACTGAATGGGATGAAAGTCATTGAAACTGGAAATAATAGATTAGTAAGTATAAAACTGATTAGTACGTATAGATTGAAATCATTACACCAAGGCGTAAAATGTGAAGTCCTTTGCTACTAGCCAGACCTGAAAAGTTACTCGCCACTGCAAGCCCTAACATACCCACCAGGGCTGAATTTCTACTCGCCAGGGCTGAATTTTCACTCGCCATTGGCTAGTGGCGAGTGGAAATTTTGAGTCCTGATTACACCGTCATGTAGGTTAAGCAGCATAGTGAAACTACACTACAGTCATTCACAGAGCAATGTATTGAGACTGATGTTGAAAGTAGAACTAGATCAATTTGGAGCGAAACCAGCAGCATCATAGTGGTTAAATGGATAGTATTATGTACAATAAATTAGATCTCCGGGTCTTCTGTATTGTAAGATTAACTTACTTTTATGTAGTTCAAAAGATATTAACTGTAGAAAGATCCCCCTCCTACCCCTTCTGGCCAAGTCACGCTTCCTCTAACTGTGGTCCGGATGGAGAGTGGCTTGGGACAATCTTCAATAAGCAAAGGAAAATCGTGCCCTCTTTCATCAAGGGGGACAGGGTTTTCCTTATACATACTGACTTAAGTATGTCCCTCACTGAATCCATCCCGTCCTGGGACCAGATTGCATCTCTAAGGCGAGGTGGCCAGAAGAGGCAGGAGGGGGATCTTTCTACATTTAATATCTTTTGAACTACAAAAAAGCACATTATTAAACATAGCGCAATGTGTTAGGTTTACACTAGAGAAGACTTGGAGATCTACTTTATTGTACACATTACTATCCCTTTAACGCGGGACTACCACCTCCACTAAAGTTGCCCTGCCATACATATGGAGGTGGCGACTAGCTTACTAATCATTATTTTACCTTAAAAAAATGCCTATGAATAAAGTTATGCTTACGTTTCCGAGACTGATGACCAGGTTACTGTAACCTGTGCGCCTGTGCCGTCAGTCTCTTCCGGAGCTGTCTGGGCCAGTGCTGTGCCTGTGAAGAGGACTGATTGTGCAAGCACGCATTCAAGATGTCCGCGGTGATGCATGGCTTCCGGTCTCGGAAGCTTAAGCATAACTTTATTCGTGGGCACTTTTTAAAGGTAAAATAATGATTAGTAAACTAGTCGTCACCTGCATAAGTATTGCAGGGCTACTTTAGTGGAGGTGGTAGTTCCGCTTTAAATAAACATTATACCCCTTGAATGCTAGCGAGGTCTCCAACACTTTGCATAGCCATACATTGGAGGCCTTTCTAACATTAAAGGGGTTAAAAACCCTATTTAAATTAAAAGGAATTTGGGGACTTGTTTGTTCCCCTTATGGGGCAGTTGGTTTGCGCCAGAACTGATCCAGTTAGTCTAAATACATTATCCTCACGGACTCTGATGTACAAAGCAGTTCTGGAGCAATTATGTGTCAAGCCAACAGCACCACAGGGAACAAATAACATTCCCATTGAATTAAATTGCATTTCTAACCCATTGAACGCTACAGAGGTCTGCAATGTATTGCTTCTAGATGTATTAGAAACCTGTCTAGCATTTAAGGGGTTAAAACTGCCATTTAAATCACTAGGGCTGTGTGACATTTTATTTGTCCTTTCTGGTATTTTTACTTTACTCCAATATCTATCCAGGTCTCTTAGTACATTAGCCTCAGTATTTCTTCACATTGACTTTCATTGGAAGAAGATATAGGATATTGTTGACTGTCTTATGTCACTGTCTCTGTTGCATTATGTGATAACGCATTAAGTACTACAATGTAAAAAGTACTGGATTTAAAGGGGAATCATACCATAAGGCTAAGTAGTTCTTTATTTGTTTAAAGTGAAACTACCACCCCTTAGCAACATGTTCCCAAATAATTACTTGTCTGGCAACTAGCTGTTCAGTAGTGCTAGTCACCAGAATTATTACCACGTTCATGAGGTTTGTAGACTGCTCCGGGAATGACAAGCAAGAAACCACGCAGACATCTTTCCATAATGACGTCTGTGCGCCTGCGCTGTCAGTCCCTTTTCTAACCGAACGGCTCCTAGCAATGCCTTTTAGAGCAGACTGCCACTGACAGCGCAGGAGCGCAGACGTCACTATGGAAAGATGTCTTCTCAGTTTCCTGCCTGTCAGTCCCGGAGCAGTCTATAAATCTCATGAACGCAGTAATAATTCTGGCGACTAGTGCTACTGAGCAGCTAGTCGCCAGATGGGTTATTATTTGGGGACATGTTAAGGGGTGGTAGTTCCGCTAGGACTTATGCTGGAGTCCTTTATGCAGCTGTCAGCATTTACTGATGTCCATTGAAGGCCGACATTCATGAAAAGGTGAATGGCTACACATTATTTGCATGTGTTTTTGCCATTGACCCATTTATCAATGGCCCTGGGTCATTTTGTACTCAGTCATTTATCAATGGATAAGTACAGGGGTAGAATATATCATTAAAATACTACATTTGTATACATAAGATTTTTGCTGGCATCTCATGAGGCAGACATGTGCACACATATGCAGTAACACTGATGTACTTACAAGAACTGGAGCAATTCTGGGGCAAACCAGCTGCACCATAGGAGGATATAAAAAGGCCCCAAATTTCCATTGATTTGACCATTTAACCCTATGAGTACCAGATAGGTATTCAACGTTGAACAAAAACAAGGGTACTCCAACTGATGAGATATGTACTATTCAAAAGTTATTTTGCAGCTCCAGCTTGCATTTTTATGGATGCAATACCTTAATGGCCTGAAATGTTAGTCGAGCTGTTACTACAGAATCATATGGAGGTGTATGGTCAACTGAACATATCTGTCCATAGACAGCTGTAGCAACAGCACCACCACACATTTTAGGCCATGGAAGTGCTGCATCTTAAAAATGTTTTTATTTTACTCAATGCAATAAACCCTGCAAAATATATTTTTTTCAATACTAAGCATTACTATCCCATTCGTTTGTTTAACAAAATGGCTTACATAGGTAGGTGTCCTTCTTACGTAAGTTAGGTAAATCTATATGCATTATTTGCAAGGGAAATCTGTAATAGTTTATTTCTGATCACTTTCATTGCACAATGTGATCCTCTTACATGGCTCTGAAGGACCATGGGTGGGGATTTCCTGTGTGGGATTATGTATTAAGAACATTGCTGCCTGTTTTGTGTCGTGAGGAGTTATAAACTAAATTCAGACTTCCCAAAACATGTATAAAGCAGTATAGATAGCAGTGCATCCTGTAAGTTGCTACAGCCAGGTTCTGTCTGATCTCCAGGGATTAAGAAACTGAGCTAATTATGGCTTTTGGGCTTTCACTTGAGAAAAATGTGCTTTAACATATATTATAGAGAATCTTCTAATACAATTCCATGTAAAACTAGGAGCTGGAATAAATTCTTTAACCCTGTTCCTAATGCCAATTTAGTGAACCAATTGCAACAAAAATTCTTTCCTCAATTAATATTGCACCAAGGAGAGGGCAGTGGGGCAGTCTATGGGAGATCTGGGGCATTGCTTTTCACTAATCTGTGTATAAAAATGGAGCAGGGGAAATGGTGCAGCTTTACCCAATTTCCTTGTGCGTACTATGGCATTGTGTATGCTATGGGACAGGTGTAAGGAACTTGGTGACATTAATCCTTTGAGAGCCAGAGAGGAATGCAATGCATTGGACACCTTAATGATACTCTGTTAAGTATGATTTTACATTGTAGTGCATACCCTGAAGTGCGGTCACTGGCACTTAAAGGGGATCTATCACCCCTGTATGTGTGGCTTAAATGATAGCTTATACAGCGAATATGAACATTTCTTTATTATTTTCAGTTTTTAATACTCTGTGTGAAAATTAATGTTTAAAGAGTGTCTCGCACCCTACTTCCAGATAGACTGCGGGTACAGCTCTCTACCCACAGTCTATCACTCTGCCTCTGCTCCTGTCCCTCTAGTCAGCCTCCTCCGATGATGGAGGCTTCTGTCTGTAAGCTGGAGCACTCTCATTGGTTAGATATCGATCTCTGCTCATATTCACTGTATAAGCTATCATTTTAGCCACACTTGTACAGGGGTGATATATCCCCTTTAAAGGTAATGCCAGTGGAGTTGCATTGGCAGATTTGTACATTTACCCAGATGAGTCTGATGTACCAAGAACTGGAGCAGTTCTAGGGCAAACCAACTAATTATCCCCCTGATTATCTGAAACTAAAAGTAGACATCCTACGCCTTATGTACAAAATAAATGTATAGTCATTCTGGGGCAAACAACTGCACCATAACAGGCAAGTAAAAATTCCAATTATTTAAAATGGTGCTTTTGAATCCTTGAATGCTAGAGGGGTCTTCAATGCAAGGGGTTAAACCATTTATTTAAATCACTGTGGATTTTAATGTTCCCTACAGTGCAATTAGTTTGCCCCAAAATTACCAAATTTCTATTACTGTATTGTATTGTATTCTATATTTTTATTTATATAGCGCCAACCGGTGTACTTGGCACTCTACAGATTACATTTAATATAGCAGGGGTACAATAAGTGCGGTGATTAAGTGCTTATAGAGGCAGTCATAAGGGGAACAACAGGTGAGTATACATTAGGATAAGAGGTCCCTGCCCCATAGAGCTTACAATCTAAGTATATGATGGGTGACATACAGATACAAGCTGGTAGAGGAGGAAGTGCAGTGTTTGGCTTATGATAATAATGATAATGTTTCCTATAAGGCCTATGATTTTTGCTTTCACTTTAAGATAATGAGGAATGTACAAATAGACCTTTGGGGTTAATCATCTGAGTGCTGAGGAGGCATAATTTCAGTTTTGGAGTTGTCAGTGACATATATAGTTTGTCAGCTGGCTCTGTATGTAAGAGTGAGTGTTCAGTTTTGAGATTGGTGTGAATATATATAATACATTTACCTCTCCACTCCATTAGGTGATTTATACAGATGGGATGAGATGTGCAATACTGTTGTGCATTAGAATCCAGCTGTTAATGTTATGTTCTTAATGAACTTTTATTTTTGTTCTTTTCCTAGTGAATTTTATGCACACACTTACCTGTTCACTTTGGATTTTTTCTTACAGATATTTATAGGTGTACGGTGTGAATAATATCTGTATTCTCTCCATTGATTGCTTCTATGTTTTGTATTTTGACACAGACCAACTTGTAGTTTTAATAAATGGATTGTTTACTCATCTTTGTCTCCACCTCTTGCTAATTTATATACCTTATCCTAAGTTCTAGGTCTTTTATGTTATTTTGTGTATTTTTTGGGGGATCCAGAGAGTGGAGGATCAATCCTAAGCTGAGCTGCTGGGAGCAGGTATTATTGTATATATTAATATCTGGAAATGTATCCATTTTCATTTACCCACAATACCTGTTTCGCATTTAACCTTCTAGTTATATATTGGTTTTATCAGCAAAATTAAGCTTTTGCATGGTGGCCTACATGTAGTTAATATCCTAACATGCAACAAGTTATGATGTGATAAATACAAAAAAGGAAATAATTACTTATTTTGCAAAAATTGCACGCTAATATATCAAACAATTTTACTGGCCTTGAAAGATTAAATTATTCGAAAAAGCTCTGACTCCAAGTACAAAAAATACAAAATATATATATTTTTACCAAGATGAATAACCTGCACAGACTCCTAATTACCACAAACGCAAAAAGATTTTTTCAACTTTACAAACTAAAATGCACATTCCATTGGTTACATGGTAATACTGCCCTGAAACAGCTGAATAACTATATAAAATCATATATTTATATAAAGTAGATATCCTAATGCATCAAATGAGAGGCCATTTGCCTTTCTACCACAGTCTGGTGTGCAAAAATGTTTCTGGAAGGTGGCACTAAAGGAAAAAAATACTTGTTTTACATTTCCACCGTTTCAAATGCAATGAAAACTATAGAATTCACTACTGTATTCATTAGGAACTGCTCTTATGATTAAAATGGCACCCCATTGATTATGAGTTGAAATACTGTAAGGGCTGACAGAAGCACTAAACTACACCAATTGCAATCTCCAATTTTTTATCATTTTTTTCAGACATTACTTGCGTGTACTAAAATGGTTGTGTAAACTAGAGAAAGGAAGAAAAACGTGAACAAAGAACACTGGGAAAGAAGATAACCCAATGCATCAAATGAGGGGTCACTTGCTTTTCTGCCCTGGTGTGCACACATTTTTCCAGATGGTGATTTTAAAGGAAAAATTTCAGGACCCATTTCCTAGGGTCCGTGCCCATTAACCGGTTACTACCAGGGGTAGCCAGATCCTCTTTTTTATGCTGCTTTTTTACATTTTTCTCACCGCTGGTCCATTCGATTTGCCCCTCACATACACCAGTAGCTGAACACTGAATACGTGAAAGCGGATATTTTATAAATCTACAATAAATGAATAGATAAGTGAACCAAAATACCAATACAATCAAATATAAATGATACTGCAGTAAAGAAGGAGAAGAAGTGATAAAAGTGTGTGTATCCCAGGAGAGTTCATACACACCTACTGTCCACTAAGGAAATAGTCCTAGAACACTTCTATATATATTGTGCCAAAAGCTTCTTACATAAAAAAGAGCTAGGACATAGAAATGCCTGGCAGTTGATGATGAGATGATAAAGAATTTGATGATGGATGAAAGAAGATGAAATCAGATATCAAATCGGATCTCTTAAGAATGTCTGAATCTCATGTCCAGGGCCTATGGCACAGATATCTGTGTTCCTGTCATATTCCTGGGGACCACCCGGTAATGGAAAAGATAGAGAGAAAAAGAGAAGACAACCTGTACATACTAAAAAAATTGGAGATATAACATTTTAACACATAGTTGCCTAACGAGCCCCTAATTTCATGTGTATTTCATATATATTATTATTAACCTGTTGGGTTATCCAGTATTTGTCTTCGTCTATTATTGATACTTATAGTGGATATCCTCTTTTTAAGAATACATTTATTTTATTTTCTGATTATACAAGCCACACAATGATCTTATGTTTCTTTCCTCTAGCATAACTGATTAAGGTGCTGCGTAACTCGGAAACACTTTGATTTTTATTGTTTATTTGACTTTAATTTTGATAAAACATTTAGACTCTTTTTTATGGTGTATTTCCCATTCGTCTCTCACATAGATAGGTCTTAGATTTTTGCATGGCCCTAGGAAGGAAGAATAGACAGGAGGACCAGAAAGGAGACCTGTATCATCTAGGTCAGAGCAGCTGGAATAAGAATCTTCAGGGAAGGGGATCGATACAAGAGAGCAACTGGAGCTAGGTCTAAAAGAGAAAGGGAACTACAGATGTCACTGGTACACTACCTATCAAGGTATCTATGCAAGAACTGGCCTGGTAAGCACAACTGACATCCTACATATTGAAAGGATTTCTTGTGAGAAAATACCCTGTAAGCATACTACTGGGGAGAGGGCATATATATAGTTCATACACTACCCTTTTCCCCACAGTTCCTGTATTTTGGCCGTAGAGAGATCTTTGGATCTATATGAGTGAAACCTTCACAGAATAACCTCCTGTTCCTTGACCCAGTCATCAGTTCACCCACATTCCCAATGATCTGCCTCCAATGTCTGTCAAATCCTCCTAGTCTTTTCTACAGGTTTTTATATATTTAATAGCTCTATAGTACCACTTTTTATTTTATCTTCTTTATCACATTTGGATTTTTGTCCCTAAATCTATTTGTTATATTATTATAATTTTTGTTCTCACTGTATTATTATTACTGCACATAGATATCCTGAGGTGCTATATTATTTTTGTTTTTAGCTTTCGAATCTTAGCTGCCAGCCTGACCTTTTATTTTATCTTTTATCTTGGATTCTGATATTGAGTTCTCTCCTGCATGATGTCTGTGATATGGTCCAGCCTTCCAATTGCTGAGCACTGTGCTTTTCCAGTCTCCAGCCTGGTCATCTTCTTTACAAGCCTCTTTCTTCAGTAATCCAAACATAAAAACAAAAAAACGAGAAAGCTCCTTATAGTGTAACAAAATCACTTTAACACTATACAAAAATAATCAAATATTGCACTCACATTCTACGATCTTCAGAAGGCTGATATCAGCTGATCTGACATACATGCTTGTGGAGAGATAGCCTCCGTCTCCACTCGGAAGGATGACAATATGCTGGGCTTCAGCGCCACATGGACACACAAACAGACGAACGGCTGTCTCCAAATATATAACATTTATTAGGTATTGGATAAGAACAATAAAATACTGGCTTTAAACGCTAACGCGTTTTGCAGCAATACTGCTGCTTTCTCAAAGCAACACAAAGCCTCACAAGAAAAGACAGCCGTCACACAATAAACATTTAAATAAAATCACCCCGGTTGTGAATGGTTGCATTCAAACTGGGAATAGCCAATGAACTACTGGTTTCACCGCTAGATATATCATAGCGATACAAATCAAATAAACAAAATCTCTGGATTGCAATCAAACTCCACCTGAGAGTTTGTGTGTCTGTGTGGTGTTGAAGCCCAGCAGATTGTCATCCCTCCGAGTGGAGAAGGGGATGTCAGATCAGCTGATATCAGCCTTCTGACCATCGTAGAATGTGAGTGCAATATTTGATTACTTTTCTACAGTGTTAAAGTGATTTTATTACACTATAGGGCGCGTTCTCATTTTTATGTATGGATTTCTGAGCCACTCTGGGGGAGTGTGGTAGTAGAGAGCAGCCCGTCCATCCAGTGGATTTCCATTTCTGAAACTGTGTCTGGGGGCAGTCATCATCCTCAGCTGTCTCTTCGCTCTTCGCTCTGTCTAGCCATCAGTTTTGCTACACTCTTGCTTCAGTGTTCTCCCTGCAAGTTGTCCTAAAGCATATTTGAATTTGGCACTTTATCTGTAAACACCCATTCATAGAATTTCAGGCCGCATGCTCAGTTCTTATCCATCAGAGAATTCAGAGGACACTGTTGGTACTGTAACAAGCTGGTTCCATGGTAAAGGAACCCTAAGACAGCTTCATAACTGTATAAAACCATATATTTCTAATAGAAATCCGACAGCAGACGGGGTAAATTACAAACCCTTGGCACTCAGAGAGTTAAAGCTGTATCAACCTGCTTAATTTCTTGTTGTGTTCCTTTAATAGGTAATAACTTTTCTGATTCTTCTTTGATCAAAGTTTCTGGGATTGAAAGGATTAATATACCCAAGAGAAGAATTGATTGTATTAATATTTTAAGCAATAGAGAAGCTTTTTGGATTCATAATCATCATTCTAGATCACTATATGGTTTGAATACTGATTGGTATTTTGATTATCTATTTTGATTATCTAGTTTGATTGCTGTCCTTTTAGTCATTGTGCTTGATTTTAACTTTCAAAACATGGTATCTACGATTCTGTTATAGTATCAATCAAGGACATATTTCCTATTTTCTAACATGCTTTTGATTAAATGGGTGTAAGCGAGAAATGCGTGAGGCAGTTATCCCATTGATAACATGGTATCCAACTGTTTGTTTTTTATTAATGCTTTTCAAAGATGAAATAAATAACAACTACAATATTGAGCACAATGCAGCCCTGGTTTTAGTGGCAGGTCTGATGCCAGGGAAGCAGATCTGTAGATGGTCTACTATCAGAGTGATATTTCCCCTTTCAGTCTATGGGAATTTGGTGAACTGCAATTTGTCCCCTATTGTAAAGTTATTTTTCCCCAGAACTGACCTTTAGATGCCTGAATACAGCACTATAAACCAGCGTTGTTAAGCATTACACAAAATCAGCAGAGTTTTATATGAGATCAGGCAGGCAATATACAATTGCATGATAGCAGATTATTACACTGTAACAGCAAATCAATGTTCCATTACATAATATCATCAAGGCAATTCACATTATATGAGATCAGCAGAGTTTTACCAGAGACCACACTGTACCATTACATGATGAGAGAGCAGCAGGGCAATACAACTTACATTACTGTAATAATTCTACTCTGCTGGTTGACTGTTGAATAAACATGAGCACTTTTTGATCAGGTTTCATTCATATATATATATAAACTACTATCCAACTGAGTGAAGTTTTGGTTAAATCTGAGGGAAATAATTTAATTTATTATAACACCAAGGCTATTGCACACACACAAACACACACATACACATGTAAAATATTTATTTGTTTAATTGTAATGATGTTTAATAAAAGGTATATTTTAAACTTTAATCACATTGTGATCTGGTTAAAGCGATTGTATTTTTTTTCTCTTGCATTCTGAAATTCTAATACATCCTATGTAGCTCCGGACCTTATTGGTCTCCACCTGTTATTATTAATAGATGTGGGGAGATGCTACTCCAGGTTTGATAATTCTGTGGAAAACCATCTGCACCATAATTCCTTTAACTTTCTCCATCGTTTACATTTACCTTGGAATCCAGTATCCAGGCAGAAGCACTTGACATTAGGATTAGGTCCACTCCCATCTCTTTATGCATATTTTTATTGATATTCCTAATATTTTTTTAATTTACATTATTTACAAATATGATTATGTGTCTTCTGGATATCTTTTGCATTGGGCAGGTGTATAATCACATTGCAGTGGTAGATAGATGTGAACTTCACAGCCAGCATGTATGCAAAATTTACATGTATATACAAATTGTCCCCATTCATGTCAGGGTTCCCATTTATCTTTCTGTGTACCAATCCACAAGTACCATAAGTAGCCTTTCTTATTCAGTTATTAGCACATGATCATTTTTGAGTGCAGAAATGTGAAATCAACCTCTCTGTTGATGTGAAGACTGGAAGAATCCCACTGGCTTTAGATGTAAAATTCCTACACTGGCTCGGGAAGGATGTACAAAAAGGTTGTATCTGTCCCTTTCCTATTTACATAGTAACATAGTAACATAGTAAATTAGACACAAGCCCATCAAGTTCAACCTTTGCCTCATACCCCAGTGACTGAGAATTGTATAGCTTTCCTGCTACCAAATAAGTTTGTCTTTATCAGACCTTCCTGATCTGCCTACTAAAAAACAGTATAACTCTGTATGTTCCCTTTTGAAAGAAATGTATCTAGTCTTCTCTTAAATGTATCCATTGTATCTGCCATAACCACCTCCTTGGGCAAGGAATTCCACAATTTAACAGACCTTACTGTAAAAAACCCCTTCCTCTGTTGAAGTCTAAACCTCCTTTCCTCTGATCTCAAGGGGTGTCCCCTGGTCACCTGATCAGGCCTTGGAATAAATAGCTCACCACAGAGATCCTTGTATTGGCCTCTCATATACTTGTACAATGTGATACGGTCTCCTCTTTTCGTCTTTTCTCTAGAGTAAATAAACCAGGTTTGTCTAGTCGTTCCTCATACGTCAAGTCCTCCATTCCCTTAATTAATTTTGTTGCTCTTCTCTATACTCTTTCTAGTTCTAGTATATCCTTTTTCAGAACTGGTGACCAAAACTGCACTGCATGCTCAAGGTGAGGTCTTACCAGAGATTTGTACAATGACAAAATAATGTTATCCACTCTTGCTTCAATACCTCTTTTTATGCAAGACAGGATTTTGTTTGCCTTTGCTACTGCTGTTTGACACTGGTCTCTGTTTCCAAGTTTGTCATTGACAAGGATACCCAGGTCTTTCTCTAGAAATGAGTCCCCTAGAATGATTCCATTAGGTTTATAAGTAGCATTGGGATTATTTCCTCCCAAATGCACGACTTTGCACTTTCCCACATTAAACGTCATATTCCATTTGTTTGCCCAATCTGCCCTTTTATGTAAATACCTCTGTAGAGAGCAAATATCCTGTTTGATTTCTACCCACAAGAACTCCACAATTTGGCCAGTTTCTCACTAATATCTCCTTTCAAAACTGGATTTAGCTCTGGTTTCAAATATAAGCACACACCTCCCCCTTTTCTATTAATCCTGTCTCTCCTAAACAGGGAATAGCCTTTTACAGCCCAGTCTTGTGCATTATTCCACCATGTTTCTGTTATACCAGTTATGTCCAATTGCTCATTAACTGCCAGCAATTCTAGTTCTCCTATTTTATCTACCATACATCTTGCATTTCAGTAGATAGTCTGTGCTGTTCGCTCACAGAATTTCTACTTACTGTGCACATGGCTGCTGCCAGCCATCGACTTAATCCAGTGCTATAGAGGCGTTTAACACACTGTAAAGCGATATATAAGAACCTCTCCAGCACTCAGGGTATTAACTTGGTTTTTGTACCTTCGCTGCTGTTGCTGCTCCTCTCCATGGCACTCAGACTCCCGTTCCAGTCCTCCCCCGGACCTTATCCCGTAACTAGTAAATCATTCTCGACTCGACTTTTTTTTTCCTCCTGTTTTGATTTTTTTTTTTTTTTGTCACAACTTATGAACTCATCATTGGGGTACATTGAGAACCCTTTGAAAGCCAGAGGGATACCCAGTGTCCAAAGTGTTAGATACTCCTCTGGCACTCAAAGGGTTAAAATCCAAGACATTCAAAGTAAGTGAAAGAAGATTAGTTTTAAGAAACCAACAACTAAAATGGGGAAAAATAAAATTCTGCATATTCCCATTGATTTTAATGGACCTTTTAACCCACTTGTATCCAGGGAAGTCAAAATCCCCATTTAAATCAATTGGATTTTTAATTCCCCCCTGTTCAGAAGATTTGTTTCCTCAAAACTAATCTTCTTTAACTTGATGAGAAAGGCTCAGGGACACATTTTCACTTACTTTGAACATCTTGGATTGTAGCCCTTTGAGTGCCAGAGGGTTCTTATTGTTCTTCACTGATGAGAACATGACTCAATCAGACACACAAACACACATACACACAGACGTACATACATAAGTTTATATAATGGAATACCAACTAATGGGCCATTTTTTTTTTTTAAATGCCCCGGGCCAGTATCTGACCACAATCCGCCCCTGCCTGGAACGATTGCTCCAAGTGTTCAAACATGTGGCAAGATGTGCACTGCTTGATATTGTCTAACCTGCTATCACTCATGCTTGGTTTTACAATTCAAATAGATTTATATTCTCCCCTAATGCTCACTCTAAGGTAAGTAACCAACTTTAATTGTTAATGCAGTAAATCCTTTGAAATGATAGTCACCTCAGAGCTCTGCTGATTTCCAACTCCTGCTTCTAGTCTAAGGCCAGATTCGTTATAACTTTTCACTTGAATGCAGTCTCAAAGAGCCAGCTCCAAAGAGCTTAGGGACAGTATCTATAGTAACACTGCACCCAGGTGACTTCCCTTAGAAATCACCCCTAATCACACAGGCCAGAGAAAAACCCAGTAAACAGTTTTTTTTAACTTTTGCAATACCCACACAAATGATTTTTTTTAAACCTTAATAAAACCCCAATAAAACTCCAAACACACTCTCATGTACTTAATGAGTTTCCTTCTAACTATTCACTTGAATGTATTTGTCCAGTTCAAAATTATTACTCTCCAGATATAGAGTGCTATGGATTGTTCTAGCATTTGGTAATTAAGCATAAGACCCTGTCAAGGACAACTAGCCTTGAATAATGATTGTTGGCTGGAGTTAGTAATAAGGACAGCTAAGGTAAAAAAAAGAACATTGAGAGCCAATATTGCAAAGTGTCCAAATTAAATAAAAAGAGGCCTATAGGAGTATGCTATTGAAGTATAAACTAATAACTGAAGATTCTGGAATTATTTTAACCCTATGAATACCAGAGATGTATCCAACCCATTAGGTTGCAATGGGTTATATCCCTTTGAGTGCAGAGGGGTATGCAGCGCATTGCTTTGCAATGCGTTGCGTACCCCTCTGGCACTCAAAGGGATATATCTCTGGCACTCAGAGTGTTAAAAATGTATCCCCTTCAATGCTGGAGACTTTTACAGTGCACCAGGAAGCAATGCACTCAAGACATCTCTAGCATCCAAGGCATTAATAAAGAGAATGCTTCCTTATTGAGAAACCCTTGTGTGTCTTCTTCATCCTACAATTGTCAGACCTTCTACTGTTGGGGACTACAACTCCCATTATCTCTAACAAGATGTTGCCTGGTTGGGGATGATGGAAGTTGTAGTCTGCAACAGTCCAACAGCTGACTATCTCTGACCTATAGAGTTAACTATCTCTGACCTATGGGAACTCACTGGATCTGGTGAACTCACTGGAGCTATTTTCCTAGATTTTGCAAAGGCCTTTGATACAGTAGATCATAGTATTCTGATGAGCAAATTCCAAAGTTCAGGACTGGATAATCATTCTATAAACTTGTACTGATTGTATTTAATAGACAGAATGCAACATGTGTCTATTTCTAACAATATTACCTTTCTGCAAGGCTCTTTTCTTAGCCCTCTCCTATTTTCTCAATTTATAAATGATCTACCCATGGTTTGAAAAGGATCTTCTGCGCACATTTATGCAGGTGACATCATAATTTATGCTAAAAATTGAAATTTATTTCAACTAAACTGTATTACAACATCATTTCTCTGTTGAAAGATGGAGATTACAAACTGCATAATCTCTGCATCCAACTCTGTTACCTATCCATTGTAACAGCGGTTATTCATACCTTGACCCCAGTGGACTCCTACAAATATGTTCCTTACTATTAAAGTATGGGAGAGACAAGCAGAGAGCAGACACACACAGGATTTAATGCAGGACAGAGTTGGGGGTATTAACCCCTTCAGCGCTGGATCACTAGTTAAAATAAATGCAGGTTCATTTATGACCTAACATTTTTTTGTAAACTAATTCTAAACAAGAACAATTTATTTTATTTAAAAACACATATTTGTTAAAATAAATATAGACATTTAAAGAAATAATAAAGGCAATTTTACTTTGGTGACTAAAAGTAATATACTCATACACAAACCTATCCAATAAAAAAGTGCAAACTAGGGTGAAAGATGGACATGTGGATTTTCACCCCAGAGGGACAGTGCCCACGTAAAACTGCCCATTTTGAAGATATAACTGACCATTCATACCTTTCATGCAGTCTCCATAAAAATTTAACCCATTGCGCCCAAATGATCACAAGAGAAAAAATAAAAATGGTGTTTTTTTAACTTTTTTTACCATTTTCTTGAATTTTAGTAAACTAAATGGAGGGTTATCCATACAAGTGTGGTATCAAAAGAAAGCACTAATTATGCATAAATAATGGTATATAATTTATGTGAATGGGAAAAAAAGACTTAGAGGGAAAGCACCGTTGAGCAAAGTCATAGTCAAAAAGGTCAGAATTGTTCCGGACCTTAATTGAAATCCACCTCAGATTTTTCCAGTCCTTAATTTGTTCTTAACTGGTTAACCCTTTATCACAGGAGAACCTATAAAAATTTGGTTTTACTTTTTATCTTTTTCTTTATTTTCAAAAATAACTGGTGGATTATCCATATAAATGTGGTTTAAAAGAAAGCCTTCTTGTGCTTAAAAAATGGTGTATGATTTGTGTGTTTTGACTAAATGAATTAGATGGGGGGGCATGACCGGAAGTCGGACTGGGCGGGCATGTCCCTGCTTTGCTCTGAGTACAGGGAGACAATCTGGATGGATCTAACCATTAAACAGGTCTGGATCTGCTTTTGAGAGGCACTGTAGTACTCTCCTCAATGAACTACACAGTTTGATACCAGTATTGAGTACTGTGCATACAGGATTGTGAAAGGGCGGATGTAGGCCTGGTAGGCTGCTGGCGCAGCCTTGAGGCGTGATGGAGCTTCCTTGAGCTTATTGGGATTGACTGTACTGTACGGAGGTGCCCGATTGTGAAACTTGACAGTATAACTCTGCGATATAATAATGACCAGTCCGGCCTGATAGTACCCCGCCACGTTACCAGCATGTTAAAGAGCTGGAAGTGGGACTGGCTGGCCGTGGACGCAGCCTTGTGGAGTGATGGTGCTTCTTGGGCCCGAATCTATTGCACACTTGTGGGCTGGCCAGCCTGATGAAACCCCGCCAGGTTAACCGCATGAGAGACTACCCTAACAATACCTGGATCCGAGGGGACTGTGGAGTAGAGTGACGGAGGTGGAGCTGTGTGGTAGAATCCTGATCTGGAGTGGGAGACGGGGCCCAATGACACACAGTGACAAGTTCTGTCAGTAGTGGGTGACAATCGCTGTGGTGTGGGCTGTATATGCAGTGTTAGGGGCAGTACATTCCTGGCCCAGTATCTTGGTCTATGCTGCTTTGGTGGGCCCCCCTGATGGTACGCTTTCCCCTACACCCTTTTTAGAGCACCATTCTATTTTTTTGTTTTTGACTCAGTTCCCCTTTCCTCTCCATAGGCATACAACAAGCTGGAGCGCTATACTCAGTAAGACAGGGTGTCTATGGCTGGTTACCCTTGAACGTGGAGTGACCTTTCACTATTCCTCATATATTATGCATGTCACCGTCTTCTGGGGGACTCCAGATAATAGTGCTTACTCTGAGCAGTGGAAGTGAAGACTTACCCCAACATCTGGACTGGTGTTTCTGGCCCTGACCTGGGGGCTACTGTGGGAAATCCACTACCAACCATTTCATCAAAACCTTGTTTGTCCACAGCGTTTATCTACTGTTCTACTTCCCCACTAATTAACATGTCCCTGGTGACTTTGATGGATATGAAATAATCTTCTTCGGATGTCCCGGGTTGTATAGCCTCTCACTGCATGACGACGCCTTTACACAATACTTGCCTCACAGTAGCTTTGTTCCTATCCACTAGAGCTATGGGTAAGAGGTCCAAAACAGGCGATATAAAAAATAGGCTTAGCCAATTTGCCAGGAGGCAAATGGAGGAGGGTGAGGTTTAGGCTATTCTGGAGCAGTCTTCGGCCCCCATTTCAACTTTGCATTCATCTCACCCTGAGGAGACCTCTGAATCACACTTTACAGAAATAATGGCAGCCATTTCCAACTGTCAAACTGTGCTAACAACTAAAATTGATTCTGTGCAAATGGAATTGAATTTGCTACGAGCTGATCAACAAAATATGAGAGAAAAGATACTAGACACCCAAAGAAGGGTCTCTGAAGTGGAGGACTCTCTCCCTTCTATAGTTGAATCACTTGAAACACTGAAACAACAGGTCAAGATATTACAGAGAAAAGCTGATGATCTGGAAAACAGATCTCGTCGATGCAATATTCGGATCATTGGTCTACTGGAAAACTGTGAGGAACGCAACCCGGAAAAATTTCTGGAGTGCTGGGTGAGGGAGAAGTTAGGTACAGAGGATCTTTTGGGCTCATTTGTGTTGGAGAGGGCTCATAGGGTCGCCTCTGTACGCCCACCACCAGGGGCCAATCTGAGACCCATGATTGCCAAACTCCTCAATTACAGGGACAGAGATGCTATACTAAGAATGGCTCATCTTAATGGTCCTATTATGCAAGGAAATGCCTGCATTTCCATCTACCCAGATTTCAAAATGGAAGTACAACGCCAAAGATTGAAATTCCAGGAGGTAAAACGCAAACTGTGTGAGAAGGATATCCAGTACGCCATGCTGTATCCAGCTAAACTACGTGTGGTGCATAATGGAAATACGTACTTCTTCACGTCTGAGGTTGAAGCCATGAACTGGGTCGAGGCTTTGTAGTAGGGAGCTATTTTTAGGCATGGTGACTCTGATTCTAAAATGTTAATTTACACACAGTGTTGATCTTTGGACTCTCAGGCTCTAGATCTCATGGGTATTGTTATGAATGTGGGAGCCTGGAATGTACATATGAGTGAACAATTCCTGTCCTGAGGTTGACCTATTCGCCCAGCTACCACCTACTACTCCAGTAGTTATTAATCATGAACATCTTGCTGGGGAGGAATGGGGTATGATAGACACGACTATGACAACATGGGATTTTCTGATGGTGTGATGAGTTTTGATGTATACCTAATCTCATATATGGAACTGTTAAGGTTAGGAGGATCATGACACATGCTCCCTAGATATGCACCTATGCCCTGTGGGAATAATGTTCAGTGTTTTTCTATCATAATACAAAGGGCTATGGCCTATGCTCTGCTGATGGACGAGTATGGTTCCTAGACAAATATACCTACTAATATGCTATGGGGCTGTATGGGAGTATACGAATAGGTGTCGTGAGACCTTTTTGGTGTAGTGATAAGATTTAATGTGTAATTAATTTTATGTTCAAATATATCTCAGGTTTTGACATTGCTAGTATATGATGGGTCGTGCAACATGCTTAATGCTTGCCGGGGTGTTGGGTTATGAGAAAGAACTGTTGTTTCATGTCTGTTAACTGATGTAACACTGCTATACATGTAAATTACATTGCTGTGTCGCCTGATGGTGTCTGGCAGTGTGCCTGTCTTGAGTCATCATGGACACCCATGGGACTTTTAGTATGATGTTTTTCTTGTTGCAACAGTTTAAGATGGGTAGTTAATTATGCGGGAGGTGTCCCGGGTCCGACTTGGGATTTCCCTATGGGTTCATGTTAGGGTTTGGGTCCTCTTTCGGTTGGGGATTAACGGGGACAGGGAGGGGGGGTCTTGGTTATTGTGTTGGGTTGGGTTTTGGGGTAGAGGGAATTTATAGATGGGTGAGGGGTATGCACTCTGTGGGAGACTATTGGTACTCTAATGTCTAAGGCTAATAAATTGGTAACCTTTATTTCATGGAATGTCAGAGGCCTAAATTATAGTATTAAATGTTCCCTAGTCATGACATATGCCAGAAAACATAAACCAGATGTTTGTTGATTCAAGAGGCATATCTGTGTGGTAGTAAAATTTTAGCATTTAAAAAACCATGGGTGGGTCGACATTATCGTGCAACCTTCTCCACCCATGCCAGGGGAGTTTCGATCCTAGTTCGCAAATCATTACATTACAGTATGAACTTATTGACTAGATGTCTGACACATTGGGTAGGTACATTTTCTTGGACTGTTTGATTTATGACATCCCAATTATATTGATGAATATATACATCCCCCTGACTTTCACGCTTGAGGTCCTTCAGGAGGCTCTTGTGGCCATGGGTGATTTCAAGACATTAACTTGGACAGGTTTGGCACTAGGTCGGTTAACCCTATAACTTCCAGACTTAACTTTCTGAGCATGAAAGAGTATTTGGGCCTCGTGGATGCCTGGAGAATTTTGCACGCTGGTACTAGAGAATATTCGTGCCATTCTGCAACTCGTAAATTGTTGTCTAGAATAGATCACTCCCTGGTTTCACAACACTTGTTTCATATGGTTGAGGATTGTTCTTACTTGCCCAGGGTGGCATCAGACCACTCTCTGATGCGTTTGCGTCTCCGTGTGGGTAAGGATCTGTCGACCAACTGCTTTAGACTTCAGCCATATTGGCTTTCTGTTAAACACATTGCTACAGAGCATGGGGCAGCTTTGGAGGAGTACTTCCGTATCAATAATGACTCCATAGGTCAGGGGATGGTGTGGGATGCAGCAAAGGCGGTGGCCAGGGGCTCGCTGGTTGCATTGATTGCCTCACATAGAAAGCAGACAAGTGATAAGATGTATAGACTGGAGAGGGAGGTTGGTGAGACTTAGAGGGTGTATGCAGAAAGGGGTGACAGTATTTCATACAACTCTTTTTTGCTTGCTTCTTCTGCATAATAACACGACATTGATGGAACAAAATATAAATTTCATGATGTTTCAGAAACAAAAACTATTTGAAAATGGAGAAAGAGCAGGAAAGTTGATGGCCCATCTGGTAGGTGGCAGGGATGGCAGGAGTGGCATTACATCTATACGTAATGAGCAGGGGGACCTTGTACGGGATGAGTTGGGGGTTAATGATGTATTTGCTGATTTTTATGCTACTTTGTATACTAAACAGACTAATCTCACTGATTGGCAATTAGAGGGATACCTTGCGGGATTACCTCTTCCTACCTTATCTGAAGATCAGAGGCGAATGTTGGATTTGCCCATTATGTTGGGAGAGGTGGTGGCAGCTATTGATTCCCTCCCGTCGTGTAAATCCCCTGGTGGGGACGGCTTACCTGCTGAATGGTATAAGAAGTACTCTGGCATGCTTGCTCCACAATTACTCAATACTATGTATGATGCTCTAGAGGAGGGAATGTTGCCACAGTCCCTTAATGAAGCAGCAATTGTTGTACTTCCCAAGCTGAGTAAGGACCTGACCAATTGAGGTTCGTATAGACCTATTTCTTTGCTTACGGTAGATTCTAAGATACTTGCCAAGGTGTTGGAAACTAGACTCAGCGCAGTAATTCAGACTCTCATTCACTCAGATTGAGCGGGTTTTATGCCAGGAAAATCTACGTTTCATAACCTTCGAAGACTCTTCTCTCATCTCCATACAAATCATACCAACACTGGTGACAGGGTTCTAGTCTCATTAGACACATCTAAGGCGTTTGACTCTGTGGAGTGGAGCTACCTATGGTGTATACTTCGTGAGTTTGGATTTGGGCTTACTTTCCTAAGGTGGGTGCAGATTCTGTATAAAAATCCAAGTGCTAGGATCCTGACTGGATCTGTCAGGTCTAGGCCCTTCGGGTTGGGGAGGGGCACGAGACAGGGTTGCCCATTGTCACCCGATTTGTTTGCTCTGGCTATTTAGCCCTTGGCTGCAAAAATTCGAAGTGATTCCTGTGAAGAGGGGTTTCAGGTGGGTGACAGGGAAGAAAAACTGGCGTTATATGCCGACTACATCTTGTTGTTCCTGGGACGATCCATCAAATCTCTGCCCCATGTTTTGGAATTGGTGAACTCTTTCGGTGCTTATTCGGAACTAAAAATCAATTGGGAAAAGTCTTCCATCCTTCCTGTGGATCCAGTTGGGGAGGGGGGTACCTTGTTGTATGCTCCATTGAGTTGTGATAACTCTGTGAAATATTTAGGTCTCACGGAGGCTGTTTCCTCAGAATGCTTCTTGCGGAACAACTTGGAACCTTTGATAAAACAGTTTAAGTATAAAACTATGACTTGGCTAGCACTCCCGTTGAATGTTATTCGCCATTCCATCTTAATTAAAATGGTGTTCCTTCCAAAGTTTCTTTACGTTTTTCAGGGATCGCCGGTGCCTATCCCTAGGCGATACTTTGATATCATTGATCAGATAATTAGTGTTTTCGTATGGTCACGGGGACCCTCAAGAATCAAACTATTGTATCTTAAATGCCCAGTGAGTGAGTTAGGCAATTCTGTCCCGGACTTCCACAAATATTATTTAGTAGCACAGGGTCAATACGTGCTGGCTTATATATTACCTGATACTTTACATATGTTTCATAAAATTGATGAGCCCTTGCTTAAGATAGGGTATTCTCTTTCGCATGTCCCCCTACTTGGTCCGGGTGTGCTTAGCGATCCCCCTGCTACAACTCGACTAACCTGCAATGTATGGTCTACCATACAGTCTGTTGCTGGGCATAGGGGGAGGGACCCTGATATCCCCCTCTGGGGCCAGGGTGGGTTGGCCCACCTTCGACATCTTGACTTTGGAAGACTCTGGATGCGACATGGCATATATATGCTAGGTCAGTTATATCAGGGTGATACCTTAAAAACATTAAAACAGTTGTGTGAGGAATATGACGTTCCTCGTATACTTTTTTATTCCTAGTTAAGACTGAGACACGCCCTAGCTGTTTTATGGGGGGATGAACCTCCAAGTGTACAGGAATTCTCATTGGTCACTGCAGCCAGGGGCAGACGGGTACTTAAACCGGTTTTGCTAATTTATATGTGGTTAGATAAACACTCGGACAACGAGCTTTCTGGACTACGGTCCAGATGGGAGATGGATCTGGGCATTATGGAAGATCATGAGTGGGCGGTGGCCTTGGGGAGTCCTGGTGCAGTATCTACTACTGCTAGACACCAACTTATTCAATTACAAATTTTACAAAGATCTTATTACACTCCTGTGCAGCTTTTCAGAATGGGTAGAATGGCTGGGGACCAGTGCAGGAGGTATGGGAGGGAGGCGCCGCTTTCCTGCATCTCCTGTGGGAGTGTCCTGTGGTCCAGGGTTTCTGAAAATCTATACTGCATACTATTTCAGCTGTGGTGCAATGGGCTGTGCCACTTACTCCAAAAATATGTGTCTTTTCCATTCTTCAGGATCTGATGTACCCGGGTACTCATAATTGTTTAATGACAGAACTGTTGGTCATAGCGCAAAAAGTTTTGGCAACTTTGTGGATGTCAAAAAATCTCCTGAACATGCTCAATGGGTTGCTTTGGTGAATAACAATCTGCCCCACTACAAGAGACTATATTTGCATTGGGGCTCCCCAGATAAATTCAATCTAATATGGGGACCATGGACTGCTTATTGTAATTCCCAAACACTCTATTAGTATGAAATATGTGGTTTGCACTGAGCTCTTTTGTTTGTATATCTGGCTGTCTGCATGCGTACCCAATGAGTTACTTATGCCATATGCTAGTGCATATTACGTTTGTCAGATGTTGCGGTGATCACGGTGTTCGTTTCCCGAAGAGTGTAGTAAGGGGTAATTGCAGGGTCAGGGAGGGTTGGAGGGGTTAGGGTGGTTGGTTTTTTGTTCATCTTAAAAAAAAATTAGGACAGATGTATATATGTGCTTTGTACAATAATTATATGTATGTGCTCTGAGTTTATTCTGCAACTGTCTTGTGAATTGTTGATTCCCTTGTAACATGTTAATTCTGTACTATTTAAAAAAAATTATTAAAAAAAATGAATTAGAGGGAAAATACTGTTGAAGAAAGGCCAAAATAGCTCTGGTCCTCTAGTGTGCTTCCTGGTCCTTAAGGGGTTAAAACTGTCTGTATCTTACACTAGCTGATGCTATAAACAGTTTAGATTGAAAGACACTGATACTGCACACAGTACATTATTACAAACAGAGTGAGGAAGAGATGGAATGCGATGTCATCACCACAAAAGGTATTGAATAATAATAATAACAAAATGTACCTCTTAACAACCTGCGTGCGCATGCGTGGCCGGCACTTGAGCACCACTGGACAATTTTTTTTCTTGCAATCTGATTCAGGGCTCCCCGTGCGGTGTGCAGCCACCTGTGGAGCCCTGAATTCCATGATGTGCCAGGACCGTCACTGGTCCTTGAGTGCCGGACAGCCGTGATGGTCTGGGCACGTCATTGGACGTGAAGGGGTTAAGCACCCTGTATTAAGAAAACAACAACACTGAATATTTCAGGGGCAAACCTGTTGCACTTTAGGGAAAATAAAAAAATCCTAAAATTCACATTTATTTAATTGGGGCTTTTAAGTTCGTTGAATACTAGAGAGAGGTCTCCAACAAAGCAATGTAATGCAATGAGAAGCAATGAGTTTGAGACCTATCTAGCATTGAAGGGGTTAAAAGCCTCATTTAAAGCAAAAGGGATTTTTATTCCCCCATATAGTGCAGTTGATTGGTCTCAGAATAATCTCCAGATTTATTTTAAAAGTAAGCATCTACTAACTTTAGTTTAGTGTAACCAGTGTTGGGCAACTTCCACTGATGGGGAGATGTGTTGCAAGTTGTAGTTTGGCAGCAGCTGCAGGGCCTCATGTTGCACATCCCTGATGTAAGGTATAGGCAGCTTTTAATGTAGATAAGAAGCATGCAGTTTTGAGGATATTGCTTAACTAGAACCAGGGGATGTGCAAAAGCATTGCAAATCAATGCAGTTGACACCCGTCTGATGTTTAAAGAGTTAAACATTTTGGGTGCTAGAAAGATCTGCTAAGCATTGCTTTACAGTGTGTTGGAGTTCTTTCTAGCACCCAAAAGGGAAAAAACAGATACGATCATAAAACATCTATATATAACATGATAATATATAATGGTGGTACATAAAAATTATGACCATCTTAACCTTTTGAGTGACAGAAGGGTACATGTTGTGTACCCCTGTGGCACTCAGAGGGTTAAAGGATTAGTAATGTATATTCATTTGGAAGTTATTTCAACTCAAACCTGGTGACCAGACCACAGTCCCCACAGCAGTGAATTTTTTTAATGGGCTGTTATCAATTTCTTAATCCTTTCAGTGTCAGAGTGGTTGCTTTGCAATGTGTTGTGTACTCCACTGGCACTGAAAGGGTTAATCATTTGAGTGGCAGAGAGAGTTATATAAAGCATTGCAATGCATTGACTACCTCTCCGGCACTCAAAGGGTTAACACAATATGTTCTTTCCTATCCCTGTGTAGCCTCAGCAGTTACCTAAATGTATGTGAGAAGAAGCAAAATTCCATTTATAGTAAGATATTTGCATGTTGGTAAGTTTTTGAAATGATAATTGTTCTCTGAGGTATTTGTTATTGGCAGAAATAAAAGAAAATTGTGTGCTACAGTAATACAGTATCCATCACTGCATTATATAAACTGTTACAGCATTTCTGAAAGTTTATTCATACACTGTCTTTTTTTTTCAGGTCTCCAAGCAACATGCCTCTCTCTGTCTATTTCCTCTTCATTATACTTTTTTCATGAGGAGGGGAAAAGACTCCTGAGACAGACGTAAAGAAAAGGCTATAAAATGCATCAGATAGTAGGAGAAGCATTTTAATTTCCTTAAAGCCATAGAGTACTCATGTATATTTGGTTGATCACCGCCAAGCCATGGTGAACTTTTATGGTCTTTCTGACACGACTAGTTCAGAGAGGACACTGTTGACTCGTTAGTCACCATAATTAACTCCAGCAATGCACTAAATACAGCATGGGTGATGATGAATAAGAATAGTAGTCAATCAGATGAAGCAAACGTTAAGTAACATAATGATGAAACCTCATCTTGGTGATTTGCATGTAATTGAACAGCATCTCCTTCCAGCCTCATTTTGCCTCCTTGGCAGGAGACAGTGCTTAGCTTCAGAAGTAATTTCATCACTGTCACTTATTCATTTTTTGCAACAAGTGGTTAAGTCATCATTGAAATCCCCACTCACTTTCAGAGTGATTCCTCACATTGAAACCTCAGATCTTTGGGATAACCAGATGAGAACTATGAAACTGGAATAGGAGCAGATTCACGATGACTGTTCGGAAGAAATGCTACTTATCATCCTCATCAATGAATATAATGTTACTGGAAGTGTGATTGTTTAGAGGAGAGTTCTTATGTTAGAGATGACAACAACAGATCATTGGACAGCAAAATAACTTAAGATCCTATCTTCTTGAAGCAAGATGTAGGCACTTTTCTGTTTACCGTCTTTCTAATGATATGTGTAATATTGTACATTCTGTGTGTATGAGACTGAAAACAATGTCTATTTGATTGGTATTTGATGGTTTCCTCCTCCTATTCAAAGGTAAATATAACATTGTTATAAAGGTGAGTGAGATTTATGAATATGTTCATTTGTTATATGTTTATGGTGGTGATCATGACCATCTGAAGGAGTTTGTCTTCCAGCCCATAAATGGAGCAGGGGGTTACACTCCATAAGATTACTTTTTGTCAAGCAAATCATAATCTTTAAGCTGGCCATAACATGATCTCTTGAAAGAAGAAGCATGAAAATGTCAGCTAGACATTGAGAACCTGCTCTTAATGGATCTATACAGAGTTGTGCAGCATACCAGTCCTAAAATAATTAAACCCAGAGGAATGAAGCAAGTATGCTACTATTAGAAGGATATGGAGATTTTTTTTCTTCGTGGAAGAATTCTGTTGCTGTCTAGTTGACATTTAAAAGTATTATGCCAAGAATGAAGTGTTTTAATCTGAATAATATCTCTTTGTACATTAAAGTTAAGACTAAGGAATAAACATAGCCATGCCAAAACCACTTAATACCAGACTGAGTGCAGGGCAGGAAAACTCAGTGTGCGCTTGTATAAATGACAACTGTGTTATTAACTGGAACATGATTTTGTTCTTGTGTAGACACACTTGAAAGTTACTAAATATTTCTTTATTAAAATATTTGCTTCAAAAGAATGTGTTATCTCACAGCCATATGTCAGTGAAAACCATCATGGTGTCTTGATCATTCCCAAGGTTGACCATTTCCAGATCTTTGATTATGGGTTGTCTTTTTTCCCAAAATGTTCTCTAAATGTTGTCATCTCATGAAATGCTGTATTTCTTCAAGATTTAGACTAACCTTAATGCCAGTCCTTCGATAACCAGAATTAAAAAACAATGGGGCAGTTGTGAAAATAGTAACATGTGGGCCATATTGTTAACATATGAAATCCTTTACTGAAAATGAGGGGCTTAATTGTAAAAACCTTTTAGATGTTCTGGTACAGAGATCATCAGTTGTTCAACCTCTAGCTTTTGGGACTACAAACTTGTAATCCCAAACCAGCTGTTGAAGCGTTTGGGATGATGGGAGTTGTCAACTCCAGCAACAGAAGGTCCAACAATTGACTTCCATTGCTCTAGTCCTTAAATCTAGACCATATGCTTACTGTTTTGCAACTTTAAAGATAAATATGTACTTCAACTTGGGTGGTGGCCCTGCTTCAGTTGCTGGTGCTCTTCCTCCACATTCCTTTCCTCCAATTGGATCCACTGGGGACTGCATGGACTTTATAGCATGCTCAAAAATTGTAACAGTTATGCTGGGAACAAATCCATTCCTTGGGAAACTTATCAGTTGTCTTTCCGTTTAAAGTGTGTGTGTGGGGGGCATTTAAAGGAAAGTGCAAAAATTACTCGTACAAAATGAAACAGTCAAAAAAAGATTAAAATCAAATGCACGTGTGTTAATTTGTTGGGAAAAAATAACATTTGTCTGTTTATAGTGTGTGAGAAAATGCTCATTTCTGAACAGTCACTGACTGTAAAGCCATACCAAAAATGCAAAAACAAACAAAAAAAGGAATAAAAAAAGAATATGTGAAATAAAAAGACAATTGTATTTTTTATAATAATTTCTAGTGTGCTGGAACCTTTATATCTCTGTTTTAACAGAAATTGTTAAGGCTTCACAAATCTAGAACAGAGTTTTCTATCATCTGCTATTTGTCTGCTTCAACCTGGCTGTAGGGATGAGTAAACAATATTCGATTGTTATTCTTATGAAAACAACTATCCGACAAGACCCAAACCATATTTTGTGATACAGCATAATGTTTGCCATTTTAACCAATCATATTGTGAGAAAATCCAGCTAAAGAAAGAGTAGGTTTACATAGCCTTGTTGTCTTTAAAGGGATAGTAATACTTCATTTTAACTTTATTTTATTTTGTAGGCATTAAAAAAACATGAAGAATGATATAAGTCTTATCTCTGAAACCTTTATGGTTTAAGAGATATTCACAAACAAAGTATCCCCCCCTGTTCAACCAGATAAGAAGGGAGATGCCCAGGTAGACTGCAGAGAGGGACAATCTTCAATTAAGATAATGGAAAAAGCTGAAAAACTTTTCAAGGGGGGAAGGGCTTTCATTGTTTTCATACAAAGAAAATTGTCCCCTTCTGTTATCTGTACTGTCATACAACCTGATCCACATCTGAGAAGAGATGGCTTACACTAGGAAAAAGGGGCGGGGAGGGGAACTTTGCTTGTGAATATCTCATAAACCATAAAGGTTTGAGAGATAAGACTTATATCATTCTTCATGTTTTTTTAATGCCTACAAAATAAAATAAAGTTAAAACGAAGTGTTACTATCCCTTTAAACTATGTTCCTAGGCAGTTAGAAATATCCAACAAATCAATCCACAAATTGAATCTCAAATATGTACTTGAAGGTGTTACAGTATTATGAACTAAAGAGGAATTCATGAAGTGGTAATGGCTGAATGCACAAAGAAATCAGTGTAATGGTTGCCTTATCCTATGTGATGCTCATTTATTTCTCAGTGAATGGATGCTGGAAAGATTCTCTAATTCCATATGCCAGCTTGACACTGGCAGTTGACATGGAAGTTTTTGGGGGCAGAACATGCATTAACATACTCCAAATATGTTGTATCTCCAGAATGGCTGCACCTTTTCTTATTTACTACCATATTTCTATGCAAGGCCGAGAAATACAATCAATTATTGTCTGAGTGCCAGAGATGTATCCAATGCAATGTGTTGTGTACCTCTCTGGCACTCAAAGGGTTAAGTGATAGTGGCAAAGAGCAGAGTGTCTGATGCACTACTCTTATCTCTGCTTGTTAATCTAAGAACAGATATACTAAGAAATTGAACAATTCTGTGGTAAATAAGCTTCCTCATTGGATACAACTTAACATGGGGCAAATTAAAATCACATTGATTTAAACTTGGCTTTTAACACCTTGGGGGGAGATTCACTAAGGTGTGATTCCTATGTTATTCTATGGAGCTTATGTACTAAGATTTCTTCAGCTTTGGGTATCTTAGTGAATAGGCAGCAAGATTAGCATAGGAATTGGAGACGTGATGAACTGGAGAAGTCATCTACACTCTATCACCTCTTTATCACCGCTTAGTAAATATCCCCCCTTGAATGCTAGACAAGTCTTCAGTGCATTGCAATGCCCCATTTAAATCAATGAGATTTTGAGCAATGTGTAGTGCAGTTTGTGTGTTCCTGTTCTTCTTAGTCTATCAGCCTCAGAGTATTTGCACTGTGGTGTGGCCTAAGACAATACTGAGAACAATCAAATCTGTATTGATAGGCTGAGAGAGAGAGAGAAAGCAGGGTTTGTAGTACCAGGAACCTGGAACATTTGCATAACAGAACATAAAATGTATTACCATGTTATTGGCTCTTAGGTGAGATTACTGCTGACGTTCACCTGTCTACAATTAATCCAAGTTCAGTGAGCTGTTCTTTTCCTCAGATAAATCCACCTGAATCCTTGAGAATTTAAAGCACTGTATCATTGCTTTGTGTATCTTGCCCTGTAGTTACTCAAGCCATTGAAGATGAAACCACCACGCAATAGAACATGACACTGAATGTATTATTTCCCCTTTTCCTTCCATGGCAGGAACTTTTTCAACACTAAACCCCTGTTGCTTTTTATACTAAGCCTTATCCTTCTTGGGCAGGACTGTTAAAATGCAGTCCTCAAGGGCCACCAACAGACCAGGATGCAAGGATTTCCCTGATTAAGCACAGATGAGTCAGTCAGAGACTCATTCATTTTGATTGACTCACCTGTGCTTAATCAGAGAAATCCTTACATCCTGGCCTTTTGGTGGCCCTTGATGACTGAACTTGGACACCTCTGTTCTAGGCAATACTGGGGCAAGACAATTGCACCATAGGGGGGAAATAAAAATTCTTAAGGTTATAATTTATTTGAATGGCAAAAACAAAAAGGAGGGCAAAAAAGAGGGGAGCTCCCTAGTGCAATTGAATTTTAAAGTTCTGTTCCTCCACCAATATCATCCCACATGTGGGTACTCACAAATATTTTGGCTGTTTATCACTTATATGGGAAACAGCTAAACAAGCATTCTGGGGGGTTTTTCTGACCCAGGTACAGGATTCACTGTTCACTTTAACATGCAGCTTCTCCTCTCCACACTGCCTCCAAGTGGTCAAAGTACTCCAAGAAAGAAAACACACAGGAGAGCACCAAATAGTGAAATATTGCAACAAATGTCTTTGTAGATATAAATCAAAAGTCAATGTACTCACATTTATTTTTGGTCAGCAAAGGATGTCTCCAGAGCTGACAATCAAGCAGGTAGGGATCTCTCAACATCTCCATTCGGTGCCACACGACCAGCTTCTCCACTCATCTTCAAAAAACATCCACACATCTGATATCCAAAAAGGTTGTTTAATAAATTCCAGTTAAAATTAACAACATCAGTGTTGAAAATAAAAAATATAAAAATATGTATGCAATAATATAAAAGACTGCATTTCCATTTGTGACAAATTACTACTCGTAGACGTGCCAGAGAGTTGTGTAAAATCTTTCATAACTTATGAGCCAAATGTTTCCACAAAATTACACAGGATTGAAATGTGATTTATGCTTAAAACCTGGGGGTACACTCCCATTAAGGATAAGCATAATCACATGAGTCATCGTAGGGTATTATCTCAGTACCATTAGTCCCCAAAACTGGTCCATTGGTGACCACAGGCGCAACGCCACCTTTCCCCTTAATTGACTTCATGTGAAAATGTCTCCTCAGTAATAACTTTCTCAAGAACTTCTGTGTGTCTGTAAATAATTCATACACATTGGGACCTTTAGAGGGACAAAATGACAGGCCTCTGTTCAGGAGAGATATTTCTGCTTCACTCAGTGAATATTTTGATAAATTAATTATGCATGAGAAAATGGAATTGATAGCTAAGGTTAAAGATCATAGGAACACCACACGATTTGAAGATAAGATTAAGACCAATGTGGACACCTTCCAAAAGGAGTTAGTAGAGAAGAAAAGGGGAAAGTTCCTGAGATGAAGGTGATTATTGTTCTAACCAAGTTAGAGATTGGGAGAGAAGGAAGGAGAATAAAAGTGTTAAGGATAGTTCTAGATCAAGATATAATAACCCAAGAGGATCCAAGAAAATGCTGGGTAATCGAGGGAGTGGATATACGAAAACACAAAGAGTAGAAACAGAAACACAACATGAGAATGAGGGTGTAATTCCTATAGGCTTAGGATAGGAACTAATCCTGGTGGGAAGCCAAATGTTGAGCTTGGAAATAAAAGTGATAACCGTGCTATTTCAAATTTAAGACCTTTAGTATGGCAGTCACAGTTAAATATTGAAGAAGTAAATAAGAATTCTCAACATTTGGGTCCTCTTGGAAAGCCCTCTTTTTTAGAGAACATTCCAAATTTGAGATTCAATGTGAATCTACTGCCATGCTTAGCAGAATCAAACCACTTCTTAGTGTTAAGGGAGGAAGAGAGTATAAAAAGAGCAGGCCCCGTGGATGTAGGGGAGGTAGGAATAATAATGAAAAGAATAAAATTAGAAGGAGAGGAGTTGATAACCAGAGCAGAGTTAATTTCTCAAAATATTCATTGAGTGAAGCAGAAATATCTCTCCTGAATAGAGGCCTGTCGTTTTGTCCCTCTAAAGGTCCCAGTGTGTATGAATTATTTACAGACACACAGGAATTCTTAAGAAAGTTATCAATGAGGAGATATTTTCACATGAAGTCAATTAAGGGGAAAGGTGGTGTTGCTCCTGTGGTCACCAATGGACCAGTTTTGGGGACTAATGGTACTGAAATAATACCCTACGTTGACTCGTGTGATGATTTTATTCTTAATGGGAGAAGTGAGTGGAGCAGCTGGTCGTGCGGCACTGAGTGAGGACGGTGAGAGATCTCTACCTGCTTGATTGTCAGCTCTGAAGACCTCATTTGCTGACCAAAAATAAATGTGAGTGCATTGATTTTTGATTTATATATACAAATACATGTGTTGCAATATTTCACTATTTGGTGCTTTCCTGTGTGTTTTCTTTCTTAGAGAATTTATTTAAATGGGCCTTTTAATCCCTTGAATGCTAGCAATGCATTGAATGTCTTTCTAGCATTCAAGTGATAAATGGCTTTGTTAAAATGCCTTTTCTATGGTGCAGGTGGTTTGTATCAGAATTGCTCATTTCCCTTTTTCTTTAGGGCATGAGGCCCACTAAGTAAGACTTAACCCTTTGAGTGCCAAGGAGGTAAGCAATGCAGTGCAAAGCAATGCATTGTGCATCACTTAGACAATCAAAAGGTTAAAGAACAACTCACATGAAAATAAACAATAGAGGTGATAAAAGTTGGTCTTTTAATAGTTAAATACAGCTGCTCTCACCTCTGTCAGTAACGCATTATAAATTAACATTACTTAATGGGTCTGTTTGATAGATTCGCACAATGCTAACGCTGCATAATCTGTTTTTTTGCTTTATTTAAGTACTGAATAGATCTAGTGCGTATACCTTATGCATTGAAATGTTTCCTGTTCCTCTCTTACCTTCATACCTAAGTAGTTGCTATTGTTCTGCAGATAGTACCATGTTAGAAGTGGCAGAGTAAATGTCATACCTTTATTAGCTAAGTAGCTTTAGATCGCAAACTTTCAAGACCACTTAGGTTTCTTTGTCAGGCATGTATATGCCTGACGAAGAGACCTAAGTGGTCTTGAAAGCTTGAACCCTAAAGCTACTGTGTTAGCCAAATAAAGGCATCAATTTTACTCTACTAGCCTCATTTTGTTCTGTATCCAGACATTGCTTTGTTATATCATGTTTGGCTGCAGGAACAAGGAACAGATGCTACTTAGTTTTGAAGGTAAGAGGGTCAGGGGAAACATCTCACTGCAAAATGTGTAAGCACTGGCACTAATCAGTTCTTAAATAAAGTGCAAAATCACTTATCATAGCTTTGGAATTGAGTGGTTCAATTAATTGGACCCCTTAGTGTACAAGTTACTTTCTGATCTTTTTCTCCTTAAAGCTGCTGCTGGAATCTCGGGGTAGGTAGGTGATTGATTTCTGTTGGCTGCTTTGACCTCACATCAACCTTCACATCCAAAAATAAAAACAGGTTGCCATGGGCCATCTCAAGTCTTCCAGGAAGTGGGACAAGAAGCCATATAAAAAAATAGTACAATTGGGGCATCTTATCATTACATTAAAGTAAGGCTAATTATTTGGTCATGTCGAAGATATCCAAGAAAGGGTAAAACAAGAGAACCAATTAGGTTGGATATCTTCACATAAATAGATAAGTAATAATATCATTTTGAGAACTTTACACAATACTAGGTGTTGACACATTACTTCAATGTAAAGAATTGATTAAATAATCAATTAGGCATATTTGTGCAAAAATATATGTAATTTATTTAAGTAAATACTAATTATATAAAAAGTGTAAGCAACAATGACATAAATGAGTGAATACCAATTTCAATGGATGTACAGTAACTCAAACCACAATTTTCACCATTAGGATTACCAGCAATTAAAGGTTCAACCACACATAGGTATGTTTAGATGTATTAACCCTTTGAGTGCCAGAGGGGTACACAACGCATTGCAAAGCAATGCCTTGCATACCCCTCTGGCACCCAAAGGGTTCAATTACAATAATTGAACCCAGCAGCATAGAATAGGATAATTGATCCTTACAATTAATTAAAATACAGTTGGCAGCAGCATATATGAATACCTCTGCCCCAGAAACTGTATAAACTATGCTAATTGAGGTTTAAGGTAGGTTGTCAGGTGAGTAAGCTTTAATATTAAGCCTGGTTCTCTGACAATTCTCCTTGTACCATATGAAATAGCAACATTTAGAGAAACTAACTGGAATAAAATCCCAGATTTAAATCACTATAATTTAATTATCTACTGATTTCAAATATTGCATACCTTCTGAATAAAACATATAAATTGCAATTAATATAGTCAATCCTAGATAATACTAAGAATATACTTAGAATCAATCCAATAATATATGTCTAGACAGTATACCAACTTCATGCAACATATATCATAAACCTGACCATAGCAATCCTATATAAAACCTATATGGTACTTCAAGGGTTAATCACTTAGTAATATAGGATACCACATCCAAGATGGCAACTTCTTTTGTCTAGTGAGAGGTTTAAATAAACTTCTCACTGTACAAAAGTTTAGACCCAAAAACATGCACAAAGAAATCCAAAGAAACACCTCAAAATAAATAGACAAATAGCAGTTGAAGGGTTAATAAAGGAATTCAAAGAATTCCCCCAGATCAAATATTAGCTATAACAACGTTTCTAGGAACACAATATATTTTACAAATATATTAACTAATTTGATATATAGGTCTCACTGCTATCAACTATTTACATTTATCTGGCAAAATATAACAATTTACCAATTAATTAATGAATTCTGCTTAATTCAGAATTACTACAGCCAATATAGCTTATTATAATTGGTCACAATTGGATGGCCAGTCCAATTAAGACAAATTATAAGAAAAAATATGTTTCTTCAAATATAGAAGGAATATATATTTGATTCTGAATTTTGCAGAATTAAAATAAGGAAATATACAGTTACCAGTCCAATAAGTGTTTCTTAGTATCTCTAACAGCCAGCCAGGTACAGAACAGGAAATCAAGAGCCAGGAAACCAAGAGGAAAAAGCCCCCTCTCTCTCAAAACTTATATTTTTATAATTTAAAATTACCCTTTTCAGAATCTCCTCTGATTGGATAGAGATCCATCTCATTATGCAGTGACATCATCAGTATTATCAGATTGGACACTCTTAATCCCTAATTTCCCTATGACATCACGCATACATTATGGAAAAAATTCCAAGCACTAGTAATAACATTATGTGCTCTCCAGATGACGCTCTTACTCCACATTAAGATTTTATGTATGACACATGAATCTGTCTCATTTCATCAGATAAGAATGGCGACGAGGTCATTGGACTTGACTTAAATATGTCACCCTACTAGACTTTCCCACATGGGAGAATCCCTTATCCCAAGCCGGTTGTCTCCAGGAGAGCCATACTTAATTATAAACTTCACTCAACTATTTTCACTCCCGTCTAGGTAAAGAGAGTCCCCTTTGGTCTCTAAAATGGAGTCATTGTTATAACACAAGTTCATTACACACATCTTAAAAACAGACTTTCAGAGAATTTGGTTTAAAAGAAAATTTAACCATTTCCTCCCCATCATGGCAATGTCTCTGACAGTCCCAAAGCTACCAGGCTGTCATTCCCTTAAGTTGATGAAACAGAGCGGCTGGAAATGCTCTAAGCGATGTTTAAAGCGGTGACATGAGAATCTCGCCTTTTCATGTAGCACGAGATTCTCATGTCGCCCTTTTGATCATGGTGACATGGTTTGTTCACCTTTATGTTGCACACTCTTTTGCATGCAACATTTTAAAAGGATACCGGAAGGGACAACAACTCTTATAGAACTATCTACATCTCATATACGCAGACAGAAGAAATTAATAATGTATATGATAGAGGTGATGAATGAGTCAGTGTTAAATGAGTCCTCAGATAAAGACTGATTATTAGATTTTAAATTTTTAAATGGAATGAAAGTACTTGCTGGATAGTTCAATTCAGTCACTCACACTGCTAAAGTTCTGTAGTGTAACCGTGGAAAGATAATGAATCCAAACATGAATAAAATTATTGTAACTAGAGAATTGAGCAAATGGCCAGATGGTAGTCCTTAAAAATAGACACTAGTGTTCATATAATAAATCGATCAATCTGGTGCTTAGATCTCCTTGCAGCTGTATGTAGTCCAGGGTCCCCTCGGGTAGCAGAAATATGAAAGAAAAAAAGAGACAACAGCACACCAGTAATATCTAAGTGTAGTAAATAACGATGGATAAAAGCAATGTTATGAAAAATAAAAATCTATAAATAACATAAAGTGCTACAATGCAAAGCTCCCTGTGTGGGTAACCATACATGCGCAGTAGAGACTGCCCGAACAATGCAGTCATGCACAGTGCAGAAGAGACTGCATGATCGCGCTGGCTTTCAGTCAGAGAACTGCTGATCCTGAGAGGGGCGCTCCAAGCAGCCCACCGCCCCCGGCTCCGGGGCAGCAGCCGAGGCCGCTGTCTAGCACTTTGGCCCATGTACACTGGCCTTCAATACTAGTATATTATAAAACACAAATAAAGGCAAACTACAAAATAGTAAGACCTAAAAATAAAAGTGTATTAAAGTACATAAATGAGTTTTCTGATTTCTAGGTGGCTCTTGAAAAGGCACACTGTAATTGGGACAACAATAAGTATATGTACTGTATCCACAGTGAGAGGAAAGTAGATTGTGGCTAATAGAGATACCCCCAGAAGACTAAATGGCTGATGGGCTTCTATAAATAGAAATATCCCACCCGCAGCAGGTATGCTTACAATGTGGCAACTTGATGAATGTCACTCAGCAAACATTTAGTATACTGTGCTCACAAGAATTCTTCATCAGTATCTGAAGAAGAGGAGAATTCTTGAGAGATGTATTCTAGATCTTCATCATCATTTGTATTGCAGGTTCGTTCCTTGTTGAGCATCTCTGACTTTTAATATATATAGGTAAATTACCCTTGGGGTTAGTCACCCCAAGGGTAATAGTGGGAATCCAGCATTGGACCCCTTGCTCACAGTGCTTAGAGAGATCAGCTACACCTCACTGGCGAGGCCCAACAATGCTGAAATGAACGTCTGGGGTTGGCTGCTTCTCTTGTTCAGGAAAGAATTGCCTGGCATTTCGTGGTTGGACTGTTGGCAGGATCAATATGATATGGTTTAGGATATTTCCTCTCGGTGAAAGGCACTAGTGGGCTAAAAGAGATTGCACCCTGGGTAAGACACCATTCCTATAGAGCCTGCAAATTTGTATTGCAGGTTTGTTCCTAGTCGAGCATCTCTGACTTTTAATATACATATGTAAATTACCCTTGGGATTAGTCATCCCAAGTGTAATAGGGGGAATCCAGCACTGGATCCCTTGCTCACAGTACTTAGAGAGATCAGCTACATCTCACTGACGAGGCCCAACAAGGCCGAAATGTACGTCGAGGGTTGGCTGCTTCTCTTGTTCAGAGAGGAATTGCCTGGCATTTCGTGTTTGGACTGCTGTAATGGCAGGACCAATATGATATGGTTTAGGATATTTCCTCTCTGTGAAAGGCACTAGTGGGCTAAAAGAGATTGCACCCTGGGTAAGACACCATTCCTATAGAGCCTTTGATTATGCCATCAACACTAAAATTCAACATCTCCAGCATTCTTCATGGTTTTTTAATAGTGCTGGCATTGGTGGTGGCGGTGGTATAACTTATGGTAGGAGAGGGATCATCTTTTTTTTGCACATGCTGTAGCAACATGGCTACAGTCAGTTTTTGGACTACCACTTTATTCACACTGCTACTATTCATTTCCCCTACCCCTTGTGTGTTTGCTGGACATTACAGAACTACTGTGTGTGTGTTTTTACTGTAGAGTAAAAAATAAAACTGATTTCGTGTGATGTCTTGTCTTGGCCATCTACAAAATACTCTATCTGATCTAGTATCAGTCTGCCTCAGTCACAGCGCACCTCAGGGTCCCTGTTTTGGTTACCTATCTATTTATTGTTTAATTGTGTTTATTTTGTATTTATTTTTTATAATGAACTGTGTCCTCCTATCCCTATCATGGTCAACTATAAACACAAAAACAGAAAAAAAAACACACTCCCTGTCAGTCCAAAATAATTTTGAGACATTTGGGGTGATTCTCCTTTGCTTCCTTCTCATACCCTCAGACTCCCCTAGCACAGAGATAACAGCAGATCAGGAAGAAACTTGGATCTCGTCTGCCTGTGTCTTCTCAGCCACACAAAATTTGGCGGAATATAGGGTAAACCTCCTTTGTTCCCTTCTTACACTTCCAGACTCCCTAGCACAGAGATAAAAAACAAATCAGGAAGGAACTTGGTTCATGGCTGCCTGTGTCTTCTAGTCAGACACATAGAATGTTGGTGTATTTGGGATCAACTTCCTTTCTTCCAGACTTCCCTAATACAGAAAACAAATGTCCTGCCTACAAGACTCCATAAAGTATGCTTCAGTTCCATTTTATTTCCATGTCTTCTCTAGCTCAAAAATGTGCTGCTTTCTCTTCTTCACACATACAAAGAATAGTGTTCTGTGGGAACCTGACACCCCTTTTATACTATGGCTAAGGTAAAAGTAGGGAAACTTGCCAAATGGTGGGGAGAAATTTAGTCTTCGTCTTCCTATTGATTTCAATGCAATGAGCTAGGTGAAAAAAGTGAAAAAAATTAATTTTTCCTGAAGAATTTGCCACTCGGCTAAAATCTCCAATTTTCTCCTGTTTTTCTTTTAAGGCGAAAACTCTTGCCCATCCCTACACCCAAGGGCTGAGATGATTCAGATGTCCCACCTGGACTACTGTGGAAACCCCATGGCCTTTTGATGAAGACTTGGAATGACTTCACCTCCAAGATCAGAAACAGCTGTAATCAGAACAACAACATACAAGTAGTCATATAAGTATTCATACTCCTACACTTAACACTCTTAGCTTTAAAACTATCAGTTCTCCAACAAGATATAGCACCTACCACCTGTGGCCGTGTGGCTTACCTAGTATACCTGACTCAACCACAGCAATGGCGCTGGGGAGTCCCACAATCCCAGTGGAGCTGCCCCACAGCACCTGCATCCAGATTTGCACTGACTCATGGGGTCCCTGTGGTTCTATGCAAAATGCTGATAAGAACTTGCCCCACAGCCACTTCCCCACTCACCAGCCAGCAATCAGCATCACTGCCTCCAAGATACCTAGAAGTTCCACACACACATCAGAATCAGCAACCTTCACACTGCCCTTAGCATGAGTAGAATCTGCAAGTTCCACTATCCCTACCTAAAGTGACATCAGACCCCTCAGTCCTGCATCTCCCACCTAAAATAGAACTAACCTTTGTCTTAACTACTTTGACACTAAACATAGATCTTATTTGTGACTGTTTGTGCGACTGCAGAGACCCAGCAGGAACCCCCCTAGACCCAACAGGAAAAACAGACTCCTGGGTGGCCTGTGAAGGCCACAGTGCCTCCTGATCCTGGATAGCCTGGACACAACCTACATCCACAAACTATCCATCCTCCATGAGGCCGCCTCCTCCATAAAGCTCCACCTCCTGATCAAAGTGCTCCTCCAGCAGATCCAGCAGTATGCAGCAAAGAGACACATTTTTCATTTGTCCCATATGATGTATTTGACTTGCTGCAGAATTGTTCCAGTTCTTTAATACATCAGCCTCACTGAATCACAATGTGGTAGATTCCCTGATGGTGCTGAAAAGGTTGAACAATAAAATAATGATTATAATATATATAATAATTATATTCCTTCCATCAGCAGAGAAGTACACCATTGCATGCTATCACCAAAACAGTACACCATTAAATGTAATTAGCAGAGCAATTCATTAATACATGCTGTCCGCAGGAATATACACGACTGCATGTCAACAGAAAAAATACACCATTATATTCCACCAGCAGAGCAGTGCACCATTACATGCCATCAGCAAATCAGTACACCATTAATATAATCTGCAGAGCAATTTACTATTACATTTCATCACCAGTACAATACACACTACATGCCACCAACAAAATAATACACACATACAGCAGCAGAATATACCATTACATGCCACTGGCAGAGCAGTACACCATTACATGCCTCCAGCAGACCAATACACCATTATTTGCCACCAGCAGAACACCACCATTACTGTTGTCACCAACATGAAAACTCACTTTTAAAACATGATGTGACATGTTACCTTTCTGATTCTGACAACTGAACATGCTCATATTTTTTTACATTAATCTGTTCAAATACAATTCTAAATTAGTTTTCATTTTAGAAAAGTTGATGGGTTTATATTGTTTTCATGTATTATTTTTTCTGTCTTCTGTGTTTATGTGTGCATTGTTTATGTTATTTACTGAGCTAAGAAGCAGGTATTTAAAACAAACAATGGTATTCTCCAGGGACCAATGATCAGATCCTTGGCTTGAAGTTTCCTCCTCGCTTTAGCTTTCAATCTCCTATTCTCTTTCACAAATCTTCTGAATGCATTTTAAATATTAATATTTGTATCCCTATCCTGGAGGAGAGAGCTGGAGCTCAGTAGCTGGGCCGAAAATAAACATGAGAGGTAGAATTTAATTTAAGCTGCATTAGTCACGCACTATGCATTCTATGTCTGTTTAATACTAGTCTTTGTGATCAAAGAGAAGAGACTTCACAGCTAAGAACCTTATGCTAGAACAGTGGACTTTCTGGCACATTTCTTTGCACAGGGACATAAGTATTTTTGATTTACTAGAGGAAATTGGGCCATTTAAACAGATGCTACCCGGGGCCCACTGGTGGAAAGGCCTCCCACAGTCAATATGAAACTTGTTGCTTAAAACACAGTTTGGAACCCTAAGGATCTCTCTCCCTCTCTCACTGCTCTAAGAACTTGGCATCACAATGCAGTCTGCTCAATGTGAGGAGCCAGTTGTAAAAACTCAGTATTTGTGAGGGTATAAGTGCTTAGCATTGTGTGAAATTGTGGGCTACACTGATCAATCTAAATATGTGCTATTCTGTATCAAACCAACTGGACTAAAGGGAGAAATTAAAATTTCCCTTTACTTAAAGGCATAATAATGTTTCACAAAAACAGCAGCTCCAATTAACCTTCATAGTATTTGTGCCATGTTATTTTAATACTACATAGCAACATAGTAACATAGTTGATGAGGCTGAAAAAAGACATGTCCATCAAGACCGGACCATGCCAAAAACACCTCTGTTGATCCAGAGGAAGGCAAAAAAAAAAACCCTGCTGGAGCAATTTCTAATTTAGCCCCAAGCGGGTAAAAAAAATTCCTTCCTGACTCCAAATGGCAGTCAGATATTTCCCTGGATCAACATCCTATCTGTTTTGAAGCTGTCATAATTTTCAATATTGTTCTGTGGTAGATAGGCATCCATTGCTTTTTTGAAAGCAGTTGCATTATCTGCACGTAGAACATGCCGAGAAAAAGAATTCCATAGCTTTACATCCCTTACTGTAAAGAATCCCTTCCTTTGCTTTAGTCAAAAGTGCTTTTCCCCTAGTCTTAATGGATGACCTCTTGTTCTTAATTAATTGGCTATTTCTTTGTATTGACCTTGAATGTATTTGTAAATGGTAATCATATCACCCCTTAGTTGCCTCTTCTCTAATGTAAACAAACCCAGTTTGGCTAGTCTCTCTTTCTAACTCAGATCCTCCAATCCCTTTATCAGTTTTGTCTCTGCACCTTTTCCAGTTCAACAATGTCTTTTTTAAGAACTGGCACCCAAAATTGTACTCCATATTCTAGATGAGGCCTATCCAAGAATCTATCAGCACTCCTAAATCTCTCTCTAATGAGGATTCCCCAACTTGTTTCCCATTTAGTGTATATGTAGCAAGTTTGTTTCTACAGCCCAAATGTATAACCTTATATTTATCAACATTAAATGTCATCTGCCACTTTTCTTCCCATTCACTCAGTTTACCTAAATCCTTCTGGAGAAAAAAAAATCCAGCTCTGTACATATTTCCTTGCATAGCTTAGTGTCATCGGCAAAGATTGAGATGCTACTTTCAATTCCCACAAATTAAACAAATTAAAAAGCATTGGGCCCAGGACTGAACCCTGCGGAACCCCACTTATAACTTTAGACCAATTTGAATACTTCCAGAGTTGTAGTTCAAGAGTAATTGAATGATAAAATATCACCTTCCTGCCCCTTTTAATTAGTATAAGCCTCCTCTCCTCAGATGTGGAATCTGGTCCTGGGACCAGACAGCTCACAGCAAGGGACAATCTTCATACTGTGAGCATAAGGAAAACCCTGCCCCCTCTGACAAGTTTTTAAGGTTTTTCCATATGCTCACTGAAGATTGTCCCTCTTTGCGATCCATCCAGACAGTCTTGCTGCTCTGAGGTGAGCAGTGCTACATCAGAAAAAGGGGTGGGAGGGGAATACTTTATCAGTCAATTACTCTTGAACTACAACTCTGACAGTATTGAAATAACACTATGCATGGCCCAAATACTATGAAGATTAATTGGAGCTGCTTTTATTGTAAACCATTACTATCCATCCAAACACTGACAGAAAGGAACAGGAACCGACTAAAATCTTAAGGTCGAACTCCAACTAGCTGGAACAATGGATCAACTGATAGTTGAATTATTTTAACTCCCTCTGAACTGGATAGGTGAACCGGTGAATACAGTGGTAGTCGGACTCCAACTAAGCAGGAGCAAGAGATATGGATGGTCTGTTAAGCAGGGTCAGCAACAGAAAAGCAGAAGAGGCAAGCTGAAGAATCATCAAGTAGAACAGCCAGGGTCAACAACAGAGAAACAACACTGGAAGAGAGGTACAGTAACGGCAAGCTGAAGAGTAGACCGTAATAAGGCCAAAGCTGGTAACAAGGAATCACAGCAAGGGGAAGGGTAACAAGAACACAGGGACAGGACTGAGACTAACTGAAACACTAATTAGAACACTTAGATTACATGCCAGTACTGGGAAACTGGTGCTTAATAAAGGCACAGGACACAATAGAAACCTGTACAAGGAACGAGGATCTGGCAAGACAAAAGGAACTGCATAAACCCAGACATGGAGTGGGCAAGAAACACTGATCAGCACAGACAGAGTGTGACAAGGTTAAATGTTATGTGCATACATTAACTGAGTGCCAGATAAGCTCAATTGATATGAATACCAGAAAATACTGTAGAATATTCTCAGGGAACCTTTTCAGACCCAAGGTGCAAGTTCTATTAGCTTTCAGGAACCATACACTAAGAAGACATATTCTGCAGCACATCTTACTGTTCCTTCTTTAAAAGACCAGTTAAGCTGCAAAGTTCCAGGCATTTCTCTTCTGCATGAAAGAAACAGGAAAACCCAAGTGTCCATATCAGCCTTCTTTTCTTGTCAATGAGATGCAGATGTTCTCTCAGGACACTTCAGAGCAAGAGTTCATGTCTGGATACATCTAGAACCAGAGACAGTTATGAGCCCTAAGGACCGGTGAAGGTCCTAGCACGTTATGAGTTAAATGATTGCAGTGATAGTAAGGAAGAGAGAATACACATATAATAAAACAAAAATGGCCAAAGATGGAGCATTAATCTCTACATTGCCGTTGCTGGGGCAGTATTAAGTGTAGGTCACTGTATGACCTACTGGCAGCTCTTTGTGTAACTAAATAAATGAGTGAGAGCAAGATCAAAGTACTTTTTTTTTTACAAAGATGAACTATAAACATTTACACTGAGGTTTAACCCCTTAAGGACCCATGATGGTCCTGGACCGTCATGGGATCTTATCCCCTTAAGGACCCATGACAGACCAGGACCGTCATGGCTTAAATGATAGCAGCGTGCCTTCGTGCACGCTGCTGTCATTAATTCCAGGCTAAGACTGAGCGTTCCGATACCAAGGCGTTCAGTCTCAGCCCTTCTTGCTTGTGCTGGTTCATGCGATCGCCGTAGCAGTGATCACATGTACCGGCATAGTGAGAGACAGAGGCAGCACGCAAAGCATGCTGTCGCTGCGTGTCTCTTCTACCTCTGTCTCCCTTGCTATCAAAGTAAGGGAGACAGAAGTAGAGAGGAGATACCTAGTGGCAAATGAGAATACAGCAGCTGGGGGTATTAACTCCTTCACTGCTGGTGCCAGAGGCTTGCAAAATGCAGATCAATTTCTGACCTGCAATGATACTTTTTTTTTTTTTTTTTTTTTAAACACAACACACTTTTTTTTTTTTTTACAAAAAGATATATTTAAAAAAAAAATAATAATCTTATTAAACAATTTTAGAAGTGTGATTGTTGTGGAGCTATGTAATACACTTACATACACCGCCAAATGTCAGGGATAAAAAAGTGACAAAATATGGTAGGAAAAAGGGACATGGGGATTTTCACCCAAGGGGGGGATATGGCCACTTTAAACTGCACATTTTGTAGGTATGACTGACCGGTCATACCTTTCATGCAGTCGCCATAAAAATTTAACCCTTTGTGCCCAATTGATCCCAAGAGAAAAAACAAAAACAGGGCTTTTTTTTACATTTTTTTTACCTTTTGTTAAATTTTAATACAGTAAATGGTGGGTTATCCATATAAGTAGGGTATCAAATGAAAGCCCTATTTGTGCTTAAAAAAACAGTATATAATTTATGGGGGTGGAATAAAAGCCTAAGAGGGAAAACACTGTTGAACAAAGACATAGTCAAAAAGGTCAGAATTGCTCCGGTCCTTAAGGGAAAACGACCTCAGATTTTCCCGGTCCTTAAGGGGTTAAACAAACATTAATGTGAGTTGTATTGCTGTGGACCAATGTATTACACTTATATACAACACACAGTCTAATATACAGAAAAGTGGAAAATCAGGGAGGGAAATAGGGACATGGGGATTTTCACCCCAGAGGGACAGTACCCCCTTAAACTGGACATTTAGTAGGTATGAATGACCTTTCATAGCTTTCATCCAGTCTCCATAAAAAATTAACAAATTAAGCAAAAATTATCAAAGGAGAATTAATAAAGTTATGTTATTTTTATTTTTTTATTGCATTCTTTACTATTGACAAATAAAATAATGGGTTATTCATATAATGTTTTAGCAAAAGAAAGCACTATTTGTGCTTAAAACAATGTTATATCATTTGTGTGGGTGTACTAAAGGAATTAGAGGAAAAGTATGGTTGAACAAAGACATACAGTACTAAAAAAGGTCAAAATCGCTCCAGTCCTTAAGTGAAAACCACCCCTGATTTGTACAGTTCTTAAGGGATTAAGGAGATAAAGTCCAAGGATTATTTAAACACATAAAGTGAGAGTTACAGATGCTCAACTGAGGACAAGTCTGACAAGTACCAAAGTCTAGGCAAAACAACATAATAATTGTCTGAAAGTGCAAGAAAGATCCACTATACAGGTCTGTTGCATTTTACAGTTAAAGAAATATTAATAATTTGTTTAGACAAGCTTTAAAGGGATAGTAATGTTTAATAATAAAAGCAGCTCTAATTAATCATCATAGTATTTGGACTTTGGAGAGTGTTATTTCAATTCTGTCAGAGTTGTAGTTCCAGAGTAATTCAATGACAAAGTATCCCCCTCCTGCCCCTTTAACTGATGTCACACTGTTCAGCTAGAGCAGAAGGGAGGTGCCCAGGTAGACTGCAGAGAGGGACAATCTTCAATTAAGATAAGGGGAAAAACCTGAAAAGCTTGTCAAGGGGGGCAGGGCTTTCATTGTTTTCATAGGAAGAAGATTGTCCCCTTCTGTTATCTGTCTGGTCTATGGACTGTATTCCACATCTGAGAAGAGATGGCTTACACTAGGTAAAAGGGGCGGGAGGGGGAAACTTTGCTTGTGACTATCTCATAAACCATAAAGGTTTGAGAGATAAGACTTATATCATTCGTCATGTTTTTTTAATGCCTACAAAATAAAATAAAGTTAAAATGAAGTATTACTATCCCTTTAAAGGGTTAGTAATGTCCAGAAAAAACAATTGTGTATTTTGTAGTGCTGCAAAAGTTGAGCTAAATGCAAAAAAAACTTACCTATCAAACCGCTACCGACACGGAGGCTCTGCAGCAGAGCCGCAATTGCGTCATTTACAAGGAATTGCTTCATTGGAATGGTCTAAAAAGTGTGCTTGCAAACCAGGCACACTTTTTAGACCATTCCAATGAAACAGTTCCTTCTAAATAACATGATTGTGGCTCTGCTGCCGAGTCTCTGTGTTGACCGACACGGATCTCCTGCTGACAGCTTTACAGCTGAAAGCAGGACACATCAAACTTTAAATGCCTGTATCTCTCAAACCATAGTGGTTTGAGAGATGCGTTTTTTTTGCATTCAGCTCAACTTTTTCAGCACTACAAAATACGCAATGGTTTTTTCTGGACATTACTAACCCTTTAATATTGTCCTTATGAAATAAAAAAGACAAATGATCTAAGTCTGGTTGCTCTAACTTTTATAGTTTTATTGTAATATCATCGTAAAGTTCCCCCCTCCTGCCTCTTTTAGCCATGTCAGCGCTCTAGCTGACAACCTTGGATTCTGGTCCTGGAACCTGACGGCTCATCTGCAGAGCACAAAATAGCATTCTATACAAAGAGAATCCTCATGAGAACAGTCTACAAAGTGTGCCCGGTTTGAAGCAGCCTACTGGCAGTCCCATTCCCCCAGTCTGACCCCCCCAGCCTGATTCCACTGCCTACTGGTAGACCCAAGTGCCAGTACGCACTGGATTCAGGCTGGGAATCAAACAGTGCATGAGGGGACTTACAGTGCACACTGGTAACCACAAATCCCCCATATGCACTTAACCTCCCCACCATCACCACTGCCACACTTGCTCACTGCCCACTGGTAGATATATCCACTTACACAGCCTGACCCCTCGTCCCTTCCCCGACCTGGTTTCTCTGGCAGACACAAGTCCTTACTTACACTGACTGACCACTGGTAGCAATAGAATCACACATACACTGTTTGCTTCCCCATCCTTGTTCCACTGGTAGCCATGCTCCTGTCACCCAATATGGTATGTCAACCCACAGCAGTGGGGCACCATTTTTTGTAGGCTGGCAGGAGGTCATCCTAGGAAACCCCATAGTGTTGAACCAGTTCTGTATCTTTGAAGTGACTGATTTGTATGAAAACCATTTTTTTTTCTGTAGCACCACATTCTGGAAATAGTTGTACACTCTAACTTAGGGGTAGAAAAGCAAGTCACGGCTCATTAGATGCGGCAGGTTATCTTCTTTCCAAAATGTCATAGTTTCTGTAACCTTTCTTCACTTCTGTAGCTGATATAACCATTTTTGTACAGGCAAGTATTATTTGAGAAAATATTAGAAAAATCAGAGGTTGTTGTAGGTGTCGTTTTGCACTTCTAGCACCCCCTACGGTAGGTCAACTCATACCAGTGGGGTGTCATTTGACTTCTAAGAGCACCATCTAGTGAGTGCAGTTGAAAATTGCATGGTTTTCACAGAGCTCCATATATTTGAAGGGGGCAGAAATGTAAAAAACACCTTCTGGAAGCGTTTGGGCACAACAGGCTTGGGGTAAGAAGGCAAGTGACCCCTCATTAGATGTGGCAGGTTATCCTCTTTACAAAATGGTATGGTTTTCTCTACCTTTCCTGCATATATATAATGGTTATGACACTTTTCGTGCAGGCAGATCATTTAAAAAATAAAAGTGTTTAGGTAAGTGTTCCTACCACCCACATATTGCATGTTATCCCACACAAATGGGGTAACATTTTCCTCATGTTGGTAGAAGGTACTGAATACAGTAGGAAATGTTATGGTTTTCAAAGATTTTAATATCTTTGAGGTGGTGGAAATGTAAAAAAAATGTATTTATTCCTATAGCGTCAACTTTGAAAATAATTGAGCACTTCAGCCAGGGGGTAGAAAAGCAAGTGACCCCTCATGTGATGCGGGTGAATGTCTACTTTCCAAAATGGTATACCTTTTATACCTTCCCTTCATGTCGCTAACAGTTATGAACATTTTAGTACAAGCAGCCATTTTCGAGGAAGCAAACAGGTAGGTGTATTTATGTGGTTCTGGCACCCCTAAGGTAGGTCGACTCTTACCAATGAGGTGTCAGTTTTCTCCAAAGAGCACTAGCTAATGAATACATTTGGAAATTCCATGGTTTTCACAGATTTCAGTACATTTGAAGGGGCAGAAATATAAGAAAATGCTTTTTTTTTCACTAGTGCCACCTTCTGGAGGCATTTGTGCCCTTCAGGCTTGGGGTAACAAGGCAAGTCACCCATCATTAGGTGCGGCAGGGTGTCTTCTTTTCAAAATGGTATGGTTTGTGTACCCTTTCTTCACTTCTGTAGTTGGTATAACCATTTGTGTACATTGAGAAAATGTTAGAAAAATTTGAGGTTGTAGTAGGTGTCGTTTTGCACTTCTAGCACCCCCTGAGGTAGTTAAACTCATACCAATGGGGTGTCATTTTTCTCCTAAGAGCACTAGCTAATGAATACAGGTGGAAATTCCATGGTTTTCACAAATTTCAGTACATTTGAAGGGGCAGAAATGTAAGAAAATGCCTTTTTTTTTCATTAGCGCCATCTTCTGGAGGCATTTGTGCACTCCAGGCTTGGGGTAACAATGCAAGTCACCCATTATTAGATGCAGCAGGGTGTCATCTTTTAAAATGGTATGGTTTGTGTACCCTTTCTTCATTTCTGTAATTGTTATAACCATTTTTGTACAGACAAGTAATGTTTGAGAAAATGTTAGAAAAATTAGAGGTTGCAATAGGTGTAGTTTTGTACTTGTAGCGCCCCCTGAGGTAGGTGAACTCATACCAATGAGGTGTCATTTTTCTCCTAAGAGCATTAACTAATGAATACAATTGGAAATGCCATGGTTTTCACAAATTTTAGTACATTTGAAGGGGCAGAAATGTAAGAAAATGCCTTTTTTTTTCATTAGCGCCATCTTCTGGAGGCATTTGTGCACACCAGGCTTGGGGTAATAAGGCAAGTCACCCCTCATTAGATGAATCAGGTTGTCTGCTTTCCAGAAATATATAGTTTTATATAGTTATTCCACTGTTTTAGGGTAGATTTACCACAAAAACCCTAGAATGCGCATATTGTTTTATAAAGTTGAAAATGTCATTTTGCGCTGCTGTTGATTAGGGCTCTACGCTAGCCATGGACGTAGGTAAAACTATACAAATTTGGTATTTTTTTACTTGGGGGACGCGGTGCTTTTTCAAATAATTGAAACTTTTTCAATCAAGGTAAATGTTTTTGATACATAGTATGTGATTTTAGCAAAATGAGTAAATTTTCACTTTTTTGTCATTGTGACATCATAGCTTTTTGTACAATGTAAAATTCTCTTCATGTAAGGTACCACAAGAAAGCTCAATTCGTTCTGAAAAAAACAATATATAGTTTTACATATTTAAGTAAAAATCCCCAGAGGAAATCAAGCATAAACAGAAGGATAGCAAAAATGCTGAAAAAGTGTCTTGCCTGCAGGGTACAGGAAATGGCCCAAGCCTCTGGCACTGAAGGGGTTAAATAAAACAGTTAATTTTAGGTGCTAGTTTTCCTTTAATATCTATACACTGATAATGTGTGCTCTGCATTAAATAATGTATTTTGTAAAATGATTTTGGCTTACACTCTCATTGTACACCATTTGTCTAAATATGATTTCTGACACTAAAAGGTAGTTGAAATTACACTTGTCTCTGCATGTAAAGTTAAGCTTGGTAAATTTGACGACTAATGGGGAAAGCTCTTATAGAACAGTAACAACTATGGGAGAAACTCCCATCTCATTTGCTTAACAAGAGTAACTGCTTTGGTATAAACCTACTTGACAACTCTCTGGATTGGCCACTGGCAGGGCTGATGCAAGAATTTTTGCCACCCTAGGCAAAGCTAATTTTACAGCCCCTAGTCTCTGTCCCTTGTGTGCTGCCCCTTTATGCCTCACTCCTTATGTACCATCGCTTTATGCTCCTTTATGTGTATAAGTGTTAGTTTGTTTGTTCCCTATGTGTATAAGTGTCAATGTGTGTTCCCTATATATGTATAACTGTAAATCTATGTGTGTTCCCTGTATGTGTATTAGTGTCAGTGTGTACCCTATATGTGTATAAGTGTCAATCTGTGTGTTCCCTATATGTGTATGTGTCAATGCGTGTGTTCCCTATATGTGTGTGTGTTGTGGTCCAAAGCAGTTAGCAGAAAAGAGGGGCAATACTGTTGGCATAGAGCACTATGCCAGAGAGGGTAGGGGTTTTAACACTGCTGTAACTATGTGGACCAGTCAATATACTGGAAAAGGATCCTGGTTGGCATGTAATTCAATGACAAAGTATCCCCCTTCCGCCTCTTTTACTGATGTAACACTGTTCAGCCAGATCAGAAGGGAGGTGCCCAGGTAGACTGCAGAGAGGGACAATCTTCAATAAAGATAAGGAAAAAACCTGAAAAACTTGTCAAGGGGGCAGGGCCTTCATTGTTCTCATTGAAAGAAGATTGTCCCCTTCTGTTATCTGTCTAGGCTTACAACCAGATTCCACATCTGAGTAGAGATGGCTTACACTAGGTAAAAGGGGCGGGAGGTGAAACTTTGCTTGTGAATACCTCTCAAACCATAAAGGTTTGAGAGATAAGACTTATATCGTTCTTCATGTTTGTTTAATGCCTACAAAATAAAATAAAGATAAAACGAGGTATTACTATCCCTTAAACTTCTTTCCTCAGAAGTGCTGCTGGCAGAGTCCCATTCTGCCCTGGTATGTACAGAATCTAAGCAGCCCGCGCAAGCTACGTGGAGACTAGTGCAGAGTGTGGCTGCTTGTCATGGTGTTATCCAGCCTCCAGACCTAGGCTACAATTACATAAGATTTTACTTGAGCACAGAGGATCACAGGGTAAGGGGTTTCTGAAGGGAAAGCAATGAGCCTTGGAGTGGCAAATTTCCATTTGGGTCCCATGGACCCACTGGGACACACATGTAAGTGCCAGATCATTTGGTTCCGACTGCGCCCCCCGTAGATGTGCGCCCTAGGCCGGTGCCTACCTCGCCTATAGGTGGACCTGGCCTTGGCCACTGGTCTCCAGGGACTGAGGTTGATTCTCTGAGTTGGTGAGTTAGCCGCTATCCCTGATCAGTTCTGCCCATTCCCGACCCTGCTACTTTCATTTCCAGGACACAGCCATTTGGACACTGCCATCCCCAGCACTTACTGTTATCTGTGGGATGGAGAAAAGTAGGTTCCCAGTTATGTGTATATATCATTCATACAGCAGTGTAATATAAGTATACTCTTTTTTTCATTGGTAGTTTATTGCTGGTCACTTTCTTTTCACAAAAGGTGAAAGGTTTGCACAGTGGTTTGCACAGTGTTGCAGCCTATATTCTCTTGTAAGAAAGCATGAAATAAACTCAGTGAAGATTAGTAAATTCAGGCAACTGTGGATATGTTTCAAAAGAGTGAGTATGTATGTATATTTATGCACCCAAACACACACACAAACACATACACACACACAAATGGGTACTCACAGCTGTATGAAGTATGCCATTTTTATGTTACTTCTTAAGAACCAGAGGGGTGCATGAATACATGCAATAGCATTTGCTATTAAAATGTTTGTAAACTGCTGTATGGTATCAGGAGAACAAGATAAGCACTGTTTAGGGATGATCCTAGTTTAACATCCAGAAAGTTCACAACACCAACCCTACATATGGCTTATAACCTTATACTAGTTATGAGAGATACTCTCAACTTTGAATTCTTCCTAGTATATTCTAATATAGAACTTTATAAAGCTGCAAAATAGTAATGCATCAAATACAATGCTCTTTGCCGCTCTCATTGAGGGACCCCTTCAGTAATGATTGATCATATTTCCCTGCCTTGCATATGTGAGGCAGGGAAATAGAGGAAAAATATGGTCTAAATGCCACCATTCCATTAGTAGACGTACTCAAAATATGTGTATATACGTTTTTTCACCCACTGATTATGATGGGATCCTTCAGCTTGGAAATAGGGGTTGAAATTTGCAGATTAATCTGGCCATTGCATATTGATGTATAAGCAATGGCAAGATATGATCCAGCCAATATCGAATAGGCTAATGGTTAATGTGCAAGGAAATCCTCAGATTTCCTTGATCATTGCACCATTCTGGCTTGATACATTTTGGTCTAGGTTAAGGGCTTGATTCTATTACCTGCGCCAGAGCCGGCGCTACAGTACAAACACGCAACATGTATTTTGCAAACGTGTTTTAACAATATTGTATTGCAGAACCACGGTAAAACAAAACCGGCGTAGACAGCACATTTCTACAGACTAACAAAACTGCTCTGTCTGCTTCTATTCAACTAACGCCTAATAAAAATGAGTTGAATGTGAACAATTTTTGTTGAATTAAAATGGTGAAAGAAAGCACTATAAGTCGAATTTCAAAGTGGGGTTAATGTGTCGAAGGGGTGCACTCTGTGTTGGATTTCTATTATGTCTACTGTATTCTGCACTGCTTTTGTTTGGTTTTGAAACCATTGTTGGGGCTTCTACGCCTCAACTCTGAGGCACAGGATTACCGACAGAAAATGTAACCACAAAACACATCGAATGCTACTTGCACGTTGTTTTTAGTTGATTCCAATGGGCTTTTTTTTTTACTAGCGGTACGTATGGTTTCATTTTCACAATTTGTTTAATGGGATACTATAACCTGACTTAAAAAGACACAATGTCTGTTTTTTTTAGCTCTGGTAATAGAATCGAGCCCTAAATCCAGTATTACGTCACAGCATGTAAAAATAAACCCTCTGACAATTTAAAAGGTAATAGAGGAAAAACTGATCCGGATTATTTAAAAACTCTAATAGGAGGTTATCACAGTTTTGTGATGTACACAGATATTTCCTGTAAACAAATAAAAAATTAAGAGCCACATTTATTATTCATTTTTATAGTATTTTGTCATATCAACCAAATTACCCTTAACTACTACAGCATACGTCATATATATTTTTAGCATTCATTGGGTTAAAAGAACAATTTAGACCAATGGGAATTTGGGGTGTTTTCTTTGTCCCCTGTAATTCAGTTGTTTTTCTCCAGATTACTGTAGTTCTTAGCACATCAACCTCATTATCTAAAATATTTGCAGCTTTTAAGTCATCCTAGTATATATATAGATAAATGCAATATCTCCAAATCCCTTGGTTACATTCTTGAAAAAATCCATGGTAACTAATGAATAAGCTGATGTTCCAAACACAAACTTTTCCGGTAGATTTTCACACTTCTTTAATGGGACATAGCATTAAAGGGATAGTAATATTTCATTTTATCTTTATTTTATTTTGTAGGCATAAAAAAACATGAAGAACAATATAAGTCTTATCTCTCAAACCTTTATGGTTTGAGAGATATTCACAAGCAAAGTTTCCCCTCCCGCCCCTTTTTCCTAGTGTAAGCCATCTCTTCTCAGATGTGGGATCTGGTTGTAAGACTAGACAGATAACAGCAGGGGACAATGAAAGTTCTGCCCCCTTTGACAAGTTTTTCATTGCGTTGCATAATAATTCTGTACACTAATAGTTGCCCAATAATTGTGCACACATATATTCTCCTAAGAAAGCCAAAACCTCACTTTTACTTTCTTAGATATTCAGGTTTAAGGTTTCTTAACATTTTGAATTGATGGAGAGCACTGTAGTTGTTCAATAATAAAATGAATCCTCAAAAATACAACTTGCCTAATAATTGTGCATACAGTGTATATAGATTCCTCTAGCAGTTTTTACCATTATCATGTTTGCATCAAATGGATCATTGGGTCAGAGGTATGTAGGCATTCTTTCCTGCTGGTGCTGATGACTTTCTCCTCCACCTCTGAGCACCAGGGTCCATCCAGCTGGTCATAGTGCTAGTCAGCACTCCAAATAACTCTATTTTTAGTTAGTTTTATTCTTCCTTTCTCTATTCTCTCTCTCTCTGCTGCTTCCACTGTCTTTATCTCCTAAACTACTCCATTCTGCATGGAGGGAAATTATCGCTTTTATAGTGTGGAGACAGGAAGTTTTGCCATAATTCAAAATCATAGGAAGGAAATGTAACCCTTCTCATGGGAAATTTTGATTTGTGGCATTAGTGAAATGGTGGAAAATCTATGGGTTTCTCTATTGGTGGGAATTCCCTCTGGAAAAGCAAAAAATAAAGTTTTTTGAAAAAAATTCCTACAGGAATAAAATACAGAGTTTCACCCATTCTTATTTGTAATATGTCATTTGCATCACACCAGTTGTATTTGCTAATAGTCATTTAAAAGCACACATTATATATGTTTGCATGCCATATTCATACACAAATTATAGATGCTCTTGAACTGAAGATATGAAAGAGATCAAGCTATACTTATACCAAGACTGCTAATGCCTTTTTTTCTAGACCACACTGAAAATGTCTTTGAATTTTGTGTTTCAAAAACTTGCACAGTTTGCTATTCCTATTATGGACTTCACAGCAGTGTTGGCATTTATTGATAAATCTGAGGGTATTATACACCCAATGAAAATTAAAGACACTGATGATGGGCCCAGTGAAAAGTCTAAAAACAATAGGACCCTTACAACTCATTGTATTGCAGTGCAATGCAGAACCTCTATAACATCCAAGCCATTAAGTAATAACTACACCTGCTCTCCCTTCCTATTAAATGACAGTACTCAAACTTATATAATAACAACACAATTTTGAACTTACATTAAACCAGCTCTGGAAGCAGAGGTGTTAAGCATTTCTTCTAAAGTTCCATTTAATATGCCAGCTCCAAATACATTGTTGCTTAAATCCCTTTTACTTTAGCCTTCTTTTTAAACTGACTACTATGACATTGACTTGACCTTCTAGATTCAGCTATGTGTAAGCTTCATTCATTACCTCTCCTGCCTTACTCCATTACACACAGGAGAGCTGCAGGTTTCTACATCCACACCAACAGTCACAGTGGGTCACCAGGGTAATAGACCATTATCTGGTAATAATGTTTCCAGCAGAGTGAAAACAAAAGCAAAACAAACTAAGAAGTGAACCTTAAAAGATGGCTGCAATAAGTGGCAAATTGACTTGGAAACATGATATCCGGTAGAAGAAAACTGAAAACATTACTGTGTTATCTCTTTTTTAGCCAGAAAAAATGAATTATAATTAATAAAATCCCACTGTATATTGCTATTCATACAATAAATTGACATATTTTGAAGTCTTTCAGATGAATAAGGTGAGCAACCACCTCAGAAAGTAAAATGCACAGTAATTGATGGCCATATACACAAAGTAAAAGTGGATCAATTGTAGGGCAAACCTATTGCACCTCAGAGATCAAATGAAAATTCTTATTGATTAAAAGAGGGGATTTATACCCTTCAATTCATCTGAAAAGGGCTTTATTATGGGGCTTTATTATGGTATACATAATGCATAGAATGCCTTCCCTCTGGCACTCAAATGCCTTTCATTTGCTTGGAATTCATTCATGGTGGTGGAAAAAATAAGCACATTCAGGAGTATATATCAAGTGGTAAAGTCATCCTAAAAGGAGCAACATTTAATAATAGCCCCACTCACTTTATTGTCGTCAGAAAATCCTAATAGCCCTTATGAATTTTGCCCTTGTGACTTTTTTTCAAGAAAACTTCTTCAACAGTTGCTGGAGGGTTTTTTTTTTAACTGAAGAAGGTACAAGCTCACTTAACTCTTTAAGGACCAGATAAATGGGAAACACATAACAAATAAATGAACTGCAAAACCCCCTTGTAAGGGTTAAAGGGATAGTAATACCTGAAAATAAGTTTATTTTATATTGTAGCCCTTAAAAAGCCATGAAAGATTATATAAGTCTTATCTCCCAAACCTTTATGGTTTGGGAGATATTCATATGTAAAATATAGTATAGTTCACTTTTCCTTGTTGTTTCAGTCGAGTCTGCCATCTAGTGGACAGATTTGGAATTCGGTCCACATAGCAACAGGCAGCTCTTTAGCAATGCCGAGATCACGATCTTTGAAAATAACTACTTCACTGGAACTGTGTACAAAGTGTGCCTGACTTGAAAGCACACTTTATAGACCATTCCAATTAAGAAATTCTTTTTAAAGATCATGATCTCAGCACTTCTGGAGAGGCACTGCTGGTCGGGTGACCGGATTCCAAATCTGAAGGGTGGAGCAATGACATCACTCCAGGGGAAACTTTACTTCTGAATATCTCCCAAACCATAAAGGTTTGGGAGATAAGACATATCATTTTTCATGGTTTTTTAAGGGCTACAATATAAAATAAACTTATATTCAGGTATTACTATCCCTTTAAGATCACCATATGCAGTGAGCAGAATTTGTGTCCTGTGGTCGTGCTAGCAATGGTCATGTCTGCTTCCATGGACAAGACATTCATTATTGATTGAAGATGTTATCTCTTAATAAGAGACATGATGAAATTCAAGGAAGTCGTTAGACTTTTCTGGTCATAGTAGATTGCATCAATTTTCTGGCATGTAAACTGTAAACTTGGAAACTGTGATCCGTGTCAAACTGCAGTATCAAAATCAAGCAGTCTTGCATAAAAAGGTGTATCTGCAATGAGTTTGTATGTTCTCACTGTGTGTGCGTGGGTTTCCTCCGGGTACTCCGGTTTCCTCCCACACTCCAAAACATACTGATAGGTGAATTTAGATTGTGAGCCCCAATGGGGACAGGAAGCAATATGAGTGCAAAGCGCTGCGGAATCTGTGTGCGCTGTATAAATAAAGGATTATTATTATTATTATTATTTAAGAAAGAGTGAATAACATATGTTTATCACTATACAAATTGTTGGTAAGATCTCACTTCATATATGCAGTGCAGTTTTGGGCACTGGTCTTGAAAAGAATTGGAGAGAGTACATAGAAGAAAAACAAAATGATTTAAGGGAACAGAGGATTTGGAGTATGAAGAACGTCTAGCCAAACTTGGTTTATTTACGCTACAGAAAAGATGCTTAAGAGGGTCTTTACACTGAATAAGTATATGTGAGGTTGATATAATGATCTCTCTAGTGAGTTTTTCATTCCAAGCAGAAAAAAATAACTAGGGGCTGCTCCTTATGATTAATGAAAAAGGTTTCAACTTTCCAGCAGAGGAAGGTTTTTTTTAACAACAAAGTAGGTTAAATTGTGCAATTCTTTGCTTTATTTTTTAGAAACGTCTCCAAACTCACTGTGAAGCAATGGTGACTTCTCTAGTATCCAGAGTTTAATAACAACTTACATTATTATTATTGTAATAATAATATTTTCCTGAATTCCATTTAGATGGAAATCATGATATGAGAAAGTAGTGGGAGGGACATTACACTTACCTAGTTATGTGTCCTTCAAAGAGCTGCTGGTTATGCCCATATACCTTCTTTAAAGTGATAATAATGTGCAAAAAAACAGCAACCCCAATTAATCTTCATAGTATTTGGGGTATGGAGAGTGTTATGTCAATACTGTCAGAGTTGTAGTTCAAGAGAAATTGAATGAAAATGTTTCCCCCTCTCGCCCCTTTTACCTAGTGTAAGCCACCTCCCCTCAGATGTGGAATCTGGTCTCTTGACCGGACAGGTCGCAGCAAGGGACAATCTTCTTACTGTGATCATGAGGTAAACCCTGCCCCCCTTGACAGGATTTTCCCTTATGTTAATTGAAGATTGTCTCTCTCTGCAATCCACTTGGGTACCACCCTGCTGCTCTGAGCTAAGCAGTGTTACATCAGTAAATGGGGCAGGAGGGGGATACTTTATCATTTAATTACTCTTGAACTACAACTCTGACAGTACTGAAATAATACTCTCCATGGCCCAAATACTATGAAGATTAATTGGAGCTGGTTTTATTATGAAATATTACTATTCTCTTATACTCTTTAATTATACCATTTTAACCAGGTAGCTACTGATGTGGGGTTGTAGGGCTAACCCCGGGATATGTAAGGCAGTGGAACAGGTGGATGGGAGATGTGGGCAGCATTCTGGGAATTTAAAAGAGGTGTCCTTGAAGCACTTACTAGAGTATACTGGGGTGTTACTATTAGTTTCCTATGAATGAGGGTGTTGTTGAAGTGAGGTGACAAGAGAGTGATGATGATGAAATCTGGCATGGGGGGATCTGGAACCGGGCCCTGTGGAATGTGAATCCAAATCTGAAGACAGCAGCTTAAATGAACAGCTCCATGGGCCTTGTAGAATCTATAATCATCCATTCGGAAAACTAAAGGGTTAAGAACTTCAGTTAAATAAAATGAAAACTAAAATGTAAAATGAACTGGGATTATACACATTTAATACCTTGTACTTCATGCTAGTATCTGTAAAAAATCTCTGTATGTTTTCTGTTGCCTAAAATGTAGTTTTTCATGTGTTCGGATGAAGCAGCTGTTCTGCCTTTTTCAGTGCTCCCATTGATTGTCCATAATTGTATGTAAATGGGCTGAGATAAGATATCCGCTTTTTATGAATACAAGATCAGTGGGCACTAAGAACAATCAGTATTTCCTCTAAGAGGAGCACCTGTGAGTGACCCATCACTGTGAGAGTTAAAAAGTTATTAAAGCAAGGCAGGGCTGCATAGTGTATCTGTTATCATAATGCTGTTCTGCACAAACACTCCTCTTTAATGCTTTCAGTGCTGGGATACTCACCTTTATTCACCAGAGTGGGAGCACCTAATCCTGAGAAGATGATTAAAGGGTCAGTAATGTCTAACATTACCAAACCCTAATATTGTAGGTATTCAAATAATAAACTTAATGGGACAAGTTCAATTTCTCATACCTTTATGGTTTGAGAGATATAAGTGCTTAAAGTTACCTCCTCCCTCCCCTTTTCCAGACGTCAGCATCTAGCTGACATCATGAGATCCTGGTCCCAGACCGACCGGAGGGTCTTCAGCAGAGCTGAATGAGCGATATTGAAAACCAAATACTTCAGTGGAAAGGTCTGCAGAGTGAGCTTGCAAACCAAGCACACTTTGTAGACCGTTCCGGTGAAGTATCTGTTTTTAGATATTGCTCATTCGGCTTTGCTGAAGAGCCGCCTGAGTCGCATGACTCAAATCCACGGTTGACAGCTTTATAGCTCATCAGCAAAAGGAGGGAAGTTTAAGCGCTTATATCTCTCAAACCATAAAGATTTGAGAGATCGAACTTGTCCCATTAAGTTTATTATTTGAATACCTACAATATCAGTTAATTAACTGTTGAGTCTGTTCAAACCTCAGGGTTCCAGGTTCTTTCCACCCTTCTATGACAGTGGAAATCTCAATGGATCCTTCCTAATAAAATGCTTTCTTACAAAACAAAAATAAATAAATAATGGCTTCAGCTTTGTATTTGTGCAGTTAGGTCTCAACTGTACATAGGATCCTTCCATTATAACTGTTCCTTTTTGTAATATTTTTCACCCCATATTGCCATACTGGTCCTAGTTTTCCAGCATTTTCAAATGAATTTTTTTTTCATGAGATGGAACACATGGAAGTAATAAAATCCCCTCCCCATTAATAATGAGATGGATTAAATAACTTCCAAAGACTAGTGTTGAGCGAGCATGCTCGGCCGATGCTCGGATCGGCTCGAGCATCGCTCTGCTCGGCACATGGCGGTACTCGTAAGAGTACCGCATGTGCTCGCCCGCCATGTTCGGGTCTCCTCCCCGCACGTTTTGCGGCTGCTGCGCAGCCAAAAAACGTGCAGGGAGGCTCTGACATCGGTGTAATGCCAGCAGCCATGTTGGCTGCTGGCATTACACTGATTGGCTGGCCAGAACCCGTGGTCGGGTGCTGTATAGCACCTGACCAGCGAGTTCGGCTCAGTCTTAGCCAGGGAGAGCTGAGGATAGGAAGGGAAAGTCAGTGTAGGGAGGAAAAAAAGCAAAATTGTGAAAAAAAAGAACCAAAAGTCCTTTTTAGGACTACTGTGTGTGGGGGCAGCAGGTTATTTTGTGTGGGGGGAAAAAAAAAAAAAAAAAAAAATATATATTCTGTTTAGTGTGCAAAGTTGCAGATTAGAGCACATTCTGTTTAGTGTGCACAGTTGCAGATTAGAGCACATTCTGTTTAGTGTGCAAAGTTGCAGATTAGAGCACATTCTGTTTAGTGTGCAAAGTTGCAGATTAGAGCACATTCTGTTTAGTGTGCAAAGTTGCAGATTAGAGCACATTCTGTTAAGTCTTCAAACTAAAATATCAAAGTCACATATTCCATTCAGTGTGCGTCGCCGCAGTTTAGCAGCACATTCTGTGTACTGTGCAGAGTTGCAGAATAGGAAGAAATACTGTTAAGTCTTCAAACTAAAATATCAAAGTCACATATTCCATTCAGTGTGCGTCGCCGCAGTTTAGCAGCACATTCTGTGTACTGTGCAGAGTTGCAGAATAGGAAGAAATACTGTTAAGTCTTCAAACTAAAATATCAAAGTCACATATTCCATTCAGTGTGCGTCGCCGCAGTTTAGCAGCACATTCTGTGTACTGTGCAGAGTTGCAGAATAGGAAGAAATACTGTTAAGTCTTCAAACTAAAATATCAAAGTCACATATTCCATTCAGTGTGCGTCGCCGCAGTTTAGCAGCACATTCTGTGTACTGTGCACAGTTGCAGAATAGGAAGAAATACTGTTAAGTCTTCAAACTAAAATATCAAAGTCACATATTCCATTCAGTTTGCTTCGCCGCAGTTTAGCAGCACATTCTGTGTACTGTGCAGAGTTGCAGAATAGGAAGAAATACTGTTAAGTTTTCAAACTCAAATATTAAAGTCACATATTCCATTCAGTGTGTGTCACCGCCGTTTAGCAGCCTATTCTGTGTACTCTGCACAGTTGCAGAATAGGAAGAAATACTGTTAAGTTTTCAAACTCAAATATTAAAGTCACATATTCCATTCAGTGTGTGTCACCGCCGTTTAGCAGCCTATTCTGTGTACTCTGCACAGTTGCAGAATAGGAAGAAATACTGTTAAGTTTTCAAACTCAAATATTAAAGTCACATATTCCATTCAGTGTGTGTCAGCGCCGTTTAGCAGCCTATTCTGTGTACTCTGCACAGTTGCAGAATAGGAAGAAATACTGTTAAGTTTTCAAACTCAAATATTAAAGTCACATATTCCATTCAGTGTGTGTCACCGCCGTTTAGCAGCCTATTCTGTGTACTCTGCACAGTTGCAGAATAGGAAGAAATACTGTTAAGTTTTCAAACTCAAATATTAAAGTCACATATTCCATTCAGTGTGTGTCACCGCCGTTTAGCAGCCTATTCTGTGTACTCTGCACAGTTGCAGAATAGGAAGAAATACTGTTAAGTTTTCAAACTCAAATATTAAAGTCACATATTCCATTCAGTGTGTGTCACCGCCGTTTAGCAGCCTATTCTGTGTACTCTGCACAGTTGCAGAATAGGAAGAAATACTGTTAAGTTTTCAAACTCAAATATTAAAGTCACATATTCCGTGTAAGATGAAGAAGGCGGGTAAAAAGGGACGGGGAAGTGGACGTGATCCTGATAGTTCTGGGCGCGGGTCAGGACGCGGAGAAACTGTGCCTGGTGCCAGAGCACAAGAAAGAAAGACATCCACCATACCTAGCTTCATGTCTAATTTTACAGGGCGTCGCAGGACATCACTCTCGAGGTCCGACCACTGCGAACAGGTGGTCGGTTGGATGACAGCTGATACTGCTTCCAGTCGGTTAAGCACCACCCTGTCTTCCACCAAGTCCACTCTCAGTAGCCAAGAGTCTGGTCAACATAATCCTCACTCTGATCATCCTTCCTCCCACCATACACGGTCTGGTCAAAGAAGTGATCCCACACTGGGATATAGTGAGGAGCTCGTCTCATCACCAATCCTTCATTTGACCCTCTCTCCAAGCACGCTTGCAGAGGAACATGACATCTTGTGCCCTGATTCACAACCTCTAGAGGGTACCCAATCACAAGAAGATGACAGATGTGAACGGCATTTAAGGTCAAAGGAAGTAGTGGTTGATGATGATGATGATGAGACACAGTTGCCATTAAATCAACCACTATTTCCGTCTCAAGACCTTGTTGAGGAGAATGTTATACAGTTGTCAATGACTGAGTATGTGGTGGGATCAAGACATGGGGAGGATGATCAGAGTGAGGAAGTGGAGGAGGACTTGGTGGACGATGAGGTGACTGACCCCACCTGGGAAGGTGTAGAGCCGAGCGATGACAGCAGTCCTGAGGGTGAGCCATCTGCAGCACCGCAACAGGCTGGAAGAGGCAGTGGTGTGGCTACAGAAAGAAGGCGGACCGCACCAAACCGGCCCGCAAATGTTCCACGGAGCACCCCCTTGCGTAAATCTACCTTGCCAAAGGGTAGGTGTTCCGCAGTATGGCGTTTTTTTAAGGAAAGTGCGGACGACAAAAGAATTGTAGTTTGCAACCTGTGCCACACCAGAATGAGCCGAGGCATGAACACTAGAAACCTCACCACCACCAGCATGATCCGACACATGGCATCCAAGCACCGTAGTAAGTGGGAGGAACGCCTGGATCGCCCATCTGTGTCTGCAGGCCACACCACTGCCTCCTCTTCCCCTGTTTTCGGTGCCGGCCAATCGCCTGTCGAAGGCGCAGGCCCGCATACCTCCCGCCCTGCACCTGTACCATCTGAAGCACCATCAGTGACCACATCCACTTCCCTGTCCCAGCACAGCGTCCAAATGTCGTTACCCCAGGCATTTGAGCGCAAGAGAAAATACCCAGCCACCCACCCACAGGCCATAGCACTAACCTCACACCTTTCCAAATTACTGGCCATCGAAATGCTGCCATTTAGGCTTGTGGACACTGAGTCCTTCCGCAGCCTGATGGCAGCAGCTGTCCCTCGGTACGCGGTCCCCAGCCGCCACTACTTTTCCCGGTGTGCCATCCCCGCATTACACCACCATGTGTCCCGTAACATCACCCGTGCCCTGACCAACGCAGTTACTGGGAAGGTCCACTTAACGACTGACACATGGACAAGTGCTTGTGGCCAGGGACGCTACATTTCCCTGACGGCACACTGGGTGAATGTCGTGGAGGCTGGGAGCGACTCGGACCCTGGGATGGCACGGGTGCTACCCACGCCGAGGATTGCGGGCCCTACCTCCATCAGGGTTTCCGCCAGCACCTACGTTATTGGCTCCTCCTCCTCCGTTTCCACCTCCGAATTCTCTACACGCAGCGCCACTCCCCCATCAGCCAGTAGCTGGAAGCAGTGTAGCACTGCAGTGGGGAAGCGTCAACAGGCCGTGCTGAAGCTGATCTGCCTTGGGGACAAACAGCACACGGCCTCAGAGCTGTTGCAGGGGATTAGTCACCAGACCGAGCAGTGGCTCTCGCCACTCAACCTGCAACCAGGCATGGTTGTGTGTGATAATGGGCGTAACTTGGTGGTGGCTTTGGAGCTCGGCAAGCTCACACACGTACCATGCCTAGCGCATGTATTTCATTTAGTGGTTCAGCGATTTCTAAAAACCTACCCCAATGTGCATGATCTCTTGACCAAGGTGCGCCGCGTGTGTGCACATTTCCGTAAGTCATCTACAGCTTCGGCCGGCCTGTTGAAGCTGCAGCAGCGCTTACAATTGCCAGCTCACCGGCTGCTGTGTGACGTGAGCACGCGCTGGAACTCCACCTTCCACATGTTGGCCCGGCTTTGTGAGCAGCAGAGGGCAGTAGTGGAGTACCAGCTGTTACACGGTCGTCGCCTCTCCGTTCAACTTCCTGTAATCAGAAGTGAGGAGTGGGAATGGATGTCAGACCTCTGCGAGGTTTTACGCAATTTTGAGGAATCGACACAGATGGTGAGCGGCGATAACGCTATTATCAGTGTAACCATCCCACTTCTGTGTCTACTGAAACGCTCGCTGCTCACAATTAAAACCGACGCTTTGCATGTGGAAGAGGTGGAAATGGGGGAGGAAGAGCTTACACAAGGTGATAGCCAGAGCACCCTCACTTCGTCTTCTCAGCGACAATTGGAGGAGGCGGAGGAGGAGGAGGAGGAGGAGGAGGAAGACACGGTTGCCTCCGCTACAGAGGGTAGCCATGGAACTTTAGTTCCATCTCTTCAGCGTGGGTGGGCAGAAGAGGAGGAAGAGGATGAGGAGATTGAGAGTCATCCTCCTGGTGAGGACAGCGAAATCTTGACTGTTGGTACTCTGGCACACATGGCTGACTTTATGTTAGGCTGCCTTTCCCGTGACCCACGCGTTGTACGCATTTTAGACAACGCGGATTACTGGGTGTTCACCCTTCTGGACCCCCGCTACAAAGAGAATTTCTCATCTCTCATTCCTCCGGTGGAGAGGACAAGCAAAATGGTGCAATACCAGAAGGTTCTTGTTGAAAAATTGCTCCAAAATTTTCCATCTGACAACGCTGGCGGCAGAGTACGTGCTACCTTGGCCAACCGAGAAGGGGAGAAAAGGGGAGCACACAGCAGTTCCGACAAAGGCAGGGCAACACTCTCCAAGGCGTGGGACACCTTCATGACACCCCGCCAGCACCCTCACCCTGATGCGCAGCCTAGTGTCACAAGGAGGGAAAAGTTTTGGAAGATGGTGAAGGAGTACGTAGCAGACCGTGTCAGCGTCCTCAATGATCCCTCTGTGCCTTACAACTACTGGGTGTCCAAGCTGGACACGTGGTATGAACTGGCACTCTACGTCTTGGAGGTGCTGGCCTGCCCTGCCGCCAGCGTTCTGTCTGAGCGGGTATTTAGTGCTGCTGGTGGCATCATAACAGATAAGCGTATCCGCCTTTCCACCGACAATGCTGATAGGTTGACACTTATAAAAATGAACAAGGCCTGGATTTCCCCTGACTTCTCCACTCCACTGGAGGAAAGCCCCGGGGGAACATAAACTCACTTTACATATATTATTTACAATGATGGGAATACTCTGTATTCCCATTCACCCCTTCCACCCAAAAAACAGGTATATGGTTGACTCTTAATCTTCTCATCCACCTCCTCCTCTTCCATATGCCCTGTGCTATAATTTTTATATAGGGCCAGCTCACCAGCGGGCCCTGTGATATAATTTTTATATAGGGCCAGCTCACCAGCGGGCCCTGTTTGACAATTTTTATATAGGTCAGCTCACCAGCGGGCCTTCTCATATAATGTTTTATTGGGTCAGCTCTCTAGCGGGCCCTCTCATATAATGTATTATAGCGTCAGCTCACTAGCGGGCCTTCGCATATAATGTTTTATAGCGTCAGCTCACTAGCGGGCCTTCGCATATAATGTTTAGGATGGTCAGCTCTGCAGCAGACCCTCACCCATAATGTTTTAGATGGTCAGCTCAGCGCACGTTTCCCTCTTAATCATGGCCTCAGTTCAATAAAATCAAGGAAATTTTTGGGATAATTTGCCTCTGCGCACGTTTCCCTCTTAATCATGGCCTCACTTCAGAAAATCAAGGAAATTTTTGGGATAATTTGCCTCTGCGCACGTTTCCCTCTTAATCATGGCCTCACTTCAGAAAATCAAGGAAATTTTGGGGATAATTTGCAGATAATATACAAGTAAATATACAGCAAATATTGTTTGGTAACAATTTTTCGCCTAAAGTCGTTTTTATTTTCCTTTTTGTGTGTTTTATGGTCAGTCTGTAAAAATGGCATACTACGGGCGAAAGATCGTTCCCAGCAGCGATGTTGTAGTCCAAGATGCATCCAGACATCCTCCCTATGCTGTCCCTGAACCATTTCTGTGGTGTTTCCATCCTTTTCTGCCCTTTTCCTATGGACCAGGCACCCTCCCCTCATCAGAGCAGGGGGTGCCTGGTGTAATGCTCGAGTCCTCCCATTGACTTCAATGGGGCTCGGGTGCTCGGCCGAGCACTCGAGCCTCAGGGGGTGCTCGGTCAGAGCACCCGAACACCCGAGCATTGGGGTGCTCGCTCATCACTACCAAAGACACAATTAAAATCCCCTGGGCCCTTTAATATTGTTTCTTGATTTATTAATTTAAAGTGTTTCATTAATCTAAAACTTTACACCCCTTTATAGGATCAAGGTAAAATTAATTAATTGATTGATGAAAGTTAATTTGCTGTAATTAACACATTGGATACAAGAGAGGTCTTTAACACTTTCAGTGCCAGAGAGGTACCTACCGCATTGCATTGGAACATGCCAATTAATAGGATTAAAGGGATAGTAATGTTTCGTAATAAAAGCAGCTCTAATTATTCATCATAGTATTTGGACTTTGCAGAGTGTTATTTCAATACTGTCAGAGTTATAGTTCAAGAGTAATTAAATGACAAAGTACCCCCCTCCCGCCCCTTTTACTGATGTAACACTGTTCAGCCAGATCAGAAGGGAGGTGCCCAGTTAGACTGCAGAGAGGGACAATCTTCAATTAAGATAAGGGAAAAAGCTGAAAAGCTTGTCAAAGGGAGCAGGGCTTTCATTGTTCTGATAGGAAGAATATTGTCCCTTGCTGTTATCTGTCTGGTCTATGGACTGGATTCCACATCTGAGAAGAGATTGCTTACACTAGGTGAAAGGGGCGGGAGGGGGAAACTTTGCTTGTGAATATCTCTCAAACCATGAAAGTTTGAGAGATAAGACTTATATTGTTCTTCATGTTTTTTAATACCTACAATATAAATAAGTAAATAAATAAATAAATAAAATAAAGATAAAACAAAGTATTTCTATCCCTTTAACGCATTACTTCCCAATGTGGTGTAAACTTCTCTACCAACCAGGAAGTTAATTTAATTTTTATTTGGTAACATCAAAAATGTACACACTACTAACAAAATAGGTTAATTTCTGGGCAATACTGCCGCACCCTAAGGAGATACTAAACATTTCCATTAACTTAAAAAGATTAATTAACCCCTTGAGTGCTAAAGAGGTGTCCTGTGTATTGTGCAATTACACACATAGCTTTCAAAGGGTTAAAAACCCGAGTTACCATTTTGAATGCCAGAGCGGCATCCGTTGAATTGCTTTGCAATGCTATGGATGCCTCACTGGCACTCAAAGGGTTAAGTCAATGTGACTGTGGGGAATTGTATTTATCCACTATGGTGCAAGTGGTTTTCCTGAGAATGGAACCCCTTTCGTAGTACATCAGCCTTACTATTGAATCTCATACCTAACACCTCTTATAAAATTGAAATATTAACTCATAGAGGACTACAGGGGTTTGAAACGTATCGATTTCCAATGCATTGCATACCCCTTTGGTCCGCAAAGGATGAAATTGTGGTACATTATCAACCAGCAGGTGTGCTGGCTGTTTTCCAGTTCAAAAGCACATTATATAGAATTAGCTTGAAAACCATGTGCATTGACCATATTTTATACCCTTGAAAATGTATTTTATAGCAAATAAAATATATTTGATTATTTTGAAGTAAAATTAGGTTATTTTATTTGATACATGTAGTATTTGCTATAAATTGGGCTGACTGACACATCTAAGAAATGTCCATGGTGTATTCTCATATACCATGAAATCAAGTGGATTTGCTGCAGGCTTGTGAAATTGGGAATGAATATAGCTGGAAGTCTGATGTTCATGGTTTCATTTGCATATCTCATAATACGAATACAAAAAACAGAACTGGCAAAATTACAAAATTATATTATAGCACATCTTGCATTGTCGGTCTCGACAAAGCACTACACAGGACACAGAGAAATCTGAATAGATCAATATGGCATCAAGACAAATCTGTATCCATTTTAATCTGAAATGTAATTTACATTATAACATAAGGTTTGGCCTATGGAATTTTTTTCTTTACGGATCTATGATCACAGCACAGTTATGTTCCTTATTAAATGAAAATTATAATAAAAAATATAACTTAATGAACAAAGAAATAAAAAATACATTAATAAATATTATGTTTTTTCAGTGTTGTGTATTGTAAAGAAGTGAAGCGTTTTATGAATTTTATTATTATTTATTTTTACTCTGGGCAGGCAGAAAAAGAGTATCTTATTTTAATTAACATGTATTGTATGTGTCTGCTTTCTTCTGCTTAAATATCCACTCTATGGGGGACTTTATGAACAGTCATTGTAATGAGCCTATTTAATAGATATGCATTGTGAAAATGCTGTACACAGACAGTTTTTCTCTCTTTATTTAATGATCCATTAGCACTGGCACTAATAACCTGCTCCCAATATATACACTTTTTTGGAGACTTCTTATCAAGATGCAGGAAGACATTCTCTGTGCATCTTGTATCCATCAGACCTGTATACTGTCTGTTTCTGCTTCCTGTAGCAACATCGTGTTGTTTCACTAAATCCAAAATGAAGCAACACAATGCTTGGTTGCAGAAGTACTCAATATATAGGGCTGATGGTGAGAAGATGCAGTGACAGTATCTCCCTAAAGCTCCACAAAGCATACATATAGTTGGGAGATTATAAGCACCAGTGCTGATAGATTATTAAAGGAGCAGTAAACTTTTTTTATGAAAAAATATATATTATAGGGATTTTCCTATTGAGTAAAATAAGGGTACTCCCACTGCCAAGAGATTTATATTTCCAGAGTTATTACAGTTTAAACCCATGGTTTTTTTTTTACATTACCAGTGCCCTCTAGTGGTCAAATTCTAATTAGATTTCCTGTTAGATTCTAATGGAAAGGAAAGTCAGGAAAGTAAGTGATATACAGTTCTCCATAGAATGTGATAGAAACTGCCTGTCACTTCCTGTCAGTTAGAACTATCAGGAAGTAAACACAGTAAATTCACTTTATGATTATTTAAACTGCTATAAATTTTGAATAAAACCTCTGATAACGATGTGAGTGACCTTGTTTTATTCAGCAGGAAATGCTGTGTAAAATATTTGTTTTCATATAAAAAAGTTTACTGTTCCTTTAAATAAAGAGGAACAACAGGTTGAACAGCACTATCATAGTACAAATCTATTAAATAGACAGCCATGTACCATCTGTGAGCAAGCACAGGCAATAGTGAGAAATGTATAGGACGATAAGTTCAAGGTAGAGCTTTTTCTTTAACTATTCTATTAGTTTATATAATTTTGACCAAAAAAGCAGTGAAAAGGCACTTTTCATTTAGTGGAACACATACTCCTCTTTTGATAGCTATTATATTGACTTACATTATTATTACTATCATTACTATTATCATCCTTTATTTAATAAGTACCATCATATTCCATAACAATGTACAACACAGGGGTGAGAACATAGAACGATACACAGAAACTAATTGAAACCAATTGTAGTGGAGGTGCTGTTTTCAAGACCTTTCTAGCAAGAAGCTGAGGGAACATATGAGAGATAAAATAAGTGGTGGGGGATAAAGTTCGGCTAACTGCACAGCTGGAACCAGAAGAAAATGATTGAACTGATGAGTTTGGGAAAAGGTGAGTGATAGCAAGTTATAAGGGTGTATGAGAGGTGAAGGTCATGGGAAGAATGCAGGGAGTGGCTGAGGAAATATGTAAATATGAGTGAATCCAATTATGGGGAGTTGTGTTGAACAGAGCTTTGTAAATCAGTGACAGGATTTTAAATTTGAGTCTGTACTGAGCAGGAAGCCAGTGTAGAAAGGGGCAGCTGTTGAGTTTAGGCAGATAAGCCCGACAGCTGCATTTTCAATAGACTTAAGTGAAGAGAGGCAGGTTATTGGGAGTCCTATCAGAATATAGTTTTAATAATCAAGACAAGAAATGCTTATTGGGTAAATCAAAGCTTTCTTGGGTGTGGAAGGAACAAATTGTATTGTATTGTATATTTTATTTATATAGCACCAACCAGTGTACTTGGCACTTTACAGTTTACATTTCATATAGAAGGGGTACAATAATTGCAGTGATTAAGTGCATATAAAGACAATTATAAGGGGAACAACAGGTGAGTATACATTAGGATAAAAGGTCCCTGTCCCATAGAGCTTACAATCTAAGAATAAGATGGGTGACATACAGATACGATATGGTAGAGGAGGAAGTGCAGTTTTTGACATATGATGTATATAATGTTTTCATATTACGCTGTTGCTATGTTTAAAAGCTGCTCTTTTAGCTTGGATTTAAAGTTGTTGAGGGTTGATGCTTGGTGAATACTGAGTGGTAGGGTGTTCCAGAGGTAGGGAGCAGCAAGGGAGAAAGCCTTCAGTTGTGAAACAGCGATAGTGGTTAGAGGGGTAGAGAGTCATCCAGCACACGTGGTGCATAGTGGACGTGCAGGAATATGGCAGGATATCAAAGATGAAATATAAGGTGAGGACAAGTGATGGAGAGCCTTGAAGGTAATGAGGAGGATTTTGAATGGGATACGCTGCTTTATGGGAATCCATGACAGTGATTTTAAAAGTGGTGGGGTGAGTACTGTTCTGGAGGAGAGGAAGAGTATTCTAGTGGCCAAATTAAGAATTGATTGAAAAGAAGCCATATGGTTAGTAGGAAGATCAATTAGTAAAGAGTTGCAGTAGTCTAGGCTATAAAGGATAAGAGAATGCATGAGGGTTTCTGTTGTAGAGTGAGAGAGGAATGGCTGGATTTTTGCTATATTCCAAAGAAAGAAGCGACAGGTTTTGGTTACATCATTAATGTGGGTGGAGAAGAAGAGTCCAAAGTTACCCTGAGGGAGTGGGCCTTGTCTACAGGGTAAATTGTGTAGCCCTCAACAGTTATATAAAATGGAGGTGTTTCGCAGGATTTAGGAAGGAAGATAAGGAGCTCAGTCTTAGACATGTTAAGTTTTAAGAGACGATGAGCCATCCAGGAAGAGATAGCAGTAAAGCAATCTGAGACCTGCTGCTGTATTTCAGGTGATATTGAGGGTGCATATCGTCTGCATAGCGTCTGCATAGAGATGATAGTTAAAGCCAAAGAATTTTATCAGTTACCCCAGGGAGAGTGTATACAGTGAAAAGAGAAGAGGTTCCAGAACAGAGCCTTGGGGTACACTTACTGAGAGGGGGGTCGGAGATGAGGAGGTGTTAGCATATGTTACAGAGAAAGACCGGTGAGAGAGATAGGATAAAAGCCAGGAATGTGCCAGGTGCAGATGCCAAGTGATTGGAGCACCTGGGAGAGAAGGGTATGGTCTACTATGTCGAATGCTGCTGATAGGTCAAGGAGGATAAGAATAGAGAAATGGCCATTGGTATTTGCAACATGGAGATCATTTGTTACTTTTATAAAGGCAGTTTCTGTAGAGAAAGAGGGCCGAAAGCCAGACTGCAGTGGGTCCAGAGCATATGAGAGTTGAGGAAGGTTAGTAGATGAGAGTAGTCTAGGTTCTCAAGGAGCTTGGAGGCAAAGCAAAGTATCCCCCCCCCCCGTTCAGCCAGCTTAGAAGGGAAGTGCCCAGGTAGACTGCAGAGAGGGACAATCTTCAATTAAGATAAGGGAAAAAGCTGAAAAACTTGTCAAGGGGGGAAGGGCTTTCATTGTTTTCATACAAAGAAGAGTGTCCCCTGCTGTTATCTGTCTGGTCTTACAACCAGATTCACATCTGAGAAGAGATGGCTTACACTAAGTAAAAAGGGGCGGGAGGGGAAACTTTGCTTGTGAATATCTCTTAAACCATAAAGGTTTGAGAGATAAGACTTATATCATTATTCATGTTTTTTAATGCCTACAAAATAAAATAAAGTTAAAACGAAGTATTACTATCCCTTGGAGTAAAGGAAGGATCAGGAAGATACAATTGGGGATACTGAAAGGGTGGGGTTGTTTGATGTATTGTGTTAATCTTTTGTGTGAAGAACTCTGCAAAGGCTACAGGGGTTAGGGAGGGGAGGGGGAATGATGGAGGGGAGGGGCGAAGGTGAGAATTGAAGATACAGAAGGGCTATGTCTTTCAAGAGGGAATTAATGAGGGGAATAAAGCAAAGAGCAGATAACACTTGAGCATGAAATCTGTCTGGTCAATGTAATGGCAAAGTTATTAACCCTTTGAGTGCCAGAGTGGTACGCAACGCATTGCAAAGCAATGCGTTGCGTACCACTCTGGCACTCAAAGGGTTAACTGTTAAGTATAGTGGAGACCAAGGGGATGGGAGATGTGCAAAAAGAGGTAAATCCTCATTTCAGTTCTGGATAAATTGAGTTTGAGGTTGCAAAGCGATGTCCAAGAAGAGATACAAGAGAGGCAGTTGGACAGTTGACTGATGGAGAAAGATTTGGGGAGGACAGGTACATTTTGGTGTCATTTGATATATATGATAGCAAAATTCAAAAGAGCTGATGAATTTTCAGTGGCAATGTGTGTGTGTGGTAATGTGCAAATGTTTTAGGCAGGTGTGAAAAAAATGCTGTAAAGTAAAAATGCTTTCAAAAATACTAAAGTTAATAGTTTATTGTTATCAATTAAAAAAAATGCATATTGAGTGAACAGAAGAAACATGTAAATCAAATCAATATTTGGTGTGACCATCCTTTGCCTTCAAAATAGTTCCACTGCAAGATGACACATTAGGAATATCTTCTAGTCAATTAGATAAAGGCACCTTAGAGCAGATTATCACTTAATAAAAAGGAGCCTATACATTTTTTATTGTAGCCTTAAATCATTAACATGTTGAGTGTCAGAGGGGTGCCCAGTGTATTGCTAAGTAACATGTAGAACACCCCTCTGGTACTCAAAGGGTTACAGCATAGATATACTCTGCTACAGAAACATCAAAATGTATAATCACTAAAGCCAACAGACAGCCATGTGCTAAATTACTGCAAATGTCTTCTGGCTACATAGACTCCCATAAGACACCCAATTTTTATCACATTTTTTAAGAGAATATGAAACTGAGTCAATCAAAGCTTGGTTTCAAGAAGGATTTTGCAGAATTGTATTACTCGTTAGTAGTTATCACATTTCAGAGAAATACATTTACCAATAAAAGAAGACTTTTTTTCCTCTTTAAAGTGTCATTCTTTCAGTGGAAAAAAACAAGACACATTCAGCGACATATTTATGGTTTTAATGAAGAGCTGCAAGAATTTGCTCTCCCTTGGTTTACTTATGTTTTACTCATTTTTGTATAAGCAATTTGAGTTTACACATTTTGTACTTGCAGAATATGTAAAGTTAAAGTCCAGGGTTATTATTCATTTAACCCCTTACCATCTGGTGATGTGTTGGGACTGTCACCATTTTATTTTTCCTGGCACGTCATATATTTTGTGCTTACAGTGCTCCTGCGGGGGCTCTGTAAGCAATAGTGGGGTCTGAAGTTGAACGCTCCAAGACCGGAGCGGTCTCTCTCAGACTCCAGTTTGGTATGTTGGTACACATACTCAGTCACATGTGCCAGCATGCCACAAAGATCAAAGTGGTCCTTAAGAGAAGGTTACTTCCTCCAGAACGCTCGTTGTTAAGGGGAGAAGGATTGTGTGCCTGGGTAATTCATAGTAATAAGTAGGAGTGGGCGAAAAGTGAGAAAAATTTCCCACATGACTTTTCTCAAAAAACTGACATTTTTTCGCTTTTTTTCGTGAACATTTCTCTTTTTCTTCTATTCCAGCAAATTTTTCACCTATTCCAGCACATTATTCTCCTGTTATAACACATTTTTTTTATATTCTAACACATTTTTCTTCTATTCCAACACATTTTTTCCTATTTAACACATTTTTTCCTATGTTTAATATGGTGCAACATTTCCCAGCACAATATCACTTCTTCTGAGGGCGAAGTAAGTAGATGGAAGTCAGGTTGTGAGTCCTACAGCACAGATACCTTGAAAAATGTGTTAGTGTGCAGAGTGCCTTTGTCCACAATACTTACTTCCTGCTTAAGTGACACTGATGATGACCAAAACAAAAACAAAGTACAACCTACAATGTGGCAGATGTGTATGGTAGTGGTGGTGGGGGACTGGCGTGGTGTGATTGGTGGGACCTTGACAAACTGCATCCACCCAGGGAGGAGAGGGGTCATCGTCATTTATTGCAAATGCTGCAGCAACGACTGCTGCAGTTAGTTTTTGCACTAGCACTTTACTCTCTTGCACTTCCCTCACCTTTCCCCCTCCCACTTGTGCATTTGCTAGACATTACTCAACTACTGTGTGTGTGTTTTTAATCTCTACAGTACACAACTGATGGAGTGTGATGTCTTGCCTTGGCCCTCAACAAAATTCTCAATGTTGTCTGCTATCAAGTCTGCCTCAGTCACAGTGCACCCAGTCAGCTGTCTAATATATCTATTTGTTTAATTATTTGTGTTTTTTAATATGTTTTTTTAAGTTGTCCACCATATCTTATCACAGTCCCAAAAATATATATAACTAAAAAACAAAATCAACAACTTCTTTCCCCAGACTTCTCCAGCACAGAGCACACAGACAATAAAAGTAAAATCAGAAAGCAATTTAGACCCCAGCTGCCTGTGTCTTGCCACTCAGTCACGCCACATTTTGGGGTATTTTGGGTCAACCTCCTTCCTCCCTTTTTTTGTGTATCCAGACTCCCCTACTACAGAGAACAAATGTCCTACCTAAATGACTCCCTAAAACTAAGCTTCAATTCCCCTTTATTTGCCTATCCTCTGTAGCTCAAAAACATGCTGCTTTCTCCTGTCACAAACACAGAATGGCTGCTGTGAGAGCCTGACAGTCTTTTATAAGGCTTTAGAAAACTTTTGTGTGGTGGAGGAAAATGTTTCTACCCATTGATTTCAATACAATGAGCTAGAAAAAAAAGTGGGAAAAAGCGTGAAAAATGGCACTTTCACAGGAAATTTTTCGCCGAGCGGAAAGTGCCATTTTTCACCGATTTCAGTTTGAGGTGAAAATTTTCGCCCAGCCCTACTAATAAGAGTGACTTCTCACATGCTTGATACTTTTTTAATGTATTTAGTGGGCCATTCTACTTCTTACTATAGTGTACCTGCATTATTACACTAATAGTTGGCCATCTGGCCATTGTTGCACTACTCCATATAATCCCAATCATCTTCATCTAGCCTGTTGAAGTGTCCCCTCTCTAGTGAGCAAGCCAGCACTGAAAGAGTTAAACTATTACTTCAGATTCGGAAGGGCTATGTGGTACATTTGCTGTCCCAGTGAAGCCCAGCAGAAAGTCCTTTTTATCTCTTTTTTAACTCTTCTAGAGCGATCATACTTAACTTATAATACTAGGAGATTCAAAGGCTGTCAACCTCTATATTACACAATTACACTAAAGGATTATTATTCATTTTCATTTGATATTTACGTCAAGCTGATATTAATTAGAGATGAGAGTCATTAGGTGCTGAAGTCACACTCATTAAAACTTCAAGAATTTTGGGTGTTTCATAACACAGTAGTCAGCTTCTCATTAATACATTAAATTTTTTATTATGTTCTAAATTAATTATTTTTATGCATAACACATAGTACTATACAATTCTGGAAGGTAATTAAGAGCAATTCTGGAGCAAACAAACAGTACCAGCTTCCAGAATTGCACTTCTGTCTAGAGCAAAGGTCTTTGACAACTATTGGGGACTGCAAATCCCATCATTCACAGCCAGCCATTGACTGGGTAGAGGTGATAAAAGTTGTAATATCTTGCAGTAACAGCTGAAGTGCCAATGATTGCCTACTCCTGGTCTGGATCGATTTTACATAGTAAGATAGTAAATTAGGTTGAATAAAGGCATAAGTCCATCAATTTCAACCTTTGCCTCATACCCCAGTGACTGAGAATTACATAGCATTCCTGCTATCAAATAAGTTAGGCTTTATCAGACCTTCCTGATTTACCTACTAATATACAGTATAAACCTGTATGTTCCCTTTTGTAATCTTCTCTTAAATTTATTTTAGGAAGGATCCTTCAGTTTCTATGATGAAATCCTGAGAAAGAAGACATTTGAATCATATTGGGTTGAGCAAGAAAGCATACACTTTTTTGTTATCACTGTTAGCAATATTATTATTATTATTATTACTGTTACTACTATTAGTACTCTTGGATGATGGCAGATTAGGAAAGAAAATACCATTTATATGTATAAAAGATAAAGACATGGAACAAGGAAATCAAATTATTATTTAACATTAACCCTTGTTGATGTCACTTAGAGTGCATATTATGCTTCCCTTTATTTTTATATTTTTTCATTGACTAGCAAAAGAGATGTCCATTCACAAAGAGGCTGAGTGAAGGGATAGATATTTCATTGTCTAATGGTAGTGATAGAAAAACCTATACATTGTGTGACATCCCATCCTTGTTCCACTTTTAGCCACAGAACCACAATACTCTGATTGACACCCTTGTTGCGTTTATCTGATAGCCACAGATCTTGTAGTTGGCTGTGCAGCCCTGTCTGACTGGTAGCCATATAACCACTATCAATATATTGGTGTCACGCACGCGGAGGGTAAGAACCCGTATGGTGCCAGTTCTGGTTTGGATCCTAGCGTGCGTAGCTTGGGTGAGAGGCTTGAGTGCGGTGACAGTGTGCCAGGTACTCCCTTGCTGCAGCTGAAGCTGGTTAGAGGTGCTGGCCGTGAAACCAGATTGTTCCACGCCAGTTGAGCTGGGGTGCAACCAGGATGGGAGTACTTGTGAACCATTGAGAACCAGTCCGACGGGACAGGCTGGATTCTGAGCAGAGAGGGATAGGCAAGAGCAATTGGCCTAACTGGTGGTGAAGTACCAAGGACTGGAGACTAGCCAGACAGGAAGACCAGGGGTCAAATCGAAGAGTAGAGATTAGCCGTAGTCTAACCTCTTGGATACTAGAGACATTGCTAACCCATCGCTTCATGGTAATTTTGGAGACATCTCTAAATATCAAGTGATCAGTAAACTTTGGTTCAACTTTGGTTCAATTAAGACTGACCCATAAATATGTCACCGCCATGTACCTTTCCATTAGTTTCAATTGAGCTTTTTTCACCCCTTAATGATCTTTAATGCATTGCAGATGAAATGTTGCAGACCTGCTAGCATTCAAAACAATTTAAATCAATGGAAATGTGCGCTCCAATGGTGCAGCTGATTTGCTTCAGAATTGCACCTGTTTAGCTTGATGACTAAGTTACTTTGATCCTTATGTATAAAGATAAAAAAAGAGTAAACCACCTGCATTATAGAGGGAAAATGACTCTCATTGATTTAAATGTCGTCCAATCGATTGCATGCTAAAGGGGTCTCCAACCCTTTGCAGAGGGGTTAAAAGTGCCAAATAATTCTAGGACCAGGGTTAGGATTAAATTACTAGCATACAACAGGTTAAATCCCCAAATTAATTAAATAGGCATTTTGGAAATATTTATTTGCCCTTATATTGCAGTTAGTTTGCTACAGAATTGCAATAGAGAGGCACATTGGACATGGGAATAAACCTAACCCTCTGGCACTCAAAGGGTTAAGTTTATTCTATCCCACAGGTAATTTGTTAGATCATATAGTTAAGACTGTGATTACATTTCCTGAAAGATCTAAAAACTATTTTGCGACAAGATTTGATTGCATTAATTTTGCAAACAGAGTAGACTTTAGAGTGGTTGCTAAATACATTTGCTAGTATGCCTGAATCCAGTCCAGTAGACTATGGCTGGATGATTTTTGATTCACAAGTATAGGGGAGGAGATCACTATCATTACTTGGGTCCATCCAATGAATTAATTAACATTGGCACTTACACCCAATAGCACTTACTCCTTCTCTGTCCAACCTTCCTTCCCCTACACTGTAAGCTCTCACGAGCAGGGCCCTCTGATCCTTCTGTTCTCCACATTTTATTGTACTATTTAATATCTCTGTATGTTTATTCCCTATTGTACAGTGCTTCAGAATTAGTTGGCGCTATATAAATAAAGAATAATAATAAGAAGCATTAAATTCTCTAAAACCATCAACTCACATTTCTTATTTAGAGTGGAAATCTCATCAAGGAGGTGGGCCATGTCTGAAAGGGACCGTGCCAGGGTATTAGGAGGTCTGTAGATGCCAGCAGTCATGATTTGCTTTGAAGAATGAAGAACAATTTTGCTAGCAATGTATTCATATACGGGAGAAGCAGAAGAGTCATTGAAAAGATTAAAGTTTATAGACTCTTATGTGTGTATATGATTATGCCTGTTCCTTGTTTTACTTGTTCTTTCCTAAAGCATGATATCTTTGAATGGCAATGGCAGTATCAGGTATTTTAGGGCTCAGCCAGGATTCATAAAAATAAGGATTTTTGTTTTGCGTGCATAACACCATACTATTAATTCATTCATTTTGGGCATTCAACTTTTTTTAATGCTGATGATGCCTTTTGTTTTCAGGGTTGATTTCTATGCCATTTGCTAATGCACGTAATAAAATACATACAAATTCAGTGAGTTGTTTGGTGTGCATATATCAAAAACAAATGTTGGTTGCATTGATTAATGGAGTTGGCGAATTTGTTTTTAGCTTTCTGCACCAGAATTGAGAGGGTAATGCACATGTGTGTAGAAGCCCATGGTGGATTAGTATGTTATGGTGCAAGGGAGAAGCATGTTTGTGAGGAAAAAGGGAAAACTGTATTAAAAGTGTAAAGGATAAAACACATAGCATTAATATATTCATTTTGGTATGTAAGTCAACAGGATTGGAGAGGAGATGAAAAAGGAACTTTGAAAACAGCTGAATTGTCACATCTAACTGCAATTGTTTTGAAAGACAAATGCATCTATTCGTAACACTTCTTTTAACTCTTCCGTCCTATTTTCCCTCCTTTCCTCCTCGGTTACTTGCCTGTTGACTTTAGGTGGCTGTGCTGCAGCTGTCCTTCTCTCCTGTGTAACTCTGTTGTCCAACACTCAAGTAGTTAGAAAAAAGGTGTACTTTGAAAAAAATGTTTCAAGCTACAAACAATCCATCTGAAGTTTACCCCAGCTAAAGTTCCTCTAACTATGTCTAAATATAAACTCATTAGAGGTCTGTAACGGAAGCTGAGAAGGGACCGAGTAGCCTTCCGCCGTTGTTCCCGGGTCTCTCCTTCTCAACGCCGGACTGGCGCCGTCGGATGCACCGGTCGAAGTATGGACGGTCACTGAAACAGTCGCAGGATCGCTGGGAGCAGGGAAACACGGGCAGTAGTAGTAGTGAGACCTCTACTCCCAGTCACAGGAACGCAAGGATGAGAGGATGGAGTCCACGTCACCGCCTGACAGCATACGAAGTTGGGTCGCAGGAAGCTGGCAGCAGGGGGCCGATGATTCAGGATACTTGGCGCAGATGGGTATCAGAGTGGATACTTTAGACCATAAGCAATACAAGACTCCAGGACTCCTTGTTCACTCCAAACATATCTCACTTTATTGGCAAAGACCACAGATATTTATACACAAATCTTGCATTGCCTCTTATGGGGAAATCAGGTACAATAGAGCTTAATCCAATCATGTTACATGAGACAAAAGGCCAACAACAGATGTTCTTAACAGATACAATGACTTAGACAGGATTACATTTCAGATACAAAAGGGTTTGATTGAACAAAGACTTGAGGGGCGTGAATGGATTAACACACAGCAGGGGGTCTAACTGCAGTTCACAATGGCTTAATTAACACACAGCAGGGGGTCTAGCTACAGTACACATAGTCAAATGGCTGGAGTGGCTGCAATACACATTTTAGGCTATGGAAGATATTTGCATGCCTACTCCAGGGTTCTGAGTGACCCAGCTTTCACCTCTTGCCCCCGTCACAAAACGTTCGATCCGGTGGCGCTGATCACACACACCGCGCCAGTCCCCGCCGACTGGTAATTCATGCGTGTGTAAACCCTCGAACATACTACATTCAATAACTAAAACATTCAACATACATTAAACATAGTATATGATCCAAAGTCTATGAATTTAAGTCTTTCTCTTAGGGAACAGCTGGCCAGTTTGTACGCCAAGGCACAGCACAGAGTCCAAACAGTAATAAATGTAAATAGTCTTTGGATAAATAGTTTGAGGTCCAGACAAGGCTCAAGTAACGGATAAGATCCGTTACAGGGTCCTTTCCAGAATTGATTGACTGGGTGAGGCCAATTACAAATCATTTTGCATTGGGAATGCCTTGAATACAATCAGACATGTCCTATAAAACATCTGATATTATACAAACATAGGGAAGCACATTAGATATGTAGGGGAGGCAGGATTTTAGAAGGAGCAGTGGGCATATACCAGAAAGGGTTAACACACAATATGGAGACTGGAGCAGATTTTAGTAGAAGCAATGAGCACATATCAGAGACAGTTAACACACACACACACACACACACATTATGAAGACTGGAACAGGGTTTTGGAAGGATCAGTGAGAGCATACCAGCTGTAAATGAAAAAGATGAATATGAAAAGGAAAATTATCATCATACATCTAAAGCAAGTAGTGATGAGCGAGCACCCCAATGCTCGGGTGTTCGGGTGCTCTGACCGAGCACCCCCGGAGGCTCGAGTGCTCGGCCGAGCACCCGAGCCCCATTGAAGTCAATGGGAGGACTCGAGCATTACACCAGGCACCCCCTGCTCTGATGAGGGGAGGGTGCCTGGTCCATAGGAAAAGGGCAGAAAATGATGGAAACACCACAGAAATGGTTCAGGGACAGCATAGGGAGGATGTCTGGATGCATCTTGGACTCCAACATCGCTGCTGGGAACGATCTTTCGCCCGTAGTACGCCATTTTTACAGACTGACCGTAAAACACACAAAAAGGAAGATAAAAACGACTTTAGGCGAAAAATTGTTACCAAACAGTATTTGCTGTATATTTACTTGTATATCATCTGCAAATTCTCCCAAAAATTTCCTCGATTTTTCTGAACTGAGGCCATGATTAAGAGGGAAACGTGCGCAGAGGCAAATTCTCCCAAAAATTTCCTTGATTTTTCTGAACTGAGGCCATGATTAAGAGGGAAACGTGCGCAAAGGCAAATTCTCCCAAAAATTTCCTCGATTTTTCTGAACTGGGGCCATGATTAAGAGGGAAACGTGCGCTGAGCCGACCATCCAAAACATTATGGGTGAGGGTCTGCTGCGGAGCTGACCATCCTAAACATTATATGCGAAGGCCCGCTAGTGAGCTGACGCTATAAAACATTATATGAGAGGGCCCGCTAGAGAGCTGACCCAATAAAACATTATATGAGAAGGCCCGCTGGTGAGCTGACCTATACAAAAATTGTCAAACAGGGCCCGCTGGTGAGCTGGCCCTATATAAAAATTATATCACAGGGCATATGGAAGAGGAGGAGGAGGATGAGAAGATTAAGAGTCAACCATATACCCGTTTTTTGGGTGGAAGGGGTGAATGGGAATACAGAGTATTCCCATTATTGTAAATAACATATATAAAGTCACTTTATGTTCCTCCGGGGCTTTCCTCCAGTGGAGTGGAGAAGTCAGGGGAAATCCAGGCCTTGTTCATTTTTATAAGTGTCAACCTATCAGCATTTTCGGTGGAAAGGCGGATACGCTTATCTGTTATGATGCCACCAGCAGCACTAAATACCCGCTCAGACAGAACGCTGGCAGCAGGGCAGGCCAGCACCTCCAAGGCGTAGAGTGCCAGTTCATACCACGTGTCCAGCTTGGACACCCAGTAGTTGTAAGGCACAGAGGGATCATTGAGGACGCTGACACGGTCTGCTACGTACTCCTTCACCATCTTCCAAAACTTTTCCCTCCTTGTGACACTAGGCTGCGCATCAGGGTGAGGGTGCTGGCGAGGTGTCATGAAGGTGTCCCACGCCTTGGAGAGTGTTGCCCTGCCTTTGTCGGAACTGCTGTGTGCTCCCCTTTTCTCCCCTTCTCTGTTGGCCAAGGTAGCACGTACTCTGCCGCCAGCGTTGTCAGATGGAAAATTTTGGAGCAATTTTTCAACAAGAACCTTCTGGTATTGCACCATTTTGCTTGTCCTCTCCACCGGAGGAATGAGAGATGAGAAATTCTCTTTGTAGCGGGGGTCCAGAAGGGTGAACACCCAGTAATCCGTGTTGTCTAAAATGCGTATAACGCGTGGGTCACGGGAAAGGCAGCCTAACATAAAGTCAGCCATGTGTGCCAGAGTACCAACAGGCAAGATTTCGCTGTCCTCACCAGGAGGATGACTCTCAATCTCCTCATCCTCTTCCTCCTCTTCTGCCCACCCACGCTGAAGAGATGGAACTAAAGTTCCATGGCTACCCTCTGTAGCGGAGGCAACCGTGTCTTCCTCCTCCTCCTCCTCCTCCGCCTCCTCCAATTGTCGCTGAGAAGACGAAGTGAGGGTGCTCTGGCTATCACCTTGTGTAAGCTCTTCCTCCCGCATTTCCACCTCTTCCACATGCAAAGCGTCAGTTTTAATTGTGAGCAGCGAGCGTTTCAGTAGACACAGAAGTGGGATGGTTACACTGATAATAGCGTTATCGCCGCTCACCATCTGTGTCGATTCCTCAAAATTGCGTAAAACCTCACAGAGGTCTGACATCCATTCCCACTCCTCACTTCTGATTACAGAAAGTTGAACGGAGAGGCGACGACCGTGTAACAGCTGGTACTCCACTACTGCCCTCTGCTGCTCACAAAGCCGGGACAACATGTGGAAGGTGTAGTTCCAGCGCGTGCTCACGTCACACAGCAGCCGGTGAGCTGGCAATTGTAAGCGCTGCTGCAGCTTCAACAGGCCGGCTGAAGCTGTAGATGACTTACGGAAATGTGCACACACGCGGCGCACCTTGGTCAAGAGATCATGCAAATTGGGGTAGGTTTTTAGAAATCGCTGAACCACTAAATTAAATACATGCGCTAGGCATGGTACGTGTGTGAGCTTGCCGAGCTCCAAAGCCGCCACCAAGTTACGCCCATTATCACACACAACCATGCCTGGTTGCAGGTTGAGTGGCGAGAGCCACTGCTCGGTCTGGTGACTAATCCCCTGCAACAGCTCTGAGGCCGTGTGCTGTTTGTCCCCAAGGCAGATCAGCTTCAGCACGGCCTGTTGACGCTTCCCCACTGCAGTGCTACACTGCTTCCAGCTACCGGCTGATGGGTGAGTGGCGCTGCGCGCAGAGAATTCGGAGGTGGAAACGGAGGAGGAGGAGGAGCCAATAACGTAGGTGCTGGCGGAAACCCTGATGGAGGTAGGGCCCGCAATCCTCGGCGTGGGTAGCACCTGTGCCATCCCAGGGTCCGAGTCGCTCCCAGCCTCCACGACATTCACCCAGTGTGCCGTCAGGGAAATGTAGCGTCCCTGGCCACAAGCACTTGTCCATGTGTCAGTCGTTAAGTGGACCTTCCCAGTAACTGCGTTGGTCAGGGCACGGGTGATGTTACGGGACACATGGTGGTGTAATGCGGGGATGGCACACCGGGAAAAGTAGTGGCGGCTGGGGACCGCATACCGAGGGACAGCTGCTGCCATCAGGCTGCGGAAGGACTCAGTCTCCACAAGCCTAAATGGGAGCATTTCGATGGCCAGTAATTTGGAAAGGTGTGAGGTTAGTGCTATGGCCTGTGGGTGGGTGGCTGGGTATTTTCGCTTGCGCTCAAATGCCTGGGGTAACGACATTTGGACGCTGCGCTGGGACAGGGAAGTGGATGTGGTCGCTGATGGTGCTTCAGATGGTACAGGTGCAGGGCGGGAGGTATGCGGGCCTGCGCCTTCGACAGGCGATTGGCCGGCACCGAAAACAGGGGAAGAGGAGGCAGTGGTGTGGCCTGCAGACACAGATGGGCGATCCAGGCGTTCCTCCCACTTATTACTGTGCTTGGATGCCATGTGTCGGATCATGCTGGTGGTGGTGAGGTTTCTAGTGTTCATGCCTCGGCTCATTCTGGTGTGGCACAGGTTGCAAACTACAATTCTTTTGTCGTCCGCACTTTCCTTAAAAAAAAGCCATACCGCGGAACACCTACCCCTTGGCAAGGGAGATTTACGCAAGGGGGTGCTCCGTGGAACATTTGCGGGCCGGTTTGGTGCGGTCCGCCTTCTTTCTGTAGCCACACCACTGCCTCTTCCAGCCTGTTGCGGTGCTGCAGATGGCTCACCCTCAGGACTGCTGTCATAGCTCGGCTCTACACCTTCCCAGGTGGGGTCAGTCACCTCATCGTCCACCAAGTCCTCCTCCACTTCCTCACTCTGATCATCCTCCTCATGTCTTGATCCCACCACATACTCAGTCATTGACAACTGTATATCATCCTCCTCATCAAGGTCTTGAGACAGTAATAGTGGTTGATGTAATGGCAACTGTGTCTCATCATCATCATCATCCATTTCCTTTGACCTTAAATGCCGTTCACCTCTGTCATCTTCTTGTGATTGGGTACCCTCTAGAGGTTGTGAATCAGGGCACAAGATGTCATGTTCCTCTGCAAGCATGCTTGGAGAGAGGTTCAAATTAAGGATTGGTGATGAGACGAGCTCCTCACTATATCCCAGTGTGGGATCACTTCTTTGACCAGATCCTCTATGGTGGGAGGAAGGATGATCAGAGTGAGGATTATGTTGACCAGACTCTTGGCTACTGAGAGTGGACTTGGTGGAAGACAGGGTGGTGCTTAACAGACTGGAAGCAGTATCAGCTGACATCCAACCGACCACCTGTTCGCAGTGGTCGGACCTCGAGAGTGATGTCCTGCGACGCCCTGTAAAATGAGACATGAAGCTAGGTATGGTGGATGTCTTTCTGTCTTGTGCTCTGGCACCAGGCGCAGTTTCTACGCGTCCTGACCCGCGCCCTGAACTATCAGGATCACGTCCACTTCCCCGTCCCTTTTTACCCGCCTTCTTCATATTACACGGAATATGTGCTGCAAATCTGCAACTTTGCACAGTACACAGAATTTGCTTCTTAACTGCGGCTCGGCACAGTGAATGGAATATGTGACTTTGATATTTTACAGTTTGAAGACTTAACAAAATGTTTTCCTATTCTGAAACTTTGCACAGTAAACAGAATTTGCTTCTTAACTGCGGCTACGCACAGTGAATGGAATATGTGACTTTGATATTTTACAGTTTGAAGACTTAACAAAATGTTTTCCTATTCTGAAACTTTGCACAGTAAACAGAATTTGCTTCTTAACTGCTGCGACGCACAGTGAATGGAATATGTGACTTTGATATTTTACAGTTTGAAGACTTAACAGAATTTTTTCCTATTCTGAAACTGTGCACAGTAAACAGAATTTGCTTCTTAACTGCGGCTACGCACAGTGAATGGAATATGTGACTTTGATATTTTACAGTTTGAAGACTTAACAAAATGTTTTCCTATTCTGAAACTTTGCACAGTAAACAGAATTTGCTTCTTAACTGCTGCGACGCACAGTGAATGGAATATGTGACTTTGATATTTTACAGTTTGAAGACTTAACAGAATTTTTTCCTATTCTGAAACTGTGCACAGTAAACAGAATTTGCTTCTTAACTGCGGCTACGCACAGTGAATGGAATATGTGACTTTGATATTTTACAGTTTGAACACTTAACAGAATTTTTTCCTATTCTGAAACTGTGCACAGTAAACAGAATTTGCTTCTTAACTGCGGCGACGCACAGTGAATGGAATATGTGACTTTGATATTTTACAGTTTGAAGACTTAACAGAATTTTTTCCTATTCTGAAACTGTGCACAGTAAACAGAATTTGCTTCTTAACTGCTGCGACGCACAGTGGATGGAATATGTGACTTTGATATTTTACAGTTTGAAGACTTAACAGAATTTTTTCCTATTCTGAAACTGTGCACAGTAAACAGAATTTGCTTCTTAACTGCGGCGACGCACAGTGAATGGAATATGTGACTTTGATATTTTACAGTTTGAAGACTTAACAGAATTTTTTCCTATTCTGAAACTGTGCACAGTAAACAGAATTTGCTTCTTAACTGCGGCGACGCACAGTGAATGGAATATGTGACTTTGATATTTTACAGTTTGAAGACTTAACAAAATGTTTTCCTATTCTGAAACTTTGCACAGTAAACAGAATTTGCTTCTTAACTGCGGCGACGCACAGTGAATGGAATATGTGACTTTGATATTTTACAGTTTGAAGACTTAACAGAATTTTTTCCTATTCTGAAACTGTGCACAGTAAACAGAATTTGCTTCTTAACTGCGGCGACGCACAGTGAATGGAATATGTGACTTTGATATTTTACAGTTTGAAGACTTAACAGAATTTTTTCCTATTCTGAAACTGTACACAGTAAACAGAATTTGCTTCTTAACTGCGGCGACGCACAGTGAATGGAATATGTGACTTTGATATTTTACAGTTTGAAGACTTAACAGAATTTTTTCCTATTCTGAAACTGTGCACAGTAAACAGAATTTGCTTCTTAACTGCGGCGACGCACAGTGAATGGAATATGTGACTGATATTTTACAGTTTGAAGACTTAACAGAATTTTTTCCTATTCTGAAACTGTGCACAGTAAACAGAATTTGCTTCTTAACTGCGGCGACGCACAGTGAATGGAATATGTGACTTTGATATTTTACAGTTTGAAGACTTAACAAAATGTTTTCCTATTCTGAAACTGTGCACAGTAAACAGAATTTGCTTCTTAACTGCGGCGACGCACAGTGAATGGAATATGTGACTTTGATATTTTACAGTTTGAAGACTTAACAGAATTTTTTCCTATTCTGAAACTGTGCACAGTAAACAGAATTTGCTTCTTAACTGCGGCTACGCACAGTGAATGGAATATGTGACTTTGATATTTTACAGTTTGAAGACTTAACAGAATTTTTTCCTATTCTGAAACTGTGCACAGTAAACAGAATTTGCTTCTTAACTGCGGCGACGCACAGTGAATGGAATATGTGACTTTGATATTTTACAGTTTGAAGACTTAACAGAATTTTTTCCTATTCTGAAAATGTGCACAGTAAACAGAATTTGCTTCTTAACTGCGGCGACGCACAGTGGATGGAATATGTGACTTTGATATTTTACAGTTTGAAGACTTAACAGAATTTTTTCCTATTCTGAAACTGTGCACAGTAAACAGAATTTGCTTCTTAACTGCGGCGACGCACAGTGAATGGAATATGTGACTTTGATATTTTACAGTTTGAAGACTTAACAGAATTTTTTCCTATTCTGAAACTGTGCACAGTAAACAGAATTTGCTTCTTAACTGCGGCGACGCACAGTGAATGGAATATGTGACTTTGATATTTTACAGTTTGAAGACTTAACAAAATGTTTTCCTATTCTGAAACTTTGCACAGTAAACAGAATTTGCTTCTTAACTGCGGCGACGCACAGTGAATGGAATATGTGACTTTGATATTTTACAGTTTGAAGACTTAACAGAATTTTTTCCTATTCTGAAACTGTGCACAGTAAACAGAATTTGCTTCTTAACTGCGGCGACGCACAGTGAATGGAATATGTGACTTTGATATTTTACAGTTTGAAGACTTAACAGAATTTTTTCCTATTCTGAAACTGTGCACAGTAAACAGAATTTGCTTCTTAACTGCGGCGACGCACAGTGAATGGAATATGTGACTTTGATATTTTACAGTTTGAAGACTTAACAGAATTTTTTCCTATTCTGAAACTGTGCACAGTAAACAGAATTTGCTTCTTAACTGCGGCGACGCACAGTGAATGGAATATGTGACTTTGATATTTTACAGTTTGAAGACTTAACAAAATGTTTTCCTATTCTGAAACTGTGCACAGTAAACAGAATTTGCTTCTTAACTGCGGCGACGCACAGTGAATGGAATATGTGACTTTGATATTTTACAGTTTGAAGACTTAACAGAATTTTTTCCTATTCTGAAACTGTGCACAGTAAACAGAATTTGCTTCTTAACTGCGGCGACGCACAGTGAATGGAATATGTGACTTTGATATTTTACAGTTTGAAGACTTAACAGAATTTTTTCCTATTCTGAAACTGTGCACAGTAAACAGAATTTGCTTCTTAACTGCGGCGACGCACAGTGAATGGAATATGTGACTTTGATATTTTACAGTTTGAAGACTTAACAGAATTTTTTCCTATTCTGAAACTGTGCACAGTAAACAGAATTTGCTTCTTAACTGCGGCTACGCACAGTGAATGGAATATGTGACTTTGATATTTTACAGTTTGAAGACTTAACAGAATTTTTTCCTATTCTGAAACTGTGCACAGTAAACAGAATTTGCTTCTTAACTGCGGCGACGCACAGTGAATGGAATATGTGACTTTGATATTTTACAGTTTGAAGACTTAACAGAATTTTTTCCTATTCTGAAACTGTGCACAGTAAACAGAATTTGCTTCTTAACTGCGGCGACGCACAGTGAATGGAATATGTGACTTTGATATTTTACAGTTTGAAGACTTAACAGAATTTTTTCCTATTCTGAAACTGTGCACAGTAAACAGAATTTGCTTCTTAACTGCGGCGACGCTCAGTGAATGGAATATGTGACTTTGATATTTTACAGTTTAAAGACTTAACAGAATTTTTTCCTATTCTGAAACTGTGCACAGTAAACAGAATTTGCTTCTTAACTGCGGCGACGCACAGTGAATGGAATATGTGACTTTGATATTTTACAGTTTGAAGACTTAACAAAATGTTTTCCTATTCTGAAACTTTGCACAGTAAACAGAATTTGCTTCTTAACTGCGGCGACGCACAGTGAATGGAATATGTGACTTTGATATTTTACAGTTTGAAGACTTAACAGAATGTTTTCCTATTCTGAAACTGTGCACAGTAAACAGAATTTGCTTCTTAACTGCTGCGACGCACAGTGAATGGAATATGTGACTTTGATATTTTACAGTTTGAACACTTAACAGAATGTTTTCCTATTCTGAAACTGTGCACAGTAAACAGAATTTGCTTCTTAACTGCGGCGACGCACAGTGAATGGAATATGTGACTTTGATATTTTACAGTTTGAAGACTTAACAGAATTTTTTCCTATTCTGAAACTGTGCACAGTAAACAGAATTTGCTTCTTAACTGCGGCTACGCACAGTGAATGGAATATGTGACTTTGATATTTTACAGTTTGAAGACTTAACAGAATTTTTTCCTATTCTGAAACTGTGCACAGTAAACAGAATTTGCTTCTTAACTGCGGCGACGCACAGTGAATGGAATATGTGACTTTGATATTTTACAGTTTGAAGACTTAACAGAATTTTTTCCTATTCTGAAACTGTGCACAGTAAACAGAATTTGCTTCTTAACTGCGGCTACGCACAGTGAATGGAATATGTGACTTTGATATTTTACAGTTTGAAGACTTAACAGAATTTTTTCCTATTCTGAAACTGTGCACAGTAAACAGAATTTGCTTCTTAACTGCGGCGACGCACAGTGAATGGAAAATGTGACTTTGATATTTTACAGTTTGAAGACTTAACAGAATTTTTTCCTATTCTGAAACTGTGCACAGTAAACAGAATTTGCTTCTTAACTGCGGCGACGCACAGTGAATGGAATATGTGACTTTGATATTTTACAGTTTGAAGACTTAACAGAATTTTTTCCTATTCTGAAACTGTGCACAGTAAACAGAATTTGCTTCTTAACTGCGGCGACGCTCAGTGAATGGAATATGTGACTTTGATATTTTACAGTTTAAAGACTTAACAGAATTTTTTCCTATTCTGAAACTGTGCACAGTAAACAGAATTTGCTTCTTAACTGCGGCGACGCACAGTGAATGGAATATGTGACTTTGATATTTTACAGTTTGAAGACTTAACAAAATGTTTTCCTATTCTGAAACTTTGCACAGTAAACAGAATTTGCTTCTTAACTGCGGCGACGCACAGTGAATGGAATATGTGACTTTGATATTTTACAGTTTGAAGACTTAACAGAATGTTTTCCTATTCTGAAACTGTGCACAGTAAACAGAATTTGCTTCTTAACTGCGGCGACGCACAGTGAATGGAATATGTGACTTTGATATTTTACAGTTTGAAGACTTAACAAAATGTTTTCCTATTCTGAAACTTTGCACAGTAAACAGAATTTGCTTCTTAACTGCGGCGACGCACAGTGAATGGAATATGTGACTTTGATATTTTACAGTTTGAAGACTTAACAGAATTTTTTCCTATTCTGAAACTGTGCACAGTAAACAGAATTTGCTTCTTAACTGCGGCGACGCACAGTGAATGGAATATGTGACTTTGATATTTTACAGTTTGAAGACTTAACAGAATTTTTTCCTATTCTGAAACTGTGCACAGTAAACAGAATTTGCTTCTTAACTGCGGCGACGCACAGTGAATGGAATATGTGACTTTGATATTTTACAGTTTGAAGACTTAACAGAATTTTTTCCTATTCTGAAACTGTGCACAGTAAACAGAATTTGCTTCTTAACTGCGGCGACGCACAGTGAATGGAATATGTGACTTTGATATTTTACAGTTTGAAGACTTAACAGAATTTTTTCCTATTCTGAAACTGTGCACAGTAAACAGAATTTGCTTCTTAACTGCGGCGACGCACAGTGAATGGAATATGTGACTTTGATATTTTACAGTTTGAAGACTTAAAGGGATAGTAATACTTAAAATGTAAAAAAAAATATGTTGTAGGGTTTATCCCCCTGAGTAAAACAAGAGTACTCCCACTGCTGAAAGTTGTTTCGTTCAAAAGTTATTAATTTTCAAAGTTTAATTTTTTAGGTGCAATATCACAGTGGCCTGAAATTGTATAGTGGCGCTGTTGCTACATGATCCTATGGACAACTCTGGTCAGTAGACCATAAATCTCCATAGGATGGTGTAGCAACAGCGCCACTGTACAATTTCAGGCCACTGTGATATTGCACCTAAAAAATTCAACTTTGAAAATTAATAACTTTTGAATGAAACACCTTTCAGCAGTGGGAGTGCTCTTGTTTTACTCAGGGGGATAAACCCTACAACATATATTTTTTTACATTTTAAGTATTACTATCCCTTTAACAGAATGTTTTCCTATTCTGAAACTTTGCACAGTAAACAGAATGTGCTGCTAATCTGCAACTTTGCACACTAAACAGAATGTGCTCTAATCTGCAACTTTGCACACTAAAAAGAATGTGCTGCTAATCTGCAACTTTGCACACTGAACAGAATGTGCTCTAATCTGCAACTTTGCACACTAAACAGAATGTGCTCTAATCTGCAACTTTGCACACTAAACAGAATATATGAAGTTTTTTTTTTTTTTTTTTTTCCCCCCACACAAAATAAACTGCTGCCCCCACACACAGTAGTCCTAAAAAGGACTTTTGGGTCTTTTTTTTTTCACAATTGCTTGTCTTCTCCCTACACTGACTTTCCCTTCCTATCCTCATCTCTCCCTGGCTAAGACTGAGCCGAACTCGCTGGTCAGGTGCTATACAGCACCCGATCACGGGTTCTGGCCAGCCAATCAGTGTAATGCCAGCAGCCAACATGGCTGCTGGCATTACACTGATGTCAGAGCCTCCCTGCACGTTTATTGGCTGCGCAGCAGCCGCAAAACGTGCGGGGAGGAGACCCGAACATAGCGGGCGAGCACATGCGGTACTCGTACGAGTACCGCCATGTGCCGAGCAGAGCGATGCTCGAGCCGAACCGAGCTTCGGCCGAGCATGCTCGCTCAACACTAAAAGCAAGCATACCGGATACATATAAAAAATCTCTTGTCCAGCTACCACATACTTAGAAAAAAGTTGTACCTTAATAAAAGGTGCCAGCCTATAACAATCCAGCTAAAGCATATCCCAGCTAAAGTGCTGTATTAAACACCTGTTAAAGGGATAGTAATACTTAAAATGTAAAAAATATATATTGTAAGGTTTATCCCCCTGAGTAAAACAAGGGTACTCCCACTGCTGAGAGATATTTTATTAAAAAAATTATAACAGCTCAAACTTGAATTTTTTAGGTGCAATTTCACAGTGGCCTGAAAATTTACAGTGGTGCTGTTGCTACACTATCCTATGGACAACTCTGGTCTGTAGACCATATATCTCCATAGGATGATGTAGCAACAGCGCCACTGTAAATTTTCAGGCCACTGTGATATTGCACCTAAAAAATTCAATTTTGAGCTGTTATCATTTTTAATAAAATATCTCTCAGAAGGGGGATAAACCTTACAATATATATTTTTTTACATTTTAAGTATTACTATCCCTTTAAGCATTCAAGTTAGTGATGTATTTATGCTTTCTGCTGCCCTTAGTCCAACAAAGTGCTGTGGGATGATGTTTTGTCCATCTGAAAATAATGCATGATGTGTCTCTCTAGTATCTGTCACTGTCGGTCTCAGTTGCAGCTCAGTCTCCTGTCAGTCACATGGTAGTTTTTGAAATTGTCTGTCTTTGAGAGTATGTTAAGTACTTGTCTTTTCTCCTCTTGAATGTATGAGGCATTTACAGTATGTCTGTCTGCAGAGTATATCTGTCAATCATGCAGTCTCAGTAGTCTCACCTGCCTGTTTGACTGTCACTATCACTTATCAGTCAACAAAAAACCTATTTTCATTATTTATTTATTTTATCTCTTCTTTCTCCATCCACTGCACCTACCCTCAGAGATAAACTTGCTATAACCAAGACCCCTATCAAGAAACTCCAGGTTCCTTTCTTTGCCTGTCTTATCTAGCATCAGATTCCAGCTGCTTTCTCTCTCTCTCTCTCTCTCTTTCTCCCAAGCATAAACTGAAAATGTGGGAAATAGACACACCTTTTATACTATCAGGCAGGATTACACAGGGAAACTCTCCATGTGGAAGGGGGTATATATTATTATCATCACATATTTCAGTCCAATGAAAAATTTAGGAAAAAAGAAGAAAAACTGCACTTTTCAATTATATTTTTCACAAGGCTGGAAGTGCCCTTTTTGGCATGTTTCCATTTTGCCCATCCCTATTCACAGGTCCTGACAGTGCCCTCTGGAAACAGATCCAGGGGGATTAATGTCAGGGACACAAAAGTGTAAAAAACAAAAATAAATTAAGAGGTAAAAAAAAATGTTCAACTAAATTAAATGCAATTTTAGATATTCTGCACTTGCACATTATGCACAGTCAGACAAAAGTGTTACTATGCCTTTAAGAGCCACAGTTCTGTGATATTTGTTGAAGTGTAAGCATTGTTTGCTTATGTGTTTTAGATGCAGTACAATTTGTATTCTGTGCCCCTTAAGGACCATTGATGTGCCAGGACCTTCGCTAGTGTTTGTGCGTTAAGGACTGTTGAAGGTCCTGACACTCCATGACTTTTGTGATCAAGGCACGGAAAGTGTGCTGTGATCACTAGGGGAGTCTGAATTCTCCAGACCGGTACAGTCAGTTTCAGCCACTTTTTCAGGGGGGCCGGTACATGTGATCACTTGCATGTACTGGCTTCCCAAATGATGTTTATGTGGTCCTTAAAGGTAAACCTATCCGTGGTCTAATGATCTTTAAGGAGTTAATTATGAATATATATTAAGTAGTGATGAGCGAGCACCCCAATGCTCGGGTGTTCGGGTGCTCTGACCGAGCACCCCCTGAGGCTCGAGTGCTCGGCCGAGCACCCGAGCCCCATTGAAGTCAATGGGAGGACTCGAGCATTACACCAGGCACCCCCTGCTCTGATGAGGGGAGGGTGCCTGGTCCATAGGAAAAGGGCAGAAAAAGATGGAAACACTACAGAAATGGTTCAGGGACAGCATAGGGAGGATGTCTGGATGCATCTTGGACTCCAACATCGCTGCTGGGAACGATCTTTCGCCCGTAGTACGCCATTTTTACAGACTGACCATAAAACACACAAAAAGGAAAATAAAAACGACTTTAGGCGAAAAATTGTTACCAAACAATATTTGCTGTATATTTACTTGTATATCATCTGCAAATTATCCCAAAAATTTCCTTGATTTTCGGAAGTGAGGCCATGATTAAGAGGGAAACGTGCGCAGAGGCAAATTCTCCCAAAAATGTCCTTGATTTTCAGAACTGAGGCCATGATTAAGAGGGAAACGTGCGCAGAGGCAAATTCTCCCAAAAATTTCCTTGATTTTCAGAACTGAGGCCATGATTAAGAGGGAAACGTGCGCAGAGGCAAATTCTCCCAAAAATTTCCTTGATTTTCAGAACTGAGGCCATGATTAAGAGGGAAACGTGCACAGAGGCAAATTCTCCCAAAAATTTCCTTGATTTTCAGAACTGAGGCCATGATTAAGAGGGAAACGTGCACAGAAGCAAATTCTCCCAAAAATTTCCTTGATTTTATTGAACTGAGGCCATGATTAAGAGGGAAACGTGCGCTGAGCTGACCATCTAAAACATTATGGGTGAGGGTCTGCTGCAGAGCTGACCATCCTAAACATTATATGCGAAGGCCCGCTAGTGAGCTGACGCTATAAAACATTATATGAGAGGGCCCGCTAGAGAGCTGACCCAATAAAACATTATATGAGAAGGCCCGCTGGTGAGCTGACCTATATAAAAATTGGCAAACAGGGCCCGCTGGTGAGCTGACCCTATATAAAAATTATATCACAGGGCCCGCTGGTGAGCTGGACCTATATAAAAATTATATCACAGGGCCCGCTGGTGAGCTGGCCCTATATAAAAATTATAGCACAGGGCATATGGAAGAGGAGGAGGAGGATGAGAAGATTAAGAGTCAACCATATACCCGTTTTTTGGGTGGAAGGGGTGAATGGGAATACAGAGTATTCCCATCATTGTAAATAACATATATAAAGTGAGTTTATGTTCCCCCGGGGCTTTCCTCCAGTGGAGTGGAGAAGTCAGGGGAAATCCAGGCCTTGTTCATTTTTATAAGTGTCAACCTATCAGCATTGTCGGTGGAAAGGCGGATACGCTTATCTGTTATGATGCCACCAGCAGCACTAAATACCCGCTCAGACAGAACGCTGGCGGCAGGGCAGGCCAGCACCTCCAAGGCGTAGAGTGCCAGTTCATACCACGTGTCCAGCTTGGACACCCAGTAGTTGTAAGGCACAGAGGGATCATTGAGGACGCTGACACGGTCTGCTACGTACTCCTTCACCATCTTCCAAAACTTTTCCCTCCTTGTGACACTAGGCTGCGCATCAGGGTGAGGGTGCTGGCGGGGTGTCATGAAGGTGTCCCACGCCTTGGAGAGTGTTGCCCTGCCTTTCTCGGAACTGCTGTGTGCTCCCCTTTTCTCCCCTTCTCGGTTGGCCAAGGTAGCACGTACTCTGCCGCCAGCGTTGTCAGATGGAAAATTTTGGAGCAATTTTTCGACAAGAACCTTCTGGTATTGCACCATTTTGCTTGTCCTCTCCACCGGAGGAATGAGAGATGAGAAATTCTCTTTGTAGCGGGGGTCCAGAAGGGTGAACACCCAGTAATCCGTGTTGTTTAAAATGCGTATAACGCGTGGGTCACGGGAAAGGCAGCCTAACATAAAGTCAGCCATGTGTGCCAGAGTACCAACAGTCAAGATTTCGCTGTCCTCACCAGGAGGATGACTCTCAATCTCCTCATCCTCTTCCTCCTCTTCTGCCCACCCACGCTGAAGAGATGGAACTAAAGTTCCATGGCTACCCTCTGTAGCGGAGGCAACCGTGTCTTCCTCCTCCTCCTCCTCCTCCTCCTCCGCCTCCTCCAATTGTCGCTGAGAAGACGAAGTGAGGGTGCTCTGGCTATCACCTTGTGTAAGCTCTTCCTCCCCCATTTCCACCTCTTCCACATGCAAAGCGTCGGTTTTAATTGTGAGCAGCGAGCGTTTCAGTAGACACAGAAGTGGGATGGTTACACTGATAATAGCGTTATCGCCGCTCACCATCTGTGTCGATTCCTCAAAATTGCGTAAAACCTCGCAGAGGTCTGACATCCATTCCCACTCCTCACTTCTGATTACAGGAAGTTGAACGGAGAGGCGACGACCGTGTAACAGCTGGTACTCCACTACTGCCCTCTGCTGCTCACAAAGCCGGGCCAACATGTGGAAGGTGGAGTTCCAGCGCGTGCTCACGTAACACAGCAGCCGGTGAGCTGGCAATTGTAAGCGCTGCTGCAGCTTCAACAGGCCGGCTGAAGCTGTTGATGACTTACGGAAATGTGCACACACGCGGCGCACCTTGGTCAAGAGATCATGCACATTGGGGTAGGTTTTTAGAAATCGCTGCACCACTAAATTAAATACATGCGCTAGGCATGGTACGTGTGTGAGCTTGCCGAGCTCCAAAGCCGCCACCAAGTTACGCCCATTATCACACACAACCATGCCTGGTTGCAGGTTGAGTGGCGAGAGCCACTGCTCGGTCTGGTGACTAATCCCCTGCAACAGCTCTGAGGCCGTGTGCTGTTTGTCCCCAAGGCAGATCAGCTTCAGCACGGCCTGTTGACGCTTCCCCACTGCAGTGCTACACTGCTTCCAGCTACTGGCTGATGGGGGAGTGGCGCTGCGTGTAGAGAATTCGGAGGTGGAAACGGAGGAGGAGGAGCCAATAACGTAGGTGCTGGTGGAAACCCTGATGGAGGTAGGGCCCGCAATCCTCGGCGTGGGTAGCACCCGTGCCATCCCAGGGTCCGAGTCGCTCCCAGCCTCCACGACATTCACCCAGTGTGCCGTCAGGGAAATGTAGCGTCCCTGGCCACAAGCACTTGTCCATGTGTCAGTCGTTAAGTGGACCTTCCCAGTAACTGCGTTGGTCAGGGCACGGGTGATGTTACGGGACACATGGTGGTGTAATGCGGGGATGGCACACCGGGAAAAGTAGTGGCGGCTGGGGACCGCGTACCGAGGGACAGCTGCTGCCATCAGGCTGCGGAAGGACTCAGTGTCCACAAGCCTAAATGGCAGCATTTCGATGGCCAGTAATTTTGAAAGGTGTGAGGTTAGTGCTATGGCCTGTGGGTGGGTGGCTGGGTACTTTCTCTTGCGCTCAAATGCCTGGGGTAATGACATTTGGACGCTGTGCTGGGACAGGGAAGTGGATGTGGTCGCTGATGGTACTTCAGATGGTACAGGTGCAGGGCGGGAGGTATGCGGGCCTGCGCCTTCGACAGGCGATTGGCCGGCACCGAAAACAGGGGAAGAGGAGGCAGTGGTGTGGCCTGCAGACACAGATGGGCGATCCAGGCGTTCCTCCCACTTACTACGGTGCTTGGATGCCATGTGTCGGATCATGCTGGTGGTGGTGAGGTTTCTAGTGTTCATGCCTCGGCTCATTCTGGTGTGGCACAGGTTGCAAACTACAATTCTTTTGTCGTCCGCACTTTCCTTAAAAAAACGCCATACCGCGGAACACCTACCCTTTGGCAAGGTAGATTTACGCAAGGGGGTGCTCCGTGGAACATTTGCGGGCCGGTTTGGTGCGGTCCGCCTTCTTTCTGTAGCCACACCACTGCCTCTTCCAGCCTGTTGCGGTGCTGCAGATGGCTCACCCTCAGGACTGCTGACATCGCTCGGCTCTACACCTTCCCAGGTGGGGTCAGTCACCTCATCGTCCACCAAGTCCTCCTCCACTTCCTCACTCTGATCATCCTCCTCAAGTCTTGATCCCACCACATACTCAGTCATTGACAACTGTATAACATTCTCCTCAACAAGGTCTTGAGACGGAAATAGTGGTTGATTTAATGGCAACTGTGTCTCATCATCATCATCATCATCCACTACTTCCTTTGACCTTAAATGCCGTTCACATCTGTCATCTTCTTGTGATTGGGTAGCCTCTAGAGGTTGTGAATCAGGGCATAAGATGTCATGTTCCTCTGCAAGCGTGCTTGGAGAGAGGGTCAAATGAAGGATTGGTGATGAGACGAGCTCCTCACTATATCCCAGTGTGGGATCACTTCTTTGACCAGACCGTGTATGGTGGGAGGAAGGATGATCAGAGTGAGGATTATGTTGACCAGACTCTTGGCTACTGAGAGTGGACTTGGTGGAAGACAGGGTGGTGCTTAACCGACTGGAAGCAGTATCAGCTGTCATCCAAACGACCACCTGTTCGCAGTGGTCGGACCTCGAGAGTGATGTCCTGCGACGCCCTGTAAAATTAGACATGAAGCTAGGTATGGTGGATGTCTTTCTTTCTTGTGCTCTGGCACCAGGCACAGTTTCTCCGCGTCCTGACCCGCGCCCTGAACTTTCAGGATCACGTCCACTTCCCCGTCCCTTTTTACCCGCCTTCTTCATCTTACACAGAATATGTGACTTTAATATTTGAGTTTGAAAACTTAACAGTATTTCTTCCTATTCTGCAACTCTGCAGAGTACACAGAATAGGCTGCTAAACTGCGGTGACACACACTGAATGGAATATGTGACTTTAATATTTGAGTTTGAAAACTTAACAGTATTTCTTACTATTCTGCAACTGTGCAGAGTACACAGAATAGGCTGCTAAACGGCGGTGAAACACACTGAATGGAATATGTGACTTTAATATTTGAGTTTGAAAACTTAACAGTATTTCTTACTATTCTGCAACTGTGCAGAGTACACAGAATGTGCTGCTAAACTGCGGCGAAGCACACTGAATGGAATATGTGACTTTGATATTTTAGTTTGAAGACTTAACAGTATTTCTTCCTATTCTGCAACTCTGCACAGTACACAGAATGTGCTGCTAAACTGCGGCGAAGCACACTGAATGGAATATGTGACTTTAATATTTGAGTTTGAAAACTTAACAGTATTTCTTCCTATTCTGCAACTCTGCACAGTACACAGAATGTGCTGCTAAACTGCGGCGAAGCACACTGAATGGAATATGTGACTTTGATATTTTAGTTTGAAGACTTAACAGTATTTCTTCCTATTCTGCAACTCTGCACAGTACACAGAATGTGCTGCTAAACTGCGGCGACGCACACTGAATGGAATATGTGACTTTGATATTTTAGTTTGAAGACTTAACAGAATGTGCTCTAATCTGCAACTTTGCACACTAAACAGAATGTGCTCTAATCTGCAACTTTGCACACTAAACAGAATGTGCTCTAATCTGCAACTGTGCACACTAAACTGAATGTGCTCTAATCTGCAACTTTTCACACTAAACAGAATATTTTTTTTTTTTTTTTTTTTTTTTTTCCCCCCCACACAAAATAACCTGCTGCCCCCACACACAGTAGTCCTAAAAAGGACTTTTGGTTCTTTTTTTTCACAATTTTTGTTTTTTTCCTCCCTACACTGCCTTTCCCTTCCTATCCTCAGCTCTCCCTGGCTCAGACTGAGCCGAACTCGATGGTCAGGTGCTATACAGCACCCGACCACGGGTTCTGGCCAGCCAATCAGTGTAATGCCAGCAGCCAACATGGCTGCTGGCATTACACCGATGTCAGAGCCTCCCTGCACGTTTATTGGCTGCGCAGCAGCCGCAAAACGTGCGGGGAGGAGACCCGAACATGGCGGGCGAGCACATGCGGTACTCGTACGAGTACCGCCATGTGCCGAGCAGAGCGATGCTCGAGCCGATCCGAGCATCGGCCGAGCATGCTCGCTCAACTCTAATATTAAGGTAACCCCAGTCATTGTACTTTTCATCATCTAAAATACTGGAAATTTACCATGATGGCGTAATCCCCTGAAATGACAATGGTAAACAAAACGTCCATATTTAGCAGTTTCTACTAATATTGTACAATGTTCTCATTACATAATTGCATAAAAGTCTAGTCATTTGTAATCTGTTTGTATACAATGAGCTTTTAATAAAAAAAAAAATGACTGTTTCTGCTGGTATTGTTTTATCCCATTTTATTATTGCTCTCTTCACGTAAATATTCAACCTCTATTCAATGTGCATGTTTTGTTCTGATTTTCTGTCTGCTTGCACAATATATTGTAATTGTCAATCAAATATTCCATAGGAGATATTACACCACTAATTGCAGAAACAGGAAAATCTTACTCATGGGAAATATCAGGTCATTGACAATTTGTCAAAAAACAAATATCAAAATGAAAGTAGGTCAACCCCTTAGTGAATGGCCGGCATTTAACGACCGCCAAACATTTATTTTCATTTTTTTAAATGACTTCCGGGACGTACATGTAAGTCCTCTGTCCACCTGGGACATCCACTTGGGATGTACATGTACGTCCTCGGGCGGTAAGGGGTTAAGGTGGTAGAACTGTTTTTTTTAATTTCTAATCCTATAACAAAGATCTTAAGACAGCTGGCAAATACAACCTCCTTAGGAAAACTAACATTTGATCCTGCCGTTAGATATTTACTGAACTAAAAATATACTTCACCTAGCATATTACAATCAATGGATTTATGAGAAAATTCACTTTTTCACAACATCATTTTTATTGATTTTTGTGTAGGGTAAAGAAAGAAAAATTTGTCAGGGCATGCCAGAAAATAACCCCAGATTCTAGTACAATTAATAAATCATATGTATTTTAATTAGTGTTGAGCGAGCACCCCGATGCTCGGGTGCTCGGGTGCTCTGACCGAGCACCCCCTGAGGCTCGAGTGCTCGGCCGAGCACCCGAGCCCCATTGGAATGAATGGGGCGACACCAGGCACCCCCTGCTCTGATGAGGGGAGGGTGCCTGGTCAATGCCCCCTTCATCTCCGCTATGCCCCCTTCATCTCCGAATGCCCCCTTCAGCACCGCAATGTCCCCCTTCAGCTCCGCTATGCCCGTCTTCCACAATGTGCCCCTTCATCTCCGCTATGCCCCTCTTCCACAATGTGCCCCTTCATCTCCGCTATGCCCCTCTTCCACAATGTCCCCCTTCATCTCCGCAATGCCCCCTTCATCTCCGCAATGCCCCCGTACCTCCAGTCCCTGGTGGTCCAGCGGAGCGTCTTGTGATCTGTGCCTCTTCCGGCACAGATCCCCGCCACCCGAACATGGCGGGAGAGCACATGGCGGTACTCGACGAGTACCGCCATGTGCCGAGCAGAGCGATGCTCGAGCCGATCCGAGCATCGGCCGAGCACGCTCGCTCATCACTAATTTTAATAGTAGTTGCATAACTTATAATTTTATTCATATCCCATAGTAAATACATTTATGTCTAGTCTCATTTTCTAATTCAAGCATATGACATGCACTCTGTTTTGCAGGCATTCCATCACACAACATATAGTAGGAGGCATGACAAGAAATCAGACTGTTAAGAGATAATGGGGGTTATTCACTAAGGCGTGATAAAGAGGTGATAAAGTGGAGATAACTTCTCGAGTTCCTGCGTTATTCTATGGAGCCAATACACTAAGATCTCCAAAACCTAATAAATGTTAGTGAATAACATAGGAACTGGAGAAGTTAAATCACTGAAGAAGTCATATCCACTTTATTACCTCTTCATAACACCTTAGTGAATAACCCCAGTGAATGTTTGGGAATCTATTGGTTACCCCTCAATGGATACAGAGAGGTATCCCAATATACATCCAAACTGACTACATCTTTTATTAAACATTTTAACTAACTCCCAGTATGACTGCAATATGTATCATTCTATGATCAAAGGTCCATCTTTTTGCTACAAACTTGTAAACAGTAAAATATAGGTAGTTATTAGTGTTGAGCGAGCGTGCTCGGCCGATGCTCGGATCGGCTCGAGCATCGCTCTGCTCGGCACATGGCGGTACTCGTCGAGTACCGCCATGTGCTCGCCCGCCATGTTCGGGTGGCGGGGATCTGTGCCGGAAGAGGCACAGATCTGAAGACGCTCCGCTGGACCACCAGGGACTGGAGGTACGGGGGCATTGCGGAGATGAAGGGGGCATTGCGGAGATGAAGGGGGACATTGTGGAAGAGGGGCATAGAGTCTATGCCCCTCTTCCACAATGTCCCCCTTCATCTCCGCTATGCCCCTCTTCCACAATGTCCCCCTTCATCTCCTCTATGCCCCTCTTCCACAATGTCCCCCTTCATCTCCGCTATGCCCCTCTTCCACAATGTCCCCCTTCATCTCCGCTATGCCCCTCTTCCACAATGTCCCCCTCTATGGCATAGAGGAGATGAAGGGGGACATTGTGGAAGAGGGGCATAGCGGAGATGAAGGGGGACATTGTGGAAGAGGGGCATAGCGGAGATGAAGGGGGCATAGCGGAGATGAAGGGGGACATTGCGGAGATGAAGGGGGCATTCGGAGATGAAGGGGGCATAGCGGAGATGAAGGGGGGCATTGACCAGGCACCCTCCCCTCATCAGAGCAGGGGGTGCCTGGTGTAATGCTCGTGTCGCCCCATGCATTTCAATGGGGCTCGGGTGCTCGGCCGAGCACTCGAGCCTCAGGGGGTGCTCAGTCAGAGCACCCGAGCACCCGAGCATCGGGGTGCTCGCTCAACACTAGTAGTTATATAAATTGCAATGCAATGCGAGTTACTTTATTTACATAGTAGGATATGGGGATGGGAGAAACTTTTCACCTCAAAATGAAATTAAAATTGACATTATCTTTTTTTTTTGCCTTGCTCATTACATCGAAATCCACGGTTAGAACGAATTTTCCCCCCACATGGAAAATTTCTTTCCTTTTTCCTACCGGGATAAAAAGGATGTTAGTTTTCTGCAGCTTGTCTGTGTCAGTTAAAGAGAGAAAACAGCCCAGTTTTGGAGCTAGAGAAGATAGTAAAAGAAAGTAGAGTTGGAGATTTTTTAGGAAGTCTGGGTGAGTGTGAAGGAGAAAAGAGATTTACCCAAAATACCCCAAAATCTTGTTTGACTGAGACAGCCAGGTGATCCAAGTTCTTTTCTGAGCTGGCTTAGCCTCTGTGACTTACTGACTGACTCACTGACTGACTGAATCATTTGCAGACATACACCCAAAAGACAAACGTACAGAAATAACACTGACTCAATGCAATAGTCATGTGAAGAGGGGCCAGCATATTGACTAAGGTCTGTCCTCATACTTCACTGTAAGAAATTTAGACTGCAGCAACATTGATAGAGAAAGAAAGCTCTTGATACCAGCTGCAGATAAAGAAGGGCAGAAGCATTTGCACTTAGAGACAGTATATTAGTTTTTTTCTGTAGACAGTACAGATAGGCATACCTGGGAACTCTCCGGATTTGCCCCGGAGACTCCTGTTTTGACAGAGCTTTACCAGGTCTCCGGGGCAGAGGCTGATTCCTCAGGATGTGGGGAGTTTCTACTGAAACTCTGCCTACATCTACTGTTTCTCCCGGTGTTCCTCCTTCCCCAGCCTTCTGTGTGACACCTTTAAGCCCTGCCCCCTCAACTCATGTCAAGCCCCACCCATTTTTGACACATTTTGCGTCATTATTGTGGCCCCCTGCTGCACCAGAGGACTCCCCTCCGGGTAGACCTCAATTGGAAGTTCCCAGGTATGCAGATAGGAGCAGTTAACAAAAAAAATAAATAAAATATTCAAAATAGTTTCACTGACAGCTGACAGAGACAGGGATCCTGAGCTATCCATGAGCTATCCATGAGCTATGATTGAGGCAGACTTTGACAGATCTATAGACAGAGACTTATATGATATAATAATTTGTGTATGGCAAGATATCACATGCAAACAGTTCTTTAAAAATCCCCCATTTGTTGCAAAGCGACATTTCCACTTGAACTATTATCAAACTGCTTTAAAAAATCTAAGCATTGTTAAATCGATTGAGCTTTTGGGAAGTAGCTGCATCCTTGTCTTAACCCTTTGAGTGGCAGAGATGTAGCCAATAAGGATGGGTGAAACTTTCCACCTCAAACTGAAATTGGCAAAAAATGGCAATTTACGCTTGGTGAAAAATTTCCCGCTAACAGTGCCGATTTTCGGTTTTTTTTCTGCTTTTTTCTCCTATTGAAATCAATGGGAACATAGTTACACACAACACATTACAAATAATATTTTATTTCCCAAAGGCACAGTATAAAAGGGGCATGAGGGTGCTGTGTTGCTGGGGTGTGAGGAAAGAATCAGTTGAACAGGAGATGATTTTTGGGGGATTGTTTACTGGGATTGGGGGGCACTTAATAAAAAAGAAATCCTAAATAAATTAAAAACCATAAGACATGGTATAAAGGGGTCTGAGGAGGGTGCCTGTGTTGGTGAATGAATGAATCATTTGAACAGGGAATTTGTTTTGGGGGGGTTCTTGACTGCTATTGGGGGAACAGTTAATAAAATAATTAAATCAATAAAATAAATTAAGACATTTGTATTTAAAGTGACAGAGACAGGAACCCCCTGACATAAGCTGCCACTGGGGTGGACTGATACTTGACTTGATAGAGTATTTTGTAGAGGGTGATTTGTTTGATTTGTTGTTAGAGGCCTTTGTAGGACTTAGAATTTTTAGAGGCCCAAGGTCTGAAGAAACATTGATTTATAGGGCTTAAGCTTGTTTGGCACAAGCCCTAAGGAAACATTGATTTTTAGGACTTAAGCTAGTTTGGTACAAACCCTAAGGACATATTGATTTGTAGAACTTAGGCTTGTTAGAAACAAAACCCCCAAAAATTGTTTATTTTTTTGTAGGACTATTTTTTTTCCTTTTATTTATTTATTTTTTTCAAAACTCAAGCCCTGAGAAAAAAATAAAAATGCCCTACTGGCCTAATGACAGCAGGTCATGTTGGCCAGTGACCACTGTCAAATGTTCTCCTGAGTCCTGAGTTGCAACTGCTGTTTGTACTGCTGCTGCTGAGTTGTTTAAGCAGCAGGATGATTACGAAGATGAAAGGGAATGGGATCAACAATAGCAGTAACATAGAAGATGGATGATGAAGGTTCCATTTGCCAGTGATGCGCCTGAAGCAGTAGCAGCAAAATAAGTAGCCCCCAGTAAGAACAAGTTGGCCATTAAATCTTCTCCACCTGCCCCTCCTCCAAAATCATCATGGGTGTGTTGTTATTAGAATATATTTTTCCCTTGAGAGCAGGATCAGTGGGTCTCCTCACCAACTGCAATGTGCACAGTATGTGTGTGGTAAATAATATCTGGGGGCACAACTGTATCCAAACACCATGACACCCGAAACCAAGTACTGCCACTGTCACTGTACCCCTTTTCCACACCCGCTAAGGACACATGACAACTTGCTGACAGTTTAATAGTAGTGATGAACCCTCCCGTCCACCATCTTAGCATATTCTGCAGGATGGAATCTCCACAGATGCCGCTTGATGCACTGATTGAGATTCTCCTCCACCACACTGGCATGTGTGGTCAGGGCACCACACAGTGTGCAATAGGTAAAGATGAACTGCCACATCCTAACATCAACAGAGTGGCTATCATTTGGTGGGGGAGGTAATGAACGAGGAAGATTGGCAGAAGATGTAGTTACCCTAGAAAATGATGGCGAGCTAGTTGTTTCACTCGTCCTGGAACTTCCAGTCTCTGCCTGGGTTGTTCTATTTCTCTTTGATCTCCGCCTCGCCTCTTGTTGCCTTTCTGGTGAGTCAGGGACAGCAAAAGCAGTGCTTGATTTCTGTGGTGGGTGTTTGGCTTTAACATGTTTAGAGTAAATGTCATGGTGTCTGTGTTTCATGTGTGATATGAGGGCATTTGTGCCAAGGTGTGTTCCCTCCTTTTCTCTTTTTGCTGACTTGTCACAAATTATGCACAGTGCCATTGGTGATGACTGTACTGTGCCTGCCCCAACAGAAAAATAGTCCCACACCCATGATGACTTCAGAGGGAAGGGGAAAAGTGGAAAAGAATGGCCTCTTTCTTCTTGTCCTCCATATTCCCCTTCATTGTCTGTGGCAGTGGATAATGTTGCTGCTGTTGCTGCTACTGCCTCAGAGTAAGCACTGCAACTAGGATCAGGAGTATTGCTACTGCTGGCAAGTGAAACCTGTCCTAGTACCGCATCACTTGTTGACTCCATTCCCACTGTATCCCTGGTGGTCTGTGGCACACTAACCTGCTCCTCAGCATCCTGCTGCCCTTGCATCTCGCATCAGAAGGAATTAGAGCAGTTGCAAATTCCTCTAATTCCAAGATATCCTTGCTAGTGGTGGTGGTGATGCCCATCCTCATTCCTGTCCCCTATTCCTCCTAATTTTCTGCTAAAAAGGCCATCAATGTCTCTTCCACCCCAGCTTCTCCAGCATCATCACCACCACCACCACTAGTCCCTACTAGTGTTGAGCGAGCACCACGATGCTCGGGTGCTCTGACCGAGCACCCCCTGAGGCTCGAGTGCTCGGCCGAGCACCCGAGCCCCATTGAAATGAATGGGGCAACACCAGGCACCCCCTGCTCTGATGAGGGGAGGGTGCCTGGTCAATGCCCCCTTCATCTCCGCTATGCCCCCTTCATCTCCGAATGCCCCCTTCAGCTCCGCAATGTCCCCCTTCAGCTCCGCTATGCCCGTCTTCCACAATGTGCCCCTTCATCTCCGCTATGCCCCTCTTCCACAATGTGCCCCTTCATCTCCGCTATGCCCCTCTTCCACAATGTCCCCCTTCATCTCCTCTATGCCATAGAGGAGATGAAGGGGGACATTGTGGAAGAGGGGCATAGCGGAGATGAAGGGGCACATTGTGGAAGAGGGGCATAGCGGAGATGAAGGGGCACATTGTGGAAGACGGGCATAGCGGAGATGAAGGGGGACATTGTGGAAGAGGGGCATAGAGTCTATGCCCCTCTTCCACAATGTCCCCCTTCATCTCCGCAATGCCCCCTTCATCTCCGCAATGCCCCCGTACCTCCAGTCCCTGGTGGTCCAGCGGAGCTTCTTGGGATCTGTGCCTCTTCCGGCACAGATCCCCGCCACCCGAACATGTCGGGCGAGCACATGGCGGTACTCGACGAGTACCGCCATGTGCCGAGCAGAGCGATGCTCGAGCCGATCCGAGCATCGGCCGAGCACGCTCGCTCATCATTAGTCCCTACATGCTGTTGTTGCTGCTGCTGCTCTATTCCAGACATCTCACTGCTGCTTGGAGGAGGTGACGAGCAATGTGACAGAGGATCCCCGAATGTCACACTTGCCATTGCCTTTTGACCTGAAGAAGAAGGCAGACTAGCACTAGCAGAAATAGCAGCAGGTACAGGAAGCTGATCTGTGACCTGCTGGTGGTGGTGGTATTAATTCTCAGCCTTCTCTCCTCCCCCAACACCAGTTCTGGCCTCTTCAGGTTCATGTTCCACCTGGTTACTGTAGTGAAGAGAAGGGGAGGACTCCCAGTCCCAGGGTCAGGAGAATGGTGTGGGCTCCCTTGACCGCTAGTCTGGATGCTGTAAAATGTTTCCCCTACCACTCCGACTGCTTCACCATTACTGCTACTACTAACACCAAGCACATCAAGTTCAGCCGCAGAGTCTTCCTCCTCAGTCTCACAGTCACTAGTAATATCAGGATATTGTTGATTACCCCCTCCTTCACTCCTAAGGCAAACAAGCTACTGAACCTTAGTAGCAGTAGTACTAGCAGTGGCAGGACTGCTTTGGAATGGCAAGTGTGATTTAGGGTCCCTTGCTGTCACACTTGGCATCCTTTTCTCCCCCCCACCGAGCACTACAAGAAACACTAGCAGCAGGCAAAGTGCTGGTGGCAGCTGGTTCAGCACTGGCAGCAGGTTCAGTACTAGCAACAGGTACAACACTAGTGGCTGCACTTACAGAAATGGTGGCACTGGCAGCAGGGACAGCACGTCTGGCAACAGGTACAACACTAGTGGCTGCAGTTACAGAAATGGTGGCACTGGCAGCAGGGGCAGCACATCTTGCAGCAGGCACAGGTAGCTGACTATCCTTTTCTCCGTTCCTTCCCGTTCCCTTTTCTCCCTTCCTTCCCTTTCCTCCCTTCCTTCTCTTTTCTCCCTTCCTTCCCATTCCCTTTTCTCCCTCCCTTCTTATTAAATTCCCGAAGATCCCTTGGGGTGATTTAGGGGGACTGGTCAGCATTGGTTGAGTTCTGCTAGTCACTTCCTCCTCCTCAGACTCAGTGCACACATAATAAGGGTCCTTCAAATTCCTCTTTTTGCTGCTCATAATGATAGGAGTCACTATGGGCCTTTCCTGCCTGAATTTTTGCAAAATATCACAAGAGAACAGCACAGCACGTCTATCTCGCTCTGTAGCTGCTTTGATTGTGTCTGCGTTCAACAATTTAAATCAATGGGCGAAAACTTTTTAGCCATTGAAAAAATGGTGAAAGATTTTAGCCATTGGGCAAAAGATGCGAAAATTTTAACCGCTAGTTTTAAAGTGGATTTTCCTGCGAAAAAGCGGATAACAACATGGTTTTGTGACAACTTTCACCCATCCCTAGTAGCCAACGCATTGCAACGCAATGTGTTGGGTACCTCTCTGCCACTCAAAGGGTTAATCCTGTTATGGGGGATCCAAGAAAGGTTGAATAACCTATTTGTTACCCCCTCACGGAACAACAGAGGAGATACTAGAATTCTCAGGCCTACAGGTTATGGTAGCTGGGGTGCGTGGAATAGGGTTCGGCGCTCGGGAGCGGAGAAGCCTTGTTGGAGTGTTCTTGCTGCAGCCAAAGCTGTAGTAAAGGTGCTGGCCGCGAAGCCAGATGTCTGACCCCAGTTGAGTCGGGGCCGGGACCAGGATGAACACCCCTCAAGCTGGAAGCAACCATAGGTACATGGGAGGCTGGCAAGAGGATCCCATAAAGCGGACCCCTAGTAGGCAGGATGCAGAAGACCAAAAACTAAATGCCCTGGAAGAAGTACCTGCTAGACCCAGTACCCAAAAGCTGCTTTGGCAAAAGCCCAGACGCTAAAGAATGAAAGCTAGAAGGGACCTATCACGGTTCCCTTGATTACCTGTCACTCTCTGTGGTGGTGTGTTCCTATTGGTGGTACTTGTTATGCCGGCACAGTATGGCCTTATTATACCAGGCCTCTGGCACCTGTCAGGTGCCCTTTCATAGTGTTCCAGTACCAGTGCTTCCGTTGCTGTGTTCCTGCTTTCCTGTGTACCGATTCGGCTTGTCTGACTATTCTTCTGGTTGCTGCTTCGTGTATGACCCGGCCTGGCTGATGTTCCTGCTCTATGATTGATCCGGCTTGTCTGACATTCCTGCTCCATGTATGACCCGGCCTGGCTGACGCTCCTGCTCCGTGATTGATCCGGCTTGTCTGACGTTCCTGCTCCGTGTATGACCCAGCCTGCTGACGTTCTGTCACGGTTTATTATGACTCTCAGACACAAGTTTTAGGTAAAAAAAATCAATTTTATTGAAATAATAAATGATAACTTAGGATGGCAATAACATACATATATATATATACAGAATATAGCACAGACAGAAGGCAGACTCTACCGGTCCTGTCAATATACCGGACAGGACAGCCTTTAGGCTCTACCGGCCTTGCCAATACCGGGTAAGGCAACCTGCAGATGGAATAGCATAACGGTTTTACCGGCCTTACCAAATTACCGGGCAAGGCAGCCTCAATAGATACACAATGTAGGCTCTACCGGCCCTGCCAATACCGGGTAAGGCAACCTCAGATGGAATGTGGTAAAAGGTTCTACCGGCCTTACCAATACCGGGCAGGGCAGCCCAGAGATAATAGCAGCAGTCAGATGGAACTGGCAAATTAGCCGAATCGTTAAGCAGCAAGGCTTTGGAGCAAACCAGCGTCCGCACGCTGGAAACAACACTGAATAGTATAGCCGTTAGGCTTAGCGAGCAAACCAGTGACCGCACACTGGAGTAACAAGCAAGTAGTATAGCCGCAAGGCTTAGGAGCAAACCAGCGTCCGCACGCTGGGACCAACACAGATTAGTATAGCTGATAGGCTTTGGAGCAAACCAGTGACCGCACACTGGCGTAACAAGCGAGTTTGTATAGCTGCAAGGCTTAGGAGCAAACCAGCGTCCGCACGCTGGGACCAACACAGATTTGTATAGCTGAAAGGCTTTGGAGCAAACCAGTGACCGCACACTGGTGTAACAAGTGAGTTTGTATAGCCGCAAGGCTTAGGAGCAAACCAGCGTCCGCACGCTGGGACCAACACAGAATTGTATAGCTGATAGGCTTTGGAGCAAACCAGTGACCGCACACTGGTGTAACAAGCGAGTTTGTATAGCCGCAAGGCTTAGGAGCAAACCAGCGTCCGCACGCTGGGACCAACACAGATTTGTATAGCTGAAAGGCTTTGGAGCAAACCAGTGACCGCACACTGGTGTAACGAGTGAGTTTGTATAGCCGCAAGGCTTAGGAGCAAACCAGCGTCCGCACGCTGGGACCAACACAGATTTGTATAGCTGAAAGGCTTTGGAGCAAACCAGTGACCGCACACTGGTGTAACAAGCGAGTTAGTATAGCCGCAAGGCTTGGGAGCAAACCAGCGTCCGCACGCTGGGACCAACACGGAATTGTAGCAATGTCACCAACGCGACCAGGCAGAAGGTCGCCAGGATACTGAAGACAGGTGATGAGATGACAGGAACCAGCAACGATCAGTCAGGTCAGAAAACAGCAGAGAAGTTCAGCAGGAACTGCAACACCAGAGACTAGGCCGGAACCAGGACTGGAAGTACTTCAGCATGCAGGAAACACTGGAACAGTAGAGATCAGGAACTCAGGAACACATGAGATCAGGAACTCAGGAACACTGGAACAGAGGCCCAGCTATCACTAGCATAGTGATAGCAAGAAGGTCAGAAACAACACGAAAGGGCACTCAAAGGGTGCCCAATCCAGGTTTAAATAGTCAATAAGAGGCGGGCTATCTGCAGACAGCCAATAGAAGCCCCCTACTGGTGAGAGACAAGTAACTGCAGCAAATCACGGGCACCGTGATAGTACCCCCCTTTCAAAGACCCCCTCTCCTAGAATAGGGTTTAGGTTTCTGCGGGTAATTGGCATGAAAGGCCCTAGTTAACCTAGGTGCATGAAGGTCCGTACTATCCACCCATGACCAATCCTCAGGACCATACCCTTTCCAATGTACCAGGTACTGTACCCTTCCTCTAAGCCTACGGGAATCAATAATGCTCTGAACCTCGTACTCCTCCTGGCCCTCGACCTCAACAGGTCCTGGCACCACAGGTGTGGTAGTATAGCGATTGCAAACCAGAGGCTTAAGAAGGGACACATGGAACACATTATGGATACGCATGGATGCAGGTAGGTCTAGTGCATAGGAGACAGGGTTAATTTTGCGAATAACTCTGTATGGACCAATAAACCGAGGAGCCAACTTATTAGACGGAACCTGCAGCTTGAGATTTCTGGAGGAAAGCCATACTCTATCCCCAACCTGAAAGGATACCGCTGGAAGCCTTCTGCGATTAGCATGGCGCTGATGACGCTGAAATGACTGACCAAGTGCCCTCTGAACTTGTGCCCATGTGGAACGGAGTTGCTCGATATGCTCATCCAGAGCTGGAATCTGTTGCGTCTGAAATGAGTCTGGAAGCAAACAGGGCTGGAACCCATAATTAATCAGAAACGGAGAGCTCCCAGATGAAGAATTGACCGCACAGTTCCTGGCGAACTCTGCCCAAGGCAACAAGTCGGACCAATTATCATGATGGTCAGTAACGAAACAACGGAGAAATTGTTCCAAGCCCTGATTAGCTCGTTCAGCGGCTCCATTGGTCTGGGGATGGTAGGCAGAGGAGAAGGACAGCTGTATGCCCATCTGTTGGCAAAATGCCCTCCAAAATCTAGACACAAACTGGCTCCCCCTGTCAGACACCAGTACCCTAGGCACTCCATGCAACCGGAATACTTCTCTGGCGAACACCATTGCCAATTCCTTCGCTGAAGGAAGACCACGGAGGGGCACGAAATGAGCCATTTTAGAAAACCTGTCCACCACCATGAATATAAAGGAGTACCCCTTCGACATAGGCAATTCTCCCATAAAATCAATGGAAACATGAGACCAGGGGCGTTCGCCATTAGGCACCGGTTGAAGCAAGCCCACAGGGAGATGTCTCGGGGTCTTAGCGCGGGCGCAGGTGGCACAGGCATTCGTAAATTCGGCACAATCGTTTCTCATGGAAGGCCACCAAAATAACTGAGAAAGGGACCATAACAATTGGTCTCTACCAATATGTCCCGCAGCCTTAGAGGAATGGTAGGTTTCGAGCAGCCTAGTACGAAATGATTCAGCGACAAAACATTTGCCCACTGGGGTTTCATGGGGAGCGGACCCCTGAGAGGCCAGGATCTCTTCCCCTAGAGGAGAAGTGATACTCGTGCGTATAGTAGCCAGTATTCTATCAGGTTGGATGATAGGAGCTGGTGCTTCCACTCTGTCACTGTCGGCCTCAAATTGTCTTGACAGTGCATCAGCCCTGATATTTTTTGACCCTGGCAAATATGAAACAATGAAATTAAATCGAGACAGGAACAGTGCCCACCTGGCCTGACGAGAGGACAATCTCTTGGCCTCCGAGAGATAGGTCAGATTCTTATGATCTGTTAGGATTAAGACAGGATTCTTAGTACCTTCAAGCAAATGACGCCATTCCTTAAGAGCAAGGATAATGGCCAATAATTCTCTGTCACCTATCTCATAGTGGCTTTGAGTGACAGTCAACTTTTTAGAGAAAAACCCACAAGGTCTGAGAGTTCCACCTTTCTCGTGTCGCTGCGAAAGTACTGCCCCGACCCCAATATCTGAGGCATCAACCTCTAACGTAAATGGAAGTAAAGGATTGGGGTGGGATAACACAGGAGCCGCAGCAAATGCCAGCTTCAAATTCTCAAAGGCTTTCTCAGCAGATAGCGGCCAACAAGAAGGATTAGCACCCTTGTGCGTAAGATCGGACAGAGGTTTGACAATGGAAGAAAAGTTCTTAATAAACCTCCTATAATAATTAGCGAAACCCAGGAAACGCTGTATGGCTTTAAGACCCTTGGGTTTTGGCCATTGTAGGACAGCTGACAACTTTTCTTTGTCCATGGCAATGCCATCATTGCCAATTATGAACCCCAAGAATGGCACACTGGTTCTATGAAACTCACATTTTTCCATTTTACAAAATAATTTGTTCTCACGGAGTCGTAGCAATACTGCGGATACATCTTTGATGTGCTGTGCCATGTTTTGGGAGTAAATCAGTATATCGTCGAGGTACACCACAACACATGTCTGTAACATATCTCTCAGAACATCATTTATCAGTTCCTGGAAAACTGCGGGTGCATTACACAGCCCAAAAGGCATTACTAGATACTCGTAGTGCCCAGCTCGAGTATTAAAGGCAGTTTTCCACTCATCACCTGCTCGAATGCGAACCAGATTGTAAGCGGCCCGTAGGTCAAACTTGGTAAATATCGAAGCGCCCTTAAGCCTGTCAAAAAGCTCGGTGATGAGTGGTATTGGGTATGCGTTTTTAGCCATTAGTTTATTCAAGCCCCGGTAGTCAATGCATGGTCTTAATTCGCCATTTTTCTTTTTTACAAAAAAGAACCCAGCCCCAGCTGGAGAGGTAGAATTACGTATGATCCCTCTAGCAAGGGCATCAGAAATGTAATCCTCCATAGCCTTATTTTCATCACAAGATAATGGATAAGTGCGTCCTTTCGGAGGTACTGCACCAGGCTGCAATTCAATGCAACAATCATAAGGTCTATGCTGGGGTAGCATACTAGCCTCTCCTTTGCTAAAAACATCGCCAAACTGTTGGTACACATCCGGCATAGCAGAGGAGGTGCACATGACCTTAATAGGCTGGATGACGCACTTGTCCATACAAAACTGGGACCAAGCAGCAATTTCACACTTTTTCCAATCGAATTGTGGGTTATGTAACTGTAACCACGGAAATCCCAATATCACCGCATGGTGCGGGGAATTAATCAGTTGAAACTGCTGCTCTTCTCTGTGAAGTGCCCCAATAGTCATAGACAATGGCATAGTTTCAAATATAACCTGAGGCGGTTCTAAGGGTCTACCATCAATCGCTTCAATAGTCAAGGGGTTTTCTCTTTCAATGCGTGGAACTCCGTGCAATTCAGCAAAGGTATTATCCATAAAATACCCTGCTGCACCGGAGTCAACCAAGGCCAAAACCTCCACAGAGCGTTGTGCCCAAGACAATACCACCTGTATGGTGGGTTTCATTATGCCCGACACTGGGGACGATTGTACACCACCTAGGGCCTGTCCCCCAAGATACCCTAGGTGTGTGCGTTTCCCGGACGTACCGGACAGGAATTTAGCAAGTGCCCTTTTTTACCGCAGTATAAACATAACCCTTGTTTTTTGCGATATAGTCTCTCTGCCTTGGATAGTCTAGTGAAGCCTATTTCCATAGGTTCACTTGTCTCCCGTACTGGTTCACTAGACTTCAATGCCAAGGGAGGGATGGGTGGGCAAAACATGCTACTAGGCTCATTATTTTTTGACCGTAACTTACGATCTCTGGCAATTGATCTCTCACGTATTCTGGAGTCAATTATCATAACATACTCAATGTAATCATCTAGATCAATAGGTAGATCTTTAGCAGCGATTTCGTCTTTAATGTGGTCATTCAGGCCTTGAGAGAAGGCTGCCAATAATGCCTCGTTATTCCAACCTACCTCTGCTGCCAATGTGCGGAATTCGATGGCATAGTCGCCCACTGTACGCCTGCCCTGTTGTATCTCCATAAGGCGTTTGGCAGCAGAGGTGGTTCTACCAGGAGGCTCAAACACTCTTCGAAAGGAACGCACAAATTCACTAAAGTTCTTAGTACAAGGTTTAGCATTCTCCCACAAGGGGTTAGCCCAGGCCAATGCTCTGCCAGTGAGCAGTGATATCGTGAACCCCACTTTACTACGATCATTGGGAAATGCGTGTGCCGTCAATTCCATAAAGATTTCGAGTTGATTGATGAACCCTCTGCAGAGACTAGGGTCACCATCATATCTTAGCGGCAAGGGTGCAGAAGCCGTTAACCCTTTAGCAGTACCCCCTAGGGGTCTGGTATCACTTTCCGGTGTCTGACTTGGCGAGACCACCGGGCTAGAGCTAGATTGGTCAGCAGGTACCGTGCGTTCAAGGATCGTTTGAATTGCAACTGCCAACTGATCCAAACGTTGCTCGAGCACATCCATCCTCCAATGGATATTCTGTGCGTTACCTTGACCCTTGCTGTCTGAGGTCATGGCCCTTTCGTACTGTCACGGTTTATTATGACTCTCAGACACAAGTTTTAGGTAAAAAAAATCAATTTTATTGAAATAATAAATGATAACTTAGGATGGCAATAACATACATATATATATATACAGAATATAGCACAGACAGAAGGCAGACTCTACCGGTCCTGTCAATATACCGGACAGGACAGCCTTTAGGCTCTACCGGCCTTGCCAATACCGGGTAAGGCAACCTGCAGATGGAATAGCATAACGGTTTTACCGGCCTTACCAAATTACCGGGCAAGGCAGCCTCAATAGATACACAATGTAGGCTCTACCGGCCCTGCCAATACCGGGTAAGGCAACCTCAGATGGAATGTGGTAAAAGGTTCTACCGGCCTTACCAATACCGGGCAGGGCAGCCCAGAGATAATAGCAGCAGTCAGATGGAACTGGCAAATTAGCCGAATCGTTAAGCAGCAAGGCTTTGGAGCAAACCAGCGTCCGCACGCTGGAAACAACACTGAATAGTATAGCCGTTAGGCTTAGCGAGCAAACCAGTGACCGCACACTGGAGTAACAAGCGAGTAGTATAGCCGCAAGGCTTAGGAGCAAACCAGCGTCCGCACGCTGGGACCAACACAGATTAGTATAGCTGATAGGCTTTGGAGCAAACCAGTGACCGCACACTGGCGTAACAAGCGAGTTTGTATAGCTGCAAGGCTTAGGAGCAAACCAGCGTCCGCACGCTGGGACCAACACAGATTTGTATAGCTGAAAGGCTTTGGAGCAAACCAGTGACCGCACACTGGTGTAACAAGTGAGTTTGTATAGCCGCAAGGCTTAGGAGCAAACCAGCGTCCGCACGCTGGGACCAACACAGAATTGTATAGCTGATAGGCTTTGGAGCAAACCAGTGACCGCACACTGGTGTAACAAGCGAGTTTGTATAGCCGCAAGGCTTAGGAGCAAACCAGCGTCCGCACGCTGGGACCAACAAAGATTTGTATAGCTGAAAGGCTTTGGAGCAAACCAGTGACCGCACACTGGTGTAACAAGTGAGTTTGTATAGCCGCAAGGCTTAGGAGCAAACCAGCGTCCGCACGCTGGGACCAACACAGATTTGTATAGCTGATAGGCTTTGGAGCAAACCAGTGACCGCACACTGGTGTAACAAGCGAGTTAGTATAGCCGCAAGGCTTGGGAGCAAACCAGCGTCCGCACGCTGGGACCAACACGGAATTGTAGCAATGTCACCAACGCGACCAGGCAGAAGGTCGCCAGGATACTGAAGACAGGTGATGAGATGACAGGAACCAGCAACGATCAGTCAGGTCAGAAAACAGCAGAGAAGTTCAGCAGGAACTGCAACACCAGAGACTAGGCCGGAACCAGGACTGGAAGTACTTCAGCATGCAGGAAACACTGGAACAGTAGAGATCAGGAACTCAGGAACACATGAGATCAGGAACTCAGGAACACTGGAACAGAGGCCCAGCTATCACTAGCATAGTGATAGCAAGAAGGTCAGAAACAACACGAAAGGGCACTCAAAGGGTGCCCAATCCAGGTTTAAATAGTCAATAAGAGGCGGGCTATCTGCAGACAGCCAATAGAAGCCCCCTACTGGTGAGAGACAAGTAACTGCAGCAAATCACGGGCACCGTGATACGTTCCTGCTTGGTATCCTGCTTCCTGAGTTCCGGTTCCAGTGTGGTTTCGTCTATGTCGCTTGGAAACATTGTGAACTGCCAGACTTGTGCCTCCTAAGCTGACCTTCCACTTGCTGAGCTTGTTGCCTCCGTTACTGAGCCTGTCCGTTTACACTTGCTTTGCTTGTTGTCTCAGATACTGGGCATCCGTTAACACTAGCTGAACTTGTTGCCTCCGTTACTGAGCCTGTCCGCTGACACTTGCTGTACTTGTTGCCTCCATTTCTGGGCCATCCGTTACACTTGCTGAGCTTGTTGCCTCCGTTGCCAAGCCTGTCTGTTAACCCTTGCAGAGCTTGTTGCCTCAGTTACCGAGCCTCTCCATTACACTTGCTGAGCTCTCCACCTTCATCCGCTACGTTTGCAGTGCAGTGGGTTTCCGTTTACATCTACCGTAGCTCTTGCAACATATGCTTCATTGACGCACCACGGGGTGCTACTGGCTCTGGTCGCTTTCAGCTCTGGCAGTGTGGGTATCCGTTGGCGCACCGAGGGGTGCTACTGGCACAGTTTCCATTTAGCTCACGCAGTGTCATTAACCCTTTCAGTACCGCAGAGTACTGTGGCTCCGGTCACATTCTGCTCACGCAGTGTGCCTATTCCGTTACGCACGGCAGAGTGCTCTTGGCTCTGGTATTACCCAGCTCTAGCACCAGTGTTGGTCTTGCGTAATCACCTGTCTTTGAGGACTACTGGGCGTGTTCTTACACACCACAACAGAGACTGATCATTTGCATTGAACTTAACCCTAGCCTTACTCAGTCCTATTGCTGTATGCATTGCTCTTTATCAATACTGTGTCTGCTATATTACCATATTGCCTTCAGTTACGTGTAATTACCTATTTCTGCCCTTAGGGGGCCGTGTTCCTAATTTATTTTCAATAAAACTGTGTTTTATTTTTTACCTCTGGTCTGAGAGTCTGAATAACCATTACAGGACCGAAGTCTGAACGCTCAAGAAGCCCAGTCGCCCGAAAGTAGAACCTCCAAAAATAAAAGCTATAGCAGCCAATGGGCTGAGACAGAAGCCCTGGGTGCAGGCAAGAATCCCACGGAGGAAAACCCAGGAAAAACAACACTCCTTCCCAGATACACAGGAGGACAGATCCCCACAGTCAGAGGAAGAGCCAAAAGAGGGACCTCTATCTAGGTCAGTAAAGCCTCCCTAGCTTCTACTATCCCTGCAGAAAATAGGAGGAAGGCAGGGTAGGATAAGGGAGCTAAAAGTCTCAGCAGACCAGCGAAGACAACAAACCAGGGGGCCAGAGGCCTCTAACTAGGCCAGAAGAAGCTCTCCCTTGCTTCACTCACCCACTGTAGATAAGCTGGGTAGGATAAGGGAGACCAGCAGACAGACTCTGGCTGGAAGACGGCCCCCCAGGGGAACGAGGGTCTGCAATAGGGCAAGGCTCTGAGGTGCCGTGACTACGGCTTGGCAGAAGGATGGAGAGCCCGCCAATGATGCTAGAGAGCGAGGCGCTGAACCGCTTCACACTGGAGCGGATAGGAGGTGGCCCCCAGGTGTAGGCCCTCCTCCTACTGGAGTCAGCGGCAGATGGGGACCGGCTCCGGAAATAGCGGGCGATGAGCCGGAGGCTGGCGTACCCGAGAGACACAGCCGCGAGGAAACTTGTGACGGCCCCTGTAAGGCAGAAGTGGAATCCGGCAGCAGGCCGCAGCTGGGCAAGGAAGGAGCGGTAGTCAGACGGTCCGGGTCAACAACGGAGAAGGCACGGGTGCAAGGTACTGGGGAGATCCAAAAGCGTAGTCAGACAGGCAGAGGTCACTTCGAAGTAGACAACTGTAGCCAGGAATCGGACAGAGAAAAAAATAACAAACAGGCATCAGGGAGAGGAAGTGATGCCTCTAAAAAGGCCTCAGTGGCCAGTCCGGAGAGAGCAGGGTCAAAGGTCGAGGAGTGTGACACTATTATAGGAGACAAAAATATCCATATGACCTCTCTTATATTCAAAAGTTTAAAATCCACAATGAAATCCTCTTAGAATATCAGCCTTGCTATCAGTTACCTTAATTAAAATCTCACACAAACCCTTAGCCAGCAGTATAGCCACCCATTTACTTGGGATAACTGAAAAGATTGGCTGCGTGATGGCTGCAAGTGCAACTTACAATGTCATATACATTAGGAAGCTGCAATCTGGATGTTCAATTATGGCTATAAATTCCCAGCTGATACACGTTGCAGAAAAATTGCATTTCCTATCCCTCAAGTTCCCTACGTACCAACTACTAATACAAAAAAACAATGTCCCTCTCAGGACAAATCAAGTACTGGTGCTAGAGATGAGTGAAACTTCCAATACTCAGCCCTCAGATCAGGGATGGATTTTAGGCAAATACTGTACCAGGGAATTTCTATGGAAGCCGGTCCGCAGTTCTAGTTTGTCTCACTTAGCACTCAACCCAGCTGCTGCCACATCAGAAAACAGAGCCAACTGCAGATATTTACACTTAAATACTCTGTAAAATAGTCTAAAAAATGTTCTTGCACATTCACGTACATTTTGCATTGCAAAAATTGTGCATTTGTGGAGCAACCTAACTGCACTTTAGAAATAAAATTCAGATTGCCATTGATTTAAATTGGGATGTTAACTACATGTATTGTAACACAATGCATTGGATGCCATTCTGTCACTCAAGGGGATAAATGTGAATATCGTCATTTTGCATCCCTGTTGTCATTGTCCAATTTACTAACCACATAATATCATAATTTTCCCCACACATCATCCATGCCTGCAGCAGAGCAGGAGGAAAGTGAGGAGTTACACACACAAATCCTCCCAGTGCCATAGCCCCTCAATATCCAACAGAGGGCACCAGCTGGATGCCACCACCACCAAATTCACAGCACAGCTAAAACTCACAGCAGCACAACAGTGGATGCTGTAGCAGTCTTAGCAGTGGATTTCACAACAAAGATGGATGCTATCAACAACTGGCCGGTACTGGATGCTCCCCCCACCACCACTTATATGCAGCTGGATGCCAACCACATAGCAATATGGGTCATTGGGCCCCACACCACCTCCACAGGCATACAGCTGGATGCCAACACAGTAACACAGCAGCCAACAGCCATTTGGGAAGGTAACACATCACAGTGGCCATAGTATTACCCATGGCCACTGGATTACCATTATCTCTGCCTCATAGGTAAGCCACAGAGACCACAACTACTGACATAGTACACACCACTAACACAGCCAATACCAATTGAACAGGATTCTACAGTGAGTGAGGAGATCATAGATGTGGTGGGGGCAGCATCACATGCTGGCCCATCTTACTTGTGGATACCACATTTGTCTCACCAGCAAAAACATCAGAGGCCCACTCAGACCAGGTAGGAACCCACAGTCAAGGGGCAGACACAGATCAAGGAGGAGTCTACTAAGGAAGATGCTTCAAAAGGAGGTGTTTGCGCACCATAGATATAACTGTAGCCTGTATAAGCAGTCTCAAATCCAAGCATGCCATCCTCCACACAGAAATAGGCATATAGGCACTGTAATCAGCGACATGCTTGGCCAGCTGCTTGTTGAAATACACAAGCATAATCACATCCAGAGGCTGTCGGGGGAGAGAGTCCGACAATCAACAACCTCCCTCTCAAATGTAACACCGCAACAATCCCAAAACACCCAAGAGTCACCAGACAGTCGATAAAGCCATCCACATCTGCACCCCCTACAAAGAAAAAAATTATGTCATGTGTGTCATGTCTTCCTACGATAAAAACTCACTTTTTTCTATACAAATCATGTGTTTGATTCATTCAGGTATCTAACAAGGTCAGTGCCAGAGATGTCTCCAATGCAAACTAATGCAATGAAAATAATTCTTGCACATTTTACTTTGTCAGAAAGTGTTTAAGCAGTGGTAACCAAATACAGCACATCCACTGTTGTCCAATTTCAACTCACAACAGACCTAGCAAAGAAAAAAATCTGGAATGTGTTGTCTGGGTATGATGTAAGTTGAAGTTCAACAACAGCTGATGGAAATTTTTCTCTGTCAAAGTCTGGTTATGCACAGGATCATTGTTAATACACAGGGGCAGTAGCACTACAACACAAAGGTACACATCCGTAACATGGTACTATGTCAGGCATTTGGCACAGAGGTCACTCTGAGGCAAACTCCACTCTCACAATACACAATACACAGTGTCTGAGACACAAACATATCCCTTTCAGCAACAAATGTGCATCCTCTAAGGCCTTTGTTCATCAGGGTTAGGCTTGTGGTTTGTGTAGGTGTCTTAGGGGACTCTTGGGATGCCAAAAGGGCAAACAATGTATCACAGATAAATGTGCTGTGTTCCCCTCTGCCATTCCAAAGTACAAGCTGGTATAACATATGCAAGATCTCCATGTTGTCATGACAGAAGAACCAGGCAAGCTTCACTGTTGCCCTATCTTCCAAATTAGACTGAGATAAGGAGGTGTGTATCATGGCTATCCAATATTCCTAACAGGGGACATGTGAGGGTTTCAGATGATGTCACTTAAGTAGGGGTGGGTGAAAAGTGTTTGCAGCCATATCCTGTATCCCCTGTGTAACTGAAGTGACATTGTGACACATATACTACGTGGTTATGTTGATGATGTTGTGTAATGGGGACATGCTTGACCATGCTAAGCTAGGGATTTTCTGTATAGGTCCCATTATTAAAATCACGGTAGATGGAGGAGTGCCTGATGATGTAAGAATCATTACAATTGACAGGATACGAAGCACAGACATGTGTGATATTCATGCTGTCGTCACACGCCATCTGTGTGTTGATGGAGTGGAAATACTTCCTGTTAATGAATATATGTCCCTCATGTGGAGGAGCTCTTATGTACACATGTGTGCAGTCAATGAACCCCATGACTCTGGGTATGCCTCGCCTTGTGTAGAATTCCTGCTTGATCTGTGTCCACTTCATCTGGGTGGTGGGGAAGTGAATAAACTCCTGGCCTTTCTCTTCATGGCTGTCAGCACCTCACCCAACACCCTGGAACATGTAACCTGGAATAGCCTAGATATATATCCCTCAGTGGACTAAAATAATCCAGATGCCATGAAATGGATGGCACACAGCAGATTCTCCATGGTGAATAGGGCATGATTGGTGTTGGCTAGGGGGTTGATGATGGTCTCTGACCTCAACCTTCTCCATTCCGAAGAGCACGACCCTTGTCCGGTATATCCTGTGTCTTGGTTGCCATCTGGCCTTCCTGTGCTGCTCCACAGGTCACTCTGGCACCAGTGGCTGGGGGATGTCTGATTCAGGCAGCTTAGGTGCTGCTGCCTGGCCTTCTCCTCCACTCGAAGATGGCATTCTGGGCGATTCACCACACGGAGCATCAGAACTTCAAACAGCCAGTAGATGTCCATGTGTGTTTGGGGGATCCTGGGGCTCCCTACCCCTTGTATGTCCCATCCTCTGATGCCTTTGCTGAGAGTGGGATTACTATAAACAGATCACATCCACAGGATGGTGGGATCTCCCTTTAAGGCAGGGATGGGATGTTGGTTGGCAGCAGGTAACAACAGACCAATGGGAACAAGGGGCTTGTCCAGGTGAGTGCATGTCAGTGTGGATGTTGTTGTTTGAGTGTGTTTGGTGTGATTGCTGTTTAACTGTCACCTGCATCTGTGTTAACTAACCCATGTTGGGTCAAGCAAGCAAGCAGTGTATTGTTCACATTGATTTGCATATCCTTTGTTACTCAGGGGGTTCATGGGTTCATGCACGTTGTCCTGGGGACAGAATGCACATTTTAAGGGTGCTTCCTTGGGATTTCAGGGGTTATTTTTACAGTTTTTCTCATTGTGATATGTCATACCTGTTGTGTAAGATACTTCTTCCATCTTTCTAGTGTTCGACAGGGGTTTTTAACATTTGTTCTGGGTTCTGTGTCTGGGATTTGTAGGCACAGTATTACAGTCAGAAAATATATCTCTTTATTGTGTGTTACCACTCACCGCACACAATTGAATAGCAAATGCCTTGAGCTGTTACATTGATCTCGATAGGCAATATTTTAATAGCCGTTGTCATTTTTTAGCGCACATTAGCAGTTCAAAACATAGGTAACAGAATACCAAACTGTGCTTGCAAAACTACCATCACCTTTTTTTTGTAATGGAGCCCCAGCTCTCCATACTATCTATGACCTCAGTTTCACACTACAACAAAGAAATTGGTCAATCTGACTTCTCCTTGGGAAATCGGAAAGCCTACCCAAAAAAGCAGATCTTCTCCTGTTCTAAAAGCTGCTTTTATTTCTTTATTTGCGTAAATATGTAATTTTGTACTGGAAATATCTGAAAATGAAAGAATCTCAAAGTAGTCCTCCTGGTAAAACATTTTCTAAATAAATAACTTTATGTACTAATAAGGCACAGGGGAAACTGGAGTAAGTTTATTGTACCATCTGCACCAATAGGCAGCATTTAGATGGGACTTTTAACCCTTTGAATTCTAGAGAGGTCTCCAGTGCATTACTGGGTGAGGATTATGGGAATTCTAGCACAAAGCTCCAGAAGCACCAGAGGTTGCTGTGTTGCAGTTCTCTGCTCTAGACTGTAAGTTGTCACAAACAGGAAGCTCTCACCATTTTACTGGTCTGTGTCTGAGCGCCATAATGTATATAAGTAATATTAACCTTTTGTACAGAGCTGACTGAGTTTTAGAAGCAAATGAGAATGTGAATACATAAACATATAAATACTTTCACACTGAGAATCTAAAGAATATATGTGGGTTTATTCACAAAATACTTTTGTTCAGGTTCAGCTCTGATCAGTAACTTTTTATTCATATTTTAACCCTTTAAAGGGATAGTAATACTTCATTTTAACTTTATTTTATTTTGTAGGCATTAAAAAACATGAAGAATGATATAAGTCTTATCTTTCAAACCTTTATGGTTTAAGAGATATTCACAAGCAAAGTTTCCACTCCCGCCCCTTTTACCTAGTGTAAGCCATCTCTTCTCAGATGTGGAATGCAGTCCATAGACTGGACAGATAACAGAAGGGGACACTCTTATTCATATGAAAACAATGAAAGCCCTGCCCCCCTTGACAAGTTTTTCAGATTTTTCCCTTATCTTAATTGAAGATTGTCCCTCTCTGCAGTCTACCTGAGCACCTCCATTCTGATCTGGGTGAAAATTTTACATCAGTAAAAGGGGTGGGAGGGGAACACTGTCATTGAATTACTCCTGAACTACAACTGTGACAGAAGTGTGCAACACACTTACAGGTGTGCAACACACTGCATTGCAATATGTCTCGTGTCCTTTAGTTCTTAAAGGGTGCATACTTTTCTCTTGCTACCTGTAATTGTAAGAATTACTGACCAATCTATCCCAACTAAACCATTATGAAATAGATAGATGAATAATCATATTTCATGCTGACATCTACATTCTCCAGATATGCTTTTAAAATCCCCTTCCTTATTGTCCCATTAAATGACTTCTAGAATAAATCACAGTGAGAAAAACATAAACCAAATTACGAGATGAGATCACTGAGCATTTTTAATATGCAAATACAGGAAAATCAATACACTGGACAGTACAAAAGCAAGAATGAAGTTTTTGGGCAGACATTTTTTATTACTACATAAACCTCTGCAAAAAAGTCAAGTCATTCTGGAACATTTAGGCAATAAAATGATCTTGAGCAATGGTCATTAGAGCCTTTAAAATTAACCTTCTTAATCTTGCAAATAAACATTTTAAGATTGTAATTCTATTACATTTTCCCAGCATTTAAAAGGAAAAATATAAAGGACTGAATAGCTCTTAGTATATTTAACCCAGGGGGCAGGTTACATTTGGCCCTCCAGCTGGCTGTTTGGGGATTATGGGGATTTTCCTCTCCTAAAGCTGGAAAGAGACAGGTTACCTGTCCCTGGCTTAACCCTTTGAGTGCCAGAGGGGTATCCAGCAATTTGCTTTGCAATGTGTTGGATACCCCTCTGGTACTCAAACCTTGGATTCTAGACATATTTCCAATGCATTGTTTAGCAATGTTTTAGAGATGTCTCTAGTATTCATGGGGTTAAAAAATGACTTATTTATGTTGGTATACTTCTTACAGCAGATAGCTATATAGCTATAGCTTAGCTATACATACACATGTAATATAGCTTATAGCTATATTACATACACATTGTTTTTGCATTGGGCCTCTGTTGTAGATTCCAGCTGGATAGTAGTAGTGTATCACTATCTGATCCACTTACACTGGTCATATAAAACTCAAAGATGATATATAGCAGGAAAAGCTAAGCTAAGGCATAGGGGTCATTTGCAGAAATTGAACACAGTCAATCCGGCACTTCAGGCAAATTCAATAAAATAATAGAAATGTCCCCAGCTATAAAAAATAACAATCCTTGATATTTAATCAGGCAAGCATTTACCTGAGATCTAACAAATCTTACTATGACCTATGACCCCAAAAACATTTTTGCCCTTGTGTTTTTCCAAGAGAGTCTGCTTTATTCTTTAACCCCTTAAGGACTGCGCTGTCCAGGGGTAGGGTGCACTGGCGGACCAAAACACCTCTTTTTTTTTTGTTCAGTCAGCCAGGTTATCAAAGCATTCATGATATGCCAGGGCTTTCAACTATCCCAGGGACTGCTAGGATGGTCCTGGCATATCATTGGTCCTTAAGGGATTAAGGACCAGAGGAGTCCTACAACATATGGCAAAGCAAAGAACTGAGCACTTCTCTGGGTCTTAAAGGGTTTAGACTACTATTCACTGAGTACAGTTTGGGGTCCTGTGGTTCTGTTAGCAACTTGTATGCCTGCCTTTATGGACATGACATTTCCACTTTATCACCTCTTTTACACCTCTTTATCACCGCTTAGTGAATCTACCCCTTTGAGTGCCAGAGGCACTGCAAAGCAATGTGTTGCACATCCCTCAGGCACTCAAAGGGTTAACCCATGACAGCCAGCACACAGCAATGCAAACATGCATACAGAATCACAGTATATGTGTCTGCCTGCACAGCAGGGTGTGTAATAGCTCAACACAACGAATGCTTCAAGTGTTTTCCCCAAATTCAACTGAAAATGCAACTTATATTGACTTCTCCAATCTCAAAATTATTCAACCCCCTGAATAGAATCCCTCACAACAGCACATATGCAAAACAGAGGTTGTCTCAAGAACACCTGATGCAACTAATCAAGGGCTTAATTAGTTGCACCAGATGTGCTTGAGCTAGAACACATGAAATACCTGAACTGGCTAGGGGTTTGTTGAGTGTAACATTTGACTGCATGTTAGAAATATAGCTAAGTCAAAAGAACGGTCCAAAAAGTTAAGAGAAGAGATCATCATCCTTCACAAACAAGGAACGAGATACAAAAAGATAGCGAAGGCACTGAATGTTCCTAGAGACACTGTTGGAAGCATAGTTCACAAGTTCAAAGACAAAGGAACAATGGTTAAACTACCTGGATGGGGCAGAAAAAGGAAACTATCAACGGCTGCAACCAGATTTCTGAGAAGGCAGGTTGAGAAAACCCCTCGAAGGACTGCAAAAGACCTGCAGCAAGGCTTGGTGGCAAGAGGCACTGAGGTTTCAGTGAGCACAGTATGGTGCGTACTAAACACAGAAGGATTCCATGCAAAAACTCCAAGGCATACAACACTACTGACCCATAAGCACAAGAAAAGTCAGCTCCAATATGCTCAAAATCATATAAATAAGCCAAAGAAGTTTTGGGATTCTGTTTTGTGGAGCGATGAAACAAAACTGGAACTTTTCAGCCTTATGGATCAGCAGTATGTCTAGAGGAAGAAGAATGAAGCATACTCTGAAAATAACACTCTGCCGACAGTTAAGCATGGTGGTGGCTCGGTGATGCTCTGGGGCTGCTTTGCATTCTCTGGCTTTGGAAACCTGCAGCGTGTGAAAGGCAAGATGGATTCATTGAAGTATCAAGAAATCCCAGGAGAAAATATCATGCTGTCTGTGAGGAAACTGAAGCTTGGGCATCACTGGACCTTGCAAGAGGACAATGATCCTAAGCATACCTCAAATTCCACTAAGGCTTGGTTGCAGAAGAAATCCTGGAAGATTCTACAGTAGCCATCACAGTCACCTGACGAACCCCACAGAAAATCTCTTGTGGGATTTGAAGAAGGCGGTTGCAGCACACAAACCCAAGAATATTACTGAACTGGAGGCCATTGCTCATGAGGAATCTTAGCTGCCAGAAGCTGGTGCCTATACATCTCATTTGCAGAAAAAGGGTGTTCTCCTAAGTACTAAAGATGCTTGCCATGAAGGGCTGAATAATGTTGAGATTAGAGAAGTCAATATAAGTTGCATTTTCAGTTGAATTTGGGGAAACCACTTGAAGCATTCGTTGTGTTGGGCTATTTCGATTGCTTTTGTCAGACTTTTTCATTGCAAACAGCTGAAAATCTGTAAATTGTCTGTAAATTTTGACAATAAATCTGATTTGCAATGGGGGTTGAATAATTTTGATTACAACTGTATATATATATATATATATATATATATATATATACACACACACTGTGTGGGACAATGTGGGACAGTGTGGGAGTGCCACAGGGGTACACAATGCATTCCAATGCATTGCGTATCCCTCTGGCACTCAGAGGGTTAATGTGAGCCTCAGTGAGACAGGAGATTACTATACATTATGTATAGACTCCTGTGTATACAGTGTGTACATTAATATACATTATATATACACTCCTTCTCACTGAGGCTGACATTAATCCTTTGAGTGCCACGGGGGCATGCAATACATTACAATGCGATGCATACCCTTCTGCCACCAAAATGATTAAGCATTGTTTAAAAACAACGCTGTTGTACACTGCCAGTTAAATATAAAGTCTCTTCCGCTTTTGCTTGTCTTTGAGTGCCAGAGGGGTACGCAATGTATTTTGACAGACATTTCAAAAATAAACTGTATTCATGTTAGGCAGTTTTTTTTAAACAAACTAGTTTAGCTTTATATATATTTGTCAGTTAGTGTAAATGAGGACTTAAACATTCAACACAGCTCTGCATTACCAACTGCCACTTCCTAACAGAAAGAACTATTTCAGCTTCATAAATTGACAAATAAATAAAGATAGAAATTAAAAAAAAGATTAACACAAATATGAGAGATTTTGGATGCTGTTTTTAAAAATTACCTATGTGTTACAAAGTAACAATTCCACTTTAAAGCTGTATCACAAAATTGAGAGTATTCATTGTACTGCACTAGTGTTGAGCGAGCACCTCGATGCTCGGGTGCTCGGGTGCTCTGACCGAGCACCCCCTGAGGCTCGAGTGCTCGGCCGAGCACCCGAGCCCCATTGACTTCAATGGGGCGACACGAGCATTACACCAGGCACCCCCTGCTCTGATGAGGGGAGGGTGCCTGGTCAATGCCCCCCTTCATCTCCACTATGCCCCCTTCATCTCTGTATGCCCCCTTCATCTCCGCAATGTCCCCCTTCATCTCCGCAATGTCCCCCTTCATCTCCGCTATGCCCCTCTTCCACAATGTCCCCCTTCATCTCCGCTATGCCCCTCTTCCACAATGTCCCCCTTCATCTCCGCTATGCCCCTCTTCCACAATGTCCCCCTTCATCTCCTCTATGGCATAGAGGAGATGAAGGGGGACATTGTGGAAGAGGGGCATAGCGGAGATGAAGGGGGACATTGTGGAAGAGGGGCATAGCGGAGATGAAGGGGGACATTGTGGAAGAGGGGCATAGCGGAGATGAAGGGGGACATTGTGGAAGAGGGGCATAGAGTCTATGCCCCTCTTCCACAATGTCCCCCTTCATCTCCGCAATGCCCCCTTCATCTCCGCAATGCCCCCGTACCTCCAGTCCCTGGTGGTCCAGCGGAGCGTCTTCTGATCTGTGCCTCTTCCGGCACAGATCCCCGCCACCCGAACATGGCGGGAGAGCACATGGCGGTACTCGACGAGTACCGCCATGTGCCGAACAGAGCGATGCTCGAGCCGATCCGAGCATCGGCCGAGCACGCTCGCTCAACACTATACTGCACCATTATGGTATTCTTTTTAACCACTGACCAAAGGAATGGTTTGTTAAAACTAAACGGAAAACACATTCTTATTCACTGACAATAGGAAAGTCACTAAAACTCTGATATAGATACCACTCTTTTGTATGACGGACACTGGCCTATGCAAGTCTTTCTGTTAAATACATTAATACCCAGTTATTCATATTGAAGTTGTTCCCCTTTTGAGAATCATGGATCATATGTCTTAGATCAGATTTCTATAGGAGGGGATTACACCGCTGGACATATATTTCTGCTTCATGAGGATGCAGAATGGCTTTACACACTGAATGCTTTTACACCTAATAGACTAAATTACATTCTAATCTTAATTGCTTTCTAAATACCAGATCATCTTTTCTCTTTTTGTCAGTTTGATCAATTATGTAACAACATCTGCTATTGTAAGGTAAATTATAATTACATATATAAAACAAATGTTTCTGTCATCTTTTCAAATTAAAGCCTTTTATTTTCTTTATTCTCTTCTTTTACTAAAATAAAAAAGCTGTCTGAATATCAATGTTTCTTGGATAGAAAGCCAGCAATATATTAGAGAATGTACAGTCATGTGTCAGTCTCTCTCCCTCTCTCTCTTTAATCTATTATCTATCTATCTATCTATCTATCTATCTATCTATCTATCTATCTATCTATCTAATCTATCTGTCTGTCTGTCTATCTATCTATCTATCTATCTATCTATCTATCTATCTATTTTTTGTCTGGCCGTCTGGGTGTCTGTCCGAATTTCAGTTTCCCGGTAGCTTTTTGTGGGGGACTGTGAAAGAAGGTCTAATAATGCAAAGCTGCACTCAGTACTGCAGGGATAGTCTAAAATTGTATTAATGTCCCAGCTTTCACAGGCCCTGACAGAAAGTTCTGTGGATCAGGAAATTCAATGAGCTCCTTGTCATGGTTATAAAAATGTAGAAAGGTAGAGTAGATGAAGGTAGAAAAAAAAATAAAAAAAAAGAATATAAACTTGCAGAATATCTAAAGTCAAAAAGGATGTTGAGTGTTGCTTTAAGTGTATTATGTTAATCATTAGCTTAGTCCTTTTTACTGTCCCATCTGTGCTAGATTAGGGCTACTATAACCTGGTCCTTGAGACTAGCGATGATCAGATCACCTGATGTTGGGTTCATTGATTGTTTCATCAAAATATCAGGAAAATCTGGAATTTGGTAAATCGGTTTGGAACGACCATAAGAGAGTAAAGGCTAGATTCTATTGCAGCTGAATTTGCCAGAACAATTAACTTACCAAAATAGTCCCTCATATATATTTGAGACTTGTTTTTGTACACACCCTCAGTGTAATGTTTTAATACATTAGATGGCTCATAATGGAATGGGTTTGTTAGCAGGTTTCAACGTATAATAGTTGTGTCTGAATAATTTTGTTCATTGAGTAATCCAGTTTGCATTTTATTGATGAATGGAAAACATTTAAAGACTTATGACATTATTTTTTATTCCCTTCCATCAAAATAATAAAAATGTCATCAATATAACAATAGTACTATTCATTTTGGGATAAATAGATTAAGATCCTCCATGAAAACATTAGTTAATGTTAGAAAACATTAAAATGTATTAGGTTATAGTAATTCCTTGACAAATCTCTCTTTTAAAGGAGAAGTTAGTGTTTTTGTCCACTACCCAAAATATCTAGCAATGTGCATCTAGGGGGAAGGTTGGAAGACAATTATAAAGCAATGGTGGTAAAAGGATGACATTATGAGTTATTTGGAAGGAGTAGTTGTATTTGGGAGAAAATTGATTAGGTTATGCTTAGGAGGAGCTATTTTGTGATAGGGAGGGATATGATGTGCAAATTGACAAATTAGGAGTTTGAGCTTTCAGATGGTAAAAGAATACGCACATTTAATGCAGCAGATCAGGTGGAACTCAACTGTAATTTGTGTAAAATTACAATGTTTATTTGATATGCTTTAAAAAGAAAAAAGTATCTTTGAGGTGAATGGAAAAAAGGTAAATGTACCTATGAGGAAGTGCTTGTGTTGAGCATGAAATGAGTAAGGCATTTCTTTTTTTTCCTTGTAATGAATACCAAAAAACTAATTTTGTTTTTAGTACTTCTTCAACAAGCCTTTTAATGCACATTAAACTGGTTTAATGTTCTGAATGTGCAAACATTTCTTTCTGCTGAATTGGATCTCTTTTGGTATTAGCCACTGAACAGGGGAGCAACATACCTGCAGCAAGTGGTAAGAAATGATTTCATTTTTTGCATTGTTGTATAATAAGGGTCGGCTCATAGCAATCCACTTGTTTTCTTTTCTGTAAGTGAGCAATTTGATTCCATATCCAGCAAATGATAATTAATGAGGGTAATGCACATGATTCGTGGTCACTAATGTGAAGCAAATCCCAATCCTCTGCTGTAAATCTATTTTCTCATTTACAGGTCATTAACCAGTCTTGTAGATTAATATAATATTAATGAATGTCATTATATCACTTTTCTCTCACTTAAATATACCCTGGGAACTATGTCTTTAAATTCATCATTCTGCTATCCCAGATTTTAAAATTAATTTCTTTATTGTAATCATTTATATATTTTGCCTTAGTAAACTAAATATCAATTCAACTGAATGAAAGCAAAGACACAAAGGAATACAGTTATGTTCTACTGTATTTTGTTCCTGCTTTGTCATCAATGGTCATGGAGTAAAGGTTATCTTATCCATTAGTGAGTGACTATACGAATACAGCATTAAAATTTGCCAAAATCAATTTGTCTAGATGGGATATCCTACTTAAGTCAGCAAACATGTGCATATGTAAACTACATATGTTTTTGTCAAAGACAAATAACAGGGCTTACCAGTCAGAGAGTCCCAATTGCTCACATTATTTAGTATATTTCACTAAGTGGCAAAAACAAGTTAACAGGGATTGTGTTGGTCCAAGGGCTAATTTTCAAGATGGTGTCCCCCAAAATAACCTGTTGCAAGGGACCCTCTGGAGAGAAGGTGATCGCAGTAAACAACAGAGTAAAGTGGCATATATGATACACTGTATTTACCACATAAAAAATGCATCCCTATCTTCAGCCACTATATATCAATATTAAACTTTGGATAAAATTCCTCATGTCAAACCCCAATTTAATCTTACTTGAATACAATTTTTTCATGCAAATACACTTATTGGACATCTATGCACTAGTAATAAGTGTCTCTTAATATGTTTAACAAACTAACATCCTTAGTTAGATGTCCTTCATATAGCAGCCAGTGTATCTATTGTCTTTTTATTTTATTTTACATTATAGCTGCAGTTTTCTGTGTATATTGATCTGATGAAGTCTGCTGCTGGGTCACACCTCATTAAAAGCAAACAATGGGGTTCTATAATCCTCTTGAATAGCTCATAAAGGACACTAGTCTTTATCAGACTGTTAACTCAAACAATTACTTGTGGACTACAAGGCAGATCAGATGCAAATTTTCAATATATTTAATATAACTGCTTTTTTAATGACACCTACCTAGGTAGGTCCTTCTGTTAAACACATTATCACTGACTTATCACTAGGCTATAATTCCTCTTTGATGCTAGATAATTCTCAAGTCTTTGCTACACAATGTGATTTTCACCTCTCTAGCATCTTAAGGGTTAATTCTTCATGTACCACAACTCATTGAGGTTGTTATTCTAAGGAGAACTGAGTGAATTTGGGGCAAACGTACTGTAGCATGGGAACAAATACAAATTTTTCAATATTACCATTGATTGAAATGGGGCTTTTAACCCCTTGAATATTATATAGAACATTATATTGTAGAACTCTCTAGCAATCAAAGTCTGATTTAAATAAATTAAAATGTTTGTTTCCTCTGCTCTATTTGTTTTGCTCCAGATCTTCTTACATCGTTATTGGGCCTTATGAATACATTCAAACTGTAGTGTGTATATGTGTGTGTGTGTGTGTGTGTGTGTGTGTGTGTGTGTGTGTGTGTGTGTGTGTGTGTGTGTGTGTGTGTGTGTGTGTGTGTGTGTGTGTGTGTGTGTGTGTGTGTGTGTGTGTGTGTGTGTGTGTGTGTGTGTGTGCGTGTGTGTGTGTTTCGGTAGCTACAAGATGGTAGCACATTGTGTTTTCTCCTTCAGTGGACTATAAAAAGCCTTGACCTTGCTAAATGCCCCAGAAACCTATTAACTTGGGGTCTGACAAGAGAAGGAAACAATAAAATGATCATGAACTTCTTCTCAAGCACTTGAAGAAGATAGTATACCATAAAGGTTCTTAATCCAGCTCTTCTGAATTCAGAAAGCATCTGGTTAAAATAAAGTATTATGTGAACCTGATTACTCAGAGTTGTTAAAACACATTATCTATAAACATTGCCTTCTACAATGACATGAACGATATTCACCATAAAATCAGAGACTCTGAGATCTGACATTTCCTGTTTGAGAAAAGCGGTTATTAAATTATCTAGAGTCAAGGATTTAGAAGAGACACAAAAGAGTTTTTCTAAAGACTCCCTAATAACGCCAAGAGATGGATGTTTTTTATTTGCACTTATTGTGACACATTAGAACAAAACCTCTACAATCAGGTTATTTGTGTGAAGAGCTGGAATTTATGCCATTACAAATTAAACATACAGAGGACTTTTTGTTCCAACCCATGGCTTATATTATGCTCTAGATGGCACAAATCAGGACATTTACCCTAAAAAAAGACTTCTAATTTCATGTCCAGGGCATGTAGTATAGATCAAATAAAGACACACAAAACTTGTTTGGATGGAAAACCAGGCCACAACTTTAAAATATAATAATAACCACCACAACTTCAAGCCAAATTACTAGGCATAAACTTATGCCCACCCTACTGAGCCCAAAAGGCTTAACCCAACTTTTCCTCCATTCCACCATACCCCGTTAGCTGGTCCGTGCAGCTCAATGAGGGGTGGTGACTACAACCCATGACCGTGGTCCGTGTGCTTTTTGCCCAAGGACGCTGGCCTGACATCCACCTGTTAACAATGCATTCCAAACAACTGATGTACCATTTTTCCTATTGGCAAGGGCCAAAAGCACCAAAAGCTGTGACAAATAAATTAAAACCCCAGGTGCTTTTACGCCAAACAAACAAAAACCCAAAGACAGGGAGGGAGGGAAATCCGATTCTTTTGGTTTCACTTCCCCAAAAAACAAGTTACACTCTAAGTATCCCCTTTCTTTGATCCCCTCCCCCCCACAACCCTGACATAATTCACCTTCTTAGAGCTTGTGGGGAATTCAGCACTTTCACATTGGGAGTATGGTCCACAAACATTGCTGCAGTATTACTTATAAGACTTTATTTTCAGCTGGAGACCATTTTTCTGTCATTTATGTTGTTTATGTTGGGTTGGTCGCCCTTCTGGCATTCAAAGGGTTAAAATATGCCTTTATGTTGTACTAACCATTTTTCTATAAAATAAATAGCTTTTTTAAAATGTGACCTTTGTATTTTGATATATCATTGTGTCACCTTTACTAATTATTTGCAAAGTATGCTATTTACTTATAATTAAGGCCAAACTAATCACTTGCTTTATCATTAGAAATTACCCATGTGTGGGCTCTGGCTAGACCCACTGATAGTGCAGGGTATGGAAATACTGGGCCAGCACAGAAACAAATTAATGTAAAGTGACAACTGTGCCACCAACAAATAAAAGTTAATATCTCAAAAATGATTTATATTACCAACAAATGGATAGCACATGTAGGGAGTTTCAATTCTTTGCAATCTGTCCTTTGCATTTGAAGTTTTTATCTCCGCAGATCGATCAAGCAGGAAGGCCTTATCCCATCCTTGCAGTTATATGTGCATCATTGAGTGAGTGAAATGGTATTAACCCATGAGCTACCAGAATAGAATAGTGGTATTCAATGACACATGGCCTTTCCATTAAACTAGATAAAGATATATTCAACTCACTGAGAAGCAATCTGTATGTAGCACCAAATATACTAATGATTTACAAAAAAATTCATTGACACTTTTAATTAGGGTAAGAGAAATCAATTAAACAGATTGTAATCAAAAGCGATAAAAATGCATAAAAATATTAATCATTAACCATGGAGGACAATCTTCTGGAGTTGTATCTAGCACCCAAGGGGTTGAATTATGAGTCATAAGTACAAAATAATAAGTGTATAGAAGTGTTATTTTGCTTACTTTCAGGAGCAGAATTACACCTGAGGCTCCCATATGCAAAGGCCATTAAGGAGCCCTTTGCCTCATACATGATTAAACCCCTACTTCTCATAAGACTCAAAACTCTAGCTCCAGACAATGTTGCCTGGCACAATGCAACACTTTTAACTTAAGCCATTGGTTGCAAAAAAGGTCTCCAATACATTGTTAATCAATGCTTTAGAAACCCCTCTAACATCCAAGGGGTTAACTTATCGGCAGTAAAGGGCTCCGTAAAATGGTGAATAATAAGGTCTCCATGAACCATGAGAACTAGAAGCTTTCTGGCCATACTCACAACTCAGAATGTGGGTGTGACAAGCTCAGATAAGGCCTCCTTAGGACTTGGAGCTCCAGGCATCTGCCTACTTTGAGTAATGGGAAATACAGTACCTTTACTGTGGTCCTCTGTGCAACTGTCCTGAGTGAGTAATTTAGTGAAGTCATATGCTAAACTGAAATTAGATGTTTGCAGAAGTTGTTTTCTTTAGGGAATGATTATGTTTTAAAAGGATATATTTAAACCTCAGATCCAGAATGCTTGAAGTCTATTTAACTGAGATGTAGATTAACAAACATGGGTCATGTTAAAATCGATAAGCAATCAACACAGTGTTCATGAAAAGATTTTAGCTATTCCAAGGGCTTGGCAAAGTAGATAGCACCATAAAATAAATTGTATTAAAACTCCTTGCCTCTTATCTCAAGGATAAGAGGCAATAGCTTCCAACCAACAAATAAAGTATTAAGAAAACAACATGAAATAAACATTTTATTGAATACAATGTCAAACTCACACACACAGACACACATATTTATGACATTCAGTAGAAAGGACAAATAAGAAAACATAATAGAATAACCTCTATAGATAAACTATTTAATTTGAAAGTTGAACGAGAATTTAAATAGAGATTCTAGACCTACATAAATCATCAGCTCCATTATGTTTTGCATGATTTGCTGAACATGGAAATGTTTGTATTTCAATTAATTAATCAATGGGTTAATTTAACAACCCTGCTTACCCTGCAATCTGTTTATCCTTTCTCTTTCACAATAACAATTTATTGTTCTTGAATCGTGCCGGATTCCGCCTGGTTTATTTTCATCAGAAAGAATTTCCCTCTGTCTGGGTTACTTTTAATTTCCCTGGGGAACTCGACACCCACTGCAACTTCCCCTGCATGTTCTGTTCTGATATCTTGCTTTTGGTATCTCTCCATACTGCTCCTGCTGAGTAGACCACCCACTATTGCCTTCCGTTAAGGGAGTGGAAGGTCCCAGATATCCTTCCTCTTCTCTTCTGCTTAGTAGTGTTTTTTTTCTTCTCCCTCCCTTCCCTAACCCCCTCTTTCTACTCAACCACAGCTCTTACCCAAACCCTAACGTGACTTTGGCCCCAAATACGCCCACAAAGATTTGACTCTCTCTTAATTTAAAAAGCCTGAACACCAATAAAAAGAGAAGATTTGCCCTTCAGGAGTTTAAGTCTGTCGGGGCTCAGATTGTCTTCCTATAAGAAACACATTTCTCCTGGCTTAAGTCTCCTCATTAACATGTTAAATGCTATCCCAACTCTTACCTAGCTTCATCACTTTACAAAAAAGCTGGGGTGGCCTTCTTGTTTGTCATGATGACTTTCCCTTTGCACAAATCCTTCTATGAATGTGCCAATAAGCCTCACAGGATCTTGGCCAGGAAAATTGAAACTTAGACACCTTTAATCCCAGATCTTTTCCCAGAAACTCCCATTGAATTGTTTTCTTTATGATCCTACCAAAATCTACGAAGCCTTACACAATTACTTCTCTAATCTATACAATACTCTCTCTGATTGGCCACCAGAAGTTGCCATCTTGCAAATTCTAACATTCAAGGAGGATCTCCCCTTCCACATCTTTACGCTGACAATAAGTCCCTGTTTAATTCCCCTGTCTCTCAAGAGGAGCATCTTGCTATCAGACAGCAAGACAGCTAAGAAAGGGAAAACCCCAGGTCCAGACGACCTACCATATTCCTTTTATAAATGCTTCAAACCTCTCTGTGCCCCCCATCTTCTTGGAATCTACAACTAACTTTTTATTGGTTGGTGGTCCTCTGTCTCCTGACATGGCCCAGCTATGTATCTCCCTCATTCTTAAACCTGGTAAAGATCCCCAGGACTGTTGTAGTTACAGAACTATTTCACTTCTAATATTCTAACTAACAGACTTTCACTCCTGCTTCCAAAGTTAATTCACACGACCAGGTAGTTTTTATTTCAGGTAGACATGTTGGATATAATACCAAGAAAATTATAAATCTTGTCCATGTTTCTCACTTTTTTAAGTTCAGAGCTGCCATACTTAGTCTGGACGAGAAGAAAGCATTTGATAGGAGAAACTGGCAATACTTAATGGAAACACTCCCTTTTTTCAGCTGTCCGCTCACTTTAGCAATGTCCCACTGCGGTGCTGAAGCTCCCAACAATGTCCCTGCTTGAGAGTTTGCCCTGGATGCATGTCACAGCTCATTCTACTGTTTCAGAGCTTTTGCCAACCATCGCTTTCCAACTACACATTTCTGAGGCTAACTGTAAGTGATGCCCTTCTCTCAGTTCTACCCCCTCTAGGCTGATTCTGCTCTTTGGGAAACCACGGTTTTTCCGTAATTTGCACATGGTCAATTTCTTCTCAGTGGGCAATATCTCTGCCATGCATTGATTCCCTGCATGCCACTCTTGATCTCTCTCCAGGTAACTTCCTCTCTTACCATCAGGTTTGCGATTTCATATGCTAAGTGATTTCAACCTTGTTGTTCTACCCACTTAACCTATTTGAAAAGATTAGCTCTGATGCAGGGCCACATTGTCACCTGGTTTCCAGGTTCTATGCACTGTTGTTGTCTTCTAAAACCCCTATCAGATGTAAATATATGTAGTCGTGAGAGGGGGACTTCGGCCTGGAGATCTCTGAGGTCAAATGGTCTGCAATCTGGTCCACTGCTGCGAAAACATCAATCTGTACAACCACCACTGAGAATATTTACAACATCTTCCTCCATTGGTATTATACTCCCTCTATGCTTTATTCCATAAACCCATCCACCTCAGCCTTGTGCTTCAGGGCATGTGGCAGAAATGGTGATCTTTTGCACATTTGGTAGTCCTGATCAATCATTAAAGCATTTTGGGAGACAGTGATCCACTTTGTCGAAGGGATCACTTTAGTTACTCTTGCCCTTCAGCCAGTAATTCACCCATTGACCATGCCTTCATGTAAATACCCCTTGCTAATCTAGACCTCCAGGGCTGTGGTAATCCCAGACTGCTCCCTCCCTTGATATGTTTTACTCTTTTATATATCAGGTTTAGTTAATGGACTACAATACACAAACAGTGCTCTGGTGCTAAAATTGTTTGCACTTTACTCTCTTAACATTTCAAGCTTTATTGGCTATGGATGTTTGAATCCTTACTCTGAAAGATAATTTAAAAAAGTTCAGTCCTTTAAGAATCCTTATTAATAGGGATTTTTTCTTTTATCCTTCTTGATAATTTGGTGATGAAACTTATTCAAAGAAAGAAGTAAGTGGCCTTGTAGTTCTATTTAATTCCCCTCACAGTTCTTTTCTTCCAATGATCCAAAGAGGTTGCAGCCCTTCTAAAACAACGGTGGAGGGTGTAAGAATTCTAAAACAACAAAAGAAGGAGACAGTGAGCAGAACCCTCTAAGAGCAAATCGGTATATAATATAAGAAATATGCCATCTTAAATAAGACTATGCTCACCAAATTCAGGTAGAATAAACAGATATCAGGAGTCGATGATCATCACTCTGGGATCTTCTCCACAAGAATCGATATTCCAAACAAACTTTCAAAATTGTTTTAGGAAACCGTAATTATTTATAAAATCGTTATGCACATTTAAAAACGCCCAATGCTTTTCATATTATATAAAACAATTTCTCAAGGGCTTTAGTAAATATATACGTGCAATAATAAACTTACAAAGCATTATGTACCTTTTTATATATGTTGTTCAGACTCTCCATCTCCCGGTCGTTCCATTTGGCGCATGTAAACCAACTACTTCCGGTTCGTATGTGACTTCTGGTATTCGGATGTGCATGTGACTACACATCACTATGCGTTCCATCTTTGTAACGCATCTTCATACTACACACCACATCCTTTATCAAAGACTCTGAGATGTAAATGGAAGTGTATAATACACCTTCAAATACCACTATTCTTTCATTGGAATCCAATACACTTACAAGAATACACTTTAAAGTGGGTTTGAAAATACAAAATTATACTCCGAAGTGGAGTATCTTCTATTTGTAATTCACAATACGAATGGATACAAACCAAGTTCCTGGTACAGTAGAAATATACGAACAGGAAGAGTGCAAACCACCTCACATATATCCTTTGGACCATCAAATATCAGACATAGTTGATACTCACACTTCCCAAATGAAATAGCTGGTAAATGATAAAACCAGCTCAAGCAAACAGGGAAACATAAACTGCCCTGATACAGTTATCTTCACAGATAAAAAGTTGGATCCTTTATCTTATTCAAAAATATTTATTTAAAATACAATAGCCTTATAATGAAAATAGCATTATGCATATAACAAATTTATAAGCCTAATAACGTGTTTCGGGGTAACAACCCTTTTTCAAATCATATAGGCAAAAAATTCTAAAGGCAATATTCTAAAAGTTGAATCATCGATGATGATAAAGCTGAGAATTCCTTTAACTCTAAAGTTATTTAACCCTCCCTTTGGACACCCAGTGAAATGCCTGGGGACACTATGATCCTGTAATTTCTTTTGGATGCTTCTTCTGTGTTCCCATATTCTCTACTCATACCAAAATCTAAAAGAGTGGAAAATCCAAAATATCAAATGGCCTTTGTCACTCAATATAGTACATCTGCAAAATAAATACAAAAGATATTTGAAAAGAATTGGAATATCCTTAGGGAGGATCCTTTGTTGGCAGAAGAAATCCCAGAAAAAAGTTCAGTCATATTTAGAAAGGCTAGGGATATCAGGTCTTAGGTTGCACCAAGTAAACCAAAAAAGATAGGAATAGGAGCAATGCAAATGGCTCCGATTGAGAGTACAAATATAAAAGGAAATTATAAGTGCAATATTAGATCGTGTATGAATTGTGCTTATATGTGTGGTAGGGCAAAAACTTTCTCTACTTTAGGCTCCTCTAAAAGTTATGATATAGAGCATTATATTAATTGTGGTATGTCAGATGTGGTTTACCGCATTTCATGTCCCTCCTGAAACTTCTTCCCTTCTGTCCCATACTAATTATCCTATTTCTCCTACTTCTTCTCTCTTTCTTCCTTCCCTATCCTTTCCCTCCCCCCACCCTTTATTTTTTTCTTTTGTATGCAGTTTGGACAGTATGACTGTTTTTTGTGATTTGCACTTTATTTTCTCATCCCATTGTGATGTGTATTTGCCATTTCATTGACTAGTTAGCCTTTATGTTCATGTGGACCCTTTTCCTTATGGGTCTGTTGTTTTGTATACTTTATAAAACCCTTAAATAAATAGATTATTCTAAAACATGCAAACGTTGAAGATTTTTCTTTGTCTACTAAAAGTGACTATATCATCTAAAATAATTTTGGTGTTTTTGAAAGAGTTATCAAACTATATGTTGTATTAGCCTTAATTTTTCCTATAAAACTAATGTTTGCATTATTGAGACTTATAACTGAAACTAAACAAGGCATGCTGGCAGGCACTTCCTGTTTTAGCCCTACATGAACCCCTCCACTCACGAACATTGCTCAGCAATGTATTTCCCACTTCCATTAGCAAAATAAATTATTAAGAGCCATCGAGCGGGCGAGGTAATGTATGGCCAAAGGAGTAAGCACCTGCATGACATCCCTTAATTATCAATCTAAATGATTTGAAAACAAGTTTTCTAACTATAAATGGCTAATACAATATATAATGTTGAAAACTTCAAAACAATCAAATTGTTTCTAGGTGATAGGGTATAAGGGGCATAGGGAGAAGGGTCAACAGTCTAATGAAAATGTTTCTTCAGATTTTTTTTGTCACACATTACTCCAAAACACTGAAAAGCATTGCAACATATATCTTTATAATTTCCTAGCGATTAAGGCCTCAATTCAATTCTCTGATGTAAAACAGACGGTAGGGCTAAATTGTCTATCGACTGACAGAATACAGTGTCTAAGTCGGTATGCACTTGTCCTACCAGCTGTAGGCACAACTGACGTTAGGCCACAGAAAAAGACTCTTGGCCAAACATCTGTTTTTTTGTGAGATAATTTCCAAAAACTCACGCTAAGTAGCGTGAATAATGGGAACTTCAAAGGAAAAAAGCTAAGTATCGGTGCCTGAGAAACTTTCAAGCACCTATCTTTAGCTCATCTGTGCTACACTTACCTGTTATCCACTGTCTGTCTTCTTTAATCTTCCTCCTTCTCTTTTCTCTAATCTTCATCTTCTCTCTTATTTCTTCTTCCTCTCCATCTTTTTCCTCTGTTCCATTATTCCTGTGATAAAAGAAATCCGACATATTAAATGCGTGACCCAACATACCTCTGACATCTATGCATAGTTTAAGCCTTTGAGTGCCAGAGAGGTATGCAATGCATTGCTCTGCACTCAAAGAGTTAAACAATGCACAGATATCAGGGTTAGATAGATAGTGAATTTGTCCTCTCCAACTGGTACTGTTTCAAATCTATTTTTAACCAATGCTTTGGTAGCCTCTAATAATAAAGAAATGGCCGCAATGCTTCACAATGCACTGGAGAACTAAAATTCAGGTGGTGAAAATAATTATTTTAGAAGAGAAATTATCCAGGTTAACCCCATTTTGCTTTGATTAAATTTGGCCAATGAATAAATTCTATATCAAACCAACTGCACCATAGGGAACATGTAAAAACCCCATTGATTTAAACAGGGATTTTAATCCCTTAAAAGCTAGAGAAGTCTCTAATGCATTGCTTTACATTACATTGGAGACCTCTAGAATACAAGATAATGAAAAAGCCCTATTTAATCAAAGGAAATTCTTGATGTTCCACATTATGCAATTGAAATGCTCAAGAAATGCTCTTTTTTGCATTTAAATAAACTAGAAATAAGAAAGGCAATGCTTTTCATTGAACAGATTCCTGCAGTTATATAGAACAATTAGCTACTTCATTGCAGGGAAAGAGAAAATCCTCAAAATACTTTTTTCAAAACATTTCATCATGTGAAAGAAGTACTATAGACATCTCCATCTGAGAAAAACTAAGGTCATAACATATACAAATATTTGTGTTCGGGGAGACTGATAATAATTTTTCTTATAAGGAGCCTGCCATCATAACAATCTGCTGCTGTCGCAGTGGTTGAGCCTCCCTAAGCATTGAATATGCTCCCCCTATAACCATGGTCAAGTGTGTGCTCATTACATGCTGAAAGCCATTGTTTAAACAAGATAGGCATATAGAAGAGACAAAGGTACACTGAGCATTTCTGTAACTAACCAATGGTACCACAGGGAGCACATAATAATTCCCAAAATTGACATTGATTTAAACGAAAACAATACATTGGAGATGGCTCTAACATACAAAAACAAGTGTGAGGGCAATATTTTGTACACTGCTCTGGCGCTCAGATAGTTAAAATACCATTTAAATTAGTGGCAGTTTTTTAGCCTGCCCTCTGTAGTGCATTTGGTTTGCTCCTGAATTGCTACAGTTATTATCAGCACCAGTCTGTCTTATTGAGGAAAGATGGTGAAAATAAAAATGTCAGTTCTTTATAAGATGGTATGTTATATAAAAAAAATGTATGATTCCCTTGAGACAAGTGACATATTGGGGCTAAAGTAGATGAATTCTAGGTCAGCTGAACTGTATTTGTAATATTAACTTCTTTGAAAACTGGAGAAGTATTCAAAGCATTGTGATTCCATGAGTTGGAGACCTCTTTAGCATCCAAGGGGTTAATAACCCCTTTTAACTCAATGATATCTTTATTAATAGTCATAGTTGTTTTTCCACAAATGTGAATACTTTTTCTTTATACATATGCACCAGTGTTCATATGTGGAAACATGCAAAATGTGCTGACCCTGAGATCTTTTAAATGTTAAACCTTAAGATTCCCAGAACATAGATTCTAGCCAATATGCTTTTAAATGTTAACCCTTAAGGTCCCCCAGAGCATATATTCTAGCCAATATGTCTTGCTGGCTCTAATCCAAAGATTATCCAGTGAGTAATCAAGGATCCTTCAATATACTGCATCTTAGAGACATCATTTTTTGAACACCCACAAGACAATCAGGGTGTCTCCCCAGTTTAGAGATTAAATAAACAGTTAAATGTTTCAGATCATACAGTAATTAACACTGGACTCTCTCCCCCTGAGAATTAAGCCTTTCTCCTTCAGATCCTGAGATTTGGGTCAAAACACTGAGGGCCGGATTCAAATGCAGGAGATAAATGTTACCTCACGTTTTATCAAAAATGTTCCTATTGAAGTCTATGGGGGTACCTGGAGATAAAAGCAAAGATAAAATTAGCACCTGCATTTGAATACAGCCTTGAGTCTCTGGGTAAAACCCTAACAGTTCTTATGCCAAAGTTCCATCCATAAACAAAAAATAAAATGACTTCCACAACAACAGAAGCCAGGTTAACAAGCGTCTGTATGGCGTTTTCTGGGATTTAGATAACCTCTTGTTATATCATAACTGTCTTTAATCCTCTGCATGAATGACGGTTGTCCATCACATTTATTGAAAATGTGTTGAATATCCCTCTTGCACTCAGAAGATTAAAGGTACCATCATCACTAGGCAGTACTAGCAAGAAACCAGCAGTAAAACTTTCCCCCTTCAGTTAAATGAATCTAACAACTGTGGTTGCAAAACTGCTTAAGGTATCAACACCATTTACCATCACACCAGTTCCACAGATCTATTATCCCCTGGCTATACGAAAATCTGAAAACAGTGGTGGCAATTCATCAGTGGGCAAAACAAGCTATTAAATAGCAGTTCACTCTGTGTTTCCAGAGCTGGAAAATGTCTCTGTATAAAGCTGGAGGCTATTTTGAAATGTGATCAAATTTTGCTTACTATACTCTAGGTAATAATTTTTCTGTATATTTATAGATATGTTTTATTTTTATAGCAAAGCTGACTATACAGTCCACTAGCAAATTAATAGGATTTCTCTCTCATTACAATAAATAAATGCAATTAAATTAATGGACACACAATGTGACTTGTTCCAGACTGCGTTGGAACAATCACAACCTCAGATCCCCCCTGGGTGAAGAAGGCTCTAATTACTCCACTGATTTGACACTAAACTAGAGCAAGAAATATTAGAACATTTGACATAAGGAGCCATGTTCAAATGAACACGTAACCTTAAAACACAGGGTATCAGTATTTAATCTTGTCTTGAACCCTTTAAGGACCCATGATGTGCCAGGACTTTTGTGGGAAAACTTCCCTAAAGGACCAGTGATGGTCCTGGCATGTCATGGGCTTCAGGGCTCCCTGTGTAGCTGTACGCCACTTGGGGACCCCTGAATCATATCTCACAAAAAAAAATGCTCTGTGGTCCATAAGTACAGGTCCTAAAGGGGTTAAAATTGTCAAAGAGATAAACAAATTCCCAAAATCAACAGTGATTTAAATGGGGCTTTTAACCCCTTGTATGCTAAAGAGGTCTCCAGCACATTTGGCCATATGTTCAAAAGAAAACTGGAGGTGTGCTGGGGCAAACCATTTACACACCATTTAAGAGAGCTAAATATCCCATTGAATTAAATGGGGATATTATCCCTTTGAATGGTGTTTCCAACACTTTGCTTCCAAATGCATTGGAGACCTCTGTAGCATGCAAAGGGTTAAACATATCCATTGAAATCAAAGGTAATTTTTGGCATTTTTAGTTTGCCCCTATAGTGTAATTGGTTTGATACAGAACTTCTCCATTTTTCATTTGAACATTAGGCCCATTGTGAAGGTTTATATTTTTCCTCTATGGGACAGTTGATTTGCCCTAGAACTATATACTATTGATGAACATGCGGACTAAAATTACTATATAAAGAATGTTCATTTCCTCCATTTCTTGACAAAATGGTGTTAACACTATGATATTTTAATGTGGGATTATACTTTTGAACATCCCTGTCTAAAAAAATGAAGTCAAAATTAACATTAACCCCTTAAAGACTGGCCCTGTGCCATTAAGGAACATGATACTTTTTTGTGCAAATGGATTCAGGAGTCCCAGAATGGCATGCAGCTGTGTGGGAACACCTGAATTCTAAGACATGCCAGGACCTTCATGGGTCCTTAAAGTGGTTGTGTCACCTATGGATAACATAGCATAAATAGTTATACTATATATCAAATACTACAAAAATGTAATTTAAAGTTTTGATTTTGTGTAAATTTAACTTACAAAGTCTGTCCCCCAGCTACTTTCGCATACACTGCGGCTGACTGTCGTTACCTGCTCCGTAACCCCAGCCTGACGATCTGCCTCTGCTCTCCTCCCTCCTCCGATGATGGGGGCTTCTGTCTGTAAGCTGGAGCGGTCTCCTTGGCAGAGATCGATATCTAGCCAATGAGACTGCTCCTGCTTACAGAGAGAAGCCTCCGTCATCGGAGGAGGGTGGAGAGCAAAGGCAGAGCATCAGGCTGCGGTTACAGACCAGGTAACCGCAGTCAACTGCAGTAGATGCGGAAGTAGCTCGGGGACAGACTTTGTAAGTTAAATTTACACAAAACCAAAACTTTTAATTAAAAAATTAATACCATTTTCGTAGTATTTGCTATATAGCATAACTATTTATGCTATGTTGTCCATAGGTGACACATCCACTTTAATGTAAGTTTTCTGATTACGTTCCTGGTACATCATTGGTCCTTAAGGAGTTACATTTTGGCCACAATTTCAAAACAGTCTTTTTTTGAACATAGGGGCCCATAGACTGTTTAGTCCAGTACATAATAATGATTTTGCTTGACTCCCTCTACACCTACTGTAATTAGGATGAATCTTCATGGGATCTCGAATTGCTCCATGGGGAGAAATACAAACTTATATTAATTTAAATTGGGCTTTTAACTCCATGAATGCTCAAGAGGTCTCCAATACATTGCAAGACCACCCTAGTATTCAAGGGGGTTAACCGCATTTAAATCAGTGGAAACTGTGGAATTTGCCTGGAATTATGCCATTTTTCTTTTGAACATGAAGACCAAAAGGGTTATTGGCCCCATGGAGCTTCAAGTAAAATTACAGTAGGTGTAGTTGGAGACAAGCATAATCATTATTATGTCCCCGGACTAAACAGACTACATCAGGGGTTCTCAATCTTCCTGTGGTAATTTAATTTAAAATCAGGGCATTACTAGAACATACTAAGCCAAGGGGATAAAGCTGTGGCTAGGCCAGGGGCAATCAACATGATCTGGAGCAAGTTTCAACAGCATTCATGACACTGACCTTATAGAAATATAAGGAGCAACCCGAATCACAAGCTGACACCGACCCAGGGTACAATTTACAAAGGAGAATTTTAGGTCTTCATGTGATGATGGGGAAGGCAGACAGGAAAAATAATTTATTTGTAGTTCCAGGGATTTGCTGAATTATGGTTCATGTACTCCTGTATGCAGACATTTAACAATTTTTTTTAATGACAAAAGCTGTCCAATATTCTGTCTACTAGGGGTGGGCGAAAGGTCTCGCCGGTTTCCCGCAAAAAATTCTGCGAAAATCACGTTATTGTCTGTTTTTTTCTAGGAAAAAATCCACTTTAAAACCAGTGATTAAAATGTTTGCATTTCTCGCCTACTGGCCAAAATTCTTTACCATTTTTAAATGGCTAGAATTGATTTACATGTTTTTCAACTTTTCACTATAAAAACGTGATGTATTCCAGGAAGTGGAACACAATAGAAGCAGCTACAGAGTGAGGTAGATGTGCTGTACTGTTCTGTTGTGATTTCTTTGGAAAATTGAGGCAGGAGAGGCTCATAGTGACTGCTATCACTATGAGAAAGTTTAAAACTAATAAAAGGAGGAACTGGAAGGACCCTTATGTGTCCATTGAGTCTTAGGAGGAGGAGGAAGTGAACACTACAGAACCAATGCTGTCCAGTCCCCCTAAGTCACACCTAGGCGTCTTGGGGAAATTAATGTCAAGGGAGGAGGAAAAGGGTAGTAGCGAGAGCAGGACAGGTAAGCTGCCTGTGCCTGCTGCCAGATTTGCTGCCCTTTATACCACCACTGCTGTACCTGCTGTCAGGCATGCTGCCCCTGCTGCCAACAGTACTGTGCCTGCTGCCAGAGATACCTCTGCTGCTACCAGTGCTATGCCTGCTGCCAGTGCTGAATCTGCTGCCACCAGTACTGTGCTACCTGCCAGACATGCTGCCCCTGCTACCACATTGCTGTATCTGCTGTCAGACATGCTGACTCTGCTACTGCTACCACCATAGCTGTGCCTGCTGTAAGATGCACTGCCCTTGCTACCACTAGTGCTGTTCCTGCAGTCAGACGTGCTGCCCCTGCTGCTGCCAGTGCTGAACCTGCTGCCACCAGTATTGTGCCTGCTGTCAGATGTGTTACCCCTGCTTCCACCAGTTCTGTGCCTGCTGCCAGTGCTGAACCTGCTGCCACCAGTACTGTGCCTGCTATCAGACCTGCTGACCATGTTTCCACCAGTGCTGTGCCTGCTGCCAGTGAATCTGCTGTCACCAGTTTTGTGCCTACTGTCAGACATGCTGCCCCTGCTGCAACCAGTGCTGTGCCTTCTGCTAGTGCTGAACCTGCTGCCACCAAAACTGTGCCTGCTGTCAGACATGCTGCCACTGTTGCAACCAATGCTGTGCTTGCTGCCAGTGCTAAACCTGCTTCCACAAGTGCTGAAGCTGCTGCTAGTGTATCTTGTAATACTCAGGAGGGGGAAAAGGAGAAGATGATGCCAAGTGTGGCAGCAGTGGACCCTAATTCACACTTGCCATCCTTGAGCAGTCCTGCCAGTGCTTGTACTACTACTAAGAAGGTCTGGCAGCTTGTTAGTGTTTGGGGTTGGTAGAGGAAGTATTTGAGAGTGTCCAGACTAGAGGTCAAGGGAGACAACACCATTCCTTTGGCTCTGGGAATCCCCTTCCCTTCACAACAGTGTACAGGTGGAACATGATCCAGAAGAAGCCAGAACTGGTGTTGGATAGCAGGCACAGCAATAATACCACCACCATCAGAAGCACAGATCAGCTGTCTGTGCATGCTGCTGCTGCTATTGCTGCTAGTATGCCTTCTTCATGTCACCTCTTCCATCCAACAGGGAGAAGTCTGTTATAGAGCAGCAGCAGCACATAGGGACTAGTGGTGGTTGTGATGATGATGGTGAAAAAGCTGGGGTGGAAGAGACATTGATGGCCTTTTTAGCAGAAACTGAGAAGGAATGGGAGACAGGGATGGGGATGGGCATCACCACCATCACCAGCAGTGAGCTTTTGGAATCTGCAACTGTTCTAATTCCTGCTGCTGCTGAGTTGCAAGGGCAGCAGGATGCTGAGGAGCAGACTAGTGTGCCACAGACCACCGTGGACAAAATGGGAATGGGGTCAACAAGTGATGCAAGACTAGGACATATTCCACTTGCCAGCAGCAGCAATACTCCTGGTCCTAGTTGCAGTGCTGATTCTTTCTGAGGCAGAAGCAGCAACAGCAGCAGCATCATCCTCTGCCCCAGACAGTGAAGGGGAATGTGAAGGAGAAGAAGAAAGAGGTCATTCTTCTCCATCTATTCCCTATCCCAGTCCCCTGAAGTCATAGGTATGAGACTATTTTTCTCTTGGGGCAGGCACAGTGCAGTCATCACCAATGGCACTGTTCACAATTTGTGACAAGTCAGTGAGAAGGGTAAAGGAGGGAACACACTTTGGCACAACCACCCTGATAACACATGTGACATTTATGTCAAACAAGTTATAGCTGAACATCCACCACATAAATCAAGCACCACTATTTCTGTACCCCCTGACTTTCAAGAAAGGCAACAAGAGGCAAGGCGGAGATCAAAAAGGAGGAAGAACAGAGAAACCCAGGCAGAGACTGGAAGTTCTATGACGAGTGAAACAACTAGCTCACCATCAACTTCTTCCTCTAGTGTAACTACATCTTCTGCCAATCCTCCTCGTTCATTACCTCCCCCACCAAATTATAGCCACTCTGTAGATGTTAGGAAGTTGTAACAGTACCTTGTTTCCAGCACCGCCTCATCAGTGACATTCAGCATCTTTCCACGCATCATCTGCGTGTTTCCTGTAGTCTCCTACCTACTTCCTCCCTCTAGTTGCTCCTCCTACCTACTTCCTGTGGAGGTGTTTAAAGGGCAGACTGAATCCTGACTCAGTCACCCTTACATTGTTGTTCTGAGCAGTTCATTTTCTAGTATTCCTGATTCCTGTGTATGATCCGGCTTGTCTGTCCATCCATTCTGGTGTTGACCTGTGGCTCTGTCTGACTATTCTCCTTGGCATTCCGATTTGGCTCAGATATCCTTTCTGGTGCAAACCTGTGGCTCTGGCTGACAACCCGCTCAGTGTATGACCTAGGCTTGTCTGACTAACCACTCTGGTGTTGACCTGGGACTCTATCCACTGAGCATCCAGCATTCCATCGCTTCAGTGCATACCCTTTCTGGTGCAAACATGTGGCTCTGGCTGACTACCCGCTCCGTGTATGACTTTGGCTTGTCTGACTATCCTATCTGGTGCTTCCTAGAAGGCTTTGTCTGTTCACTCAGTTTGTTGGTTCCGTTATTCAGACATTCTTCCTAGTACTGACCTGGGACTCTAGCAGACTCATAGCTACTGACTGCAGGCTGAGTCAGTATCTCTTGGGTGTTACCTTACCACGAGACTCCAGGGGGCTGAGGCCTAGTCTTGGACAGTGTGGCACAGAGATTGGGAGACTGCTATTCCTGATACAGTGCTCGCCATTTCAATCACCCACTGTGTATATTTATATATTGCATTACTGTCATTATTCTCATAATAAAGGTTCTAATAACTATACAGTCTGACTCCTGGTTTTGTTTGCCACCCGTCACAGAAGTGGCAGTTCATGCCCACCCATTGCACACTGTGTTGTGCACTGACCACACAAGGCAGTGTGATCAAGTGGCATCTGAAGAGATTCCATCCTGTAGAATAGGCTAAGAGGGTGGCAGGGAGGGTTCATCATTACTATTAAACTGTCAGCAAGTTGTCATGTGTCCTTAGCAGGGGTACAGTGACAGCTGCAGTACTCGGTTTCTGGTGTCATGGTGTTTGGCTACAGTTTTGCCCCCAGGTGTTATTTACCACACACAATGTGCACATTGCAGTTGCTGATGAGAGGCACAGTTCCTGCTCTCAAGGGAAAAATATCTATTCTAGTAACAACACACCCATGATTTTGGAGGAGGGGCAGGTGGAGAAAAATTATTGGCCAACTTCTTCTTTGCTCCACATATACTGGGGGCTATTAATGTACTGCTACTGCCTCAGGCACATCACTGGAGCTAGTCGTGGCAAGTGGAACCTTCATCATCCATCACCCATGTTACTGCTGTTGTTGAGCCCATTCCCTTTGAGTTGCCTAATCATATTGCAGCTTATACAACCCAGCAGCAGGAACAGCAGTCACAAATTCCGCATCTACATCAGGGCATTTGACAATGGCCAGTGGCCACTGGCCAACCTGACATGACCTGCTTGCACTAGGCCAGTAGGGCATTTTTTTAAAATAATGAAAAAACCTAGAGAATTCTATAAAAAATAAAACAATTTTTTTTGGTTTGTTTCTAACAAGCCTAAGTCCTACAAATCAATGTTTCCTCAGGGCTTGGGCTTCTACCTACAAATCATCCTCTACAAAATACTCTTTCAAATCAAGTATCAGTCTAACCCAGTGGCAAGTTATGTCAGGGGGTTCCTGTCTCTATCACTGTCCCCCAATACCAGTCAAGAAACCCCCAAAACACAAATTCCCTATTCAACTGATTCATTCCCCAGACTCCAACCACCAATAAAGGCACCCTGCTTAGGCCCCTCTTATACCATGTCTTATGGGGTTTTAATTGTATTTAGGATTTTTTTTATTAACTGCCCCCAATTAAACAACCCCCCCAAAAAAAAAATCCCTGTTCAATTGATTCTTTCTCCACACCACAATCTTTCCCCAGTGCTTGGGCCTAAGACAAATCAAAGTCCTACAACAAATCAATGTTTCATCAGGGCTTGTGCCTCTAAGAACAAGCTCTACAATTCATCTTCTACAAAATACTCTGTCCTGCCAAGTATCAGAGGGTCCCTGTGTCTGTCATGTTACGTACACGTTTGCTATTTTACTTTATTTATTTTTTATTAACTGTCTCCCTAATACCAGTCAACAACCTCCTCCTCAAAAAAATTGTCTCTGTACAACTGATTCTTTCTCCATAATCCACACACCAACACAGGCACCCTCCTCAGACCCATTTTATACCATGTCATTTGTTTTTTAATTTTATTTATTTTAAATTTTTTTATTAACTGTCCCCCCAATCCCAGTTATCAACCCCCCAAAAAAATCCCTTTTCAACTGATTGTTTCCCCACACTCCACCAACACATGTACCATCATGCCCCTTTTATACTATGCCTTTGGGAAATACAATAATATTTGTTATGTGCTGTGTGTAAATTCAATATTTTCATTGGTTTCAAAGGAATGAGCTAGGTGATAAAAGTGTAAAAACTACACTTTTCACTGGAAATTATTCGCCAAGAGGGAAGTGCCATTATTCACTGATTTCAGTTTGAGGTGAAAATTTTCACCCATCCCTACTGTCTGCCACCTTAGTCTTGTTCTTCTGTCTGTCATTATGGAAATGTGTCCATTGACACATTTTGTACTTCTTTAAGTGTACCCTGTGGCCCTTCAAAACAGGAAGCTAAAAAGGTTCAATTCTCAAACATACCAGCTTCATAATAAGGCAAAATGTATATTTCCAAATTTCCCATTTATATAAATTGGATTTCATACCACTTGAATGATTGGCCACAACTTCTGACTCACAGCAATTGCAAGCTAGGACATTGCTTTCTTGGGAACCATTAATGAGATAGTGTAAAGTGGTAGGCCAAATTTGGCACCATAACTACAACTCCTATCTAATGAGAGTTGTAGCCTCTATCACCTGGAGTGCCAAAGGTTGTTTACCCCTGGTGTATGCATATTTGGCATTTTGAACTGGCCTTTGATATGGACACTGTTATATAAATATATATAAGAAAATAATGGGAATCCTATATGTCTCCTATGATGCAGATGCTTTGGCCCATAGTTTTATCAATATTTCAGCATGATACAGCAGTGCCTTCAATTAGTTGGGAAAATGAAAAGAGGATTTAAATAGGACTTACTGGGTATTGGGCAAGTAGAAGAGAACACTTCACCTGAAAAGAGAAACATTCAAAAACAGCCGTCCTTCGGAATTCCCATAAAAAGTACCATTTTTGGCTGCTCATGGCACAGGCAACATGTTGCTTCTTTTGCCAGTATAATATATAGGTAATATCAAAAGCTCTTTCAAAATAATCAATGTTGTTTTGTAGTGGTAATGTCCCATTACGAACCAGGAGCCGTATTGGGAAAACAAAAACATGCCAGTTGTAAACAAACTCCTCACAGGGAACAAATGAAAATCCCAATTCAAGCAATGTATCTGAGACCTCATTAACATTCAAGGAGAAAAAAATTTAAAGCAATATTAACTTTTATTGGTCTTCTGTGGTGCATTTGGTTTGCTCAAGAATTGCCCCATTTTGTCTTAGCCTGAGTTGGCTTTACGTACAGAAGAAGAAGTGCAATTCTGGAGCAAAGTGCATTTTAGTTAAATTCCCCAAATCCATCAATGAGATGTTTTTTTCTTCTCTCTGATGCACTTAGTTCGCTCTAAAATTGCACATTTTCTTTCTGCATATGGCCCAGTGGCTTTATAGAGTCTGAAATGTATAATATCTGTCTTGGAAATGCTTTTTCTTTCATCTGAAGGGTTCTTAACCATTTGCTTTGCATACTGTGCTGGCACTCAGTAAAGCTTAAACAATTACTTTAAATTCAGGATTGTTTTCATGCTGTGCTGGGCAAGATCTTTCTTATGCTCTTGCTCTCCTGTCATTAGGAGAAAGACACATTGATCAGTTTTATGGTCTTTTTTTGGCTTTTTAAACCTATTTTTCCTTCACAATATGTACCAGTTTAAGAGTAGCATACTGGGCATGTATCCAGAGTCTCCATCAGCTTGGTTGGAAGGTTTCTGGCCTTTAATACAAGTCAGATTCTTAATAACACACTGCTTCTGGGAGCTCTAAGCCCTTTGCTCCATTGTGGGAGTGCTGTTTGAGCTCATAGTGCCCGCATTTGGAACAGAGTGATCCTAGCGATGCAGTCCTAAAACTGTTCTTTCTGCTTGTACTGATCATTATGCTGAAGCCCTCTTGCTGCAGTTTTCATATTGGGATTGCCAAGGGTACAGTTGTGACAGGGGGTCAAAAATCATTTTACCTTCCAGATACAAATTACACCACCTGTATTTTGTGGATTCAAACCAAGTGCATTATAGAGAACAAATAAAAATTCCCATTGATTCATATGGAACTTTTAACCCTTTCAGTGCAAGAGAGGTCTACAATGCATTTGGAGACCTATTAAGCATTCAAAACATTAAAAGCCACATATAAATCAATGCTTGTTTTTTTGTTTAGTTATTCTCTAATTTAAGGTTCTGTATGTGTCTTGCTCTGACCTTTAGGCTGAACAGAAGCCATAGAAGAATACAGTGGGAACTATGTACAAGACACAAAGGAGCAATTCTGGAGTAAACTGACTGCATTATAAGAGACAATTCAAAACATACATGGATTTAAATAAGAATTTGAACCCCTTGAATGCTAGAAAGATGTCCAATACATTGCTTAGCAATAAATTAGAGACCCCACTAACATTCAAGGTGTTAAACTCCCCATTTAAAGGAACAGTTTACTTTTGTTATGAAAAATCACATATTGTAGAACTTTTTCTGTTGAGTAAAACAATGGTACGCCTACTGCTGAGAAATGTATATATCCAGAGTTATTACATTTTAAACCCATTTTTTTAAAATTAGCAGTTCCCTATAGTGGTCAGATTCCAATTAGTTATTCCGTTACATTCTATTTGAGAGGAAAGTCAATGACAACAGTTCTCCATAGAATGTGATAGAACCTGCTGAGTCATGCTGTTAGTTAGAAGGTTAAGGAAGTAAAAGTGCTGTAAGTTACTTCCTTGTTATTTTAACTGTTATTACTTTTGAATAAAACAACTGACATCAGTGAAAGTATACTTGTTTTACTCAGCAGGAAAAGCTCTATATCTTATGTTTTCATTAAAAAAAAAGTTTGTTGGTCATTTAAATATCATTTAAATTAATATTTAATTTATTTTTTATTCCCTATGATGCTATTGATTTGCACAACAATTGCAGCATTTTTCATTAGTGCATCAGGTTCAGTAAATGCAACTTATACAGTATGGGAAATAGTGGCTTTCTTTGTACTCCTAGTCCTACCAGAGATTAATTGCAACTCCTTAATCTTAACTCTTTATGCGCTATTTACATGCTAGTTGTTTAAGTGACTATAAATCAATGTTCCTTTTACTGTGCTTCTTATTTAGATTCGGAGTGTTTCACGCAAGGAGTGATAAATATGTTGTAGGTCTGGGGAAATCAGTTGTAGCTCCAGATGTTAAGGACTACAGCTAGTCAGGGATGATGGGATTTATAGTCCCGAATAAGGATGGGAGAAAATTTTTGCCTCAAACTGAAATCTGTGAATAATGGCACTTCCTGCTTGGTGACTAATTTGCTGTGAAAAGTGCTGTTTTTCCACTTTTTTCACCTAGCTCATTCAATTAAAATCAATGGGAACATGAAATTTGCACACAACACATATCAAATATTATTTCATATCTTAAAGGCATAGTATAAAAGGGGTATGAGGGTGCCTCTGTTGGTGGGGTGTGGAGAATCAGTTGAACAGGGAATTTTTTTTTGGGGGGGTTGTTTACTGGAATTGGGGGCAGTTAAAAAAAATCCTAAATACAATTAAAAAAACATGACATGGTATAAAAGGGGTCTGAGGAGCATGTGTTGGTGGGTAGAGTCTGGTGAATGAATCAGTTGAACAGAGAATTTGTTTTGGGGGCTTCTTGACTGGTATTGAGGGGGCAGTTAATAAAAAAAAATACTTAAATAAAATAAGAAATTCGTATATAAAGTGATAGAGACAGGAACCCCCTGACATAAGCTGCCACTAGGGTAGACTGATACTTGACGTGATAGAGTACTTTGTAGACGATGATATGTTAGATTTGTTTGTAGGAAACATTGATTTGTAGGATTTAGACTTATTAGAGGCACAAGTCCTGAAGAAAAATTGATTTGTCGGATTTAAACTTGTTTGGCACAAGCCCTAAGGAAACAATGATTTGTAGAACTTAGGCTTGTTAGAAACAAACCCCCAAAAATTGTTTATTTTTTTGTAGGACTTTGTTTTTTATTATTGGTATTTTTTTTTAAACACAAGCCCTGAATATGTGGAGAAAAGAAGAAGTTGGCCAATAATTCTTCTCCACCTGCTCTCCAAAATCATGGGTGTGTTGTTATTAGAACAGAAATTTTTCCCTTGAGAGCAGGAACTGTGCCTCTCATCAGAAACTTCAATGTGCATAGTGTGTGTGGTAAATAACATCTGGGGGCACAACTGTATCCAAACACCATAATACCAGAACCCAAGTACTGCCGCTGTCACTATACCCCTTGTCCACACCCTGCTAAGGACTGTGTGGTCAGTACACCGAACAGTGTGCAATGGATGGACTGCCACATCCTAACATCAACAAAGTGGCTATCATTTGGTGGGGGAGGTAATGATGAAGTAGGTGCATTGGCATACGTTGTAGTTACCCTAGAGGAAGAAGGTGATTACGAGCTAGTTGTTTCACTTGTCATGGACCTTCCAGGCTCTGCAAGGGTTTCTCTATTCTTCCTCCTCTTTGACCTCCACCTCGCCTCTTGTTGCCTTTCTGGAGAGTCAGGGAGTACGTCAACAGCGGTGCTTTATTTCTGTGGTGGGTGTTTGACTTTAGCGTGTTTGACATAAATGTCATGGTGTCTGTGTTTCATGTGTGTTGTCAGGGCGGTTGTGCCAAGGTGTGTTTCCTCCTTTCCCCTTTTCACTGACTTGTCACAAATTGTGCACAGTGCCATTGGTGATGACTGCAGTGTGCCTGCCCCAAGAGAAAAATAGTCCCACACCCATTACTTCAGGGGATAGGGACAGAAAACAGGTGGAGAAGAATGTCCTCTTTCTTTTTGTTCTCCACATTCCCCTTCACTGTCTGTGGCAGCGGATGACGTTGATACTTTTTCTGCTACTGCCTCAGAATCAGCACTGCAACTAGGACCAGGAGTATTGCTGCCACTGGCAAGTGGAACCTGTCCTAGTCCTGCATCACTTGTTGACCCAATTCCCACTGTGTCTACAGTGGTCTGTGGCACACTAACCTGCTCCTCAGCATCCTGCTGCCCTTGCAACTCAGCAGCAGTAGGAATTAGAGCAGTTGAAAATTCCAAAAGCTCACTGCTGCTGGTGGTGGTGATGCCCATCCTCATCCCTGTTTCCTATTCTTTCTCACTTTCTGCTAAAAAGGCCATCAATGTCTCTTCCACCTAAGCTTCTCCACCATCATCATCACCACCACCACTAGTCCCTATGTACTTCTGCTGCTCTGTTACACACTGCTGGTTGGAGGAGGTGATGAGCAATGTGACAGAGGATCCCCTAATGTCACACTTGCCACTTCTTTGGGATTTGAAGAAGGCAGATTGGCAGCAGTAACAGCAGGAACAGGCAGCTGATCTGTGCTCCTGGTAGTGGTGGTGGTATTACTATTTCTGCATCTGCTCTCCACCAACAGTTCTGGCCTCTTCAGGATCATGTTCCACTTGGACACTGTAGTGAAGGGAAGAGGACTCCCAGGGCCAGAGGAATAGTGTGTGCTCCCTTTTCTGCTAGTCTGGATGCTCTCAATTGCTTCCCCTGCCACTCCCCTAACACTAGTCCCATGGGCTGCTTCAGCATACTGCTACTAATGCTAACACCAACCACAGCTTCCTCCTCACAGTCATTAATATGAGGATGTTTATTAACCCCTCCTTCACTCCTAATGCTAACAAGTTGCTGGACCCTCTTAGTAGTAGTAGTAGTATTAGTACTAGCACTGGCGGTACTGCTTGGGGATGGCAACTGTGAGTTAGGGTCCCTTGTTGTCACACTTGGCATCATCATCTCCTTCCCCCCTTCCTGAGTATTACAAGACACACTAGCAGCAGCTACAGCACTGGTGGCATCAGGTTCTGCACTGGCAGCTGGCACAGCACTGGTGGTAGCAGGGGCAGAACGTCTGACAGCAGGCACAGTATTGGTGGCAACAGTTTCAGCACTGGCAGCAGGCACAGCACTGGTTGCAGCAGGGGCAGCATGTCTTACAGCAGGCACAGTATTGGTGGCAGCAGTCACAGCACTGGCGGAAGCAGGAGCAGCATGTCTGACAGCAGGCACAGTACTGGTGGTAGCAGGCTTAGCACTGGCAGCAGGCACGGCACTGGTGGCAGCAGGGCAGCACGTCTGACAGTAGGCATAGCACTAGTGGCAGCAAGGGCAGCAAGTCTGACAGCAGGCACATCAATGGTGGTAGCAGTAGCAGGGGCAGCACATCTGACAGCAAGAACAGCACTAGTGGAAGCAGGGACAGCACATCTGGCAGCAGGTACAGCAATGGTGGCAGCAGGGTCAGCAAGACTGGAAGCAGGCACAGGCAGCTGACTTGTCCTGCTCTCTCTACTACTCTTTTCTTCATCCCTTCCCATTAAATTCACCAAGATCCCTAGGGGTGATTTAGGGGTACTGGACAGCATTTGGTCTGTATTGCTTACTTCCTCCTCTTCCTCAGACTCAGTGGACACATAAGGGTCCTTCCAATTCTTCCTTTTACTATTTTGAAACTTTCTTATAGTGATAGCAGTCACTATGAGCCTCTCCTGCTTAAATTTCTTCAAAAAGATAACAGCATAACAGCACAGCACGTCTACCTTGCTCTGTAGCTGCTTCTATTGTTTTTCACTTCCTGGAAGACATTACATTTTTATAGCAAAAAAGGTGAAAACCACATAAATCAATTGGTGGAAACTTTCTAGCCATTAAAAAAATGACAAAGAATTTTGGCCAATTGGCAAAAAATGTGAAGATTTTAATCACTGGTTTGAAAGCTTATTTTCCCACGAAAAAGTGAATAACATGGTTTTTGTGGGATTTTTCACGGGAACAAGGTGAGAGCTTTTGTCAACCTTAGTCCCGAACAATTGACTACCATTGTAGTAGGTTTTCCAGCTAAGTAAAATGATGGTACTCACACTGATGACAGGTGCTTCATTTAAAGTTATTATGTTTCTTGTGTCTCTGAATGTGCTGTTATCATTTCAGTGTATTTAGAACTTTAGACAATGACCAGCTAAAACAACAGCACCACTATGAATGAATGGAATGGATACAAAATGTTAGACTGTCACAAATATGCAAGGTTGCACTATAATAATTTTTAAACTAAGCAAATTTGAGAAGTGAGTGTAGACTCATTTTACTAGTATGGAAAAGACACACAACATAAATGTTTTCAAAATATGTGTTTGGTATCCTTTTAAAATCTAAAAATGTGTGTGTTTTTAATGCAGTCTATAGCAGGTCATCATTTTGAATTGTACTCCTGGTTGGGGTTCAAAAATCAAAGTGGCATAATTGCCATAAGTGAATCAATTGCCTTTTATTTGTGCATATCTACTCAGAGGTATATTTGTTAACCTTTTTGATGCTAGAGGCATCTCAAACATATAACTAGAATCTAAGGGGTTATATTGCAAATGTCAGCAATTCTGTAAAGGTCTCCTAAACGTTTGAGTGCCAGAGCGGTATGCAATGCGTTGCTTACCCTGTGGCACTCAAAGAGTTACGTTTCCCTGCAGATTACCTCTCACATTTTATGACTATATCTTACTCTTTTATTATTAAGAGTCTATGAAGACTCCAGTGGAGTATATCGTTCTCATACATCAGGTCCTAGCTGGTTGAATTCAATTGAATTAAAAACCTAGGCACACACAGTATGGATATGCATAATGATATGCATAATTCTACACAAGAAAAGTAATGTTTCCACTTTTTCCATTGGGTATTTTCCTGCGAAGCATGTGACTGCATACACTAGGCAAGAAGACATGACTGATCATTAATACCCAAAAGTATTTGTGAATGTTTATATGTGTTTGCTGGTAGAACCCAGATAATAGGATATGCTGTTCTTCCTGATAGATTGTATCGGCCTCACTGTCACTTGTCACTTCATTGAGGCTGATGTAGTAAAAAACTGATGTAATTGTAGCGTAAACCATCCCCAAATTAGGGGAAAAATCCCATTGATTAAATTATGCTTTTAACCCAATGAATGCTAGAATTGTCTGCAGTGTTTTGCATACTATGCATGGAGACATCTTCAGCATTAAAACATTGAAAGCCCCATTTATACCAATGGGGATTTGGGGATTTTTTTAATTGTCTACCTATAGTGCACTTGGTTTGCCCTAGAATTGATCTTCTTGTTAGCTGATTGAGACTGATGTACAAAGAAAAACTTGATTATTACTGGGTAAAGCAACTGCATCATCGGGGACAAATAAAAAATCCCTTTGATTTAAATGGGTATTTTAACATATTGAATGCTACAACATAATTATTGATAGAATAGTTACTTGTATTCTAGCATTAGTTCTCTATTAATAGATCTCAGTATATACTTATGGACTTGAATAAAAGTTAAAGCTGTTGCTCACTGGCTGTATCATCAAATCTACCCAGGATCCCTGGAGAGAGAGAGAGAGAGAGAGAGAGAGAGAAGGAGATGGGGTAGAAAGGTGAGAGAGAGAAAGAAAGAAAGAGAAAGAAAAAAATGAAGAGAAAGAGAGAGAGAGAGAAAGAGAGGGAAGTTAGAGAGAAAAAGAGACATAAAGAGAAAGACAGACAGAGGGCCATATGTTCAAAGAAGTAGTGAAAACTTTTGTTGTTTGTAATGACTTTTCAAAGTACAGTGTCGTTGGGATCATTAATATTTTCATAGAGTGTCAGTTGTGATAGGAAATATGTTGTTTGTCCTGACTGAAATTGTCGTATGGAACAACAAAAAAAATGTCTTAACTAAAGACAAAAATGTCTTTAAAAATGTCTTTACTAACGACTAAAATGTCTTAACTAAAGACAAAAATTCTCACTCCCTCCACTTTCTTCTTAACGTACAAATTTTGTCTTTTGTAAGACATTTTTTTGTCGTTAGTTACGACAAAATTTCTTTTCCTCTATACAACACTGGAGAATAGTTTAGCCACACCCTTGCCCCGCCCCTTTGCCAGTCAGTTCTGGAGTTATGTCGTACACAACGGACATGGCTACTTTTTTGTCGTATATTCTATAGAAAATATGTATTTCATATATACAATGACTTATTTTTGTCTTTCATACTACAATTTTTTGTCATTATCCCTTTGAACATACCGGCCAGAGAGGGAGAGAAGGAGAGGGGGAAGCAAGAGAATGAGAAAAAGAAAGAAAGAGAGTGAGAGAAAAGGAGAAAAAGAGAGGAAAAAGACTGAAAGAAAGAGAGAGGGTGAGAGTGTGATAGAAAGAGAGGGAAGTTTGATAGAAAAAGAGATATAAAAATAAATATATAGAGAGAGACAAAAATAGAGAGAGAGCAAAAAGGGGGAGAGAGAGAGAAAGCAATAGAGAGAGAAGGAGAGAAAAAGAAACAAATATATAGTAAAAGAGAATGAAGGAGAGATATAGAAAGAGATAGAGAGCAAAAGTGATTTTGAGGCTATTTATAAATAGCTTATTTGTTACAAAGTGGTAATTCTATGTTAATGGGGTCTTGTGCGGCTGAATCAGATAACTTGTTAGGAGGTAAGATCAACTAAGTGTTAAGAGCCCCCCACCCAACATCCCTTAAAAAGATATGTCAAGAGAAGTGTACAGATATCATTTTTTTAAATTGTCTTTATTAACAAGTCAGGCTGGCACATCATTCAAAAGTACTGTAGATTATAGGATATGGTTATCACGGTGCCCGTGCTATTCGGTGATATTCTGTCAGTCTACACTCCTGCTTAACATCTATTGGCTGACCTGTGATTGTCCCGCCCAGTATTGTCTTTAAATACTGGGTTCTGGCACATCTCCGGTGCCCTTTCGTGGTGTTCCAGTACCAGCGCTTGTTCCTGATTATTGTGTGCTCTCAGTGTATCGACCCAGCCTGCCTGACCACTCTTCTTTTCGTTTCCTGCCTGTGCACCGACCCGGACTGCCTGACCATTCTGCTTTTCATCTCCTGTGTACCGACCTGGCTTGGCTGACATTCCTACTCCGTGTACCGACCTGGCTTGGCTGACATTCCTGCTCCGTGTACCGACTTGGATTGTTCTATGTTTCCTGTTCTGTGCGATTCCGCCCAGTTGGGCTGCTGCCTCCTCTGCACACCCTGACCGGTCTCCAGTTAAGGGTAGTGCTTCTCTCTCGCTGTCTTTGGACAGCTGTGCAGTTGGTCTCTGTTGCCTCCGTGTTGCACCGGCGACATTCCTATTGATCCATTCCAGGTTGGGTGCCTCTCAGGGTGAGTTGCTCAGGTTCTGTTACTGCCACAGCAGTGTCCAGTTGCCTTGTCTCCGTTACCACCACGGCAGTGTGCAGTTGCCTTGTCTCCGTTACTGCTCCGGCAGTGTCCAGTTGCCTAGTCTCCGTTACTGCTACGGCATCGCTCACATGGCTCAGTCTCCATTACTGCTATGGCAGTGCTCAAGTTTCCTGGTCTCCGTTACTGCTACGACAGTGTCTAAGTATCACAGTGCCTGTGATCTAGCTGTCACTCTCTTCTGTGGTTGAGGGTGATTTGTTCACTTGGTTTGGCCCGCCCCTTGGTTTCCTTTTTATACCTGACTATTCCATCTGTCAGGTGCCCTTTCGTGGTGTTTCTGAGCCAGTTGTTCTGTTGCTGCGTTTCTGATTCCTGTGTACCGATTTGGCTTGCCCTGACCATTCTCCAGTGTTCCTGCTTGTGTATGACCCGGCTCGTCTGACTACCTCCTTCGGACCTCGACTCTGCTTGGCTGACGTTCCTGCTTGTGTATGACCCGGCTCGTCTGACTAACTCCTTCGGACCTCGACTCTGCTTGGCTGACGTTCCTGCTTGTGTATGATCCGGCTTGTACGACTACCTCCTACGTGCTCCGATCCGGCCCGGCTGACTTCCTCCTGCAAGATCAACCTACAGCGTGTTCCAGAAGACCTACGTTCCGGTTGTCGCCGTCGCGACATTATCATCCACTGTTCCAGTACTTGTGTGGCTGTCTTGCCTGGTGTTACTTCTTGCAGTGCAGTGTTACAATCGTGCAGAGCTGTGTACGCCTCACTCAGACAGCAGAGCTGTGCTACCGCAGAAAAGCCTTGTGTAAACGTGCCTTTTAACCCTACCAGTGCTGCCTCGGTCCCACTCTCCTTACTCCAGTGTGAGCCTCGTTCCTAGTGATACTCCTGCTGAGTTAGCCGCTCTCCGTTGGCAACTCGGTACCATCCCAGTAGAGTATTCACTTCAGATTAGGCCGGTTGGGCGCTTTGGCTCTCTCTCTCTCTCGTTGTATACACTGGGCGATTCCGTTATACCGAGTGGTGACGGGCACAGGCTTCAGCACTAGCATTCCGGTACTACTTCAGTTGGGCTATTGGCCCTGTCTCGTAATACTCAGTCCGGTAGAGTCTGAGGAGGCTTGGGAGCTCTTGCATTGCAGGCCGGTTCGATACACGCCCGTGGGGCTATATCACTTGCACTAGCAGTAGCCATTCCAGTAGGTACGCCCGTGGGGGCTATTGGGCTTTGCTTTACTACACACCGTGGCGAGACAGTCCTTATCCACTTTATGGTGAACATTTCTTCAGCACAGCTTATCTACACCTCGGGCGTGCCAAACATCCACTCAAGAGACTGATCATAATCAAGGACTTAACCCTCTGTGGTTATACCCCTTCCTCTGTGGTACATTTGTACTTATATTCCGTTTGTGCATCTACATTTGTATTTTCCAATCACTATCGTTGATGTACACCCAACCGCCACTAGAGGGCGACCTGATGTGTTATTATTGCTAAATAAAACTGTGTTTTATTTTACATACTGGTCTGAGCGTCTTTAAAAACCATGACACTAAGTCACTCAGTCTCCGTTACTGCTACGGCAGTAATCACGTTGCCTAGTCTCTGTTACTGCTACGGCAGTATTCAAGTAGCTCAGTCTCCGTTACTGCTAAGGCAGTCCTCAATTGTCTGGTATACCTATTCTTGGTCGTTACTCGTACTACAGCTCTCACCTCTATTAGAGCTCCTTAAAAGGCCTTACCACACATGGGCCTGTCAAAGTTCTCTGTCGACTATTAACCCATGCAGTGCAGATATACTGGGACTCACTCAAGATCTGCCTGACCTGTGTCAGTGTAATGTTATATGGACTTTTTACTGATACTGGACCTGTGTGGGCTTACCTCAATATAACCTGTCTAGTGGCTGTACTATCATAAGTGTATATTACAGGACCTGTGAGGGTTATTGTGATATTTATTGTTTAATAAAACTGTGTTTTATCCAAAACTACTGTGTCTGTGTGTCGAACAAACCGTTACAATGGTACAGCAGCAGCATAAGTGTTACGTCAGCATTACAGAGCCCTGATACACAGGATATGGAAGTATGCCAATCCAACTCTCAGTTTTTTAGGTTCTAAACCCCTTCCCCCAAAAAAACAAACCCCTGCAACTCACCTTCCTGACCCCAACTAGACCCCAAACCAAGCTTCCTCTCCTCTCCCCCGTGCTGACCACCGCCCCCTCAGCACCATGGCTACCCCCTCAATCCTCTATCTCACACACAGTCTGAGCATGAATGTCCCCCCACCTGGACTGCCAACCCCCCCAGATCTTATTGAATTTATGAGGTGTACCCCTGTGCATGTAAACAAGTTTGTAGTGAGGCAAAATCTGGGATACTAGGTGTAGCTAAGCCTTGTAAACTGGAGCCCTGTCCACCATCCATTGCATTGACACCACTTTACGAGCCATCACAAGTAATTCCTGTAGAAGAGCTGTCTCTGCCACCCCGGATAGCTTATCCGAAAACATGGACAGAATACAGATTTTTGGAGTGAGGGGAAGCGGCCTGCCCAGGGCCAGGGATACAGTCTGCATAACTATCCTCCAGAACCTTGAAACTGGTGGACATTCTCACATAAGGTGTAGAAAAAAGCCCTCAATCCCAACACACCTGGGGCAGTTGCTGCTGTATGTGTCACTCATTTTATGTTGTCTAGTGTAGTGTAGTAAAAGTGGTGGAGGATCTTTAGTTGGATCAATTGATGATGAGTCATGAGAACAGCTTGAGATGGGGCCTCCAGTTCCATACTCCATTCCCAGGCCTCCATATCTCCAATATCCACCTCCCAGCATGCACACGGACCTAAAAACCCGTCCTCCATCCTCTTCTACAGCCATTAATAAACAAAAGAGAGCTTTTTTTCGGCATCCTCAAAGTCAGGAGAGATTGCAGGGGAAATAGTGCAATAGCAGGGGACCGCCCTCCCCAGTATGCAGACAAAGAATGACGCAGTCTCAGATATGAGGAGAAGAGGGAGTTAGGAAGTTGGAATTCCACATGCAATTGATTGAATGTTTTAAGGACGTCCTGATAGATTTGCACTATCATTGTAATACCATGCCCAGACTATACACGTCCAAAGTCAAGGATGAACAGTGATCTCCAGCCTGCTGGCCCCCAAAGGGGGGCAGCAGGATCCGTAGCCACATAACCTGTCAGCTGCTGCTCCATGCACCAACCATAGTCCGATTCACTAAAGTGGGGATGTTACTAGCCTCCGGGCCAGCAAGCAGCAAATGTTCCAATTCGTATTCAGGGTGAAGCATAGCCCTATCTAGGGCTGCAAAAGGATGTGTTGGTTGTGGTCTAAGATAAGCTAACATATATTGCCCCTACACAGCTAAATAATAATTATGGACATTTGGTAATAAGAGCCCCTCATCTTGTTCCGGCTGCATCAGAGTGTACAATTTAATACTCAGATGTCCCCCTCCCCAAAATAAGTGAGACATTATATTCTCTATAGGCAGAAAAAACATTTTCATTTTAATCAGTTTCGCACTTCCAATCAGATTCAGAGGGAGGTGCATCCAAGCGATAAGCTTCTCCTTAAACTTATGTATAATCTGCACCAAATTATCGGCCAATTGTGAAGGATCTGTTATCAGATCAATGGGCAAAATTGAGGACTTTGACCAATTAATTTTGAAGCCAGAGTATGTACCAAATAGCTCTATTATATGTAAAGCCCCAAGCAGGGAAGCATTGGAGTCTCCCAAAAACAGGAGAATGTCATCAGCATATAAAGCTATTCTTCCTTGTTGTCCTGATCAGAGCCACTAGTGGTTTAATGGCCAACTCAAATAGGCAGCCCTGTCTAGTCCCCCTCTCCAGGTGAAAATCAGTAGAAGCAGTGCCACCTGACAGAACTCTCACCTTCGGGGTAGAATAGAGCAACCAAACCCATCCAATTAAGGTAGATCCAAAGCCAAACCTCTTGAGAACCTCCACAGGTAGCTCCATTCAATAGAATCAAATGCCTTGGAGGCTTCCAAAGAAACAAGGATCTTATTTCCTGAGTTGCAGTGTTGTATTTGCAAGTGAGTGTAGAGTCTACGCAAGTTACAAGAGGTGGACTTACCCAGAATAAACCTTGCCTGATCATCATGGATAATAGACTAAATAACCGCATTACATCTAGTAGCCAGTATCTTTGCCAGAATTTTTGATTCAGTCCTCAACAAGAATATTAGTCTATAAGAATCTCAGTGTCAAGGGTCCTTCCCCTGTTTAGGAATAACAACAATTGAGGCACCAGTGAGAGATTCGGGAAGTGCACCGCTGAGTACAGATGCCATATGAATATAACACGTATAAAAGGCAAATACTAAATAGAGCTAAGAGACAATGGCCCATGTTTATAAAAGCAAAATGTTTATAAAAGCAAACCAGCTGTACCATAGGGGACACATACAAATTCCTAAATTCCCATGCACTTGAATAGAGCTTTTTAACCCCTTGAATGCTTGAGAGGTCTCCAGAGCATTGCTTTGCAATGTATTGGAGACATATCTAGCATTCAAGGGGTTAACAACAGCCCAATCTAATTTAACATGAAATGTTATTTGTTCCCTATTGTGCAGCTGGCTTACTGCAGAACAACACCAGTTTGCGTTTATAAATAGGGATCAACGTGCATTACATACGAAAGCAAAGTGGAACAATTGCAGAGCAATTCCCCAGCACCATAGGTGAGATATGAACATTCCCAAAATACTAACTGAATTAAATGGGGATTTTAACCACTAGAATGCCAGAGTGGTCTCAAGAGTATTTCTATAATAAGACTTTTTTTTCATTCACTGTGTTAAAAGTGCCATTTAAATTAAGAGGATTTTTCCTTTGTTCTCTGTGGTATTGTTGGCTTCCCCAAGATTGCTCAATTTTGTTTTTACCCAGAAGGCCCAGTGTCAATAAACATAGCCTAGGTTTGAGTGGTTGCTCTATGAGGAAGATTACAGTAGTGAAGAAGAAGTCTGTTATATATTATACGAAATGTAACCCCTTAATGACCGGTGCACGCAAGCATGGCCGGCACTTGAGAACCACAAGGCATTTTTTTTTCTTGTGATCCGAAAGGGGAGCCCTGAATTTCATGACGTTCCAGGGCCGTCACTGGTCCTTAATTGCTGAACAGCAGTGACGGTCCGGGTATGTCATTGGAGGCAAAGGGGTTAAACAAAATTTCACTAAAGACATAAACTAAGAACACTGATAAGATTTTATAATTCTAAAAATAAAAATCATATTTCTGTGATTGAATAGCATTAATTTTCCTTTTATTTACTGTGCTCTTCAGCAGCAAAAGGTTATTGACTTCAGAAACAAACACAAAAATTTTTACTTTATTGCCACTGGAAAACAGAACAAACAGCTTCTAAATCACCACAACGATATCAAAAAAGAATTTCAATAAATCTAATTATATGGTATTCAAGAGTACTTCTGGGACCTTCTGCAGATACGGCTGCGGGATCAATATAGTCATTCAAAGAGATTCCATTGACTAAGAGCAAGTGCAAAACCTCTTGCAAAATTGGATTGAAAGGAAATTATGTGAGACAAAAGGCAGAAAAGAAGCAACAGTATTGACAAATATAGAGCATGACAGATCTTGTTCTGCCAAAATCATTTTTTGTTCCTTACTTACATGGCTTCTCTCACTGTTTAAAGGGATAATAATATTGAATATGTAAAAACATATAACTAGTAGGGTTTAATCTCCTGAGTAAAACAAGAGTACTCTGAGTGCTGCGATGTATTTAATTAAAAACTTATTACAGCTCAAACTTGAATATTTTAGGTGTGGTATCTCAATGGCCTGATATTTTACAGGGGTGCTGTTGCTGCTCCATCTTATGGAGGTTTTGGTCAACTATAGGATGCTGTAAATAGTCAAGTTTGAGCTGTGAGCTTTTGAATTGAATATCTCTCAGCAATAAAGGTACCCTTGATTTTCTCGTATACATTTTTTCTCAAAATACATTTTTTACATATTAAGTATTACAATACCTTTAATGCAGGGACCTAATCCCATTGGATAAAATTTGTCCAGAAAAAAAGTATGGAAAAGGGCTTTTTCCTATCCTTTACCAACTTTTGCTACCTCATTCCATCTGGTATGTTTGCTGAAATTGTCAGTTTTCTGTGTGGAATTTTCACTGAAAATGTGCAATTTCCAGTACTTCCCTCCCTTAAATAAAACTTCCGCCTTTTTGAAATTTCCAATACATTTTTCTCCTATTTTTTTATGGCTGCATTGTTTCCTACTTCAGTGCTACTGCTCCTGAGAACTGGAGTGGAGGAATTTAAAGCTGAGAGTAAAACATGTGAGCAGGCAGAGTTCTATAGCAACACATGCCTTGAAAAAATTGTTAGCAGACTTAGTCCTTTGCATGTGACACTAATCTCCTTGAAAAATAACTGCAGCTTGGCATGTGCCATCAAGGAAAAACACAACATCTGTTTTTCAAAACCTCTGTTTTCAGCAAAAGAAAGGGCAGCATGTCAACGGCGAACATTTTGGCAAGGTTTTGACTTATTTCTAGTACTTCATTCTCCCTTCCACTGACCAGCAGTTCATGGGGCATGAGACACATACAGCCAATAACACTTACTCCTGCTATGTCCCACCTACCTTCCTCTACACTGTTAGCTCTCACAAGCAGGGCCCTCTGATCCTTTTGTTTTTATGTTCCATTTATACTGTTTTATGTCTCTGTATGTCTATTCCCTATTGTACAGTGCTGTGGAATATGTTGGTACAATATTAATAAAGGATATTATTATTATTATTAATAATACTAATAATAATAATAACAACAACTCAGTAATGTGGGATGGCAGTACATAGTGGAAGAACTGTGTAACTTTATTGCTTTATGACTTGTGGAAGTCCAGGTAGTGGTGCTGATGGAAGCGTGTGGGGGCACATTATGACTCTTATAATCTCCTCCAACAAACCCAGTGTCATACGCCTATATGTTTTGCATTTGCAGAACAACAATAACAGCCATGGGTGTTAGTGTAAATGAATGATATCTTGGTACACTCTCTTTTAAGAGTGCTTCTGCTGGTGCTAATCATGGCACCTCTGACATGTTGCTAGTGTGTCTAGTCATGGCACCTCTGACATGTTAGTAGTTTGGTTGTGCTTCAGGTGGGATCTCATGGAGGATATGCCTAGGTGTGATCCTACTTTCTCCCTGTTCACATGCTTCTAACACAGATAACAGATAGTAACATATTTAGCTTTTGAATCATGAGTGAAGTATCCCCATAATGTAGTCTTCATAGACTGAGGGAATCTTGAAGGGCTGCTACTACTGGGGCTAGATGTTGAAATTGTATATGTAGGTGTCAAAGACACTGCAATTTCAACAGCAGCCGAAGCACTCAGCATAGCTAGGGTTGTGGATGACCTGCGTTGTTGATTACTCAACATTAGTATGTGTGTGGCTGGGTGGAGGTTGGACCTGTAATTGGTGACAATGAATTTTTTGGCATATTTATTTGACCAGAGTCAAATTTTCCAACTGATTTCTCAAACAGTTTTGTAAACAGGCACAGTGCTCCTTTTCAGTTGTAGAAAATTGAGCCTTTTCCTTTCAGTTACTTTTATGACCATTTTATCATCTCTCTTACTCTCAACTTCATCTGTATCAGAAGTAGAGGAGAATTCTGGAGGGATCAATTCTAGATCAACATCATCATCAATAATTAGTCAATAATTAGTCAGGACAGGTATTGTACTTGTTCGTCTCGCTGTCAGGTGCAACAATTGGTTGAACTGCTACATTCTCCTCCGATGTGCCATCAACACTATAATGCAATTTGCTGTAATTTTCAGTGTTTTTTAATGATTTCTTAATACTAGTTTTGGTGAGGTGGAAGAACTTTTTATGTCACTTTCATAAACAGGCTTCTGAGGAGAAGGAGCTCTTCATCATTTATTTCTTATACAGCAGCAACCATGACTGCAGTATTTTTTTGGACAACCACTTTGATGTCACTGTACAGCTTCTACTCCTTTCCCCTACCTCTCCCCCTAGTATGTTTCCTGGACATTCTTAAAATAGTATGGGATTTAATAGTACAAGCACACAACAGATCTGGTTGTGTGTGTGGTGTCTTGCCCTTTGCAAATTCAGTACATCTCTGTCTCTTCTGTTATCTGCAACTGTCAGCCTCAGTCACAGCTCACAACAGGGTTGCTGTCTCTGTCACTTATCAGTCAAACAATGTTTTTATTTTTGTATTAACTGTACCAATGATATTCCTAGCACATCATGTGTTAATGATCGCAGTGAGCCTCAGAAGACACGGCCAAAATGGGAGCATGTATAATAATATAACTGTGGCAGAGCTATGGATAGAGCAGGTTTGGTCACTTGATGACCTACTGTATTACTGAATAAATGATTTAGAGCATGACCTAAGGATTTTATTTACACAGATTCATTTTAGAACACATATACTGAAGTTTAAACAAACCAAAACATTATGTGAGGTTTTTTACTATATACACATCACAAAGTCTGATCTCCAAAAAGAGTGACAAGAGAGGGACAATACTCCCTAAAAAGGGACATTTGGGAGGTTCATACCTTTTATCCAGTCCCTGTAAAAATGCACTAACTGAGCACAAAAATCACAGTAAAAGCTATTCAAATATTGTGTTTTTTCATTTTTTTATAATTAAATGAAATTATGAGATATATAAGTAAATATGGCATAAAAAGAAAGCCCTATTTACCATGAAAATGGTATATATTTTGTTTGGGTGTCTTAAAAGAATGGCAGGGAAAATATGGTTGAACAAAGACATTCTAGAAAGGCCTAAATTACTATGATGCTTTAGTGCAAAAAATACCTGGTCACTAAGGGGTTAAGGCCATGTACTATGCCTTTAAAATAATTATTTTTTACAGTGATGAACAGCTGTGTATTTTGAAACTTTAAATACATTATTATTATTTATAATTTTGAAAGTAAATGAAGTGAAACATGATGAGATCCAGCTAGAATGGGGAGAAAGTACAAAACAAAGAAAAATCTCACAGCGTTAAAACTACAATAATTCATACATATTTTATGTACAAAAATCCATGTGATTAAGGAATGGAGTGAAGCAAGGAATGAAGGGGATTCACCCAAAAACCTAAAACAGAAACAAAAAGACAAATCAAACCTGTGCTGCTCCATACAAATAAACCAAATGTGAGCCCTGTGAAAGGCATGCAACCGTGGCTTCGGTCAATTTGTGGACTACCATTTTATTACTGACATATCTCTGCACTGCAACTATTTCTTTCACTTTACCCCTGCCCCTAATATTGTTGCTGGAGATTATTAAACAATGAAGTATACAACAGAACTGATTGTGTTTGTATGAGGTCTTTACAAAATACTCTCTGCCTTCTAGTTTCTGTTTGCCTCACTCACAGCTCCCGTCAGAATCCCTGTCACCTATTACACTATTTTTATTTATTTTTGTATTTTTTGTTGTATTTTTTTATTTTTTATAGTATTTTTTAATTACATATTCCTATCAGCATATAAAAAACCCAAAACACACTCTTCTTGCAACTGCTTCATCCCCCCACACTCATCTGACACAGAGAACTACCAACTGAAAGGAACCTGGATGACAACTACCTGTGTCATCTTAGTCATACAACATTTTGGGGTATTTGGGGTAAATCTCCTTTCTCACACCCCCATACCCCCATACTTTCATAAAACATAGAGAACATCCAAATTAGAAACTTGGATTACTGATACCTATGTCTTCTCAGTCAATCAAAATGTTGGGGCATTTGGGGTAAATCTCATATATCCCCATCACACACACCCAGACTCCCCTAACAGAAAGAACACTGAACAGGAAGTAACTTGGATCACAGCTGCCTGAGTTTTCTCAGTCAAATACAATTTTAGGATACATGGGCTACATCTCCTTTGCTTCCTTGACACATATCCAGACTCCACTAATCAGCGATAACAGCCAAATAAGGAAGGAATGTGAGTCACAGCTGCCTGTCTCATTCAACCAAGATTTTGGGGTGTTTTGGGTTAATCTCCTTTCTCCCTGAACTGTACCCAAACTCCCCTAAGACAAAGACAAATTGCCTGCCCACAAGACTCCCTAAGTTACACTCCAACTTTGCTTTATTTGCCTATCCCAACTAGCTCAAACATATGGTGCTCTCTCTATCTCTCACAAACACAGAATGGCATGCTGCTGGAACCTGACACTCTTTTTATTCTATGCCTGCAAATAAAGAACGGAAACTTGTCACATGGAAGGAAAATTCAGTCTTACCATTCATTTTAGTACAATGAGCGAAGAGGAAAAAAGTATAAAATCAGCAATTTTCAAGGAAAATATCCCACACAATGGGATGTGCTATTTTTCACCTATTCTGCTTTGGAGACAAACATGTTCACCCATCCATAATTACCCCATCCTTGTCAAATTATAAATACTTAATTGTAAAGATTCCCCTCCTCTGCTAAAGTGACCCTTAGTTATTTCATCTGGAATGAAAATCTCACCAGAGAGATCCTTGTATTATCCTCACATATTATGCAAATATCTTTCAAACTCAAAGCTAGACAGAAACACAAAAAGGGTTAAAAACAAAATAAATGTAGTATATTTATTAGTTAAAATAATCATTGAACAATCATTGAACTCACATTTTACTCATGTTGGGCTGTAATGTAAGAGTTCCCAGTATCTAATAGCCAATTAACTGTGTCCTAGTTTATCCTCCTTTACTGAGTTTGGTAACTGTAATCCACACTACCTGAAGTGTAGGTTCTGATGTAAGTGTTCCTCAATATAAGTTAATGGAACTGTTCCTCAGTATAAGTTGGTATGTCAAAATACTACAGTGTTGCAGAAGTGGAAGACCGCGTCCATTGTTGAGGACTTGCTAGGCGAAGGATGTTGCTCTTCAAAGGTCCAAACACATGAAAAAGGGTGATTCCTAGTGCAAATAAACCTTTGCAAATAAAACACCTCCACCTGTGCACCAAGGTACTCACAATAGACAAGATCACTAAAAATGATCAGCTGGATAAATGAGGGACTCTGACTGCCCCCACTCAGTCTCCCCAAAAAGGGCCAATGGATGTTGCTTCTTCAAGAATGATCAACAAGACTTCACAGTACCCTTGGAATATAGAAGACAAAAGGCAGGAAGAGAGCAAACCACCAATAAAAATTCCAGTGGAATCAAATGTATATACGTCTAATACTCACAGCATGGAGAATGATGTGTTGGTTGTAAGTACAACCAGCAAGTTCCAACGGGGTCACACAAGCCACCCCAATTCGGCTATTTCTTGCAGGTAGAAAATATGAGTCCAAAAGTAATAAAAATGTATATTTAATTATCTTAATAAAAATATATATTTTTTTACCAAAAACAAGCTCAATACAACAACAGATATAATAAAGCCTGTATGATGCTTTGTGGAGCTTTATGCTCCTTTTTCAAATGTCAGGCAAGAATATATAATGATAAAATATAGCTTTGGCAATAAAGAAGGATGCAGCCTTCCTCATGTGTCGGATTCCATGCCTAGAGAGCCTGCAAATTTCTATTGCAGGCTCTTTCCTAGTTGAGCGTCTCTGACTTCAACTTTACATGTGCAAATTATCCTTGGGATTAGTCGCCCCAAGGGTAATAGGGGAATCCAGAGTTGGAACCCTTGCTCAGAGTGCCTAGAGAGATCAGCTACACTTCACTGATGAGGAATTGTCTGTCATTTCGAGGCTGGACTGCTATTTTGGCATGACTAGTATGATATGCTTTAGGATATTTCCTCTCTGTGAAAGGCACTGGTGGGCTAAAAAAGACTGCATACTGGGTAGGACACCCCTCCTAGAGAGCATTCAAATATCTATAGGCTCGTTCCTAGTTGAGCGTCTCGGATTCCCACTTTACATGTAGGCCAAAGTTAATTGGTATGGGTAGCAGGACCTACTCGAGGCAGGGGGAGTGAATCCCACATGGGGTGTAGGAGGAACCAATGGAATGACAGGGAAAACCTGACAGTTATCTTGGAAATATGACTCCACTTCCTGAGATAATTTTTTTTATCCCTTTTTGTGTTTCTGTCCATTATTGTGCTTGTACAATATCTGCATTTTATCAAATTTTGGGTGGACAAGGCCACCAAAACATTATTAGCAGCATCTGATAGTCTCCCAAAGACTCCATTCAAGTTTCATTTTCATCTCCTCACCCTCATCTCATCTTCATTGATTATTATCATTATCACCTTCATTACTGCTGCTAATTTTCATTGGGTATATCCTATTGGTTTCATCATTCTATTCATCATTCATGACTTTTTAAGTGTTATTTCTATATTATTTCTTACATAAATACTGGCACCTCAAGGTACTTTTGTGGCTATAAATATACATACCTATCTCATTTGACTATTGAGTTATTGACAGAGGAGCCTTATTTGCAAAAGTTTCTACTATTGTTATATATTATCCTCACATATATTTTAGAGTAAATCAACTAAATTTGACTGGACAGTCTTCAAAATTTTATTTCATCCATTCCTTTAATTAATCCTCTGAGAGTCTAGGTAGTATGGCATATGGGTTTGAACAGCTGTTTCTGCTGTGCCAGGCACATATGCATTACCACCAAAATGTGGTTGCCTCATAAGCAGGTGCTACCAGCATGCTGTTTCCATTAGACATTGTGGGAGGCATCAGGATCCCCTCCTGAAGCTCCCCTCCAGCTGTTGATCTCCTAACTGGGCAAGATTGTGAAACACCTGCCACATCACTGGTGACATAATGTAGGATGTAGGATGATACTCAGTGCTGTATGTCAGCCCACACAAAGGGGTACCATTTTTCTTGAACTGGTAGAAGGTACTGAATACAGCATTATAATGGGAACCAGGCAGACCAGATTGGTCAGCGGCTGTCATTGCTGGTTTCCTTTGCTCTTCTGGCTACAAGAAGGTAGCCTGTCCTGGTCACCTGGGTAATTTAGCTCTTTTGGGAGAATCTAGAGGGGATTCTTGGCTGCAGACCTTCATATGAGGAAATAAATCACACCAGGCAGAATTCCAGGAGAATACATACTTTATTTAGGACAACAGGGGCTTTTTATAGCAGTTTTACAGCCTTATCTTGCATAGTATACAAAAACACAATGAAATCTGCAGCTTGGATAAGCAGCCAATCACAGGAAAGAAGAAGGATAGGGAATAGGAACTATCAACCAGAATTTGAACTACTTTAAGGGGTGAGGCCATAGTAGGCCTGGCTTTGAGCAACAAATCAGAAAGCTGCCTACTTGTGTATGGGAGAACCAGGTATCCAGGATTCCACTTTGTTAAAAATGCAGCTGGGGGAGAAGGCATAACAGGGCAGGGATAAGGTACAGGGAACAAACCTATTTAAAATGATCATAAAAGAGCTGTAACACTTTAACACATTGTAACAGAACTGATGTTCTGTTACAAGCATATAATGTCATGGTTTTCAAAGATCACTTTTGCCCTACCAGTCTCCTGTTTTCTATATGGCTGACACAGTATCACCTTTTATCCATTTTAGTGCAGGCAGACTATTTAAAAATAGAAAAAAAGTATAATTTTGTGTTTCTGTGACCCCCTACTGTATGTCAGCTCATACCAATGGATTGCACATTGTTCCATCCAGACTGCACTGGTGTGTCCAGCCAAAAAAGCCTGTAATTCTTTGTTGTGTAGCTAACAGCATTAGTAGCACAAACAAGGATGTGCACTATAGATCTCTGGCTAGACCTACTCTAGAGTATTGTTTACAGTACTGGAGACCTTATGCCCAGAAGGATATATATACTCTAGAGATAATTCAGATGCCATTTAAGAGAAGACACAGGAAGGGAGTCCTCAACAACCAGCTTGTTTCTGACAGCCAAGTCACACACCATCATCTTCATACAATCCAAGTGTTATTGAACATATAAAAAAACTAAGACACAAGTGGACTGAAGAATAGTCACAATCCACCTAAAACTTTTCTTGATTGTTACTGTATGATAACAATTGTCTCATTGGTTTATAGAATCTTGACGTACTATGATTAGGGCTATTTAACATCTGTATATTTGTTTGAGATTCGACCTATGATTAAGTTTAACAATCATGAAATGCGATAGGTGGATCATAAGCATTCTTCTGCATACTTGTGTCTGCTATTATGTATCCTAGTTTGGATTCATTTTTATAAGTTCATTAAAGCTTGAGTTTTATGAAGATGATGGTGTGTGACTTGGTTGTCAGCAACAAGCGGGTCTGTTGTGCACTCCCTTCCTGTGTCTTCTCACTGAGGCTTTTGGGAGTAGCTCTGACTCTGCAGCTGCCTTTGGGCCTGTGTGAGTTGGTGACTGCTTATATCTGAAAGCCTATAGCAATTATAACAGGAACAGTGTAACTTTGTTTCTTATATTGCTGTTTAACAGAATAAGTGAAATTTAAAGGGGAATGAAATCTATTCATTATGTCGTGATATTATCATATTAATATCTTGCATTCTAGAGATATGTACAAAATATTGCTTATCTAGCAGCCAATGGGATAAATATATGATTCAAGTCAAACTACAATTAGAAGGTAAAATAAATATATGCTATTGAAATAATAAAAATGTCTCTGGTAATGTCCACTGAACCATGTTCTTATAGGTGAATAAGACAATAGTGCAACAAGTGAACTTACCTAGGTAGGTTTTTCTGGAGTAAACCAACTGTACCATAGGGGGCAAATAATTCCTGTTAAATTAAATCAGGCTTTTTTTTACCCCTTGAATGCTGGAAATGTCTCCAAGCATTGCAAAGCTTGCACTGGAGACCTCACAAGCATACAAGGGCCTAACAAGATCTATTTAAGTGCATGGGAACGTAGGAATTTGTATTTGTCCCCTATGATGGAGCTGATATACTGTAGAATAACTCCAGTTTGCTTTTATATATATGATCCTATATCTCATAGTCTATAGCCATATTCTACAGTCTTTTAGACTATAGCTGTAGAATATAATTCATATAGACACCATTTTGCTATCTGGACAAGGCCTTCAGGATTCAAAACAAACATGCATGGGTGGGGCTTATTTCTTAGCTCAGACTGTTAAATCACATTGGGCCATATGTATAAATACAAAAATGGATCAATTCTGGCACAAATTAATGCACCAAAGTTTCCAAAATTCCATCTTGATTTAATCCTTTGAGAACCAGACGAGTGGCAATGCAATGCCAAGCAATGTGTTGCACACGCTTTAATTTTCCAGAGGTGCAGTGGGGCTTTTACCCCACTGAATTCTGGTAGAGATGTCATCAACACATTGTAAAGCATTATGTCCAGTGCTGGATTTTCATCCCAACTCCCTTAGGAAAGGCACTCTTGGCACTCATTGCTCTGCCCATGATCACATCCCCACTGCTCACGTCACCTGCCCCCAGTCCCATCCACTGTTGTGCTATAACAAGCAAGAAACAAAAAATTGCATGTAAAGAGTTATAAAACTGGTGCTGGTATATTGAGTTTCTCTGACCACTCCCACAATTCAGAAGGTAGGTGTGGCCAGAAATGGAGAGGCGCCTCTCATAATTTGGCACTCTAGAGAGTTGCTTACTCTACTTATTGGAACATTTGGCCTTGAATGTGTTTGGTATCTGTTTAGGCGATAATGCTCCATTTAAATCAAAGGGGAACTGTATTTGTACCCTGTGTTACAGCTGGTTTGTTCCATAATTTCACCTTGTTTATTGTGGAAATGGAACTTTGTAGATAGAGGTAAAATCAGATACAATTAACAAATTAGATAATTATACTGTACATAGTGTACCTTACTGTAGTTTGAAGGACTTCCCTCTATTAACCACATTTAGGGCCTTTAACTCCTAATGCACAGTTCCCCTTTAAGTTACCAGTGCTGATTTATTAACTGCATAGCCGTTCAGTTACTTCATTTTTCCCATTTTATTTGATGCAGTTCACTGTTTGTTATGCTATTTGTTTGTCCTGACAAATCATGAATCCATGGGGACAAAACAATTCAGTTTTTAGCCTATAACCTCTCTCCATTCTCATTGACATCATCTTCTAAGATGTAAGTACTCTCCACTCACTTATTTATTACACTCAGTACTGCTGGGATCATGCCACATGATAAAGTATAGTGCATAGTATGGAAGGAAATTTCTGCAGGGATTACTTCATCATTGTCCAGTGAAAAAGTTATCCCCAGTGCAGCTGCCAATGTAATATTGTTCATTTATCTTCCAAATAATCATGAAATGTCTTACTTACGTGCTCAGATACTGTATGTTGCCCCTATTACTGCAGTGCAGAAATTTCTGCCTTTTTATAAGCTGCAGGATTTTATCCATGGCTCAACCGCTTGGAAGTTTCTCAGTGAGACTGATGTACTATGAAGAACTAGGGGGAGATGTAGTAAGGGTGATAAAGAGGTGAGCAGAGATTTTTTTATCAATTCTCCAAGTACTATGTTGTTCTGTGGTGCCAATGCACTAAGATTTCTCAAACTTTGGGGATTTTAGTGCATAGCGTATATAGAATAACACAGGAACTGTAGAAAAGATGTCACTGGAGAAGTAATCTCCACTTCATCACCTCTTTATCACACCTTAGGGCATAACCCCCTGGAGTAATTCTGGGGCAAACCAGCTGTACCATAAGGAATAAACATTTCTATTGTGTTAAAGCATATTTTTAAGTCCTTGAATGCTTGAGAGGTCTCCAGTGCAGTGCTTCACAATGCATTGGAGGCCTCTCTAACATTCAAGGGGTTAAAAGTCCCATTTGAATCAATAGGAATTTAAAAAGTTTTTATTTGTCTCCTATGATGCAGTTGGTTTGATCCAGAATTGTTCATCCTAGCATCCTAGCTTCATTGTCTCTAGGGCATAATTTTTGTACATCTCACATGTGAACTGTTTAAAGGGAAAGTAGCATTTAAGGAAAATATCACCTTCAATTTAATTGAGGTTATGTGTAGGGGTGGGCAAAATATCTTGTTGTGTTTTGGTGAAAAAATTGGCAAAAACAACATGGTTATCTGCTTTTTTTGTTGGAAAATTCGCTTTAAATAAATTATTAAAATCTTTGCCATTTTTGCCCATTGCCAAAAGTTTTTCACTATTTTTTCAGTGGCTAAAAATTCTCAAATTCTCACTATAAAGTAACGTTTTCCAGGAAGTGAAACAAAATACAAGCAGCTACAGAGAGAGGTTGCTCGGCTGTTGTGCTGTGAGTTATATAGCAAAATCAAGGCAGGAGAGGCTCATAGTGATGGCTATCACTATGAGCAACTAGAATGTTAATAAAAGGATGAACAGTAAGAACCGTTATGCATCCAGTGAGTCTGAGATGGAGGAAGCGACCACCACCAACATTAAATGGTCTGGATGCCCTGATTCCACAAACTCAGTGATGGCCAGTCCCCCTACATCATCTCTAGGTAGATTGGGTAAATATGTGTGATGGGCAGAGGAAGAAGAGGGTAGTAGTGTGAGCAAGACAGGTCAGCTACCTATGTCTGCTGCAAGTGCTGAACCTGCTGCCAGTGCTGCACCTGTCAGAGTGTCTTGTGATTCTCAGATGGGGGTGGAGATGATAAGAAGTGTGACAGCAGGGGACCATAAGTCACACTTGCCATCCCCACACTACTACTATTATTACTACTACTACTAAGACTGTCCAGCAGCTACAGACTCAGTGTTAGGAGTGAGGGAGGTGGTAATGATCATACTACTAATGAGGAGGAAGACTCAAGGACTGAAATTGATGTGGTTGGTGTTAGTAGTAATTGTGATGGTGAAGCAGCTTGTGGGACTAGTAGATCCTCCTACTGATGCTGAGGAGGTAGGGGAAGTAATGCAGATAGGCCAGACTAATGGTCAAGGGAGCCCACAACATTTTCCTGATCCTGAGAGTCATTTTCCACCACAGTATTGACCAGATGGAACATTATCCTGAAGAAGGCAGAATTGTTGCCTAGCAGCAATAATAACACCACCACCATGAGCATAAATCAGCTGCCTGTGCCTGCTGCTAGAGATGCTAGTCTGCCTTCTTCAGGTCAACAAGAGATGGCAAGTGTGACAGTAGAGGACCCTCTGTCACATTTCTCAACACCTCCAACCAGTGAGACATCTGTAATAGAGCAGCAGCAGCAGCAAGGAGGGACTGGTGGCAGTGATGATTATGGTGGAGAAGCTGGGATGGAAGAGACATTAATGATCTTTTTAGCCCAAACTGAGAAGGAATGCGAAACAGGATGAACATCACCACCACCAGCAGTGAGCTTTTGGAATTTGCGGAGTATGCTGCTGCTGTAATTTGTGCTGTTTCTGAATTGCAAGGGCAGCAGGATGCTGAGGAGCATGGTAGTGTGCCACAGACCGCCATGGACATAGTGAACATGGGGTTTAGTGATGCAGAATTAGGACAGGTTCCACTTGCCAGCAGCAGCAATACTCCTGGTCATAGTTGCAGTGCTGATTCTAAAGCAGTAGCAGCAACACCAACAACATTATCCTCATTCCCAGCAAGTGAAGGGGAATATAGAAAGATAAAAGAGGCCCTTCTTCTCCGCTTTTCCCCTCCCTTGAAGTCCTGATTGTGGGATTATTTTTCTCTTGGGGCAGGCACAGTGCAGTTATCAGTGACAGCACTGCATACTATCTGTGATAATTCAGTGAAAAGGGGAAAGGAGGGAAAGATCCCTTGGCATAACCACCCTCATCACAAATAAGAAACACAGACTCCATGTCATTTATTGAAGCATGTTAAAGCCAAAACCCCACCAAAGATATTGGGCACTGCTGTTGCTGTACCCCCTGACTCTCCCCAAAGGCAACAAGAGGCAAGTTGGAAATCAAAGAGTAGGATGAGTAGGAAGAACAGAAAAACCCAGCCAGAACCTCAAAGTTTGATGGTGAGCGAAACACCTCATTCATCTTTACCTACGCCAGTACAACATATTTTTTTCTCAAAAACAAAAACAAAAAAACAGAGGCCTACAAAAAAAATTGGGGTAGGGGCTTGTTTCTAACAAGCCTAAGTCCTACAAATCACTGATTCCTCATAGATTGTGATACTAACAAACCAAACTGATAAATATGATCTCTTATTCCTCAGGGCTTGTGATGATAACAAGCCAAAGTCCTACAAATCAATGTTTCCTCAGTGCTTGGGCCTAACACAAGTCAAAGTCCTACAACAAATCTATGTTTCCTTAGGACATTTGTCAAACAAGGCTAAGTTCTATAAATCAATGTTTCCTCATGGTTTAGGCCTAATACAGGTCTAAGTTCTACAACAAATTAATGTTTCCTCAGGGCTTGTGCCTCTAACAACAAGTCCTACAATTCATCCTCTACAAAATACTCTGTCCAGCCAAGTATCAGTCTGCCCCAGTCACAGCTTACATCAGAGAGTCCCTGTGTCTGTCATGTTACGTACACGTTTGTTATTTTACTTTATTTTTTTTTTTTATTAACTGTTCCCCAATACCAGTCAACAACCCTCTCCTCAAAAAAAATGTCCCTGTTGAACTGATTCTTTCTCCAGACTCCACACACCAACACTGGCACCCTCCTCAGACTCCTTTTATGCCATGTCTTATTTTTTTTTACATTTTATTTATTTATTTTTTTTATTAACTGTTCCCTCAATCCCATATATCAAACCCCACCAAAAAAAATCCTTTTTCAACTGATTGTCACCGTCGTACCCCTTTTATACCATGCTTTTGAGAAATAAAATAACATTTGTTATGTGTGTAAATTCAATGTTCCCATGGATTTCAATGCAATGAGCTAGGCTAAAAAACTGGAAAAATGGCACTTTTGCAGGAAGTTATTTGGCAAGCGGGAAGAGCTGTTATTCACAGATTTTGGTTTGAGGTGAAAATGTTCGCCCATCCATAGTTATATGCATTTAAATATCATGTACTCCATGATAACATCAATCACTATATTTAATTATAGGTTTCAAAATTAAATCGTAAAACTTTTTGTACATGTGTACTAATCAGAAAGTTATAACTGTATTAAGCAGGAAATCAGTGAGACTTTAATTATAAAAAGAAATTGATTAATTCTGGAGCAAATCAGCTGTACCATAGGGGGAAAAAAATCCCCAAATTCTCATTAATGTGAAATAATGTTTAGAAGACCTCTATAGCATTCAAAGAGATAAAATCCCAATTTTAATGAAAGGGGGAAAGGGACATTTTTATTTACACCCTATGGTACATTTGGTTTGCTTGAAATAACTTAATTTTTGCTTTTTTGCACATGACCCTCTAAACTTCTTTGACATGAGCAATGAAAATGCTTTTATAATGAATCATACCACATTTATTGTTTACACTAATGATATGCTGATGTTACATTATATCACAATATAAAAATCAAATCAGGAAACATTTTTCAATAAAAGGCTATTTTCATGGCAGCATCAAAGTTTTACCAAAACATTTACTTTCAAGAATAAATACCAAATTAAATGCTGATCCTTTCTAAGTAATTCACAATTTTTCCTCTCAGCTATGGTTGCCACCTCATGACTTTAAGACTGGCATACATGGAAGCATCTTTAATTCCAGTCCTGGATGGGATGGTAATGTCTATAGATAGACCATCAAACTCAAATACAGTCGAGTGCCGCATTCTCCATGTTTGAATCTAAACGAGGTTGGCTGTAGGAGTCTACCTGCAAGGCTAATAGAAACACACTATCAAATATGCAAACTATGATAAGGGGTGCACTTCCTCCCTCCAGTTCCATCTTGGATCATAAGGGGTCCACTGGTACTTCCAGAATAACATATACAGATTTTACTACCCCTGCTTTCTTGCACTGTTAGTCACAGAACACACATACACTGTCCAGTCTGCCATCTCAGCCTTATTCCAGTGGTAGTCACAGGACCATACATATATCATTTGACACCTCACCCCAGCATTGTTCAACTGTCCACTGGTAGTAACAGAATCACTCATGCACTGCCTGAAACTCCGGCCTTGTTCCACTGTCCACTTGTAGTCACAAAACCACACATACACTGTCTGACATCTAAACCTTATTCCACTAGCAGTTACAGAATCATATGTACACTATAAAGAATCCATTCATTGTTCCACTGTCCTCTAGCAGCATCATAATCATGCATGCACTGTCTTACAACCCCAGCAGGTACATAAACAAAGCATACCTAATTGTACTCTTCATCAAGCAGGATAAAACAGTGTAGCATAAAAATAATTCAAAAATATCCTTTTTTTCATAGACAACACAACACACACAACAAGTCTACGTATAAGTGTTATCCACTCATAGTGAAAGCACTCTAGCGGCAGAAAAAAAGAGCAAAAAACCCCACTAGTTGTACCTTTCGGCCTTTGCCCAATACTAACTGAGGGAAATTTGTCCAGGAACTGCCTTTTATATGGCCAGTCCGTTTTCAAAATTTTCCCACTCTCCCATTGACTGGGTTGTGGGCTTCTAGCTGGAGAGATGATTCAACTCGTTAGACGCTGATTGGCTGAGAGGTGTGGTTACTGCAGGGCATGTACCATTAGAGTGTGGCAAGCATGATGAACAGGCACTGGCCACTTAAAAGACAGTCCCTATTCAAATTTCCCTCAGTGCTGATCGGGTAAAGGCCCAAAAGGTACAAGGAGGTGAACCTTTGCTCTTTTTTTCTGCCACCAGTGGTGGCAGTGTAACTGCTAGATCGAATTTATTAAATATATTTTTTTCTTTACAGGTGAAACACTAAGTTGAAAGAAGAAGACTAAAGAAGAGCACAGATTAAAAAAAGAAGAATAAAGAAGGTAGAAACCTACAGAAGATGAATTCAAGAAGGCCAGGGTGCAGAAAACTCTGCTGGACCTTATGATTATAGGTAAGTGTTCATTTTAATTGTATGATATTAGTTTTGAGGGATTAAACTTTTGAGTGCCCGTGAGGTATGCAATGCATTACATACCACACTGGCACTCAAAGGGTTAATTATTTTTCATTTACACACATTTTTTGGATACTTTGGTTGTATTGATATTGTGTAGGGATTTCTACTTTAGCATTTTTTATTATCTTTTTTGACACTTCACTTACACGTCAGTGGTTAGGCATGCTCATTAGGGGACTCGCCGCCAAATTTTCCAGACGGTAATATTTGCCAATAAAAGTGAGTACCTTAACGTGTGTTACTAGCCACCACATGTAATTGAATAGCAAATTCAACTAATTTGTCATTGCTTCTAATAGGTGCAAATTTAGCACTTATACTACATTTTCTCTGTTCAGTTGTTAACTTATAACCTACAGCTCATCTGGCCCTCTTAGTGATATTACACGGGGACAGTGAAGAAATGCAGTGTCAAATCTGAACTTAAAGGGATAGTAATGTTTCATAATAAAAGCAGCTCTAATTAATCATCATAGTATTTGGACTTTGGAGAGTGTTATTTCAATTCTGTCAGAGTTGCAGTTCAAGAGTAATTTAAAGTAAAGTTATACCCCTCCCACCCCTTTTACTGATGTAACACTGTTCAGCCAGATCAGAAGGGAGGTGCTCAGGTAGACTGCAGAGAGGGACAATCTTCAATTAAGATAAGGGAAAAACCTGAAAAACTTGTCAAGGGGGGTAGGGCTTTCATTGTTCTCATAGGAAGGAGATTGTCCCCTGCTGTTATCTGTCTGGTCTATGGACTGGATTCCACATCTGAGAAGAGATGGCTTACACTAGGTAAAAGGGGCGGGAGGGAAAACTTTGCTTGTAAATATCTCTCAAACCATAAAGGTTTGAGAGATAAGACTTATATCGTTCGTCATGTTTTATTAATGCCTACAAAATAAAATAAAGATAAAACGAAATATTACTATCCATTTAATACTTTGTGTACTAGAAGAGTGTGCAAACTGTTTTGGAGTAAGGCATTTCACACTTCTCTGAAGCTCAAAGATCTAAAATCATCACTATAAAGTTTCTGTAAAATCATAGCATCACAAAATAGAATGTAATAACACATTACACAAGAAAAATAGCACACTAAAATCAGCAGATATCTATTTTTTTAGACATACTTTGCTCAGATTACCTGAGTAGTATATTCACTCCAGCTCTCCATACTAACTGTAACCTCCACTCCATTGCTAACAACTCACAGAGCATACCACAATACAAGAAAGAAGCTGATTGAGCTGCCTTTTCCTTCAGAAGTCCGAAAGTCTGGAATAACCTACCTGAAAAAATCAGATCCTCTCCAATCTAAAATCCTTAAAAATAACAGCTTCTTTTCCTTCTTTATATCTAAAAACAATATGCAACTGTATATAACATTTTTAGTATATATATATATATATATATATATATATATATATATATATATATATATATAATGTCTCTGTATTTGTGCAAATATGCATCTCTTTGCTGTAAACACTCCAGGACATACTTGAAAATGAGAGAAATCTCAATTTATTCTTCTTAAATAAATTATTATTATTTTCTTTGCTTTATAATTATTTTGCTGTTGTTTGATACATAAACCAAAGTCCATAAGCACTCACTGATAACTGAGTTTCTTTCCTTTCTCTTATGCAGATTTATAGATTGCTCTTTGTATTTTCCATTCTCTCTGTTTATTCAAAACACTTTCTTCCTTCTTAAACAATTTATAACTTGTGGGGTTATGCATCACATCTGCCAAGTATAAACGAAGAACAGTTGATTTAGAAACATCGGGGTCTTTGTAGTTCATAAATTATTGAGATGTGTGATGCAGATGCATTTGAAAAAGTGTTATTTTATTGCTGCCACATTTATAAAGAGGATATAGATTCTATATAAATGTAGATTTGTACAGTATGTACAAAGTATTATGTAGAGGTGCAAGATTTGCAAGTTGGCTTTATGAATATTAGAGCAATCTGCTCTTCTCTGCAGAGTGTAAGACTTGAATTCTAAAATCTTTATACATAAGAGGTGCAAAGCTGAAACCAGCCAAACACACCATTTGATTTAAATAGAGCATTCAAGTGGTTAAAAGCCCCATTTAAATCAGGGAAATGTGCAGAATTTTGATTGGTCTCTTTTGGTGCAGTTGGCCTTTACTCAGAATTCTGCCTCTTTTCTGTGGTGCACAAGGTCATCACTGAAGGTGAGCAGGAAAGTGCTTCTGCCACATCACAAATGACTCCCAGCATTTAGTTTGTCACAATTATTATTATTAAAGGCCATAAGGCAGGTCATTTGCATGGGGAGGCTTAGCTTCCCTTGCCTTCATTATCCCCTGTAACAGAAGAACACAGTAGCATAGTTGAAGACAGGCGTCCATCAAGTTCAGCCTTTGCCATAGCACTCCCAAAGGAAGGCAAAAAAATAAAAAAAATTAAAGCTATTCCAATTAAGCCGCAAGTGAGTAAAAAAAAAAAAATCCTTCCTGACTCCAGTTGGCAGTCAAATATTTCCCTGGATCAACATTGTATCTGCTTTGAAGCCAGCTGTCATAATTCTTAATATTGCTCTGTGCTAGATAGGTATCCATTACTTTTTAACAGCAATTACAGTATCTGTAAGTACAGCATCCCAGCTTAAAAAGGTTTCATTTACAACAGCTCACTGCTATATATCAGTTACCCAGTTCTCTATCTATCCACAGCTATCGACTCTAGAGATGGGTGAAAACTTTTGCCTCAAACTAAAATCGGCAAAAAATGGCACTTCCTATTTGGTCAATAATTTCATGCAAAAAGTGAAATTTTTTCGCCTAGCTCATTGCGTCGAAATCAATGGGAAGATTTTTTTTCCCTACCACGTGAAACTTTTCTCTGCTTTTCTTGCAGGCATATAAAACAGAGTCAGGCTCTCACAGCACACAATTCTGTCTTTGTGACAGGAGAAAGCAGCATGTTTTTGAGTTACAGAAGATAGGTAAATAAAGGGGAATTAGCTTAGGGAGTCTTTTAGGTAGGACATTTGTTGTAAGTATTAAGGGAGTCGGGGACACTGAGGAAGAGAAGAAGGGGGAAGGAGGTTTACCCCAAATAACCCAAAATTTGGTGTGACTGACTGGCAAGATACAGGCAGCTGGGGTCCAATTTGCTTGCTGATCTTGCTTTTATTTTCTTTGTGCTGGGGAAGTCTGGGTAAAGAAGTTGTTGATTTTGTTTTTTAGGGTTTTTTTTGGGACTGACTGTGATAAAAAGGGTGGACAACTTAAAAATAAATAAAAAATAAAAATAAAAAAAATACAAAAATAATTAAATAAATAGATTAGGTGGCAGGCAGCTGACTGGGATCCTGATGTGAGCTCTGTGACTGAGGCAGACTTGATATACAGCATTGAACCTTTTGTTGAGGGATAAGGCAAGACATCACAATCCATCAGTTGTGTACTGTAGAGAGTAAAAACACACACAGTAGTTCAGTAATGTCCAGCAAATGCACAAGGGGCAGGGGGACAGGTGGAGCAGTGCACAGAAATGGGAGTAAAGTGGTAGTTCAAAAACTGACTGCAGCAATTGGTTGCTTCTGCATGTGCAATAAATGATGATGATGATCCCTATCGTCCTGGGGTGGATGCAGTTTGTCAAGGTCTCATCAATCACATGCCAGCCCCCCACCACCACTACCATACACATCTGCCACATTGTAGGTTGTACTGCATTTTTTTTATCACTTGACATCATCAAGAATATGTGCTAGTGTCAGTTAAGCAGGAAGTTTTGTATTGTGGGCAAAGGACAAATGCACTCTGCATGCTAACACATTTTTCAAGGTATATGTTGCTGTAGGACTCACAACATTGACTTTCAGATACTTATTTCTCCACTACAGCCCTCAGTATAAGAATATTGTGCTGAGAAATGTTGTACCATAGGAAACATAGGAGAAAAAAGTGTTGAATATGAGAAAAATTTGTTAGAATTGGAGAAAAATGTGTATGACTAGGTGAAACATTTGCTGGAATAGGCGAAAAGGAGGACAATTTTGCATTGGAGAAAAAGAGAAAACTTTCATGAAAAAATAAAAAAATTGTCTGTTTTTTTAGAAAAGTCATGCAAAAAAATTTTCTCACTTTTCACCCACCCCTAATTGCTTCGTCTGCCAAAAATCACAAACTGAAGCCATTTATGCAGTAACCTGTTGTGAGGCACAGTATCAAAGGCTTTTGGAAAATCCAAGTATAGTACATCAAGAGTGATTAACTTGTCCAGATTGCTACTTACCCTTTTGTAAAATGCAAGTAAATTAGTTTGACATGATCTATTATTCATAACAACATGTTGGCTCCTACAAATAATATTGTTGGTCTTCATATAGTTCTGAATACTGCCAGTTAGTAACCCTTCTAATATCTTAACCACCATGGAAGCCAAGCTCACAGGTCTATAACTTCCAGATTTGGATCTTGCCCACTTCTTGAACAATGGTACTATATCAGCTTTCCTCCAATCAACAGGGAATTATGTCCGATGAAAAAGAATAAATAAATATTAAATATAATGGTCTTGCTATCTTCAGTACCCTTGAGTGTATGCCATCAGGTCCAGGTGCTTTATTCACCATAACCTTTTCCAGTCTCTTCTCAGTAAGCCATGTATATGATAGAGAAAATTCTGTGATTTTGGTGTTTTGCCCATAGCCTGCCATTGTTGCTTCTGTTGAATATACATAAAAAAATGTGTTTAAGGTGTCAGCCATAGCCTTATCCTCACTAATCAGTTCAACCATATCAGCCTTAAGAGGACTAATATAAATCTTTTTGTTATTTAAATATGTGTCACATTGTTTAGGCTTTTACTGTGCTCTCTTTTTGCAATACGATTCTCATTTTCAGTTTTAGCTAGCCTAATTGCTTGTTTGTAGATTTTATTACATTCTTTATATTTGTAAATGACGCATCTGACCCTTTTGACTTAAACACTTTAAAAACCTGCTTCTTATTTCTAATTTCCCCACAAACCTCTTTGTTTAAGCCACCTTGGTCTTAATTTGCACATCTTTTACTTTTTCCCCAATGGTATATATTGACACATATTTTTATCTAAGAGCATTTTAAACAAAATCCACATTTCATGTACATTTTTATCAGCTGTGGATGTTCTGGTGTCTGATTCGCCTCCATATCCTTAACATTACCAGGCCTTTGTAGATGTTTTTATTATGGTCAAGACTGAAGCCTTACCTTCCCATCGCTCATATGATTGTCCCTTAGAACTGCTACTAGGTACTACGCCAGCTCTAGGTACAGTCTACCCTTTATCCATTCCAGAAACCAAGGCCCTTGAAGAATACATTCAGGACAATCTTGCCATGGTATGAATATGTCCATCCACTTCTCCCTCTGTTGCTGGAATATTCTTTGTCAAGAAGAAGAATGGGGACCTTTATCCCCATGGGGACTATAGGGGTTTGAATATAATCACATGGAGAAATTACGGTCCATTGCCTCTTATTCTGAATTGTTGGGCAGATTCAGAGAAGCTCTATTCTTCATCAAACTTGACCTAAGAGGTGCCTATAACCTGTTCAGGATCAGGGAAGGAGAAGAGTGGAAGACAGCTTTTAATTCCAAGTTTGGGCATTACAAATACCTGGTCATGCCCTTTGGCCTTTGTAATGCCCCCACAATCTTCCAATGTCTAGTCAACAATGCATTCAGGGATCTCCTGTTGTCCTTCATAATTGTATACCTGGATGGCATTTTGGTATTCTACTCTGTCTTTATAAAAGGCTTCTCTACTATCATCTCTCCTATCACTGCCATGACACGTAAAGGGGCTGATCCACATCATGGAGTCATGAAGCCTTACAAGCTTTTCCTCTGCTCCTATACTTAAGTATCCAGATCCTCATGCTCCGTTTGTTGTACAAGTGAATGCATCTGTGTTACGGTTTTCTGACACTCAGACCAGGGTATGAAGTAAAAACACAGTTTGATTGAATCAGGATAATAGAACAGTGCCCCTAGGGGCCAGCACAGGTATAAACAGTATTGGCAAATACAGACAAAGTAAGTGCAATACATGCTAGGAATATATATACAAATATAGACTGGGAATAACCCCACAGGGTTAACAGGAGCAACTGGAGAACTCAGTCTTAGATTGGCCAACGCCCAGGATATGATAACAGTCTCTGGATAACAGTCTCTGAATGTAGAGAAAGGAGTAAAGTGTCTACACTGAATCACTCTCAAGGTAGAAAAAGGGAGCACCCCTATTGCACTGAGCTGAGCCAATACCACCACCGTGGGCTAAGAAGAATGCTACTGCGAGAGCTGAAGTAACCAGAATAGGATTCGCCCTTAACAAGAATTGGTAGTAACCCTGCGTGTGCCAACTGGATTGTGCCAAGACACCCTTAGGATGCCAAGATAGACGGTTGCTGCACACACTACTATGAGCCGAAGCACTGGGAAGTGCAGGAGAAAACGTACACCCTGAGCGTATGTGAACCAGAGCCAGGACACGCTTCCGGTGTCGCACAGAATCCTTACTGCAAGAGCGGACAGACTACCGGCGCCAGCCGGCGTGGTCACGGTGCACCCCGAACACCGGACAGACAGAGCTCTGCAAGTAATAGTATGGCGTGGATTGAAGGCTCAGAGAGTAGCGGCTCAAAGGGTAAACAGAGGCTTGGCAAGCAATATAAGAGGCACGTAACAGGAAACTACAGGCACTGCACGGGTTAATCTGGTACATACAGGAGAGCACAGCTCAGCAGATAGCGGATGGCAAAGCAACCTCAGGCTACAGCTAGAAGAGCAAGAGAGGATCAGCGAGATACTAAACAGTTTAGAATGTTGCCGGAGTGACCGGAGTAACACTGGGACACCGGAACAGCACACCGGACAGGAGCGACAACCGGAACCGGATTGATACAGCAGCAGGAACATCAGCCGGAGAACGGAGCAATCACAGAGCAGGATCGTCAGCCAGAACCGGGTCAATCACGGAGCAGGGTCGTCAGCCAGAACCGGGTCAATCACGGAGCAGGGTCGTCAGCCAGAACCGGGTCAATCACGGAGCAGGGTCGTCAGCCAGAGCCGGGTCAATCACGGAGCAGGGTCGTCAGCCAGAACCGGGTCAATCACGGAGCAGGATCAGAAGAGGAGTCAGACAAGCCGGGTCGGTACACAGGAGACACTGGAACTCAGCAACGAGACGCAGGATCAGGAACACCACGAAAGGGCAACTGACAAGTGCCCAAGAGCCAGTATAAAAAGGAACATCCTGGGCGGGCCAATCAGCCTCCTCCAATGCAAAGGTAACACAGTCACAGATTGACAGGGGATCACGGGGACCCTGATAATCTGAGACTGCAGCCAAAGCCATTCTGTCTCAAAGATCTATTGGTTCCAGAGTGTTCCATCCCTGCTCCTTTTTCTCCTGGCATTCTCAGTAAAGTTAGACAAGCTCTTTTCCCAGTTTAATTTTGTTCTTTCTTATATTCCTGGGGGCAGGGAACGTTAAGGCCGACGACTTATGTAGCCAACATGAATCCTCTGGTCCTTCTCAGAGCCTATAGTTCCTCCTGCCCAGATTATTTCCTCCACTGTCCATGAACCTTCTTATCTGCCTCAAGAGAGCCCGATCTGTGTGCCCATTGGAAGTCTCTTTAACCCCCCCCCATTGTGTATTTTGCTCCTGACCAATATCTCTAGGTACGTTTGGTGGCCAGAGCTAAAGTCTGACGTATACATTTTTGTGTCTTCTTGTCCAGTCTGTGCCTGCATGAATAGACCTAGATCTCCACCTGTGGGCCAATTACAGCTCTTACTTGTGCCAGCTCTTCTGTGCACTCAGATCTCCATGGATTTTGTGGTAGACCTGCCTCCCTCCTATGGAAACATGGTTATTTGGGTTATTGTGGACAGGTTTTCTAAGCAGGGATACTTTATTCCACTGCACAAACTCCCTACTTCTGTCAAGTTGGCTGACCTCATTGTCTGTGAAATCTTCTGTCTTCATGGGATACCACCACACCTTACCTCAGAACTGGCTTGTCTAACTTCCCATCTGTCTTGACCCTGGTGGGCTTCTATCTCCTTGACTTCCAGATGGACTTTGACTATACTGTTTTCTGTTTTTTCAGTCAAGCTCCTGGCCTCAGTTTTCCCATACAACAACTACAACTATATTGCAGGTGAATTGTTCGTATTCTCTTCAACCTCAGTGGGTAGCTGCTGTTCTCTGGGTTGTCATCCGGCCAGCTCCTCTGGGCAGCATTAATCTGGCCATGCAGTCAGCATATCTAACTTGAACTAGGCCGCAGCAAGGCAACTCTGAGGGCAGCCACTGCCGGCTAGCTACATACTCTAGTTTCCATTAATTTTCCCACTACTGACGTAAGACTTACTGGTCTATAGTTAGCAGACTCTTTCCTGCTATCTTTTTTGTGAAATAGTACTACATGTGCTAAATTCCAATCTTCTAGAACTACTCCTGTCGATAGTGACTGATTGAATAATTCTGTTAAAGGTTTTGCCAGAACACTTAATTTCTTTTAATAACTTTGGGTTTATTAAAAGAATTAAAGAGTGTAAGGGCTTGTCTTGTTTAGGTTTTGATTTTTCCCACTTTTTCTTCCTCCTGGCACCCTTGCAATTTGTACCCCTCCCTCTCCCCTTGTGATGCTTATTTGTGCTGCTGGTGTTTTGGTTTTGCTCTTCAACTAAAAAAAAAAAAAAAAAGACACAAAACAAAAGAAATTTAAAGTGGAACTACCACCTCCACTAAAGTTGCCCTGCAATACTTATGCAGGTGGCAACTAGCTTACTAATCATTATTTTACCTTTAAAAAGAGCCCGCAAATAAAGTTATGATTAAGTTTACGAGACCAGGTTACTGCAGCCTGTGCGTCTGTGCTGTCAGTCTCTTCAGGAGCCATCTGGGCCAGTGCTATGCCTGTGAAGAGTGAAGAGGACAGACTGCGCAGGCACGCATTCAAGATATCTGCGGTGATGCATGGCTTCCAGTCTCGGAAGCTTAAGCATAACTTTATTTGTGGGCACTTTTTAAAGGTAAAATAATGATTAGTAAGCTAGTCGCCACCTGCATAAGTATTGCAGGGTGACTTTAGTGGAGGTGGTAGTTCCGCTTTAAAGAATGATGAAAAGAAAATATATATTTTCAAAAAACAAAAACAAAAAAACAAACTAGTGATTAAACACATCAGTGGAAGTTTAATTGGGATTTTGTTTCTATCCATGAATGTGATTGTCACAGTGCTGCTTTAGCCAGGTGACAAGTTGGTTTGCAAGGGCCTACTGGGGACAGTTTCACGGATAATATGATCTCTGGAAATGTTTACATTTGGAACATCTTCAGGTCTAGCTCAGCCCAGCAGGCCTGAAGAGATTTCACCTGGTAATCCTTGGACCCTGGGGGTTAGTCATCTGTCTTGGTATCAGATGTTTATGTTGCTTGGAAACTGTTCAATACTCTGCTACTTCATGCTTATGACCTTATCCACTTTCTATTCTGAAATAATGTTTGCCCCATATGTGGCCATAATTCATCAATCTCAGTTGTTTGTGGGATTTTTTGAGGTTAGTGGTGTGGGGTTTTCCAGAGTCTGGTCATGGTATGTTGTTCTACTGTTGTCTTCTAATAATATTTTGACCTAATTTTATCTTGTAATTGGATATTACCTCCATAGTCTCATACAATAGTGCATTAAATTGCTGGTCTCTTGTAATGCTAGTATTGCCCTGCTGGGATCCTCATCATACAATACATTGATAGTCTCATTCAATGGAGCATTATCCTGCAGGTCTCATAAAATGGCAAATTGCTTTTCTGGTCTCATTTAGCTTGCATATTGCTGTATAATAGGGGTATAATCACAATGGAATATTCTCATTATATATATTGTTTGACCAGTTTGCCATACTGCTCTTCAGACACACACACACACACACACACACACATCAACACATAATGTACATGCAATCACATACATGCACACACATACATGCACATATACTCAGAGTAATAAACTTAGACAGCAAGAATAAAGTGAGCTGATACATTGGTTTGTTTTATGTGTCAAAAATTAATTCAAATATACAGTATTTGTCAAGTAGACACAGCTGCTTTGAGAAAAATATTCCTGAAGGCAAAACATTATGTGCCTTCAAAACAACATTTATTTTGATATGTGCCCAGATGATTCTTGCAGCAGGCTCACCTATTTATTAAGCACAGTGAAAGAAATGTATAGTCAGGCTGAAGCCAAAAGATTTTTCTGAATGCTTAGCATTCATTTGAAATATGTATTTTCTACCTCTGGTGCAGCTGGTTTGCCCCTGAACTGATTTGGTTCATATTATTACATCAGCCTCATAATCTGGTCCTGTTGCATGTTTAAATGATTTTTGGCTGTGTTAATTAGGAGATACATAATCAATTACTTCTCCTACATCTTTAACTAATTTGGTTACTGAGGTTAGTATGAGAAGTACCACAGACTTAACCTGTTTAGGTGTCTTCATGTGACAGGTAAGCTTATGATGCTTTATAAATAAAACTATGTAAGTCACACCAAGCAAAATGATATCTAAGTTATTTAAATGATTTCAGATCAATGTAGACCATGCTGTAAGCTCTGGGAAATGGAATTCATTGTACAACCCTGTCATGATTCTCTGGGGTTTCCTGTCTTATTCTGGTTCTCGTACCTGTTTCTTGTTTTCCCAGCCTTGCTCTAGCAATGCCCTTGTTTGGTCATATATGAAGCACTGACACTCTTCTGTCAGAGTGCGATCAAAGCATTCTGAGTATCTAGCCTTTTAAGTTTGTTCCTAGTATTTCCAGTGTTTGACCCTGCTTTCCCTCTACTACGTCTCTTGTTTTCTGATTCTGCTTCGACTCCTGTGTTGGTTTTGATCTAGGCCTGTTAATCGACTATTCTTCTGCCTACTGATTTTGTACTGTGCTGCAGATCCAGTGTTTGACAGAGGCAGCTATACTTCTGGTAGGTTTAATACTTTGATTCCAGACCTGAAGAGTAGCTGTCTGTGTCCTGGGTGGTTATCCTGTTATCAGGCTTTGCAGCCTGCACGTCTACCCGGATTTGGCCACTTCTTGTGGGGATTCCTTCTGCAAGGTGTTCTCAGGCAGCTTACATTGAGCACTCCGGTCAAGAAGCTTACAAACCCTATTCTTCATCAAGAAATTCCAAGGTGCCCTCTAGAGAGCCACTGGTACAGTTATGTTGACCTAAATCACTCAATGTTACTTGAATGACAATCTCCAGGAAAGGCCTACCATTACTGTCCTCATACAGGAGTTTTCTACTAGAATGCAGCCAATTCAGAAGCCTTTGGAAACAGGAATGGAGATCCATACACTTCATTGATCCAGTTCTATCTAGAAGGGAAGTGGTCGGGAAGAGTGGAATTAGTATGGAAGCGTGTACCACCCAGTGCCACAGCTGGTGAGCTCCTGCTTTAATGGTAGGGGCCAGCATCATGCATGGAAGGGGCAAAATCCTAGTACACTCTCATAACCAACTGGTACATAAACATGTTTGTACAACCCATCATCTGACCTTTCTCCATAAGGTTCCTGGCACTCAACTGCAGCAGGGCAAAGTCTGATCACACATTGCATGTTTTACTATGAACAGCCTCAATGGTCTTCTGGCCTGATCCTTTACTTTCCCTGGACCTGTCCCTCACCAAGTCTTTGTGGGCCCTTATGGGTCACCACCTACCTTGGAACCCTTCAGAGTCCACCCTACAGGAGCTGATTTCCCAAATCGTTGTTGTATGGGCTAACATTGTCCAAGAAAATGCTCACCAAGTTATTGATGGTATGCCTCATCCTCTAGCCACCTGTATCACTTGCCAAAGTGTACTACTGAATATAACGTGTTGTTTTGTAAATGTTTTGTCTCAAAGATATAATTTGTGTTTCTCTATATTTTATTTTTGTAAATGCTGAAATCTGGTGATGTGCTTGTCTATTTCTGCCTTCCATAATCAGACATATATAGGTATATTAGATAAGGAATGGTCAGTGAAGTGAAATTATTTTATTAACCACTTGGTTGTTAGAGAGTTCACCAATGTATTACAGATCCATGCAATAGAGACCTCTCTAGCACCTAAGGGGTTAAATAGAGGGCTGTATCAAACAGCCTACAAACACAGCAGAGGCTCGGCAATCCATCTCTATTTATAGCTGTGTTTATTGCAAGGAGCTGAAATTGCCTACTTAGCTGCAGGTGCTTTCACAGGCTGCAGAACTCTCAGGGAATCCAACAGTGCCAATACAGGTGGGTGTGTCATTACATTGTAAATTGTTCCAAATGAATGGGAAATTGCAATACCCATTTAAGCAGTATTTACAGCTAATTATGCAAAAGGGGCTCCTAAATAATCATAGATATTTTCGCAGAATTACAAAATCTTTGAATGTAGTTAAATAGAAATGCGAACATTAAATAGCTTATCACTATGAGGGAGACTGACTATAGGGTGAATTAGTATATTTCATGAAATTTAAAGGGACAGTCAACAAACTTTTTGACTTTATATATTCTGCAAAAAAACTGCTTATGCTTTGTATGTATGTATTTATTTATTGATTTTTCATCTTCAGTTTTTTTTTTACACTTCCAAATCCATAACAGTGAGCTCCTGGAATTTCAGATTGTTTTCTAACAGTCTGTAAAAAGAAGGACTATTTATTCAATGTAACATTGCTTCTGCAACAGTCAGTACTGTGTAGATTAGAGGCAGTCTTGTCTGCTTCAGGGATAGTGCAACATTGGATCACTATCTTAACTGGGAACCTTGATGTCCACATCCCACAGAAGAAAAAGTGGAGTTGCGAGTAGGAGTGTCCAAATGATGTGATTTGCATCTTAAAATGAGGGGTTTAATATAATTATGCAGGATTTGTTTGGGTAGGGGCGGGGATTGCCCTGAAAATGGACAGAATGGGGCAAGGAGTGGACAAAATGGGTGGGGAGAATGCAAAGGGTTACTAGGGAAATAAGTAAATGGGAGGGTCATCCCATGTCCCTGGAGACCCAGTAATTAACTCAGAAAACATGAGTTTCTGGGAAAGATCTTGGTCTTCAGGGACAAGGGTTGATTCTCTGGGTTACTTTGTCTCTGGTAATCTTGGCACCCCCCCACCCATTCTGTACACTCTCCGCCACATTCCGACTGGCATTTAAAGGGGTTTAAAGGGATAGTAATACTTCATTTTAACTTTATTTTATTTTGTAGGCATTAAAAAAACATGAAGAATGATATACGTCTTATCTCTGAAACTTTTATGGTTTAAGAGATATTCACAAACAAAGTATCCCCCCCCTGTTCAACCAGGTCAGAAGGGAGATGCCCAGGTAGACTGCAGAGAGGGACAATCTTCAATTAAGATAATGGAAAAAGCTGAAAAACTTGTCAAGGGGGGAAGGGCTTTCATTGTTTTCATACAAAGAAAATTGTCCCCTTCTGTTATCTGTACTGTCATACAACCTGATCCACATCTGAGAAGAGATGGCTTACACTAGGTAAAAGGGGCGGGGAGGGGAACTTTGCTTGTGAATATCTCATAAACCATAAAGGTTTGAGAGATAAGACTTATATCATTCTTCATGTTTTTTTAATGCCTACAAAATAAAATAAAGTTAAAACGAAGTGTTACTATCCCTTTAAGGTACAATGGAGGAGATTTATAAAAAGCCTTCCTTTCGCTAAAGTTCAAAGGTCATATTCATCAAGAAGTAAAGTCAAGTTTAGAAATATGTCTGTCTGAGAATATTCTGAGAAAATCTGCAGAAAATTCTCAAATGAGATTTATTTTTTCACATACATAACCATCACCATATATATATTTCTATTAAGAACAGATTATTCCTGGAGTTAAGATTTAACAATAAAACTGCTTTATTTTTGGGGCAATTAGATTATTTATTTATATATACATTGCAACACAAGTCTTATTTGGACAAGAACATTTCTACTCCAATTTTCAAAAAAGTTGACTGACTGGAGTTAGTACTTAGTGAAAATATTGCAAAATATTTGTACATACCCTTGTCTCTGAGACAACTTTACAGACCCGTTATTATTCCAATTTTATACATCCCCATTGAGTTTATTAATAGTTGCTAACATTCCTTTAAGCTGAACTAAAAACTGATCATTTCCCTTTAAGTCATATCCCAGACTTTGTATCATATGATTTTGATTCCTATGTGGCATCTAATACACTTCATAGATCTGAGATGGGCAAGCTGAGGCCCTCCAGCTGTTGAGGACTATAATCCCCATCCTCCCCAGCCAGCAGCCTCAAAAATTGAAGGGCCTTATGTTGAACACCCATGTTATTGATCATTTCCATTGTGTTTGCTGAGCTCTCGAGAACTTTGATATTGTGTAGACAGCTATTGACTTAGAAGAAATTGTAAATCGAAAAATGCATTATAATATGGAATACATCATTAAGGGGAATGTACAAATTTTCCAGCGTAGCACATTTTCTGTGATTGGATATTGGAATACAACTCACACGACTGGACTTTGGGATATGCAGTAGAGTGGATGACCACTTTAGAGCATACTGATACAGACACTCTGTTATTGTTAAAGGGATAATAGTGTTTCAAAATAATGTCACGGTGTCCAAAACAACACAGTAGTCAGACAGTAAATTGATAACCTTTATTAGGAGATATTATAACATCAAAATATCACAGTAAGAAGGAGGAAGGAGCAGAGGGAAATCAGAGAAGCCAAGCCTCTATCAGAAATAGGAGGCCGCCCCTAGGTTCCCAAACTGCAGAGACTAGGCCGAAGCCACTGGTAGTCTCATAAGCCAGATAGGCCCCAAGTAGAATCAAATGGTCTAAACCAAGAAGATGCGGAAGGAGACTGAGTCACACCTACAGTCAGTACTAGAAAGGCCATCACTCCCAAAGGATGGCAACGAGGGAAACTACTGACGCACGCCTGCCGTCACTCCCAGTGGATGGCCATGAGGGAGACTACTGATGCACGCCTGCCATCAATATACTAGAGTCTACCAGAGCCACAGGTCCGTGCCAGATTCATTATCTGACTCTAAAGGAGGATCAAACGGAGGAATAGTCAGACAGAGCCACAGGTCAGCACCAGAATGGATGATGAGACGAGCCAAAGGACACAACTCAACGGGTAGTCAGCCAGAGCCGCAGATCTGCACCAGATTGGTTGTCAGACTAAACCAAGGTCATACATGGGGCGGGTAGTCAGACAGAGCCACAAGTCAGCGCCAGAACGGATAGTCAGACAAGCCAGGAATCATACATGGAATGGGTAGTCACTCAGAGCCGCAGGTGTGCACCAGATTGGTTATCAGACTAAGCCAGGGTCATACACAGAACTAGTAGTTAGACAGAGCCACAGGTCAGCACCAGAACAGGTACTTAGACAAAACCAGGTAATACACAGAGCTACAATAGAATGAACTGCACTGGACATCAATGAAAGGGTGAATGAGCCCTGTGTCCAGGCAGTTTAACCCTTTGAGTGCCAGAGTGGTACGGAATGCATTGCTTTGCAATGCATTCCGTACCACTCTGGCACTCAAAGGGTTAAGAAGGCCTGCCTCAAGAGGAAGGAGGAGCACTAAATTGACAGGTCTCTTTAAATGGTGCACACGTCCATGCTTTTGGATGTGCACCCAAACGTGACGTCACTCGGTGTGGCTGGACCGCCTGAGCACACAGAGACAGCAGGGACAGCGAGGAGATGGAACGCAGCTGAGCTGCGAGGGGGAAAGGCTGCAGCGGTATTATCATTTTCTAGAATGATTGAATTATAAAGTGTCCCCCTCCTGCCCCTTTTACCTCTTGTAAGCTGCCTCCCCTCAGATGTTGCATCTAGTCGCTTGACCGGACAGCTTGCAACAAAGTACAATCTACTGGCTGTGAGCATAAGGGAAACCCTGCACCCCTTGAAGGAGGAGGGCAGGTTTTTCCTTATGTAAATAGAAGATTGTCCATTGCTGCGATCCATCCAGACGGTCTAGCTGTGCAGCTTTACATAGGTAAAAGGGGCGGGAGGGGAACACTTTATGATTCAATTAATCTGGAACTACACATTGTAGAGAATGATAATAATGCATGGCCCTAAAACTATAAAGAATAATCGGAGCTGCATTTATTTAGAAACACTATTATCACTTTAACAAGCCCAACGGCATCCTGTATAGCAGGAATGGGGAGAAATTTTTCATTGATTTCCTCAGCTCTGTGTTAGTGTATGATATTAAGCAAGGTGCAGAGAAGTGGAATAACCTGAATTGACACACACATTCACATTTTGCCCACACGTTGATGCAAGCTGCACTTATAGGAGATTTTACTGCTTAGTGCATAAATGATAGGCACAGCACACATTTCAGCACCTGTTTTAGTATGGAATTATGTTAGTACATTCCATTCATTGATTAGCCCAGAGAAGGTCAACCCATGGCTCTCCAGCCATTGTTGGACTGCAGCTTCCACCAGTTGGCTAATGATCATGGGATTTACAGTCCAGCAGTAGCTGAAGACCCACAGGTTACCCACTTTTTGGAAACAACAAATCTATATTATAGAGTGGCATTGTCTATTAAATCTTTGCATTGCAATAGCAGCCATTAGTCTTTAAAGTCTTTTCAGATCCCTCTAGCCATAAGCAGGTAAATCATCAATTGCAGAAGCCATTAAATGATGAGCACTTTGTTGTCTATCAATGTAAGAAGGTGATGGCTCATAGTAATAACTGAGCTACCAGGAAATTAGCTTTACAAGATAATTTACACCCCTACTGAGTGCCAAAGAAGCTCATAAAGCATTAAACTCATTGTTATTGATATTATACCAAAATGAGGCTAATTATCAAAATAGAGTTCTTAAATAATTTTGCAGCATATGCATCTAGGCAAAACTGTACCAAATATGAGGCAAGAGAACCACAAAAATGAATATATACCTTTGCTTCATGTGAATTGTAACCCTTTGTGTGCTAGAGATGTTTCCACTCTCCAGACAATTACCAAGTATTACACAGGAGACCTCTCGAAGCATCCAGTTTGGGTGCAGATGCTTTTGCTCCCAAATTGCTACACTATTGCTTTTATAAATATGTCCCTTTGTATTCTGTGCCACTGATTTCCAAATTGTGTCAATGCAATAGTGGTTAAAGGTTAATTATTACATTATCCTAAGCCTGCTGCTATGGGAGAAGTCAGTAAAAAACACAGGACTGCACTTGGAATTTGGACTTAATAGGATTATTTATCATTTTATAGGTTATACTGTGACAAAGGTTGAATTTGGTGGACTTGAATGTTTTTTTCAAGTTTATTTACTATGTAACTGTATATCACAATGTACTGAAAAACCTCTCTGACTGCATGCTTTTGCTGGTGGGCAACCAAATGTTTCCACAGCAGTTGGTGTCAGTCTGGGCCACACGTACTGTTTTGTATTTTATTATTCAAATGAGTATATGTTTTGGTCTACAACATAAATATCCTATAAGTACACTGTAACTAGAGGTGGGACCACCACTTGGAGATAAGAGACTAGTAAAAATGATACATTTACTGGCTAACTGACTGGCTCTAAGATGTAAGCTGAGACCTAGTTGTCTTGAAACCTTGCTTCCTAGAGTCACTGAATTAGCCAATAAAAGTATAACTTTTACTCTAGAAGACTCCTGCCTTTCAATGGCTAACATGGTAAAACACTCCATACTTGGAGACAGACAGTGTTCATTTGCATCAGTTACTAATCTATTGTCTGGGAGATGTGACGGTGCCACCACCACCACTACTAATGTTAGACTTTTGCCCCTGATTGCTTTCTGTGATTATGACATGTGCTTTGTAAATTGTTTTGATATTGTTGTTGCTGATGCTGGTAAATAATCCTTTTGCTTACTTCCTTTTCATTGTACTTTTTAGTAGTTTTCCCCCTACATTTTTTTCTTAGCCTCCATAATGCAATCACCTAGTACAATCTTCCAGTCAATCTATGACAATTTCTATATCTGCTTTCACAGAACCTGATTTCTCAGAGTGCTGCTTCTCTCAAAGTGGAATAAATTCAGAAATGTTGTGCTTAAAGTAGGGGTTCAGCAATGTAGCAAGAATGTATTACTCATTGCTTTTAATGGAGACTATAATCAGATCCTACTCAATGTAAGCTAATGTAATTTACCAGCTGGATCATGTGTATGCTGTAATTATTATAAGAATCATCAGTTATACTCTTCAGTTTTTCTTATAGTAAATATATTTGTGGAAATAAATCATCAATTACTGCACTGCCACTACTTACCAGCAAGTGGCCTCCCTGAAAGACTTCAGGATAGCAGCACATATAAGCCACATAATAGTGGTTATTGACCAGGGCTACAAAGAAGCCTCCTCCAAAGCTTCCGGTTAATCATTGTAAATTAATTAATTAATTTGCAAGCATGAAGTGGCATTCCTATGGCATAGGCTCACATATTTTTAACAGAAACTACGACAGCAACATGCTTAGCATTTGGGCCACGAGTGAAGTATCTCCATATTGTAGATTTCTTAGACCAAGGGGTTTCTGAGGGACTGCTACTACTGCAGGGACTAGACTTTGCTATAGTACTAGAAGTCTGCAGTGGCGGTGCACCTCAAACAGCAGCAAAAACACTCATAACTAAGGTTGATGATGTAGACCTGCATTGCTTCTTAGTCAATAAAATTGCATTTGACTTGATAGGGTTTGACTTGGAAGCTGTGATGCTGCTGATGTAGAACAAATATATGATGATTGTGTATTTTGGTGAAGGTTTATGTATCCACACTTTGCAGTTGATCTAGGAAAGAGTTTATAAAGAGGCATATTGCTCTTTTAAGTAGAGGTGATATTTTTCCATTCAGATGCAGTTAATGTTTTGTCCATTTCATCATTGCTCTCAGTCTCTACTTCATCTGTATTTGAAGAAGAAGGGGAGGAGGATGGAGGCACATGGTCTAAATCAACATCATCATTAATATTTAGGTCAGAAGCAGCAATATAAGAGTCATCGTCAATGCTTCTATATTCTGAAAATATTTTTGTACTTTTTTACCTTAGAAGGACTTATACAACACTGACCACTAGTTTAAGGAGGTTGTAATAAGTGTCACTCTCTGATGCAGCATTTGGCCTCACTGCTAAACACTATGACTGTAACACTAGAATGTGACCTGTCACGTTTATTGTTAAAAGGGTCGGCACTACTATTACAGGAAATTTTCATGTCACATTTACAAACAGCATCCTCAGGAAGAGGATCATCATCATTTACTACTCAAGTTGCAGCAATCATGGTCAGTCATTTGTTTAGCATATTTTTACTAATACTACAAAAACATCTATGCACTCTTTCTAGTCCTACTCTTTTACATTTACGCCTGACCCTACCACATTTGGTGGAAATATAGCTGTTATATATATAGCTGCATTGCTGTGCATGCAGTGATGTTATGTCTATTTTATGTCTGAAAATAATGTATGATATAGGACACCCACCCATGCCTTGTAACAGTCCAGAAAACTGGCTAACAGCAATGCTCTATAAATCAAGCAGTCCAACTGTCCCTCTTTTCCTGTCTGCCTCTACATATGTAGCTAGTGTAAAAATGACAGTTAAGGATAAAGCACAGTACAGCATCAGGTACAGAACCGGAGTCCTCCCCATCACAGTATATGACTGTCCTATTTGTTCTTCTCTGAGCGGATATAAGTAGTTGGAATGGATGTCTGTAACAAAGAATATCAAGTTGTATCTGTTGTCTTGAATGTATGATGTATTATGTCTATCTGTGTAGTATATGACTGTCATTTTTTCTCAGACACAACCAGCTCAGACAAGAAGAAAGTATCACTTGCTTGTTTACTCTGAATGTCATTGTTACCTGTCAAAAAGGTTTGCTTTTTTTTTTTTATATTTTTAACTTTTTTTCTTTAAAAAGTACATTACAATACTTTACACAATTACTCAATGAGGATGACGATTTCAAAAAAAGCAGAGCAATAAAGGAGCACAATAAATGCATCTTAGGGGACAAATGCAAAGTCCGATTGACTTAAATAAGGCTTTTAACCCATTGAATGCTAAAGAGGTCTTCAACTCCTTGGTTCACAATGCATCAGAAACCTCTGTGGCACTCAAGGGGTTAAAACCCCATTTAATTCAATAGGATTTGGAGTATTTATATTCCTTTTCTATATTTTGCCTGAGAATTGTTCAGTTTTCTTAGTATATCAAGATATGCAGGCCAAAATCAAAGGTTTTTTTTTTTTTGCATTTTAGCCCCTTTAAGTGTTTGTTATGGAAAATGTTTCCCTATTCAAATACACTAGCACCTACTAAGATTGCTGTGGCTGTGACTGAGCATATGTTACAAGCCTTTGGCAATAACAGCACAGCTGCAGCTGACAGCTAGAATCTTGCAGAAGCTGTTGACTTCAGGTACATTTAAGGAGAAGCTCTCAGGAAAATCTCAAACAGAGGATGCAAATATGCAAATATCTCTGGCCCACAGCCAGTAATATCACCTATACATAAAGGTTAAGCCAGTGGTCTTGTTGGCTAAATCTCATCACCCTACTTCTCATAAAAAGGTGCTCATCTGCCTTCTGTCACTTCTTGAAGGTATGTTTTGGTAACTTGGCCCACTGTATATTATAATCGGTCATACTGAGTGATTTTTGCTTGTATGAAAAATTGTATATTGAAGACAAGGTTTCTTTTTATAATGCTTTAATACAGAACTACAGGTGATCCCCCCTTCAGGACACTGGTTAGCTGGTAGGTAAGAGAGGAGATCAGCATTGTGGTATGTAGTCTGCATATATCTGGGACAAGCCATTACATAGTAACATAGTAATTTAGGTTGAAAAAAGACTTGCGTCCATCTAGTTCAACCCTTTTCCTATTCCAGTTTACCATCGTTGATCCAAAAGAAGGCACAAAAACCCTCAATACAGCAATTTCCAATTCTGCCTTGAATGGGGGGAAAAATTCCTTCTTGATTCCAAATGGCAATCAGATTTCTCCTTGGATCAACAAGCACTAACTAAATATCAATCCCAATACTAACATACATAGCACTCTATGTTCTCTTTTAAAAAAGTATCCAGGCCTTTTTTAGAGACAACTACTGCATTCAATATAATCAAAAACAAAAAAATAAATATCTCTAAGGCACTCACTCTGTCCCTATAACTCTAATTGCCTAACATAGCACAGCCCGACCAATCCTTCAACTGTACCTAGGATACAAAGTCTATCCCACAAATATCTCCAAAAGGGTGAATAGAAAAGAATCTTATAAGAAGAAAAAAACCTTTATTATACAAACATAAAAACATACCTATCTAGGTGGCATGTGTGGATACACTGTGTGCAACTAGTACCAATGCTGCATCGAATCCGTCTCCCATACGTCTATTGATACTATACTCCTCCGGACAGTGATCTACAAACACCCATGAGAGACCAAATTATATTCACATACGGAGATAAGAACGTGATATCGGTAACGTCTATCAAACACGATCATACATATAAGTAAACCGTAACCGAAAACCACTCGTTCAGTAAAGGTACATTTAATCACCATATACTTCTCCACTGATACGGTCTCTCATAAAATCACATGGTCAAATGGGCCACAGGAGCGCAAAGGAATCAAAACGACATCTCTGTGTCTGACCCTAATAGCGACCCCTGTACCTCGATACGTATTGACCATGTGTTGTCCGGAGAGAGACAGTCAAAGCGCACTAGAGAGATCTCATCGATCATAAATCACCAGTGCAAACAGTGAATACTCCTCCACAAATACCACACTAGGAAAAAAAGTCAGTATAAAAAATCTGTATATGTACGCAAAGCTACCAAGCTAAACACATGACCACTCAACCCCCAAAGGTAATAAACTACCCCCACATAAAAAAGAGATAGTCAATCAGGGGAATAGAAAACCCTATCGCTGTCTGGGTCATCCGTCAAACTCCCGGAGCAACTCATATATTGAACCTAGGTTCCTATCAAACCAGAGTTCCCGAGCAGTTTGACAGATTGAGCTTTGTCAGCTGAAGGCAGTCTTACGACCAAAGCAAACTGACTATTGCTAAAGAAAAAAACTGTTTAAAAGCAAAAGCATATGCGCCTAACGCGTTTCTCCCAGCTAGTGGGCTCCATCAGAGGCAAACATCGGCGGTTGCTATCCCGCCGCTATAAGAAGGTTACTCCAATCCTCCTCCTAATTCAAATTGACCATTCACCTCCACAGGACACTCTATCCTAGGAAAATACGTCATTTGATTGACATCTGTCAATCATCCTAGTGAAGAGCCCAGAAAGTCATTGTATGTCTCAAGATGTTAATCATGAGGAAAATCCTCCAATATATCGTTAAACAAATATCAAGACAGAATCAAACCATAATAAGAGATGTTGATAACCCTGATCACAAATAATGATCAAAAAATGTATATCAAATAAAATTAGCACAGACAGCTCAGAAAATGGCAATGGTGTAGCGAGATCTTTTTAAAGAAACATGCCGAAATGCAGAATTTCATTCATTCCATTCGGCTGTTGACAATTTAGATTAAAAATCCATTCCGCTTCTTTACGCAACAAGGCTTTCACTATGTCCCCTCCTCTGATCCCCAAAGACACTTTCTCTAATCCCCAAATCCTGAAAGTCTCAGTGTTACCTCCATGAGACTTCCAGAAATGTCTTGCAACCGGAGATACTTTCTTACCTACTAATACCTCTTTAGTATAATTACGAATATTATTCAGGTGTTCCATAGTACGTTTATGCAAGCTCCGTTTGGTCATCCCCACATATTTTTTGTTGCAACCACACTGGATGCAATAAATTACCCCAGTGCTCTGGCAATTAATGTAGTCCTTAATTATATGAATTTTACCAAATCTATCTACAACCTTATGTTGCTTTATCATATATTTACACGAACTACAACTATAACATGGGTAAGAACCCTGAACTGGCAAACTTTTTTTTGGTCTGGAATAATGACTACGTACCAATCTATTGCCAAGTGTGGGGCATTTTCGAAAGGTGACAGGTATTCGTTGTCCCACACTTCCAGACAAATCTGGGTCACTCTAAATAATATACGCATATTTATTCAAAATCTGTTGTATTTTATACGTATCTCCTCTGAACTCAGTAATAAATCTGATGGGTCCTTCATCACGTGTCTTCACTTTATTCTTAAGAAGTAACTCCCTATCAGTATGAAGAGCTCTATAATAGGCCTTATTGATATCGTGTTGTGTATATCCTCTATCACATAATCTATTCCTTAAAGACACACTTTGAGATTTGAAAAGTTCCAATGTTGAACAGTTTCTTCTCACACGAAGGAACTCCCCCGTGGGGATATTGGTCTTAACAGAAGAGACATGTGAACTATTAAAGTGTAATATCGAATTGGTAGCTGTCTTTTTTCTAAAGAGATCAGTCAAGATTATATTATTCGGTCCTCTAAAAATGATCAAATCCAAAAATTCCACACTATTGCTGTCAATGTTGGATGTCAATTTTAAATTCAAATTATTGTTATTAAGCACATCAACAAACTCATTGAAAAGGTCCACACTGCCTTCCCACAAAATCAAGACATCATCTATATAGCGTAAATACAATAATATACAATCCGTAAATCTGTCATTGGCTTCACAAAAAACACACTCATGCTCCCACCACCCCAAATATAAATTGGCGTAGGTGGGAGCACAGGCACTCCCCATAGCGATCCCTCGTATCTGTAAAAAAAACTTGTCATCAAAAGTAAAAAAGTTATGAGTCAAAACAAATCTCAATAACTGAATTACAAACTGATTGGTCTCCCAATGTTGACATGATTGGGAGTCCAAAAAGAACCGCACCGCATTACAACCTGCCTCATGATTAATACTAGTATATAATGCCTCCACATCTAAAGTAGCAAGTTTGGTGTTCTCAGATACATGCAAGTCCTGCAACTTACATAAAACATCTGTTGTATCTCTTACATATGATGGGAGGCTCAAAACAAAATCTCTAAGGCGTAGATCTAAATATCTGCTTGCCTGTTCTGTAAGGCTGTCAATCCCCGACACTATAGGTCTTCCACTCGGTTTGGACAAGCTTTTATGCACCTTGGGGAGTAAGTAAAATGTTGCCACTTTCGGATTAACTACTTGTAAAAACCTATATTCTTTATTATCAATTAACTGTTCACACTTTGCCTTTTCAATAATCCTATTGTATTGTTCCAGAAAATCAAGTATTGGATTCCCCAAAAGTTTGATATAACACTTAGTATCCAAAAGTTGTCTATAAGCCTCATGCTTATACATATCAAGGGGCCAGATAACCATATTGCCCCCCTTATCTGACCCCTTGATAACCACATCATCCCATTGGGCAAGCTGCGTAATAGCAATTCTTTCCTCCTCAGTGAGATTATGAGTATACATATCAAGATCACTATTAAGGATTTCATTTGTCACCAATTCCAAAAAAACCTGAACATGAGGTGAGATATTACTAGAAGGAAAGAAAGAAGATTTCAATTTGAGTTTATCTTTCCACTCATTCTGATTTATACTTTCTTTCATCAGAATTTCCAAAATACAATCAAGATCATGGTCATCATAGTTCACCTCTCTCTCTTCCTGGGCAATCTCATTGCCCCGATTGGAGAAGAATTTTTTTAAAAGCAACTTACGTGTATATAGATGTTAGGCAATTAGAGTTATAGGGACAGAGTGAGTGCCTTAGAGATATTTATTTTTTTGTTTTTGATTATATTGTAGATCCCATTTATTATATCTGGCACCCTCACCTTTGGATTTATCAGTAGGTGATGGTCCCTTTATAGATTAGGTCATGTACACAGTGGTGCTAGCTTATCTCCGATATACATCTTTTTTTATTTTTTTTGATATAACTACTGCATTCAATAGCACCACCTCCTCAGTCAGTGAATTCCATGCCTTTATTGTCCTTATTGTAAAGAATCCCTTCCGCTGTTGTAGATGAGACCCATTGTCCTTTCTACTGCAGTAGCAAAGGCAAACAAAGTCCTGTCTTGCATAAAAAGAGGTATTGAAGCAAGAGTGGATAACATTATTTTGCCATTATACAAATCATTGGTAAGACCTCACCTTGAGTATGCAGTGCAATTTTGGGCACCGGTTTTGAAAAAGGATATACTAGAACTAGAGAGGGTACAGCGGAGAGCAACAAAATTAATTAAGGGAATGGAGGACTTGACATATGAGGAACGACTAAACAAACTTGGTTTATTTAATTATTTTCTGTGCATGCATTGCCGACGCCATTCACATTGCCAGTGTTGCATGTAATGCAGAGTATGTCAGGAGTTTAGTTGGTAATGGAGTGGCGACTTGGAAATTGTACTGGAAGATTATTTGTTATTATTGGGCAGTGAAAAGACTGACGCTCATAGGGCTGCCTGCAGAGACAGCTGTAGTTCTTTTAACCCTTTGAGCGTCAGAGGTGTTCGCAACAGTAGGTGTCTTGGAGTGAAAAAGTTAATGGCATTGTACATTTTCCGTTTCAGTAAGCTCTTGGAAGTGTGCTTCATGTTTGAACATTATTTAAGTTTGGGTAGCGATGCGGGCGTTGTGATATGTAGAGAGGCACAGATTTGCAGCTGTACCCCTGTACCTGCTACTTCTCAATTGCAGATATAGGGTGTTAGACGGTGTGAGAAAGCTGGATCGATTGTTATGAGTAAAGCACAGGACCTATGGTTGCGGGGCCACAGTTACGCAAAACAGCAATGTGTATTCCGTGGCACTAAAAGGGTTAAACTTGAGACAGATCTGAGCATGAAGAGACAGCAGGGTCTGAGGCAGCAATCTGATAGGAGCTGTAGTACCGGGGAGCACCGGATGTGAGGCAGGCAACTGGATTAACTCTTTCAGTGGCACAGGAGTTCGCCATGCAATGCATTGCATAGCTCTCTGTCACTAAAAGGGTTAAAGTTGAAGAAGCAAGCGTAAAACTGGGGCAGCAATTGGAAGGGAAGCATTACAGTGAGATGGCAGAGCACACAGCCCGCGCATGTCCAACCTGATTTCGCCATAACAGGCAAGCTGAGAAGTAGCATCAGACTTGAGTACTGGCAGCAGACCCCAGTTGGCTAGTGGTGGGCGGGCTGGATAGTGGGGGCGGGCCTGTTTTCATAAGTCCCATATATGCACAATGTATAGAGCATAGAGTCCATTAAATCTATATTTTGGAATTCTAGTTGGAGGCCGGAGGAATATCCTCAAATCCCTGTATCTGCGTACATCAGTAAAGTACAGGAGAAGAAACCACCTGCAAATGCCTGTATTGGTATATGATAATGTATGAATTATTTTATTTTTTTTTGTGAAAGTATTTTACCAGGAAGAATAAACTGAAATTGTCTCTCATTTTCAAGTGTGTCCTGGACTCATTTTATCTACCTCAGAGGACTGATAGGCTGAGCTGACCTTGCCAGGACTAGAACCTGCAACTTGTATGTTTTCCTGCATCCCTGCCAGACACAGGGCAGACAGAGTTTTGTGGTTCTGTGACTTCCAGTGGAATAATCTGGGCTGGCAGACCATATAATATGGTTCTGTGGCCACCATTGGAACAAGGCTCATCTGACAGACAGTGTAGTGTAACTCTATGGCTACCAGATAAAAAAGGCTCAGCTGGCAGACTGTGTAGTGTGGCTCTTTGGCTACCAGTGGAACAAAGGCTGACCTGGCAAACAATGTAATGGGGTTGTGTGGCTATCGAGTTGGGAGACAGTGTAGTGTGGTTCTGTGGCTACCAGTGGAACGATTTACTATGGAAATGTTACCCTCTCTTTGGCAGCCAACAAAATACCTAGTTAACAATGTTGTCTGCATGAAAGGGTGACATAAGAATGTCGCCCACATCAAAGGGATCTACTCTATTCTGCATTGTCATGTACACCTGGGGAGCAAATTGAAAGAAATGATAGGAGAAGTGACTGGACTTACATCATTTCATCTCTCATCCATTTGATTATACTAACTCATCTACCCATTGACTGATACTAACATAGTAACATAGTAACATAGTAGATAAGGCTGAAAAAAGACATGCGTCCATCAAGTCCAGCCCATGCCAATAACACCCCTGTTGATCCAGAGGAAGGCAACAAAAAAGCCCTCTGGAGCAATTTCCAGTGTAGGTGTGTGTGTGTGTGTGTGTGTGTGTGTGTGTGTGTGTGTCAAATAGTTCCCCGGCTCAATATCCTATTTGCTTTGAAGCCTTCTGTCATAACTGTCAATATTGTTCTGTGCTAGATAGGCATCCATTGCTTTTTTGAATACAGTTACATTATCTGCAAGCACAACATCCCGAGGCAAATAATTCCATAGCCTTACCGCCCTTACTGTAAAGAATCCCTGCCTGTGTTTTAGTCGAAAGCGCCTTTCCTCAAGTCTTAATGGATGACCTCTTGTTCTTAGCTCAGCTCTTTGCATAAATAATTAATTGGATAGTTCTTTGTATTAACCTTGAATGTATTTGTAAATGGTAATCATATCACCCCTTAGACGTCTCTTTTCTAATGTAAACAAACCCAGTTTGGCTAGTCTCTCTTCGTAACTCAGATCCTCCAATCCCTTTATCAGTTTTGTTGCACGTCGCTGCACCTTTTCCAGTTCAGTAATGTCTTTTTTTAGAAAAGGCGCCCAAAATTGTACTCCATATTCTAGATGAGGCCTAACCAAGGATTTATACAGAGGTAGGATAATATTAGCATCCCTCGCTTCTACACCTCTTTTTATGCAGGCTAGTACTCTATTTGCTCTTGCAGCAGCTGAGTGACTCTGCACACTGCTGTGAGGTCTATTGTCTATCATTACTCCTAAATATTTCTCGAATGAGGATTCCCCAAGTTGTTTCCCATTTAGAGTATATGTAGCAAGTTTGTTCTACAGCCCAAATGCATAACCTTAAATTTATCTACATTAAATGTAGTGATGAGCGAGCACCCCAATGCTCGGGTGTTCGGGTGCTCTGACCGAGCGCCCCCGGAGGCTCGAGTGCACGGCCGAGCACCCGAGCCCCATTGAAGTCAATGGGAGGACTCGAGCATTACACCAGGCACCCCCTGCTCTGATGAGGGGAGGGTGCCTGGTCCATAGGAAAAGGGCAGAAAATGATGGAAACACCACAGAAATGGTTCAGGGACAGCATAGGGAGGATGTCTGGATGCATCTTCGACTCCAACATCGCTGCTGGGAACGATCTTTCACCCGTAGTACGCCATTTTTACAGACTGACCGTAAAACACACAAAAAGGCAGATAAAAACGACTTTAGGCGAAAAATTGTTACCAAACAGTATTTGCTGTATATTTACTTGTATATCATCTGCAAATTCTGCAAAAAATTTCATCAATTTTTCGGAACTGAGGCCATGATTAAGAGGGAAACGTGCGCAAAGGCAAATTCTCCCAAAAATTTCCTTGATTTTTCTGAACTGAGGCCATGATTAAGAGGGAAACGTGCGCAGAGGCAAATTCTCCCAAAAATTTCCTTGATTTTTCTGAACTGAGGCCATGATTAAGAGGGAAACGTGCGCAAAGGCAAATTCTCCCAAAAATTTCCTCGATTTTTCTGAACTGGGGCCATGATTAAGAGGGAAACGTACGCTGAGCCGACCATCCAAAACATTATGGGTGAGGGTCTGCTGCGGAGCTGACCATCCTAAACATTATATGCGAAGGCCCGCTAGTGAGCTGATGCTATAAAACATTATATGAGAGGGCCCGCTAGAGAGCTGACCCAATAAAACATTATATGAGAAGGCCCGCTGGTGAGCTGACCTATACAAAAATTGTCAAACTGCGCCCGCTGGTGAGCTGGCCCTATATAAAAATTATATCACTGGGCCCGCTGGTGAGCTGGCCCTATATAAAAATTATATCACTGGGCATATGGAAGAGAGTCAACCATATACCCGTTTTTTGGGTGGAAGGGGTGAATGGGAATACAGAGTATTCCCATCATTGTAAATAACATATATAAAGTGAGTTTATGTTCCCCGGGGGCTTTCCTCCAGTGGAGTGGAGAAGTCAGGGGAAATCCAGGCCTTGTTCATTTTTATAAGTGTCAACCTATCAGCATTTTCGGAGGAAAGGCGGATACGCTTATCTGTTATGATGCCACCAGCAGCACTAAATACCCGCTCAGACAGAACGCTGGCGGCAGGGCAGGCCAGCACCTCCAAGGCGTAGAGTGCCAGTTCATACCACGTGTCCAGCTTGGACACCCAGTAGTTGTAAGGCACAGAGGGATCATTGAGGACGCTGACACGGTCTGCTACGTACTCCTTCACCATCTTCCAAAACTTTTCCCTCCTTGTGACACTAGGCTACGCATCAGGGTGAGGGTGCTGGCGGGGTGTCATGAAGGTGTCCCACGCCTTGGAGAGTGTTGCCCTGCCTTTGTCGGAACTACTGTGTGCTCCCCTTTTCTCCCCTTCTCGGTTGGCCAAGGTAGCACGTACTCTGCCGCCAGCGTTGTCAGATGGAAAATTTTGGAGCAATTTATCAACAAGAACCTTCTGGTATTGCACCATTTTGCTTGTCCTCTCCACCGGAGGAATGAGAGATGAGAAATTCTCTTTGTAGCGGGGGTCCAGAAGGGTGAACACCCAGTAATCCGTGTTGTCTAAAATGCGTATAACGCGTGGGTCACGGGAAAGGCAGCCTAACATAAAGTCAGCCATGTGTGCCAGAGTACCAACAGGCAAGATTTTGCTGTCCTCACCAGGAGGATGACTCTCAATCTCCTCATCCTCTTCCTCCTCTTCTGCCCACCCACGCTGAAGAGATGGAACTAAAGTTCCATGGCTACCCTCTGTAGCGGAGGCAACCGTGTCTTCCTCTTCCTCCTCCTCCTCCTCCGCCTCCTCCAATTGTCGCTGAGAAGACGAAGTGAGGGTGCTCTGGCTATCACCTTGTGTAAGCTCTTCCTCCCGCATTTCCACCTCTTCCACATGCAAAGCGTCAGTTTTAATTGTGAGCAGCGAGCATTTCAGTAGACACAGAAGTGGGATGGTTGCACTGATAATAGCGTTATCGCCGCTCACCATCTGTGTCGATTCCTCAAAATTGCGTAAAACCTCACAGAGGTCTGACATCCATTCCCACTCCTCACTTCTGATTACAGGAAGTTGAACGGAGAGGCGACGACCGTGTAACAGCTGGTACTCCACTACTGCCCTCTGCTGCTCACAAAGCCGGGCCAACATGTGGAAGGTGGAGTTCCAGCGCGTGCTCACGTCACACAGCAGCCGGTGAGCTGGCAATTGTAAGCGCTGCTGCAGCGTCAACAGGCCGGCTGAAGCTGTAGATGACTTACGGAAATGTGCACACACGCGGCGCACCTTGGTCAAGAGATCATGCAAATTGGGGTAGGTTTTTAGAAATCGCTGAACCACTAAATTAAATACATGCGCTAGGCATGGTACGTGTGTGAGCTTGCCGAGCTCCAAAGCCGCCACCAAGTTACACCCATTATCACACACAACCATGCCTGGTTGCAGGTTGAGTGGCGAGAGCCACTGCTCGGTCTGGTGACTAATCCCCTGCAACAGCTCTGAGGCCGTGTGCTGTTTGTCCCCAAGGCAGATCAGCTTCAGCACGGCCTGTTGACGCTTCCCCACTGCAGTGCTACACTGCTTCCAGCTACCGGCTGATGGGTGAGTGGCGCTGCGCGCAGAGAATTCGGAGGTGGAAACGGAGGAGGAGGAGCCAATAACGTAGGTGCTGGCGGAAACCCTGATGGAGGTAGGGCCCGCAATCCTCGGCGTGGGTAGCACCTGTGCCATCCCAGGGTCCGAGTCGCTCCCAGCCTCCACGACATTCACCCAGTGTGCCGTCAGGGAAATGTAGCGTCCCTGGCCACAAGCACTTGTCCATGTGTCAGTCGTTAAGTGGACCTTCCCAGTAACTGCGTTGGTCAGGGCACGGGTGATGTTACGGGACACATGGTGGTGTAAGGCGGGGACGGCACACCGGGAAAAGTAGTGGCGGCTGGGGACTGCGTACCAAGGGACAGCTGCTGCCATCAGGCTGCGGAAGGACTCAGTCTCCACAAGCCTAAATGGCAGCATTTCGATGGCCAGTAATTTGGAAAGGTGTGAGGTTAGTGCTATGGCCTGTGGGTGGGTGGCTGGGTATTTTCGCTTGCGCTCAAATGCCTGGGGTAACGACATTTGGACGCTGTGCTGGGACAGGGAAGTGGATGTGGTCGCTGATGGTGCTTCAGATGGTACAGGTGCAGGGCGGGAGGTATGCGGGCCTGCGCCTTCGACAGGCGATTGGCCGGCACCGAAAACAGGGGAAGAGGAGGCAGTGGTGTGGCCTGCAGACACAGATTGGCGATCCGGGCGTTCCTCCCACTTATTACGGTGCTTGGATGCCATGTGTCGGATCATGCTGGTGGTGGTGAGGTTTCTAGTGTTCATGCCTCGGCTCATTCTGGTGTGGCACAGGTTGCAAACTACAATTCTTTTGTCGTCCGCACTTTCCTTAAAAAAACGCCATACCGCGGAACACCTACCCCTTGGCAAGGGAGATTTACGCAAGGGGGTGCTCCGTGGAACATTTGCGGGCCGGTTTGGTGCGGTCCGCCTTCTTTCTGTAGCCACACCACTGCCTCTTCCAGCCTGTTGCGGTGCTGCAGATGGCTCACCCTCAGGACTGCTGTCATCGCTCGGCTCTACACCTTCCCAGGTGGGGTCAGTCACCTCATCGTCCACCAAGTCCTCCTCCACTTCCTCACTCTGATCATCCTCCTCATGTCTTGATCCCACCACATACTCAGTCATTGACAACTGTATATCATCCTCCTCATCAAGGTATTGACACAGTAATAGTGGTTGATTTAATGGCAACTGTGTCTCATCATCATCATCATCCACTTCCTTTGACCTTAAATGCCGTTCACCTCTGTCATCTTCTTGTGATTGGGTACCCTCTAGAGGTTGTGAATCAGGGCACAAGATGTCATGTTCCTCTGCAAGCGTGCTTGGAGAGAGGTTCAAATTAAGGATTGGTGATGAGACGAGCTCCTCACTATATCCCAGTGTGGGATCACTTCTTTGACCAGATCCTCTATGGTGGGAGGAAGGATGATCAGAGTGAGGATTATGTTGACCAGACTCTTGGCTACTGAGAGTGGACTTGGTGGAAGACAGGGTGGTGCTTAACCAACTGGAAGCAGTATCAGCTGACATCCAACCGACCACCTGTTCGCAGTGGTCGGACCTCGAGAGTGATGTCCTGCGACGCCCTGTAAACTGAGACATGAAGCTAGGTATGGTGGATGTCTTTCTGTCTTGTGCTCTGGCACCAGCCGCAGTTTCTACGCGTCCTGACCCGCGCCCTGAACTATCAGGATCACGTCCACTTCCCCGTCCCTTTTTACCCGCCTTCTTCATATTACACGGAATATGTGCTGCAAATCTGCAACTTTGCACAGTAAACAGAATTTGCTTCTTAACTGCGGCTACGCACAGTGAATGGAATATGTGACTTTGATATTTTACAGTTTGAACACTTAACAGAATGTTCTCCTATTCTGAAACTTTGCACAGTAAAAAGAATTTGCTTCTTAACTGCGGCTACGCACAGTGAATGGAATATGTGACTTTGATATTTTACAGTTTGAACACTTAACAGAATGTTCTCCTATTCTGAAACTTTGCACAGTAAACAGAATGTGCTTCTTAACTGCGGCTACGCACAGTGAATGGAATATGTGACTTTGATATTTTACAATTTGAACACTTAACAGAATGTTCTCCTATTCTGAAACTTTGCACAGTAAACAGAATTTGCTTCTTAACTGCGGCTACGCACAGTGAATGGAATATGTGACTTTGATATTTTACAGTTTGAACACTTAACAGAATGTTCTCCTATTCTGAAACTTTGCACAGTAAACAGAATTTGCTTCTTAACTGCGCCTACGCACAGTGAATGGAATATGTGACTTTGATATTTTACAGTTTGAACACTTAACTGAATGTTCTCCTATTCTGAAACTTTGCACAGTAAACAGAATTTGCTTCTTAACTGCGGCTACGCACAGTGAATGGAATATGTGACTTTGATATTTTACAGTTTGAACACTTAACAGAATGTTTTCCTATTCTGAAACTTTGCACAGTAAACAGAATTTGCTTCTTAACTGTGGCTACGCACAGTGAATGGAATATGTGACTTTGATATTTTACAGTTTGAACACTTAACAGAATGTTCTCCTATTCTGAAACTTTGCACAGTAAACAGAATTTGCTTCTTAACTGCGGCTACGCACAGTGAATGGAATATGTGACTTTGATATTTTACAGTTTGAACACTTAACAGAATGTTCTCCTATTCTGAAACTTTGCACAGTAAACAGAATTTGCTTCTTAACTGCGGCTACGCACAGTGAATGGAATATGTTACTTTGATATTTTACAGTTTGAACACTTAACAGAATGTTCTCCTATTCTGACACTTTGCACAGTAAACAGAATGTGCTTCTTAACTGCGGCTACGCACAGTGAATGGAATATGTGTCTTTGATATTTTACAGTTTGAACACTTAACAGAATGTTCTCCTATTCTGAAACTTTGCACAGTAAACAGAATGTGCTGCTAATCTGCAACTTTGCACACTAAACAGAATGTGCTCTAATCTGCGGCTAGGCACAGTGAACAGAATATATGAAGATTTTTTTTTTTATATCTCTGCCCCCCCACACAAAATAAACTGCTGCCCCCACACACAGTAGTCCTAAAAAGGACTTTTGGGTCTTTTTTTTTTTTAAATAGCTTTTCTTCTCCCTACACTGACTTTCCCTTCCTATCCTCATCTCTCCCTGGCTAAGACTGAGCCGAACTCGCTGGTCAGGTGCTATACAGCACCCGATCAAGGGTTCTGGCCAGCCAATCAGTGTAATGCCAGCAGCCAACATGGCTGCTGGCATTACACTGATGTCTGAGCCTCCCTGCACGTTTATTGGCTGCGCAGCAGCCGCGAAACGTGCGGGGAGGAGACCCGAACATGGCGGGCGAGCACATGCGGTACTCGTACGAGTACCGCCATGTGCCGAGCAGAGCGATGCTCGAGCCGAACCGAGCTTCGGCCGAGCATGCTCGCTCAACACTAATTAAATGACATCTGCCACTTTTCTGCCCATTCACTCAGTTTATCTAAATCCTACTGCAGACAAAAAACATCCAGCTCTGTATGTATTTCCTTACATAGCTTAGTGTCATCAGCAAAGATTGCTACTTTCAATTCCCACTTCTAAATCAATAATAAACAAATTAAAGAGCATTGGGCCCAGGACTGAACCTTGCAGCACCCCACTTATAACTTTAGACCAGTTTGAAAAGGTTCCATTTACAACAACTCTCTGCCATCTATCATTTAACCATTTCTCAATCCATGAACAGATAACCCTGCCCAAACCTAAGCCTTTTAATCTATGTAGTAAACTGTTGTGAGTAGTGATGAGCGAGCATGCTTGGCCGAAGCTCGGTTCGGCTCGAGCATCGCTCTGCTCGGCACATGGCGGTACTCGTACGAGTACCGCATGTGCTCGCCCGCCATGTTCGGGTCTCCTCCCCGCACGTTTCGCGGCTGCTGCGCAGCCAATAAACGTGCGGGGAGGCTCTGACATCAGTGTAATGCCAGCAGCCATGTTGGCTGCTGGCATTACACTGATTGGCTGGCCAGAACCCGTGATCGGGTGCTGTATAGCACCCGACGCGCGAGTTCGGCTCATTCTTAGCCAGGGAGAGATGCGCTCAGGCAGGGAAAGTCAGTGTAGGGAGAATAAAATTGTTGGAACTCTTTCAAGACCCAAAAGTCCTTTTTAGGACTGTTGTGTGTGGGGGCAGCATTTATATTTTGTTTGGGGGGGCACAATTTCCTTTTTTTTTGTGAGGGGGATATTAGTAAGGTGACATATACTACTAGATGCACAGGAAGTCAGTGTAGGGAGAATAAAATTGTTGAAACTCTTTCAAGACCCAAAAGTCCTTTTTAGGACTGTTGTGTGTGGGGGCAGCATTTAATTTTTTTTGGGGGTGGCAGAAATTCATTTTTTTGTGGGGGGGGACATGTTCTAAGGTGACATTGTACTAGGTGCACAGGGACAAATATTTCACAGTGCAGTGACAAGCTGACATATTCTGTTAGGTGCACAGGGCCAATTATTTTACAACGCAGCGACAAAAAGGGCCATTTTAAACGTGTGCCTAGCCATAGATTATTGTCACATTCTGTTTAGTGTGCAAATTCACAAATTAACGTCACATATTCCGTTCACTGTGCCTAGCCGCAGATTAGCGTCACATTCTGTTTCGTGTGCCTAGCCACAGATTAGCGTCACATATTGTTTAGTGTGCCTAGCCGCAGATTAATGTCACATATTGTTTAGTGTGCCTAGCCGCAGATTAGCGTCACATATTGTTTAGTGTGCCTAGCCGCAGATTAGCGTCACATATTGTTTAGTGTGCAAATTCACAAATTAACATCACATATTGTTTAGTGTGCAAATTCACAAATTAACATCACATATTCCGTTCACTGTGCCTAGCCGCAGATTAGCGTCACATTCTGTTTCGTGTGCCTAGCCGCAGATTAGCGTCACATTCTGTTTCGTGTGCCTAGCCGCAGATTAGCGTCACATATTGTTTAGTGTGCCTAGCCGCAGATTAACGTCACATATTGTTTAGTGTGCCTAGCCGCAGATTAGCGTCACATATTGTGTAGTGTGCCTAGCCGCAGATTAACGTCACATATTGTTTAGTGTGCCTAGCCGCAGATTAGCGTCACATATTGTTTAGTGTGCCTAGCAGCAGATTAGCGTCACATATTGTTTAGTGTGCCTAGCCGCAGATTAGCGTCACATATTGTTTAGTGTTCCTAGCCGCAGATTAGCGTCACATATTGTTTAGTGTGCCTAGCCGCAGATTAACGTCACATATTGTTTAGTGTGCAAATTCACAAATTAACGTCACATATTCCGTTCACTGTGCCTAGCCGCAGATTAACGTCACATTCTGTTTCGTGTGCCTAGCCGCAGATTAGCGTCACATATTGTTTAGTGTGCCTAGCCGCAAATTAACGTCACATATTGTTTAGTGTGCCTAGTCGCAGATTAGCGTCACATATTGTTTAGTGTGCCTAGCCGCAGATTAGCGTCACATATTGTTTATTGTGCCTAGCCGCAGATTAGCGTCACATATTGTTTAGTGTGCCTAGCCGCAGATTAACGTCACATATTGTTTAGTGTGCAAATTCACAAATTAACGTCACATATTCCGTTCACTGTGCCTAGCCGCAGATTAGCGTCACATTCTGTTTCGTGTGCCTAGCCGCAGATTAGCGTAACATATTGTTTAGTGTGCCTAGCCGCAGATTAACGTCACATATTGTTTAGTGTGCCTAGCCGCAGATTAGCGTCACATATTGTTTAGTGTTCCTAGCCGCAGATTAGCGTCACATATTGTTTAGTGTGCCTAGCCGCAGATTAACGTCACATATTGTTTAGTGTGCCTAGCCGCAGATTAGCGTCACATATTGTTTAGTGTGCAAATTCACAAATTAACGTCACATATTGTTTAGTGTGCAAATTCAGAAATTAACGTCACATATTCCGTTCACTGTGCCTAGCCGCAGATTAGCGTCACATTCTGTTTCGTGTGCCTAGCCGCAGATTAGCGTCACATATTGTTTAGTGTGCCTAGCCGCAGATTAACGTCACATATTGTTTAGTGTGCCTAGCCGCAGATTAGCGTCACATATTGTTTAGTGTGCCTAGCCGCAGATTAGCGTCACATATTGTTTAGTGTGCAAATTCACAAATTAACATCACATATTGTTTAGTGTGCAAATTCACAAATTAACATCACATATTCCGTTCACTGTGCCTAGCCGCAGATTAGCGTCACATTCTGTTTCGTGTGCCTAGCCGCAGATTAGCGTCACATTCTGTTTCGTGTGCCTAGCTGCAGATTAGCGTCACATATTGTTTAGTGTGCCTAGCCGCAGATTAACGTCACATATTGTTTAGTGTGCATAGCCGCAGATTAGCGTCACATATTGTGTAGTGTGCCTAGCCGCAGATTAGCGTCACATATTGTTTAGTGTGCCTAGCCTCAGATTAACGTCACATATTGTTTAGTGTGCCTAGCCGCAGATTAGCGTCACATATTGTTTAGTGTGCCTAGCCGTAGATTAGCGTCACATATTGTTTAGTGTGCCTAGCCGCAGATTAACGTCACATATTGTTTAGTGTGCCTAGCCGCAGATTAGCGTCACATATTGTTTAGTGTGCCTAGCCGCAGATTAATGTCACATATTGTTTAGTGTGCAAATTCACAAATTAACGTCACATATTCCGTTCACTGTGCCTAGCCGCAGATTAGCGTCACATTCTGTTTCGTGTGCCTAGCCGCAGATTAGCGTCACATATTGTTTAGTGTGCCTAGCCGCAGATTAACGTCACATATTGTTTAGTGTGCCTAGCCGCAGATTAGCGTCACATATTGTTTAGTGTGCCTAGCCGCAGATTAGCGTCACATTTTGTTTAGTGTGCCTAGCCGCAGATTAACGTCACATATTGTTTAGTGTGCCTAGCCGCAGATTAGCGTCACATATTGTTTAGTGTGCCTAGCCGCAGATTAGCGTCACATATTGTTTAGTGTGCCTAGCCGCAGATTAGCGTCACATATTGTTTAGTGTGCAAATTCACAAATTAACGTCACATATTGTTTAGTGTGCAAATTCACAAATTAACATCACATATTCCGTTCACTGTGCCTAGCCGCAGATTAGCGTCACATTCTGTTTCGTGTGCCTAGCCGCAGATTTGCGTCACATTCTGTTTTGTGTGCCTAGCCGCAGATTAGCGTCACATATTGTTTAGTGTGCCTAGCCGCAAATTAACGTCACATATTGTTTAGTGTGCCTAGCCGCAGATTAGCGTCACATATTGTTTAGTGTGCCTAGCCGCAGATTAGCGTCACATATTGTTTAGTGTGCAAATTCACAAATTAACATCACATATTGTTTAGTGTCCAAATTCACAAATTAACATCACATATTCCGTTCACTGTGCCTAGCCGCAGATTAGCGTCACATTCTTTCGTGTGCCTAGCCGCAGATTAGCGTCACATTCTGTTTCGTGTGCCTAGCCGCACATTAGCGTCACATATTGTTTACTGTGCCTAGCCGCAGATTAACGTCACATATTGTTTAGTGTGCATAGCCGCAGATTAGCGTCACATATTGTGTAGTATGCCTAGCCGCAGATTAGCATCACATATTGTTTAGTGTGCCTAGCCGCAGATTAACGTCACATATTGTTTAGTGTGCCTAGCCACAGATTAACGTCACATATTGTTTAGTGTGCCTAGCCGCAGATAAGCGTCACATATTGTTTAGTGTGCCTAGCCGCAGATTAACGTCACATATTGTTTAGTGTGCAAATTCACAAATTAACGTCACATATTCCGTTCACTGTGCCTAGCCGCAGATTAGCGTCACATTCTGTTTCATGTGCCTAGCCGCAGATTAGCGTCACATTCTGTTTCATGTGCCTAGCCGCAGATTAGCGTCACATATTGTTTAGTGTGCCTAGCCGCAGATTAACGTCACATATTGTTTAGTGTGCATAGCCGCAGATTAGCGTCACATATTGTGTAGTGTGCCTAGCCGCAGATTAGCGTCACATATTGTTTAGTGTGCCTAGCCGCAGATTAACGTCACATATTGTTTAGTGTGCCTAGCCGCAGATTAGCGTCACATATTGTTTCGTGTGCCTAGCCGCAGATTAGTGTCACATATTGTTTAGTGTGCCTAGCCTCAGATTAACGTCACATATTGTTTAGTGTGCCTAGCCGCAGATTAGCGTCACATATTGTTTAGTGTGCCTAGCCGCAGATTAACGTCACATATTGTTTAGTGTGCAAATTCACAAATTAACGTCACATATTCCGTTCACTGTGCCTAGCCGCAGATTAGCGTCACATTCTGTTTCGTGTGCCTAGCCGCAGATTAGCGTCACATATTGTTTAGTGTGCCTAGCCGCAGATTAACGTCACATATTGTTTAGTGTGCCTAGCCGCAGATTAGCGTCACATATTGTTTAGTGTGCCTAGCCGCAGATTAGCGTCACATATTGTTTAGTGTGCCTAGCCGCAGATTAACATCACATATTGTTTAGTGTGCCTAGCCGCAGATTAGCGTCACATATTGTTTAGTGTGCCTAGCCGCAGATTAGCGTCACATATTGTTTAGTGTGCCTAGCCGCAGATTAGCGTCACATGTTGTTTAGTGTGCAAATTCACAAATTAACGTCACATATTGTTTAGTGTGCAAATTCACAAATTAACGTCACATATTCCGTTCACTGTGCCTAGCCGCAGATTAGCGTCACATTCTGTTTCGTGTGCCTAGCCGCAGATTTGCGTCACATTCTGTTTCGTGTGCCTAGCCGCAGATTAGCGTCACATATTGTTTAGTGTGCCTAGCCGCAGATTAACGTCACATATTGTTTAGTGTGCCTAGCCGCAGATTAGCGTCACATATTGTTTAGTGTGCCTAGCCGCAGATTAGCGTCACATATTGTTTAGTGTGCAAATTCACAAATTAACATCACATATTGTTTAGTGTCCAAATTCACAAATTAACATCACATATTCCGTTCACTGTGCCTAGCCGCAGATTAGCGTCACATTCTGTTTCGTGTGCCTAGCCGCAGATTAGCGTCACATTCTGTTTCGTGTGCCTAGCCGCAGATTAGCGTCACATATTGTTTAGTGTGCCTAGCCGCAGATTAACGTCACATATTGTTTAGTGTGCCTAGCCGCAGATTAGCGTCACATATTGTGTAGTGTGCCTAGCCGCAGATTAACGTCACATATTGTTTAGTGTGCCTAGCCGCAGATTAGCGTCACATATTGTTTAGTGTGCCTAGCAGCAGATTAGCGTTACATATTGTTTAGTGTGCCTAGCCGCAGATTAGCGTCACATATTGTTTAGTGTTCCTAGCCGCAGATTAGCGTCACATATTGTTTAGTGTGCCTAGCCGCAGATTAACGTCACATATTGTTTAGTGTGCAAATTCACAAATTAACGTCACATATTCCGTTCACTGTGCCTAGCCGCAGATTAACGTCACATTCTGTTTCGTGTGCCTAGCCGCAGATTAGCGTCACATATTGTTTAGTGTGCCTAGCCGCAGATTAGCGTCACATATTGTTTAGTGTGCCTAGCCGCAGATTAGCGTCACATATTGTTTAGTGTGCCTAGCCGCAGATTAGCGTCACATATTGTTTAGTGTGCCTAGCCGCAGATTAACGTCACATATTGTTTAGTGTGCAAATTCACAAATTAACGTCACATATTCCGTTCACTGTGCCTAGCCGCAGATTAGCGTCACATTCTGTTTCGTGTGCCTAGCCGCAGATTAGCGTCACATATTGTTTAGTGTGCCTAGCCGCAGATTAACGTCACATATTGTTTAGTGTGCCTAGCCGCAGATTAGCGTCACATATTGTTTAGTGTTCCTAGCCGCAGATTAGCGTCACATATTGTTTAGTGTGCCTAGCCGCAGATTAACGTCACATATTGTTTAGTGTGCCTAGCCGCAGATTAGCGTCACATATTGTTTAGTGTGCAAATTCACAAATTAACGTCACATATTGTTTAGTGTGCAAATTCACAAATTAACGTCACATATTCCGTTCACTGTGCCTAGCCGCAGATTAGCGTCACATTCTGTTTCGTGTGCCTAGCCGCAGATTAGCGTCACATATTGTTTAGTGTGCCTAGCCGCAGATTAACGTCACATATTGTTTAGTGTGCCTAGCCGCAGATTAGCGTCACATATTGTTTAGTGTGCCTAGCCGCAGATTAGCGTCACATATTGTTTAGTGTGCAAATTCACAAATTAACATCACATATTGTTTAGTGTGCAAATTCACAAATTAACATCACATATTCCGTTCACTGTGCCTAGCCGCAGATTAGCGTCACATTCTGTTTCGTGTGCCTAGCCGCAGATTAGCGTCACATTCTGTTTCGTGTGCCTAGCCGCAGATTAGCGTCACATATTGTTTAGTGTGCCTAGCCGCAGATTAACGTCACATATTGTTTAGTGTGCATAGCCGCAGATTAGCGTCACATTTTGTGTAGTGTGCCTAGCCGCAGATTAGCGTCACATATTGTTTAGTGTGCCTAGCCGCAGATTAACGTCACATATTGTTTAGTGTTCCTAGCTGCAGATTAGCGTCACATATTGTTTAGTGTGCCTAGCCGCAGATTAGCGTCACATATTGTTTAGTGTGCCTAGCCGCAGATTAACGTCACATATTGTTTAGTGTGCCTAGCCGCAGATTAGCGTCACATATTGTTTAGTGTGCCTAGCCGCAGATTAACGTCACATATTGTTTAGTGTGCAAATTCACAAATTAACGTCACATATTCCGTTCACTGTGCCTAGCCGCAGATTAGCGTCACATTCTGTTTCGTGTGCCTAGCCGCAGATTAGCGTCACATATTGTTTAGTGTGCCTAGCCGCAGATTAACGTCACATATTGTTTAGTGTGCCTAGCCGCAGATTAGCGTCACATATTGTTTAGTGTGCCTAGCCGCAGATTAGCGTCACATATTGTTTAGTGTGCCTATTCGCAGATTAACGTCACATATTGTTTAGTGTGCCTAGCCGCAGATTAGCGTCACATATTGTTTAGTGTGCCTAGCCGCAGATTAGCGTCACATATTGTTTAGTGTGCCTAGCCACAGATTAGCGTCACATATTGTTTAGTGTGCAAATTCACAAATTAACGTCACATATTGTTTAGTGTGCAAATTCACAAATTAACGTCACATATTCCGTTCACTGTGCCTAGCCGCAGATTAGCGTCACATTCTGTTTCGTGTGCCTAGCCGCAGATTTGCGTCACATTCTGTTTCGTGTGCCTAGCCGCAGATTAGCGTCACATATTGTTTAGTGTGCCTAGCCGCAGATTAACGTCACATATTGTTTAGTGTGCCTAGCCGCAGATTAGCGTCACATATTGTTTAGTGTGCCTAGCCGCAGATTAGCGTCACATATTGTTTAGTGTGCAAATTCACAAATTAACATCACATATTGTTTAGTGTCCAAATTCACAAATTAACATCACATATTCCGTTCACTGTGCCTAGCCGCAGATTAGCGTCACATTCTGTTTCGTGTGCCTAGCCGCAGATTAGCATCACATTCTGTTTCGTGTGCCTAGCCGCAGATTAGCGTCACATATTGTTTAGTGTGCCTAGCCGCAGATTAACGTCACATATTGTTTAGTGTGCCTAGCCGCAGATTAGCGTCACATATTGTGTAGTATGCCTAGCCGCAGATTAGCGTCACATATTGTTTAGTGTGCCTAGCCGCAGATTAACGTCACATATTGTTTAGTGTGCCTAGCCGCAGATTAACGTCACATATTGTTTAGTGTGCCTAGCCGCAGATAAGCGTCACATATTGTTTAGTGTGCCTAGCCGCAGATTAACGTCACATATTGTTTAGTGTGCAAATTCACAAATTAACCTCACATATTCCGTTCACTGTGCCTAGCCGCAGATTAGCGTCACATTCTGTTTCGTGTGCCTAGCCGCAGATTAGCGTCACATTCTGTTTCGTGTGCCTAGCCGTAGATTAGCGTCACATATTGTTTAGAGTACCTAGCCGCAGATTAACGTCACATATTGTTTAGTGTGCCTAGCCGCAGATTAACGTCACATATTGTTTAGTGTGCCTAGCCGCAGATTAGCGTCACATTCTGTTTCGTGTGCCTAGCCGCAGATTACCGGAATATATTCCGTTTAATATGAAGAAGGCGGGTAAAAAGGGAAGGGGAAGTGGACGTGATCCTGATAGTTCAGGGCGCGGGTCAGGACGCGGAGAAACTGTGCCTGGTGCCAGAGCACAAGAAAGAAAGACATCCACCATACCTAGCTTCATGTCTCAGTTTACAGGGCGTCGCAGGACATCACTCTCGAGGTCAGACCACTGCGAACAGGTGGTCGGTTGGATTTCAGCTGATACTGCTTCCAGTCGGTTAAGCACCACCCTGTCTTCCACCAAGTCCACTCTCACTAGCCAAGAGTCTGGTCAACATAATCCTCACCCTGATCATCCTTCCTCCCACCATAGAGGGTCTGGCCAAAGAAGTGATCCCACACTGCGATATAGTGAGGAGCTCGTCTCATCACCAATCCTTGATTTGAACCTCTCTCCAAGCACGCTTGCAGAGGAACATCAGATCTTGTGCCCTGATTCACAACCTCTAGAGGGTACCCAATCACAAGAAGATGACAGAGGGGAACGGCATTTAAGGTCAAAGGAAGTGGATGATGATGATGAGACACAGTTGCCATCAAATCAACCACAATTACTGTCTCAAGACCTTGATGAGGAGGATGATACACAGTTGTCAATGACTGAGGATGTGGTGGGATCAAGAAATGAGGAGGATGATCAGAGTGAGGAAGTGGAGGAGGACTTGGTGGATGATGAGGTCACTGACCCCACCTGGGAAGGTGGAAAGCCGAGCGATGACAGCAGTCCTGAGGGTGAGCCATCTGCAGCACCGCAACAGGCTGGAAGAGGCAGTGGTGTGGCTAAAGAAAGAAGGCGGACCGCACCAAACCGGCCCGCAAATGTTCCACGGAGCACCCCCTTGCGTAAATCTCCCTTGCCAAGGGCTAGGTGTTCCGCGGTATGGCGTTTTTTTAAGGAAAGTGCGGACGACAAAAGAATTGTAGTTTGCAACCTGTGCCACACCAGAATGAGCCGAGGCATGAACACTAGCAGCCTCACCACCACCAGCATGATCCGACACATGGCATCCAAGCGCCGTAATAAGTGGGAGGAACGCCCGGATCGCCAATCTGTGTCTGCAGGCCACACCACTGCCTCCTCTTCCCCTGTTTTCGGTGCCGGCCAATCGCCTGTCGAAGGCGCAGGCCCGCATACCTCCCGCCCTGCACCTGTACCATCTGAAGCACCATCAGCGACCACATCCACTTCCCTGTCCCAGCGCAGCGTCCAAATGTCGTTACCCCAGGCATTTGAGCGCAAGCGAAAATACCCAGCCACCCACCCACAGGCCATAGCACTAACCTCACACCTTTCCAAATTACTGGCCATCGAAATGCTGCCATTTAGGCTTGTGGACACTGAGTCCTTCCGCAGCCTGATGGCAGCAGCTATCCCTCGGTACGCAGTCCCCAGCCGCCACTACTTTTCCCGGTGTGCCGTCCCCGCCTTACACCACCATGTGTCCCTTAACATCACCCGTGCCCTGACCAACGCAGTTACTGGGAAGGTCCACTTAACGACTGACACATGGACAAGTGCTTGTGGCCAGGGACGCTACATTTCCCTGACGGCACACTGGGTGAATGTCGTGGAGGCTGGGAGCGACTCGGACCCTGGGATGGCACAGGTGCTACCCACGCCGAGGATTGCGGGCCCTACCTCCATCAGGGTTTCCGCCAGCACCTACGTTATTGGCTCCTCCTCCTCCTCCTCCTCCGTTTCCACCTCCGAATTCTCTGCGCGCAGCGCCACTCACCCATCAGCCGGTAGCTGGAAGCAGTGTAGCACTGCAGTGGGGAAGCTGAAGCTGATCTGCCTTGGGGACAAACAGCACACGGCCTCAGAGCTGTTGCAGGGGATTAGTCACCAGACCGAGCAGTGGCTCTCGCCACTCAACCTGCAACCAGGCATGGTTGTGTGTGATAATGGGCGTAACTTGGTGGCGGCTTTGGAGCTCGGCAAGCTCACACACGTGCCATGCCTAGCGCATGTATTTAATTTAGTGGTTCAGTGATTTCTAAAAACCTACCCCAATTTGCATGATCTCTTGACGAAGGTGCGCCGCGTGTGTGCACATTTCCGTAAGTCATCTACAGCTTCAGCCGGCCTGTTGACGCTGCAGCAGCGCTTACAATTGCCAGCTCACCGGCTGCTGTGTGACGTGAGCACGCGCTGGAACTCCACCTTCCACATGTTGGCCCGGCTTTGTGAGCAGCAGAGGGCAGTAGTGGAGTACCAGCTGTTACACGGTCATTGCCTCTCCGTTCAACTTCCTCTAATCAGAAGTGAGGAGTGGGAATGGATGTCAGACCTCTGTGAGGTTTTACGCAATTTTGAGGAATCGACACAGATGGTGAGCGGCGATAACGCTATTATCAGTGTAACCATCCCACTTCTGTGTCTACTGAAACGCTCGCTGCTCACAATTAAAACCGACGCTTTGCATGTGGAAGAGGTGGAAATGGAGGAGGAAGAGCTTACACAAGGTGATAGCCAGAGAACCCTCACTTCGTCTTCTCAGCGACAATTGGAGGAGGCGGAGGAGGAGGAGGAGGAGGAGGAGGAAGACACGGTTGCCTCCGCTACAGAGGGTAGCCATGGAACTTTATTTCCATCTCTTCAGCGTGGGTGGGCAGAAGAGGAGGAAGAGGATGAGGAGATTGAGAGTCATCCTCCTGGTGAGGACAGCGAAATCTTGCCTGTTGGTACTCTGGCACACATGGCTGACTTTATGTTAGGCTGCCTTTGCCGTGACCCACGCGTTATACGCATTTTAGACAACACGGATTACTGGGTGTTCACCCTTCTGGACCCCCGCTACAAAGAGAATTTCTCAACTCTCATTCCTCCGGTGGAGAGGACAAGCAAAATGGTGCAATACCAGAAGGTTCTTGTCGAAAAATTGCTCCAAAATTTTCCATCTGACAACGCTGGCGGCAGAGTACGTGCTACCTTGGCCAACCGAGAAGGGGAGAAAAGGGGAGCACACAGCAGTTCCGACAAAGGCAGGGCAACACTCTCCAAGGCGTGGGACACCTTCATGACACCCCGCCAGCACCCTCACCCTGATGCGCGGCCTAGTGTCACAAGGAGGGAAAAGTTTTGGAAGATGGTGAAGGAGTACGTAGCAGACCGTGTCAGCGTCCTCACTGATCCCTCTGTGCCTTACAACTACTGGGTGTCCAAGCTGGACACGTGGTATGAACTGGCACTCTACGCCTTGGAGGTGCTGGCCTGCCCTGCTGCCAGCGTTCTGTCTGAGCGGGTATTTAGTGCTGCTGGTGGCATCATAACAGATAAGCGTATCTGCCTTTCCACCGAAAATGCTGATAGGTTGACACTTATAAAAATGAACAAGGCCTGGATTTCCCCTGACTTCTCCACTCCACTGGAGGAAAGCCCCGGGTGAACATAAAGTCACTTTACATATGTTATTTACAATGATGGGAATACTCTGTATTCCCATTCACCCCTTCCACCCAAAAAACGGGTGTATGGTTGACTCTTAATCTTCTCATCCTCCTCCTCCTCTTCCATATGCCCTGTGATATAATTTTTATATAGGGCCAGCTCACCAGCGGGCCCTGTGATATAATTTTTATATAGGGCCAGCTCACCAGCGGGCCCTGTTTGACAATTTTTGTATAGGTCAGCTCACCAGCGGGCCTTCTCATATAATGTTTTATTGGGTCAGCTCTCTAGCGAGCCCTCTCATATAATGTTTTATAGCGTCAGCTCACTAGCGGGCCTTCGCATATAATGTTTAGGATGGTCAGCTCCGCAGCAGACCCTCACCCATAATGTTTTAGATGGTCGGCTCAGCAGCAGACCCTCATTCCTAATGTTTTAGATGGTCAGCTTAGCGGCATGCCCTCGCCCCTAATGTTTTAGAGGGTCACCAGCAGGCCATTAATCCTAATTTTTCAAGGGTGTGTATGATGCCCTCCTTTATGTGTAATGAAGGGTGTATTGGAGTGACATTTCAGTCTAAGTTTTGGCAGCCCTTTCACTTAGTGCATAGGCTTTATGAGTGTTGGACCACTACCTGAACTATTGTACCACAATGTGAATGAGGCCCTCCATTTTGTGATATACAGGTTGTATCGGAGTGCCTCAGGTCCTCCCATTGAATTAAATAGGGCTGGGGTGTTCGACAGAGCAGAAGGTAGTTCTTGGCTTCATCCACTAAGTCACTTCGTCACTTTTACTGAATGGATCAGACCCCACTGTTACGACTATAAATTTTGGACTTAACAAGGGCAAACGGACATGTTGTAAAACCTGTGGTAGCTGCGGCCTCCGTTCCTGAATGCTGTACCTTACCCGGGCCATAACCACGTTGAACACCTGCTTTACGCTGCGCACGTTTCCCTCTTAATCATGGCCCCAGTTCCGAAAAATCGATGAAATTTTTTGCAGAATTTGCAGATGATATACAAGTAAATATACAGCAAATACTGTTTGGTAACAATTTTTCGCCTAAAATCGTTTTTATCTTCCTTTATGTGTGTTTTACGGTCAGTCTGTACAAATGGCGTACTACGGGCGAAACATCGTTCCCAGCAGCGACGTTGGAGTCCAAGATGCATCCAGACATCCTCCCTATGCTGTCCCTGAACCATTTCTGTGGTGTTTCCATCATTTTCTGACCTTTTCCTATGAACCAGGCACCCTCCCCTCATCAGAGCAGGGGGTGCCTGGTGTAATGCTCGAGTCCTCCCATTGACTTCAATGGGGCTCGGGTGCTCGGCCGAGCACTCGAGCCTCCGGGGGCGCTCGGCGAGAGCACCCGAACACCCGAGCATCGGGGTGCTAGATCATCACTAGTTGTGAGTCACTGTGTCAAAGGCTTTTGCAAAATCCAAGTATACTACATCAACAGCAATTCCCCTGTCCAAATTACTACTCACTCTTTCATAAAATGCAAGTAAATTAGTCTGACATGATCTGTTCTTCATGAAACCATGCTGATTCCTACTAATGATATTGTTTGTCTTCACATAGTTCTGAATACTGTCAGTTAATAACCCTTCTAGTATCTTACCCACTATGGAAGTCAAGCTCACAGGTCTATAATTTCCTGGTTTGGATCTTGCTCCCTTCTTAAAGAATGGAACTACATCAGCTTTCCTCCAATCACAGGGCACTATGCCTGATGAAAGCGAATCAATAAATATTAAGTATAATGGTTTTGCTATTACTGAACTAAGTTCCTTAAGTACCCTTGGGTGTATACCGTCCGGTCCAGGCACTTTATTCACTATAACCCTTTCCAGTCTCTTTTGGACCTTGTCCTCAGTAAGCCATGTAGATGTTGGAGGAAATTCCATGGTTTTGTCTGTTTGCCCACAGCTTGTCATTTCTGCTTCCTTTGTATATACTGAAGCAAAGAACGTATTTAGGGTGTCAGCCATAGCTTTATCCTCACTAATCAATTCACCTGTTTCAGTCCTAAGAGGACCAATATCAGCCTTAACTTTTTGTTGTTAATATACTTGTAGAATTGTTTAGGGTTTTTCTTGCTCTCATTTGCAATGTTTCGCTCATTTTCTATTTTAGCTAGCTTAATTGCTTGTTTGCAGATTTTATTACATTCTTTATATTTTTTAAATGATGCATCTGACCCATTTGACTTAAACACCTTAAAAGCCTGCTTTTTATTTCTCATTTCCCTGCTAACCACATTATTAATCCACATTGGTTTTGCTTTACTTCTCTTGTGCTTATTCCCCAATGGTATATATTGACGTGTATATTTGCCCAAGAGCATTTTAAATACATTCCATGACTCTTGTGCATTTTTATCTTTGAAAATTACATCCCACTGGATATCCTTTAAAGCTTCTTTTAACTATGTAAAAATAGCCTTTTTGAAATTGAATGTTTTGGTTAAACTCTTGCTATTGGGTTTCTCATAACAAACTTCAAAGGATACAATATTGTGGTCACTGCTGCCCAAATGCACATTGTTTACAATGTCAGAATCATTTGAGAGCACTAGGTCAAGCAAGGCCTCTTTTCTAGTTGGCTCCTCTACTAGTTGGGACATAAAATTATCATTTATCATACTTAGAAAAATATTTCCCTTTGTTGTGCCTGAAGTCATATTGCTCCAGTCAATTTCAGGGTAGTTGAAATCTCCCATTATAATTACCTTTTCTAACCTAGCAGCCTTTTCCATTTGCAGTAAAAGTTGGGCTTCCTCCAACTCCCCAACATTAGGTGGCTTGTAGCCAACCCCCACCAATATCTTTTTATTATGTGTGCCCCCAGTGTGTATTTCAACTCACAAGGCCTCTACCTTTTCATTGGACCCTTCATTTATATCTTCCCTTAAACTAGGTTTTAAGGCCTGCTTTACATATAGGCATACCCCTCCTCCCCTTTTATTAACCCTGTCCCTCCTAAAAAGTGAATAACCCTCTAGATTGACTGCCAAGTCATACGTATCATCTAACCAGGTTTCAGACACTCCAATCAGATCATACTGCTCATGTACTGCAATCATTTCTAGTTCCCCCGTCTTACCAGCCAGACTGCGAGCATTTGCATGCATACATTTTATCTTTTTGCCATTCTTTAAGATTTCGTTCTTTTTCAGATGTATTTGTCTTTTATCAGGCTGTAACAATGGCAACTCCCTATTAGATGAACTAGCCCATTCCCCCTCTCCACCCCCATGACCCTTCTCTAATCCCATTCCCTCAATTATACTATCTTCCCCAGCCTGTGTTGCAGCTCCCTCCCCCCCCTTTCTAGTTTAAAGTCTCCTCCAGTCTTCTAACCATCCTATCACCCAGCACCGTGGCCCCCCTTCCACTAAGGTGCAATCCATCACTACTATAAAGATTGCTCCCAAGGGAAAAGACTGACCAGTGCTCTAGGAACCCAAACCCCTCCTGCTTACACCAAGTCTTTATCCACGCATTTAACTCCCTAATCTCCCGTTGCCTTTCTAATGTAGTGCGTGGCACAGGTAGAATTTCAGAAAATACTACATTAGAGGTCCTCTGCTTAAGCTTATATCCTAGGTCCCTGAAATCCTTCTTCTTTGTCATTAGTACTAACTGAATACCAAAGGACAGATTTGCCAGCTACACAGATATAATATTGCAGTGAGCTATAGGACTTGTTTACAGTTACCAACATTTGAATTTTATGTCACCTACTTGTTCTGTTTTTTATATTAGTCATTTTTAGTATTGTCAAGGTATTATGTAATTGTTCAAAACCGTATATCTAAACAAACTATATAGTTAATTAGACCCATACCAAAGGTACACAAGGACAGAAACCTTAAGATAGATAACATAGTAATTTTATAGAATAATTAAAAGGTCTAGGAGTTGAAAGCTTATCCACAGACCAGCGCCTGAAAGTAGCGTCAAGCTGCGATTGTTTTCTTTAACATGTCGAGTGCATTTGTCCTTAGCCCAGAACACTAACTTCCTGCTTAACCCCATCCCAACAATGGACGTACATGTACGTCCCGCAGAATCTGTCACTTAGTGACAGAGAACGTACATGTACATCCAGGAAGTCGTTGAAGGTAATGGGGGGAAAAACGTTCGGCGGGCGTTCTGCCGGCCGCGTCCGCAGGCGGCCAGTCACTAAGGGGTTAAGTGACACTGGAATTATGATATTCCACAATATACCACAATACAAGAAAGAAGCAGGACATTCTGCCTTCTCCTTCAGATCTCCAAAGGCCTGGAACAATCTGCCTGAAATAATCAGATCTGCTCCCAGTCTAAAATCCTTAAAAGTAAATGCTTCTTTATATCTAAAAACAGTGTATAACTGTACATAATTGCAATATTTTATATGTATGTATATTTATATGTATGTATATATAATGTTTCACAATTTGTGTAAATATGTACCCTTTACTGAAAACTATCCAGGACATACTTGAAAACAAGAGAGAAATCTCAATGTATTCTTCCTGGTAAAACAATTTCTAAATAAATGATATCAAGTGATTTTATAAAAAATAAAGTACAATCTACAATGTCGAGGGTAGTGGTGGTGGGGGACTGGCTTCAGGTGTTGAACTACCACTTTTCTCCCACGTTCCTGCATTGCCCCACCTCCCCCCACACTTGTGCATTTGCTGGACATTACTCAACTACCCAGCACAGAGACAATAAAAACAATATCAGCAAGTAATTTGGACCCCAGCTGTCTGTGTCTGGTCAGTAAGTCACACCAAATTTTGGGATATTTGGAATCAACCTCCTTCCTCCCTTCTTCCCCCCCCCCAGAGTTCACCCAGACTCCCCTAATACAGAGAACAAATATCCTAACTAAAAGACTCCATAAACTAAGCTTCAATTCCCTTTTATTTGCCTATCTTCTCTAGCTCAAAAACACGCTGCTGTCTCTGCTCACAAACACAGAATGGCCTGCTGTGAGACCCTGACATCTTTGTATATGGCTGTAGAAAAGTGAAGAAAACTTTCATGTGGTGGGGAAAAAAAAATGTTCCCATTGATTTCAATGCAATGAGCTAGGCGAAAAAGCAGGAAAATGGCACTTTTCACAGGAAATGTTTTGCCAAGTACAAAGTGCCATTTTACACCAGTTTTGGTTTGAGGCAAAAGTTTTCGCCCATCTCTAAGTTTGACCAAGGGTCCCCTGCTTTCACACTTGCCATCTCCTCAGAACAAGGTGCACCGGTAGTAGTTGTAACAGGCACAGGTAACTGGCGTGTTCTACTGGTTATACTGTTACTCAGTTCCTCCTTCTTCAGTATACTTCCCCAGAGGGGCAATGCCATCAGGGTACTGGACATAATTGGGTCAGGGGTATGTGAGTTCCCTTTATCACTGTTGCTGCTGGCTTCCTCCTCCATAGCTGTATCATTAGCATTAGTGTCCATCCAGCTTCTCATGCTGGTCCCAGTGCTAGCTTAATTTTAACATTTATTTATATATGTTTTTTTATACCCCTCTCTCTGCTTGCTTCCATCATACTTTTCTCCTAAACTACACCATACTACATGGTGGGAAATTATGGGTTTTTATGGTATAGAGGTGGAAAGTTTTGCCACCATTGGAAACCATAGGCAGGAAAAGGAAACATTCTCACTGGAAATTCTGTGGTGTTAGTGAGATGGCAGGAAATCTATGGGTTTCTCTATGGGTAGCAATTCCCATCAGAAAAGTGGAAAATCATGTTTTTTGTGAAAATTCATACGGGAACACAACAGGGCTTTTTGCCCAACCCTATTCATTACTAGATAACTGACAGGGATATTAGCTAATAATATATGAATTATACCTTCATGGGCCAGCCATCTGTCATTCATCTACCCTCCCAATGTAATGAGATTATTGGGGGAATACAGGACATTGGAGATAATTAAACATGGGCAGATTGGCCTTCACTTTAATGAAGCACCTAAAAGTCACCCTTAATTTGTTTAACTTGCCTTATCTAGGTAGATGGTACTTACACAGCAGTGAGGTACAGTACACTACACCAGACTTCCAAATGAAGGACATTTACCTAGGCAAGTTCTTCTGTTGGATTACTTACCACTAAGGTATAATAAATCAGTAAATATTTTTCTCAAAAATTCCACTTTGTAACAGTCAGGCCCCTGATCAAAGCACTCTAGGCACCTTAGCTTTGCTTATGGCCACACCCCCCATAGCTCACATAACCCCATCTATAGTCCCATCCACTGGTCCCTTGAAAAGAAACTACCCTTAACCTATAACATACACTTATAGAAAGAAAGCTTTTAGGGCTAGATTTAAAGGCAGCCGTTAAACCATCCGCTAAGTAAAAAAGGCACATCGGCCGCAAAGAACACATGGTTTACGGCAGATTCAAAGGTAAGCGTACAAGAATAGCTATCGGGCGTAGGCACTACAAAAACACCTAACAGAAAAACCAGCGTCGCACCTGATTTCGCATCACTGCGCGTCCCAAACACCCGTTAAAACACAACTTAAGTCAAAATGTTACATTACGGCTGCCGTTGTCTAGCAACCCTGATAGATGCACAAACAAAATTCAAACCTACAGCCAATCCCAAGGCCCCAAAGTATCAAAAATGTACAAATACACCTATATATACCTTAAAATAATGGTCACACCCTGTCTGTGTTTCGAGTTTCAGCAAGCTAGAGCACAGGACCCAGGAGTGGAGGATAGTGTTTAGAGAGAGAGATAGAGAGAGAAGCATACACAGGAGTAAGGTAGAGGGATCTTGGAGAGAATTACATTTAAATAGACACATAGCACACTTTTGCACATAGCACATACATCCATACAAACACATACACATACATACACATAGTCTTTTTTTTTTTATCACACCTTACACATTTTAAACTTTATTTTTACAGTGTGAATCCGTGAGTGAAAGTGTGTGACAGAGAGTGAGTGGGATCGAGTGTGTCTGTGAGGGCGTGTGAGAGTGCCTGGGTGTGAGTGGGTGAATGATGGCTAGGAGAGGAGGACAGGAGAGAGGGATGGGGAGACTAGTGGAGGAGGAGGAGGAAGGTCAGGAGGGGATCCCTCAGCAGAGCAGGGGTGGGAGAGGGAGATACGCAGGGCGGAGGGGGACCAGGCCCACAAGAACAGGCACACTAAGAAGAAGAGGGACAGATCCTGCAGTGGGACGAGGGGTAGTGCCTGGGGACCACCACACACAGGCAGGGGCAGAGCAGGCAGGACACTCCGGGTCTGACTCCTCGCATGCCGGAGCTGAGGGGGACAGGGTCAGGGATCCCCGATATACCGAGGAAGAAAACACGGCCCTCGTGGAGGCTGTGCTGGAGAGGGAGAGTGTCCTCTTCCCGGGGGAGAGACTCCCTGGCCTGGCTGCGAGGAGGAGAGCTGCCTGGAGTCAAATCTGCAGCAGAGTTAATGCGGTGGCCACCTGCAGACGGGATGTTGACTCAATAAAGAAGAGATGGGGCGACTGCAAAAGGCAGGTGAAGAAGAAGATGGGGGATGCCGCCCTGCACGCCCGAGCCACCGGAGGTGGGCCACCTGTCCCCATCACCTTCAGCGCATGGGAGGAGAGGCTGCGGCAGACACTGTCATCTACCCTCATTGAGGGAGTCCCTGGAGGATCAGACACTGGGGATGAGAGGAGCCTCCACACCACTGGTAAGTGCATCACCACAAAACCACACACCACCTCAAACCACACACCCATCACAAACAAGCACTCACATCCCAACATCTGCCCTTCATTCATCCACACAATTGCACCAACACAGCACCCTGAGGGTTTAAACAGGACGCAAGACAAGGACAAATGTCAAGGTTCCACAAGCCCAAAACCTGTCCAACTCCCTGGTTAACCCTCATGTTGCTGTGCTGATCACACACAATACACACAAACCATGCTCAGTAAAGTGTTGTATGTCAAACATCACAATTGTTGTCACACAGTGTTACCCATGTTCACACAGGGAATCCAGCACATAACCCCATGAGTGCTAGAGGGATCATCAATGCATCGATCAACAATGCTTTGGCAACCCCTCTGGTACTCAAAGGGTTAACCAGACAACAAACACATGTCGATAGGTTAACAATTACATGACACATAGGGGACATTCACTAAGCGGTGAAAAAGAGCTGATGTAGAGAATTTGACACTTACATACCCTCACTTTACCAATTACAATGTTAGTCTATGGAGAACATCCAATAACAGGATTCAAGCTGCACAGGCCCCATTGTGTGGACTCCATAGAAAACATTGCAGATGGGGAAATGAGGTCAGCGGAGAAGTCAGCATCATAATCAGTTCATCAGGTCCACTTAACCGCTTACTGAATCACCAACAGGATGGATCAGGTCACAAATCACAGTGCCACTGAGAATAAATGCTTGTGTGTGCAACACACAGGCCAAAAACAATCACACATAACTAAAGGTGAAAAAGTTGGCCTTGGTGTTGTGTATGCAATCATTTACGCTAACTTCAATTTACATAGCTCACATTTGATTCACATATAGATCCTCAGGAGTGCTGATGCCATGGATGGATGGTACACCAGACACTATTTGCAGGATACATATGGGAACCAAATATGAACCATTGAGGTTTGGTCAATAACAGGCCAGGAATTATGGATATCTGTGATCGGGTCTGGCTGCCTCACACAGAAGGATGGATGGGCTGATCCAGTAAAAAAAAGGCCTCAATCAATGATATCCTTCAATACTGGCTTGATTGTTGCCCCTCAGGATTCAGCTTGAACAGACCTCATGGACAGAATCCTGTAATGTACATCAATCCCTGATTGCCACGGTGGTATCCCATGCATCACAATGCAATGCATAGGATACCATCATGACAACCAGAGAGGGACATGTCTAATCTGACTAAATCCAGCACTGTACGGGATGAACTGATAACATAGGGATGAATACCACTTGAATCACACTGCAGATCTATTACAAAAAGATATGTACAGAAAGATAAACGACCAGATATGTATGTGGATATGTCCCTTTCAAATGGGTACAAATAGGTCCCAACAAGATGTAAACCCAGAGTTCGGTTCAGTACGTGTGATTGTCCTACTGCCCATATATGTGCACCCTCAACAAAATAACTCATATTGATATCATCATCATCAGAGTACATATACCTAGTATATTACACCTTACTTGGATGGGTATCAGTGGTATCTATGAAAGTTAATTTGTGATGGCTGTACATATATAGGCAGTAAGACAATCACATGTACTGAACAGATCTCTGGGTTCATATCTATCAAGGATATGTTTGTACCCATATGAAAGGTACATATACACACATATCAGACCATATTCCTCACTGTGTACCTTGGCATGGCAATGGTTAATTTCACTTTGATGTAACATTGCAGGCATCATAAAGAGATGTTTAGAAAGATGTTACTGTATGTGACAGCTGGAGATGTCAGTCATATGACCACACGGAGGCTCTTCTGCGGACCCAAAATTGAACCAATTGGAGATGGATCCATCATTGACATGGTCCACAGAGCGTGCTTACAAACCAGGAACATTTAGTAGACAATGGCAAAGATGTAGTTATCTCCAAATGGGTCAATGTGGAGTCTGCTGAAGAGCCTCCGTGTGGTCAAATGACTGACATCTCCAGCTGTCACATACAGCAACATCTTTCTAAACATCTCTTTATGATGCCTGCAATGTTACATCAAGGTGAAATTAACCATTGCTATCCCGTTAAAGAGATAGTAATACCTAAAATGTGAAAGGAAAAATACATGTCATAGGATTGATCCACCGGGTAATGCAAGGGTATTCCCACTACTGAAAGGTGTTTCATCACAAGAGTATAACAGCTCAAAGTTGAATATTCCATGGACAATATCACTGTGGCCTGAAAATGTACTATGCCAATGTTGCCAGACCATCCTCTGGCTAGCTTTGGTCCAGGGAGCATAAATCCACAAAGGATGATGTGGCAACAGCGCAAATGTACAATTTCAGGCCACTGGGATGTGGCACCAAAAGAATTCAACTCTGAGCTGCAATACATGTAGAATAAAACACCCTTCACCAGTAGGAGTACCGTTGTTTCACACAGGGGGATAAACCATACAACATATATGTTCCTTTACACATTTCAAGTATTAATATCAATTTGACACCATCATGGCTAAGTTTACTGATCACACAATCTCAATCCTCCACACAGGTTATGTGTCTCCAGCACATCAGGAGCCCATGGAGGAGGCCACCTCACCACCCAGTGAGGAGTATATGGAGGAGGGGACCAGCCAGTGGGCACCGTACCCAACGACATCCACACCTCTTGGCCAGCTGGATGCCCCAACTCTGCCTGCACCACCTCTACCTGCACCAACTCTGCCTGCACCACCTCTGCCTGCACCCACTCTGCCTGCACCAACTCTGCCTGCACCACCTTATTACAGTGACTGGATGCCCCCCACCACCTCCAGGAGCTATTATCCTCCAGCAGCAGCAGCACCACCACCACCAGGGAGGCAATGGCTGCCCGGTGATGTGGCCACCACCCAGTACGGGCCATACTCATCCCCAACTGACCTACCCTCCTGGATGGCTCCCCAGCATGGCCCCAGGTATGATCCCAGGTGGGGGCCAAGCACATACCAGTGGCCAAGGTTTGACCCTTGGCCACTCGACTACCAACACCTGGGCCTGCTTGGGGAGCCCCAACACCCTGTGCGAAGGGATGTGTTTACCCCACCACCTCCACCAGCACAGACATCGGTGGGCAGCAGTGGGTCCATTGATGTGGTGGGCACATACCCATCTGCAGCACATACAGCACCAGCAGAGGAGGACACAGCAGCAGCAGAGGAGGACACAGCACCAACAGAGGAGGACACAGCACCAGCAGAGGAGGACACAGCAGCAGCTGATTCACCAGGCACAAGCATCACCAGCAGTGAACGGCCCACGGGGATGGAAGCAGAGTGTATGGCTCTGCAAAGGAGACTACTCCGGTCAAGCCTCTGCACCAATGACAACATCACTAGGAGCCGTAGGGAATCCCGTAGAAACACTAACAGGATAGAGGCAAGGATCCATGCCCTGGAGTCGGAGGTCATGAGGATCAACACTCAACTCCATCAGCTACACACGGGGGTGATGGACCTGCTTGCACAGGTACTGGTGGAGTTGAGAGAGCTGAACCGCAGGGAGGACTTACGGTTGGAGAGGGAAAACCTGCGCTCCACAGAGGGATCCACTGCCCCCACCACCCCCTCTAATGTGACCCCCGAAGCCACACCTAGGGGGCAAAGGGTGACCAGGAGATCATCCAGGTTATCCACATCTGCCACACAGTCTAAGCCCCCCTCCTAAGAAAAAAAAATAAAATGCCCAACATGTTACATTTCCCCTGAATAAAGGAACATTGTGCTTTTGAATCCTGTCTGATCTGCTTTGAATTTGGTCATAGATTGGGTGGCAGAGTTGTCTCCAATGCATTGCCAAACAATTCAGTGAACACAACTTCTGCCTAGGTCAGGGCTCAAAATTTCAAGTCCTGAGCTACTAGCCAGGCCTGAAAAGTTACTCGCCACCAGTTTCCACGCCTAGCCCCACCCATATCCACGCCTCTAACCACACCCATATCCCGCCTTTAACCCCCACCCATCTCAAGTTCTCTTTCATGAAACGACACTGTTGTTCTGTGTTATTCAGCATATCAACTGAATGCAAGAGATCTCCTGCAGATTGCTGTACAATGCATTCATTACTTCACTAACATCCAATCTGTTAAAATGAATGCAAATTAAAAAAAACAATTTGCATATATAACATTAACCTTTTGAGTGCCAGAGGGTGTGCAACACATTGCATACCCATCTGGCATTGAAAGAGTTAAAGCAAGAACAGATTTTCTTATATGACGAGGATTGTTGAATAATCCATATGTTTGGCTCTATTCCAAAACAAAATATTTAAAGACACATGACGTGTGGATTTTGGAGGAAGCTGTGCACTCCAAACTTCCTGCAATGCCTGGATCCCAATATCAATACATTGATCTAGCATTACTAGTTAGCTATCTGCATTTCAGTCAGATATACACCAGCAAGTACAAATAAATAGTAGATCAAGATATGCAAACATGCTTCTCTCATGTTGATGTTGTAGTACAACTCCATAGCAGGGATACTTCAAGTTGCTTTGAAGAGCGCCTGGAAAGCCAGCGTTTGCTAAGGCCTGCGATAGGACATCTGCATCTTCTCTAATAAGATGAGGCCGCAGGACTCACAGTGCTATCTGCTGGTCAGATAAGAAGCAAAAAAACAAAGCGAAAAAACAAAAGGCAGCATAACACGAAAACAGGACACAAGCAGCTCAGCATCCTGTCACATCCTGAATATTGGGTCCCCAATCGATGTGTAGCCCCAGCAAGGCTGCTGATAGACACAGATTATTTGTATCTAGACCAGAGGTTGTCAACCCGTGCCCTCAGTGGCCACTAACAGGCCAGGACTTAGGAATTTCCCTGCTAGAACACAAGTGTATTGATCAGAGGCTCAGTCGTATTGATTAACTCACCTGTGCTCTTAAAAGGAGATTCTCAAATCCTGGCCTGTTAGTAGCCAGTGAGGGCACGGGTTCAGAACCACTGCTCTAGACCACCTCCACACACAGTCCACGCTATTATTGTCCACCTCCACAGTGTACGCATTGTTCTCCTCCACATTGCCCTCCACATTGTCCATCTCCACATTGGCCCGCAATTTTCCATCTTCCATCTCCACATTGGCCCCTCACTGTCCATCTCCAGATTGGCCACTTCCACATTGCCCATCTCCACATTGGCCCCCCGTCCATTTTCACACTGGCCCCCCACTGTCCATTTCCACACTGCCCCCCCTATCCATTTTCACACTGGCCCCCCACTGTCCATTTCCACACTGGCCCCCCACTGTCCATTTCCACACTGGCCCCCCACTGTCCATTTCCACACTGGCCCTCCACTGTCCATTTCCACACTGGCCCTCCACTGTCCATTTCCACACTGGCCTCCCACTGTCCATTTCCACACTGGCCTCCCACTGTCCATTTCCACACTGGCCTCCCACTGTCCATTTCCACACTGGCCTCCCACTGTCCATTTCCACACTGCCGCCCCCCACTGTCCATCTCCACATTGGCCACTTCCACATTGCCCATCTTCACACTGGCCCCCCACTGTCCATTTCCACACTGGCCCTCCACTGTCCATTTCCACACTGGCCCTCCACTGCCATTTCCACACTGGCCCTCCACTGTCCATTTCCACACTGGCCCTCCACTGTCCATTTCCACACTGGCCCTCCACTGTCCATTTCTACACTCGCCCTCCACTGTCCATTTCCACACTGGCCCTCCACTGTCCATTTCCACACTGGCCTCCCACTGTCCATTTCCACACTGCCCCCCCCCCCACTGTCCATCTCCACATTGGCCACTTCCACATTGCCCATCTTCACATTGGCCCCCCACTATCCATCTTCACTGTCCCAAACTGTCCATCTTCTCACACTGACCCCCTCTGTCCATCTCCTCAAATTGGCCCCCAATGTCCATCTCCACACTGACCAGGCTACTTCCACATTGTCTCCATATTATTGAGTCTCTATTGTCCACCCGCAGATTATTCACTTTCACACATCGTCCACCACAGTGCCCACCTCCACATGCAGCGGCTGTACTGCTGAGTTGTGCTTCTGGCTCAAGATGCTTCCGGCACCTCTGCCACAGGCCATTGTTTCCATCACACACAGCAGCGTGATTACATCCTGCGCATGGAGTGCTGCGCACGCACGCTCCGTTTAGAAATAGCTTCACTTCATTGAGTCCCAATACACTCAATGAAGAGAAGCTTACTGTCAGTGCCATGGCGGGCACACGGGGGGAGGAGATGCATTCTCATGTCCCAGCCCCGCAACGCTACAAGAGCATAAATCAGTGCTCCCTCGTAAATGGGGAAAAAAATTCTCAAAAAAAAAAAAAAAATTCCCTCCGCTGTGGCACCCTTATGCTAACGCTGGCCCTGTGCCTCTGTGTGTGTCATTCACTGAAACGAAAGCTGCCCGATAAAACAAATGCATATTAACCCTTTTGGCACAGAAAGGGTTAATATGCATTTGTTTTATCGGGCAGCTTTACTTTCAATGAATGACACATCACGGCAAATAACTTTGATTCTGCAGGCTTGGACTGAATGCTGTGGGGTTGTCAAACTTCTTTCACGATAGGCCTGCCCTACATCACGCCTGCTTTCCGCTTAACCCTTTGACTGCCAGAGTGGTACGGAATGCATTGCAAAGCAATGCATTCCGTACCACTCTGGCGCTCAAAGAGTTAACCACTCCCCCACCACCAACATCCATCAATTATGTCTGGCATTTCTTTATCATCCCACCCTGTAATGACACTTCCTCCCCGTGCTCTCACCTCTCTCCGATCACCAGCTGTCCCTCTCCATCAGCCTCCTGCTCCGGTTCGGACTCTAACTAAGGTACACGCAGCTTAAGAGTAGCCTGCTCCGGGCATAGGACAAGTGTCACACACCGCACAGGCAGTCAATAGGTGGCGCCGGCCTTGCATAAAGGGCTTCAATTTCCACTCGCCCTTACTCAATTTCTACTCGCCAAATGCGAGGAGGCGAGTGGAAATTTTGAGCCCTGGCCTAGGTAAGATGTTTGTGGGATGTTACAACATGGGTTCACACACACATCGTTGTACAAATTCAACTGTAAATACATCCCTGTAGCCATATTACACAACTGTGTTATATGGCAATGTTGTGTGTTGATTTTGCATAACAAAACATTCCCCTTAGCCCAACATTTGGTACAACATTGAACATTCATCTACATCATATGTTGTGTTTAACCTTTTGATAGCCAGAGTGGTAGGCAACGCATTGCAAAGAAATGCGTTGGGTGCCACTCTGGCACTCAGAGTGTTAAGGGGATAACCAAACAAACGGCTTAGCGGTGAGATAACAAGCAGGACAGATAAATGGGACATGTATCCATATTCTCTTGGATTCACACACTCATTGTGCAACAGACTGACTGGGGAAGCCAATGTTTTTAACCTAGGATTTCACTGTGTAGCACACACATTGATATCCCGGGGTGAGCATTGGGGCCTCCAGTAAGTTGACTTGTTGTTTTTCCTAAGGGTGTAACAGACTTCCCCAGTGAAAACACTTGTCCACTTGGTAATGTACTGTGATATGTCCCAGTGGAGCAATATCACTGAACATTGATTATACTGAGCAACACATTAACTGTGGACAGGAATTCACTGTGGAAGTATGTCCCTTTTATCACCTCTTTATCACTCCCACAACACATTAGTGTATCACTGCCACCATCTGTTAGCGTGAATACATCACTGAGTCCACTCACTTGCAAACAAGTGGTGGAGTCCTGTGATATGGGTGATGCCTTTCCATTTATGGGGGATACTCTATCCTGAGTGTGGTTACGCATTAACAAACATATGTGTAATCCAATATATCCTCATAGAGACACTGATGATTAACTAGTGATGGTTCGTCTTTATTGTGTCTCAAAGTACATTAGAACGTACATGTGTTTTCTGTGTGTATTGCCTATATGCATTGAACACTTGTATGAGAACACTAAATGTACTTTGAAACTAGATCATACTACTTGAGTAACACTTCTCCTCTGCTCATGTGTTGTCCACAAGGTTTGACAACTCTGTAGATGAGCATCCTAACTGTACAGGTTATTACACTTATGGAATTGTGTTTTCAGTGTCTATATGAGAATGTTCAAGTAGAGGTCTGTGTGAACCTCCTGTCAAATATTGCATCACTAACAACATCACCAGAAATAGCAAAGGGTGATCTTTATGAAGGTGTTGTCAAGACATCAATCCAGACACATGGAAGATCTTCAGATCAAGGATGGATCATGTTATGGATGCCTGTGGGACAAGAGGACAGGATTTGGAGCTATACACCTGAACTGATCATCAAGCAACAACAATTTTGAATTTATAATCCCCTCAATCGTCTTAATTACAAGTGAGTACACAAACCATTGCTTGACAATGTGTTGTGTACTCATCTGTAACCAATTATGTTGAGAACTAAGGACATGTGCCCCAGCCCTATGGATATGTGCCCCTGACATGAATACACACATTAACAAGTGTTCTGAGAGCTCCATGGAAGTAATGAATTTGGGCTGCCACTGTGAAAGTGACAGTGGCAGCCCAATGTCATTTGTTCCATGGAACTGTTAGGACATATTTGTTGAGGTGTGTATTCATGTCGGGGGCATATATGTCTGCACACTCACAGGTCAGCATGGAGTCCCTGGTAATCTGATCTACGTCTCATGACCTCTACATTGTGTGACCATACCACTGTACATCCACCCCTGTGCTGCTCTTCTCAGCTGTAGCACAGTACAGGTCCCATATTGAGTCCAATGGCCCTTTAACCCCTGATGTGACGGAGTATTATCCAATGCATAGCATTGGATAACACTCTTTCGCTACAAGGCTAGCATGGTTGCTCTGGCTATGCTCATGGCAAATCAAGTTAGCTGCTGTCAATCAAGCCCTGTAAGGCGATGAACATGGGTTATGTGTTGTACCTTGTTTCTCCTGAGGGTGTGCGTGATATCCTTGGGGTCTGTATGTCAACGTGGAGAGTGGAATGGAGGATGGTTTTTGAGTCCACACACACAATTTGCCACGTCCGCTGCCAGTGCAGTGCTGTGTCACTGTTCCTGTGGGGTGAGACAGAACAAAATGTGCAGTGTGGTTAGTGTCACAGGACTGATGGGGGACTTGCATGGATTGTTTGCATGCCTGTGTTATACTCACATGTAAAGTGTTCCGTGATGAGCCTGTCTCTGATCTGTGTCCCTCTCAGGGTCTCCTCAACATGTCCGATGTCCATGGGCACTTCCTGTATGGGGGGGGCCTGGATGTGCTCCAGCAGCCTGGTGTCCACTGCGATGTTGTGCAGTATTGCGCACGCCACAATGATGTCGCACACCTTTCCAGGTGCATACTGCAGTGCTCCCCCCGAGTGGTCCAGACATCGGAATCTTGACTTGAGGAGGCCAAAGGTCTGCTCAATGGCATTCCTCGTTCTGCCATGAGCCTGGTTGTACCTTTCCTGGGCATGTGTTCGAGGATTGGCCAGAGGGGTCAGTAGCCATGACTTGCATCCATAGCCAGCATCACCTGTGTAATGTGAGTGACATGGTGAGACAGGGAGCACATGTTGTGTGAATGATGTTTTCTGTGGTGGACGTACTAGCTGTGGGTCAGGAGCATGCTAAGCAGCGTTGTGTGTACGCCTGTGTATGTGATGTGATTTTGTATTGTGAACTCACCCAAAAGCCATCCCCCTGTAAAAGTTCCATTCTCGAAATCTCTGTGGACTGAGGAGTTTTGGAGAATGTATGAATCATGTGAGCTGCCAGGATACTTTGCACAGACATTCATTATCCTCATATGGCTGTCACACACCATCTGCACGTTGATGGAGTGAAAGTTCTTCCTGTTGATGAATATCTGTGCGTCACGTGCTGGGGCCTTAATCCGGACATGGGTGCAATCTATAGCACCCATGACCCTGGGCATGCCTCCCCTGGCGTAAAAGGCCTGCTTGACATGTATCCAGTCCATGTCGGTGGTGGGGAAATGTATATAGGTACTGGCCTTGCTTTTGAGGGCTGGCAGGACCTGGGCCAGCACCCTGGAGAATGTGGCCTGTGACATGCCAGATGCGTAACCCTCTGTGGACTGGAAGGCCCCGCTTGCCATGAAGTGTATGGCACAGATTAGTTTCTGCAGGCCAGTTAGGGCATGGTTGTGGATGTAGATGGGATCCACCTGCTCCTTGATGACCTCATACAAGGCAATGATGCTGTCAGGCCTCAACCTGTAGCGATCAATTACCTCATCATCGGTCATTCCAAAGAGGGTGACCCTTGGGCTGTATACCCTGGGCCTTGGTGGTCGTCTATACATCCTCTGCCCTCCAGGTGGGGATGGGCTCCTGTGTGGCTGCTGAGCCAGAGCCTCCTCACTTGCAACAGGTGGTGGCTGTTGATCAGGCATGCTTGGAGGTTGCTGATGTTCCCCAGCTCTCTCCCGTGCACGCCTTCTCCGCAGCCTTCGCAACAATATGTAACCCAACATACTGTTTGCTCTCTCTATCTGTCTCTATCTGTCTCTATCTGTCTCTCTCTCTCTCTCTCTCTATCTCTATCTCTCTCTCTCTCTCTCTCTATCTCTATCTCTCTCTATCTCTCTCTCTCCCTCCCTGAGTGGAAAACAAGCCACAAGTGAGTGTGTTGAGTTGTCCCTTTAAGTACTTGCCAGGGCGTTGTGTAGGTGTGGTGATGAGGTGAGTGCTGACCAATGGTGAGTTGTTTTTGTCCAGGTAAGTGTTTGCAGGTGTGTGTGTGTGTTATAAGATGTGGTGTGTTGTGCTTGTTCTGTGTGTGCCATTTGCGGGCGTGCAGTTGTGGGGTGCAGGTCGCGTGTTGATGTTGCCCAGGTGAGCTTGCATTTGCATGTGTCCGCTTTGTGTGATAACCCCCACTGTTCCGTGCCATGTTGTGCTGGTGTTTTTTAGTGTGTCGTTGTCCCTGTGGTGTTGGTTGTTGTTGTGTGTGTAGTGATTTGTGTTGTGTGTGCATGTTTTTGTGTTGTTTTGGCATTGCACGGGTTAATTTTCCCATTTACATGGTTGTGCAGTAAGCATTTTGTGTATCTTCCTATGTAACGGGTGTTTTGTTTTGGCCGTTAAGTGTCTAACGGCTAAAAAAAGTGGGTCTTAACTTTTAGCCGTTAGGTGTGTCTTTTTTTCAGCCGTTATCAGTACCGCAAGCCTTTGAATAGCTCTGGGGTATGTTTTTCCATGCGTCTTAATGCACGTAAGTGTATCGGCCGTAAGGATTCTACAACTGCCGTTAGCTGTTGTTTAGACGGATCTTTGAATTGCAACATGTCACTTAACGCACCCGTTAGTGATTTTTTTGGCTAACGGCTGCCTTTAAATCGAGCCCTTAACCTCTTGGTTACTAGAGAAATATCCAATGCATTGCTCACATCCATGGGGTTACAAAATAGCCAGTGAAAGGGGTATATAAACTAGTGAAACCATGCAGGACAATGAGCTTGCATCTACTATTCAGAATGTGTGCATGTCCATCGCTGCTTCGGTGCCAAAAGGAAAATCCAGCCCTCTTCACTGTCAGGAAAAGTAGTGTAATTATGGTGCAAACCAAGAGCACCATAAGGAATATATACAACTCCCAAAACATTCAATTGATTTAAACTGGGATTGTAACCACTTGAAAGCTAAAGTTTACTCTAGCATTCAAGGGACTAAATAAGTTATGTAAGAGTTTTGTGGCTCTGGGGATATGCGATGTCCAGTGCAGAGAACAGTCTATGTCACCTGCTACCTGGTCCAGTGATGCTAATGAATTAAATTTAATGCCAGTAAATAAAAGTGAAATATATGATCACCCCCTCAACCAAAAAAATTAAATCGCAATCTGGCCCTGACCAACTACCAGCAATGTTATTAAATCTCAGTGCCTTGGTCATGGCCCATCCTATTGCATTTTTAATTAATGCCTCCTTGTCAAAGCCTGGAAAGTGGCTAATATTGTGTCTATCCACAAAACTGGGGGTAAAAATGAGTATCAAATTACAGATCAATATACCTACTCCTCACATTATCTAAAATCCTAGAGAAATGTGTCCACATGCAACTGTATAAGTATTACTGACAGACCCATTTTTTACACCCCCTTCAATCAGGCTTTCATCCATATCGCTCAACTGTCATTGCCCTCCTAAAAATATGCAATGATATCCAGACTGCCATGGAGAATTGTGAACTCACTAGATTTTGCAAAGGCCTATGATACGGTAAACCACAATATTCTTCTAAGCAAACTCCAAAGCTCAGGATTGGGTAATAATTCTCTAAACTGGTTCCAATCCTATTTATCAAACAGAATGCAGTATGTATCTGTTCTTGACAATAACTCCCTTATGCTCAAATTAACAAGTGGAGTTCACCAAGGCTCCATTCTTCTATTTTCTCTTTTTATAAATGATCTGCCATGGTTTGCAAAGCATCTTCTGTGCACATGTATGCAGATGACACCATAATCTATGCTAAACAATCAAAAGTATCACTCAAAAGTACTCAAAAGTATGCAAAATGACTTCTCTGAAGTTGAAAGATGGATAGCAAAGAACAAACTGTTCTTAATAACCGACAAAATGGTCACAGTGGTATTTGGTACAAAGCACAAACTGCATAATGTCTGCAATACTCACCTTCCATTGTAACACAGTCTAATCGTAACTTGGCCCCAGTAGACTCCTACAAATATCGTGGTATGTGGCTTCACCCCAACCTCACTTTTGGTCTTAATATTGATAAATTAACATGCAAACTTTATCCTTAAATGAGTAATCTCTTTAGAAACAAATCCTGTTTAAAGGGATAGTAATGTTTCATAATAAAAGCACCTCTAATTAATCATCATAGTATTTGGACTTTGGATAGTGTTATTTCAATTCTATCAGCATTGTAGTTCAAGAGTAATTCAATGACAAAGTCTCCCCCTCTTACCCCATTTACTGATGTAACACTGTTCAGCCAGATCAGAAGGGAGGTGCCCAGGTAGATTGCAGAGAGGCACAATCTTCAATTAAAATAAGGGAAAACTTGAAAAACTTGTCAAGGGGGGGCAGGGCTTTCATTGTTCTGAAAGGAAGAAGATTGTCCCCTTCTGTTATCTGTCTGGTCTATGGACTGCACTCCGCATCTGAGAAGAGATGGCTTACACTAGGTAAAAGGGGCGGGAGGGGGAAATTTTGCTTGTGAATATCTCTCAAACCATAAAGGTTTGAGAGATAAGACTTATATCGTTCTTCATGTTTTTTTAATGCCTACAAAATAAAATAAAGATAAAATGAAGTATTACTATCCCTTTAAGTCCCCAGATGACAAAACATATTGTACAACAGATGTTACTGCCAATCATTGACTATGGGGACTCAGTATATGCTCCAGCACCACAAATCCATCTTAGTAAATGTCACAATCTGTATAATGAATTATGCCACTTTATCCTCCAATAACATTACACTACCCATCACTGTGATATGCTTAAAGAAATAAATTGGTTAACACTCAAATCTAGATGTGCCCCTCACCTTTCTTGCTTAGTACACAACCACTTCTCTGGAAAACTACCAGACTACCTGAGCAGTATGCTGACTCCTGCTCTCCATACTAAATATAACCTACGCTCCACTGCTAACAACTCACTGAGTATCCCACAATACAGGAAAGAAGCCAGACGATCTGCCTTCTCCTTCAGAGCTCCAAAAGCCCTGAATAACCTGCCAGAAATAATCAAATCTTCTATCAGTCTAAAATTCTTAAAAATAAATGCTTCTTTATATCTGAAAACAGTAAGTAATTATATATAATTTTTAAATGCATGTATGTATATTTATGTGTATATGTATATATAATGATTCTCTATTTGTGTAAATATGTAACCTGTTACTGAAAACTATCCAGGACATACTTGATAATTAGATAACTCTCAGTGTATTCTTCCTGGTAAAACATTTTCTAAGTAAATATGTATATTGTATCAGCATTAGGAAAACTGCTATACACATTCTTAGTAAATTAAATTGTCAAGGAAAGAAAGCATTTAATTAAGTATCTCATAAACAGAACTACAAAAAAGTTTATATCTTTACAATTATTTTATTGCCTTGACAGATTAATGACGTTTATATAAGATAGCACTATTGATTTAATCAAAAATTAATTATAGTGCACTGTGTAAATATAAAACCTGAATATAACTATATTTTCAAATGTAATGGAAAGATTTCTGAGTATTAAACACTGGTCTGCAATATAAATTATGGGTCTATTTTTCTACATCAATGAACATTTAACTCCTTAAGGACCAGAGTGGTGTGTAATGCATTAAAATAAACATGTAGTGCAATGCATAAAATAAACATTTAACTCCTTAAGGGGTTAACTGTTTCTTTTTCATTACATGAGAATTAAACCTAATGATGGCATCATATGCTGATGGGCAAGACAATTGATATATAAATAATACACTTACTTCTAGTCCACGTTTTGGCAATCATACCCAAAGAAAAATATATTTTAAATTGCTGGTGTTTAAACAATTTTGATCAAATAACTAGAAAGTATTGATGAGTATCCACATTTACTCAGTATTACCCCTTTTCTCTGTAGTATATTGCCTGCATAACACTAGGTTTGAGGTTTTAGCCACATAATATAGCCATAGGACATTAAGCTTGCCACCATGCCAAAGTACCTCATTAGAGACAAGTCCTATCCTCATGTTGCTTTGTCTTATAAGTTGAATCTCCCCTACTCTCATTTTTTAACCTTAAATTACTTTATCCTGTGAGCTGAATCTTTGCCAGCTTTATTCATTAATGGGGAAAGTCTCTCTGCCAGGCATTTTACAGTGCCATAAAGACAATGAAGATTGAAATTTGTGCCCTTGTGCCTTTTTTCAAAAGACATCAACCAGTCCTTTAGTCAATGTCAATGAGCTTAAATAAATGAGAGGCATTCATAAAGGATAGTTGCAATACATTCTTGGGTACAACAAAGAAATATATTGTTTATGGTAAGCACAATAAAAAATCTGAAATACTTTGCCTCAGGAGGCTGTTTTAGCTGATAGTGTAGATATGTTCAAAAAAAGTATTAGATTTCAATACAGAGCATTGTTACAATTGTTTTCATTATAGGAAGGAGGTTGAAAATGATAGGGGATCCAGTGATAAACTTGATGCAGTTTTGTCTTTCCTTCAACTATAAACTATAAATTATACCTAAATGAATAAGATTCTCTTATTTGTTTAACACAAAGTCTTACCAATGTGAGATTACTTCATACATTAGTGAAATGTATGTATATACACTATTTTTTGTTGTAGTTTATAGTTATTAATTTGCCTTCCCCAATCTGATCTTTTTTTGTATAAGTCTTCAGAGCAATGGGAATTAGACTTCAATGGATCTCAGTAAATATAGGCAGCTACAGACAGAATTCTTATTCTTGCTCTCTTTAATTACATAATTTCATTTTAGGTGAATCATTCTGTTAAACAGTTTAAGGGCCACTTACTCCTGTATGTTTCAATGTACGCCCCTTTGCTTCTTAAAGGGTTAAATAAACTAAGTGAAAAATGGGAGAATCATGGTCCTTCAGGGAGATTTGTTCTGAGATATATGGCATGCTACTGTGAGTGAAATTTGCAGTCCATTTAACAATGCATCACTTGTTGAAGATTTTAATAACACAGAGGAAGAAGTATCAGTTCTACACCACAATAAAAAACGGATATTCCAGTTTTTGGGGTATCCTTTCACAAATAAACCAAATCTTTTTCATAGAGTTATAAAATGGCTCTACCCCTGAATCACTTAGTTACACTTCAATATACAAAACTATGGAGATTGTGTGCTAAAGTGTTGCAGTGTGCTCTTTTTAAACTTCAATATTAGGTCATATCAACAGCAATTGACAACTATCATGTGGCAGTTTCCATCTGGGTAGGCCTTTCCCTTTGAGCATAGACCTGCCTGGAAGCCTGGGCTGCATTGTAAATCTCTGTGAATTAGAGGATGAGCCAAACTGAAAAGACACTGCCAGTGCCCACAAGATAATCCCATGAAATAAACTGAACTGTGAAACACTGAAGTTCAGCATTACAGTAATGTGTGGTCAAGGCCGTAGTCCTCATGGACTGATAATGAGCAGTTTCTATCCCAACACTAGCAGTCCATAGGGATTGTGTGAGCAACCAGTGAATCCTGTAGCTTTAAACCTGGCTTTTTACTGTCTACTCCCACAGTAGATTGCTTTGTGAAGCATGATAGATACCCTTATATTATTTTTGGTCATACGACATACTACAACACTTTTTATTTCTGTAAGCTCATCAAGAGGGTTTTTTTGGTGGGGGCTCCAGCCTAAAGGTCCTTCTGGGGCACCAAGTACTCATTCAGCAGTCCTGACTACAGGTGGTTAATGATGTGTTTGGGCACACCCACCGTCCCTCTGATTTAGCTCCTCTGAGTCACAATGCTCACCAAAATGAAGTTAAATAATGCTACATTTATGTTAGACATACATGTTAATATGTTCCCTTACCACTTCAACAACTTGTAAAAGCAGTGCAAAACACTTCATTTTTATTAATGGGATATGAACCAAGAAGAGTTGATTAATGTGCTATTTTTGAAAATAATTTGTCAACAGTTTCAATGTAAATGATAATTTTTTTATGTTAACAAATTTTTACTGGAATGTATCTAAAATGCGTTATTGTAGCCTATGGAGAAATCCAGATGAAAAACCTGTGATAATCTTAGTAAAAATGATATATTCAGGGATAGGTTATACTCATGCCAATGTGTAGGCAAGGCCAGCACAATTCCAACTCACCTGCATCACACACCTGCTCCTGTTTTATGGTGGCTAGTTTATTTATGATTTCTGCATTACTGTTAATGGAAATATGTATACCAATATGGCCAGTTTATTTGCCAGTTTATATACCCCTTTACCGGTTAGTTCATTTATGAACTTTTTTTGCTTGTATGTTACAGGATAAGAATATGTGGTGTGCTGTAGAAGGGGCTGTGGACAGAATTATGTGAGGAGTGAGGGTATGGGCATGGGCTGGGCTAAATAAGCCTTGGGTGGTTTTCCTGAGTACTCTTAAGTATTAATCTGACCAGGAACAACAACTAAAAATGTATCTGGTAATGTATCAGGACATGTCCACTGTCACTTTGATAATTTCTAAGAAATGTGATCACTTTATACTTCTGAAGGGTGAAAGACCTTGCCAGGACTAGAACCTGTGACTCAGAGATTTGAACAGATTCTACAACTGGTGTATAAACCAATAGAGTATACCAGTATTCTCTCCTCTCTTCAATGCAATAGGTTTTTGAAAATAAATCAATGTAAAACTTCTGTTGCAATGATTTTAAGAGGCAGTAGCTTTTAACAATCTTTAATCCTTTGAGTGTCATAGGGAAGTGCAACACATTGTTCACAAAAGCATTGCAAGTCTACTGAAATTCAAAAAATTAGAACTTGCTAAGGATGATGCCATGCGTGTTTGAAATCTCTTCCCTTATCACTCTGCCAGATATAGTGGTGGGCCTCATCACCTGAGGAGACACCGACTGCAGTCCTTACTGTCACATAGAGTCAGAGATGCAACAACCAAGCTGGAGGCCTGAGGGATAAATCCCTACAATCCATCTAAATACATTGGTGAGTGGCCCTTATCCAGTAGCTTAACTTGGACATTTTGCAGGAGTATCCTGCCAGTAGCTCTGAGGTAGGGGTGAGAGAGAGAATGGAGGAGGAGGTGGGGAGGAAAAGTGAAGAAGATGGAGGAAGGACAGCTTCTGTGCCTTCAGTGACCTTAGCTGACTTGGAGGTCTGACATTCATGATGCTGGATTCATCCCGGGTGCTCTAAGATTCCCAGCAATGTCCAGACATCACTTGATGAGCTCCGCTGTGTAGCTATTTATTGTAACTTATATTGTGAATTGCTCTCTATAGTTTGCATTCCACAATTATCCTGTTTCAGTGTAGCTGACTGCTGCTGCCTCCTGTTCCTCCTTCTTAGTACTACTTTCCTGGTTACCCATGCCTCTACCCACAGATACTGAAATGTGTAAGAAATCAGGTGAATACAAGTCAAAACTGAGTAAAATTGCCAGATGTCAGATAGCTGAGGATGCAATGGAGGCTATTATGGAAGATAATTCTTCCCGGCATCTCCTGCATAGTTGTCCGGCTCTGAGGATTCTGCCAAGTTTCACTTTGAGGAGCTCATGGCTGCCATTGCCAACTGCCAGTTGGTCTTAACCGCTAAAATTGAAACTATACAGGTTGACCTCAACCTCTGTAGAACCAACCAACAGGCTATTAGAGAGAATGTCCAGGATGTCCAAAGGTGGGTCTCTACTGTTGCGTATGTATTACCTCCAGTACAGGAAGCGGCGTGTGTCATATAATCCCTGCCACTGCAATCTTCGAATTGTCGGCCGCCTGGAATGCTGTGAAGGCAGTGCAGCGAAATCATTCCTTGAAACAAGTCTGAGTCCAACAAATCACTGGTTCCTCCAGGTTTGTGCTAAATTATTATAAATCAGTTTCTTCAGGGCTTAGGCCTAACAAGTCTAAATCCTAGAAATCATTGTTTCCTCAAGGCATGTGCCTAACAAGTCTAAGCCCTACAAATCAATGATTCATCAGTGATTGGAACTCTAACAAGTCTAAGCCCTACAAAATAAATGTTTTCCCAGGCCTCTGACAAGCCTGAGTCCAACACATCACTGGTTCCTCAGCACTTGTGCTAACAAGCAAAATTCCTCTAACAAGTCTAAGTCCTACAGATCAATTGTTTCTCAGGGCTTGTGCCTAACAAGACTAAGTCCTACAAATCAATGTTTCCTCAGCCCTGAGGAACAATTGATTTATAGGACTTAGACTTGTTACACACCAGCCCTGAGGAAACATTGAATTGTAGGACTTAGACTTGTTAGGCACAAATCCTAAGGAAACATCAATTTGTAAGACTTGATTTGTAGGAATCTGGCTTGTGAGCACACACCTTGAGTAACCAGTGAGTTTTTAGACTCAGGCTTGTTAGAGGTATAAGCCCTGAGGAACCAGCAATTTGTTAGACTCTGGATTGTTAGAGGCACAAGCCCTGATGAAACAGTGATTTGTAGAACTTAAGCTTGTTAGAGGCCCAAGCCCTGAGGAACAATTGACTTGTAGGTTTTAGACTTGTTAGGCACCAGCCCTGAGCAAACATTGAATTGTATGACTTAGACTTGTTAGTCACAAGCCCTATAGAAATTGATTTGTAGGAATTTGGCTTGTTAGAGGCACAAGGTTTGAGGAACCAGGGATTTTTTGGACTCTGGCTTGTTAGAAGCCCAAGCTTTGAGGAACCAGGGATTTGTTGGTCTCTGATTTCTTAGAGGCACAAGCCCTGAGGATTTGTAGGACTTAGGCTTGTTAGAGGCCTAGGTCCTGAGGAACAAATTATTTTAGCATTTAGACTTATTAGGCACCAGCCCTGAGGAAACATTGAATTGTATGACTTAGACTTGTTGGGCACAGATGCTGAGGAAACATTGATTTGTAGTAATTAGTCTTGTTAGGCACAAGCCCTGAGGAACAATTGATTTGAAGGATTTAGACATGTTAGGCCCAAGCCTTGAGGAAATTGATTTGTAGGAATTTGGCTCGTTAGAACAAGCCTTGAAAAACCAGTGATTTTTTGGACTCAGGCTTTTTAGAGGCATAAGCCCTGAGGAACAAGTGATTTGTTGGACTCATGTTTGTTAGAGGCACAAACCCTGAGAAACCAGTGCTTTGTGGGGCTCAGATTTGTTAGAGACACAAGCCCTGAGGAACCAATAAATTGTTGGACTCAGGCTTGTTAGAGGCACAAATCCTGAGGAACCAGTGGTTTGTTTGGACTCAGGCTTGTTAGATGCACAAGCCCAGAGGCACCAGTGATTTGTTAGACTCTGGCTTTTTAGAGGAACAAGCCCTGATGAACCAGTGTTTTTTTTAGACTCAGGCTTGTTAGACACACAACCCATGTGGAAAAAATGATTTGTAGGACTTACACTTGTTAGAGGCTCAAGTCCTGAGGAATCATTGATTTGTAGGATTTAGACTTGTTAGGTACAAGCCCTGAGGAAACATTGATTTGTAGGATTTAGACTTGTTAGGCTCAAGCCCTAGGGAAATTGATTTGTAGGGATTTGGCTGTTAGAGGCACAAGCCTTGATTAACCAGTGATTTGTTGGACTCAGGCTTATAAGATGCACAGGCCCTGAGGAACCAGTGATATGTTAGACTCAGGCTTGTTAGAGGCACATTCTTGGTGTGAAAATGTGAAGTGCACGTAGTAAATGGGCGGGAAGTTTTTAGCCATAGGGAAAAAAAAAGCAAATATATTTTTGGTTTAAATGAAAAAGAAGAAAATTTTAAGGGATTTGTTGAGGGAGGATTTTCAAACAAAAAACAACGATGACAACGATGTGATTTTCATGGAATTTAATGTGGGAATACAACAGGACCTTTCTCCCACCCCTAATGATGTATCCAAGGGGTTAACCCTTTAAGCCATCCCTTTGCATGCAAAGAAGCTGATGCACTAACTACTAATAGGATCTGGCATAATTTGGTTCTACCCAACTGCACTGCATGGGACAGTTAAAAATCTCTGTAATTTTCAGTCTCCATTGTATTTCTAATTGGTGCTTTGTAGATATCTCTAATATTCAGTGGATTTAGGCCTCTCTTACAATTGGGATTCAGATACTTTATATTTGTCCCAGTAAAATGCAGTTGATTTAAACCAGAATAAACCCAGTTCTTCTTATTACATCAGTTTCAAGAGTTAAGAGCTCTTTTGTGTGTGTCATAGACTATTAGAATTTTCTGTGTCAGGCTGGAGGTGGAGTCACAGCCTGGGGACCTATGGTTCCTTGCTTATTAGGAAACTATGATATTGGGGGTTAGTGAAATAAATATTTTGAGCAAGTGAACAGTCAGAAAGAATGGTAGGTGGAGGCTTGGCATCCAACAAGTGCTTGGATTCAAACTTCTCTGCAGTTAAGTACTGGGCTGTAACAGTCTACTTTAAATTGATCACCAATAATTTGCTAATGTCTTGGCAGCAGTTCATACAAGCCATCTAAAATATAATGCACTGTCTCTTGGATGTCACTTAGAGGAAATTGTATAATTCATGATATGGTTTTCTGCTTTATATTCTAGTCAGTAGCTAACTTGTCGCTGGCCTGCAAGGTGGCCTACAGCTTCATACCACAAAGTGGTGGCTCTTTGTTCTGTGATAAAGGGTTTTAAGAAGATTAAATTTGCACCAAGCCCCATTTTAACTCTAAGGACATACTGGAACTCTATATCTTGTGAAAAACTATATACTTCCATTAATTCAAGTGTCCATTGCCTCAATTTAGAATAACCTATTATACAGCAGAGATGAACTCACTGAATGACTGAGATGTCTACAGTTCAATATTATGTTTGGGGTTAAAGGGAAATTATTAAATGGATAACTTAGTGTAGCATTGCGTAAAGTAGTTTAATGTTGAATAAAAGTATTTCAATGTATTGTAACGTATGGGAAGCTAGAGACAGGGCTTGATTACATCTCAGTAATCCTTAACAATTTGAATGCCAGAGGGGATTCAATGCATTGCAAATACCTAAAAAGGGATTAAGGGCTTGTTTCAATTACCTCCATTAAAGAAACAAATAGGCAATGGTAGTTTTGCAAGTACAGTTTGTTATTCTATTACCCATTTTGTGACCTGCTAAAGTGCACTAAAAATGACAGCGGCTGGTAATATTTCGCCCTTTTACATCAATGGAACAACTCAAGCCATTTGACATTCAATTGTGTGCGGTGAGTAGTATAGCACTGTAACGAGATACATTTTCTGATGTTAATTCTCTTCCTACATTTCCAGGTGTACACCACAGAACGAAGGTTAAAAACCCCTGTTGAACATCAGAAAGCATGGAATAACCCCTGAAATGCCAATGAAGTACCCTTCAAATGTGCATTCCCTCCACACAAGTTCTAGACAACCAACATGAACCCATCAACCCTCTGAGTAACAAGGGATATGCAAATCAACATCAACCAATCTGTTGCACACTCCCCCGGCACACCAGGGGTTAACACATAACAATATGTATGTTCAGCCAATACAATATGCACACCTAAGTCTGGGCATAGAAGGTAAGTAGCCAATGGAGAACCAAGGTTCACCGGCATCATCAACTATTCCAGACAATGTCACGCACACAGCTGACAGTAAAACAGCAATCACACCAAACACACTCAAACAATAACAACATCCACACAGGAATACACTTACCTGGACAAGACCCTCATCCTGACTGGTCCCTTGTTACCTGATGACAGTGTCTGGCCAACATGCCCTTCTGTCTTAAAGGGACATCCCACCATCCTGTGAATGTGGCGTGTTTACAGTAAGTCCAATCAGACAGTGATTATGAGCATCATGTTGTCACTGCAATACTTGCAAAGGCATCAGAGGAGGGGTATATGAGGGGTATGGAGTCCCATGATCCCCCAAACACACTTGCACATCTGCTGACTGTTGAAAGGCTGGATGCTCTATCTGAGGAACCAACCAGAAGGTCTCTCCAGGTGGAGGAGCAGGCCAAGAGACAGCCCCTGAGCTGACTCAACCAGATCTCCCCCAGCAACAGGTGCCAGAGATACAAGTGGAGCAGCATGATGAGGATAGGAGCCTGCCAAGACCCAGGATATACTGCACAAGGGTCATACTTAGATATGGGCTAAAATGTCCTCCTGAAACTGAAATCTGAGATAAATGGCACTTTCCTCTTGGTGAAAAATTTCCAGAGAAAAGTGCTGATTTTCCGCTTTTTTCGCCTACCTCATTCCATTGAAATCAATGGGAACATAGAAGTTACACAGAACACATAGAAAATATTATTTTATTTCCCAAATGCATAGTATAAAAGGGGCATGAGGGTGCATTTGTTGGTGGGGTGTAGGGAATAAATAAAAAATATAAGACATGGTATAAAAGGGGTCTGAGGAGGGTGCCTGTGTTGGTGAATGAATGAATCACTTGAACAGGGAATTTGTTTTGGGGGGTTTCTTGACTGCTATTGGGGAACAGCTGACAAAAAAAATAAATCAATAAAATAAGACATTTGTGTGTGAAGTGATAGAGACAGGAACCCCCTGACATAAGCTGCCACTGAGGTGGATTGATACTTGACTTGATAGAGTATTTTGTAGAGGATGATTTGTTTGATTTGTTGTTAGAGGCCTTTGTAGGACTTAGACTTATTAGAGGCCCAAACCTTGAAGAAACATTGATTTGTAGGACTTAAGCTTGTTTGGCACAAGCCCTAAGGAAACATTGATTTGTAGGACTTAGGCTTTGTAACAAACAAACCACCCAAAATTGTTAATTTTTTTGTAGCACCTTTATATTTATTTATTTATTTATTTTTAAACACAAGCCATGAGAAGAAAATAAAAATACCCTACTGGCCTAATACCAGCAGGCCATGTTGGCCAGTGGCTACTGTCAAATGTCCTCCTGAGTCCTGAGTTGTTCATACTGCTGCTGCTGAGTTGTTGAAGCAGCAGGATGGTTAAGCAGCTGAAAGGGAATGGGATCAACAATAGCAGTAATAGATGGATGATGAACATTCCACTTGCCACAACTAGCTCCAGTGATGCATCTGAGGAAGTAGCAGCACAATAAGGAGCCCCCAGTCTATGTGGAGAAAAGAAGAAGTTAGCCATTAAATCTTCTCCACCTGCCCCTCCTCCAAAATCATGTGTGTGTTGTTATTAGAATATATTTTTTTCCCCTTGAGAGCAGGAACTGTGACTCTCATCAGCAAATGCAATGGCCAGAGTGCTTGTGTGGTAAATAACATCTGGAGGCACAACTGTATCCAAACACCATGACACCCAAAACCAAGTACTGCTGCTGTCGCTGTACCCCTTGTCCAAACCCTGCTAAGGAACATGACAACTTGCTGACAGTTTAATAGTAATGATTAACACTCCCTGCCAGAATCCTAACGTATTATGAGGGATGGAATCTCTTCAGATGCCACCTGATGACCTGGTATCGATTCTCCTCCACCACACTGGCATGGGTGGTCAGTGCACCACACATTGTGCAATGGGTAAATATGAACTGCCATATCCTAACATTGACAGAGTGGCTATAATATGGAGGGGGAGGTAACGATGAACGAGGTGGATTGACAGGAGATGTACTTGTTACCCTAGAGAAAGAAGGTGATGTTGATGGCAGGCTTGTTGTTTTGCTCGTCATGGAACTTCCAGTGTCTGTCTGGGTTTCTTTATTATTTCTCGTCTTTGATCTCCACCTTTCTGGAGAGTCAGATGGTACAGTAACAGCAGTGCTAGATTTCTGTAATGGGTGTTTGGCTTTAACATATTTGACATAAATGTCATGGTGTATGTGTTTCATGTGTGTTATCAGGGAGGTTGTGCCAAGGTGTGTTCCCTCCTTTCACCTTCTCACTAACTTGTCAAAAATTTTGCACTGTACCATTGTTGATGATGACTGCACTGTGCCTGCCAGAAGAGAAAAATAGTCCCACACTCATAACTTCTGGGGGGAGGGATAGGGAACAGGTGGAGAAGAATTACCTCTTTCTTCTTCTCCTCCACATTCCTCTTCACTTTCTGTGGCAGCGGATAATGTTGCTGCTTTTGCTGCTACTGCCTCAGATTTAGCACTGCAACTAGGATCTAGGAGGAATATTGCTACTGCTGGCAAGTAGAACCTCTCCTAGTCCCGCATTACTTGTTGACCCCATTCCCACTGTGGTCTGTGACACACTAGCCTGCTCCTCAGCAACCTGTTGCCCTTTCATCTCAGCAGCAGCAGGAATTAGAGCAGTTGCAATTTCCGCAAATTCCAAAAGCTGATTGCTAGTGGTGGTGGTTATGCCCATCCTCATCCCTGTCTCCCATTCCTTCTCAGTTTCTGATAAAAAGGGCCATCAATGTCTCTTCCACCCCATCTTCTCCAACACCATCACCACCACTAGTACCTCTATGATGCTGCTCTATTCCATACACCTCACTGGTGAGGAGGTGACGATCAATGTGACAGTGGGTCCCCTGCTGTCACACTTGGCATCATTTTCTCCTTCCCCCCTGAGAACTACAAGAAACACTAGCAGCAGGCAAAGTATTGTTGGCAGCAGGTTCAGCACTAGTAGCAGGTTCAGCAATGGCAGCAGGTACAAAGCTAGTGGCAGCACATCTGGAAGCAGGTACAATACTAGTGGCTGCAGGTACAGAAATGGTGGCACTGGCAGCACTGACAGCTGACCTGTCCTGCTCTCACTAGTACTACTTTTTTCTCCCTCCCTTCCCATTCCCTTTTCACCCTTCCTTCCCATTCTCTTTTCTCCCTCCCTTCCCATTAAATTCCCCAAGATCCCTTGGGGTGATTTAGGGGGACTGGACAGCATTCTTTCAGTACTGCTAGTCACTTCCTCCTCCTCCTCAGACTCAGTGGATCTAAAAGAGTCCTTCCAGTTCCTCCACTTATTATTTTTCACCCTGATCATAGTGATAGCAGTCACTATGTGCCTTTCCTGACTCAATTTTTGCTAAATATCACAGCAGAACAGCACCACACGTCTATTTCTCTCTGTAGCTGCTTCTATTGTGTCTGCCTTCAGAGAAAATGTCACATTTTTATAGTGGAAGTGCGAAAACAACATAAATCAATGGGCAAAAACTTTCTAGCCATTGAAAAAATGGCGAAAGATTTTGGCCAATGGGTGAAAGATCCAAAAATTTTAACCACTAGTTTTCAAGCCGATTTTCCCATGAAAAAGTGGATAACAACGTGATTTTCACAAAATTTCCCATGGGAACACGGCGACAACTTTCACCCATCCCTAGTCACGCTCTTCTGAATGGCCGAGGCTGAGGTGAGAGATTGCTAAAGGTTGACATCATACCGCAACCTCTATGAGCTGATCAATAATGATGTTGACCGCATAACCAGTGCCAATTGTGTCCTATCTGGCATGGATAAGCTGTTGTGTGCCATCCATTTCATGGCATCTGGATCATTCCAGTCCACTGAGGGTACATGTTCCAGGGTATTGGGACAGGTGCTGACAACCCTGAAGAGGACTGCCAGGAAGCACACATCTCCTCCACCTAGATGGAGTGGGCATATGTCAAGCAGGAGTTCTACACAAGGGGAATCAATAGCTTGATTCATGGGGATCATTGACTACTCACATGTATGCAAAGGAGCTACTCCACGTGAGGGACATGTGTTCATCAACAGGAGAACAACAAGAGGAAAAAAACGAAGAACAAAAGAAGTGTACTAAGTGTAGTACTTTAATAAATAAACTATGTATATATACAGTACTGTGAAAAAGTCTTAGGCAAGTGTGAAAAAATGCTGTAAAGTAAGAGTGCTTTCAAAAATAGACATGTTAATAATTTATATTTATCAATTAAAGAGATAGTAATGTTTCACAAAAACAGCATCTCCAATTAATCTTCATAGTATTTGAGCCATTGAGAGTGTTATTTCAATACTGTCAGAGTTGTAGTTCAAAAGTAATTGAATGAAAAAATATCCCCCTCCCACCCCTTTTATCTAGTGTAAGCCCCCTCTCCTCAGATGTGGGATCTGGTCCATAGACCAGACAGCTCACAGCAAGGGACAACCTTTTTACTTTGAGAACAATGAAAACCCTGCCCCCCTTGACAGGTTTTTCAGCTTTTTCCCTTATCTTAATTGAAGATTGTCCCTCTCTGCAATCTACCTGGACACACCCTGCTGTTCTGAGCTGAGCAGTGTTATATCCGTAAAAGGGGCGGGAGAGGGATACTTTATCATTCAATTACTCTTGAACTACAACTCTGACAGAATTGAAAAATTTTTTTCCAAGGCCCAAATACTATGATGATTAATTACAGCTGCTTTTATTGTGAAACATTACTATCCCTTTAACAAAATTATAGTGAGTAAGAAACATCTAATTTAAATCAATATTTGGTGTGAGCATCCTTTACCTTCAAAACAGCATAAATTCTTTTAGGTACACTTCCACAAAGTCAGGGATTTTGTAGGCATATAGTCAGGGTATAATTAAGCAATTATACCAAACAGGTGCTAATGATGATCAATTTAATATTGTAGGTTGAAACACCATGATTACCTGAAACAGAAACATCTGAGTAGGAGGAATAAAACTGGGTGAGGAACAGGCATACTCAGCTAATAAGGTGTGATTGCTGAAGACAGTTTAATGTCAAAAGTCATACACCATGGTAAGACTGAGCACAGCAACAAGACACAAGGTAGTTATACTGCATCAGCAAGGTCTCCCCCAGGCAGAAATTTCAAGGCAGACAGGGGTTTCCAGATGTGCTGTCCATGCTCTTTTGAAGAAGCTCAAAGAAACAGGCATTCTTGAGGAAAGTAGATGTGATGATCGGTGAAGGAAACTTAGTGCAGCAGATGAAAGACACATCATTCTTACTTCTCTTCACAATCAGAAGCTGTCCTACAGTGCCATCAGTTTAGAATTGGCAGAGAACAATGGGATCCTGGTACACCTATCTACTATCAGGAGACGTCTGGTCAGAAGTAGTCTTCATGGACAACTTGTGGCCAAAAAGCCACTCCTCCAATGAGGAAAAAAGGCCAAACGTCTCACCTATGCAGAAAAACACACAAACTGAGGTGCAGAAAAATGGCAGCAGGTACTCTGGACTGATAACTCAAAATTTTAAATATTTGGCTGTAGCAGAAGGCAGTTTGTTCTCTGAAGAATGGAGAGCGGTTCAAGAATGGGTGTCTGTAGGCAACAGCAAAGCATGGTGGAGGTTCCTTGCAAGTTTGGGGCTGCATTTCTGCAAATAGACTTGGGGATTTGGTCAGAATTAATGGTATCTTCAATGCTAAGAAGTACAGGCAGATATTTATCCATTATGCAATACCATCAGGCAGGTATCTGAGTGGCTCCATATTTATTCTTCAGCATGACAACAACCCCAGACATACAGCCAAAGTCACTATCTTCAGCATAAAGAGGAACAAGGAGTCTTGGAAGTGATGGTATGGCCCCCACAGAGCCCTTATCTCAACATCATTGAGTCTGTCTGGGATTACATGAATAGAGAGAAGCAGCTGAGGCTGCCTAAATCTGTGGTTAGTTATCCAAGATATTTGGAACAACCTACCTGCCGAGTTCCTTAACAAACTGAGTGTAAGTGTACCTAGAAGAATTGATGCTGTTTTGTAGGCCAAATATTGACACACAATAAGTCAAATATTGATTTGATTTAGATTTTTCTTCTGTTCACTCACTACAATGTTATTAATTGATAAATATAAACTATTAACATGTCTGTTTTAGAAAGCATTCTTACTTGACAGCATTTTTTCACACATGCATAAAATTTTAGCACAGTACTGGATATATACAAAATACAACAAGAATAAAAATATAAATAAAACACATGGAAGGGGCAAGTCTAATTATTATTATATAAAAGCTGTAAAATAAAATGCAATATTTAATCCTATTGGATTCACAGTTTTGATTGTATGGATCCAAAAGGATCTTTCTTTGTCTTAACTTGGTAATACTGTCACCTCTTCCATAAATTAAAGAGACTTGTCCAATACCTAAAACCGTTAGTTTATCATATTTACAATTATGATTAATTTTACAGTGTTTGGATAGATTATGTGTTTCCAAGCCATTCTAATATTTTTAAGGTGTTCCGAAAACCTGGTCTTAAGTTTCATTTTTGTCCTTCCAATGTATTGGAGACTACACTCTCATGTAATTAAATACACTACAAAGTGGAATGGCAATTAATAAGATTATTAATCTCATATTCATTATTGGTAAGAACTTCTAAACCTTAATGGTCTATATTTTTAAAAATGGACACATGTAGTACAATCTTTTTGCCACATTTATACGTTCCTTTTGGAGATGTATTTTTTCTAATATTATTGTGTACCGCAAGTGTAATATCACTAGGAGATATTTGATTACTAATACTACTATCCCTTCTGGAGGTGCCTGTTTCCCAGCATGAGAATGAGGACACCTTGAGAGGGGCAGAGACACAGAAAAGGCCCAACTGGAACTTTACTTGTGATTACAAAGCATGAATCAAATACAATGCATGTATGACCATGATTATGCATTGGGAAATGTGTGAAATTACACTTGCACGAGACATGATATGTTTCACTACACAGGATGATTGGTATCCATCTATCCCTCCAGACTGGAAAATGCCTACTTGAACGTCACAACTACATAGCTCTCTCCATAATGAACACATGCAGATGCCATGTAATAGATGGTTCCAAGTGACTCTGTGAATTCAACTAACATCTGGAATTCAGTAAGTGCATGATGACATCGCCATTTCACGGATATGACCTATCTCCCTGCAAACCCTTGTTCATGTTTAACTCCTGTCATTTCTTCCTACAGGCATCCATGACATGACCCATCATGCAACAGAGGGATGTCCAAGTAACCCTGGTGAAACGCTGCCTCCCTTTCCCTACAGTGCTCCTCCTGCTGCTTCTTAGTGCTACTGAATGTTAATACCGTATGGCAAAATGTTATGACGTGTCAGTCACATGGAAGGACTTGATGAGGGCACATCTGCTTCTGCACAGTGGATCAAAGGAGAGACATGACAAATCCCCAATGGTCCACTGATATGTGTTGGCCTTGAAACAAAGTTATTATCTCAGAGGTCATCCACACCATGAAGAGCAAGAAGTTGAGGACCCACACAACATCCATATGTTTGAAAACTTAAGTGACATCATCTGAAATCCACACAGTTTTCTTGTTAGGAATATTGGACAGCCATGTTATGTAGGGATGGGAGAAAACTTTTGCCTCAAAACAAAATTGGCAGAAAATGCTAGTTTCCCCTTGGTGAAAAATGTCCCGCTAAAAAAGTGACATTTTTCCTCTTTTTTCTCCTAGCTCATTGCATTGAAATCAAAGGGAAGAAAAAATTTTCTCCACTACTTGAAAGTTTTCTCTATTTTTCTACAGCCATATAAAAGGCTCTCAAGCTCTTACAGCATGACATTCTGTGTTTGTGAGATGAGAGAGCAGTATATTTTTGAGCTAGAGAAGATAGGCAAATAAAGGGGAATTGAAGCTTTGTTTAGGGAGTCATTTAGGTAGGACATTTGTTCTCTGTAGTAGGTGAGTCTGGTGGCACAATGGGGAGAAGAAGGGAAGAAGGAGGTTGACCCCAAATACTGCAAAATTTGGTGTGACTGACTGGCAAGACACAGGCAGCTGGGGTCCAAATTAATTGCTGATTTTACTTCTATACTTCTGTTGTCTCTCTGCTGGGGAAATATGGGGAAAGAATTTGTTGATTTTTTTTATTAGTTACTGTATATATATCTTGTTTGGGACTAACTGTAATAAGATATGGTGGACAACTTAAAAAATAAATAAAAAATATAAACAATTAAACAAAAAAATATATTACACATCTGACTGGGAGCTCTGTGACTGAGGCACACTTGATAGGCAGCATACAACATTGAGAATTTTGTTGAGGGCCAAGACAAGACAACACACTCCATCAGTTGTGTACTGTAGAGATTAAAAACACACACACAGTAGTTGAGCAATGTCTAGCAAATGCACAAGTGGGAGTGGGAAAGGTGGAGGAAGTGCAAGAGTGTTGGAGTAAAGTGCTAGTGCAAAAACTAACTGCAGTAATCATTGCTACAGCATGTGCAATAAATGATGATCCCTCTCCTCCCAGGGTGGATGCAGTTTGTCAAGGTCCCACCTATCACACCATGCCAGTCCCCCACCACCACTACCATACATATCTACCACATTGTTGGTCGCACTTTCTTTTTTTTTAATCTTTTGACATCATTATGAATATGTGCCAGTGTCACTAAAGCAGGAAGTAAGCGTTGTGGGCAAAGGACAAAGGAGCGCTGCATGCTAACACATTTTTCAAGTTATATGTTGCAGTAGGACTTCCAGCTATTTATTTCTCCACTACAGCCCTCAGAAAAAGTAATATTCTGCGGGGAAATTTTGCACCATTTTAAACATATGAAAAAATGTGTTGGAATAGGAGAAAACGTGTTAGAATAGGAGAAAAATGTGTGGAATAGGCAAAAAATTTGCTGGAATAGGTGAAAAAGGAGGAATTTTTTTCATTGGAGAAAAAGAGAAAACTTTCACGAAAAAAGGGAAGAATCGTTCGTTTTTTGTGAAAAGTCACGCAGGAAATTTTTCTCATTTTTCTCCCACCCATGTTTCCAGGATCACATTTTGAATGTGTTTGGGATTGTTATCCTGCTGAGTGAAACATGTGCTCCCCCGTCAATGTCTGTTTCTAGACTCGCTTTGCCTGTATGTGGTACTGATATGGCCTTAACTTCCCTGTTATGATTGTGGCTCCAGTGTAAATGTTTCATTTCAGGAATGGGGGTACTATGCACACAGCATGTGTGTTGAACATAAAATCAGTTTGTGTTTGTTCAACTATCTGGGGTGTGATAACCACTGTTGAACTTTGAAACATGATCAAGGTGTACTGTGCTCATCCACTGTTGGCATCCCTATGGCAACATGTCTAAAATTGTTCAAGAACAAAACCTGGGGATGCACAAAAATGTTTTGCCATAAACCAAAATCGTCGAATAATGGCACTTCCCACTTGGAGAATAATTTCCCACGAAAAGTGCGGTTTTTCTGCTTTTTTCACTCAGCTCATTCCATTGAAATCAATGGGAACAACACATAGCCCATATCATTTTATTTCCCAAAGGCATAGTATAAAAGGGGCATGAGGGAGTCTGTGTTGGTGGAGTTTGGGGAAAGAATCAGTTGAATAAGGAATCTTTTTTTTCAAGGTGTGTTTACTAGGATTGTGGGGGCAGTTAATAAAAAAAAATAATCCTAAATACAATTAAAAATACCCCATAAGACACGGTATAAAAGTGGTCTTAAGCGGATGCCTGCGTTGGTGGGTGGAGTTTGGGGAAGTCTGGGGAAAGAATCAGTTGAAGAGGGAATTTGTTTTGGTGGTTTTGTTGACTGGAATTGGGGGGACAGTTAATTAAAAAAAAATGTATGTAACATGATAGAGACAGGGACCCCCTGATGTAAGCTGCCACTGGGGTAGACTGATACTTGACGTGACAAACTATTTTGTAGAGGATGATTTGTAACGTTTGTTGTTAGAGGCCCAAGCTCTGATGAAACATTAGTTTGAAGGACTTCAACTTATTAGAGCACCAAGCCCTGAGGAAACATTGATTTGTCGGACATAGACTTGTTTGGCACAAGCCCTAAGGAAACATTGATTTGTAGGATTTAGGCTTGTTTGGCACAAGCCCTAAGGAAAAGAAAATGACCTACTAGCCTGGTGCCAGCAGGTCATGTCGTGTTGGCCAGTGGCCGCTGTCAAATGCCCTGATGTAGATGTGCAATTTACGACTGCTGTTCTTGCTGCTGCTGCTGAGTTATTTAAGCAGCAGGATGATTTGGCAGCTCAAAGGGAATGGGATCAACAACAGCAGTAACATGAGTGATGGATGATGAAGGTTAACTTGCCACGACTAGCTCCAGTGATGCTCCTGAGGCAGAAGCAGCACCATAACTAGCCCTCACCACTTCACGTATATATGTGGGGAAAAGAAGAAGTTGGCCAATAATTCTTCTCCACTTGCCCCTCATCCAGAATCATTGGTGTGTTGTTACTAGAACAGAATTTTTTCCATTAAGAGCAGGAACTGTGTGTCTCATCAGCACAGTGTGTGTGGTAAATAACAGTGTGTGTTGTAAATAACACCTGGCACAACTGTATCAAAATGCCATGACAACAGAAACCAAGTACTGCTTCTGTCACTATGCCCCTTGTCCACACTCCGCTAAGGACATATGACAACTTGATGACAGTTTAATAGTATTGATGAACCAACCCTGCCACCAGCTTAGCATAGTCTGTGGGATGGAATTTTGATGGTACCAGCAGACACCATTCCTGGGTGTCTCCGTCAGTCGCAGCTTCCTCCAATCTGGAACACAAAACCTCCAATGATATCCCTAATAGCAAGGCCCAAAAAGCACTCTCTACTGGAGAGTGACACAATACCAACTATGCCCCCAAAGGGTGAGCGAGGCCCTGAAGGAATCACAGACTACCGGACAGTACTGTAACCGGAGGAACAGTGGAGCGCCAAACGGAATCGGCATGAACTGTGACCCACGGATAACAGCACCGGACAACAATGGTTAACAGACGCTTCGGCTCGATGGCAACTGCCAGGTAGTAGAGACGACTGAGGCGCCCAGGAGATCAACCTCAGTAGGGGAGCAGTAACAAGCCAAGTGTATGGTGTGCCAATGAGAATAGCTCCTACCCGGGTGAGCACCGGACAGCAAGGGTTAATAGACACTCAGGCTTGATGGCGACTGCTAGGTGGTGGAAAACTAACTGAGGCACCCAGGAGACCAACCTCAGTGGTAGTGCAGTAACAAGCCAAGCGTATAGTGCGCAAACGAGATCAGCTTCACCCCTGGGGTATGGAGATATAAGGCACAGGAGCGTGAAATGGGTTGCAGTAGCTGAACGGTAAGGCAACAATCGAGGAAACCAACTGGGTCAGCACGCTCAAGACAGAGCACCAGAAAGTTCTCTCTACAGGAATACCGGGTGCGGTAGTGAACCGGGCCAGAGACACACACAAAGCAGGAACGGAAGCCAATCCGAGTTGATGCACAGAACAGGAACATCAGCCAGGCCGGGTCAGTACACGGAGCAGGAACGTCAGACAATCCAAGTTGGTACACGGAGCAGGAACGTCAGCCAGGCCGGATCGGTACACGGAGCAGGAACGTCAGCCAATCCAACTCAGTACACGGTGCAGGAACAGAATCAGAGAGAGTAGTCAGGCAGTCTGGGTCATACACAGGATTCACACGATAACGACAGCAAGCACAAAGCAATGGGAACACCATGAAAGGGCCCTGAAGGAGTGACAGGGTTCAGTACTTAAAGGCTACCACTGGGGGGAGCAATATCATTCTAGCCAATAAGAAGGCATCAGGAACAATGCTGTCAAAATGTCGCCAGCAATACACGGGCACCGTGATAGTTTAGATATATGTATAAAGAGATATCCACACATATATGAATACAATAGGATACAGGTTACTGCAAACCCCACATTGAGAGACAATGGGTATGGTGGTGGAGGGGCACATAATGGGAACAATAGGAACAATATACAAGTTATACAATGGGAGTAAACATACTGTGCGATGGAACAATGGGTAGTTTGCGACAGGATACAATGGACCCAGACATGAGTGAATTAACTATACAATGGGACAATAGGTGTGTACATACAGAATACAAAGGGCTGGGGTGCATACAATGGGAAGGGTAATTAAAGGCACAAAAGGAGCTGTTCACAATAGGAGCATGTTTTGCATGATTCACTCTTGCCTTTTGGAGGCCTTGGGTCCCCAAACCTGATAAGGCTGGGAAAAGTATTCACTGGTATATACAGAGGAACCAGGAGAAAGGAGACAATCAGCCCCCTTGGCAGGGGTAGGGACTCAGGGGTAACACCACAGCACAAGGGTAAAATCCAAATGTGGTTCCACACAAACAGACAGTATGGCCCTGTTCCCATGACAGGAATCTCTCCAGATGACGTTTGATGACCTTCTTGAGATTATCCTCCACCACACTACCATGTGTGGTCAGTGCACCACACAATGTGCAATGGGTGGACATGATCTGCCATATCCTAACATCTAATGATTGGCTATCAGTTGACGGGGGAGGTAATGATGAACAAGCTGGTTTGGCAGAAGGTGTAGTTACCCTAGAGCAAGGAGATGGCGAGCGAATTGTTTCACTCCTCATTGACCTTCCAACCTCTGCTGGGGTTCTCTATTCTTCCTTCTCTTTGAGATACACCTCACCTCTTGTTGCCTTTATGGAGAGTCAGGGGGTACAGCAACAGAGGTGCTCGATTTCTGTGGTGGGTGTTTGGCTTTAAACTGTTTGATATAAATGTAATGGTGTTTGTGTTTCATGTGTGATATCAGGGCCGTTGTGCCAAGGTGTGTTCCCTCCTTTCCCCTTCTCACTGACTTGTCACAAATTGTGCACAGTGCCCTTGGCAATGACTGCACTATGCCTGCCCCAACAGAAAAATAGCCCCACGCCCATGACTTCAGGATGGAGAGGAACAGTGGAGAAGAATGGCCTCTTTCTTCTTGTCCTCCACATTCCCCTTCACTGTCTGTGGCAGCGGATGATATTGCTGCTGTTGCTGCTACTACCACAGAATCAGCACTGCAGCTAGGGCCAGGAGTATTGCTGCCGGCAAGTGGTAAGTGGAACCTGTCCTAGTCATGCATCACTTGTTGACCCAATTCCCACTGGAGGGAACAGGTGGAGAAGAATGGCCTCTTTCTTCTCCTCCGCCACATTCCCCTTCACTGTCTGGGGCAGTGGATGATGTTGCTGCTACTGCCTCAGAACAAGCGCTGCAGCTAGGACCAGGGGAATTACTGGCGCTGGCAAGTGGAACCTGTCCTAGTCCTGCATCACTTGTTGACCCCATTGCCACTGTGTTTATGGTGATCTGTGTCACACTAGCCTGATCCTCAGCATCCTGCTGTCCTTCCAACTCAGCAGCATCAGGAATTAGAACAGTTGCAAATTCCGCAAATTCCAAAAGCTCACTGCTGGTGGTGCTGGTGATGCCCATCCCCATCCCTGTCTCCCATTCCTTCTCAGTTTTGGCTAAAAAGGCCATCAATGTCTCTTCCACCCCAGCTTCTCCACCATCATCATCACTACCACCACTAGTCCCTCTGTGCTGCTTCTACTTCTGCTCTGTTACAGACATCTCACTGATGGTTGGAGGAGATGACAACAAATGTGACAGTGGGTCCCTAATGTCACACTTGCCATTTTTTGTTGACCTGAAGAAGGCAGACTGGCAGCACTAGCAGCAGGCACAGACAGCTGACCTGTGCTCCTGTGGTGGTGGTGGGGGTGGTATTATTGCTGCTTGCCACCAGTTATGGCTTCTTCAGAATCATGTTCCACTTGGACAATGCCATGGGGGAACGGGACTCCCAGGGTCAGGAGAATAGTGTGGGCTCTCTTGACTGCTAGTCTGGACATTCTCAGCATTCTCAGCACTGGCTGCAGGCACAGTACTGGTGGCAGCAGGGGCGGCATGTCTTGATGCAGGCACAGCAATTGTGGTAGCAGTAGCAGGGGCAGCACATCTGACAGCAGGTACAGCAATGTTGGCAGCAGTAGCATGGGCAGCACTTCTGACAGCAGACACAGCAATGGTGGTAGCAGTAGCAGGGGCAGCATGTCTGACAGCAGGCATAGGAGTGGTGGTAGCAGTAGCAGGGGCAACATGTCTGACAGCAGGCACAGGCAGCTGATCTGTCCTGCTCTCACTACTACCCTCTTCTTCCTCCCTTGACATTCATTTCCTCAAGATCCCTAGGGGTGATTTAGGGGCACTGGATTCAGACTTAGTGGACACATAAGGAACCTTCCAGTTCCTCCTTTTATTAGTTTTAAATTTTCTCATAGTGATAGCAGTCACTATGACTCATGCCTTAATTTTGCAAAAAGATCACAGCAGAAAAGCTCAGCACATGTACCTCGCTCATTAGCTGCTTCTATTGTGTCTCACTTGCTGGAATGCATCACATTTTATAGAGAAAAGGCGAAAAACACATAAATCAATAGGCAGAAACTTTCTAGCCATTGAAAAAATGTTGAAGAATTTTTGTCAGTGGGCGAAAAATGCTAAGATTTTAATTGCTGGTTTTAAAGCAGATTTTTCCATACAAAAGCAGAAAACAACATGTTTTTTGTTGATTTTTTACTCAGAAACACAATAGGGCCTTTCGCCCGGCCCTAAGCAAAACAGATATTTGTATGACAACGTGATGGCAATCATTGTTTGTGTGAGATGAGCATTTTTGAGCAATGCAGCATTATGAGGGTGTTAACCTTGTGATTTAAAATGATTTGAACTGCTTACTGCATCAAATTTCTGTTTGGCTGCACACTTTTTTCTCCTTGTTTCAACTCTATCAGTGCTGTACTGCTCAACTTAGAAGGCTCACTGATGGCCATTTGTTCAGCTGCCACTGTGCTATGCAGTACTAGCTAACAGGGTTGGTTTGGTGGACATATATGTATTATGTTACTTACCAGGAGGATGGAGGGTGCTATCATCTCCTGTGTCACAGCCTCCTTGAATCCCCTCAACTGCCATCATAGACAGGTTTTGGATGAGCATTTCCTCCCAAGCATTGAAGGTGGCATCTGCTGGTGGACTACCTCCGGTGCCTCTTGCATGCAGGGACAGTTCTCGCATATTGTTCTTATTTTCAATTGCAGTCTGTCCAGCACTTCTTGATGGAGTCTGAGTTGCGCTTGCACTTTGACATCTCTTTGACTGCATGCTATACCTGATGCTAGACTACCTTCATCCTTCACCAATCCCCCTGCTCTTTTCAATGGAGAAGAGTATGTGCTCCCTGTGCAGGATGCTTTGCACCAGGACCATGTTCTCCTCATGGGAGTACATGGGGTCCCACAGTCTGTCCTTCTACACTGCAGTCTGGGATGTATGCGTACTTTGTGTTCTGTTTGATTGTCAGGCCCTGCCTGCACTTTTCCTGGATGTGTATGCTCCTCTGCCACATCCCTTCCACTTTCTACTTCCGTGTTGGTTCCTGGCTACTGTTTACCTGCCTGTTGTTGGGTACCGCTTCACCCGCATGGTCTCCCTCTCTTCTTGCTTCCATGGCTGGGCATCCCCTGCTCTGTTTCCTCCTTTCCTGAACCTCCCCCCATCCCTCGAGCCTCCACTTGTCTCCCTGCCATCTCACTAGCATTCTCCTAGCTTCCTCACACACCCACTCCCACCTAGTCACCCACAGAGGCACTCATCACAATCACTCTCTGGCACTCCCTTCCACTGACTCAATCACACTGATAAAAATAAATATGTTGTGTGTCCAAAAGATGTATATGTTTGTGTTTGTGTGTATGCAATGTGTGCAATATGTGCCAAAGTGTGTATGGAGTTCTCTCCACTCCCTACTCCACGTCTACCTGTTTCCAATGTGTGCTCCTGTCTCTTTGTCACTATGTCTATCTTCCACTCCTGGGCCCTGTGCTATAGCTCTGAGAACCTTCAAACACAGTCAGTGTGTGTCAGTTATTTTGGGGTATATATACATTTATTTTAATTGACTTGATACTTTGGTGTGTGGTGATTGGCTGTGATTTTGAATTTGTTTTCAAATCTGATAACGTTGTGTGTTAGCTACTTATCTGGTATTATTTAGAGAAGGAAATGGATGCACAGTGAGGAAAACAGATGCAATGCACGTTATCAGCTTATGCAGATTTGTGCAGTCTATGCCCATTGTCCACTCTGGCAGACGGCTTATTGAATAGCTACGGCACACAGGCATGGCTATCATTCAGTACTGGTTTTCCTCTTAACCTGCCTTATTGAATTGAGGTCTAAGAGTGCATTGTCCATACATTTCTGGGGTAGAATAATAATAGAAAATTTAAGAATAAATTAATACAAAATTTAGTAAAGAAAAGGAAATAAACTGACACAATGAAGTACACAATATCCAAAATCTATGCGGTATTGATTTAGTTCATAATTAACAACTATTATAGTTGTTAGAGTGTAATGAAATAGAGGGTAGGATAAATGATATCCAAACCACATAGATGGTCTAGAAAAGGCTCTCAGTCAGACTCCAGTTAAGTTGATTAACCTTTTGGTCCTATTTTTTCATTTTTTTTTCAATTTTAAAATGAAAAAGCAGAAGGGAACATTCAATGGTTCATTCAAAGACAGATATTTTACCCACTAATATGGGAGTTCCATGCAGTGCAAGTCTTTACAGGCCCGCCACCCAGTGCTGCAGAGATCAATGCATTATGAGGACATCCTCCACTTTGCCAGTGTCAAGAGAAACCATCCTTCTTTGGGGATATTTTTAAAATTTATAGTCAATTGTGCCAGTGAGGGTTAGAGTTGTAACTTGTAACCCCTCACTGGACTAATCAAAATATTGCTATACAATAATTGACACCAGGGCTCAAAATTTCCACTCGCCACTAGCCAATGGCGAGTGAAAATTTAGCCCTGGCGAGTAGAAATTCAGCCCTGGTTGGTATGTGATCCTTTACAATGAAACACACCAATTCTAGGGATGGAAGAAAGCTTCCTGTCAAAAAGAGAAAAGTAAGAAAAATTGCACTTTTCACCATCTGCTGGAATTCACTCAAAAAGTGCTGACCCATACTAAACCTTAGCCTTGTACCACGGTAGTCATTGACCCATACACTGACTACTAACCTTTTCCAATTGCACTGTTAGCTATAGAACCACACATACTAACCCCCAACCTTGTCCCACTGTAGCCACAGAACCACACATATGGACTTCCAAGTCCTGTTCCTCTGTTCTGGTAGACAAAGAACCACACAACCCAATGTAGAAATAAAAATGGGAGGCACTGTTCTTATATATGCTTTATATCTTTAAATGGCTCAGTCTTCTGAATTAAGTCTCTGTGGTGTCCATCCTGCAGCCATCACTCTGAACAGAGTCCAAACACTCTTAAAGGATAGTATTTCACCAAGATATGGTGGCGGCTCTGACCCTAGGATCACCCAGGTCCTTGGGTTATAGTCAGTTATATGCTAAAAATGTTCCTGACAAGGAATCCTTCAGACTACAGTATACAGCTGAATGCTGTAGTCTGAAGGATTCCTGGGGGGGGGGGGGGATCACTAAGAGGTGATAAAGAGGTGATAAAGTGGAGATGGCTTCTTCAGTGATATCAGTTCTCCAATTACTATGTTATTCTATGGAGCGTATGCACTAGGGTTTCTTCAGATTTGGAGATCTTAGTGTGTAGGCTCTATAGAATAATGTAGGAACTGGAGAAGTGATATAACTGGAGAAGTCATCTCCACTTTATCACCACTTAGTGAATCTCCCCCTGGTCAGGAACGATTTTAGCATATGACTAAATAAAGTGTGCTTATGTAAGTTTTTATACTTTTATTTTAATTTTTTTCTGTGTTTTTATTTAAGGTTTGGCTCAGTATGATTGCTGGTATTTAATATTGTATAAGATACCTGTGACACTTATAGAAGGATATAATTATTGGGGTATATATATATTGATATATTATTTGTGATCATTTTCACCTGATCTTGTTTTACTGTATATAAATCAAAACTTTCTCTTTAGTAGATATTAGCTACTTATTAGATTCATGTGTCTGTATGATCATGTTTTAAATATGCTGTACACTTTTCAATATAAACTATGCTATATAAACATTCTTTGGAATAATCTCCTCTTGTACTAGTGTGCTTTTGTAGGGGGTATTTTCTGTGAATGTATAGATATATTTTGAACCATAGGATTCTGAATTGCCTCTACCCAGTTGTATTAAGAACGCTATATCATTTAGACCAAACCTTTCACCACTTTAATTCTTCTTACCTCCCTTTAACTGCTCTGGCTCTTCTTACCTCTCTTTTACCATTCTGGTTCTTCTTTCTCCCTTCCACCCTCCTTTTCACCTCTGCGTGCTGTTGTGCTGTGATTTATTTAGTGAAACTGAGGTAGGAGAGGCTCATAGTGACTGCTATTACTAGGAGCACCTGGAATACAAATAAAAGGAGAAGCTGGAAGGACCATTATGCATCCAGAGAGTCTGAGGAGGAGGAAGTGACCACTACCAGCACTGAAGGGTCTGGATTCCCTGATTCCTCAGACCCAATGATGTAAAGGTCCACCTATATCACCCCTAGGGATCTTGGGGAAAATAGTGTCACAGACAGAGGAAGAAGCGGGTAGCAGTGTGGCCAGCTACCTGTGCCTTCAGCTTGTGCTGAAATTTTGTCTTGTGATTCTCAGAAGGGTGGGGAGGAGGAGGAGGAGATGATGGGAAGTTGGACAGCAGGGGACCCTAAGTCACAGTTGCATCTCCAAGCAGTCCCATTACTACTACTAGAGACTGTTGATACTGCAGTGGAATGGGAAGTGATGCTGAGCATCCAGACTAGCGATCATCTCCCTGACCCTCTGATTACCCTTCCCCCCAGCATTGTCCCTCTGGGGCATGATAGTGAGGAAGGCAGAACTGTCAGCTAGCAGCAGTAATACCATCATGAGTACAGATCAGCTACCTGTGCCTGCTGCTAGTGCTGTCAGTCTACCTTTTTCCCTTCAAGACATGGAAAGTGTCACATTTGTCATCACCCCCAACTGGTTAGACTCTAATAGAGCAGCAGCAACAAAGACAGACTGGTGGGGTGAAGATGATGAGGGTGATGGTGGAACAGCTGGGGTGGAAAAGACATTAATGGTCTTTTTAGCCAAAACCAAGAAGGAATGGGAGACTGAGATTGAAATGGGAATGGGCATCACCACCACCAGTAGTGAGACTGAGGAATTCGTGGAGTTTGTTGTTGCTGTAATTCCTGCTGCTTCTGAAAAGAAAAGAAAAAAGTAGCAGAAAAAGGAAAGTGGTCATGCCACTTTACAGATCTCTAGTTAGACCTCACCTAGAGTATTGTATACAGACCTGGAGACCCCACCTCCAGAAGGATATAGATACTCTAGAGAAAATCCAGAGAAGGTCTACTAAAATGGTAACTGGTTTACAGGAAAATAAATATTAGGATAGACTAAAGGATCTGAACATGTATAGCTTGGAGGAGAGAAGAGAGAGAAGGGATATGATAGAAACATTCAAATACATGAAGGGATTTGACAAAGTGCAGGATGGAAGTAAATTTCAAAGGAGTAAAAATATTAGGACAATTGGCCATAGTCTAAAACTAGAGGGACACAGGTTTAGACTTAATGTAAGAACTACTGAGAGGGTAGTAGGTAAGTGGAATAGCCTACCAGCAGAAGTGGTAGAAGTTAATACAGTGACAGAATTTAAAGGGATAATAATACTTAAGTATTACAAATCCCTATATTAAAGCCCTAGTAAAAAAAAACGTATTGCCCCCAGTGTCATCTCTCAAACCTTTATGGTTTGAGAGATGAACACTTCTAAAGTTGCCCTCTCCCTCTCCCTTCTCCATAGTCAGCATTTTAGCTGACTGCAGGGAACAGAGTCGTACGACTTTCAGGCGGCTCTCCAGCACAGCCTGATCGCGTTAACTAAAAAAAAATCTTTCACTGAAATGGTCTTCTACGTGTGCTTGGTTTGCAAGCACACGTAGAAGACAGTTTTAGTGAAAGGTTTTTTTTTAGTTAACGCGATTGCGGCTCTGCTGCAGAGCCACCTGATGATACATATGGGCAGGAAGTTTCATCTCATTCAGTAACATAGGGGGGAAATTGAAGAATTTTCACACATTTTTCTGTGCTCCTAGTGAAAAGATAGAAAATCTACATGTTTCTCTATGGGTAGAATTTCCAGCCAGGCAATTGAAAATCATGTTTTTTTTGTGAATTTTCTCATGGTTACTAAAAAGGACTTTTCACCCCTCCCTCCTGAGTGCAATTACTTTCATCCCCAGACAGACAGTGGCTAGCTGTGAATGATGGGAAATATAGTTCTCAACTACTTGGGTGCTGGACAATCCTACATTAGAGACTTTACTACAAACCATGATACAAAAAATATATAATATGTTAAGATGTAAAGAGCAATGCTATCAATGCAAGAAACCTACATTGAATATCTGGCCAGAGAGATGGCTGGTGTCTTATTAAATTAACATGGGCAACTTAAGTCACAGACAATAATTCAAAAATGCAGAATATGAATGTTGATTTCTGTGGACATTTTCAGCATGGTTATTTTGCATTGTGTCCTATAGGGATATAGCACAATAGTTCAAACAAGTGACTTTGAATTTTGAAGTGCAACAGACTGGTTGATGTCCTAAAGAAGAAAGTGTGTGGCAAACCAAGTGCATCACAGAGATCAATAGCACTGCTTGAACTTAGTACATCAACCTCAATGTCTCAATAGATATCTCAATATTGTGAGTTATCCAATCATTTGAAGCTATCACATTTCCTTACTGGAGTTACAGTTGTTCCTTGCAACAGTCTGAAGGATAATTCAAGAGCAACTGACGGTTCTTTTATAACACTACATTGCCAAAAGAGTAGTACCTCAGTCTTAATTGTCTACTAGTATGAAAAATAATAAGTAAAACATTGAGTTAAGAAAAAAGAGATACAACCATCTGAGATTTTTTTTTTAAAGTTGATCCAATATAAATAAGGAAAAGTAGGAATATGGGGTAATTCTATATGGCAGTTTTATTGTCCTGTTGCATACAATGCAATTGACTGACCCAGCAATCACCAATGAGGCATGAGCCACCATTAAATATCTACTCTACAGTCTTTGCTCTAAGTAAATACAGTCCACATTCCAAGGACAAACACTGACCCTACTTTCTAACATTATGATAGTTCAGCACTGGCAAAGCAAGAAGGAACCTCCGGAAGGAATAGACAAGTAGATTTATTGAAATCATCACATAAAGATAAAAGCATATAATTCACACACAAGAAGTACTGATTCTCTGCTGGTGTGCTGGCAATGATCGAGGACATGAAGAGCTGAATTGTTGCTAGATTAATGCATTGGGGGCTACAGCCTCAGGTCTCATGCTTGAAGTCTCACGTCTTGATGGCATCCTGGGGTATATAATTGTGATAAATAGGAAGGAACACAATGATTCAGTAACTACATATTTTGTATGAAACCTGCTGTACAACGTGACCCAAAACATTTCTTGTCAAACAAGTGTTTTGTTTGATTTATAATTGTATCCAATCAGATTGCAATCAAGTGATATCAATCAAACAAGTTCTCATTCAAACAAGTTGGGAGAGCTTCTTAGGTGAGGTAGTAGGAAGACTGGAATGATTGACAATCATTTCTTTCTCGCTCCCATGCATTTTCTCTACTTTTTTCTTTTCATCTTCCTCTTCTCCTTTCTTCTGCTTCTGGTCTCTGTCTCGCCTCCTCTCCTCTCCTCTCTATTTCCCTCATTTCCCTCACTTCCACAAACCACCCCCCATCTCTCCCATGTTCTCATCTCCCTCTCTTTATAAATTCTTCTGTGTACCACACTCTCCAATGCTCCCACACCCAAATCCCTCAGTTTCTCTCTTTCACTCTCTCTCTTTCATGTGCTTCCTAGGCACACCTTGCCCTCTCCCACTGTCCACATTAACAGTATAGGTATAGATGGCCTTTCGTCAAGGTGGCTACATAAATTGTTAAAGGGATAGTAATCCTTCGTTTTATCTTTATTTTATTTTGTAGGCATTAAAAAAACATGAAGAATGATATGTCTTATCTCTCAAACCTTTATGGTTTGAGAGATATTCACAAGCAAAATTTCTCCTCCCACCCCTTTTACCTAGTCTAAGCCATCTCTTCTCAGTTGTGGAATCTGCTTGTAAGAATAGACAGATAACAGAAGGGGACAACCTTCTTTGTATGAAAACAATGAAGGCCCTTCCCCCCTTGACAAGCTTTTCAGGTTTTTCCCGTATCTTAATTGAAGATTGTCCCTCTCTGCAGTCTACCTGGGCACCTCCCTTCTGATCTGGCTGAACAGTGTTACATCAGTAAAAGGGGCGGGAGGGGGACACTTTGTCATTGAATTACTCTTGAACTACAACTCTGACAGAATTGAAATAACACTCTCCAAGGTCCAAATACTATGATGATTAATTAGAGCTGCTTTTATTATGAAACATTACTATCCCTTTAAATGTAGGTCTGCCCAGGAATCAGTGAAACCTTAATTTGTGTGTTTTTGATGAGCATGTTGCAATTTAAGGGACATCTAACCAACTTATTTATGATTGGCTCAGTCACTTTAATTGATTCAAACAGAGAAAGCTTGAAAACATGCACTGTTGGTAGCTCTTGATGATCTGGGGTTTGACACCTCTTGGATACGGTGTCAAATATCAGTGGATGATTCCTAAAATTAAAGAGCTGCCACTAAAAAAACAATGAATGAATGCTCACGTGTTTAGGTACAGCTGTGCCATTTAACCCTTTGTGTGCCAGAGGGGTACGCAACACATTGCAAAGCAATGCGTTGCTTATCCCTCTGGCACTCAAAGGGTTAACTCCTGGGATGCAAGAGGAAGTATTTCCAGAATTCAAATGGTTAACTATTTTTACACAATGAGTTGCTGATGGCAATAGCAGTCAAGATTGAGGTAAGCAACCTTTGAGTCTCTAACTCTTGATGACTGCAACTACTATCATCCCGGACCATCCACTGGCTGGTTGGGGATGATTTTACTTCCCGACAACTGGAGAGTCAAAGATTGCTATCCCTGATCAAAGATATAAACCCTTGCTGACCAGAGGGGTACAAAACACATCGCTTTGAAATGTCTTGCACATACCTGTAATCCGCATGGGGTTAAGCAAGGTATTGGTTTACAAGGATAATATATGGTATAGTGAAACAAAACGAAATGGCTCTATATCACATAGCAAAAGAAGACAAGAACAGTACAGATACATTTTCTTCTGCTTATTAGAAGAAAAGTAAAAAGGTATTTCTCTACTGAGCAATTATTTCTCATGAAACTGAGAGCTTAATAATATTGGATCTCAACCATAGTAAATTTCTTCCTGTTCTGCAAAGATTAATCTTTCAGAACAGATATTAAATTATTTAAGAAATGTTCTTTTTTTTGAGTCACCGCCACTTCTGAGTTATGAGTCCGGGAAGCTCACAGTGACTGCAATTATATTTTGTTATTGATTTCACACTGCAATTTAACTTATTATACTCTGAAAACGACTTGATTTTCTACAGTGTAGCCCCTGACCCTTTTGGAATATTTTAGTAATCATTAAGTTGTCCTGTCAGCAATTCCCATGCATGCAGGTATAGTCATGTGTTGTGTACCCCACTGGCAGTGACAAGGTTAAGTCCTGTTAGTTTTTTTTTAATTGCACAAGAACATTTCGAGTGACAACGGAGCAGTGCAGCACATTGAAAAATTACATTGCACACCCAACTGGCATTTAATGGGTTGAAGTGTTATATAAACATTGAAAAGGTGGAGCAATTCTGCAGAAAAAGTATAGACATAACATAATGTGGAGAAATTATGTGGAAAAGTATACACATAGCATAAAGTGGAGCAATTCTGTAGAAACAGTAAATAAACTTTCCCTCGGTCACCAATGGATTAAAAGTGGCTTCTAACCCCTTAAATGAGCAGTAAACTTTTTTTATGAAAACAAATGTCATAGAGCATTTCCTGCTGAATAAAACAAGGTCACGCCCACTGCTGTCAGATGTTTTATTCAAAGTTTATAGCAGTTCAAATAACCAGGAAGTGAATTTACTGTGTTTACTTCCTGATAGTTCTGACAGGAAGTGACAGGCAGTTTCTATCACATTCTATGGAGAACTATATCTCACTTACTTTCCTGACTTTCCTCTCCTTTAGAATCTAACAGAAAAACTAATTAGAATATGACCACCAGAGGGCACTAATAATGTAAAAAAAAACAACAAAAACAAGGGTTTAAACTGTAATAACTCTGGAAATATAAGTCTTTCTGCAGTGGCAGTACCCTTTTTACTCAATAGGAAAATCCCTACAATATATATTTTTTCATAAAAAAGTTTACTGCTCGTTTAAATTCTGGAGAGGTCTCTAGTGGATTTCCATATGCCCTTCTAGAGGCCTGGGACATTTATTACAGCTCTTTAAAAAAAAAAAAAAAAAAAAAAAATACTTGTAATGTTCTATTCTGGTCATTTTATGTTCTTTGGAAAACCAGTGTATATAAACCAGTGTTATGACAGCACTGTGCAAGTGAGCAGCTGAACTTTACTTCATATGATATTAGTGCTTGTTCTTTAACACCCCCCCATATTTACATTTTACATTTTAAGGAGATTTAATACAGCAGTAAATGTTTGTTATAAAAATATATATTGTAGAGCTTTTTCCAGCTGAGTAAAACATGAGTACTCCTACTCCTACTCTTTACAGAGATGCTTATTTTTAGAGTTTTTGCAGTTTAAACTTTTTGTTTTTATAGCAACACCAGTGCCCTCTAGTGGTCATGTTACAGTTATGTGGCTTTCATTGGGTGAGTGAAGTCACTGACAAATAGTCCTATAGAGAATGTTACAGAAACTGCAGAGTCATGCTATCAATTTGAACTTTCAGGAAGTAAACACACTATAATTCTCTTAATACTGACAATTTGAAGTATAATGCTTGAACAAAGAAATTACAACAGTGAAAACACACTTTTTACTGAGCAGGAAAGCTCTATACATGTAGGTTTTCATAAAAAAGTGTACTGCTGCTTTAAATGTAAAGATTCCGGGAAATGTTCTCCTTGCAAAATCTGTATAATAAGTTCTTCTTCTGCAACCAGACATGCATTGTCTTACCTGGTCCTGAAAACATCTCCCTGCATCTTTTTTCATGTAACCCCTTAAAGGCCAGAGGTTTGTTTAACGTGTTTTGAAGCACAACAAAAATATGATGGGGGTGGGGGGAATTACAAGAACTGGCACTATTGTTATATTAAATTTATCACTACAGCTTATTTGTGAAGTTCCATCATAGTACAAGCTTATTATATAGACAAGTATATCCCAAGTTCTATCACAGCTTGGATTATAATGATATATGCTTTTCCTTTTTGGACACCACAGTTTGATTTTAGAAAAAATCAAGGGTAGTGTATATGTGATCTATATATTATATTTAGTTTGCCCGTAATACTCCATTTCTTTGTGCATATGTTTATATAGCTAAAATAAATGTTCTTCTCTTATAAGAAACAGCATGTTTTATCATCCATAGGTATTTTTGTAAAAATATCAATTTGTAATACATGTTTCAATGCAAGAGGGGGTCTGCAATTCATTGTCTCACATTGCTCTAGATATCACTCTGGCACCAAAGAGTTTTACCAAAACTTCTGATATATAATCATTTGTTTCTTAGCAAAGTGGGAGACAGCAACTTACTTTGCATGTAACTATTTTCCCTTTGTCTTTTACAGCCTCCTAACCAGGAATCCTGGTGGGAACCTTTTCTCTACACCCTGCTGAAAAACAGATTATGCACAATTTTAGACCATATCAAGCTATATATATATATATATATATATCCTATAATTGCAACTTATATTTTACATTATATTTTACATATTTTACATTAGTCCTCCTTTAAGTGTCTGATTTATATGTCAATTATTTTTGTGTAGTCTCTATTTAGCCCTTTTATTATTCAGAGCGTAGGCTTAGAATACATTGCGTTTAATAAGTATTATTAACTGTTTTTATTTAACAAAGTCCCATCGAAGCCTATAGAGACATTTGCAGAAAAAACTTTATCAGTTATTAACTGCAATAGAATCTAGGCCATAATTACCAATGTGGATTCCAGAAATGCAAGGTCCATACTCAGTAATCTAAAGAGGTTCAATTCTAGAGCAAACCAACATTACCTGAGGGGAGAAATAAACAACACCACAGGGGAGAAATTAAAATTCCCAATGACTCTATACAGTATAATCCATAAGTATTTGAACAGTGACACAGTGACATTCTACTCTTTCTTGGTGATGATGGGGATTCCCTGAGGACTACTTTGCGATTGATGGACGATTTTGGTACATATTCCGGATTTCAGATCAATTGGTCTAAGTCCTCTTTGCTCCCGATTGATGGTGGTCTACGGGAGTCTCGCTCACCGGACGTCCCACTCTCTTATGTGGCTGACTGTACTTATTTGGGGATTCGGGTGGCAGCAACGACGGACTCCTTTTTGGAGATGAATTTGTTGCCTACTATTCAATCTTTTAATGATAAAACAATGGCGTGGCTTCACTTGCCCTTAAATGTTATTGGTAGGTCGAATCTTATTAAAATTATTTTTTTGCCCAAGTTTTTATATATTTTTCAGAATACACCGGTCCCTATTCCTAAAAAATATTTCCGACAAATAGACAAAATTATTTCACATTTCATATGGCGGGGGTGTCGGGCTAGACTCAAGTTGACTACCCTTATGAGACCGAAGCATGAGGGGGGAATTGCCTTGCCCAACTTTTACAGGTATTACTTGGCAGCGCAATGTCGCTATGCCCTTGATTTTGTTTCCCCCAGGCCTCGCTATCAAACTACTCAGATAGACGCACTGTTATTGCAACCTGCTTATGAGCTACCCCAGTTCTTGCATGGCGGCCCCGCAGTTTTTAAAATTCGGACTACATTAGCTGTAACTCTATATGAGGCTTGGGGGGAGTTGAAGAGGTTGCTGGGATATGTGGCCATGGACCCAGACACCCCCTGTGGGGCTCCGCGGGGTTACATCACTTGGTAGTGAGTTTGGTCCTCTGTGGGCTAGATTTGGGATTAATACTCTAGGACAATTGTATCATGATAACCAGCTAAAATCCTTTGCACAGATACATGACGAATACGGCCTGCCACACAATCTTTTCTATTCTCATTTATGTACCAGACATGCTCTTAGAGCCCAGTGGGGTGATAGAGCACCGATGATTGCTACATTCCCGCTTCTTACTAGATTGATAACCCTTGAGCCTCTGAGACCTCTCTCTTTTATTTATCAGTGGTTGGAATCTCACATGAGATATCAGGAATTTCCCTCACGGAATAAATGGGAACTGGATTTGGGCCCTTTGGATGACTGGGAGTGGAACATGGCTAAGGAGGTGCCAGCTCAGATGGCGACATCGACTAGGCATCAAATGATACAGCTGAATATTCTGCATAGAATTTATTATACACCAATCAGACTGTTTAAAATGGGAAATTCTGGTACTGACCATTGCCATCGATGTGACAATGTTCGAGGCACGTATTTGGATATGATTTGGGAGTGTCCTGAGGTTGGGAGGTTTTGGTCGGAGATAATGCGTATTGTGACCCTGGTGTTGGGAAGACCTGTTCCTGCGACTCCAAAGATTTGTTTATTGTCTATCTTCCCTGATGAGATTGAGGATGCTAATGACAAATCTCTCCTGCGTAAACTCTTGGTGATGGCGAGAAAGGTAGTGGCCTTGAACTGGATGTCAAACAGCGCTCCCAATTGTAGAGCGTGGATAAACCTGGTGTCACTGTGTTTTCCAAATTATAAATTGGTTTACTTACACCGAGGTACTCCAGCTAAGTTTGATAAGATCTGGGGACTGTGGCAGATCTGGTGGACAGCTAGAGCAAACACTACTGTAGCTCCCGGCAATGTATAACATTTTGGAGCGGATCGAATGGATTCATATCTACTTGCCGTGTGGATGAGGTAAGACCTTGGGTAACCGAGGATCATTCTATAAATAAAACAGTTCAGTTCAGGAGTTGTAACTTTGAGTACTCTTGAGAATATCGGTAGAAGTGACAATTAGGGTGCCTGTCCGAGATCTGAGTCACTAGCTTTGTTAGTGATCCACAAAATCCATACAAAATTTGTAGCCAACCCAAAAAGAGCATTGAATATGAGATTTCTTTTATTCTTGGGCTTTTCTTGATATCTTGCACTTTTTCATTTCCAATGAGTAGTCAGGAAAGCTGGAAACTCATGTGTTTTTGTACAGGAGCATGAACTCTAGACAGTGTGAGAACATGAGCTTTATCCCAGCAGTTTGCCTATCATTGTGTGAGGGTATGCACCCGGCAGAGGAGATCTAGCTAGAATACTGTGGTTCCTTTCAACACAATGATAAGTGAAAGGGCTGCATCACTCCAAATGTGTTTTTTTTGTGTAGGATTGGACCCTTCCATCTTCTGGAGACTAACACTGCAGATATTGTTAAGGCAAAGGATTTTCCAGATCATCCAACCCATATTTAAGAAGATCTGCCAGATCAGGGTCCACGTGTAGAATAAGTCAGAAACACTGTGCTCCACTTTCTGAGTTGTTTCCTGTACTTTTTGTATGTCATATTTCAGCAAGGTTATTCCTTTTATAACCATAACAATTTGGGAGGCAAAGGTTGTTTAACTATCATTGATGGAAGTCAAGATCTCCTGCAATCTAATATGCCAGTCAGAAATCACATGTCCAACTGACTCCGATGGACCCACAGTGCAGAGTGAGTTAGGTAAGTCAGATCTGGCAAACACACACTCCATTTGGGGGCACACATATTTATCTATTTCAAATCACTTATCAGTCTGATTCCTGGTTCAGCACATTTAGGATAGATAAATAGATATATAACTTTTATGGGATTCAGCAGGACTGAGGACAAAAACCTGTGGCATCCCACTTATAACTTTAGACCAACTTTAAAAGGTTCCATTTACAACTCTCAGCCATCTATCATTTAACCAGTTCTCTATCCACACACATATATTACCCCACAAACCAAAGCATTTTAATTTATGCAGTAACCTGTTGTGAGGCACAGTATCAAAGGCTTTTACAAAATCCAAGTATACTACATCGACAGCAATTCACTTGTTCAAATTACTACTTACCATTTTGTAAAATGTAAGTAAATTAGTTTGACATAATCTGTTCTTCATAAAACCATGCTGGCTCCTACTAAAATGTGTTCACAAAGTTCTGATTACTGTCAGTTAGTAATCTTTGTTATATTTTACCTGCTACAGAAGTCAAGCTCACAGGTCTATAATTTCCTGGATTTGGTCTTGTCAATGGTAACAATGGAACTACATCAGCTTTCCTTCAATCAAAGGGCACTATGTCTGATGAAAGTGAATCAATAAATATTAATTAGAATGGTCTTGCTATTACTGAGCTAAGTTTCTTATGTACCCTTGGGTGTGTATGATCAAGTCCAGGTGCTTAATTCCCCATAACCTTTTTCAGTCTGTTTTGGACTTTGTCCTCAGTACACCATGTACACGATGGAGGAAATTCTGTGATTTTTATCTGTTTGTCCATAGCCTGCAATTGTTGCTTCCTTTGTGTATACAGAGGAAAAAAAGTGTTTACGGTGTCAGCCATAGCTTTATCCTCACTAATAGTTTAATCTGTCTCAACTCTAAGAGGACCATTAGCAACTATAATATTTTTGTTATTTTTATATACTTGTATAATTGTTTAGGATTTTTCTCTTGTGCAATATTTTTTCTCATTTTCAGTGTTAGCTAGCCTAATTGCTTGTTTGCAGATTTTATTACAGTCTTTATATTTTTTGTATGATGCATCTGACCCTTCTGACAAACACTTTAAAAGCTTGCTTCTTATTTCTCATTTCCCTGCAAACCTATTTATTAAGTCACATTGGTCTTAATTTGCACCTTTTGCAGTTATTTCCTTGTGGTGTATATTGGCGAGTATTTGTATTTAAGAGCATTTTAAACAAATTCCATCTTGAATTTTTATCTGTGAAGATTACATCCCACGGAATGCCCTTTAACCCTTTGAGTACAGTGCATTGCTAAGTAATGTGTAGTGTATCCGCCTGACTCTCAAAAGGTTAATACTGCTTTTAGCATTGTAAAATAAGCCTTTTTAAATTTGAATGTTTTTGTTAAACCCTTGCTCATGGGTTTCTCAAAACAAATTTCAAAGGATACCATATTGTAGGCACTGCTGCTTAAATGTTTCATTACCTGTATACTGTTTATAATGTCAGAATTGTTTGAGAGGACTAGGTCCATCAGTGAGGCATCTTTTCTAGTTGGCTCCCCTACTAGTTGGGACATGAAATTGTGATTAATCATACTTAAAAAATATTTTCTTTGTTGTGCTGGAAGTCATATTTCTCCAGTCAATTTCAGTTGAAATCTTCCATTATGATTACATTTCCTGACTGAGAAGCCTTTTCCATTTGCAGTAACAGTTGGGCTTCTTCAGATTCCACAATATTAGATGGCTTGTAGCAAATTTCCACTAGCACTTTTTATTATGTATTCCCCCAGTGTTTATATAAACCACTACATTTAAAGGCATACATTACATAGAGGCAAACCCCTCCCTTTTTATTAACCCTATCCTTCCTACAAAATGAATAACCCTCTAGATTGACTGCCAGTTGCTGCATATTTCCAAGAAGACTAAATGCATTTACATACATACATTTCATGTTATTGCCATTATGAAAAACTACTTTCTTTGAAACATGTATTTGCTTTTTATCAGGATGTAACATTGGCACCTCCCAATTAGATGAACTAGCTCCTCCCCCTCTTTACCCATGCCCTTTCTCTAATTCCACTTCCTCATTTACACTTCCTTTCCCATCCTGTGTTGCAGCCCCCTCCCCCTTTGTTTAGTATAAAGTCTCCTCCAATCTCCTAACCCCTAGCACTGTAGCCCGATTTCCACTCAAGTACAATCCATTTTCACTATAAAGATTGCCCTCAATGGAAAAAACAGTCCAGTGCTCTAGCAACCCAAAACCCTTCCTGTTTACACCAAGTTTTTTGGCACTCATTTATCTTCTTAATATCCCATTGCCTTTCTGATGTAGTGTGTGTGTGTGTGTGGCACAGGTGGCATTTCAGAAATACTACTTTGGAGGTCCTTTGCTTGAACTTATAACCTAAATCCTTGACATCCTTCTTAACAGACCTCCATTTTCCCCTAAATTTTTCTGTGGTACCAAAATGTACCATGACAACCTGGCAATTCCCAATCCCTTCCAACAATCTGTCAACCCGATCTACCACATGTTGAACCCCAGCACCTGGGAGACAGAAAACTGTGCTATTGTAGCAATTCTGGTGACAGATCACCCTGTCTGTCTCCCAAATAATGGAATCCCCTTCCACCACCATCTGCTTAGGTATGCTACATCTAAACGTAACCCAGAAAACCTGTCTCAAGATTGGTTGTCCCCATCAGTGTTGCAACTTGCTTCTTCAGTTCTCTAATTTGAGCTTCCAGAGGCTACTTGCTCACATATGCCACAGAGGTATTCATGCCACCAATCATTATTTGCCAGTTACAAGTCAAAAGGAGGCAGAAAAAACATGCACAATAAAGTTAAAAAATATGTACTCCCCTGTTGAATCCCCTATTCTTGAATCCCCTGCAATTTAAGTACAACACACTACTCAAGATTCACACATTCAAGTATTCACAGTTCCTCTGGTCTATATAGCACAAAGTCACCATTTTCAACCCAGCAAAAAACAAAAACATTCCCACCACAGACACAGACTACAATCAATCTCCTGTACAACTGCAAAGGGAGGGAACATTTTTTGTTTTAAATCCCTCCCTTACCACACTAACACAACACAGAAAATACACACTCAATTTGTCCACCAAATATCCCACAACTTAACTTATTTCAGCTCACAGCTTATAGACTTCACCTCCCTCTTCTTTATATAGCAGAAATCAGACCCTGTAAAAAAAAGAATATAAATTGCCAGAGTGGTGAGACATAACTCATGTCACTGTAAATTCCTATGGCAATAAAGAACCCTGTTCAGCGCTAAACCATGTTCCCCAAAGCAGTGTATTGAAGTACTCATTAAAATGTAACTTTTAATCAGTTTCCATAAAAACACAAAGTGGATCTCTTTAAGTTCAAATATGTATGTACTAAGTGTATATTAAAACTGGTGGTCACTTTTTTTTCTCCCCGTACTCCTTCCCTTCTCCCACCCACCCCCTTCATGCCCTCTTCCTTCACAACATTGAGCATCTTTGCTATGTCTAAGTCTGCACAGCCTTGGCCCCTGATTACACCTGCCTATCAATCCTGTTTTCCCTGAACTTGCTCTGCCTTCAGATGCGCATTTTAGATATCCGTCACCATATATGTTTTGATGTTTTTCCACAGTAGACTGGTTTTCATTGGTATGTTACCAAAATGTAATGTGGGGGATCCCCCCCTTCTCACCTTACCTTGATTCAATTGTTCAACTCAGTTTAAAGGGATAGTAATACTTCGTTTTATCTTTATTTTATTTTGTAGGCATTAAAAAAACATGAAGAACGATATAAGTCTTATCTCTCAAACCTTTATGGTTTAAGAGATATTCACAAGCAAAGTATCCCCCTCCCTGTTCAGCGAAATCAGAAGGGAGGTGCCCAAGTAGACTGCAGAGAGGGACAATCTTCAATCAAGATAAGGGAAAAAGCTGAAAAACTTGTCAAGGGGGGAAGGGCTTTCATTCTTTTCATACAAAGAAGAGTGTCCCCTGCTGTTATCTGTCTGGTCTTACAACCAGATTCACATCTGAGAAGAGATGGCTTACACTAGGAAAAAGGGGCGGGAGGGGGAAACTTTGCTTGTGAATATCCCTTAATCCATAAAGGTTTGAGAGATAAGACTTATATCATTCTTCATGTTTTTTTAATGCCCACAAAATAAAATAAAGTTAAAACAAAGTATTAATATCCCTTTAAAATTTTTGTATTCATTGACTCTGTGATCATATTGCCACCCTTTCATACTGACAAGTATTCTTTGTACCTTTATTTGAATGCAAATAAAGATTATTTTAAAATAAAAAAAATTGGATAAAACAACTATTAATTGGGTGTAACTAAAAAAAATCAATAATACGGTAAAAAAAAAATAGGAACCCGACACTTTTATTATCCTCAAAAGAGTCACTCCAAGATTAAAATTATTACTAGTGTTGTTGTTGAAAGCTCACTAGTGAAGGGAACGTGAATACTTGCATGTATTATAGCATTTCACATTAAAGATTTTGTATTCAGATGTTAAGGATTTCTGTGTACAGTGAATGGATTTATTCCCTCTTCAATTAATGTCCTACTTGTGCATCCAGAAAAAAGTATGTGTTGCAATAATGCAAATTTAATTTTACTTATTTACATGTATAAAATCAATATATCTATTTATAAAATATTATAGTATTCATTCATAATCAGTATGGGTACAGTTCTCAGGCAAGGCACAGACTACAAAAACATCTAACCCACTGAGATAGCAGAAAGAGTGAATGAGTCACAAACAAAACATCATTTTCATAAGGTGGTTTGGTATTTGAGTTGTACCATAGCAAAAAGATAAATATGTACTTTTATGGAGAAGATGTTCCCTTTGATTTCTATCCTTGTATTAATCTCTGAAAAACATAAATACATTTTCTCATTCATTTTTTCTGCCTTTATGCTTCACATGACTTAGGCCAGCTTTTCTAGTATTGAAAAAAAAAATTGTAAAAATATAAAAAAACAAACAAACAAATATATATTGGTCACAATATATATTCATATATCAGCTTTAAAGAATACAAACGTGAATACACCATTTACAAATGAAACAATGTATTGTGGCTGAATATCCTACTTGTGATATAGTGCTATAATATATCGAATTCAAAAAGCGCTTGCTTAACCCCTAGTTGTCTACCACTACACCCTTGAGAGATATATAGCGGTTCCTATTAATGTAAAATAATAAATGTATAGAGAAACAAAAGTATATGCTGCTGTATGAAATACACCACCTTCGTGGTTCACAAGTGTAATCGTTAACAGACTTGATTATAATTAACCTTCAGTTTAGTGTAGAAGAGAAGTATACTATAGTAGAAAAAGAGAAGTTAAGCAATTAACTCTTTTTATGGGTCAGAGCACTAATAATTAAATGCCCTAAGTCAAATCAAAATGATAATGAAGAAGGAATAAACAGACAGCAAAGTAGATTAGTTATATTAGTATGCCAAAATACTAAGATACAGGGCTATAAAGTATTGTAACATTCAGAGTATCTGCATCTATATCATTAGCCCTTAAAAAACTCTATCTCAGCCCTAAGACATATGATTCTTGTTCTTTTAAATGCTAATCATTTGTATCCAAAAGTTAGTAAACAGAGAGAGAGAAGTAATTGGAAATAATCTTGGGCTAGATACTATTGCAAGTGCTAATTTTATCTCTGCTTTTATCTCCTGGTTTCCCAATACACTTCAATAAGACATTTTTTGATAAAACGGGAGGTAACATTTATCTCCTGCAATAGAATCCAGCCTCTTATCTGCTGTTAAATAGAATGCAACGGCTTCATTTTATATCTATAGCACTCCCTATGGGTATATCATGGACTAAAGAAGTCTGTTGTGTTCCTCAATTTAGATGTCATAGAAACGTTTAGTGTACAGGTAAAATAAAAAAGTGAGTAAAGATACCCCTGCACAACTAGCACTCAAGAAAGTCTTACGCTCATCTGTATCTAAGTGTCAGGACACTATTGTGTAATTAAAACTTATCTTTTAATCATATAAAAACATAAAAGTTGCTGGGTCATATACAGCACCATGACCAAATGGCCCCTTTGCAATCCCCAATATCCCACTCACTAGAATATGATGGTATATTGTACCAGATAGTGTGTGAAGCCATGGAGAATAGGAGGCAGGTGTAAGCCGGAACACAATTCAAAGATCCGATATAGAAAAAATATAAAATTTAATAGCAGACATGCACCAGCTAGATGAAGATATGTTAGCATGCTTTGAGCAAGATCTTAGAAACATAGAAACATAGAATTTGACGGCAGAGAAGAACCATTCGGCCCATCTAGTCTGCCTATTTTCCTACAGAAAAGAAAAACACAACCTCAAACCTTTTTTGGTCCTTAGTCTTTTCTTACGTTCAGGACCGCCTTATGCCTCTCCCATGCATGCTTAAATTCTGCCACTGTATTAACTTCTACCACTTCTGCTGGTAGGCTATTCCACTTATCTACTACCCTCTCAGTGAAGTAAAATTTTCTTACATTACGTCTAAACCTGTGTCCCTCTAGTTTTAGACTATGGCCTCTTGTCCTAACATTTTTACTCCTTTGAAATACACTTCCATCCTCTACTTTGTTGAATCCCTTCATGTATTTGAATGTTTCTATCATATCCCCTCTCTCTCTTCTCTCCTCCAAGCTATACATATTCAGATCATTTAGTCTATCCTGATATTTCTTTTCCTGTAGACCAGTCACCATTTTAGTAGCCCTTCTTTGAATTTTCTCTAGAGTATCAATATCCTTCTGGAGATGGGGTCTCCAGTACTGTACACAATACTCTAGGTGAGGTCTAACTAAAGATCTGTAGAGTGGCATGACTACTTCCCTTTTTCTGCTACTAATGCCCCTAGCTATACAACCCAGTGCCCTGCTTGCATTCCCCACCACTTTATTACATTGCCTGCTTACCTTTAAGTCATTAGAAATAAGTACTCCCAAATCCTTTTCCTCTGTTGTCTCTGACAGCACAGTACCCTTAATAGTATATTTTTACTTGGGATTTTTATGTCCCAAGTGCATTATTTTACATTTATCAGTGTTAAACTGCATCTGCCTTACTTTCATCCATTCCACCAACCTACCCAAATCATTCACCATTTGGCTTATTCCCCCTGGAATGTCTACCCTATTGCAGATCTTTGTATCATCTGCAAAAAGGCATACCTTTCCTTGAAGACCTTTTGCAATATCACTAATAAAAATATTAAAAAGAATGGGCCCCAGTACAGATCCCTGAGGTACTCCATGCCTTTCTTCCGAATATTCTCTATTGACTATCACCTTCTGTCTCCTGTCACTCAGCCACTGTCTTATCCATTTCACTATTTTTACATCTAGACCCAAACACTGCAATTTATTTATGAGTGTCAAATGCTTTACTGAAATGTAGATAAGCTATATCTACTGCTCCCCCTTGATCAATTATTTTAGTTACCCAGTAAAAAAAAATCTATGAGGTTAGTTTGACAAGATCTCCCTGATGTAAACCCATGCTGTTTGGTACTTGCAAGCCATTTATATTCAGATATTCAACAATTCTTTCCTTTAACATAGTCAAAGATCCTCACATAGTGTCCATTAAAAGCAATAAGGAAGAAATTCTCACCACTTTGCTGGCCCCCGCTTTAAACGCATGATCAGTTTGTCACAGTGAGGAGTTATGAATATAAAAATATGCTTATTGATTGAGTGGAGGGTTGCATTATGGAGGATGAGAGGGAATTAGGACCAAAAAAACTACTAGAAAGCATAGTGAAAATGAGGGCAACAAGGGGTTTATGCCAACAAAAGCTTCATCAGCCAGAACATCCCATTCCCATTCAGAACACAGGGAGATCCATGGGTCTCGGGGGCAGCAAATATCCAACATTGGTTGTGGTGGTGGTGGTAGTACTGGTGGCGGCACATCATCTCCATAGGACTTGCTCCCTGAGTATGGGTTGGTAACTGATACACAGTAACACTGTGTAACTCCTAGGAGTGGTTCCACTACATATGAGATGATTTCATCGGGAGAGCTATATTCTGGCCAAAAATGACGACCCTATGGAGTACTGGAAAACAAAACAATTTGTGTGGCCAGCACTGACACATCACCGTGGAAACCCTTAGTTTCTTACCAGCAAGCCTTGAGTCTGAGGGTGTTTTTAATACAGCTGGTTATACTGTAATTGACAACAGGACATTGCTATCAAGTGTCTCAAATTTTCAATGGCACTAGGTGGCTTCACCTCATGTTAAGGAACGCATGTTTTACCTCGCCATTGGGCCACGAAATGGAGAAGCAGAGTCCATAATGTGAGGTGAAAATCACCAATGTGTGTTAGAAATGTGGTTTCCTAATAACAAAAGAAGATTAACCCTATGAATGCCAGTGGGGTATCCATTGCATTGTACAGTATTGCATACCCCACTGGCACTCACAGGGTTAATCTCACTACAGTTAACATATCTCCTGAAAAATAAAAACTGACCTGGTCAGCTACTGTCCATTCTCTTCTTCAATCTTCTCTCTTCTTGTTTCCTTCTTTTCTTCTTTCTTCAGTAAAATTTGTGTTAAAAATAATCTAATAAGAGCTGATTTAAAATAAAAAAATGCCCCCAAGAGGTTCCACAGTTAACCCTTTGGGTACCCCTCTGGCACTCAAAGGGTTAAAAAACATATGGCATATCTCTTCAAAGTGTTATTTTGTTATTCCTTTGTAAAAAAAAAAAAAAAAATTCTTATGTGGTAAAGATAAAAATGGTTCCGAATTGTAAAGAAATGTCCACTGCAGCCGCCGCTGACTCTGCTGGTGGTGGAAGGCATGCATATGGTCACAGACTCCCCCCCCCATACATACCAGGCCATTGCCCAAATCCCAATGAGGAAATTTTGAACAAAGACTGACATTTTTTATGGCCAATCTCTATTCAAAATGAACGCATCACAGTCAGTCAGGTTCTAGGGGTTGAAGATGAAAAAGACAGATGTGCAAATTTGAATGGGCATCACCACCACCAGCAATGTAATTGTGGAGTTTCATATTTTTACAGAAGAAAGAAGGAAAGAAGAAGGAAACAGAAAGACAGAAGAGATAAGATTGAAGAAGAAGAAGACAGACAGTAGATGACAGGTAAGTGTTACATTTCTGGGTGTTAGGATAGTGTTAGGAGTAATATTTTCGAAGTGTCATGTTAGGGATAGTGTAGGGTTAGTGTATGGGAGATGGGGGGAGGGTGACTATGTACTGAGCTCACTCACGTTGTTTGACACTGTGTCAAACAACGAGTGTTGGCTTTTTTCCTTTGATGTTCCCACAATTCATTCTATTTAGCATGAGGGGTGCGAACAAAAATCAACAATGTGCTTGGCCACCAACACTTGTTGGTCCAGCTTTATAATAGCTGGTATACACAAGTGGGTTTCTAGCTCTCTGTTTTTTCCCCTCGCTGGCTGTTTTAACAAAGAGGATAGAATCGAACCCTATCTGCTTTTTTTCTCTATTTAATTTCCTGGTTACATCATGTTTTTTGTGTGAAATTGTGAGATATTTATAGATAAGGGGAGGGAAGTTTGTACTCATTGAAAGACACAGGTGAAGTATGAAAATATTTTAGAAAATGTTTTTTGGTGTATGCAAAATGGAGAAATGTTTCCTGTTTTTTTTCTAAGGGTGGAATTTCTCTTGAAAAACCAGAGAACCATGCGGTTTTCATGGAATATATCATGAGAACAAAACAGGACCATTTGTCCATCCTTAGCAGCAATCCAGTACTTGTGTGTAACGGTTATTCAGACTCTCAGACCAGAGGTAAAAAATAAAACACAGTTTTATTGAGAATAATATAGGAACACGGCCCCCTAAGGGCAGAGGTAGGTAATGACACGTAACTGAAGGCAATATGGTAATATAGCAGGCACAGTATGATAGATAGCAATGACTACAAGCAATAGGACTGAGTAAGGCTAGGGTTAAGTCCAATGCAAATGATCAGTTTCTGTTGTGGTGTATAAGACAATGCCCAGTAGTCCTTAAGGACAGGTGATCAAGCAAGACCAACACTGGTGCTAGAGCTGGATAATACCAGAGCCAAGAGCACTCTGCAGTGCGTAACGGAATCGGCACACTGCGTGAGCAGAAAGGGACTGGAGCCACGGTACTCTGCGGTACTGAAATGGTTAATGACACCGCGTGAACTAAATGGAAACTTGAGCAAGTAGCAACCCTTGGTGCGCCACCGGATAGCCACACTGCCAGAGCTGAAAGGGACCAGAGCCAGTAGCACCCCGTGGTGTGTCAACGGATACCCTAATACTGCTAGAGCCAATGAGACCAAAGCCAGTAGCACCCCACGGTGCGCCAATAAGCGTATGTTGCAAGAGCTACGGTAGATGTTAACGGAATCCCACTGCTCTGCAAATGTAGCGGATGGCTCGGTAACTGAGGCAACAGGCTCTGCAAGGGTTAACGGACAGGCTCGGCAATGGAGGCAACAAACACAGCAAGTGTAATGGATGGCTTAGAACGGAGGCAACAAGTACAGCAAGTGTCAGAGGATAGGCTCGGTACCGGAGGCAATAAGCTCAGCTAGTGTTAACGGATGCCCAATATCGGAGACTACAAGCACAGCAAGTGTAGACAGGCAGGCTCGGTAACGGAGGCAACAAGCTCAGCAAGTGGAAGGTCAGCTTTAGGATGCACAATCTGACAGTTCACAATGTCGCCAAGCGACATAGACGGAGTCACACTGGAGCCGGTACTCAGGAAGCAGGATACCAAGCAGGAACGTCAGCAGGCCGGGTCATACACGGAGCAGGAACGTCAGACAAGCCGGATCAATCACGGAGCAGGAGCTTCAGCCAGGCCCGGTCATACACCGAGCAGGAACGTCAGACAAGCCGGATCAAACACGGAGCAGGAGCGTCAGCCAGGCCGGGTCATACACGGAGCAGGAACCAGAAGAATAGTCAGACAAGCTGAATCGGTACACAGGAATGCAGGAACACAGCAACGGAAGCACTGGTACTGAAACACCACGAAAGGGCACCTTACAGGTGCCAGAGGCCTGGTATAAGAAGGCTTATACTGGGCGGGCATAACAAGGACTGCCAATAGGAACACACCACCGCAGAGAGTGAGAGTGATGGTGGCACTGGTGGCACCCCATGGAATACGTGGCAAACAAAACAATGTGTGCCATCAATGACACGTACCACAGTGGAAACCCTTAGTTGCCCTACAGAAAGCATTGAGTCTGAGAACATTTTTAGTGCCCATAAAAATAGTTAATTTTGTACTTGGATGCAAAATTAACTATTTTTATGGGCACTAAAAATGTTCTCAGACTCAATGCTTTCTGTAGGGCAACTAAGGGTTTCCACTGTGGTACGTGTCATTGATGGCACACATTGTAGATTAATGTATGCATTCCAGTTGTTGACCCTTTGAGTGGAAGTGGGAAATGGCCTTCTTCTCCAGAATCACCTTCACTGGCTGGGTCAGGTGATGCTGCTTCCTCATCATCATCACTGAAGCTACCAGGAATATTGATGGCAAATGGAGCAGACTCTGGTCCCATATCACTGCTTGAAGAAGCCAGTCCCATGGTGGCCACAGTGCTCAGACTATGGCACAATAGCCCTTTCATCACCATCCTGCTGCTAAGACAGACGAAAGTCTGCCACCTCCAAAAGGGGATGGGGACGATGTTGTGGTGCTCAGCCTCATTGAGTCTAGGGAATGTGGTCTCCCAGTCACTAGCCTCAGGGTCCATTCAACTTGCCATTTTTAACAACAGTGGTGGTGGTCATAGTGTCAACCAGCATTATGGACCTCTAAGTAACCACTTCAGTTTTTTAGTATTTGATTTCAATTAATGTTTCTCTCTCTCACTCTGTTTACTTAAAAAATACCACAGTACAGATTTTATTTAGTATAATGACAGGAAGTTTTGTCCCACTGAATTGAATAACATAGGCGGGAAATCGTGCAACATTTCTGTGGTCTTAGCAAAATGGCTGAAAATCTATGAGTTTCTCTATGGCCAACCTCTCCCAACCTCTCCCATGGGAAAAGCACAAAACCACATGTATTCTGGAAAAGTTCCTGTTGGAACAAAGTGGACTTTGCACCTATCCCAGATAATGACTCCTCCTCCTCAGATTCACTAGCCTTAGGGTCCATCCGGCTTCTCTCTCTTTTTTTTTTTAACAGTGGTGGTGGTCATAGTGTCAGCCGGCCATATGAACCACTAAGTAACCACACTGTTTTTTTTAAATATTTTATTTCAATTTATTTTTTCTCTCTTTCTCACTCTGTCTTCTTCTGCTCTGTCTTTTTCCTAAAATACACCACATTAGAGTGCAGGAAATGATGGGTTTAGATTGTATATGGGCAAGATGTTTCATCTCATTGGGTAACATAGGAGGAAAATGTAAGAATTGTCATGATATTTTTTTGTGCTGCTAACAAAAATGTGGAGAATCTACATGTTTCTCTATGGGTGAAATTTCCCCCTGGGAAATCTAAAACATGCTTTTCTTGTGAAATTTCCTGTGTGAACAAAAAAGGGATTTTTCACCCATCCCTGTTTGTTATATGTTGAATACCTGCAGTTATTTTTCACAGACTGCTGTGACAGAGTTGTACCAGCAGGTGGTTAGTGTAGTGTACATGCACTGCAGAGTGTGGCAGGTAACAGCAGTAACACAGTTGTACTGGTGGTAGCTCTTCATCCAAACTAATTGTTTTCCAACTCTTTCTCTCTACGGTCACAGTAGATCATACGTAGATCATAAGCACAAAAAATGGAGCAAATATGGGGCAAACCAGCCGCATCATAGGGAACTAATAAAGCTTCCCATTTAGTTAAATGGGACTTTTAACCTTATGAATCCTAGAAAGGTATCCAGAGTATTGTTTTCAATGCATTGGAGACATATATAGCATCCAAGGGGTTAAAATCCCCATTTCAATTAATAGACATTTTTAGAATTTGTAGTTGTCTTCTGGTTTGTCTCAGAATTGTTTCCCTTTTATCTGTGAATCTGCTCAGCAAGACAGCCTATTTGAGGCCTCCCAGGGCAATACCAGAGTATAATACAGTCAACTGCATTTAACCCTTTGAGTGCCAGGGGGTGTCCATTGTCCAACTCATTGCTCTTCCATGCATTGGTTACCCCTCTGACACTCAAAGGATTAACAAGCACACAGCGGTATATAAGTCAAAGGTGGAACATTTTATGGCAAACCAACTGCAGCCTAGGGATCAAATAAAATTTCCATTGATGTAAATAGAGCTTTTTACTACTTTGAATGTTAGAGGGCAATGCATTGGGGATGAATTTAGTATGCAAGAGGTTATTGATGCTCTGGAAATAACAAAACCTATTTATAAATGTCAGTAGCCACTCCCTTTGACAATGAGGTCTATGTTAATAGCGACCAGTATCTTTCATTTGTCCTCCAAAGGTTCCTATTATTCTCTGGACTCTAATTTCCCCTTGAGAATCAATTGCTGCTTAATTCTTCATTCCAGTGCTGAGATAATCCATAATGCTATAGATAATAGACGTAATGCTAATATGCATTGACAAGCTACGGAGCACCAAACCATTTGTATTCTTGTATCCTCTCATCTTGCTTATTCTCTAAGTCTTTTAAATACACCCACTCAGTGTCCTATTTCGCTGGGTGTACAAGTCACTCTCAGATGGATCACATGTTTAAACATGGAAGTCATACTAGCCAATAATAGACTGTGTGTCATGCAGACTTATTCAAAGTAAAACACAAGGAAAAATTGCAAATAAATCAAGAAATGAAAGCTCTGGAATTTCGATGTGAAATGATTAATAGCAGCTTGTAGCACTCAGCTCTCTCCATTGCCAAGCATTGCCATAGGGACGTATATAGCTTTGCTCAACAAGAAAACTCTGATTTGGGATTTTAACCCTTTGAGTGGTAGAGGAGTATGCAATGCATTGCAAAGTGTACCCCCTCTGGCATTCAAAGGGTTAACTGTTACATCCTGTATGCTCTTCTTCTACTTGCAATTGATAACATCACCCCGTTCCTTCTGGTAAAAAAAATTTAAGGACTACAGGGATATGCAACCATTGCTTCGCCTCTGGTCTGTAAGGATTAATACCTTAACCCTTTGAGTGCCACAGGGATCTCCCACTGAACACCTAAAATTAGTTAGTTGGAATCTGTGAACCCCCACTCCCATACACTGCATATCTGCACATGTTTACAATTAACGGACCTTTAGTAATTTTGAATATATTAAAGAGTGGCTGAATTGTCTTTGCTGTTTGTGATGATTACTCTGTCCCCCAGTTGGTTATTCCCTTTGACACATTATCACACATTTCAGTGGAGATGTCTCTAGTGCCTAAGGGGTTAAATGTACAATAATGTTAATAGTGGCATTCAACCTCTTTTTTTTTTTTACTTGACTTGCAAGTGCATAATACGTAAAGTCAAATTGACTACATTTTTTATCTTTTTTTCATCTTCATATATTACAGTGAACTCCCTGAATTTCTATTTTTTTTGTTTTATGTCAAGGACTGTGGAAACAGGGATAGTGAAAAATGTAACACTTAGCCTGCAGCAGTCAGTGCCCCGTATGCTGGATCAAAGTGTTCTCACAGTAGGGATAGTGTTACATTGCATCACTAGTACTGTTTTCACAGTCCCCAACAGAAAGCTCTCTGGAAACCAAAATTGATGGAGCTCAATTTTATGGAGAGAACTGTAAACAAAATAGGTGAGGATGAAAAAAAGTATAGGCAATTTAACTCATTACTAGTGATGGGCAAATGTTTTCACCTCAAAAGAGAAACAGGAGAGAAATGGCACTTTTTGCCAAGCTGGATATTTTATGTGACAAGTGCAGTTAATTCACTTTTTTGCTTAGCTCATTGCATTGAAATCAATGGAAAGACAAAATTTCTCCCCACCACATAACAAGTTATTCTTCTTTTTTCACAGACATTAAAAATGGTGTCAAGTTCTCAAAGCATGCCATTCTGTTTGTGAGTGTAAGAGAAAGCAGCACATTTTTGAGCTAGAGAAGACAAGCTAATAAGGTGGAGCTGAAGCTTAGTTTAGGGAGTCTTGTAGGCAGGACATTTGTTCTCTGTACTAGGGGAGTCTGGGGGACAGGAAGGGAGAGAAGAGGCTGAACCCATATACCCCAAAATTCAGTGTGACTGTCTGGTAAGACACAAGTTTATACCTGATCTGTATGTTATCGCTGTCTTATAGGAGTTTGGAGGATTGTGAAGAGAGCAAAGGAGATTTACCCCAAATACCCCAAAACTTTGTGTGACTGAATAGACACAGGCAGCTCTGATCAAAGTTCGTTCCTGATCTGGCTGTTATCTCTGTGTCAGGGGAGTGTGACGACTAGGAAGACACAGGTAGCCGTGATCCAAGTTTCTTCCACCTCTGAACCAATATTCTTCTTGATCTGGCTGTTATCTCTGTGAAGTATGGGGGGCTGTGAGATGGGGGCAAAGGAGAATTTCCCCAAATACCTTAAAATTCTGTGAAACAGACTGTTAACACTCAGGCAGAGGTGATGCAAGTTTCTTACTGATCTGGTAGTTATCTCTGTGATAGGGTATCTGGGGAAAGAAGAAGTTGAACAGGGTGGGTGTTTTTTTGTGTTGGCAGTGATAGGGATAGGGGGAACAGTTAATTTAAAAAAACTCAGCTTTTAATGAATTAACTCAACTGGCTATTTGTGAATGACCGGGTTGAATAGGAGGAGTCCCACTCAAGCCAGTCATTGATAAACTTGGTTTATTTACTTTACAGAAAATAAACCTAAGAGGGGATATTATTACATTGTTTAAGTATAGGTGAGTTCATGCAAGTCTCCCTGTAGTGACATTTTAATTGTAAGGTGTTATTAGGACCAACCGTTATGGATAGAAGAAAGGAGGTTTCAGGTTCAGCAGATTAAGGGTTTCTTTCCAGTAAGGTCTGTTAAATTCCTTAGAAAAAGTAGAAAACAACACAATAAACAAAACACCTCTAAGCATAGTAGTCTGGATATACGTGGTTATTTAATCCCCTGTACCCTATAAGCATTCTACTCATGTTCTTAAGAGGCTTCCCCTGCCTCTCAGTTTGAAGGCCTGCACTGGATGAACTGGGGTCACTCCAGGCAAATGACTCTCTTCTGGTATAAGTATCCCCTTTAACCAAGTGTAATTACTGGGATGTAGTTCTTATATACTGACCTGCATGTATGAAGATGGTATTAGGGCATTGGATTCCCACTTTGAAATTATTAGGGGATATAAGAACATTGATATATATAGAAAAAACAAACAGATAGAGCTAGAGTAGGGGGGCCCTGTGAGTCACTAAAACAGCAAGGACCAGGTGTGGGAAATTAAAAACTTGCAGTTTTATTAGATGATTAATAAGTATGTAAAAAATATATAAAAATTAAGAAACTCTGGGAATTACTAGTCAAAAACTTCTGGGAATAATTATGTAAAATTGTAGAAGATAATAAAAAGAACCAGACTAACAATTTCAAATATAAATAATGTGTAAAGGTTACTGCAGTAAGTAAAAACAATGAAAGAAAAAACTTAGCTGCAATGATGAAAGCTGTACGCGTTTCGTGATAGCAATCACTTCATCAGGAGCAAGGGATCTTGTGAAATTCCTTGTCCAAGGATGTGGTAATGGCAGATACAACAGATACATTTAAAAAATGTGAACACAGGTTTATACTGTATATTAGTGGGTAAAATAGGAACTTCTGGTAAGAAGACTAACACTCATTTTGGAGTGTACTTTTTTCAACCTAATTTACCATATAAATATGTAACTATCTCATGTTGTCTTTCATGTGTGTTATTACTAAAGTTGTGAAGCTTATGTACTAAGACGTACTAGCATAATTCTGGAGCAAGCCAACTGGACCTCAGGGGACAAAATATAAATTATCTTTTGTTTAAATGGGGCTTTTTATTAGGGATTGGTGAAAATGTTCTCCTCAAACTGAAATCGGCGAATAATGGCACTTTCTGCTTGGTGAATAATTTCCTGCAAAATGTTCAGTTTTTCCTCTTTCTTCTGCCTTTTTCGCCCATTGAAATCAATGGGAAGAAAATTTTTCTCCACTACACAGAAGTTTTCTACAGCCATATAAAAGGGTGTCAGGCTCTCACAGCATGCCATTCTGTGTTTGTGAGAGGAGACAGCAGCACCTTGTTTGAGCGAGAGAAGACAGAGAGGGGGGAATTGAAGTTTAGTTTAGTTTAGGGAATCTTTTAGTAGGACATTTGTTCTGTGTAAGTGTGCATTAGGAGAGTCAGTGGGGCACTTTGGAGAGAAGAAGGAAGGAAGGAGGTTAACCTCAAATACTCCAAAATACCATGTGACTGTCTGGCAAGACACAGGCAACTAGGGACCTATTTGCTTGCTGATCTTGCTGTTATTGTCACGGTGTTGAGTGGGGAAGTCTGGGGAAAGAGATTTTGTTTTTCAGATATATTTTTTTGACTGTGATAAGACAACAGGGTGGACAACTTAAAAAAAAACAAAAACTATATACATATTAGGTGACAGTGACAGACAGCTGACGGCTTAGACAAGGCATCATACAGCTCCATCAGTTGTGTTGTGTACGGTAGAGTAAAAAATCACAGTGTAGTTGAATAGTGCCCAGCAAAAGCAAAAGGGGAAGGAGGAGTGGTGGAGCAGTGCAGGGACATGAGAGTAAAGTAGTAGTTCAAAAACTGAATGCAGCAATGGTTGTTGCAGTGTGTGCAATCAATGATGATGATCCCGCTACTCCAAGGGAGGATGCAGTTTGTCAAGGTCCCTGCAAAACTAGCTTCAGTGCCAGCAGAAATAAAGAACCATATAAGAAGAACGCTGAAGATCACAACAAGTCACATTCAAGTGTTGATGACGCTGGCAATAGTTTAAAAGAGGAAGGTGTACCAGCTAAACTGCCTGTTGCATCAGATAGTGAGACAAACAAGCACCAAAACACCCATCCTCAAATTAGTAGGGAACTTTGTTACAGTAAAAGTAAAAATAAATTGTTTGGGACCTCTAAAAGCTTAGAGGAATATAAGGGTAGTGGGCAAGAATTGTCAGGTGATGCTGATGCTGCTGAGTATGACCTAATGATTGATGATGATGCAGATCTAAAGTATATGTTAGTAACTGACACACAGGAACACTGTGTAGTTCCTAGAAGTGGTCTCACTGCATGTGAGATGGTTTCTGCATACTTACAGGATAGCCACATTTTAGGCAGAAACAATGACCCCATGGTATATTGGCAAACAAAGCAATGTGTGGCCAGCATTGACACATACTGCAGTGGAAACCCACAGTTGTCCTTCAGCAAGCGTTGCGTCTGAGAGGGTTTTTAGTGCGGCTGGTTATACTGTCAATGACCACAAGACACTGCCATCAAGCAGAAATGTTGGGAGACTAACATTCTTTAAAGTGAACCAACATCTCATACCATCTGAGTATCAGGTAGCAGAAACCACACATGACAGACAAAGCCAGGACAAATATATTAACAGATGAGGAGGTGGAGGAGGGATGTGAGGAAGGGTTGCCACCATCTGCCCCACTTGGGACCACTGCTATGAGAGACAAGTAATGAGTGTCAATAATCTGAGAACAAGGATAGAGATTTGACACAAACATGACAATTGTAAAAACTATATACATACACAAATCACACCATACCAGCCAGTCCCGCCACCACCACCACCATCACTACAATACACATCTGCCACATTGTAGGATTTTTTTGTGGGGGGGATGGGGTTAAATCTCTTGACATCATAATGAATAAGAAGGAAGTTATTTTTGTGAGCAAAGGACAAATGCATTTGAATGCTAACACATTTTTCAAGGCATGTGTTGCTGTAGGACTCACAACTTTGATTTTCAGACACTTATTTCTAAACTATAGCCCTCAGAAGAAGAAATATTACAGTGAGAAATGTAGTACCTATAGGAAATATAGGTGAAAAATATGTTAAAATAGGCACTTTTTTAAAAAAATAGGTGAAAAGTCATGCGGGAAATTTTTCACACTTTTCACCCACCCCTACTTTTTATCCCTTTCATTCTACTAAGGTATCCAGGGAATAGCAAAGCAATGCATTAATAACCTCTAGTGTTCAAGAGAGTAAAAGCTCCACTCAACCCTATGAGTGCCCTAGTGGTATCCAACACATTGCAAATCATTGGGTACTTATCTTGCACTCAAAGAGTTAAATCACTGGGATTTTGGGGAATTTTTATTAGACCCTTATTATGCAGGTGGTTTTATCTCACAGTCAAAATCAGTCCAGCTCCTCCGCTTTCATAAGATTTAATGTCTCCTTGTATGCCCCCTTTTAGGGTAATTTAGGATTGGTGTTGACAAACATTGCTCAACAATACTACTGATTTGTTATGGCAATTTCAATCATCTTTTGAATTATATTTATGCTTCAGTTTCCCACTGACTTTTCTGACTTCTGCTTTTCCCACATGCTCCGGATGTCAACCAATCAAATGTCTTATTATCCAAAACATGACCTTGCCATGCTTTTATCCACTGTATGTTTGTGACTCACCTCATATCTCTGCACACTATCTAGCTCTATACAGACTCATGTGCCTTATTCCCTGTTCCAGTCCTGTCTCCTCATTGTCATGCATCTCTGCTACTCTATTCCACCAGAAATCTTTCTCCTTCACTGACTGAAATACAATTTCCAAGAAACCATTACCATAGCGCTGTGAAATTACCACATGGCCTGATCATATTACTCTTTTGCCCTATAAAAACGTGTTCTCCTCTGAATTTTCAAGTACAAGAAAAAATGTTGAGCTTACAATAAAAAAAAGTCTACATTATAAACTAATGTATTTAACCCCTTGGATGCTTGCAAAGCAATATGCTGGAGACTTCTCCAGGATCGAAGATGTTAAGCTTGATTTAAATAAATCCATTACATGGTCATTCATCATATCATGAATGTAATGATAGTGTAACTCAAAATATATTAAAAAAGCAGTAAACATACATTTTAGGTCCTTTCTTGCTGCATAAAACAAGGGTACTGCCACTGCTGGGAAATGTATATTTGCAGAGTTATTACAGTTTAAACTGTTTGTTTTTTAACTTAAGCTGTATCTTCTAGTGGTCAGATATCAGTTATTCTGTTGCATTCTATGGAAGATGGGAGGGATGAATCATTTCTCATTCACAGCCCAGCCACAAAATGCAAACCAATTCCTCTCTGAATGAAAAAGCAGTCAAACCCAGACATTAGTTTCAGCCTTCTTGGGTCTTATCAGTGAGGTGCAGCTGATCTCTCTAGACAAGTGAGCAAGAGGTACATGTATGGTTTCCCCTCTTACCCTTATGGTCACCATGCCCAAAGATAATAAACATATTCAAAGTGCCTCTAAGAGATCCTCCACTAGGCAGGGCTGGTATTCTACCCAGCCAGGATGAAATCTCTTTTGCTCCCAAGTGCCAAAAAGGCCAAAATTTATGTCTGGGGTTGGCTGCTTCTCTTATTCAGAAAGGAACTGCCTAACATTTTGTGGCTGGACTGTCATCTAGGCAGGAACATATAATATGTTTCTGGATGTTTATTCTTTGTGTACAGCACTTGCTATCAAAAAAATATAGCAGCCTGAGTAGGATACCAGACCTACCTAGTTGAGCATGCCTCTTTGTATATGTTATTTAAATGTATGACTGATCAACCTTAAGGTTACAAGGAAATACAGATGTTAATCCATTTCTCATGAGTGCCTAGAGAATCAGCTGCACCTTACTGATGAAGCATAAGCAGTATAAACCTACAGCTAGGTTTGGCTGCTTCTCTCGTTAGGAGAGGAATTGCCTGCCATTTCATGGCTGGACTGTAATCCGGGCAGGACCAGTATGATATACTTCAGATTATATTTTATCTGTCTACAGCTCCAGCGAGCTAAAAGAGATTACTCTCTGGGTAGGATGTAAATCAACATTATGTTGATGGTCAAGTTTCCAGCTGACTGACTGTTAGTGCAGAATTTTAGTATGTTATTGTGCCACCCTTGGGTATAATGGGACCCAAGGACAAGCCAATGTGGTTAGCCTGTTAGCGGGCTTACCTAGGTATAGCTAAGGAGAAAGTTGAAATGAAGGGAGGGAATTAATTGGGTGGGGGTGGGCTCAACTTGAATTGAGCTACAATGGGAAGGGCTGCTGCCCATATTTAAGGGCTTGCAGCCCCTCCCACAAATACAGGCTTAAAGCCTTAAACTTGTGGCTGGGCTTCCAGCTGACTGACTGTTGTTGCAGGATTTTAGTACTTGATTGTGCCACCCTTGGGTATAACAGGTCCCAAGGACGAGCCAACGTGGTTAGCCTGTTAGAGGTCAAAAAAGGAGCCAAAGATATTGTCACTCAAGAGGTTTTTTCTTCCACTCAAGATGTTTATTTTGTAAATACGCAAAAGTTTACAAAATTTATTCAACTAGCGATTTGATTGCTGATTTATTTTCTTTTTTAGGATCTGAGATGTAGCGGGAGTAACATGATGAGCGTCATTTTCCTAGTCTTTGAATTATGTGAGCCGGCATCCCATGTTTGGAGGCTGCAGATGCCACTCCTATTTGGAATGAGTGTCATGCGTAATTATCTGGAGTGAGGCTTATGCTGCTTATGATTGTACCTAGGTTCTTACCAAAATTGGCTGTTGACAGTGGGCCATCAGATAATGGGAGTAAAGGGCTATCTGCTGGGTTATGGGCTATGGAGCTTGACAGAGTCTGGAGAGCTTTTACTGGGCGCCAGAGGTCTTGTTTAGGGTAGAATGGTATACTGGCACCTCGGCTGTTTTGATCTGTTTTGGAGTGAGGTAGATTTAAAATACAATAATTTGAATATAAGGTCATGTTATATTTAGTCAGCTACGTGGCTGATCTAGATTTGGCTGTAAATTCTCCTGGCCTTAAAAAATGAAGAAAGTCAGGTTGATGGCTGCCAGAAGGGTTATATTAGTGTGCTCATAGAATAGCTTGGAGAGGAGGAAATTGTATATTTTTTTAAAATATGTCACCTGTGATAGGCAGAGGGGTGTGTGGTGGGTAGCATGGGTTTTTAAGTAATCCTTTTAAGAACATTTTGACTTGGTAGTTGGAAAATAGTGAGGGTTGTTGTGGATGCTGAAGGGAGAGAGGTGTTGGATTCCTGTGAGATAATATTTAATTGTAATTGGTCCTAGGTGTAATATGGAATGACAGAATGTGGCAAAGGCTAGTAAGGTGTCTAAGGATAGTGGGTTGGATGCATTGGAATTGTTAGTGAAGTTTGAAAATAGTTGCCAAGCATGATCATATGTTTTCTTCATTCTGGTGGTGAGGCCTGATTTAATGATGGATGAGGCGTGGGTTATGAGTTGCTTTAGTCAATAGGGACTTGTGGTGGTAGGGATGTCGATGCTGGAGAACCTGGGGTGGAAGAGACATTGATGGCCTTTTTAGCAGAAACTGAGATGGAATGGGAAACAGGGATGAAGTTGGACATCACCACCACCAATAGCAGTGACATTTTGGAATTTGAGGAATTTGCAACTGCTCTAATTCCTGCTGCTGCTGAGATGCAAGGGCAGCAGGATGCTGAGGAGAAAGATAGTGTGCCACAGATCACTTGTTCCCTCCCCTCTGAAGTCATGGGAAAGGGACTATTTTTCTCTTGGGGCAGGCATGGTGCAATCATCACCAATGGCACTGTGCACAATTTGTGACAAGTCAGTGAGGAGATGAAAGAAGGGAACACATCTTGGCACAAGTGCCCTGATATCACATATGAAACACAGATACCATGACATTTATGTCAAACATGTCAAAGCCAAACACCTACCACCACTGTTGCTGTACCCCCTGACTCTTCAAAAAGGCAACAAGAGGCATGGCAAAGATCAAAGAGGAGGAAGAGTAGAGCAACGCAGGCAGAGACTGGAAGTTCCATTACAAGTGAAAAAACTAGGTTGACATCACCATAACCTTCTAGGGTAACTAAATCTTCTGCCAGTCCACCTTGTTCATTGTTACTTCCCCCGGCAAATGATAGCCACTCTGATGTTAGGATGTGGTAGTCCATCTCTACCCACTGCACACTGTCTGGTGCACTGAACACACATGGTAGTGTGGTGGAGGAGAATCACAAGCAGGGCATCAAGCTGCATCTGAGGATATTCCATCCCGCAGAATATGCTAAGATGCTGGCAGGGAGGGTTCATAGTGACTATTAAACTATCAACAAGTTGTCATGTGTCCTTAGAGGAGTCTGAACAAGGGATATTGTGGCAGCGGCAGTACTTGGGTTCTGGTGTCATGTTGTTTGGATACAGTTGTGCCCCCAGATGTTATTTACCACACACACTATGCACATTGCAGTTGCTGATGACAGCCACAGTTCCTGCTCTCAAAGGAAAAAATTATATTCTAGTAACAACAGGTGGAGAAGAATTATTGGCCAACATCTTCTTTTTTCCACAAATATTGGGGGCTACTTATTGCGCTGCTACTGCCTCAGGTGCATCACTGGAGCTAGTCATTGCAAGTAGAACCTATATCATTCATCACCCATGTTACTGCTATTGTTGATCACATTCCCTTTCAGCTACCTAATCATCCTGCTGCTTAAAAAACTCAGCATCAGCAGTAAGAACAGAAGTTGTAAATTCTGCAATTATAGACTCAGGAGGACATTTGACATTGGCCAGTGGCCACTGGCCAACATGACCTGCTGGCACTAGGCTAGCAGGGCACTTTTTTCTCAGGACTTGTGCTTTAAAAAAAATAATAAATAAATAAAAATAAATAAAAACATAGTCGTACAAAAAATAAACAATTTTATGGGGATTTGTTCCTAACAAGCCTATGTCCTACAAAACAATGTTTCCTTAGGGCTTGTGCCAAACAAGCCTAAGTCCTACAAATCAGTGTTTCTTCAGGGCTTGTGCCTGTAACAACAAATCTAACAAATCATCCTCTACCATATACTCTATATGTCAGGGGGTTCCTGTCTCTATCACTTTACATGCAAATTTCTTATTTTATTTTATTGATTTATTTTTTATTATCTACCCCCAATACCAGTCAAGACCCCCCCCCCCAAACAAATTCCATGTTCAACTGATTCTTTCCCCAGACTCCACCCACCAAAACAGGCGCCCTCCTCATTTTATTTAGGATTTATTTTTTTTATTAACTGCCCCCAATCCCAGTAAACAAACCCCCAAAAAACATTCTCTGTTCAGCTGATTCTTTCCCCACATCCCACCAACAAAGGCACCCTCATGCCCCTTTTATACTATGTCGTTGGGAAATAAAATAATATTTATTATGTGTTGTGTGCAAATTCAAAGTTCCCATTGGTTTCAATGGAATGAGCTAGGCAAAAACAGCAGAAAATTGGCACTTTTCACAGGAAATTATTTGCCAAGCGGGAAGTGCCATTATTCGCCGATTTCAGTTTGAGGCATAATTTTTCGACCATCCCTACTTCCTACCCTTTCTTTCCTCTTTTTCCTAATGTGATCTCAGATAACCTTGGATCAATGGATCCTGCAAACGATTTCTGGTTACCAAATAGAGTTTTATTCTCTCCCCATTCAAACAATGACTTCTCCTTCATTCCAATACTCAAAGGAGGAAAGAATTTTAGTGGATTCAGAGACCCAAGAAATAAAAAGAAAAGGACCTATAACACAAATTCTACTGGAAACCCCAGGGTATATAAGCAATATTTTTTTTTGTAAAAAACAAAGATGTGGGCTTATGCCTGATGATATATTAAAAAGAGTTAAACATTCATGTAATGTACAGACATTTTAAAATGGAAGGTATTCATTTCCTGAGAGGTTTATTTATACCATCAGACTGGATGGTAAAATTGGATATCAAAGATGCATATCTTACAGTCCCCATGTCTCCTCAAAACCAAACTTTCCCTCAAGTTTCTGTGGAATGGAAAAAGCAATTAACTTGCCTACCTTTCGGTCTATCAACAGCCCTGTGGTGTTTCACAAAGCTAATGAAACCAGTGGTTTCTTTCTTAAGAAGCGGGGGAATTTGAATGCTAATCTATCTAGATTAGTGTTGAGCGAGCGTGCTCGGCCGATGCTCGGATCGGCTCGAGCATCGCTCTGCTCGGCACATGGCGGTACTCGTACGAGTACCGCCATGTGCTCGCCCGACATGTTCGGGTGAAGAGGATCTGTGCCGGAAGAGGCACAGATCCGAAGACGCTCCGCTGGACCACCAGGGAATGGAGGTACGGGGGCATTGCGGAGATGAAGGGGGCATTGCGGAGATGAAGGGGGACATTGTGGAAGAGGGGCATAGACTCTATGCCCCTCTTCCACAATGTCCCCCTTCATCTCCGCTATGCCCCTCTTCCACAATGCCCCCCTTCATCTCCGCTATGCCCCTCTTCCACAATGTCCCCCTTCATCTCCTATGCCATAGCGGAGATGAAGGGGGACATTGTGGAAGAGGGGCATAGCGGAGATGAAGGGGGACATTGTGGAAGAGGGGCATAGAGTCTATGCCCCTCTTCCACAATGTCCCCCTTCATCTCCGCTATGCCCCTCTTCCACAATGTCCCCCTTCATCTCCGCTATGGCATAGGAGATGAAGGGGGACATTGTGGAAGAGGGGCATAGCGGAGATGAAGGGGGACATTGACCAGGCACCCTCCGCTCATCAGAGCAGGGGGTGCCTGGTTTAATGCTCGAGTGCTCCCATTCATTTGAATGGGGCTCGGGTGCTCGGCCGAGCACTCGAGCATCAGGGGGTGCTCGGCCAGAGCACCCGAGCACCCGAGCATCGGGGTGCTCGCTCATCCCTAATCTAGATAACATGCTCATCATGTCCGAAGATCTGAAGGAAATAAAAACACTTTCAGTACATAATAAATTGGGAAAAATCCATAGTGCATCCACGCAATCAATAGATTTCCTGGGTTTTGTAGTGAGCTCCTTAACATCATGTATTCTTCTTCTTCCTAAAAAGAAATTACAGGTGATTCAGAAGTAGATTTGAAATGTGTTGAAAAGAGACTTCATTTCATTGAGAATTATAGCGAGAAATGTGGGTCTCTCATCTGCCTCAATTCAAAGAATTTTCCCAGGCCCTGTGAAGAGCACATCAGAGATTTAATATTCTCCATCTATGGAAAGGTTTGGGCTATACAGACATGGTTCACTTTTCGATAGAAGTGCAAGAGGAATTAACATAGTGGTTAATCCACATTTAAGCTTGGAACAACAGGGCCATTTTCGGCATGTCCCTGGATATCATTATAGATTCAGATGCCAGCAATGTGGGTGGTGGAGCTTGTTGTGGAAATCTTAGCCTTTTTGACTACCTGCCCCGGGTCCGACTCCTGTCTGTATGACTTCCTGCTCCAGTTACAATCTCTGCCTTTACAACTTCCCTCTCCAGTTGCAACTTCTGCCAGCACCATTACCCACTTCGGCTATGACCTCAGCTTCCACGACTACCCATTCTGTTATCGACATCTTCCTGTACAACATCCCTACCCATAATGACCTCTGCTTGTATGACTACCTGCTCCAGTAACATCTTCTGCCTGTATGACTTCCCATTCTGGCTACGACCTCAGTCCTGCTCCGGTAATGACCTGCTGGGTTCACCTCAGCTCTGACTTTGGCTGATCTTGACTTCAGTTAGAGCTTGGTTACGTCCAGTAACCCCTTCAGGTACGACTCGGTCTGCCTATACAGCTCAATTGCCTTTTGACTTACTACAAACACAGTCATTGCTCTGCATATAATTCTTTAACAGTACCTCCGGAGGACTACAGTTGCAGGAAGTGTCTATCCAGCCATCTGGCTTCAAGGCCAGCAACTTTAACCACAACCTTAACTGCAGAAAAGATACTTCCAATCACTGAACCGCTCTCAAGCCATGCACTCAACCCATCACTCTGCAGCTACTCCTTGGAGGTTCTGTTCTATCCCGTGCAGCTATCTAAGCTTTTTAACTGCCAAGAGCAGCATGAGCAAATTCTGACTACCCATGCTGCAGATTTGCAGACATTAGATCACAAGCTGGCGCTGTACTGGAAATCCTCCAGGCTTCTACCTCAACAGGTACTATTTTAGTGACCCATACCATAGTTACCTCACCTATGAACCCTATAGGGAACTTTGGTACTAAACCACCCAAGATACCTTTGGTTGAGCTTTACTCTGGCAAACCCTCAAAATGCAGGGATGTTTCTGAACATATGCTAGCCACACACATTTGCTTCTCACTTAGACAAGTTTGTTTTATTATCTCCCTGCTCAAACATGAAGTTGTTTGAGAAACAGTCTCTTTTGTTAGACGACTCTGAAGAATTCATAGCAGCTTTTTGGTCAGTCTTTGATCAACCATGCACACTACCAGCTGCAGAAGCATCGCTATTGGAAACTTCACCAAGGATCTCGCCTAGTTAGCCAATACGCCGAAGAATTCTGAACCATGAAGTATGAAACAACATGGAATTCAGAAGTGTTAAAAGATGCTTTTCATAGGAGCTTAAATGAGAGACTCAAGGATGCTTTGACTTGTAGAGAACTTCCAGAGGACTTGGAGGCATTTATCACACTCTGTTTGGAGTTAGATAGATGTATGTTGGAACATAAACAAGAACAAGAAAGCATCCGTAGAAACAGGTGGGGACCCTCTTTGGTCACAACCCTTCCAACTCATCCTCAAACTACCCCAGAGGTACCCATGGAGGATGGAGTAAAGGAGACACAGTCTAGGTCTATGTTTATACTATGGGCTCCCTAGACATCTTTTGTGACAGTGTCCTACTCGGCTGGGAAAAGACCATTCTTGAATGATGACGGAGGCTCACCTTCAAGTTATCTCTCAAAAGACAAAAGCTTTGAACCGGCTCCTAGTCACGGTAGAAATAAACTGGTCTACAGGTCATGCCTCCACTTCATTGGTCATAGACTCTGGTGCCTCTGGCATTTTATCGATCAGTCCTGGGCTAGAGACCACCAGGTGCCTATCCTAGCCAAAACTTCCCAGTTTTGGGTGACCGCCATTGCTGGGAGTCCTTTGGGTTCTGAGATCATATCTCAGGAGACTGAACCCTTGATACTGATTACTGGAATAGTTTACTCAGAGACACTTTGTCTGGATGTCATCAGTTCTCCTTCAGCATCCATCATTTTAGGATTGCCCTGGCTACAGAAACATTATCCTGTTATCAGCTGGTCTGCCAGACAAATGGCTTCATGCAGAACTTCCTGCAGTACTTGTTAGCGTTGACACCCAATATCTCTCCCATCCAGTCTCCTTCTGACTCCAAGACTCTGGTTCCTCCGGACTACTGGGAGTTCTTGTATGTCTTTTCTAAGAAGAAGGCTAATCAGCTATCACAGTGTACCTTGGCATCCGTGCTGCCAGCTACCCTCGTGCTATTTTCGCTGCTCTGTCTGAGGGTCACGGGTACAGGCGCGTTTCTGTCTCTGAACGCTGGTGCTTGTTTGTATGCACACATTCATTTGACTAATTGATTCCCGTCTCCGTTTGGGCCTATATGAACTTTCCTGGGCCTTAGGGCAACTGGCCTTATGTGGTATTCCTGTGATTACTCACTTAGTTTGCTCCTCGTTGTGACCCTGGTTTGGCTTCCATTATTGCTCCGTGTATGACCCCGGCCTGTGACTATCCACACCAGTTCTGACCTGTGGCTCTAGTTGTCTATTGCTCCATGAATGACCCTGGCTTGTCTGACTATCCACACTGGTTCTGACTTGTGGCTCTGGCTAACTACTTGCTCCTTGTATGACCCCTGCTTATCTGACAATCCACACCAGTTCTGACCTGTGGCTCTGGCTGACTACTTGCTTCGTGTTGACTAGGGCTTGTCTGACTATCCATTCCAGTTCTGAACTGTAGCTCTGGCTGTCTACTCGCTCCTTGTATCCGACTCATTGGGCTATTCGCATTATGGTACTGTGGCTTGTGCTGTCCTCTACTCCATTTCCATTTCCAAGTGGAAAGAACCATAGCCTGGTTCTCTACTACTCTCTTAGTAGTACAGGCCTCTGTTCAGTGTCAGTCTGGGTATTGAACCTTGGTCTGACACTTATATGTTCTGGGGCTTGCTGGGGTATTATAATATCATTATTATTGTATCTTTAATAAAGGTGTTTTTCTCATATATACTTGTGTCTGACCTTCATTTCGTACTGGTTACAGTGACATCAGCTTCCACCTCACCTCACCGAAACTTTGATTGTCCCATAAAACTGCTGTTTGTGACAACACCTCCATGGGGCAAGACTTTTATCTGAACCTGAAAATAAAGCTCTGGCTGAATACATCCAGGAGAATCTGGAACAGAAATTTTAATAGACCATCTACGTCTCCTGTCGGGGGCCGGCTTATTTTTCATTTCCAAGAAGGATGGGTCAATTAACCCCTGTTTTGACTACTGGGTGCTAAATAGAATCACCATCAAGAACAGATACCCCTTGCAGCTGATACCTGAACTATTGGATCATTTACGAGAGGCCAGTATATTCACAAAGCTGGATTTACGAGGGGCATATGATCTAGTCCGAATCAGACAAGGCGACAAGTGGAAAACTGCCATTAACACAAGATTCGGGCATTATGAATATCTTGTGATGCCCTTAGGTTTATGTAACAGCCCAGTAGTTTTTCATTCATTTATGAATTACATATTTCAAGCACCGCTACTGAGCTTCTTGGTGGTGTATCTGGACAATCTCTTGATTTTCTCCTCTTCTGTAGAATAACATTGAGAGCATGTGAAGATTGTCCTTCAACAACTACAACAGCATCAGCTGTATGTCAAACTAGAAAAATGCCACTTTGATGGCACGCAAGTTAATTCCTTGTGCTGTGTTATCTCCATCACCGGGATTGGCATGGATCCTCAAAAGGTCAGAGCAGTGACTGACTGGCCTAGACTGCTTTCATTATAGTCAGTCCAACAATTTGTGGGGTTTGTAAATTACTATCTACGCTACCCCGAAAAGGCCTTCACCTAAACTCCAGTTTTCCTCTTCCCTAATCCCACGAGACCCTTCTTCATTGAAGTTGATGCCTCTGAAGACAGAGCAGGGGCCATCTTATTACAACTGGACCAGCAAACACTCAAGTTCCATCCTTGCATCCTCTAATCCAAGCAGTTCTCTTCAGAAGAGTGAAATTATGATGTTTGAAACAAGGAGTTGTTAGCCATTAAGTTAGCTCTTGAAAAATTGCAAAAGTGGCCCAACACCCAATTATGATCTATACCAACAACAAGAATCCTCATTTCTTCTAGACAGAGCAAAGACTAAATCTAGCACAGTGGGCCTTATTCTTTACCAGCTTCAATTTCACAATCACATCCCTCCCTGGGAGTAAGAATAAAAAGACTGATGCCTTATCATACCAGTTCCTCCCACATCCTGATTCTCCTCTTGAATCAATCCTTCAGCCAGGTTGCATGATTTCAGAGTTAGCCACCTCCACTTTGGAATTAATATCAGAGTTCTAGGATACTCTTCCCTCTGACTCCTAGACTTCGGATTGAGGTTGTTATTTAGGCCCATATGTCACACACTGCTGGACACCCTGGGACTGCTAAGACCTTGGATCTCATCCTCCGAGACATCTGGTGGCCTACAGTTAAGGAGGATGTGACTGAATTTGTGCAAGCCTGTTCTAGTTGTGCTAGAAACAAACCTTCCAAACAATATCCATATGGTTTGTTGCAACCTTTGCCTATTCCCCATAATCCTTGGTTCCATGTTGCCACGGACTTCATTGTGGGCTTGCCAGCTTCTCAACTATTCACCACCATACTGATGATTCTACAGACAAGCTCATTTTATACCCCTCTCTGGTCTGCCCTCTGCTTGACTTCTGGCTGACATCTTTGTTCAACAATTCTTCTTCTTTTATGGAGTGCCTCAACAAATTGTTTCTGATCATGGTGTTCAGTTCACATCTCGTTTCTGTAAATTAGGGATTGAGTTGTGCTTCTCTTTGGCCTATCATCCCCAGACCAGTGGCAGGCGGAGAGGACCAACCAGTCCTTGGAAGTATACCCGAGGCAGTATTTTGGTGAACATCAATCTTATTGGGCATCCCTTTTGCCTTTGGAAGAATTTTCATTCAACAATTCCTTCCATAAATCACTCTTCTGTTCTCCTTTTTATGCTGCCACTAGTTATAATCCCAGTGCCCTGCCTGCCTTCTGGCCAATGGGAGATTCTGCCACTGATGATGTGTGATCTACAGAAGCACTGGAGATCAATATGGCAGAATCTGCATAAAATTTCTGGATAGTACAAGAGGCAAGCTGATTGCTGTTATCGGTTTATTCCATCCTATCTGCCAGGGTCCAGAATTTGGCTGTCAACTAGACATCTTCAACTATGACAGCCTTCTCAGAAAATTGGCCCTCGGTTCTTTGGGCCGTTCAGAGTCAAACAATGGATTTCTCTGGTCACTTACTCTCTAATCCTGCTCTCTTCACTCTGGATGCATAATGTGTCCCATGTCTCTCTTCTGAAGCCTGCCACTCATAACTAGGGGTGGGTGAAAGGTCTGTCGTGTTCCCAGTGAAAAAATCAATGAAAACCAAGTTGTTGCATGCTTTTTCATGGGAAAATCCACTTTAAATACAGAAATTAAAATCTTTGCCGTTCTCCCCCATTGGCAAACATTCTTTGCCATTTTTTCAATGGCTAGAAGTTTTCTCCCCTTGATGAATGTGTTTTTTTCCCTTTTTGCTATAAAAACCTGCCATTTTCCAGGAAGTGAAACACAATAGAAGCAGTTACAGAGCAAGAGAGGCATGCTGTGCTGTTCTGGTGTGAATTAATTGTAAAATTGAGGCAGGAGAGGACTGACTGCTATCCTATGAACAATTTTACAAATAATAAAAGGAGAAGCTGGAAGGACCCTTATGTGTCTAGTGAGTCTGAGCAAGAAGTGCCCACTACAGACCCAATTTTTGCCAGTCCACCTAAATCACCCCTAGGGATCTTAGGTGAAATTAATCTCAAGGGAGGAAGAAGAGGGTAGTAGTGAGAGCAGGACAGGTCAGCTGCCTGTGCCTGCTTCCAGACGTGCTGAGCCTGCTGTCAGTGGTGCCCCTGCTGCCACCAGTACTGTGCCTGCTGCCAGTGAGTGACTGAGACTAGTGATGAGCGAGCACCCCAATGCTCGGGTGTTCGGGTGCTCTGACCGAGCGCCCCCGGAGGCTCGAGTGCTCGGCCGAGCACCCGAGCCCCATTGAAGTCAATGGGAGGACTCGAGCATTACACCAGGCGCCCCCTGCTCTGATGAGGGGAGGGTGCCTGGTCCATAGGAAAAGGGCAGAAAAGGATGGAAACACCACAGAAATGGTTCAGGGACAGCATAGGGAGGATGTCTGGATGCATCTTGGACTCCAACATCGCTGCTGGGAACGATCTTTCGCCCGTAGTACGCCATTTTTACAGACTGACCATAAAACACACAAAAAGGAAAATAAAAACGACTTTAGGCGAAAAATTGTTACCAAACAATATTTGCTGTATATTTACTTGTATATTATCTGCAAATTATCCCAAAAATTTCCTTGATTTTCTGAAGTGAGGCCATGATTAAGAGGGAAACGTGCGCAGAGGCAAATTCTCCCAAAAATTTCCTTGATTTTCTGAAGTGAGGCCATGATTAAGAGGGAAACGTGCGCAGAGGCAAATTCTCCCTAAAATTTCCTTGATTTTCTGAAGTGAGGCCATGATTAAGAGGGAAACGTGCGCAGAGGCAAATTCTCCCAAAAATTTCCTTGATTTTATTGAACTGAGGCCATGATTAAGAGGGAAACGTGCGCTGAGCTGACCATCTAAAACATTATGGGTGAGGGTCTGCTGCAGAGCTGACCATCCTAAACATTATATGCGAAGGCCCGCTAGTGAGCTGACGCTATAAAACATTATATGAGAGGGCCCGTTAGAGAGCTGACCCAATAAAACATTATATGAGAAGGCCCGCTGGTGAGCTGACCTATATAAAAATTGTCAAACAGGGCCCGCTGGTGAGCTGGCCCTATATAAAAATTATATCACAGGGCCCGCTGGTGAGCTGGCCCTATATAAAAATTATAGCACAGGGCATATGGAAGAGGAGGAGGAGGATGAGAAGATTAAGAGTCAACCATATACCCGTTTTTTGGGTGGAAGGGGTGAATGGGAATACAGAGTATTCCCATCATTGTAAATAACATATATAAAGTGAGTTTATGTTCCCCCGGGGCTTTCCTCCAGTGGAGTGGAGAAGTCAGGGGAAATCCAGGCCTTGTTCATTTTTATAAGTGTCAACCTATCAGCATTGTCGGTGGAAAGGCGGATACGCTTATCTGTTATGATGCCACCAGCAGCACTAAATACCCGCTCAGACAGAACGCTGGCGGCAGGGCAGGCCAGCACCTCCAAGGCGTAGAGTGCCAGTTCATACCACGTGTCCAGCTTGGACACCCAGTAGTTGTAAGGCACAGAGGGATCATTCAGGACGCTGACACGGTCTGCTACGTACTCCTTCACCATCTTCCAAAACTTTTCCCTCCTTGTGACACTAGGCTGCGCATCAGGGTGAGGGTGCTGGCGGGGTGTCATGAAGGTGTCCCACGCCTTGGAGAGTGTTGCCCTGCCTTTGTCGGAACTGCTGTGTGCTCCCCTTTTCTCCCCTTCTCGGTTGGCCAAGGTAGCACGTACTCTGCCGCCAGCGTTGTCAGATGGAAAATTTTGGAGCAATTTTTCGACAAGAACCTTCTGGTATTGCACCATTTTGCTTGTCCTCTCCACCGGAGGAATGAGAGATGAGAAATTCTCTTTGTAGCGGGGGTCCAGAAGGGTGAACACCCAGTAATCCGTGTTGTCTAAAATGCGTACAACGCGTGGGTCACGGGAAAGGCAGCCTAACATAAAGTCAGCCATGTGTGCCAGAGTACCAACAGGCAAGATTTCGCTGTCCTCACCAGGAGGATGACTCTCAATATCCTCATCCTCTTCCTCCTCTTCTGCCCACCCACGCTGAAGAGATGGAACTAAAGTTCCATGGCTACCCTCTGTAGCGGAGGCAACCGTGTCTTCCTCCTCCTCCTCCTCCGCCTCCTCCAATTGTCGCTGAGAAGACGAAGTGAGGGTGCTCTGGCTATCACCTTGTGTAAGCTCTTCCTCCCCCATTTCCACCTCTTCCACATGCAAAGCGTCGGTTTTAATTGTGAGCAGCGAGCGTTTCAGTAGACACAGAAGTGGGATGGTTACACTGATAATAGCGTTATCGCCGCTCACCATCTGTGTCGATTCCTCAAAATTGCGTAAAACCTCGCAGAGGTCTGACATCCATTCCCACTCCTCACTTCTGATTACAGGAAGTTGAACGGAGAGGCGACGACCGTGTAACAGCTGGTACTCCACTACTGCCCTCTGCTGCTCACAAAGCCGGGCCAACATGTGGAAGGTGGAGTTCCAGCGCGTGCTCACGTCACACAGCAGCCGGTGAGCTGGCAATTGTAAGCGCTGCTGCAGCTTCAACAGGCCGGCCGAAGCTGTAGATGACTTACGGAAATGTGCACACACGCGGCGCACCTTGGTCAAGAGATCATGCACATTGGGGTAGGTTTTTAGAAATCGCTGAACCACTAAATTAAATACATGCGCTAGGCATGGTACGTGTGTGAGCTTGCCGAGCTCCAAAGCCGCCACCAAGTTACGCCCATTATCACACACAACCATGCCTGGTTGCAGGTTGAGTGGCGAGAGCCACTGCTCGGTCTGGTGACTAATCCCCTGCAACAGCTCTGAGGCCGTGTGCTGTTTGTCCCCAAGGCAGATCAGCTTCAGCACGGCCTGTTGACGCTTCCCCACTGCAGTGCTACACTGCTTCCAGCTACTGGCTGATGGGGGAGTGGCGCTGCGTGTAGAGAATTCGGAGGTGGAAACGGAGGAGGAGGAGCCAATAACGTAGGTGCTGGCGGAAACCCTGATGGAGGTAGGGCCCGCAATCCTCGGCGTGGGTAGCACCCGTGCCATCCCAGGGTCCGAGTCGCTCCCAGCCTCCATGACATTCACCCAGTGTGCCGTCAGGGAAATGTAGCGTCCCTGGCCACAAGCACTTGTCCATGTGTCAGTCGTTAAGTGGACCTTCCCAGTAACTGCGTTGGTCAGGGCACGGGTGATGTTACGGGACACATGGTGGTGTAATGCGGGGATGGCACACCGGGAAAAGTAGTGGCGGCTGGGGACCGCGTACCGAGGGACAGCTGCTGCCATCAGGCTGCGGAAGGACTCAGTGTCCACAAGCCTAAATGGCAGCATTTCGATGGCCAGTAATTTGGAAAGGTGTGAGGTTAGTGCTATGGCCTGTGGGTGGGTGGCTGGGTATTTTCTCTTGCGCTCAAATGCCTGGGGTAACGACATTTGGACGCTGTGCTGGGACAGGGAAGTGGATGTGGTCGCTGATGGTGCTTCAGATGGTACAGGTGCAGGGCGGGAGGTATGCGGGCCTGCGCCTTCGACAGGCGATTGGCCGGCACCGAAAACAGGGGAAGAGGAGGCAGTGGTGTGGCCTGCAGACACAGATTGGCGATCCGGGAGTTCCTCCAACTTATTACGGTGCTTGGATGCCATGTGTCGGATCATGCTGGTGGTGGTGAGGTTTCTAGTGTTCATGCCTCGGCTCATTCTGGTGTGGCACAGGTTGCAAACTACAATTCTTTTGTCGTCCGCACTTTCCTTAAAAAAACGCCACACCGCGGAACACCTACCCTTTGGCAAGGTAGATTTACGCAAGGGGGTGCTCCGTGGAACATTTGCGGGCCGGTTTGGTGCGGTCCGCCTTCTTTCTGTAGCCACACCACTGCCTATTCCAGCCTGTTGCGGTGCTGCAGATGGCTCACCCTCAGGACTGCTGTCATCGCTCGGCTCTACACCTTCCCAGGTGGGGTCAGTCACCTCATCGTCCACCAAGTCCTCCTCCACTTCCTCACTCTGATCATCCTCCTCATGTCTTGATCCCACCACATACTCAGTCATTGACAACTGTATAACATTCTCCTCAACAAAGTCTTGAGACGGTAATAGTGGTTGATTTAATGGCAACTGTGTCTCATCATCATCATCATCATCCACTACTTCCTTTGACCTTAAATGCCGTTCACATCTGTCATCTTCTTGTGATTGGGTACCCTCTAGAGGTTGTGAATCAGGGCACAAGATGTCATGTTCCTCTGCAAGCGTGCTTGGAGAGAGGGTCAAATGAAGGATTGGTGATGAGACGAGCTCCTCACTATATCCCAGTGTGGGATCACTTCTTTGACCAGACCGTGTATGGTGGGAGGAAGGATGATCAGAGTGAGGATTATGTTGACCAGACTCTTGGCTACTGAGAGTGGACTTGGTGGAAGACAGGGTGGTGCTTAACCGACTGGAAGCAGTATCAGCTGACATCCAACCGACCACCTGTTCGCAGTGGTCGGACCTCGAGAGTGATGTCCTGCGACGCCCTGTAAAATGAGACATGAAGCTAGGTATGGTGGATGTCTTTCTTTCTTGTGCTCTGGCACCAGGCACAGTTTCTCCGCGTCCTGACCCGCGCCCTGAACTATCAGGATCACGTCCACTTCCCCGTCCCTTTTTACCCGCCTTCTTCATCTTACACGGAATATGTGACTTTAATATTTTAGTTTGAAAACTTAACAGTATTTCTTCCTATTCTGCAACTGTGCAGAGTACACAGAATAGGCTGCTAAACTGCGGTGACGCACACTGAATGGAATATGTGACTTTAATATTTGAGTTTTAAAACTTAACAGTATTTCTTCCTATTCTGCAACTGTGCAGAGTACACAGAATAGGCTGCTAAACTGCGGTGACGAACACAGAATGGAATATGTGACTTTAATATTTGAGTTTGAAAACTTAACAGTATTTCTTCCTATTCTGCAACTGTGCAGAGTACACAGAATAGGCTGCTAAACTGCGGTGACACACACTGAATGGAATATGTGACTTTAATATTTTAGTTTGAAAACTTAACAGTATTTCTTCCTATTCTGCAACTCTGCAGAGTACACAGAATAGGCTGCTAAACGGCGGTGAAACACACTGAATGGAATATGTGACTTTAATATTTGAGTTTGAAAACTTAACAGTATTTCTTCCTATTCTGCAACTGTGCAGAGTACACAGAATAGGCTGCTAAACTGCGGTGACACACACTGAATGGAATATGTGACTTTAATATTTGAGTTTGAAAACTTAACAGTATTTCTTCCTATTCTGCAACTGTGCAGAGTACACAGAATAGGCTGCTAAACTGCGGTGACACACACTGAATGGAATATGTGACTTTAATATTTGAGTTTGAAAACTTAACAGTATTTCTTCCTATTCTGCAACTGTGCAGAGTACACAGAATAGGCTGCTAAACTGCGGTGACACACACTGAATGGAATATGTGACTTTAATATTTGAGTTTGAAAACTTAACAGAATGTGCTCTAATCTGCAACTTTGCACACTAAACAGAATGTGCTCTAATCTGCAACTTTGCACACTAAACAGAATGTGCTCTAATCTGCAACTTTGCACACTAAACAGAATGTGCTCTAATCTGCAACTTTGCACACTAAACAGAATATATGTTTTTTTTTTTTTTTTTTTTTTTCCCCCACACAAAATAACCTGCTGCCCCCACACACAGTAGTCCTAAAAAGGACTTTTGGTTCTTTTTTTTTCACAATCGCTTTTTTTCTCCCTACACTGACTTTCCCTTCCTATCCTCATCTCTCCCTGGCTAAGACTGAGCCGAACTCGCTGGTCAGGTGCTATACAGCACCCGACCACGGGTTATGGCCAGCCAATCAGTGTAATGCCAGCAGCCAACATGGCTGCTGGCATTACACTGATGTCAGAGCCTCCCTGCACGTTTATTGGCTGCGCAGCAGCCGCAAAACGTGCGGGGAGGAGACCCGAACATGGCGGGCGAGCACATGCAGTACTCGTACGATTACCGCCATGTGCCGAGCAGAGCGATGCTCGAGCCGATCCGAGCATCGGCCGAGCATGCTCGCTCAACACTAACTGAGACTATTCCTGGCTATCTATAAAACCTGGGGAAATAAATAAAGATAATCAGTGTTTGGAGGACATTGAATCATTCCAATGCATTAATCATCAGGACTTTGGAGATGGATTCCATGTCATCTTCAACTATGACTAAGGGCACACCCCTGATATGATTGAACCCCAAGATGGTCAAAATGTGAGTGTAATAGGTGGTGAATAGCTGTTTGCTTGATAGTTAATCAGTTTATTATACATAGATCAGGTTTTTATATTGTCTTGTTTTGCTGTTTTAGAGTTATACATTGCTGGGGTTAAAAAATGTTTAATTTTTTTTATTTATTATGGTTTTCTATGGAACTGCACCATTTTCTTAGCACTTCAGCCTCACTATCCACAGCTGAACTCCCACACAGACAATCCTTGCTGCAATAGCAATCCACTAACAGATTTGCCTAAGTTTAGTAAACCATCCTCACTGTATACGTGTATAAATTCTTTGCTTGCCTAAGTCTAAGTTTCATTGGTTTATGCTTAATACCTCTCAGCACATGCTACATGCTAATCTGCAAAAAAAGAAAAAATAAATAAAATTCAAGGGCTTTTGTGACTTATCGAGTACATGTACTGGTGTTAAGTCAAGAGGATCTCACAAATAAGCATTTTATCTCATGCAGTGATAAAGCTCACTTCAAACATTAATGGGACATGTCAAAATTAGCTGTAAAGCTTTTACATCATTGGTTGTAAATTATTTGTCCTCCAGCAGGTGGGGACTACACATCTCCCTTATTCCTAAGTAGCCTTTGCTTTGTTAGGGATGACTGGAGCTTCAATATCCAAGAGCTGGGAATCCAAATGCTGACTACATAATATATGACATAACTATACACATTTCCATCACAGTACTCCACAAAATTCATTGGGGGAGATTTACTAAGGTGTTATAAAGAGGTGATAAATTGGAGATAACTTCGTCAGTGACATCACTTCTCCAATTCATATGTTATTCTTTGAAATCCATTCACTAATATCCCTAAAACATGTGATATCTTAGTGCATAGGCTCCATAGAATAACAAAGGTATTGGAGAAGTGATACCACTGGAGAAGTTATCTCCACTTTTTCATCACCAATTTATCACACCTTAGTGAATCTCCCCCATTGTGTGTTATCAGCAAAATAAATTTTAAATGTACCAGTATGCTTGAATAAAGCTTCCATATATTTTAAACAGCATTCAAAACTACCTATGTATAATGTTACCCAAAAGGCAAACAGTTGTCATAATAATGTTTATTTGTGGATGATAATCTCTATAAGTGCTGCACTGATTGTCAATAACATATGGTTCTGCACTGAGATAGATCAACATCTGGAAATAATAGTAATATCTCCATAATATCTCCATATCTATTCCCTTTTGGCTAGCACAATGCATACGCTATTATAAATGCAGCTTTTAAGATGACAAGTCTACTTTTGTCACGGCAGTAATAACGATACTGGAGTCGGTACTATTTCACCAGAGTTTATTAAGAAACACACACACAGGCAAAAGTACAGAAAAGTACAAGGCAACACGGTTGGTAGCAATACTGTTCTTTCGAAGACAAGGAACTGAGCCCCAAAGATAGCTAGGAAGGACTTGACTCAGGTCCGCACCGGAGTTCCACTACCGGTCCGCAACTGCACGGCCAACTGTGTGAAACGCCCGACAGGTCCGCACCTGTACTAACCAAGGTAGGAACGCCCAACAGGTCCGCACCTGTACAACCAAGGTAGGAATCGCCCGACAGGTCCGCACCTGTACCACAAAGATAGGAAACGCCCGACAGGTCCGCACCTGTACTACCAGAAGCCAGGATCGAGAGGCCACTAGAGCTACCAAGGTGCCCAACGGCTATCCCCTGGAGCGTTTGTATGCTGGTTGCGCAGTTGACAACCGCAGGCCAACCAAGGTAGATAGCGATATACAAGAAATGAGCTGTAGGTCTGATCCCAGGGGCTACGGGACCAACCAGCGTAACGCACAGAACAGGAAATCAGGTAAAGCCAAACGTCAGCACCAGAACGGATAGTCAGCCAGGCCCGGGTCATACACAAAGAGGGTAGTCTACCAGAGCCGCAGATTATGCACCAGAATGGTTGTCAGACAAGCCAATATCATACACAGAGCGGATAGTCAGAACAAGCCAATGGTCATAACCAGAACAGATAGTCAGTACTACAACCTCCCAACCTCACTGGACACCTTGAAAGGGCAACTGAGAGTAGTGTCCAGTGGTTTATAAGGAGCAGCCCCCAGGAAGAGGAGGAGACCAAAAAGGTGTGCCTGTCTCTTTAAATACAGACACGCGTCTAGCTGGACGCGCGCCAAGGCACACTGAGAGCCCGCCGGAAGAGGCTGCGGCAGGCTGCAGGAAGGAACGGACCGCACGCTGCTGATAGCAAATGCTGGCGAACCAGCAGGTAAGGTAGAGGTCGGCTCGGCAGCCACCGCTACTGTGACAACTTTAAATACATTACAAATACATTACAAAAATACAAGAAACGCTAATTTGCATCTGTTATAACCAAAGCTGAGAATCATCAAATAACAACTAGCTGAATGCACAAGGAAATAAATACCTTTGCCATTAACATATTCATTAGTAACTGGATCAAATCTGGCATATGCTAATTAATCTTTGAGTGAGCACAAAGTAGATCCACCATTCCCTTCCACAAAGTTCAGCCTGTTGGATCCCATACAGCTTTCTGGGGTAGACACATACATACAAATGAAATTTATATCATGGTAATTATACCATTTATGCTATATTTTCCTCATATTTCCATGTCTTGTGTCAGATCACTTAAATAATTACCAAAAAAATAAATGATAATGATAATGGTAAAAAAGAAGCATATAGATATACTACCCTTCCTACACATTCATGAATTCTAGCCTAAATGTAAAACAACTTGGGTGGCGCTGATCAAAAGGAAGAAGAGAAATAACAACTCTCAGCTGCCAGGCATGAACCCAAACTCTACGAGTTTGTTGTCTTGAGTAGTTGTCAAAACTACACCAAATCTCCACAATCAGCCATAACAAAGGACAAGAGGCACATACATCTATTTAAAACATATTTTAATATCCATCAAATCCCCAAAAAAAAAAATTGATGTTAAATACCCAGATGTTATGGTAAGTAATCCGCCTATATATAAATGATGATGATGATGGTGTTTTATACATTTTTTTGTACCAATATATTATATTGAAGATATATATACTTTGTTGCCAAGGGATGAATTAGATTTATCCACTGGCTACATTGTTCAGATTATATATAGGGATACTTCTGTGGCATCCCAGTCTTGTGTGTGACTGTGGTGCACTACAGTTAAATCCCAGCATTTTTTGGTGGCGATAGACACCAGTTGTGCTATCCTTTTTGAATTAATCAGTTTGAGTAAAATGTTTTATATTTTGTATTTTACAATTGTATGATCCTTTATATATAGGAGGATTACTTACCATAACAACTGGGTATTTAACATCAATTTTTGGGGGGGATTTTGATGGATATTAAAATATGTTTTAAATAGATTTCTGTGCCTCTTGTTCTCTGTTACGGCTGATTGTGGAGAATTGGTATAGTTTTGACAACTACCCAAGTACCAGACAAGTGTTTTTTTTTGTAGCCTAAATGTGTTCTCTAGTGGTAACTTTATGCAAATAAGGTTCTTTTTTACTTTCTGGCCATAAATAAATAAATAAGTCTGCAAACAAATTGCACAAATTTATGATCAATGGTTTCAGGCAACATAACTTAGTAATAGGGATGGGCGAAAGTGTTTACCTCAACACTGAAATAGATAAAAACTGGCACTTCCTGTCTAGCAGAAAATTTCACATCTAGCTCATTGCATTGAAATCAATGGGAAGACTGAATTTACTCACAACACATAGCAAATTTAGATCTTTTACAACATGCATAGTATTAAAGGGGTCTGAGGGTGCCTGTATTGATGGAGTCTGGGGAGAGAATCAGTTGGGTAGGGAATTGTTTGGAGCATTTGTTGACTGAGATTGGGGGGACAGTTAATCAAAATAAATAAATAAATAAATAGATAAATAAATAAAATAAAGTGCAAAATGTGTATGTAAAGTGGCAGAGACAGGGACCCCCTTGACATAAGCTGTGTCTGGGGCAAACTGATACTTGACAGGACAGATTATTTTGTAGAGGATGATGTGTAGGACTAAGACTTGTTAGAGGCCCAAGTCCTGAGGAAACAGTGATTTGAAGGACTTAGACGTGTTGTTATAGGCTCAAGCCCTGAGAAAACATTGATTTGTAGGAATTAGACTTGTTAGGCCCAAGCCCTGAGAAATCATTAATTTGTAGGACTTAGTATCACGGTTCCCGTGTATTGCTGGTGACATTTTTACTGTATTATTTCCTGATACCTTTTTATTGGCTAACGTGATATTGCTCCATCCAGTGTTAGCCTTTAAGTACTGAGCCCTGTCACTTCTGCAGGGCCCTTTCGTGGTGTTCCCATTGCCTAGTGCTTGCTCTGTGTGAATCCTGTGTATGACCCAGACTGCCTGAATGCTCTGCCTGATTACGTTCCTGCTCTGTGTACCGACCCGGCCTGGCTGACGTTCCTGCTCTGTGTATCGACCCGGACTGCCTGACGTTCCTGCTCTGTGTATTGACCTGGATTGGCTGACGTTCCTGCTCTGTGTACCGACCCGGCCTGGCTGACGTTCCTGCTCTGTGTACCATCCCGGATTGGCTGACGTTCCTGCGCTGTGTACCGAGACCCGCTTTGGAGGACGTTCCTGCTCTGTGTATCATAGCAACTTAGTAACATAGTAACATAGTAATTTAGATTGAAAAAAGACTTGCGTCCATCTAGTTCAACCCTTTTCCCATTCCTGTTTACCATCGTTGATCCATCGACCCGGATTGGCTGAGACTCCTGCCCTGTGTATCACTCTGGCCCGGTTAACTACTGCGTCCTTTTATCCGGTTGGGGAATTTTTCAGGTGCTCTGTCCAGGTCTTGTATAGACCCTTTTGGTTGCCTTGATTGCTGCTCTGCTGTTCACCTACTGCGACCCAATCATGCTATTGTGCCTTGTATCTCCATACCCCAGGGTAGGAGCTATTCCTGGTGGCACACTGTACGCTTGGCTTGTTACTACTGCCTTACTGAGCTTGGTCTCCTGGACGCCTTAGTTTGTCTCTACTACCTGGCAGCCGCCATCACACCAGATCATTCGTTAACCCTTGCAGCCTGGTGTCTTTATCCTTGGGTCACAGTTACTGCTGTTTCGGTTTGGCGTTACACTGCACCTCCGGTTGCAGTCACCCTGTGTTGTCCGATAGTCCATTACCTATTCAGGGCCTCGCTCACCCATTGTGGCTAGTCGCTATTGTATCACTCTCTGTGTAGAGAGTGTTCCTTGGGCCTTCCGCTATTAGGGCCTATCAGCCTCCCGGCCTAATAGCACCTTCCTATCGTTGTATTGCTGATTCACACGAACTGTAACCTGACCTGTGTCAGTAATATATATTTTGCTCTCAGATATATGTACTGGACCTGTGTGGGTTAATTTTTCCTCTGTAACCTGTCTTGTGTCAGTATTACGTGTTATTTATATGCTGCACCCTCGAGGGTTACTTTATTCTGTCTGGTTTCAATAAAACTGTGTTTTACCAAACATCCTGCCTCTGAGTGTACTGAAAACCATAACACTTAGACTTGTTAGAGACTAAGCCCTGAGGTGACATTGAAGACTTAGACTTTTTAGTCACAAGCCCTGAGAAAACATTAATTTATAGGACTTAGGCTTGGAGGCCCAAACCCAGGGGAAACATTGATTTGTGGGAATATGGATTGTTAGAGGCACAAGCCCAGAGGAATCAGTGATTTTTTTTTACTCAGACTTGTTTGAGGCACAAGCCTTGAAGAATCAGGGATGCTTTTTTGAACTGGGATTGTTAGAGGCACAAGCCCTGAGGAATCAGTTAATTTTTGGACTCAGGCTTTTAAAGTCACAAACCCTGTGGAATCAGTGATGGGTTTTTGGACTTAAGTTTGTTAGAGGTACAAGCCCTGAGGAATCCGTGATGCTTTTTTGGACTCAGGTTTGCTAGAGGCACAAGCACTGAGGAAACAGTGATTTATAGGACTTAGGCTTCTATAAACAAGCCCCCAACAATTCTATTTATAGAACAAGCCCTGGCCTATGCCAGCAGGTTATGTTATGGTGGCCACTGGGAACTGGCCATTGGCAAATGCAACTGTGTCATTGCTACATTTGCAAATGCTGTTCTTGCTGCTGCTGCAGAGTTGTTTAAGCAGCAGAATAATTAGGCAGCTCCAAGGGAATGGGATCTACAACAACAGTGATATGGGTGATGATGATGGTCATGGTTTCACTTTCCACTAGCTCCAGTGATGTGCCTGAGGCAGTAGCAGCAGCGTCACAACTAGCCCCCATCCCCCATTAGGTATATGTGGAGAAAAGATGTTGGCTAATACTCATTGATGTGTTGTTGGAATATACATTTTTCTCTTCAGAACAGGAAGGAACTATTGCTTTCACCAGCAACTGCAATGTCCACAGTGTGTATAGAAAATAGGGGAAGGACTGTGAAAAACTGACAGATCAGAACTCACATCAAACAATTGGAACAATTGAAGCAAATACCTTGGTGATTAGGTCTGCAATGTCAAATCAATTATCCCTCCAAAATCCAAATATTTCTGCTGTCTCTATGCTTCTTGTCCATTCCGCTAAGGATATGTGACAACTTGCAGTCTTAATAATAATTATGAATCCTCCCTTCCACCAGCTTAGTGAAATCTGTGGAATGGAATCTCATCAGATGCTGCTTGATTCCATGCCTGTGATTATACTCCACCACAATGCTTTGTGTGGTCAGAGCACCACACAATGTGCAATGGGTGGACACGAACTGCCACACACACCCTCACATCTACAGAATCACTGTCAGCTGGTGGAGGAGGTAACAATGACAAAGGTGGATCACCAGAAGCTGTTACAATGTCTTCCCAATCCCAGACCCTACAGCAAGAAGCTGATGAAGAGCCAGGTGTTTCATTCTCCTTCGAACTTTCACACTCAAGCTGTGTTTATTCTTCTTCCACTGAGATTTCTTCCCCGGCTCCCGATTTCCTTTGTGGGCTTTGGCTTTAAAATGCCTCAATAAATGTCATGGTGTCTGTATTTCATGTGTGTTATTAGGGCTGTTTTGTCAAGGTGCATTCGGTACTTTTCCTTTTCACTAATTTATCACATATAGTGCACAGTGCCGTCTTTGATGAAGGCACTGTGCCTGCCCTAAGAGAAAAATAGCCCCACACCCATGACCTCATGGGGGAGGGGAAAGGTGGAAAAAATTGTCTCTTTCTTCTTCTCCACAATCCCCTTCACTGGCTGGGACAGAAGATGATGCTCCTGCTGCCCCAGAATCAGCACTAGGACCAGGATTCTTGCTGGCAAGTGGAACTTGTCCTAGTCCCACATCATAGCCACTGCTGGAACCCATTACCACATTGGTCACGGTGGTCTGTGGCACATTAGCCTTTGTCTCATCAGCCTGCTGCCCTTGCAACTCAGTAACAGCAGGCATTACAGCAGCAGCAAACTATGCAGTCACCTTGCTGGTAGTGGTGGTGATACCCATTCACATTTGCATATTTGTCTCCAATTCGTTCTTGCTTTCTGCTAAAAGGGCCATTAAAGTCTCTTTCTCTTAGCTTCACCAACATCACCACCACTAACAGTCCCTCTTTGCTGCTCTTCTATGAGTGTCTCACTGGTTGGCGATGATTACAAATGTGACAAACGGTACCCTACTATCACACTTGCCATCTCTTCTTGAGGTAAAGAAGGCAGACTGGCAGCACTAGCAGCAGGCTCAGGCAGCTGATCTGTGTCAATGATAATACTGCTAGCCAGTTCTGCCTTCCTCAGCATCAGGTTCTAAAGGCATAATGCCAGGGGAAGGGAAATCACAGGGTTAGGAGGATGTTGTGGGCTCCCTTGACCACTAATCTGGCTGCTCGGCATTACCTCAGCAGGATGATCTACAGAAGTCACGCTAAACTCACCACCAGATGATTCACTATCATCACCATCATCATCCCCTCCCTCAACCCAACCCTCTCTAGCTGCTGTGTGGTAGTAGTGGGACTGTTTTGGGATGGCAAGTGTGACTTAAGGTTCCCTGCTGTCACACTTGCCATCATCTCCTCATTCTCCTGAGTATCTGAAGGCACACTGGCAGTAGAAGCAGCAGGCACATGTAGCTGACCAGTCCTGCTCACACTGCTACCCATTTCTTTATGCCTTTGCTGATTTACTCACAAATTTCCCCCAGATCCCAAGGAATCAGAGTTCCCAGTCCTTTCTATACTGGTGGCGATCACTTCCTTCTCATCTGACTCACCGGATGCATCACAGCTCCTCCTTCTGTATTTCAGATGGCTGCTCATACTGTTATCCAGCAGTCTAAGCTTACAGTACATCTATTTAGCTATACATAATCACTACAAAATTGCCTAGCACCTACTTTATCTCTCTAACTGCTTAGTTTTGTGTTATACTTCATGGAAACATCATGTTTTTGGCGTGAAAACATAAAGTACATGGCATTTTTTTTGCCATTTAAAAAAAATTCTAAAGAATTTTGGCATTAGGAAAAAAATTCTAAGATTTTAAAGGGTTTGTTTTAGGCAGTTTTCCAAGTTACAGCCATGCAGGACCTTTTTCCCACCACTACTTGGCAACCTGTGCACTACAGATGTTGTTGGACTGCATCTTCAAAAGAAAGATGACTACAAGTGGAATACTAACACATGAACATGGTATCGTATATACTTAAATAACCTGTACTTCATACCAGCATCTGTTGAAATTAACATTTTCTATGGGCCAGCCATTCCTGCCTTTTTCAGGGCTCTGTAACTCCCACTACCATAGCAGTCTTGATAGCTGTCTCAGAATTGATTATGCTCTTTTGTTTTTCACTGGGATGCAGTAAGGTAACAACCTTTTGGAATAGAAGAGCAAAAGATACTAATATCAATATGCTAAATGAATTAGCTATTTTCTATCATTAAAAACAGCACATACAAATGTATCCAGATGGTATCTGATTAGCACAAGCTATACATTAAAGGAAAAAATGTAGCATTTCAGCTAGCTAAGAAGATCATGATATATAAGATTATACAACCCAATTTCATTTCTACAGTTACTTTAAAGAAACTAACATGAAACAGCAGTATAATTATCTCTGCATTCCTTTTCTCACCATCTGGCAGTCAGAGGGTTAAATCTTGTTGAAATTCAGAGCATATACTTGGGCCTCAAAAACTATTAGAAAGAGGCAAACGTATTAAGATGAAATGTAGTAATTTGGAGGCAATCCATTTCCTCCAAATAGGGCTTTTAACTCTCACCAAAACATTATTAGGCACACTAGCATTTTAAGAGTTAAAAAGCCCAATGTAAATCAATGAAAAGTTGTATTTGCACCCTAAGATGTAGATAGTTTGCTCCAGAATTGTTGCAGTTCTTCTTAATCCATCATCCTATTACTGTTTCTCATGGGAATTTTTCTTTGTATTTGTAACGAGTTTAAAGCCATCATTCCAATAAAACTCCATCTGACACACTGACACAATATGAATTGTTTTGCATGTTATTTTCCCCTGTAATGTGTCTTGTGCTACATTTCTGCAGTGTGCTATGCAGATCAGTTTTTATCAGATTAGAGAAAATAAATAATATACAGCAGAATAAGCCTTTGAATGCCTGCATTCATACTGAGAGTGTGTGTGCTATTATACAGTTATAATAATAACAATGGGTTCAAATACACAGAAGCCTTGCAAGAAATATCTATAGTATCTGTAAAAGTATCACGTTACTAAACAAAAAGCATTTAAGTGAACAAATGGCATGATTAATATCAGGTAGCCTTGATCATCCATTGTAACACAGGGCCAGGTATACCCTGTTCCCAACAGCTTGATATGATATTAAAGGGATAGTAATGTTGCATAATAAAAGCAGCTCTAATTAATCATCATAGTATTTGGGCCATGGACAGTGTTATTTCAATTCTGTCAGAGTTGATGTAACACTGCTCACCTAAGAACAGCTGGGAGATACCCAGGTAGACTGCAGAGAGGGACAATCTTCAATTAAGGTAAAGGAAAAACCTGAAAAACCTTTCAAGGGGGGCAGGGCTTTCATTGTTCTCATAGGAAGAAGATTTCCCTTGCTGTTATCTGTCTGGTCTTACGACCAGATTCCACATATGAGGAGAGCAGTGATACTCTAAGTATAAGGGGCAGGAGGGGGATACTTTATCATTCAATTAATCTTGAACTATAACTCTGATAGTATTGAAATAACACCCATAACACTCTCTATGGCTCAAATACTGTGAAGATTAATTGGAGCTGCTGTTTTTGTGAAACATTACTATCCCCTTAAGAGGCTCATTATTCTTCCTATTTCTACATTTCATTTTGCAAGTGATTATTATTATTATTATTAGTAGTAGTAGTAGTAGTAGTATTATTATACATTAGTGTCCTACATTTTGGTGGCAGAGAATATTATTAATTGATAACTGGCATTAACCCTTCTGGCATTAACCCTTCAAGTGTCAGATTGGCATCCAGTGCATTGCTGTGCAATGCATTATATACGTCTCTGGCACTCAAAAGTTAAAGGGATAGTAATGTTTCACAAAAACAGCAGCTCCAATTAATCTTCATAGTATTTGAGCCATAGAGAGTGTTGTTTCAATACTGTCAGAGTTGTGGTTCAAGAGTAATTAAAGGATAAAGTTTCCCCCTCCCGCCCCTTTTACATAGTGTAAGCTATCTCTTCTCAGATGTGGAATCTGGTTGTAAGACCAGACAGATAACAGAAGGAGACAATCTTCTTCCTATGAGAACAATGAAAGCCCTGCCCCCCTTGACAAGTTTTTCAGTTTTTTCCATTATCTTAATTGAAGATTGCGCCTCTCTGCAATTTACCTGGGCACCTCCTTTCTGCTCTGGCTGAACAGTGTTACATCAGTAAAAGGGGTGGGAGGGGGATACTTTGTCATTGAATTACTCTTGAACTAGAACTCTGACAGAATTGAACTAACACTCTCCAAGGTCCAAATACTATGATGATTAGTTAGAGCTGCTTTTATTATGAAACATTACTATCCCTTTAAAAGCTGAAGCTACAATTTTTGTCTTCAGCACATGTGTAGCACTGCACAGACAATCCATGAGTCCACACGCTTTAGACTATTATTAATAATAATAATAAAAATAATTCACTATATGGAGCCAATCTACATTAAAAGTAGGATGATTCTACACTACAATCATTGTCCATTAGACATGAATAAAGCTGCTGAGATTAAATGTGTTGTTTGAGTTTCAAAATTCAATAAAACAGTGTTTCAGAATAAATTGTAGAGGGAGCGGGAGACTTGGGGGAGGGTTACAAAGAGGGAGAAAGTGTGAAAGAAGGGACATGAGGGTATCAGGACAGAGGGAGAGTGGAAGAAATGGAGATAGGGACAAGCTGAGAAGGGGAGAGCAAGAAAAGGAGAGAAGAGGAGAAAGGTAGAGAGGGATGGGGAAACGGAGAGAGAGAGAGAGAGATGGAGAGAGAAACCCTCCTTAGCAGTAACCCACTGGACCAATAATTCTACACCTATGACCTGGAGAGGAACTATTTTGATCAATAGTGAGGGCATAAAATCTACATTTATATGCTTTTGTTTATTTTGTTGGATATCACATGATTGTTTTTTCTGCTGTTTGGTTTAAGCTTCAAAGAAAACAACAAATGAAACTTGTTTCACGAAATGTGATTTGGTTTTTGTGAAGTGACCTGAATGCTAAATTACAGAATAATGTTGCTCATCCCAATTCTTAACCTTCTGAAATGATGAAAGAAATCCTGGAAGATTTAATAGCTACCAAATTCCTGAAACAGATTAGTTGTTATAGTGCAGTTTTGGGCATTGTACAAATCTCCAGCTGTTGTTGAACTACTTATTTCACAACTTTAGGCAGACAAGAGTTGTAGTCCATTAACAATTGTAGGGCTATACACTGTGTATCCCTAATGTAGGGCAGTAACTGAGAGCGCTCATACACAGAACAGAAACTGTATTACTGAACACATGGCTTAGGATCTTCTTTTGTTTTTTACTGCATCTGAATCCTAAATATAAGTGTTGAACAAGAAACATGGGGAGGGGGGGCTAGAAACTGGTGAATGCCACTGAACTGGGAGGTACCCCATGCCCACAATCTTACTGGCTGTGGTTTGTCTGAGCTGGGGAGAACACTATGGTGGTAAAAGTGGAACTGTAACTCCGTAACAAGTACGCGATTTTGAAAGAACTTTCAAAATCACCTATATTTATTATGTTAGACGATTTTATTTCAAATGATATTTTATGAGATATTTACTTATTTGTCAGTCTATGCAAATGAGCAAGTACTGGATGTGTAGTAGGTGGCAGAGAAAGCAAGGCATAATGTTAATATTTAGCAGGCATGCCAGTCTGTACAGCACATAAATTGACAAATAAATAAATAAAGCTAAATATCTCATGATAAAAATGGATAACAATAAAAAGCCACCTACTTGGTACAAAGTAAAAGCTTCATTTTAAGATCTACTTGATTAAGACAATTGTTATACATGTATTTCTTTCAAAAAGGTTGGTGCTATACATAGCAATGTAACTGTCAGAATGGTCCCCTATGCATTGTGCTGCAATGTGTTAGACTCTGACAGTCAAAGTTTAATACACACTGATAGGGTATAATCAACATATTATAGACACCAGGCTCCTCATCCCAAATCTAACAATTGTATTGATTGTGTTTTACCCTAAATATCATGCATTATATCTGCTGTTTTTTTACTCACTATGCTAGAGACACCTCCAGCTCATTGCTTAGCATCCAGTGGGTTACAAATAAATGTCCCTTTGTTTTATATTGGACATTTAACCCTTTGAACACTAGATAGGTCTCCAATGCATTGCTTTCAAGGGATTAAAAACCCAAGTTAAATCTATGGTGATTTGGGGAATTTGCATATGTTCCCTATGATGCAGTTGGTTTTCTCCAGAATTGCTCCACTTTTCCACAATACATCAGATTTGCTTCACAAAGCTGTAGAAACATCTCTGTCACACAAGGTTAAAGAGATACTTAGCAAGCTATACCTGGGGATATTAAGCAAATAGAATTTGTCTTCTGATTTGTGCAAAAAATTAAGACATTTGTAAATATAAATTAATTTTTCTTATCAGATTATATGTCAACAAATATTTAGAGATACAGTAACATTGGCTGCATCAGTACCTTTATTACACTTGAATTTGAAGCTGTATTGTCATGTAGAAGTACATATTTTGTTCTGAACAAGCCAAAGGTCAACAACACAAATAATGGGTCTTATGCAAAAAAGTATACCAACTGCACCAATTTTACATTGACTTAAATTGGACTTTTAACCTCTTCTAGATTCTAGATAGGTTTCCAAGACATTGTTCCCCAATTTGTTATATACAGCTAGCAGTCAAATAGACAAAAGCACCATTTAAATGAATGAGCTATGTTATTTGTCCCCTATAATACAGTTGGTTTGCTCCAAAATTGCTTTTCATACCCCCTGGCATGCAAAGGGTTAAAACAGTTTCTCCTGAGCCTCTCTTAAAGGAAGCCTAACTGGTCATCTTTAGGATTTTTCTTACTGTGCACAATAAAGTTAATTAAATGAAGGTATCTCTGATTAACTCACCTGTACTCCAGCAGGGAAATCCTATGGAAAAGGGGCTCAATACTATTTCCAATGATAAAAAAAAACTGGCAATGGTGGATTTGAAAGCACAGTTTGATATTCTAACTGTGCTGTCAAAAAACAATGAAGTGAAAAATGCCCAAAGGGCGCAAAATTTGCTCCCACTGGCACAATAAAAAGGAAGTGGAATTTAGCATTCAAATACATGTGGTGGATTCAACATACGTTAAAGAACTCGCTTTTTTTGGTGAAAAAATTGCACCATCAAAAGTAGGCTGAGTCCCTAACATGCACTAAAAAACACAACATGTATTAAAACAGTTATGGTTTCCAACACATACACACGCATGTATGGTTAGTGATTCTTACACTAGTGACATGTGGATTTATTGATATGGGGCCCTAATCCCCATATCAATACATCCAAGAAACTAAAAATGGGATTAAAAACAAAAGAATATTAACCCTATAAGTGCCAGTGGGGTATGCAACGCTTAAGTTAACACATTGCTTAAAAAACAAACACATTTAATCCTGATATCCAGTGGGTTCCTCAGCACCCTGGTCAGCTACTGTCCATCTTCTTCTACAGTTCCATCTTCTTATTTCTTTCCTTTTTCTTCTTCTTCTCTTCTGTCTTCTAATCTTCTTCTTCCAAAATCTGTAGTTGACAATAAAAAAAAAGTCCAATGAAAGATGCATTGGAAAATATGCCCCAAAGATATGCTGGTCTTATCCCTCTGAGTGCACACTCAAAGGGTTAAATGCATGCTGGCATTTCATGTCGAAATAAGATGCAGACATCACAAAAGATAAATAGGTACTGGCATTCCTTCCAAAAAAACTTAGGTAAGCATTCCATGTTTAAAAACAAAACAGACATCCAAGGGGTAATTAGACAATGATGCCTCCACCTCCGCTGCAGAGTAAAACTCCCCCCTTCATACCTCTTGGGCTGTTGCCCAACCCATTTTGAACAGAGGCTGTCTTTTATATGGCCAGTCTCTGTTGAATAAGGTTCCCAATCTACAATTGGCTGGGATGTGTGCTTACGCACCTCCAGGGCCGGCGCTGCCATTAAGGCAGAACAGGCAGCTGCCTTAGGGCGCCGCAATGGAGGGGCGCCGAAAAGAGGGAAGTTGTGGGGTTTTTTTGTTTTTTTTTCCTGCGGTGTGTCACATAGACGCCGCGAGGGAGCGCTTGGTAGTGTAAATCAGCGCTCCCTCGCAGCGTCTATGTTACACACCGCAGAGAGACCCAGGCTCTGTAGTAATACAGAGCGCTGAGAGATGACATCATCTCCCAGCGCTCTGCATTACTGAGAGCAGCGCGCGGGAGCCTCAGCTCTGTGCCGAAGGAGGCACAGAGCTCTAAGCTGTGGCACGCCGCTAGACCACCAGGGACTCAAGGTAGGGAGATGAAGGGGAATTATGGAGATGAAGAGGCATTGTGGAAGGGGAATTATGGAGATGAAGAGGCATTGTGGAAGGGGAATTATGGAGATGAAGAGGCATTGTGGAAGGGGAATTATGGAGCTGAGGGGGCATTGTGGAAGGGGAATTATGGAGATGAGGGGGCATTGTGGAAGGGGCAATGTGGAGTTGAGGGGGCATTGTGGAAGGGGCAATGTGGAGTTGAGGGAGCATTGTGGAAGGGGCAATGTGGAGTTGAGGGAGCATTGTGGAAGGGGCATTGTGGAGTTGAGGGGGCATTGTGGAAAGGGAATTGTGGAGTTGAGGGGGCATTGTGGAAGGGGCAATGTGGAGTTGAGGGGGCATTGTGGAAGGGGAATTATGGAGTTGAGGGGGCATTGTGGAAGGGGCAATGTGGAGTTGAGGGAGCATTGTGGAAGGGGCAGTGTGGAGTTGAGGAGGCATTGTGGAAGGGGCAATGTGGAGTTGAGGGGAGCATTGTGGAAGGGGCATTGTGGAGTTGAGGGGAGCATTGTGGAAGGGGCATTGTGGAGTTGAGGGGAGCATTGTGGAAGGGGCATTGTGGAGATGAAGGGAGCATTGTGGAAGGGGCATTGTGGAGATGAAGGGAGCATTGTGGAAGGGGCATTGTGGAAGGGGCATCGTGGAGATGAAGGGAGCATTGTGGAAGGGGCATTGTGGAGATGAAGGGAGCATTGTGGAAGGGGCATCGTGGAGATGAAGGGAGCATTGTGGAAGGGGCATTGTGGAGATGAAGGGAGCATTGTGGAAGGGGCATTGTGGAGATGAAGGGGCAATGTGGAAGGGGCATTGTGGAGATGAAGGGGCATTGTGGAGATGAAGGGGCAATGTGGAAGGGGCATTGTGGAGATGAAGGGGGCAATGTGGAAGGGGCATTGTGGAGATGAAGGGGGCATTGTGGAGATGAAGGGAGCATTGTGGAAGGGGCATTGTGGAGGTGGGGAGAGTGTGGAGGTAAATATGTGGGCGGGGGCAGGGGATTGTGGCAAGGTCGGGGGGGGCATCAAAATGCACCTTCGCCTGTGTATTCAAAAATCCTTGCACCGGCCCTGCGCACCTCCCAGACAAACAGCTACTAGCCGACAAAACCCACTAGAAGCTGATTGTCTGGAAGCTGCACAAGCATATATCCCAGCCAACTGTAGTGTGGGAACCATTTTGAACATAGACTGGCCATATAAGAGTAAGCCAATCTTAGTGCATTTGATAAGATGGAAGTGGTGCAGCATCACTATATTGCCAACTTGGACCCTTATCAAATTATCAAATTTAGTGCATCTCTCCACCCCACACCCCTTTTGAATAAAGTTTTCATTGTCATCAGCCTGCTGATAGCCAGCTGTGAATGATGGTAGTTATAGCTAAAGATGAGCAAGACATCAATGCATTTTGCAAATTAATATGAAAAATGCAGAGAAAGTTTCAGTTCCAGCAGAAGATATGATTAAGAACTAATTGCTTATAGAGGGAGTGAGAGGGACAAGTGGTGTATGGGAAGTGCACAAGAGACAGGATGTGTGAGTGGGAATGCTGTAGAAGTCTGGAGATGTAGGAAGCTTCATCAATAGAAAGTGTGGGAGAGAGGAAGTAGAAGTTAGAACACTGGAGACAACCAACGGTAGAGGGGGTGTGAGCACTGGTGAGCATGGGGGCAGAACAATGGGAAAATGTTAGAGAGAAAAGAGGATAGATGAAGAGGGGCAAGGTGATCAATGAGAATGGGAGAAATGGAACAGAGAAGAAGGGGAGAGAAGAAGGTAGGAGACTGACACAGAGAGGGATAAGTTGTCAAGCAGTCCTGCATACCTACTAACCCACAAAAGAAGCTCACTTACGTTGTTGAGACTTGTTCCCTAAATAGGAACCTGTTTGATTGAACCTAGAAGTAAGTGAAACTAGTTTTTTCTGTGCAAAGAGAAAGCAAAACAATTTTGATAATATTTTAAAATGTTGTGAAACTGCATGTTTTGTACACATTCTGAACATACAATATTGTTTTGCACATCCCTAGTGTTACCCCAACAATAGTGTGAGAGCCGCAGGTTGCCCACACTTGAATTAAGCAATTTCTCTTCTACAGCTGCCTATAAAACCTTTTGTTACATTAAACAATGGTGGTCTACTGAGCATCATGTTGTTACATCTTGCAAAAAAAAAAGTTCATGTGTGTTTCATAAATGTCAGGGAAATCCAGCTGGGTCGTCTGCTTTAAGTAGATGTTTTGGCACTTTGCCCTCTCCCAGCATGGCAAACACACTGGATACAGGACAGATTGTCAGGCCAATTCTAAGCAGAAAAAGAAAAAAGAATTGCTTTTCATGAAATGTGACAAGCCGTTTGGACATTAGGGGACCTTGAAGAGCTTTGTTGCATTCCTACCACCTCCGGCTAAGATAAACTGTCCCATCAGTCATTCACGAAGTCTAAACAGACAAGCTGTGATTTTTCTTCCAATAACACATTGTTGACAGTAAAGTGGAACAGAGGTACCATTTAATACAAGCACGCAAAACCCTGCTTGCCAGCTCATTACCACGTTCAAATCAACTAACCAGGTGTTAGCTCTTTGGGGACAGAAGGAAGCATTGCCAGCTTGATATTCCAGCTACATATTATTGGCTTATAACACCATGCCCTGTCTGCAACAGGTACTGAATATTTATCCCTTCCAAATGTTACATTGTTTTTTCCCAGTGCAGTTTTCATTCATATTTCATATTTTGGTGTTTTGAAACATATGAATGCAATAAGGTAGAGCAATTCTGGGGAAAACCATGGGGCAAATAAACACTCCCATTGATTAAATACCTCATAGAGCTCCCTCCATGCCCAGCCACCCTATATACACCTACCTACACAGCCCAAATCCACTATTAAGGCTGTTTTCATGTAGCTAAAGAATCAGGAGCAAACCAACTACACAACAGGGAACAAAGGAACATTCCCAAATTCTCCATTGAGTGAGATTAAGCTTTTAACCCCTTATTTTCTAGAAATGTTGCCAACCTATTGCAATGAAATGTGTTGGAGCATTCTGTGGAATTTAAGGGGTTAAAAACTATTATTGTGAATTTTTATTTGTCCCCTTTGTTTCAGTTGGTTTGCTCCACAATTGCTCCTCTTTAACTTCCAAGCAGTCACTCCCAACTTGTAAGCAAATGCCTAGGTGCGCAATCCCTATATGTGATTGGATAAAGTCAAAATAATGGGCAGCACCCGTGAGACTTGACTAATAAATTTATCGCAAAGATAAAGTGGCAAAATAACAGGTCAACGTTTTGGTCCCAGAAGGACCTTCCTCAAGGTACCTTGAGAAAGGTCCTTCTGGGACCAATATATATAGGGAATTAATGCACACACACGGATGCAAGACACACAGAGACACACATGCAAATGCACACGCATGCACTGAGATGCATAAAGAGCGACACAGTCATACACACATACATGCAATGCACAACATACAGACACATAGAGTGTGATACAGACATGCAACACACACAGTGAGGAACACACAGGCACACACAGAGACACACACACACACAGAAGTGAGTCATAAGGGGGTGACTTATGTGTCATTGTAATGTTTGTGTTTGTACTTATGCCTCCACTGTGGCATTCATTAATATAGTTGAAATGCATGTGGTAATTGCACATACTATGGTGGAAGGTGGATCGTGCTGGGTCTCGGGGTGTGAGTGAGTGTGAGTGAGTGTGTGTGAGTGAGTGGCATTCATTCATGTAGTTGAAATGCATGTGGTAATTGCATATACTATGGTAGAAGGTGGCTCGTGCTGGCTCCCGGGGTGTGAGTGAGTGTGAGACTATGGTGGAAGGTGGATCGTGCTGGCTCCTGGGGTGTGAGAGTGAGTGAGTGCGAGAGTGAGTGATTGCGTGTGAGTGATTGCGTGTGAGTGATTGCATGTGAGTGATTGCGTGAGTGCGTTAGTGAGTGTGAGTGAGTGTGTGTGATTGAGTGAGAGTGAGTGTGTGAGTGAGAGGGTGTATGAGAGTGTGTGAGTGTGTGATTGAGAGTGAAAGTGTGAGTGAGAGTATGAGTGAGTGAGTGTGTGAGTGAGAGTGTGTGAGTGTGTGAATTATTGTGTGTGTATGATTGAGTGTGTATGATTGAGTGTGAGTGAGAGTGTGTGATTGAGTGTGTGTGAGTGTGTGTGATTGTGTGTGTTTTTTGTCTGATGTGTTTGTGTCTGTGGTGTATGAGCGAGTGGCGGCCATTTTGTTTTTTCAGTTACTTGGATAGTGGTGGACGGGCTGGATAGTGGGGGCAGGCCAACTCCCTGCATGATTTAAATCACCCCCCCATTGAATCACCCAATGGGAGCAGTAACTCCTGCTTACTTAACCCTTTGAGTGCCAGAGGGGTATGCATCACATCTGTAATGATTCCGTTGGTTTGCTACAGAATTGCATACTTTTTCCTTAACACATCTTCAATGCATTGTTTCCCAGTGTATTAACCCTTTCAGTGCCAGAGGGGTACCCAACGCATTGCTTTGGCAGTGAAAGGGTTAAAGACAACGCTGTCATCCAAAGGGATAAATGCATGGAGCAATCTACAGCTGGGGATTTTATGCAAACATATATACAGTTTGTATCAAGGATTTGTGTCACCACCTGATTCCTGAAAAATATAAGTCTTTTGTCAATATAAACTCATTTTTCTTATCAGATTGTATGTCAGCAAATACTTAAAGATACAGTAATGTTGACTGCATCAGAACTTTCTGAACCTGAAGCTACATTGTCATGTAGAAGCACGTTTCCTTCATAAAAAGCCAAAGGTCAAATATACAAATGACTCGTTTTAACCCCTTCAGTGTCAGATGGTTACACAACGCATTGCAGAGCCGTCTCTACTGCACATGGCGGCTTCTGACAAACATACTTAGCGAATTATAATATAGGATGGCCATTATGCACAAAACAACTGACACCAAGGAACTTATGCAAATAGCAAAGGAGGAACAATTCTACATTAACCATTAATGCCAATTTAAATTGGTCTTTTAACCTCTGGAATGCAACACAAGCCTCCAACTATTTGCTTTGCAATGCATTGAAGACCTGCCAGGCATTCAAGAAGTTAACCCTTTGTATGCCAGAGGAGGATGGCTACATTGCGCACCCCTCTGGCACTCAAAGGGTTAAAGCCCTTTTACTTCATCAGGAGTTTATAGATTGTTTTTAATTATCCCCATAATGTGGTTGATTTGATCTACAATTACTCCATTTTTTAACATATGACCCTAAAACTCCTCATGTCAATTTCACTGCCTGTGATGCTTATCACAATGTCCCTGTACAGTCACACGTCTCTGTCACTTCCTGACATATGTGGGTAAGATTGTGCTTTGAGGATCGTCTCCATAAATGACACTCCTCTATTGAATAGATTTGCACTATATCACTGCTCAACACAAACTACTTCTGTGCTTTTATTTAATACAACCCAGTAGCGTTGGTGCTTTTAACTTCCCACACACATACGTTTTGGGGATATTCCAAATGAAAATGTACAGAGCGAGATCACCATTGAGTTGCAGGAAGAAGTTATTAACCATTTAATGTCTGGAAAGTTTTTCCATAAACACTTTGTTAAAATACACAAATTGAAATGTAAAAATTGATTCTTTACACTCTGTATCTCTCTCCCCACAGAAAAACATACATGAGCATTAAAAACAAATACATTTTCATAGGTTGTTGTGCTTCATTGAATAAAATTAAGTAGCACAGCACACTTAAGAACCCCGATACATTTGTTAACTTTTTGAACATTTCATATAAAGGTGCATGGAGATGTTCTGAATACATCTGGTCACTGTCAGACCTGTATAGTGGATGCTTTAGGCTCTTTCAGACAAACATCAAGTTATTTCACTCAGGACCAGATTCAGTAACGTTTATCACAACGAGAAAGATATCCACAACAGCATCAATTCCACCCTTATCACTAGAAGGTATAACAAGTGGGTGTATAGAAAATCAAGGAAAGGAGAGGGTATTATTTAATAAAAATAACTCTTTATTGATATCCTTAAAATAGCAGGCACATTTTTAAAACAATATAAAAACAAAAGTGATACTGATCTGTATGACTGCGTACAAAGGTTACAGCAATCCTAAATAATAGCATTCATGTTGCTTGATTGTTTATCAGACAGGGCGCCATTGAGCATGTGTAAATTATAGAACGCCAAATATTTAATCATATGGCGTTGGGTAAATTGGTTATATTAACTTCATATAACCAAATTAACAATACTATTATTGGTCGCTAGGATGCAAAAATAACTGAATATAATTACTATCAATGTTGAGTATGAGTGCCTGTTATGAAGTTACTACAGCAATACCCTACAATGTTTGTATGTTATTGTGCTGAACTCATGCTGGGATTATACTGTACCTCTGTCCCAATACTTTAGGATATCATGGTGATATCAAATTTGACCCGCTAGATGTCTAATCTTCAGCTATTGTGCCTCTGCCGTATATATATAAAGATATGACCAAGATATATTATACTAATAGCACAAAGAAACACATAGTAGCGTCCAACTAGTGGTATAAGTACAGATCGATTAAGGATCTCACTACTACCATCCTGGGATCCTTTCTTTGGTCCCAAATTTCACTAGGATGACAGTTAGCAAAATCCGAGCAGAGTTCACCCAAGCACTTGCTACTGGGAGTATGTCATCTTTTATCTCCCAGTGGGCCTCAAATGGTGTGGTCTGCTCGGTTTCCCCATTCTTTTCATCTGACCATCTACATTTAAACCAATTTCATTTTTGTTACAGTTCACTTTTTCTAGTTTCTGTTCATAATGGGTTATATTGTACCAGCTGCTTATTGGCTGTCTTAGCCAGCCAATGAGAAAAATCCCTGTCCTGCAGCCACACAGCAGTAATGGATGTGTGGGGTTGTTGTGAGGGTAAGGGTTTTTAGGGCTAGGAAATTTAGGTTTAGGGGCTTTATAGGGTTTTTTGGTTTAGGGTTGATAGGGTAGTGAGGGTTCAGGGATTTGGGGTCCTTGAGGTTGTTAGAGTAAGTAAATTTGATCAATATTAAAGCTTTTGCTTGCTGGGACTATGATTGAAAAGCTTCAGGTTTTTAAGGTTGTCAAGATTTTCATGGCTTTATTTGTTAGTGTTTGGATTATTAGGTTTAACCCTTTGAGTGCCAGAAAGGAGCGCATCACATTGCTCTGCAATACGGTGTGTACACCTCTGGCACTCAAAGGGTTAAAACTTTTGACTCAGTTACATTTGTTGGGATTGTGAGTGTTAATGTATTTGAAGTTGTTATTATTATAAGGATTAGGGATGTTAGGCTTATAATTGCTACTGTTATTAGTGCTATGATGGGTAGAGTTATTCAAGTTACTGTTGATGATTATAGTTGTTGGACCTTTTTTCATAAAGGTGACACTCACAGCAACAGAAATTTGTGAATCATTGTGTGTGTTGGGCATTTCACATAGGCAACATGTGCTGTGATTGCTGGATTGATTTCAATAGAATCACAATGAAATGACACAGCTGTTTCGGCTAACTATGTTTTCCCTGCACTTTTATCACTTCTGTTTCTATTGAGTAGACTGACCAGACCTCATCTTTAACTGGAGACGCATAGGAGAAATGCATACTGTAGGACTGCACTGATTTCAGTGAAGTACTGCAAAATGGCTATTTCCTATGTATCCCCGGTTAAAGGTGAGATCCCGTCAGGCTACTATTGAGTGAATGGGATGCTAGGAAAACTTTGCTACAACTTTAGCTCAACATTACCGATTTCTGCAAGTAAGTTACTCTACAAAAACGGTGTCTAAGAATCCTGGGAGTTAAAGTTGTTAGAATTAGGTGAGTGGAATGTGAGAGTTAACATTAGATAAGGGATGTTAAAGGTACAATGCAAAATAAATAGTGATTAACCATTTATGGACCACATGCGACAGTGATACGCAATGCACTGCAAAGAGATGCATTCATAGCTCTTTCTTTAAGCGTGAAAACTGTTTATTTGTATACAGTATGTACTGTGCAACATTTTTAGGCAGGTGTGAAAAAATGCTGTAAATTAAGAATTCTTTCAAAAATTGACATTTATTTTTACCAATTAACAAAATGCAAAGTGAGTGAACAGAAGAAAAGTCTAAGTCAAATCAATATTTGGTGTGACCACCTTTTGCTTTCAAAACAGCTTCAGTTATTGTAGGAACACTTGCACAAGTCAGAGATTTTTTTTTTATATCTTTTTACTGAAAGACTTCCAAGTACAATAAGTGTCAAGAAAATGACATTGAAAATAGTACACAAATGATAGCTGTAAACAGTATTAGTAAATACTGCATTGCGCATAAGTAAGAGAACATTACAGCAGAAAAGGGGTGCTCAGCACCTGAGTAAACAAAATGTAATGGGACTCATTTCTTAGTTTGATGGGACTCAGTTCAGGGTACAAATACAGTACAAAAAGCAGTAAACCAAGAAATAGGAAGTCCTAAAGTATAGAACTAGGAGAAAACAAAGTTAACAAGTAATCTAGTAAGCAACTAGATGCAAGATACTGGTAGACCAAAGTCTGCAGTAGTCTCCAATCACAAACTGTGAGGCTGGGGGGGCTGCAAGAAATCTAATAACTAAACAGCAGACACAAGCAGAACGGGTGGAAATTAAGTGCTAATCTCGGGAGCAGTGGCAATATCAGGAATTCAGCTTCCAAGGAAATCATGGGGGAGGAAGTATAGTACAGTTTAGTAGAGCACCAAGGTGGGATAAGAACCTGTAGAAGGGGATGAATTGTCATATTGCTATCGGAAAGACAAACCTAGGAATTAAGTACCTTAAAGAAACCCAACAAAGGGAAGCAGGTGAACAGGAAGGTAATGATATCGGCCCAAAAGTATGGAGAATGAAGGGGCTGTAATAGGAGGAGGGGCCAGGAGAGGGAGGCAAGGGAGTGTACGTGAGGTGCCATCAAAATGTGGCCGAAATGGTCGTGACTCACCAACCAAGCGAATGCTGACGTACCAGGGAGGTAAAAAAGGACTTAATAGGGAACATTTCAAAGCAAATAATAATGAATAGACAAAACATTAAATATATGTTATTATATAGACAGACCCAAACATAACATCCCCGACTGTCTGAGAGTCACTGAAGCCGATACCAACCTGTGCGCTAGATCGGAAGCGGCATCAGCGAGTCCAGTAGTACCACACAATAATTCAGAGCAACAAAAGAGCTGGAGCACCCCCTTAAATAAATCTCTGCCTAGGGTGATAGTCTCAAAACATAACCTTAGTTGCCGATGGAAATCTCAAGTAGCTGGGTAACCAGACCCATATACCCCAAAATAACACAAGACCCCCAGGACAATTAACCCTCCACCCTCAGCACTGTCCTGGTAGTAGCAGATCTGGAGTGTCAGAAGATAGCACCAGGGATTGCAGTAAATAACATAGGCCATCTCCCCCAGGCACAAGGGGTGACCGCCATCAGGCAGTCCCGGAGACCGTCAATAATTCACAAGGTAGAAATATGGCAACCAAAGTAACCCTCAAAAGTAGATAGGATGGTCCAGACTTGAACAGCAAAACAGGTAAGTTCAGCCAATGAAGAATAAGAGTCTTGGGTCCCATAGATAGGTAACCCATCCAAGTTCGGCACCTCACGGGTTGGAAAAGGAAGAAGTATAATCCATCCCAGCTTAATGGGGAATCTCAAATCCCGGGTCCCACGGATAGGAATCCCATCCAAACGCAGCATCTACAAGGGTGGAGAGGCTAGAAACGTATTCAAGCAGATACCCCCACCAGTAAGGAACAGCAGCAACATCACCCCAAAGAATGGGCTAGGCAGGCCATGTTCGAATAAGTTATTTCCAAGAATAGCACCTCCACACACATCATAGCAGAACACCTGGCAATTCATGATGAAGAAATTGAGGTGTATCTTCACTCAGTGTAAACACCATCGCCACCGTTCGATCCTCCAGCAGTGCAAGCTACTTATTTGCTTAGCAACTTTATGCAGACTAACAAGCCCAGCTCTCACAGCATTCCGGAGCACTCCCAGATAGGCCCCAAACGCCTCATGTATGAGCGGGTGCAGCAACTCTGCTGTAGGGAGACATCGTGAAGAGGGAGTCTGAAGCTCTAAGGTCGGAGGTGGCTCAGGAGTCGTGTTGTCGAGGACAGCAGCTTGAGTAGTTAAACAAGCAGGACCTGTGAGAACAGTGAAGGACCTGCCCCCCTTGACACGTTTTTCAGGTTTTACCCTTATCTTAGCTGAGGATTGTCCCTCTTTGCGGTCTACCTGGGCGCCTCCCTTCTGATCTGGATGAGCGGTGTTACATTGGTAAAAGGGGCGGGAGGGGGATACTTTGTCATTGAATTACTCTTGAACTACAACTTTGACAGAATTGAAATAACACTCTCCAAAGTCCAAATACTATGATGATTAACTAGAGCTGCTTTTATTATGAAACATTACTATCCCTTTAAGTGTACTCTGGGTGTAACCAATTCATTCTATGATTGCTAAAATGAATTTGAGTATCCAGTTTTGACTGTGTAGATAACAGACAATATTCAGTGTCCAACATTAATTCCATGGTTGCTGGCCTTGGTCTAGATTCTATTGCAGGTGCTAAATGTTAACACGCGTTTTATCAAACATTTTTCTATCGAAGTCTATGGAGAAAACTGGAGATAAAATCATAATGTTTTTGCTCAGTCTTTAGGGAGATTATCCATATAGTTCAATAAGTGAGCAAATAGATTACTAGGTAACAATAACTCATTTGCTATTTAACGCCCAAACTGATTAAGAAACAGTCACCTGATAGGTCACTAGCTACAGCTCTTTAGATAAGTTGTACCAGATATATTATTGATGCAACATATCTATCCTATAGTCACCATGATTAGTGTAAGGTTGATCTGTTTAATTGATTTGTAATAAAGTATGTTGTTTTTAATAAAAAAACAAAACAAAACAAGCAGGACCTATTTTCTTCCATATAACCAGACCCTCTTCCAACATGGCTGACAGCAGTGCACTCTGATCAGAAAGGCGCGAACAGAAGCAGCTCAGCCGTACCCACTGATTGGGCATATTATTAAGAATCATGGGCTATGAAAAGATTCCACACTCGATGGGGAAGATATGTGTCAGGAATAGCTTCCAGTAGCGAACAATAGCAGTTAGAAAATCAGACTTAGATGCCCATAGCTCCAGGAGCTCTAGTAGAAGGTGTCCATCCTTGTCCGCGGTCGCTCCAATCCCTCCCAAAGTCAGGGATTTTGTAGTTATATACAAGTGTGTGATTGAACAGTTATACCAAACAAGTGCCAATGACCATCAGTTCAATATGTAGGTTGAAATACAATCATTAACAGAAACAGAAACAGATGTGTAAGAGTTATAAAACTGGGTGAGCAACAGTCAAACTCTGCTAACAAGGTGACATTGCTGAAGACAGTTTAATGTCAAAAGTCATACACCATGGCAAGACTGAGCACAAGGTTGTTATACTGCATCAGCAAGATCTCTCCCAGGCAGAAATTTCAAGGCAGACAGGGGTTTTACCGATGTGCTGTCCAAGCTCTTTTGAATAAGCACAAAGAAACAGGAAATGTTGAGGACAGTATATGCAATGGTTGGCCAAGAAAACTTAGTGTAGAAGATGAAAGACACATCATGCTTACTTCCATTCACAATCGGACGATGTCCAGCAGTGCCATCAGCTCAGAATTGGCAGAAAACAATGGGACCCTGGTACACTCATATACTGTAAGGAGAAGTCTGGTCATAAGTGGTAAAAAGCCATTCCCCGTTGTGGAAACAAAGCCAAAAGACTAAACTATGCACGAAAACATAGGAACTGGGGTGCAGAAAAATGGCAGCGGTTTATCTGGCCTTATGAGTAAAAATTTGAAATATTTGTCTGTAGTAGAAGGCAGTATGTTCGCTGAAGGGCTGGAGAGCAGTACAAGAATGAGTGTCTGCAGGCAACAGTGAAGCAGGGTAGAGGTTCCTTGCAAGCTTGGGGCTGCATTTTTGCAAAGCAAGTAGGGGATTTGGTCAATTAAGGGTCTCCTCAATGCTGAGAAGTACAAGGAGTTATTTATCCATCATGCAATATCATCAGGAAGACATCTGATTGGCCCTCCCCCCCAAATTTCTTCTGCAGCATGACAATGACTCCAAACATACATCCAAAGTCATTAAGAACTATCTTCAGCATAAAGAAGAACAAGGAGTTCTGGATGGTATGTCCCCCACAGAGCCTGATCTCAACATCACAGAGTCTGTCTGGGATTACATGAAGAGAGAGAAGCAACTGAGGCTGCCTAAATCCACAGAATACTGTGATTAGTTCTCCAAGATGTTTGGAACAACCTAACTGCCAAGTTCCTTAACAAACTTTGTGAAAGTGTACCTAGAATTGATGCTGTTTTGAGGGCAAAAGGTGGTGACACAAATATTGATTTGATTTAGACTATATCAACATATTACTTATAGAAAATGTTCAATGAACATTACAAATTTGTATTGAATTAAATTGGGCTCGTAATGTACAAAATTGGTATACATTTTGAGCATTCTTACTTTACAGCATTTTTTCACACCTGCCTAAAGCTTTTGCACAGTACTCTATCTATCTATCTATCTATCTATCTATCTATCTATCTATCTATCTATCTCTCAACACATTACTTATAGAAAATTTGCAATGACCATTAAAACATTTGCATTTAATTAAAATGGGCCTGTATTGTACAAAATAGGTGTATGTTTTGAGTCTCTCATTCATAAATGAGTACGAATCCACTGATAGAATTGTGAATGGCAGCATTTAGGTAATTTCTAATTGCCTGGATCTCAGATATCCTTGAGGACCATTGGGGTGTGCTCATATTGCTTCCAAATGTAGTGCCCCCTCTGGTTCTCATGGCATAAAATTAAAATGTTATCAAACTCATTTTCTGTCATAGCCATTTGTGCTTTAAAACATTTAAGAGCTTTGGAGGCTCAAACTTTAACACAAGACAATGCCAAACCCTTTCCACTACAATGAATGTGTTAATGATATATTTTAACTGTGCATTTACTTCTTATGTTTATTAAAGCTTTTCAGTATATTTACCTCATTTTATTTGGCTATTTCTTCTGATGAAGGGAGAGAAGGGGATTGAAAGAGAGTCTCAATAGGTGGAATGACGTGGGATATAGTGAGGAGAAGAAGAGCGGGGGAAAGAAAGAGAAGAGTGTGCATTGAAAGTGAAAAGGGAAAGGTATAGGATGTAATAATAATAATAATAACTAGTATTTCTTTAGCGCCTTTCTCACAGTGGGGTTCAAAGCACTTTCAGCAGCTGAAATAATAAATGTTATTATTTACCTAATCAATGATACTTATTTATCAGCCTTGGAAGGATGAAGGGCTGAGTTGACCCTGCTGTGATTTGAACCTGCAACCTTCAGGTCTGAACAGGCTCCATAATCATGGAATTTACCGCTGAGCTATCTCATTGACTTTTGTAGAGGAGTGAGAGATTGGGACAGGGGAGAGTGCGGAGGAAGGCAAAGAAAGAAGGTTGAGAAAGGAAGAGTGTTGAAGAGACGGTGAGGAGGAGGAGAGCCATCAATGCAAACTCTCAAAACTGCCTGTCTACTTGTGTTACAATACAAATCTGTGCTGAAGTTACAATTTAACTTGGGATGTGGGATTCATACATATGGGATGAACACTGAGTTGCTACCTTTAAACACCAAATACCTACACAGTTCATATTCAAGAAATACATTATGTGTTGCTGGATAGATCCAGCTAAGCTTCCCCCTTATGTAATTACTACATCACACATCATTCCGCAGATCAATTTCCCAAAGCAAGGATGTGGACACACATTATAAAATCTAATGATGGTGGCTGGTTCTGCAGATGAACTGCATGGGCCCAGACCAGCTGCTGTAGTATGGGGCTGGCTCCAGTAGATTTACGTATGCATCTGAATTTCAGCCAGCTACTAGTCTAATGGAATGGGGTCCAGAGGCATGAATCTTTGTTGTAATACTGTCAGAGAGAGGCAACCTTCCTCCTCCCAGTCCAATTCAACCTGTAAATTATTGCTAGAGCAACATTAGGCAGTGGTGAACCTTATATTATGAATGGGTCTAGAGTTGCAGATTCATCCCTTACTTATTTCAGCCCTATGTCCGATTACACTGTCCACAGCATTGTGCTCTCATTACCTGATAAGAGAAAAATGAGGTCACTGCAGGATATGTCTATTAAAAAAATAAAAAAAAGACTAAAATGTTAGCTAACTATATAAATAGGGAAGGGAGAATATTTTCCCGGCAAAAGAGAAACAAGAAAAAAATTTAATTTTTCCCCTTCTGCAGGAATTCCCTACAGTAATGTATTACATCCCCACACACATGTGGAGATTCCCAAACGCATAACCTCCATGCTAGCTATAAAAGGGTTGGCAGTTACCTGGTTTCCCACATGTTGTTAGTATGTTGTTGGGAGAAAGAGAGAAAGCAGTTGAACTTTTGATTCTGAGGCAGATGGGCAAAGAGAGGGGGCTGGAGTTGATTGATAGGAGTGTTGGTGGGAGTAAGTTCCTATCTAAACTGGCTGAACCTCCACTGTGTAAGTGAGTGAAAGATACTTTCCAGACAGACGTAAGCACATTATATGACAGACAGGTACAACTTTACTTACTGTGTTTATTTACACATACACACACACACACAGACACACACACACACACTTCTAACAAGCATTTACTAAGGTGTGGATTTATTGCACACCTGCAGCAGCTGCTATGCTGCTCACTTTATCCTTTATTGTAAGCTGCTGACTCTAAAGTAACACTGATCTACCTCATACCATATTGTACTGTAAAAATTAACATTGCAGTCAAGCTGGGATATAAAGAGAAATGCTGCTGAAAATTTACACTAGTTATATGTTGAAGAAGACAGGCAAAAAGAGATATCTGGATTTGTTAGCGGTTGCAGATTGTGGGTGTGATTTCTTTGTGACACACAGGGATGGTTAAAAATAAAAGAACCTTTTGACTGATAGGTGACAGACAGAGGCAGGAGTTCCTTGACCTGAGCTGAAACTGTGACTGTCAGTGACAGATTCTAGAGACAAAGAGATACAGCATCACTGCTTCCAAGTTTAATCCATACCCAGTCACATTCACTATTGTTGGCTGTGCAACAACAGAGGTCTGATTAGGAGACAAGCCAGCAGCATGTTAGACGTGCAACCACTAGCAGAGGTAGAAGCACTCCTAAAAATGAACAGGGCTGAGGGACATATAAAAGTAGTGTTCTAGATGTCTCAAAGAGTGTGACAACATTTTCACCAGTAATAATAACACCCATGTCTTTTACTGATGTGAAAATGCAAACCATGGAGGAGGAGAATGACTGAGTTATTTGAAGGTGACAAAAGTCATACAGTCCTAAGGCTTCTTGCAGGATAGTCTATATCACCAGCATGACACTTTATACATGCAGATCTTTGAGAGACAATTCCTTAAAGTTGCAGATGTATTAATCAAACTGCTGCTTGAAAACTGACTTTGTTATTGCTGATAATGGCTCCATTCTAATACCTGCCTTGAGAATGCCAGATATTGTGAATGTACTCTGTCCTAAATCTAATGGTTACTTGATTCTTCTCAGAATCTGAAACCCACATACAAATACTTAATATTTCCCATGAATTCTGTGCACATTTTATCCAGTCATTTAGTGCACAGAATGCATTATATACCCTGAGTCATCAGCAGCTTAAAATGGAGGTCCCTACCAAATAGAATTCCACATTGTACACGCTGAAGAATTTGTATGAGCAGATCACTGCCACTAGTCAATATACACTGCTTAATTTATTACCTGGACAATGTCAGCTAACATTTGAATTATATGAGTTTCTATAGAATTTTGAGGAGACCACCTTGCTGGATAGTTAGTTGTACCAGTGCAATAATCAGTGAGATATTTGAACTAATGTATTTACTACAGGAAAAAAATTAAGAGAGGAATGAAGCAAACAAGAAACGAAGGAAGAAAGGAAGGATTAATATAAATGTATTACAAATTATGTTTTTTATGTTTTTAACTAGGTATCTTTAAGTTTGAGGTGTTTATTCACAAGAGACATGTTTAAATTTAGGGATGTTAATGTATATTAGATATGACTTGCAATGGGGTAGCATGGTGAGGCTTTATACAGGGTGAACATTTGGATACTTTGTATGGTGAAGCAGAAGTCTGTTTTTCTTTTTTAAAACCTAAAATTAATTGCACATTTTTAAAATTGTTGATTCTACTTAATTGTGAGTGATAAGCTCTATTTATTAACCCCTTAAGGTCCCTGGTCCTTAAGTGACCGCACCATGCATGAGCGGCCGGTCCATAAGGGGTTATGGAATTTCTTTATTTTTAAGAAGGAGGCAGTGCTACAGACACTGTAGTTGTTGATATTTATTGGACACCAGTCTAACATTTTCTCATAATACTTTTTTATATATTAATATTTAACTATTGTTTGTAAGACAAAAGAATAAATAGATGCTTGATTGTTGGTGTTTACTGAAATGTGGTTAATTATAGGGGAACAAAATAATTGATTCAGCAGATGTGAAAGTAACATTATCACCCTGTGTATTCACTGGGCGTCTTCAGCTTCATGGACAATTGGCAGGTTTCCTGAAATACAGTAACTTTTTTTTTTTTTACTAAAACAGCCCTTGTTTGCTCAACAATATACTGAAAAAGCATCAACAACACCCTCCCTCATGTGTGATCACTGTAACTCACAATTTGCAATGTGTGGAGACACATATCACCGGCTTAAGACATCTTCAGATTCACTGTCTGTCAGTATATTTACCCATGTTAGGGCCACTGCTAAGGTAGGGGTGAAGAGGAGCACCTGACTTTATGGGGGACTGCTTCAAATGTTAATGTGAATCTTAGGGTGGTTATGTTGCATGTGCTTCATTAGGGTGGATGTGACCCCATCTTACCTCTCTTCACTAGGGATGGGTGAACGTTTTTGTCTTAAACCAGAATGGCACTTCATGACTGGCGAATAATTTCTCACAAAAAGTGCAGTTTTTCCACTTTTTTTCGCCTAGCTCATTCCATTGAAATCAATGGGAACACTGAATTTACACATAACGCATAGCAAATGTTATTTTATTTCCAAAAGACATAGTATAAAAGGGGCATGAGGGTGCCTGTGTTGGTTGATTGTAGGGAAAGAATCACTTGAACAGCAATTGTTTCTTTGGGGGGTTTGTTTACTGGGATTGTGTGCGCAGATAAAAAATTAATACTAAATATAATTAACCCCCCCCCATAAGACATGGTATAAAATGGGTCTGAGGAGGGTGTTTGAGGGTGGAGTCTGGGGAAAGAATCAGTTGAACAGGGAATTTGTTTTGGGGGGTTTGTTGACTGGTATTGGGGAGGGGATAGTTAATAAAAAAAAAAACATAAAATAAAATACAAAATTTGTATGTAATCTAATAGAGACAAGGACCCCCTGACATAACCTGCGATTGGAGTAGACTGATACTTAACATGTAGAGGATGATTTGTAACATTTGTTGTTAGAGGCTCAAGCTCTAGGGAAACACTGACTTGTAGGACTAAGACTTATTAGAGGCAAGAGCCCTGAGGAAACACTAATTTGTAGGACTCTGACTTGTTTGGCACAAGCCCTAAGGAAACATTGATTTGTAGGACTTAGGCTTGTTAGAAACAAGCCCCCCAAAATTGTTTATTTTTTTCAAGCCTATGTTTATTTTTTTTGTTTAGTTTTTTTTGTTTGTTTTTTTAAAGCACAAGGTCAGAGAAAAAAATGCTCTACTAGCCTAGTGCCAGTTGGTCATGTTGTGTTAGCCATTGGACACTGGCCATTTTCAAATGCCCTGATGTAGATGCAGAATTTGTGACTGCTGTTGTTGCTGCTATTGCTTCCTTGCTGTTCTTGCTGCTGCTGAGTTATTTAAGCATCAGGATGATTAGGCAGCTCAAATGGAATGGGATCAAAAACAGCAGTAACCTAAGTAATGGATGATGAAGGTTCCACTTGCCATGCCTATCTCCGGTGATGTGCCTGAGGCAGTAGCAGCACCAAAACTAGCCCCTACCACTTCAGGTATATGTGGAGAACAGACTTTGGCCAATAATGCTTTTCCACCTGCCCCTCCTCCAAAGCCACTAATGTGTTGAGAATATAAATGTTTCCTTTGAGAGCAGGGACTGTGCCTCTCACATCAGCAACTGCAATGTGCACAGTGTAAATAAGAGAAATACTGGGAAGTGAAACAATGGAAACATCTGCACTCACATGAAACACCCGGCACAACTTTGTCTAAACAGAATGACACTTAAGGTCCCCAATGTGAAATCCCCCCACCAGAAATCAAGTACTGCTGCTGTCACTATGCCCCTTGTCCACACCCAACTACGAACACATGACAACTTGCTGTCAGTTTTTTTTTTTTAAATATAATTTATTATCAGATCACTCCATACACATACAAAGAAAAAAAAAGTACATGTAAGATTTGTCAAATACAGCAAGAGTATGCAAACATTGATAACAAAAGAAAGAACAGATGCATAGTAATAGGGCGTACAGAGTCGAACTGAGGTTTTTAATAATAATTCAACCCAAACTCCAAACATTTAACCTAACTAAGCTAAAACTATATCCCTCAATCCCAATTCCTCTCTCCCCCGAGCCCGCAGCACCCCCCGACCCCACCCACCAGCTAGTGACTCCACAAGATCCCGTCATGTACAGGAGTCATACAGAAAAGGTGCACAACAAATATATGTCACAACCATCCACACGACAAGCAGACATGATCTCAACTATCCAGCTCTAAAAAGTTGCACATCGTCGGGAGTTACAACTTGCTGTCAGTTTAATAGTAATGATGAACCCTCCCTGCCACCAGCTTAGAATATTCTGCAGGATGGAATCTAATCAGATGCTGCTTGATGCCCTGCTTGTGATTCTCCTCTACCACACTTCCATGAGTGGTCAGTGCACCACACAGTTTGCAATGGGTGAACACGAGCTGCCACATCCTAACATCTACAGAGTGGCTATAACTTGGTGGGGTAGGTAACGATGAATGAGGTGGAATGGCAAAAGATTTAGTGACCCTAGAGCAAGAAGGTGATGACAAGCTATTTGTTTCATTTGTCATTGAACTTCCAGCCTCTGGCTGGGTTGCTCTATTCTTCCTCCTCTTTGATGTTCAAGGTGAAAATTGTTGCCTTTGGAGGGAGTCAGGGGATACAGCAGCAGTGGTGCCTGATTTATGTGGAGGGTGTTTGGCTTGAACATGGAATCATTTTAGGGGACTCGTTGCTAGAGAAACACCTGGGAATCCTTGTAAACTACACACTTGGAAACAGTGACCAGTGTCAAATAGCAGTAGCAAAAACAAGCAAAGTCCTGTCTTGCATAAAAAGGTGTATTGAAGCAAGAGTGGATAACATAATTTGCTATTGTACAAATCATTGGTAAGACCTCACCTCGAATATGCAGTACAGTTTTGGGTACCAGTTCTGAAAAAGGATATTCTAGAGCTGGAGAGGGTACAGCGAAGTGCAACAAAATTAATCAAGGAAATGGAGGGCTTGACGTATGAGGAACGACTATACAATCTTGTTTTATTTACTCTAGAGAAAAGACAACTAAGATGAGATCTTATCACAATGTACAAGTATATGAGAGGTCAATACAAGAATCTCTGTGGTGAGCTATTCATTCCAAGGACTGATGAAATGACCAGGGGACACCTCTTGAGATTAGTGGAAAGGAGGTTTAGACTGTTTCACACTCAGAGGAACAGAAAAATATGGGAGGTTCAATTAATGCTGCAGTTTAATACTTTAAATAATGGTCTGAACAGAGAGAGAGTATTCCTATCACATTATCACATTGTGGATTAACCTTTACAACATTCCCAGTGGGATTGTAAATACCTTTGACTCCTCAGAGGAAGGCTGCAATCTACATTGCTCCTCTACCATTGACTGATCAAAGAAACTGGATCTGGACTGAACTTTCTTATCTAATTTCCATTCTAAACAATGCAATGTGTACTTGTATATAAGAGATATATTTTCATAGTTATCTGTATAACATGCCTGAGGAAGAGTCGTGTTTGATGTGAGTGCATGTGTGCCCATTGTTCCCAGTCCTTCCCTTATTTATCAAACACACTATGCAGATTGCAGTTGCTGATGAAAGCAGGGCCGGCGCCACCTAAAGGTGAGGTAGGGGCTGGCCTAGGGCGCACATTCTCTGAGGGCGCATCGGCCCCCGCCGCCGCTTACAACAGACTGCCGAAGTTAAAAAAAAAAAAAAAAAAAAACGTAAGTTTCGGTGCTCTCCCTTGGCTGGCTATTTTTTTAATGTAGCACAGCGATACCTGTTTCTCTCTCCCCCTCCGCTCCTTCAATCCTGGACCATAGCTTTGCAATGCGTTGTATACCCCTCTGGCACTGAAAAGGTTAATAAAAGCCAGACAAGGGAGAGCACCAAAACGTACTCACTGGGGAGAGAGTGCACTGGGAAGAGTAAGTGGAAGGGGGGTCAAGAGGGGATAAATAGTCAGAAGGGGAGAGAGAGAGTCAAAGGGGGGATCAGCAGTCAAGAGGGGGATCAAGAGTCAGACGGGGAGAGAGAGATTCAAAGGGGGGATCAGCAGTCAGGAAAGGGATCAAGAGTCAGATGGGAAGAGAGAGATTCAAAGGGGGGATCAGCAGTCAGGAGAGGGATCAAGAGTCAGACTGGGAGAGAGAATGTGAAAGGGGGGATCAGCAGTCAAAAGGGGGATCAAGAGTCAGACGGGGGAGAGAGAGTCAAAGGGGGGTCAAGAGGGGGAGAGTCACATATAGAGAATATACACTCTGTCACACTGATACACATATAGAGAAGCACACACACATACTTATACACTGATATCCTTACAGAGACTCACACACACTGACACACATATACATACAGGGAACACATACTGACACACACACACACATATAGAGAACACACACACACACACAAACTGACACAGGGAACACACTGACACTTAAACACATACAGAGACGGGGCATAAATGGGTAGGGCACAAGGGGTGGAGCCAAGGGGTGGCAAAATTAGGTTTTGCCTAGGGTGGCAAAAATCCTTGCACCAGCCCTGGATGAAAGGAACAGTTCCTTCTCTCAAGGGAAACATTTCTATACTTATGTCTTATGCACAAAAGAAAACAGGAAGATTTTTGAGCAGCCAACTGCACTTAAGGGAACAATGTGAGATTGAGGATAATGCATTTCTCCCCCAGGGTACAGTTGGTTTACTTCAGAATTGCTCCTTTTTGTCTCTTGGTGCATAAGGCATCTTGCTTATAAGGCCAAGTATTGTATTAAAAAGGATGTGAAGTGGGCGTGGCCTGGCACCGGAACTGCATAGATGCTTGACTGATTATCACGGTGCCCTGTGATTGACTGTGGATGGATGTTGCTTTGGAGCGACATTGTTTATTTCCTAGCTGTTGCTCTCGCTGAATCGCTATTCTTATAGGGCACCATGCTGATGAGGTCATTGCTCCACCTACCTGTCAGGGTTTTTAAACCTCAGCCTGTGTCATTTCCAGTGCCCTTTCATGGTGTACCTGAGCTTATTGCTGTGTTGGTCCATTACCGTTCCTGTGTATTACCTGGCTAAGTCTGGCTACTCGTTCCGGTTCTGACTCCTGGCTCGTCAGACTACCCGTTCCGGTTTGGACTCCTGGCTCGCCTGACTACCCGTTCCGGTTCTGACTCCTGGCTCGTCTGACTACCCGTTCCGGTTCTGACTCCTGGCTCGTCTGACTACCCGTTCCGGTTTGGACTCCTGGCTACATGTGACTACCCGTTTCAGTTCTGACTTCTGGCTATGACTGACTACACGTTCCGGCTACGACCGCTGGTTACGTCTCACTACCCGATCTGGTTCTGACCATTGGCTGCCTCCTGGTTTACTCTCCGTGTTGCTCTCCACGACCATTCCGTGCCTCGGTTTGGTTCCCGTGCTGCCTGTGTCTTCCGCTCTGAGCTCGCTTCTGTTAGCGGTGCTTGTCGGTCACTCCGTGTGTCTGACCTCCCATCGCTGTACCGGTTTGTGCTGCCTTGCCTATCCTCCGTCTGGCTACCAGCCTAGTGTATACCCTGTCGGGGTATTGGTCTGTTCCTTATTTCTGCTGACTGTGTGTATGGGAGTGCTCTGCACTGTCCTTACATCTACCGTGTAGTCCAAGGGCCATTCCATTTCTGACCACCTGTCCAGTGAAGGGTGAGGAAAGTACCTACACTGTTCCTCTCTGGTCTTGTGAAGGTGTGCCATTCTATCTGTGTATGGGAGTGCTCTGCACTGCCCTCACATCTACCGTGTAGTCCCAGGGCCATTCCGTTTCTGACCACCTGCCTGGTGAAGGGTAAGGAAAGTGACTCCACTGTTCCTTCCTGGTCTCATGAAGGTGTGCCACTATCTACTGCCACTTTGTGTCATTACCATACTACTGATGTGTCATTTGTTGCCATCAGCCTGTTGCCTTATCTCCTGTCATTCATTGTATTTAATAAAGTTTTATATTAAGTTCATCTGTACTTGTCAGCGTGTTAATTTCCTAGTCACTCCGTGACACTGATTAACTCTAACCCAGAGAGGTGCTAAATTGTGGAAACCAGCTCACAAACTCACCTTTCTCAGCTATAAATCGACCTCCTTAATTACAGACAAAGCCTAAGGGCAAAAATTCTAGAAAAGAATGAGATATGCGAAGAAACAAGGAGCAAAAATACCTCACCTGTTGCCCAAGATGGCAGACCTGCCGGATGATCTACCAAGACAGGTCTGTGAAGGTTACCTGATCTCTGAGGACCATAGTGGTTCAGATGAGGATTCCACAGATTGATGTGTGTCTACTAAAAAGATATCCATGACTTATTGGCAGACCTGAAGCTTTTCCTAAAAGAGGAACTAGCTGAGATAAAAAATTATGTGGCGCAATTAGGCAGGAGAGCGGAGGCCCTTGAAGATGAACAAGAGAATTGGCTCGCCTTTTGCAAAAATACGGTCTCCAGGTCTGAAGCACCCCACAAAAAACAGCTAGAGATACTACTAAAACTTGAAGATCTCGAAAATAGACAGCTTCAGAGTAACCTCCAAATCTGTAGCATCCTGGAGGATATTGGGCCTGATGACTTACCAGCTTTTCTCCAACGCCTGTTTCGTTTCCTTACTGTGACAGATGACAGTTAGCCCCTCCAACTTGACAGGGCTCTTAGATAGACAGAGTCTCAGGAATAGTGATGGAGGGTGTATATATATCTCCCCAGATCCTGCAGGGTATCTACCCTGATTAGTACCGGGGAAATATAATGTAAATGTAACTTGTTATACATTGCAAATCTGTGTATTTTGGACCAGTTCTCCACTTCACAGTTTCATAGTAACTAACGTGTCAGGTGAGAAATCCACACCAGGAGTTCTATCACTCCCTACTTTCACTCACCTGCATCTGGTAATTAATGCAGCTACCAATCAAATACTTCCCCCTGCACTGAGACATGCTCTCTTTTGTTTGAGTTCCCAGAGAGGAAGGAATTAACCTCTGAAAGCCTGCAACTTGTGAAGTTTACTTGTGCCTGCTGGACTGTGTTTCTGTATGTTTATTTCTCCAGCTGGTAAACTGACTAGTAGTTCAAATACAGTCAGGATCTGATGTGTTTAGTTAGTGCTCAGTAGAGCAAGGATTTTGTTTTGTTTGTGATTCTGCTGTCTCACCACTTGGATACAAATAAACAGGCAAAGACTTGAATTATCCTCCTTCTGTGTGTGAAGTGTCTCTGCAACTTAGAAGGCTGATTCCAAGACAGAAAGTATAAGACATTAAAGAGTCACAGCCCGAAGAACGCATCCAAAGACTTACCCAGGTATGTCATCTTTCAATTTTATTCCTATACAGACAAGGAAAGACTAACTGATGGGGCACTGAAAATGGCACCTATAAAAGTTGACCTCTCTGTCTTTGGGGATCTTTCACCATTAACTATATAGTGGCGTAGAGAAATTAAATCGATTACCCAAGCCTTACAAGTACAAAATATAAGATGGGGCCTCCCCCTGATGCTTCTGGTGCCAAAAGATGGTCAGGCACATGTTCTATGATACCAGGGAAACTACAAGGAGTTTATTGCAAGCTTGCAGCTACAAGTCCCGGAGGATATATTGTTTCCCAGCCTTTCAGCTGACATTCTATCATGAGGTGAAGCCATGGAAATACAGGCTCCATGGATGACCATTTTGAATAAGCGGAGAGTTACCAGGTCTCCTCCATCTCCCACAGTTGTGGTGAAACATGCCCATAAATCAGATGGTGGAGGCCAGATACACTGACATTTCATTACTTTATGACATCGAAAGGCCTACAAAGAGACAACTATACCTACTTTTATTAAAACTTAAGTTGTTATGTAAAGTGGTGTTTGACAGGGGCTTATCACCCCTTCATGAATGATAGCTACAAAAGACCTATGGTGTGGCTAATTATGGGGGGGTCTCAGCCTTCCTTTACGATTAACCTCTCTTTAGTAATAAATGCAATGTGAATGTTACACATGATAGGGATCTATTTTTATCTTCATACCATGACTTAGGTGATTTATTCACTGTTTCCAGACTATCAGGGATCAGCCATAGTACTTAATATAAACAATGGTCTAAATGGGAAGGATGGCTAAGCTCTGGTCCTGGAGTGGTGAACATCTCTCTAGGCCTCTTGCCATTATTTGATAATATAGTCCACTGATGGATAGTGTCTATTTAACATAAAGCATCCACTTTCCTAGAAAGAACTAGCCACTTCTCCCCTCATTCTTAATCATACCCCCTTTTCTTTTCACACCTGGGTTTACTTTCAGCGGTTGTTAATAAACAGTCCAACCCTATTTCCAATTATCACAGTTGTCTATAGGGGCAATCCCACTCTAACTCCTTAGAGGCCTGGTCAGATTTTCCTTGCCTATTTCACATTAAACTATATGTAATTATTTACTGTATAATATGCACTTCTGGGGGACATGACTTTTTATATCACTCTTGGATTACAGACATATGGGGTATCTTCCTGGATGGATTCTCCGGAGGGCCCATTTTCCATTGTCCCCTTTGCTCTCTGTTGTATATACACTCCTAGGGAGTGTGCTTTGGTACGCCCACCTACCTAGACAGAGTATCTCATTGCACTTTTTTCTCCTACTACCTTGTTTTCCTATTGTTTATCCTCTTTCCCCGAACATGCACTTTCTTCCTGGAAGATCTAGTACATACCCTCTCTTCTCTCCCTTCTTTCTTTCTACTGGACCTGGGACAGATGAGGCTCAACTCCAGGATTGATGCTGAAGAAATCCAGCCTCAATTCCAGCTGAGTTGAATAAGATCTCCAAATCATTCATTCTCTCCTAACATGGCCTCTAACACTATAAATCCTCTACACGTCTTTTCTCAGAATGTGAAGGGCCTGAATGATCGTTAGCTTAGGGAGTGTTTCACCGCATGAGAGGAGACATTATCATGGTGCAGGAAACATACTTCAGACGCTGTCAGGAAATGCACCTGATGAATAGATTTTATTCTAAAGCTTACTTGGGTCGGCTTTGGTGAAGAGAGGTGAAGTTGCGATTATAATACATAAGGTCACTTTCATTCTCCATAACACTCTAAAAGATCCTAAGAGCCGATTTATATTTATCAAAGGCTCAATTAACAATCACAAGTTCACTTTTGCATCTATTTATGCTCCAAATAAATGTCAGACCACCTTCCTCTCACACATGTTGGAAAACTTTGCAGACTTCCAAGAAGGGACTCTAGTAATTGGGGGGATTTCAATATGCAGATTATGTCCCTGTTAGTTTGCCCTTCCGACACCTCTTCCTACTCTAAGCCATAGATTCATAAGTTTCTTTACCTCCTTCACTTATTTTGACTCGCGGATGCATGCAGGGTTCTTCATCTGGACTCTATGGACTATACTTTCTACTCCCATCCACATAATCAATACTCCAGAACAGATTAATTATTAGTCCCCCACTCCTCATTATCAATGGTTTGTACAGCGGAAATAGGTCATATTACTTTGTCAGATCATGCACCAACATCTATCTCCTTGCAACACTCCAGTTATCACAAACCACCAGTGCAGTGGAGATTAGATGAACACCTCTTGCTTAATTCTGAAGTAAAGGAGAGGATCAAACAATCCCTGGAACAATATATCAAAGAAAACTGTACACAGTGTCAGTTAGGGAGGCTCAATAATGTGTGATTCGAGGTGAACTGATTAAAGTAGCAGCTCTACAGAAAAAACACTATGTTAAGAGAAATAGATGGCATCCTCTGCTAAATAGCTCAGTTGGAATCTTCCCATAAATCCTCACTATATTTGTTGATACTACTGCACCTTACTCTCTTAAGGAGGTACAATCCCTTCTAAACATTAAAATAGAACAGGCATTCTTTAGGACATGGCAAACATATTTCATATGAGAACAAACCTGGAGCCTGTATGGCTCAACAACTATAAGGTAAGCACCAGAATACTTATTTTTCCTCCATCAAAAGCCCTTCTGGACCCATTGTCCATACTCCTGAAGAAATTGCTAAGCATTTTTGTAACTATTACGAGCAACTCTATAAAATCCAGAGACAGTCTTCTTCAAATCAGTCTAGCACATTAGACATGGCTGACTATCTCAGGAAAGCTAACCTCCCTCAGCTCGACGAAACTACCAGGCAATCTTTAGACCTCCCCAACTCTGACTCTGAAGTATCCCTTGTGATTAAAACCCTCTCATCCTGAAAAAGTCCGGGCCCGGACAGTTTTTCTCTGATTTGTTATAAAACTTTCATCACTCTTTTAACGCCTTTACTCACCCGCTCTTTTACTGCCCTACCTGATGTAATCACTACCTATCCATCTGACACAGAAGCATACATCACAGTCTTGCCTAAAGGATCTGCAGTGTTACTCTAGTTACAGGTAAGGGTGGACTAAAAGTGAGAAAAATTTCCTGCATGACTTTGAGTGAAAAACGGCTGATTTTTCACTTTTTTTGCGAGTTTTCCCTTTTTCTCCAATGCAAAATTTTCCTCCTTTTCACCTATTCCAGCAAATGTTTTGCTTATTCCAACACATTATTCTCTTATTCTAACACATTTTTTGCCTATTCAACACATTTTCTCCTTTTCTAACACATTTTTTCCTATTCTATCACATTCTTTCACATTTTCTCCTATTCTAACACATTTTTCTCCTATTCCAACACATTTTTTCTTATTCCAACACATTTTATTCCTATATTTAATGTGGTGGAAAATTTCTCAGCACAATATTACTTCTTCTGAGGGATGAAGTGGAGAAATAAGTAGCTGGAAGTCAAAGTTGTGAGTCCTACAGCAACATATACCTTGAAAAATGTATTAATGTGTACAGTGCCTTTGTCCTTTGCCCACAACACTTAATTCCTGCTTAAGTGACACTGGCAAATATTCATGATGATGTCAAGTGATTAAAAAAAAAGAAAGTGCTACCAACAATATGGTAGTGGTGGTGGGGGACTGGTATGGTGTGATTGGTGAGACCATGACAGACTGCATCTACCCTGGGAGGAGAGGGATCATCAACTTTTATTACACATGCTGCAGTAACCATTGCTACTGTCAGTTTTTTGTATTACCATGTCCCTGCACTGCTCCAACTTTCCCCCTTCTGCTTGTGCATTTGCTAGACATTACTCAACTATTATGTGTGTTTTTACTCCCTACAGTACACAACTGATGTGATGTCTTGCCTTGGTCCTCAACAAAATTCTCAATGTCGTCTGCTGTCTATCAAGTCTGCTTCAGTCACAGAGCTCCCAGTCAGCTGTCTAATATATTTATTTGTTTAATTATTTATGTTTTATTTTTATTTTTTATTTATTTATTTTTAAGTTGTCCATCATATCTTATCACAGTTAGTCCCAAAAAATATATATAACTAAAAAAACAACTTCTTTCCCCAGACTTCTCCAGCACAGAGACAATAAAAGTAAAATCAGCAAGCAATTTGGACCAGCTGCCTGTGTCTTGCCAGTCAGTCACACCAAATTTTGGAGTATTTAGGTCATCCTCCTTCCTCCCTTCATATCTCCATTGTGCCCCCAGACTCACCTTCTACAGAGAACAAATGTCCTACCTAAATGACTCCCTAAAACTAAGCTTTAATTCCCCTTTATTTTCTTATCGTCTCTAGCTCAAAAACATGCTGCTCTCACAAACACAGAATGGCATGCTGTGAGAGCTGCCTGGAACTAGTTTTGCTGGGACCTTGACAAACTGCATCCTCCTTTGGAGTAGAGGGATCACATAATCGATTGCACACGATGTAGCAACCATTGCTGTAGTCAGTTTTTCAACTACTACTTTACTCTCACATCCCTGCAATGCTCCACCCCTCCCATTCCCCTTGTGCATTTGCTGGACATTACTCATCTACTCTGTTTTTTTTTATTTCACTGTACACAACACAACTGATGGAGCTGTATGATGCTTTGCTTAACCCCTTAAGGACCCTTGACGGTCCTGGCACGTCATGCCTGGATTTGAGTTAAGGACCAATGACGTACCAGGACCGTCATGGCTAAAATGATAGCAGCGTGCCTCTGTGCACACTGCTATCATTAATGCCAGGCTGAGACTGAGCGCTCCGAGACTGGGGTGTTCAGTCTCAGCCCCTCTTGCCCTTGCCAGTTCATGTGATCACCGTAGCAGCGATCACATGTACCGGCATAGTGATAGACAGAGGCAGCAGAGAAAGCATGCTGTCTGTGCCTGTCACATCTGCCTCTGTCTCTGTTGCTATGAAAGTAAGGGAGACAGAAGTAGACGGGAGACACCTAGTGGTGAAATAAAATATAGCAGCTAGGGGTATTAACCCCTTCACTGCTGGTGCCAAAGGCTTGCAAAATGCAGGTCAATTTCTGATCTGCAATAATACTTTTTTTTTTTTTTAAACACAACACACTTTTTTTTTTAACAAAAATATTTTATTTAAAAAAAATAATAATATAATTAAACAAAAGTGGAAGTGTGATTGTTGTGGAGCCATGTAATACACTTACATACACCACCAAATGCCAGGGATAAAAAAAAGTGTCAAAAGAGGGTGAGAAAAAGGGACATGGGGATTTTCACCCAGTGGGGACAGTGGCCACTTTAAACTGCGTATTTTCTAGGTATGACTGACCGGTCATACCTTTCATGCAGTCTCCATAAAAATTTTACCCTTTGTGCCCACTTGATCCCAAGAGAAAAAACTAAAATTGTGGGTTTTGTTTTACATTTTTTTACCTTTTTTTAATTTTAATAAAGTAAATGGGTTATCCATATAAGTAGGATATCTAATTAAAGCCCTATTTGTGCTTAAAAAAACAGTATATAATTTATGGGGGTGGAATAAAAGACTTAGAGGGAAAACACTGTTGAACAAAGAACATAGTCAAAAAGGTCAGAATTGCTCCAGTCCTTAAGTGAAATCCACCTCAGATTTTCCCTGTCCTTAAGGGGTTAAGCCCATTCAGCTGTCTGCCCATGTCACCTAATATATTTAGTTATTTATTCTTTTTGACTTTTATTTTATTTTTTTTTTTTAATTTGTCTGCCCTGTTGTCTTATCACAGCCTGTCCAAAAAATTTAGAATTGAAAAACAAAATCAGCAACTTCTTTCCCCAGACTTCCACACCCAGCACAGAGACAATAATAGCAAGATCAGCAAGCAAATAGGTCCCCAGCTGCCTGTGTCTTTTGGTGTATTATTTGAGGTCAACCTCCTTCCTCCCTTCTTCTCCCGAGAGTGCCCCACTGACTCTCCTAATACAGGGAACAAATGTCCTACATAAAAAATTCCCTAAACTAAACTTCAATTCCCCTATCTTCTCTAGCTCAAACAAGGTGCTGCTCTCTCTTCTCACAAACACAGAATGGCATACTTTGAGAGGGTGACACCCTTTTGATATGGCTGTAGAAAACTTTTGTGTGGTGGAGAAAAAATGTTCTTCCCCTTGATTTCAATGGGAGAAAAATGGCGGGAAAAAGCAGAAAAACTGCACTCTTCACTGGAACTTATTTGCCAAGTGGAAAGTGCCATTATACACACTGATTTCAGTTTGAGGTGAAAATTTTCTCCCATCCCTACTTATGGCCCATCTCTCTTCTGAATTTGGACATTAAACTTTATGCAAAGATCTTGGCCAACAGACTAAAAACGATTCTGCCATTGATTCTACCCCTTGATGCAAAACCAGAGATAATAACAGTAAACTCTTGTCCATCCTATATCACATGAAATTGCATGACATACCAGCAGTGTTTTGACAGATGCAGAAAAAGCAGTTTACCAGGTAGACTGGTCATTTATGTTTTCAATGCTTTGGGCCTTAGGTTTTTGTCTATGCTTCCTCTCTTATATTAAAAGCTGTACACAAATCCGAATGCCAAAGTTAAAGTCAACGAACTTCTCTCATCTTCTCTATCCATAACTAACGCTACCAGGCAGAGCTGCCCTTTCTCTCTTACTATTCGTCCTCACTATGGAAACTCTAGCACAGCATGTTAGGACATAACAGGAGTTGAAATTGCTGGGGTCACACACAAACTTTCCACCTTTGCAGACAATGACTTACTCTCAACTACAAATCCAGAGACAGATACCCCCACTTTCTTATCCGAAATGGAGCTATTTTCCCATCTGTCCAATTTTAAGATTAACCTCCAGAAGTCAGAGGTACTCCCATTTTTTCTACACTCTAAACTCTTCTTATTTTGCTACTCATTTTCCCCTTAAATGGTCATCCAAAACGATAACATATCTAGTGATCCAAATACTCAAGAGATACAGTTGGTTGTCTAGTATGAATTATCTCCCACTATTACTAGACATACAAAAGGACCTTTCCATGTGGAAGGGACTACATATCTCGTGGTTATGCAGAATACATACACTCAACATCATGAGTCTATTGCTCTTCTTATACTTATTTCAAACACTCCCGATTAGACTCCCTGACTCCTTTTTTTATCTCAGCGAACAAACTTCTCTCTTCTTTATGGGATAGGAAAAAACATAGGTTAAACTGTACTACAATTCTTACAAGCAAATCCATGGGGGACTGGGTGTACTGGGCCTTAAGCGCTACTATCAAGCTGTAATCCCATCTTCTATCCCTGATTGGAAAAACAATTGAGTGTACAAACAATGTGTTCATTTGGAGCAGTCGTCATCAGCTGACCCCCTTAGAGAAGCTTTGATCTCCAAGGCTGAATGTGTCATACCTTCTTCCTCCCACCCCATATTGAAAAAAGTTCTGGTGACCTGGAACAAGCTCAACCGCTCAGGGGGGCTGGTACCCTTTCCCTCTGCTCTAAATTGTTCTCATCCAAAACTACCTTATACTCCCTTTCATCATCACAATTCCTGAAATGGAACACCTCTCCTAAACTTAGCTTCCGTGATATACGAGATGTGGAGGGTGTGGTGCCCTTCCCGGATATCCAATCACATTGTTCTCTATCACCGGAGAAAATCTGGAAATATCTGAGAATTAAGCATTTTCTCTCACAACCTGATATTAAACACTGTTTTACCCATCCAATGTCTTATTTCAAATGTCTCCTCCTCCCTTCCATGATGAAAACAAATGGGTTCATTAGCAAGATGTATACCATTCCCTTGAGACCCCTACAAACTGATAAACCTCAATATGCCATCAAGTAGGAAAGAGTTGGACTTAGTTATCCCTCCTGAGGACTGGAAACATATTTGGAACATAACTTTCCAGTCCTACATCTCCAAACAGTTTATAGAGATGAATTTCAAATTCGTATTGAGATGATACTATACCCCTGCGAGACTACATGCCACTACACCATCCACCACGCCTATCTGCTGGAGATAAAAATTCACAGGGGATGCTATTTCATATCTGGTGGTTTTGTCCATTACTTAAGAACTTTTGGTCTAATTGTATCTTACATATAGAGCTCCTCTTAAACATTTCAATAACTTAGGACCCCTGGCAAGTTCTTCTGTTTACAAATTTGTCCTCCCCCTCTCCTCCACAGAAGACGCTTCTCTTGGTCAAAAACTAAAGCTCTTTTTCCAGTGCTGTGCAAAAACACCTCCTCGCCCACTCTCGAAGTGTGGGCGATGAACGTGAAGGATCAGATCCTTTGCATTTGATTAGCTTGGATACATAGAGGTCTAGACCATACAGAACTGTCTCAATGGACCGACAAATGGTCTTCAGCTAACACTGCTTTCTTGAAGTGACTATCTCTCACCCATATATTTTAACACTGTGCCTCACTTGTCCCTGGTCCTTTCCCTCCTCTACTTTTCTACTTCCCCCTTTCTTTTCTTTTACTTCTGACCCTCTGCTACTCTCCTTTCTATTTTCTTCTCTTCCGCTTCTCTAGCACCTTTTTTCTTCTACCCTTACTTAATTCTCTTGACTTCTCTCTTTTTTATTTTCTTTTTCCTCCAATATTAATGGGAAAATGGTTGGTACATAGCCCAGGTTTATTCAGATGGATCTTGGTTTACTGACGAAATGGAATATTAAGACTCTTTCTTTTTATGTTTTTTCTTTTTGCACTGTTTACTTCTAACACTGTATAATCACCGGTATAGCTATATAATTATTGTTTCGTAGCGTTATACTTGGAAACCACCATTTACTAATTGCTCATATATTGCTAATGACTTCATGTTTGTATTTTCTACAAAATAAAAATCATTTGAATATAAAAAGCATGTGAAATGGTTATTGAAGAAAGGAACTGACAGAAGAAAAGATATATAGGCAGGGGAGAATGTATCAAGTGCCAGGATGCTACAGATAATCAAGCACCCAAGGGGTTAAATAAAGCAAGATCCGCGTCTTATCTATGATTCAGGCTTACAAATGTATTAGGCATGGAAGCCAATCATTCACACTTTCTAGTCATTTAAATTAGTCCAATACTCATCCACAAAGCATCTCAATTTATGTCAGCTAAAAGCAAACTAACTAATTGCTGCTCAAATGTTTATAATGGATTGACACTGAATTGATCTAAAATTATGGCCCCATATAAGAGTGTCATGTAATTTCCAAGGTACAAATTACTTTGCAGTAGTGTACAAACAGAGTGATAACTGTGGGAGCTAATTAAAAAAATAACCATATATATATATTTTTTTTTTTTTTCTACATATATAAATCTCAATTGCAGGATGGATTCGTTCATCACCTCCCTATGGGACAGACAGAGTTAGATTAGCTACAGAAAGGTCAGGGATATCTCTGAAGAATATCCTAATATTAAAGTGCCCATGAGGACTAAATTAACATTTTATTCAGCTGAAGGAAACATTCATTCTGTCTACTCAATATGGTAAAAGAGCAATACTTAATCTCATATAAAATAATATGGCTTAAAATTCACAGATAAATATTTAAATGTCTCCATAACTTAACACAATCAAAGGAGACAATGTTGTCTATAAGTAATTCATATACATTTTACCACTTGTATGCTAGAGACTAGGCATGAGTGAAAAGCCTACAATTCATGTGGATTGATCCTGTGTACCTGAAAAAAATTCTGGGTTAATATGAATCAGTACTGAATGAATGTAGGGGAAGCACAGGGTGAAGAAGATAATGGGTAAGAAAAGAAGAGATGGATAGAACAGGTAAGTACAGAAGAGCCAAAGAAAAAAAGAAAAAAACTCACAGCGCCAACTCACCTTAACATATCCTTACAATGAATATAACTTTAAAAAACTAATAAAGATAGATATATAGAAAGCAGCATGGAATAAGGGGGTTCTCCAGACCCCCAAACATTAGGCCAAAAACCCAAAGTGAAAAGACAAACAAAAAAACAATCCTGCGCTACTCTATATAAGAAACTAATGTGTGCCCTGTAATGGGCATATATAATAATTCTTAATAAATGAGTGAAATTCTGTGTCACAGATTGGCCAAGTTGTGGGTAAGCTTGCCACCAACGTCAAGGTATTTCACTTTTGGCAAGTCCTACTCTAACAAACCTAAAAACCCTATCTAAAAATTAAAATGTTTGAGAAAATATTCTTATAAACACGTTAGCATAGACAGAGACCTTTAAATATATTCTTTCATTTGTGTAAATCCAAGTGTAATGCAATTAAAAACAAACATACAAATAATAAAAGAGGTTTGTATGAGGGACCTACCTGATACATCAGGCCCCAAAAAAGAGGGGCCTGCATTATATAGAAGTGAGAGGACTGTGGATCCAACAGAACTCTCCTTAAATAACCTTTTGTCCAACTACCCACAAATCATGTGTAGTAGTTGATATCAAACAGACAAGGAGCATGCTCACCATGACAGGCTTAAGGCCTAGTTTTAAAGGGCCAGAATAAAAAAAAAAAAAAAAGTGAATAATAGATGTGAATTTACATGAATATTAACATTAATGGCATTGTTACCTATCCTAGTCATTAATGTTAATATTCATGTAAATTTTACCTATCCTAGTCATTAATATTAATGTTAATATTCATGTAAATTCACATCTATTATTCACTTTTTTTGTTTTTATTCTGGCCCTTTAAAACTAGGCCTTAAGCCTGTTATGGTGAGCATGCTCCTTGTCTGTTTGATATCAACTACTACACATGATTTGTGGGTAGTTGGACAAAAGGTTATTTAAGGAGAGTTCTGTTGGATCCACAGTCCTCTCACTTCTACATAATGCAGGCCCCTCTTTTTTGGGGCCTGATGTATCAGGTAGGTCCCTCATACAAACCTCTTTTATTATTTGTATGTTTGTTTTTAATTGCATTACACTTGGATTTACACAAATGAAAGAATATATTTAAAGGTCTCTGTCTATGCTAACGCATTTATAAGAATATTTTCTCAAACATTTTAATTTTTAGATAGGGTTTTTAGGTTTGTTAGAGTAGGACTTGCCAAAAGTGAAATACCTTGACGTTGGTGGCAAGCTTACCCACAACTTGGCCAATATGTGACACAGAATTTCACTAATTTATTAAGAATTATTATATATGCCCATTACAGGGCACACATTAGTTTCTTATATAGAGTAGCGCAGGATTGTTTTTTTGTTTGTCTAAGTACAGAAGAGCAAGAGTATGGTAGAGTGTTAGAGGGAGCCGAGCATGGCAGGAGAGGCCAAGTATGGGAGAGGGAGCTGAGTATGGGAGAGGTGACTGGAGAATGAGAAAATGTGCCAGGGCATAGAACAGGCAGAGTGGACTGGAGGGACTTCCATTTAACAGTGGCTGGGACAGCTTGAGAAAGGGGATCTATACCTTAGGAATGCATTGCTCTTAATTTGTTTAACTGAAGGACTTAACTAGGTAGGTGTCCTTTATGTAGTACTCAGTTGTATCTATACATTTTTTGTTTTTCTTTTGATCTGCCTTGTAACCCTTTGCTAATTGTTTGTTGAGAATCTGATAGCCTGTGTTCCTAATGAGTCATTTAAGTCTATTGAAAAAAGTTGTTTGTAGTAAGGAGTAGTTACCCACATGCAGTTTTGAACAAAGATCAGTAAATGCAGATATAATGCAAGAAATATATGACCGCTATATTAAGATGACATAGGTAAATTAATCTGTTAAATTTATTAAGATTAATGCATTCCTAGTTAACAGATTGCTCTTCAAGTGGGGGAGTGTGAGAAGGAGGGAGAAAACTGGGGAAAGCTGATGAGATGAGAGACCTACCTGAAGAAGTTCCCTACTTTATTCAAACAAGTGCCTAACATAGGAACATGCTGGGTTTGACAGCTGACACTAATTGATCCTACGTTTTTTTCTTGACATCATTTGAATGTTTTTCAGCTCTTGGATTGGTTAAATAAAGAAAAAGTAGAAGGTTAACACCTGCTTTTCAGACATGATTCAGGTCTTGATAAAGTTTCTGTTTTGTATTAAAACTGAAATGACAGAACTGTATTGCTCATTTTTTTACTACAGAGGATTCAAATTAATTGTGAACATCAAAGTCTTTAAACATTTGTTCTTCTGTTCAGTTATTTGCAGAAAATATTTTCTTGCTTAAGCAGCACTACAATATTCAATAAAAGCACTCTTCTTGAGACTTTGCAAAGAGTCATAAGTGACTAAGTGAATGTGGCTGTGTTCAGAATTGATTATCAATCTTGTTACAAAACTGATAAAACTTACAACAGATTAAACTAGATAATTGCTCTGAGATCGGGACCCTTCCCTTTTTTTGCTCACATGTTATCTTAACTCTTCCTTGTTAATTTACCTCAGCTGTAACACACATTACAGTTATGCTTTATTTGAAACATTAATGTCTTGTTTTTAAAAAATATGGGGAAAGCAATGCTCCCTTTCACTCCTTTCTACAAAACAGAACTGTAATGTGTAAAATAAAACAATAAGTTAAGTTGCAAAGGAAAATGTCTTTCCACCAGCCCAAACACATTGGGGGAGGTTCCCTGAACCATGATAATGAGGTGATAAAGTGGAGATTACTCCAGTGACATGACTTCACCAATTCACCAATTCCTATGTTATTCTATGGAGCCTATGCACTAAGATCTCTGCTACTTGACAACTCTTAGGGCGAGATGTTCAGAAAGTGGTGGTAACTGAAATTGTCTGTAATCAGAATAAAAAAGTTCTTACACCATGATCCGTCAATTCTCAGACATGTTTCCGTCATTTTTTGCATCCAATTCCGCCATCTCCGTCAAAGGGAAAACGTTGTCTTAAAAGTGGGTGTGGTTTAATCTTCTGTCATAATGTAAGGTATTTTCAGAAAAAAATATTTGTTTGAACGTAATTTTTTTGTCTGATTAACGTCATTTTTTCCCGACATAATAAAAAAGGTCTAAACTTGGAGAAGAAAAATTAAACTACTGAGAAACAATTTTTTTGTTTCAAAGACAAAAAAAGTCTGTTTCTTTGAAAAGTTTCATTTTAAAGACAAAAAAAGTCTTCGTTTCTTTGAAAATTTTTGTTTCAAAGACAAAATCAAAGACAATTTTTAAGATCAGAATTTTTAATGGCAATGTTCAATGAGATCTCCTTACCATAATTTTTAATTCTTTACATGAATTTTCAAACGTGACAGATTTACTTTGGAAAATATGGTCTTTTACCACCAACTCATGATCCGACAAGTTTTTCATTATAATGACTTTTTGAACATCTCGCCCCTAGTGTATAGGCTCCATAGAATAACAAAGGAATTGGAGAAATTATATGACTGGAGATGTCATCTCCACTTTATCACCTTTTTATCAGCACTTAGTGAATCCCCACATCATGTGCATTATTTTATGTTCTTTCTAGGTATTGACATTTTTATTTATCTGTGTTGTGTGATTTTTTCATTATTTTCCTTCATATACAAACATATCAGCTTTTAATATTAGCATTCCTTTAACTTTGTATTATTATTATTATTATTATTCTGTAGCTATTCCTGGTTACAAATTACAGCAGCAAGTAATATTATTAGCACTGTATGATACTGATATTGTGTGAATGGGGGCCAAAAGGGTTCCAATAATAGCACAGTATTTGATGTGATGTTCTGCTGTTCTTTTTGGGAAATGCTTTAAATTGGCGTGCAGCCTCAGCATGGAGAATGGAAAAGTCACTGGCCTGTTTCTATTGTTATAGTAAATCTCATTTAATGGAAGGTTGGCATTCAAATTCCAAGCATTGGTGCCCCTTTTACTACTGTCTCCTGCTGATTTTAAGCATTAACATAATTCCATTTAATCAAATGCAGTTTATTTATTTAACCCCTTTAGTGCCAGAGGGGAACGCAACGCATTGCTCTGCAATGCGTTGTGTACCCCTCTGGAACTCAAGGGGTTAACCTCTTGGATGCTAGAGAAGTAATGTACTGGAAACCTCTCTAGCATTCAAGGTGTTAACCCTTAGAGTGCCAGAGAGGTATGTGTTGGATACTTCTCCGGCACTCATAGTGTTAAACCTTTAGCTAGCAACCATGCACTGAAATTTATTTTCAAATGAACTATTATTTATTGTGTTGCAAATAAAAGCCTCACTAATAAAAAATCTTATGTTTGACACTTTAACAAGGCAAAATGTATTCTAATTTTTAAAGGATAATAAAGAAAAATTGTGCCGAGTCTTTCAAGGTGCTGGAAGTCAAAGTAATAAGAAAAATTTCCTGTATTACAATAAATATGGAAAAGATATATAGGGAACCTACTCAAAAAAACAAAAGCACTCTGGCCCTATTCCCAACTTCCCAAAGCATTATTTATAAAGTTTTTATAACTAAGAAATGGATTTCGAGATATGTCCCCAAAGCATTTTCAACCCATAGGCATCAGAGACATGCTCGATGCATTTGTTGACTTGATGTTTTCAGAAGTAACACACCCTTAAAGACTTATAGTCTTCTTCCCTAATATTCTCCTCCATAGGCAAGGCACTATGGGTAATAGTCAAAAGGCTAAAGATGAGCAATTCTGGCATTTCTGAAGGATGCCAACTCCATCATAGCTCAGTAACTGGAGCTGATTAGGGTGAGAAAAAGATTTAGCACCTCAGTAATAAGGATGTTTGCTGCTGTTACGCAAATGGACTAATTACAAGTTGGACTACAACTATTATCAGCTTCAGATGGCCAAATGTGAAGGTACAGTGGATATAAAAAGTCTACATACCCCTATTAAAATGCCAGGTTTTTGTGATGTTAAAGCTTGAGACAAAGCTAAATTGTGTCAGAACTTTTTCCACCTTTATTGTGACCTATAACATGATCAATTCAATTTCAAAACAAACTGAAATAGTTGAGGGGGAAAAATGAAAAATAAAAAACTCACAATAACCTGGTTGCATAGGTGTGCATACCCTCTTATAACTGGGGATGTGGCTGTGTTCAGAATTAACCAATCACATTCAATATCATGTTAAATAGAAGTCATTACACACCTGCCATCATTTAAAGTGACTCCGATTAATCACAAATAAAGTTCAGCTGTTCTAGTAGGATTTTCCTGACATTTGCTTAGTTGCATCTCAGAGCAAACGCTTCCAAAGCATCAGAGGGATCTCATTGTTGAAAGATGTAAGTCAGGAGAAGGGTACAAAAGAATTTCCAAAGCATTAGATATACCATGGGACACAGCAAAGACAGTCATTATCAAGTGGAGAAAATATGGCACAACAGAGACATTACCAAGAACTGGATGTCCCTCCAAAATTGATAAGAAGATAAAAAGAAAACTGGCCAGGGAGGCTTCCAAGAGGCCTACTGCAACATTAAAGGAACTGCAGGAATTTCTGGCAAGTACTGGCTGTGTGCTACATGTGACAACAATCTCCCTTTTCTTACACAAAAATATCCAAGCCTGGCTGAAGTTTGCAGGAACAAACATCAAGTCCCCCAAAAGCACATGGGAAAATGTGTTATGGTCTGATGAAACCAAGGTTGAACTTTTTGGCCATAATTCCAAAAGGTATGTTTTGGCGCAAAAACAACACTGCACATCACCCAAATAACACCATAACCACAGTGAAGCATGGTGGTGGCAGCATCATGCTCAGCTGGAAATGGGGACTTGGTCAGGGTGGAGGGAATTACCAGGCAATTTTGGCACAAAACCTTCAGGCGTCCGTTAGAAAGCTGAAGATGAAGAGGAAGTTCACCTTTCAGCACAACAAAGACCAAAAGCACATATCCAAATCCACAAAAGCATGGCTTCACCAGATTAACAGTTAGAATGGCCCAGCCAGAGCCCAGACCTGAATCCAATTGAACATCTGTGGGGTGATCTGAAGATGGCTGTTCACAGGAGATGTCCTCGCAGTCTGACAGATTTGGAGCACTTTTACAAAGAAGAGTGGACAAATATTGCCACGTCAAGATGTGCCATGCTAATAAACTCCTACCCAAAAAGACTGATTGCTGTAATAAAATCAAAAGGTAACCTAAACAAAGTATTAGTTTAAGGGTGTGCACACCTATGCAACCAGGTTATTGTGAGTTTTTTATTTTTCCCCCTCAACGATTTCAGTTTGTTTTGCAATTGAATTGTTCACATTATAGGTCACATTAAAGGTGGAAAAAGTTCTGACATGATTTATCTTTGTCTCATGCTTTAACATCACAAGAACCTGGCATTTTAACAGGGGTGTGTAGACTTTTTATATCCACTGTATCTGCACTGTTGTTTCCATGCAAAATCATGCAAAGCAAATTCTAGATATAATCGTATTTTATTTTATCTTTTGGAAACCCACAAATGGAAATTGTAAAATTACCCCTGCAATGGGTAAAAGCTCCATTTAAATCAATGCAAGTTTGGGGAATTTCTGGTTTGTTTTGTTCAATTGTTTTACTCAGTGTCTTCCTTAGCTTATTGATTGCAACAATATGGGCCATTTTTAGAAGGTTGAGGACCTGTTTTAGAGCAAACTAAAAGCCCTATAGGGGGCAAATAAAAAATCCCATTCATATAAAGGAACACTAACACTTTGAATTTATCTGGGGTTATTTACACTTTAATATCCAGCACGGCATGTTAGTAGCTGTATAAATTATCTGTTTGTTTCCTAAGGTCTACAATCTAGTCTTTAACCCCTTAAGTGCACGGGGGTATGCAATGCATTGTGTACCCCTCTGGCACTGAAAGGGTTAATGTTCTGTGACAGTTGTCATTCCTACCTCTCTAGGACTCCCTGACACCTGTACCATAGCAATCTTGATTGATGTCTCTAAAATTACTGCATTGTCTGTAAATAACCTGGGATAAAGTTACAACCTCTCTCAATGTATGAATAGTGGGTACTAATCTCAGTATATTAACCCTTTGAGTGCCAGAGGGTTAGGCAAAGCATTGCTCTGTAATGTTAACTGCATTAGCTTGTCTCTCATTTCACTAGTAAAATTAGCCATATAATGTCTATATAAGACAATTAACACATGCATTAAAAATTCTAATTTAGGATTGGCTTTTTGAGATAAAAAAATAATACATTTTACAGATTCTAACTAGAAATGCATAATACTTAAATTACATAACCCAGTTTCCTCTCTAGATGCTAGTGTTCCTTTAACCCCTTAAGGACTGAGAACATCTGAGGTGGATTTCACTTAAGGACCGGAGCAATTCTGACCTTTTTGACTATGTCTTTGTTCAACAGTGTTTTCCTTCTAAAGCTTTTATTCCATCCACATAAATGATATACTTTTTTATGCACAAATAGGGCTTTCTTTTGATACCATACTTATATGAATAACGCACCAGTTATTTTTGTAAAATTAAAGAAAACAGAAAAAAAAAAAAAAAGTAAATAAAAACACCATTTTTTTTCTCTTGGGATCATTTCGGTACAATTGGTTACATTTTTATGGAGACTCAATGAAAGGTTTGACCGGTCAGTCATACCTACAAAATGGGCAGTTTTAAGTGGGCACTGTGCCCCCTGGGTGAAAATCCCCATGTCCCTCTTATTTTTCCATTATCTCTTTTTTTTAATAAAATCTATTTTTTGTTAAAAAAAAGTCTTCTGTTTAAAAAGAAAAATAAAAGTGTATCCAGAAATGGACCTGCATCCAACCAGCCTCCAGCACCAGCAGTAAAGGGGTTAATACCCCCAGCTGCTGTTTTTTTTTTTCCACTAGGTGTCTACTCTCTGCTTCTCTCTCCCTTACTTTGATCATAAGGGACAGAGAGGAAGAGTGCAGACACAGAGGCAGTATGCTTGGCATTCAAAATGACGGTACACGTGATCAGTCCTGCAGCGATCACATGACCCGGCACAAGTGACAAGTGCTGAGACTGAACACTCCGGTACCAGAGCTCTCAGTCTCAGCTTGAAATGAATGCCAGAACCATCATGGGTCTTTAGGGGGTTAAGCAGGGATTTCAGTATTTTGTATGCTAAAAAGGTGAAAAGCCCTTCTTAGATCATTGATATTTTTCACATGTCCCCAATGGTGCAGTTGGACTGCTCTAAAATTGCTCCTCTTTATCTTCCTGTAAACAGCCCATAATTCTGACAATGGAGAACAGTGAATCAGATGGATCAGTTGATCATTCTTACACACTTCCCAAGTTTCCCTCTTTGAGACCCAAATCCCTCTGTCTTTCTTTCCCACCCTAGCATCCCTCTTTTAGGAGATCAGACTGTGTTGTGTTTATATAATTGTATCACATTGCTCCGCAGCAATAAAATTCACATTAATGCTTGTTTTGAGTATGTGTGTTTATAAATTATTGTGTAAATAAAATACTTAGGTCTTAATCTAAATCATTTATTCAGTTACATAAAAAGGTGTCAATAAATCATGAAATAACCTAAAAATGCTCAGTAATGCCCCAGACATGCCCCAGAAACACCACCTAAAACACAAGTGTCCCTCTTTGGCCATTTAAAATGTTGGGAGGTGTGTACTTGGTAACTCTTATGGTTTGGTAAAGAGACAAAATCTTAGGGTGAGGAGAGTCAAGTGTTACCCACTATCTGAACTATACTAATTAAAGAGATAGTCAACCCAGAAAAAAATCCCTGTAGTCATCTTCTAATGTATGACTGCAGTGTTTTGGTCCAGTGTCACGCCTTGGTGCTTAATCCTCTAAGCTGCCTCCAACATCACTATGTAGCTCACTTTCCAATCCTGCGGGAGGAGATGGTCCCTGACCATACATCGTCCATATGGTTATATAATACATGTGTTTCAGTCAGTAGTGTTGCCTTTGATTTGCAGCTTTGCATTCCTTTCTCATAGCACTTTTGAGAGCTCACAGTTACAATAGTGATGTAACAGCTAGCTCCGTTTAAAAATGATACATGGGAACAATTAAGTGTGTGCATGTGACTGCCTCTTTAATGGCCTCTATTATTAATGTCTAAATTGGTGCCAGAAAGGAGAGGGAGAAGTATTGCTTGTCTAATGCTCTTACGCCTTCTGTGTCTCACATACATGCAGAGCCAGATCATCCATTATGACAGCCTAGGCTACTGCCTAGGGCCCAGGGAAGTACAAGTGGCCTTGTTGCAAGTGACTGGTCAAAGACAGAGGCCCTGCTGTTGCTGCCACTAACATCTTGTGTCAGATGCCCTATTTGTTGAAAGAGACTACACCATTTAGTTGCTCTCACTTCCGTTAGAGCCATAATGCCAGTACCTGCTAACAACACTTTGTGTCACAAGCACCAGATCAATAGATGTAGGGCCCCAAAATGGTACCTTACCTAGGGCCCTATGGAGCCTTAATCCATCTCTGCATACATTCCTCTAGACTGTAAGCACTCAGGAGCATGGCCCTCTGATCTTTTTATATTCTTTGTTCCATTTGTACTGTTTAATGTCTCTGTATGTCTATTCCCTATTGTACAGCACGGCAGAATAAATTGTCTCTATATAAATAAAGGATAATAATAAGCAGTGATATCTCTAAATTGTAGCATTTTCTTGTGGACTGACTTATGTACCTGTAGTTTAGATGGGACATATTTCCCAGCATCTTTGTTCTGGAGAACAGGGTTGACTCTCTGAGTGCCAGAGAGGTATCCAACGCATTGCAAAGCAATGCATTGGATACCTCTCTGTCCCTCAAAGGGTTAATATTTTGAAGATCATTCTTAACTAAATCCATGTATGTACATAATGTATAATTATAACATTTTTCACTGGGATAATATAAGAAAAATTCATTGGCTTGAGATATATTAGACCTGGGCTGTCTGAATCTCTGAAAATGTGGAGCCGACTAACCATTTAGATTTAGAACCATTTTTTTCTTGTTCATGTTTTTAAATAAAGGGGCATTAGCTCCACCTAGTGTCCAAGATTATTAGTTCAAGGAGAAAATGACATTTCAGGCTGATGAAACAAACAAACTGCACTGTAGGGAACAAATTTTCATTTCTTTAAACAAGGCTTTTAAGCCTTTAATTGTCAGAGAGTTTTCAAACTCAGTGCAAAGCAATACTTTAGAGAGCTCTCGAGTATTGAAGAGGTTAAAGGTTCCATTTAAATCAGATATAATTAGATTAATTTTGATTTGTTCCCTAGATCTCAGTAGTTGGTGTACTGCATAACTAGTATATCAGAGTCACAGTGGAAGCTATTGACCCTGATTGCCTTAGTTTTGTACCCATGTAGTCGTAATTAAATGAGTTGCATCATAGGGGAGAAATACACATTCGGCAATCCCCATTCAATTAAATTGAGCTTTTAACCTATAGTAATGTTACAAGTCACCAACCAATTGCTTGTAATGCATTGAGGATCTCTACAGCATTCAATTAAAACCCTCATTTACATCAATGGGAATCTTTATTTCCTGCAGGGTCTCCTTGGTAGCACACCAAGAGAGACCCCCTACTATCTAGTTGGTAAAAAAACTCATAAAAGGGACCTCCCTCTGCCACCATCTCCAGTGTTTTACCTGTCCTCTCTAGGAAGGTGATTTTTTTTTTACAGTGTTGTGATTTTTGTATATAGAGGACCCTGCTAGGTGCCTCATTGGCTGCAGCTGCAGTGCCATCGAGATTGGTGCTGGAGGGAGATTCTTTTCCTTGGCTATCCCTTTTCGTTATTCTTAGGTGCCCCACTGGGTAACCACATTCACTTTTCAGCAGCAGCTGCTGTCTGTATAGGCTGAGCCTGGGGTTGACTACACTGGAGGAGGTGCTACAAAGGATCCACCTCTCGTCCACAGCCCATGAAAGGTTCTGTCACATACTAAATGAAAGTATTTTATTCTTCTCCGTTTAAAAAGTATCGCACATGATGCAGGATTTAGACACACAACGCTAATGAAAGTCTAAGTACACGAATCACCTAATGCATTTTGTGAGTGTTTCACTTATTCATAGGCAACTACAGAACGTGACTTGGTCTGTCTCATACAACCACTAAACACAATGAGTAATACAAAATTTAAACAATTAACCAATCACCAATTATTGCAATTCAAATGCTCCAATCTGAGAGTTTTAATGCTTCCCCAGTGTGTGTGTGTGTGTGTGTGTGTGTGTGTGTGTGTGTGTGTGTGTGTGTGTGTGTTAACCCCATACATGTCGAGAAAGAGCACATAAACACTCCTTAAAGGCACATAGCCAATACTAAACAATTATCGGTTTAACTCACGACATGCTGGAGTGACCACAACCTAACTCCAGCAATAAACATCCCTTAATAAACCCTTCATTGCTGGCATGGAGTTTAAAAATGTGACTGTCTCACTTTTAAACGAGAGTGAGAAACACCTCAATTATACTATATGTGCTAAAAAATATTCCATATGAAAAATATCAAATTACCAAAACCAGCAACGTCTTAAATACAAAGATTCTGAATAAAATCTACATCTTGAAAGGCATACACTGAGAAAAAAAAACAAGACATAGAGGGCTAACAACAGCCAAAAAATCATGCATATAATTCAAAGATTTAATCCTAAAATAAGTGATAGCAACAATAATGCTCCTGTATTCTAACTTAGTTCTGTATATTTACAATCCAGAGGGACAAAAAATAAATGAACCACATCTCACATACTAAGCAAATGTTCTCTTATCCTCTCTTTTAAAGAGATAGTAATGTTTCATAATAAAAACAGCTCTAATTAATCATCATAGTATTTGTACTTTGGAGAGTGCTATTTCAATTCGCACCCTCATACGCCAACCTATATATGGGTTGGTGGGAGGAGTTCCGTATCTTTGAAGATAAGAATCCTTTTAGAGAATCCATTTTATTTTTTGGTCTTTATAATGATGACCGTTTGATTGTGTGGATTGGAAATATGGATGTTTCTGACTTATCTAAATGAGAATGACTTGAATTTAGTTTTTACTATGTAATACAATAAGGATAATATCTCTTTTTTGGATTTCAATCTAACAAGTTATTCACATGTTGGATCAATATAGACAGATATCTATAGGAAGAGTATAGCATGGAATATTATATTATGTGCAGATAGCTGTCATCCTTTCCACACCATCAAAAGTATCCCAGTAAGTCAATTCATTCGACTTAGGAGAAGTTCTACAGAAGAAAGATTTGAACATTAATCTATGGTTTTGAGGAGTAGATTTTTGAATAGAGGATACTCAGAGTGGATGATTGAGAGAACTTATCAAATAGCAAAGAGTAAAGAATGATTGAATCTACTTCATTACAAAAAATATGATAAACAGACGAATAGGAGGTTTGAGACAGAGCATGAGATTGTTTTCTCTACCTCTTAGAGTCGGGAGTATAATCAAATTATAAATATTATTAAGTGACATTACCTGTACTGTATGGGGATGAGAAACTACATGAAGTGATCTCTAGGGGATTTATTGTTTGTCTCCAAAAGAGCACGAAGTGTAGCCAACCAAGTTTCGCCTAGCATGTATATGAAAAAGGATGAACATAAAAAAACGAAAAGATCTTTTAAATGTGGCAGTCAACGATGTGGTTGTTGCAAATTTATAAATATTTCAAGAGAATTTACTGCATTTAATACTGAGGTATCCTATAAAATGCATAGTTATATAAATTGTGCAACCAGAGGTATTATATATATGATCAGTTGTATTGACTGCAGGTTACAATATATTGGAAAAACTTTGAGAACGTTACGTGAAAGGTTGATTGAGCATCTTAGTAATATCAGGAGTCAAGAGTTTAAGTAATATCTATCCTCTCACTTTAAAGATCTACATAATGGTCAAACTGATACACTTAGAATACAGGGAAAAGAGCGAGTTAAATTAGGTAAAAGAGGAGAATCTGGATGCTCTTTTATTAAAACGAGAAGTATATTGGATATTTACGCTTGAAACTCGGTACCCTAGAGATTTTAATAAGGAATATGATATTATATGTTATATATAAACTAAGATTAAAATGAAAGTATTAACACTGGCACTGTATCACCTATTGTCAGCTTATATCTTTAACAGCTAATGAAGTATATTCTCCATTTGGAGTATATAGAATAGAATGTATTCCTTGGTTGTTAATCTTATACTGCTATACATTATGTGTTTTTAACTTTTTTATATATATGTATTCTGATTGTAAGAATAAGTATATGGGACTCCATTTGTAGGTTTGAAGTATTTTTATGAGAACGTGGGCTGTGATTATGTTAAGTGGAGTCCTTTCAGAGTATCAGCATATTTGCGTGCCGAGGAGAAAGTTTTTTTCTCTTTTGGCATGAGCAGTGTTATTGTGCGGGGAGCTGGAATGCAAGTTACTTATTTTGTGACCCATGATGTTAACTGCTATGATCTACATCAAATGGAGTGCATTGTAGTCAGTTTACTTTATTTTATTTTATTTGTTTGTTTCTCTGTGTCCTGTCAGCGTTTCACATTAGAATTGGAGGTTAGTTTATATACATTTTCTGTATTTGAGAGTGCATTCGTTATATCGATTTATTTGATTTGCTTATATTGCTATAATAATGTTCTGTTAAGGACGATCCACTGGGGTTCTGCTCATTGTGTTGGATCATGATGGGTTTGTTTTTGAACTACACTTTGAAGTGGACCGCATTGGTTCGAGCTGAGTTCAGATGTAAGTGGAAATTTTGTCTTTAATTGATTGGATAGAAAGCGGAAGCAATGATGAAACAGGAGAGACGTTTAGAGTTACGGATGGATTCAATAAGCCTCTTTAAGATTCGGGATGGCGATTGGACGCAGAGAATTTAAATAGTGAAGAAACAGTTAGTTTGTAGCATAATGAGTGTTATCATGAATAAGCGCTATGTAAGCGTGAAATGTGTTGATTGACACTTCAATCAATAACTTGCTATTGTCTACTCTGTAAGTAAGCTGTATCTGTTTTTGGAGACATGTGGGAAGCAGGTATGAATTTTATACCATTGAATAAAGATGATTGATTTTAAGAAGATATAATGTTGCATGGCCTGCTTTACCTATTTCCATCATGAAGTGGTGCATTTGAAAAAGCGAGTTTGTGTATTAAGAGGCAGAAGGAAGTCTCTACATTTGCACACTGTTATTTGGTGTTTGATGATCTCCATTGAAATGTGTATGTGTCTGAAGATATTTAGCCCTTAATTATGATCGTACCACATATATGTGTTATTTCAATTCTGTTAGAGTTGTAGTTCAAGAGTAATTCAATGACAAAGTATCCCCCTCCCTCCCCTTTTACTGATGTAACACTGCTCAGCCAGTGCAGAAGGGAGGTGCCCAGGTAGATTGCAGAGAGGGACAATCTTCAATTAAGATAGGGGAAAAACCTGAAAAACTTGTCAAGAGGGGCAGGGCTTTCATTGTTCTCATAGGAAGAAGATTGTCCCCTGCTGTTATCTGTCTGGTGTATGGACTGGATTCCACATCTGAGAAGAGATGGTCTGGTCTATGGACCGGATTCCACATCTGAGAAGAGATGGCTTACATTAGGTAAAAGGGGCGGGAGGGAAAACTTTGCTTGTGAATATCTCTCAAGCCATAAAGGTTTGAGAGATAAGACATATATTGTTCTTCATGTTTTTTAATGCCTACAAAATAAAATAAAGATAAAACAAAGTATTACTATCCCTTTACATAACCCATAACATGTGATGACATAGACAGTATGTGTAGTTCAACAACTTGATATATTATTGCACACTATAAGTCTTATTAGTAAGGGCTGTTGCAATAACTGCTCCCCCTCGAACATATGCACATACAAGGCATTTTCTGGCACCACAAACATACATACCCACTGTAGTGAGCCAAGTGGGATTGGGAATACTTCTACTTTTATATAGACTAGGTGCCAAGCAATTGCCTAAAGTAGGTGCCCTCCTGGCAACAAAATTAATGCCCCTATCAAAAGTTGCTCTTAACATTGGATCATTCTTCAAAACTGATATATGTCTTTTAATAATATTACTAATATCATTAACCCTTTGAGTGCCAAAGGGGTACAGAATGCATTGCAAAGCAATGCGTTCCGTACCCCTCTGACAATCAAAGGGTTAAACTGCAAGCTATACTTTGTCACAAAAAATAGACGTGATTCATTAGTGTCTCTCTTGTTTATTCTTTTCCTGAGCAGCGACTCACGATCACTTTCTTTAGCCCTTACATAAGCTGCTTCAATCAGTCCTCGTGGGTAACCTCTCTGTATTAACCGTGCCCTTAAATCAACTGCTTGTAGTTCAAAATCCCTCTCTGTTGAGCAGTTTCTGCGTACTTGCAGAAACTGCCCAACTGGAACTGCTCTTATCGTATGTTTGGGGTGAAGATTTTTCATGAAGCAAAGAATTCCCCGTACAGGGCTTTCAATACAGAGTAGTACTTACTCCTTCCTCACCCAATCTCAAGCGCAAATCCAAAAAAGAAATTTCTGTTTTTTGAAATTCGGCCGTGAACTCCAATGAACAGTCATTAGCATTCAAGAAATCTTTGAAGGCCAAAAAAGTCTACTCCGTTCCTTGCCAAAAAAATAACAAATCATCAATGTATTGACAGAACATCTTGATGCACGGACATGGCTTCCATTGCATTCCATTGTTGGAACACATTGGCCTCTATAGCATACTATAGCACTTCTAGTATGTGTATTCCACAGACCAGTAGAAAATCACAGAGGCATTCAGGAAGGGGCTGCTGTATCCTTTTAGACTGCACTAGTGGGTTATTTCAATGGAGAATATTTGGGAGTGTCTTTCCCACACACTGCAGCTACATGGCTTGCCAGGCCAGCCCCAGCATACTCATTTTCTCCTAAATGTGAATACATCTTCTCATTACATCTGGGATATCTGTATACGTTTGTTCTAGGAAACATGCTTATAGGACTTTGGTCTTTATGTGTATTGTCTCCCCAGATGGATCTCAGGGTCCTTCTTCTGCCTGTTTTCTGTGGCCAGTATGCCTACTGATTTGGCATCATTGGTCTCTATCCTGCATCCAGTGCCTTGAAGTAGTCTCTGCACTCATTAAGCGAGAATGGGCAAGTCTTTCTTTCCCTAGGAAGCTTAAGAATATATATATATATATATATATATATATATATATCCTTTTGATCTTAAAGATTCCATTCTTTGGTATAGGTACCCAAGGTAGATGTCCATGTGGCATGCCTATCCAGGAAAATGACTATTGCTGTCGAGGATGGATCAAGCTTCAAGGATCCATGTGAAATAAGATAGACACTGCTCTCCATAGGAGCTGTGAGGCTTCTGCTACCTCCTTCCACCCTAGTGTCCCTCCATGTATGTCTCAAGGGCTTTGGGGTTGTGGCTAATGCAGCTGGAAGAGAACTTAGTTAATCTGGTCCCCAGGGAAGAGCTTTTATAGTCCACACCCATGCTGCACCTGGCAACGGATTTTCTCTGCAGCTCCTCTATTGAGAATGTTAGATTGATTGCTAAAGCCACAGCATTGTCCTGCATAGGTCGTAGATCCCTCTGGCATAAACAGTGGATTGCAGATGTGGCTTCCAAAAACAAGCTTTGTGCTATGCCTTCTGAGGGTGATGTAATTTTTGGTAGTAGTTGGGTGCACTTCTACATAATCTCTCAGAGGAAAGCAAGTTTCTGCTTCAAGATAGGGAGTTCTTAGTTAAAGTATCCCTTTTCTGCTCGATATCTACCTAGCTGGGTAAAATGTAAGATTTTGTTTAGCTTTTCCCATGAGAAATTGTGCCCAAAGAGAAGACAGTTTGTTTCCTTTTTCTGTTACACTTGAAATGTTCTCATGAAAAGGTTTGTCATTTTCAACATATATTTCTCTATGGGTTGGGACTTCCCACCATCATATAATCAAAACCCAGAAATTTCCCCTTTACTGAACAGTGTTGAAAGCTCCATAGATCCATAGAGGCAAATTTAAAAAGACAGAAAGAGTGGTAGACAAACTATGAGTAGGCTTGATTGCTTGCATAACACTGCAAACCTTGAAAAAAATATAATTAGCAGGCTTTAATGGGAATTTAAGCCTTTAAAAACAAGTGGTAGAAGCCAAGTCAAGTCAGGCTAGTAGTATGCTAATGCACCGGTCCCAGTAAAGGACATATTCCATCCATCTGTGACATTATGTTGTTTGCTGCAAAATTAATTCCTGCTGTTCAGTCAACTGAGTATCTTATGTCACAGCGGTCTCTGTAACAGCAGAATAAGCACAACAAGCCACATCAGGTGCTGTCATCATACTCCTTCTTCTCCTCCCACTCCCCTAAAATTATAGGTGTTAGAATAAGTTTCACTGGGGTAGGGAGGGATTGTGCTGTTCCCAATAAGTGCAATGGGTGCAAGGTGTGAAAACAAGCATTGTGAAGAGCAGCAAGGTTGAGGATCAGACAATGACACACCATCAGCAGTGCACTCATAAACAGTTCACTATTGAAATATCACCATCTATTGGGCAACCATCAATACAGCACATATCAAAAGTACGACATCAGAATGTCTCCCCAATCAAAAGAGCGGCATTCTGATGTTGCACGCTTAAAGGCTGCCAAATAGAGTGTGACATTCAATATATACATATCAATGTATGTCTCCATCTGTGCCTTAACCTACTGAGTGCCAGAGAGGTCTGCAATACCCAATAGATGGTGAAATTTCAATAGGATACCATGTTAAACTGCCCCTCTAAGAAATCATGTGCTGTTAGTTACTGATTGATTGAGGCACTCATCCATTTCACAACATAAATGACAGTCACTTGATTCTATTGCTATCCACAGGAAAGTTGAAGTTGAGTTTTGAACAGTAAGTCCTCCCAAATTAAATAATCTCACACCCATGAGTTTAGGGAAGGAAAAAGTGGAGATGAATTGAGCTGTCAACTGTCACTACCTGAGGTGACTTCTGGTGCTGTTGCTGCTGTACTTGTCAGTGCTGTTGAGCTTGTTGCCTCACAATACTATGCTATTACTAGGAAGGGGAACAACTTCTTCCACTACTACCTACCCCACGTCTTCATGACTAGGTTGAACAATGTTCCTTACCCCTGTTTCCAACAGCAATACTTTCGACCATGGTGTACAAGTTGGATGCATCAATAAAAGCCTTTTGAGGATCATACTGTTCCCCTGCTGCTTCTGTGAAATCTAATCATCATTAGTAGAACTTATAGACATTTTAGTAGCATGAACTAAACCTCATAATTTCTGTAGTACTGGAGGTGTTGGTGGATGGGTATGATACCCATTTTCTCTAGATATTTCCTCTAATCTCCATTTGCCACCTCCATTTGCCTTTCTCAAACTTGCCACACTATTGTAACACCTGTGGAGTATCATCATCAGCTGGCAGTGGCCTGACAAATATGCAAATCCCTCCTCATTTTTACTGCTGCTGTTAGTTGTACATGTACCATATGCTTCTGTAGCTTGCTTGTTTTTTTTCTCTTCTGCATGATAATCTGAAGGTATTAGATGCTGGTTAGCCATTTCTACACTCATTAACAATATAATCATCACCACTAAAAACCATCTATGATTGTATGCTTGCTGGTGGGCAACTGTGTGCTTCCACTGCAATTCACTCTAGTGCTGGTCACTTTGTTTTGTTTGCCAGTACTCCAGTGGGTCAATATTTCTACCTATAACATAGTTATTCTGTAGGTAGGCTAAAAACATCTCGCATGCAATGGGGCCACTCCTTTGAGCTAGACTATGGCTATCAGTAACAAACCCATATTGAGGGAGCATGTCACATAGAGAAATGCCAGTGCCATCATCACCACATCCACTGTAACCACCTTCATCACCACAACCTATGTTAGACTGCTATTGCCCCTAGGAAACCAAAATGGCTTTCTATTATAAAGATGCAATGCCTTCTCTAATTCTTGGGATGTTGTTGTTGGTGTTGAGGGTGTGATAATTTTTATAACTTTATGGCTTTTTGTCTCTCTCTCTCTCTCTCTCTCTCCTCCTCCACAAGACCATATTCAAAGCAATCTATAACGATTTCTTTATAAGCCTTGACACAATCTGATTCCTCAGAGAAATGTTGTGGATCACACTTTGTCACAAACTGACCACACCTTGTAATAAATGTAGACATTTTATGCATGAAGGGGGTTTAGCAATGTTGCAAGAATGTATTCCTCATTACTTTTTAGATCAGTCACCAGCTAGTTTATATCTGTGTTGCATTATGAACAAAATCATCTGACGTGCTCTTTAGTTATTACTGCAATAAATAAATAAGTGGGAGTATTTCAGTCATCCCTGCTCCAGCTTGACTAACCAACAGAACTGGCTTTGTTCTGCTCATAAAGATGATCTAGCATGTACAAAATGGAATCCCACCTAGTAGGGACCTCCATTTTCAGCTAGAGATGGTACAGGTGGTTACTCTCTTATATCGAAATAAAACATTACAGGCACTATAGGACCGGCAAAAATGTGCACAGATTTTGTATGTAACATACATAGTAACATAGTAATTTAGGTCGAAAAAAGACTGGCGTCCATCTAGTTCAACCTTTTCCTATTCCTGTTTACCATCGTTGATCCAAAAGAAGGCAAACCCCCCCCCCTCAATTAGCAATTTAAAATTCTGCCTTGAATGGGGGGAAAAAAATTCCTTCTTGATTCCAAATGGCAATCAGATTTCTCCCTGGATCAACAAGCCCCAACTAAATATTCATCCCAATACTAAAGTACATAGCCCTCTATGTTATGCTCTTTTAAATAAGTATCCAGGCCCCTTTTAAAGGCATCTAATTTTTTCGATAGCACCACCTCCTCAGGCAGTGAATTCCATACCTTTATTGTCCTTACTGTAAAGAAACCCTTCCGCTGTTGTAGATTAAATCTCCTTTCCTCAAGTCTAAGCGGGTGGCCCCTTGTCCTGTGTACTGTTCTGTTAATGAACAGGTCTTTGGAGAGCCCTTTGTATGGGCCCTGAACATATTTATATAGTGTTATCATATCCCCTCTAAGACGCCGTTTCTCTAGTGTGTACAAGTTTAACTTTTCTAGCCTCTCTTCATAACTAAAACTTTCCATTCCCCTTACTAGTTTTGTAGCCCTCCTCTGCACTCTTTCTAGTTCCATAATGTCCTTTTTCAGAAAGGGCACCCAGAATTGAACAGCATATTCTAAGTGGGGTCTTACCATGGACCTGTAAAGAGGCATAATTATATCTTCCTCCCTTGAGTCAATAATAATATTAATATTTAATATTAAGTAATATTCAGCATTTCTTTGAAGGTTTCCTATTCTGATAGAAAGTGAGTGACTACTAGTTTTGGGACGTAGGTGAAGCAGAGTATATGCATCATACCTGCCTTTCCTTACCATCATCATCCACACCATAATCCCCAACACCTCCACATTCATATTTTTCTAACTTTTTATTAACACTTTATTGTCATTTTTTCTCTGAGGGGTATTTACACAACCTTGTATGTTACTTAGTAATGCCAGTGAGCAGGTCCGGATTTGCCATAAGGCAGAGTAGGCATCTGCCTACAGGCGCACCCCACAGAGGGGAGCCTGTCATTGAAATAAAAAAAAATGTATATATTTTTGTTCAAACCCGCCCACCGCATGGTAAGGTCCGTGCCTTCTTCAGCTCAGACAGAAGGCACAGACCTGTTGCTGCTGTTGCTCCCTCGTCGGCTCTAATGCAGAGCGCAGGGAGATGCCATCATCTCCCAGCGCTCTGCATTCCTAAAGAGACCGCGCAGGACCAACAGCAGCTACAGAAGGAGGCACAGACATCTGCCGCTGGACCGCCAGGGAGGTAGGAAACGTATGAGGGAGGCAAAGTGGGGGCAATGTGAAGATGATGTGGGCAATGTGGAGCTGATGGCAATGTGAGGGCAAGTTGGAGCTAATATAGTGGCAATGTGGAGATGATGGGGGTAATGTGAGGTCAAGCTGGAGATGATGGGGCAATGTGGCGATGATGGGGGCAAGTTGTAGATGATGGGGCAATGTGGAGATGATGGGGGCAAGTTGGAGATGATGGGGGCAATGTGAGCGCAATATGGAGCTGATGGGGGCAATGTGAGGGCTATATGGATATGGGGGGTAATGTGGAGATTTGGAGCATTATGGAGGTGTCCAGTGGAGATGGCAAATGGGGGGGTGCTTCAGATTTCTTTGCCTACAGGCTGTAGAGATGTAAATCCGGCTCTGCCAGTGAGGTGTTGCTACCACTATCTGATACAGCAATTGGTCCTACTATGAAATCCCCCTCCTTTGCTGTGACAACAACACAAGAATGACACTGCTCATTATCATTACCTTTTGGCTTTCTAGCACTATTAGCATTAGTTCTAGTAGTAAATATACATATAATTTTACTAATGGTTCCTCAGCTCAAGGAAGAGGTTCATTGTCATCACTTGCTGCAATTGCTGACGTTATCACAGCCACATTCAAGTTTAGGTGTAATACTAAAGTATCACCAGCACATCCATGCATTCCTCCTAAACCTCCTTTCCTTTTACTCCTGTCCTTGGCAATGACATATTTTGTGGACATAGTGACAGTAATGTTGGTTGTTGTTAACATAAATCACACAGCTAGTAGCAATATGAAGAATATTGTTTTGTCTCTTTATGTTGTGATTTATGTCACTATGACAATCAGTTTCTATCACTGTTAATGCTGGTTGCCATAGCTCACATAAACAAGAAAATCCTGCATGTCTCTACTAGTCAATATTATAAAGTTATTTATTTTTATTTAATTTTGTTTTTTTAATTGTCTGTCACAGTCACTGAACTTAGTCACACACACCCACACTCCCTACAGGCACAAGCAACTAGCTCCCCTCTTTGACTCTAGACTAATAGATAGGGTGACAATTCTCCCAAGAACTATTGCAGTAGAATTTTATCCTTCCTTGCACCTCCATTTCTGGAGGATGTATTGGAGTGCAGCGGTGTACGGATAGAGCAAAGACAGTATTTTAAGCTGAAACCCTTGTCTATATTTACCTTAATTGTCATGTCAGATGTATTGGATGGTGGTATATGTCAAGGTCACATTACTCATGCTGACTAGCTGCTTGCTGTCCCTCATGCTAAGACTTAACATTGGCGGGGTGGGGTGGGGGGTTTAAATCTTCATTCTCACCTACACCCAAAAAGCGACTGGCAATGTCTCCCTTCCCAGTACTCCTTTAACACAACAAACAAACAGCTTCCTATAATTTTGGATTAATGTGCCAGAAATTACAATATTTTGCATTTTCTCTTGATCCCCAAATCACAAGCACATATGTATTTTATGTTAACTGTCAGTGTCATAGCATTACTCTGCCACATGATGGCTGGCTTTTTGTCTCTCATTCTAACACTTTTTTGGTGGGATTAACTCTCCCTTCTCTCATCCATACCCAGAAAACTGTGTCTTCCCTTCTCTCTTCAGGGAAATTACTAAAATAAGATGTGGAAATCAAAGGGTGGCGTTAAAAACTATGATTTTAAGGTGGTATAATATTAGATAAGTGTTGAGACATAATACTTAACCATGTTAGCATGGAAGACATTTCATAAGACACACCTACAATGCGAGTATCACATATTCCTTGGTGTATTCCTCTGGAAGGGGATTATCTCATCTTCCCATCTGAGAAGGAGAATGGCAGGTTTCATACAACTGGGAAAAACACTAAATAAAATGTACACAAAAAGAGGTGATAAAAGGGTTCCTATCAGAGTCCACAAATCTTCTTTATAAAGTTCACAACTCTGTAGATATCATTATAGTAGCCCCTAGTTCCAGTCTCAGCCTGCAGCTTCTTTTTGTGGTGTCTTCAGTGATTTCTCTGCAACACTTTACGTAGGGCTGTGAGTTTTAAGACCCTATAATGAATAGCAATAACAGTAAAAATTAATTACTGACTATATTGTTTATAAACTATGTTACCTAATCCAGTTCAGAGATGTAGCTCTCCACATGTTGTTGGACTAAAACTTCCATCATCCTCATCCAGCCTTCTTAAAGAATTGGAGACTACTCTAACATCCAAGCACTAATAACTAGGACCTTAGGGTATAATGGTTGAAGGACCACTTATGTTGCTTTGACCAGGATATGTTGATGGCTACTATGAACTTTGTCTTTTTACCTTGGTCCAAAACATAGTATGTTTAATCAGTTCTGGGTATCATGCTGCCAGCAGAAGATGGCATTACTCCTGTCAGGCCTTCTGGACCCTAATTTCTACCTGCATCAGTTTTGACAACTTCTGTGGACTCATGCACTCTGCCAGTTTCAACAACAACAACAAAAAACTTAAGTTCCTATAGGTGGAGTTTGAGGTCCTGTGGTCCTGCCAGTAACAACCTCAGCCTCAATCATCAATTTAGAATCTCGAATCAAAGTGTAGAGCTAAACTTCATAGTGGTCATTATGATTTTATGGCCATAGTAAGATCATTGAAATGTTATTATTAGAAGGTGTTAGTGTTCTTTTATGGTTAAATTGAACCAGTATGTGTAAAATAAGGGGCTAAGCAAAATTTTATTGCTTATCTCCTATCTCTCTTTTTGCATTAAGTCTACAACCATTTCGCTGTTTCACGCATGCATTTCTGCTAGACACAAAAATAATTTTAGTCAATGTGAAAATTTAGAGGGAGCCCTGGTTTGAATGGAAGCATTAGGTTCCATCAGCTGTGTATCTTGTATAGTAATCTTTTCCTCGGCCATTACTACATGATAGAGCTGAATTTTTTGTGCAAAATATTTCATATAGCTCTTTATGTTGCCTAATAAATGCCAGTATATAAGAAGGCATAAAACTTACTAAAATTCTAAACAGAAATGAACAATCTGATATTAACCCCTTCAGATGCTAGCTAGTGTGGTCTCCATCACATTGTTTTGCAATGCAATGGAATTCTCTATATCATTAAAAAGGGTTAAAATTGGGAAAAATATTGAATTTTGTTGTACTGTGAATCCATAACCCTCTGATAAGAAACATGGTAAGCTTCTGTATATTTATATTATAGTCTAGGTCCTGAAACATATATTTATACATTTGCTGCAAACTTAAATGATATAATTATATAAACTGAATGCATCAGAATGGAAAGAATTTTAAAATCTCTCCAGAAGCATCTGACCACCAATTAAGTGCAACGATTTCACTCTAGCATCCTAACCTCTCCTACTCATCTAGCATTACTTTTACTAGCTGCATTTATAAATACAGCTTGCTTCCTTCCAGCTAAAAATAATTTTGCACAACAGCCAACACATACCTACCTTCCGGGCATATCTTAATAAACCTTACCATATCTAATTTATTTTATTACATAAACAGTCATTTAACGTGGCCTTGTGTGACCTATTGCATTATTATTTGGATGTACAAGTTCAGAAAATATGTATTAAATAAAAAAAATCTCTCGAGGACAAGGTGACCAGGAAACTATACTAAATATGAGAATGTTTATTTGTGGTTTGAGTATAGATCTCCATCTACCACAATTTTGTATTCCCCCCCCCCACACACACACACATACAACACAGGTCCCAGGGGATGTTGAGTAGTGGTGATGGAGTCATTAGATCCCTCTTGTTTCCATGACCCCACATTGAGAGTGGAATAAAGATGCCACAAAACCCTCCCCAGTCTAAGTGGGTTCAGTCAGACAAGGGAGTCCTTACTGCCTGTTCCTGTTTACACTAGTGCCCATTGTATTCGGTTAAATTTAAGGGTCTGATAAGCTTTAGAAAATTAGAGTTTGGGAACGTTAATTGTTCTGCCCCTGGAGTGGACTTTTATTTTATTTAATAGATGATTAATTGACTCCTTCACTACCTGATGTACATACCGCACTAACTAAAGGACAGTAACCCTTAGAGCAAAACTGAGATTAGCACAGTAGCAAGATAAGGGAAGATAAAAGACCTGTTTTTTATTTTGTCCTCACATCACTTAATCACATAAGTATATTAAAAATACAATTGAACAAGCTTCTTGGGGTGAGATGACAAAAGGGAAAGACTTTTCTCTCAATGTATTCAATTTGAATGATGTCAGCTCAAATCCCCTCAGACTCATTAGCTCACAAAACTCCTTCAAATATCCTTCAGTGGTTTTGGTTTGGTCACATGCGGTAAAGTTAACCCTTTAAGCACCAAAGGGTTGTGTAATACATTGTGTCACAATGCATTGCATACCTCTCTGGCTAAGAAAGGGGAAGGAGGAGGAGAAAGCTAGGTAAATGTAGATGTCCTGAAGAAATTCAGATAATGGAGAAAATATTAAAAACTATTTGTACAATTTCTGGGGCAACTTTTCTCAGGGATAAAAAAAAATACACAAAAAGCTGTAGAGCTCTAACTTGCTTAATGATAGTGTTCAAATAGGTACATCTATGGGCATAGATAGGAGAGCGCCACAATGACTATATTTTGTCTATGTATACATAGAATAAATAAAAGAGAGAGTCTGTGCGCTAGAAGCCAACTTTTAACAATAAATACTATTCTGGGGAAGACCAATTACAACTAGGGGAAAATCAAAATTAAAAAAATTAAGTTGAATAAAATGGGTATTTTAACCCCTTGGTTGCTAGATACAATGCATTGATTTGCAATACATTGGAGACCTCTTTAGGATTCAGGGGGTTGAAGTATCACTTAAATCAATGGGAATGTTTAATACCCCCCATAGGGTGACTGGTTTGCCCTAGGAATCATCCGCTTTTCTTTTGAACATTATTATTAGTGATGGGCAAAAATTTTTGCCTCAAACTGAAATTGGCAAATAATGGCACTTCCCGCTTTGCGAATAATTTCCTGCAAAAAGTTTTGATTTTCAGTTTTTGTCACCTACCTCGTTCCTTTGAAATCAATGGGAACATTGAATTTACACAAACACATAACAAATATTATTTTATTTGCCAAAAGCATAGTATAAAAAGGGTATGAGGGTGCCTGTGTTGGTGTGGTGTGGGTAAAGAATCAGTTGAACAGGGAATGTTTTTTTGGGGGGTTGTTTACTGGGATTGGGGGGCAGTTAATAAAAACTAAATCCTAGATAAAATTTAAAAAACCATAAGACACGGTATAAAAGGAGTCTGTGGAGGGTGCCTGTGTTGGTGCGTGGAGTCTGGGGAATGAAACAGTTGAACAGGGAATTTGTTTTTGGGGGGGTTTCATGACTGGAATTGGGGGGACAGTTAATAAAAAAATAAATAAAATAAGGCATTTTTATGTAAAGTGACAGAGATAGGAACCCCTGACATAAGCTGCCACTGGGGTGGACTGATACTTAACTTGATAGAGTATTTTTTAGAGGATGATTTATTAGATTTGTTGTTAGATGCCCAAGCCCTGAGGAAACATTGATTTTTAGTACTTAAGCTTGTTTGGCATAAGCCTCAAGGAAATATTGATTTGTAGGACTTAGGCTTGTTAGAAACTTGTCAGTGTCTTTATTCCATAGTCACTCTGTGACACATAGGGACCCCTGGAGCAGCGTAGGATGTACAGACGACCACCAAGGTCCCGGGTATAATGCCCAAGGATCACAATCGCTACAGGTTGATGCATCATTGCCCTATATGAGGTCATCAAGGATGACGTCAATCTCATATACATCCACAATCATGCCCTAACTGGCTTGCAGAAACTGATGTGTGCTATACATTTTATGGCAAGTGAAGCCTTTCAGTCAACTGAAGGTTACGTATCAGGCATGTCACAGTCCACATTTTCAAGAGTACTGGCTCAGGTGTTGCCAGGCCTCGATAGCAAGGCAAGCAGGTTGTCACGGTTTGTTACGACTCTCAGACACAAAGTTAAGTAAAAACACAACTTTATTGAAATAATTTAAAAGGTGATCCCTTAGGATTCCAACATGACATACAACATACAAATATAGCGAGATACAGATACTGGCTCTACCGGTCCTGCCAATAAACCGGGCAAGACAGCCAATGATCCAATCCAGTAGGCTCTACCGGCCTTGCCAATACCAGGTAAGGCAACCTGCAGAAGGAGTAAATACCAGGTTCTACCGGCCTTACCAATACCGGGCAAGGCAGCCCAAGGAGCTAACAAGGCTCTACCGGTCTCGCCAATATACCGGGCAAGACAGCCGTTGATCTAATGCAAATGTATTCAAATGTTCTTCCGGCTAAAAGCACAAGGGACATTAGGCCACAAAAATGGTGTTGTGGCCAAACGTCAGTTTTGGGCATTAGTTTCCCAAAACGCCACTAAATAAAGGTAGTATTGTGAACTTAACAGTAAAAAAGGTAACGATCGGTGCCTGACATATTGCTAAGCACCGATCATTAACTCATATGTCTTATACTTACCTGTCATCCACTGTCCTTCTCCTTCTGTCTTCTCTTTTTTCTTCTAGCATCTTTCTTCTCTTCCTTCTTTCTTCTGTCTGTAAAATAAAACAACAGTATTAATACAAAGAATTAACTATGACATCGTTTAACCCTTTGAGTGGCAGAGAGGTACGCAACGCATTGTAAAAATATGCGTTGCGTACCTCACTGCCATTCAAAGGGTTAAAATATTATTGTGCCATGAATATTCAGTAAAGTAAATGCCTCAATTTATGACAAAGTACGTAAAAATGCCATGAAGAAATCTTGTGCATAAATGCTAAGTAAATGTTTTTAGCTTAAATCTTCATGTCTCCGCTGCTTGGTGCGGCCGCGGAGGCCGTGGAGATACTAATGAGCCGCACAGGTGCCCTTCAGTCCAGCATGGGCCGATGCCCGTGGTACACAGAGGGAATTGGAAGTGAGCCTGCCTTTATATATGGGCAGTCTCACTTCCATTTCCCTCACAGCCATTGGCTGGGATTCCAGCCAATCAGATTTGAGCAGCTGTTTTTTAAACTGATTGGCTGGGCGTAAGAACATCCCAGCCAATAGCTGTGAGACTGCCCATATATAAAGGCAGACTCACTTCAAATTCCCACAGTGTGCTACGGTCATCAGCCCGTGCAGAACTGAAGAGCTCATTAGTGTCTCTGCCACCGCCACCTCAGCGGCTGCATAAAGCGGTGGAGACATGAAGATTTAAGCTAAGTACATTTACTTAGCATTTATGCATGACATTTCTTCGTGGTGTATAGTAATAGTATTTTTTAATGGTATTTTTTATGTACTTTGACATTAAATAGAGGCATTTACTTTACGGAATATTCATGGCACAATAATATTTTAACCCTTTGAGTGCCCGTGAAATACGCAACGCATTGCTTTGCAATGCGTTGCGTACCCCTCTACCACTCAAAGGGTTAAACGATTTTGTTATTCATGATTTGTATTAATACTGTTGTATTGTTGTACTGTTATTTTACAGGCAGAAGACAGAAGAGGAGAAAGAAGATAGAAGAAAGAATGTTACTTTTAATGAGATTTTTTTTAACTTAGTCAGGTTAACCCTACGAATGCAGGAGGGGTAATTATACCCCGCTGGCACTCATAGGGTTAATTCTACTAACTTCTGATACATTTTTCATACTTTGGATGTATTGATATGGAGATTAAGGCCCCATATCAATATATCCACTGAGTACTTAGGGGTTTTTTTTTTTATTTTTTTTTTATTCATGTTTCTGCGTCGGCTGTTTAAAGAACCAATAAGGGACTCAAGTAAAAAAAAAAAAAAAAAGTAAGTCTTAACTTTCCTGCAATAACTTGAGTCCGTTTTTGGGTTTTTATGGCTAACGCAGACATTTGAATTGATATTTATGGTGTGTTCATCATTTAACTTTATCACACGATGGCATTCTTTTTTGCTGATATTTTTTCACAGCACAGGCATTTGAATAGCCATCTCCAAAATTTCAACAGCCATCTCCAACATTTGGATTAAGCCCTCAAGGAGGTAAAATCTTTTATTTAAAACATTAAGATCTGATGACATTGTATTGTATGTTGTGCAACTGATTTGTTGTAGAATGTCTCAATTTATGGGCCACAGACTGTGACACAGCAGCAACAGCACTTGATAAAGCACTGAAAATGAATGATCAGAAGCCAAACATAACCATTTTTTATTATAACAGACATCTCAGAAATACATTGGAGACCTCGCTCACATTCAGTTTTTAAAGGGAAACTTTCACATCAGAACATTTTTTTACCAACTCATTAACCAGTTAAACAGTGCTGGGAAAGGTGCTTCTTTTTTTTTATTTTTTCATACTTCATAAGATATTTGATGTCCAAGCCGTGCACATCCGCATTCTGCAGAACTGTGTATCTTCGGCACTGCTCTCAGGACAATTTCATTCTCCTCTCACCTCAGCATAATGCTAATCGCTTCTTGTTGTAACGTTAGGAGCCATTCACAGCACACCGAAGTGAAGCGAGAACGCGCTCCCATGGGCAGCTGGGAGGAAAATGAAACTGTCTTGAGAGCTGTGCAATGCAGACGTGTGCGGCTTGGACATGAATTATCTTACGAGGTATGTAAAAATAAAAAAAGAAGCACCTTTCCCAGCACTGTTTAACTGTTTAATGAGTTGGTAAAAAAAATTTTCTGATGTGAAAGTTCCCATCAATTTTTATTTCTTCCTATGCGGTGCAATTGCTCCAGAATCACTCCACTTTTATTTGAATGTAGGTTTATGAGTCAAATATATTTTATTTGCTGTTTTAAAAGGGATAATAACCTTTTATTTTTTGACTTGACATTTATTCTGCAAGTGCATAATATGTAAAGTCAAATTGTTTATACTTTTTATTTATTTTCCTCTTCACCTGTTTTATTATATTTTATCTCCCTGGCAGTCCACTTCCTGAATGTCTGTTTTCAGAGAGCCTTCTAGCAACTTAACCATGTAAGCAGGATACTGTAATACTATCCTTGCAGTAATGAGTGCTCTGTATGTTGTATGCTTTCCTTTTTACGTTGTATCATTGTATCACTTAACCTGCTTTCACAGTCCCTGACATAAAGCTCTCTGCATACAGAACTAGGGAACTTACTTTCAATGATATATGTTAAAAAAAAAGGTGAAGACGAAAATAAAATAGAATGTGTAGGCAATTTGAATTACAGACTGTCACCACAATAAAAGGTTATTATCCCTTTAACCCCTTAAGGACCAGCCGCGCACACACGGTGCGGTCACTTAAGGACCAGGAACCATTTTTTTTTTTATAATCTGATTATGGACTCCCTGAACGGCATGCAGCCGCGTGGGGAGCCTGGAATTCCATGACGGTCCAGGGCCGTCATCAGTCCTTAAGTGAAAACAAGCCATGATGGTCCTGGATCGTCAGGGGTCCTTAAGGAGTAGTAATTTTCCTTTTCACTGGTCACATTTTGCCATATTGTAAAAAGTATAACATTTACCATCCTAATCATCAGGAAGTGAGGAGTACAAGGTAAAATTGTCTCCCCCAGCTTTCTGAAATTATCATATCCCTTAATTTTCCACAGGGTATGGACACTTTTCATAAATATATATGTGAGTAGTATAATGTTTTTTTTTCCACAGAGTAGCTCAATGTATTTTAGTTTTGACCATGTGTTCCTGTTAATTACAGAATACAGTAACTTAGCAATAATTTTACCAGTGATGATAACTGTACAGTAAATACAGTTATCATCATAATTTATATACCATTTCATACTCTTACAAGTGACAGCCATACCTCTTCCTTACTGGGAGGCTTACTGAGGCTGAAGTACTTTTGGAGCAGACCAACTGAAGCACAGAGGACAAATAAAAATTCTCCAAAATCCCAATCATTTAAATGTAGGTTTTAGCCCTCTTGAATGCTAAAGAAGTCTCCATTACGTTGCAGAGACCTTCCTAGATTCCAGGGGTTAAAAGCCACATTTAAATCATTTTGGCTATTTATTTTTTTCCTAAGGTGCAGATGGTTAGTTCCAATATTGCTCAGTTTCTTCTTGGTAAATCAGCTGCACTGGATTAGTATATCCCTTTATTGTCTTGGCTTTCTCCCTTGCCTTGCCTCAATATAATTCTCAAGAACTTTTGCCACTGTGATTTCTCAGTCAATTTTGAGACCCATTATTTTGGATTCCTATGCAGTAATCCTTTGAGTGCCAGAGAAGTATCCAAAGCATTGCAATGCTGTGCATTGGATACCTCTCTAGCACTCAAAAGGTTAATCCTTTGAGTTCCAGAAGGTACCCAACACACTGCTTTGCAGTGTAGCCCCTTGAAATAACATAAAATAGATCACCTTCTAGCACCTTGCTTATGCTCACCACAACTTCCTGAGCAAGAAGAAGTGTTTCACACCTTTACTGAGCAGATGCAAGGGAAGGAAAACCACACAAACTGAGTACATGTACTTGACAGGAAGATGGGCACTGAAGCCATGTTTTATGATGCTCTCGATGATTATACAATCTTTTACCTTACATTGTCAAATGCTACAAATTAATAAAAAAATACATATATGTTTATAATTGTTACACATACATTTTTTTAAGATTGAAGAGTAGGCCAAGTCCAGGGTGTCAGACAGTCGAAGTGTGTAAGACTGATGAGTGGAACATGGCTGATGTGGCAGACAGTGTAAGCATTGTTCTGTGACTTCCAGTGGATGTCTGGAAGATAGAAATACTTCACACAGCACATGTTTATTTCACCTTAGGTTTCTCTTGTAATAAACCCTAGACTATATCCTGTCCCCTCTTATTATAAAAGTATTATCATATACAATTAACTGTTATCTGGTACATTTAACCTAATAATTTAAAGGAACAGTAAACCCTATCACTAACTTAGTTTGAATGAAAGAACATGTTGCTTTGCCTAGCATTTTGTAGTCACTCAAAATGGAACAATTTCTGAGTTGCTCATCTGAAATTGAGCTGATAACTGTAGAGTCAGATGGCTTCCTCTTCTTCTTGCTTGTTTAGAGACTGGTAATATGGAGTCTAAGTAGGACCAAACTTCCTCCCTGCTTAAATTCATTACTACTGGGAGGAGGAGGGTGCTCAAAGTAACATAAATTATCAAGTATAATACACACTTGTGTATAATGCACAGGTGAAATTATACCCAAGATTTTAGGGGGAAACAAAAATGACTATGTATAATACGCACCCTTGTTTTCCCCCTCTAATTAGTGGAAAAGCATAGACCTCTGCTCATTAGATCTTCGGTAGTGTCCTGCAAGGACCTTCAGAACCTCAAAGAGCATTACCATTATCTTCAATTAACAGATCCTCACAGGTCAATGCAGGAAGTGGGCAGCAAATCCAAGCATGCCTCCCTCTGTGCAGATATCTTAGATACCAGGGGAGTGAGTGGAAGGAGGGAAAGTTGGGGGAACATTAAGGTAGGTGAAGGGATGAGGGGAGCCGAAATAAGTATATTATTATTTTTTCTCTCTCATGTATAATATGTATCCACCACTTCACATAAGGTGAAAAGAGGGCAAAACTGTGAATATTATACCCAAGATTTTATGGTACATATTTTGCATTTGAGCACAAACTGTAGTAATATTGTGTTTGAGAAGTCCGGAAGCTTTTTCCTTCCCACACCTTACATTACCAGTCAATGTTCATCCCAGAAGAAGAAGAGGAAGGCTTCACTTGACTCTGCTGTTATTGGCATAGGATCAATTGATTGACTCAGAAAGTATTCCTTTGAGTCACTGGAATAGCAGGGAGGTGTGTCCTTTCAATTAATTTAAGTTAGTGTTAGAGGATTTTTTAAGGTTTTCACTACCAACTGGCCTTCAAATTCATATATATTGCAAATAGGGTAATTCCATCAATGTTAGAGATGTCTTCAATATATTAATTAGGGACTAAAGGGTTTCAAAGAGTTCGCAGGCAACAACAAAAGAGGTTTGAAAACAACACCTTTAAATTATTTGCATTATTTCAGGGTTTGATAAACTAAACCAACAATTTGTGTGATACATAAACATTTTGCTGCCTCATTGAGTTTGATACCATCTGAGTTATTTTTATTGAATACAAACCTGGGTCATACATTACAATAGACTTTTCATAATACAGATGACATATGAAAACACATGATTATGGGATGTAATATCAGTTAAAGCATTTTACAAGCAGTTCTCTATTTTAGATGTGACATCTTCAAGAAGAGACTGCATCTAACCCTACGCTAAAAGAAACACTACAAACTATCTTCTTTGGGTACATTCACTAAATGTTTATGCTGGGGCAATGTGTGTCTGGCAATATGTGGGGAGTAGGGTTGGGTTAAAATTTTTGCTTCAAACTAAAATCGGCAAAAAAAGGGCACTTTCCACTTGGCGAAAAATTTCCCATGAAAAATGGCAGTTTTCTGCTTTTTCTCGCTTTTCTTTCCTAGCTCATTCCATTTAAATCAATGGGAACATTGAAGTTACACACAATATATAACAAATATTATTTTATTTCCCAAAAGCATAGTATTAAAGGGGCATGCGGGTGCCTGTGCTGGTGAGGTGTGGAGAAAGAATAAGATGGGGAATGTTTTTTGGGGGGTTTGTTTACTGGTATTGGGGAGCAGTTAATAAAACATAAATTCTAAATACAAATAAAATACCCCATAAGCCATGATATAAAAGGAGTCTGAGGAGAGTGCCAGTGTTGGTGAATGAACGAATCAGTTGAACAGGGAATCTGTTTTTGGGGGTTTCTTGACTGTTATAGGGGGGACAGTTAATAAAAAAAAATCAATAAAATAAAATAAGAAATTTGTATGTAAAGTGATAGTGACAGGAACCCCATGACATAAGCTGCCACTGGGGTGGACTGATGCTTGACTTGATAGAGTATTTTGTAGATGATGATTTGTTGTTATAGGCCCAAGCCCTGATGAAACACTGATTTGTAGGACTTACACTTATTAGAGGCACAAGCCCTGAGGAAACATTGATTTTTAGGACTTAAGCTTGTTTGGTACAAGCCCTAAGGAAACATTGATTTGTAGGACTTAGGCTTGTTAGAAACAAACCCTGAAAATTGTTTATTTTTTTTGTAGGACTATGTTTTTATTAATTTATTTTTTATTTTATTTTTTTTTCAAAGCACAAGCCCTGAGAAAAAAAAAATGCCCTACTGGCCTAGTGCCAGCAGGCCATGTTAGCCAGTGGCCAGAGTCCACAAATGTGGAATTTGCAACTGCTGTTCTTGCTGCTGCTGCTGAGATGTTTAACCCTTTGCAATGTGTTCCATACATCCCTGGCACTCAAGGAGTTAAGCAGCAGGATGATTAGGCAGCTCAAAGGGAATGGGATCAACAATAGCAATAACATGGGTGATGGATGATGAAGATTCCACTTGCCACAACTATCTCCAGTGATACGCCTGATGAAGTAGCAGCACAATAAATAGCCCCCAGTCTATGTGGAGAAAAGAAGAAGTTGGCCAATAATTCTTCTCCAATTGCCCCTCCTCCTAAATCATGGGTGTTTGTTATTAGAATAGACATTTTTCCTTTGAGAACAGGTGATGCTGATGGCAAGATAGTTGTTTCACCAGTCATGGAACTATCAGTCTCTGCCTGAGTTGCTCTACTCTTCCTCTACTTTGATCTTTGCCTCACCTCTTGTTGCCTTTCTGGAGAGTCAGAGGGTACAGCAACAGCTGTTCTTGATTTTTGTGGTGGGTATTTGGCTTTAACATGTTTGACATAAATGTCATGGTGTCTGTGTTTCACGTGTAATATCAGGGCGCTTGTGCCAAGATGTGTTCCCTCCTTTCCTCTTCTCATTAACTTGTCACAAATTTTGCACAGTGCCATTGGTGATGATTGCACTGTGCCCGCCCCAAGAGAAAAATAGTCCCACACCCATGATTTCAAGGAGGAACAGGTGGAGAAAAATGGCCTCTTTCTTATTGTCCTCCACATTCCTCTTCACTGTCTGTGGCAGTGGATAATGTTGCTGTTGTTGCTGCTACTGCCTCAGATTCAGCACTGCAACTAGGACCAGGTGTGTTGCTGGCACTGGCAAGTGGAACCTATCCTAGTCCCGCATCACTTATTGACCCCATTTTCACTGTGTCTACGGTGGTCTGTGGCACACTAGCTTGCTCCACAGCATCCTGCTTCCCTTGCATCTCAGCAGCAGCAGGAATTAGAGCAGCTGCAAATTCCTCAAATTCCAAAATTTCACTGCTAGTGGTGGTGGTGATTTTGGCCGATGGGTGAAAAATGAGGACATTTTAATCACTGTTTTAAAATCGGATTTTCATGCTATAAAGCAGACAATTATGTGGTTTTCGTGGAAATTCTTATGTGAGCACGGTGACAACTTTCGCCCACCCCTAATGGGGAGAACATTTCCTTTTTGATGTAGACACAAATCACCATATGCACTAAAATTTAGGGATGCAAGGAGAAGGAAAGAGTAGTACCCCATTTGCATACAGAGTTGTCAAACTGCTGGAGATGAGGAAGGTATGTCCTCCCTTCTACATCACCCAGAGTAGACAACACTGAAGTCTGAGAGCATTCTCTTTGCTTCCTCCCTTGGTTAGGGGGGTAATAGAGAGAATACTTTCAGCACCACGAACAGCATCACTCCCTTAAAACTTTGGATACCATAGGAATGTGCATTGCACACCCTTGTGGCACACAAAGGGTTAGAAAAGTACACCAGTCAGTATACAATCATCCCATCAACTCTGTGTTATTTCTATAATCAAATTTGTAGTCCATTATTAAAAATAAAAATAACCCCTTGGCTGGTAATGATGTCATATCTACAATTTAATTGTCAGTTGTGTTATAGGATAATGTATCAAGTGTTTTTTGGGTAACTATTGTGATTTTAGGCACATTTAGAGCTAACACCACCTTACACCAGGTGTAAAAGTGTTTTGAAAGAATGTATAGACAATTAAGCTCACTCTGTCAGGCACTCATTTTATGTGACACTGACATCTGTAATGCACAAGCTTGTATTTGCCACATCACGTCATATGAATGAAACAAAACTAGTATTTATGAACAATTTTTAGAAGCAAATCAGTACTAGGATTTACTGGCACTACTGCTACTTTCCCAGAACAAATTACCAACATTTAGGAAGCAAGGGATATATGTGTCAATATTTCACTAATTCAAAAATATGCAAATACAATCATGAATTAATTCCTCCAAGTTACTGTGGAGAAGATTGAATGGTGTACGGTTTCTTGCATAAGATGGCAATAAAAATAGGGCTAAAGTCGCAAAGAAACCATTTTATTCAGATAAAGGATACACTACAGGATATTGGAGTCTGATCATATTCAAGGCTCATTCTGCGCACAAGTCAAGAGGCTCTTGGCTTTCTCTGGGAATGGACCCATGCTCGTTTCAGTCTCATTTTAGTTTTGTTACCCTCCCAACTGTCATTCTGACATACAATGGTGATGTTCTACATTCTGACACACAATGGTGATATTCCACATTCAGACACACAATGGTGATGTACTACTATAATGGGTCTACATTTTTCAAACAAAAGTGCTTTTATACCGAAAGTCTCTAAATACAATCCTAGTGTATACAAAAACCCAAGAATTAAGGGGAAACACAAAACTTCTGAGTATTTAATACCCCTATACTCTGTTTCCTCTTCCTAGTTCAATATCACTACCTATTATAACAAGATCATTCAAGATCATTCAAACGTAACTGTTATTCCCCAGTGCTTTATAAAAATGCATTCATTTATGTAAAGCAGAACTATCACCATCATAATATTGCTCCCAAATCCTTTACTAATGTAGCGATAGGTAAAGATATACTTTTATTATGCTGAAAAAGTCTGTGTTATTAAAGAAAATCAACTTCTACTGTAGGCATCCAAGGAGCAGAGCTTACAAGAGAAGCTCTGTGTGTCTGCGTGTTTAGCAACTTCTGTTACCTTAAGGTAACCAACAAATGTCACCACCAATCCGGAGAGTGCACGGGGCAGACAGCGCAGACTCAGAGGTAACCTTTCCTCTAACATGTCTGCACTGTTGTCCACTGGATGCCTGCAGAAGAAGCTGCTTTACTTAAAGGGATAGTAATACTTCGTTTTAACTTTATTTTATTTTGTAGGCATTAAAAAAACATGAAGAATGATATAAGTCTTATCTCTCAAACCTTTATGGTTTAAGAGATATTCACAAGCAAAGTGTCCCCCTCCCACCCCTTTTACTGATGTAACACTTTTCAGCCAGGACAGAAGGGAGCTGCCCAGGTAGACTGCAGAGAGGGACAATCTTCAATTAAGATAAGGGAAAAACCTGAAAAGCTTGTCAAGGGGGGCAGGGATTTCATTGTTTTCATAGGAATAAGAGTGTCCCCTTCTGTTATCTGTCAAGTCTATGGACTGTATTCCACATCTGAGAAGAGATTGTTTACATTAGGTAAAAGGGGCGGGAGGGGGAAACTTTGCTTGTGAATATCTCATAAACCATAAAGGTTTGAGAGATAAGACTTACATCATTCTTCATGTTTTTTTAATGCCTACAAAATAAAATAAAGTTAAAACGAAGTATTACTATCCCTTTAATAACGTGGACTTTTCAGCATTATAAAAGTATGGTTTTACTTATCGCACCATTAGTAATGGATTTGGGGGCAATATTATGATGGTGATAGTTCTGCTTTAAAAAAATCTCTCAGGCTGAATCCTTATTAACAATTGTGCCTGAATAAAAAGCACTAAAGCTGTCAAATGATACACCCATTTAAAGTCTCAGTTATAAACAAAGAGGAAGAGGAGAAGTATAAAATGTTGCTCAATATGTATGTGACTAGTAATGCTTGATACAGCGTTACAAGCCAACCACAGTTTATCACTGTATCTTGTACCCTGGTTGTCTAGTTAATAGTTCCTATACAGGGTATCAAGGTAAATTAAATCTGGTTACTACCCTTTCTTGCTATTACTCTTCCGTGGTACAATTAATATCAGGGTTAATCAAGAACGGCCCTCTGAATCAGTTGTACACTGAGATAGTTAACCATGTTATTTTTCCAATTGTCTATTAAATCATTTCAGCCCTCTCTACCTTGCAGCCTTCGTAAATAAGCCGTACTATAAACGTTATATCTCAGTTATAACAAGAGATGGGAAGGGGGTGAATCACTTTTTTAACTCAGCCTCTTATTATTTATGGTAGGTCTTGCTTTTCTTTAAGTTCCAGGATTGAAATGATGTATTAGTTCCAGCAGTGCTTGAATCACAGTACCATTGTACTTCAGTTTTTGTCAATCTGCTATATTAACCCCTAAAATACTAGAAAGCGCATGCCTTTGAAAGCAAAGAGATTAAACCTTTTTTGAAGTTTGATATACATATATAACCCCTTAAGGAGAGGGGTGTTCAGAGCTGCACACTCCTCTGGTCCTCTTTAGGGGTTATAAAATCAGAATGTAGCTTTCCTTTCAAACAGCAAAGGGCAAATCATTTTCCTTCAGAATGCTGTTCACACCCTTCTAGTTCTTAAAGGGTTAAAGGGGATTTGGAATGTGCTAAAATAGCATGATGTAGCACAACAAATATGACTATAAAAATGATAGAGAACTGAGGGGATGATTGTGTACTGACTGGGTACATTTCTAAACCTTTTGAGCATCACAGGGGTGTACAATGCACATCCTTATGGCACTCAAAGGGTTAAGGGAGTGATGCTGTTTGTGGTGCTGCAATGATCCTCTCCACTCTCCCACTGACCAAGTGGGGAAGCAGAGAGAATACTCTCAGATTTCTGGGATGTATACTGCTGGGGATGTGTAAGGGAGGTCATCCCTCATACATTGCCAGCAGTATGACAAACCTACATCTTTATGATGGACTGAGGGCTGTAACTGCATAGGAAATTACAGGGAGATCAAAGAATCACCAAGAAGGCAATGTTGGGACTGTGAACTCATAGCTTAGCACATGTGATGAATAGCCACATTAACATATAAACACATCCACATGAATACGACATGAATACGGCTCTTTATTTTGCATTTCCATATGGAAATGGACCATTATTCTGCTTTTCCTTATGGAAATAAGCCATTCTCAATGAGTTAAGCAAAAATCTGTAAACTTGTTGAAGGTAAAAAAGCTGGGTGTCGATATGGGTAGCTTATTGTCTGATTGATATGATGTTGAAGACATGTTAGTTAGTGTTGAGCGAGCACCCCGATGCTCGGGTGTTCGGGTGCTCTGACCGAGCACCCCCGGAGGCTCGAGTGCTCGGCCGAGCACCCGAACCCCATTGAATTAAATGGGAGGACTCGAGCATTACACCAGGCACCCCCTGCTCTGATGAGGGGAGGGTGCCTGGTCAATGCCCCCCTTCATCTCCACAATGCCCCTCTTCCACAATGTCCCCCTTCCACAATGTCCCCCTTCCACAATGTCCCCCTTCATCTCCGCAATGTCCCCCTTCATCTCAGCAATGCCCCCTTCATCTCCGCAATGCCCCCCTTCCACAATGTCCCCCTTCCACAATGTCCCCCTTCATCTCCGCAATGTCCCCCTTCATCTCCGCAATGCCCCCTTCATCTCCGCAATGCCCCCCTTCCACAATGTCCCCCTTCCACAATGTCCCCCTTCCACAATGTCCCCCTTCATCTCCACAATGTCCCCCTTCATCTCCGCAATGCCCCCTTCATCTCCGCAATGCCCCCTACCTCCAGTCCCTGGTGGTCCAGCGGAGCGTCTGTAAGATCTGTGCCTCCTTCGGCACAGATCCCTGCCACCCGAACATGGCGGGCGAGCACATGGCGGTACTCGTACGAGTACCGCCATGTGCCGAGCAGAGCGATGCTCGAGCCGATCCGAGCATCGGCCGAGCATGCTCGCTCAACACTAATGTTAGTGCATATTGGTGTTGTGCTTTTGACACAAATCCAACAGAACATTACAATCCTGAACCCTCATCAACCTGTAGTGCATCTCTCCCCTTAAATGCTTTAGCAGGTCAATCCCCCCCACCATCCCTCCAAGTGTATCTGATCATGTCTAGCCATCTTATAGTGTCATTAAGCCCTAAACAGCTTCATCAAATACATAAAACCACCTATCCCAAATCTCACAACATTCTTGGAGTGAGCCCCTGTGAATATAAACTAAATTGTAATGTGGGATGTTATGTTTAACTAAGTTGATCCAATTTTTGTTATCAGGGCTTTATCAGATGGCCGTTTATGTGCCACCACCTTTCTCGTCATCACCAACAGCTCCATGAGGAGCCTCCTGTCTGTGGAAGAGACCATCTCATCTGGTATTATTGAAAGGATACATATCCTTGAGGACAAGGATACTAGATGTAGAAGTACTATGGTAATAGTGTTTTAAATTTGTTTCCAAAAATTCATTACCGCTAGGAATTTCCAGATGAGGAGAAAAAGTTACCTCTGCATCTTAACATGTAAGACAGCTGGGAAAAGCCAAATGCAAATTGCGGAGGCAAAGTCCCATTTTTAAAATGGGCCTTTAACTTATTTAATGCTGGTGAGATCTCCACATACACCATTTAAATCAATATGAACTCGTGGAAAGGTGATTTGCTTCCTATGTGCATTTGGTTTGTTACAGAATTGCCCCGATTCTCCTTAGTACTAGGCATGGGGAAACACCTGTGACTTATTTCTCAGATCAATGCAAATGATCTGGAAAAATATCTGGATCCATCACAAAAGATACATAATGAATCATAGAAGGCCAGAGATAAGTGGGGACTAGGGATGGGCAAACATTTTTACCTCAAAAGAGAAAAATGACACTTTTACACAGACAGCAATTTTTTTTCTAAAAGAGTATTTTTTTGTTTTTTTTCACCTCGCTCTTTGCGTTGAAATCAAAAGGGAGACTGAGTTTCCTCACACCATGTGGCAAGTTTCCCTTCTATTCCCACAGCCTTACTATAAAAGAGATGTCATTATGTGTTTGTGAGAGAAAGAGAAAGCAGCACATTTTTGAGCTAGACGGGAAGGAGTTGAAGCTTAGTTTAGGGAGTCTTGTTGGCAAGATATTTGTTCTCTGTATTATTTTTCACAACTTTTACTTTCAGTTATTTTTTTATCCACTTTATCCCTCAGAAGAAATAGTATTGAGGTGGGAAATCTTGCTGTCATAGAAAACACAGGAAAAAATGGTAAAGTTAAAGTGATGAAAAGGAAAACAGTTTTGTATTTTCTATGGGCAGGGATTTTCATGAAAAAAACCTAAACATTTTTCTGACTTTTCTCCCATCCCTAGTGTGGACAGGGTGAGGGAGACAAGGCAGAACAGCTAAAAGAGAGTGGGAATGGAATGGATGGAGGTGACAGGGAACCAGAACAAGATAATGTGTGGGGAGACAAGGAGATGGCAAAGGGGAATGGGCTGGAGAAGGTGAAAAGGAGGGGAGTGGACTAGATGAGATGTAAGAAAAGGGAGCAATCTGGTTGAGATGTAAGGCAGGGGAGTGACCACAAGGAAATGTAAGAGAGAGGAACAGGCTTGAGAAGATGTAAGGGAGTGGGGTGGGTCTGAGTAGATGGAAGGGAGGGGAGCAAGCCTGAGAAGTTGGAAGGGAGGGAAACAAATCAGGCAGATCGAAGGGAGTGGAATGGACCAGGTAGTTGGAAGGAAGGCAAGAGGGGCAAAAAAAAAAGAGTAAGCCTGAGTCAAGGAGGGAGGCATTGCTGTTTGGGGAAATCAGGAGATGGAGATAAATTTACTATTTTGCACAGACAGCTGCTAAGGAAAAGAACATGCTTCAAATTAAATCTAAAAGAGAAGGAACCTCTTTTTTTCCCTGAAACTGAATCAACTGCTTTGTAAGGCATGCTTCATGAATAAAACACAAATTTACAGAATTGTTTTGCTCATTTTTATGGATGGTTTTGCCTCAAGAGAGAAACAGGAGAAAAATGGAAAATTACATTTTTCCATATTTTACGCCTAGCTCATTGATGGCCAGTCCCCCTACATCACCCCTAGGGATCTTGGGAAAGTATATCTCATGGGAGGAAGAAGAGGGTAGTAGTGGGGCAGGACAGGACAGCTGCCTGATGCCAGTGCTGTGCACGCTGCCAGTGTGTCTTGTGATTTTCAGGAGGGGGAGAAGGAAAAGATGATGCGAAGTGCAACATCAGGGGACCCTAACTCACACTTGCCATTCCCAAGCAGTCCTGGAACTAGTACTACTAATAAGGTGCTGCAACTTGCACAGAGTGTTAAGAGTGAAGGAGGGGGTGATCATCATATTAATAGTGACTGTGAGGAGGAAGACTCAGCGAGTGAAATTGATGTGGTTGGTGTTAGTAGTAGTAACAGTGATGGTGAAGCAGCTGGTGGGACTAGTGTTAGGGGAGTGGAAGGGGAAGTAATGCAGAGCATCCAGACTAGCGGTCAAGGGAGTTCAAACCATTCCCCTGACCCTGGGAGTCCCTTTTCCCCCACAGCATTGTCCAGATCGAACATAATCCTGAAGAAGGCAGAATTGTTGCCTACTAGCAATAATATAACCACCGGGAGCACAGATCAGCTGCCTGTGCCTGCTGATAGTACTCCGAGTATGCCTTCTTCAGGTCAACAAGAAATGGCAAGTGTGACATTAGGGGGCCCTCTGTTACATTTCTTATCACCTCCTCCAACCGTTGTAATAGAGCAGCAGCTGCATAGAGGGACTGGTGGTGGTGATGATTATGGTGGAGAAGATGAGGTGGAAGAGATATTAATAGCCTTTTTAGCCCAAACTGAGAAGGGATCGGAGACAGGGATTGGCATGTGCATCACCACCAGCAGTGAGCTTTTGGAATTTGTGGAGTTTGCTACTGCTCCAATTCCTGCTGCTACTGAAATGCAATGGCATCAGGATGCTGTGGAGCAGGCTAGCGTGCCACAGACAACAGTGGACACAGTGGGAAAGGGGTCAACAAGTGATGCGGGACTAGGAGAGATTACACTTGCCAGCAGAAATACTCCTGGTCCTAGTTGCAGTGTTAATGCTGAGGCAGTTGCAGCAACAGCAGCAACATCATCCTCTGCCTCAGCCAGTGACAGGGAATGTGGAGGATAAGAAGAAAGAGGCCATTCTTCTACACCTTTCCCCTCCCCCCTGAAGTTCTGGGTGTGAGACTATTTCTCTCTTGCTGCAGGCACAGTGCAGTCATCAGCAACAGCACTGTACACAATTTGTGACAAGTCAGTGAAAAAGGGACTGTGCCTTGGCACAACTGCCCTGATAACACACATGAAACACAGACACCATGACATTTATGTGAAACATGTTAAAGTCAAACACCAACCACAGAAACCAGGCACTGCTGTTTCCATACCCCTGACTCTCCCCAAAGGCAACAAGAGGTGAGGTGGAGATCAAAGAGCAGGAAGAATAGAGAAACCCAGCCAGCTGCTGAAAGTTTGATGATGAGAAAACACCTGGCTAATCATCATCACCTTCTGGCTCTAGGATAAATACAACTTCTACCAATCCACCTCTTTCATCATGACCTCCCCCACCAAGCGATAGCCATTCTGTATATGTGGCAGCTTGTGTCCACCCATTGTGCACTGTGTGGTGCACTGACCAGACATGGCAGTGTGGTGGAGGATAAACACAAGCAGGGCATCAAGCGACATCTGAGGAGATTCCATCCAGCATAATATGCTAATCTGGTTGCAGGTAGGGCATCATTACTATCAAACTGTCTGTAAGTTGTAACGTGTCCTTAGGGGGGGTGGACAAGGGTCATAGTGACAGCTGTAGCAGTACTTGGTGTCTGGTGAGGGGATTTCACATTGGGGATCCTAAGTGTCATGGTGTCTGGATAGAGTTGTGCCAGGTGTTTGATTTGAGTGCAGAAGTACCCATTGTTCCCAGGCCTTCCCTTATTTACCAAACACACTGTGCACATTGCAGTTGCTGATATGAGATGCACAGTTCCTGCTCTCAAGGGAAACGTTTCTATTATAGTAACAACACACCTATGATTTTGGAGGAGGGGCAGGTGGAGTGGAAAGTGAAAACTTCATCATCCATTACCTATGTTACTGCTGTTGTTGATCCATTCCCTTTGAGCTGCTTAATTATCTGGCTGTTTAAACAACAGCCAAAGTTTGGCTGAGCTGCTCTAAATCTACTGCTTGATTCTGCTGTCTCAGCTAATCTAGTGTTCTGCTATCCATTACTGCTGCATTCCTATCACAGTGCCCGTGTTCCTGCTCTGACAGCAACATTGTTACTTTGACTAATTTCTATGCTGCCTTCTGATTGGCCTGACATCCTTGCTCCACCCAGGGCTTGCATTTTTATATCCTGTCACATCTATTCTAAGGAGCGCTTTTGTGGTGTATCTAAGCCTGACGTTTGTACTGTGTTGCTGTTCATGTATGAACCGGCCTGTCTGACGACGTTCCTGTGTTTCCTGAGTACTGTTCCGTTACCGACTGATCTGGCTGAGAACCCGCTCCGTTACTGAAATGATCTGGCTGAAAACCCGCTCCATTACAGACTGATCTAGTTGAGAACCTGCTCCATTGCTGAACTGATCTGACTGAGAACCCGCTCCGTTACCGACCAATCTGGCTGAGAACCCACTCCATTACCGACCGATCTGGCTGAGAACCCACTCCGTTACCGACTGATCTGGCTGAGAACCCGCTCTGATACTGAACTGATCTGGCTGAGAACCTGCTCCGTTGCTGAACTGATCTGGCTGAGAACCCGCTCAGTTACCGACTGATCTGGCTGAGAACTTGCTCCGTTGCTGAACTGATCTGGCTGAGAACCGCTCCGTTACCGACTGACCTGGCTGAGAACCCGCTCCGTTGTTCAACGGATCTGGCTAAGAACCCTCTCTGTGCTAGTCTGCCTGGCTTTTGAGCCTTGCCTTTGCTCCTGACCAGTCTGTGCTTCCGTTCCTTTGTAAACCAGTCCCGGCTCAGCCATTGTCCCGCTGCCATCCGTGCATGGCTGTGCCTCCTCCGTTGTCCTAATTGGCCAGCATTACATTCGACGGATTCCGGTTGCCTTGTTGGGGTGCGCCATGTGGCGCTAATCTTATTTTGTTGACCATAGGCATAGCATTCCTGTGCCATTGATATTGCGCCTGGTGCTGTTCCTCTTAGGGGCAGAATGTATCTGCTCTCTTGTGAAGAGAATCTGGCCATGGAGGAGTATATCTCTGATGCCTTGAAACAGCGCATCATTCGCAGATCATCCTCGCCCTCGGGGGCTGGATTTTTCTTTGTAAAAAAGAAATCTGGGGAACTAAGGCAGTGTATTGATTATAGAGGCCTTAATAAGATAATGGTCAAAAGTGCCTACCCAATTCCACTCATCACCGAGCTGTCTGACCGTCTTAAGGGTGCGACCATCTTCACCAAATTGGATTTGAGAGCCGCATATAACCTCATTCGCATCAAAGAAGGTGATGAATGGAAAACCACTTTCAATACTAGCAATGGGCACTACGAATACTTGGTAATGCCATTCGGGTTGTGCAATACCCCAGCAGTATTTCAAAACTAATTAATTATGTTCTCCATGATTTGTTGCAGTCTTGTGTAGTTGTCTATTTAGACAATATTTTAATTTATTCTCCTGATTTGGAAGCACATCACATTCACGTAGCTACAGTACTTCAGAGATTAAGGGAGAATAAATTGTTTAGTAAACTTGACAAATGTGAGTTTCATAGAACCATGGTACCATTCCTTGGATATATCATTTCGAAACAGGGCATTTCCATGTACAAAGAGAAATTGTCGGCTGTACTACATTGGCCACGTCCCAAGGGCCTCAAAGCCATTCAAAGATTTCTTGGCTTTGCCAATTATTATTGTAAATTTATCCGTGATTTTTCCATAATTGTCAAACCCCTCACAGATCTGACACATAAGGGGGCCAAGGCGTAGGAGTGGTCCAAGGAGGCTGAGGAGGCTTTCGAGGCACTCAAAGCTGCGTTTGCCTCTGCACCGGTCCTGTCGCATCCCAAAGCTGCTCTACTGTATATACTAGAGGTAGATGCGTCTGACACTGGTGTAGGGGCTGTACTTTCTCAGAGGTCTAGTCCTGGTCAACCAGTTAAGCCGTGTGGCTTCTTTTCCAAAAAATTAATGAAGGCACAATCGGTATATGAGATCGGTGACCGTGAATTGTTGGCAATTATCCTGGCATTACGTGAGTGGAGTCACTTGTTGGAAGGCACCAGAGTACCGATTCTCATTTTAACCAATCACAAGAATCTATTGTACCTTTCAGAGGCTAAGAGACTGTCTCCGAGACAAGCCAGATGGGCTCTCTTCCTCTCTCCCTTTATCTTTGTTGTTTACTATTTGCCCGGTTCTAAGAATGTAAAAGCTGATGCGCTGTCCAGGCAGCATGGTCCTGAATTGGAGTCTGAGGAACTGCAAGTACCTATCATTCCACAAGATTGCATCCTGGCTACCTTACAGACTAGCAATGCATCTCCTCTGGGTCAGGAGATCTTGACAATGCAAGCTGAATCTCCCACGGAAAAGCCCATGGGCAAATGTATTGTGGAGGAACCTTTTCGGGCTAGACTCCTTGAGACATACCATGCTTCACGAGCAGCTGGTCATGTGGCAGAGATCAATTAATTTGGTCTTTATCTCGTATTTTCTGGTGGCCAACACTGAGGGCTGATTGTGCTGACTTTACTGCAGCTTGTGCTGTATGTGTCCATTCTAAATCACCCAGGCATCTGCCAGTGGGCCTGTTGCAGCTTGTTCCTAACGGTGATCGTCCATGGTCACATGTATCACTTGATTTTCTGGGTGAATTACCTGCCTCAAAGGGCTACACGTATATCTTGATGGTTGTAGACAGATTTTCTAAAATGGCCCAATTCGTGCCCTTGCCTGGTCTGCCTTCTTCAAAGGAGTTGGCGATAGTGTTCGCCCGTGAGGTATTCAGACTACACGGAGTACCTCAGGTGTTGGTATCAGACCGAGGCAGTCAATTTATTTCCAGATTTTGGAGGGCATTCTGCGGTCAAATGGGTATCCAACTGTCTTATTTGTCTGCATGCCATCCACAGACTAATGGCGCTGCTGAATGCTCTAATAAGGGGCTCGAACAATTTATCTGCTGCTTTGTATCCAACCATCATGATGACTGGGCTGACTTGTTACCTTGGCCAGAGTTCGTGAGAAACTGTGCGATTAATAATTCATCCGGAAGCTCCCCATTTCTTGTCAATTATGGGTACCAACTGTACCTGGTACATTGGAAGGGCTACGGCCCAGAGGAACGTTCATGGGTCAAGCTTGCTGATATTCATGCACCAGTTCTGATGCGTCAGTTCCATGCCAAGTTTCCCTCTAAGCCTGGTCCTCCTCCACGGGGAGGGGGTCATTGAGAGGGGGGTACTATCACTGTGCCCGTGTTCCTGCTCTGACGGCGACATTGTTACTTTGCCTAATTTCTATGCTGCCTTCTGATTGGCCTGACATCCTTGCTCCACCCAGGGTTTGCCTTTTTATATCCTGTCACATCTATTCTAAGGCACCCTTTCGTGGTGTATATGAGCCTGACAATGTTCCTGTGTGTCCTGAGTACTGTTCCATTACTGACTGATCTGGCCTAGAACCCGCTCCGTTGCTGAACTGAACTGGCTGAGAACCCACTCCATTACTGACTGATCTAGCTGAGAACCCGCTCCATTGCTGAACTGATCTGGCTGAGAACCTGCTCCGTTACGACCGATCTGGCTGAGAACCCGCTCTGTTACCGACTGATCTGGCTGAGAACCTGCTCCATTGCTGAACTGATCTGGCTGAGAACCTGCTTCGTTACCGACTGATCTGGCCGAGAACCCGCTCCGTCGCGGAACTGATCTGGCTGAGAACCGCTCCATTACTTACTGACCTGGCTGAGAACCGCTCCGTTGTTCAACAGATCTGGCTAAGAACCCTCTCTGTGCTAGTCTGCCTGGCTTTTGAGCCTTGCCTTTGCTCCTGACCAGTCTGTGCTTCCGTTCGTTTGTAAACCAGTCTCGGCTGAGCCATTGTCCCGTTGCCATCTGTGCATGGCTGTGCCTCCTCCGTTGTCCTAATTGGCCAGCATTACATTTGACGGATTCCGGTTGCCTTGTTGGGGTGCGCCATGTGGTGCTAATCTTATTTCGTTGACCGTAGGCATAGCATTCGTTCTATAGCCCCTTACTCCTACCGCCTGTGGCGGTATGTACACGCGAAGTACCGGTACAGTGCTAGCAAGTGCTGACTGAGTTACTCTGATCTCTCTGTGTCTCCCTCTGTGTTAATTGCTGGGCTCACTCCCTGTGGGAGTTCCTGTGTATCTCTTGGCGTGTCCTGTTAACTAGTTCAGTGCCTAGACTGTCTAGACAATCCTTGTGCTTCTTCGTGTTGTAGTGCCTGGGTTAGGGCCAGCACTTGCATTAGCACGCACTTCCTGTTGTGTGGAGACCCTGAGATCTATTCCTCTCTAGTGGCCATCGGGCCTAGAGCCAGCATTTGTGCTTGTTCCACTGTCCTGTGAGGGGACACCTGTGGCCTTCCAGTGTTCGCCTACGATCCACCCCTAGCGCTCTAGGGTTTACCATTTGTAAGTGGTGGCCTCAGTCACCCCGGGACCCCTGTCCCGTGGTCAGTGTTGCCTCGTTGCCTCTTTGGGTTTTGTGCCACCCAGGCGTCTGGGTCTCGTGCCAATTACCATCTCCAGGTCTTTCTGCTATCCTCTGTCCTTCTGTCACCCGGTTTCTCCATGTTCTCTAGAGGAGGGATACCTCCTGTTCAGATATCCCATCTCAGTCATTCTGATCACAGTCATTGCCTTATATATATATATATATATATATATATATAGCGTTGTTTCGTTTTGTGGGTCTGCGGCTTTATTCCTTGTATGCACTTTACTCAATAAAGTAATTTTAACTTTACTGTTCTGTCTGAGTGTTCATCAAAAACCGTGACACTTCCCTTTCATGGATCAGGCTGTATCAGCTGACCTCTCTGTGTTTGCTCACCTGACTTCTATTAGCCAACCCTCCCAGGGTATTTAAAGCAGATTGGCTCACTTCCTGTTTGCTCTTGTGTCTGATTCTGGCTGCAAGCGTGTTATCCTGAGTTGCTGATTATCTGTGCATGACCTGGCTTCCTCTGACGTCCCTTCTGGCTCCTGACTCCTGGATTGTTCCTGACATTGTTGATCTCCGTATTCCTAACCCTGGCTTGGCCGAGTACATGTTTAAATTCCTGACCCCAGCTTGTCTTTAGGTTTACGCTTCTGGATCACGATTTTGCTTTGTTTGCTTTTGTTATTTTAATAAAGTTGTTTTGCACTTTACATTTTTGTGTCTCTCTGGTCACTGATCCCTAACAACCAGTCACAAATTCCAGAATTAAATCAGGGTATTTGACAATGGCCAGTGGCCACTGGGCATCAGAACATGACCTGCTAGCACTAGGCCAGTAAGGCATTTTTTTTCTCAGGTCTTGTTCTTTAAATAAACAATAAAAAAATCCACAGCGCTAAAACACCATAATATATATATGGATGTGTACTGAGTATGCTTATTAGCTATAACCCATTTAAAATGTGGTACCTTGATGAGATAAGAGAGCTTAAACATATTTTGGTAAAACTATGCCGCAAAACCCTCATTTTTTTTCGACCAGCTCAAAAGGGACTGACAGCGCAGGCGCACGGACGTCACTGGGACGAGATGTCCGTGCTTCCTGTTCCAGTGACAGTCAGAAAAAGGACGAAATCTTCAGAACCGGGTAATATTTCTGGCAACTAGCGCTACTAAGCAGCTAGTCGCCAGATGCAGAATCAATAAAGGTTAGGTTTTTGCGGGGTGGTAGTTCCCCTTTAAAGGGATAGTAATACTTCATTTTAACTTTATTTTATTTTGTAGGCATTAAAAAAACATGAAGAATGATATAAGTCTTATCTCTCAAACCTTTATGGTTTATGAGATATTCACAAGCAAAGTTTCCCCCTCCCGCCCCTTTTACCTACTGTAAACAATCTCTTCTCAGATGTGGAATGCAGTCCATAGACTGGACAGATAACAGAAGGGGACACTCTTATTCCTTTGAAAACAATGAAATCCCTGCCCCCCTTGACAAGCTTTTCAGGTTTTTCTGTTATCTTAATTGAAGACTGTCCCTCTCTGCAGTCTACCTGGGCAGCTCCCTTCTGCCCTGGCTGAAAAGTGTTACATCAGTAAAAGGGGTGGGAGGGGGACACTTTGCTTGTGAATATCTCTTAAACCATAAAGGTTTGGGAGATAAGACTTATATCATTATTCATGTTTTTTTAATGCCTACAAAATAAAATAAAGTTAAAACGAAGTATTACTATCCCTTTAAGTAATTTATATGAAGCCACATGGGTTTGTCTCCATCCAAGAAATGACGGAGAATTTGCTAGTTTTCCATTCAGAAGAATACAAGCTCATAGCAGGGAGGTTATTGTATGTTATGTCCCATGGGAGGTTTCAGTCACCAACCACCACTACCCAATGACTTGTATTTTGTGGCCAGTGAGTGATAGCATCTGATAGCATCAAGGTGCTGGTTATGTTGGTTTAGCTTAATGAGAGTAGACTGACAATTGTGATCCTAGTCCTTCCCTTCTTTCACAATGTTTTCACACACTTTGAACAATGCAGTTTATGATAACTGCACAGTCCCACCCTGCTACCAAGGCAAAATATTCCAACATCCATCATTTCAGAGGATGTAGAGAAAGAAAAGTATTATGGTGGCTAAAAAACTTCTCAGATCCATCTGAAGTAATGGTGGCTCAGTGACCCTAGGGGACAGGAAGAGAGAAAGGAAGTTTACCCCAAATACCCCAACATTTGGCTTAACTGAGTAGGAACACACAGGCAGCCTTGATCCAATTTTTTTTCCTAATCTGGCTGTTATCTCTGTGTCAGGGGAGTCTGGGGGGTATGAGAAGGGAGCAAAGGAGAAGAACCCCAAATACCCCAAATTCTGTGTGCCTGACTAGGAAAATACAAACAGTCATGATCCAAGTTTCTTCCTGATCTGGCTGTTAGCTCTGTTTTTTTTTTTTTTACAGTGATAGGGATGGGGGGTGCACCTGATAACGTCACACATGCACCTGACGGGTACACAGCAATTACAACAAATCAGACAAATGACAACAGCCACACCGCAACCACATACATGGGCAACACACACCTTCCCATTGGTCATGCCTTACCTGATTACTGTACCTGGACAACACCCCACCACTGTCTTAAAATACCATCTCTCCCTCCTCAAATGTAGCGTATTTACAGTGAGACCACTCAGAAAAGATTATGAACAGTATGCTTGCATTTCAATTCCTACAAACACATCAAAGACAAAGGCGTGCAAAGGCTAGGGATCCCCATGAACTCCCAAGCACACCTGCTGAACATCCTTTGCCTGTTGCAAGCGCTGATGCTCTGGTTTTAGAGCTAGACAGAAGCCCATCTCCATTTGGAGGACCATACCAGGCAGCAACACCTCAGCTGCTGCAATGGGATCACCCACAGCTGCCACAGGGACCTGTGGAGCAGCACAGGGATCACAGATGACTGCTCACACCCAGTATATTCTTTACAAGGGTCACTCTCTTCAGAAAGATGAACATTGTAATGATAATCCGATACAGGTTGACATCACAGAGCATCATCAAACTATATGAGGTTCTTCAAGAACAAGAAGAATGTCCACTCTATCAACATACAGATGATGTGTGATTCTAAAATGAGGATAACCCATGTTTGTGCCTCCTATCCTGGCAGCTGTTACTACTCCTACATCCTCAAGCTCTCCTCTGTCTACAGGGACTTTTACAATGGGACCTATACAGGAGAAAGACTTTTGGGTGAGTCAACAATCCAAACATCACACCACATCCACAGGTGCACTCACTCCACTAAAGTATATTATTGTCTTCCTACAGGTCTGGTGGCTGTTCTTCCACTGCTGGTGAGGTGTGTTACAGGGCAGGTATCAGCATGCGAGGACTGTGTGGATTCTTGTGCCCCCACCACATCAATGTACTTGCCACAGATGGTTGTCCCACTAAATATCTCTGTGCTGTAAATTCCTCCAGGGGTTGAGGGTGCTGTGGCTCACCAATAAGGCCCAGGTGCTCATAGTCCAGTGGCATGGGTCATTCCACTACCACTGGTATCTATTTCCCTCCCACCTGGTTGTGAGGTCATTTCTGGGTTCATGCTGTGGCTGCATCCAGGTGGGTGGCTGTGGCCATGGTGTGAGCCCATATGCCCCATATTATGGGATGTTCCCTGTACCATCCTCCCAGGAGGTATCCAGTCTGTAGCTGTCGGGGGTGGCAGACTGTGCTCCGAGGGTGGTGGTGGTGACCTCCTGCTTGTGCCTCTCCTGGCTCCTCAGGGGCCGCCATCACTGGGGAGAAGGCAAAGGTCTTCTCCTCCTCCTGTGAACAAAGGTACACCACATTGCCAGTGTTCATCCTATCCATTAGGTGAACTGACATCAAACAACATATACTGAGTTGAACATAGCATTGGAGCGATAGAGGGATATCCAAAGCAATGTAGATGCAATGCCACCTACAATTTTTATGCAGATTTCTAAATGCACATATCATGTAATCCAAGCTGGCATCTATAAAAAATATTTTCTGATTCTTAAACATTTCTGATTCTTAAACTTGCTTTTCAAATGCAAATGTACTCAGATTAATTGCTATTCTGTATAGGTTGCATTTGATTATTTCTTTATGCAGCTTGTCATTAACAACAAAATTTAAAGCAATTATTACACACCAATCTTCTTGTTCTCTTATTCACTTATCTCTGACAGTTTATAAGCATTTATGCACTGTCAGGCTAATATAGTTGTTGATACATTTATTGGCTAACCAAACAGATTGAAGATGCAAGCTTTCAAGACCTCTTAGGTCTCTTCCTTAGGCATGTTATACAGATAAATATGAAAACATCTCTCTTATATACAAATACACATTGCATTGTTTAGAATGGAAATCAGATAACAAAGTTCAATCCAGACTCTGGTTCTTTGATCAATGTTAGAGGAGAATGCTGTAAATTGCAGTCTTCCTCTGAGGGATCCACGGTATTAACTATCCCGGGGGGGGGGCTGTTGTAAAGCTTACGCCACAATGTGATAATGTGTCAGGAATTCTCTGTCTCTATTCAAACCATGATTCAAAGCTCCGGATGGGATCATTAATTTTACCTCCCATATTTTTCTCTCTCTCTGAGTGTGAAACCATCCCATCCCATCAAATCATTGCAGTGGATGTTCTGCTACCCACCTGAGTCTCTCTCTCTCTTTTTTTTTTTTGCATAGGAGTGAAGCATAGGACAGGAAATCAATACCACAAAGTACAAAAATAAAGATTTACATCAGTGTTTGCAGCTAAAGGTGTGAAAAATGATGTTAGTGTTAACACCCGCAGGTTTTGTATGCATGACTGGTTCTATAATGGAAAGATACAATAACCATCATGTGCTTTTACAGTGAGCCTGGGGCATGAACAGGTGCACCAACAGCCACAACCTGAAAAGTGCAGGTTAGTTTGAAACTAGGAATGAAAACTTGATAATTCAAGATAATTATAGTGAAATACTTAATGGTTGCATCATATTCACTGTTACCTAGTCTTGACTGGTAACATGTGTATGCATGTGTATTGCCAGAATAGCAGCATTTACTCCATATTTCATCATATTTCCCTGCTTAGCATAATCAAGGAAACACTGATAAATATCAAAGGAATCCATCAATAATCATGTCAATAAGCTGGCAAAGAGCTTTTCCTGCTGCTTGATGAATTTCAGCAATAGTGGTACAAAAAGAAGAATTAAAAAAGGAGGGATACACACATTTAATTTGCATTATACAGACATACAATTAAATATTTAAGTTTAGGCTATAGCATGGGCGGTGCTGATTGCTGAGCAAGGGGCCTAAAATTGTAGCTCTGTAACCCACTAACATCAAAGTCCTTTTAAGTAGAGTTGGATGAAAAGTGTGAAAAATTTCCTGCATGACTTTTTGTGAAAACTTGCAGATTTTGTCTTTCCGCGTATGCAAACATTTCTTCCTTTTCACCTATTTTAACACATTTTTTGCCTATATTTCCTATAGGTACTACATTTCCCACTGTAATATTACTTCTGAGAGCTGTAGTTTACAAATAAGTGTCTGAAAGTCAAAGCTGTGAGTCCTACAGAAACATATGCCTTTAAAAATGTGTTAGCATGCAGAATGCAATTGACCACAACATTAACTTCCTGCTTAAGTGACACTGGCACATATTCATGATGACATCAAGTAATAAAAAAATAAAGAACAACTTGTGGCAACAATGTGGCAGATGTGAATTGAAGTGGTGGTGGTGGTGGAGGAATGGCATGGTGTGATTTGTGAAAGTATATAGTTTTTACTATTGTCATGTTTGCATCAGATCGATATCCTTCTTCTCAGATTATTGACACACATAACTCATTCATAGCAGTGGTCCCAAGTGGGGTAGATGGTGGCTTCCCTTCTTCACATCCCTCCTCCACCTCCTCGTCTGTGCTGCTGGTAATATATTTGTCTCGGCATTGTCTGTCATACTCCCCTGCATCAGGAGCCATAGGTGTTATTTGGACTGAACTAACTGTTGGCACTGGTAGTAGCACATTCTCTGGAACATAAAAAACTTCACTACTTCTTTTTTCTGCTTTAGAGCCCTGGGAACTTTTTAAAGTGCTTCTGCTGCTGCTAGTTGTGGCACCTTTGCTCTATTGATAGTATATCTCCCAGTCAGACCTGTGGTTGTGTCACAGCTTACCTTGGTTCCAGCACTGCCACTTCTGCGCCGCTCAGCATCTTTCCACGAGTCATCTGCAGGCGCGAGGCTTCAGAGTGAAGCAGGCCTCTGTTTTATGCCATGCTTCCTGTAGTCTCCTCCTACCTACTTCCTTCCTCTGAGCCTACTCCTCCTACCTACTTACTGTGTAGGGGTTTAAAGGGCAGTCTGAGTCCTGACTCAGCTGCCCTTGTGATGGTCTGCTACACAGTTGGATTTCCTTGGGCTCTGTGTATGACCTGGCTTCTCTGACCATTCAATCTGGTGCAGACCTGTAGCTCTGGTTGACTACCTGATTTGTGTATTACCTGGCTTTCTGACTATCCAACCTGGTGCTGACCTGTGGCTCTGTCTGACTATTCTCCTGCTTGCTCCTATTGTGTAGTAGACACCCTATCTGGTGCAGACCGGCAGCTCTGGTTAAGACCTTACTCCCTGACTGCAGGCAGGATCGCTCAGGTGCCTCTGAGAAAGGAGATGGTCGTCTCCTTACTAACTGCATATCACGGTGCCCGTGATTGCCTCTTTACTGTGTCTATCACTGATAGGGGGATCCCATTGGCTGCTTGCCTTTAGCCCGCCTCATATTGCCTATTTAAGCTTAGCTTGGGAACCCTTTAGTTGCCCTTTCGTGGTGTCTCTGACTTCCATTACCACCATGCTACAGAAGCTTCATTGGCCTCTCTGCTAGTTCCTGAGTACCTGTGTTCCTGTGTTCCTGAGTTCGTGCTGTTCCAGTGCTGCTGTCTGCTGTGTTTGTTACAGTCCTGTTCCGGTTAAGTCTCTCGTAGTTGCTGTTTCCTGCTGCCGGTCTCCGTTATCGTTCCTGATCCGGTTGGACATCCTTGCTGGTTCCTGTCGTTTCCTGTGCCTGGTTCCTGCAGCGGTGGCGACATTGTTCCTCGGTCGCTCGGAGACATTCCAGTCTGTTGGTTCCCAGCGCGCGGGGGCGCTGGTTCGCTCTATTGCCTCACGACATTACACATTGACCTCTGTTGGCTCCCAGCGTGCGGACGATGGTTCGCTCCCAAGCCTTGCGGCTATTACACAAGCTTGTTGGTTCCCCGCGCGCGGGCACTGCTTCGCTCCTTTGCTCACAGCATTACACATTGAGTTCTTTTGGCTCCCAGCGTGCGGACGCTGGTTCGCTCCAAAGCCTTGCGGCTATATCATACAGGTCTGTTGGTTCCCAGCGCGCGGGCGCTGGTTCGCTCTATTGCCTCACGGCATTACATATTGACCTCTGTTGGTTCCCAGCATGCGGATGCTGGTTCGCTCCCAAGCCTTGCAGCTATTATACAAATTTGTTGGTTCCCAGCGCGCGGGCGCTCGTTCGCTCCCTTGCATCACAGCATTACCCATTCTGATCTGTTGGCTCCCAGCGTGCGGACACTGGTTCGCTCTCAAGCCTTGCGGCTAGATTATTCTAAGTCTGTTCGTTCCTTTGCTTACCGCATTACACACTGAGTTCTGTTGGCTCCCAGCGTGCGGACGCTGGTTCACTCCCAAGCCTTGCGGCTATATCATACATGTCTGTTGGTTCCCAGCGCGCGGGCGCTGGTTTGCTCCATTGCCTCACAGTATTACACATTGAGATCTGTTGGCTCCCAGCGTGAGGACGCTGGTTCGCTCCTGACTCTTGTGGTTTACTACTCGGTCTTACTGTTGGTTCTCAGTGTGCTGTCCAGTCCTAGACAGCCATTACTCCATCTATACCCAGGTATTGGGTTACGTAACTAACTGGTATATTTGGGTTGTGCATTATTACTTTACATCTTAGACTGTCATTATCATCTGACAGTTATTGTGGCCACTCCAGTTGACACCTCCTCCTTTGGTTGCTCTGCCCGGTATATTGGTAAGGCCGGTAGAACCTTCCTACATTCCATCTTAAGGTTGCCTTACCCGGTATTGGCAGGGCCAGTAGAACCTAACCTCTCAGTGTTCCTTCAGGCTGTCTTGCCCGGTATATTGGCAGGACCGGTAGAGTCTGTTTCAGCTGGTTATCCGTTAGGCTGCCTTGCCCGTTATATTGGCAGGGCCGGTAGAGCCTGTAAACTCCTGACTGTCGTTTGGCTGCCTTGCCCGGTATATTGGCAGGGCCGGTAGAGCCTGATTCTACATTGCAACATCTCTTGCCATTTTATGTATTGTATGTACGTGTATGAAATCCTATGGGGTTATCTTTAAACTTTTCAATAAAGTTGTGTTTTTACCTAACCTTACGTCTGAGAGTCGTAACAATCCGTGACACTGCAGGCTTGAGTCAGTACATCTCCCTTACTGTATCATCTTTAGTAAGATCCCTAGATCTACCTGCTGACTGTAGGCGTGAGTCAGTTAGTCTCTTACTGGGATTCTTGCTGGGCCTTCATTATATAGAGACTCCAGAGGCTTCTGCCGGTCTGTTTAAGAGAGTTCCAACTTTTGGCAGAATCCTATTTCCGAATGACTCGTTAGCCACTAGAAGGACCTCTGCTCATTGTTCTGTGTTTTACTTACTCATTGTTCTGTGATTTACTGTATTTATATTTATTCAATGAAGACTGTTTTACTGTACCGTACTGACTCCTGGTTTGTTCCTGGGAAACCATGACAGATTGTGATTCAGGTGGGATCTCATAGAGAAGGTGCTTAGGAGTGAGCCTGCTTTCCCCTTGCTCACGTGCCTTTTGCACAGACAACAGTTAACAGCATGCTTAGCTTGAGGATCTGGAGTGAAGTAGCTCCATACTGTAGACTTCATGAAATAGATGGTTCCTGAGGTGGTGATGTTGCTACTACTACTACTGGGGCTAGATGCTGATGCAGTTCTACTGCAACTACTACTAGGTGTTAAAGGTGCAGCACTTACAGCAGCAGCAGCAGCAGAGGCATTCGTCATATCTAACATTTTGGATGTTAATGACCTGTCTTGCTGTTGCTGGGTACGCAAAAAAAGGTGTGTGTGGCTGAGCGGGACTTGGAATTTGAAGAGGCGATGATGCTAATGATGACTGATAGGGTGACTGTGTGCTTTTTGACATATGTGCTTGCCCAGGGTCAGACTTTCCAATGGCTTTCTCAAACAGTTTATAGACAGGTACAGTGCACCTTAAAAGTGGTGGAAGATTCAGCCTCTGACTTTCTGCTAACCTTAGTCCTGTCATCATCCACACTCTCAACTTCATCTGTACCTGAACAAGAGAAGGATGCTGGAGGGATATAGTCTATATCTGCATCATCATCAGTTTCATTAGGTCATCCTCAGCAACATCAGCATCACCTGCCAATTCTTGCCCATTACTATTATATTCCTCTAAGATTTTAGAGGTCTCAAACAATTTCTTTTTACTTTTACCTTAACAAATATCCATACTACTTTGAGGATGGGTGTTTTGGTGCTTTTTTGTCTCACTATCTGATGCAGCAGGAGGTTCAGCTGCTACACCTTCCTCTATTTTGCTATTGCCTGCATCATTAACACTTGAATGTGACTTGTTGTCATCTTCAGTGTTCTTCGTATATGGTTCTTTTGTTCTACATTTCCACTGGCACTGGTGGTGCTGGAACTAGTTTTGCTGGGACCTTGACAAACTGCATCCTCCCTTGGAGTAGAGGGATCATCATCATGGATTTCAAACGCTGTAGCAACCATTGCTGCAGTCAGTTTTTGAACTACTACTACTCTCACATCCCTGCATTGCTCTACCCCTCCATCTTCCCCTTTCCCTTGTGTGTTTGCTGGACATCACGCAACTACACTGTGTTTGTTTTACTGTACAGTACACAACACAACTAATGGAGCTGTATGATGCCTTGCCTAAGCCCAGTCAGCTGTCTATCACTGTCACCTTAAGTATTTAGCTCTTTAATCTTCTTTTTTTTTTTTTATTTTTTTTTTTTTTTCCACCCTGCTGACTTATTACAGTCGGTCCAAAAAAAAATTATGACTGGAAAACAAAATCAACAACTTCTTTCCCCAGACTTCCTCACCCAGCACAGAGACAATAACAGCAAGAACAGCAAGCAAATAGGTCCCTAGCTGCCTGTGTCTTGCCAGTCAGTCAAATGGAATTTTGGAGTATTTGGGGTCAACCTCGTTCCTCCATTCTTCTCCCCAGATTGCCCCACTGGCTCTCCTAATACACACTTACACAGAACAAATGTCAATTCCTCCCTCTGTCTTGTCTAGCTCAAACAAGGTGCTGCTCTCTCCTCTCACAAACACAAAATGGCATGCTGTGAGAGCCTGACAGTCTTTTATATGGATGTCGAAAACTTTCGTGTGGTGGAGAAAAATTTTTCTTCCCATTAATTTCAATGCACAATGAGCTAGGCGAAAAAGGTGGGAAAAAAGGAAAAACAGCACTTTTCGCAGAAAATTATTCACCAAGCGGAAAGTGTCATTATTTGCTGATTTCAGTTTGAGGCGAAAATTTTTGCCCATCCCCACTTCTAAGCTCACATAAGCTTGAGCTTTGGCAGAGTGATTAGTTCTGCAGATTCCTGTACCTTCCAGGGTGTGCGTCCTAACTATATAAATAAAAAAAAATAAACTATATACATATAAAAAAATAAAACTGTATAAATAAAAATCCCCATCAACCTACAAGAAATTATCTAAGTGAATTGCCTCACAACATGCTGATATATTTTATTTAGAACATGTTTTACCAGGAAGAAAATATTGATTTTTCTTGTTTTCATGTATGTCCTGGAGCGTTTACAGTATATTTACATATTTACACAATTAGTGTCACGCTCCAACAGGAAGAGTGAGCGGGAGAGATCCTCAAGGTCATACACAAAGAGGTCACGGAGGTACAGAATCAGGAGGCTGAAGAGACGTCAGGAATACAAGGCCAAGGTCATACACAGGGAAGTCACTGGAACAAGGGCTGAGGGAGGACAAGGGCTGGGCTGGAACGGACAATATGGAGGTAACAACACTGGAGGAAACTAAGCTTCGGGACTCTATATTAATGCGGCCAACAACAGACTACCGGCTCTTGAATTAGCCGCAACCCGGAAGTAGAGGCAGCATCCCTGGCAACGGGGAGCAGCTGACCCACTGCCAAGGTACATCACGCCCGGCAACAACGAGCATCCGGATAGCGCTCAGAGTGGGGGTGTAAGCGCCCAAGAGATGGCCTCAATAAGTGGAAAGAAGGAAACGGAGGGGAAAATGCCAGAAAAGTAAGTGACAGAGAAAGATTATATATAATACATACGTATATTTTTAGATATAAAGAAGCAGTTATTTATATGGATTTTAGATTGGGAGAAGATCTGATTTTTTTCGGGCAGGTTATGCCATGCTTTCGGAGCTCTGAAGGAGATATATGTATCACGGTGCCCGTGATCCCTATCTGTCACTCTCGCTTGTGGTGTGCTCTGATTGGCTGAGTCGGTTTGGCCCGCCCCTGGTGACCTTTTTTATGCCTGGCCATTGACACCTGTCAGGTGCCCTTTTGAGGTGTTTCAGAGCCAGTGTGTCACAGTTTGTTATGACTCTCTGACACAGAGTTAAGATAAAAACACAACTTTATTGAAAAGTTTAAAGGAATACCCTTGTGGGTTAGCATACACATGTAACATATATCTTCAATATATTGTGATAGTGAGTAGTGGTATACAGAATATAAGACAGGCTCAACTGGCCTTGCCAATACCGGGTAAGGCAACCTTAGACTGGCAATGGATGGAATAGGTTCTACCGGCCTTACCAATATACCGGGCATGGCAGCCTGGGAGGACAGCAACCAAGGAGTAGGAGGCTCTACCGGCCCTGCCAATATACCGGGCAAGGCAGCCTAGAGACTGGCACAATGAGGAATGAGTCTCTACCGGCCCTGCCAATATACCGGGCAAGGCAGCCTTGAGACTGGTACAAGGAGGAATGAGACTCTTCCGGCCTTGCCAATATACCGGGCAAGGCAGCCTTGAGACTGGTACAATGAGAACGGAGGCTCAACCTGCCTTGCCAATACTGGGTAAGGCAACCTAGAATGGCACAAGATAAAATAGATTTTACCGGCCTTACCAATATATTGGGCAAGGCAGCCTGAAGGCTGCAAGTACTGGAACACAGACAGGAATGACCTCAGTGACTGACATAAGGTGTTGCTAGCCAGTTGCTTACGAAGGACCAACAGAGGCCAGCTGGGTGTAAGATGTAGAGGACCCAGAAATAATGGAGCGAACCAGTACCCGCGCACTGGAGTTACACAATCTTTACCGGTGCTGTAAGGAACGCAGCAAGCAGCCGGTTAACATGGAGCGAACCAGTACCGCGTACTGGAGTTAGACAATCTCTACCGGTGCTGTAAGGAGCGCAGCAAGCATCCAGTGAACATGGAGCAAACCAGTACCCGTGTACTGGTGTAACATAAACAAAGTGAATGAAAATGTTGTCCAAGGCGGCTGGAGGAAGGAGACATTCTGCAGGCATCCAAGAGCAGGAACACAGCCGGTACAGGACAGGAAGCAGGACCGGAGCAGTAACGGCAGCAGGAACCGAATAAGCTGTCAGACAGGAACTCAGGCGATCACTGGAGAGCAAAGATAGTAGATGGCCCAGGAAGCTCAGGAACACAATGCAGGTGCAGGCGACATAGAGACACCACGAAAGGGCAACCAAAGGGTGCCCAAGCTCAGTCTAAATAGGCAATACTGGGCGGGTTGAAAGCAGACAGCCAAAATGCCCTCCAAAATCTGGATACAAACTGGTTCCCCCGGTCGGACACCAGCACTCTGGGTACTCCATGCAACCAAAATACTTCTTTAGCGAAAACCACCGCTAATTCTTTGGCAGAGGGGAGGCCACGGAGAGGCACGAAATGAGCCATTTTAGAAAACCTGTCCACCACCATAAGTATGAAGAAATACCCTCTAGACACTGGCAATTCTCCCATGAAATCAATGGAAATGTGGGACCAGGGACGTTCGCCATTAGGCACCTGCTGGAGTAGGCCCACAGGGAGGTGTCTAGGGGTCTTGGCACGGGCACAGGTTGCACAGGCATTGGTAAACGCAGCACAATCTGCTCTCAGGGAGGGCCACCAAAAGACTTGTGAGAGAGACCAGATCAATTGATCTCTACCAATATGCCCCGCAGCTTTAGAGGAATGGTATGTCTCAAGCAAACGAGTGCGAAATGGCTCATCAACAAAACACTTGCCCACTGGGGTCTCTGGTGGAGCAGAAGCCTGAGAGGCCAATATCTCTTCCCCCAGTGGTGAAGTGATACTTGTGCGTAAAGTAGCCAATATACGATCAGGCTGTATTATAGGTGCTGGGACCTCGTCTCTGTCTACTTCAGGCTCAAATTGTCTAGACAGGGCGTCAGCCTTAACATTCTTGGAACCGGGCAGGTATGAGACAACAAAATTGAATCGAGAGAGGAACAGCGCCCACCTGGCCTGGAGTGAAGACAATCTCTTGGCCTCAGAGAGATAGGTCAAGTTTTTGTGGTCAGTCAAAATTAATACTGGATTTTTTGTGCCCTCTAGTAAATGACGCCATTCTTTAAGTGCAAGAATGATGGCCAATAATTCTCTGTCACCTATCTCATAATGACTCTGAGCCACAGACAATTTCTTGGAGAAAAACCCACAAGGTCTGAGAGTTCCTCCTTTCACAGGTCATTGAGAAAGTACTGCCACAACCCCAATCTCTGAGGCATCAACCTCCAATGTAAACGGGAGAGATGGGTTGGGGTAGGATAACACAGGGGCAGTTGCAAAAGTGGATTTCAACCTCTCAAAAGCATCTTCTGCTGCCACCGACCACTGGGAGGGATTAGCTCTCTTGTGAGTAAGGTCAGACAATGGCTTAACAATCGTGGAAAAGTTCTTAATAAACTTTCTGTAATAATTAGCGAAACCCAGAAGTCGCTGAATTGCTTTTAGGCCCTTAGGCCGAGGCCACTGTAAAACTGCCGCAAGTATCTACTGATCCATGGCAATGCCTTCTTTGCCAATCACGAACCCCAAGAAGGGCACACTGGATTTATGAAACTCGCATTTTTCCAATTTGCAATACAATTTGTTCTTACGTAGGCGGAGCAACACCTCTGACACATCTTTAATGTGTTGTGACACATTTTCAGAATGAATTAGTATATCGTCCAGGTAGACAACAACGCAGGACTGCAACATATCCCTGAGGATATCATTAATCAGTTCTTGAAATACTGCGGGTGCATTACAGAGACCAAACGGCATAACTAGATATTCATAGTGCCCGGATCTAGTGTTAAAGGTCGTTTTCCACTCATCACCAGCTCTGATCCGAATCAGGTTATACGCAGCACGTAAGTCCAGTTTGGTAAAGATTGAGGAACCTTTTAACCTGTCAAATAACTCGGTGATGAGTGGTATCGGATAAGCGTTTTTGGACATTAATTTGTTTAGGCCACGGTAATCAATGCACGGTCTCAGTTCGCCATTCTTTTTTTTCACAAAAAAGAATCCAGCCCCAGCTGGGGAGGTGGATTTCCTTATAATCCCTCTCTTGAGGGCATCTGAAATGTATTCCTCCATAGCTTGGTTCTCATCGCCAGACAGTGGATATGTGCGTCCCCTAGGGGGCACCACCCCTGGAGGCAAATCAATGGCACAGTCATAGGACTGTGCTGGGGTAGGGTGCCAGCCTCTCCCTTACTAAACACATCGCTGAATTGTTGATATTCGTCAGGCAATGGAGGGGAAGAACACATAATCTTAACCGGGTGGGATACACAATGCTCTATACAATACTGAGACCAAGCAGAGATTTCACATTTTTGCCAATCAAACTGAGGATTATGAAGCTGCAACCAGGGAAATCCCAGAATGACTGGGTAATGTGGAGAGCTGATAATCTGGAACTGCTGTTCCTCTTTATGAAGCGCCCCAATAGTCATAGGTAATTGTATAGTTTCAAAGGTAACCTGTGTGGGTTCTAGAGGTCTGCCGTCAATAGCTTCAATAGCGAGAAGGGATTCTCTTTCAACCTACGGAATCTTATGCCGTTCAGCAAAAGCATTATCCATAAAATATCTGGCTGCGCCAGAGTCAACCAGGGCCAGAACCTCCACTGAGTGATCTGCCCAAGAGAGTACCACCTGTATGGTGGGTTTCTGAGTAATCAAGCCTGGGGACAGTTGAACACCACCTAGGGCCTGTCCCCTAAGGTACCCTAGGTGTGTTTGTTTCCCGGACGTACAGGACAAGATCTTAGCAGGTGCCCAATTTTTCCACAGTATAAGCACAACCCCTGCCTCCTGCGATGTGCTCATTCCTCCTTGGTTAGCCTGGTGAAGCCTAATTGCATAGGTTCACCTGATTCCGGTAACTGCTCATTGGACTTAGGTGCCAAGGGAGGGATGGGAGGGCAAAATGAACTGCTAGATCCGTTATTTTTTGACCGTTGCCTACAGTCCTTAGCCATCAACCTTTCACAGATCCGAGTGTCAATTAGGATAACATAATCAATATATTCATCTAGATCAATTGGCAACTCTTTAGCTGCAATTTCATCTTTGATCTGCTCGCTCAAACCTTGAGCAAAGGCTGCCAGTAACGCCTTATTGTTCCAACCTACCTCTGCTGCCAAAGTGCGGAATTCAATGGCATAATCATCCACCATACGCCTGCCCTGCTGTATCTCCATTAGGCGTTTAGCAGCAGAGGCGGTTCTACCAGGGATCTCAAACACTCTCCGAAATGCTTGCACAAACTCCCTGAAATTCTTTGTGCATGGTTTCGCATTCTCCCATAAGGGATTGGCCCATGCCAGGGCTCTGCCAGTCAATAGGGATATCATAAACCCAACTTTACTGCGTTCATTAGGAAAGGCATGCGAGGTTAGTTCCAGAAATATTTCAAGTTGGTTAATAAACCCTCTGCACAGGCTGGGTTCACCATCATATCTGAGTGGTAAAGGGGCGGAAGCAGTTAACCCCCTGACTGCAGCCCCTGAGGGCATAGTATCGTTCTCCGGTGTCGGACCTGGGGAGACCACTGGACTCCAGACGGACTTGTCCGTGAGTACTGTACGTTCAAGAATGGTTTGGATCGCTACCGCTAGCTGATCCAGGCGTTGTTCATGTACATCCATCCTTCAATGGATGTTCTGTGTATTACCATCACTCTTATTATCTGAGGTCATGGCCCTTTTGTACTGTCACGGTTTGTTATGACTCTCAGACACAGAGTTAAGATATTGAAAAGTTTACCCTCACGGGTTAGCATACACATGTAACATATATCTTCAACATATTGTCATAGTGAGTAGTGGTATACAGAATATAAGACAGGCTCTACCGGCCTTGCCAATACCGGGTAAGGCAACCTTAGACTGGCAATGGATGGAATAGGTTCTACCGGCCTTACCAATTTACCGGGCAAGGCAGCCTGGGAGGATAGCAACCGAGGAGTAGGATGCTCTACCGGCCCTTCCAATATACCGGGCAAGGCAGCCTAGAGACTGGCACAATGAGGAATGAGGCTCTACCGGCCCTGCCAACATACCGGGCAAGGCAGCCTTGAGACTGGTACAAGGAGGAATGAGGCTCTTCCGGCCTTGCCAATATACCGGGCAAGGCAGCCTTGAGACTGGTACAATGAGAACGGAGGCTCTACCGGCCTTGCCAATACCGGGTAAGGCAACCTAGAATGGCACAAGATGAAATAGGTTTTAACGGCCTTACCAATATACCGGGCAAGGCAGCCTGAAGGCTGCAAGTACTGGAACACAGACAGGAATGACCTCAGTGACTGACATAAGGTGTTGCTAGCCAGTTGCTTACGAAGGACCAACAGAGGCCAGCTGGGTGTAAGATGTAGAGGACCCAGAAATAATGGAGCGAATCAGTACCCGCGCACTGGAATTACACAATCTCTACCGGTGCTGTAAGGAACGCAGCAAGCAGTCGGTTAACATGGAGCAAACCAGTACCCGCGTACTGGAGTTAGACAATCTCTACGGTGCTATAAGAAACACACCAAGCAGCCGGTTAACATGGAGCGAACCATTACCCGCGTACTGGAGTTAGACAATCTCTACCTGTGCTGTAAGGAATGCAGCAGGCAGCCGGTTAACATGGAGCGAACTAGTACCATGTACTGGAGTTAGACAATCTCTATCTGTGTTGTAAGGAGCGCAGCAAGCAACCGGTGAACATGGAGCGAACCAGTACCCTCGTACGGGAGTAACATAAACAAAGTGAATGAAAATATCGCCCAAGGCGGCTGGAGGAAGGAGACAATCTGCAGGCATCCAAGAGCAGGAACACAGCCGGTACAGGACAAGAAGCAAGACTGGAGCAGGAACGGCAGCAGGAACAGCAGCAGGAACAGAAACCCCAACCGGATCAGGAACGGAAGCTGGAACCAAGGAAGCTGTCAGACAGGAACTCAGGCGATCACTGGAGAGCAAAGATAGTAGATGGCCCAGGAAGCTCAGGAACACAATGCAGGTGCAAGCGACATAGAGACACCACGAAAGGGCAACCAAAGGGTGCCCAAGCCCAGTCTAAATAGGCAATAGGAGAGCCATTCAGGTAACTGACAGGAAAGGCAGCAAATCACGGGCACCGTGATACAGTGTTGCTGTTGCCGTGTTCCTGCGTTCCTGATTCCTGTGTACCGGCTTGGCCTGTTTTGACGACGCTCCTGTGTTCCTGCTTTGTGTTCTGACCCGGCTTGGCTGACGTTCTTGCTCGTGATTGATCTGGCTTGTCTTAGAACCACCTCCGTGATCTGACCTGGCTTGGCTGACGTTCCTGCTCGTGACTGACTTGGCTTGCCTGAGAACCATCTCCGTGACCCGACCCGGCCTGGCTGACTTCCTGCTCCGTGACCTGAACCGGCTTGTTTCAGTGACCTGCTTTGTTCCTGCTTCCTGCTGCTGTTGTCGCCGTGGCGACATTCTGACGTCCGCTGTGCTAGTTTACCGGGCTGATCGTGTTGACTCCTTAACACTTGCAGTGCCGTGTCTCCAGTGCTGAGTCTCCGTTCTCACTTGCAGAGCTGTGCTTCCGTTACTGAGCCTTCCTTGATACTTTCAGAGTGATACACACTAATACTGAGCCTCCGATCCTTGAGCTGCATTTAACCCTGGCATTGCTGCTGTCTCCTTTACTGAGCCTTCACCTACCCTTGCAGAGCCTATGCTGTTGTTTCGCTACTTCTGCAGAGCCGGACGCATTGTAAGTCTGGTCTAGTCGGTGGCTCATCTTGTCACCAGCAGAGTAGTTGGTTCTGTTACCGCGCCCGGTAGAGGCGCTATTGGCTCTTGCTCTAGCTGTGATCTCTCCGGTTTACGCCCGTGGGGGCTACTGGCTCAAGCTCTTGCAGGTTGTCTCCAGTATACGCCCGTGGGGGCTATTGGCTCAAGCTAGTCCTGTGCAGTTGATCTCCGTTATTACGCCCGTGGGGGCTATTGGCAAGCTCTTGCAGTGTAAGCTACCTCCGTTGTTACGCCTGTGGGGGCTACCGACTCAAGCACTTGCAGATTAAGTTGTATCCATTGCTACGCCCATGGGGGCTATTCTGTGCAACTTTTCTGCTGATTCTACCGCTGTTCCAGTACTGCCTAGCAGCTTTCCAGCCTTAAGAACTTTAGGTGTTGCATCATCTACACCAGTAGCTGCTTGATCACCACCTTGGGTGTGCCAAACACCACAACAGAGACTGACTGATTATTGTATTTAACCCTTGAGTATCTTCTCTACTGTGTGCCTGTCCTGAGACAGTATATGTGATACCTTTGCTTCTGTATACTGGGCCTGTGTAGGCATAACTGTCAAAATATCACTATTATTTTGTGTTGCCTGTAGAGGGCGATCTTTCCTCTTAATTTTCTTTTAATAAAACCGTGTTTTATTCTAACCAGCTAGCCTGAGTGTCTTAAAAACTGTTACAATATGGTATTAAACAAACCACTTAGAAAGACAAATGGAGGACATTATTTTACAGCACAACACTAATATGTCAACTGACAATGCTAGTTTATTGAGGAAAGGTCATCAGCTCAGATTGCTCCAGGAAGATCTGGAAAATAAGAAGCATTGACAAAATGTATAGATAAGAATGATCACCAACAGCATTTTAGGCCTGGACTTAAGGCTCTACCTGACTGAACTATTTGCAACCATTGCTCCAGATTTTCAACAGGGCTCACCAAACCTTCGGTCCACTGAACAAAAATGCAATGGCATTTCTTTTTCCGCAGGCATAGTATAAAAGGGGTGTCAGATTCCAAAAGCATGTAATTCTGTGTGTATGAAGGATAGAGAAAGAACTATATTGGTGAGCTAGTTAGGATAGGCAAATAAATTGAACTTGGAATAAAGGTTAGGGAGTCTTGTAGGCAGTAAATTTGTTCTCTGTGGTTTAGGAAGTCTGGAGGTACTCTGGGGAAAGGAAGGGGGAAAGGAGGTTGATACCCAAATAAAATTAAGGCTAAACTATGTTTTGTTGACATAATAGCCTACACAATGGCAAACCAAGAAAAAATATTTGGAGGTGAGAAACTTAAAACAAGATAAATATATAAAGCAAAAATAATAATAATAATAATAAGTCTGGCCAGCAGCAGCCGCATTCACCCAAATTATTAAAAAAGATAAAAAACAACAGAAAACAAAATAAATAAATAATTCACTCTTCCCACTATTGTGCATATATTCTGCAGGATGCATGGTTCAATTGACCAATTATCATATTTACCAAATGTAAGAAGTATAATTTGCCTTAAGGAGGGTATTTGTGGGAGAAAATGGTGTTCTCCACTAGAACACCAAAATACTCACAAATTATGGACCTCTGCAGATCAGTCATATAGGGATATGGGAAATTCTCTCTGCCGTCATTCAGTGAACTGCTCATTGTATAACGTAGACGCTGCTCTCCAAGGATAATGATCCAAGAATCCTTCACAAAACAAATAAAAACAAAATTGAGGCACATACTACACTGTTCTAAGTGTTCTAAGTTCTGGAGAAATAAACAGAACCTGAAGCTTCAGTTTCCTGATTCCGTTTGCATGTCACTGAGCAGTGTGGGCAATAGTACCCTGGTAGTCTTATAACAGTTGTGGGGTCTACCAACCAATTTCTCATTCAGATTGTTAGTAGGCATATATCTTTGGATTCTTTTCATGTTTAGAACAATGCACACTGTGCCTCCATTTTGTCTTTCAATAGAATAAATACCCCTCCGAGGACAGCAATATGTAACTGGTAATTATTGTAGTTCAAACACATCAATACTCCATACACATTTCTTGAGAATCCTCTCACTTCCTAAGGGGAAAAATAACAGTGACTAAAAACAGTACAAACATTAAAACACTTGAAATAGAAAAAGGTCATACCATTTTTGAAGCAATGTTGTTTCAGCATTCCTTTGATGCATGTTGCTGCCTAGAGAGTGGATCCTGGGTCTCATGAGGCCTCACATCATTCTTCCAAGCCTTTTTTTCACATCGCTGTTTAAAAAAGCAACACTTGTAACAAGCTGGTATAGGGAGACTAGTGAATGAAACAAGAGAGACAGTGTGAAACACACACAGAAGGTGCCTGACTAGATAGTACTATGCACATTCATAAATATAGGATGCAAATATATATAAAAAACACGAAGTAAAAATACTTACTTCTGTTATCTTGGTTAGAAGCAATGAAAAACATTTTATTTCAATTAAAAAGGCATTTTGATATCATGAATAATATATATATAGTATAAAAGGGGCATAAGGGTGCCTGTGTTGGTGGAGTATGGGAAAACAATAAGTTGAAGGAAATTTTAGGGGGAGGGTTTGTTGACTGAGATTGGGAAGACAGTTAATAAAAATAAATATACACTTAAAAAACCCATAAGACATGGTATAAAAAGGGTCTGAAGAGGGTGCCTGGGTTGGAGAGTGGAGTCTGGGGAAAGAATCAATTGAACAAGTAATTTGTTTTTGGGGGGACTTTGTTGACTGGTATTGTGAGGACAGTTATTAAAAAATAAATAAAATAAGAAATTGGTACACAACATGACAGAGACAGGGACCCCTGAAGTAAGCTGCAGCTGGGGCAGACTGATACTTGACTGGATTAAGTATTTTGTAGATGATTATTTGTTGGGCTTATACGTGTTGTTAAAGGCCCAAGCCCAAGGAAACATTGAATTGTAGGACATATACTCATTAGAGGCACAAGCCCTGAGGAAACATTGATTAGTGGTAAGAAATTAGACTGGTGTTAGGCCCAAGCCCCGAGGAAACAATGATTTGTAGGACTTTGACTTATTAGTAGGGGTGGCCAAAAGGTCCTGTCATGTCCCTGCCAAAAAATCAGTGAAAACCACATGGTTGTCCTCTTTTTCCCAAGAAAATCCTCATTAAATAAATCAATTAAATCCTTCGCCATTTTTGCTCATTGGCAAAAATTCTTCACTATTTTGTCAGTGGCTAGAAAGTCCCCTCCCCCTTTTATTAAAGTGTTGTTTTTTTTTTTACCTTTTGGTATAAAAATGTGCCATTTCCCAGGAACTTTAACACAATACAATCAGCTATAGAGAGAATTGGTAGGCTGCTGTGCTGTGTGATCATAGCAAAATTGAGGGAAGAGAGGCTCATAGTGACTGCTATCACTATGAGCAAGTTTAAAAGGAGGAGCTGGAAGGACCCTTATGTGTCCAATGAGTCTGAAGAGGAGGAGGAAGTGACCACTACCAGCATTGAAGGGTCTGTATGCCCTTATTCCCCAGCCCCAATGCTGTCTAGTCCCCCTAAATCACCCCTAGGGATCATGCAGAACTGTATATCACGGGAGGAAGAAGAGGGTAATAGTGTGAGCAGGACACTCAGCTGTCTGTGTCTGCTGCCAGTGCTTCACCTGCTGCAACCAGTGTTGTGCCTGCTACCACCAGTGCCAAACCTGCTGCCAGTGCCGAACCTGCTGCCAGTGCTGAACCTGCTGCCAGTTTGTCTTGTAATGCTCAGGAGGGGTGGAAGGAGGAGAAGATAACAAGTGTGAAGGTAAGGGACCTTAAGTCACACTTGCCATTACAAACAGTCCCACCACTAGTACTGCTATTAATAAGGTGCAGCAGCTTGTATAGAGAGTTAGGAGTGAGGGACCGGGTGATCATCCTATTACTAGTGAGCAGGAAGAATCAGCCGGGTCAGGGACTGAAAATTGATGTGGTTGGTGTTACTAGTAGTAAAAGTGTTGATGAAACAGCTGATGGGGCTAGTGTTAGGGGAGTGGTAGGGGAAGCAATGCAGAGCATCCAGACTAGCAGTCAAGATAGCCCACACCATTTTCCTGACCATGGGAGTCCCCTTACCAGGGCAGCGTTCTCCGGGTGCAAAATGATCCTACAGAAAGCAAAATTGTGCCTTCCTGCTTTAAAAAACAGCTATTAAAATCTTTGCATTTTTTACCAATTGGCAAAAATTCTTTGCAATTTTTTCAATGGCTAGAAAGTTTCCACCCATTGATTTAAATGTTTTTCACCTTTTCGCTATAAAAACGTTACGTATTCCAAGAAGTGTAACACAGTAGAAGCAGTTACATAATGAGGTAGCTGTGCTGTGCTGTTCTGCTGTGGTCTTTTTTAAAAATTGAGGTAGGAGAGGCACATAGTGGCTGCTATCACTATGAGAAAATTTAAACTAATAAAAGGAGGAACTGGACCACAACCGAAGCAATGCTGGCCCCATAAATCACCCCTAGGGATCTTAGGGAAATGAATGTCAAGGATAGCAGTGAGAGCAGGACAGGTCAGCTGCCTGTGCCTGCTGCCAGACGTGCTTCCCTGCTGCCACCCTTGCTGTGCTTGCTGTCAGACATGCTAGCCTGCTGCCACCATTGCTGTACCTGCTGTCAGATGTGCTGCCCCTGCTACCACCAGTGCCGTGCCTGTTGTCAAACGTGCTGCTAATGCTGCCAGTCTGCCTTCTTCAGGTCCCCAAGAAATGGCAAGTGTGACAGTAGGATACCCTCTGTCACATTTTTCATCACCTCCTCCAACCATGAGTGAGATGTCTGTAACAGAGCAGCTGCAGAAGCACTGAGGGACTAATGGTGGTGGTGATGATGGTGGGGAAGCTAGGATGGAAGAAACATTGATGGCCTTTTTAGCCCAAACTGAGAAGGAATGGGAGACACTGATGAGAATGGGCATCACCACCACCACCAGCAGTGAGCTTTTGGAATTTACAGAGTTTGCAACTGCTCTAATTCCTGCTGCTCATGAGTTGCAAGGGCAGCAGAATGCTAAGGAGCAGGCTAGTGTGCTACAGACCACCATGGACACAGTGGGAATGGGGTCAACAACTGATCTGAGACTAGGAAAGGTTCCAGTTGCCAGTAGCAGCAATACACCTGGTAGCAGTGCTTGTTTTGGGGCAGAAGCAGCCTCAAACATTGAAGGGGAATGTGGAAGAAGAAAGAGTTCATTCTTCTCCTCTTTTCCCCTCCATCCTGAAGTCATGGGTGTGGAAATATTTTTCTCTTTGGGAAGGCATAGTGCAGTCATCAACAACGGCACTGTGCACAATTTGTGACAAGTCATTGAAAAGGGGAAATGAGGGAACACACCTTGGCACAACCACACTGATAACACACATGAAACACAGACACCATGACATTTATGTGAAAAATGTTAAAGCCAAACACCACTGTTGCTGTACCCCCAGACTCTCCCAAAAGGCAACAAGAGGTGAGGAGGAGATCAAACAGGAGGAAGAACAAAGAAATCCAGATAGAGGCTGAAAGTCTGAAAGTTCGATGGCGAGTGAAACACCTGGCTCGCCATCACCTTCTTGCTCTAGGGTAACTGCATCTTCTGGTTATCCACTCATTCATATTTAGTTCCCCCACCAAATGATAGCCATTCAGTAGATGTCAGTATGTGGCAGTTCATGTCCACCCATTGCACACTGTGTGGTGCACTCACCACATATGGCAGTGTGGTGGTGGAGAATCATAAGCAAGGCATAAAGCTGCATCTGAGGAAATTCCATCCCACAGAATATGCTAATCTGGTGGCAGGGATGGTTTATCATTACTATTAAACTGTCTGCAAGTGTCACGGTCCCAGCAATGAGACACAGGACACGTACTCAAAAGGTAACACCAACTTTATTAAGGCAGCAACACAAACAGAATATCACGATGACAGGATATACAATATATATATAAAACTAAAGAGAAGCACACAGTGGAGCAAGTGACGACTACCAGAAATAGAAGACTGCTACCGTGTGATTCTCTTAATAACTATATCCCAGCAATAGGACTAGGAGTAGTCTGCAAAGTCACAGGTCCGCACCTGGCAGAAGCCAGACAGGAAGTGAGTAACCAGGGCCAAAGGTCCGCACCTGGGGGAGTCAGACAATGGAAAGGCACCAAGAGAAAGTCTGTCAGAGCCACAAGCCTGCACCAGATTGGTTATCTAACAGAATGGAAGGCCACTCTAGAGATAGATAGATCAACAGGTCAGTGCCAGATTGGGTGGTCAGACAAGCCAGGGGTCATGCACAGAGAGGGTAGTCATACAGAGCCACAGGTTTGCACCAGATAGGATGTCCACTGAAGCGCTGGTATGCTGGATACACAGTGGACAGAGCCCCAGGTCAACACCAGAATGGGTAGTCAGACAAGCCAGAAGTCACACATAAGCCAGCCAGAGCTAGAATTTACACACGGAATGGTTAGTCAGCCAGAGCCACAGGTCTGCACCAGAATGGTTGTCCAACAAAGCCAAGGGTCATACATGGAGCAGGTAGACAGAGCCACAGGTCAGCACCAGATCGGGTAGTCAGACAAGCCAGATATACACAGAGACCAAACGATAGAACTGCACTGGACACCAACGAAAGGACAGCTGAGCCCTGTGTCCATGCAGTATAAGTTATGGAAAAACAGGAAGAGGAGGAGAATCACCAAGTGACCTGTAGCTTTAAATGGAGCGCACGTCTATGCCCTTGGATGTGCGCCCACATGATGACATCACTTGCCAAGCTGACAGCATGAGCGGCAGGGGCCGCGTATGGGAACAGTAGGCGGCTAAGGTCGCGGATGAGCCGTGTAGCAACTGGCAGTGAGCCAGTTTAGAATGCGGCCAGAGCCGGTGAATTTGCAGTGCGGTCAGCTCGAGCAGCTCCCCCACAGGTACCATGACAGCAAGTTGTCATGTGTCCTTTGCAGGGTATGGACAAGGGGCATAGTGACAGCAGCAGTACTTAGTTTCTGTTGAGGAGATTTCACATTGGGGACCCTAAGTGTCATGGTGTTTGGATAGAGCTGTGACAGGTGTTAGATTTGAGTGAAGATGTACTATTGTTCCCAGTCCTACCCTTATTTACCACAAACATGGTGAGCATTACAGTTGCTGATATGAGAGGCACAGTTCCTGCCCTCAAGGGAAAAATTTCTGTTCTCAACACATCCATATTTTTTGGAGGAGGGGCAGGTGGAGAAACATTATTGGCCAACTTCTTCTTTTCTGAACATAAACCTGAAGTATTGTGGGCTAGTTATTTTGATGCTACTCAGGAGCTAGTAGTGGCAAATGGAACCTTCATCATCTATTACCAATATTACTCCAGTATTACAAATCCCTATATTAAAGCCCTTGTAAAAAGAAACGTTTTGCCCCCTGTGTTATCTCTCTTGCCCTCTCACTCCCCCTTCACAGTAGTCAGCATTTTAGCTGACTATCTATTTATATATAAATTAGGAGAACATACTCTATGTATACATCACATCAAGGTGTTTACCATGCATATCATGCATAGGGTGCCTAAGTTCCTAAGAACACAATATAAAATCCAAAAAAAAAAAAAAGAGAATAGAAAAGAATGAACTTTTCTAGGCACTCAACCTTAGTACAAAAATAATACGTATCCAAAATTAATATTCAAAATATTTATTCAATAATATCAATATCAATATAAATATATATATGAAATAAGACATAAAGGTTTGAGAGATGACACTGGGGGCAAAACGTTTCTTTTTACAAGGGTTTTAATATAGGGATTTGTAATACTGAAGTTTTACTATCCCTTTAAACAACTCAGCAGCAGCACCAAGACCAGCAGTCGCAAATTCCACATCTACATCAGGGCATTCGACAATGGCCATTAGTCAACACAACATGACCTGCTGGCATTAGGCCAGTAGGACATTTTTTTTCTCAAGGCTTGTTCTTTAAAAAAAAACAAAAAAAAAAAACATAGGCCTACAAACAAATACTTTTTTGGGGGGAGCTTGTTTCTAACAAGCCTAGGTCCTACAAATCAATGTTTCCACAGGGCTTGTGTCTCTAACAACAAATCTTACAAATCATCCTCTACAAAATTCCCCATCACATCAAGTATCAGTCTACCCCAGTTGTAGCTTCCGTCAGGGGTTCCCTTTCTCTCTCATATTAACTACAAATTTCTTATTTTATTAATTCATTTATTTATTTATTTTATTAACTGACCCCCCCATACCAGTTAACAAACCCACCCAAAACAAACTCCCTGTTCAACTGATTCTTTCCTCTGACTCTACCCACCAACACATGCACCCTCCTCAGACCTATTTTATACCATGTCTTACGGGGGGTTTTTAATTGTATTTAGTTTTAATTTTTTTGTTAACTGCCCCCCCTATTCCAATAAACAACCCCACCAAAAAAACTGATCAACTGATTCTTTCCCCACACTTCACCAACACAGGTACCCTCATTCCCCATTTATACTATTCCTTTGGGAAACAAAATAAAATTTGCTATGTGTGTAAGTTAAATGTTCCCATTGATTTCAATGGAATGAGCTAGGTGAAAAAAAACTGTACTTTTCACTGGAACTTATTTGCTAAGAGGAAAGTGCCATTATTCGCCGATTTTGGGTTGAGATGAAAATTTTCTCCCATCCCTATTTATAAAAGGCACATGCCCTGAGGAAACATTAATTAGTTGCAGGAAATAAAACTTGTGTTAGGTCCAAGCCCTGAGGAAACATTAATATGTAGGACTTAATCTTGTTTGGCACAAACCCTAAAGAAACAGTGATTTGTTGGACTTAGTCTTGTTAGAAACAAGCCCCCAAAAACTGTTTATTTTTGTAGGCCTTTGGGTAGTTTTTTCCCTTTTAAAGAACAAGCCTGAGAAAATAATATGCTATCACGGTCCCAGTGATTCCTTGTCACTCTTTGTGGTGGTGCTCTTCCATTGGCGGAGCTTGATTGGCCCGCCCAGGGTGTCCCTTTATATACTGGGCCTATGGCACCTGTCAGGTGCCCTTTCGTGGTGTTCCTGTTCCTGCGCCTTTGTTGCTGTGTTCCTGCGTTCCTGTGTACCGACTCAGCTCGTCTGACTACTCTGCTGTTCCTGCTCCGTGATTGACCCGGTTCTGGCTGACGTTCCTGCTCCGTGATTCATCCGGTCCTGTCTGACGCTCCTGCCTGGCAACATTCTGAGCCTGTTCGCAGCTCGCACTGACTGATCACGCCTCCTGTGTTACTGTGGCCTCCGATACTGAGCCCATTTGTTGCCTCCGTTACCGAGCCTGTCAGAGAGTACTTGCTGAGCTATAGCCGTTGTTACCGAGTCTGTCTGAGAACACTTGCTGTGCTGGTTGCCTCCGTTACTGAGCCTGTCTGTATACACTTGCCAAGCTTGTTGCCTCCCATCCTGAGCCAATTAACACCTGTTGAGCTGTTGCCTCCATCACCGAGCCTATCCGTTACCACTGCAGAGCAGTACCTTTCCTTAGGTGCTTGTTTCCTAGGAGTTGTCGCACCGCGTGGTGCTATTGGGCATTCCAGCACTCTGTCAGTGTGTTGCTCTGTTCCGGCACCGGAAGGGTGCCTTGGCTCTGGTCTCCTCTCGCTCACAGTGTTGTTCCATCAGATCGCACCTGGAAGTGCGTTTGGCTCACGGTATATTGGCTTGTGCAGTGTCTCCTCCATTACCGCACCTAAGGGGTGCTCTTGGCTCCGGTCCCATTTGCATATGCAGTGTTTCCCTCCTTTACAGCACCTAGGGTGCTCCTGTATCTGGCTCCATTGGCTCTGGCAGTGTCTCTCCTCCGTTACTTCACCCCAGTAGGGGTATTGGCTACAGCTCCAGTTGGTCCTTGCTATACTATTGGGCATTACGTTACAGCTATCTGGTTGTGAGTCAGTTCAGTCGCACTGCTTGAGCTTGCTTGCTGCTCTACTACTACTGGGACTGTTTATGTACCAGGCGTTGGCTAATCACCACCACAGAGACTGAATACCTGTTTGAGCATTAACCCTTATCTGTGTTTCTGCCATATTCTACCTGCTCCTGCTATATTGGGCCTGTATATTATCCATTACTTACCTCACTGTAATACCGATTCTGGCCCCCAGGGGCACTGTTCCTTATTTTATCTCAATAAAACTGTGTTTTATTTCTAACCTTAGTCTGAGTGTCAGAAAACCGTAACATATGCCTAGTGCCAGCAGGTCATGTTGTGTTGACCAGTGGCCACTGGCCATTGTCAAATGTCACAGTGTGATTGTAGAATTTGCAGCTGCTGTTCTTGCTGCTGCTGCTGAGTTGTTTTAACAGCAGAATGATTAGGCAGGTTCCACTTGTCAATACTAGCTCCAGTGATGCACCTGAGGCAGTAGCAGCACCATAACTAGCCCCCACCACTCCAGGTATATGTGAAGAAAAGAAGAAGCTGGACAATAATGCTTCTCCACATGCCCCTCCACCATAATCATGGGTGTGTTGTTAGTATAGAAGTTTTCCCTAGAGAGCAGGAACTGTACCTCTCATCAGCAACTGCAATGTGCACAGTGTGTGATAAATAAGGGAAGGACTGGGAACAATGGGCACATCTAGACTCAAATTAAACACCTGGCATAACTGTAACCAAACACCATAATGCTTAGGGTCCCTAATGAGAAATCATCCAACCAGAAACCAAGTACTGCTGCTGTCACTATGCCCCTTGTCCTCTTCCCGCTAAGGAAATGTGACAACTTTCAAACAGTTTAATAATAATGATGAACCCTCCCTGCTACCAGCATATTCTGTGGCATGAAATCTCCACAGATGCCACTTTATGCTCTGCCTGCGATTATCCTCCACCACTGCGATTATCCTCCACCACACTGCCATGTGTCGTCAGTGCACCACTGAGTGTGCAATGGGTGGACACAAACTGCCACATCCTGACATCTTCTGAATGGCTATCAACTGGTGGGAGGAGGTAAAGATGAATGAGGTGGATCACCAGAAGATGCAGTTACCCTAGAGCAAGAAGGTGATGGAGAGCCAGGTGTTTTGCTCACCATCGAACTTTCAGACTTTGGCTGGGTTTCTTTATTCTAACTCCTCTTTGATCTCTGCAACACCTCTTGTTGCCTTTGGGGGAGTCAGGGGGATGGCAACAATGGTGCACAATTTCTTTGGTGGGCATTTGGCTTTAACATATTTCACATAAATATCATGGTGTCTGCGTTTCATGTGTGTTATCAGGGCGGATGAGCCAAGGTGCATTCCCTCCTTTTCCCTTTTCCCTGACTTGACACAAATTGTTTACATTGTCATCACTGATGACAACACTGTGTCTACTCCAAGAGAAAAATAGTCCCATACTCAGGACCCAGGGGTGGAGAAGAATGGCCTCTTTCTTCTCTGCTACATTCCCCTTCTCTGGCTGGGGCAGAGGGTGATGTTGCTGCTTCTGCGGCCACTGCCCCTGAATCAGCACTGCTGCTAGGACCAGTAGTATTGCTGCTGGCAAGTGGAACTTGTCCTAGTCCCACATCACTGGACCCCATTCCCAATGTGTCCATGGTTGTCTGTGGCACACTAGCCTGCTCCTCAACTTGCAGCAGGAATTAGAGCAGTAGCAAACTCCACAATTCCAAATGTTCACTGCTGTCTCCCATTCCTTCTCAGTTTTCGCTAAAATGGCCATTAATGTCTCTTCCACCCCAGCTTCTCTACAATCATCATCACCACCATCACCAGTCCCTGCTTGTTGCTGTTGTTTTTTTACATATGTCTCACTGGTTGGAGGATTTGGTGAGAAATGTGTCAGAGGGTCCCCTAATGTCTCTCTTGCCATTTCTTGTTGATCCAAAGAAGGCAGACTGGCAGCATTAGCAGTAGTGTTGAGCGAGCGTGCTCGGCCGATGCTCGGATCGGCTCGAGCATCGCTCTGCTCTGCACATGGCGGTACTCGTACGAGTACCGCCATGTGCTCGCCCGACATGCTCGGGTGAAGAGGATCTGTGCCGGAAGAGGCACAGATCCGAAGACGCTCCGCTGGACCACCAGGGAATGGAGGTACGGGGGCATTGCGGAGATGAAGGGGGCATTGCGGAGATGAAGGGGGACATTATGGAAGAGGGGCATAGACTCTATGCCCCTCTTCCACAATGTCCCCCTTCATCTCCGCTATGCCCGTCTTCCACAATGTGCCCCTTCATCTCCATGCCCCTCTTCCACAATGTCCCCCTTCATCTCCTATGCCATAGAGGAGATGAAGGGGGACATTGTGGAAGAGGGGCATAGCGGAGATGAAGGGGGACATTGTGGAAGAGGGGCATAGAGTCTATGCCCCTCTTCCACAATGTCCCCCTTCATCTCCGCTATGCCCCTCTTCCACAATGTCCCCCTTCATCTCCGCTATGGCATAGGAGATGAAGGGGGACATTGTGGAAGAGGGGCATAGCGGAGATGAAGGGGGACATTGACCAGGCACCCTCCGCTCATCAGAGCAGGGGGTGCCTGGTTTAATGCTCGAGTGCTCCCATTCATTTGAATGGGGCTCGGGTGCTCGGCCGAGCACTCGAGCATCAGGGGGTGCTCGGTCAGAGCACCCGAGCACCCGAGCATCGGGGTGCTCGCTCAACATTAATTAGCAGCAGTCACAGGCAGTTTATTTGTGCTGCTGGTGGTGATGGTATATTAATAAATGGCATGAACATACATGGAAATATATAACACTGAATGAAAGTATGCAGCCAGCAACCAAAGTAGTACTTTCCTCTCTGCTGATGTCTTTACATATTTCATTGACTAGGATACTGTATGTTTAGTTAATGAAGTACACTCAATCACTGATGTGTACCTTAAGATTTTTTTATCAGTCATCAAGAATGAGTAGTGTATCTGATGAGTTGTTTTCTCCTCTGAATTAGAAGCACATTTGCGTGTGATAAACATCTCTTCCTTATCTCTCTTGTCTCCCCACATCACTTCCTTATCATTCTATTTTTGTCTTATAACATGAATAATATCTGTCTTACTCTCACTTCTTCATTCCCTCTGTCTACTTGTATCAAACAGTTATGTACTGTCTAATCAAAAAGGCAACAGACAGCTATAAATACATACAGTGTGTATATATACATATGTGTGTTCCTGTAAAAAAAAATGCGAAAACCACATGATTGTGCACTTTTTCATGAAGAAATCCACTTGAAACACAACAATTCTTTGCTATTTTTTCAATGGCTAGAAAGTTTTCGCTAGGGAGGAGCAAAGGTTGTTACCGTGTTCCCGCGAGAAGTTCAGCAAAAACCACGTTATTGTCCACTTTTTCACGTTTTTTGCCCATTGGCCAAAGTTCCCCACCAATTTTCTAGTGGCTAGAAAGTTTCTACCCAATGATTTACGTTGTTTTCACTTTTTCGCTATAAAACCGTGACTTATTTACGGAAGACAGACACAACAGAAACAGGTACGAAGTGAGGTAGATGTGCTGTGCTATTCTGCTGTTATTTATTGTGAAAATTGAGGCAGGAGAGGCTCACAGTGACTGCTATCACTATGTGCAGTTAAAGGAGGAACTGGAAGGACCCTTATTATGTGTCCACTGAGTCTGAGGAGGAGGAGGAAGTGACTAGCAGTACTGAACCAATGATGTCCAGTCCCCCTAAATCACCCCAAGGGATCTTGGGGAATTTAATGGGAAGGGAGGGAGAAAAGAGAAGGGGAAGGGAGGGAGAAAAGGGTAGTACTAGAAAGAGCAGGACAGGTCAGCTGCCCGTGCCTACTGCAAGACATGCTGCCCCTGCTGCCAGTGCCACCATTGCTGTACCTACAGCCAGCATCGCTGTACCTGCTGACTGATGTGCTGCCCCTGCTGCCACTAGTGCTGTCCCTGCTGCCAGATGTGCTGCCCCTGCTGCCATAGCACTGTACCTGCAATCACCATTGCTGTACCTGCTGCCAGATGTGCTGCCCCTGCTGCCACCAGTGCTGTACTGCAGTCATCATTGATGTATCTGCAGCCACCATTGCTGTACCTGCTGCCAGATGTGCTGACCCTGCTGCCACTACTGCTGTATCTGCAACCACCATTGCTTTATCTGCTGCCAGATGTGCTGCCTCTGCTGCCACAAGTACTGTGCCTGCTGTCAAAAATTCTGCCCCTGCTGCCACCAGTACTGAACCTGCTGCTAGTGTGTCTTGTAGTGCTCAGGAGGTGGGGAAGGAGAAAATGATACCAAGTGTGACAGCAAGGCACCCTAAGTCACACTTGCCATCCCCAAGCAGTCCCGCCAGTGCTAGTACTATGACTGCTACTAACGTCCAGCAGCTTGTTAGCATTAGGAATGTAGGAGGGGGTAATCAACAACAATATCCTCATATTACTAGTGACTGTGAGACTGAGGAGGAAGACTCTGTGGCTGAACTTGATGTGGTTGGTGTTAGTAGGATTAATGGTAAAGCAGCCATAGTGGTAGGGGAAACATCAGAGAGCGTCCAGACTAGCGGTCAAGGGAGCCCACACCATTCCTCTGACCCTGGGAGTCCTCAAAATGGAACAGGATCCTGCAGACTAAGAGGCCAGAACTGTTGTTGGAGGAAAGCAGGCACACAATTAATACCACCACCAGCAGGAGCACAGATCAGCTGCCTGTCCCTGCTACTAGTGCTGCCACTGCCAGTCTTCCTTCTTCACGTCACCGAGAAATGACAAGTGTGAAATTAGGGGACCCTCTGTCATATTGCTCGTCACCTCCTCTAAGCAGCAGTGAGATGTCTGTAATAGAGCAGCAGAATGTAGGACTAGTGGGGGTGGTGATGATAATGCTGGAGAAGCTGGAGTGGAAGAGACATTGATGGCCTTTTTAGCATAATTTGAGAAAGAATGGGAGACAGAGATGAGGATGGCCATCACCACCACCACTAACAGTGACCTTTTGGAATTAGAGGAATTTGCAACTGCTCTAATTCCTTCTGATGCTGAGATGCAAGGGCAGCAGGATAATGAGGAGCAGGCTAGTGTGCCATAGACCACCGTGGATACAGTGGGAATGAGGTCGACAAGTGATGCGTGACTAGGACAGGTTCCACTTGCCAGCGCCAGCAATATTCCTGGTCCTTGATGCATTGATGAATCTGAGGCAGTAGCAGCAACATTATCCACTGCCACAGAAAACTAAGGGGAATGTGGAGGACAGGATGAAAGAGGCCATTCTTCTCCACATTCTCCCTCCCCCCTGAGGTCATGGGTGTGGGACTATTTTTCTTTTGGGGCAGGCACAGTGCAGACATCAGCAACGGCACAGTGTACAATTTGTGACAAGTCAGTGAGAAGAGGAAAGGAGGGAACACACCTTGGCACAAGTGCCCTGATACCACACATGAAACACAGACACCATGACATTTACGTCAAACATATTAAAGCCAAACACCCACCACAGAAATCAAGCACCACTGTTGCTGTACCCCCTGCCTCTACAGAAAGGCAACAAGAGGCAAGGTGGAGATCAAAGAGGAGGAAGAATAGAGCAACCCAGGCAGAGACTGGAAGTTCCATGACAGATGGAACAACTAGTTCACCATCACCTTCTAGGGTAACTATGTATTTTGTCAATCCACGTCGTTCATCGTTACCTCCTCCTCCAAATGATAGGCACTCTGTTGATGTTAGGATGTGGAAGTTCGTCTCTACCCATTGCACACTGTGTGGTGCACTGACCACACATGCCAGTGTGGTGAAGGAGAATCGCAAGCAGGGCATCAAGCAGCATCTGAGAAGATTCCATCCTGCAGAATATGCTAAGATGCTGGCAGGGAGGGATCATCATTACTATTAAACTGTCAGCAAGTTGTCATGTGTCCTTAGTGGTATCTGGACAAGGGGTATAGTGACAGTGGCAGTACTTGGTCTTGGGTGTCATGGTGTTTGGATACAGTTGTGCCCCCAGATGTTATTTACCACTCACACTCTGCACATTGCAGTTGCTGATGAGAGCCACAGTGTCACGGTTTGTTATGACTCTCAGACACAAGTTTTAGGTAAAAATCAATTTTATTGAAATAATAAATTGATAACGTAGGATGGCAAACACATACATACAGATACATACAGAATATAACAAGACAGAATGCAGACTCTACCGGTCCTGTCAATATACCGGACAGGACAGTCTGAAGAAGCAGAATGTTAGGCTCTACCGGCCTTGCCAATACCAGGGAAGGCAACCTGCAGATGGAATAGCATAACGGTTCTACTGGCCTTACCAAATTACCGGGCAAGGCAGCCTCAACAGATTCACAATGTAGGCTCTACCGGCCCTGCCAATACCGGGGAAGGCAACCTCAGATGGAATATGGCAATAAGGTTGCCAGATGGTAATGGCAAATTGACAGGATCATAAGCAACCAAGTGTACATATACTGAGACCAACAGGGAGTAGTAAAGTCGCAAGACTTTGGAGCAAACCAGCGTCCGCACGCTGGGACCAACACAGGATTGTATAGCGGATAGGCTTTGGAGCAAACTAGTGACCGCACACTGGTGTAACAAGCAAGTTTGTACAGCCGCAAGGCTTTAGGGCAAACCAGCGTCCGCACGCTGGGACCAACACAAGACTGTATAGCCGATAGGCTTTGGAGCAAACCAGTGACCGCACACTGGTGTAGCAAGCAAGTTTGTGTAGCCGCAAGGCTTTGGAGCAAACCAGCGTCCGCACGCTGGGACCAACTCAGGATAGTATAGCCGTAAGGCTTTGGAGCAAACCAGTGACCGCACACTGGTGTAACAAGCGAGTTTGTATAGCCGCAAGGCTTTGGAGCAAACCAGCGTCCGCACGCTGGGACCAACTCAGGATAGTATAGCCGTAAGGCTTTGGAGCAAACCAGTGACCGCACACTGGTGTAACAAGCGAGTTTGTATAGCCGCAAGGCTTTGGAGCAAACCAGCGTCCGCACGCTGGAACCAACACAAGACTGTATAGCCGATAGGCTCTGGAGCAAACCAGTGACCGCACACTGGTGTAACAAGCGAGTAGCCGACGCGACCGAGCAACTTAAACAACTCCACAATTATGGACTCAGGAGGACATTTGACAATGGTCAGTGGTCACTGGGCAACATGACCTGCTGGCACTAGGCCAATAGGGCATTTTTATTTTTTTTCTCAGGGCTTGTATTTTGAAAAAAAAAAAAATTAAAAAAACATATTCCTACAAAAAATAAACAATTTTTTGGGGGGGTCGGTTCTAAGAAGCCTAAGTCCTACAAATCAATGTTTCTTCAGGGCTTGGGCCTCTAATAAGTCTAAGTACTACAAAGGCCTCTAGCAACAAATCTAACAAATCATCCTGTACAAAATACTCTATCAAGTCAAGTATCAGTCCACCCCAGTGGCAGCTTATGTGAGGGGATTCCTGTCTCTATCACTTTAAATACAAATGTCTTCTTATTTTTTTTTATTAACTTTCCCCCCAGTACCAGTTAAGAAACTCCCCAAAACAAATTCCCTGTTCAACTGATTCATTCCCCAGACTCCACCCACCAACACAGACACCCTCCTCAGACCCTTTTTATACCATGTCTTATGGGTTGTTTTTTAATTTTATTTAGGATTTATTTATTAACTGCCCCCCAATCTCATTAAACAACCCCCCAAAATCATTCCCTGTTCAACTGATTTTTTCCCCACACCCTGCCAACACAGGCACCCTCATGCCCCTTTTATAATATGCCTTTGGGAAATGATACAATATTTGTTATGTGCTAAGTATAACTTCAATATTTCCATTGATTTCAATGGAATAAGCTAGGTGAAAAAAGCTAGAAAAAGCAGAAAATCAGCATTTTCGTGGGAAATTTTTCACCAAGTGGAAAGTGCCATTTTTCGCTGATTTCAGTTTGAGGTGGAAATTTTCACCCATCCCTAGTTTTCGCCCCTTCATTAACTTGTTTTTTAACTGTTTACTATAAAAAAGTGCCATTTTCCAGGAAGTGAAAGACAATACAAGCAGCTTCAGAGAGAGAGGAGCTAGGCTGTTGTGCTGTGAAATTTCTAGCAAAATGGAGGCAGGTGAAGCTCATAGTGACTGATATAACTATGATCAGGTTTAATAACAAAAACAGGAGCACCTGGAAGGGCAGTTATGCATCCATTGAGTCTGAGGAGGAGAAAGCGACCACTATTAGTGTTGAGCGAGCACCCCGATGCAATGCCCCCTTCATCTCCGCAATGCCCCCCTTCCACAATGTCCCCCTTCCACAATGTCCCCCTTCATCTCCGCAATGCCCCCCTTCCACAATGTCCCCCTTCCACAATGTCCCCCTTCATCTCCGCAATGCCCCCTTCATCTCCGCAATGCCCCCCTTCTTCTCAACAATGCCCCTCTTCCACAATGTCCCCCTTCCACAATGTCCCCCTTCCACAATGTTCCCCTTCATCTCCACAATGCCCCCTTCCATCTCCACATGTCCCCTACCTCCGGTCCCTGGTGGTCCAGCGGAGCGTCTGTAAGATCTGTGCCTCCTTCGGCACAGATCCCTGCCACCCGAACATGGCGGGCGAGCACATGGCGGTACTCGTACGAGTACCGCCATGTGCCGAGCAGAGCGATGCTCGAGCCGATCCGAGCATCGGCCGAGCATGCTCGCTCAACACTAACCACTAGTGTTGAGCGAGCACCCCGATGCTCGGGTGTTCGGGTGCTCTGACCGAGCACCCCCTGAGGCTCGAGTGCTCGGCCGAGCACCCGAGCCCCATTGAAATGAATGGGGCGACACGAGCATTACACCAGGCACCCCCTGCTCTGATGAGGGGAGGGTGCCTGGTCAATGCCCCCCTTCATCTCCACAATGTCCCCCTTCATCTCCGAATGCCCCCTTCATCTCCGCAATGTCCCCCTTCATCTCCGCTATGCCCCCTTCATCTCCACTATGCCCCTCTTCCACAATGTCCCCCTTCATCTCCTCTATGCCCCTCTTCCACAATGTCCCCCTTCATCTCCGCTATGCCCCTCTTCCACAATGAAGGGGGACATTGTGGAAGAGGGGCATAGCGGAGATGAAGGGGGACATTGTGGAAGAGGGGCATAGAGTCTATGCCCCTCTTCCACAATGTCCCCCTTCATCTCCGCAATGCCCCCTTCATCTCCGCAATGCCCCCGTACCTCCAGTCCCTGGTGGTCCAGCGGAGCGTCTTCAGATCTGTGCCTCTTCCGGCACAGATCCCCGCCACCCGAACATGGCGGGCGAGCACATGGCGGTACTCGACGAGTACCGCCATGTGCCGAGCAGAGCGATGCTCGAGCCGATCCGAGCATCGGCCGAGCACGCTCACTCAACACTACTAACCACTACTACTAGCATGAAAGAATCTGGATGCCCTGGTTCCCCTGGCCAATCCCCCTACATCATCCCTATATATATCTTGGGGAAATGTATCTCATGGGAGCAGGGCCAGAGTTATAATAAGGCAGAGTAGGCATCTGCCTACAGGCGCACCCCACAGAGGGGCACCTGTCATTGGGATCGTACACAGTCTAGAACAGTAGTTCTCAAATGTGGCCACCATGGCCGCATGCATCCACCAGTGTGTTGGTGTGCGTCCACCATGAGAAATGCTGAAATGGTGGCCGCACCAGCCCCGCACTGATGTGGTGGCTGAACAGATTTTGAGTAAATTTAATTCTGACTGGTTGAGGCTTTGCTCCTGAAGTTGCCTCAGCCAGCCAATCTATGTTCGGCCTGCCCCAGCCAGCCAATTTGTGTTCAGCCCGCCCTGTGTGGAGGAGGAGTACAGTGAACTGTTCATATGCAGTGGGAAGGGATCTGAGCTAGCGGCAGTGAATAGAGGAGGCAGGCGCATTGTGTGCTGGCCCTCGTGCATCTCTCCAGGGGGCTGTCAGGCTACAGCAGTGCCTGTATGTGGGGGAGTGGACTGACTCACTATCCCATGCTATTGGCTTGTGGTGTCTGGATAATGTAATCCACCTTCATCTGAGGATCCTGGTAGTGCAGACATAGACTGGTGAGGTACCTCTTCTTCTCTATGGGATGAGTATTGCACAGTCTGGGGCACTGCAGAAATGGTGCTTTCTAGAAACACCAAATCTTTCCAAAATTTCAATTGCATTGTCTCCTCACATTGGGTTTGATACTTCCCTAGCATCCAAAGGAGTAACGTATCATTTTAAAGGACCGCTTAACCCTTTAAGGACCCTTTGGAATGCACTGCACACCCCCTCCCAGCTTTACAAGGTTAACCCTTTGAGTGCAATATGGTACATGCCCCTCTGGCACTCAGAGGGTTAAAAAATGAGACCTGCAAGGTGGTGGCCGCATTGTATTCCTGTAGCCTCCAATAGAGTTAACCTTTGGATAGCCAGGCATTGACCCCCTCTGCCATTCAAAGTATTAATGGCTAACATTTTACTCACATAAAATATTTTTTCCTTTATATAACTTGTATTATCTGGTGCATAGCTGTGCAAATTACACAGTGACATTGGTTACTGTGTAACGTACGTTATTAAATATAGAGTTTATGTAAAAAGTCAAGTCTCCAGACCTGTAGCATCAAATGGGTTAATTTAATAATAAAACAAAGTGCAGGTGTTTTGCACAAGAATTGCACCACTTGTCTTTATATAACCCATGAGGTAGATCAGGGATATCAAACTGCATTCCTTAATGGCTGAGGCAGCGCATGTTTTAAGGATATTTCTAATTTTGCACCTGTGATGAAGTCACATATTCTCTCTTCTGTGCACTTCTATTTCTTGCCTGACAGGGTTATATACTGAGATGAACCGATAGAGGGATTTGGGTCTCAAATGGGGTGGGGGTGGGAGGTGGAGCTTCAGATTTATGTGCCTACAGACTCCTGAGATGTAAATCCGGCCCTGCATGGGAGAAAGAAGAGCATAGTAATGTGAGCAGGACAGGTCAGCTGCATGTGCCTGCTGCCAGTGCTGCTCCTGCTGCCACCAGTACTGCACCTGCTGCCAGTGTGTCTTGTAATTCTCAGAAGGGGGGGAGGAGGAGATGGTGCCAAGTGTGACAGCAGGGGACCCTAAGTCACACTTGCCATCCTCAAGCAGTCCAGCCACTAATACTAATATTAAGAAGGTCCAGCAGCTTATACAGAGTGTTAAGAGTGAGGGAGGGGGTTATCATATTACTAGTGAGGAGGAAGACTCAGGGACTGAAATTGATGTGTTTGGTGTTAGTGGTAGTAAGTTAGTAACAGTGATGGTGAAACAGCTGGTGGGACTAGCGTTAGGGGAGTGGTAGGGGAAGTAATGCAGAACATCCAGACTACTGGTCAAGGGATCCCACACCATTCTCCTGACCCCGGGAGTCCCCTTCCCCCAATGTCCAGGTCGAACATGATACTGAAGAAGGCAGAATTGTTGCATAGCAGCAATAATACCACCACCAGGAGCACAGATGAGCTGCCGGTGCCTGCTGCTAGTGCTGCTAGTCTGCCTTCCTCAAGCCAACAAGAAATGGCAAATGTTATATTAGGGGACCTTCTGTCATATTTCTCATCACCTCCTCCAACCGGTGAAATGTATGTAATGGAGCAGCAGCAGCACAGAGGGACGGTGATGGTGGTGGTGATGATGATGCTGGAGAAACAGAGGTGGAAGAGACATGAATGGACTTTGTAGTCCAAATTGAGAAGGAATGGGATGTGCATCACCATAACCAGTAGCAGTAAGCTTTTGGAATTTGCTGATTCTGAGGAAGTAGCAGCAACAGCAGCAACATCATCCTCAGCCCCAGCCAGTAAATGGGGAATGTGGTGCCATAGACCACCATGGATACAGTGGGAATGGGGTCAACAGGTGATGCGTGACTAGGACAGGTTCCACTTGCCAGCGCCAGCAATACTCCTGGTCTTAGATGCAGTTCTGAATCTGAGGCAGTAGCAGCAACAGCAGCAACATTTTCGGCTACCACAGTAAGTGAAGGGGAATGTGGCGGACAGGAAGAAAGAGGCCATTCTTCTCCACTTTTCCCTTCCCCCCTGAAGTCATATGTGTGGGACTATTTTTCTCTTGGGGCCGGCGCAGTGCCGTCATCAGTGACGACACTGTGCACAATTTGTGAATGGTCATTGGAAAGTGGAAATGAGGGAAAGCAACTTGGAACAACCGCCCTGATAACACACTTTTCTAACTCATTTTGGCTCTTCTACTAATTTTTCAGGTCTCATAAGTTGCAATGCATCCCTGGCTTCCGCTACATTTTTCTTTCCACAGGGCAACTATCTGCAAGACAGCTTAAAGAGCAAATAAGCAAATTTTCTGGAAATACACAGTGAAGTAACCTATACATTCATAAAATCAAACAGTAATTATTGTAATCAGTGAGTGTAAACACATCTCACCTACATATGTTTATAAAAGTGTGTGTGTATAGAGATAAACATTTTATTTATTGATATATACATTATGTAATATATATATGGATAGAACATTCACCCAGCACCAATACTGGCAATGGTTAAATCGGGGAGGTTAAAAGGCTAGCTGAATAATTGCAGGTATGCAAGGTCTTATGCGGTAGTAAAACATCATTCTTGTCATCACAAATCTTCTATATTAAGTCTTTGACTTGACACTGTATTTTCATTCTTTGTAACCACATGCACAAGAGCTCAGAGCTGTCATACTTTGCAGATGAGAAGTGAAACACATGATCTTCTTTTGAACATGGGACCAACAGACCACATGGTATGTAGAAAGTAGAAGAATCATAAAACTAATAATGTTTTGTGGCAAATGGAATATTTATTCTTTGAGATTACAGTGAATTCAACATCAGATTATCATTTAAAGTTGTCAGGTTAATAAATAAAATAAAAGGGGTAATTTCATTCACTGGAATGACTTTATGAAAGCAATAAAGCCATTTAATGCTGGAAAGACCTCTTTTATATCCAAGTGGTTAAACTAGAAGTGCATGCCTACCTAAGTAACTTTTTTTTTAATAAAATTGTGGTATATCAATAAGCTTTTAGTTAAATTCTACTCTGTCTAAAGGTTGTCAGTGACATTTAACCATCTGAAAATGCCTAAATGATTTGGTTGGGACTTTTTCTATGAAATATCTATGTGTCTTTTGTGAAGAGATTGCTTTGTAATTTGTTAGCTGCCTCTCTAGCATTCAATGCATTAAAAGTCCAATTTAAATAGATGTGAATCTTTATTTGTTCCTTATTATGCAGTTGATGTGCATCATAATTAACAGCATGGAGTGTCATGTTCCACAAATGCAAAATAACCTTACAGAAAATAAGTTCATCTTCTGGACTAAAATGTTACTATGGACTCAATCAATTTTTGAAGATATTTACTGACTTTCAACAAATTTTCTGATGGTTGGCCTCTCTGTGTATAGTCCTCTGGAACCCAAAAGGTTAACCCCTTGCATACTACAAGCATCTGAAAAACACTGCAAAGCAATGTATTGGTAATGTCTAGCGTTCAGGTGGTTAAAGCAGAGAGGAAATTAAGCTAATTAGAAATCAACAGTTCCATTGCCAATTATAACCCCTTTGATGCTTGCAGTGCTTCTGTGACCTTTTCAGCATCCAAGAAGTCAAGTCCATTCAGGGGATACAGGTAGTAGTTACAGATCGGTGTACCACTGCAGCACCTGCCTTATGCAAATTTACTACCTTATTTATGATGAAATTTCATCCCTAAAAGGACACCTACACCTATCACCTACAAACAAATTTGTTGATCCAGTGGAAGGCAAAATACCCTAATGAAACCATTTCCGTTAAAGGGATAGTAATGTTTCATAATAAAAGCAGCTCTAATTAATCATCATAGCAGGGTTCAAAATTTCCACTCGCTGCTAGCCAATGGCAAGTGAAAATTTAGCACTGGCGAGTAGAAATTCAGCCCTGGTGGGTATGTTATGGCTTGCAGTGACGAGTAACTTTTCAGGTCTGGCGAGTAGTAAAGGACTTCAAATTTTAAGCTCTGATCATAGTATTTGGACCTTGGAGACTGTTATTTAAATTCTGTTAGGGTTGTAGTTCAAGAGTAATTCAATGAAAAAGTAACCCTCTCCCACCCCTTTTACTGAAGTAACAGGGGTTCAACCAGATCAGAAGGAAGGTGCCTAGGTAGATTGCAGAGAGGGACAATCTTCAATTAAGATAAGGGAAAAACCTGAAAAACTTGTCAAGGGGGTAGGGCTTTCATTGTTCTCATAGGAAGAAGATTGTCCCCTGCTGTTATCTGTCTGGTCTATGGACTGGATTCCACATTTGAGAAGATATGGCTTACACTAGGTAAAAGGGACGGGAGGGGAAACTTTGTTTGTGAATATCTCTCAAACCATAAAGGTTTGAGAGATAAGACTTATATCGTTCTTCGTGTTTTTTTAATGCCTACAAAATAAAATAAAGATAAAACAAAGTATTACTATCCCTTTAAGTCAGAAGAGCCAAAAGGCTGCTAGATACTTCCCTAGATCAACATCCTATCTGCATTGAACTATATGAATTCTCAGTATAGTGAGCTAGAAAGGTATCAGTCCACTATTTTTTTAAATCATCTACTTTATCTGCAAACACAGCTTCCTGAGACCAAAAATTCCATAACATTACTGTTTTAATCAAAAGTACCTTGGATTTAGTTTTAACCTTTTGAGTTCTAAACATGTATGAAATACTATCACGGCGCCCGTGATCTGGGCGACATTCTGTCCATCTCGCTGATACTGCTCTCCTATTGGCTGCTCTGTACTGCTCCTCCTAGTGACAGCCTTTTTATACTCTGGGCTGTCACTCTGCTAGTGCCCTTTCGTGGTGTACCTGATGCCTGTAGCTAATTGTTGTTGTTCTGATCCAGTGTATGACCCCAGACTGCCTGACCACGTCATTGTCTTGTTCCTGATACCGTGTACTGATTCAGATTGGCTGACATTCCTGCTTACTGTTCTGACCCGGCCTGACTGACGTTACTGCTCCGTGTACCGACCCGGCGAGATTGACGACCCAGCTCTGTGTACCGACCCGGCACGTCTGAGGATCCTGCTCCTTGTACCAACCCGGCTTGGCTGACGTTCCTGCACTGTGTACCGACTCGACTTGGCGGTGGTTCCTGCTTCTGCTGTGCCCGGGAGGGCTCCTCCGAACTGTTCCTGCTGCTGCCTATCTGGCACCGTTACAGCCTATGGGGCTCCTTGTATTCCATTATTCCGGTTGCCAGTATACTCTGCCAGTGGTCAAGAGCCTTATTGTGCCTCCACACCATGTTGCACTCGCTTGGTGGTTCAGTTGAGCGCCTCCGGTGGTTGCCGTTATCCAGACCATAGCGCTGTTAACCCCTTTGGGGGAAGGGCCTCGTTTTACTACTCCCACTCTGGGTTTTGTTGGGCTCCGTTTCAGTGTGCGATTAGTCTCCTTTTGGTTCCGCTGTGCGCTTCCGGTTGCCATCCATTTATACTATCGCACATCAACCCTTTAAGGTAGTACGTGCACACGGTGTTGGGCTGCTCCGGTAGGGCCTCCATTTAGGCACGAGCTCTGACCAGCCTGTGTATTGTTGGTGGCCGTCCACCAATGCATCCTCTTACAGGCGTCCAGTGCCTGTGGTTGCAGTCCTGTTTTTGTCGCCTCGCCTTGCCTATAGGCGACATTGGCCCTTCGTTACGCATACTACCAGTGGTGTCACTGGTTACATTGGACATTCATACACTGTATCAAATTCATTAACCTGACCTGTGTCAGTATTCTGTGTATATTGCATACTGGACCCGTGTGGGTTAAATTGCTTGTAACCTGTCCTGTGTCAGTTTCTACTGTTGTTACTGGACCCGTGAGGGTTACTTCATTCCTTGTGTGTCTTAATAAAAGTGTGTTTTTAACCAACATCTACCGTGTCTGAGTGTACTGAACCATAACAGTACGAAAGGGCCATGACCTCGGACGGTAACGGTGATGGTAATGTACAGAGTATGCATTGGAGGATGGATCTCCAAGAACAACGGTTAGACCAGTTGGCTTTGGCTGTCCAATCGATTCTTGAGCACAGGGCACTCTTGAATAAACCAGTACCGGCTCCGGTGGTCCCCCCCGTTCTGACACCGGGAGTGCAGTCTAGTACTCTAACTAACGGTAACAGAAGGCTGATGGCTACCGCTCCATTACCCCTTAGGTACAATGGCGAACCTACCCTGTGTAGCGGGTTCATTAACCAGTTGGAAATCTTCCTTGAATTAACCCCTCATGCTTTTCCCACTGATCACAGTAAAGTGGGGTTTATGATTTCCTTGCTTACGGGCAGAGCCCTGGCATGGGCAAATCCGCTATGGGAGGCCGCGAAACCATGTACTCAGAACTTCTCTGAGTTTGTAAGGGCGTTTCGTAGAGTATTTGAGGTTCCTGGGAGAGCTGTCTCTGCTGCAAAAAAATTAATGGAAATTCAACAAGGGTCTTGCACAGTTGCTGATTATGCGATAGAATTCCACACCCTAGCAGCAGAGGTGGGCTGGAACAATGAAGCATTTGTAGCGGTATTCGCACAAGGTCTCTGTGATTGATTGAAGGATGAGACGGCAGCATGAGAATTGCCAACTGAGCTTGATGAATTTATCGATTTTTCTATATTAATGGATTCCCGCATTAGGGAACGTATGGCCACCAAAGACCGGAGGCAGAGGGCTAGAGAAATGGGTTCTGTAAGGTCAAGTTTCCCACCCATACCTCCCTCACCTCCCTTACCTCCAACTCCAGCTGGCGAAAATAGTGAACCTATGCAACTGGGATTCACTAGACTATCTAAGGAGGAGAGGGCGCACCGTCGCAGACAAGGTCTCTGTTTGTATTGTGGCCAGGCTGGCCATCTGTTGCGTTCTTGCCGGACCCAGCCGGGAAACAAACGCACCTAGGGTACCTTGGGGGACAGGCCGTAGGTGGTGTTCAGCAGTCCCTGGACCCAACCAGTCAAAAGCCCACCATACTGGTGGTAGTTTCCTGGGCAGACCTAGCCGTGGATACCCTGGCACTTGTCGATTCCGGAGCGGCCGGATATTTTATGGATGATTCATTTACAGCCTCTCATAACATTCCACTGGTGGTGAAAGAGTCTCCGTTAACTATTGAGGCCATCGATGGGAGACCTTTGGTACCTGCCCAGATTACCTTGGAGACAATTCCCTTGAGTTTGCGTATTGGGGCTTTGCATTCTGAGGTTCAACGTTTTCAGATCATCCGTTCCCCGCATCATGCTCTCATTTTGGGGTTTCCGTGGTTGCATATGCACAACCCTAGGTTTAACTGGCAAACTTGTGAAATTACAGCCTGGTCTGAGTTTTGTGATAAGCACTGTATCTCCCACCCTACGAGGATAATGTGTGCCTCTCCCTCAGTGCCAGATGAATATAGCCAATTCAGTGACGTATTCAGTAAGGGGGAGGCAAGCGCTTTGCCACTTCATAGGGCTTGCGATTGTGTTATTGATCTGCCTCCTGGTGCCATTCCTCCTCGGGGGTCATGCTTACCCGTTGTATTGCGAGGAGAATCAGGCTATGGAGGATTACATTGCGGATGCCCTGCAAAGGGGCATTATTAGGAAGGCATCCTCGCCCACAGGGGCAGGATTCTTTTTCGTAAAAAAGAAAAGTTGGGAGCTACGCCCTTGTATTGATTATAGGGGTTTGAATAAACTTATGCCTAAAAATGCGTACCCCATACCACTCATCACTGAGCTTTTTGACCGTTTGAAGGGCTTCTCCATCTTTACTAAACTTGACCTACGTGCCGCCTATAATTTGGTAAGGATAAGAGTCGGTGAGGAGTGGAAAACGGCATTCAATACCAGATCCGGTCACTATGAATATCTGGTAATGCCTTTCGGGCTGTGTAACGCACCTGCAGTATTCCAAGAGTTTATCAATGACATCCTACGTGACATGTTACAGTCCTGTGTGGTTGTTTACCTTGACGACATTTTTATTCATTCTGCCAGCCTGTCACAACACATTAAAGATGTCACAGCTGTGTTGCATAAACTCCTTGAAAATAAACTCTTCTAAAAATCGAGAAATGCGAGTTCCACAAGCCCATGGTACTAGTGTTGAGCGAGCATGCTCGGCCGATGCTCGGATCGGCTCGAGCATCGCTTTGCTCGGCACATGGCGGTACTCGTACGAGTACCGCATGTGCTCGCCCGCCATGTTCGGGTCTCCTCCCCGCACGTTTTGCGGCTGCTGCGCAGCCAATAAACGTGCAGGGAGGCTCTGACATCGGTGTAATGCCAGCAGCCATGTTGGCTGCTGGCATTACACTGATTGGCTGGCCAGAACCCGTGGTCGGGTGCTGTATAGCACCTGACCAGCGAGTTCGGCTCAGTCTTAGCCAGGGAGAGCTGAGGATAGGAAGGGAAAGGCAGTGTAGGGAGGAAAAAAACCAAAATTGTGATAAAAAAGAACCAAAAGTCCTTTTTAGGACTACTGTGTGTGGGGGCAGCAGGTTATTTTGTGTGGGGGGAAAAAAAAAAAAAAAAAAAAAAAAAAAATATTCTGTTTAGTGTGAAAAGTTGCAGATTAGAGCACATTCTGTTTAGTGTGCACAGTTGCAGATTAGAGCACATTCTGTTTAGTGTGCAAAGTTGCAGATTAGAGCACATTCTGTTTAGTGTGCAAAGTTGCAGATTAGAGCACATTCTGTTTAGTGTGCAAAGTTGCAGATTAGAGCACATTCTGTTAAGTCTTCAAACTAAAATATCAAAGTCACATATTCCATTCAGTGTGCGTCGCCGCAGTTTAGCAGCACATTCTGTGTACTGTGCAGAGTTGCAGAATAGGAAGAAATACTGTTAAGTCTTCAAACTAAAATATCAAAGTCACATATTCCATTCAGTGTGCTTCGCCGCAGTTTAGCAGCACATTCTGTGTAGTGTGCAGAGTTGCAGAATAGTAAGAAATACTGTTAAGTTTTCAAACTCAAATATTAAAGTCACATATTCCATTCAGTGTGTGTCACCGCCGTTTAGCAGCCTATTCTGTGTACTCTGCAGAGTTGCAGAATAGTAAGAAATACTGTTAAGTTTTCAAACTCAAATATTAAAGTCACATATTCCATTCAGTGTGTGTCACCGCCGTTTAGCAGCCTATTCTGTGTACTCTGCAGAGTTGCAGAATAGTAAGAAATACTGTTAAGTTTTCAAACTCAAATATTAAAGTCACATATTCCATTCAGTGTGTGTCACCGCCGTTTAGCAGCCTACTCTGTGTACTCTGCAGAGTTGCAGAATAGTAAGAAATACTGTTAAGTTTTCAAACTCAAATATTAAAGTCACATATTCCATTCAGTGTGTGTCACCGCCGTTTAGCAGCCTATTCTGTGTACTCTGCAGAGTTGCAGAATAGTAAGAAATACTGTTAAGTTTTCAAACTCAAATATTAAAGTCACATATTCCATTCAGTGTGTGTCACCGCCGTTTAGCAGCCTATTCTGTGTACTCTGCAGAGTTGCAGAATAGTAAGAAATACTGTTAAGTTTTCAAACTCAAATATTAAAGTCACATATTCCGTTCAGTGTGTGTCACCGCCGTTTAGCAGCCTATTCTGTGTACTCTGCACAGTTGCAGAATAGTAAGAAATACTGTTAAGTTTTCAAACTCAAATATTAAAGTCACATATTCCATTCAGTGTGTGTCACCGCCGTTTAGCAGCCTATTCTGTGTACTCTGCAGAGTTGCAGAATAGTAAGAAATACTGTTAAGTTTTCAAACTCAAATATTAAAGTCACATATTCCATTCAGTGTGTGTCACCGCCGTTTAGCAGCCTATTCTGTGTACTCTGCACAGTTGCAGAATAGTAAGAAATACTGTTAAGTTTTCAAACTCAAATATTAAAGTCACATATTCCATTCAGTGTGTGTCACCGCCGTTTAGCAGTCTATTCTGTGTACTCTGCAGAGTTGCAGAATAGTAAGAAATACTGTTAAGTTTTCAAACTCAAATATTAAAGTCACATATTCCATTCAGTGTGTGTCACCGCCGTTTAGCAGCCTATTCTGTGTACTCTGCACAGTTGCAGAATAGGAAGAAATACTGTTAAGTTTTCAAACTCAAATATTAAAGTCACATATTCCGTGTAAGATGAAGAAGGCGGGTAAAAAGGGACGGGGAAGTGGACGTGATCCTGATAGTTCAGGGCGCGGGTCAGGACGCGGAGAAACTGTGCCTGGTGCCAGAGCACAAGAAAGAAAGACATCCACCATACCTAGCTTCATGTGTAATTTTACAGGGCGTCGCAGGACATCACTCTCGAGGTCCGACCACTGCGAACAGGTGGTCGGTTGGATGACAGCTGATACTGCTTCCAGTCGGTTAAGCACCACCCTGTCTTCCACCAAGTCCACTCTCAGTAGCCAAGAGTCTGGTCAACATAATCCTCACTCTGATCATCCTTCCTCCCACCATAGACGGTCTGGTCAAAGAAGTGATCCCACACTGGGATATAGTGAGGAGCTCGTCTCATCACCAATCCTTCATTTGACCCTCTCTCCAAGCACGCTTGCAGAGGAACATGACATCTTGTGCCCTGATTCACAACCTCTAGAGGCTACCCAATCACAAGAAGATGACAGATGTGAACGGCATTTAAGGTCAAAGGAAGTAGTGGATGATGATGATGATGATGAGACACAGTTGCCATTAAATCAACCACTATTTCCGTCTCAAGACCTTGTTGAGGAGAATGTTATACAGTTGTCAATGACTGAGTATGTGGTGGGATCAAGACATGAGGAGGATGATCAGAGTGAGGAAGTGGAGGAGGACTTGGTGGACGATGAGGTGACTGACCCCACCTGGGAAGGTGTAGAGCCGAGCGGTGACAGCAGTCCTGAGGGTGAGCCATCTGCAGCACCGCAACAGGCTGGAAGAGGCAGTGGTGTGGCTACAGAAAGAAGGCGGACCGCACCAAACCGGCCCGCAAATGTTCCACGGAGCACCCCCTTGCGTAAATCTACCTTGCCAAAGGGTAGGTGTTCCGCGGTATGGCGTTTTTTTAAGGAAAGTGCGGACGACAAAAGAATTGTAGTTTGCAACCTGTGCCACACCAGAATGAGCCGAGGCATGAACACTAGAAACCTCACCACCACCAGCATGATCCGACACATGGCATCCAAGCACCGTAGTAAGTGGGAGGAACGCCTGGATCGCCCATCTGTGTCTGCAGGCCACACCACTGCCTCCTCTTCCCCTGTTTTCGGTGCCGGCCAATCGCCTGTCGAAGGCGCAGGCCCGCATACTTCCCGCCCTGCACCTGTACCATCTGAAGCACCATCAGCGACCACATCCACTTCCCTGTCCCAGCGCAGCGTCCAAATGTCGTTACCCCAGGCATTTGAGCGCAAGAGAAAGTACCCAGCCACCCACCCACAGGCCATAGCACTAACCTCACACCTTTCCAAATTACTGGCCATCGAAATACTGCCATTTAGGCTTGTGGACACTGAGTCCTTCCGCAGCCTGATGGCAGCAGCTGTCCCTCGGTACGCGGTCCCCAGCCGCCACTACTTTTCCCGGTGTGCCATCCCCGCATTACACCACCATGTGTCCCGTAACATCACCCGTGCCCTGACCAGCGCAGTTACTGGGAAGGTCCACTTAACGACTGACACATGGACAAGTGCTTGTGGCCAGGGACGCTACATTTCCCTGACGGCACACTGGGTGAATGTCGTGGAGGCTGGGAGCGACTCGGACCCTGGGATGGCACGGGTGCTACCCACGCCGAGGATTGCGGGCCCTACCTCCATCAGGGTTTCCGCCAGCACCTACGTTATTGGCTCCTCCTCCTCCGTTTCCACCTCCGAATTCTCTACACGCAGCGCCACTCCCCCATCAGCCAGTAGCTGGAAGCAGTGTAGCACTGCAGTGGGGAAGCGTCAACAGGCCGTGCTGAAGCTGATCTGCCTTGGGGACAAACAGCACACGGCCTCAGAGCTGTTGCAGGGGATTAGTCACCAGACCGAGCAGTGGCTCTCGCCACTCAACCTGCAACCAGGCATGGTTGTGTGTGATAATGGGCGTAACTTGGTGGCGGCTTTGGAGCTCGGCAAGCTCACACACGTACCATGCCTAGCGCATGTATTTAATTTAGTGGTGCAGCGATTTCTAAAAACCTACCCCAATGTGCATGATCTCTTGACCAAGGTGCGCCGCGTGTGTGCACATTTCCGTAAGTCATCTACAGCTTCGGCCGGCCTGTTGAAGCTGCAGCAGCGCTTACAATTGCCAGCTCACCGGCTGCTGTGTGACGTGAGCACGCGCTGGAACTCCACCTTCCACATGTTGGCCCGGCTTTGTGAGCAGCAGAGGGCAGTAGTGGAGTACCAGCTGTTACACGGTCGTCGCCTCTCCGTTCAACTTCCTGTAATCAGAAGTGAGGAGTGGGAATGGATGTCAGACCTCTGCGAGGTTTTACGCAATTTTGAGGAATCGACACAGATGGTGAGCGGCGATAACGCTATTATCAGTGTAACCATCCCACTTCTGTGTCTACTGAAACGCTCGCTGCTCACAATTAAAACCGACGCTTTGCATGTGGAAGAGGTGGAAATGGGGGAGGAAGAGCTTACACAAGGTGATAGCCAGAGCACCCTCACTTCGTCTTCTCAGCGACAATTGGAGGAGGCGGAGGAGGAGGAGGAGGAGGAGGAGGAGGAAGACACGGTTGCCTCCGCTACAGAGGGTAGCCATGGAACTTTAGTTCCATCTCTTCAGCGTGGGTGGGCAGAAGAGGAGGAAGAGGATGAGGATATTGAGAGTCATCCTCCTGGTGAGGACAGCGAAATCTTGACTGTTGGTACTCTGGCACACATGGCTGACTTTATGTTAGGCTGCCTTTCCCGTGACCCACGCGTTATACGCATTTTAAGCAACACGGATTACTGGGTGTTCACCCTTCTGGACCCCCGCTACAAAGAGAATTTCTCATCTCTCATTCCTCCGGTGGAGAGGACAAGCAAAATGGTGCAATACCAGAAGGTTCTTGTTGAAAAATTGTTCCAAAATTTTCCATCTGACAACGCTGGCGGCAGAGTACGTGCTACCTTGGCCAACCGAGAAGGGGAGAAAAGGGGAGCACACAGCAGTTCCGACAAAGGCAGGGCAACACTCTCCAAGGCGTGGGACACCTTCATGACACCCCGCCAGCACCCTCACCCTGATGCGCAGCCTAGTGTCACAAGGAGGGAAAAGTTTTGGAAGATGGTGAAGGAGTACGTAGCAGACCGTGTCAGCGTCCTGAATGATCCCTCTGTGCATTACAACTACTGGGTGTCCAAGCTGGACACGTGGTATGAACTGGCACTCTACGCCTTGGAGGTGCTGGCCTGCCCTGCCGCCAGCGTTCTGTCTGAGCGGGTATTTAGTGCTGCTGGTGGCATCATAACAGATAAGCGTATCCGCCTTTCCACCGACAATGCTGATAGGTTGACACTTATAAAAATGAACAAGGCCTGGATTTCCCCTGACTTCTCCACTCCACTGGAGGAAAGCCCCGGGGGAACATAAACTCACTTTATATATGTTATTTACAATGATGGGAATACTCTGTATTCCCATTCACCCCTTCCACCCAAAAAACGGGTATATGGTTGACTCTTAATCTTCTCATCCTCCTCCTCCTCTTCCATATGCCCTGGGATATAATTTTTATATAGGGCCAGCTCACCAGCGGGCCCTGTGATATAATTTTTATATAGGGCCAGCTCACCAGCGGGCCCTGTGATATAATTTTTATATAGGGCCAGCTCACCAGCGGGCCCTGTTTGACAATTTTTATATAGGTCAGCTCACCAGCGGGCCTTCTCATATAATGTTTTATTGGGTCAGCTCTCTAGCGGGCCCTCTCATATAATGTTTTATAGCGTCAGCTCACTAGCGGGCCTTCGCATATAATGTTTAGGATGGTCAGCTCTGCAGCAGACCCTTACCCATAATGTTTTAGATGGTCAGCTCAGCGCACGTTTCCCTCTTAATCATGGCCTCAGTTCAATAAAATCAAGGAAATTTTTGGGAGAATTTGCCTCTGCGCACGTTTCCCTCTTAATCATGGCCTCAGTTCTGAAAATCAAGGAAATTTTTGGGAGAATTTGCCTCTGCGCACGTTTCCCTCTTAATCATGGCCTCAGTTCAGAAAAATCGAGGAAATTTTTGGGAGAATTTGCAGATGATATACAAGTAAATATACAGCAAATATTGTTTGGTAACAATTTTTCGCCTAAAGTCGTTTTTATTTTCCTTTTTGTGTGTTTTATGGTCAGTCTGTAAAAATGGCGTACTACGGGCGAAAGATCGTTCCCAGCAGCGATGTTGGAGTCCAAGATGCATCCAGACATCCTCCCTATGCTGTCCCTGAACCATTTCTGTGGTGTTTCCATCCTTTTCTGCCCTTTTCCTATGGACCAGGCACCCTCCCCTCATCAGAGCAGGGGGTGCCTGGTGTAATGCTCGAGTCCTCCCATTGACTTCAATGGGGCTCGGGTGCTCGGCCGAGCACTCGAGCCTCAGGGGGTGCTCGGTCAGAGCACCCGAACACCCGAGCATTGGGGTGCTCGCTCATCACTACATGGTACCTTTCCTGGGTTTTGTTATCTCTAAGGATGGCATCGCTATGGACAGGGACAAGTTGGCAGCAGTCCTCCAGTGGCCACGTCCCAAAGGGCTTAAGGCTATCCAATGCTTTCTCGGTTTTGCCAGTTATCATAGGAAGTTTATAAAAGATTTTTCTACTATAGTGAAACCTCTGTCTGACTTAACTCACAAGGGTGCTGATCCGTCTCAGTGGTCCCAGGAGGCTCAACAAGCCTTTATGTCTCTTAAGTCTGCATTCGCTTCTACTCCGGTGCTGTCCCACCCTAATCCCTCCCTGCCGTTTACTTTGGAGGTCGATGCCTCAGAATCTGGGGTAGGGGCTGTATTATCGCAACGCCTAGACCCTGGGAGTGTGCTAAGGCCCTGGCACAAAGTCACTACGAGATTGGTGACAGGGAGTTGTTGCCAATCATTTTGGCCCTCAAGGAATGGCGGCATCTGCTAGAGGGTACCCGAACTCCAGTGCTAATCCTGACTGATCACAAGAACCTAACGTACCTCTCTGAGGCTAAGAGATTGTCCTCACGTCAGGCTAGATGGGCCTTATTCTTGTCACGATTTAACTTCATTGTTTCTTATCTGCCTGAGTCCAAGAATGTCAGGGCAGATGCCCTGTCCAGGCAGTTTAACCCTGATACCGGAAAGGAGGAGGTTCCGGTCACAAGCAGGAACGTCAGCCAGGCCGGGTCAAACCATGGAGCAGGTTCTCAAACAAGACAGATCAGGTCACGAGCAGGAACGTGAGCTGAATGGAACCTGAGCCAGTAGCACCCCTTGGTGCGTCAACCTATACCCACACTGCCAGAGCTGAACGGGACCAGAGCCAGTAGCACCCCGTGGTGCGTAAACGGATACCCCAACACTGCTTAGAGCTGAGTAAGACCACAGCCAGTAGCACCCTTCCGGTGCGTTAATGGAGCGTGTGTATTGCAAGAGCTTTGGGTAGACAGTAACGGAAATCACCACTGCTCTGCAAGTGTAGCAGACAGGCTCAGTAATAAAGGCAACAAGCTCAGCAAGTGTTAACAGATGGACCAGTATCTGAGGCAACAAGTACTGCAAGTGTCAGTGGACAGGCTCGGTAACAAAGGCAACAAGCTCAGCAAGTGTTAACGGATAGTCCAGTATCTGAGGCAACAGGCACTGCAAGTGTCAACGGCCAGGCTTGGTAACGGCGGCAACAAGCTCAGCAAGTGGGAGGTCAGCAAAAGAGGCACAAGTTTTACAGTTCACAATGTCGCCAAGCGACATAGACGAAGTCTCACTGGAACCGGATCACAGGAAACTGGAACCAAGCAGGAAAGTCAGCTAGGCCGGGTCATACACGGAGCAGGAGCGTCAGACAAGCCAGATCAGTCATGGAGCAGGAACGTCAGCCAGGCCGGGTCATACACAGAGCAGGAGCGTCAGACAAGCCGGATCAATCACGGAGCAGGAACGTCAGCCAGACCGGGTCATACACGGAGCAGGAACCAGGAGAATAGTCAGACAAGTCGAATCGGTACACAGGAACGCAGGAACACAGCAACGGAAGCACTGGTACAGGAACACCACGAAAGGGCACCTGACAGGTGCCAAAGGCCCGGTATAAGAAGGCCATACTGGGCGGGCATAACAGGTACTACCAATAAGAACACACCACAGCAGAGAGTGACAGCAATCACGGGAACCATTATACTATCTCACCAAACCAGTAATACCTTGGGGGGCTTGATTCAATAGTCAACTATAAGACTGTCGGTAGGGCAAAAATGGATACTGAACAGTAGACACACTTTGTTACCATCGGAATTCAATTGCCCTACCAATAAAAACCACAATGAACATTGGGACACAGAACAACACTTCTGGTCCAACATTTGTCATGGGTTTTTTATTCCCAAAACTCAAGCTAAATTGCATGAGAAACTGGATCATCAAAGAAAACGGCTATAGCTCAGTGTTTTACACAGTGTCAAACACCAAGTGTGAGCTAAATAACACAGTCATCCTCCCAAACTCGGACCCTACACTACCCCTAACAGTAACAATAAAATTATACAATACTAGCCCTAATGCTATCCTAACACACATAACCCATAGCTGTTACCTGTCATCAACTGTCAGTTTTCTTCTTTAATCTTCTATCTTACATCTTCTTCTTTCTTCTTTTTGTCTCATTTTCTTATCTTCTTTCTTCTTATCTGCAGAAATAGAATGCCACTATCAACGAAAACAAAATTCATGTTCAAATAAGAAATGCCCCCATATATATGACAGAACAGTACCCTGCCGCTGAAGGCGGTGATGGCAGGAAAGCAGAGCAAAAATCCCCCCTCAGATAACTCTCAGCCATTGCCTGAGCCATTCTGAGGAAAACTTGAACGGAGACTGGCTTTTATATGGCCAGACTCTGTTGAAAATGGTTCCCAGGCTTCCATTGGCTGGGAAGTGAGGTTACACATCTCCCAGCCAATCAGCTTCTAGCAGGAGATATGACGAAACCCTCTAGAAGCTGATTGGCTGGGAGGCATGTAACCCCACATTCCAGCCAATGGAAGCCTTGGAACCATTTTCAATAGAGAATGGCCATATAAAAGCCAGTCTCTGTTAAAAATGTTCCTCGGAAAGGCTTGGGCAACGGCCCGAGAGGTATCTGAGGGGAGGGATTTTTGCTCTGCTCTCCTGCTGCCAGCAGTGGCAGAGTGCTGTTCTGGCATATATTTGGGGGCATTTATTATCTGAACTTGGATTTTCTTTTTATTGATAGTGGCATAATATTTCTGCAGATAAGAACGAAATTAAGAAAATGAGAAGATCAGAAGAAGACTGACAGTGGATGACCATGGTGCTGAAAACCCTCTGGACATTAGACTTACATGTAAGTTTTTATTTTCAGGGGGTGATGTTAGTTTAGTGGGATTAACCCTGTGAGTGCCAGTGGGGAAAGCAATGCTTTACAATTCATTGCATACTCCACTGGCTCTCATAGGGTTAATTTGTATTATATTACACACATTTTTTCAGCACTTTGAGTGTATAGATATGGGCTTAGGACCCTATATCAATACAGCTACTGGTCACTTAGGGTTTTTTAGCTTTTTTTACGTATCAATTCCAGCAATGCTTTAGTGGACTCTGTACCAACTATTTTTTGTGCAGATTTTTGGCAATCAGATGGAGTCCCTTAAAGAATGTTACCTCCCAACACATGTAATTCAAAATATTTTTGAATTGCTTCCAATGGGCGCAAGATTTAGCACTCTTTGTGTTTTTTTCCTGTGTTAATTTTTCATCACACAGGTAATTGGATGGTTTACTGTGCTTGAGAAACTACCATTGGCTGTTTTTTGTTTTTTTATTTTTTAACTGTGTGTGCAGATGTCAGAGAAGTTAAGTCATTATTACCTATGTGAAGGACCAAAACATCCGGGTTTTCCCATCTGTTTTGACTATCCATACTATGTGTTGTGTGTAAATTCAATGTTCCCATTGATTTCAATGGGAAATGATTCACCAAGCAGAAAATGGCATTATTTGTCGATATTGGTTTGAGGCGAAAATTTTCACCCATCCCTAGTGTTCACCTTAAGTATATTTTGCATCATGTGACAATATGATGACACATATATGAAATGTTAAAAATTACTTTTCTTCTAATATTATACACTATGGCCTTCACCAACTCCTAATTAACAGGCACACAAAAGGGTATTTTCAGCTTTTATCATCTCAAAATGGATATTCTACTTGTTTAATGGTAAAAACACCCCAAACAACTCAGTAAATATACAAATGAATATATATTTCTGGAAAGTAGATTACCTAAATCAGAAAATGGCTGAAGTGTCTTTCTACACAAAATAATCAAGCAAGGACATTTTCTTAAAAATAGGTCTTTTCAGAATATTTCAAAAATGTACACTAACATCAGGTTACATCACAAATTCTTGGCCAAGCTTTGGCTAGAAAAACAAGGTATGTATTGTGAATGCCACATATCTCCTGAGTACACTGATACTCAACATTTATAGGTGCTCATGTGTATTTTTTCCTTGGAGCCCAAAACTGGTAACAGCACATAACAGTATTTACAACTGACATTTTCATGAAGATATCCAAAACTCACAAAACACAATTTACAAGACTTCTTTACCACATGACATCAAAATAACCCAATAAAATCATGTAATTTCTGAAAGTATATTTCCTAGAGAATTCAAAATTGACATTTACTTATACAAAGTTATTAAGCAATGATTCTGTTTGAATGAAGTAATTATCAGATGTTAAAGTGCATTGAAATTATAATTTACAGCAAAGAATCTCACACAAGAATAGTGTAACAATAAGAATAAAAATATGAATGCCACATATCTCTTGACCATCACCAATGCACTGTGTCACACCTGCAAGACAACCTCAGTGGATGTGTGAATTGTCCTCTGCCCGCTCATTTATAATAATGGACATTTTTATTTAGGTTCCTTGTGGTACATTGGTTTGTCCCTGTGTTGCTCCTCTTTTGATTTGTGCATATGGCCCTCGGTGCTTAAACAAGTTTGTAAGTTTTACAGTTTTACATTATTTTCATCAAATTTTTTTATATCTTTTAGAACATTTATCTCTCAGATTTGGCCAAATTCTATGAAAACAGCAGCTTAAGTTATGATTATCATACTTCTTCAGAAAGCGCTGATGTTGAGCCGTGCAACTTGCAACAGACAATGGCTTTTGACCAGCGTTTTTTGCCAGCTCTCTACAGCTTTATCTCTCTGCTGGGCATACTTGGTAATGTGCTGGTGGTGGTGGTTCTGATGAAAAATAAGTGGAAACTTCAGAGCACTGACATCTTCATCTTGCATCTGGCCTTGGCTGATATCATGCTCGTAATAACATTACCATTCTGGGCAGTTCAGACTGTCTCTGGCTGGATCTTTGGAGATGTCCTGTGTAAAATTGTGGCCTCTGTCTTCAAGATCAACTTGTATGCTTCCACCTTCCTGCTTGTCTGCATCAGCTGTGATCGTTACCTATCAATTGTCCATGCCCTGCAGATCTACAAGAAACATCGGCTTCACATGGTGCACTGGAGCTGCTTGCTGGTGTGGTGTCTGTGCATTGGACTAAGTATTCCAGATATGATTTATTTCCAGGTTAATTATGAATATCGTACTGAAATGACTGAATGTCTGCAGGTCTTTGATTTCTCCAGTTCTAAGACCTGGAGGATTTCCATGGCATTTCTGTACCATGTGCTGGGCTTCCTACTACCCTTGTGCTTCATGGTATATTGTTACTTGCATATCTGTCTCACCTTGAAAGGGTCTCAAGGATTTAAGAAGCAAAGAGCACTACGGGTGATTATTGCTGTGGTTGTGGCTTTCTTTTTGTGCTGGGCTCCATATAACATAGCAGCTCTAATGGGCACACTAAAAGTGCTGAAGGTACTTGCAGATAACTGCAAGCTAGAAAGTGACATTGACATTGCTTTATCAGTCACATCTGGTCTGTGCTATTTTCACAGTTGCCTGAATCCTATACTCTATGCTTTTATTGGAGCTAAGTTCAAGAAACAGTTTTTGGAACTCTTAAGCAAAATAAGCTGTATTTGTCCACAGATTGTGAAGAAATATACAAAGCATCAGCCATCAAAAAGATCTTCATCTTGGTCAGAATCCGCAGACACTTCCATTTCTGGGATCTAAAATATTGTTTCTCTTAATATGCTGTAGCCTCCCTGGACAAGACATCTAGGACTGATTAAAGGTGTTATCTCTTGGCCAAAAGACACAATTATAAAATGCAAAAGGGACATTTGGATTTTCTGGTCATAGTAAGATAAGCAGAAAGTTATTATTAGGCAGTGTTGGTCCTCTTTAAGGTTCCTGATGGGTTGTAGAAAATAGAAAAATAATGGTAATCACAATGGACCTTATTCATCAAGCTAAAAAGGTATAATTCTGGAGAAAACCAACTACAACATAGGAGGGAAATGAGAATGTCCATTGCTTTAAATAGGGAGTCTAACCCCATGAATGCTAGAGAGGTCACCAGTGTGTTGCTTTGCAATGTTTTAGAGACCTCTCTAGCATTCAAGGGGTTAAAAGCCCGATTTAAATCAGTGGGAAAAAAAAACAAAAAAAACAGGCAGTCTCTTTTACCAGACCACAATGAGAGATTTATTTATATGTGGGGAAAAAAACATTTTCCCAGGTTGGATTTCCCAGTAGGCAGAGTACACATCTGTTTAGAGCCCCAAATTTTGAGGGCTGCCTCAGGTGTGCTGGCCACACGAACATTCTGAATTGTGGGTGTTTCCAGAGCAATCACAATGTCCCTGCACTAGTTTTATACTCCTTATAGTTTATCTACCCCTTTAGCTAATAGAGAGATCTCCAAAACAATGTGGATCTGCTGGGAACTACTAAAACTTCCATCATTCGCAAACAGCCAATGGTCTCTGCAGTCCCCAACAGCTGGAGGTCCAACTGACTACCCCAACTTTAACCCTTTGAGTGCCAGAGAGGTACGCATGCATTGCGGACCTCTCTGGCACTCAAAGGGTTAAAGAAATATGCATAGCAAAATACTAAAATATGAATTGTTTTAATAATGTATATGTTTGAGTTGAGTATGTTGCTCAAATTGTCATTTATAAGGTTTGTTTTTGTTGTTTAGATATAGAGAGAGAGAGAGAGAAAGAGAGAGAGAGAGAAAGAGAGAGAGAGAGAGAGAGAAAGAGAGAGAGAGAGAAAGAGAGAGAGAGAGAGAAAGAGAGAGGGGGGGATTCGTTCTAGGAAAAGAACCAGGTCTGTGATACCAGATGTGACCTTTATGACTTTTGATGATTAATTGCTGACATAGCAAATATTTTACTTTTTCTTTCAATATGAACAAGACCAGTTACAGGAAAGAAAAACTTAAACATTTTATCATACAGGAGACTAATAGAATGCTTGTTTTTTAATATACAGTCCTACTTTTGTTTTTGAGTTCTGGATATAATGGAGAGCCCAGAACATTACTTCTGCCCCTGCTTCCATGTCCTGATAACACTTTTAAGTTCCATAATTGCATCTCTTTAGCTTGATGAATAAATACTTCAATGCAGATTCTGTTTAAATAGCCATATAAATGTCATCAGTATAGCGGCTTGTAGGAGAAACATCACAGTTGTGAGACACTGCTTTATTTCAGCAGAGTGAAATAAACATATACTGAACTCTGTGTTTGTTATAAACCAGTATATAAGAAGAGATATAGAAATCAATCTGCAATAATCTAATTTGTTGGCAGTTTTATCAGCGAGCAGGAACTTGAGAAGAGTGTCCAATATGTGTCACTGCTATCATGTTGACATTCATTAATAACATTCTTTATGAATGATTGAGGCTATTTGTTTGGCTAATGTACCTTACACAGGGAAATGTGATAGAAATCAATGAAAGTATGTAATTGAGCAGAAAGTGATAATTTACCTATGTGCATAAATCCTTGCACTTTTATTGACACCACAGCAAACATGCAAACATTCATTCTTTTGAGTTACATAGGTTTATTACTTAGATATGGATAAAATGGAGATCTCAAAACATTAGTTATGCCCCTGCATCCACATCCTGATGTCACATTTAAGTTATCTTGCATTCAATAGTTAATGGGAAGTTTGGTTTGCCCTGCAAGGTCAAGTTGGCTTGCCCCAATATTTCCTATTATTGCATCAACCTAAGTAACCCTTTGAGTTCCAGAGAGGTGTTGATGCATTGTAGTGCACTGCACTGGATATCTCTCTGGTGCTGGAAGGGTTAAATCCTCTTGATGTCATTCAATGCATTTTACCTTGATTGATCGTGGATTACATTAATCTGTAAATATGTATATACAAGTCCTTTACATTTTACCAATGTAAAAATTCATTTGAGCTTTTGTCACTGTCTATTTGCAATAATGTAATGCTTTTTAAATAAATGCCAATGACTTTAATGTTGGAATCTGAAGTCGGTTTATTAAAAAAAAAAAATAAGAATGAAACAAAATCAGCCTGAAATAGCATCACAAGAAGCCAGACATCCTGACGATGCCCCGGACATGGTAAGTGTAACTGAATGTTATTGCCTTAATATTTACAGGTTTTAACAAATTGTTTCCTTTGAAAGAAACAATTATTAAAATAAGTGATTATTATTTATGTATTGGAACTTCCAAATGCAAAAGGCACATTTAGTTATATGATAGGTTAAGATATTCATATGAAATCCCCCACTTAAAGGGAGATAGTATTTATTCTTGTCTAGAATATTTAAATGTGTTTAATGGAAGATTAACCTTTTATTTAAATTTTACTTTATTTGGAAGTACATGTCATATACAATGAAATAACCTATAATTTTTTTATTATTTATTTCTAACTTCACCAATTTTTTTACCCTTGTATCCTTGGCAATGATTTACCTAAATATGTTTCTAGTATTCTTTCTGTCAAAGAACATGAAACAAGTTAATGTAAAAAGTCTAGGCACTTTGACTGGATAGATAGATAGATAGATAGATAGATAGATAGATAGATAGATAGATAATATACTTGCAGAATAGGTAACATCAAAGTATCAAAGTAAGGCGCTTAAGAGGGAGAATCCCAAAAGATACAGTATCACCACATGACAGGATGAAACTATCATGAATTGAAAGTAATACTAATAACCCACATGTTGTTAAAAGAACTGAATTATTGTACTTAAAATCTGATTGGGACTTGGTAGTTTTATTCTGCCCATTAACTCATCAATAAACTTTCCAGTCACCTACCTCCCATACTAAGGGTCATGGAGTCTGAACATTAGTTAGTCTTACCAAGAAGATATAACTCCATATTGTCATATCAAAACAATCATTCCCAGAAAGTGCAGTTGTACACAAAAGTTTGGTCACCCCTGTCCAAAATATGTTTTGTTGATTTTCCAAGTGAAAAGAAGTTAACACAACCTCTTCAGTGGACCAATTTAAACTTGAAATAATCCTGCAAATTATAATTCACAGTTACTGTTTATTTGCTGAATTTAACAGATTGAAAAAAAAAAACACAGAAAATGTAGCATGTGCAAAGTTTTTGCATCATTCCAGTTGTTTTCATTAACTTGTTCCAATAATCTTATTTTTTGTAATGTCTCAGAACTTGTCGTTATGCCTTAATTTAAGTGATGTCAATTCCAGAGCTTAATAAATTCCCTTACCCCCAAACTTTCAGGGAGTTGTGTTTACATTAAATAGCCATGGGCTCCTCTAAGCAGCTGACTGAGAATCAGAAAATAAAGATAACTGACTCTTACAAAGCAGAGGAAGGGTATATAATGTATCTAAACACTTCCTGCTTGCAATTTCCACTTTCTGAAATGTCATTAAGAAAGTGAAGTTAAGGGGTATTATTGAAATCAAGAGAAGATCTGGAAGACAAAGAAATATTTCAAACAGAAATGCTCATAGAGTGGCAATGGAGTAGTGGTACACCAGTCCACTTTGCAGTGTTGCTTGCACAAACATGATCTGCAGGGTAGAGTGATCAGAATAAAACCTCATGTGCAATCTCTTCACAAAAGGCAATTTCTGAAGTACAACACCTACATAAACCAGAGTCATATGGTAACCAAGAGCTGTGATCTGATGAAGTTAAATTTAACTCTTTGGCTGCAATCACCAAAGGTACTTTTGGAGAAAAAAAGGCGAATCATTTGAAGAAAACAAAACCTTGTCAACTGTTAAGCAAGGGAGTGGATCTTTTATGCTTTGGTGTTAGGTGCCAGCCAGTGGCCGAGGAAATATTGTGTGTGTACAGGGAAGAATAGATTCTAGCAAATCTTGCAAGCTAATGTCTCAGACTCAATGAAGAAATTGAAACTAAAAAAAGCATTTGGATAGTACAACAAGACAATGATCCAAAGCATACCTCAACATCAACCATGAACTGCTTCAAGGAATTATAGCTTAAGATTTTGGAATGGCCTTCACAGATCCCAGACCTCAGATATTATTGAAACTTTGTGGGTAGATCTCAAGCATGCAACACAGCCTTAGAATGTTTTTTTTAACTAGAAGCATTCTGCAAGGAAAAGTGGCAAAACATTCTAAAGAAGGAATAGATAAACTATTAGCTGGCTACAAGAAATGTTTAGAGGCTGTGGTCTCTGCCAAAAGGGTTGTTACTAAATACTGACTGATAGGGTACCAACATTTCTGCACATGCCACTTTTCTCTTTTATTTTTTTTTTTCAATCCATTAAATTCAGCAAATACACATTAACGGCATTGACATTTGCAGGACTACGTCAAGTTTACACTTGTTTGTTTCAGAGGTTGTATTTACTTGTTTTCACTTAGAAAAAAATGTAATAAATATAAAATATGCCATTGTCCCTATTGCTAACTAATAAGAGAACAGAACTTTCCAGGGGTCATTCATGAATCACTATCCATTCCAGGAGAATAATAACGCACACAATACTGTTTACATACAATTGTATTTCTTTTCAGTTACATCTTTGAATGCAAGTCATGTTTTAAAACAATGTCCACCTTCCTCATAGTACTTATAAACAGGATTTTTTTTAAAAACTTTAAATTGTATTTTGTTTTATTAATGTTTACAGCAGGAGAGGGCTGGCCAAGAGAGCAGGGGTGCAGTTTCCCCCTGGGCCGGTCATATGTCTGGGCTGGTAGGTCACTGCCTCACTCAGTCTCCTACTTGCTGCTGTAAATGGAGCTATACTATTGTTACAACAGAGCTTACAACTGAAATGGAGATACACTATTGATTCCACAGAGCTTACAATTGAAATGCAGCTATACACGTGATATCACAGAGCTACAGTTCAAACTGCATTGTATCACTTGCCTCACTTTACAACATTAATGAAAATTTTAAAATTAACAAAAGGGGGTGGGCTGGGTCAGTGGGCGGTAATGATAGTAGAAATGGGTTGCTAGATGTCATTTGCTTCCCAGGCAGCTAGTTGCCAGCCCTCCACTGGTTTACAGGTTTTATGAGGGCAATATATTTTTATGTTTTGGAAGCCAGTTGAGGATGCCTTGTGATAGGAGGAAGGATGTACTAATCCAGTTCCCTGCTAATGTAGGATCCAGAACCAATTTTTAGTGTTACACCTGCTTAAACCAGTTTACAAAACCATTACATCAAACAGGATCCTCTGTACTCCACTTCCATCATGGTGAGGAGGCATGGGACTGTATGAACATTCCAGTCCTCTGCTTCTTAACACTATGTACTAGCAGGGAGCAGGGGAAAGAGGTATATGTAGGAGGTCAGGTTCCAGTGCTTGTTGGCATTAAAGTCTTAAAAATCGCTATGTACAGCATAGATCATAGCTCCATCTAGTATAACCCTTTGAGTGCCAGAGAGGTACGCAACACATTGCAGAGCAATTAATTGCATACCTCTCTGGCACTCAAAGGGATATAAGTCAATGTAAAGCCACATTAGTTGCAGGCTAATTGCAAATGAGCTGCTCTAGAAAATGTGCACATTCCTCCCAAGAAGTATAATGTATAATGTTTTTAGTTCATACAATCGGGTTCAACAAACTGAAGGAGAAATCATGTTTAAGAGTATCAGGTTCTGAAATAAAAGGCTCCAGTTATGGACTAAGGCTAATGAAAGCAAAATTGTATAATTAAATTAACAGTATATAGTAGATATACCACATTGATGTATGAAAGACATGCCTACACAAATACTTCTGTACTTCCTACAGGCATAGTTCCCCTTTATGGGAGCAGTTCCTTGTTCTCTAAAAATGACCTGTTCTCTAAAAATGACCTTTGGATGCTAGAAGTCTCATTGCAAGGGATTGCATTTATAGTACAGTAATCTCTTTATTTGAATGGTTAAGATAAAACTTCAATAGAATTTTCCCTTACTGAGGGAGAAAGAAAAATTCCCAAAAAACAATGTTCTAGATGGGCTAAAGAAACATTTAATCTAGGTGTATGAATAATTATGAAATTGTTTTTATTCAGCATTGTGTTGAGAGAGGGCAAAAATTTCAGTGTTAGCGCTAAGCAATCTTTGCTGTTCCAATAAAAGGATTTTGAAAACAGAAAACGTTAGAATGAAATGCATACTTGATGCAGTATGTATACTTTTTAAAAAATCCTTATTGGAGGAACAGGGCCGGCGCCACCTATAGGCGAGGTAGGCGCCGGCCTAGGGCGCACATGTACTGGGGGTGCAGGTATGCAGCAGAGAAGAGCTGCGCCCAGGGCCGGTGTCGTCACGCCCAGGAGGCGGGACCTGTTATTGAGGTCTGCCCGCTAGGCGTGTACAGCCGCATCATGCTCTGCCATAGCTGCTGCGCACCCTAGTCAATGTCGGCTCTTTAACAATGCAGGGCGTGCTGGGAGTCCACATCTCCCAGCGCGCTCTGCATTACTGAGGAGAAGACCGCGCAGGACCTCCAGCTACAGGTCTGTGATGGGGGGCAAGTTGGGGCTGAGGGGGCAAGTTGGAGCTGAGGGGGCAAGTTGGAGCTCATAGGGGGAAAAATGGAGCTGATAGGGGCAACATGGAGCTGGTGGGGGCAAGTTGGAGCTGATGGGGCAAGAAAAGAGGTGGGGTATTAGTAGGCGGGGTATAAAGGGGTGGGACACAAGGGACGGAGCCAAGAGGCGGCAAAATTAGGTTTTGCCTATGGTGGAAAAAATCCTTGCACCAGCCCTGTGGAGGTATCACGGTGCCCGTGATTTTCCTTCTGTCACTCTCACTTGTGCCGCGCTCCCATTGGTTGAGCCTGTTTGGCCCACCCCTGGTGACCTTTTTATACCTGGCCATTGGCATCGGTCAGGTGCCCTTTCGTGCTGTCTCTGAGCCAGTATTGCTGTGCTGTGTTCCTGTGTTCCTGATTCTGGTGTACCGACTTGGCTTGTTTAGACTACGATCCTGTGTTCCTGCTCCGTGATTTGACCCGGCCTGGCTGACGTTCCTGCTCGTGACCTGATCTAGCTTGTTTGAGAACCTGCTCTGTGATTCGACCCGGCCTGGCTGACGTTCCTGCTCGTGACCTGATCTGGCTTGTCTTAGAACCCTGCTCCGTGATTCGACCGGCCTGGCTGACATTCCTGCTCCGTGACCTGCACCGGCTTCTCCAACCTCAACAGCGGTTCAGCTTCCTGCGTCGCCTAGGCAACATTCTATCTCCTGTGAACTGTACTCCTGCTAACTGAGCCGTTAACCCGTGCAGAGCTGTACTCCTGCTAACTGAGTCGTTAACCCGTGCAGAGCTGTACTCCTGCTAACTGAGCCGTTAACCCGTGCAGAGCTGTACTCCTGATTGCTGAGCCGGCGGTTTCTGTGCAGAGCTGTGCATCCTATTCTGAGCCTCCCGTCACTGGTACAGAGCGATAGCTTACTCTTGCTGAGCCGTTACCTTCCAGCCACTATTACTGCTGATCTGGTCCATCCTAGCCTTGTGAGGCGACGGTTCATTCTACTCTTTGCAGTATAGTTGGTCTACGTTACCATGCCCGGAGGAGGCGCCAGGGCTCTAGCTGTTACTGTGCCATTCTCCATTATTACACCCGTGAGGGCTATTGGCTCAAGCTCTTGCAATCCAGTTGCTTCCGTTATCACGCCCGTGGGGGCTATTGGCTCAAACTCTTGCAATCCCGTTGCTTCCGTTATCACGCCCGTGGGGGCTATTGGCTCAAGCTCTTGCACTCCAATCACTTCCGTTATCATGCCCATGGGGGCTATTGGCTCAAGCTCTAGCAATGCGGTTGCTTCCATTATTACGCCCGTGGGGGCTACAGGCTCAAGTCTCTGCAGGGTCCAGGTCGCAGGTCCTTTTGCTGATCAGTTATCTCCGTTTTATGAACTTAAGGTGTTGAGTCAACTACACCATTAACTGCCTAATTACCACCTTGGGCGTGCCAAACACCACAACTGAGACGGACTGATTACTGCGTTAACACTTGTATTCTCTGTCCTCAGTATCTGTTATGGGACTATATCTGTAAAGTTATTATCTGTTTATTGGGCCTATAGTGCCTCCTTGTTATTACTCAGTGCCGCCTACAGAGGGTGATCCTTTCTTTTATTTTCTGTTTAATAAAACTGTGTTTTATTTCACCTACTGGTCTGAGTGTCTTGAAAACTGTGACAGCAGGAAACCAATATTTCCAGTAAGTACTTTCATAAAATGCAGTCATTAGACTTGGAATTGTGTAAAAGCCATTGCAGATGTCCCTCAACTGTTGTTGAACTACAATTCTCATCATCCTCAGCCAGATGGAAGCCAGCTGAAGATTATAGGAGCTGTAGTTCATCAATAGCTGGATGGCTGTAAGTAACCTACCCCTGTCACTGACATATGCACAATACCATCTAACAGGCAGGAACAGATTTCACACCGATTTAGCTCAGGTAAGATATTCAGATGTACTGTTATTTTCATTCACTCACCTGAGTTCAAGCAGGAAATGCAAGGTTAATTGCTTTGCCAGGCTATTGATAAAGAAGCAGAATATAGGACAAGCATTTATGTACTACTGAAATGTGTGTTATTTTCTTGGTGTTGTAATCCAAAATTGTTGTGGTATTATCCTTGGTGTATAAATATGTCTTTAGCAGTATACCCCCTAAGAATTCTTCAAGGTCTGAGTGGTCTGAGTGCAGTGCTATATGATCCGGTTTAGTGATTGGGCAGAATGATAATCCCTTGGCTAGAACCTATGATAACTATAGATCATGGTCTGAGAAGTTTTCAATTCCAGAGTTTTCTGTGTTATTTTCCAGGTTGGCAGTTAACATTTCATTTGAGAACCTGTTTGCTGTTTTAGTGCAAAAGGGGGTGCACAAAGCATTGATTTTGCACTGTGTTGCACACTCCCTGATACTGAAAGGGTTAATATTGTTGCTTGGTTTGTATTGGCTCAATCCAAATTTGTATTTCCAGTTTGTGCTTTATCTACTTGAGTGCTGCAATCTTGAGAGAGACAGTTACATGTCTTACTCTACTTCTTGATAAAAATTTGCAACTGTTTTATGTATAGGTTTTCTATTACAGTTTGTAATTGTTCTGTTTTATGTATATTATGTTTCTAGAGATTTTAAAGTATTGATTGTTTTTGGTGTTATAGAATGTGTTTCTTCCCACATTGCTGATGGATCAATTGATTTCAAAGTTTCCCGGTTGTGCTTTTGCAGATATTTTCAACATGTTGTGAGTTAAGTTATTACAAGTGGATTCTTGATCCTGAGTCCATTAGGGGGAGGAAGTGAGCTAAACCTCTGCAAACATAGTATCATAACATAGTAACTTAGGTAAAAAAAGATACAAGTCCATCAAGTTCAACCTTTGCTTGATACGCTAGTGACATGAATATTGTATAGCTTTCCTGCTGCCAAATAAGCTAGTTATTTATCAGACCTTCCTGATTTGCCTACTAATATAAAGTATAACCCTGTATGTTCCCTTTTTAAAGAAATGTATCTAATTTTCTCTTAAATGTATCCTTTGTATCTGCCATAACCACATCCTTGTGCAAGGAATTCCATAATTTAACAGACCTTACTGTAAAAAATACTCTTCCGCTGCTGAAGTCTAAACCTCCTTTCCTCTAATCTCAAGGGGTATCCCCTAGTCATCTGATCAGGCCTTGGAATAAATAGCTCACCGCAGAGATCCTTGTATTGACCTCTCATATACTTGTACAATGTGATAAGATCTCTTCTTAGTCGTCTTTTCTTTTTAAAGTAAATAAACCAAGTTTGTCTAGTTGTTCCTCATACGTCAAGTCCTCCATTCTGTTGATTAATTTTGTTGCTCTAATCTGTACCCTCTCCATTTCTAGTATATCATTTTTCAGAACTGGTGCCCAAAACGGTACTGTATATTCGAGGTGAGTTCTTACCAATGATTTGTACAATGACAAAATGATATTATCCACTCTTGCTTCAATACCTCTTTTATGCAAGACAAGATTTTGTTTGCTTTTGCTACTGCTATTTGACACTGGTCACTGTTTCCAGGTTTGGAGTTTCCAAGCATACCCAGGTCTTTGTCTAGCAACAAATCCCCTAAAATGATTACATTAAGTTCATAAGTAGCCTTGGGATTTTTTCTTCCCAAATGCATGACTTTATTCTTTTCCATATTAAACTTCAAATTCCATTTTTTTTGCCCTATCTGCCATTTTATGTAAATCCCTCTGTAGAAAGCAAACATCCTGTTCTGAATTAATTAACCTGCATAGTGTTATCTGCAAATACTGATATTTTGCTTTCTATAGCTATTTCCAGGTCATTTTAAACATGTTAAAAAGCGGTGGTCCTAATACTGAACCCTGAGGTACTCCACTCTTAACTTCAACTGTATTGGAGAATTGTCCATTTCCTTCTTTACACGTGCAGTTAACCACATTGGCTGTGATCTACTTCTTTTGCATTTGTTCCCCATTGGTATATACTGTTGGGTACATTTCTGCAACCTAAATTTGAATTCTGACCATTTGTCCTCAGTATTTTTGCCTTTAAATACTTCATCCCAGTCTATGTGTTGCATTGAAGCTCTTAACAATTTGAAGTTAACTTTTTTAAAATTAAGAGTTTTGGTTGAACCTATACAGCTTTGCTTTGCCAAACTGATCTCAAATGTAATTATGTTGTAATCACTGTTTCCCAAATGTTCACTTACCTTAATATTGGATACCGTTTCTGTATTATTCATTATCACTAAGTCCAACACATTGTTATTTCTTGTTGGCACTTCCACCATTTGTGACATGTAGCTTTCCCATAACATGCTCATAAACCTGCTTCCCTTAGCCCTCTGACAGGTCTCATTATTCCAGTTGATATCTGGATAGTTAAAATCTCCCATAATTATAGTATGCTCGAGCTGGGCACCTTTCCTCATTTGCAATAGCAGTTGAGCCTCAACATTGTCATCAATATTTGGTGGTTTGTAGCATACACCCACCAACACTTTTTTTTTTTTTTTTTTTACCTTTTACACCACATTCAATCTCAATTTCTACCCACCAGTTCTGGTTTCAAAGATAAGCACGTACCTCCCCCTTTTCTATTAATCCTGTTTCTCCTAAACAGGGAATAGCTTTCAATATTTAAAGCCCAATCATGTGTATCATTCCACCATTTTTCTGTTATAGCAATTATGTCCAAATGCTCATTAACTGCCAGCAATTCTAGTCTCCCTATTTTATCTACCATACTTGCATTTGCTAGCATACAATTACTTTTGAAGTCTTTACATATTTTACCCCCTACATGCCTTTTTTCTACATCTTAATTTAATAGGAGTTCTCCCTACTGACTGCATTTATCCCCTTCTCCATCCCCATGATCATTTACTTGGACCCAGTTGCTATCTACTTTATCTACCCAATTTTTGCTATCTATACCCCCCTCTTTCCTAGTTTATAAGCTCTGCCAAGCTTATTAGCATTCTCCCCGCTAGCATGGTGGCTTCCCTACCATTTAGGTGCAATCCATCACTTCCATATAGATTATACCCAAGAACAAAGTCAGCCCAGTGCTCTAAAACACAAAACCCTTCTTACTACACCAATGCTTGAGCTATGCATTAAGCTCCCTGAGCTCCCTCTGTCTGCCTGCACATGACACATGTAGTATTTCAGAAAACACTAACTTAATGTTCCTTGCCTTGAGCTTGCACCCTAAATCCCTGAAATAATGATTTAGGGACCTCCATCTTCCTCCTGCTTTGTCATTGGTACCAATATGTACCAAGACAGCTGGATCGCTTCCAGCCCCTCCCAATAATCTGTTAGCCCTGTCCTCAATATGCTGAACCCGAGCACCCGGGAGACAGCATACTGTTCGGCATTCACTTTCCTGATGGCAGATTACCCTATCTACCCTCCTAATAATAGAGTCCTCTATTACCAAGACCTGTCCAGGTTTCTGCCTACTCTGCATCCCATTTAAACGGGAAGGAGGACTGTTCCCCTGGCTGCTAGAGGAATCAGTCCTCTCCAGTATTGCCAATTCTGATCTATCCACATCAACATCTTCACACAATCTTGCAAATCTGTGGGACTGAATCAACACAGAACTGGCCTTCCTTTTCTGCTGCCCACTATCTCCCCTTCTTACTGTTACCCAGCTGCCTACCTGTTGTTCCTCATCTACAACTCCACCCTCTTCACCACTAACCCCACATACTACCTGCTCTGTGAGTTCTAAACTCCTTCATCTTCTTTCTTTTCTTTCAAGAGAATTCTATGCCTAGATGTACACATGAGATTCAATGCCCCCAGAAAGTGTCATTATTATCACCACCAAAGCCGGTTCCCATGCTCCCGTTGACTAGGATTTGGGGTTATGCAGGACACCTCCCAGCCAACCAGATTCTATCGGGAGAGATGATGAAGTTTGCTAGAAGCTGATTGGCTGGGAGGTGTAGTTACTGCATAACCTAAAATCCCAGCCAGTGAGAGCATGGGAACCAATTTGAACAGAGACTGGCCATTTAAAAGCTGTTCTGAAACAGCGCTCCAACGCTGGAATCAGGAAACCATTCATACGTCTCAGACGTACCTTGTGTGACCATTCACTAGGTGCTATTGTGTCCGCTCCCTTGTCTACGGTGGTATCCATTTGATTTTTACTTTGCTATAATAAAGTTTTTACTTTTAATCGCTTTGGATTGAACTGTTTCATTTTCCAGCCGATATACTACGGTTTGTCTCTACAGATCAGTGAGTGCTCCTGATTCCTTTGTTCGTATAATGTCCCTATCTTGCCAGCCTCTTCTACACTGAGACTGAAACCAATTACAAACTTGGAAATACATCCTCCAAAGAGGGTGGTGATTTCCAAGTTTGTCTCAACTGATTGAATGGTATTTAGTTGGAAGGTCAACTAACAAATAGTATGCAGACCATTCTTCCAAAAGTGAAAAGTATGTGTTGTGATGCCAGGGGGGATTGGAATTGATTGGAGTTCCTAAGAAAGGGGGATGGAGAAGGGCAATGGTTAAAATGAGAGTTCGCTTTATATCATATATTCAGATTGTGCTTGAGAATCAGATGGTCCATGCAGTTCATGATGGGGCTGTAGAGAAAATCCAAAGGAGTTGTATAAGATCAAATGAATCCAGGATGTTGGAAACTGCTCCTGTCTATCATTTTAGGTTCAGGGCTGAGAATTCGAAGAGTTTCGATATTGCAGTTGCCTTGTAATAATAGTAGAAATTTGTAAGACCAAACCCCCTCTATCGGTGGTGTCAGTGAGGGTGGAGAATTTCAGCCTGTGTTTCTTGTGACGTAATGGATGGAATTAAGAAACTGTTTTGGGATAAGGATCAGAAGAGCATTCAATACATAGAGCACTTTGGGTAGAGCCATCATTTTGACCATGTTGATGCTCCCAAAACCCATTATTACAGGAGTTAAGGAACATGGGGTTCCAGGAGGCTAAGTCAGTCAATATAGTCTTAATAATAGGGGTTAAATTCAGGTCAGGGATAGATGTCAGGTTGGGGGATGCATATTCCCAGATATCATATAGAGGATGATGACCACTGCTTTGGATATTTACGTTGAATCAATTCTGAGGATTGAGGATCTATGTTAAGATTAAGGACTTCAGATATTGAGTAGTTAATCAGTGCCTGAGAACATAGGGAGTATTTTTGCAGGGTCTCTAGAAGTGGAGGGGAGTAAAACACTGGGTTTAGAAAGAAAGAAAAGTACATTGTCTATGAAAGCTGCCACTTTAAAGAGCTCTTTACCTGAGTGTATCCTGTGAATCAAAGCATGGTTTCTGACTAGGGATGGGCGAAAATTTTTGCCTCAAACTGAAATCGGTGAATAATGGCAATTTCAGCCTGGCAAATAATTTCCCTTGAAAAGTGCTGTTATTCTGCTTTTTTCACCCAGCTCATTCTATTGAAATCAATGGGAACATTGAGTTTACACACAACACATAGCAACTATTATTTTATTTCCCAGAAGCATAGTATAAAAGGGGCCTGTGTTGGTGGAGTGTGGAAAAATAATCAGTTGAACAGGGATTTTTTTTTTTGGATGGGTTTGTTTACTGGGATTGGGGAACAGTTAATTAAAAATAAATCCTAAATACAATTTAAAAAAACACATAAGGCATGGTATAGGGGTCTGAGGAGGGTGCCTTTGTTGGTGGGTGGAGTCCGGAGAAAAAATCACTGTGCAGGTGCGGACCTGCAGTGGTCCCTCAGGTGTGGACCTGAGGTGACTTATCTCTAGCCAACCCTCTGGAACTCAGTTTGGCACTATCACAGCAGTACTATCCTTCCTGAAGTCTTCAGTGTTGTATTGTGTTCTTGCTGCTGCCATTCATTCTGTATTTGTACTTCTTAATAAAGATTGTGTTACCTACAGTACTGGTCCAGTTCTAGTTCTTGAGTCCGTGACAGTTGACCAATAACTCTTCTCTACCTGCCCCTCCTCCAAAATCATGATTGTGTTGTTACTAGAATAGATGTTTTTCCTTTAAGAGCAAGAACTGTGCCTCTCATCAGCAACTGCAATATGCAGAGTGTGTGTGGTAAATAACACCTGCACAACTGAATCAAACACCATGACACCCGAAACCAAGTACTGATGCTTTCACAATGCCCCTTGTCCACACCCCACTAAGGACACATGACAAATTGCTGTCAGTTTAATAGCATATTCTGCGGGATGGAATCTCCTCAGATGCTGCTTGATGCCCTACTTGTGATTCTCCTCCACCACACTGCCATGTGTGGTCAGTGCACCACATAGTGTGCAATGGGTGAACACGGACTGCCACATTCTAACATCTACAGAGTAGCTATCATTTCACGGGGAAGGTAACGATGAACGAGGTGGACTGGCAGAAGATGTAGTTACCCTAGAGGAAGAAGGTAACGGCGAGCTGGTTGTTTCTCTATCATCAAACTTCTGGCCTCTGCCTGGCTTTCTCTATTCTTCCTATCTCTTTGATATCTGCCTCACCTCTTGTTGCCTTTCTGACATAAATGTCATGGTGTCTGTGTTTTATGTGTGTTATCAGGGTGGTTGTGCGAAGGTGTGTTCCCTCCTTTCCCCTTCTCACTAATTTGTCACAAATTGTGCACAGTGCTGCTGGTGATGACTGCACTGAGCCTGCACCAAGAGAAGAATAGTCCCAAACCCATTATTACAGGAGTTAAGGAACATGTGGAGAAGAATTGTCTCTTTCTTCTACTCCTCCACATTCCCCTTCACTGTCTGTGGCAGAGGGTGATGTTTCTGCTACTGCCTCAGAATCAGCACTGCAACTAGGACCAGGAGTATTGCTGCTGGCAAGTGGAACCTGTCCTAGTTCCAGATTATTTGTTGGCCCCATTCCCACTGTGTCCACAGTGGTCTGTGGCATGCTAGCTTGCTCCTCAGCACCATGCTGCCCTTGCAACTCAGCAGCAGCAGAAATTAGAGCAGTTTCCATATCCAGCAAATTCCAAAAGTTCTCTGCTGGTGGTGGTGATGCTCATCCCCATCCCTAAAACAAAACACAAACAAGAGGAGTGCCAATAGTGCCTTATCGCTGTGATTTTAAAACCACTAGTATATAAATGTACCATATTTCACTTACATTAGACTGTTGCTATGTAGTAGTCATATGTATACACATAGCTATAGTTGCATACAGAGATCTCTCACCATCTCTGTTTGGTGTTTATCTCACCCAGTATTCTCTCCAGGTTTTAGACTGCCTTTATTCAAATAGGATGGTCCAATAATCCAATATGCTAGACTTTCAATCCCTCCCGTGGGACTCAAAAAATAAAACCGTTAAATGGGGCAAAAAAAAAAAATGTAAATAAAATTAATAGAAATGAAAAAGAAATTAATAAATAATATGTGGCAAGCTGAAAAAATAGAACAAAATGTATTACACAATGCTAACGTTTCACAGCTTAATGCTGCTTTATCAAAGCTTGTAGAAACAATCTTAAAAATCATAAAAACAATCCCTGTCTCCCATTCCTTCTCAGTTTGGGCTAAAAAGGCCATCAGTATCTCTTCTACCCCATCTTCTCCACCATTCATCACCACCCCCACTAGTCCCTCCATGCTGCTGCTGCTGCTGATGCTGCTGCTCTATTACAGACATCGCACTGCTGATTTGAGGTGGTGACGAGAAATGTGACAGAGGCTACCCTAATGTCATGCTTTCCATTTTTTGTTGACCTGAAGAAGGCAGACTGGCAGCACTAGCAGCAGGCACAGGTAGTTGATCTGTGCTCCTGGTGCTGGTATTATTGCTGCTAGCCACCAGTTCTGGCTTCTTCAGGATCATGTTCCACCTGGACAATGCCAAGGGGGGAAGAGGACTCCCAGGGTCAGGCTTATGATGCGGGCTCCCTTGACAGCTAGTCTGGGTGCTCTCAATTGCTTCCTCTACCACTCCCCTAACACTAGTCCCACCGCCTGCTTCACCATCATTGTTACTAGTACTATCACTAACACCAACCACATCAATTTCAGCACCTGAGTCTTCCTCCTCACAGTCACTAGTAGTATGATGATTACCCCCTCCTTCACTCCTAACGCTAATAAGCTACTGGACCTTCTTAATAGTAGTGCTAGCACTGGCGGGACTGCTTGGGGATGGCAAGTGTGACTTAGGGTCCCCTGCTTTCACACTTGGCATCATCTTCTCCTTCCCCCTCCTGAGTATTACAAGACATACTGGCAGCAGTTTCAGCACTGGTGGAAGCAGGTTCAGCACTGGCAACAGGCACAGCACTGGTGGCAGCAGGGGGTAGCACATCTGACAGCAGGCACAGCAATGGTGGCAGCAGGGGCAGCACATCTGGCAGCAGGCACAGCAATCTGGTAGCTGGGGCAGCACATCTTTCAGCAGGCACAGTACTGATGACTACAGGGGCAGCACTTCCGGCAGCAGGCACAGCAAAGGTGGTAGCAGTAGCAGGGGCCACATGTTTGACAGCAGGCATAGCAATGGTAGCAACAGGGGAAGTATGGCTGGCAGCAGGCATTCATTAATTTAGGGGGACTGGCCAGTATTGCTTCTGTAGTGCTCACTTCCTCCTACTCCTCAGACTCAGTGGACAAATAAGGGTCCTTCCAGTTCCTCCTTTTATAAGTTTTAAACTTTCTTATAGTAATAGCATCACTATGAGCCTCTCCTGCCTCAATTTTGCTACAAAGATCACAGCAGAAAAGCACAGCACATCTACCTCGCTCTGTAGCCATTTCTATTGTGTTTCACATCCTGGATTACGTCATGTTTTTATAGCGAATAGGAGAAAAACATGTAAATCAATGGATGGAAACTTTCTAGCCATTGGAAAAAGGGTGATGAATTTTGGCCAATGGGAGAAAAATGCAAAGATTTTAATATCTGGTTTAAAAGTGTTTTTTCCTGTGAAAATGCAGGCAACAAAGAGGTTTTCGCAGATTTTTTAGTGGCAACACAACAGGACCTTTCACCCACCCCTTGTTTTTACCATTATCATGTTTGTGTCAAATATAAGCTATCCTTCTTCTCATATTACTGATACACATTATGTATTGGTCATAACATTGGTCCCAAGTGGTAGCGGCACTTCCTCAAATACACCTACTGTTAATACATTTAGCCTTGTTTTCTACTTGTACAATTCAGGCAAAGCCATCCTGGAAAAATAACTGTGGCTTGGGATATGCCAGCATGGCAGAGCTGCTCATGACATCAGCTCTCTGTAATCTCTCCCAGTCATACCTATGGTTGTGCTACAGAGGAGGTGCCTAGGTGTGAACCTGCTTTTCCCCTATCATATGCTTTTAGCACAAACAATAGATAGCAACATGCTTAGATTTTGGATCCTGAGATAAGTATCTCCATACTGTGGACATCATGGACTAAAGGGTTCGTGAGGGGCTAATACTACTACTGGGGCTAGATTTATACTAGAATTCTGCTGTTACTACTATATGTCAAAGATGCAGCACTTCAAACAGCACCAGAGGCAATCCTCATAGCTGTGGATGTTAACCTGTGTTGCTGAGTGGAATTTGAACTTGGAAGAGGCAATGATGCTGATGATGACTTATAGGATGACTGTGTACTTTTTTCCATCTTTGCTTGTCCAGGGGTCAGTGTTTCTAATGGTTTTCTCAAGCAGTTTATAGACAAGAACAATGCTCCTTTTCGGTGTTGGAAAATTGAGCCTTTGCCTTTTTGCTAACTTTCTGGCCATGTCATCATCTCTATCATGCTCAACTTTAGATGTATCTGAAGAAGGAGGAGGCTGGTGGGATACACCATCATCAGTAATCACTAGGTCTTCTTCAGCATTGGCCGCTGCTTCTTGCTCACTTTAGAAGTGTCAAACTATTTATTTTTACTTTTATTTTCACAATGTTCACTACTGCTTTGAAGACAGGTGTTTTGGTGCTTGTTTGTCTCACTGTCAGATGCAACAGCTGGTTCAGATGCCACATCTTCCTCCATTATGCAATTGCCAGCATCAACACTAGAATGTGACCTGTTGCCATCTTCAGTGTTGTTCTTATATATTTTTTTTTTACTGCAGCTGGTGATGGTGGGACGTTGACAAAATGCATACTCCCCAGGAGGAGAGGGATCATCATCATTTATTGAACAAGCTGTCAGCTGTCTGTCACCTAATATATTTATTTATTTATTTATTTATTTATTTTTATTTTTTTTTTTTAAGTTGTCCACTCTATCTTATCACAGTCTGACCCCCCCAAAAAAATCACTAAAAAACAAAATAAACAATTTATTTGCCCAGACTTCCCAGTACAGAGACAATAACAACAAGATCAGCAAGCAAATTGGTCCCCAGCTGTCTGTATCTTGTCAGTCAGTCACACTGAATTTTGGGATATTTGGGTTCAGCCTCCTTCCTCCCTTCTTTTCTCCTAGATTGCCCTTAGACTCCCCTAATGCAGAGAACAAATGTCCTACCTAAAAGGCTCACTAAAATAAGCTACAATTTCCCTTTATTTGCCTATCTTCTCTAGCTTAGAAACGTGCTGCTTTCATCTATTACAAACACAGAATGGCTGCTGTGAGAGCCTAATATCCTTTACTATGCCTTGAGAAAAGAATAGAAAACTGCCATGTGGTGGGGAAAAATTCAGTCTTCCCATTGATTTCTTTGGAATTAGCTAGGCGAAAAATGCAGAAAAACTGCATTTTTGCTGGAAAAGAGGAAAGTGCCATTTTTCACCTGTTTTGGTTTTCACCCATCTCTAGTGATCAGCAATGGATTTGACTGACCTACGAAGTTGGAGTAAATGAGGCAATATATTGTTAATGAGCTGTACCTCAGCTCCAGCACAGACAAGAGAGCTTCCTCTCTGCTTTTCCTTATTATTCTTATGTTCACCTTAAGGGCTCGATCCAAATGTTGGAGTAAAAAGCAATGTTAACCAAGACCGGGTAACGAGAGATTCAAATCTCCGTTACCCAGAATGGCTAACGAGCAACGGCCAACAAAATACACTTACACCTTAAAACCTGCCATCACTCCACCACCCCCACTGCCACCACCACCTGCAGCCACCAGACCCACAAGGGCAACACGCAGGAGTGTGAGGGAGTCCACCCCTGCAGCCCCTCCCAATACCCCACCCAAAAAAAAAAAATAATACCCAAATCTGTTATGTTCCCCAAATAAATGGGCACTTATACTTCATTCCATTTCTGTCTGTGTCTATTTTTAATACAAAAAGGTTGAGTGGCAGATATGTCTCCAATGCATTGCAAAGCAATGCAGTGAACACATCTCATTCACATCTAACTTGGTGTTGCGGTATTGTACAATAGGAAGGCATACACAACACATTCACTGTGGCAGAGATGTATTTAATGCATTGCAAATCAATGCAGTGAACACATCTCATGCACAATTACTGTCGTATTAGGGTGTTACAGCATGGGTGAACACACACATCATATCCAGACACTTTTGTACAAGTTCAACTCACAGTCCAAATAGCAAAATAGCAAAGCCACAAAATAGACTTGTGTGAATTGATTCGGCCAGTTTTGGAATTTGAAACGAATAATGTCATTCGTCATCATTTGGGCCGGCCAAAAGGCAAGATCCATTCTTAAAAAAACAAAAAACAAATCTGAACTGCCCCAGACAGCGCTTCCCACGTGCTCAATACTTTACCGCCCTCTCTAGTCCAATTAGCTTCTTCATTTCATGATGGCCTGCATTTCCTGTTAGTCCATTGTTGGAGCTCAGAGGGAGAAGAAGCAGAGAGTGTCCAGATAAGCAATTTTATTAGTCTGTATAGTGCCTTATTAGCCATTCTAGTGCCAGTCTAGTGCCAGTCTAGTCTGACAGTTGTTGTGTGGACAGGTTTTAAAATTTTAAAATTATTATAGTACACTACCTATCTATTTGTAATGGATTTGAGTCCTAGTGAACAACCTGATGTTCCCAGGCCTGGTACCAGGTACAGTGACCCAGAAAACACCAACACCACCACAGTGCCATTGCTTTCAAGCAGAGGTTGCAGCAGCAGGTGGCTAAAGAAGAGGACTGTCAGTAGTACTAGTACTATGAGTCAGTGGCATAGTCCTACTCAGCAGCAGCACTCCAAACCAAAAAATAGAAATAAGAAGGGAACTGCAAGTCGTTCTACCTCTACTAGCAGGGTAGAGAGGTCCAGGTCCTCCTCTGAAACCAAGAAGCAGCCGGCATCTTTTTCTTGTCAGCTGTTTTGTGATGATCCCCCCAGAACCACCTGCACAATGTCTAGTGCCACTGCCAGTTTCGTAACCACCTCCGCTACAGCCAGTTCTATAAACCTGGGGACACCTAGTGTGTTTAATAGTGATGAGCGAGCATGCTCGGCCGAAGCTCGGTTCGGCTCGAGCATCGCTCTGCTCGGCACATGGCGGTACTCGTATGAGTACCGCATGTGCTCGCCCACCATGTTCGGGTCTCCTTCCCGCACGTTTCGCGGCTGCTGCGCAGCCAATAAACGTGCGGGGAGGCTCTGACATCAGTGTAATGCCAGCAGCCATGTTGGCTGCTGGCATTACACTGATTGGCTGGCCAGAACCCGTGATAGGGTGCTGTATAGCACCCGACGCGCGAGTTCGGCTCATTCTTAGCCAGGGAGAGATGCGCTTAGGCAGGGAAAGTCAGTGTAGGGAGAATAAAATTGTTGGAACTCTTTCAAGACCCAAAAGTCCTTTTTAGGACTGTTGTGTGTGGGGGCAGCATTTATATTTTGTTTGGGGGGGCACAATTTCCTTTTTTTTTGTGGGGGGGATATTTCTAAGGTGACATATAATACTAGATGCACAGGAAGTCAGTGTAGGGAGAATAAAATTGTTGAAACTCTTTCAAGACCCAAAAGTCCTTTTTAGGACTGTTGTGTGTGGGGGCAGCATTTAATTTTTTTTGGGGGTGGCAGAATTTAATTTTTTTTTGGGGGGGACATGTTCTAAGGTGACATTGTACTAGGTGCACAGGGACAAATATTTCACAGTGCAGTGACAAGCTGACATATTCTGTTAGGTGCACAGGGCCAATTATTTTACAACGCAGCGACAAAAAGGGCCATTTTAAACGTGTGCCTAGCCATAGATTATTGTCACATTCTGTTTAGTGTGCAAATTCACAAATTAACGTCACATATTCCGTTCACTGTGCCTAGCTGCAGATTAGCGTCACATTCTGTTTCGTGTGCCTAGCCGCAGATTAGCGTCACATTCTGTTTCGTGTGCCTAGCCGCAGATTAGCGTCACATATTGTTTAGTGTGCCTAGCCGTAGATTAACGTCACATATTGTTTAGTGTGCCTAGCCGCAGATTAGCGTCACATATTGTTTAGTGTGCCTAGCCGCAGATTAGCGTCACATATTGTTTAGTGTGCCTAGCCGCAGATTAGCGTCACATATTGTTTAGTGTGCCTAGCCGCAGATTAACGTCACATATTGTTTAGTGTGCAAATTCACAAATTAACGTCACATATTCTGTTCACTGTGCCTAGCCGCAGATTAGCGTCACATTCTGTTTCGTGTGCCTAGCCGCAGATTAGCGTCACATTCTGTTTCGTGTGCCTAGCCGCAGATTAGCGTCACATACTGTTTAGTGTGCCTAGCCGCAGATTAACGTCACATATTGTTTAGTGTGCCTAGCCGCAGATTAGCGTCACATATTGTTTAGTGTGCCTAGCCGCAGATTAGTTTTTATCTTCCTTTTTGTGTGTTTTACGGTCAGTCTGTAAAAATGGCGTACTACGGGCGAAACATCGTTCCCAGAAGCGACGTTGGAGTCCAAGATGCATCCAGACATCCTCCCTATGCTGTCCCTGAACCATTTCTGTGGTGTTTCCATCATTTTCTGACCTTTTCCTATGAACCAGGCACCCTCCCCTCATCAGAGCAGGGGGTGCCTGGTGTAATGCTCGAGTCCTCCCATTGACTTCAATGGGGCTCGGGTGCTCGGCCGAGCACTCGAGCCTCCGGGGGCGCTTGGCCAGAGCACCCGAACACCCGAGCATCGGGGTGCTCGATCATCACTAGTGTTTAACACTACTGGTCGGAAACTGCGGGCAGTATCAATGTGGGATTTTTGAAAGTTTGAGTCTGGCGCTTGCGAACTCTCAGTAGCCCTATAAAAAATCAAATAAACACACAGTATCTCAATCTTAAAATATTCCCCTTTAATTTAAAGAACCATGTATAGGCATAACACATAAAATCGTTTTTCTCTCTATATTAAAGTGTATAAGCGATATATCGATGATATTGTAATGATATGGCATGGAAGTGTGGAACTTTTAGAAGAATTTTTTTCCTTCCTCAATAGTAATAATTTAAATCTGAGATTTACCTATACATATAGCACTAAGAAGATCGAGTTTTTGGATTTATGTTTATTTGTAGATGGAAATCGTATTTTAACCAAGACTCATTTCAAAACTGTAGATCAGAATAGTTTCATACCATATTCAAGTATGCATAAAAGAATTTGGCTGGATAATATTCCAAAAAGCCAGTTCATACGCATACGTAGGAATTGTTCCTTGATTAGTCATTATTGGGATCAAGGGATTAGACTTATTAAGAGATTTTTGGAGAGGGGGTATGGCTTTACAACTGTTTGTGAAGCCTTTTTAGAAGTGTTGAATTTTGATAGGGGGAAGTTGATTAAGACACGGAATGGTTCAGTGACAACAAATATGAATAAATCTGCTGGTGAATTGAACGAGTTGAGTTATGATTTTACTCAACTTGCTCAAATTCTAAAATTAAATTATGGTATTAACCAAGATCCTTTGGACACAAAGCACATGAAGTACAAAGAGAAAAGAGGTAAAAAGAAGTTAGGTGAGGAAAGTGGGACTAAATCATTAACCACATATAAATCAAAGATTAAATCTAATAGATCTTGCCTTAAAAAGTTTAGGATTAATAAGGTTAATAATGTCACATGGGGAGGAATGGTCGTTGATAATAAGAAGAAAGGTGATTGTGATGTAGCATTGGTAACTGCATATACAGGTGATTTTTATAAAATACGAAAGATTTTGGATAAATTCTGGCCCATAGTCCTTGAGGACAAAGTTCTCAGGAATATAGTTACAGAGAAAGTTTGTATTATTTGTAAGAAAAATCAAAGCCTTAAAAGTATATTAGCACCGACGGTATTGAGGGCACATAGGGCTAATGTTAGACAGGGGAATGAGTATAATCCTCTTACTATGTCACCGGTGACAGGTTGGCACAGGTGTGGCAAGTGCACCTCCTCTGCAAACTGCCCTAAGAAGTTAAAAGTTTTTAAAGACCCTAAAAGTGAAAAAGAGATTCCTATTAAACAATTTCTAAATTGTGATAGTATAGGAGTAATTTATGTGCTTAAGTGTCCTTGTGATCTATTATATATAGGAAGAACTAAAATAATTTTTAAAAGAAGACTTTATGAACATAAAAGAAATATTGAGAAAAGAGTCACTACCCATTCTGTGTCACGTCACTTTCTTGAAGCACATGAGAGTAATCCTAAATTGTTGATGGGGTTTGCTTTAGAGAGTGTAAGGTTGGATTTTAGAAAAGGTAGCTGGGTTGACTTATTGAATAAACGAGAAGCAGCATGGATATTTAAGTTAAACACTCTATACCCGAATGGGTTAAATGAAAATATCGAACTTGTTGCTTTTTTATGAATGGGAATGATGTGATTAGTCTATATTGTTCTCTTTTTATAAATGTAGGAACTATTGTTGGGATTGTCTAGTAAAGTTTGTGATGATCGGGTATAGGTGGACCAGGCGGCCGAAGGGTTAACTCTGGATCCACCTTAAGAGAATTTCTTGATAGAATGTACCTTTGAGGCATTTGTAATTGGGAGCATTTGTGCTGACCAATTTCCTTGTCTCAAGAGAAAGGTTTAAATAGCCGTTGATATGATGGGTAGATTCACTTTATTTCTGCTTGATAAAGCACCGCTATAGGTGTGAAACGCGTTGCAAAGATTGTGGTTTTAACTGCACTATTTCCCGGCCGGGTGTATGCTTTTAATTACCCATTGCTATATCGGCTACTAATGTAAGTGTTTGGATTGATTCATTGTATATTGTTTGTCTTTGTTCTATGCTGTGTCTAGCGTTTAGTTAGCTGTAGGTGGGTCTGGTTTTTAGACGTGCGGAGAGATACTTTGTAGTCTCCGCTAATATACAGCAGTAACAACTTAACGCTTCTGAACTTTTTGAAGCTATACGAGATTTTTCTATTTATCACTGTGTCTAGAGGTTATATAAGAGCCGAGTACGGAACACAGTGGGTATTCACATACTTCAGGTTTTTCCGAGATTTGGATTGCAATTATTGTCCTGAAGGTGTGACCCTATCTGTGGTCGTTTAGAATCGGCTGTTAAACCCTTTGATAATTGAGTTAATTTTTTTTTTTCTATTTTTTATTGTTTTATTTTATTTTTCATTATATATGATTTTTATAACTCTGTTTACATATATGAGACGGCTCTCTTTGTCTTTGAAGATTTGATGTGTTATGCCTATACATGGTTCTTTAAATTAAAGGGGAATATTTTAAGATTGAGATACTGTGTGTTTATTTGATTTTTTATAGGGCTACTGAGAGTTCGCAAGCGCCAGACTCAAACTTTCAAGTGTTAATATTTATCCTGGTTTGTGGGGCTAGAACATTGCAGTGGTTGCAACGCCCTGAGAGTTGAAAGGTGCCAGTGAATTCTCCGAAAGAAAAGTTACTTGTCACCTGGATCTTTGTTGCCGTTAGCCTTTATTACATAGGGCAACAGACAATATCTAGCGCCTCCTCCGTAAAGGATATTTGGGATTTTTATAGCGAAAGTCCGTATAAGCAGCCTAAATGGGAATTATTGCAGTATTTGGAGAAAATTTCTCCTGCCACCTCTGTCACTGCCACTGAGAGCATATCTTCTCCAAAAAAGGTTATTGAGGGATATAGTTTACCATTTCCTGGTAGCCACCAGGAAGAAGAGGGAATTCAGCAGGTCTCCCCAAAATCTGCTGCTGCTGATTTTTCTTCCTGTCCAAACCTACAAGACGTAGAAGAAGAATATGAGGGACAAAGGACTCCTAAGCTTGATTTTTCCCTTGAATTGATGTATCCCCTGCTGCCCATAGTACTCCCCCTGTTTCTCTAGCTACAATTGTGTCTTCTGTTGAAAACTCACCACTGCCTCTCCAGTTCCAACTGAGTCTCCTAGGCAGGTAGTGGCTGCTAGTGTCTCCCCCACCACTGTTACTCCACTATCCTCCTCTAATCCCAGTACCAACATCCCTGCTGACATGTCTAGTTCTACTAGTACCCCTGTAAAGGTACATAGAAACAAAAACCATAGTTATGTTGCTCCAGCATGTGAAGATCAAGAAAGTGTCACCTCAGTTTCTTCTTCTCCACCACCTTCCATTTCAACTGGCAGAGTCATCCGCCACTCCAAAGCGGGGGAGCATTTTGTGACACTTGGTGATGGCCGGCTAGCGAAACGTAAATTATGTGGTAGGGAAGTCAGCCGTGTGAGGGTGCTGGCTCATCTAACCACCTCCGGGATGAATCAACACCTGATCAACTACTACAATTCAGTATTGATAAGTGCACTACTACATATACCAGTGTCCTACTCACCACCAGTAGCAGGAGAAAGGGCAGGGGATCATGCCACATCTGGTCTTAGTAAGAGCAGACAGTCACAGCCCATCCCAAAATCAATACAGGCCACACTGGAAGATTTTGGTGGGTTTCATTCAAAGGGGATGTGCAGACAGCAGTCCCGAAAAATTACATGCCTCATTGCACAGCTCATAGCTGTTGGGGGTGCTACTTTTAATTTGGTGAACAGGGAGCCCTTCCAGCAACTTATGGAGGCTGTCAGACCCCAATATAAAATTCAATCCCGCACCACATTTAGTCAAACTATAGTGCCCTCACTGTATTGGTCATGCATTGGGCTTTTGAAGGACCTGCTAGGAAAAGCTGGTGGCCAGTCAGTGCACTTTACCACTGACTTATGGAGTGCTCCAAGGGGCCAGCATGTCTTCCTGTCATTGACGGTGCATTGGTGGCAGCCCAATGTGTTACAAGACACATCATTACTGATACCAACAGCAAGTTCAGGTGCAGTAGCCAAGCAGGGACACCACACTTTCCTCCTCCATGCTGAGGTAATGGATCAGCAGCACACCTCACATAACATTCACAAAGCACTGCAGAATATGGTGGCGCAGTGGCTAGGGAAGCAGGGAGGCACACAGGCACAAATGGGGTTTGTGGTTACTGATGGAACAGCCAACATGACAAAGGATCTCCAATATGGCAGGTTTATGGGTGTGTGCTGCTCAGTGCATGTCCTGCATCTTGTAGTTAAGGCTGCTCTCGAGGATGGCAATAACACAGGAAGGTTGTCAGCACTTCTGGAGTCATGCCAAGAAATTGCTGGCCACTAACATCGTAGCATAAAATAGCCAGCTCCTCAGGCAGGAACAGAAAAAGGAAGACCTCCCAGAGCACCTCCTCAAACAAGATCTTGGGACCAGGTGGAACGCCACCTTAGATATGCTACAGCGTATCCTGGAACAGAAAAAGGCAATTCATGCAATATCATGTCACCATTTCATTGGCAGTAACAGAACACTAAGTAGGGCTGACTGGGCCCTGATGGCATAGGTAGTGACAGTCCTCATGCCTTTCTGTGCTTTGACAGTAATTTTAGGCAAAGAGAACGCTAGCCTGGCCGAAGTCATTCCCCTCTTCACACACCTCTCCTTAAAAATTGACTATTTCCTTTCCCATAGGGAACGCTTGCCTTTGCTCAGGGTAATATAATTCTCAATGTTGCTGCCCTTCTAAAGAGGCTGAAAAAGGAAATAACTCGGAGCATGGAAGAGCGCATGGACAATTGTCCTGAGTTAATGCCTGCCACAATTTGCAATCCTCGAATAAAAGGCATGATGGCACTTAGTTCCAATTCCCTCACTGCTTGGTGGGAACAATTGATAGAGAGGGTGCATGAGAGGCAAAGAAAATATATAAAGCGGTCACAAGAGGTGGGAGAAGATTCCGCAGATGACCTGGAGGAGTGTGGTGGTCTTCTGGGACCAATTAATAGCAGCGCCAGTAGCACTTCATCTTGTTCCAGTGGAGCAGCTGCTGCTTTTTATGCTGAGGCAATGAACAGGTTATGCTTCGGACAAAAGAATGAGCTCCCCATAAATAGAAAAAGTGCTGAGTTTGAGGTCCAGGCTTACCTTGAGGAACCTTCTTTGCCCCTAACTATAGATCCTCTGAGTTTTGGGGATAACAAGAGGGCTGTGTGGACTACTTTGTCCCTGGTAGGAGCTGCTTTCTTGCCCCACAACCATTGTCCAGAGTAAGTGGGTAGTTTCTATAACCGGAAATATACTTAGCCTTCAGCTCTCTTACCTGGCCCCCCAGCTCATGGAGCAAATTACTTTTTTAAAAGTCAACCTGCCAAAGCTGGGTTACCCTGCTCTCCGGTTCGATGCAGATTGAAAAAAAAAAGTATTTCATCTATAATCATCCATAGTACCATAATACGCTGAGTGATCCAGCTTACCCAGCTCTAGAACCATGGTAGGTTGAGCTGAGGACACCCCCCGACTTGGTGGGACACAGGGAGGGAATTAAAGTCTACACTGTTGTCCCACTACACAGGTTTTTTAGTCTTGCTCTATCGTTTTTCATCTCTCCTGCACCAGTGTTCTGCAGTTTGCTGCTGGCTACATCTACAGTGTTGCTGTCATCCTGAGTACACCCTGCACTAGTCATCCTCAGTTTGGTAGTCTCTTCTAACAAAAGTTTGCGGTATCTATCTATTGAGTCTGCTCCAGTGTTCTACAGTTTGCTGCTGGCTACATCTACAGTGTTGCTTTCATCCTGGGTCCACCCTGCACTAGTCATCCTCAGTCTTCCTTCTTCCTTCGAATTTCATTTATTTGTTCATTCGTGCTTCTAGCTAGCTAGCTACATCCATATTTCATCTACTTCATCCTTAGTACCATAAGGCTAAAGCTACACCTTACCCTGTTCCACCATCTTCATTTAGACCATGGAAATGGTTCCATTTAATTTTTTTTATTGTATATTTTAAAGTATTTTAAATTTTGCTGAAAAATTCAAGTCAAACAGGTCTGGTCCGAAATGCGGATCCTCCAAATGGGAAAAAAAATTTAATCTGAAATAGAAATTTTACCAAATTTTTTTGCCGTGCACAAGACTACCACACAACATGAAGGTGGTGTTTTTCAGTGATGGGAACTGAACTTGAACAACATACACCGAACCCTTTGTAACCTCTAACTGTTCATCATTCCATCCATATGGATTCTCATACATCAATAACAGATGCCTTTCGATTGGATTGGGCTTAATTTAATATGGGTTACAAGATGTTGGCAACAGGTACAACACTAGTGGCTGCAGTTACAGATATGGTGGCACTGGCAGCAGGGGCAGCACGTCTGGCAACAGGTACAACACTAGTGACTGCAGTTACAGAAATGGTGGCACTGGCAGCAGGTGCAGCACGTCTGGAAACAGGTACAAAACTAGTGGCTTCAGGATCATAAATGGTGAAACTGGCATCAGGGGCAGCACGTCTTGCAGCAGGCACAGGCAACTGAATTGTCTTGCTCTCACTATCCTCTTCTCCCTTCCTTCCCATTCCCTTTTCTCCCTTCCTTGCCTTTCCTCCCTTCTTTCCCATTCCCTTTTCTCCTCCCTTTTTATTCCCCAAGATCCCTTGGGGAGATTTAGGGGGACTGGGCAGCATTGGTTCAGTACTGCTAGTCACTTCCTCCTCCTCCTCAGACTCAGTGAACACATAATAAGGGTCCTTCCAGTTCCTCTTTTTGCTGCTTATAGTGATAGAAGTCACTATGAGCCTCTCATGCCTCAATTTTTGCTAAATATCACAAAAGAACAGCACAGCACATCTATATTGGTCTGTAGCTGCTTCTATTGTGTCTGCATTCAGCAAAAACATCATGGTTTTATACCGGAAGTGCGAAAACAATGTAAATCAATGGGCGAAAACTTTTAGCCATTGAAAAAATGGTGAAAGATTTTGACCAATGGGTGAAAGATGCGAAAATTTTAACCGCTAGTTTTAAAGCAGATTTTCCCATGAAAAAGCGGATAACAACATGGTTTTTGCGAAATTTTCTCCAGGAACACGGCGACAACTTTAACCCACCCCTAGTTAGGAAATGTTGAACATGGCCAATTTGGTGTCCGATTGATCCTAGGTTGCAGGCTTATATCCGTGACATGCCATTGTCAGAGCTGAGAGCTATGTTGATGGGTCATCCTGTGGAGTAGGACAGATGGTTATGTGTGTTTGGGTGTGTTTGCACACATTCCACAAGCATCACCATGGTCACACATGCCTTTTACTCACAGGTGAGGTGGTCCCTGATGAACCTGGTTCACATCTGCATCACACTGCAAGTATCCTCATCTTCATCAATGGAAACAGAGACCTCTATGGGCTGTTGTGGCTTCACATCATCAACTAAACGTGTGTGTTCAGCAATATTGTGTCATAAGGCACATGCCAGGATGATGTCACATGCTTTACCAAGTGCATATTTTAGAGCGGTCCCTGAGTGATCCAGGCAACGGAACCTGGCTTTGAGCAGGTCACAGTTGCACTCTTTGGCATTCCTGGTCCTGACGTGTGCCTTGTTACTGTGATCCTGTGCAGGTGTGTGGGGATTGGCTATCGGTGTGAACAGCCACAACTTGCACCCATAGCCGGCACCACCTGTGGACAGTGACTGACATAGTGATGCGAGAATCCTATATTATGTGGATGATGTACTCCAGGTAAGTGTTTGCTGGTGTCTGTGGTTGGTGTTGTAATTATTTATACTTGGTATATACCTGTCAGGTGTGTGTGATGTTGTGAGGTGCATGTTGTGTCTCCATTGGCTGCTGAGGTTGCATGGGTGAGCTTGATTTGTTTTGTGAGTGACAGGTGTGCTTTTTGTGTTGTTTGTTAACCCCTGTTGTTCCAGGGTGTGTTGTGAAGGCTTATGTTGTGCTGCTTTGTTACTCTTGTCCCTGTGAGCTTGCTGGGCTCTTGTTTGTCTATAACCTGTTAGTATGGTCTAGGCCAGTAGTTCGCAACAAGGGTGTCATGGCATGTTAGTGTGCCATGTGTACAAGCTCAGAGTGCCTTACTTTTCCCATGAAGATTTTTTCTACATTACTAACATTCATTTTCACAATTATTTTATAATATATATTCATGGGAATCATTATGCACAAATTTCTCCTTATTATCATTCCCACCATGAGACCTAAAGATAACTATATATTCATGTATTGTTCCTTTCATTGATGCCTTGGAACTTACTTATTACTTCAAGGGGTGCCCTGGGAATCCAGATTGCATGTTAGGGGTGCCTTGTATTTAAGGATTGAGAACCACTGCTCTAGGTCTAGTTGGTGTGTTTGCTTGGCATTGCAGGGGTTAATATTTTATCTTTGAATGATTGGGTTATGTAGTGTATTTTGTATGAGCTGCTGTTTCTCTGTTTTCTTTTCACTGATGGTGGTTTTTACTCTGCGTTGTGTGGTGTTCGCCTAGAAAACTTGGGTGTTAAATTTCTGCCAGTAAATGTTGCAATTTATCGCTCGTCATCCCACCCGCAAACATTTGCATGGCTCTGGGGTTAGCTTTTACATTGGCCTCAATGGGCGATATTTTGACAGCCGCTGTGTTGTCAGAAGTGCCGTTAGTTCTTAGTAGTCGGAACATTTGTATCTCTTACCTTGCTTTTAAAACCACTGTCGAGCCCTAAATCTGTGAAAACACACTATGACATCTCTTGGTGCTATGGCTCTCTCTTTCTGAAAGCACAGTGTACTTTCTCAAGCACGATTGTATCAGTGGGTTGGTCCACCAGAAGGGAGGCAAAGAACATAATCAGGACAGTGCAGAGATCAGAGGAAGGACACTTTCAGGAAGAATTTTTATTCTATCATTACAGCATCGGCCTCTGTTATCTAAGTCATTAATTCTCATGGTCAGAGTTTGGATAGTTTCACACTGTTACACAAGATGTTGTCACTTTGAGAGAGTTGGGAAAATCCACCTTGATGGAGGTTAGCCATTTTGACAGTTGACATCATCTCTATCGTTAATCCACGTATATCATCCTTGGAAGGAAGGTCAACCAATAGGTCTTTCAGATCAGTCATAGTTTTTGATCTGTTATCATCGTCAGTTGATGAGGTAAGTCAGTGGAGGGGTTGATTTGAGGCAATGTATGTTGTTCCTGCTCAAGAAGAAGAGGTGCATCACATATGTTCAGTGTCAGGCAGAGAACGGGGCTGAGAAGGCAACTGCATAAGGAAAGGAGAAACAGATTTTTGGGGGGTTTTGAGGATTTTTTCTGCCTCTCATCAGTCACTACTGGGAAATGAACTTGCAGTCCATTGTCCATCCATGATCCCCTGTCTGTCACTGATAGGGGCTGAGGGACAGGATACTGGTCTGCCTTTAACCCCTTGAGTGCCAGAAGGGTACTCAACACATTGCAGCAATGCGTTGTGTACCTCTCTGGCACTCAAAGGGTTAATCGATCCTTCTGTCAGTGCACCTGCTACTAATGTGTTGACCCCACGCAGCATAGCCTGTGTCTTATGTAACAGCATGTTCATTAGCATACATAGCAATGATGTCTCTCTTCAGCTTAACGTGGAGCCCATGGGAGATTTCCATGTGGACCGGTCCAACTGCCCGGTGGGGGGGCATTTAAACATGGGGGCCTCGCCTCCGCTACACTACTGCCTCAGTCCCTTCCTGCACATCCACCTCACCATGACTCCTGCACAGCTCTCCAGTCTCCACCACATCACTGCCATGCTGCATCAAGTGAGAGCAGGGATGTTACAGGCCCATGCACTCCTCCTGAATACATACAACTGGCTTGCTAACCAAGCCAGTAATAGCGCACAAGTCAGCTTGCCACAAAAAAATAAATATTAAATGTCCAGGCACCCCCTGGGAGCAGGCCCTTGGTCCGACCGCTCAGTCCGTCCCTGGCCGTGTGTCTCTGGGTGGCTAGAGCTCGCCTATAGGTAGCGCCTGCTCTGCTTCAGACTTAAAGGGATAGTAACACTTCGTTTTAACTTTATTTTATTTTGTAGGCATTAAAAAAACATGAAGAATGATATAAGTCTTATCTCTGAAACCTTTATGGTTTAAGAGATATTCACAAACAAAGTATCCCTTCCCTGTTCAACCAGATCAGAAGGGAGGTGCCCAGGTAGACTGCAGAGAGGGACAATCTTCAATTAAGATAATGGAAAAACCTGAAAAGCTTGTCAAGGGGGGAAAGGCTTTCATTGTTTTCATACAAAGAAAATTGTCCCCTGCTGTTATCTGTCTGGTCTATGGACTGCATTCCACATCTGAGAAGAGATGGCTTACACTAGGTAAAAGGGGCGGGAGGGGGAAACTTTGCTTGTGAATATCTCATAAACCATAAAGGTTTGAGAGATAAGACTTATATCATTCTTCATGTTTTTTAATGCCTACAAAATAAAATAAAGTTAAAACGAAGTATTACTATCCCTTTAAATACTTTAAATGCCTTTTTTCCTTGCCATTTCCTTCTTTACATTTGCATTTAACCACATTAACTGTGATCTACAGTTGAAATCAAAATTATTCAATTCCCATTGCAAATCAGGTTTATTGTCAAAATTTACAGACTTTCAGCTGTTTGCAAAGAACAAATCAAACAAAAGTAATTGAAATAGCTCAACACAATGAATGCTTCAAGTGGTTTCCCCAAATTCAACTGAAAATGCAACTTATATTGACTTCTCTAGTCTCAAAATTATTCAACCCTTCATGGCAAGCATCTTTAGCACTTAGTAGAGCACCCTATCATTGTTATGACCTGCTGCAAATGAGATGCATAGCCAGACACCAGCTTCTGGCAGTGTTCATGAGGAATCTTAGCCAATTCCTCATGAGCAATGGCCTCCAGTTCAGTTATTTACTTGGGTTTGCGTGTTGCAACTACAGTCTTCAAATCCCACCAGAGATTTTCTGCACTGGTACATGGTACAGGTAGTATTTTAGAAAACACTAACCTGGTGGCCTTTGCCTTGACTATGTACCCTAAATCCACCTGCTGCATCAGTATCACGGTGCCCGTGATCCTGTTCTGTCACTCTCGCTTGTGGTGCCTCCTATTGGCTGAGCTTGTTTGGCCCGCCCCTGGTGACCTTTTTATGCCTTGCCTCTGGCACCTGTCAGGTGCCCTTTCGTGGTGTTCCTGAGCCAGTGTTGCTGTTGCTGTGTTCCAGTGTTCCTGATTCCTGTGTACCGACTTGGCCTGTTTTAGACTACGCTCCTGTGTTCCTGCTCCGTGATCTGACCCGGCTTGTCTGAGAACCCTGCTCCGTGATCCAACCTGGCCTGGCTGACTTCCTGCTCCATGATCTGAACCAGCTTGCTACTGACCCTGCCTTCGTTCCTGCTTCCTGCTGCTGGCTGTCGTTCAGGAGACATTCTGATTCTCCGCTGTACTGATAGCTGGGCTGATCGCGAGTACCTCCATTAACCCTTGCAGAGCTGTGCTTCCGTTGCTGAGCCTTCCATATCATTTGCAGAGTGGTGCCGTCGTTATGAGCCTCCGCTTGTACTTGCAGAGATGGGTGTCCGATCCGTGTGCCTCCATTAACACTTGCAGTGCTGCTGTATCTCATAGCTGAGCCTTCCTTAACACTTGCAGAGCCACAGTTGTCTATCTGTTACAGCTGCTGAGCCGGCCGCATTGAGAGTCTTGTGCAAACGGCGGCTCATCTTTACAACTGGCAGCGTAATCGGTCTCCGTTACCGCGCCCGCGGGAGGCGCTATTGGCTGGTGCTATTTCAGTGTTATACTCGATTACACGCCCGATGGGGCTATTGGCTCAAGCTCTTGCAGCGCAGGTTATGTCCATTACTGCGCCCGAGGGGGCTATTGACTCAAGCTCTTGCAGTACTAGAATTCCCGTTACTACGCCCGTGGGGGCTACTGGCTCAAGCTCTAGCAGTGCAGGTTGTCTCCGGTATACGCCCATGGGGGCTATTGGCTCAAGCTATTGCCTTACAGTTGGTCTTCAGTAATACGCCCGTGGGGGCTATTGGCTCCAGCTCTAGCAGTGCAAGTTGTCTCCGTTATTATGCCCATGGGGGCTATTGGCTGGTCTATTCTGTAGTACTCTGATCTCAATTTCAGTTCAGCCTCTGCAGCCAGCTAAGCCTTATGAACTCAAGGTGTTGTATCATCTAACACCACTCGCTGCATTATTTCCTCCTTGGGCGTGCCAAACACCACAACAGAGATTGATTGATATTTTGTATTTAACCATTGAGTACCCTTCTATTCTGTGCCTGTCCTGTGACAGTATATGTATTGTCCTTGCATCTGTATACTGGGCCTGTGAAGGCATATGTAACCTTATTCTAGCTATAATTCTATGTTGCCTATAAAACTGTGTTTTATTCTAACCTGCTGGTCTTAAAAAACCGTTACAGTACGAAAGGGCCATGACCTCAGACAGTAAAGGTGAAAGTAATACACAAAACATCCACTGGAGAATGGATGTTCATGAGCAGCGCCTAGACCAGTTGGCATTGGCCTTACAAATCTTACATAAGCGTACGGTACACCTTGAGAAACCAAACCAGAGTCCGGTGGTCTCTCCAGTCTTACAAAACACAGAACTGCACTGTCTGATGTTTAAATGATAATACAAAAGGTATTAAGTTGTCCCTTTATTAATTTAGGAGATATTTTCTCTCTCATTTGGGAGCTTATTGCATTATAATTCCTTAATAATAAAAAAAACCTTTAACAGGTGCTACCCCAACATCATATTCAATGATCAATATTGCAAGAAAGAAGAGAAAGAAAATGTTGTATTTGGTGCACACTGAATATTCATTTCTTAAAACAATAAATTTTATTAATATTATTAAAATCCAAACTTAACTCTAGTGAAAAGAAAATCTTCAGGTTCAGGGTGAGTAGATTACTCAAAAATAATAATTAAAGATTAAGAAATCGGCATGAGGTAAATAACCTTGTAAAGAGACTTCACAAAGTATATACACTAATAGTGGCAAAATGTGTCTGTTTTTCTCATCAGACACTTGCACACCTTGCCTCATAACTTGACTCTAAACAGGGATAGGTGAAGTTAAACAGTGAAACACCCTTCTAATTTACAGCCAGATTCCTGTCCTTACCTAACATGGACTAAGGCTAAACAAGCTATTATAGAATATATTGTTTCTTATTACCAGCGTTGCAAAATATCACATGCCTCATTCATCCTCTAGATGGCAGAGGACTCAAAGCGAGCTGCCATAGGGGAACATTACGGTACTCCGCCTCGTCGCAAAGCATGCTATAGCAAGTCACTGGAACAGGAATCTAACTAAACTCGATCCTAAAAGGCAGTGTAAATATCGATCTTATATCTAAATATATGTTTAGGACTCTTTGACATCTACAGTTCTAACTAGCTGTTACGATCCTAACAATGAATCTCACCTCCGTTGTAAATAAACGCTATTACATGGCTAATAATCGGATCGTCTTCAACATAATATATGTCATATTTTGATTCTGTAATACATCTTCCTCATAATTAAACATTAAAAGGAGTGACTATACACCTAATTCACCTATTCCATATAATTATCCCACCCAGAAAACTGAATCTTAAAACTAAATGATTCTTATTTTTCCGGTGGGGGAAAAATTTGGTTCATTCCTCTGACCTAAAATTCATGCGGTCAGAGGCGCCCCACATACCAGACACTCAGACAGGAGATTTCCCTTCAAAAACAGCGAAGGGAAAAACTCCAGCCTTCACCTAACATGTTTCGGCTTGAATAAGCCTGCATCAGAGGTGTGGCAAGGGGGGACAGAATCAAGATATTTATACCTATGAGACACACCTCTCTAATCTGGTGCCTGTCCTGTGACAGTATATGTATTGTCCATGCATCTGAATACTGGGCCTGTGAAGGCATATGTAACCTTATTCTAGCTATAATTCTATGTTGCCTATAGAGGGCGATCTTTCTTCTTTATTATTTAATAAAACTGTATTTTATTCTAACCTGCTGGTCTTAAAAAACCGTTACAGTACGAAAGGGCCATGACCTCAGACAGTAAAGGTGAAAGTAATACACAAAACATCCACTGGAGAATGGATGTTCATGAGCAGCGCCTAGACCAGTTGGCATTGGCCTTACAAATCTTACATAAGCGTACGGTACACCTTGATAAACCAATCCAGAGTCAGGTGGTCTCTCCAGTCTTGACACCGGATAATCAGTCGGTAGCTCCTACGATACATACCAGAGGCCTGACGGCGGCGCCGTTACCGTTAAGATATGATGGTGAACCCACTCAATGCAGGGGCTTTATTAACCAATTGGAGATATTTCTGGAACTAACGCCCCAGGCATTTCCTAACGACCGAAGTAAGGTCGGATTTATGATATCGTTACTGATGGGCAAAGCACTGGCATGGGCCAATCCGCTGTGGGAGAATGCCAAACCCTGCACTCAGAACTTTGGTGAGTTCGTGAGAAAGTTCTGCAGAGTGTTTGAGGTGCCTGGCAGAGCTGCCTCTGCTGCCAAGAGGTTAATGGAGATACAGCAGGGCGATCGTACTTTGGGCGATTATGCAATCGAGTTTCGGACCTTGGCAGCAGAGGTAGGGTGGAACAATGAGGCATTAGTGGCAGCCTTTGCCCAGGGGCTGTCCAAGTCCATTAAAGATGAAATAGCTGCCAGAGATGTACCCAGTGATCTGGATGAATATGTTGACTATGTCATGCTTATCGATTCTCGCATTCATGAAAGAAGGCTGGCTAAAAGGGCGAGATCCAGTAATTATGGGCATGGCAGTCTTTTAAACCCACCCTCACCTCCCATTCCTCCTGAAAGTTCACCTCAGTCTGGTGAGCCAATGTAGCTTGGATTCACCAGACTTACTAAGGAGGAACGGGCGCACCGTAGAAGACAGGGCCTATGTTTATATTGTGGTAAAACTGGGCACTTAATACGCACATGTCCTGTACAGCTGGGAAACGGAGGCACCTAGGGTACATTGGGGGACAGGCCCTAGGTGGAGTGCAGCAGTCCATAGAATCAAGTACACAGAAACCCACCATCCAGGTGGTATTTTCTTGGGCAGACCTATCAGTGGTGGTTATGGCATTGGTAGACTCCGGTGCAGCTGGGTACTTCATGGACCAATCCTTTGCCGAATTGCACAAAATTCCGTTAGTCAAAAGGGAGTCTCCCCTGGCTATTGAAGCCATTGATGGCAGACCTCTGGAACCTGCATTTATCACCATGGAGACGGCTCCTATTACTATGTCTGTTGGGGCCCTCCACAGGGAGGAGGTACGTTTCCAAGTAATTCGATCTCCCCATCATGCATCCTGGGGTTTCCATGGCTACTATTACATAATCCCCAGTTTGACTGGCAGAGTTGTGAGGTTAAATCATGGTCTGAACACTGCGCTAAAAACTGTTTATCACATCCTGTCAAGATTTTGTGTACCTCTCCCGCCGTGCCAGCTGAGTATCGAGAATTCAGTGACGTTTTCAGCAAGGGGAAGGCTAGCGCACAGCCTCAGCACAGACCCTATGATTGCGCTATTGATCTGCCCCAGGGTGTGGTGCCTCCCAGATGTCGCACATATCCAATGTCGTGTGATGAAAACAGGGCGATGGAGGAGTACATTGAGGATTATTCGCAAGTCTACCTCCCCGGCTGGTGCCGGTTTCTTCTTTGTGAAAAATAAAAATGGCGAGCTCAGACCATGTATTGATTACCGGGGGTTGAATAAATTGATGTCTAAGAATGCCTACCCCATTCCGCTCATTATTGACTTATTTGACAGGTTAAAGGGCTCTTCCATCTTTACTAAACTTGATCTACGGGCCACATATAACCTGATCAGAATCAAGGTTTAGATGAGTGGAAGACGGCATTTAATACCAGATCAGGGCATTATGAATATCTGGTAATGCCATTTGGCCTATGCAATGCACCTGCAGTGTTCCAGGAATTTGTTAATGACATCCTTGGTGACATGCTTCAGTCTTGTGTGGTGGTATATCTAGATGATATATTGATCCATTCTGCCAACCTTACCCAGCATGTTAAGGATGTTTCTGAGGTCTTGCTTCGATTACGTAAAAACAAACTGTTCTGCAAACTAGAAAAATGTGAATTTCATAGGTCCCAAGTACCATTCCTGGGGTTCGTAATTTCTAAAGATGGTATTGCTATGGACCAGGATAAATTGGCAGCAGTCCTACAGTGGCCTCGCCCCAAGGGGTTAAAAGCTATTCAGTGCTTTTTGGGCTTCGCCAAATATTATAGGAAATTCATCCAGAACTTTTCTACTATTGTGAAACCTTTGTCTGACTTGACACATAAGGGTGCTACTCCCTCTAAATGGTCTGAGTCAGCTGAAAATGCTTTTGAGACTCTGAAATCCACCTTTGCCTCTGCTCCAGTGCTTTCCCACCCCAATCCCACCCTGCCATTCACTTTGGAAGTTGATGCCTCTGAGGTTGGCGTTGGGGCAGTACTCTCCCAATGTCCTGTGGGAGGTGGCTCCTTGAGACCATGTGGGTTCTTTTCTAAAAAACTCTCCAGCGCACAGAGCCACTATGAGATTGGCGACAGGGAGCTCCTGGCAATTATTCTGGCACTTAAAGAATGGCGTCACCTATTGGAAGGTACCAGGACCCCAGTATTAATCCTAACTGACCATAAGAATTTTACGTATCTCTCTGAAGCTAAGAGGCTGTCCTCACGACAAGCTAGGTGGGCACTCTTTCTGTCCCAGTTCAATTTTATAGTATCATATCTTCTGGGCTCTAAAAATATTAGGGCAGATGCTCTGTTCAGACAGTTTGCTTCAAACATTGAGAGGGAGGAAGAACCAGTAGCCTCATTAGTAGTAGTAGCAGCAGTGCCTCAGGAACCCCTCAGTCCATGAAGTCCACAGTATGGAGCTACTTCACTCAGTATCCTCAAGCTAAGCATATTGCTATTTGTTGTCTGTGCAAAAAGCACGTGAGCAGGGGGAAAGCAGGCTCACTTCTAGGCACCTCCTCTATGAGATCCCACGTAAAACACAAACATAGGTCTGACTGGTAGACACACTATCAGCAGGCCAAAGGTACAACTAGCAGGAGCAGAAGCACTTTAAAAAGTTCCCAGGACTCTAGGGCAGAAAAAAAAGTGATGAAGTTATTTATGTGTCAGAGAGTGTGCTACTGCCAGTGCCAACAGTTAGTTCAGTCCAAATAACACCTATGGCTCCTGCTGCAGAGGAGTATAATGACTCTGGCTTTGCTGCAGGAGACGGCATAGACTGCCCACACATGTTGCCTCTACCGACGCCACCTCCTCTAGTCATGTTGTTAAAGCAATAAAGTTTCAAGCTTTTTCTGCCGTGTTCTGCCAACCCACACTGACTGAGTTCCTGGGAAGGAGTCAAAACAACATGTTGGCAAAGGACATTCTACCATATTCTTTTGTAGAAAACCAAGGTTTCAGAGAACTGATGTCATGTGTAGCGCCACTCTGGAATATCCCAAGCTGCAGTTATTTTTCCAGGATGGCTGTGCCTGAGTTGTACAAGTGTCACTGAGTGACTTGAGAAATAAAGACACTGACAAGTACAGATAAAATAAAATAGATTTTATTGAAAATATAATAGTAGCAGCAATGTACCTCTCCACTTTCATGAGACCAGGTAAGGACAGTGCACAACACTTCCTTCACCCTTCACTAGGCGGGTGTGAGATGGTACCACGTCTGTACCCTAACGCTAGGGTAAACACAAAGGCAACAGGAGCGAGAAACTCCAGAACGTTGGAGCAGGCAACAGGAGCGAGAAACTCCAGAACGCTGGAGCACCACCAAGTAGTCACTATACCTCCACCACCTTCACGAGTCCAGGTGTGAGGACAGTGCGCAGCACTTCCTCAACCTTTCACTAGGCAGGTGTAAACTTGTAGCATATACGTACGGGCCCTTCGCAATCTTCACAAGACTGGATGTGAAGACAGTGCACGGCACTTCCTCAACCTTTCACTAGGCAGGTGTATATATTAGTGTATACGTTCTAGCCCTCCGCAACCTTCATGAGACCGGGTATGAGGAGAGTGCACAGCACTTACTCAACTCTTTACTAGACAGGTTAACAATAGCGCAACTGTACCCTACAGCTAGGGTATACCGAGATGCAAAGGTAAACTGCACCTAGAACGCTAGGCCAGGCAACAAGCCACCCAGACCATAGGCCGCAGAAGGTCAGTGACACAGACTGACCGAACAAGCACTGCTACAGGGGTAGCAAGCGTGGCAGTAACAGTAGACCCAGGAAGCGGAGGGTGAATGATAGCCAGTGCTGGGTAGCCGAGGCTGGCAGTAAACCAAAGCCGAGAGCGCAACAGAGGAGGAGGTAGTCTGACGAAGCATGGAGTCAGAGCCGGATCAGGTAGTCAGACGAAATCAGGGTTCAGATCCGGATCGGGTAGTCAGGCAAAGCCAGGAGTCAGAGTCAGATCAGGTAGTCAGACGAAATCAGCAGTAATACACAGGAATCAGTAAATGGACCAGCACAGCACAAGGCTCAGATACACCGAAAGGACACTGGGTGTTGGAAATGCTGAGGCCTTTAAGGCCTAGTAGGTGGGCGGAGACATGGCAGCAATTACCAGTGACCTATAAGAACAACGACTTGCACTGAGGACAGCCAGGAAGTAGCAAGGTCACTTGTTACAGTAAAGTAACACTGGAGGTAATCACGGGCACCGTGCTAACAAGCAGGTGGTTAGTGTGGTGGTCAAAGGGCTGAAAAGTGAGTATGAAAAAAAATCCACCTGACAACAAATATGTGCACAAGTGGGCAGACCACAGACTACATGACTGTGACTGCTCCCTGGGTTTCCCTCCCTGCACCAACAGTTGACAACACTAGCATATAGGATAAAGTGAAAGCCAGTAATCGTGCTTCTGGTTGTAGCAGTGTGATTAAAAGGCGGCAGCAGCAGGATAGCCCATACCATCATCACTCCACCTTCTGAATGCAGAGTTTTGAGAGACAGTGCCACAAAGCTGTAGATGTTTTAAGTAAGCTAGAGCAGGTGATAGAGGAATGGCTTGTACCCCGCTCCTTAAAAGCTGGTTTTGTATCTGCTCCAACATAATCGCTGCTTTAAGAATAGGTGGTATGTTGCATGTGCCTTACTTAGCCAATGTGCTAAATTTAGTTGTGACCAAATTCCTGGCAGAATCTGAAACCCTCAGAGAGATTCTTACTATTGCCCACAAAATCTGTGCCCATTTTAGTAGCTCCTACTTGCCTCTTTACCAGCTGAAAATGGAGGTCCCTACCAGGTGGAATTCCACAATAAACATGATAGAGCATTTGTACAAGCATAAGAAGGATGTTAGCGAGTATGCCATGCAAAACTTGATGACTTTGGGGGGACCCTCTTTGTCACCTGGCCAATGGCAACTAATATGTGATGATGTGATCTGCTGAAACCCTTTGAGGAGGAAACCATGCTGGTGAGTCGCATTGGGGCAGGAATTTGTGAAATTCTACCACTGATATTTTTATTGCTGAAAAAAATGAGGAGCATGACTGAGGATTCTTACCATAATGACAACACAGACATGCACCAGTTGGTAAAGGATGTTAACGTGCTTTGAACAAGATCCTTGCATAGTGTCCATTAAAAGCAATGAGGAATACATTCTTGCCACTTTGCTGGACCCCCACTTCAAACACAAAATTTCAGAATTTCTGCCAAAGGGCCATCAGCAGTTTGTCACAACAAGGAGTTACCATGATCAGCAGCAACTCTCTGAGGAATCGGATTCTGTCAAGGAATATCGTGACATGCTTATTGATCGAGTGGAGGGTTGCATTGTGGTGGATGAGAGGGAGAAAGTGAAGGCACAACAAACATCTAGGCATTATAGTTACAATGAAGGAAGCAAAGTATTTCAACCAGCAGAAGCAGCTACATCATCAACCAGAATATCCCATTCGGAACACAGAGCAATTCATGGGTCTCAGCAGGGGCAGCAAAAACCCAACATTGGTGGTGGTGGCAGCACATCTGTTTGGGACTTGCTCCCTGAGTATGGTTTGGTAACTGACACACAGGAACACCGTGTAGCTCCTAGAAGTGGTCCCACTGCATGTGAGATGGTTTCTGCATACTTGCGGGAAAGCTAAGTTTTACACAGAAACAATGGACCCCATAGACTACTGGCAAACAAAGCAGTGTGTGTGGCCAGCATTGACGCGTACTGCAATGGAAACTCTCAGTTGTCATCCAGAAAGTGTTGAGTCAGAAAGGGTTTTCAGTGCTGCTGGTTACATTGTCAATGGCTGCAGGATGCGGCTATCAAGCAGCAATGTTGGGAGACTAACATTCTTGAAAATGAACCAACATCTCATAGCGAGTATCAGGTAACAGAATCCACACATGACAGACAAAGCCTGGACAAATATATTAACACTAACACAGATGAGGACTTGGTGGAGGGATGTGAAGAAGGGCTGCCACCATCTACCCCACTTGAGACCACTGCTATGACCGATAAGTAATGTGTGTCAATAATCTGAGAAGGAGGATAGCGATTTGACAATGGTAAAAACTGCTGTATATACATACACAAATCACACCATGTCAGTCCCCCACCACCACCACTACAATGCACATCTGCCACATCATAGGTTGTACTTTTTTTTTAATTACTTGACATCATCATGAATATGTGCCAGTTTCACTTAAGCAAGAAGTTAGTGTTGTGGGCAAAGAACAAATGCACTCTGCATGCTAACACATTTTTGAAGGCATATGTTGCTGTAGGACTTACAACATTGACTTTCAGCCACTTATTTCTAAACAACAGCTCTTATAAGAAGTAATATCGCAATGAGAAATATAGTACCAATAGGAAATATTGTCAAAACATTTGTTGAAATAAGCAAAAACATTTTTTAAAATAGGCAAAAAGGAGGAAAATTTTGCATAGAAGAAAAGAAGAAAACTTGCAAAAAAAGTGAAAAATTGGTAAGTTTTCACAAAAAGTAATGCAGGAAATTTTTCTCACCTTTCGCCCACCCCTACTCAGAAGCATCTCACATTTTTATATTCGTAGTGTCATACAGCACTATGAATCACTACATAACCAATTTTTTTTTTTTTTTGTAATTGATTTCAATGTATTTTTCTCTTTTTCTAACTCTGTCTTCTTGTACTATGCTTTTCTCCTAAAATACACCATACTATAGTGCAAGAAATTATAGGTTTAAATAGTATATAAAGGGGAGTTTCAGAAAATGGAAACATTTTCATGAGATTTTTTGTGCTCTATGCTATAAGTTTGTTCCATTTTTTTTTCATCACATCCTATATGAGAAGTACAGCTGCACAAGTTTGTTCAACCCTTTGAGTGCCAGAGGGGTATGCAATGCATTGCAAAGCAATGCGTTGCGTACCCCTCTGGCACTCAAAAGTTTAAATGATTTTAACTAATAAGTTCCACTTAACTAACACAAGAATATGTAATTCCTAGTTTAGACCACACGAGGTCCTGCAAAGTAAAGAAAAGAAAATGAACTAACAATCATGAAAAAAGATACAATAGACAATATTTATCAAGGATTTGCTGGCATTAAAAAAGACATATCTATTTTACACTTGATATGCCAGTTTCTATATATATATATATATATATATATATATATATATATATATATATATAAAATGAAAGAAAAAGGGCAGAACCAGTGTATCTTATTCAAAGATGGTTTATTAAGCAAAAATGGCAATGGGTCTGGTCAACGTTTCGGTACTCAATGGACGCTTATCAATGGACCTTGATAAAGGTCCATTGTGGACCAAAATGTTGACCAGACCCATTGCCATTTTTGCTTAATAAACTGTCTTTGAATAAAACATACTGGTGCTGCCCTCCTTCTTTCATTTGATGTTCATTTCTATAAGGATGGCCTTCATTCTGCAGTGGACAGACAATATATATATATATATGTATACACATGGAGTGAGGGAGTTGCAGAGTTGTCATGGTTGCCACCATCTGGGAACAGTGCTATGAACATTGATGAATGAATGCTATATAATAATAAGCTATATTGGAATCCTTCATGTCACTGTAAAAACTCTCTCTGTCATTCATTCCTAGTTGTCATCATTATATATTCATCCCCAACTTCCACATCTGCCATGTTAAATTCAGCCTTTTATTTTGGAATTCTTTTTATGTTGTTGAACAATGTTGATATCATTTAATGATATCACCATTTATGTTTATTAACCCTCTGAGTGTCAGAGAAATGTGTTGCGTACCCCTCTGGCACTCAAAGGGTTAATATTTTCCATTTACACTATCAAAAGTAATAGTTTTTTGTGTTTTGATTCAATGGAAATACAGATTAATCATGCTCATCCTATATAATAATTCGCTAGGATGTTTGTCATGATTCAGTCTTGCGCAGTAGAGACTGCCCGTGTTCGGTGATAAAGGGAGGAAGACAGATGTACACTTCAGCAGCAACTTGCAAAGTATGCCTTTAAAAATGTAGGATGTGTTCATAAACACTCTTGTCTCTTGTAATTTAAGATATACATTTACAGAAGTGCTAGCCCCTACAGCAGGTATTTCAAAACATACTTTTATTACATCTGATTCATGTGTTAAGTAAACAATTCAGAAATGAGAACTGTGGCTTAGGTAATGGTAGACTTTGCAAAATAATTATAAATACTGGTAAAACCTTTAGAGAAATTGGTAACACAGCCAAGCGGGCAAGGTAAGCCTTGACAAAATATGTTAGCAGGCATACAAAATGGAAATCTTTGTAAACATAAGTAGCAGGCCTAAATAAAGGCAAGCCTTGTACAAATGTTTGAAGGCCTATATCAGGGCAAGCCTTCAAAAATATGTTTACAAGCTTGCCTTGCAGCAAGGTATGTCTTGAAAAATATTTTTGCAGGCCTAAAACAGCTGAGTAAACTCCCCCACCAGTGACATCATGGTGTGTGCTAAAACAGTTCTTGCTGTTGAGTCATCTGAGCATCAAAAGTCACATCATGTGATCAGACTTATGTATTATCCACCATGTCCATAGGTAGTAGAAGATGTAGTGGTGGTGGTGTTGGTGATTGGAGTTGGACTGGGATCATCATCTCCATAGATGTGCTGGTGGTGGAACTGGCACCAGCTGTGATATGGGACAGGTGGTGTTTCCTTCCTATTAGTGCTGCTACTGAGGAAACAGCAGCACAAATATCCACTACTACATCAGGTGCATCTGGAGGGAGAAGTTGTCCAATCATAATATTCCTCTTCCTGCAGTTTCCTTAAAATAATAGATGTTTTAATTTATTTTGGGTAAGGAGGAACTGCAATGTCCACAGTATATGAAATTGTGCAGAAGAAACCAGGAGGTGTCAGTGACTGTGCCCCTTTTCCATCCCTCAAAAACAACAATGTTAATGGGTGGAGGATAGTGGGTGACTGATACTACCACTGCACCATTCATTACCACTCAATAAATATAAATGACCCTGCGTGACATTAACATGGTGTATTCTTATGGGTATGAGGTGCAAAAGCTACATAGTCCATGTGTTTCACGCTAGATGCGCTTAATCATGACCATGGTCATGATTAAGCGCATCTAGCGCGAAACACGTGGACTATGTAGCTTTTTCACCGCATGAGACATGAGACTCTACCTCTGTTGTCCGTAAGATATTTGATTTTTTTTAATGACTCTTAACAATAAAGGATACATTTTTTATCACTGTTCTTTATTATTTTCCCCAATGGATTAGTGCAGCCATTCTTTATGATTATTACATGTTTAGAGGGTATAGGAAGAATACCCTGGCGAGCACATTCCATAAAGAGATCAAGTACGACGCCTGTGGACCCTCATTGATTAAGAAAGCCTGTGGAAACTCTTTGAAGCACCAACGTTTTGTTTGTATTCCTATGGGTAGTCAGTCTCTAGATGCTCCATTCTCCCCTGCACTCTGCTGGCCTCCAACACATTACCATTTGTTGTCATTATACCACACAATACTCAGTGTGTGGAGACACATTGCCAGATTCAGACATCGTCAGATTCAATGCCTGCAATTGGCAATGGTGGAAAATTTGTCTGACATTGCCACTTCCAATAAGGACCCTGAGAGTGCTGGGGGGAACAGGGGAACTTGGATATTACAAATACTAGCCTGGACCCTAGGGCTATGTAACGATGATGCTATCAAGATTCTGGACTGCTGTGCGGCTATCTCATGCTTTTTTTGTGGGATTAATTTTGGCCATTTTGCTCTTGATGGTGGTGTCACTCTGGCTAACAGGACAGGAGGCAGACTCACAAGGCAGAAGGAATTTATTAGTCAGAGCAGATGCTGAAACAGGAACAGTCACTGAGAGACAGGTAGCAATGGGGAGGAGACAGATGCATCTAGAATAGCTCCTGGGCCGAGAACTCGTTTTTGACAACATAGCTGCTTCAAAACACTTAATATTGCTGCTTTCTGGGGCGACCTTCTCTCTCTGAGGCTCTGGGTATCTCTGGAATGAACAAAGCTATAACGGTTTAGACAGGGAGTCAAGAGATTGCCCACTTATGCTTGTGCACCACATAGCCTGTGCTCCACATTTGACCAAACATGGCACCTGATCCACCTTTGACAAAGGAGGACTTGGTACAACTACCGACAAAAGCTGACCTCAAGATCCTCCTGGATGACATCAGGGAGGAATTGGTGGATTCGGGTTCTGACTCTGGAGGGTTGGACCAGAGCCTTTACATCATGGATTGTGGTGAAGATGTACCGGTTCCATGTGTTGTGCACTCTGAATCTACTGTGGCTTATCATGATGAGACCCTCGATCACCTTTGTGGCCACAAAGCTAAACAGGGAGGCTGGAGTTGGTGTGATATACTATACGTTCCCAACTTACCCTTCATTTAGTTTGAGAGACCGGTGTCAGCTGACCTGAATTTTTCTTTGCTTCAGCACTGGACCACTCTGGAAATCCCTCTGCAATGCCTAGTGTCTTACATGTTGTTTCTGTTGGAGCCTGGAGGCGCTTCGGGGGCTCGCATATATCTCATTCCTACCTTGGATATCCTGCTGTTATTCGTAGGTGACTTCGTGTGGGACCCAGGAATCTTGACCCCTCATTCAATGGACTTCATGGGTACTTTGTCATTCCATATTGTTGTGCTGATCCAGCTACTGGGCTTTAATGGATGCCTGATGGTGTTGGTATAGGAGCTGACGGCTGTTCGCTTTGCAACACTAATAGCTTCAAGTGTTTGGTAATGTACTTTTCTGCATGCGGACCCTTAGCTCTTTTGGTTGATTGAAGACTTATGTGGCCCTCTATAGCGCAACCCGAGATTGACTGTTTGCTCACCGCTTTAGTGGGTGATCCCACTAAGGCCCGGGGGGAATTAGCCATGTTCTTTTGTTTTGAGTTATTTAGGCCTACTATGACAGAGCTAAGGTATAGGGGGGTCGTGCTTAGTTAGAGGGATGTTATGTCAACTGTTAAGTATTGTTAATACCTCGAATATGGGTCACGCTAACTAATGATGTTATGTATAACACTTGTACTGCTATTCTTGTTCTGCTGATGGCTGTCGCTGGGCTGTCTGCCTGTCTAGCGCGGGCTTATTTGCAGTCTTGAAATACAGTATTATCTGCGCTTATCTCCCTTAGATGCCTGTTCTGAATATCTTATGTTTAATATACTCGCTCTGAGTAATCACACAGTTTACTGTGTGGGGCCGAATACTGGACCATACGCTTCTCTTGAGTATTTAGGAATGTTGTAAGATGTTATTTATGCTCTATTTTCTACTATGTCTGGCATAGCTACTTTTATGCTTCTTAGAGGCCCTGAAACGTGCTTCTGACTATTGTGGCTTCCAACTCCACATATGTGGTGTTATTTATTCCCCCCTCCAGGACCTCTAGAAGGCCTTTGCATGTTAACCCAGCAGAGTGCAGGGTATAATCTCCTGACTTTCTGCTCACGCTATACTTATATACTAGGACCGTTTCTGAATTATCACGAGCTAATGTTTAACCTCGCAATTGCTCCACAATTGCTATTACACGCTTTTAGAGGACGTGTTTGTCAAGTATGATTGATCCTATTCTCTTTTCCCTCATTGATTAAGCTGTATTTCTAAATTTAGTCTCCCTTTTATGGACATTGTTTCTTCAATATGAAGGTGCTATTAATTAGTACTAATGTTGCAATTTGTCACCAATTCCTATAGTGCCCGTATTTTGCTTCCATTAAGCTGACTCCAGTTTGTATTTGTAATATTCTTTACTGAACAGATTTCTTTATTTGTCTTAGCTACATGTATCTTTTTATTTTCAATGTCAATGCCTAGATGTATGTTATAAGATTTTATTTACTCTGTAGCTGTTTATTTCACAAAATAAAGCTTTAAAAAAAAAAAAAAAGGTAGCAATGAATCACAAGTAATACTCATCAGAAGGGATGGGCGAAAGTTGTTGCCATGTTCCCACAAGAAATTTTGCGAAAACCAGGTTGTTATCTGCTTTTTCGTGGGAAAAATCTGCTTTAAAACCAACCGGTAAAATTTATCATCTTTCACCCACTGGCCAAAATCTTTCGCCATTTTTTCAATGCCTAGAAAGTTTTCACCCATTGATTTATGTTGTTTTCGCACTTCCGCTATAAAAACATGACATTTTCGCTCAAGGCAGACACAATAGAAGCAGCTACAGAGTGAGATAGATGCGCTGTGCTGTTCTGTTGTGATATTTTGGAAAAATTGAGGCAGGGGGGCTCATATGAGCAGCAAAAGAGGAACTGGATTCATATTATTTTTCCACTGAGTCTGCGAAGGAGGAGGAGGAGGAAGTGACTAGCAGTACTGAACCAATGCTGTCCAGTCCTCCTAAATCAACCTAAGGGATTTTGGGGAATTTAATGAGAAGGGAGGGAGAAAAGGGAATGGGAAGGAAGGGACAAAAGGGAATGGGAAGAAGGGAGAAAAGTGAATGGGAAGGGAGGGAGAAAAGGGTAGTACTAGTGAGAGCAGGACAGGCCAACTGTCTGTGCCTGCTGCAAGACGTGCTGCCCCTGCTGTCAGTGCCACCATTGCTGTTCCTGCAGCCACTAGAGTTGTACCTGCTGCCAGATGTGCTGTCCCTGCTGCCAGTGCCACCATTTCTGTACCTGCAGCCACTAGTTTTGTACCTGCTGCCAGACGTGCTGCCCATGCTGCCACCAGAGCTGAACCTGCTGCCAGTGCTGAACCTGCTGCCACCAATACTTTGCCTACTGCTAGTGTTTCTTGTAGTACTCAGGGGAGAAGGAGAAAATGATGCCAAGCATGACAGCAAGGGACCATAAATCACACTTGCCATTCCCAAGCAGTCCTGCCACTTCTAGTACTACTGCTACTAAGGTCCAGCAGCTTGTTAGAGTTAGGAGTGAAGGAGGTGGTAATCAACAATTTCCTCATATTACTGTGACTTTGAGACTGAGGAGGAAGACTCTGCGGCTGAACTTGATGTGGTTGGTGTTAGTAATAGTAGCAGTAATGGTGAAGCAGCCGGAGTGGTAGGGGAAACATTTGAGAGCGTCCAGACTAGCAGTCAAGGGAGCCCACACCATTCCTCTGGCTCCGGGAGTCCCTTCCCTTCACTACAGTGTCCAAGTTGAACATGATCCTTAAGAGGAGCAGGCTCAGAATTAATACCATGACCACCAGCAGGGGCATAGATCAACTGCCTGTGCCTGCTGCTACTGCTGCTAGTGCTAGTCTGCCTTCTTCTTAAGGTCAAAAGGAAATGGCAAATGTGACGTTAGGGGACCCTCTGTCACACTGCTCATCACCTCCTTCAAGCAGCAGTGAGATGTCTGGAATAGAGCAGCAGCAACAACAGCATGTAGGGACTAGTGGTGGTGATAAGGATTATGCTGGAGAAGCTGTGGTGGAAGAGACATTGATGGCCTTTTTAGCAGAAACTGAGAAGGAATGGGAGACAAAGATGAGGATGGGCATCACCACCACCACCACCACTAGCAATGACATTTTGGAATTAGAGGAATTTTCAACTGCTCTAATTCCTTCTGATGCTGAGATGCAAGGGCAGCAGGATGCTGAAGAGCATGCTAGTGTGCCACAGACCACCGTGGACACAGTGGGAATGGGGTCAACAAGTGATACGGGACTAGGACAGGTTCCACTTGCCAGCAGTAGCAATGCTCCTGATCCTAGATGCAGTGCTGAATCTGAGGCAGTAACAGCAACAGTAGCAATATTATACACTGCCATAGACAATGAAGGGGAATGTGGAGGACAAGAAGAAATAGGCCATTCTTCTCCATCTGTTCCCTTCCCCATGAAGTCATCATGGGTGTGGGACTATTTTTCTGTTGGGGTAGGCACAGTACAGTCATCAGCAACGGCACTGTGCACAATTTGTGACAAGTCATTGAAAAGAGAAAAGGAGGGAACACATCTTGGCACAAGCGGCCTCATATCACACATGAAACACAGACACCATGACATTTATGTCAAAGCCAAACACCCACCACAGAAATCAAACACCTCTTTTGCCATCCCTGACTCTCCAGAAAGGTAACAACTAGTGTTGAGCGAGCACCACGATGCTCGGGTGCTCGGGTGCTCTGACCGAGCACCCCCTGAGGCTCGAGCGCTCGGCCGAGCACCCGAGCCCCATTGGAATGAATGGGGCGACACCAGGCACCCCCTGCTCTGATGAGGGGAGGGTGCCTGGTCAATGCCCCCTTCATCTCCGCTATGCCCCCTTCATCTCCGAATGCCCCCTTCAGCTCCGCAATGTCCCCCTTCAGCTCCGCTATGCCCGTCTTCCACAATGTGCCCCTTCATCTCCGCTATGCCCCTCTTCCACAATGTGCCCCTTCATCTCCGCTATGCCCCTCTTCCACAATGTCCCCCTTCATCTCCTCTATGCCATAGAGGAGATGAAGGGGGACATTGTGGAAGAGGGGCATAGCGGAGATGAAGGGGCACATTGTGGAAGAGGGGCATAGCGGAGATGAAGGGGCACATTGTGGAAGACGGGCATAGCGGAGATGAAGGGGGACATTGTGGAAGAGGGGCATAGAGTCTATGCCCCTCTTCCACAATGTCCCCCTTCATCTCCGCAATGCCCCCTTCATCTCCGCAATGCCCCCGTACCTCCAGTCCCTGGTGGTCCAGCGGAGCTTCTTCGGATCTGTGCCTCTTCCGGCACAGATCCCCGCCACCCGAACATGTCGGGCGAGCACATGGCGGTACTCGACGAGTACCGCCATGTGCCGAGCAGAGCGATGCTCGAGCCGATCCGAGCATCGGCCGAGCACGCTCGCTCATCACTAGTAACAACCCAGGCAGAGACTGGAAGTTCCACGATGAAACAACTAGCTCTCCATCACCTTCTAGGGTAACTACATCTTCTGCCAATCCACCTCATTCATTACCTCCCCTGCCAAATGATAGCTACTCTGTTGATATTAGGATGTGACATTTCATTTCTACCCATTGCACACTGTGTGGTGCACTGACCACACATGCAAGTGTGGTGGAGGAGAATCTCAATCAATGCATCAAGCTGCATCTGAGGAGATTTCATCCCGCAGAATATGCTAAGATGGTGGCAGGGAGGGTTCATCATTACTATTAAACTGTCAGTAAGTTGTCATGTGTCCTTAGCGGGTGTGGAAAAGGGGTACAGTGACAGCGGCAGTACTTGGTTTTGGGTGTCATGGTGCCCCCAGATGCTATTTACCACACACACACTGTGCACATTGCAGTTGCTGATGAGACCTGCTGTTCCTGCTCTCAATGAAAAAAATATATATTCTAATAACACACCCATGATGATTTTGGAGGAGGGGCAGGTGGAGAAGATTTAATGGCCAACTTCTTCTTTTCTCCACATATACTGGGGGCTACTTATTCTGCTGCTACTGCCTCAGGAGCATCACTGGAGCCAGTCATGGCAAGTGGAACCTTCATCATCCATCTTCCATGTTACTGCTATTGTTGATCCCATTCCCTTTCAGCTGCCTAATCATCCTGCTGTATGAACAGCATTTGCAACTCAGAACTCAGGAGGACATTTGACAGTGGCCACTGGCCAACATGACATGCTGGCATTAGGTCAGTAGGGCATTTTTATTTTTTTCTCAGGGCTTGTGCTTAAAAAAAAAATAAAAACATAGTCCTTCAAAAAAATTAACAATTTTGGGGGGGTTTGTTTCTAAGAAGCCTAAGCCCTACAAATCAATTTTTCTTAGGGCTTGTGTCAAACAAGCTTAAGTCCTACAAATCAATGTTTCTTCAGGGATTGGGCCTCTAGTTCTAAGCCCTACAAAGGCTTCTAACAACAAAGCAAACAAATCATCCTCTACAAAATACTCTATCAAGTCAAGTATCAGTCCACCCCAGTGGCACCTTGTTAGGGGGTTCCTGTCTCTATCACTTTACTTACAAATTTCTTATTTTATTTTATTGATTTATTTTTTATTAACTGTCCCCCAATAGCAGTCAAGAAACCCCCATCAAAACATGTTCCCTGTTCAAATGATTCATTCATTCACCAACACAGGCACCGTCCTCAGACCCCTTAATACCTGTTACGGTTTTCAGACACTCAGACACAGATGGTTTAGTAAAACGCAGTTTTATTAAACAAGGAATAAGTACTGTAGTACGTGCAGAACAGTAGTAAATGTAATACAATACAAGTCACAGAGACAAGAACAAAAGTGTAGGCAGCAAAGGTTCTCTTGTAAACCCAGGATCTGGACTGGTGCAGCAGCAGGGAGAATCTGTCCCTGAGACTGAGGGTACCACCGGGTGGTAGAAACGACAGAAGGAGGCACAAAAGGAAAGGCAACAAGATCCCTAGAGCGCTAGGGAGGTCAGCAAGACTGACTGGAAATGAGGCAACAGATCAACTAGGAATCTAGGTGTGGAATGATACTGACAGTAATATGGTAAGGCAACCAAACCCCTAGTACGCTAGGTGGTATAGCAGTACTGACAGTAATAAGGCAAGGCAACTGAACCCCTAGTACGCTAGGTGTTATAGCAATACTGGCAACAATATGGCAAGGCAACCAGACCCCTAGTATGCTAGGAGGTTTAGCAATACTGGCAGCGATATGGCAAGGCACCCGAACCCCTAGTATGCTAGGTGGTATAGCAATACTGGCAGCAATATTGCAAGGCAACCAGACCCCTAGTATCCTAGGAGGTTTAGCAATACTGGCAGTGATATGGCAAGGCAACTGGACCCCTAGTACGCTAGGAGGTTTAGCAATACTGGCAGTGATATGGCAAGGCAACCAAACCAACCAAGGGAACGAAGGCCACAAGCTCATGACCGGTGTCACTATGCCCACGCACCCACACAATGGACACTACAGACCCCGGACAGGCCGTAAGGCTGCACAGACAGAGACTAACGAGGCGCACCAGGAGCGACAGACAACATCGTAGTGATGGAGCGACAAGCTGTGCTTGGTCAAGTGTAACAGGTACAGGTACACCAGGAGGAGGAACACACCGTGCCGGACAAGCACTGTCAGAGCAGGGCAGGCAAATAGCTGAGTAAAATCTGTGACAGGATAGGCAGCCAAGCCGGTTTGGTACACAGAGCGGGAGAGTCAGCCAAGCCGGGTCGGTACACAGAGCAGGAGTGTAATGGTTTTGTAGGACACTCAGACCAGCAGGTTAGCATAAAACACAGTTTTATTAATAAAACAAGAAAGACCGCCCTCTATAGGCAATACAGAATAATTGAAAGAACAGTGGCGTATTGATGCCTTCTCAGGCCCAGTATACAGAGGAAATAAATATACATATACTGTCACAGGACAGGCATAGAAACATAAGGGTATACAATGGTTAAAGTGCATGTAAATCAATCAGTCTCTGTAGTGGTGTGTTTGACACGCCAATAAGGTGGTAATGGAGCAGTAAGTGGTGCTAGATGAGAAAACACCTGCAGTCTTATAGAACAGAGACTACTGCTACGCTGAACAGGAACTTAGGCCAAATACTCTGGTAGAGTAGATAAGCTAGAGCCGCTGGCACCCTAACCGGTGCATAAACAGAGAGCAAGTGCACTGCAAGAGCGAGGAATACTAGAGCCGCAAGCCCCCATGGGCGTTGCAACGGAGACGACTTACACTGCAAGAGCTAGAGCCAATAGCCCCCACGGGCGTAGTAACAGAGACTATCACTGCGAGAGCTAGAACCAATAGCCCCTGCAGGCGTTGTAACGGAGGCTAATCACTGCAAGAGCTAGAGCCAATAGCCCCCACGGGCGTTGTAACGGAGACTAACAACACTGCAAGAGTTAGAGCCAATGGCGCCTCCCACGGGCACTGTAACGGAGACCGACTACACTGCAATGCAAACAGAAAGAGCCACAGCCACCTACATAGGCGCTGCAAGATAACCAGGCTCGGCTAGTGTAGCGGAAGACTCAGGGTAACGGCTCTGCAAGTGTTAATGGAGGCTCGGGGAACGGAGACAGTGGCTCTGCAAGTGTTACTGGAGGCTCAGTGAACGGAGACAACGGCTCTGCAAGTGTTAACGGAGGCTCAGGGAATGGAGCTAACAGCTCTGCAAGAGTTTAGATGAGGCTCAGCGAACACAGACACGGCCCTGCAAGGGTTAACGTACTGCACAATGCTCTGAGGAGTAAACAGAGTAAGCAGGCTCAGCAGAGGAAATGGAGAGGCCCGTACACAGGAGGCAATGACACGATCAGCCCTGCCAGCACAGCGGAAGTCAGAATGTCGCCTAGGCGACACCAAGCAGCAAATGGCAGGAACAGAGGCTGGGTCAGTAACAAGCCGGTTCAGGTCACGGAGCAGGAAGTCAGCCAGGCTGGGTCAATCATGGAGCAGGATACTCAGACAAGCCGGGTCAGGTCACGAAGCAGGAACGTCAGCCAGGCCGGGTCAAACATGAAGCAGGATTCTCAGACAAGCCGGGTCAGGTCACAAAGCAGGAATGCCAGCCAGGCCGGATCAGATCACGGAGCATGAAACAAGGAGCGTAGTCAGACAGGCCAAATCGGTACACGGAAGCAGGAACACTGGAACACAGCAACAGCAACACTGGCTCAGGAACACCACTAAAGGGCACCTGACAGGTGTCAAAGGCCAGGTATAAAAAGGCCATAATGAGCGGGCCAAACAAACTCAGCCAATGGGAGCGTAACACAACAAAGAGTGACAGAGGAAGATCACAGGCACAGTGATAAGGAGAGTCAGCCAAACTGGGTTGGTACACAGAGCAGGAGAGTCAGCCAAGCCGGGTTGCAATGGAAGTCAGGTGCAGGCGATCGAGCAGGAACGTAGTCAGTCAAGCCGGGTCATACACAGGTTACCAGGAACCACAGGAACAAACGCTAGATACTGGAACACCACGAAAGGGCGCCGCCATAATGACAGAGCTTGAATATAAAGGCAATCAGTAAGAGGAGTCAGCATTGATCACCAATAAGAATGCTGTAAGAAAATAACCAGGAAGTAGCAATGTCTCAAACAGAGGAATCACGGGCACAGTGATAATACCATGACATGGTTTCAATTTTTTTTTATTTAGGATTTATTTTTTATTAAGTGCCCCCCAATCCCAGTAAACAACCCCTTGTTTACTGGGGTTGGAATCTGCTGTGATTGAAAGGAATCCGGGAGCAGACAGGGTTGGAACCCATAAATGATCAAAAACGGAGAGCTCCCGGAGGAAGAATTAACTGCGCAGTTCCTGGTGAACTCTGCCCAAGGCAACAAGTCGGCCCAATTATCATGATGGTCAGTCACAAAACATCGCAGAAACTGTTCCAATCCTTGATTGGCCCTCTCAGCGGCCCCGTTAGTCTGGGGATGATATGCCGAGGAAAATGATAGCTGTATACCCATCTGTTCGCAAAATGCCCTCCAGAATCTGGACACAAACTGGCTCCCCCTGTCAGACACCAGCACCCTGGGTACTCCATGTAACCGAAATGCTTCTCGAGGGAATACCATTGCCAGTTCTTTGGCCAAAGGAAGACCAGGGAGGGGTACGAAGTGTGCCATTTTAGAGAACCTGTCTACCACCATAAATATGAAGGAGTACCCTCTAGACCTGGGCAATTCTCCCATAAAGACGATAGAGACAAGAGACCAAGGGTGTTCACCATTAGGCATCGGCTGAAGCAAGCCCACAGGGAGATGTCTAGGGGTTTTGGCACGGGCACAGGTGGCACAGGCATTCGTAAAATTGGCACAATCTGCTCTCATAGAAGGCCACCAAAATAGCTGAGAGAGAGACCAGAACAATTGATCCCTACCAATATGTCCCGCAGCCTTAGAGGAGTGGTAGGTCTCAAGTAATCGAGTACGGAATGGCTCAGCGACAAAACATTTGCCCACTGGAGTCTCATGAGGAGCAGAGGCTTGGGATGCCAAAATCTCCTCCCCTAGTGGTGAAGTAATACTAGTACGTATGGTAGCCAATATTCGATCGGGTTGAATGATAGGTGCTGGTACCTCTTCTCTGTCAACCTCTGCTTCAAATTGTCTAGACAGAGCATCAGCCCTAACATTCTTTGATCCTGGCAGGTATGATACAACGAAATTGAATCGGGATAAAAACAGTGCCCATCTGGCCTGACGAGATGACAGTCTCTTGGCCTCAGAAAGATACGTCAGATTCTTGTGATCAGTTAGAATCAAAATGGGGTCTTTTGTGCCTTCAAGTAAATGACGCCATTCTTTGAGAGCGAGGATAATGGCCAGTAATTCTCGATCACCAATCTCGTAATGACTTTGAGCACTAGTCAATTTTTTTTAGAAGAATCCACAGGGTCTGAGTGTACCGCCTTTAACCTGTCGCTGAGAGAGCACCGCCCCGACCCCAATATCTGTGGCATCAACTTCCAAAGTAAAGGGGAGTATTGGATTAGGGTTGGACAACACAGGCGCTTCAGCAAAGGCTACCTTCAACTTCTCAAAGGCCTCTTCAGCAGCCACCGGCCAGAGAAATGGGTTGGCGCCCTTATGCATGAGGTCAGACAGAGGTTTCACAATAGAGGAGAAGTTTTTAATAAACTTCCTGTAATAATTGGCGAAGCCCAGAAATCGTTGGATGGCTTTGAGGCTCTTGGGTTTAGGCCATTGTAAGACTGCCGTCAATTTCTCTTTATCCATGGCAATGCCGTTTTTGGCAATTATAAACCCCAGAAACGGTACACTGGTTTTGTGGAAGTCGCATATCTCCAGTTTACAGAATAATTTATTTTTTCATAAGCGCAGCAAGACTTCCTTGATGTGTTGTGACAGGTCTTTGGAGTGGATAAGTATGTCGTCAAGATAGACTACAACACAAGATTGTAACATATCTCTAAGAACGTCATTGATCAGTTCTTGAAATACTGCAGGAGCATTACATAGACCAAATGGCATGACTAGGTATTCATAATGCTCAGATCTCGTATTGAAGGCAGTTTTCCACTCATCACCGGCTCTGATACGTATCAAATTGTAGGCTGCCCTTAGGTCCAATTTGGTGAAAATCGAGGACCCCTTAAGTCTATCAAACAGCTCGGTGATGAGTGGTATTGGGTAGGCATTTTTTGCCATCAGCTCATTCCGCCCACGATAGTCTATGCAAGGTCACAGTTCGCCACTTTTTTTCTTAACAAAAAAGAACCCGGCACCGGCCGGAGAAGTAGATTTCCTTATGATCCCTCTACTGAGGGCATCTGCTATGTATTCCTCCATAGCTTGGTTCTCCTCACAAGACAATGGATACGTGCGTCCCCTCGGTGGTACTGCTCCAGGACTCAGTTCTATGCGACAATCGTATGGTCTGTGCTGAGGTAGGGCGCCAGCCTCTCCCTTACTGAAAACGTCGCTAAACTGCTGGTAGGCATCAGGTAGTGAAGGGGAGGTGCACAAGACCTTAACAGGATGGGTAACTCACTTATCCATACAGAACTGAGACCAAGCAGCAATCTCACATTTCTGCCAATCAAATTGTGGGTTGTGCAACTGTAACCAAGGAAAGCCCAAAATCAAGGCATGGTGAGGAGAATTAATCAATTGGAACTGCTGCTCTTCCTTGTGAAGAGCCCCAATAGTCATGGACAAGGGCATCATTTCAAAAGTAACTTGGGTGGGTTCCAAAGGTCTGCCATCAATTGCTTCAATAGCAAGAGGGGTTTCTCTCTGAATCCGTGGTACCCCATGCAATTCAGCAAAGGTATTGTCCATAAAATACCCGGCAGCAACAGAATCAACCAATCAACCAAGGCCAAAACCTCAACCGAGGGTTGTGCCCATGACAATACCACCTATATGGTGGGTTTAAGTGTGCCCAGCAATGGGGACGATTGGACACCACCTAGGGCCTGTCCCCCAAGGTATCCTAGGTGTGTTCGTTTCCCGGACTTACCGGACAAGATCTTAACAGGTGACCATTTTTACCGCAATACAGATATAATCCTTGTGTCTTGCGATACCTTCTCTGCTCCTTAGTTAACCTAGTGAACTCCACCTGCATAGGTTCACTTGGTTCCGAAATAGGTTCACTAGGTTTGGATGCAGAGGGAGGGTTGGGTGGGCAAAATATGCTACTGGACCCATTATTCTTTAACCGTACTCGTCGCTCTCTGGCGGTCAATCTTTCACATATTCTGGAATCAATTAGAATCACGTATTCGATATAATCATCTAGGTCAGTAGGTAAATCTTTTGCTGCAATCTCATCTTTAATCTGGTCACTCAATCCTTGAGCAAACGCTGCCAACAGGGCCTCGTTATTCCATCCTACCTCTGCTGCCAAGGTGCGGAATTCAATGGCATAATCGCCAACGTGCGCCTGCCCTGTTGTATCTCCATGAGACGTTTAGCAGCAGAGGTAGTTCTACCAGGAGGCTCAAATACTCTCCGAAAGGATTGCACAAAATCACAGAAATTCTTTGTGCAAGGTTTAGCGTTTTCCCAAAGTGGGTTGGCCCAAGCCAATGCTCTGCCAGTCAGCAGAGATATCATGGACCCAACCTTGCTGCGATCACTAGGAAATGCGTGTGCCGTCAATTCCATAAATATTTCAAGTTGATTAATAAACCCTCTGCATAACTGAGGGTCACCGTCATATCTCAGCGGCAAGGGTGCAGAAGCCGTTAACCCTTTGACTGCGGCCCCTGAGGGCTTAGACTCATTCTCCGGTGTCGGAATTGGCGGCACCACCGGGTTAGCACCGGACTTATCCGCAAGTACCGTGCGTTCAAGAATAGTTTGGATAGCAACCGCTAGCTGATCCAAACGTTGCTCGTGCATATCCATCCTCCAATGGATATTCTGTGCTTTACCATCACTCTTAGTGTCTGAGGTCATGGCCCTTTCTTACTGTCACGGTTTTTGAAGACTCTCAGACTTAAGGTTTGGTAAAATAAACTAACTTTATTGAAAGTTAAAGGCAGTCCCCGTAGGGTAAACATACATAACAATACAACAGTAATAGAACATACAATAGGTTCTACCGGCCTTGCCTAAATACCGGGCAAGACAACCCAAGTGACAGTTTTAATGACAGGCTCTACTGGCCTTGCCTATACCGGGTAAGGCAACCGGGAGATGACGTATACCGGTTCTACCGGCCTTACCAATACCGGGCAAGGCAGCCCAATGGAATTCTGAATGTAGGCTCTACCGGCTCTGCCAATACCAGGTAAGGCAACCTTAAAGATGGTGAATTACAAGGTTCTACCGGCCTTACCAATACCGGGCAGGGCAGCCCAAAGGAGTACTGTAGTAGGCTCTACCGGCCCTGCCAATACCGGGTGAGGCAACCTACAGGATGATATCGTCAAGGTTCTACCGGCCTCACCAATACCGGGCAGGGCAGCCTGAGCAAGTAGACCAGCTGTCAGGTGACTAAGACAGCAGAGAACATAAGTACAGAGAACTTAATCAGCAGAAGTCTATAGCCAGGGATAATCAGACAACTGCAAGGAAGTGGACAGCGACTGACCACAGTACTGGATGTTCAGGAGCAAACCAACGTCCGCACGTTGGGACTAATGGTAAATAGCGCCACTAGGTTTAATGGAGCAAACCAGCGACCGCACACTGGACCCAACAATGTATATCGCAACCAGGTTTAGTGGAGCAAACCAGCGTCCGCACGCTGGAACCAACAATGTATATCGCAACCAGGTTTAGTGGAGCAATCCAGCGTCCGCACGCTGGAACCAACAATGTATATCGCAACCAGGTTTAGTGGAGCAAACCAGAGTCCGCACGCTGGAACCAACAATGTATATCGCAACCAGGTTTAGTGGAGCAAACCAGCGTCCACACGCTGGAGCCAACAAGGTATCTCGCAACCAGTTTAGTGGAGTAAACCAGCGTCCACACGCTGGAACCAACAATGTGTATAGCAACCGGGTTTAGTGGAGCAAACCAGCGTCCGCATGCTGGAACCAACAATGTGTATTGTAACCAGGTAGTGGAGTAAACCAGCATCCACACGCTGGAACCAACAATGTATATTGCAACCAGGTTTAGTGGAGTAAACCAGCGTCCGCACGCTGGAACCAACAATATATATTGCAACCAGGCTTAGTGGAGTAAACCAGCGTCCGCACGCTGGAACCAACAATGTATATTGCAACCAGGTTTAGTGGAGTAAACCAGCGTCCGCACGCTGGAACCAACAATGTGTATTGTAACCAGGTAGTGGAGTAAACCAGCGTCCGCACGCTGGAACCAACAATGTATATAGCAACCAGGTTTAGTGGAGTAAACCAGCGTCCGCACGCTGGAACCAACAATATATATTGCAACCAGGTTTAGTGGAGTAAACCAGCGTCTGCACGCTGGAACCAACAATGTGTATGCACTAGCGAGGAGAACAATGTCGCCGGAGCGACAGCTGGAGCGCGAGACTCAGGAACTCTTACAGGTTAACCCGCACGGTGCTGGAGCACAGGAACCCCGGAATCCAGGCACACAGGAACGCTGTAACACTGGAACTCCGGAACGTTAACGTACAGGAACACTGGAACACTGGAACGTAGCATACAGGAACACTGGAAACAGGCCCAGAGATCTGACAAGCAGGTCAGGCAGAGTGGAGTCAGAAACACCACAAAAGGGCAACCTGGAAGTGCTCAACCTGGGTTTAAAAAGGCTGTGTGAGGAGGACTAATGACAGACAGCCAATCACGAATACTCAGCAAGTGACAGACACGGAGCAGCATGAATCACGGGCACCGTGATACTAGTACTGCAAGAGCTTGACTCAATAGCCCCCTCGGGCGTAGTAACGGACACAACCTGTGCTGCAAGAGCTTGTGCCAATAGCCCCACCGGGCGTGTAACGGAGTATAACACTGAAAGAGCACAAGCCAATAGCGCCTCCCGTGGGCGCGTTAACGGAGACAGATTACACTGCCAGTTGTAAAGATGAGCCGCCGTCTGCATAAGACTCTCAATGCGGCCGGCTCAGCAGCTGTAACGGATAGACAACTGTGGCTCTGCAAGTGTTAAGGAAGGCTCAGCTATGAGATACAGCAGCACTGCAAGTGTTAATGGAGGCACACGGATCGGACACCCAGCTCTGCAAGTACAAGCGGAGGCTCACAATGAGGGCACCACTCTGAAAATGCTATGGAAGGCTCAGCAACGGAAGCACAGCTCAGCAAGGGTTAATGGAGGTACTCGCGATCAGCCCAGCTATCAGTACAGAGGAGAATCAGAATGTCGCCTGAACGACAGTCAGCAGCAGGAAGCAGGAACGAAGGCAGGGTCAGTAGCAAGCCGGTTCAGATCACGGAGCAGGAAGTTAGCCAGGCCAGGTCGGATCACGGAGCAGGGTTCTCAGACAAGCCAGATCAGGTCACAAGCAGGAACGTCAGCCAAGCCGGGTCAGATCACGGAGCAGGAACACAGGAGCGTAGTCTAAAACAGGCCAAGTCAGTACACAGGAATCAGGAACACTGGAACACAGCAACACTGGCTCAGGAACACCACGAAAGGGCACCTGACAGGTGCCAGAGGCCAGGCATAAAAAGGTCACCAGGGGCAGGCCAAACAAGCTCAGCCAATAGGAGCGCACCACAAGCAAGAGTGACAGAACAGGATCACGGGCACCGTGATAACCGCATACACGGAATGAATGGCACACCTTCATGAGACCAGGGGGGACTAGTGAACTCACTATCCTCACCCTTCACTAGACAGATGACCGATAATGGAAAGGCCCAGGGACTCACACAGGTAGATGGAATAACAGAGTGAGCATACAATGCTTATGTCTGGATAGTACACCTTCACAAGATCAGGAAGGAACAGTGGACTCACTTTCCTCATCCTTCACCAGGCAGGTGAACCGTAACGGAATGGCCCTTGGACTTACAAGGTAGATGTGAGGGCAGTGCAGAGCACTCCCATACACACACAGTCGACAAAAAATGAAAAGAGCGCACCAATACCCGGACAGGGTATACAGTAGGCTGGTAGCCATAACTGGGGCTCGGTAAGGCAGCACGCAAAACCGGAACGGCCACGGGAGGTCAAACACACTGTATGACCGTCAAGCGCCGCTAACAGAAGCAAGTGCAGAGCGGAAGGCACAGGCAACACGGAAACCAAACCGAGGCACGGAATGGTAACAGAGCACAACAATGGAGAGAGTAACCCAAGAGGCAGCCAATGGTCAGAATCAGATCGGGTAGTCAGATGTCGCCAGTGGTCGTAGCCGGAGCGGGTAGTCAAACGTAGCCAGGGGATGCACAGGAACGGTAATGGACCAACACAGCAATAAGCTCAGGTACAATACGAAAAGGCAAAGGTACTGACACAGGTTGAGGTTTAAAAACCCTGACAGGTGGGTGGAGCGATGTCCTCACCAACAAGTAGACCTATAAGAATAGCGACTCAGCGAGATTAACAGTCAGGAAGTAAATAATGTTGCATATAGGCAATACTGCAAGAGGCAATCACGGGGCACCGTGATATAATCCTAGAATTTATTGGGGTTCATGTGAGATATTGGCCTGGTCTGAGCATTGTATGTGTCATTGTCTACGATAGCCTACTAGGATTTTTTGTACCTCTCCCTCCCTACCGCATGAATACCAGTCTTTCAGCGATGTGTTCAGTAAGGGAGAGGCTAGCACTTTGCCACCTCACCGGGCGTATGACTGTGCTATTGATATTGTGCCTGGTGCTGTGCCTCCGAGAGGCAGAACTTACCCCCTCTCCTGTGAGGAGAATCGTGCTATGGAAGAATATATTGCTGACACATTGGAACGTGGCATCATCCACACATCATCCTCGCCCGTGTGGGCTGGATTCTTTTTTGTTAAAAAGAAATCTGGAGAACTAAGGCCATGTATTGATTATGGAGGTCTCAACAAGCTGATGATCAAAAGTGCCTACCCGATTCCACTCATCACCTGTTTGACCGTCTTAAAGGCGCCACCATCTTTACTAAACTGGATTTGAAAGCTGCATATAATCTCATCCGTACTAAAGAAGGTGATGAGTGGAAAACCGCTTTTAATACTCGCACTGACCACTATGAATACCTGGTAATGCCATTCGGGCTGTACAATGCCCCAGCGGTGTTTCAAGAACTTCAAGAATGTGCTCCGAGATTTGTTGCAAAATAAATAAATAGTGGTCTATTTAGACGATATTTTAATTTATTCTCCTGATTTGGATACACATCATATTCATGTGGCTACAGTACTTCAGAGACCCAGGGAGAATAAATTGTTTTGCAAAATCGAAAAATGTGAATTTCACAAATCGATGGTACCCTTCCTAGAGTACGTCATTTCCAAGCAGGGCATTGCCATGGATAAGGAGAAGTTGTTGGCTGTTTTACACTGGCCACGTCCCAACGGCCTCAAAGCCATTCAAAGGTTTCTTTGCTTTGCCAATTATTATCAAAAGTTTATTTGTGACTTTTCTAGAATTGTTAAGCCTCTCATGGATCTGACACACAAGAGGTCTAAGGCTTCCGAGTGGTCGGATGATGCAGAAGAGGCCTTCCAGGCACTTAAAGCTGCATTTGCCCCCGCACTGGTTCAGTCCCACCCCAAAACAGACCTACCCTATACTCTGGAAGTGGATGCATCTGACACGGGTGTGGGGGCTGTACTATGACAAAGGTCTGGTCCTGGTCAGGTACTTAACCCTTTGAGTACCAGAGGGGTATGTAACGCATTGCAAAGTAATGCGATGCATACTCCTCTGTCACTCAAAGGGTTAAGCCGTGTGGGTTTTTTTTCGAAAAAATTGACCAAAGCGCAATCTGTGTATGAGATTGGTGATCATGAATTGTTGGCCATCATCCTCTCGTTACGTGAATGGCGTCACTTTTTGGAGGGCACTAGGGCGCCGATTCTTATTCTGACCGATCACAAAAACTTGTTGTCCTTATTGGAAGCTAAGTGATTGTCGCCAAGACAAGCGAGATAGGCTCTCTTTCTTTCTCGGTTCAATTTTATAGTGTCCTATTTACCTGGTTCCAAGGATGTTCGTGCTGATGCACTGTCCAGGCAGCATGGGCTGGAATTGGAATCTGATGTGCAGCCGGTACCAATTATTCCCCAAGATCGCATCCTGGCTACATTGCGGATTAGCATCACTTCTTCTCTCGGCCAGGAGATCCTGGCAACACAGGCTGAGTCTCCCCCTGAAAAGTCATGGGGTAAATGTTTTGTGGCTGAACCTTTTTGGACCAGATTACTGGAGACCTGTCATGCTTCTCGGGCTGCAGGTCATGTGGGCAGAGATCAATTATTCTGGTCATTGTCTCGAATTTTCTGGTGGCCCAATCTAAGAACTGATTGCGCTAACTTCACTGCCGCTTGTACTGTGTGTGATCGTTCTAAGTCACCGAGGCATCTTCCAGTGGGTCTTCTGCAGCCCGTTCCGAATGGCGACCGACCATGGTCTCATGTATCAATTGAATTTTTTGGGTGAATTACCTGTCTCGAGGGGCTACATGTATATCTTGATGGTGGTGGACAGATTTTCTAAAATGTCCCATTTTGTGCCCCTTCCCGGTCTGCCTTCCGCGAAGGAGCTGGTGGTAGTATTCAGAGAAGTATTCAGACTCCATGGTATACCCAAGGTGCTTGTATCAGACCTCAATTCATATCCAGATTTTGGAGGGCTTTTTGCAATCAGATGGGCATTCAGTTATCATATTTGTCTGCTTATCACCCACAGACGAATGGGGCCGCAAAATGTTCGTTCTAACCAAGGGCTCGAACAATTCATTCGTTACTTTGTGTCCAACCACCATGATAACTGGGCTGAGTTGTTACCTTGGGCGGAATTCGCCAGAAACTGTGCCATCAATACCTCATCCAGGAGGTCACCCTTTCTTGTCAACTATAGGTTTCAACCATCTTTGCTCCCGGATTCATACCTTTGACGAACATATCCGGCAACTCCACTCAACAAGTGCAAATGTCACTACGTGAGTCCTTCCAACGTTATCGACAGCATGCCAATAATAGGAGGTTGACGGCTCCTGTTTTTCAGGTTGGGGACCATGTGTGGCTTTCTTCTAGAAACCTGAATCTGTAAACCCCTTGCAGTAAATTTGCCCCACGTTTTGTTGGACCATTAAAAGTCCTCCAGCGGGTCAATCCTGTTTCCTCTGCTTTGGAACATCCTGCAAGCATGTGAATTCACAATGTCTTTCACATATCTCTCCTCAAACCTCTGGTTTGTATCCACTATACCTCTGCTCCGGTGGTTCCTGGTCCTGTCCGTGTTCAGAACCATGATGAGTATGAGGTTAAAAGTATTTTAGACTCACACAGGGTTCATGGTCAACTCCAGTACCTGGTTCATTGGAAGGGCTATGGGCTAGAGGAACGTTCTTGGGTCAAGCATTCTGATATTCATGCACCATTATTGTTGCATCGATTCCACACTAAGTTCCCCTCTAAGCCTGGTCCTCCTCTGCAGGGAGGGGGTCATTGAGAGGGGGTTACTATCACGGTGCCCGTGCTCATGGCCACAGGCGGCTACATTATGACTTTCTGGTTCACTGCCTCTCTTTTAATTGGTTATATGATCTTGACTCCACCCAGGGCCAGCCGTTATATGCCTTGATATGTTAATACTTGGGCGCCCTTTTGTGGTGTACCTGTTCCTGACGTTAGTTCCTATTTTTGCTCTGATTGTGGATGACCTGGCCTGCCTGATGACGTTCCCGAGCATCCTGAGTTGCTGTTTCCGTTGCTGACTGATCTGGCTGAGAACCCGCTCTGTTGCTGACTGATCTGGCTGAGAACCCGCTCCTTTGATGACTGATCTGGCTGAGAACCCGCTCCATTGATGACTGATCTGGCTGAGGACCCACTCTGTTGCTGACTGATCTGGCTGAGAACCCGCTCTGTCGCTGACTTATCTGGCTGAGAACCCGCTCTGTTGCTGACTGATCTGGCTGAGAACCCACTCCATGGCTGACTGATCTGGCTGAGAACCCGCTGTGCTGCTGACTGATTTGGCTGTGATCCCGCTACGTTGCTGACCGAATCTGGCTGAGAACCCGCTCCATTGCTGACTGTGCCTGACTAGAACCCACTCTGTTGCCTCTATCTGGCTAGTGATCCTCACTGCTGCCTAGTCTGTTGATCTTGTCTGTAGTAGCGCTGCGTGACACTTTTGTTATCTTGCCGACCTTAGGCTGAGCACTTGTGCTATAGCCGCTTACCCTGGTTAACCGCCGCAGGCGATGTTCACATGCAAAGTACCGGTTCAGTGCTGTATAGCTCTGTCTGTGTTACTCTGTGATCAATCTGTGTCCTCCTCCGCTATCCTAGCTGGGCTCAATCCCTGTGGGAGTTGCAGACTTTACTCTGGGCATTACCTCTGGACCCTTTCAGTGCCTAGATCCTCTAGGCAGGGTCAGTGCTCCATTGCTTCCTGCAGTAGCCGCAAGGCTCAAGAGCCAGCTGTTGCGTGACATTACACCTTGCACATTGTGCTAGGACACAAGTTGCCTTTCATGTTGTGCTGCCTCTATCCACCCATAGCATTCTAGGATTTTCCTGCCAGTAGCGGGTGCCTTGGTCTTGCTGTGACCCTAGTCACTAGGGTCAGTGTTGCCTTGTTACTGCTGGGTTCAGTGTCTCCCAGGCATCTGGGTCTTGTGCCAGTTACATTCTTTTGGACTCCTAGTGATCTAGGGTCCTGCCGACAGTATCTGGGCTGCGGAGCCTCCGCTTGTCCCTAGCCCACTAGGGTTTGGGTTGCCAATTAGTCTCGTGGGCCTCCAGTCTATTCGGTTCAGGATCAGAACTCTCTCCAGCCATCCATTGCCTCCATTTCTCCCTAACTCTTTATGGACTGGCTTGTTATTTCTATTACTGTTCTGTTATTGTGGGCTTGTGGGCCTAACTTGCTGTATGTGCTTGTTCTTAATAAAGTTATTTTAACCTTACCAGTCGGGTCTGAGTGTTCATCAAAAAAAACATGACAGTCCCCAGCAGAATGGCAATGAACCTTCCCCTAGGCTGGACCAAACAGTGTAAATCCACAAATGGAAGCGAGACTAAAGACTGCATAGCCGAATGGTCTACTGGCCATATTCATAGCCAAAGGATCTGGTGCTGAGAGTACTAAGGACTTCCCAGTGAGGCTAGCTAAGTCTAAGGCCACCTCAAAAAAATACGAATTAGCCTCAAAGTTCCTAGAGACAGCAAGGACAACAGCCTCTCTAGCTAGGAGCTGTTGTCCCTCAAACATCAATTCTATAACACAAGCAATAGAAAAGGTTGTGCAAAAAATGAGGCTGAATACCCTCTGGGTTGGATAGCCAAACACTGGAGGGCAACATAAAAGAAAGGATAAAGAAAGGAAAAACATCTGGGAATAATTTGTTTCTTATCAGGTGCTTCACATCACTTCTGAATTACCTGGCATAAGGAATGAAAAGAAGGAAAAAACACAGCCTGCCTGAGGAAGAAGGGTATAAGCCAAGAGCCCAGGATCATCTCCAGAGGAATACTTCAGAGAAAAGCATGAAACTACAGTAGATACCACCTCCCTTTGTGTGCCAGAGTGGTGATAATGCATTCAAAGTTGTTCTTTTTCTATGGACTGGAGGAAGCAATGTACTAAACATGCCCCACTCTGCTGCTGTCTATCTCACTGAGAAAAGCAGTTGGGAATTTATCAATAGAGATGAGAAAAATATCTGAGATTTATTTAGTGAATCAATTCATAGGACCTGTAAAATAATTCCTGAGATGATCCAGAATGAATCAATGAGGGAGAGAAGAAAGGGGAGGGAAGTGTGTGATACGTACAGGAGAGGTGTCATAATGAAGTGTGGGACTGTGGGGGAGGGGCAGGTGCAATAGGGGACCAGAAGCAAGAGAAACACAAGGCATAGGAAAGGGGACCAGGAATGAGAGAGAGGTAAAAGAACGAGAGCAGCCCAGAACATGGGAGAGTGAGAAGTATCAGAGAAAGAGAAGGACCAGAGCATGGATGTGAGAGGGAGTGCTGGTGGATAGAATAGAGGTGTAAGCCACTGGAAGGAGGCGGACCAGGAGCATGGAACAGAGAAAGAAGGAAGAGTGAAGGAAAAGAGAAGGATAATGAGATAGTAGAAAAGAAGGAGGGAATAAGAGGGAGAAGATATCAAGCAGACATGCCTAAAGATATTCTACTTCCTTGCTTAGAAGAGGGCACCAGAGAAGGATATTCAGTAATTGAGTCTGAAAGTAAGTGGCCTGTGTTTTTTCCATTTCAATGGACATGATCCCGCTTCATACTTTATCATTGGATAAAAAAGCTTATAAAATGTTAAAAGTAAACATCACAAGATGTAATGGGGGTCTTGTGAAATAGCATGTTTTGTATAAAAGCAGAACACTCCGAATTATTTATGTCATCCTTATTTAGTGATTAGCATTTTTTCCTGCTGTAGATTATGTATGTGCACACTGCAGCAGAAACTAAGAAAGAAATGAGCAGAAGTAGAATTTTACATTTGAAAATTTCTACTCCCATCATGGGACAATCAAGCAAAGCCAGTTTCCTTATACATTTGTTTGCTTACATATGTTAACTTTTCTATACTGGGCAAAGCTAGGGGAGTGAGGAAGAACAAATTTTCTTCTCTTGGGAATTTCTGTGGAAAAAAGCTATATTCCTACTGCCCATGGGAATTTCTGCAGGAAGAATATACTAGCTAAGCATACCTCTGGGAGGTGTTCCTGTGGCCAGTTCCATGATCCTGCTCTGAGTTCAAATGTTCCTACACCATGTCTCTGTTCTTCCCACAATCGCATCACAAATAATACACAGTACAAGTCATACATACATGCACATATACATATCCATTCTCACCAAGCCACAGTGTAAAACAAAATGAGCAAAAATGGGCATTCAGTCAGGAGGAGGAAGACCTTGTTTTATGCCTATTTCTTCTTCTTGTAGAAAATTCTACAGATCCCTAACCAGGACCATTAAAAGTCTGTTTTGTGTAACTGTCTAGAGTTTCATTATGCGCTCTTTTTCATATCCACTCTTTGATTTATTAAAGAACTGAAAAGAGAACATAAAATGAACACACTTTCCAGCATGTTTGTAACTGGCCCTTTAGTAAGTGTACTGATAGTCAAACTAGCATATGATTGGCTCTTGCAGCTGCTAAGTGACACTGCATGCACACTAATATGATGATTATTTTCTATCAGTACTCAAAAATATTTAACAAAGATACCTCCAGCAGTTTCCCGTTTATCGTATATTGTCTAACTAAAAAATTGATAAATAAACCCCCAAATCAGAATATATTTGTTAAGCACAATTGTAATCATCTCAGAATCGGAAATAACCTAACAGACAATAATTAGGGAAGTAACAATTTACTAATGCTATCTGCATGCATGTGGTCTTAAGTTATTTGTTCACAGGTTGTGCAAATACTTTTGAAATCACCTCCTTTAGAGAAGTTGTTGCAGCAGTAATTACTTAAAGAGGAACTAACACATCATAATAATAACCCCTTTAATTTTCCTGTGGCCAGAAAATCTTAATGGCCCCCATGAATTTTGTGTTTGTACATTGGTGCAAGAGATAACATCACCTTTACTCAGTCCTGGGTGTCATGCCCATGGAGGCAGACATGACAGTTTGTAGAAGATTGTTCAAACAGAAGCAGACAGTGCGCTTGAGCCTACCTTTAAACCTTTGAGTGCAAGGTATGCAATGCATTGCCCTGCAATGAGTTACATACCTCCTCCAGAACTCAAAGGATTAAGGATCAGAGGGGTATAAAATGGATTGCAAATCAATGAGTTGCTTATCACTCTTATGCTTAACCCTTTCAGTCTCACGGACTTGGGCTATTTTGTTTAAGCATGCTTCCTATAGATCTGCGCATGACTGCAGCACACGCAGCAGTGTGTACTGTGCATGTCGCAGCGTTACACACGATTTAGCGAATTACTATATAGGATGGGTTTTTGGGGGGGTTCCCTAAACAAATTCATCTTTTCATGGTGCTTCATGTGAAGTAAATGTTGCTTTGTGGAACAAGCTATAATGACATATATTCAAAAATGTAAAAAAAAAACAAACTTATTTGACTGTTATTGTGCACTATATATAAAAACCATTTATGTTACTTCTGAAGGTGTCAGTTATGTTTAAAAGCCTGAGTACAAAAATAGTAAATATTTATAGTTTTATCTGCATGCATGGCTGCCCCCCCCCAAGAAACATAAATGCACAAAAGGTGCTTTCATCTTTATGAACTAAAAATTCACAATCCATTGGTTACATGGTAAAGCTACCCTAAAACAGCTCAATAATGATTTAAAAATATATCTTACTGAAAGTAGACTGACTTATGAATCAGAACATGGCTTAAAGGGATAGTAATGTTTCCAATTAATCTTCATAATATTTGGGCCATAGAGAGTGTTATTTCAATACTGTCAGAGTTGTAGTACACGAGTAATTGAAGGATAAAGTTTCCCCCTCCCGCCCCTTTTACCTAGTGTAAGCCATCTCTTCTCAGATGTGGAATCTGGTTGTAAGACCAGACAGAAAACAGCAGGGGACAATCTTCTTCCTATGAGAACCATGAAAGCCCTGCCCCCCTTGACAAGTTTTTCAGGTTTTTCCCTTATCTTAATTGAAGATTGTCCCTCTCTGCAATCTACCTGGGAACCTCCCTTCGGCTCTGGCTGAGCAGTGTTACATCACCCCTCCTGCCCCTTTTACTGATATAACACTGTTCACCTCAGAGCAGCAAGACTGTCCAGATGGATCTCAGAGAGAGACAATCTTCACTTAGCACAAGGGAAAGACTTGTCAAGGGGAGTAGTATTTTCCTTATGCTGACAGTAAGAAGATTGTCCCTTACTGTGAGCTGTTTGGTCTCAAGACCAGATTCCACATCTGAGGGTAAACTCCATTACTCCCTTCCCTTGACTCCCCTAGCACAGAAATAACAGCCAGATCTGGAAGAAACTTGGAACACAGTTGACTGTGTGTTCTCAATCAGTCACACAGAATTTTGTGGTCAAGCTCCTTTCTCCCCTCCTGTTCCCCAGAGTCCCCTAATAGAGAGAACATATATCTTGCCTATATGACTCCCTAAACTAAATTTGAACTTCACTTTATTAGTCTGTCTTCTTTAGCTCCAAAACGTGCTGCTTTCTTTTCCTCTCATAAGCACAGAATGGCATGATGCGGGAACCTGATACCCCTTTTATACTGTGTCCATATGGGGAGAAATGTAATCTTCCTACTGATTTCAGTGCAATGAGCTAGGCGAAAAATGCAAAGGTGCCATTTTTATCCTGTTTCTCATTTGAGGCAAAAACTTTTTCCCATCCATAGATACCAGTGGTATAAGGCTGGGGTACCTAAATTTGTTTGTCTGGTTCTATGGCTATAAATGAGACAGTGGAACAAGCCTGTGATGTCAATGTATGTGAGGATCTGTTACTACCTGTGGGTAATGGAATCAGGCTGGGGGAGGTTAGTAAGTATATGTGGGGATCTGTGGCTACCAGTGGGCAGTAGAATCAGGCTGGGAGTTCAGTCAGTTTATGTGGGGATCTGTGACTAGCACTGGAAACTGGAACCAGGCTGGGGGTAAGGAAGGGTATGTTGGCATCTGTGACAACTAGTGGGCAGTGCAACCATGCTAGGGGGTCTGACAGTGTGTGTGGATCAGTGGGAACTAACAGTGAGCAAGGAAACAGGCTGGGGGCTCTGATAATGTGTGTGGGGATCTGTGACTACTAGTGGGTGGTGAAACCTGACTTGGGAAGCAGACAGCAAATGTATTATAGAGAGGTATATATCACATTGGACACCTCTATGGTACACAGTGTTACATATTTATTTATTGCTCAGTGTTCAGACCATGAGAGGGGGTGTCAGGTTGCTAAATGGTGTCATATATATATTTCCCAGAGGTAAATACTTTACTTAGTATTCACCCTGGACAATAGTAAGCGCCACCAATACCAAATTATTTATTTATAGTGCAATTAAATACAGATATATATTCAACCTTTAAATAACCAATCTTTTACAATACCAAGGATAAGGAATTTTCTAAAGTCCTTTGGAATCCTATGCAGCTGTTATATGGTTAGGGATTACCATCGATGTGCTACAAAAAAACACAGACAGAAAACAGCGCAGGGAATTCCTCTAAGTGTAGTATCTTCACAATTTCAAGCCTTCACCTTCACCACGTGCATATGGGTTGAATGGGGCTCTCTGTGACTTCCTCCTACTCCTTACGTTGCACTATACAATGATAGTTTACATCCGCTGTGATGATGAGACGGATGTAGTCAGAGACTGGAAGTGGTAGCTGGGACATGCACAGAAGATGCGTTCCAAGAGTGGAACGCAGTACATGTGCAATGGGACGAGTGAGAGGAAAATATGGAGGTTGCGACCGGAAAAGAAGCACTGTTGAATGGCAGTTATGAAAGAAAGTATCTGTATAAATAACGGTCATTAATGGCAAGTATTTTCAATTAGTAGCTCTTGAGGAAGTAGGCTAGTCCTTCGAAACGAGTTGAGCAGTTATTTCTGTTGATTATCATTATTTTTAATATACTGGTATTTATATATTTTTAAATAAATTTATTATTAGCCTATTCACCGGTGTATGGTGCTATATTTTATAAAATATAATACCCACTAGTCTATATATACCCAGAAGACACTACACACCCAGAGATAGGCATTTTATGAGAGTAAGGAGAAGATATTGTGCCTGAAGAAGAAACACAGAAGAAGGTTACTGGTGGAAGATACCTGGGAGACTAAGAGGTGATTACCGTACCTGGGGTTTAAACCAGGAGTGTGAGATATACTGAGAGGCAGTATTATCCTCTCGAAAAAGTGAGTACCATCCATATGCACGTGGTGAAGGTGAAGGCTTGAAATTGTGAAGATACTACACTTAGAAGAATTCCCTGCGCTGTTTTCTGTCTGTGTTTTTTTGCTAAATGGTGTCAGTCTGTGCTTGGAAGAGAGAGAGAGAGACAGAGAGAGTGAAAGAGCAGCTGAATTTTGGATGACAGTGTAGACAGACAGGAACAAAGAGGGAACTGGTGTTGTTTAATAGGAGTATTGGTGGCACTGGTAGCCACTAACAATTGTTCTTTAGGTGTGGATGTCAAGGGAGAGAATATATTTAAAACATACGTACAAAAATAAAGGAAACATTTTTTCAGATAGGCAGATGATCCAATTTCCTACCTGAGCTGGGTGAGCTTAAGACTCTACTTTACTCTACTGCTCAAACCTTTGCACATACCACATTTTCTATGTGCATTACAATTTACAAAAATATGTCAGGTGAAAGATTGTTCACTGCAAAGGCTGTATTAACTTTTCACTTTGAAAATCAACAAAACATGTAATTTGGCCAGGGATGCCCAAATACACACACACACACACATATATATATATATATATATATATATGTATATATTTATATATGTATATATGTATATATAATCTGAATAAACATCTTTGTACATCTTTGAAAGTAACCATGTGAGTGTCATCTATCCAACAAATTTGTATATATATATATATTCAGATTTATATATATATATATATATATATATATATAAGAAAGAAATGTTGGTTGGTGGCACTCACTGTTAAATTCACGTTGATGCCTGGGTGCAGATCAGACGAAGAGTTAAATCCAAAGTTTAAGAGTAATAGACCGCACTCACTGGAACTTGCAGCAAGAAAATAAAGTGGTGTTTATTGAAATCGACGTTTCGGCTATATTACATATTATGTAATATAGCCGAAACGTCTATTTCAATAAACACCACTTTATTTTCTTGCTGCAAGTTCCTGTGAGTGCGGTCTATTACTCTTAAACTTTATATATATATATATATATATATATATATATATATAGTCAGCAAAAGTCTTATGCAAGTGTGGAAAAATTATGTAAATAATGCTTTCAAAAACAGACATGTTAATAGTTTATTTTTATCAATTAACAAAATGATAGTGAGTAAACAGTAGAAAAAAAATCTAAATCAAATCAATATTTGGTGTGACCACCCTTTGCCTTCAAAACATCAATTCTTCTAGGTACATTTCCACAAAATCAGGGATTTTGTAAGCATATAGTCAGGTGTAGTGTTGAGCGAGCATGCTCGGCCGATGCTCGGATCGGCTCGAGCATCGCTCTGCTCGGCACATGGCGGTACTCGTACGAGTACCGCATGTGCTCGCCCGCCATGTTCGGGTCTCCTCCCCGCACGTTTTGCGGCTGCTGCGCAGCCAATAAACGTGCAGAGAGGCTCTGACATCAGTGTAATGCCAGCAGCCATGTTGGCTGCTGGCATTACACTGATTGGCTGGCCAGAACCCGTGGTCGGGTGCTGTATAGCACCTGACCAGCGAGTTCGGCTCAGTCTTAGCCAGGGAGAGCTGAGGATAGGAAGGGAAAGTCAGTGTAGGGAGAGAAAAAAAGCAAAATTGTGAAAAAAAAAGAACCAAAAGTCCTTTTTAGGACTACTGTGTGTGGGGGCAGCAGGTTATTTTGTGTGGGGGGAAAAAAACAAAAAAAAAAAATTTCATATATTCTGTTTAGTGTGCAAAGTTGCAGATTAGAGCACATTCTGTTTAGTGTGCAAAGTTGCAGATTAGAGCACATTCTGTTTAGTGTGCAAAGTTGCAGATTAGAGCACATTCTGTTTAGTGTGCAAAGTTGCAGATTAGAGCACATTCTGTTAAGTCTTCAAACTAAAATATCAAAGTCACATATTCCATTCAGTGTGCTTCGCCGCAGTTTAGCAGCACATTCTGTGGACTGTGCAGAGTTGCAGAATAGGAAGAAATACTGTTAAGTCTTCAAACTAAAATTTCAAAGTCACATATTCCATTCAGTGTGCGTCGCCGCAGTTTAGCAGCACATTCTGTGCACTGTGCAGAGTTGCAGAATAGGAAGAAATACTGTTAAGTCTTCAAACTAAAATATCAAAGTCACATATTCCATTCAGTGTGCGTCACCGCAGTTTAGCAGCACATTCTGTGTACTGTGCACAGTTGCAGAATAGGAAGAAATACTGTTAAGTTTTCAAACTCAAATATTAAAGTCACATATTCCATTCAGTGTGCGTCACCGCAGTTTAGCAGCCTATTCTGTGTACTCTGCACAGTTGCAGAATAGGAAGAAATACTGTTAAGTTTTCAAACTCAAATATTAAAGTCACATATTCCATTCAGTGTGTGTCACCGCAGTTTAGCAGCCTATTCTGTGTACTCTGCACAGTTGCAGAATAGGAAGAAATACTGTTAAGTTTTCAAACTCAAATATTAAAGTCACATATTCCATTCAGTGTGTGTCACCGCAGTTTAGCAGCCTATTCTGTGTACTCTGCACAGTTGCAGAATAGGAAGAAATACTGTTAAGTTTTCAAACTCAAATATTAAAGTCACATATTCCATTCAGTGTGCGTCACCGCAGTTTAGCAGCCTATTCTGTGTACTCTGCACAGTTGCAGAATAGGAAGAAATACTGTTAAGTTTTCAAACTCAAATATTAAAGTCACATATTCCATTCAGTGTGCGTCACCGCAGTTTAGCAGCCTATTCTGTGTACTCTGCACAGTTGCAGAATAGGAAGAAATACTGTTAAGTTTTCAAACTCAAATATTAAAGTCACATATTCCATTCAGTGTGCGTCACCGCAGTTTAGCAGCCTATTCTGTGTACTCTGCACAGTTGCAGAATAGGAAAAAATACTGTTAAGTTTTCAAACTCAAATATTAAAGTCACATATTCCATTCAGTGTGCGTCACCGCAGTTTAGCAGCCTATTCTGTGTACTCTGCACAGTTGCAGAATAGGAAGAAATACTGTTAAGTTTTCAAACTCAAATATTAAAGTCACATATTCCATTCAGTGTGCGTCACCGCAGTTTAGCAGCCTATTCTGTGTACTCTGCAGAGTTGCAGAATAGGAAGAAATACTGTTAAGTTTTCAAACTCAAATATTAAAGTCACATATTCCATTCAGTGTGCGTCACCGCAGTTTAGCAGCCTATTCTGTGTACTCTGCACAGTTGCAGAATAGGAAGAAATACTGTTAAGTTTTCAAACTCAAATATTAAAGTCACATATTCCATTCAGTGTGCGTCACCGCAGTTTAGCAGCCTATTCTGTGTACTCTGCACAGTTGCAGAATAGGAAGAAATACTGTTAAGTTTTCAAACTCAAATATTAAAGTCACATATTCCATTCAGTGTGCGTCACCGCAGTTTAGCAGCCTATTCTGTGTACTCTGCAGAGTTGCAGAATAGGAAGAAATACTGTTAAGTTTTCAAACTCAAATATTAAAGTCACATATTCCATTCAGTGTGCGTCACCGCAGTTTAGCAGCCTATTCTGTGTACTCTGCACAGTTGCAGAATAGGAAGAAATACTGTTAAGTTTTCAAACTCAAATATTAAAGTCACATATTCCATTCAGTGTGCGTCACCGCAGTTTAGCAGCCTATTCTGTGTACTCTGCAAAGTTACAGAATAGGAAGAAATACTGTTAAGTTTTCAAACTCAAATATTAAAGTCACATATTCCATTCAGTGTGCGTCACCGCAGTTTAGCAGCCTATTCTGTGTACTCTGCACAGTTGCAGAATAGGAAGAAATACTGTTAAGTTTTCAAACTCAAATATTAAAGTCACATATTCCATTCAGTGTGCGTCACCGCAGTTTAGCAGCCTATTCTGTGTACTCTGCACAGTTGCAGAATAGGAAGAAATACTGTTAAGTTTTCAAACTCAAATATTAAAGTCACATATTCCATTCAGTGTGCGTCACCGCAGTTTAGCAGCCTATTCTGTGTACTCTGCACAGTTGCAGAATAGGAAGAAATACTGTTAAGTTTTCAAACTCAAATATTAAAGTCACATATTCCATTCAGTGTGCGTCACCGCAGTTTAGCAGCCTATTCTGTGTACTCTGCACAGTTGCAGAATAGGAAGAAATACTGTTCAGTTTTCAAACTCAAATATTAAAGTCACATATTCCATTCAGTGTGCGTCACCGCAGTTTAGCAGCCTATTTTGTGTACTCTGCACAGTTGCAGAATAGGAAGAAATACTGTTCAGTTTTCAAACTCAAATATTAAAGTCACATATTCCGTGTAAGATGAAGAAGGCGGGTAAAAAGGGACGGGGAAGTGGACGTGATCCTGATAGTTCAGGGCGCGGGTCAGGACGCGGAGAAACTGTGACTGGTGCCAGAGCACAAGAAAGAAAGACATCCACCATACCTAGCTTCATGTCTAATTTTACAGGGCGTCGCAGGACATCACTCTCGAGGTCCGACCACTGCGAACAGGTGGTCGGTTGGATGTCAGCTGATACTGCTTCCAGTCGGTTAAGCACCACCCTGTCTTCCACCAAGTCCACTCTCAGTAGCCAAGAGTCTGGTCAACATAATCCTCACTCTGATCATCCTTCCTCCCACCATAGACGGTCTGGTCAAAGAAGTGATCCCACACTGGGATATAGTGAGGAGCTCGTCTCATCACCAATCCTTCATTTGACCCTCTCTCCAAGCACGCTTGCAGAGGAACATGACATCTTGTGCCCTGATTCACAACCTCTAGAGGGTACCCAATCACAAGAAGATGACAGATGTGAACGGCATTTAAGGTCAAAGGAAGTAGTGGATGATGATGATGATGATGATGAGACACAGTTGCCATTAAATCAACCACTATTACTGTCTCAAGACCTTGTTGAGGAGAATGTTATACAATTGTCAATGACTGAGTATGTGGTGGGATCAAGACGTGGGGAGGATGATCAGAGTGAGGAAGTGGAGGAGGACTTGGTGGACGATGAGGTGACTGACCCCACCTGGGAAGGTGTAGAGCCGAGCGATGACAGCAGTCCTGAGGGTGAGCCATCTGCAGCACCGCAACAGGCTGGAAGAGGCAGTGGTGTGGCTACAGAAAGAAGGCGGACCGCACCAAACTGGCCCGCAAATGTTCCACGGAGCACCCCCTTGCGTAAATCTACCTTGCCAAGGGGTAGGTGTTCCGCGGTATGGCGTTTTTTTAAGGAAAGTGCGGACGACAAAAGAATTGTAGTTTGCAACCTGTGCCACACCAGAATGAGCCGAGGCATTAACACTAGAAACCTCACCACCACCAGCATGATCCGACACATGGCATCCAAGCACCGTAGTAAGTGGGAGGAACGCCTGGATCGCCCATCTGTGTCTGCAGGCCACACCACTGCCTCCTCTTCCCCTGTTTTCGGTGCCGGCCAATCGCCTGTCGAAGGCGCAGGCCCGCATACCTCCCGCCCTGCACCTGTACCATCTGAAGCACCATCAGCGACCACATCCACTTCCCTGTCCCAGCACAGCGTCCAAATTTCGTTACCCCAGGCATTTGAGCGCAAGCGAAAATACCCAGCCACCCACCTACAGGCCATAGCACTAACCTCACACCTTTCCAAATTACTGGCCATCGAAATGCTGCCATTTAGGCTTGTGGACACTGAGTCCTTCCGCAGCCTGATGGCAGCAGCTGTCCCTCGGTACGCGGTCCCCAGCCGCCACTACTTTTCCCGGTGTGCCATCCCCGCATTACACCACCATGTGTCCCGTAACATCACCCGTGCCCTGACCAACGCAGTTACTGGGAAGGTCCACTTAACGACTGACACATGGACAAGTGCTTGTGGCCAGGGACGCTACATTTCCCTGACGGCACACTGGGTGAATGTCGTGGAGGCTGGGAGCGACTCGGACCCTGGGATGGCACGGGTGCTACCCACGCCGAGGATTGCGGGCCCTACCTCCATCAGGGTTTCCGCCAGCACCTACGTTATTGGCTCCTCCTCCTCCGTTTCCACCTCCGAATTCTCTACACGCAGCGCCACTCCCCCATCAGCCAGTAGCTGGAAGCAGTGTAGCACTGCAGTGGGGAAGCGTCAACAGGCCGTGCTGAAGCTGATCTGCCTTGGGGACAAACAGCACACGGCCTCAGAGCTGTTGCAGGGGATTAGTCACCAGACCGAGCAGTGGCTCTCGCCACTCAACCTGCAACCAGGCATGGTTGTGTGTGATAATGGGCGTAACTTGGTGGCGGCTTTGGAGCTCGGCAAGCTCACACACGTACCATGCCTAGCGCATGTATTTAATTTAGTGGTTCAGCGATTTCTAAAAACCTACCCCAATTTGCATGATCTCTTGACCAAGGTGCGCCGCGTGTGTGCACATTTCCGTAAGTCATCTACAGTTTCGGCCGGCCTGTTGAAGCTGCAGCAGCGCTTACAATTGCCAGCTCACCGGCTGCTGTGTGACGTGAGCACGCGCTGGAACTCCACCTTCCACATGTTGGCCCGGCTTTGTGAGCAGCAGAGGGCAGTAGTGGAGTACCAGCTGTTACACGGTCGTCGCCTCTCCGTTCAACTTCCTGTAATCAGAAGTGAGGAGTGGGAATGGATGTCAGACCTCTGTGAGGTTTTACGCAATTTTGAGGAATCGACACAGATGGTGAGCGGCGATAACGCTATTATCAGTGTAACCATCCCACTTCTGTGTCTACTGAAACGCTCGCTGCTCACAATTAAAACCGACGCTTTGCATGTGGAAGAGGTGGAAATGGGGGAGGAAGAGCTTACACAAGGTGATAGCCAGAGCACCCTCACTTCGTCTTCTCAGCGACAATTGGAGGAGGCGGAGGAGGAGGAGGAGGAGGAAGACACGGTTGCCTCCGCTACAGAGGGTAGCCATGGAACTTTAGTTCCATCTCTTCAGCGTGGGTGGGCAGAAGAGGAGGAAGAGGATGAGGAGATTGAGAGTCATCCTCCTGGTGAGGACAGCGAAATCTTGACTGTTGGTACTCTGGCACACATGGCTGACTTTATGTTAGGCTGCCTTTCCCGTGACCCACGCGTTGTATGCATTTTAGACAACACGGATTACTGGGTGTTCACCCTTTTGGACCCCCGCTACAAAGAGAATTTCTCATCTCTCATTCCTCCGGTGGAGAGGACAAGCAAAATGGTGCAATACCAGAAGGTTCTTGTTGAAAAATTGCTCCAAAATTTTCCATCTGACAACGCTGGCGGCAGAGTACGTGCTACCTTGGCCAACCGAGAAGGGGAGAAAAGGGGAGCACACAGCAGTTCCGACAAAGGCAGGGCAACACTCTCCAAGGCGTGGGACACCTTCATGACACCCCGCCAGCACCCTCACCCTGATGCGCAGCCTAGTGTCACAAGGAGGGAAAAGTTTTGGAAGATGGTGAAGGAGTACGTAGCAGATCGTGTCAGCGTCCTCAATGATCCCTCTGTGCCTTACAACTACTGGATGTCCAAGCTGGACACGTGGTATGAACTGGCACTCTACGCCTTGGAGGTGCTGGCCTGCCCTGCCGCCAGCGTTCTGTCTGAGCGGGTATTTAGTGCTGCTGGTGGCATCATAACAGATAAGCGTATCCGCCTTTCCACCGACAATGCTGATAGGTTGACACTTATAAAAATGAACAAGGCCTGGATTTCCCCTGACTTCTCCACTCCACTGGAGGAAAGCCCCGGGGGAACATAAACTCACTTTATATATGTTATTTACAATGATGGGAATACTCTGTATTCCCATTCACCCCTTCCACCCAAAAAACGGGTATATGGTTGACTCTTAATCTTCTCATCCTCCTCCTCCTCTTCCATATGCCCTGTGCTATAATTTTTATATAGGGCCAGCTCACCAGCGGGCCCTGTGATATAATTTTTATATAGGGCCAGCTCACCAGCGGGCCCTGTTTGACAATTTTTATATAGGTCAGCTCACCAGCGGGCCTTCTCATATAATGTTTTATTGGGTCAGCTCTCTAGCGGGCCCTCTCATATAATGTTTTATAGCGTCAGCTCACTAGCGGGCCTTCGCATATAATGTTTAGGATGGTCAGCTCCGCAGCAGACCCTCACCCATAATGTTTTAGATGGTCAGCTCAGCGCACGTTTCCCTCTTAATCATGGCCCCAGTTCAGAAAAATCGAGGAAATTTTTGGGAGAATTTGCCTTTGCGCACGTTTTCCTCTTAATCATGGCCTCAGTTCAATAAAATCAAGGAAATTTTTGGGAGAATTTGCCTCTGCGCACGTTTCCCTCTTAATCATGGCCTCACTTCAGAAAATCAAGGAAATTTTTGGGATAATTTTCCTCTGCGCACGTTTCCCTCTTAATCATGGCCTCACTTCAGAAAATCGAGGAAATTTTTGGGAGAATTTGCAGATGATATACAAGTAAATATACAGCAAATATTGTTTGGTAACAATTTTTCGCCTAAAGTCGTTTTTATTTTCCTTTTTGTGTGTTTTACGGTCAGTCTGTAAAAATGGCGTACTACGGGCGAAAGATCGTTCCCAGCAGCGATGTTGGAGTCCAAGATGCATCCAGACATCCTCCCTATGCTGTCCCTGAACCATTTCTGTGGTGTTTCCATCATTTTCTGCCCTTTTCCTATGGACCAGACACCCTCCCCTCATCAGAGCAGGGGGTGCCTGGTGTAATGCTCGAGTCCTCCCATTGACTTCAATGGGGCTCGGGTGCTCGGCCGAGCACTCGAGCCTCCGGGGGCGCTCGGTCAGAGCACCTGAACACCCGAGCATTGGGGTGCTCGCTCATCACTAGTCAGGTGTAAGATTAAACAATTATACCAAACAGGTATGCTAAGGATCATCAGCTAATATGTAGAATAAAATGCAATCATTAAATGAAACAGAAACACATGGGTAGGAAGAATAAAACTGGATGAGAAACAGCCAAACTCAGCTAACAAAGTGAGGTTGCTGAAGATAATTTACTGTCAAAAATCATATGCATTGGTAAGATTGAGCACAGCAATAACACACAAGGTATTTGTACTGCATCAGCAAGGTCTCTCCAGGCAGACATTCCAGGGCTGACAGGGGTTTCCAGATGTGCTGTACAAGCTCTTTTGAAGAAGGACAAAGAAACAGGCAAAGCTGAGGACTGCAGACACAGTGTTCGGCCAAGTAAACAGTGCAACAGATGAAAGACTCATGATTCTTACCTCCCTTACCAATCGAAAGATGTCCAGCAGTGCCATCAGCTGGGAATTGGCAGAAAACAGTGGGATCCTGGAACTCCTGTCTGATGTCTGGAGAAGTCTGGTCAGAAGTGGTCTTCATGGAAGATTTGCGGCCAAAAGGCCATACATCTGACATGGAAACAAGGCCAAGCGACTCAACTATGCACGAAAACACAGGAATTGGGGTGCAGAGAAATGGCAGCAGGTGCTCTGGACTGATGAGGCAAAATGTGAAATATTTGGTTGTAGCAGAGGGCATTATTAGCAGATGGGATGGAGAGCAGTACAAGGATGAGTGTCTGCAGGCAACAGTGAAGAATGGTGGAGGTTCCTTGCAAGTCTGCAGCTGTATTTCTGCAAATGGAGTTGGGGAAATGGTCAGAATTAATGGTCACCTCAATGCTGAGAAGTACAGGCAGATACTTATCCATCATGCAATACCATCAGGGAGGCATCTGACTGGCCCCAAATTTATTCTACAGCATGACAACGACCCCAAACATACAGCCAAAGTCATTAACAACTATCTTCAGCGTAAAGAGGAACAATTAGTCCTGGAAGTGATTTATGGCCCCCGCAGAGCCCTGATCTCAACTTCATTGAGTTTGTCTGGTATTACATAAAGAGAGAGAAGCAACTGAGGCAACCAAAATCCACAGAAGAATGGGGTTAGTTCTCCAAGATGTTTTGATCAACCTACCTGCCGAGTTCCTTAACAAACTGCATGCAAGTGTACCTAGAAGAATTGAAGCTGTTTTGAAGGTAAAGGGTAGTCACACCAAAAATTGATTTGATTTAGATTTTAATTATTTTCACGCACTATGCATTTTGTTAATTGATAAAAATAAGCGATTAACGTCTATTTTGAAAGCATTCTTACTTACAGCATTTTTCACACCTGCCTAAGACTTTTGCACAGTACTGTAAATAATTCTAGTAAATATAAAACTATAAAAAAAATATAAATATAAAAATTCTGGATCACTGTGCACCTCTCTCGAGTCGCAGAGGGCAGGCAGTGGCCGCAATAGGCATGGGGCAGTGATTTTGACTACTGTCAAAATCACTGCAGCAAGATTAAGAGGGGTGGAGATTTTCAAAGGAGTGGCCAGAGGGCAAAGTTCTTGTGGTTCCTTAACATGAACAGAGCTCCAAATCCCATAGGCACTGCCATGCAATACTCACTAGAACAGGGCTGTCCAACTTCAGTTCTCAAGGGCCATCAACAGGCCAGGATTTAAAGGGATAGTAATGTTTCATAATAAAAGCAGCTCTAATTAATCATCATAGTATTTGGACCTTGGAGAGTGTTTTTCAATTCTGTCAGAGTTGTAGTTCAAGAGTAATTCAATGACAAAGTATCCCCCTACCGCCCCTTTTACTGATGTAACAATGCTCAGCCAGAGCAGAAGGGAGGTGCCCAGGTAGACTGCAGAGAGGGACAATCTTCATTTAAGATAAGGGAAAAATCTGAAAAACATGTCAAGGGGGGCAGGGCTTTCATTGTTCTCACAGGAAGAAGATTGTCCCCTGCTGTTATCTGTCTGGTTTATGGACTGCATTCCACATCTGAGGAGAAATGGCTTACACTAGGTAAAAGGGGGGGAGGGGAAACTTTGCTTGTGAATATCTCTCAAACCATAAAGGTTTGAGAGATAAGACTTATATCGTTCTTCATGTTTTTTTAATGCCTGCAAAATAAAATAAAGATAAAATGAAGTATTACTATCCCTTTAAGGACTTCCCTGATTAAGCACAGGTGAGTTAATCAGTGGCTCATTCATTTTTATTTGTCCAACTGTGCTTAACCAGGAAAAATCCTTAAATCCTGGCCTGTTGGTGGCTCTTGAGAACCTCCCACTTCCCCTTTTATCTACACACACACACTACCCCTGTGCATTCAGAGTTACAGTGTCTTGCATATATTAACAACAACTTCATCAAATTAAGGAAGTAAAGAACGCCTTCCCATTCAGACAAAGAACATAATCTTCTCTGTACCCCTGTCTCACCTCACCTCATCAGGATGGAAGGCAGTGGCAATGGCTCAGAATATGTGTACTCTGGAGATGTAAGTATATCCAAAGTGTTCCACATATAGAAATGTGATCAACTAATAAGAGAAGAGGGGAGGTTAAACCCACAATAAAAAAAAAATATTTTGCTTTATTAGTTATTCCTTCTGGTCATTAAAGGGTTAAAGTGACAATAAATGTAGATTTTTTTTTATCATATTCAAAAAGAATAAACCTTATTTATTTATTTTTTTTAATCTTCATCTGTTTTTAACACATATATTTATCAGTAAGCTCCCTGGATTTCTGTTCTAGGGAGCTGTCAGGGATAGTGATGCAATTTAACAATATCCCTTCAGCAAAATCCTGCCTCTAGTCTATTTGTACAGCATGCAGAGCACTCTGGAAAATTGCTACAGTGTCTCACTGTCCCTGCTTTCACAGTTCCTGACAGAAAGCTCTCTGAAAACAGAAATCCAGGGAGCTCACGGTCAGGTACATAAAAGTGTAAAAACAAAATGTGAATATGGAAAAAATAGTGAAAAGAAAAATACTACATATTTGGCTTTACATGTTATGCACTTGAATATGTCAATTTAAAAGTATACTAATGCTAAAACACAGCCTGCTGTTATATAATAGAGCATGCTGTAATATTCACAGGTAAATAATAAATGTTTCTGTACACTGATAGAATTTAAGATATGTGAGATCTCAGGTGCTGCTTTTGGGCAGGAAAGGGAATGTTATTTTTTACATTCTTCCCTTCATTGCATGCCTCATATAGTTATTCAGGTATAAGGGCAGAAAGAATGTGTTGATGATTAAGTACTCTCTTTATGGTTTCACTTAAAGGGCTAGCAATGTTTCACAATAAAAGCAGCTCCAATTAATCTTGATAGTATTTGTACCATGGAGATTTTTATTTCAATACTGTCAGAGTTGTAGTTCAAGAGTAATTGAATGATAAAGTATCCCCCTCCCACCCCTCGCTCAGAGCAGTGTTACATCAGAGAATCGGATGAATCACAGAGAGGGACAATCTTCAGTGAGCATAATGAAAAACCTATCAATGGAGGGCAGGGTTTTCCTTATGCTCACAGTAAGAAGATTGTCCCTTGCTCTGATATGTCTGGTCAAGGGACCAGATTCTGCATCTGAGGGGAGGTGGATTACACTAGGTAAAAGGAGCAGGAGGAAGATACTTTGTTATTCAATTAATCTTGAACTACAACTCTGACAACATTGAAATAACACTCTCCACAGCCCAAATAATATGAAGATTAGTTGGAGCTGTTGTTTTTGTGAAACATTACTATCCCTTTAACACTTTTTTTATTCAATAATTAGAAATATATGGTTATGCTCTGAAATGGGAGATAAATTAGCAGATACTACCACACAACCAAATATATTGTATATAATACACTGTCTTATGCCGTACCCTTGTATACTTTAAACAATGGTTGGTATACAGGGACAGAAACCCATGATTACTCCTACACAATAGGAGAGATGCACTAAGGTGTGATAAAGTGGAGATGACTTTACCAGAGATATCACTTCTCCAGTTCCTATGTTATTCTATGGAGCCAATGCACTAAGGGCTCGATCTTGTAGATGGTGGTTTTGTAAGTCAAGTACGCGATGCAAATGTTCCCACAAGTAAGAACTAACGGCAGTTTTGAAAACACAACACTCGCCAAAATATCAAAATATCGCCCATTGAAGACAATGTAAAAGCTAACCCCAGAGCCATTCAAATGTTTGCGGTAGGGATAAAGAGAGTTAAATTGCAACATTTACTGCAAAAAATCTAACACCCATTTTTTTAGCCGCACAACATCCAACTCAGAGTAGAAAAACACTGTGTAGGAAAATAAAACAGAGAAGCAGTTCATTCAAGTACATAACCCAAGCATACAAGGTCAAGTATTAACCCCTGCAATGCCAAATAAATACACCAACAAGGCCCAGAGCAGTGGTTCACAATCCCTCCATCCAAGGCACCCCTAACATGCAATCTGGATTTCTCAGGCCACCCCTTGAACTTAGAAAGGGCTCAATGAAAAGAACAATGAATGGATACATGGTTATTAGTAGGTCTCACAGAAGGATATAATTGTGCCAAACAACCACTAGAAACATACATCAGAGAATACATATCATCAAAGCAGTTGAAATCTGTATGGGAATAGTCAGGCACCCCGAGCTCGCTCTCTATAGCACACTAAAGAGTCATGGCACAATGGTTGTGAAACACTGGTCTAAACCATACAAACAAGTCACAGGCAAACAATAAAAACCCAGCAACCCCACAGGAACAAGGGGAACACATAGCAGTACAACATAAGCCATCCCAACACACCTTCGAACAACAGGGGTTAACACACAACACAACATGCACACTTGTCACTCTGAGAACAAATCAGGCTCACCCATGTAACCACAGACACGCCAGTAAACAATTAACTGGATAACACACACCTTACCATTAGTCCATTATGACCACATGACTGCTCATGGACAACACCTTACTGCTGTTTAAAAGTGACAGCCCACCCTCCTCTGAAGTAGTGTGAGAGAGAGACTGACAGAGACACAGATCAACACCAGTATGAATACATACTTGTACCTAAGACGACAGTGGAGGCGAAGGCATGAGAGGGCTAGGGCTCACCATCCTCCTCCAAGCACCCCTGTCCAACAGCTGTCACCTGCTGCAACTGTTGATGCTCCAGCTGAAGAGCCATCCCCACCTGAAGGACAGCACCTGTCAGCAACACCACAGCTGAAACAACAGGATACCCCCCAGCTGCCAAAGGGACCTGTGGAGCAGCAGAGTGTTGGGGGACAACTGGGAAGGCCTAGGATATACCGCACAAGGGTCACACTGCTGGGAATGACAGATGCTGAAGTCAGAGACCGCTATAGACTGACAAAAGAGAGCATTATAAACCTATATGAGGTAATAAAGGATGACATAGGCCCTGTTTACAGTGCAAACCATGCCCTAACAGGATTGCAGAAACTAATGTGTGCCATCCATTTCATGGCAAGTGGATCATTCCAATCCACAAAAGGAAACGTGTCTGGCATGTCCAAGTCCACCTGTCCAGGGTACTGACTCAGATGCTGACAGCACTCAAGAGGAAGGCAAGTGCCTACATCCAATTCCCCACAACAGACATGGAGTTGGCATGAGTTAAAAAGGCCTTCTACACTAGGGGTGGAATGACCAGTGTCATTGGTGCCATTGACTGCACACTAGTGCGATTAAGAGCCCCAGCACAAGAGCCACATCTGCACATCAATAGGAAGAATTACCACTCGATAAATGTCCAGATTGTGTGTGATGCAGGGATGAAGAAGATCACTAACGTGTGTGCCAAATTTTGTGGGAGTTGCCATGACTCATATATTCTCACCAACTCCTCTGTACACAGGGATTTCGAGAATGGGACACATACAGGAGGATGGCTGTTGGGTGAGTCAATAGAGAACACACACCACCACATCCACAGGTGCATGCACACAACACATGTACACACACACCTCAGTATGTGCATGACACACAAGGGGGGAGAGATCCACTAAACACTGATGAAGAGGTGATTAAGTGGTGATAAAGTACAGATGACTCCACCACATCATCCCTTCTCCACTTCCTATGTAATGCCATGGAGCTTATGTACCCAGATCCCTTTAACTGTAGACATCTCTGTGCATAGGCTCCATAGAATAACATGGAAATTGGAGAAATGATAGACAGGAGAAGTCAACTCCATCACATCACCTCTTCATCACTGCTTTGTGAATATCCCCCCATGAATACATCATCCATGTAACATGTGATTCTCGTAACACCATGTTAACCCTCATCTTCAGGTGATGCTGGCTATGGGTGCAAGTTTTGGCTGCTCACGCCAGTTGCCAATCCCCAAACACCTGCTGAGGAGCGCTACAATGAGGCACATGTCCGGACCAGAAATGCCATTGAGCGCACCTTTGGACAGCTCAAAGCCAGGTTCCATTGCCTGGATCACTCTGGGGTGCACTCTGCAATTTGCACCTGGATTAATTGTGATATAATCCAGGTATGTGCCCTATTACACAACATTGCTGTGGACACACATCTCGTGGAGGATATTGAGCCACACTAGCCTATGGAGGCCCCTGTTCTCATTGATAGAGGGGAGGATATGTTGAGTGGGACGCAGATGCGAACCAGGCTGATCAGGGACTACTTCACCTGTGAGTACTATGCATGTGTGGGCATGGGTATGCTTGTGGAATGCATGCAAACCAAAAATAATTATCTGTTCCACTCCACAGGATGAAGCAATAACACAGTCCTAGCATGTCAAGGACATCATCCTTCAACCTGGGATCAAAAGTAAACCATATTGTTCATGTATATCAAATACTGAGTTGTACTGATGGAAAACTACATTTACCAAGTTGAACATAGCTATGACACCTGTAGAACCCTTTGAGTCACAGAAGGATACCCAATGCAATGACATGCAATGGATGCCACTCAGGAATACCATGTGTTAACCCCTTGAGTGCTATAGGGGGACACAAAACATTACAAGGCAATCAGTTGAGTACCCCTTTGGCACTCAAATGGTTCAGGGGATAATGGACTTGACTTACCTAGCATGTGAACAATGCCTAATGGAGCAGAATGGGTATGGCTGTTGTGCGTGGTATTGGCTAAAGTATGACAGTAACTATCCGTGAGTCAGGTTGCAAGGCCTGCCAGGCTGACTTGTTTGTGTGTATAGCACAATGAGTATTCCACTCCATTGCTTGTCCATGTGTTGTCCAGGTGTCATGACCATATGACGTGTTCATCAAGGATATGCCAAGCAGACATATGTATGTGTGTGAAGCGGACCCTGAGCACACACACCTCATCAGTATATAGATCGAGATCCATGAAATAGCTCCTCTGTTTCATTGGTCTTGGTTTACACACTGATGTGTGTGCCCACTCACATACACATATGTCTGCCTGCCATCCCCTTGATATAAAACCCTTAAGGTCATGATGGCTAGACAACACCTTGACAAGCAATGAATTGTTCACGCCATGTCAAATAACAAAGCTTTACCCATGGAGTGCCAGTAAGGTCTCCAAAGCATTGCTGAGCAATGTGTTGTGTACACCTCTGGCACTCAAGGGTATGATGATGGTTCAGCAATTGCGTGACTGTTGTGGTCATAGTGCACCTTCCAATCTTGTTTTCACTCTCTGCAGGCATCCATGGCATGACCCCTCATGGTCCAGAGGTTTGTTCCAGTGACATGTTGACTCCACGTCCATGAGGATCACCTGTTAGTGTCAATGTCAATTAAACATATGATCATATATGACTATCTTGTGTCATTGATTACCTCTCCCTCATCAGGGTTTTAAAGGGATAGTAATACTTACAATGTTTTAAAATCTATGCAGTACGGTTTATCCCGCTGAGTAAAACAAGGGAACGCCCACTGCTGAAAGGTGTTTGATTCCAAAGTTATTCCAGCTCAAAGTTTAAATTCATAGCTCAAATATCACAGTGGCCTGAAATTATCAAATGGAGCTGTTGCTACACCATCCTAAGGACAGCTCTGGTCCCAGCACCATGAATCTCAATAAAATGGTGTAGCAAAAGTGCCACTTGACAATTTCAGGCCACTGTGATATTTCATCTTTAAAATTCCACTTGGAGCTGCAATAACTTGTGAATGAAACACCTTTCAGCAGTGGGAGTTCCCTTGTTTTACTTAGGGGGATGAACCCTACTACATATTTGTTTAAAGGGATAGTAATACTTAAAATTTAAAAAAATATATATTGTAGGGTTTATCCCCCGAGTAAAACAAGAGTACTCCCACTGCTGAAAGGTGTTTCATTCAAAAGTTATTACTTTTCAAAGTTGAATTTTTTAGGTGCAATATCACAATGGCCTGAAATTGTACAGTGGTGCTGTTGCTACACGATCTTATGGACAGCTCTGGTCCCGGGACCATAAATCTCCATCGGATGGTATAGCATAGCGCCACTGTACAATTTCAGGCCACTGTGATATTGCACCTAAAATTTAAACTTTGAAAATTAATAACTTTTGAATGAAACACCTTTCAGCAGTGGGAGTACTCTTGTTTTACTCAGGGGGATAAACCCTACAACATATTTTTTTTTTTTAAGTATTACTATCCCTTTAAACATTTTAAGTATTACTGTCCCCTTAATTATGATCATGTTGTTGATCTATCTAATGTGTTCATGTTGTTCAAGTCACATCATGGAACAATACCCTGATGTTGTTTGGCTTTGATATGTGGTCTGTGAGTTGAACTTGTACAAACGTTTCTGTATGTGATGTTTATGTTCACCCCTGCTGTAAAAGCTTGTGACGCCATCCATTGTGCAAGAGTTGTGTTCACTTCATAACTTTGCAATGCATTGGAGACAACTCTGCCACAGTGTATGTTGTGTGTGCCCCCTCCCATTGTTCAATACCCCATATGCAGGTTAGTTGTGCATGAGTTGTGTTCACTGTATAGCTTTGCAATGCATTAGAGACAACTCTGCCACTAACCGTTTATGATGGACATGAGTAGAGGCATCAAGTGCCCATTTATTTAGGGAACAAAGGACTTCTATTTTTTTGGGGGGGTACTTTGGGTGGGGCTGCAGGGATGGCCTCCTGCACTCTACGCCGTGAGGCCCTAGTGGGTCTGGAGGCTGTGGGTGGCGGTGGTGGAGTGCTAGCAGGGGTTGTGGCACTGGAATCTTCTTTGGAGGCCTGGGCCTAGTGCAGGGTCTCCAGCCTGTTGGATTCCCACATTTCAACTACCACCTGGCCCATAAAGTCTGTAATACGGTTGGTATTGATGACCGGGTGGTTAGTCAAGGTTAATTGCTGGGCCTCCATTGTCCTCATGCTGGCCAGTATGTGGGCTATATGGTTTTCCAGCCTGGTCAGGGACCTAGCGCACCTCCTGCCCACCAGGAGTTGCCTCCTCTGAAGTCTGAAAAACTCCTGATCCAGGATGATGGTATTTGCTGGAGTGTGTGTTGTTGAGGGAGTAGAGGCCGGTGGTGGTTGTGGTATGTGTGTAGCATCTGGCTCCCCCTCAGGCAGTGGAGATTGAGGTGATGGTAGTGGAGAAGCCCACTGACCCTCAAGGGGGGGGAGGGCCAGCTTGGAGGGACTGTAGGGACATCTCTAGGTCTGGCATTGCCCCTTCACTTCCCTGGGATCCCCCAGAGTGCATTGGTGGTGTGGGTGGTGGTGGTGGGGTGAAAACCTCCCTTGCCTGTGGGCGTTGTGGCTCCCTGATGAGCCCCACATGTTATACTCCTGCCACATGTGTCCCAGTGGCTTAGGTGTTGGCCCATATCCTGCCTGCTATGGCATGGCCACTGTCTCCGGCATCCAATGCCTAGCTGCTGAGGTGGTGGTGGGTCCTGGTAGGCCAGCTGCTGATTAGGTAGTGGTGGGGCCTGGTAGGCCAGCTGCTGCTTAGGTAGTGGTGGGGCCTGGTAGGCCAGCTGCTGCTTAGGTAGTGGTGGGGCCTGGTAGGCCAGCTGCTGCTGAGGTGGTGGGGGGGCCTGGTAGGCCAGCTGCTGCTGAGGTTGGAGGGAGCCTGGTAGGCTAGCTGCTGCTGAAGTGATGGGGGGGCCTGGTAGGCCAGCTGTTGCTGAGGTGGTGGTGGGGCCTTGTGGGCCAGATGCTGCTGCTGACAAGGTGGTGGTGGTGGTAGAGCCCGGGATGTGGTTGGCTCTTCAGAGGAGCTTGTCCCAGGGTCCCCTGCATATGATATGGTTAGTGATGTGAACTATGACAGGAGTCCTGCAAGACTATGACTTTAACATGTGAACCGTTGAGTGGCAGAATGGTATCCATTGTATTGCTTTGCAATGCATTGGTTACCATCCTGACACACACTGATTGATAAACCTGACAGGATATAATACATAGATTCATAGAACCTACAGTGGTGTAGCTTTAGTCATCATGTGTATCCTGAGGTGTGAGTATGGCAAGGAATCCCCTTACATCTGGATACATGTGGTGAACAAAACTGGACCAACACACCTTGAGTGATACAAGCCCATTGCATGTACATCACTTTGGCCTCAACAGCAAACACACTAGGGCCTCTGGAAACATCAATGCACCAGTGATGACCAATAACCACTGAGTCCAACCAATGATGTCAACAACACTAACAGACATAGCAAGCACACCAACAAACATGCACTGTGGAACCCAACAACACAGTCAGCTGGAGGACACATCAAACAGACCCCAGGACCCCTAGAATCCAAACACACCTCAAACATGGGTGGGGTTATGTAATACGATTGGAGATTACTTCTACGTTTTCCTATGTTATGGGGAGCCTAAGCACTGATATTTCCCAGGTTGTTTACATCTCAGTGCATTGGCTCCACAGACTAACACAGAGATTGCAGAAGTGATAACACTGCAGTTGTCATATAAACATTGTCACCTCTTTCTTCCACCCTAGTGAATGCCCCCCCCGGCATGGTTGAGCCTTGGAATTCACGTATGTCCTGCAGAGTGGTAATGTCGGGGAATGCCCCCTGGCCATCCATACTCTTCAGTCTACATATGATGCAGAAAGCTGAACCTTGACTATTCCACTTGGACTAACTACCTTTATGTACAACGCCTAGGCCTGACATGCACTAACAATACTCCAGAACACATGTCATTTCCCCTCCTTGCTATCTTCTATAACCCTTTGATTGACAGGGGACTAGCCAATGTATTGTCAAACAATGCATTGCTTATCCCTGTGGCACTCAAGGGGTTGTGTGCTGACCTCTTTGTCAGTCTATTTATGACATTGTGATACACATAACAGTTAGATCTTTGACTGACACAGGACGGTGTGCATTGTTTTTGTGCTGTGCATGATGTTGTTGTAGACAGCATTTAGGGGGTTCAACAGGGACTTGACCATTACCATTCAGGCTGGGTTTGTCAAGTATTCTGGGCCATATGTTCAAAGGGATAACAACAAAAAAAATATCGTATAAAAGACAAAATTGGTACATTAAGAAAAAAGTGGAAGGAATGTGAAGTTCTGAATGTGAGAATTTTTGTCTTTAGTTAAGACATTTTTGTCATTAGGTAAGACATTTTTTGGTTGTTCCATACGACAATTTTGGTCAGGACAAACGACATATTTCTGATCACAGCCGACTCTCTCTGAAAATATTAATGATCCCAACGACACTGAAATGTCGTAACAAATGACAAAAGCTATTTTACTGCTTCTTTGAACATATGTCCCTCAGTCCTTCTTGCTGTGTTGCTGAATTGTGGTGTGGAATGCTGTCCATGTGTTCAGGTGTCACTGTGTTGGCCTATGTATGATAGGTGTCCAGTTTTGTGTGATATGTATGTAGGCATTGATGCACTTACCGGTAGTCTGGAGGCTCCTTTCATCCCTGGTGTCACTCCATCCCGGGATCCCCTGCACCAATGTTGTGGATAGGGTCCTGTGCACTGCCTCCCCCCACTCAGACCACTCCCTGTGCCGGCAGCATGCAAAGCCTCCTGGCCCATTTTCTTTTTTACTTTGGCCTTGTAGTCTGCCCACCTCTTCTTTACAGCATCTAGTGACCGGCTGCAGCTGGACCCTGCACTCACAGCAGCCAGTACCTCCCTCCATGCACCTTTTCGCTTGGCCTCCATGCCAACAGCCTTTTCCCTGGGGAACAGGATCCTATACCTCTCAATGACAGCCTCCACCAGGTTCTCCTCCTCTGTGAACTTGGGGCCTCTCTCCCTGTCCTCCTCCTCACCCTCAGAGGTTCCTTGAGAGCCCTGACTATGGCTCTCCAGCCCTGCCTGCGATGGTCCTGGCTGTGTTGGGTGCTCCCCATGGAATACCCCTCATCCCACTACCATCTCAGGCCCTGCACTTTGTGTGCCTCTTCATGTGTGGCTCTCCCTCCTTCCCAGGGATCTCCCTCTCCCTCCCCAATCCTGGCCAGGGATGCCTACCTGCTCCTCTTCCTCCTCTCCTCCTACTCTCCCCATCCCTCTCTCCTGTCCTCCTCTCCTCTCCATTTCTCTCACCCACTCACACACAGGCACTTACTCAGGCCCTCACACACACGCACGATCATGCATTCACTCTGTCACTCACACTCACAGACTCACACTGTCAAAAAAAAATATAAATGTGTATGTATTTTACTAACAAAAAAAATATGGGCTGTGTGTGTGTGTTTGTGTTGTTGTTTAAATGCGTATTATGGGTATGTGCAAAAGTTTATTATGTGTCGCAAAGTGTGCTGTAACTCTCTCCAACTCCTTCTACCTGTATGAAATGTGCTTAATTCCCTTTCTCTCACTCTAGCCTCCGCTCCTGGGTCCTGTGATCTAGCCCTTGGAACTTGAAACACAGACAAAGGTGCGTCGGTTATTTTGGGTCTATATATAGTTTATCCGACTGAACTTGATACTTTGGGGTGCTGTGATTGGCTGGGGCACTAGGTAACATCGGACATTCGCCTGTTTCTTTTATTGGGACGTTTCTCATGTTATTTATCATGTGTTTTGTGATGGAGATGAGGTCAGATTTTTGGCGACCCAAGTTTTGTAGGCTATCGCACGTTAACCTTTCTGGGTACAGAAGATTTAAATCTCATGTTACCCGGTCTTGGTAACTCGCAAAGGCCTTTTTTTTCTTCACGTTGGTTTTAACTCCAACATTTGGATCAAGCCCTAAGATCTCCAGGTGAAGTAATCTTATAATCTCTTTTATCACTCCTTAGTACATATCCCACAATGAATGCAAGCAATGCACAGTGCATACTATGAAATATAGAGACTCAGCCACACTCTGTGAATAAACTGGCAGGCTGAATATGTGCTTAGTTAAAGGAACATTAACACCTGAAAAAATTACTGTAGTTATTAACATTTATATTCCCTATATTTCATGACAGTCACTACAAAAATTCTATATTTGTTTTCTGTCACCTCAAATCGTGTCTTATACATTCTCTAAGAGAGCAGTCATTCCAGATTCTTCCAGGGCTCTCACTGATTGTCCAGAATTATCTGTGAATGGGGCTAAGACAACAATACAAGTTCAGTGGACAGTAATCACAATTAACTGATGCACTAAAACGTGATAAAGAGGTCATAAAACAGAAATAACTTATCCAATGATATCACTCTTTCAAGTAATATGTTATTCTATGGAGCCAATGTGCTAAGATTTCTACAGATCTGGAGATCTTAGCGTATATGCTCTATAGAACAAAGGAACTGGAAAAGTGAAATCACTGGAGAAGTCATCTCTGCTTTATCACCTCTTTATCAAACCTTAGTGCATAACACCCCTAGGTCTTATCTCTGAATACAAACAAGATTAAATATATGCCTTCTGAAGAGGAAACTTTACACAAGTGTTAAATGCAAGTTTAGAATTATATTCTAGGGATATAACTTAAATAAGGGGAAATTATACTTTGATTAAATTTAAGATGATGTGGCAAAACTAGAGGTAAAACAGTTTTGGTCACTTGCTGACCTACTGTCACACCTTTGTGTCACTGAATAAATGATTTAGTGCAAGACCAAGTTATTTTATATACACAGCCTATTTTATAAACATATACAATGACATTTAAACAAACATTAATGTGAGGTTTTTTTCTGTGGAGCAATGTGATACACTTACATACACACCACACAGTTGATCTACTTAAAAAGAGGGACACTGGGGTGGGGGTGGGGTATTAGGATTTTCTCCTCAGTGGGACAGTACCCCCCTAAAAAGGGACATTTGTGAGGTGTGAATGACCGTTCCTACCTTTTATTTAATCGTTAATAAAAATGAACCATTTGAGTACATATTATGACAGGAAAACCTATAAAATGTTGTGGGTTTTTTCAGTTTTTCCTCATTTTTTTTAAAGGAAATGGTGGATAATCCATATAAATGTATCAAAATAAAGCCCTACTTATGCTTAAAAAAATGGTATATCATTTCTGAACTAGAAGAAAAATCCGGAAGAACAAAGGCATACTAAGAAGACCAAAACTGCTCTTGTCCTCTAATGCCAAAAAGCCCTCATCACTAAGGGGTTAAGGTAAAACAGATCTGATCTCAGACAAACCAATTATACCATGGCTGGGCGGGCGGGGTTAGAATTGGCATTGATTTAAATGGATAGTAATGTTTCATAATAAAAGCAGCTCTAATTAATCATCATAGTATTTGGACTTTGGAGAGTGTTATTTCAATTCTGTCAGAGTTGTAGTTCAAGAGTAATTCAATGACAAAGTGTCCCCCTCCCGCCCCTTTTACTGATGTCACACTCTTCAGCCAGATCAGAAGGGAGGTGCCCAGGTAGACTGCAGAGAGGGACAATCTTCAATTAAGATAAGGGAAAAACCTGAAAAGCTTGTCAAGGGGGGCAGGGCTTTCATTGTTTTCATAGGAATAAGAGTGTCCCCTTCTGTTTTCTGTCTGGTCTATGTACTGCATTCCACATCTGTGAAGAGATGGCTTACACTAGGTAAAAGGGGCAGGAGGGGGAAACTTTGCTTGTGAATATCTCATAAACCATAAAGGTTTGAGACATAAGACTTATATCATTCTTCATGCTTTTTTAATGCCTTCAAAATAAAATAAAGTTAATACGAAGTATTACTATCCCTTTAAAAGTAGCTTTTAACCCCTTGAGCATGAATTAAGAAACCAGCTCATTATACATCATTTTCGTTGCTGATCTAACTTCATCCAGTCAGTCATTGTGTGGGTAATGAGAGAGGTAATTCAGCGAAGTGTGCTGGAGCTGCAAGGGTTAATAATAAGTGTTGATCTTAATCATACATTATCTGGGGCTGGAGGGAAGAGTCAGTCAGTGCTGCATGGAGGAGAGCATTTTGTGATTATATTACATTGCAGGGGCAGTGGGCGACATGACAATGTCCCTCTCTTTATTGTGCTAGGTCCTGATGTAGCCCTTTTGATCCGGGTTGACATTTTTAATGCACCTTTTTGCTGGTCGCCCAATAGATGGCGACATTTCAATAGGATACTGACCACCACCAATACCCCTCGGGTGTCTATTCACGAGGATAGTGGCTGGAAAATGGCATATACCAAATCTAGCTAGAAGGAGCCTGAGAAAATAACTGTCCCCAGGTATCTCAGTCATATGAGTAGTAATCTGGCTGCTCTCTAGACATGTGCGAATTCATTCGGAGACATTTGGATTTCGTCAAAAATTGGGTCATTCGGAGACATTCGGCCAATCCGAAACTCAAGGGTCATTCGGAAAAAATGATCCGACTCCGAACAGCCCAGGTCCGAAATTCGTCGAAACTTTCGGAAGTTTCGGCAATCGACACATTTCCAAAAGTTTAGACTACTTTTGACCAGGACTTTTTTGTACTTCCTGTGCGCGCTCAATTACTTTCCCTCCATAATTTTCCTTCCATGTCTCTAGTCCAATTCCATTCTCCGTTTCATGCACTACTTCCCTCTTTTGTCTGTATTCGAATAGCCTTCTTTGTTTCATGATGGGGGTTGGACTAATGACACAGTCACACAGACAGACAGCTTACATTTCCTCATTGGGTTGTTGGAGCTCAGAGAGAGAAGAAGAGATTAGAGAGTATCCGGTTGTTGTGTAGGCAGGCAGGTAGCATTAGGCTAGGCATAGGTAGGCAGCCAGCATTAGTTCCAGTTATTGCCACTGCAAGAGCGAGTAATATTTGTTCCTGTGCAAAATATAAAAAAATATTAGGTATTTGTTCGAATACAGGGCCGGCCCTTACATGGGTCCCAGTGGGTCCATGGACCCAGGCGGCACTTTGATAGGGGAGGCAATTTGCCATCCCATATCATGTTTATATTGTGCACTTCCGCCAGTTCTGTGTTGCAGGGTGTCCCATCAGTGTGACTGTCAGCAGCCGGGCAGCCCTATGCTCACTCAGTGGCGATGCCTGCTGGCTGCTTCAGTGACGTGAATTATGTGATAGTCAAACATTATGCCTATTTTGTATTGTTTATCGCCCACCTAAAGTCAAGACTTGAGTAAATAGTTCTACTGTCCCAGATTTGCTAGAGAGGTTTTACAAATACAGGAGGGTGCCCCCTGTACGAAATTAGTCTAAACATTTGGGATCCCTAGTATGAGTGCACGACAGTGCATGATGTGTCCTGAACAGGATTGCTGTGAGGTGTCTCCACCCAGAAGGTGCTGGCCGGGCTGAGCTTCAACATTGTGACGAGTGACCAACTAAGAGCACCGTGCCAGACTTAATCTGCAGCCATAGCATCACCCCCTCCTACTCTCCGGGTCCTGCTGACTGGCAATAACAGGTGAGTCACTAAGAGATCTGAATCCTTTCTGGAAGTCCTTTCACTTGGAAAGGGGCTAGGTATTACTTGGGGGAGTTGCCTTGTGTGTAAATAATTTCTAGGTGGGAGATGAATGTGCATCACTTATGTGTTTCCTAACAGTAGTTAAAATACAACTCCCATCATCCCCTGATTATGACGTTGGGAAATTCCAGCAATTACCGTAGAGCCCTGTATTGCACACTCACAGAAAATGGTGATATTGCTATACTAAGACAATGCTGTGGACCCCTCTTCAGAATAGATGTCAAGCACTTTTTTTTATTTCTCTCCTGTGTTGCAGTTTCTTCACAACAGAATGTCTCAATTTTTCTTTTTAACACATTACATCTATCACATTACAATCATTGATGTTTATTCTTGATGTAGTATGAAACACTACAATGTATATACACATAGAGTTATCTGATATGAGGGGAAATCAGGATAGGAAAACGAGAGAGAGGAATTTGGGTACTAAAGAGGGACAGTAGGGTAGGAGGCTGGTACCAGAAAATGAAACCTTAATCTTTACCCATGTACTAGTAGTGTAGTTTGTCCATGTTCGAGTCGACCACTTATGTTGAGTAGGATGTGACAGGCATGGGTTTTCGATGTTCGAACATGCTAAATTGAATGACAGGCATGGGGTTTCGATGTTCGAACATATGCTATATTGAAGGACAGGCATGGGGTTTCGATGTTCGAACATGCTAAATTGAATGACAGGCATGGGTTCTCGATGTTCGACGTCTGCATTGTGACTGGCATCCCATGCTGGAGTAGAGGTGACATGCACAGACTGGCAATGTACGACAATGTCTGTTTTTGGGATGGATCTTTTTCTAAATGCACACCCTGTCTGCAAAGAATGATAGCAGTGTGCACGGAGGCGCACTGCTATAATTTAACCCATGTTAAATTTGGCCGAATAATTCGGAATGGATCAGAATTTCGTCCGAATCGAATAGGCCCGGTCCGAAATTAGGATCATCCGAATTAGAAAAAAAAATTTGTCCGAATTCGAATTTTACCGAAAATTTTGCCCGTGCACAAGTCTACTGCTCTCTTAGGACTTGATCTCCCCAATGGCACAAACATTGGACAAAAAGAAATGGAAAGTGCTTGGTAGTGTAACACTGTAAGTGAAATGGAATAAAAATAATAGTACTTACAATAGAAAACAATCAGACTGATGGTACAACAAGTCTGACAACATAGCAAACGGAGAAAATCAACCCATCTCTGTTTGGGTAATAGACATCTCAGGAACAATCCAACTGAGATTAAAAAAAACTGCAGAACTTCCTATATAAAAAGTTTATTTCATATTAATGAGTATAAAATTATAAAATATATGTAATAGCTTATACTCTTACACATTTTGCAACAATGATCTGCTTTATCAAAGACCAAGGCTGAGGCTAAAGAAAGAATAGAAAAACTGACAGTTGGCTAAAAGACACACTTGGATCCTGTGATTTCTGTGGGTGTTACCAAATACTGACTAAACCTTTCCAGAAGCCACATTTTGTGTTATAATTCTTTAATCTGTTAAATTCAGCAAATAAATAGTAATTGACATTCCAGTTTACAGAAATAAGCCGTTTTTTTTTGTTTTTGTTTTTTTTGGCTGCAAGTGCTAACTTTGCACTTAGAAAATCAGCAAAATATGTAACTTGGCCAATATATTTTTTTAAAAATCCCCATAACTCCATTAGCGCCACGTTCTGGAAACATTTGTGTCTCTTGTCTTCATGTTTCTTGCTTTACAGTGATTTGATATAGGCATGTCCTATTTCAAATCATTTAAGAAGTCATAAAAATTGTTGTAGGAGTTCATGGCACCCCTTATGGTTCATAGACTTTTGTTAATGGGTTGCCGATTTTCTGTTAATGACAGTATCTACAACTACAAATACAGGAGGACATTCTTTAGTTTTAAATGATTTTAGTGACTTTGAAGTTGTAAAATAGTAAAAAAAAAAAAAACATTCCCTATAGCACCAATTTGTGTGAAGATTTGTGTATACTAGCCTAGGTTTAGAAAGACAAGTGACCACTCATCAAATGCATCCAATGTTCATCTTTCTAAAACTGTATGACTTGCTTCTCTTTTTTTTCTTTGTGATTTTTGTTTTTTTACAATATACAAGATTGTGGCAGATGCAATTTTGTGCTCCTTCCACCCACTACAGTATGTCAACCAATATCAGTGGGGTATCCTATACTCAGGAGGAGTCCTGCTATCTAATCTGGTATGAAATCCCATGGGTTAAAACATTTCAGTATCTTTGATGTAGTGTAAGTTAAAAAAAACACCATTTTTGCTATAGAAACAACTGCAGTCCACTTTGAGACAGAAACACAAATGAACATTTAAAGTTGTGTACGTTTCAAAAAATATACAGCATTGCAACATTCCTTGTTTCTTTGCCACTTATTTTATTCCCAAAATACAGAAAGGTGCAAAATGTAAAAAAGTGATAATGTTGCCTTCTACTTTTCAATTGTTAATTTACATAGGATGAACTACATGTGAGTTGAACCTATGATTTTGGTGTTTTGGAAATGTGAAAAGGTGCCAAATGTAGAGCCATATACATTTGCTAGCAGAGTGAAGAAAAAGTTAACTTCTATACAGTTGTTATTCACTTTATTAAAAATCCAATAAAAATATTTTTTAATTCTGCATATATTTTATCTGCCGTGATAAGTGGTAAAAGTGCTAAAAGTATAGGTTCAGTGTGATGTATGATATGTGTGGTTTTTATGCAAAAATAGCACTGATGTTGATGTTTGACTATAAACATTGTGAAAATGTATGCAGCACTGTAGTTTCATAATGCATAAATCAAAGGATTATGTTTTTGGACCATACGTCTAAAGACAAAAGTGCACCATTTCTAGGGTAACTCACTGTACCAAAGGGAATATTTATTTGTTGGTATAGTTTGTTTGTTACAGAATTGCTCCATTTTTTTCTCTTTTTATTGTTTTTTTTTATTGTGCTTTTATATGCTAGCTGTCCCCTTGTATTATTTTAAGCTAATAGTCAAGGAATACATAATCACTAACAGACCAAAATGTGTCTCCAGTATGATCTATTTACAGGTTTGCCATACATTCCACCAGATTCCGCTCCTTGCAAGTTTGAGCCAACCATCAAATTCAATCAACTTTTCATCCCCATAGCATTTTGGATTGTGTTTGTACTGGATTTGTTGGGAAATGGATTGGTGTTGCATGTCCTGAGGAGCAGACGTTGCCCCTGGCATATAGCTGACCACTACTTGTTCCACTTGGCTCTGTCTGATCTGCTACTTGGATTAACGCTACCATTCTGGGCCATTCAGTACAGTTATGGCTGGATCTTCGGTCGCTTCTCATGTAAAATCTTAGGAGCTCTATTCACTATTAATATGTACAGCAGTATTTACTTTCTGGCCAGCATCAGCTTGAACAGATATTTTGCTATTGTCCATGCAGTGGAGCTACATAGAAAACAGAGGCCAATCCATACATTCCTCATTTGCTTCTTTGTTTGGTGCATCTCCTTCTTACTATCTTGGCAAGAGTTTCAGTTCCGAGAGGTGGAATATATTAAACGATTTAAGACATTTACTTGTTATTATAATTTCAATCCAGAGAAATCTAATGTCTGGAGGATTGTGCTGCGTCTCATAAATCTGAACCTGGGTTTCCTTATTCCCATGTTTCTCATGATTTTCTTCTACTGCAGGATATTTTGCACACTGCAACAATCCAGACTTGGGCACTCTCGTCGTTCTCAAGTTGTGATTGTGGTGCTGCTGCTTGTCTTTGTATTTTGCTGGGCCCCATATAATGGGCTACTGCTATTTGATAGTCTTCAAAGGTTAGAAATAATTGGACAAGATTGTAATGTCTATAATAAGTTGGACATGGCACTGACCATCACAGAGAGCTTGGGGATTGCTCATGTGTGCCTGAACCCTTTTGTATATGCCTTTGTTGGAGTCAAGTTCAGGAAAGAGCTTTCAGGACTATTCAAGAGAGGTTCAGAAATAATACATTCTGGGGTGATGAGCAGCAAGGAGAACACCATCAACACAGAAAATATCAATTCATACTCCAGAGTCCTCTGATCTCAAAATAAATGAAAATATAACATTGTTGCACCCAGTTTATTTATGGAAATATATATATTGTTTAAATACTCTCATGTTACTTCATATACTTTCACCCATCAAGAAATAGCTTTTCCTTCTTTTGAAAATATCCTGGACTCAGAGGGACTCCTAACATTGCTATGTTCCTTGTTATTGCTTTGCAAATGTTAGTGTACTTTCTGGTAAAAATGTTACTACAATCTCCTGTTTCTCTCCTTTTTATATTTAATGCAAATATTTATTATGAACAAGCTAATTATAATCATTTAGGGCTCGATACTAGTATTCCTGCTATTTTTAAAACAGGCGGTAATGGTTTTGACAGCACATTTTACAATTCTATAAACTGTGCTATCAACACCAAAAAACACGCAAAAATGTTCAGCGGGTGAGAAAATTTCACCCATTGAACATTACGTAAAAATAGTCTTCTTTGCTATGCTATTCTGTGTGGTGGGTTCACAGCATGTTTAGGACGCATGTTTCATGGCACAGATCCTGCACCATGAGAAAGCAAACGCAGAGCCCAAAATAGGCAGTCAAAACCACCAGTATATGTTGGAAAACTGGTTTCCAGCATATGCTTGTGGTTGAAAAATAGAAAAAGATTAACGTTATGAGTGCCAGTGGGGTATGCAATGCATTATACAGAGTTGCATACCATACTGGAACTCATAGGGTTAATCCACAAACAGTTTCACACATTCCGACAATTAAAAACTTACCAGTAATCCTGATGTCCAGCGGACTGCGGCCGGCTTCTTCTTTTCTTCAGCCTTCTCTTCTTCCTCTGATCTTCTTTCTTTTCTGAAAATAAAAAAAATCCATTAGTGTTTTGTTAAAAAAAAAAAAAATATTCCCCCAAAGATGCTACTGTTAACCCTTTGAGTGCTGGAGGGCTAGCCCTCCAGTGCTCAAAGAGTTACTATTTGTGGCATTTCGTAAGTAGGAAATATATGTGTTGCATCTTTTCAGTCTTAATTATAAAATGTCCTGCTTGTTGAAAAATGTTGAAAAGCTTTAAATTATTTACCCCCTTGCCTCCACCACCGCCGTCTCCGCTGGCGGTGGAAGACATGTGGGCCAACACAGATTCCGCTTCTGACGTCTCAGGCCATTGCCCGAGTCAGACTTCCGGAATTTTTAACCGAGACTGACTTTTTAATGCCAGTATCTGTTCAAAATAGATTTGCAGTCTCCTATTGGCTGGGAGGTGCGTAATCAATCAGCTTCTACCATGGGGGATCACAAACCCCTCTAGAAGCTGCAAAAGATGCAACATATATATTTACTACTTACAAGATGCCACAAATAGTAACCCTTTGAACGCTGGGGGGGCTACAGTATCATCTTTGGGGAGTTTTTTGGTTTTTTTAACAAAACAAAACACATGGATTTTTTTTTTCAGAGATGAAAGGAGATCAGAGGAAGAAGAGAAGGCTGAAGAAAAGTAGACAGAAGAGAAGAAAGACAGAAAGATAAATGAAGAAGCCAGACAGTGGATGACGGGTGTTACATTTTCTGACTAGTTTCAGAGGACTCTCGTTGTTTGACACTGTCACACAGCGATCGTTTTTTTTTTCCTTTTGATGTTTCCACAATTTGCACTATTTAGCTCGAGTTGTGGGAACAAAAAAAACCATAATGAGCATTTTGCCAAAACGTGAGTTTTGGACAACAACGCTCTTTTTGTCATGTATCTCTCCAGCAATAGAATAGCTGGAATACATGGTGGATTTTTTTTGGAGGTACTGTTTTTGCTATTACCATTGGTTTTACCGGTGGTAATAGTATCAAGGCATTAATGTCTAGTAAGTGCAATATATGCATGCACAACTCACCACTAGGTCACTGATGTCACACTGTATTATTTTTAAATATTTTTGCTCCCCAATGTATGTTGATATCAGAGACTGATTCTGTCTCAAATCCTTCATATCAGATTACCCCTTGCATGAAAGATCCCATTTCACTTCATTATTACACCACTGTTGTAGGTCTTACATTGAGGAGATGGAATCAAAGGGGGTAAAATGCAGCAGGAGTAGAGGTGAGTGATTCTCATTCAGGGCCAATTTCTAACACGTGTTCTGTTCTTGGACAAATAAAAGTATACTAGGTCTATAGAGTACACATGATTTTATGAGTTAACTTGTCCTCGGAAAAATGCTCTGTAGTATCTGGAGACATCAGGAATTTCTTACACACACAAACACCCATAAAATACATTCAGCCCCTTTAGTTCAAAATGTATATGGAGGCAAGTCTGTTTGTGGTGTTCAGCTTGGACTTCTTCTGGCAGATCTGTGCCTTTGTTTATCTGAATGCAGATCCAAGAGCTGTGCAGCACAGAAGCAGGCAAACTGCATAAACCTACACAACTCTTCAAGGACCAGGTTGATGAGCAATGCATTCCAAAGCAATCTAGTCCTCTACTCCTTTAAGAGGTAAGATTACCATGTGCAGTGTGCTGTGTTTGTTTCCAGTGGTCCTGATAGCAACTGTTATGTCTGCATTGATAGATTTAACATCCAGGACTGAATTATCTCATGAATCAAGGAGCAAGGGAAATATTCATAGTGGCATTTAGGATTTTTGTGGTGATAGTAAGATAAATGAGGATTTATTATTAAGATATGTTACTTCTCCTTTAATGGCACTCTGGTCAAGGATGGTCATATTTTAATTATATACTTAGGTACAAAGAAATAGTTTCACACATTCCTATATGCGCAAAATACCTCAATATCAGTGCTATAACATGCTCATGTGGGGAGCTCACCTGCCGGCCCACAAGTCTATAACTAAAATAAAATCATAAGAGGAAAGTAACAATAAACAACATTAGTAAATAACAACAAGGAACATAAAAGTGAGGGGAATTTTGTCAGCACACTAAGGTCCTATGCCTCCTTGCCAGGGCCGGATTTAGAATTAGGCAGACTAGGCATCTGCCTACAGGCACACCCAACAGAGGGCCGCCTGTCACTGGGACCATGTGTGGTTTTTTTTTTATTTTAACTTCACCTGAGACACCTCCCCGCCCGGCGCCATGAAGACAGGTCTGTGCCTCCTTCTTCGGCAAAGACCTGTAGCTGCTGCGCTTCCTCGTCGGGTTTTTAGTGATACAGAGCGCTGGGAGATGACATCATCTCCCAGTGCTCTGCCTTACTGAAGACCGCGCAAAAGCTCCAGCAGCTACAGCTCTGCAGAAGGAGGAGGCACAGACCTCTCTTGCCACTGGACCACCAGGGAAGAGGTAAGAAACGGACAGTGGGGCAATGTGAGGGTAATATGGAGATGATGGGGGCAATATTAAGCTGATGGGGGGCAATATGGAGCTGATGGGGGGCAATGTGAGGGCAATATGGAGCTGATGGGGCAATGTGGAGATGATGGGGGGCATTGTGAGGGCAATACAGAGCTGATGGGGGCAATATGGAGCCTATGGTGGCAATGTGGAAATGATGGGGTCAATATGGAGCTGATAGGGAGCATTGTGAGGGCAATGTGGAGATGATGAGGGCAATGTGGAGCTGATGGGGGCAATGTGGAGATGATGGGGCAATATGGAGCTGATGGGGCAATGTGCAGCTGATGGGGGCAATGTGAAGACAATATGGAACATGGAGATGATGGGGACAGTAAGGAGCTGATGGGAGCAATGTGAGGGCAATATGGTATATGGAGTTGATAGGGGCAATGTGAGGGCAATATGGAGAAGATGGGGGGGCAACGTGGAGATTAGGAGCATTTGTGGAGGTGTCCAGTGCAGATGGCCCATGGGCAGCCGCTTCAGATTTCTGTGCCTACAGGCTCCTGAGATGTAAATCCGGCCCTGCTCCTTGCTAATTTCTACCCCTACATGTCTAACCAGCGTGGTGGCCTCCTCAAAAGGTTTCAGCAGCTCACATACATTACACATCTGCATTCCAGATGCATTTAAAGCTTCCACCCAGTCATACAACAGTATACAATGCCGCTCCAACTGGCGTTACCTCTTTAAATGTGCTAAGACCTAGGGCCCCCTCAGCTTAATGAAATTGTCAGACTTGTGAACAAACAAATTTAGTTAATGAGGAGAGTCATAGGTGTGGTCCACATCTCCATGCCTCTACCAAGATGCGCAGTCCATGGCCTGAGCCTCAAGGTAAGGAAGCTGAAGATCTCAATCAAGGATTACACTTCACACACAGTTCTGAGGCTACTGGACAACTCAACTATGTGTGCAGGAAACTGCCAACTGTCTCTCAGCTCCTGAAACAGTTTTAGCTCCTTAAATGCTATTAAGGTCTCCAACGCATTGCTTCTCAATGCATTTGAGACATTTCTAGCATTCAAGAGGTTAAAAGCCCCAATTACGTCAACAATAATTTTATTTGACCCATGTGATGCAGTTGATTTGCCCAAGATATTCTACAGCTGCCTTTTGAGGCCCTAAGTCAAATTTAGAAATAATTTTAGGTGTAGCACTTACATTAAGGCTGCGTCAGTGGGGCACAAATTCAAGTAACAGAAACATCTTCTCTTTGAATTTATATGGTGCTACATGACTGCTCAAGCTTTGCATCACATAAAACAGTGACAGGCATCCAGACTTATCCCAAGTGCTGCATACGTAGCCCTCAAGGGCACCAAAGTACAGAAAATTATGGTTAAATTATAAATAAGGTTTGCAGAAATTAGATTTACCCCTTAGATGCTAGAGACATCTAACAAAAGCAATGCATTTCAGACCTCTCTAGCACTCAAAGGGTTAAGATGGAAAAGCATTTACGTTTAAAGTTTGGCATTCTCTGAGACAAAAGGGAGCATGTGGGATTTTTGGAGTGAATTTGGGGGGTGTTATGAGGCAGAAGGTAATTACACTTTACCAGAGAACAGAGTATGAACCATAAGGCAAGCTTCTGAGGGCTGCATGTGGCTTCAGGTCCACCTGTTTCCCATCAATGACATATAGTCCAACTAGGAAGAATGGTTAATACCAAGAAAATATAAGTAAATGTTTTTATATAACAAATTCTTGTATTTAGGAAATGTATTCTCTATGTTGGAATAATCACTTATATAGGTCCCCAGTTTGCTTTCAAGCTTCAATAGCAGCTCAGTATTGGACTTACATCATACGGAAAACAGAAAAAGAGGAGACTCGAAATTATATTATCAAACTGACCAATACTCGTTATCTGAGTACCAGTCATCAAAACTGATGGTCACAAGAGCATATGGAGGATATAATGGATTCCATACAGACTACCATACAGTGCCAAATCCTGATTCATGAAGGGATTGCTGCTGTATCCCAATCAAGAATTTTCTTGATCCGAAGAACACGTGTGCTCATGAGTAGGTATGGGAGAAAACCAAAACAGGTGAATAATGGTTCTTCCTGCTTGCCGAATAATTTCCTGCGCCAATGCAGTTTTTATGATTTTTTCGCCTACATCATTCCATTGACATCGATGGGAACATTGAATTTACACACAATACATAGCAAATGTTATCTTATTTCCCAAAGGCATAGTATAAAAGGGGAATGAGGGTGCCTGTGTGGGGAGTGTGGGGAAACAATCAGTTAGACAGGGAATTTTTGGGGGGGTTGTTTACTGGGACTGGGGGGGACAGTTAACAAAAAAAATAAATAAATAAATACAATAAAAAAATATAATGACTAATGGACACCAAGTAACCCATCTAATAGAAGTGCCAGAGCAATTTTGGGGCAAACCAAAGTCACCATAGGGTTGAAATCAAACTGAATATTAATATAAATGGTGGTTTTAACCTCTTCTGTGCTCTATGCAATGAAATTGAGACTTTGCTAGCATTCATGTGGTTTAAGAGCCTTATTTAAATCAATAGGTGTTTTCAAATTTTTATATGGCCTGTATTGTGCAGTTGGTGTGCTCTAGACTCAGTTCACTTCTTATGAAATCAGCCACTAAATTTCCACGTCTATCCATCTCAAAATAGTTTTACTTATGGTCTAATGGAAAGTTATACAGAATACAGTTTTCATCAACAACATTTGTTAGAATCAGTGACCAACTGCAATCATCCCATCCCATCACAACTGCGATAATGGTGGGTGGACGTAACTGCCTGTAACCTATGAGACTGTAATCCTGGGTTTACTCATGAGAGTTTGCAGTTTTTTTGGAAAGCAGCATATTCTAGTGGATCATATGAGGTTAATGTCATCCACCAGCCACTCACAGCCTATTGTAGCTAAACTACAAAAAACTAACATCACCTATGTAATCAATGACCAAAAATTAGGATAATAAAATTTTAAATTAAAATAGCATAAATGTATTAAAACATTAAAAGGCAAAAAATTAGTGTTTATGTCAACATTTAAGTTCTTACTCATGCAAAACATTAATGGAAATTCACAATTAAAGATCTGAGAACATTAATTCTGTCACCTCTCCCCACCCAAGGCTTTTGCTCTTGATATCACACATAATAGAATTAATATAATTAAAGCAAAGCACAAGGGAGGCACAGAGCTAATGTTTGTGGATTAAGGGCTAGATTCTATTACAGGTGCTAATTTTATCAATGGTTTTATCTCCAGTTATCTCCATAGACTTCAATAGGAAAATGTTTGACAAAACGTGAGTTAACATTTAGCACCTGCAATAGAACCTCGCCCCTAGTATTTCCATGCTATTGTTCACATAAGTAAGAAATGTAACAATGACATAAAATAACATTTCTTGCCTTTTTCTTCAAAACACTTTTGGATAGGACACTTGATCAAACAGTCAAAGGAGAAACCACATCTGCACCATTTCCTCTAAGGTACACAAAAGATACACAAACGGGCACTGAAAGAGTTAAAAGGGACTGTTTATACAGAGCTGTATTGAAAGAACATATACATTTTTCTTTTAACCCCTTGGATTCTTAAGACACCTCCAATAATTTCTTTGTAATGCATTAGAGAGACCTTTAGCACCCAACGGGCTAACCCAGTAATAAGTATGAGATGTTTACATGGCTGATAAGGGATGTACATGCATTTAATACTTTGTAGGACTTAAAAAAGAATTATAACATAATAAGGGAGTTAAAGATGATTCAGATAAACTGAAGGAATGATAACTGTAGGGGTGTGGTGCGAGAAAGGAGATGTATTCTGTGTGAGAGGAAATGTAGAAAGCTAGTTGTGAAGAAGGAGGAAATCCTGTCTTGTTTCCAGTGGGTAGGGTAGAAGTCTTAAAGGAGCAGTAAACTTTTTTTATGAAAACACATATTTTATAGAGCATTTCCTGCTGAATAAAACAAGGTCACTCCCATCGCTGTCAGATGTCTTATTCAAAATTTATAGCAGTTTAAATAATCATAAAGTGAATTTACTGTGTTTACTTCCTGATAGTTCTAACTGACAGGAAGTGACAGGCAGTTTCTATCACATTCAATGGAGAACTGTATGTCTGACTTTTCTGACTTTCCATTAGCATCTAACAGGAAATCTAATTAGAATTTGACCACTAGAGGGCACTGCTAATATAAAAAAACATGGGTTTAAACTGTAATAATTCTGGAAACATAAATCTTTGGGCAGTGGGAGTACCCTTATTTTACTCAATAGGAAAATCCCAACAATATATATTTTTTCATAAAAAAAGTTTACTGCTCCTTTAAGGGGAAGCTCTGAGATCGATCCGTTATCCACAATATATGAAAATCGTAACAACATACTAAAATAAATTGGTTCGCCCTCCTTTATAAGAAATAGCATGTTGGTTTATTCATCCTATAAAATGTACAGTCTCTTGTAAGTTGTCATACCCTTTATAAGTTGTGTATGTAAACCAAGTAAGAAGCTTGATTGTATGGACCAGTGGTTCCCAGTTAGGGTGCCAGAGTATCCCTTTAAAACTGAACACTTCATGTAAAATGTATGCTGCAGAACTGCCATTATTACTACTTGGCTGCAATGGTTTGCATATAGCTAAGTATCCTGCATTTTTAATATGTTTATTTTTCAAGGGATGATTGGTTAAAACTCCCAGACCTGGGGGAAGGAGATGCACTAAGGGTCAAAGCTGTAGTGATTTGTGTCTAGCGATGCCTGGTGCTCACACCCATTGCCCTATGAACTAAGAATTAAGTATGCAAGGGGAGGGAAGGGGAGGAGAATATCTTCATTAGCTAGGAGGGTTGTTGAACTGCTGGCAGTTAAAATTTTTGCATCCCATTGGCCAAAATCTTTCACCATTTTTTCAATGGCTAAAAAGTTTTCACCCATTGATTTACTCTGTTTTTGCACTTCAACTATAAAAACGTGACATTTTTGCTGAAGGCAGACACAATAGAAGCAGCTACAGAGTGAGACAGACGTGCTGTGATGTTCTCTTGTGATATTTAGCAAAAATTGAGGCAGGAGAGGCTCATAGTGACTCCTATCACTATGAACAGCAAAAAAGAGGAACTGGAAGGACCCTTATTATGTGTCCACTGAGTCTGAGGAGGAGGAAGAAGGGACCACTACTGTACCAATGCTGTCCAGTCCCCCTAAATCACCCCAAGAGATCTTGGGGAATTTAATAAGAAGTGAGGGAGAAAAGGGAATGGCAAGGAAGGGAGAAAAGGGAATGGGAAGCGAGGGAGAAAAGGGTAGTATCACGATTCCCGTGATTTTCTGTCACTCTCTGCTGTGGTGTGTTCCTATTGGTGGAGCTTGGTTATGCCAGCCCAGTATGGCCTTCTTATACCAGGCCTCTGGCACCTGTCAGTTGCCCTTTCGTGGTGTTCCAGTACCAGTGCTTCCGTTGCTGTGTTCCTGCGTTCCTGTGTACCAATTTGGCTTATCTGACTATTCTTCTGGTTCCTGCTCCGTGATTGATCCGGCTTGTCTGACGCTCCTGCTCCGTGTATGACCCGGCCTGGCTGACGTTCCTGCACCGTGATTGATCCGGCTTGTATGACGTTCCTGCTCCGTGTATGACCCGGCCTGGCTGATGTTCCTGCTTCGTGACTGGTTTCCTGTGATCCTGTTCCAGTGAGATCTCGTCTGTGTCACTTGGCGACATTGTGAACTGTTTATCTTGAGCTATATATGCTGACCTCCCACTTGCTGAGCTTGTTGCCTCCGTTACCGAGCCTGTCCGTTAACACTTACAGTGCTTGTTGCCTCCATTACCGAGCCTGTCCGTTAACCCTTGCAGGGCTTGTTGCCTCAGATACCGAGCCTCTCCATTAACACTTGCTGAGCTTGCTGCCCCCATTACCGAGCCTGTCCGCTATACTTGCAGAGCAGTTGTGGCTTCCGATAGCTCTTGCAATACACTCGTTCCATTTATACACCGGAAGGGTGCTACTGGCTCTGGTCCTATTCAGCTCTGGCAGTTTACCCACCAAGGGGTGCTCCTGGCTCTGGTCCCATTCAGCTCTGGCAGTGTGTGTGCCCGTTGACGAACCAAGGGGTGATACTGGCTCTGGTCCCATTCAGCTCTCGCAGTGTCATTAACCCATTCAGCACCGGAGGGATGCCGTTGGCTCTGGTCCCATTCAACTCACGCTGTGTGCTCTTGGCTCTTGAACCATTTAGCTCTAGCACAAGTGGTTGGTCTTGCATATTGCCAGTCTTGAGGACTACAGTTTGGACTCACTACTAGGTGCTCTCCACCTTGCACCTCAGCCTCTGGCTGCTCTTGTCCTCTACGGGGCGTTGTCTTACACACCACATCAGAGACTGATTACTTGCACTGGGCTTTAACCCTTGCTATTCTCTGTTCCATTGCATTGTACAGTATTGCTCCTTATCCATACTGTGTCTGCTATACTACCATATTTACCTTCAGTTACGTGTCATTACCTATTTCTGCCCTTAGGGGGCAGTGTTCCTCATTTGTTCTCAATAAAACTGTGTTTTCTTTTTTATCTCTGGTCTGAGTGTCTGTATAAACCGTTACAGGTAGTACTAGTGAGAGCAGGACAGGTCAGCAGCCTGTGCCTTCAGCAAGACATGCTGCCCCTGCTGCCAGTGCCACCATTTCTGATCCTGCAGCCACTAGTGTTGTACCTGTTGCCAGACGTGCTGCCCCTGCTGCCAGTGCCACCATTTCTGTAACTGCAGCCACTAGTTTTGTACCTGTTGCCAGACGAGCTGCACCTGTTGCCAGTGACACCATTTCTGATCCTGCAGCCAGTAGTGTTGTACGCATTGCTAGTACTGAACCTGCTGCCATTGCTGAACCTGCTGTCACGATTACTTTGCCTGCTGCTAGTGTTTCTTGTAGTACTCAGGGGGGAAGGAGAAAATGATGCCAAGTGTGACAGCAAGGGACTCTAAATCACATTTACCATTCCCAAGCAGTCCTGCCACTACTAGAACTACTGCTACTAAGGTCCAGCAGCTTGTTAGCCTTAGGAGTGAAGGAGGGGGTAATCAACGATATCCTGATATTATTCGTGACTGTGAGACTGAGGAGGAAGACTCTGTGGCGGAACTTGATGTGGTTGGTATTAGCAGTAATGGTGAAGCAGCCGGAGTGGTAGGGGAAACATTTTACAGCATCCAGACTAGCAGTCAAGGAAGCCCACACCATTCTCCTGACCCTGGGACTGGGAGTCCTCCCTTTCTCTTCACTAGAGTGTCCAGGTGGAATATGAACCTGAACAGGCCAGAACTGGTGTTGGGGGAGGATAGCAGGCTGAGAATTAAGACCACCACCACCAGCAGGAGCACAGATCAGCTGCCTGTGTCTGCTGCTATTTCTGCTAGTGCTAGTCTGCATTCTTCTTCAGGTCAAAAGGCAATGGCAAGTGTGACATTAGGGGACCCTCTGTCACATTGCTCATCACCTCCTCCAAGCAGCAGTGAGATGTCTGGAATAGAGCAGCAGCAGCAGCAACAGCATATAGGGACTAGTGGTGGTGGTGATGATGCTGGAGAACCTGGGGTGGAAGAGACATTGATGGCCTTTTTAGCAGAAACTGAGAAGGAATGGGAGACAGGAATGAGGATAAGCATCACCACCACCACTAGCAAGGACATCTTGGAATTAGAGGAATTTACAACTGCTCTAATTCCGTCTGATGCTGAGATGCAAGGTCAGCAGGATGCTGAGGAGCAGGTTAGTGTGCCACAGACCACCGTGGACACAGTGGGAATGGGGTCAACAAGCGATGCGGGACTAGGACAGGTTCCACTTGCCAGCAGTAGCAATACTCCTGATCCTAGTTGCAGTGCTGAATCTGAGGCAGTAGCAGCAACAGCAGCAACATTATCCGCTGCCACAGACAATGAAGGGAAATGTGGAGGACAAGAAGAAAGATGCCATTCTTCTCCACCTTTCCCCTTCCCTCTGAAGTCATCATGGGTGTGGGACTATTTTGCTGTTGGGGAAGGCACAGTACAGTCATCAGCAACGGCACTGTGCACAATTTGTGACAAGTCAGTGAAAAGAGGAAAGGAGGGAACACACTTTGGAACAAGCGCCCTCATATCACACATGAAACACAGACACCATGACATTTACTCCAAACATGTTAAAGCCAAACACCCACCACAGAAATCAAGCACCGCTGTTACTGTCCCTAACTCACCAGAAAGGCAACAAGAGGTGAGACGGAGATCAAAGAGGAGGAGGAATAAAACAATTTCTCCACAAATACTGGGGTATACTTATTCTGCTGCTACTATCTCATGCTCATCACTGGAACCAGTTGTGGCAAATGGAACCTTCATCATCCATCTTCTATGTTACTGCTATTGTTGATCCCATTCCCTTTCAGCTGCCTAATCATCCTGCTGCTTAAACAACTCAGCAGCAACAGTACGAACAGCAGTTGCAATTCAGGACTCAGGAGAACATTTGACAGTGGCCACTGGCCAACATGACCTGCTAGCATTAGGCCAGTAGGGCATGTTTATTTTTTTCTCAGGGCTTGTGTTTTTTTAAAAATAAATAAATAAATAAAAACTAGTCCTACAAAAAATAAACAATTTTGGGGAGTTTGTTTCTAACCAGCCTAGGTCCTACAAGTCAATGTTTCTTCAGAGCTTTGGCCTCTAATAAGTCATACAAACAAATCAAACAAATCATCCTCTACAAAATACTCTATCAAGTCAAGTATCAGTCTACCCCAGTGGCAGCTTATGTCAGGGGGTTCCTGTCTCTGTCACTTTAAATACAAATGTCTTATTTTATTTTATTGATTTATTTTTTTATTAACTGTCCCCCCCAATAGCAATCAAGAAACACCCCCAAAACAAATTCCCTGTTCAAATGATTCATTCATTCACCAACATAGGCACCCTCCCCAGACCTCTTTATACTATGTATTATGGTTTTTATTTTATTTTCTTTTATTTAGGATTTCCTTTTATTAAGTGCCCCCCAACTCCAGTAAACAATCCCTCAAAAACATTCCCTGCTCAAATGATTCTTTCCCCACACCCCTCCAACACAGGCACCCTCATGCCCCTTTTATACAATTCCTTTGGGAAAAAAATATTATTTCTAATGTGGTGTGTGTAACTTCTATGTTCCCATTGATTTCAATGGGTGAAAAAAGTGGAAAAAAGCAGAAAATCAGCATTTTTCACTGGAAATTTTTCCTCAAGTGGAAAGTGCCATTTTTTGCCGATTTCAGTTTGAGGTTGAAAGTTTTGCCCATCACTAATCTGGAGAAGCAAGCTGCAACACTGAGGTAGATGGCTAGTCCTGAGAAGGGTTTGCTGCTCACTCACTGAGCAGAAGGAAGCTGTTGTAGGACGTTCTGAGGGTGGAAACTGCACAAGGAAAGAGCAGGTAGTTAGATAAGTTACAGTTAGACATAGAAAGGGGGTGCAGAGGAATAGGAAGGACACTCCTCTATTTACTAAACCTAAGAGACATGCTACATTGAGGGATGATGTTGGGGATGTTGGCATAGGAATGCAATTGCTGGAGAAACAAAACGAAAAAATGACCCTGCGCTCTTCCAAACCAGAATATATACATGTGCCCTGTCTAGTGCATTTATAATAACTATATTAATAAATATGAGGATTTTGCCAATCCAATGGCCATGAGATGTTAAGCTCACCAACCTCGCCAAGGTACCTCAAATCTGTCAAGTACCTACTCTGTTACACCTATGTACCCTATCTAAATTAAACAAAAAAATAAAACAATTGCTGGAGAAGACTATTTAACAACTGGAAGAACAGCCCATCTAGCACTGATGGGATATGGGACTCAGGCAGACATAGACAGATGGTGGTGGTAGAGAATTCCATTATTAAAAAGAGAGACAGGGTAATCTGTTGCCAGGATGGCTACAATAGAATAGTTTGCTGTCTCCCAGGTGCTTGGGTTCAACATGTGGTTTGATAGATTGTTGGGAGGGGCTAAGTATGACCTGGCTGTCATAGTACGTGTTGGTACCATTGACAAAGTCAGTGTATAACGGTGGTCCGTTAAGAAGGATTTCAAGGATTTAGGATATCAGCTTAAGCAAAGAACCTCTAAGTTAGTATTTTCTGAAATACTACCTGCGCCACACGCTACATCAGAAAGGCAACATGAGATTAGGGATTTAAACTTGTGGCTAAAGACTTGGTATATGCAGGAGGGGTTTGGATTCCTAGAGCACTGGGCTATTTTTTCCCTTGGGGTAATCTTTATAGTTTAGATGGATTGCACTTTAGCAGAAAGGGGTTCACTATGCTAGGGGTTAGGATGATTAGTGGGTTGGAGGAGACTTTAATCTAGGAAAGGGGGAGGCAGGGTGATGCAACACTGAATGAGAAAGGTGGTATAATTTAGGAAATAGGATTAGAGAGGGAGAATAGGGTGGAGAAGAGGAATGGGCTAATTCGGTGCCAGTGTTACAGTCTGATAAAAGGCAAATATATATTTCAAAGAATGCAATTTTTCAGAATTGCAATATGATAAAATGTATGCATGTTAACGCTCATAGTCTGGCCATTAAGATAGGGAACTAGAAACAATCTCAATGTATGAGAAGTATGATCTAATTGGTGTGCTTGAAACCTAGTTAAATGATACATATGACTTGGCAGTCAATCTAGAGGGTTATCCACTTTTTAGGAGGGATAGTGTTAATGAAAGAGGGGGTATGATTATATGTAATTCATGCCTTAAACCCTAGTATAAGGGAAGATCTAAATGAAGGGTCCAGTGAGAATGTGGAGGCCCTGTAGATTGAACTAAACACTGGGGGACACATAATAAAAATATGTTACTGGGGATTTGCTACAAGACACCTAATACTGGAGAGTCTGTGAAAGCTTTTACTGCAAATGGAAAAGGCTTCTAGGTCAGAAATGTAATCATAATGGGAGATTTCAACTATCCATAAACTGACTAGAGAACTATAACGTCCAGCACAACAAAGGAAAATTATTTTTTAACTAGTAGACTAGTAGAGGAGCCAACTAGAAAAGAGATCAGGTGGAGATACCACATGCTTTGCAGTTTTGATGAAAGAAGCAGTGAGCTACTGATATCACAGATATATCGCCATTTAGGTTTTACCAAGAGTTATAAACAGCTACAGAGACTCGATAGGGATGGAGTAACCAAGTAGAGGCATCATTATCCATCCTTGGAGAATTGTTATTATATGGGAGAAGATAGTCGGGATTCCTTTGGACATTGATCATCATATTCCAGCACTCTGAGTGGAGACAGTTGAATATCTCCACCTGCTGTACTAGTCAGAATTTATTCTGGCCATCATTCTTGTAAGTAAAATTTAATGTATTGTCTCATTTTAACATTTCACTTTATTAAATGATTGGGCACCCTATGTTTTCTGTTTATCATGTTTCTTTATCATTCCTAACCCTATTGAGAGAGTGTGTTTGTGGAGGAGCAGCACATTTGGAGGGTTTAAGATCATCTATCTATCACGGTGCCCGTGCTATTCGGAGACATTCTGTCAGTTTCCACTCTGTGATTGTCCCGCCCCAGTATTGTCTTTAAATACTGGGTTCTGGCACATCTCCGGTGCCCTTTCGTGGTGTTCCAGTACCAGCGCTTGTTCCTGATTACTGTGTGCTCTCAGTGTATCGACCCGGCCTGCCTGACTACTCTGAATCTCGTCTCCTGCCTGTGCAATGACCCAGACTGCCTGACCATTCTGCTTCTCTTCTCCTGTGTATCGACCCGGCTTGGCTGATGTTCCTGCTCCGTGTACCGACCTGGCTTGGCTGACGTTCCTGCTCCTTGTACCGACCTGGCTTGGCGATGTTCCTGCTCCGTGAACCAACTTAGACTGGTTGACGTTCCTACTCCGTGTTTCGACTTGGATTGTTCTATGTTCCTGTTCTAAGTGATCCCGCCCAGTCGGGCTGCTGCCTCCACTACACGCCCTGACCGGTCTCCGGTTAAGGGTAGTGCTTACATCTCGCTGCCTGTGGACAGTGGTGCTGCTTGGTCTCGGTTGCCTCCATGTCGCCCTGGTGACATTCCTATTGAGTTGCTTCACAAACAGCTCTGGGTTGTGTGCCTCTCAGGGCGAGTTGCTCAGATTCCGTTACTGCTATGGCAGTATCCAGCTGCCTAGTCTCCATTACTGCTACAGCAGTGCTCAAGGGGCTCAGTCTCCGCTACTGCTACGGCAGTGCCCCTAATGCTCAGTCTCCGTTACTGCCACAGCAGTGGCTCAGTTGCTCAGTCTCCATTAATACTATGGCAGTATCCATTTGTCTAGTCTCCGTTACTGCTACGGCAGCGCTCACGTGGTTCAGTCTCCGTTACTGCTACAACAGTACTCAAGTTGCCTGGTCTCCATTACTGCTACGGCAGTGTCTAAGACTCTCAGTCTCTGTTACTGTTACGGCAGTGTTCATGTTGCCTAGTCTCCGTTACTGCTATGGCAGTGCTCATGTTGCTGTAACGGTTTATTCAGACACTCAGGCCAGAGGTAAAAAATAAAACACAGTTTTATTGAGAACAAATGAGGAACACGGCCCCCTAACGGCAGAAATAGGTAATGACACGTAACTGAAGGTAAATATGGTAGTATAGCAGACACAGTATGGATAAGGAGCAATACTGTACAATGCAAAGGAACAGAGAATAGCAAGGGTTAAAGCCCAATGCAAGTAATCAGTCTCTGATGTGGTGTGTAAGACAACGCCCCGTAGAGGACAAGAGCAGCCAGAGGCTGAGGTGCAAGGTGGAGAGCACCTAGTAGTGAGTCCAAACTGTAGTCCTCAAGACTGGCAATATGCAAGACCAACCACTTGTGCTAGAGCTAAATGGTTCAAGAGCCAAGAGCACTCTGCCGTGCATAACGGGATTAACCACACTGCGTGAGCTGAATGGGACCAGAGCCAACGGCACCCCTCCGGTGCTGAATGGGTTAATGACACTGCGAGAGCTGAATGGGACCAGAGCCAGTAGCACCCCTTGGTGCGTCAACGGGTACACACGCTGCCAGAGCTGAATGGGACCAGAGCCAGGAGCACCCTTCCGGTGCGTAAATGGAGCGAGTGTATTGCAAGAGCTATCGGAAGCCACAACTGCTCTGCAAGTAAAGCGGACAGGCTCGGTAATGGAGGTAGCAAGCTCAACAAATGTTAATGGAGAGGCTCGGTATCTGAGGCAACAAGCCCTGCAAGGGTTAACGGACAGGCTCGGTAACTGAGGCAACAAGCTCAGCAAGTGTTAACGGATGGCCCAGTATCTGAGGCAACAAGCACTGCAAGTGTTAACGGACAGGCTCGGTAACGGAGGCAACAAGCTCAGCAAGTGTTAACGGATGGCCCAGTATCTGAGGCAACAAGCACTGCAAGTGTTAACGGACAGGCTTGGTAATGGAGGCAACAAGCTCAGCAAGTGGGAGGTCAGCATATATAGCTCAAGATAAACAGTTCACAATGTCGCCAAGCGACACAGACGAGATCTCGCTGGAACAGGATCACAGGAAACTGGTCACGAAGCAGGAATGTCAGCCAGGCTGGGTCATACACAGAGCAGTAACGTCAGACAAGCTGGATCAATCACAGAGCAGGAACGTCAGCCAGGCCGGGTCATACACAGAGCAGGAACCAGAAGAATAGTCAGACAAGCCAAATCGGTACACAGGAACGCAGGAACACAGCAACGGAAGCACTGGTACTGGAACACAACGAAAGGGAACCTGACAGGTGCCAGAGGCCCGGTATAAGAAGGCCATACTGGGCGGGTATAACCGAGCTCCACCAATAGGAACACACCACAGCAGAGAGTGACAGAAAATCATGGGAACCGTGATAGTTGCTCAGCCTCCGTTACTGCTAAGGCAGTCCACTGTTGTCTGTTTTCTATATACTTGGGCGTTACTCGTATCTAAGCTCTCAATCCTGCTCAAGCTTGTTAAAGGGCCTTACCACACCAGAGCCTGTCTACATTATCTATTTGCTGTTAACCCATGCAGTACCGATATACTGGGACTCACACAAGATTTGCCTCACCTGTGTCAGTATATTGTTCTATGGACTCTTTACTTATACTGGACCTGTGTGGGCTTACCTCTGTATAACCTGTCTAGTGACTGTACTATATTGTATATATATTACAGGACCTGTGAGGGTTATTGTGATCTTATTTGTTTAATAAAATTGTGTTTTATCCAAACCTACTGTGTCTGTGTGTCGAACAAACCGTTACACTATCTTTGGAATGATTATACTTCCCAATAAGTGTTCTTAGCTGTACTCTGCATAAGTAGACTCACAGCCACTCATCTTGTGAGTATACACCTATTGGTGTTCTTGCTTCTTGTTGTTGTTGTTCCCTATAACTAGAAAAGAGAGCTTGCTTGACCTAGTTCTCTCAAAAAATTCTGACAGAATAAACAGTGTACAGGTAAAGGAACATTTAGGCAGCAGTGACAGCTATATGGTATCCTTTGAAATTTGTTATGAAAAACCCAATAGCAAAGGTTTAACTAAAACATTCAATTTTAAAAATCTAATTGTGAAAAACTAAAAGCAATCTTCAAAGCTAAAAATGCACCTGTATCAAGGAATTTGCTTAAAATGCTCATATACGCATCAATATATACCACTGGGGAATAAGCACAAGAAGAGCAAATTAAGACCAATGTGGTTTGCAGGGAAATTAGTAATAAGAAGCAGGCTTTTAAAGTGTTTAAGTCAGACCGGTCAGCTATGTCATTTAAAAATATAAAGAAGTTAATAAAATCTGCAAACAAACAATTAGGCTAGCTAAAATTGAAAATGAGAGAAGTATTGCAAAAGAGAGCAAGAAAAATCCTGTACAATTCAAGTATATTAATAACAAGAAGAATAAGGTTAATATTGTTCCTCTTAAGACTGAGACAGGTGAACTGATTAGTAAGGATAAGGCTGTGGCTGACAACTTTGCTTCTATATATAAAAAGGAAGCAACAATGACAGGTTATAGGCAAACAGACAAAACCACAGAATTTCCTCCATCATGTCCGTGGCTTGCTGAGGACATAGTCCAAAATAGACTGGAAAATGTTATTGTGAATAAAGCACCTGAACCCGATGATATACCCCCAATGGTACTTAAGGAACTTAGTTCATAAATAGCAAGACCATTGTACTTAACACTTATTGATTCACTTTCATCCGAATAGTGCCCTGTGATTGTCAGAAAGCTTATGTAGTACCAGTGTTCAAAAAGGGGGCAAGGTCCTAATGCTTTTTAATTTGTTTATAAATGATCTAGAAGTGGGAATTGAAAGTAGAGTCTCAATCTTTACAGATGACACTAAGCTGTGTAGTGAAACATTCAGAGCAGGATGCATTTTCTCTGCAGAAGGATTTAGAAAAACGTAGTGAATGGACAGAAAAGTAGCAGATGACATTTAATGTTGATAAAATTTAAGGTTATGCATTTGGTCTGAAGAAACAAACATGCTACATATACACTAAATGGGAAACAACTTGGCGAATCCTCGTTAGAACAGATTCAAGATAAATGATAGAAGTTACAGCAGTGTGCATAGTCACTTGGCTGCTGCAAGAGCAAATAGGATATTCTCCTGAAAAAAAAGGGGTATAGAGGCACATCCCATTGTGGGCACCAGCTCCTAAAACTGGTGCCCATCCAGTTGTGGGCACCAGTTCATAAAAAAGATATTACTAGAAAACGCAGAGATGTGCAACAAAACTGATAAAGGGATTGGAGGAAGTGCGAGACTAGCCAAACTGGGTTTGATAACATTACAGAAGAGATGTCTAAGGGGTGATATGATATGTCCTTTAGACAAACACAGCACACACTAGGATTGCAGTCATTCGCCTATTGTATTTTGCCAGTGGACACCACCACACTTTGCATTTGAATATAGAGGTTATAAGAGGTTATGAGAAAGAAACAGAAGTTGCCACAACATTTGGAAACTGGCTGCAGGTCTTTTGTACACTGGTCTGTGTCACTGGTGAATAAACACTGGTATGGCGCTCTGATTTATTTGTCTATTGTGACTTGATTTGGAGCACCTATAAGCCACACAATGGTTCTGCATGGTGGAGGCATGATGAGCAGTTTCAACAAAAGGTGGACATCATCCTGGGTTTCCAGTGGAACCCCATGGATACCAATGTGTGGTTTCATCTCTCTGCAGACTAAAAGATGTCTCCCTTTTGGGAGTGAGTCCAGTGCCGCAACAGTGGCATTGTCCTCTCAAAAACTGGATTATGCTTGAATAAGAGCCAATGCAAGTGGCACTTCTAACATTGATTTAAACATGTGTGGCCTTTGCAGAGGGTCTTATTCAGCATTACCATGCAATTTGAATGCTAAGTTAGGGCATCCTTAGAAGATTGAGCCTGTTTTACAGATTGGGGAAGATGCTGGTGAGCATGTGAGAGATGCTATGGAACCAGAGTTAGAGCTGTACCCCAAGAAGTCCGAAGCAGAACTCCTAAGGACTGTTTTATCTTTAGGGTTCTGGATTCCCTTAATCTTTAAGGGCGAGGGAACAGTTTATGATAATTTAAGTCTATCTGGTATAACATGAAGGTTGCAAGGTTGAAGCTTTGGAAAGAAGAGCAGATGACAGGTCCCTTTACTGAATCAGCTTTCCCAAATCTGTGGGTTTCCCCCTTGGGTTTAGTAACAAAAGAGATGGGAACATTTTATCGATACATAATTGGTTATACTCAAAGGGAGGATTCTATCAATGATGGGAGTTGCATTATACTGTTGTTACCAAAGAGGAGGAGAGTTTAGGAGTTAAATCAACTGCTACATCAGACAGTGACAGTCACACTTCACCACAATACAGTAGTAAATGTTTTTGTATATCCCCCTAAGGGAAAAATTAAAGTAAAACATTTTCAGACTTTAAAAAGCCTTGAAGAATATGAAAGAAGCAGACAATGCTGATGATGACATCATTATTATTATTATTATTATTATTGTGATGTTCATATAGAATATATCCCTCCCCTGTCCTCCCCTACTTTTGAGTCAGATGATGTAGAGAGTAATGGTGATGTGGCACAAAAATACCTGAAAGGAAAAGACTCAATCTTCCACCACTAGAAAGTAGTAGTATGCCTGTTGCTAAACATTGTAAGATCTCATCTAGAAAGTTTGGACAAGTAAACATTCTTAAAAATACACAATAGTAATCCTCATCAGTGTCATAGCTTCAAAGTCCAGTTATGCTCACTATTATTGAATAAGCAACAATACAGATCAACATCCACAACCCTAGTAATTAGTGATTCTGCTTCTGTTCAAGGTCCAGAGCCAATGACTCTTACTGCTAGCACTATATCAAAATCTAGCCCATGTCATAGTATTAGCAGTGACTCAGAAACCCTTCAGTCTATGAAATCCCCAGTATGGTGATATTTCACTCACAATCTAAAAGCTAAACATGCTGCTATCTTTTGTCTCTGTAAAAAGAATGTGCACAGGTGGAAAACATAATAGCAGCAGTAGAAGCACTTCTAAACATGCAGATGGCCTAGGGGTACATAATAGTTATGCTGTGGATTTCTCAGTGGGATATTTTCCTATAAAACAACAACATCCATATCGCCTTCTGCAGTTATGCAAATGCAAAGCAAGGAGGAAGATAACTCTGAGCTAGCTGGTGGTGACAAGAGTAATATAGTTCCCTTACCCACTGCCACCACCACCTTCCCACAACTAGTCATGCTGTTAAAAGTTTTAAGATGCACAGTACGTCTTCTATGTGCTTCCAATGCACACTTACTGAGTGTTTAGCAAGAAGTCAAAAACTGCACAAGAATAATACAAGAGGAAGCCACAATTAAGGTAGTTAACATGTCTGACCTAATCTTTTGTTGAAAACAGAGGTTTTAAAGAACTAATGGACTAACCAAAGCTCCAGCTGTTTTTCTGTCAGAGCTATGCAACCAGGTGGTTATTGTCAAGGGCAAAGGTACGCAGCCTGATTTCTTCAGGGTTTATGTTGCTTTAGGACCTACTAACAACTTTATTTACAACAGTTGATTTTTCTACTTCAACACACAGCAGCAGTAGCATTACATCAGGAATATGTGCAGCCATAGAAAGCATAGATGAAAAATGGCAAATATCTTATGGAAAATGTTTTTGGCTTTTGCATTAATTAGGACATTATGATACTTTCTAAATTAGGGACGTTTTGTTGGGAAAGTAAGAAATTGTGTTATTTTTGCAAAAATTCCTTTAAAAAAATTGGGATTTTTCTTCCAGTCCTAGTAACAATGTGAGTGTTATTAAAATAGGCATGTCATATTTGTTTGTTTTGAGGTGGTAGCCAATAATGTTTGGCAGTGTCAGAGGTCTATTAACCATGATGGTGCCCAGGTTTGTTAGGCAATCTGGTGGAATGATCATATAGCACAGACAGCTTGAAAAGGATATTGACACTATGCATAGCTCAGATGGGGTGAATCTTGTTACAGTTCTTGATATCTTCCTGCAGTGCCTTCAGGAAGATATTGCGTGAGTTGTTTCCCTCTTGGGTAGTTGTTGGAGTGCCAGTTAGGGGTAATGTTCTCTCCTTTAGAGATCTGTTTATGCTACTCACCAGAAGGTAATCTGACCAATTTAGGGGTCTGGGTAGACAATCAATTATTATCTGATCTTTATGGAGTTCATAAATATGCTTACTGTTCCACAGACAACCTATATGATGCATTTTGATGTGATTTTATAAAAAATACTGCCATGGCTGAATGTCAGTTTATGCCCCTTGCCAGAAAGTAATAAGACCTGCTTAAGGCTTAGATTTAAAGATGACCAAATATACCTTTTTTCTGAAGAATTTTCATGGATAAACTACAATTTTCCACTTTTTCAATGGGAATTCCGCAAATAGAAAACTCATAAAATGTTCACCTTTTTACTAAACCAAACAAATTTCTTATAAGAACTTATCCATTTTCTGTTCATGCCCAAGAATTCACTTTGCAATACTGGAATTTTTAGGTTAAGCATGTGTGGTTTTTTGGTTACCGTGGAACAAGACTGGAGGACAGTATGTGTGGTTCTATGACTTCAAGTGCAGTGGGACAAAGCTTGGATGTATCAAAATACATGGCTTTATGACTACCATGGGACAAGGCTGGGGAGACAGTCAATGTGTGAAAAAAGTGGAAAATATCCTTTTCCATGGGAGTTTTTCTCATGTTTCTTTTTTTAGGCAAACATTTTCACCCATCCTTATTCAGGGTAGCTAGCCATTAATCGACTGACGTTTGTGGTGTTCTTGAACATTCTTGCCATTCAGAGGATAACTAGCATGAGTGGACACTCTCTCACCTGATGTAAGGAGGGGGGTGGCTAGCTCTCATACCATAATAATATGCGCTGTTATGTTATTACTAGTGTAAAAGCCTGTGTACTTTGGCCAAGGTCTGGGTAATGTTAACCCTTTGAGTGTCAGAGGGGTACGCAATGCATTGCTTTGCAATGCGTTGCGTACCCCTCTATTACTCAAAGGGTTAAGAGGCTGCTATTTCACTGCTCCATGCAGTGCAGTCTTGCGTCGCCTCACTCACAAGATGCAATCATGCACAGTAGAGACTTCCCGAACGCAGGCAGTCTCTACAGCACATGACTGCATCGTGACAAACATCCTAGCAAATTATTATATAGGACTAGTTGAAGAGCCCGTTACATGGGGCCGCAGTGCCACTGCCAACCGGTCGTGGGGCAGTCCTGTACAGTAGAGACTGCCCGTGCTGCCGCTGTTACAGTGCCAGCCCGTCGCGGTGCAGTCATGCTCAGTAAAGAGTGCCCGTGCCGTGGTTGATACAGAGCTGGACGCTCCTTCGGAGCGCCCCACTCTGTATCAGCCTCATCACAGGCAGTCTCTACTGCACATGACTGCAGCACGCGCAGCAATCTCTACTGCGCATGACCGCTTCGTTACAAACTTTCAAGCAAATTATTATATAGGATGTGCTAAGGTGAAATGTATGTCATGGGCTTTAACTGGCATGGAGCATAGCCCGACTTAAAGCTATGACCTTATTCTTCCACTCAACACTTTAAAGGGATAGTAATACTTGAAAATAAGTTTATTTTATATTGTAGCCCTTAAAAAAACTTGAAAAATGATATAAATCTTATCTCCCAAACCTTTATGGTTTGGGAGATATTCAGAAGTAAAGTTTCCCCTGGAGTGACGTCATTGCTCTACCCTTCAGATTAGGAATCCGGTCCCGGGACCAGCTGTGCCTCTCCAGAAGTGCTGAGATCACCATCTTTAAAAAGAATTTCTTAATTGGAATGGTCTACAAAGTGTGCTTCAAGCCAGGCACACTGTGTAGATAGTTCCAATTAAGTAGTTCTTTTCAAAGATTGTGATCTCGGCACTGCTGAAAGAGCTGCCGGTTGCGTTGTGGGCCGAATTCCAAATCTGTCCACTAGATGGCAGACTTGGCTGAAACAGCCAGGAAAACAGCATTTTACTATATTTTACATGTGAATATCTTCCAAACCATAAAGGGTTGGGAGATAAGACATATCATTTTTCATGTTTTTTTAAGGGCTACAATATAAAATAAAATTATTTTCAAGTATTACTATCCCTTTAAGCTACCAGTAAAAACCAACATTCAGATGCATGTAATAGTGATATCTTGTAAATCCCTTTGATACTAGATAGGTCTCCAAAACATGTCTTTGCAATGCATTGGATACTTTCATAAAATCCAAGAGAGTAAAGCTGTTGATTTTCGGGGATGAAGCCCACATGAAGCAGTACCAAATAGTTTTAGAACCTCTGACATGGTGGCTCTCATGTACAAAGCAGAACTGCACAAGAGAAGAAAAATAAAAAATTCCATTGATTTAAATCAGGCTATTAACCCTTAAAGGCTCGGAAGGCATGTAATATGTGTATAATATAAGGGGTTAAAATTCCCATTTAAAAACTTTTATGCTAATGACATCCACAGGTTTCTTTTTTTTTTTCTTTTTTTTTGATTTTCAAAATAATTTTATTGAGTATAACAACAAATTCATAAGGAGATAAAGCAAAGTTTCCACAACATAGTAGTATACAATCCAGCAATGTCCACAGATCAATTGCGGAACTTCCAGTGATATAACAAAGTAAAGAGAGAGATAAGAGAAATGGGGAAGAAGAAGTGGTGAATAAAGGGAAAAAGGAAAAAAGAGAGAGAAGAGGAGAGAGATAAAGAATGGGAGTAGAAAAAAGGGGGGAAGTGAGGGGCAGTAAGGGGGGGGGTTCTAGTACTCAAAAACTTCAGTGGGGGGGACACAATCAAGAATTTGCCGAACTGAGAAGCAGAAGGTAGGTCTAGACCTACACCCTCAATAACTGAGTGTATAGGTGCAGCCAAGCACTTACAGATTTCGGAGTGGGTACCCAGCAAGTTGCATGAATTTTGGGGGGGTATAAAGAATCAATTGAGAGGAAGCTTGGAGAGTAGAAGCATAGCCTCATTTGGGTCTTTCCCTCTATTAATCATAGTTAAACATAGAAAGGTGATTTGTTCACAAGTTAAATGTAGCCACTCAGGAACAGTAGGGGTTCAGTATCCTGCCAGTGTTGAAGGATAAAAGTCTTAGCCGCATTAAGCATTGTGAGGAGAGCTTGCTTATTAAAGAAGGAAAGAGAAGGCAACTGAAGATAAAATAAGATTTGCCAAAAGGTCCTGGATAGGATAATATGGAGCTTGTCACCCGTCTCTCACTCCCAGGCCTGGGCATAAGACTGTTTAAGGAAGGGAGAGAGGAGGATAGAATTGAGTAAATCCTCCCTAGGGTGCCTCTGAGGCAGGTGCAAGGAAGGAGCAGAAGATCAAATGAGGAAGGAGGCGTAGAGGATGGCAGTCAAGATAGTGTTCGATTAGGAGATATTTCCAAATCTCCCCATTAGTTAAAGCAAGACTGTTAATAAAAGAGACAAAATCGATAACTTTGACCTGAGAAATATAATCCGAAAGACATTTAGTGGAAAAGCTGGACCAAGCTTGGAAGTCTCAAGATGGAAGCGAATAGGGGAAAATCTCTGAGAACATGGGGGAGGCTTGGGATGGGAAGGAGCAGAGACATCCACAAATTTCAGTGATTTTCTGGGAGTTGGGGACCACAGATCTGCACTTATCTGGTCCTTGAGGTAGGTGAAGGCTTCTGCTCCATGAAAGGACCTGCTGGGGAATGATGACTTCACAGACCCTGATGACTTCACAGACCCGTAAGTGCCTGCATAAAGTTAGTGAATGGAGGCTTGACAGCTGAGCCTCTAGCAGAGCGCCTACCTCAGCTACCATGCATCCTACAGAAATATCAGTATCCTCACTATAAAGTGAAGAGATTCCTCTTTTTATAAGCACTACATTTGAGGAGATAACTTTTAGTCATCAGATGATTACCCAGCATGATATATAACATTTTAAAATAAATAGGAGTCGTGGTGAATTAGACTATCATAAACATTTTTCCAAACAGCCATTTTGGCAACAGGACAGGATTATACATAGTAACGTAGTAACACAGTAAATTAGGTTGAATAAAGACACAAGTCCATCAAGTTAATCTTCTCCTCATACCCCAGTAATTTTATAGCTTTCCTGCTACCAAATAAGTTAGTCTTTATCAGACCTTCCTGATCTGCCTACTAATAAACAGTATAACTCTGTATGTTCCCTTTGGAAAGAAATGTATCTAATCTTCTCTTGAATGTATCCATTGTATCTGCCATAACCACCCCCTTGGGCAAAGAATTCCACAATTTAACAGACCTTACTGTAAAAAAACCCTTCCTCTGCTGAAGTTTAAACCTCCTTTCCTCTAATCTCAAGGGGTGTCCCCTGGTCATCTGATCAGGCCTTGGAATAAATAGCTCACCACAGAGATCCTTGTATTGACCTCTCATATATTTGTACAATGTGATAAGGTCTCCTCTTAGTCGTATTTTCTCTAGAGTAAATAAACCAAGTTTGCTGTTCCCTTAATGAATTTTGTTGTTCTTCGTTGTACCCTCTCTAGCTCTAGTATATCCTTTTTCAGAACTGGTGCCCAAAACTGCACTGTATACTGAAGGTGAGGTCTTACCAATGATTTGTACAATGGCAAAATAATGTTATCCACTCTTGTTTCAATACCTCTTTTTATGCAAGACAGGATTTTGTTTGCCTTTGCTACTGCTGTTTGACACTGGACATTGTTTCCAAGTTTGTAGTTGACAAGGATACCCAGGTCTTTCTCTTATACTTGTTGAGAAGGGAAAAGTTGGTTCTTTCCAACAAGGGCAATATGTTGGAGAGCTCGCTAGCATACAGGGGGTTAAACGCATTTAAATCAATGGGATTTTTCATGTGTCCCCTATAGTGCACAGTTGGTTTACCCTGGAACTGCCTGTTTGTGTATACAATGAACTTTATGATACATTTCTTTTTATACAAGCCACTTACATGATAGAGAACAGCACTAATTAGCATTTGTTTTCAGAATAAATTCCCACTCTTTTATGCTATGTAAATAAGAAGCATTTTAGCATAACTGCATGAGTAAAATTCACATGGTTTAGTGTGGTTTTTTATAAATGTGTTGTTCCCCACTCTGGTTCTTGAAGGGTTAACCCATAGCATTGCAACAGATACATTTAGCAACTACTTACCATTGTCAGTGTCAGTTACAAAAGTCTTGTGAGAACAATTTTAAGTGTTACACAAGTCTCACCACAGATGACAATTAGGCGACTGTACAAATGCAATTCTAAGCTAAATCAGTAATTGGAATTGATTTACTAGCTCTAATTCTGGCTATTGGCAATTAACTGAGATACGTATGACAAACATTTTCCCCTTAACACCTCTGGTGCCAAACAAAGTCTAAGAGGGCAGCCTATGGGTGTTTCAAAGTCTCCTTGCTTCTACACTTGGTTTAGCATTGTGTACTAAGCATTGTGTACAGCATGAGGAAATTACTCAATTTCCTTTCTTTTGTTAGTTGGGATGATGGGATTAGAAGTACCCAACAAATGCAGATCCAACAGTTGACCACACTTGCACTATAATATAAGCCAGAGGTGTCCAACTGTTTTTCCTCAAGGGACAGACTGCCCTACTATTGTCCTATTCACAGAAGTAGTGATAAGGAAAAACATTTAGACATAAGTAGCTTAGTAATTTGGCATTAGGATATGAAGGGGTAGGAAATTATTATTATCATTATACTTTATTTATAGAGCACCAGCTTATTCTGCAGCAGTGTACAAAAGAAAATATACATACAGAGACATTAAAGCATACAAATGGAACATTAAAAACAAAGGGCCAGACTTGTGAGTGCTTACAGTCTAGAAAGAGAAATAGATTCCAACATCAGTTTTAACTCAGACTTGTATTTGTACATGCCCCACACTATTTCTTGCAGCTGACCATATTTAATTATTTATTTTATTAATTATTTAATTGAATTTCATGAAGGAATAGATTGACTATGTTGAATGGTCATTAAAGCCCTCATGCCTTAGTCTGGGTGTGCCTAATATTTGCACTGCATAAAGTTATTCAAGGTTCTCTATCCCATGGAGACCCCATTGTTTCTTATGTTTCTTATTTCTAATATATTTAATCCTTTGAGGACAAGAATGGTGCTGGTGGTTTGTGTCAGGTACTTCAATTTGTAAAAAGAAAATGCAAAATTCCTCACTTGTTTTCAGAGAAAATTCAGTGTGGGTTTCCAAAGGCTTTGAATCAACCCAGAGATTGACCAGTCTGTGCTTGGCATACAGACAGCGAAAACAGACACATTTTTATTTTAGAATATAACAGGTAAAGAGGCAAAGAAAAATCTTGATAGTAGCCAGTTGTTCACTGTGTGTGGGTGATGTTAAGGGAAAAACAAAAGTAAAAAAAAACAAAAAAAACAAAAAAAAAAACTTTTTTTTGACTGATTAATGATAGTGTATGAGGTTATGACACGGAATGAAGTAAAGGGTCAGAAGGTCGAATATATCAGCCAGGAGTCAGCAACAGGAGATCAGGAAAATCAGGAACTCTAAGTCACAAATACAGAGGTACCAGAACAACTGAGTGCTGAACAAAGAACAGGGTTTAAATAGGGAGCCAAAGTTGTAAACATGTATCATCTGGTAAGGACGCATCACGTAAGTGATGCAAGGGAAGCTGAATTGCACACCAAATGATGCAAATCCAAAGCATCCAATTGCGTACATCAACCTTGCAAGTGATCAGTGACCTGTGCCCTGGAAGACTGAGTTTGGATACCTGCTGCAAAAATACAATAAGTATATTGTGTGTGGTGTAGTGTGGTAAGGAAGAGGTTAAAAACAAATCTTTGTGTTTTGTTTTCCCTCTCTTTACTGTGAGAGAAGCAAATAATTGAAGTCTGGTGTGGTGGGAGTGACTAATTGCTGTGTTTGTAATTGGTGGATCCCTGGATTAAATAGCAGATACATAGTGAATACTTGAACGTGTGAATCTTGCATCCGTGTGTAAGTGCAGAAGGGTGGTAAGTGCTGGAATTTAAAACAGGGGGAATTCAAAGACAGGGGACTGCTATTACAAGGGACTGGTTCCATGTGAAGAGTTAGAAGGAATCTGGTTAAGTACATAAGTGTGTTTGGTGTTTTATTGGTATTCTATTAAGGTTTAAAAAAAAAAAAAAAAAAAAAAAAATTGTGTGGGTATTGCAAGAGTTAAAAAAAACTGTTTATTGGATTTTTCTCTGACCTGTGTGATTAGGGCTGATTGCTAAGGGATTTCACCTGGCTGTTAGTTACTATAAATACAGTCCATTAGCTCTGTGAGACTGCTGTTGAAAGTGACTGGTTCCAGGTGAAGAGTTGGAAGGAATCTGGTGACTATCATTTCAAAGGATTTATTGCATTTAAGGTTGGTTACTTACCATATAGTGAGCATTAGAGGATAATACAAAGCTATTTTAATTGTAAAACCAAGCATGAGTGATAGCAGGTTAGCCAATCTCACGCAGTGCACATCTTGTCACATGTTTGAACACTTGGAGCAATCGTTCCAGGGGTCATACCGCTGTGCCAAGTGTGAGCATATTTTCTCTTTAGAGTCTAAGATATTGGATTTGGAGAGAAATATTGCAACATTGCAAGACATTGGTAACCTGGAAAGGAGTTTAGAACTCACAGAGCAGGTAGTATGTGGGGTTAGTGGTGAAGAGGGTGGAGTTGTAGATGAGGAGCGACAGGTAGGCAGCTGGGTAACAGTAAGGAGGGGAGGTAGTGGGCAGAGGAAGAGGAAGGCCAGTTCTGAGTTGACTCAGTCCAACAGATTTGCAAGATTGTGTGAAGATGTTGATGAGAATTGCTCAGAATTGGCAACACTGGAGAGGGCTGATTCCTCTAGCAGCCAGGGGAACAGTCCTCCTTCCAGGCTAGATGGGATGCAGAGCAGGCAGAAACCAAGGCAGGTGGTGGTAATAGGGGACTCTATTATTAGGAGGGTAGATAGGGTAATCTGCCGCCAGGAACGTGAATGCCGAACAGTATGCTGTCTCCCGGGTGCTCGGGTTCGGCATGTTGCGGACAGGGCTGACAGATTATTGGGAGGGGCTGGAAGTGATCCAGCTGTCTTGGTACATATTGGAACCAATGACAAAATAGGAGGAAGATGGAGGTCCCTAAAGAATGATTTCAGGGATTTAGGGTGCAAGCTTAAGGCAAGGACCTCTAAGGTAGTATTTTCTGAAATACTACCTGTGCCATGCGCCAGTGCAGGTAGGCAGAGGGAGCTCAGGGAGCTTAATGCATGGCTCAAGCAATGGTGTAGGAAGGAGGGTTTTGGGTTTTTAGAACACTGGGCAGACTTTGCTCTTGGGTACAATCTATATGGAAGAGATGGATTGCACCTAAATGGTAGAGGAGCCTCTGTGTTAGGGGAGAGAATGCTAGGAAGCTTGGAGGAGCTTTTAAACTAGGAAAGGGGGGGGTGGGTATAGATAGCAAAAATGGGGTAGATAGAGCAGATAGGAACTGGGTCCAAGTAAATGACCAGGGGGGTGGAGAAAGGGTGGGGAGAAATTTAGTCAGTAGGGAGGAACTCCTAGTAAATGAAGGTGAAGAAAAAAGGCATGTAGGGATTAATATATGTAAAGACTTCAAAATCAATTGTATGCTAGCAAATGCAAGAAGTATGGTAGATAAAATAGGAGAACTAGAATTGCTGGCGGTTAATGAGCAATTGGACATAATTGGAATAACAGAAACATGGTGGAACGATGCACATGACTGGACTGTAAATATAGAGGGCTATTCCCTGTTTAGAAGAGACAGAATTAATAGAAAAGGTGGAGGTGTGTGTTTATATTTGAAAACAGAGCTAAATCCAGTTTTGCGAGGTGATATTAGTGAGGAAACTGGCCAAACTGTGGAGTCCATGTGGGTAGAAATCGAGACTAAATGTGGTGTGAAAGGTAAAAAAAAGTTGTTGGTGGGCATATGCTACAAACCACCAAATATCGATGACAATGATGAGGCCCAACTGCTATTGCAAATGAGGAAAGCTGCCAAGTTTGGGCATACTATAATTATGGGAGATTTTAATTATCCAGATATCAACTGGAAAAATGAGACCTGTCAGAGTGCTAAGGGTAGCAGGTTTTTGAACACGCTTCATGAAAGCTACATGTCACAAATGGTGGGATCACCGACAAGAAATAACAATGTATTGGACCTAGTGATCACTAATAACACAGAAATGGTATCCAATATTAAGGTAAGAGAACATTTGGGAAACAGTGATCACAACATGGTTACATTTGAGATCTGTCTGGCAAAGTAAAAATGTATAGGTTCAACCAAAACTCTTAATTTTAAAAAAGCAAACTTCAAATTGTTAAGGGCCTCAATGCAACGCATAGACTGGGATATGTTATTTAAAGGCAAAAATACTGAGGAAAAATGGTCAGAATTCAAATTTAGGTTGCAGAAATGTACCCAACTGTATATACCAATGGGGAACAAGTGCAAAAGAAGTAAGTCACAGCCAATGTGGTTAACTGCACATGTAAAAAAAAAAGCATTCAAATTATTTAAGTCAGAAGGAACTGAACAATCTTTCTTAAAATACAGGGAGAGCAACAAAGATTGCAAAAAGGCAATTAGGGTAGCAAAAATAGATAATGAAACTCGAATTGCAAGGGAAAGCAAGACTAATCCAAAAAAGTTTTTTAAATATATAAATAGCAAAAAACTTAAGAGGGAGTGCATTGGACCATTCAAAAATGAGATGGGTGAGTTGGTTAGTGAGGATAAGGAAAAGGCTGATGTTTTAAACACTTTCTTTGCATCAGTATATACAAGGGAGCAAGGAATGGTAGAAGAGCCTCCGCAAGTATCAAATAAAACAATACAATTAATAGATATTGGGTTAACTCAAGGAGATGTCATGGGAAGACTGAACAAAATTAAGACCGACAAAGCACCGGGTCCTGATGGTATACATCCAAGGGTTCTTCAGGAACTCAGTGCAGTGTTAGCAAAACCCCTATATTTACTCTTTAAAGATTCTATTACCACAGGCTCAGTGCCACAGGATTGGCGAAGAGCTAACATAGTGCCTCTATTTAAGAAGGGAACTAAAAAAGAACCTGGGAATTATAGACCAGTGAATTTGACCTCTGTAGTGGGAAAACTATTAGAAGGCATAATAAGGGACTATATTCAGGATTACAACACAAAAAATAAGATCATTAGCACGAATCAACATGGTTTTATGAAGAATAGGTCATGCCAAACTAATCTTTTCAGCTTCTATGAGGAGGTAAGCAGCAACCTTGACAATGGCAAGGCAGTAGATGTAGTATATCTAGACTTTGCAAAGGCATTTGATACAGTACCACACAGAAGGCTGGTGTATAAAATAAGGAAATTGGGGCTAGGAGATAACCTTTGCTATTGGATACAAAACTGGTTGAAGGATAGGGAACAGTGTGTGGTTGTAAATGGAAAATTCTCCAGTATAGTTAAAGTGGAGAGTGGAGTACCTCAGGGTTCAGTATTGGGTCCGCTGCTTTTTAACATGTTTATAAATGACCTGGAAATAGATATAGAAAGCAAAATATCAATATTTGCAGATGATACTAAATTATGCAAAGTCATTAATTCAGAACAGGATATTTTCTCTCTACAGAGGGACTTACATACAATGTCAGATTGGGCAAACATGTGGAATATGAAGTTTAATGTGGGGAAGTGTAAAGTCATGCATTTGGGAGGAAACAATCCCAAGGCTACTTATAAACTTAATGGAATAATTTTAGGTGACTCGTTGCTAGAAAAAGACCTGGGTATCCTTGTCAACTACAAACTTGGAAACAGTGACCAGTGTCAAACAGCAGTAGCAAAGGCAAACAAAGTCCTGTCTTGCATAAAAAGAGGTATTGAAGCAAGAGTGGATAACATTATTTTGCCATTATACAAATCATTGGTAAGACCTCACCTTGAGTATGCAGTGCAATTTTGGGCACCGGTTCTGAAAAAGGATATACTAGAACTAGAGAGGGTACAGCGGAGAGCAACAAAATTAATTAAGGGAATGGAGGACTTGACATATGAGGAACGACTAAACAAACTTGGTTTATTTACTCTAGAGAAAAGACGACTAAGAGGAGACCTTATCACATTGTACAAGTATATGAGAGGTCAATACAAGGATCTCTGTGGTGAGCTATTTATTCCAAGGCCTGCTCAGGTGACCAGGGGACACCTCTTGAGATTAGAGGAAAGGAGGTTTAAACTTCAGCAGAGGAAGGGTTTTTTTTTACGGTAAGGTCTGTCAAATTGTGGAATTCATTGCCCAGGGAGGTAGTTATGGCAGATACAATGGACACATTTAAGAGAAGATTAGATACATTTCTTTCAAAAGGGAACATACAGAGTTATACTGTTTATCAGTAGGCAGATCAGGAAGGTCTGATAAAGACTAATTTAATTGGTAGCAGGAAAGCTATAAAATTCTTAGTTACTGAGGTATGAAGCGAAGGTTGAACTTGATGGACTTGTGTCTTTTTTCAACCTAATTTACTATGTTACTATGTTACTATGATGCAGAGCATTGTGTACACATATGCAAGGAAGACGCACAAAAGTAACATCTAAGGAGTGCACCGGAAGTACCAACCTAGAAGCGACAGCATCCTACCATGGCACAATGTCAGGGCCTTAAGGAAATATTTCAGAGGCTCCGGAGTTCCAAGCTAATATATTTCTAAAGTGTGCACAAACTCATGGAAATACCACAACCTCTGTTCTCTGCCCAAAAAGACCTCCCCAGGTCCATGACACATAGTTCAAATAAAAAAATAGGCTGCGCCGTAAGGTAGTGTAAATCTATTGATAAAATCACAATATTTATTCAAACATCAAACATCATGTCATCATGAGTATGCATGGTTCATGCGAAACGCATTGATGAACATAGACTACATCCCTACATTTTGGAAGTCGTGAGTGGATTGAGTTTATATTATGATTTTAAATGTTTGAATAAATATTGTGATTTTATCAATGGATTTACACTACCTTATGGTGCAGCCTATTTTTTATTTGAGCACAATGTCAGGACCTGACACAGTGACAATCAGGCATGCATGAGATCCATTTTACTACCTTAGAGGTCTGAACATCTACTGAGACTGAGTGACAGATATACTTTGCAGACAGACATAAATGCTTCACATAGTCAAGTCATAGTCTACTTACACAAGCACTCAGTCTTACTCTTTGTGGTGGTGCTGCACACATGCAGCAGCTGCGGTAACACATGCTTTAGCCTATATTATTTATGGATTCTGAAGCAGAGATCTATCCTCATCTTGTACTGTGCAGTAAATATTAAAGGGATAGTAACCCCCCGAACAACGTGACGCCAAAATACAGCAATCATATAAACATACTGAACTCACTTAGTCCCATCTCTCAAACCTTTATGGTTTGAGAGATGTAAGGCAAGACAGACCTCCGCTCCCTCCCCCTTCTCATATGTCCGCTGTATAGCGGACGTCATGAGATCCTGCTTCCAGCACCAGACGGCGGCTCTGCAGGAGCGCTGTCATCTAGATATCTCCGTATTATTACTTCATGGGTATGGTCTGAAACGTGTGCCTGGCTTGCAAGTACATGTTGTAGACCATTGCGATGAAGTAATTATACGGAGATATCTAGCTATCAGAGCCGAAAGCCGGCCAACTGGATTCTGCCTCTGACATCTTTACAGCTCATCAGGCAGAAGGGGGAGGGACCGCAGGACTGTCTTGCCTTACATTTCTCAAACCATAAAGGTTTGAGAGATGGGACTAAGTGAGTTCAGTATGTTTGTATGATTGCTGTATTTTGGCATCACGTTGTTCGGGGGGGTTACTATCCCTTTAATACTGCAGTCATATTATTAGAAAAAGAAAACTGTTGTTGAAATTCTGACACTAGCTACATGAAGAGACAAACAGGCTAAGAGGAGGAGCTGTAATTGCCTGCAGTTGCAGGGAGTTTGGGTGTTATTTATTTGTACACAGTGACAATTTCAATGAAATGTAAAAAAATATCGACTGATGGGGGACAGAAACAAGCAGGAGATTCTTTGAACTCAGATGTAACTGAGACTGACAGTGACAGATATTACTGACCTAGATATTCATCATACATTATTTTCAGATGAACAAAACATCATGCCATACACTAACAGCTCTGTCATGTACTTTACAGTACAGTATAGTGGTAGGGGCAATTGGAAAGAGTTGGAGCAGTGCATGGACATGTTTGTGGTAGTAGAGTGGTTGCTGCAGCTCGCACAATAAATGTTGATGCTCATCATCCTCCAGAGAAGGCTATTTGTAAAAGTGACATGAAAAGTTCCACCGTCATCACTAGTTGTACTAAACTTTGTATCAACCCTAAAGATGATGACATGTTGCACTCCAGTGTTATTGCCATAGCAGAGGAGAATTTAGCAATGAAACCAGCTGCTGTCTCATACAGAGACAGTAAAACCCCGCTGCAAAGTGATCTATAAATCACACTAAGGTGAAAATTAAAAAAAAACTTTTTAAGACTTCATAAAACCTAGAAGAATATAACGGTTGTGGGTACTAAGTGGATGATGAGACCATGACCTAATTATTGATGATGATTTTGATTTAGAATATATCCCTCCACATTTCTCCACTTCTGATGATGCAGGGAATGAGAGCAATGAAGATACGGCCACAAAAATAGCTATATTGAAAAGGTTCTATCTTCTACCACTGAAAATGAAAACTATGCCTTTTTATATACTCTTCTAGAGATCAGTTTGAAAGTCTGACTCTGCACCTGTAACCATGCCTAAAAATACGCAGTCATCATCTTGGTCATCATCATCATCAATGCTGAACCCCCACCCAGTCACACATACTATTGTTTACTAAGCGCTGCTGCTGCTGTTCAATGTGAAGCTCCTCTGACATATACTGCTATTACTAATGCTACATTTAGCTCCTGTAGTAGTGGTCTCTCAAGAACCCCTCAGTCAGTTAAATCACCGGTATGGAGATACTTCCCTCACAATCCAAAAGGTAAATATGCTGTGAACTGTTGTCTCTGTTAAAACAGAGCAGGGGAAAAGCAGGATCAAATCTAGGAATACCCTCAAACATGCAACAAATAGCAGCAGTAGGAAAACTCCTAAAAGTTCACTGAGTTCAGGAGCATATAACAGTAATATAGATGTCTCAGAGAATAAAACAATATTTTCTTCACTTTCAAGAACACCAATGTATGTTGCTGCTGTTATGCATTTGCAAAACATGTAGGAGTATGAGGAGATGACAAAAGTCAGAGTGCTCACACTTGCTGCTACCACAACCAGCTCCTCCACCACTAGGCATGTTGTTTAAAAAACCCACACTCAGTGAGTTCATGGTAAGAAGTAAAATAATCCAAAAGTATGCCTGTTTAATAGCAAATTCACCAAATTGTTATCAGGTAACATGCCACTCTATTGTTTTGTTAAAAACAGAGGCTTTTAAAGAACTGGCACATCCCCAAGCCGCAGTTATTTTTTGAAGACCATTGTGCCAGAGCTGAACAAACAGGTGGTTATTGTGGTGTTCAAATTGATAGAATCATCATACAGCAAGATATTTCACCTTTTCACCTGACCACAGATATATGGAGAAGTGACGAGAATACAGGCAAAGGGACTTTCACTTCTCACTGGGTATCTTTTATTCAATTGAGAAAAGGCATCATGAAGCAGAAGCATGTCTCTGCCAATAGTGAATTCAAGCAGCAGAGTAGCAGTGATAGCTATGTAGCTATCAACATTCCACTTTGTGCATGTAGAGTTTTGAGAGACAATCCTACAAAGTTGAAGATATGTTAAATAGATAATATATGCATGTCTTTCACACTGCTCCTTGTAAGTGGCTTTGTGTCTGAGAATAATGGCTCCAACATTATAGCTGCCTTGAGACTAGCTGATATGGCTTTGTACATATACTCTTCTTTACCCATAGAGGAGTACAAATATAGGGTAGCGCTACACCGAATAATCAGAAAATGCGGGCTGTGTATGAGCTCCAATATAGTTATAAGTATGGAGAAGAAATATATAGAAAATAAAAAACACTGCATAAAGTGGATAAACACCAAAGATATGAAAAATACAATACGTGTAAAGAAATCAATCTGCTCTGTTGAAATCACTATCAAATAGAAATATTTATTTGTATAAATTAAAAGTCCAACCTGAGTGTAGAAACACTACACAGTTCTTATTAGTTCAATGATTGTGAGATGAAAAAATGAAGATGATGTAGATGTATAATGACAAGATGAGCGTAAATGATGATGAAGATGATGTATCAGTCAATGTCAGTAATTACCCACTTCCACTGTAGCCTGTGCTGCTATTCCAACAGTGATTTTTCCAATCACCAACCAATCAAGCTAGTAAACAGAAGAGGAGAGTAGCACACAAGGCAGACAAGTAGGGGTATATGAAGCGAGCAGATGGACTTGCGAATACACATTGGGTGATCCTTTGCACTCAGCTGAAACCCCCACATGCCCCATGTGGGTTTCCCCAATCCTGAACAGATTGAGCCAGTTCTCCGGCTTAAGGCCTGGACCACGTATCTTGCTCTAATGCTGACACGGTTATCACGGCCCTTGGACTCAGAATCATCAGACGGCAGTGGATAGCTTACCCAAGACCAGATATTATTTTCTGGACAAACCGGATAACATCTGTAAGGAAGGCTCATCAATTGCTTTCCAGGATTTGTAAGGATGCAGTACATGGCTAACAGGGGGAATGGGACCCCGATACGCATTACCGCAAGATGGGGAAAATGTGAGTGCATTTAGTATACGTTTTTTATTGCCATGATGTTCAAATAAATATTACACTGAGATATATACCCCTGCTTGTCTGCCTTGTCGGCTTCTCTCCTCTTCTGTCTACCTTCTTTACCCATGTACTAAACCTAGTTGTTACTCAGTTCCTCTTAGAATCCAAACCCCTCAGAGAAATGCTAAAAATCACTTGCAAAATATTTGCAAATTTTAGCTAAAGTGCTCACAATTAATTATATTTCATACAAGAGTGTAACCACCAGCCCCATCATGGATTAAAATTGAGAACCTTACCAGGTGTAATTCCCCATTGTACATGCTGGAACATTTGTATGAGAAGAATAACTCCATTAGCAAGTATACAATGCATAGCTTGAAGGCTTTGAAGGGGACTTCTTTTTGACGTATTCAATGGCAGCTAATTTGAAACTTACGTGAGCTGATGAAGCCTTTTGAGGAGGCCACCATGCTATTTAATTGTTCTGTACAAGAATCATTAACATACTTCCTCTAATATATTTACTAAAGAAAGAACCAAAGAACATTACAGTATCCACAGCACACACATGAACCAGCTAGTGAATGATATATTAGCATGCTTTGAACAGAATCCTTGCTATATTGCTGGACCACTGCTTTAAAGGGATAGTAATTAGTGATGAGCGAGCATGCTCGGCCGAAGCTCGGTTCGGCTCGAGCATCGCTCTGCTCGGCACATGGCGGTACTCGTACGATTACTGCATGTGCTCGCCCGCCATGTTCGGGTCTCCACCCCGCACGTTTCGCGGCTGCTGCGCAGCCAATAAACGTGCGGGGAGGCTCTGACATCAGTGTAATGCCAGCAGCCATGTTGGCTGCTGGCATTACACTGATTGGCTGGCCAGAACCCGTGATCGGGTGCTGTATAGCACCTGACCAGCGAGTTCGGCTCAGTCTTAGCCAGGGAGAGATGAGGATAGGAAGGGAAAGTCAGTGTAGGGAGAAGAAAAGTGTTGGAACAACATATAAAGACCCAAAAGTCCTTTTTAGGACTGTTGTGTGTGGGGGCAGCAGTTATTCTGCACATTCTGTTTAGTGTGCAAAGTTGCAGATTAGCAGCACATTCTGTTTAGTGTGCAAAGTTGCAGATTAGCAGCACATTCTGTTTAGTGTGCAAAGTGTAAAAAATAAACGTCACATATTCCGTTCACTGTGCCTAGCCGCAGATTAGCAGCACATTCTGTTTAGTGTGCAAAGTTGCAGATTAGCAGCACATTCTGTTTAGTGTGCAAAGTGTAAAAAATAAACGTCACATATTCCGTTCACTGTGCCTAGCCGCAGATTAGCAGCACATTCTGTTTAGTGTGCAAAGTTGCAGATTAGCAGCACATTCTGTTTAGTGTGGAAAGTGTAAAAAATAAACGTCACATATTCCTTTCACTGTGCCTAGCCGCAGATTAGCAGCACATTCTGTTTAGTGTGCAAAGTTGCAGATTAGCAGCACATTCTGTTTAGTGTGCAAAGTTGCAGATTAGCAGCACATTCTTTTTAGTGTGCAAAGTTGCAGATTAGCAGCACATTCTGTTTAGTGTGGAAAGTGTAAAAAATAAACGTCACATATTCCGTTCACTGTGCCTAGCCGCAGATTAGCAGCACATTCTGTTTAGTGTGCAAAGTTGCAGATTAGCAGCACATTCTGTTTAGTGTGCAAAGTTGCAGATTAGCAGCACATTCTGTTTAGTGTGCAAAGTTGCAGATTAGCAGCACATTCTGTTTAGTGTGGAAAGTGTAAAAAATAAACGTCACATATTCCGTTCACTGTGCCTAGCCGCAGATTACCAGCACATTCTGTTTAGTGTGCAAAGTTGCAGATTAGCAGCACATTCTGTTTAGTGTGCAAAGTTGCAGATTAGCAGCACATTCTGTTTAGTGTGGAAAGTGTAAAAAATAAACGTCACATATTCCGTTCACTGTGCCTAGCCGCAGATTAGCAGCACATTCTGTTTAGTGTGCAAAGTTGCAGATTAGCAGCACATATTCCGTGTAATATGAAGAAGGCGGGTAAAAAGGGACGGGGAAGTGGACGTGATCCTGATAGTTCAGGGCGCGGGTCAGGACGCGTAGAAACTGTGCCTGGTGCCAGAGCACAAGACAGAAAGACATCCACCATACCTAGCTTCATGTCTCAGTTTACAGGGCGTCGCAGGACATCACTCTCGAGGTCAGACCACTGCGAACAGGTGGTCGGTTGGATTTCAGGTGATACTGCTTCCAGTCGGTTAAGCACCACCCTGTCTTCCACCAAGTCCACTCTCACTAGCCAAGAGTCTGGTCAACATAATCCTCACCCTGATCATCCTTCCTCCCACCATAGAGGGTCTGGCCAAAGAAGTGATCCCACACTGGGATATAGTGAGGAGCTCGTCTCATCACCAATCCTTCATTTGAACCTCTCTCCAAGCACGCTTGCAGAGGAACATGAGATCTTGTGCCCTGATTCACAACCTCTAGAGGGTACCCAATCACAAGAAGATGACAGAGGGGAACGGCATTTAAGGTCAAAGGAAGTGGATGATGATGATGATGAGACACAGTTGCCATCAAATCAACAATTATTACTGTCTCAAGACCTTGATGAGGAGGATGATACACAGTTGTCAATGACTGAGTATGTGGTGGGATCAAGAAATGAGGAGGATGATCAGAGTGAGGAAGTGGAGGAGGACTTGGTGGACGATGAGGTCACTGACCCCACCTGGGAAGGTGGAGAGCCGAGCGATGACAGCAGTCCTGAGGGTGAGCCATCTGCAGCACCGCAACAGGCTGGAAGAGGCAGTGGTGTGGCTAAAGAAAGAAGGCGGACCGCACCAAACCGGCCCGCAAATGTTCCACGGAGCACCCCCTTGCGTAAATCTCCCTTGCCAAGGGCTAGGTGTTCCGCGGTATGGCGTTTTTTTAAGGAAAGTGCGGACGACAAAATAATTGTAGTTTGCAACCTGTGCCACACCAGAATGAGCCGAGGCATGAACACTAGCAACCTCACCACCACCAGCATGATCCGACACATGGCATCCAAGCACCGTAATAAGTGGGAGGAACGCCCGGATCGCCAATCTGTGTCTGCAGGCCACACCACTGCTTCCTCTTCCCCTGTTTTCGGTGCCGGCCAATCGCCTGTCGAAGGCGCAGGCCCGCATACCTCCCGCCCTGCACCTGTACCATCTGAAGCACCATCAGCGACCACATCCACTTCCCTGTCCCAGCGCAGCGTCCAAATGTCGTTACCCCAGGCATTTGAGCGCAAGCGAAAATACCCAGCCACCCACCCACAGGCCATAGCACTAACCTCACACCTTTCCAAATTACTGGCCATCGAAATGCTGCCATTTAGGCTTGTGGAGACTGAGTCCTTCCGCAGCCTGATGGCAGCAGCTGTCCCTCGGTACGCAGTCCCCAGCCGCCACTACTTTTCCCGGTGTGCCATCCCCGCATTACACCACCATGTGTCCCGTAACATCACCCGTGCCCTGACCAACGCAGTTACTGGGAAGGTCCACTTAATGACTGACACATGGACAAGTGCTTGTGGCCAGGGACGCTACATTTCCCTGACGGCACACTGGGTGAATGTCGTGGAGGCTGGGAGCGACTCGGACCCTGGGATGGCACAGGTGCTACCCACGCCGCGGATTGCGGGCCCTACCTCCATCAGGGTTTCCGCCAGCACCTACGTTATTGGCTCCTCCTCCTCCTCCTCCTCCGTTTCCACCTCCGAATTCTCTGCGTGCAGTGCCACTCACCCATCAGCCGGTAGCTGGAAGCAGTGTAGCACTGCAGTGGGGAAGCGTCAACAGGCCGTGCTGAAGCTGATCTGCCTTGGGGACAAACAGCACACGGCCTCAGAGCTGTTGCAGGGGATTAGTCACCAGACCGAGCAGTGGCTCTCGCCACTCAACCTGCAACCAGGCATGGTTGTGTGTGATAATGGGCGTAACTTGGTGGCGGCTTTGGAGCTCGGCAAGCTCACACAAGTACCATGCCTAGCGCATGTATTTAATTTAGTGGTTCAGCGATTTCTAAAAACCTACCCCAATTTGCATGATCTCTTGACCAAGGTGCGCCGCGTGTGTGCACATTTCCGTAAGTCATCAACAGCTTCAGCCGGCCTGTTGAAGCTGCAGCAGCGCTTACAATTGCCAGCTCACCGGCTGCTGTGTGACGTGAGCATGCGCTGGAACTCCACCTTCCACATGTTTGCCCGGCTTTGTGAGCAGCAGAGGGCAGTAATGGAGTACCAGCTGTTACACGGTCGTCGCCTCTCCGTTCAACTTCCTGTAATCAGAAGTGAGGAGTGGGAATGGATGTCAGACCTCTGTGAGGTTTTACGCAATTTTGAGGAATCGACACAGATGGTGAGCGGCGATAACGCTATTATCAGTGTAACCATCCCACTTCTGTGTCTACTGAAACGCTCGCTGCTCACAATTAAAACCGACGCTTTGCATGTGGAAAAGGTGGAAATGGGGGAGGAAGAGCTTACACAAGGTGATAGCCAGAGCACCCTCACTTCGTCTTCTCAGCGACAATTGGAGGAGGCGGAGGAGGAGGAGGAGGAGGAGGAAGACACGGTTGCCTCCGCTACAGAGGGTAGCCATGGAACTTTAGTTCCATCTCTTCAGCGTGGGTGGGCAGAAGAGGAGGAAGAGGATGAGGAGATTGAGAGTCATCCTCCTGGTGAGGACAGCGAAATCTTGCCTGTTGGTACTCTGGCACACATGGCTGACTTTATGTTAGGCTGCCTTTCCCGTGACCCACGCGTTATACGCATTTTAGACAACACGGATTACTGGGTGTTCACCCTTCTGGGCCCCCGCTACAAAGAGAATTTCTCATCTCTCATTCCTCCGGTGGAGAGGGCAAGCAAAATGGTGCAATACCAAAAGGTTCTTGTTGAAAAATTGCTCCAAAATTTTCCATCTGACAACGCTGGCGGCAGAGTACGTGCTACCTTGGCCAACCGAGAAGGGGAGAAAAGGGGAGCACACAGCAGTTCCGACAAAGGCAGGGCAACACTCTCCAAGGCGTGGGACACCTTCATGACACCCCGCCAGCACCCTCACCCTGATGCGCAGCCTAGTGTCACAAGGAGGGAAAAGTTTTGGAAAATGGTGAAGGAGTGCGTAGCAGACCGTGTCAGCGTCCTCAATGATCCCTCTGTGCCTTACAACTACTGGGTGTCCAAGCTGGACACGTGGTATGAACTGGCACTCTACGCCTTGGAGGTGCTGGCCTGCCCTGCCGCCAGCGTTCTGTCTGAGCGGATATTTAGTGCTGCTGGTGGCATCATAACAGATAAGCGTATCCGCCTTTCCACCGAAAATGCTGATAGGTTGACACTTATAAAAATGAACAAGGCCTGGATTTCCCCTGACTTCTCCACTCCACTGGAGGAAATCCCCGGGTGAACATAAAGTCACTTTAGATATGTTATTTACAATGATGGGAATACTCTGTATTCCCATTCACCCCTTCCACCCAAAAAACGGGTATATGGTTGACTCTCTTCCATATACCCTGTGATATAATTTTTATATAGGGCCAGCTCACCAGCGGGCCCTGTGATATAATTTTTATATAGGGCCAGCTCACCAGCGGGCCCTGTGATATAATTTTTATATAGGGCCAGCTCACCAGCGGGCCCTGTTTGACAACTTTTTGTATAGGTCAGCTCACCAGCGGGCCTTCTTATATAATGTTTTATTGGGTCAGCTCTCTAGCGGGCCCTCTCATATAATGTTTTATAGCGTCAGCTCACTAGCGGGCCTTCGCATATAATGTTTTGGAAGGTCAGCTCCGCAGCAGACCCTCACCCATAATGTTTTAGATGGTCGGCTCAGCTGCAGACCCTCATTCCTAATGTTTTAGATGGTCAGCTTAGCGGCATGCCCTCGCCCCTAATGTTTTAGAGGGTCACCAGCAGGCTATTAATCCTAATTTTTCAAGGGTGTGTATGATGCCCTCCTTTATGTGTAATAAAGGGTGTATTGGAGTGACATTTCGGTCTAATTTTTGGCAGCCCTTTCACTTAGTGCATCGGCCTTATGAGTGTTGGACCACTACCTGAACTATTGTACCACAATGTGAATGAGGCCCTCCATTTTGTGATATACAGGTTGTATCGGAGTGCCTCAGGTCCTCCCATTGAATTAAATAGGGCTGGGGTGTTCGACAGAGCAGAAGGTAGTTCTTGGCTTCATCCACAAGTCACTTCGTCACTTTTACTGAATGGATCAGACCCCACTGTTCCGACTATAAATTTTGGACTTAACAAGGGCAAACGGACATGTTGTAAAACCTGTGGTAGCTGCGGCCTCCGTTCCTGAATGCTGTACCTTACCCGGGCCATAACCACGTTGAACACCTGCTTCACTCTGCGCACGTTTCCCTCTTAATCATGGCCCCAGTTCCGAAAAATTGATGAAATTTTTTGCAAAATTTGCAGATGATATACAAGTAAATATACAGCAAATACTGTTTGGTAACAATTTTTCGCCTAAAGTCGTTTTTATCTTCCTTTTTGTGTGTTTTACGGTCAGTCTGTAAAAATGGCGTACTCCGGGCGAAACATCGTTCCCAGCAGCGACGTTGGAGTCCAAGATGCATCCAGACATCCTCCCTATGCTGTCCCTGAACCATTTCTGTGGTGTTTCCATCATTTTCTGCCCTTTTCCTATGGACCAGGCACCCTCCCCTCATCAGAGCAGGGGGTGCCTGGTGTAATGCTCGAGTCCTCCCATTGACTTCAATGGGGCTCGGGTGCTCGGCCGAGCACTCGAGCCTCCGGGGGTGCTCGGCCAGAGCACCCGAACACCCGAGCATTGGGGTGCTCGATCATCACTAATAGTAATGTTTCAGAAAAAAAACAACTCCAATTAATCTTCATAGTATTTGGGCTGTGGAGAGTGTTATTTCAATACTGTCAGAGTTGTAGTTCAAGAGTAATTGAATGATAAAGTTTCCCCCTCCCACCCCTTTTACCTAGTGTAAAACTGCTCACCTCAGATGTGGAATCTGTTTGCTTGACCAGAGAGATAACAGCAAGGGACAATCTTCTTACTGTGAGAACAATGAAAATCCTGCCCCCCTTGATAGGTTTTTCAGCTTTTTCACTTTTCTTAATTGAAGATTGTCCCTCTCTTCAATCTACCTGGGCACCTCCCTGCTGCTCTGAGCTGAGCAGTGTTACATCAGTAAAAGGGGCAGGAGGGGGACACTTTATCTTTCAGTTACTCTTGAACTACAACTCTGATCGAATTGAAATAACACTCTCCAAAGCCCAAATACTATGATGATTAATTAGAGCTGCTTTTATTATGAAACATTACTATCTCTTTAAACATAATATTTCTGAAGGTGTGAGCAGCAACACTCTGAGGAATCAGATTTTAAAGAAATTCTTATAGATTGAGTGGAAGACTGCATTGTGGAAGATAAAAGACAGAAAGGTAGGAGCAAAGAAACAAAAAAAACTAGAAAGCATAGTAAAAAGGGAGTAAGCAAAATGTTTATACCCTCAATAGCATCAGCAACAGCAACACCACAACATTTTCAGAACATGTCGTCATCATCATCATCATCATCACATAAAGTAATTCATGTGTCTCAGGGGTGGCAATCTAACATTTGTGCAGGTGGGTCTGGTTGTGGTGCTGACAAACCTCTATGGGACTTCTACTAGAATATGGATTGGTAACTGATGTACCTGAACACTATCTAGCTCCAATGTATGGTTCCACAGTATATGAAATGGTTTCAGCATACTTGCAGTATAAGTATGTTCTAGGCCAAAATAATGACCCACTTGGTAAACAAAACAGTGTGTCTGGCCTGCACTGACACATACTGTTGTGGCCACCAACAATAAGTAGTCAGAGTGGGTTTTCAGTGCAGATGTTTATATCATTAATAACCGTAGGACACATTTAACCAGCAGAAATGTTGATAAACTTACACTTTTAAAAACTAACAATTATTTAATACCATCGGAGTATCCTGTAGCAGAAATGAAAAAACACACAAGACAGAGAAGCATACATCACAGGTAATATTAACACAGCACTGTGGAGGTGAAGGAATTTGAACAGTTGCCACCATCTATGACAGTGGGACCCAATACTATGAATACTGATGAATGACTGACAAATTGTAATGCAATGATCTATTGAAAACATACATGATACTGCCTGTAATTTGTCTAGTGAATAGAGCTGCTTAATTGATTTGATAGCTTCTTGTGAATGTGAAAAATTTACCAATTAGCATCAACATACTACACTATAAACTGTCCCTCCCCTTTTCTCTCCTCTTTTGTCATTTTTGAATTATATATTAAACACCACCATCCATAATCACCACATTAATTCCAACCTTATATTTTTTAATTATGAAGTTATAAAGTTAACATTTTTCCAGCAAAACAAGACTTGAAAATAATGGTTTGCAAGCTTGCAGACTTGCTTGCAGCAAAGCAAATCTAGAAAAGATTTCTATGCACTGCAGTCCTACAAGCCTAATACCAGTAATGCCTAGTGGTGTTAAATCACCACCAGAAACATTTGCTAATTTTGTTCCTCTTGCTGAGTTGCCTGAGCATCAAATGTCACAAGATTAGACTGCTGAATGGGACTAAGATCATCATCCCCATAGACTGTGGTGGTGGAGAAACCAACAGCAGTGGTGACATGAGACAGGTGGTAGTTCCTACTAACCCTAGTGGTGAGACAGCAGAAGTATATCAACATGCTGCCACCACTCAGGTGAATCTGGGGAGACGTTTTCCATTCCTCAAAATGCTTCTCCTCCTACAAATCCTGTAAAATCATAGGTGTTGGAATATTTTTCCTTGAGAGCAGGGATGAAATGTACAGTTATAAATATTTGTCCTCATTTAGTACAACTAACATAGCCACCACCTTCAGGTTTATGTTAACAATATCTCACAATGCTTCAGGAAATCAGGTACTACTTTGTCAGTCACTATGGCCTTTGTCTGTTCCACTAAATAAAAATCACTAGGTGCTGGTGGTGGTGGTTGACTTCCACTTCCTATTGCCCACAAAACTCAAGAAAAATAATTTGCCATCCTTGCTATGAGCTGGGCATATTCTGTAGTGGCCTCCTTGTTTTCTGCATTCTATTGGTGTCCACAGAATTGCCATGTATGGTCATTGCACTACACAATGTACAATACAAGGGGACAAATTGCTAGATCTCACATCTACAGATTTGCTGTCTATCAGTGGTACTGGAAGAAATTACAGTGCCAAGGTGGACCCTGAGGGTGCTAGAGGGACAACAAGATAATTATCCTTGCCCCAGAATCTAGCACAACACAATAACAACACAGGTTACTACTGTTACTGTTGACATTTGTGGCAGGTGGGGTTCTCAACTTCACACACGTTTGTTTGAGATTTTAATCTACATTGTTTTCATCATTTGGGGTGAACAAGGGGCACAGTGTCAGTGAGAGTTCAACCTGTTTAACATGCACCTCATGGTGGTTATACTCCAAGGTGTGACCCCTTCTTCCCCATTTTACAAAATTGCTACACAGTGTGCGCTTTACCGTTGAAGACATTACACAATGCCTACCCCAAATGAAAAACAATCCCATGTTTTTAGTGCTGTAGAAGAAGGAGCAGACTTTTGTTGACCGGATGCACCTGCCCCATTTGTGCATATAAGCAGAGCTGCCATTGCCCTAATACCATTGCCATACTGAGTTGCCTATTTCATGCAATTTTGGTTTGTATTGGGAATTTATTTTTATATCCTCAAGTCATAACAGCATCTAGTAATTATTATACAAGCCTTGGAATCTCTGCTATTTTCAAAATTCTCTTTTTAGAATGTTATGATATATTTGATTTTATTTGAATATGAAATAAAAGGTATGTATTAACTAGTAGAGTGTGCATCAACCACCAACACTTTCTCTCTTTCTTTTCTCTATCACAGTTGTTACGAGGACCAAAGGGCCTCAAATTCTACGCACTGCACATTGAATTCTTATGTAGGCTATGCATTCTGTCTGCATCAGTTTGGATGATCTATAAGCAATTACCATGGCTGCCCCCATAGACATGATGTCCAAGACTTTATGAAGATGTTTTCACTTGAACAACAGAACAAGGGAAAAATTCATAATGACCATTAGAATTTTCTGACCATAGTAAGATATGTGGGGGTTATTATTAAGGGTGTTATTCACAGCTGCAACTTCTCTAAAGACGTTGATTTAAACTGTTTGCAAAACCTGTGAACAAATAACTGAACCACATGTATGTAAATAACAATTTACCAATAACATCTCATTTACAAGTTGTTACTTCTGCTTTACTTTTTCCTTCCTGAGTCTGAGATTATCACAATTGTGTGTAATAAATATACTGAGATTCGGGGCCTACTTATCTATGTTTGGAGTAAGACAGAGTATGCAATATTCTTCAAACGTCCACTAAAGATGTATACTTGCACTTTATCATATTGGGTGTAAGTCCATGTTTATGCCATATATACATTTGACAGTTAACCCTTTGAATGCTAGACAGGTCTCCAACACACTGAGAAGTAATACGCTTGAGTCCTTGTTAGCATGCAAGGGCTTAAATTGAACCTGACACTTTTCCTCCCACATGGCTTTCTGTTTTGTAATTTGGCACAAACATTCTTTCCACAGCAATAGAATTTACCTTTACTCACTTACCAGATGCATGAGGGAGAGTTCATTAGACTTTGGTACAACATATTTGCATGTGGAAACTGCAGACAACATCATTTAATTACATCAACTGGTAAGATTTTAAAAACCTACTGAGTTGGAAAATAATGCTTAGAAAGAGATAGCAAAAACAACATATAGGCAGTTCCATTAATACTTTACACTAGGACCAGTTTAATGGCAAAAGGTCCACGTTACCTAAAAAAAGAATGACATGATGACCTTAAAGTGACAGTCAACCTCCCTTTTTATATTACATATTATACAGTATTATACAAGTGCCAAATTGCCTGCATCTTTTTATTTATTTATTTATTTTTATCTTCACCTACTTTTTTTTACAATTTTTTTGTCCTTGAAAGTGAGCTTGTTGAATTTCTGTTACCGGGGACTGACAGGGACTTTAAAAGAAGGAGCAGTGACACAATATTGCACTATCCCTGCAACACTGTGGTGTGTATGTATGAATGTGCTAGTACAGCCACATGGAGTTAACATCTAATGCAGCTACACTTAAGGGTATACACTACAGTGATCATACGCTGTATCAGCAGATATATTCCACCAGTGTTAGACTTCAGTGTCAGCAAGCCAATTACATCTGTACATCAGGGAAACAGATAGTGACAGTGAACAAGTTGTCTTTGTCACATTAATACATCGCCAATATCTTGATGCTTTTTAAATGAATGCTCTCAGATATCCCCAGACTGCCTCATTTCCTTTTCCTTGGTGCAAGTGGTGTTAAAGAGAGGCTTTTGATAGGCATAGTTTAATAAATAAGCATTTTGTCTAAAAGAGACTCCAATTAATCTTCATATTTTCATATTTGGGCCATGGAGAGTGTTATTTCTATACTGCCCGAGTTGTAGTTCAAGAGTAATTGAATGATAAAGTATCCCCTCCCACCCCTTTTACCTAGTTTAAGTCACCCCCCCACCCCCCTCAGATAAGGAATCTGGTTACACTCCAGACAGCTCACAGCAAGGGTCATTCTTCTTACTGTGAGAACAATAAAAACCCTGCCCCCCTTAACGGGTTTTTCAGGTTTTTCTCTTATTGAAGATTGTCCCTCTCTGCAAACCATCTGGACACCACCTTTCTGAGGTGAGCAGTGTAACATCAGTACAAGGGGTGGGAGGGGGAAACTTAATTATTCAATTGCTATTGAACTATAACTCCGACAGTATTAGAATAACACTCTCCATGGCCCAAATACTATGCATTGGATCTGCTTTTATTTTTAAATATTACTATCCCTTTAAAAGCAATTGCAGTGCCTGATTTAGCATGGAATCTCTTTGGGACATTCCTACCAGAGTACTCAGTATGTTATAGTAGAGTCATATGTTTCTGTTGCAACATTGCATATCCTTCCCTGCTTTCACAGTCCCTGATTAGAAAGCTCTCTGTAAACAGAAATTCTGTGAGCTCCCTGTCAGGTACATAAAAGTGTAAAAATAGGTGAAGATGATTTAAATAATAAAGTATAGGCAATCTGACTTACAGTATTATGCACATGCAGAATATGTAAAGTAAAAATGGAGGCTGACTGTTAATTTAACAATATTAAACAATATTATTAAAGAGAACTAGAAGATTTATTTATTTAATAATGTCTATAATATATTCAGCAAACAATAGGAGATTAATTAAAGCTGTATATATATATAGCCTCAGGTTGCAAGAGAGCTCAAGGGATAATAAGAAAAGTAGAAAAACCGGAAGTATATGCAAGTTGCTATGACAACAAACTAGGATTGAACGCATATACGTTTCATCTAAGACTATCCGGAAATATAGGGACAAATAGGCAATATTTAAAATAGGAAATGGAAGTGGATAAACACTGGAGAAGACTACAGATATAAAGGGCTGCGTCAGAGAATAAACAAATGATTCCCCTGATGAAGTCATTGTATATTACGGAACACATAGGGCGGTAACTTTAGATTGATATTAACTGACCAACTGTCATGTATTTTTTTTATATATTTTAATAAAAGTATACCTATTCCATTGAATAGTCTCCCATTATCTATAATACTCCAAGATACTCCATTCCTTAAACAGATATCTAGATCTATGGTAAAGATCTGGAGTTTGCTGTAAAGCAGATGTCATTCAAGCGAGGGACATAAGACATGTAAATTAGAAAAGAAACGCAGTAAAGAGACGTGGTAGACCGAGACTGGGGGTCATACCAAGTCAATGCCGGAAATCCTTAGAGGAGGGAGAAACCTCTGGAGAATGTGACTGCAAGGGCTGGGAAAGGGAAATATATTGTTCAATGTGATTTAAATACTGCACACAAGGAGGCTGTGCAGTTCTTTGTGTTTTTGTTTCCATGTATCCAAGCTCATTCAGCGATCCTGAGAACTAGCAGCAAACTGAACTGAAGAGGTCCAACCAAAAGTGGACGTTTTACTTTGATGTTACTCAAGCCTTTTTGCCACTGTGGAACCAAATAATGTTGATGTTAATATAGATATATCCTTCCATAGATTCCATTCCACATATTTGCAAATTAGAATAATATCGTCTTTTATTACTTTATTATTGTATCTTCTTCCTTTTATTCTTATTTAATATTTTTTATTTTTATCTTAAATGTTTAAGGATGAAAGTGAGGGTAACTAGTTAGAAGTAAGTTTATGTTCCTCATTTAGACTATGAGCTTGGAGGGTGAGTTTTACTACAGAATGTAAGAGCTTTCAATCAAAAATGAAAATAACATTCTCACCCTTCACACACACATTCACAGCATCGCATCCTGAGTACATGGAAATCATTTATTTGGCTTTGATATGGATTTGTATATGTAGGTCTGGTGTGGGTATGCATAAGTTTAGAACATGGTTGTGAGTGTACTTTTTTCATTTGTGAAATGCTGTGGGGTATGCTGTTGCCACTATAAATTATAGCTGAAGTTTAGAAACTCCCAAAATTCAAATTAAATGATCCTTTTGAGTATTTCAAAGGGTTAAGTGAGACTTGTAACTCTTGGAATGTTAGAGAGGTCTTGTAATGAGTTGAAGACCTCTCTAGGATGTAACGGGTTAAAATCCACATTTAAATTCATGGGGGTAATTCTTTGCCCTTTATTTCACAGTTTTTTGTGCCAGTTCATGTTTATACATAAGTACGATTGATTTAAGAGATATATTTTATATATAGAGTGAAACAGGTTTGCTCCAGATTTACCAAATTTGACATAATACACATGCTCCTGAATATATCGATTAGATGCTGTTTATTAAAAAAATTACTTTCATGCTTTATATTTCCTGTTTTTATTGTTTACATTTCACTTATTTGCAGTTTTAATCACTATTGTTCGTTATGATAAATAATAGGACATTATGAAGAACAATTGTTGATGCTGTAATACATAATAAACTATTCATCTGATGTTTTTTCAGTTTAATTGTCTTCAGTAATTCTGGATAACGTTCAGCACCCAGTCAGCATAGATACAAACTTTAGTATAGACTCCAGGATAACCATACTGGGCACAGCCTCGCCCCCATGATACCACTCCAACAAGCTCCCCGTCACACACCAGTGGCCCTCCAGAATCACCCTAAAGAGAGAGACATCAATATTAGGTTGAAATAGAACAGATATAAATCTCAAGCAGCCCTGAGCACACCCTGAGCTGCAGGACATCAGGTTGTGCAAGCTTGTGCTAGGAGCTCTTAGTCCTGTTTACAGCAACAGCACCAATCCACACGTGGCCCCACCTCACTTACTTCACTGTTACCTTTCTCAGACAACAAACACTTACATTATGACATACAAAAACAAAAAACTATTGGATGTTAGAGCAGAATCCATCATATTGCTTTACAATTCTTTGGAGACCCTTCAGGCATACAAGGTTGAACTAAGAGGGCCAGAAAATGAGTACATACAGTGTCTAATTTAAGTGAAACTGAGAATTAATAATAAATAGGTGGTTCTGGAAGAGGTTTCTAAATTCACTATATGTCATATGTATACATTTTCATTTAAATCAATAGTGTATAAGGTATTTAACTTTATTTGTTGGCTTATGCACACTATAGACAGTACTGGCCAGCTGACTGCCAGACTGTAACATTCTACTCTGATTTTCCTCTCACCTGCAACTTCCCACAAGTAAATAAAGCTAAATACTGTATATTATAAACTATTGCTTTAAATAAAACAATACTTAAACACATATGATTTTAACCCTTTGAGTGCCACATGGGGATGCAACACATTGCTTTGCAATGCGTTGAGTCTCTCTCTGGCACTCAAATGGCCAAAAGCTCTTTCAAAATCACCTGTTTTTTTTACAAAGTAATAGTTCCTCTTTAAGGAGAAGTAACAGCACCTAATAATAATAACTCATGTCCAATTACCTTACTATGGCCACAAAATCATAATTGCACCTTTTGGTTTTGAACTTGTGTCTTGCATGTCATATTCATAGAGGCTGACATGAGAATTGCTAGAAGGACCACAGGATGACAAACTCTTCTCATTACATAAGGTAAGCTTAACCATTTAAGGACCAAAGGGCATACAGTGCATTAATTTGCAATGAATTATGCATCTCTCTGGTCCTTAACCCACTGAGTGTCAACTACATAATCTTGATGTGATCGACAAAGTGGGCCTGCACGGCCAACCTCATGAAAATGACATAGCCATGGTTAGAAACTTCTCCATGCACTCCTGGTGCAGGAAGAAACTTCAAAATTGCCCTGCATTTAGGGAAGGAATTTCCCTACACTGCAGGGCAAGTTTTAACACTTAAGAACATACAGGAATGCACCCATGAGCATGGAAGTGATCATGTATGTGAAAAAAAGGATATAGTACTGCAACTCTCTCATGCTGCAGAGCTGAACATCTATCCTACCAGATAGATGTTGAATTCCATGGGGGCATCAGGGGAGATCTGATATCCCCCCCACAAGGCCTGAAATAAAAAATAAATAAATGCATAATCTGTCACCCCTCCCCAAGCTTGGTCCCAATACCCCCCCAGATATCCACATACACTATCTAACCCCCAGCCTTGTTCCCATTTCCACACTGGTAGCCACAGATCCCCACATACACTGTCTAAGTTCCCAGCCTCATTCCCCTCCCCTGGTAGCCAATGATTTCCCTCATACACTGTGTCCCATGCCTCCAGCCTTTTTCCCCTGCCCTCTAGTAGCCACAACTTAAACACATACACTGTCTGTCCCCCACAACCTTGTTCTTATGCCCTATTTTAGCCACATATTTTACACATATACTTCCTGACCCCCCTCCCAACCTTGTTCCCCTGTCCAGTGGTACACATAGATTTCCCACATATACTGTCTGACCCCCCCCCCCACACACACACACAGTCTTGTTCCCCAGCCCACTGGTAGCCAAAGCTTCCCCACATACACTGTTTGACCCCCTCTCAGCTTGTTCCTCTGCCCAGTGTTCGCCACTGGTTCCCCACATACACTGTCTAACCCTCCCAGACTTGTTACCCTGTACAGATCCCCATATATACTGTCTGACCCCCTAGTTTGACTCTACTGACTCTGGTAGTTACAGACCCCCCATATACACTTCCAGATCTCCCAGCCTGGTTCCACTGGTAGTCACCAAGCCTCACATACACTGTCTGGCCCCCTAGCCTGGCTCCCAATGTGCTATGTCAATCCATACCAATGGGGCATCATTTTTCTTATGCTTGCACTAGATAGTGTATACACTCTAGGAAAGTCCATGGAATTTGACATGATTGAAGTGTCAAAAATAAGTGTTTTTTTTTCATATAGCAACAGTTTCACAAAATAATTGTACACACAAGCCTAAGGATAAAACATCAACTGACCCCTCATTTGATGCAGGTGAATGTTTCAAATGGTATGCCTTGCTTACCTTACCATTTTAATGCAGGTAATTCCAATAAAGAAAAGTGGAAGGTATACTTTAGTGCTCCTTCCACCACATACAGTATGCCAACCTATAGAAATGAGGTACTGTGTTTGTCAGGCTGGTAGCAGGTACTGAATACAGTAAGAAATCCCATAATGTTTAAAAATTTTAGTACCTGTGAGGAACTGGAAATTGAAAAAACAAAAGTATTTTTCTTATAATGCCACCTTGTGGAAATATTTGGCCGCACCAGCCTATGACTAGAATTCATACAACTACTCATTTAATGCAGATTAATTTTTACTTTCCAAAATGGTATGTCTTGCATACTGTCCTTCATATATGTAATGATGATGACCATTTCAGTGCAGGTATGCAATTTCCAAAAAAGTCTTGTGCTTCTGGCACCCCTGTGATATATAAACTCACATCACTTGGATGAGCAGTAGACAATAGATACAGCAGGACATTTCAAAGTTTTAAAATACTTCAATACATTTGAAGGATGAGAATGTTAAAAGGGCTATTTTTAGCTTTAGCACCACCTTCTGGAAATATTTGTGTGCATCAGGCTATTAGAAGAAATACAAGTGACCCATCAATTTATGTCGTTTATTGATTCTATCCAAAATGGTGTGGTTTCTCTGCCTTTTCTGCTGTAGTTGTTACAACCATTTTGGTACTGGCAAGTCAAAAAGTAAGAAATATTAGAGATTGCTAATGATGTGATTTGGTACTTGTGGCACCCTCTACAGTAGTTCAGCTCATACGAATGGGTTACTGTTTTTCTCAAAAGATCAGTAGACAATAGAAATGTAAAATAATGCCTATTTTTTCATTTAGTACTTCTGGAAATATTTGTGCACATCGAGCTACAAATTATCCCTTATTTTATGTAGTGAGTTACCTTCTTTCCAAAATTATATGGTTTGTCTACCATTTCTGCTGTAGCTGTTACAACGATTTTAGTAAAGTCAAATCAAATATGAAAAAAATTTAAGAAAAATGAGAGATTGCAAATAGTATGGTTTTGTACATACTTATGGGGGTGCTGTTTTTCTCTGAAGAGCAGTAGATATTTTATACAGACAGTAGTAAATTACATAGTTTTAAATGATTTCAGTACCTTTTTGTAGGTGGAATACTGGCTATTTTTTTCCTTTAGCACCAGCTTTTGGAAACATTTGTGCATGAGACTAGGGGTAGAAAGGCAAGTAACCCCTCATTTGATGCAACAGGATATCTATTTTCATAAAATGTATGCTTTTATGGGGGTTATTTTGATGCTATGGAGTAATTATGCCTTCAGGCTATATATAGTGCATTCTAGTTTTCTGCATGAAAATGTCAGTAGAAATTCTGTGATGTGTTGTTACCAATTTAGAGCCCAGGGGAAGGACAAAAAAATGTACACTATACATTTTAGGTATCATTGCATTCAGGAGAAATGTGGCATTCATATTTCATACTTGTTTCATTTGATACTCTAAGCTTATTGAGATGTTGTGCAGTAACTTGTGACTTTAGTGTATATTTCTAAATCCTTGGTGAAAAATCCTACTTTTAACATTTCCTTGCTTCATCATTTAGTGTAGGAAAAGACGTTGCCATTTTTATGATCCCTCTACTAATGTATTATTGCGCTTTCAATAAATAAATACTTTTATATAGTTATGGAGCTGTTTTATGGTAGTTTTACTATGTAACCAATTGAATGTGCATTTTTTAGTTGATAATGTCGACTGTTAATTAGCGGTCTGTGCAGGCCATGCACGTAGGAAATATATTAGGTATATATTTGGTTCAGGGCTTTTAAAAATAATTGGAAGTTTTCCAAAAATAAACATAAATGTTGTTGATATATAGTATACAATATTAGCAAAATGTGTGGGGTGTTTTTGTTTGTTTTTTGTACTTATGACATCATAGCTTGAGAGGCACCATGAAAAAAATGGATTAGTTCTGAAAAAAACAATATACATTTTTCCATATGTAGCTAGAGCGTTATCTCCATGACTTACACTTACACATATGGATAGCAAAATGTTGAAAAAGTGCCTAGTCCCCAAACCTCCAGCACTGAAAGGTTTACACAGTTAAATAGGCTCATGCTCTGCCTGCTTCAGTTTGAAAAAATTGACAACAACTGTCATGTCTGCCCACATGGACATAACCATGACTGACAGAACATGTTATCTGTTTAACAAATATACAAAAAAGAAGAATCATAGGGCCCAATAGGGTTTTCTGTCCATAGGAAGGTAAGTGGAAGGTTAATATTACAAGTGGTTACTTCCTCATTAATACATTTTGCAATGTGCTGGAGTCCACTCTATATTTAAAATCAGCTATGACGCGAGTGCAGTTTTTAAACCAGTATACTTTTTTGGTCTCAGTTATTTTATTGTGTTTTTATTTTTAAAATATAAAAATATATTTAATTCACAATGAATAAACTGATCTATCTCTGCATTGCTTCCTAATGTGACCCTTGTCTGTCATATTACCAAATACTACAAACTGACCAGTCACCAACAAATGTGCAATAATTGTTGACCAAAACACTTTACACCTCACCTGCATCACTCAGTGAGGCCGAAGTACTAAGGCAAGGCAACTGCACCATAAAAAGAAACATTTTAATCTGATTTATAATGGGGATTTTAATCCCTTGAATGCTAGAGGTCACCAAAGCATTGCTTGGATTCCTCTCCAGCATTCACGGAGTTAAAACCCCCATTAAAGTCAATGGAAATTTTGCAGATTTCTATATGCTTTTATTTTCAGTTGGCTTTCTCCAGAATTTCTCCAGTTGTTCATCAGCCTCAGTGTTTCAATGTATGTGTCTGAGCATCAATGGGCCCTTATCTAGAAAGCTAAATATGAGTGGGATTGGAGCAAAGCAACTGCACCCCAGTGGACAAATAAATAATACAGTTGATGGAAATGGGGCTTTTAAGCACTTGAATGGTTTCCGGTACACTGGTGACCTGTCTAGTATTCCACAAGTTAAAGGCCCCACTTAAAACCTTTGGAATGTGTGTAATTAATATTTGACCCATATTGTGCTGTTCTTATGTTCCAAAATAGCACATCATTGGTTCTCTGTGTAAGGTCCAATGTGCCAGGCAGTGTTTATATCTGTGTCTTTTCATCTACTTGCCTGGCATGCATCCTTTCCTCCTTCCAGGAATCCAGCACAGAACATATTACTGGTAATCTGACTTGGATATGAGGATTTACAGCTATCTTCAGACAGAATCGGGAGAGCCAGACATTGTAAAACATCAGGGTACTGAACTGCAAGAGAAATACACATTGGTAACTTATTTGTGTACTACCAAGAAATCTCTTTCCCTTAGTCCATTGGGCACCCACAAAGCAGGGGCCATGGGGTTAAGGTCCTTCCAGAAGGAATCAATGCACTTTGAATAACAGTCTGTGAAGGAAGAGACTCCCTCTCAGTTCTAATTAATAGGGATGGACAAAATTTTTCACTGCAAATAGAAAACAGTGAAAAATGTAACTTTCGCTTTTGGCTGGGATTTCTTTCAAAAGTTCCGTTTTTTCGTGACCGCCATTGTACTGGTAACCATACAACCACACTCTGTACCCCCAGCCATAACCCACTTTAACCATAGAATCACACACTGTCCCCCCAGCCTTGTTCCACTGTGACCACAGGGATAAAGGAGTAAGACTACTAGTTTATTACTATGGCCTGTAGCGCTTTCATACAGAAGTTTACAATATGTGGATCAACTTCCATGCAGCCACCTTACAGAATTGCTCCTCCAAAGCCTAGTGACAGAGTGTGAAGGCCTGTAAAAGAAATGGGTTTAGCCCAAGCAACAAATGCCTTTCTTATTGAACACTTCATCCATGAAGGTACTGTAAACTTAGAGGTGCCTGGCCACGTCATGGTTCCTGAGAAATAAACAAAAAGCTTGCATGTTTGAAGAAAAAACTGCTTCTGCTGGACAGAATACTTCAAACACCTAACCACATCCTAAGAATACAACTTTTGTTCCTTCCTATTCAATGGGTTAGGGCAGAAGGACTAACTATTTCCTGAATCAAATGGAATTCAGACACCATTTTAAAGAGGAACCAAAAACGTGCCACCAATGGGCAGAAGAGGTAGCCAAGAGGAAAATAATTTCAAGGATCAGCCAGAGCATGGATACTGATGTTAGTGGTTCAAAAGGATCTTTCTGGAGAATTCCCTATTCTAAATTTATATCCCAAACAGAGTAGGTGCTTTAAAATTAGGAGTGACACGAGCCACCCCTGAAGTCCAGTAAAAGCATAACACAGTGTTGAAAAAGTCTTTCAACAAACATTTGTGAAGGAAACCCAATAGGCTATGTAAATGGAAGGGTCAAAGAGACTACCAGTCCAAATTCTGTGATAAATGTTATATGACACTGACTTGTGGGACTTCATCATAGTCATAATCAAATTATCAGAGAATGCTTTTTCCCCCAAGGATGTTGACTTCAAAATTCAAGCCACCAATGAAAACGTCTCAGTGTTTCGTTGATGTACTGGTCCCTGGGATAGTACATCTGGAATAAGCTGTAAAAACAGATCACTGAACCATGCAACCCTGGACCAGTATGGAGTGATTAGCATATGTTATGTCCTGCTTACCTGCAGGCAACAACTCCCTTTTATAATTGATTGTTTCCCCAAAAGTACCTACTTGTAACCAGGTGACACCGTTATTCGAGATACCTGCCTAGTGTGTTTACTCACAAGTGTGTTTCAGTTTCTGATCCAGCTTTATCTTTGACTACGCTTTCTGCTCATCCCTTAGCAACTTGCACTGATTGTTACTTCTGGTTAGATCCAGCTCAGTTTCTAATTACCCTTCAGTCTGCCACTGTGATACCCTGTTTGGCCTTACTGACTTACCGGTGTTCACCTTGATCCATTTAAGAACAGCTATAGTTCATGATTCTGACTAGACACCTGGACTGTTCCCCGATTCAACCTGCTTGCAGCTGAAATGTTATCTGAACAATTAAATCTTGGTCCTAGGACTGCAGCTTCCCAAATCTCTGCTGAGCTGTTTCCTTGAAACAGCTGCTACTGCTCTGCAATATGTGCTTCTCCCACTACTTCTTACAGCTGTTTTTTCCTGCTGAGTATTATTTAGTTAACCTCTTTCACTTTCTGTAGAGTTTAGCCAAATCCCTTGGCTCCGTGAAACCTTGCTTCTTTAGTTCCAACACCTGCATCTTGAACTTTACTTACAGCTCTTGAATCTTTTCCTATAACTTTCTGACAGCCTATTGAGTCCTACTTAAAAGGGAGTATTGTTTTCTTCTTAAAGGGTCAGTATTCTTATCAGTAAGACAGTCTGCGCTTTGGATGGTACTTATGAAACTGAGTGCTACCTGTTTTTCACAGTTCACAAGTGTGTTCATCCAAAGCATGCCCTTGTTCAACTTAGGTTGTATATTTAACCTTGTGGTCAGATCCTACTCTCAAACTTTAGCTACAGCAAGGACACACTTGAAATGGTCCCCAATCTCAAGCTTTGCTCCATATTCAATGCACTCTAGCATCTCACTTTTGGTGACAGTCTTTGACCTTGACATCGTAACGTTGATCCTGTCCATTCTTGATCTTTTTGTAATACCCTAAGAATTAATGGAAGAGAAGGAAACATGTACACAAGACTGAATAGCCAAAGAATCATCATTGCATCTACTGCTCACTCCAGAGGAGCCTTTGACCTTGCTCAAAACCTTGCAAACTTTTAATTTCTTGAGATACTATCAAGTCCACCTTCACTATTCTCCACTGGGTTGTTAAGGAATTGAAGACTGACGTCTTGTGCTCCCACTCCCTTGGATCTCGTCAACTTCCATATTTAATAAAGCCAGAATGTAAGCTGCAAAAATCGCTATGGCATGACATTATGCCCACAGAAGAATTGTTCATAATCCTTCTAAGGCTGCCATGCCCCTGGTCCCCTCTTTACAATATACATATACCACTTCCAGAGCATTGCTGAACATCACCCACAGCAGATGTCCTCACAGTTATTGGGACCAGCTAACCAGAGACATCCAAATCACTAAGAGTTCCAATACTTTGATTTATAAACTCCACTCAGATGGCAACCATTACCTTGAGCTACCCAAATACCAACCCCAACCATAGAAGATGGCATCATCAATACTTTCCATTCAATCACAGTGAATGCTCTGCCTTTTCTCAGATCCTCAGCCTCTCATCACCACCACCAAAGATCCAGCCTTGCTTGTGGCAACAAGGAGATCAAGCAGGACTGGTCCACTTGAATCATTTCTTCAGGATTTCCAAATGGAAATCCTTTGTATAGAACTGAGTATGTGGAGCCACTTCTTCTATTGTAGGGACCACCATCCCTGGTTCCGTCATGTAATCCTGTATTGGAGCCGATGGTTGACAAAGCATCTGGATAAATTTTGAAGACAGAATCTTATGTCATACGTTGCTCACACTACCAACCCTGGTTAAAGCCAAGGTGGTGCAATCTTATAAAACAAATCCAGATGTTTGTCTACAAGGTCTTTAAAGGCCAATGTATTTGCTGCTGGAAGAGCCATCTGCTTAGATAAATGGGACATTGAAGGGTCCACCACAGGGGAAAGCACCGCAGATCCATAGGTTCATGAGTAAAAAGACAGAGGAGGTTGAGGAACTTCAAAAGATAACCCTTCTAAGACAGGGACTCATAATTCAGGAAGAATGCAGATGTGTTTTTCTTAAGTTTGAAGATATCTTTACTTGATCTTAGAAACTTGCAGAGTTTCAAGTCAATCTTAATCAAACCCTCAAAGGCTACTCTAGACTCCTCCTCTTGATGGTCTGCTGGGAGAAGTGAGGACCTATCTTTGGAATCATCATCCCCTCTTCTTCCCTTTCTCCTGGGAAAAATTATCCCCTGTGGCTAGGGACATAGTCTCACTCTCCACAGAAAAGTGAGCTCTCTTTCTACAAGGGGACAGGAGATCCTGATTGAAGTTACTCAAGTCCTTTTAACATCTTTTACAGAGAAGATAATAAATTGGCAGAAACCTTGTAACCTAGATAAATATGAAGGATTAACAAGTCCCTGAAGACCAGCAATAAAATAAGAAAGATGTTTAGCCTACAAGGGCTCAGTGCAAGACAAATCAGAAACAGAAGATGGTCCCTTTATACAGTTTACAAGAGACCTTCAAAATATGAGGAACATAAGGTGCTAAAATGACCAGCTTGGATTTGCAGGACTGGCAATTGGAAAGCGGTACTTTTGCAGGAGCAGATTTACTAGCATTGAATTTCCCAAATCGCCTGCGTTATGAAATGTTGAAAGGAAACAAAGAAAAACCAGCATGGAAATAAGCAAACAGGAAAATCTTGTCTGCAAAATGAGAGATCCTGCTAGGTCAGAAGCTGTGAGACAGCATATAACCATACAGTGCAGAGAGGAGGGAAACAGAAGAAAGAAACAGAAAATACTTCCCCTTTCAGAGCCAGGGAAAGATTGGCCAATAGGGTGAGGGGCATCTGCTTAGTAAAAGTCAAAATGTGCGATGGCTGTAAAGTAAGTAAAGTACCCCAGTAGTAATTCTCCAGTCACTATACATCACTTCTCTACATAAGGGAACATGTTCCAGAGGGTTCCCCAGACATCAGGCTCCCATTCAAGGGAGACACAAATTGCCCACTCTAGAAAAAATGTTACAGACACCTTTCACACACATACCACCTCCTGTGTCTCTCCCCAGTAAAGAGTTCCCACATGAGTGCCTGACTCATAAAGCACTAAAGCACTGCATAGAGCAAGGTAAACAGCAGCCAAAACCATGATCATGAATCCAGTGGTAGCTCTGGAAATTTTTAAAGGCTCCAAGAATACTTAAAATTGAAAATTCCCCATATGTCCCCCAAAGAATACTCACAATAAAATATAAATGGAGGAACAGGGAATGGGGTTCAGGGTGGGGGAGTGGCAGGTCCCATATGTCACACCTCAGATGTTGGCTGTACATAAAGTGTCAGACAAACCTACAGGCAATCAGATCCATACTCACAACCCCATGAAGGTAAAGCAGCTCCACTTCACAGAGAATCTATAGCTATCCAGCTGCTGCTTATTGTCAGAGTCCCCAATATCAACTCCCCTGATAACGAGAGGGAATCAACCAATGATACAGAAGACGGATAGAAGAAAGTAACCTCTGACCCTTCATTAACATGACTACAAAGGAAATGAAGTGGAAAATAATCTTCTTTCCCTATACCTCCTGAGCAGGACAATTTTAAAACCGAAATATAAAGAGTTGGGCATGGGTCAAGTAGGACTGAGCGGGAGTCACCTCCTCCAGAGACTTTTTTCAAAGTGCCTTGTACTCCTAGTGGGAGGAGCGTAACCCCATGGTACATGTATATCCCTTAGGACAAAAGAGAAACATTGATCCATATTTACAAAATCAAATAAAATTAGCCTGGAGAAAACCAGCTGAACAATAGGGGACAAATAAAAAAATCCTACATTCCCATGCAACTGAATATAGCTTTTTAGCCCCTTGAATCTTAGAGAGGTCTTCAATGCATTTCTAGCATTCAAAGGGTTAAAAGCCCAATTTTTTTTTCCATTTGTCCCCTATGGTATAGTTGGTTTACGCCAGAGTGATTCCAGTTTGCTTTTATGGCCCATTATTCTCAAAGCCCTAAATAATCATAGTGATGTCTCAGAGTCACTATAACCCCTCTACGTGACAGGTTGCAATGAGTTGGATACCTCTCTGACACTCAGTGTGTTAAATATTTTTTTTTATTCCATTTCTTTCATAAAATCTATTGCTATCAAAAATAGTTTTTTATTTATTTAGCTCTGTACATGGTGCATGTAAGCTGAATGCACGACATGATTACTGACACTGCCTCTCCAGCCCTCTATTAACTCATCTCCCATAGTCCTGCCCCCACACCTGCTCCCTCCTACCACCCTTATACAATTTTAAACCCTTTGAGTGCCAGACGGATATCAATGCATTAAACACAAGGATAAAAGGGTCTCCTAGCTCTCATCCTCTACAAAATGTCTGGGACAACTGTGTGACAGTGATTCAATGCAAGTCCAGGGCCTGAATTTATTTTCAGTACCTAAATCTGACAAACATCAATTTAATAAGCCATGCACTCAGAATCCCTTCACTTTAACAATGCCTGACCAAAGGGGAGGACAGTGGGGCAGTCTGTGATCATTTTAGTGTATTCCTTTCCTCTACATTTATTTAACATTTGTGCAAGTGTATGTCATTCTCTGTGCATACTATGGGGCTTGAGTATAGGGTTTGCTGGCATGAATGTCCCAACAATGGTGCAGTTTGTCTGCTTTTATGCACTACAGCATTCATACAATGTAGTGCATAGACTGATGTACAGCCATAGCAATAGGATAACTCCAATGGTGGCTACACTAGCAACTTTGTACACAGGTCTGTATTTAAAGGGACAGTAATGTCCCATAAAAACCTGTTATAGTTTTGTAGAGCAGGAAAAAATAAGCTGAATGGCACAAACTGTATCTCTGGTTTGAGAGATACAGGCATTGAAAGTCCCCCCACCCTCCCCTTCCAGGAGATCCATGTAGGCCGACACGAGGAAGCTCTTCAGCAGAGCCAAAATTGCATTACTGCAAAAGAATTACTTCATTGGAAAGGTCTACAAAGTGTATTTGCAAACCAGGCACACTTTGTAGACCTTTTCCAGTGAGGTAATTCTTCTGCAGTAACGCAATTTCGGCTCTGCTGCAGAGCCTCCAGTTGGTCCCCGGACAGGAAGTCAGGGAAAGGGGAGTGAGAGGGGAACTTTCAATGCTTATATCTCTCAAACCATAGAGGCTTGAGAGATAGGGTTTTTGCCATTAAACTTATTTTTTCCTGCTCTACAAAACTATAAGTTTTTATGGGACATTACTGTTCCTTTAACTTTCATGAGCCCCTGGGCAAGGCATCCTGCAGAGCCCTTGGTCCATCTTGACCCCTTCCATGACCACTCCTTTATTTGACCACTCCATTATTCTGTGTTCACAACCACTAATTAATGGAGATCTGTATGAATTTCTTCCAGCAGTATGGAGATTTACTCACTTACTTTGTGTAGTTAACCCTTTGAGTGACAAATGATGTACCTTTTACACTGTGTTCACACGCTTCTAGCACTCAAAGTTTAAAGGTCAGGCTTGGGACAGACAGGTTCAGATACCTTCTCTGCAACTCATTTACTGAGTGATACTGTCTACAGAGTCTACAAAAGAGGTGAACTTAATACTATCCTAAATATGTACCTAGATTTGAGGGCTTCCATTTACAGTTCCACTAGGGGCCTCAGGGGTTGTTGAAAGACAGCTGGATGTCAAAATATTGACCAATATTTCTCTAATGCAACCAATTTACTGTTAGCTAAGGAAGCCTAATACTTTAATTTGTTTATGTCTATATTTCTTTAGTGGTTCTATCTTGTGCAAATACAGCCTTCTTCTTATCTATGATCATGTTTAAGATATGTAAAAAATGTGTTACTTACCTCCAGAAGTCCGCAGATTTCCCCACCCAGACACTAGGCATTGAGTCCCTTCTGTTGGGCAGCTAGTTGCAAATTTGATGGGCTGGACATATTGGTTAAATTGTGCAGGCTCAGCCAGTTTAACCATCATAAAATCATGGTCATTATAGTACTCATTGTAGTAGAAATACTGATAAGCCTTTTCCACCTGGATGTGCTGCTCAGTTCCCTCTTCCTTGGATGTGTCATGCTCCCCTAGGTGAGCAATCAGGGTCTTGGGTCTGCACAGCAAGCAGAAATAAATGTCAAGTGATAAAGTGACAATGATTATAAAATGGTAGTGGACAATAGCTTCTCTCCAGTTGTCATTGTATTACCATTCCCATCATCCTTGGGTAGCAAAAATGAGGATGAAGATCATAGAAGGAGAAGTCAAACCAGAGCTGGAGGGCTATTGTTGCCCACCTCTGGTATAGGGAGATCAGAAGTACTAATTTACTAAGCCATTAAATCACAAGGTACTAATTCTACAGCTTAATGCACCAGAATAGTGGGCATGTAAGAAAATGAATAGGAGGAGCAGCAAGAATAAGCACGACATACACAAATAGTAACATCATGCCTTGAAAACTGTGTAGTCTAGACACAACGATAAATGGATGAGTTTTAAAATGTGAGAGATCAGCATACTTTAGAGACGTGAATAAACAGATTAGTCTTATTTGGAATCAACATTTAATTATTGTAATACCTTCATTGAGTCTTAAGTGAGAGATGTAAAAATATGTGAATTACTATAAGAAAAATAGATTGTTTATATGTGCTAATTTACCCTTAAGAAATGGATGAGATGCACTAAGGATTAAGAAGACTTTTCAGTGAGACAAAGCTATCCAGTTTTAATGTCTTGGAGCCTCTTATTGAATCTGAAGAAGTTTAAGTCAAGGACTTTAGAGCAGCATATGAACTGGAGAATGTTTACCCATTAAGAATTTCTCATCCCCCTAATGCCCATCTGCTCTGGAGCCAAAATAATCAAGAGGTGTTTTCGGAAGGATACATGCTTGTATTAGTTTCTCCTTGAAATGAAAACCAAGGCAAGAGTTGAAAATAAAATTAAGATAGTTGATTTGGAAGAGCAGGGGGTCAGTAAAAGTAGGTTGGATTTATTGGCAATACTGTGACTACAAAATTACACGTTGCTGTATCTTATGACCATCAGAAAAATGTGTATTTGTAGCTGTTGGTAGATGGCTGAAGATCCAAGCTGTTAAACACTAGGGAAAATGTGGTCTCCAGAGTTGCAAACCGCTCTTACACACTGGTTATATTTTTATGTCTTTGGAAGCATTTTTGTACTTACTGCTTGTAACAATGAGCAGCTGAAATGATCCACATGGAATTGATCAAGGAGCCTCCACACCAACGTTTACCATTATAGGTGAAGTAAACCTGCCAAGGCTGGGAATGACGGGCACATTCATATCCCCCAATAATCTTATCATCGTCCAGAGGGGCAGCAGCTAGAAGAAAACATCTCATTATATAGAAAAGACTGATTTAATAAGATGATCTTGATTGATTCTGAAACTAAGCAACTACACCATAGGGACAAATAGAAATTCCCTTTTATTTGCAATACCATTGTAAATGAGCAATATGTCTGCTTATACATTTTGTGAGGATCAAGTAGAAATTCTGTGTCTGGACAAGAAACATGACTAAAAATACACAGTAATCTTCTCTGTCATCATCATCCCCATCGTCTTTTCCAAATTCAACTTCCACCAGGTCACAATCACTATGGTTGAATAACAGCAATACAGTTCATTATCATCCACAACCGTAGTTATAAGTGCTTCTGTCATTGTTCAAAATGCAGCACTGTCAACACTTACTGCTAGTAGTATTTTAAGATCTAGCCACGTTATTAGCAGTAGTAGCAGAAAACTCCAGTATGTAGGTACTTCACACAAGATCCAAAAGCTATACATGTTGCTATCTATTATCTCCTTTTGTTTTCTAATTTAGTTTGTGCTGCTAAGGGGTCAGAGCTTCAGATGTCACAGAAACATGTTTCTGTATGCACCATGTCAATAGATAATAGTAATGGTGGTGGGACTAGGCCTGGCATCACCATTTACACAAACTGTGATGGTGGAACCAGAACCAGTGGTGACATGGGACAAGTGATGGTGGTGGTTCCCATCATCACTAGTGCTAGGGCATCAGTAGGACCACAAAAAGCCTACATCACTTCAGGTGAATCTGAGGAGACTTTATCCAGTCACCACAATCCTTCTCCTATACCACCTCATCTAAAATCATGGATGTTGAATATTTTTTCTTGGGAGCAGAGAGGAATGGTATAGTTGTAACCAACTGAAGTGTGCACAGAGAATTAAAACTTTGTGAAGAGGGGAAATTTAGAATCGGGGACCTTTCATGTCCTCTTTAATTTAGCATGTACAAAATTATAAACCATCCACCAAGATGATATTGACACAGATGATGTGGGGGTGGCATTCTGTGCTAGTTGGGGATTGTCACACACTTTTTTGTGGAATTTTTGTGCCACATCTTGTTGTTGGGAGGGACAGGGTGACATAATGACAGTAACACTTGATTTTTATTTCTTGTGGATGGTTCTGCATGATCCACATGCACCTCAGGGTCATTATGCTTCATGTGTTTTATTAGGGCAAGTTTGCTAATGTGATCCCTGTTTCTCCATTTTAGAACCTTGTCACAAAGTGTGCACATTGCAATTAGGGATGATTGCACACTCCCCAGTGAAAAGTATTCTTATAGTATTTCAAGGGTGGAGTGGATACCTTCTCCCCAGAAAAACCTGAAATGACTTCTGCCTCATAGCTACTTCTGGTGCTTCAGTACTAGTACTACACCACCTGTCCTATATCACTTCTGGGGATGGTACCTTCACCACCACCAGCAAAGTCTGTGACAAGGCTAATAATCCCACTCTCTCCACTACAACCCAGCAAGGTGGACACATCCTGATCCTGCTGTGATGTTTGCTGATGCTGGGACTGGACTATTCATCAGCAGAACGAAATACTCCATCAGCAAATAATATGTCATCACTGCTATTTAGTCCTTATGGCTCTTTACTGCTGTTGGTTGGTCTGAGTTAGTAAAGCTCTAATCACCTCTGATTCATCACCACTAGTGCCACCCTCAGCAGCAGCACCTCCACCAGAGTTGTAGTTCAGGAGTAATTCAATGACAAAGTATCCCCCTCCTGCCCCTTTTACTGATGTAACACTGTTCAGCCAGAGCAGAAGGGAGGTGCCCAGGTAGATTGCAGATAGGGACAATCTTCAATTAAGATAAGAGAAAAAGCTGAACAACTTGTCAAGGGGGGCAGGGTTTTCATTGCTCTCATAGGAAGAAGATTGTCCCCTTCTGTTATCTGTCTGGTCTTACAACCATATTCCACATCTAAGAAGAGATGGCTTACACTAGGTAAAAGGGGCGGGAGGGGGAAACTTTATCATTCAATTACTCTTGAACTACAACTCTGACAGTATTTAAATAACACTCTCTATGGCTCAAATACTATGAAGATTAATTGGAGCTGATGTTTTTGTGAAACATTACTATCCCTTTAAATAGGACTTTTAGCCCCTTGAATGCTAGAGAGGACACATTGTGAAGCAATGTGCTAGAGACTTCTGCAGCATACAAGAGTTAAAAGCTCCATTTAAATAAATGGGAATTTGGGCACTGTTTATATGTCTCCTAAAGTGTAGCTGGTTTTCCCCCAGAATTAGTGCTTTTGTGATTAATGTTAATAAATAGAAAATGACAGAAAATTCCACGCTTGCTCTTGATCTTGCACAGAAAGGTGGATTGAGATTGTGCTCTTCCAGAGGTAGGCAACCTTAGGCTGTCTAGCTACTGGATAGTGCAGCTTTTTACTTTCCCAATGGCTGGTTGGGAAAGATGGGAGTTAAAGTCTCCAATAGGATGAGAGCCAATGGTTGCCTGCCCCTGTGCTATCCACTTTCACATCACAGAGTACTGGTACAAGCCATTATGGTTAAAGTACCATCACAGTTATATACCCTTAGTTGACTGGCTACACTGCCTAGTAGTAAAGCTGGCCTCAGTTACCTGCTATCCCAAGGAACATCAACAACCAGACAGATATCATGGTGAGTTTTTCTTAGTTTGTGAATGATCAGCGATGTGCTTTTAAAGGAACTCAGCTGCCCATTTATATGTTTTTATGAGAACAAACTGAGCAGCTTCTTCCTTCCCATGAATCTTTTCCAAACACCTGCCGGTTCTCAAATTAAATGTGAACATCAAATCAGATCTACTTATCAGCAGTCTGTTCCTTCATTCGCATATCAGTAAATTTGTGGGTTTGTTAGTTCAATATGATAAATTGATTTGGATACATCAAACTTATATGGAAATAAATAGTAATACGAAAAGGTCAATAAAAACATAGCCAGATTATTTAAAGGCAATAAACATGTTTACATAGATAAAACAAAGCCAACAAGGACTTGTCAGCAATTAATAAATTAAATATGACAGGGTGTGTGGGCAGGGAAATTCACTGCTCAAATAATCCTTTCAGTGGCAACTGTTTTGCAAACCTCTCTGGCACTTGAAGGGTTAAAAGTTACAAATTGCTGGCATACAAACTAAATTTTAGATGAGTGTATGTTGCACTATTAACAGATACACAAAAAAACATTTAAGCTTCTTGATATAATAAAGCAGTAAACTTCCCTTATGAAAAAATACATACATTAGGACTGTAACTGTTCAGTAAAAGGTGTAACTCTTCTGCTCTTAAATGATTCATTCAAAAGTTTTTGACATTTTGTTTCAACATTAAACTGTTAGCAACAGTGCCACCTGGTGTCCAAATAGTTAATCTGCTGCAGTTATTCCACTGCATTTTGTGGAAGAGGTGAGCCTTTGACTACATATCTCCATTCAATGTGTCAGTGACAGTTTCAACACCTATTCACCACCTTGTGACTATTTGATAGACTTCTGCGAATCGGTTCAGCCAAATTTGGACGAATAAGGGTCATTCGGCGTCATTCGGGCCGGCTGAAAGGCAAGGGTCTTTCATAAAGAAAAACGAGTCTGAACAGCCCTGGTCCGAAATTTTGTTGTAAATTTTGGAGATTCGGACGACGGCTTCCCACGCTACTTTCCCTTCCTCTCTAGTCCAATTAGCTTCTTTGCTTCATGATGGGGGTTGGACTAATGACACAGACACTCAGACAGCCTGAATTTCCTGTTAGTCCATTGTTGGAGCTCAGAGAGAGAAGAAGGAGAGAGAGAGTATCCAGAAAAACAATTTAGCTAGTCAGTCTAGTGCCTTATTAGCCAGTCTAGTGCCTTATTAGCCAGTCTGGTGCCTTATGGCCACTGTCAGAAGCTGTTTTGTTTTTTTAAGTTACACAGCCAATCTGACAGTTGTTGTGTTTGCAGGCATCCAGCATTAGTGCCTTATTGCCGCTGCAAGTCATTTTTGTTCCTGTTGAAAGTAAAAATAGTAGAATTTACGGCACCATGGGGTCTCGGGTGATAGCATCTCTCGATGCATCTAAGGCTTTCGACTCTGTCGAGTGGCCATATCTATGGCACGTACTCCGGGGATTTGGGTTTGGCCCGTCCTTTATCAAATGGATGCATATTTTATATAGTAATCCCAAGGCTTCTGTGGTGGCGGGTGGACTGAGTTCACAGTCCTTCTCCTTGCATCATGGCACTAGGCAGGGCTGCCCACTCTCACCCGGCCTGTTTGCTTTGGCCCTATAACCCCTGGCTGTTTTAATTTGTGCAAATCCATTGATTAGGGGACTCAGTGTAGAAGGCAGAGAGGAAAAGCTTGCAATGTATGCTAATGACATCCTGCTATTTTTAGGTGATGATCGGAATTCCTTGGAGACCACATTACAGCTGGTGGACGATTTTGGTACATACTCCAGATTTCAAATAAATTGGACTAAGTCCTCTTTGATTCCGACTGATGGTAATTTACGGGAATCTTATCCAACTGACATCCCTCTTTCATATGTGGCTGAGTGTACATAATTGGGGATTAGGGTGGCAGCAACGACGGACTCCTTTTTGGAGATGAATTTGATACCTAATATTCAATACTTTAACCCCTTAACGACATATGACTTACCAGGTACGTCCCGCAGAAACTGTCACTTAGTGACAGAGGACGTAACTGGTAAGTCACGGAAGTCCGCGTCTCCGTGCGGCTGCACGCCGCTCGGAGACTCCGGACTCGTTTAAAAAAAAATAAAAAAAAAATGTTCCTCGGGCTTTAAGGTGACAGCCGCGTACGAACGCGGCTGTCACTAAGGGGTTAATGACAAAACAACTGCATGGCTTCATCTGCCCTTAAATGTTATCGGTAGATCGAATCTTATTAAAATGATTTTTCTGCCTAGATTTTTGTACGTTTTTCAAAACACGCCGGTCCCTATTCCTAAAAAATATTTCCGACAAATAGACAAAATTATTTTGCATTTCATATGGTGGGGGGTTCGGGCTAGACTCAAGCTAACTACTCTCGTGAGACCCAAACGTGAGGGGGGAATTGCCTTGCCCAATTTCTATAGGTACTACTTAGCAGCACAATGTCGATATGCGCTAGATTTTGTTTCTCCCCAACCTAGCTACCATACTACTCAAAAAGATACATTATTGTTACAGCCTGCTTATACGCTGCCCCAGTTCTTGCATGGAGGTCCCGGGGTTTTTAAAATTCGGACTCCTTTGACAACAACCCTACATGAAGCGTGGGTGGAGTTGAAAAAGCTACTGGGATACATTGCCATGGACCCGGATACCCCCTTGTGGGGTGCCGCGGGGCTACACCATCTACTTGGCAGCAACTGTGGTCCCTTGTGGGGTAGATTTGGGATTACTAACCTTGGACAGTTATACCAGGATAATCAAATGAAATCCTTCGCACAATTACATGACGAGTACCATACTATCACGGTCCCCGTGATTCCCTGTCAATCTCTCTTGGTGTTACCTGTGCATTGGAGGAGGCTGATTGGCCCGCCCAGGATGTGTCTTTATATACTGGGGTCATGGCACCTGTCAGATGCCCTTTCGTGGTGTTCCTGATCCTGCGCCTTGTTGCTGTGTTCCTGCGTTCCTGTGTACCGACCCGGCTCGTCTGACTATTCTGCTGATCCTGCTCGTGATTGACCCGGTTCCGGCTGACATTCCTGCTTCGTGATTGACCCGGCTCTGTCTGACTACTCTGCTCCGTGATTGACCCGGTTCTGGCTGGCGACCCTGGTCCGTGATTGACCCGGTTCTGGCTGACGACCCTGCTCCGTGATTGACCCGGATCTGGCTGATGTTCCTGCTTCGTGTATTGATCCGGTTCCGGCCGACGTTCCTGCTCAGTGATCTGATCCTGTGTTCCAGTGTGATTCCGGTCGCCTTCTGGCGACATTCTGAACTGCGTTTGTGTCGCTCTGACTAATCATCTCTCTATATACTGAGCTGTTGCCTTTTGTTGCTCAGAGTCTGTCCTCATAGCACTGCTGAGCTGCAGCCTCCAATACCGAACCTGCATTAACCCTTGCTGTGCTTGTAGCCTCCGTTTATTGAGATTATCCTTCTACACTTGCCAAGCCTGTAGGTTTCCGTTCGAGCCATTAACACTTCCTGAGCCTGTGCTATTAAGACCTAGCCTATCCATTCACACTAGCAGAGCAGTTGTCCGTTCCGGTGCTCGGGCAGCACCGTGGTGGCACCGGTTGCCGTTGGTACCTCCAGTTTGCTCTTGCAGTGTGTGTTCTGTACGGCACCGGAAGGATGTCCCGGTTCTGGTCTCCAAGTGCTCAATGTGTTACGCTATCCACAGCACTACTAGTGCTCTGGCTCGTTAATTGCTTGTGCAGTGTTGCTCCGTTCTGGTATCCAAGGGGTGTTCTGGGCTCTGGTCCCGTTGGCACACGCAGGGTTACTTCTGAGTGAGTGTTAAGGGCGATTCAGGTTCTGGTCCCATTTGCTCAGGCAGTAGCTTTCCTCCTGTTATTCCACTAAGGTGGTATTGTATCAGCTCTGGTCGATCTTGCTGGTCTGTTGGGGCATTCCATTGCACAGCTTTTGAGAGTGATTTAGTTCAGTCACACAATACACCTTCCTCCTCACCATCAAGAGACTGATATTACCTCCTGGGCGTTGGCTAATCAATTTTACTGAGACTGTTCAGTTTCTCTACATTAACCCCTGTATGTCACTTTCCTGATCTGTATATTTCATTATACATACTTGGGCCTGTATATTGTCATTACCATTTATACCTGTTCTGGCCCCCAGGGGCGCTGTTCTTTTACCATTACTTTAATAAAACTGTGTTTTTACTTTTTACCATTGTCTGAGTGTCAGAAAACCGTAACACATATGCCGCATAATCTCTTCTACTCATATTTATGTATTAGGCATGCTCTTCGAGCTCAGTGGGGTGATCGAGACCCAATGATTTCTACATTCCCGCTTCTTACTAGATTGATGATTCTTGAGCCTTCAAGACCTCTTTCTTTCATTTACCAGTGGCTGGAATCTCCCATGGGGTATCAGGAGTTCCCTTCACGGAACAAATGGGAAATGGACGTGGAGAACTGGGAATGGGATTTGGCTAAGGCGGGACCAGCAATGGTGGCGACATCGACTAGACACCAGATGATACAGTTGGATATCCTACATAGAATTTATTATACGCCGGTCAGACTGTTGTCTTCGGTGTGATAATGTTCAGGGCACATACTTACATATGATCTGGGAATGTCCTGGAGTCAGGAGGTTCTGGAAAGAAGTAATGCATATTGTGGTCCTGGTGTCTGTTTTTCCCGATGAGATTGATGCAACTGACAGATCTCTACTGAGTGAGCTCTTGGTGATGGTGAGAAAGGTGGTGGCCTTAAACTGGATGTCTAATAGAGTCCCTAATTGTCGGGCGTGGATAAAACTAGTTTTACAATGCATTCCACACTATAAATCGGTTTACCTACACCAGGGTAACCCAAATAAGTTTGAAAAGATCTGGGGTAGATGGCAGAAATGGTGGACGAATAGAGCAGATAATACTGTGGCACCTGTTGGTGTACAACTTACTGGTGATGTTTGATATTGTGTATGAACCCTGTACATGCCGGGATCTCGTTAAACTGCTGGCTGGTGAGCAGGGGGGGTGCTGCGGGTTTGGAAGAGAGAGGAATTGGGGACCGGGGGTATAGTGAAATTTAAGTTAGGTTAGATTTTAGGAGTTTTGGTTATTGGAGGTTACAATAATAATAAAAACCTCAGGTTGACTCTGTGCACCCTACTGATATGCATATGTTCTTTTCATTGTTACAAATGTCTACATACTTTTGCTGTACTTCAACGATTATACATGTACTTTTATGTATCTGAGATGTGTATGGAGCAATCTGATAATAAAATCTATTTGAAAAAAAAATGTGTTAATAATAATTTTCAGAGTGACAGAGTCAGTCTGACAGTTGTGTAGGCAGGCAGTATTGGTGCCTTATTGCCATTGCAAGTCATTTTTGTTCCTGTTGAAAATAAAAATAGCAGGGATTTGTGTAAATAACAATTTTCAGAGTGACACAGCCAGTCTGACAGTTGTTGTGTGGCCAGGCATCCAGTATTAGTGTCTTTTTCCACTGCAAGTCATTTTTGTTCCTGTTGAAAATAAAAATAGTAGGAATTTGTGTAAATAATAATTCTCAGAGTGACACAGCCAGTCTGACAGTTGTGTAGGCAGGCATCCAGCATTACTGCCTTATTGCCACTGCAAGTCATTTCTGTTCCTGTTGAATATAAAAATAGTAGGTATTTGTGTAAATAATAATTTTCAGAGTGATACAGCCAGTCGGACAGTTGTGTAGGCAGGCAGGCATTCAGTATTAGTGATTTTTGCCACTGCAAGTCATTTTTATTCCTGTTGAAAAAAAAAATAGCAGGAATTTGTGTAAATAATCATTTTCAGAGTGACAGAGCCAGTCTGACAGCTTTCGTGTGGCCAGGGAGGCAGCCCTAGTGCCTTATTGCCAATGCAAGTCATTTTTGATCCTGTTAAAACTAAAATAGTAGGAATTTGTGTAAATAATCATTTTCAGAGTGACACAGCCAGCCTGACAGTTGTCGTGTGGCCAGGCATCCAGTTTTAGTGCCTTATTGCCACTGCAAGTTATTTTTGTTCCTGTTGAAGATAAAAATAGTAGGAATTTGTGTAACTAATACTTTTCAGAGTGACACAGCCAGTCTGACTGTTGTGTTGCCAGATTTTAAAATTGTAAAATGATTATAGTACAATACCTACCTATCTGTAATGGATTTGAGTCCTAGTGAACAACCTGATGTTCCTCATCCTGGTACCAGCTGCAGTGACCCACAAACAATCAAAACTACCACAGTGCTATTGCTTTCAAGCAGAGGTTGCAGCAGCAAGTGGCTAAAGAAGAGGACTGTCAGTAGTACTAGTACTAGTAGTCAATGTCATAGTCAGACTCAGCAGCAGCACTCCAATCCAAAAAATAGAAATAAGAAGGGAACTGCAGGTAATTCTACCTCTACTTGCAGGGTAGAGAGGTCCAGGTCCTCCTCTGAGACCACGAAGCAGCTGGCATCTGTTTCTCATTGTCAGCTGTTTCATGATGATCCCCCCAGAACCACCTGCACAATGACTAGTGCCACTGCCAGTTCCTTCACCACCTCTGCCACAGCCAGTTCTATAAACTGGGAACCACCTAGTGTGTTTAACACTACTGGCCAGAAACTGAGGGCAGTATCAATGTGGGATTTTTATAGCGAACATCCATATAAACAGCCCAAATGAGAATTATTGCAGTAATTGGAGAAAAATTCTCCTGCCACCACTGTCACTGCCACTGAGAGCATACCTTCTTCAAAAAATGTTATCGAGGGAGTGTACCATCTCCCGGTAGCCACCAGACAGGAGAGGCAATTCAGCAGGTCTCCCCAAAATCTGCTGCTGATTTTTCTTCCTGTCCAAACCTTCAAGTGGTAGAAGAAGAAGAATATGAGGGACCAAGGACTCCTGAGATTGATTTTTCCACTTAGCTTGATTTTTCCTCTGAGCTTGATTTTTCCCCTGCTACCCATAGTACTCCTCCTGTTTCTCCAGCTACAATTGTGTCTTCTATTGAAAACTCAACACCTACCTCTCCAGTTCCAATTGAGTCTTCCAGGCAGGTAGTAGCTGCTAGTGTCTCCACCACCACTGTTACTCCACTATCCTCCTGCAATCCCAGTACTAACATCCCTGCTGGCATGTCTAGTTCTACTAGTACCCCTGTAAAGGTACATAGAAACAAAAATCATAGTTATGTTGCTCCAGCATGTGAAGATCAAGAAAGTGTCACCTCAGTTTCTTCTTCTCCTCCACCACCTTCCAGCGTTATGCGTCGCTCCAAAGCGTGGGAGCATTTTGTGACACTTGGCGATGGCCGGTTAGCGAAATGCAAATTGTGTGGCAGGGAAGTCAGCAATGGGAGGGTGTTGGGTCATCTAACCACCTCCGTGATGAACCAACACCTGAACAACTACCACATTTCAGTGTTGATAAGTGCAGAAAGTGGTACTACTACATATACCAGTGTCACACTCACCAACAGTGGTCCTAGTAAGAGCAGACAGTCACAGCCCATCCCAAAATCAATACAGGCCACACTGGAAGACTTTGGTGGGTTTCAATCAAAGGGGATGTGCAGACAGCAGTCCCGAAAAATCACATGTCACATTGCATAGCTCATAGCCGTTGGGGGTGATACTTTTAATTTGGTGGACGGGGAGCCCTTCCGGCAACTTATGGAGACTGTGGCACCATGATATAAAATTATATCCTGCACCACATTTAGTAGAACTATAGTGCCCTCACTGTACCGTTCATACAATGGTGTTTTGACGGACCAGTCAGTGCACTTTACCACCGAGTGCTCAGAGTGGCCAGCATGCCTTCCTGCATTGGTGGTGCATTGGTGGCAGCCTAATGTGTTGCAAGACACATCATTAACCATACCAACAACAAGTTCAGGTGCAGTAGCCAAGCAGGGGCACCACTCTTTCCTCCTCCATGCTGAGGTAATGGATCATCAGCACACCTCAGATAACATTTGCAAAGCACAGCAGAACATGGTGGTGCAGTGGCTAGGGGAGCAGGCAGGCACGCAGGCACAGATGGGGTTTGTGGTTACTGATGGTACAGCTAACATGATAAAGGCTCTCCAGGATGGCAGATTGGTGCAGCTAACATAATAAAGGCTCTCCGGGATGGCAGATGTGTGCTGCTCAGTGCATGTCCTGCATCTTGTAGTTAAGGCTGCTCTCGAGGATGGCAATAACACAGGAAGGTTGTCAGCACTTCTGGAGTCATGCCAAGAAATTGCTGGCCACTAACATCGTAGCATAAAATAACCAGCTACTCAGGGAGGAACAGAAAAATGCAGACCTCCCAGAGAACCACCTCAAACAAGATGTTGGGACCAGATTGAACTCCACCTTAGATATGCTAGAACGTATCCTGGAACAGAAAAAGGCAATTCACACAATGTCATGTCACCATTTCATTGGCAGTAACAGAACACTAGGCAGGGCTGACTGGGCCCTGATGGAACAGGTAGTGACAGTCCTCATGCCTTTCCATGTTTTAAGGGAAATTTTAAGCATAGAGAACACTAGCTTGACCGAAGTCATTCCCCTCATGACGAACCTCTCCTAAAAATTTACGATTTCCTTTCCCATAGGGAACGCTTGCCTGGTGCTCAGGGTAATATAATTCCTGATGTTGCTGTCCTTCTAATGAGGCTAAAAACTCAGCGCATGGAAGAGTGTATGGACAATTCTCCCAAGTTAATGCTTGCCACAATTTGCGGACCTTGAGCCAAAGGCAAGATGGCATTTAGTTCCAATTCCCTCACTGCCTGGAGGGAACAATTGATAGCTAGGGTGCATGAGAGGCAAAGAAAATACAGAATGCAGGCACAGGAGGTGGGAGAAGATTCTGCAGATGAGCTGGAGGAGTGTGGTGGTCCTCTGGGGCCTATCAGTAGCAGCGCCAGTAGCACTTCATCTTGTTCCAGTGGAGCAGCTGCTACTTTTTATGCTGAGGCAATGGACAGATTATGCTTCGAACAAAACAAACAGCTCCCCATAAATAGAAAAAGTATTGAGTTTGAGGTTAAGGCTTACCTTGCAGAACCTTCTTTGCCCCCCAAGTACAGATCCCTTGAGTTTCTGGGATACCAAGAGGGCTATGTCCCTGGTAGCCCAGGAGTTGCTTTCTTGCCCCTAATCACTGTCCAGAGTGAGTGGGTATTTTCCGTAACAGGAAATATACTTAGTTCTCAGCGCTCTCAATTGGCCCCCCAGCTCATGGAGCAAATTACTTTTTTAAAAGTCAACCTGCCAAAGCTGGGTTACCCTGCACTCAGGTTCGATGCAGATTAGAAAAAAAAGGGCTTCATCTACAATCCATAGTATCATAATACGCTGAGCTCTCCCGCTTACCCAGCTCTAGAACTGTGATAGGTTGGGCAGAGGACACCCCCCTGACGTGGTGGGACACAGGGGGAATTAAAGTCTATATTGTTGTCCACTATACAGGTTGTTCAGTCTTGCTCTATTGTTTTTCATCTCTTCTAAAAAAAGTCTGCAGTATCTATCTACTGAGTCCTGCACCAGTGTTCTGCACTTTGCTGCTGGCTACATCTACAGTGTTGCTGTCATCCTGAGTTCTCCCTGCTGTCAGAGACATTGCCATGATGGGGAGGAAATTGTTCATTTTTCCTTTAAACCAAATTCTCTAAAAATCTGTGTTTTAAAATGTGTTTAAACTACAGTTAATAAAAACAATATATAAAACTAAATAAGAAATTTGTATGTAAAGTGATAGAGACAGGAACGCCGTGATGTAAGCTGCCTCTGGGGTAGACTGATACTTGAGATGAGAGAGTATTTTATAGAGAATGATTTGTAAGATTTGTTGTTAGAGGCAAAAGACCTGAGGAAACATTGATTTGCAGGACTTAGACTTATTAGAGGCCCAAGCCCTGAAAAAAGATTGATTTATAGGACTTAGACTTGTTTGGCACAAGCCCTAAGGAAACACTGATTTGTATGACTTAGGCTTGTTAGAAACAAATCCCAAAAATTTATTTTTGTGTAGGCCTATGTTTTTTTGTTTTTTTTTAAGCAGAAACCCTGAGAAAAAAAAAAACGCACTACTAGCCTAATGCCAGCAGGTCATGTTGTGTTGGCCAGTGGCCATTGTCAAATGCACTGATGTAGATGTGGAATTTGCGACTTTAAGCAGCAGGATGATTAGGCAGCTCAAAAGGAATGGGATCAACAACAGCAGTAACATGGGTGATGGATGGTGAAGGAACCACTTGCCACGACTAGCTCCAGTGATACGCCTGAGGCAGTAGCAGCACCATAACTAGCTCCCACCACTTAAGTTATATGTGGAGAAAAGAAGAAGTTTCCTAATAATTATTCTCCACCTGCACCTCCTCCAAAATCATGGGTGTGTTGTTACTAGAATAGAAATGTTTCCCTTGACAGCAGGAACTGTGCCTCTCATCAGCAACTGAAATGTGCACACTGTCTGTGGTAAATAACACCTGGCACAACTCTATCCAAACACCATGACACCAGAAACCAAGTACTGCTGCTGTCAATATGCCCCTTGTGCACACCCCACTAAGGACACATGACAACTTGCTTACAGTTTAATTCTAATGATGAACCCTCCCTTCAAGCAGCTTAGCATATTCTTTAGGATGGAATCTCCTCAGATGCTGCTTGAGGCCCTGCTTGCTATTCTCCTCCACTACACTGCCACGTGTGGTCAGTCCACCACACAGTGTGCAATGGATGGACACGAACTGTCACATCTTAACATCTACAGAGCGGCTATCATTTGGCAGGGGAGGTAACAATAAATAAGGTGGATTGGCAGTTACCCTAGAGCAAGAAGGTGATGGTGACCTAGTTATTTTGCTAGTCATCAAACTTCCAATCTCTGCCTGGGTTTCTCTGTTCTCCCTCCTGTTTGATCTCTTCCTTAACTCTTGTTGCTTGTAGGGAGAGTCAGAGGGTACAGCAACAGCAGTGCTCGATTTCTGTAGTGGGTGTTTGGCTTTAACATGTTTGTCATAAATGTCATGGTGTCTGTGTCTCATTTGTGTTATCAGGGCACTTGTGCCAAGGCGCATTCTTTCCCCTTTTCACTGACTTTTCACACATTGTGCACAGTGCCGTTGTGGATTGATGACTGTTCCTGCCCCAAGAGAAAAATAGTCCCACACCCATGACTTCAGGTGGGGAGGGAAAAGGTAGAGAACAATGGCCTTTTTCTTCTACTCCTCCACATTATCCTTCACTGTCTGGGGCATAGGATGATGTTGCTGCTACTGCCCAGAATCAGCACTGCAACTAGAACCAGGAGTATTGCTGCTGCTGAAAATTAAAACCTGTCCTAGTAGTCCCGCATCACTTGTTGACCCCAATCCCACTGTGTCCACAGTGGACTGTGGCACTCTAGCCTGCTCCTTATCATCCTGCTGCTGGGTGGTGACAGTGGTAGTGATGCCCATCCCCATCCCTGTCTCCCATTCCTTCTCGATTTGTGCTAAAAAGGCCATCAATGTTTCTTCCACCCCGCTTCTCCACCATCATCATCACCACCACCATCAGTCCCTCCATGCTGCTTCTCTATTACAGACATCTCACTGCTGGTTGGAGTAGGTGACTAGAAATGTGACAGAGGGTCCCCTAATGTCACACTTGCCATTTCTTGTTGACCTGAAGAAGGCAGACTGGAAGCACTAGCAGCAGAAACAGACAACGCTAACATGCTGCTGGACCTACTTAGTAGTAGTACTAGCGGTATTGCTTGGGGATGGCAAGCGGATGGCGGTATTGCTTGGGGATGACAAGTGAGACTTAGGGTCTCCTGTCACACTTGGCATCATCTTCTTCTTCCCCCTCCTGAGTATTACAAGTATTACAAGACATGCTGGCAACAGGTTCAGCACTGGTGGCATCAGGTTCAGCACTGGCAGTAGGTACAGCACTGTTGGCAGCAGGGGCAGCACATCTGACAGCAGGCACGGTACTGGTGGCAGTAGGTTCAGCACTGGCAGCAGGCACAGCAATGGTTGCAGCAGGCACAGCACTGGCAGCAGGCGCAGCACTGGTGGTAACAGGGGCAGCACGTCTGGCAGCTACCTCGATCTGCAGCTGCTTCCATTATGTTTAATTTCCATGAATACTTCACGTTTTTATAGCAAAAAGGCGACAAACACGGAAATCAATGGGCAGAAACTTTCTAGCTATTGAAAAAATTTCTCCAAATGGGAACAAAATGTGAAGATTTTAATCTCTGGTTTTAAAGCAGAGTTTCCCTCAAAAAAGCAGACAACAATGTGTTTTTTGTAGGAACATGATGGGACCTTTCACCCCCCAATTATTACCAACACACTTGAATAAATATTTACACTTGAATTAGTATTGCCATCACACTTGAGTAACATTATCATTGATATTGTATCAGTACTGCCATTACCTCTAGTTGGATATTATCATAGTACTTAGATCAGTATTGCCATCACATTTGCATAAATACTATTATTGCAATTCTACCTGTCATTATATTAAAGTGTTAGTAATGTCTGAAAAAAACTTTTTTGCATTTAGAAGAGCTTAAAAAGCTTATCTGAATGCAAAAAACCATATCTCTCAAACCGCTATGGTTTAGACCATTCCAGTGAAGGAATTCCGTGTAAGTAACGAGATCCCGGCACTTCTCAAGCGCCAGCGTGTCGACCGACACGGATCTCCTGCTGACAGCTTTACAGCTGTCAGTAGGAGAAATCAAACTTTAAACGCCCGTATCTCTTAAACCATAGTGGTTTGAGAGATACGTTTTTTTGCATTTAGATCAGCTTTTTAAGCTCTTCTAAATGCAAAAAAGTTTTTTTCAGACATTACTAACACTTTAAGGGCAAAATGTTCAAAAATTGGTGATAACTGAAATTATCTGTAATCAGAACAAAAACGTTCTTATGCCACGGTCTGTCAATTCTCAGTCATATTACCTTTTTGCCTCCAATTCCGCCATCCTTGTCAAAAGAAAAAAACAATCTTAAACGTGGGTGTGGTTTAAGCTACCATGATATTGCAAGGTATTTCCAGAAAAAATAATCTTTTAACCATCCCTTTTCTGTTTGATTAACATAATTTTTTCACAACAAATGTTGTAACCTGGAAAAGACAATTTAAAGTACTGTTAAAAGGAGTAAGAAGTACTTTGGCAAAAAAGAAGTCTTTTTATGTTTGAAAATTTGCTGTTTTAGTGCAAAATATGTCTCTTTCTTTGAACGTTTTCGTTTCAAAGACAAAATCAAAGACAATATTTTTAAAGCAATATTCATCAAAATCTTCTTACCGTCATTTTAAATTCTTTATGACACATTTTCAAACGAGACGGATTTATTTCTGAAAATATTGTCTCTCTTTTACCACCAACTTGTGATCTGACAATTTTTTCATTATGTTGACTTTTTAAACATTTCAGCCTTAGGCTACTATTTTTATAGAACTTGGATCAGTATGATATTACCTATTTAAGTATAGATCAATATTATCACCACACTTGGATCTGTATTGTCATCACATTTCAAGTAATATTATTATCATATTTGCATCAAAAGCATCACATTAATTCTTGAATGGAACTGAAATTGCACAAGGACAAGTATTACCATAATTTCAGATTAGTATTTTCAATACAGTTGGAACAGTATTTTTATGAATCTTAGATCATCATCATCATCATTATGTGACTGATATAGATAGTGTTTGAACCTTACATGCAGAACCTCAGTTAAAGTAGGAGAGTTGTACACAAATATGGAGTACAAAGTCTTTATTAGTAGCAGACTACAGGAAATTCAAACACAGAGATCTAGGGTAGTTCAAGGACGAGACAGGAGATAGTCGACCTACTGCACAGATTGAAAGTTGAATGGAAGTCTTTCAGTGTTCAGTCCAAAGGCTGGGATCTATCCGACCAGCTGCAGTCGACAGCTAGGCCTGGTCAGAGATCAGTCAAGTGGCTGGGATCTATCCGAGGCTGTTCACGTCTACTGAGCCTAGTCGTAGATCAACCTGCCACGGATACAGGAACCCAAGTGACCTGCTTCTTTGACATCAACGGGAAACCTGGTGGTAGTCGAGGGTATTGCAGTCGAATGGCTGGGATCTATCTGACTGGCTGTTCACGTCTGCTGAGCCCAGTCGGAGATCAACCTGCCATGGATACTGGAAGCCAAGTGACCTGCTTCTTTGGCATCAACTGGAAGTCTGTTGGTAGTCAAGGGTATTGCAGTCGAGTGGCTGGGATCTATCCGACCAGCTGTTCACGTTTCCTGAGCCCAGTCAGAGATCAACCTGCCACGGATACTGGAACCGAGGTTGCCTGCTTCTTTGGTGTCGACTGGAAGTCTGGCGGTAGTCGAGGAAGCAGAGCTGTCGAGTGGCTGGGATCTATCCGACCGGCTGTTCATGTCTGCTGAGCCCAGTTGGAGATCAACCTGCCGCATGTACTGGAACCTAGGTTACCTGCTACTTTGGCATCGACTGGAAGTCTGGTGGTAGTCGAGGAAACAGAGCAGGATAGGTGAAGAAACAAGCCAGGGTCAAGCTGGGAGGACTGGAGAGGAAATTCAGTCGGAACAGGCAACACAGAGTAAAGAACAATTTGTAGTTAGAAACTGGTCAAAGATGAAATCAGGATCACGAACAAACTACTGGAACACTGGAACGCATGATAGCTTGAAGATCAAGCTCAGGAAACCAGAAAGTAACAGTTCTTAAAGGAGAATACTTTGTTTAATCATTACTTACATAAGTATTATGACCATACTTGGGCCAGTATTTTCATCACATTTGGATCTGTTTATATTAGCATTGCATTTTGATCAGTAATATGATCACACTTGGTAAATACTATCGTCATAACTGGAAGAGTTATATCATCATACTTGAGCCAGCATTGTCACCATACTTGGGGATATATTTGCTAATGGAATGAGATGCAGTTCTGTTTCAAATCAGTTATCACTGGGTAAGCCTTGGATCATTTTCAATTTTATCACACCAGTACCAGTGTTTTCATCATTCTTTGATCTATTTCCTCATTATACTTGGACAATTATTTTCATTATAGTTTTAACAGTTTCATCACTACCCTTGGACCACTATTAATCATCTTTGATCAGTTGGACCACTATTCATCATGTTTTGCTCAGTTCCATCATTACACTTTGACCATTATTCATCATTCTTTGACCACTTTCATCATTGCACTTGTATCAGTTTTAATGTTTATTTCATAAGTATCATCATTGATCAGTGTCTTCTGTCTTCATTACCCATGAACCAATTTGCAGAATTTTTACCATTTTTATATTACACCAGGACTAGTATTCACCATTCCTTGACCACTTTCATCATTACACTTGAACCAGTATTTTTATCATTCTTTAATCAATTTCATCATTACAATTGAACCAGTTTTCATCAGTCTTTATTCAGTTTCATTATTACAACTGAACTCATATTTTTATCATTCTTTGACCAGTTTCATCGTTATGCTTGTTCACATGTTTTTATCAATAATTGATGAATACTTTGACCAATGTTATCATCACCATTGGACTGGCATTAGACTTGGATCAGTGTCATTGTCACCCTTGGACTATTCTTAAGGTCAAACATGGATTTATATATATACTAGTTGAACAGCCCGTTACACGGGCCACAGTGCCTCAGGCAGCCGGTCGCGGGGCAGTCACACGCAGTGGAGAGTGCCCGCGCCTCGGCTGATACAGAGCTGGACGCTCCTTCAGAGCGCCCAGCTCTGTATCAGCCGCGGCGCGGGCAGTATCCACTGCTTGTGAGTGCCGCACGCGCAGCAGTGTCTACTGCGCATGTCGGGCGTTACACACAACTTGGCGAATTATTATATAGGATATATACTCTCACTTGGGGCCTATGTCCAGAACAAAACTGGAGTGATCCTGGGCAAACCAACAGCACTATAGGGGAAAAATAGAAATTCCCCAAATTCTCCATAATTTAAATGGGCCTTTTTAACCTAATGAATGATAGAGAGGTCTCCAACACATTGCTGTGCAATGCTTTGGGGAATTTTGTAGCTCCCCATTTTAATCAACAGAAATGTTTCTTTTTCCCCTATGAAGCAGTAGGTTTGATCAATTATTACTCAAATTTTCTAATAAACGTGTGGATCTTGAAATTATTTTGACTGCCATTAGTAATTGTAAATTAATAAAAAATGAATAATTACAACAGTACCCCACAAAAATACTTTTATTGTTTTGCTGAATGCAGTTCATATTAGAGACACTATATTAAAGACAATATGGAGATAATTCCAAGCACATTTGTTTTCTGCAGAATATCAAGACAGAAATGAATAACCATGGAATCCAGAAACAGATGAAGCAGACACACAGAGGACCTTCATATACATCTACATAATGCATTATTGTGCTGCAAATACCCATGCTCATTATCCGTGTATCCAATGGTAAAACTGGTCAGTCAGAATGTTGCTGTAAATTCCCACTGCACTTGTACCTTTGTCATACATGTTCCTGTGAACAGAGAATATGAGTGTGAGAAAACTTAGTACCATGTGTGGTGTATCGCTGAGGCATTTACATTACATTTGTATATGAGCCTGAGATGTTGGCTGTAGTACAGGGATGTCTAGCCTATAGCCCATGGGCCATTTGCAGCTCTCAGACATATCAAATCCAACCTTTCAAACAAATCCTACTAAATAATAAAAATGTGACTTTCTGCAAAGCATAATTGGCTCTGTTTAATAAGATTGTACCTGTAAATTTCAGGGCATATAGGTAATGCATTTAATTTATTAATGAATTTTGTGCAAACCCCATTTTTGTTAGTCAGCTAGAAACTGCATTGCCTTCACAAATTTACATTTCAGCTAAATGAATTTGCAGAGAAACACATGCAGTTTTTGATTCCTTGAAACATTCTATTAGCATTGTTTAATATTCTTTGTAGCAAATGGAAATTTGATTAACATCACTACTTTTTTTAGAAGCAATGCCAAGTTCATTACAAATCAAATTTTTAATAAGAAATGCAACTTTTGTAGGTGCAAAATGTTCTATTATTATTAAATATCACAATCATAATCAATGTTTATTTTGTTCTGCTCTTTTAAAATGCAATTATATTAACCCCTTAATGACCGGGAAAATCTGAGGTGGATTTCACTTAAGGACCGGAGCAATTCTAACCTTTTTGACTATGGCTTTATTCAACAGTGTTTTCCCTCTAAGTACTTTATTATATCCATGCAAATTATATACTGTTTTTTCCGGCACAAGTAAGACTTTATTTTGATACCGCACTTATATGGATAGCCCACCGTTTATTTTATTAAAATTAAAGTAAACTGTAAAAAAAAATGTAAAAAAACACCTTTTGTATTTTTTCTCTTGGGATCATTTAGGCACAATGGGTTAAATTTTTATGGAGACTTCATGAAAGGTATGACCAGTCAGTCATACCTACAAAATGGGCAGTTTTAAGTGGGCACTGTTCCCCCTGGGTGAAAACCCCAATGTCCCTCTTTCCCACCCTATTTTCCCATATTTTTAGTGATGAGAATTGGCAGTGTGTGTATAAGTGTACTACATGGCTCCAAAACAATCAAACTCCCATTATTGTTTCTGGAAACTTAGTTTTTTTTTTATAAAAGATGTTATTTTTAAAACAAATATGTGTCTGTTTTTTTTATTTTATTTTAAGTTAAAAGTGTCTCTTACCAGGTCAGAAATGGACCTGCATCCAGCCAGCCTCCAGCACCAGCAGTGAAGAGTTAAAACCCCCAGCTGTTGCATTTTTTTACTACTAGGTGTCTCCTTTCTGCTTCTCTCTCCCTTACTTTGATCGTAAGGCAGATCAGACACAAGGGCAGTGTGCTTGACACACTGCCTTTTCCAATCTAAATGCAGGCACATATGATTGCTCCTGGAGCGATCACATGTATAAGCAAAAGAGACACAGGCTGAAACACAGCACTCCTGGACTGGAGCGCTCAGTTTCAGCTTGAATGCAATGATAGCAGCGTGCACGGAGGTGTGCTGCTATCATTTATCCCATGACGTGCCAGGATCATCATGGGTCCTTAAGGGAAGTTTACTCATGATGGTCCTGGCACGCATGTGTCATTAAGGGGTTAAAGGACAACTAGCACTGCCTAATAATAATCCCCCACTTACTTTATTATGCCCAGAAAATCCTAATCGATCCTATGAAGTTAACTCTGGTGTTTTTGTACAAAAGGTACAAGCGGGATATTTTTTGCAAAAAGTGCAATTCTCCTGATTTTTTCACCTAGCTCTTTGCATTGAAATCAATGGAAAGGCAGAATTTCTCCCCTACACATGGCAATTTTCTCTTCTTTTTCCCACAGGCATATAAAACGGGTGTCAGTCTCTAACAGCATGCCAGTCTGTGTCTGTGAGAGGAGCAAGCAACACATTTTTGAGCAAGAGAAGGAAAGTTAATAATGTGGAGTTGAAGCTTAGTTTAGGGAGTCATGTAGGCAGGAGATCTGTTCTCCGTATTAGAGGAGTTTGGGGGACTCTGGGGGATAGGAAGGGAGAAAGAGGTTTGATCCTAAAATGCCCCAAATTCTGAGTGACTGACTGGGAAGACACAGGCAGCTGTGATCCAAGTTTCTTCCTGATCTGACTGTTATATCTGTCCTATGGGAGTCTGGTGAAAGAAGCAGTTGAACGGGTAGTGTTTTTGGTTTTTTTTCACAAAAAGTAATGCAGGAAAGCTTACCCACAACTTGGCCAATTTGTGAAAACTAATATCTCACTTACTTTATTTATTTAGAAATATTATATATGCTAAATACAGGGCACATATTTATTCTATACATAGAGAAGCGCTGGTTTGTTGTTGTGCCTGTTTGTTTGTACTTTGGGTTTTGGCCTGAAGTTAGGGGGTCTGGAGAACCCTCTCATTCCTAGCTGCTATCTATGTATACAATTTATATTCACGTTAAAAATGTATTATCTATTATCTATGTATACACTTTATATTCACATTAAAAATGTATTTATTGTATGGATAGGTTATGTTGAGTTGGTGCTGTGAGTTTTCTTTTGTTTTTTGGTTTGTATGTCTCCGTTACTCATTCAAGCAGCCTCCTCACCTATCCAACTTAATCATTTATATATAGCACAATTATCTTTGCACAATCAGTATCACAGTATCTTTATTTCTGTTTTTCACACTTTGCCTTTAAAAGCAGGCCTTAAGCCTTCTCTAGCTTGCATGCTCCTAGTTTGGTATCAACTATTCCTCATAGGACCTGTGGAGGTTGATATAAAGGTCTCATTTATAGAGTCAGCTGTTGGATCCACAGCTTCCTCATATTCTCACAATGCAGATCCATTGGGGTCTTTTTGTATTAGGTAAGTCCACTATGTACATCTTTTCATTAATATGTATGTCTTCTGTTTTTAATTGCACCACACTGGGACCCAGAAGCAATAAAAAGAGCACATTTAAAGGGTCCCTTGCTCTCCAGCGCATTTATAATAACATCTCCTCAGGGAATTTCAATTTTTATTTTAATTTTAAGTTAAATTTTTAGATAGGGCATTACAGATGTATAGAGTAGGACTTGCCGTACAGTAAGAAACCTTGGTGGGGTGGCAAGCTTACCCACAACTTGGCCAATTTGTGAAAACTAACATCTCACATTTTTTATTTATTTAGAAATATTATATATGCTAAATACAGGGCACATATTTATTCTATACATAGAGAAGCGCTGGTTTGTTGTTGTGCCTGTTTGTTTGTACTTTGGGTTTTGGCCTGAAGTTAGGGGGTCTGGAGAACCCTCTCATTCCTAGCTGCTATCTATGTATACACTTTATATTCACATTAAAAATATATTATCTATGTATACACTTTATATTCACATTAAAAATGTATTATCTATTATCTATGTATACACTTTATATTCACATTAAAAATGTATTTATTGTATGGATAGGTTATGGTGAGTTTGCGCTATGAGTTTTCTTTTGGTTTCTGACTTTTTGCCCACCCCTACTACTTAATACTTTAAGTACCATAAATGTATGCAATATTTTGTGAAGCAATACATTACTCACCCCTCTGGTCCTTGAAGGGTTAGAATTATCATGTAAGGTGAGCCGAATCTTAGGTCTTATTGGCCTAGATTCACTACAGTTTGAAGAGGGCTGAAATTGTCGATGTCCTGTCAGAGCTGTGTCAAAGGCACAATGATAGTATTCACTAAAGTGTCTTCGATCACATAAATCCGACATAAATTTGCCACATTGAATTTTCCCTCGTCACATCGACAATGGCCTACTTAATTATGGAAATGCTGAATAATGAATCATTTTCGTATGTAAGGGGGTGTGTTGATATGTTAATGTGACAATTCAACACATTCACTAAACTTCAATAGCAGCCTCTGCTGTCGGAGTTCACAGTCTCAACCTGAGGTGGGCGAAGATGGGATCACCCTGTCCTTTCCTATGAAGTAACAGCCCTCAATCAATCACAAGCAGGGAGGTTTGTAAACTGTTATCGATGTGAAAGGGATTTCCTCCCTTCACACATCACCAACACTATGACAATTCTGATGTGTAAGAGCATCTCCGCTTTTCATGAATGAATCAGTCACCCGGTTTGTGAATGACGGGGTCCAATACAGGGGTCCTACTCCAGCTGGCGATTGCTAAAATAGCAGCCGGCTCGAGTAGAAGAGGAAGGCAGTAATAGCCTTCCTGGTCACTGCATTGATCACCTATCCTACTGGATAGGTGATCAATGCCAGGGGGGCATCAGGAGGAGTCCAGATGCTCCCCGTAAGTCTGAATTATATTTAAACAAATTGACATATGTCACAAACGAATTGTAAAGCAATGCATTGCGTACCCCTCTGGCACTCAAAGAGTTAACTGTGGGGGGAAGTATATGTCAGATTTAGCTAGGGGAGCAGTATATGTCAGATTTAGCTCGGGGGACAGTATATGTCGGAATTAGCTGGGGGGGCAGTATATGTCAGATTTAAGTGAACTATCTTTACTAAAGACTTTCACTGTGTAAAGGCAGTCCTATCCTGTAGTCACATGTTATATGCCTGGTGCTGTTTGGGTAAATTTCTCAACTACTTATCTTCTGTTGATGGAGACCTGGCTTAATTCCAAGTTCACATAAACTTGGCTAGTATTGAGCTTCATTCCACTGCCAGAAGTCTGATAGTTAAGACAAGGTTGTGTCCCTGAAAATGAGACCTCGCAAACAGTGAATGTACATGTCTAAGATCATTTATTGGATTCAATTTTTAACTCCTTAAGTGCCAGAGGAATGCACTGTGTTGCTTACCTCTGGCAATCAATGGGTTATGAACGAGGGAGTTGTGCAGCACATTGATCTGGCCCTTATTAAGTGAACTCTAATACTAGAGGCTCCTATGAGCCTTTACATTTCCACTCCACTTAACTGTTTCAGTTGACTCTACTCATGTAGGATCTGGGCCATGCTGCACTCTTCCCATGCCAAAGCCGAATTTGGGTAGCTAGTAAAGGCAGTGAAGTAAAGTGTAAAATATAACCCCCCCCCTTTTATGTATGCACATATACTGAAATAACTTTATTTGATCAGTGTTAAAGAATGTTGGGCAACATTAGGAACATCACCATTGTGTATATGGGGTTATATGGCTACCAGTGAGCAGGGGAACAAGGCTGGGAGGCAAGTGGTAGCCACAAATCCCCATAGTGTTAGCTCGCAAATAGGAGAAAAGCGGGTTTCCAGGCACCTACAGCATATAGTGGCTAGAGTGCGTAGTATAGGGTTCGAGGCTGGAGAATGGAGGAGCCCTTTTGGAGTGCCCTTGCAGCAGCCACAGCTGGACTAAAGATGCTGGCTGCAAAGCCATATGTCTGACCCCAGATGAGCCGGGGTCGGGACCAAGACAAACAACCCTCAGGTTAAAAACTACTGTAGGTGCCCAGAGAGGCAAAAAAGAATCCCAATGAGCAGACCTATAAGGGAATAGGAAAAAGGGTATTGTAGAGAGGTGTAGAGAGGTCTAGTATAAAAAGACTGATACCCAGTGATGATCAGACAATATTCAGGAGTAGATAACTCCTGGGAAGCTTCCAGCTATTGCCCACAACAATAGTACCTGCCAGCCCCAAACTGTGAGCCCTCAAAATATGCCAAGACCCTGGGTGATAGAACAATGGACAAAAGAAACCAGTGCCAATAATAGAACCTGCAATAGTGCCTGATGATAGTGTCAGTAGCAGCTGAATGACTGAGAAGGGTGCCCTGAGTGTAGGCAAGGAAGTCCCATAACCCCTGTCATGGCCGCAACTCAGAAGTGGTAAAACTGGAGGTGCAACCCAGGAAGATCAAACCCCAAGACGTGATGGCTGTCTATCTACAGCTGAGTCTGAGGAAAAAAGGAAAGAAGGCCTCAAACTAGGCCAGAACAAGATCTCCTTTCTTCCACTACCCTGGCCGAATCCTACGGCAGGTCAGGGTAGGATAAGGGAGTCTGGTTGCAACCAGAGTGGCAGTGCAGAAAGGCCCACAGAGAGGCCAGAAAATCTGGTCGCTCTCATCTCTCCTAATACCGGAGCAATAGCTAGAGGAGGAGGAGGAGGGCCGGCTCTGCAGCTAGTGAGCATTGTGTCACACAATAGGAGATCACCCTGAACGGGTGTGATAAGGTCACTAGTGCTAGGCCCTCTGAATGCAGCCAGTGGTGGCTGACAATGGAGAAAGGGCCCGCTCAGTATGATGGAGAGCATTGCACAGCACTATTGGAGTACACCCCAAAGGGGAAGCTCACCGCGAATGATGACACAGCAATTAGCCTCGGTAGGAGAAATCCAGTAGAAGGCAGTATCGGGGAAAAGAAGAAGGAGGTGGTAAAACACAGTCCAGGCTGGTAACGGGAGAAACACTCGGTACAACTGGTCCACCAGAAGCATAGTCAAATCAGACAGAGGTCACAACAGATCCAAACAAACGTAATAGCCCAGGAATCAAACAAACAAATGTCAAAAACAGGCATCAGGAAAAGGAAATGATGTCTATAAAAAGACCCCAGTGGCCAATCATGTTCATGCAGGGTCAAAGGGTAATGGAGGTGTAACACACAGATTCTGCCTGACCTCTCGCCTTGTTCCCTTGGGAGTGCACAACATGTATCATATATGATACAGAGCTAAGGGGATAATTGTATAGTGCTTGGTGTACTTTTTTTAAAGCCTTTGAGTGCCACAGGGGGTGAGCAATGCATATCTTTATGTCACTCAAAGGGATAAAGGAGTGATGCTGTTCAGGGTGCTGAAATTGTTTTCTCCATTGCCCTACTGACCAAGTGGGGCAGCAGAGAATGCTCTTAAACTTCAGAATTGTTGTAGTGTTGGTGATATGTGAAGAGAGGAAAGCCCTTCCACATCAACAGCACTTTGACAATCCTGTATGCCAATAGGGACCTTCTCCACCCCTCCCTTTGCATAGATTTTAGTGAATATGTCCATGTGTGTGTACATCAAAATGTCAAAATGTTTTCAACACATTGATAAATCATATTGCCACAGCACTGACCTTTAATTAATCTAGGCCATTGTGTTGATAGCAACTGTCATGTCTGTTTATGTGGACATGGCATCCAGGAGAGATTAAATATGTTATTTCTTGAAACAATGGAAAATTCATGGGGACCATTAGGATTTTTTTTTAATTTTCAAAAGGTTTTATTGAGAATAGAAGAAGGATTACAGGTAAAATGAGGGATCAGCAAATCCCACATATAAAAATAAACAATAGCGTATGGCAGGGCTTATCATTTTAAGTCCTTTGCTACTAGCCAGACCTGAAAAGTTACTTGCCACTGCAAGCCAAAACATACTCACCAGGGCTGAATTTCTACTCACCAGGGCTAAATTTTCACTCACCATTGGCTAGTAGCGAGTGGAAATTTTGAGCCCTGGCGTATGGTACAAATAGTACGGCTTGTGGAAACAATCAATGCATCAAACCGGTGTACTGTTCGGGATTGTGACATGCTAATCTTGAAGTCACAAAATAAATAACGGAAGAATAGCACATAAGAGAAGAAGAATAGGACATAGAAAAGTCAGCAAGAAGAGAGAACAGGGGGTGGAGGGTAAGTAAGGTAAGGGGGGGAGGGAAACACTGGGGACCATCGGAGCACAGACAGTAGATAGTGAATGAAATGTCTCTAAGGAGCCAAAAATGTGAAGGATTGTGTTTAATCTGGATTTCCAGTCGTGAATTGAAGGTGGAATCTGAGATTTCCACCATTGAGAGATACAAGCCCTGGCCGCTGATACGGCCATAACCCATAGTTTCAATTTTACTGTAGGGAGAGCAGATCTCTGATGTAAAGGGTAAAGGGACAGGAGAAGGGACTGTGGTGTGTCAGGAAGGTGGAGGCCTGATAATGTTGGAAGATGTAATTGTACTCCCAACCAAAAGGACGTCAAAACCAGATATGACCACCAGATATGGAATAGAGAGCCCTCACCTGTGCCATATCTCCAGCAAAAAGGGGAGACCCCTGGGAAAAACTGTGCAAGCTTCATAAGGGTATGATACCACCTCAACATAAGTTTAAAGTTTGTTTCTCTCATGAGTACATTAGGAAGAAATTTAGTATGGATTTGGAAAGAAAGCTCCCAATCAGAGTCAGAGATGACTATTTGTAAGTCTTTTTGCCAGGCTAATATTTAGGAATGAGACCAGGGTGAGTGAGTAGGGGCTAAAGGTTTAGACAATAGAGATAGATTCCTCATCTTTAGCGAGGGGGAAATAGGAAAGGACTCAAAAGGGGAGAGAGGCTGTGGAATATACAGATCAGGTAAAGTAGAAATAAAATGGTGGACTTGCCCATACCTAAGAAATTCCGAACGTGGGAGGTCATGGGTGGCACAAAGGGTATTAAAGTCTGGCAAAAGCCTGGAAGGCAGAAGGTGCTACTATGGCACAAAGAGGAGAGGGGGAAACAGACAGCTTGAGTGCAGCATTACAGTGTTTCCAAATGGACATAATGTGAGAGAATATTGCATTGCGACGTATGGGTACTGGAAGCTGAGAGGGATGGAGCCACAAAGTTTGCAGGGGCCAATAGTGCCTAGTAGAATTTAATGACAGAGGGCCAATCTAAAGCGGAGGTCAGTGTAATCAATTCACAAAGCATCAAAAGAGCTGTAGTCCTGTAGAGAGTAATAATCTGTGTTAGGATTAGGCCACCTTTAAGAACATGAATAGCAAGAATCCCTGCACTAATCCTGGGGAGATTCCCCTTCCAAATGAAATCAGAGATAAGCTTATCTATGCAGAGGAGGAGTTTGATTGGGATTTGGAGAGGGAGGGATACAATAAGGTACAACACTTTCGGATGAATGATCATTTTAATTAAATTTGGCTCTACTGAACTAGAAGGTGAAAAAAGGGAACCAATCATTTAGGTCTGAGCGTATCTTAGTCAAAAGAGATGAAAAATTAGTTTCCACGATTGTCTGTAGTGATTTCGTGAGTGAAACACCAAGATACAAAATTGACTGATCCCTCCAGGGGAAGGGATAAGAAGAGCGGAGGTGGCATGTTTCACATTAAGGAATGGAAAGATTCAAAATTTCTGATTTGTCATAGTTAAATTTATAAGAAGAAAATACCCTGTATTCCGATAAAAGAGAGTTCAGCAAAGGGAAAGAAGCGTCACAATTAGATATAAATAATAGGACATTGTCTGCATATTCTGCAAAGGAAGAAATAGAGAGACCTTCAATGGAGTCCATGAGATGGATCCCGGCACGAAGCGGTTCCAGCACCAAAATAAACAGTACTGGAGAGAGAGGACAGCCTTGCCTGGTGCCATTGGAAATACAAAATGGATAGGATAAGAGACCATTCACTCTAACTTCAGCTGTCGGAGAGGAATATAAGGAGGCGATTGTGGTAAGAAAAGTAGCAGGTAGACTGAGTCTACTGAGTACCACAAACATAAAGCTCCAGTTGACCTGATCAAAAGACTTCTCTGCATCTAACTAAAGGAGCAGAGAAGGATTGGGGGAGTCTGCGGTGGATTGGATTAGAAGTAGAGCCTTAATGATATTATCCTGTGTTTCCCTGCCAGGTATGAACCCAGCCTGATCTGCTCCAACCAGATGTTGGAGGAAGGGCTTAATAAGAACTGCCACTGACTACCAGTAGTTTTGAAAAAAGTTTCAAGTCTGTGTTCAACAAAGATATTGGTCTGTAACTACTGCAAAGAGAGCTGTCCTTTCCCTTCTTCAGAATAAAGGTTATGTGAGCAGACAATGATTGCGGAGGACATGGCTTTCCTGGCATTATAGATGAAAATGTAGAGGTCAAGTGGGGAACCAAGACCAAGTCAAAATGGCAATAATAGGAGGAGGGAAGACCATCCAGTCCAGGGGCATTTACCTAAAGGTAGGCAGTGAAGGGCCATCGCAACTTGTTCCTCAGTAAAAGGACAACCAAGAGCCAAAGACATATCAGGAGGGAGGGAGGCAGGCAGGCTGCATCCAAGAAATAGTGAATCGTAGCCATGGGAGGTGCATCAGTAGATTTGGTGCTTGAATGTAGATTATATAGGCTTTCAAAGTAACGCCGAAGGATTCTGCAATCTCATGACACGTGAAGACAGGTTCTCTGAAACAGTCCTTCACCTAGTGAAAGTGAGATTGAGCCTTAGCGCGTCAAACCAGGGAGGCCATTGTTTTACTGCACTTGTTGCCGTGTAAATATGTCTGATACTTATGCCACATATAAGATTTGATAGTTTGACTCTTAAGAAGATCGTATAACTGCACACGTGTCTCACACAACAACCGAAGAACGGTGTCATCCATGGAATATTTATGTTGTGACTCAAGTGAATGTATGGAATCCAATAATTTCCGTACCCAAGCCTGACATTGTTTGTGTCTCCACACTCCCTAAGAAATAAACAAACCACTCATGACGCACTTGTGTGCCACCCAGACATAAGGAGAGGACACTTCCGAAAATGTAATCATTGAGAAATAGGAGGACAGCTCCTCAGAGATTTTACCCTTGAAGACAGAGTCAGAGAGGAGAGACTCATTCAATCGCCATGGGAAGGTCGGGTCCGTACGAGAAGAAAGAAAGAGAGAGAGATGGAGACAGGAGCATGATCTGAAAGTGTCATGGGTAAGATCTTAGCTGAGAGAACCTGACTTTGAAATTGATTACTGATAAAGAGGTAGTCTATACATGTGTATGTGTGAAGTGGGTTAGAGAAAAAGGTGTAGTTCTTGGATGTAGGGAGAAGGGCTCTCCAGTCATCCATTAGTGCCAAATCAGGGGCCATTAGGATTTCTGGCCATAATATGACATGTAAGAGGGTTAATATTAGGAGGTGTGACTTCTCCTTTAAATAAATCCCTATAACCCTACCCTAACTTTAAAAATTACACAACCCATCATTGTGATATGTATGAAGAACTAAATTGGCTAACATTCAAATCTAGACATGCCCTTCACCTCTCTTGCATGGTTCATAACCACTTCTCTAGAAAAGTACCAGACTACCTGGGCAGTACGCTCACTCCAGCTCTCTGGCACTCAAAGGGATAACCTCTGCTCCACTGCTAACAACTCACTGAGTATACCACATTTCAAGAAAGAAGCCGGTTGATCTGCCTTCTCACTCAGAGCTCCAAAAACCTGGAATAACCTACCTGAGAAAATTATATCTTCTCTAAAGTCTAAAATCCTTAAAAATAACTGCTTATTCATATCTAAAAACAATATGCAACTATATATAACATAAATGCACAACTCTTGCTGTAAACACTCCAGGACATACTTGAAAAAGAGAGAAATCTCAATGTATTCTTCCTGGTAAAAGATTTTCTAAATAGATAGATATTTAAAGCTGAATAACACCTAAATTGGCTTTCTTACCTATGGATTGAGATAAACACTTATTTTATGCATTATCTTTAATGCCTTACTTGCACTTATGATCCTTCTCCTACTGTCTGTATGATATAATGATTTCTAATTAGACTGTAAGCTCTTTGGGGCAGGGTCCCTTTCCCAATGTATGATTCTTTTTTGCTGCACTTTTCCCCGGCTAATAATATTGTGGTCACTTATTAGACTAATGTTCTTAACACTGTCCTGTATTTTTGTATTTTACTATTACTATTCCTGCAAAGCATTGTGTACATGTATATCTATAAATAAAGATACACACATACATTGTTTAGTAGTATCTGCACCTCAATACATTGTTCTTCTCTTAGTATGGTCCTTGAGGAAAGAATTTGAATAACCTTACTGTGGTTTATAGGAATATTAAGAGAAGAGAGGGGAAGATGGTTATAACGTGCATTCTTGATAAAATGTAACTTTTATTATCCTATATAATAATTTCGCTAGTATGTTTGTCAGAAGCCGTCATGCGCAGTAGTGACTGCCCAAATGCACAGAATGCCGGGAGTTCTGTGCTGGGAGCATTCTGTGCTTTTGGCCAGCCTCTACAGTGCATTCAAAGGGTTAACATCACCCTGACCTTGGCCTGTGCACATGGGCTTTTACACTAGTATAAAAATAAAACGATTCAAACACATTACATATTTAAATATTTCCAGACTGGCATGGAGCACTCTAAATAAGACAAACATTATGAAATTATAACTTCTGCTTTGCTGTTCTTGATGCTGACATCTGAGGGAGAAATATCCTCTCGACTTCCCACCTCCCTGCTTGCCATTCTCAAAACATCAGCGGCGCTCTCCTCCTCCCCTTGCATATTTTACTATTAGTGTATATGGCAAAGTATATCTAAGGTGAATTAATCTCCATACATTGCTTGACACACTTTGCCATAATATTGAATCTTAGTGCATCACCCTTTAGGTGTATAGTGTGGTGTGTATGAGATTGCACTGGTCACATCCACATTTCAACATGGTGAGCATGACCAGTACCACTAAGGTACCACTCACAATTAGGAGTTCTAGCCCTGCCTAATGGGACATCTAGCCCCCTCAGACCCTTGTTCTAATGTCTGTTGTCCTAATATTGTCTCCACTTGTATGTGTGTCCTGTCAGCTGTGGTGTCCAGTCTGTCCAGCTTTTACTCACTTTATTTTCTCCTCTACACCAGCAGACCTGACTTTCTCAATCAGCTCTGTTGATTTGGAATAGACTTGTTCCCAGGAAGAAGCAAAAAAGTCCTGCACTTGAGACAGGTATGTGGGAGTCTCCCTCTTCTGTATCCGATAGCACTCAATGCCTGGAGACAAGAGACAACTCATGTGAGTGAATAAAGGAACACATGGATATATGGATATATAAACACACACAACTGCACACAAACACATCTACAAATGCATATGCGAAGATACACACACACACACACACACACACAAAGGCTGATGAAAACAACCAATATAATTCTGGACCAAATCAACTGAATGATAAACAAAATTTCCATTGATTTAAATGCACTTTAACACTTTGCTTGGCATGCGAGCTATTTAAAGCCCCATTTATATCAGTGGTGCAGTTGTGCCCCAGAATTATTCTTGTTCTGCTTAGTACACCGCCTTCATTAAAGGAACACTAACAACTAATAACAAAACCCCACTTAGTTAAATTTGTGGATTGATTCTGTGTGGATTGGTTCCCTAAAATCTCCTGCCAAGGAGAAAAGTCCCTGGGATTTGTTTTGAAACGTTGGCAAGTAGAAATTAAGCGGATGTCATCATCACAGAGTGTGCAAGTCCCTATCCCCCAACCGCTGGCTTCAAAGAAGAAAAATTGGAGTTTTGCCCACAGCCTTATTCCAAAACACTAACATTAGGGGTTGTACATTTCCTACACTTTTGTTTCATGTTAAAACATTTTAAATATCCCTACTTTTCCAAAGTGTAAAGTTAAATATATTAGATGTTTATTAACAGAGGAGTAACTAGAAGCCACCGGGCCCTGGTGCAGAAACTGCCATGGGCCCCCCTCCCGACACCCCCCATTGCCCCCATTCTCCACATTTCTCCCCATTGCCCCCAATCTCCACATTGCCACCACATCTCCACATTGCCCCCTAATCTTCACCTTGCCCCTACTGACCCTCCCCATGTCCATCTCCTACCTCCCTGGTGGTCTAGCGGTGTGGCATGAGAGGTCTGTGCCTCTATAGAGCTGGAGCTCCCATGCAGTTCTCAGTAATGCAGAGCGTTGGGAGATTGTCATCTCCCTGTGCTCTGCATTACTAGAGTGACAGAGAGGGAGATCAGCTGTTAGAGGTCTGTGCCAAAGAAGGCACAGACCTACTTGCTGCGGGTTGCAGGGGGCGGCCAGGCCCCTGGAGTGATGGGTCCGGTCACAGGTGCGAACCCTGCAACCACTATTGTTACGCCAGTGTTTATTAATATTTAAAATCATATATTTTAATACTGTTAAAATCTGATTTCTTATTTTGTCTATAGGCGTTATATGTCCAGCATAGGTTTACTATGTGTCCACTAGTTAGCAAGTTAGCACTGGGTATGCATATGGACAAAGAACTTCTGCTTAAACATGTGCTGTATTATATCCTTTCTAGAGAAATGGAAACAGCATTGACCTTTAGTGAATCCAGGCCATTGTGTTGATAGCAACTGTCATGTCTGTTTCTGTAAACATGGCATCCAGGAGAGATTAAAAATGTTATTTCTTGAAACAAGGGAAAATTCATAGGGGCCATAAGGATTGTTGCCCATAATAAGATATGGAAGGGGTTAATATTAGGGGATGTAACTTCTTTAAATATATCCCTATAAGCCCTACCCTAACTTTACAAATGTGGCAGATATTTAAAGCTGAATAACACCTAAATTGGCTTTCTGACCTATGGATTGCCTATTATAGTTGAGATAAACACTTATTGATTGTATTATCTTTAATGCCTTACTTGCACTTATGATGCTCCTCCTGCTGTCTGTATGATATAATGATATCTAATTAGACTGCAAGCTTTTTGGGGCAGAGTCCCTTTCCCAATGTATGATTCCTTTTGCTGCACTTTTTCCCCTGTTAATAATATAGTGGTCTCATATTAACATATGAATTGGAGAAATGCTAAACTGGAGAAGCCATCTCCACTTTATCACCTCTTTATCACCACTTAGTGAATCTCCACCCAGAAGTGATATCACTAGAGGAGTCATCTCCAGTTTATCACCTCTTTATCATGCATTAGTGCATAACCCCCCCATCCAGATATCAGGATTATGTGTTATAAATTAGGTGTGCAGTAACATGAAATAACAGCCCATTTAGAGCAGATGGAGGTTCAGTTTGACAAGCTGGCTCAGTTTGATATGGCTGCAGCATGAACACTAACCTGTACTCAGCAGCACTAACAGAAGAGACACAGCTATGACCTGTGTTGGTTTCATGGTGTAATCTAGGGATTCCTCCACAGGAGATGCTAGATAAGGAAGATTAAGGGTTAGAAATCAGACAAGTTTTTACAGTCAGGTTATGGCAATTCCCAATCAAGCTATGAATGTAAAACTACACTTTTTACTATGCTGGAGACCTTCCTAGCATTCGAGGGAATAAAAGCCCAATTTAAAGGAATAGTATCCATTTATTTTGACTGTACATATTCTGCAAGTACATAATTTGTAAAAGTCAAGTTATTTTATTTCCATCTTCACTTGTGTTTTTACCAATATATGCCCCTCACAGTAGGCTCCCTGAATATCTGTTTCCAGGGAGCTTTGTGGTCAGGTAACCATGAAAACAGCTAAGTAATAAAATGCAGCACTGAGTGCTCTGTATTCTTTATGCTGTACTTTTTACATTTTATCTTTTTTACATCACTATCCCTACTTGTATAGTACCTGACAGAAAGCTCACTGCAAAACGATCCAGGCAGCTTATTGTCAGGGACATAAAAGTTTAAAAACAAATGAAGCTGAGAAAAAAAAAGAATTATGAAACAAACATAGGCAATTTGTCTTTATATATTCTGCACTTGTTAGACAAACAGTTTTAAACAAATTAAGAGCCACTTACTGATTATGATGTATAATTCCTCTTTAAATAGGGGCTATTTTTACATATTTGGGTTTCAATATATGTCATTTTAGTTGTTGGCATTTCAACATTAACCTTTTGTGGACCGAGGGGAGTGCAACCCATTGCTTCCCAATGAGTTGCACATCCCTCTGATTAGCATTAGCATCTGTGAAAGGGGCAGAAAAATACTGACAGTTTAACCCTTTGAGTGCAAGATAAGTATCAATGCATTGTGTTGCAATGTGCTGGATACTTCTCTGGCACTCAAGGGTTAAGGAGTCCAAAGAATTCTGTCTGATTTCTTAGCTGTATGTAACTGTAACTAAGGTCATGCTAAGCCAGGCAGTGACTAGCTGAGAAGTATACGAGTTGTAGGCCAACGACAGCTGTTTGTCCGTTGTTGCTCCAGGCAACAAGATATATGAATAATACAAAAGTTGAGCAATCCTCAAGCTATGGCACAGAGCAAACCATCTGCATCGTAGGGACAAATAAAATGTCCCCATATTTCCATTTATTTCAATGGAGGCATTTATTTAATTGCACCCTATTTAAATTAATTGGACATTTTATATGTTCCCGCAGAGCAACTGGTATGCTCTAGAATTACTCAACTTTTTGTTTTGCAAATGGCCCTTAATATCAACAGCTAAGAATAGCTGCTCTTGTCCATAGCGTTACCACAACAAACCCATTAATTTGTATCAATCTTGTTGCAACCTGCCCTCTTATAAGGATCTCAAAAATGTGTAGCTGACATCTGTATTTAGCCCCAGTAGGCATATTGCAACTGCTTCTGAGTAGTAGAATGCCTACAGACAATCATGCTATGTATAGGCCGAACCAGATGTTACATTACAACAGTTAACCATTTCATACACCAAAATGTTCAGAAAAAGCAATGACATGAAAAAGGTAAATAGAATAAATATTTATAATATATAATCATATAACAAAAGAAACCGTGTGGGTGTGTGCATGCATGTGCTACTTGGTAGGAGGGCGTGTTGTGTATGTATGTGCGTGCACGAGTGTTCATGCGCGTTGGGTATGTGTGTGTATGTATCTGTGTGTACATGCTTGGTGTGTGTGTGTGTGTGTGTGTGTGTATGCATGCCATTTGCAATAACACAACTACCCATACAAAATATATTCAAATGGTTAGTTCATATTTTTTCTTATCTGTTTAGTGTTAACAGTATTTATGTACAAAAACTAACAGGAGGAATACTGTATAAGACATAAATGAAACACCCCATTGACTTTAATACTGCTTTTAACTCCTAATTGCTAGAGAGGTCTCCAACATAGTGAATCAATGTGTTGGTGATCTCTCTAGCATTCATGGGGTTAAATCCCGACATAAATCAATAAGATATTTTGGGGGGATTTGTATTTGACCCTTTGGTGCAGTTCGGTTGCCTCACAATTACTTACTTTTTTACTGAAATTTGTACTTTAAATATGAAGCTACATTGTTACTTTATGTGTGAGAAGCCATCTTTCTTTTTAACAAGTACACATAAGAAGTATACAACCCCTAACCTGCAATTTAGGATATATTTTCATATTTGCGTTGTTCTAAGTAAATGTCTCCAAACAGCAGAACAGACTAATAAAGATATATTATGAGAAACCCATCAACGTATTGCTTCCATGAGCAAAACTAGGAAAAGCCTTATAGAATTCTCAACAAAGCAAGTGCAACAAAATGCATTGGATACCTTCTCTGGCACTCAGATACACTGAGCTCTGACTGGAACACCTCTTGGTTAGATCAGCAGGGATGTGTGCTCAGGTAACTATAGCCCATATTTATAAAAATCAAACTGGAGTTATTCTGGAGTAAACCAATTGCACTATAGGGACAAATAAAAATGCACTGGAGACCTCTCTAGAATTCAAGGGGTTAAAAGCCCAATTTAATTTAACAGGAATTTTTATTTGACCCCTAATATGCAGCTGGTTTGCTCCAGAAAAACTCCAGTTTGCTTTTATAAATATGTGCATATGCTCTGGGGAACTTTAACAGTTAATACTAACCATTTCAGTTCCAGAGAGCTATCCAATGCATTGCAATAAAATGCACTGGATACCTCTCTGGCACGCAAAGGGTTAAAACGATCTCAGAGTCAGCTCCTTTTGAATGTTCCCGATTATGATTAAAGTTTAATCTCAGTTTTCTTTTACTATACTGCAGTTTAGTGTTGAAGCCACCAGGTGGCGCATTATAAATAAATTGCCTTTAGACTCCAGTTGGCCCAGTTTCATTAAAAAAAGTATATGAAGAATGTCCCAGCAGTGGGAATAACATATATTTTCATACAAAGCTTACTCTTCCTTTAATAGATGTTACTGATAATCATATCCCTAATTTTCCCGTATGTATACATTTTGGGCCTTAAGTATAAAAGCAAATTTCACAAATTCTAGGGCGAACCAGGCATCACAGGGGACAGATAGATATAGGCATTGATTTACATGGGGGGGTTTAACCCAAGAATGCTTTAAAGTTAAGCAACGCATTGCAAAGCAATCTGTGGGAGACGTCTTGAGCATTCAAGAGGTTAAAATCCCCATTTATAGTAAGGAGCATTTGGAAATATTTATTGTCCACTATGGTGCAGTTGGTTTGCTACATAATTATTGCAATTAGCCTTTATAAATAAGGTCATACCAAAGACTACGGTTGTCAGATTGATTTACCAGCTCGTATGGGACAGAGGCTAATTTTTTTTGGCTTGGTGAGTTTTGCTATAGTTCTACCCACTTTCCAGTCTATTCAGCCCACTCCCACTGCATTTCACAGACTTTCTCACCATTTCATGTCAAACACTTCTTTTCAACCAACCGCCATGCCCAACCAATTAACCCCCCACCAATATAACATAAAATGCATAATTTGTGCACTCTCATCCTCACCTCTACAGTGTCTCTCTGAGGACTTGAGACAAGTAGGCTCTCAGGTATGCTTATAGCAAATAAATAAATTGCTTGTTTCAAAGTTCACTAAAGTTAAACAGATTATCAGCTTCTGTGTATCTAAATGCTGCAAATGTAAGCAAACCACACTGCTTTTAATCAACACCGTTATCTGCTGCCCTCTGAACTATATGTTTCTTAGAACTTTGTAATTATATCATGTACTTAATTCATTTGAACCCAATAAGTGGGGGAAATTTCCATCACTGCTCTGTTGACGTTAGCCTCCAACTCGTGACCACAGTGCAAGGTATGCATACAAAAAATGTTGCCAGATCATCACTTTGAGTGCCAAACCTCCCTTTTGACTATTTTCACAAGTGCATCATATACCTATACAATATTTTTCAGGCACTTTTATGTACATCCTTGACAGTGAGCTCCCTGAATAACCTTTTACATAGAGCTCTCTGTCAGGGACTATGAAGCAGGGACAGTAGTACGATGTAGGACTGGGGTGAATGTACTAACTTGGCAATGCAGCTCCACTGATATTATCATTTAACATGAGTGACTTCACTTTAGGGTATGCCTTAAAAGGCATGATTCCTTTAGTGAATACCGGTAGCCAGTCTCGGCCAGCATTAAGACTTTGATGCCAGCAAGCCCTGCATGCCAGTCCCATAGCAGGGGCAGGAACATGGAGTTAAATCATCCCATTTCCTCTATGCCTTGTTTAATACATTGGGGCATATTTATAAAGCTGAACGTGGAGATAAGCTGGAGGAAAACATGTGAACCATATTTAAAAAGAAAAACAACCATTATTTTCAAAGGCGCTTTTTCTTTCATAAGTACAGAGCAGTTATTTTTCTGCAGAATTGCTCAAATTTTAATATGTGGCCATTGTGGCACTGAGGAAAGGAACTCCCCAAAACATCCATAGACTGTTCCAACTGACCGTCCCTTGGCGTAAGCAGTGTTAAAGGGATAGTAATGTCCCACAAAAAATATTTTTCATATTGTAGTCCTTAAAAAGTTGAGCACAACACACAAAAAAGTGTCTCTCAAACCACTATGGTTTGAGAGATATAGGCATTTAAAGTTTGTGATTTCCTGCTGTCAGCTGTAAAGCTATGAGCAGGAGATACGTGTCGGGCGACACAGAGGCTCTGCAGCAGAACCGCAATCACGCTATTTACAATGAATTACTTCATTGGAATGGTCTAAAAATTGAGCTTGCAAACCACGCACAATTTTTAAACCATTCCAACTAAGTTTTTCTTGGGCGCTACACGTAGATATTGAGGCTGATGTACTAAATATGAAAGGAACAATGATAAGTCAAACCAACTGTACCACAAGGGCCATTAACCCTTTGAGTGCCAGAGGAGTATGGAATGCATTGCTTTGCAATGCATTAGGGTTAAAAAAAATCCTAAAAATGCAATTGATTTAAATTTGGATTTTTTACCATTGATTGCTAGGAAGGTATCCAAAGCACTGGTTAATAACACATTAAATACCTCTTTAGCATTAGAGGGGATAAAAACACTCTTACAATTAATGGGAATGTCTCTACTATGGGGCAGATGGTTTGCTCCAGTTCCTCTTAGTACATCAGCCTCATTAGCACTCTCATGTTGCGTGGCATTTCAACTGAATTTCCTCCAAACAGAAAATGTTTCTCTAACTTTCTTAGTCATTTAGGTGAAAAGTTGTCAATGGTGGCAAAGTAGCCCTTGGGCTATTTTTGCTGCTGAATAAATCCCACCCTTAGCGTGTGTGCCCTTCTGTTAAAATGCCCCTGTATTTGCCCTGTAGTTATTAAGTGTGGCACTAAATGTTAACTGAAGGCAAACTGGAAGGTTTACATCTCTGGATAAGTACATACCTCCCAAAACGAGCCTGACCTCAGCTTTAGAAACAGACAATCTGTAAAAAAAAAAACAAGAAAATGTCTGAGTGTTAGATCAATAAGAAGAATAGTCACATGATTGTGTGAGAGAGAAAAGCAAACAAAAGGTGAGCTAGGGAAGCACAGGTTAGTCTAGTGTCCGCAGAGAAATCAGGTACTGGGGGAAACAGACTGTGCAATTTCTAAATCCTTCTTTTCCCCTTTCTGCCCACTCTACTTCTTGTGTCTCAATTGTCATACTTCTCTGACATTTTTCTCTTTCTACTGCACCTTCTCTCCATTATTCAAATACATTTCTCATAAGTTTATTAGAATATCTAAATTAGGGTGACCAGACCTCACCTTTAAAAGGGGACATATATAAGAATGTATAATTAGGGGCTGCTTTGATTTTGTTGCAGTCCTGAATTATGCCTATTTCCAAAGTGTCCTGGTTAAAGGTGAGGTCACCCTAATCTAAATGCTACCACCTACCCCCCCCCCTTACCCATTTTATCCTCTACCCCACTTGAAACCCTTTGAGAGCCAGAGGGGTGAGAAACACATCGCTGCATATTGTGTTGCTCACCCCACTGGCATTCAAAGGGTGAATCAAACGTCTCATGCGCACCCACCTTATATGTCACTGTTATCTCTGACACCCTACTATTCTGCACTACATGCTCTAGGCCCCTCCATACCTGCTCCTCTTTATTTTATAATCTCATCCTCTCTTTTCTCCTCCCTCCATTCCTCTCTCTCTCTCTCTCTCTCTCTTTCTCTCGTTCCAACCATCCATCCTTACCTCCACAGCTGTGTGATTATACTCTTAGGATAACAGAGTTTTATATTCCCTGTGCCTGATGTGTTGTCAGAGCTAAGGTCCTAAGTCCAAGCAAATACTGACCATGTTGTTTTAAGGTTCAGAGGTCAGGAAAGTGTAACCTGCAAAGATAAACAAACTATAGCTTTTTAGATGTATCCCCAATCGAAGCGCATCAGTACATGCCCTCTATTTGTTTGCTGGGTGGGAGTTTTATTCTGAGGGGCGTATGTTCAAAAGAAAAGTAGAGGAGTTCTGGGGAAACTATATGCACTATAGAACTACAAATTCCAAAAATTCCAATTAATTTAAATTGATATTTTAACTCCTTGAATACTAGAGGGGTCTCATTTGCAATACATTCGATCCTCTCTTGCATTCAAGGGGTTAAAATTCCCATTAAATGTTTAGTTCCCCCTATAGTGTGAATAATTTGGTCCAGAACTTTTCCCTAAGTGTTCAAGGTTTAACAAGTGCAGGCATAGTGAACTGCTGGAGACTAACATGAGGTCCAGTAATTGACTGTTCCTGATTATATATTCTATTTTAATTTGTATTATTTTACTAGTAGCTATAACATTATTATATTTATTTCATTATGAAAACATGCATGTTTTAGGGATTTTCCTGTTGAGTAAAACAAGAGGATGTCCACTGCTGGGACATAATTCATTCAAAAGTTATAACAGCTCAGACTTGTTGGTTCCTTGGGGAAAAGGTGTGATAAAGATGTGATAAAGTGGAGATGACATGTCCAAGACATATGCTATTCCATGGAGACAATGCACTAATATTTCTCTGACTATGGAGATCTTAGTGCATAGGTTCTATATATAATAACATAGGAACAGGAGATGATATCACTGGGGAAGTCATATCTGCTTTATCACCTCATTATCACACCTTAGTGTTTAACCCCACTTGCCTATTTTCCTTTAATCATAGCTCACTTGGTAAATGCACCAGCTGTAGAATCTGTAGAAACCTCAGGGTCACAGGTTCTAGTCCCGGCAAGGTCAACTCAGCCTTTCATACTTCTGAGGTAGATAAAATGAGTACCAGAGACTTAAGTGCAAACAAGATACAATCTCAAAGTGTCCTTCCTTGTAAAAATAATAAAATATCTCTCAGCAGTGGGAATTCCCTTGTTTTACTCAGGAGGATAAACCCTACAACATATATTTTTTCAAATTATAAGTATTACTATCCCTTTAACCCCTTAACAACTAGTGGTCCAGGGAAGCGACCTTCCCTTAAGGGCCGCTTTGATCTTTGTCGGAAAGCTGGCACAATTGACTCATGACATGTACCGGCGTGCTGAACAGGGGTATGAGAGAAGCGGTTCATATTTCTCTTTCTTCCACTTTAAGCAATAGGAGTCCCGTCTCAGCCTCACTAAATTCTGTTAAAAATGACAGATTATAACGTTAAAAAAACATAAGTTTTGTGAAATTAGGACTTTGTTAAAAAAATATATTTTCAGTGCTTGGAGATGCTTTATTTGAAAGGGTTTTTTAACCCATTGAGTTCCAGAGAGGGAGCCCAACTCATTGCATTGGGCACCCCTCTGCATTCAAAGGGTTAAAGCTGAAATCAAATAAAATGCATTTTTAGTTGCTGTCCTTGGAGAGCTTTCTGGTCATCAAGTGAAATACTACACAGACAACAACAGCAACATTGCTTCCCAGTGGTGGCTTCTAATAAAACTGTACTTAGTTAACCCTTTGTGTGCCAGATGGGTATGCAACACATTGCAGAGCAATGCACTGCATACCCCTCTGGATTTTATACCATTGATTGCTAGGAAGGTATCCAAAGCACTGGTTAATAACACATTAAATACCTCTTTAGCATTAGAGGGGATAAAAACACTCTTACAATTAATGGGAATGTCTCTACTATGGGGCAGATGGTTTGCTCCAGTTCCTCTTAGTACATCAGCCTCATTAGCACTCTCATGTTGCGTGGCATTTCAACTGAATTTCCTCCAAACAGAAAATGTTTCTCTAACTTTCTTAGTCATTTAGGTGAAAAGTTGTCAATGGTGGCAAAGTAGTCCTTGGGCTATTTTTGCTGCTGAATAAATCCCACCCTTAGCGTGTGTGCCCTTCTGTTAAAATGCCCCTGTATTTGCCCTGTAGTTATTAAGTGTGGCATTAAATGTTAACTGAAGGCAAACTGGAAGGTTTACATCTCTGGATAAGTACATACCTCCCAAAACGAGCCTGACCTCAGCTTCAGAGTATCTGAAGATTAGTCAAAGTGAGAAGGGAGCAAAGATGATTTACAACAAATTCACTGAAATTCTGTATGACTGACTGGTAAGATACAGGTAACAGTGACCCAGATTTCATCCTGATCTGGCTATTATCGCTGTCCTAGGGGAGTCTGGGGTGTGAGAAGGAGACTTACCACAAATACCCCAACATTCTGTGTGACCTAGTGACTGGGAAGACACAGACAGCATCATGCAAGTTTATTCCTGATCTGGCTGTTATCTTTGTGCCAGGGGAGAATGGGAGTGTGAGAAAGAGATTTACCCCAAATACCACAATATTGTATGTGACTGAGAAGACACAGGCAACTGTGATGCAAGTTCCTTACTAATCTGGTTGTTATCTCTCTTCTAGGGGAGTTTGGTATGTGAAAAGGGAGCAAAGGAGAATTACCCCAAATACCCCAAAATTATGTGTGACTGACTGGGAAGACAAAGGCAGCCTTGATCCAAGTTATTCCTGATTTGGCTTTTATCTATGTATTGGTGGCATTTGGAGAAATAAGCAATTAAACACAGAGATTGTTGATTTTTTTTGTGTTGACAGCGATAGGGATAGGAGGGACAGGTAATTTAAAACAAAGTTTGATAGGTAACAGACACAGGGACCCTGATGTGAGCTGTGATTGAGGCAGACTGATACTAGATGAGATAGAGTATTTTGTAAAGGGCAAGATATCACACACAATCAGTACAATTGTATATTTTACTGTAAAAACACACAATCCACTAAATGCACAAGGGCGGAGGCAGTTTGTCCCACAAAAATTTCCATCACAACCAGCACCAGTACTGTTAATAAAACATCTAAAAACCCTGAAGATAACTATGAGTCACATTCCAGAGTTGATGAAAGGTGTAGCAGCTCAACCAACTGCTGCCTCTGACAGTGAAACACAAGCACAAAAACACCTGTCCTGAAAGTAATAACAAACATTGTGAAAATCCCTCAAAGGGGAAAAGTAAGAAGAAATAGTGTGATACTTCTGAAAGCCTAGAAGAGTATAATTGTAGTGAGGAAGGAGTGATGGGAGATGCTTAACCTCTTAAGGACCCATGACGTGCTGTGACCATTATGGGACATCTTCCGTTAAGGGCCCATGACGTCCTGGCATTTCATGGACTTCACTGGGCAAAAAAAATGCCTGTGGTCTTTAACTGCCAGCTGCTCGACCAAATGGCCGGTCATTAAGGGATTAAGATTACTTTATTACTGATGATGATGATGTAGATTTAGAATATATTCCCCCTCCACCAGCATCCTCTTCTTCTACATATACAGATGAAGCTGAGAATGAGAGAGATGATGGCATGGCCACTACTACTGGCCAAAATGTCAGCTGAAAAGTAAAGGCTTATTCTTCCACCACTGAAAAGAAGCACTGTTCCTGTCTATAAACTGTTTGAGAAAGTCCAACCCTGGACAAGAAAAGATGCCAAAAAAATATTCAGTCATCCTGTCAGTCATCATCAGCATTGGCACACTTCCATGTCCAACCCCCAACCAGCCACACGCACTAGTGTTGGTTAACCAGCGGCAACAACACAGGATATCAACATCCACAAAACCACCTATGATTAGTGCCTCTGCTGCTGCTGTTGGAAGTGCAGCACCTTTGACACCTAGTAGCATTAGTACAATTGCAGCAACATCTAGCCCCAGTAGTAGACGTAGGAGCCTCTCCAGAACATCGTAGTCTATGAAGTCCACAGTATGGAAATACTTCACTCTATCCAAACGATAAGCATGGTATAATCTGTTGTCTGTGTAAAAAGCATGTCATCAGAAGGAAGGCAGGCTCACACCTAGGCAGCTCAGCAATAAGATCCCACTTGAAGTACAATCACAGGTATAAAAGGGAGACACACCATCAATGGGTCAAAGGTGCCACAACTAGCAGCAGCATAAGCACTCCTAAAAGTTTCCAGGGTTGTGGGGCAAATAAGAGAAGTAGTGATGTTGAGGTGTCAGAGAGTGTTCCAAGAGTTTGCTCATTTGAGTTAACACCTATTGCTCCTTCTGTAGAAGAATATGACTCTGAGTTTGCTTTAGGAGATAACAAGAGTCATATACTGCCCACACTTGCTGCCTTCCCCTTCACCAGCTCCTCTAGTCATGTTGTTAAAGCAATAAAGTTACAAAGTTTTTATGCCATGTACTGCCAACCCACACTTTCTGACTGAAGGTGTCAAAAACCTCACAAAACTAATCCCAAAATACGTCTGTGGAATGGCAAGGTTGCCAAGATGTTGGCTGTATTCTTTTTTTGAAACCCTCACTGGCATATCTCAAGCCACAGTTATTTTTTTGAGGATGACTGTAATAGAATTGCATAAGCATGTGGTTAATGTGGTGGGCAAATGGTTGCAAACTTCATAGAAAATCTACCTGGCAACAGATATGTAGACAAGTGAGCAGAATACAGACTATGTGACTGTCACTGCTCACTGGGTTTCCCTCCAACCACCAGTGGACGGCACAGTGTCAGATGACAGCCAGTAATCATGTCTCTGGTTCCAGTAGTTTGATTTAAAGACAGCAGCAGGATAGCCCATACCATCCATATACCACTTTGTGCATGCAAAGTTTTGAAAGATAGTCCCACACAGCCATATATGTACCCTGCTCCTTGCCTCAATTTAAATGTGACCAGATTCCTGGCAGATTTCAAAACACTCAGAGAGATGTTAACATCAGCTGCAAAGTCTATGCCCATTTTAGCCACTCCTACAGTGCATGCAATGCATTATATTCCATACAAGAGTGTTACAACCTGCCCCATCATTAGCTGAAAACGGAGGTCCCTACCTCCTATCAGGTGGAATTCCAATTTGTACATGCTAAAGCATTTGTGTAAACAGCCATTAGCAACAAAATTAATTAAGGGAATGGAGAACTTGACGTATGAGGAACGACTAGACAAACTTGGTTTATTTACTCTAGAGAAAAGACAACAAAGAGGAGACCTTATCACATTGTACAAGTATATGAGAGGTCAATACAAAGATCTCAGCGGTGAGCTATTTATTCCAAGGCCTGATCAGGTGACCAGGGGACACCCCTTGAGATTAGAGGAAGGAGGTATAGACTTCAGCAGAGGAAGGGATTTTTTACAGTAAGGTCTGTTAAATTGTGGAATTCCTTTCCCAATGAGGTGGTTATGACAGATACAATGGATACATTTAAGAGAAGATTAGATACATTTCTTTCAAAAGGGAAAGGCGAAGGTTGAACTTGATGGACTTGTGTCTTTATCAAACCTAATTTACTATGCTACTATGTTACATAGCAGCAGGCTTACAGAGAGAAAAGCCTGCAAAATATTTGTGTATGTGTATGACAGGCTAGATAAACAAAATACCGAAGAAAATATGTTTTTGCAGGACTCAGGCTTGCCAAAAACAAGGACTGAGAAAAAACTATGGTACTCAGGGTTGCCAAGACCAAGTGCTAATTAAATATTTTTTGTAGGACACAGGCTTGCCAAAAATAAGCCATGAGAATTATTTTGCAGGACTCTGGATTGCAAAAAACAAACCATGAGAAAAAGAATGATGTCATACTGGCCTAGTGCCAGTAGTTTGTGATGGTGTTGTTGTCATATGACACAACATTCTGACATTTGCTACTGCTGTAATTGTTACTGCTTCTGAGTCATCTAAGCAGCAGGAGAATTAGGCTTCTCCATGGAACTGGGATTATCCAGCAGCACTGAAACAAGACAGACAGTGGTACAATGATGCTTATACTTGCCATGAGAAGAAGACAATAAAAATAATGATTCCTCCCTGCCATCAGCTTTGTGTATTCGGGGAAATGACATGTCTGCAGGTGCTTCTAGATAGGCTGCATCTGATTACTTTCCATCAAATTTGGTCAGTGCACCACGCAATGTGCAATGGGTGAACAGGAACTGCCAGATCTTGCATCTAGAGACTCGCTATCAGCTGGTAGAGGCGGTAACATTAGCAAAGGTGATATGACAGAGGAGGAGGTAGAGGACCCTGAGGGTGCTGGGGCAGGGACAGTGGGTATGGACCCTAGCACAAGAAGATGATGAAGACACAAGTGTTACACTATCCATCAAACTACCAGGCTCAGACTGGGTTTCTCTAGTTTTCCTCTGAGATTTTTGCCCACATTCTTTGTTCCCTTGGGGAGGGACAGGGAGAAAAGCAACAGTGGCTAATCTAAATTTATTTCTGGAGGGTTTGGCTTTCATACGCTTAACATAAATGCCAGGGTGTTTATGTTGCATGTGGTTTATGAGGGCAGTTGTGCCTAGTTATGTCCCCTCCTTTCCCCTTTTTACTACCTTGTCACACATAGTGCACTGTGCAGTTGCTGATGACTGCACTGTACCTGCCCCAAGGGAAAAATATTCTCACACCCATGATTTCAGTGAGGGGACAGGTGGAGAAGAATTGTCTTGCTCTTCTTCATAATCACCTTAACTGGCTGGGCAAGTGGGCAGGTGCTGCTGCTGCCTCAACATCGTTACTGGAGCTAGGACCAGAATTATTGTTGGCAAGTTGAGCAAGTCCTGGTCACATATCACTGCTTGAAGAAGCCAGGCCCATGGCGCTCACAGTGGTCTTTGGCACACTAGCCTCTCATCACCATACTGCTGCTAAAACAGATGATCATCTGCCTCTGACTACTCAGCATCAGGAATTACACCAGCAGCCAACACCACAATGTCATGCCTGTCCTTACCGCTGGCCTTAGGTGCCTGTGGGAGCGATATTTTGATCAAGTACGTCTCTTCCTTCTCCTTCACTGCATTCGTAGAGGTGGCATCACGTCCGGTCCAAAATTCCAGTCTGGAATATGATTTTCTGCCTGCAGATTTTGTACCTCCTGGCCTGAGAGTTGCTAACCCTGCTCGTCCTTGACTAAAATTTTCTGCCTGCGGATTTGGCACCTGCTGAGCCTGGTAGTTACTGACCTCGACTGCCCTTGGATCTTCTATTTCTCCTTCTCCTCTTGGGTATATAATCCAGCTGTCCTCTGCTGTTCAAGATCCATCTGTGCCCAGTGTACTTGAGTTTTGATTTCCTGGATTTCTCTATCTGCTGTAGCACCTGCTATTAGTGATTCCATTCAGCTCCTTGGAGTACCTTGCCTGCTCTGTCCTGTGCTTCTGCCTGTGCAAAGCTTCATCTGGTGAGTTCTATTTACCTATATTATTTATATAGCCTCTCCCTGGGGTTGGTGGCATTAGTCCTCACTGTAGGTGTTTTATCCTGAGCCTTCTTCAGCTCAGCTAAAGGGGGGTCACCATCATCTTCATGTGGCCTCAGCCACAGCACAACACACCTCAGGGGCCTACGGATACCAGAAACAACCTCTAGCCTCACTCCTTAGCCTCCACCCTACCAGCACTTGTTGGAGGAGTCACAGCTTACCTTCACTTCTGTACTTGTCTCCTAGTCATCTGCAGTTCTGCAATGCTAGTGACATACAATGTCACTGCTGATGGTGGCAGTGATGCCCATCCCCATTTGCATCTTGTACATTATTTGGTAATTTGTGTATGTCTTGAAATCATCTGGACTGCACATTGATATGTTAACTATGTAGGATGCAGTTAGAATCCAAAAACATACTTAGATTACCACAAATATGTTAAATATTTTAAAACTTGACTCCCCTTTACCTAGAATCTATTAAGCTATGTATAAATGTAATGTGTCAGTATAATATAGTACTTTGACATGGCTTCTTACTGAAATGTTATTTAATTGTGGAAGGAGGCCGCATTCATGTTAGTGTGAGGTAAAAGGATTGATAATTCTATATACAAACTGTATGACTGAATGGACTGATTAAACAAAATTGAGAAAAGTAAACAATAAAAAGCATCATGAATTAAAAGTGATAAAATATTCATTCACAGTCCCAAAGAAAGTTCATAAAGTAGTATTTAAACAGTCAATGAAACAGATGTGCAGTGAACTAGTGCATGTGTAACACAACTATCAATGAACAGTACTTAACTCAGTCCTTCAGAAGTCATGCAGATGAAGGGAACTGCATGAAGACCAGATAAGGAATGATGAAGTGAAGTGATAAATGAACTTGAGGCAGAATGGAGATGTTTCTTAATAGAAGCCTTCTTAAATTCCCTCCTGATTCTGCTTCTTTTACAAGGATCCCCAGGTATGTTTGTAAAAAAAACTATAGAAAATAGATGGTACTAAGAGGGCATACTAAATATAGTATAGTGAGAACATAAACAGATTTTATTAAATAGGATGCACACATAAAACATTAAAACTCACACCTCGTACACTAAATAATAAATTATAGGAATCATTATAAAATAAATTGAAATAAAAATAAAGAAAAACACAAGGCATAGAAAGAAAAATGGTGAAAACACAAATGGCATTCAAAAATGAATGCAAAATAACAAAGTGAGAAATTAATATATCACTGATCATACTGAACAGATCACTGAAATTTATGAGTTACCAATATATGTGTACTCAATTTGATGCAATAATAACATTATTATGTAAGTCAATACATGTCTCTTTATGCTTACAGATAAACAGTAGATACTGAGCACAAAGGTATATCTGGACTATCTCAGATGCAATATTCCCATGCACCTAAGCCCCAGTGCAACACACCTGCTGACAAGTCAATTAAGTACATCTTCATGGGGGTGTTTTACCCTGGGACTTTAATGAAAACTCTTAGTAGAAAAGTACCCCCCACCCAGCTTTGCACCATTGCATTGGTAGCCACACATAATGACCATCAAGCCCTATACCACTGCACTGATAGCCATAGAACCCCAATACATTGACCACCAGCCTTGTCCCATGGTAGCTGTAGAACCACATATACTGTTCCCCCCAACCTTGTCCCACTGGTGGCTGTAGAACCAAACACAACTGACCCCCCAGCCTTGTCTCATGGAAACTGTAGAACCACATATACTGTGACCCCAACATTGTCACACTGCACTGGCAGCCATATATCCACATGTACTAAGACTGCTCCACAGTTCCCAGTATTGTGATGGGAATTCCCAGGACATATAAAGCATAGGGGGGGAAATGTCAAGGTTCCAGTCAGATATTTATTAAAGTTATTGAAAAGGTGGAAATTTATGGGCTTTCATTGCTTGGGAGTTCTGTTATAAATGTGGCAAATTGCAGGTTTTCTGTGAAAATTCCAGCTGCAAAAAAATCCTTAATTGCAGAGAAATACATTGCATACCTCTTGGGACCTCAAAAGGGTCATTAAAATTAACCTCTGTGTATGAAGTGAGGTGCACTCCAGAGCCATAACTACTTCTAGTGCAAAGTTCCAGGGCCAGGAACTGAAAGGGGGCCATTTGAGCTGGCCTCCCATTGCCCCTCTTTCTTCCCTCAAGGGACCTCTGCCTCTGTCAGTTTAAAGGGGATATATCACTCCTATACAAGTTTGTCTAAAAAGTAAGTTTATATAGCGACTAGCTGGTATACTATTGTGACTTTTTTTGTTTAATTCTTTGTTTGATCGAAATTAAACTTTTGACAATGATACTGTGCCTTCCTTCTGGACAGATTGAAGTTACAGCTCTGTACCACAGTGTGTCACTCTTCCTCTGTCCCCTCCTTTGATCCAGCCTCCTCTGATGATGGAGAATTTCTGTATGTAAGCTGGAGCACTCTCACTGGCTAGAGGGATGATAGATCCCCTTTATTGTGGGTGCCAGGAAAGAAGAAGAAGAAAAATGTTGTATGTGGTATGACCAGGACTAACTGGAAAAAGAATACAAATTTACTTTCTTTTCTCTGTCCACTGCGTGCTCTCTGGTAAGCATGGTGCAACATTTGCAGAGACTTTTACTCATGGGCATACCCAGAATTCTCCAGAAACCTCCTGTTTCAGGGTACCTCAGCATGGGTTCCCAACAGTCCCAGTTTTATGGAATGAAGCCTCTATAAACCTGTGGGAATAAGTGGCTAATTTGCCCTCAGATAGAAAGGAAAGAAAAGGAAGGGTACAACTAAACTTACAAGGATCCAAAATGTTAACCTATATTTGGAGTCTCCATTCACAATTTCACTAGGGGCCTCAGGGTTTCCTAATATTGTCTTAAAATGTGTTTCCATTGCTGGAGTACTGCACACTGCAAACCATAATTCAAGTACTGTTCTTCATGGTTCTTCGTGGTAAATAGAAGAGAACCCTTTAAATTTTTTCAGAACTGTTAGACACCCCTAGGCATCCAAAACGTTAAGCTGAAACACAAATAATTAAGTTGTTTATGACAAATTACAACAACATGGAACTGGTTGGTCTGGTCCCATACCAAGCTTTGAGAGTAAGGGGTTTACTTAATAAAACTGTGATTTAAAAGTACAGAGCTAAACTGAGATGATTGCGTTAGGGACGGGAGAAAAGTCCTGCTTTATTCTTGCAGGAATTTTCATGAAAAAAGCATGATTTTCCTTTTTTTCTGTGGGAATTCCTGCTCATAGAGAAACACATAGATTTTCAACTTTCTGCTAACCCCACAGGAAGAACACTTCCATTTCCCGCCTATGTTTCCGATGGCAGCGAAACTTCCCTCCTCGATACTATAATTATCCACAATTTCCCACAATGCAGTATGGTATAGAATACGCAGAAAAGAGTGTGGAAGGAAACAGAGAGAGAGAAAGAGAGAGAAAAATGTAAAATAAATATTAAAGTAAAATAAAGTTGTTTGAAGTGCTGCCAAGCAACAAGAGAAGTTGGATTGACCCTAATGCTGCTGATACAGAGGTGGAGGAGGAAGGCAGCAGCACCATTGGTTAAGAGAGCCCACCCAGCCCTGACCCAAAGATGCCCAGTCCCCTGACATAGTCACTTTGGATGTGGGGAACTATACTGAAGAAGGAGGCAAAACTGGCTAGCAGTATGAGCAGCACAGTCACTGCCTGTGCCTGCCCCCATCACCATCAGTGACATTCAGGAGTTTGGTGCTGCTGTAATTCCTGCTGCTGAGTTTTCAAAGGCAGACCTCATCTGTCACAGCAGCAGGATGATGATGAGCAGGCTAGTGTGGCACAAACCATGATGGCCACCATGGGACTGGGTTCAGAAAGCAGTGATATAAGAAGGACAGGTTCCACTTGCCACTACTCCAGGTCCCAGCTCTAGTGCTGGTGTGCTGGTACTAAGTAAGAATGGGCCAAAAGTCAAATTTTTCTTCTATTATAATCCTTTATTTATATAGCACACACAGATTCCGCAGCGCTTTACACTCATATTGGTTCCTGTCCCCATTGGGGCTCACAATCTAAATTCACCTATCAGTATGTTTTTTGAGTGTGGGAGGAAACCGGAGTACCCAGAGGAAACCCACGCAAACACAGTGAGAACATACAAACTCATTGCAGATGTTGTCCTTGGTGGGATTTGAACTCAGGACCCCAGAGCTGCAAGGCAACAGTGCTAACCACTGAGCCACTGTGCTTCTAGAGGAACCTATCATTTTAAAGTTCATCCCTGAGGAAAAAGTGAGGACCACTTTGAAACACGTTGGATGGATATTCCATTATAATGGAGAGGGATAAAACAGGAGGCTGAAGACTGACAATATAACCCAACACTGGCTCCATAAAGACATATGTTGGCGTCTTGACATGGCCCCTGACACAAAGCCAGTGAGAAAATATTAAAACACTAAGAAAAGTGTTGGAAACATATGGGATGATCTGATTATTCTCACCATAGGAGGAGGAATTGGATGCCTAATTCTCTGTCAAGTTTTGTTTATAGGACTTTTATATATGGTCACTTGGGAATAATTCCTTGGATGCACATATATTTTTTATATACGTTTATTATTATTTTTGTGGGTGTTTAGCATTGTATTAGTTTATTTTATTCCAGGAGTCCTAGGGCATGTATTGTGTTCTATTTTAGAACTAGATTTTGTGGTACCAGTGCCATTAGACTAGAAAGACTGTCAATATGGAATTGCTAGATTCTATAATTTTCATATGTGACCACATATGTCTAGTTTTCTATAAAGTATTTTTATTTTTTTTTCTGTTTTTATGTGTGGTCTTCAGTGCTAAGACTCAAATATGTAAGATTATTCAGAATATTTTTCTGTGGAAGAGCTTTGTTGAATGTAAAATGTGTTAGTGTCACTAATGGTGTAGCCCCTTGTGTAATTTCAACTAAGAGATCATATGAATCCATAATTAGAAATACAGGGGAATCTGTTTCCAGTATGCTACAATGGAACAGTTTGCTGTCTCTCAGGTATTTGGGTTTGGCATTTAGTAGAACAGGTTCATAGATAATTGGGAGGAGCTGGGCATAACTGGCTGTCATGGTACATGTTGGTACCAATTATAAAGTCGGTAGAAAAAGGAGGTCTATCAAGAAGGATTACAGGAATTCAGATCATACGCTTAAGCAAAGGACCAGTAAGGTAGTATTTTTCTGATATACCATTTGTACCACATGCTTTACCAGAAAGGCAACGGGAGATTAGGGAATGAGATGCACGGCTAAAGACTTGGTGCAAGCAAGAGGGGGTTTGGGATTCTAGAGCACTGGGCTGTCTTTTTCCTTGGGGGCAACCTTTATAATACAGATGGACTGCACCTTAGTAAAAGATGCTAGTGGTTAGGATGGTTAGAGGGATGAGGAGACTTTAAAATAGGAAAGAGGGAAGGGTGATACAGCACAGTTGGGTTAGTCTACATAGATGAGGACATGGGATTAGAGAAGGGGCATTGGGGTGGAGGAGGATGGGATAGTTAATGTAACAGGGATATGCCTATGTTAGTGTGATGGAAAGCAAATATATACAGTATTTCATATAATAATAATAATACAGTTCTTCAGAAAAGTAGTAGCTTAAAATGTATGCATGTAAATGCCCATAGTCTGGCTGATTGCTGTGAATGAGCAGTATGATTTTATTGGTGTTATTGAAACCTGTATAGATGATAAACTTGACTGGCCAGTCAATCTAGAAGGACATTTACATTTACAAGGTATAGGGTTAATAAAAGAGTTAGTGTGTATGCATATATGTAAAGCATACCTTAAAACCTATTATAAGGGAAAATATTAATGAAGGGTCCACTGAAAATGTAGTGACCCTGTGGGTAGAAATACATACTGGGGGCTACATAATAAAAAAGATGTTGATGGGAATTTGATTCAAGGCACATTGTAATGGGAGTTTAAAGAAGCCCAACTTTTACTGTAAATAGAAATGGCTTCTCAGTCAGGAAATGTAATCATATGTAGGCATGTGATCTCTGTCTAAATTATAGATGGCAGATAGAGAGCTGTGTATTGAAGCTACATAAGTTGGTCTAAAGTTATAAGTTGGTACCACAGGGTCCATTGCTTTTTCATTTGTTTATTAATGATCTATAAGTAGGTATTGAAAGTAATGTCTCAGTCTTTGCTGTTAACACTAAATTGTGTAAAGAAATATATGCAGAGCAGGATGGGGTTTTTTCCTGCAGAAAGATTTGGAAAAATTTAGTGAATTGCAGAAAAGTGGCAGAAGAGGTTTAATATAGATAAAAGTGAGGTTATACATTTGGGTTCCAGAAGAATATATGCTACATATACTTAATGGAAACTACCCGTGGAAAGATTTAGAAGAACTGATAGACAATCGATTTTACAGCAGTGTGTAGTGTCATTCAGACACTGCAAGAGCCAATAGGGTACTATTCTGTATAAAAAGTGGTATAGGTGCATGGGATGAGAACATAACCCCATCTCTTTATACATCCTATGTGAGGCCTCATCTAGAAAATGGAATACAGTTTTCGGCACCGGTTTTTAAGAAAGGCATTACTGAACTGGAAAAAATGCAGAGAAACTGATAAAACGATTGGAGGATCTGCATTATAAGGAGGAACTAGCCAAACTAGTCACTACCATCCTCCCTTTGTCTGGACTTGAACTTGTGACTTTGTGACTGTGAGTCCTGTGCTCTCCAGCCCAGCCATTAGAGGGACTTGACGAACAGGATTCAGTGACACCCTGGTTCCTAATTCAGCTTCATGCACATACACTTCTAGCACTTTCCGCCTTTCCTGATTTGTTAAGCATGTTAGCTGATTTCTGGTCAGAAGCGTTTTAACCCAACCTCCCAGAGCACTCAGAGTTCAGTAGTTTTGCCTGTTCAGACTCAGAATTCTTTATTCCTGTTCATTAGATATTTCTGGTGTTGACTTCAGCTAGTTTCTAAGACCCTGCCTGTTTACTAATAGTGATAGATATTCTGGCTTTGCACTTGGCTAGTTCCTGGAGCCTGATTGCTTGCTGCCTGCCATTATTTTGAATTGTTTTGACTTGGCCTTTGTCTGCTGATTTTGCACCTCTCTTTGGGCTCCTGCATCCTGCCATCATCTGCTTGAATCTTGGAGACCTACCTTGCTGCTGGGTAGTCTTCAAACATGTGGCCTCCTTTAGATTGCCTGATCTTGTCAGTACTTGCTTGAATCCTGAAACCTTGTCATTTGAACTCCAGATTCCTTAGCTGTTTTCCTGGTACTTGGACCTCTGGAGCTGCCGTTGTGCAGTCACTTACTGTGGGGTGCTCTGTCTTCATCCTTAGGCCCTCGGTTAGTGTTGTTTTACATGGGTGTGTGCCTCCCTGCACAAAGAACCTAGTTTGCCTCAGGTGTCTCAGTTAGGTGGCTCAGGTATATTGTTCCCCTAGGTTTGTTTACATTAGGGAAACTATGTCTAAGGGGTGATATGATTACCATTTACAAATATATTTAAAGTGAATACAAATAACTCTCTAAGGAAATATTTACTCAAAGAGCTGGAAAAAAAACAAGCAGTAATCCATTAAGACTAAAGAAAAGCAATTTTGACTGAAACTAAGTCAGTTTTTTTATAGTAAGGGCAGTAAAGTTATATAGTTCTGTTCCTCAAGATGCTGTGTTTGCAGATATTGTAGGTGCTTTCAAAAACATAATGGATGCGTTTGTAGCTCAGAGCGATTTTGAGAATTATGACAGTTTGTTTCAAATTAGAGAGAATATTGATCCAGGGAATTAGTCGAGTGTGTTTTGGAATCAGGAGAAAATTTTTTACCCACTTGGATCTTTATTGGAAATGGCTTCAATAGGGTTTTTGTTTTCCCCTGGATCAAAAGGAGTGATATGGCATGGGCTGAACTTAATGGATGCATGTCTTTTCTCAGCCTCATCAACTATGTTACTGTGTTAGTTACCTGGGTGTTGTAAAGATTCTGAATACATTAGTTTCAATTGTCCTTTGCAGACCTCTCTTGTGTTTGGATTATATACATGGAGCAGGGTGAAATTAATGTAGTAAGTGACTGAGGGAAAATTGTAGACTGCTATTGGTAGTTAAATAATGGATTTCTACATACAACCCGCTATCAAGCCACCAATGTTAATTAGAAACGCAACCCACTGTCTAGCCCCACATCTTCACTAAAAATGCAAGACACTAACTAGCACCCAGCCCTTACCCTGGTTGTTCTTTTATCTCTTTGAGTGCCAGAGGGGTACGCAATGCATTGCAGAGTAATGCGTTGCGTACTCCTCTGGCGCTCAAAGGGTTATACCATATGTGTTACCCAAGAATACATGACAGTTGTCTTCAGTATCTTCAGTAAAGAGTGGTTCGCTTTCTTTTTGTGGTTTGTATTGCATTTTCTCACTGAATACTCAAGCATCTCTGAGACTCAATTAGCAATACCACATGCAGTTTATGAGACTGTAATGCATTGCTGATACAAAGAGGAGTTTCACTACAAACTGTTGTACATTTTCATTTGTTTACATGGTAACATTTACCAAATGTGCCATACAAGCAAATTAGGTTACTGTGACCTAATCTGACAGGCAGCCACAGAGAGGTTAAAAGAGGAGGAGGGCTACTACCGCTATGTATTATCTATTTTGGGAAGTGTTGTTTTCACTGGTTGATACAATGGTGTTTCCTATACAAGTAATACAGGTGTATTAAACAGGGGATTATACAGTTATCTAAAGGAACCATTACTTATTATTGCATATGGTGTTCCTATACTCTATAATTATCTATTATGTATAGATCCTCATTTGTGGTTACCATTTTTTGGCTTTACCTACTGACCTCTCTGTTGTTGTTTTAAGTGATTTTAATACAATTGCTCTATTTTCTGATACCAATAAAATATATTGAGAACATATATATATATATATATATATATATATATATATATATATATATATAACAAAATAAGTATCTTGTAATACCTTTTTTATTGGACTAACAGAATTTTGGATTGACAAGCTTTCGGGAGAACCTCCCTTTCTCAAGTCTAAAGCATTTCTGACTAAAAGGACACAGAATTCACAGTGATACATAAAATTCAAAGTTTGGCTGTGTGTAGGTTTAAGAAAACATAACAGCAGATAAGGCCAGAGGATCTACACTCTACTTGTAGAAGGTCGTAAATACCTTTTGTAAGGATTGGGGTGTTGTTTGTTATTTGTTTGTTTGTTATTTTACATCTGCATCACTGGACTAATACGGCTACAATCTCCACTCTACTATATATATATATATATATATATATATATATATATATATACATATCTCCTATATAATAATTCGCTAAATGTGTGTTTGTCAGAAGCTGTCATGCGCAGTAGAGATGGCTGCGTGCGCTGCAGTCATGCGCACTACAGACTGCCAGCACAGCGGCTGATAACAGAGTGGGGCTCCGAATTCAGACCGTAGTCCTCTCTGCACAACTTTGGTGCGCAGAGAGGACTACGGTCTGAATTCGGAGGGCCACGCTTTGTATCAGCCGTGGCACGGGCAGCCTCTACTGTGCATGACTGCACCGTGGCCGTTGCTGGGTGGCACTGTGGTCCGTGTACACTGGCTTTTCAACTAGTATATATATATATATATATATATATATGAACTTTCTGAGTGCCTCATTTATAAGACCATCTGTTTGGTAAGGGGAAGTCTGTGCCTCCACCTGGTTATAATATGTGTAATATAAGACATCAGGTGGTTTCTGTGAACTCTGAAAGCAATGCAAGTTGTCAGAGCTTTGTGCATGTGGTAAATGCCCTCAGGAATACAAAACTGTCTCAGTAAGCCAAATTTCAATATGCAAAAGAGTCAATGGCAAAATAAACACTGCAGCATTTTTAGACCTGGTTAAGGCATGTAGAAAGCATAACAATGTAGGAGGAATTGATGTATAATTGCAGGGATGAGATGGAGAAGATGCCTTAGCCCTCTGGCACTCAGAGGGTTAATGCATACCATGAGATGGATTTGGATCCAGTTCACCACCATAACTCCAAACTGGACCCTTATCAAAGTTTAATGCATCTCCCTGCAGGTCTTCCTTCTAAATCAGTGCTTTGTAAATCTGTCCCCCAAGCGTCCACAACAATAGGATATTTTCAATTAAACAGGATGATCTGTTAGAGTTGCCGAGCTAATGATTGAATATCCTTAAAATCTGCACTATTGAGGGTACTTGAGAACTGGTTTGGGAACTACTGTTCTAGAAGGAGAACCTGGTCTCTGACCATAAAACAGGGATAGCTGAATAACATACCGCTTTCCTTGATATAGAAAAGATTATTGGGGCGGGCTCTCTCCTTTCACTAATTCATTACTTACAACTTACAGGGCGTTATGCACTACGGGGTGATAAAGAGGTGATATAGTGAATACAAATTCTCCAGTAATATCACTTCTCCAGTTCCTATGTTAATCTACGGAACCTAGGCACAAAGATTTATTGAACTTTGGATATCTTAGTGTGTAGACTCCATAGAATAACATATTAACTGGAGAAGTGATATCACTGGAGAAATCATCTCAACTTTATCACCTCTTTATCACACCTTAATGCATCTCTTCCACATAGTTCTTAGAGCTCGGTATCTTACATGCATATCCCTACTGGGAGTAGACTTCCCTACAATTCATCAGTGATGTCTATGTGACTTTTCTGTTAGCACTTCATAAAAGTGAGGACTCTCAAAACTCCACCGGTACACATGGATCAACTTTATATTGGATTTAAAATTAGGAGAAATTCAGAGCAAAAAAATTGCACAGTATATGTCAAGAACATGAAGTGATGCATTTAGTTTGAGACCTTTCTAGCTTTCATGGGGTTAAAAGCTCCATTTAAATAAATATGAATCATTAATTATGTTTCCTGTGTTGGTTTGCTCCAGGATTGCTCTGTTTTTGCCTTTATGTAAAAGCAACTATATTTCCTCTCACAGTAGCAAATGTTATTTTATGTTCTATTCCAATTGTCTTTGGATACCCGGGTTGGTACCAACTATCACACACCACATGACCAGCCTTCATGTGTTATTTATGGATTCCTCCATTTTGAAGTATAGTTTAGTCCATAGAAAAATCCAATTTTTATGTATTTGTTTTCATATCTATGTTCTCAATTAGCCATTAAGAAGTATCACTTTTACATTATTCTTGTGAGTTCTTCGTTACAAAAGTACATATTCCATATATTTTGTAGCAAATTTATAATAAATGCTAAGATTTAAAAATAGAATGTCTAATTTCAGCAGCCCCTATTTAATTAAGTATAAAATGCTGCTATAAACTCTTTGTTATGGTGTTAGGCCTAGTGTATATAGGAGACTTTGTTGCAGGATCTCTGATGCAGCAGCAAGTGTCAAAATATATCTCATTGTTTTCTATAGGGTAATTCAGTGGTTCTCAAACTTGGTTGCATCAACACTTTTAATAAGCAAAATAACTAAGTCTCTCATAGAAGAATAGGATTATAGGAGGCAATTCCATTACATCTCTTACCAAAAACATTTTAGCCTAATAATTTAATATTAAAGGCAATCCTATGAGAGCTGACTAAATAAACAAGGTCAAGGCTGCCCCAAAGTGGCTCTTATTAGACATTTGTGGAATCAGAAAACTGACCCCAGAGATGGAACACAATCTTTAAATATGGTTCTCAGCCACAAACTTTGGTAACTTCCATAGAATCTCTTTGTCAGGTCTTCAAGCATGAAGGGGCTGACTCATGCAGGTCAACGAGACTGAACTGTGAGACTAAAGCACTGCAATTCAGGCTCTTATCTCCACTCCAATGAGGCTGATGGGGATCTCATTTCAGACCTGATTCTGCACCATGTTGGTCCACCATCACTTAAAATGCAGCCCCAGATTCATCAGTACATCTACCCCCAAGACAGCAGATCTGTCGATAGGGCACTGGTCACATGATTCATAATACATTAAACACTGATAAAATTTTAACCTCAAGGATGCTAGAGAGGTCTCCAGTTCATGGCTGTGCATGCAATGGTGACCTTTCTTCAAGTCCAAACAATTCTAGTTTTTTATCATTCTGCAGGTATTTCATTGAAAGAAAAATGGTTCCACCACTGCAAAAAATTTGAGAACCACTGAAGTAATTCAAATAGGGAATATTTAAAACCATTTTCAATGAAACCTTGTGTTTTGCTGCAGCATTTTGCAATAAAGTCAGATATGTGAACTAGGCATTTCTCTGAAGATTAATGTTTCTGTTCTTCATTGTGAATGAGCATGTTTTCCTTTAGTCTTGGTTTTTTTTAAAGCGATTCTTAACAGACTCTACAATCGGCTTTGTCCTCTCCTCAATCCATTCTAGGGTGCCCTCGGTTCGGGTTTTCAGGTGATCCTCATAATATGAATATAAGTATTCCCTGGAAAGGTTTATTGCTCCCTGCACCCCATCCAGTGTTCTCCTGAAAATGAACAACAATATTCAATGACTGTGAGAATAGAAAAGAAAAAGCATACAGAGAGTGAAGGACTCTGATAAGAATGAAACACACACCTACAACATAAGCACATAAGAAAGTAGAAGAACAATGATGTGGCAAATCAACGTTACTATAGGGGACACATACAAATCAATTCACTATATAGGATACTAAATTACAATATATACATATGTTATTAATGATCCACATTTTTTCTGGTGATATTACTCCTTTATTTCAATGCAATGCCTTAGGTATACTATTTCAAGGTTCAGCAGCATGTTGTTATAGCAACTATTTATAACTACCCATTTCCTTCCAACACTTCCTATATTAGCTCAGTCCCAACATCTCCCATAGTTCTGCAAAGACATGGGCTCACCCATTTAAAAGTCCAGCAAAAGCTGGATTTACATTCCAGGCACCCCCTATGAAAGGCACTCTAGGTGTTCTTAACTCCTCCAATTGCATAGCCTCACTCCTTACATGACCTGGCCTCCAGTCCCAGCCACTGTTCCCTGGAACAGAAAATACCTACAGCGAGAAAGAACAAATAAAGTTTAACCCCATGTTTGCTAGAGATATTCTCAATATGTTGGAAATCTCTCAAGCTTTCGAGGGGTTAAATAATAGCCTATAAAGGGGTATACAACTGAAACAGGGACACTGACATTTCTCTGGCCACAACTACAACTCAGAATGTGGGTGTTTTTGTCTTTTTAAATGCACACAAGTATGTATTTCTGTGGGGAGAGACAAGTGGTATAAAAATATATATTTTTTTATTTTGTATGTTTTAACTTAGGATTCGTCAGGCGTGAACAGATAATAACCTGCAAGTCAGTAGTGACCTCACTAGGGATGGGCATTTTTATTTTTTATTTATATAATATATATAATTTTTCTTTTTTTTGCAGTAATTTTCACGTAAAATGCAAATGTACCCTTTTTTCTGCATTCATAGAAAATACATGAAATATCCATCTTTTTGCTACCACCCACTAATTTATCATCTTTCCTTTTTGTGGTGGTGTGCAGCATGATATAGTAGTGTAAACAGAGTAGAAAAGTAGATAGATTAGAACAATAGATTTAAAAAAATGTATATATTGAAGTAGTTGTAGTCTCTGTTGCTTCAGCTGCCTGCTGCAATGTCCAGTGAACTGAGGCACTCTGTCCACAAGTGAGTTTTAAGAGGAGTTAGAGAAGGGCCGCTGATTATGAAGATGTGGAGGAGCAAAAGCAGCAGCATGAGACCTTGAGACCAGCAGCAACACCATGAGGTCACAACCTCAGTCCTGGTAAAATGCTGCAGGATTTAGAGGAATTTGAGCTGACCACACCTGGGCTCGCTGAGAGAGGAAAAAAATCCCTGGGTGTAATGACAAGGAGTTGAGATGAAGGAAGCCCAGCCCAAAATGTCGGCACCCACAAAGAGTAAAAACAATAAAAAAATAGCACTGCTAATGTTTATTAGGTTTCCTTTACCATCCCCTTTAAAACTAACATATTGTACTAAGCATGACAGATTTACCTTAAGCACATTATCTATTTGTTCTGTGATATTTCAAGTGTAATGTTTTTAAAAAGGAGCCCAAGAGGGTAACCATATAATTGCAAAAAATTTTAGTTGTAGACAGATGTTTCTCAAACTTAATTTTGTATTTAATTAAACAGCAACAAGAGCATCTGTCATATTTTAGGAATGCTGATATATTAAGATACTTGAACAAATTTCCCAGGGTAAGAAAAAATATAGTTTTGATGGTGCTGAACCATTAAATACTATTTGTTTATATGCAACCACAAAAAATGTGACATAAGGATGCACAGTGGACGAATATTATGCTGAGAACATGGCATTGACAGATAATAAGACTGTTTATCCAGCCAAGGACCTTACCCAAAAACATTCCAGACTGTTGAGTTGGTGACTTTGTCCACCACTGGCCCAGTGTATGGCTTTACATACTGATCAAATGAACTTTTTATAAAGGTAGAGGCACTCCAGTCATCAGACTGCATCTCACTGGGGAATGCAAATACCTGGGAACCTGAAAGGATGAATGTGATGAGAGGTCAGAGAAAGTGTTAGAGTAAGAAAGATAGGGTAAGAATAAAACATGAAGCTGAAGGACTCTGGGAAGGAGGATACATTCTAGGCTTTGGTTTGCCTTGATTAGCCATGATAGGCAAGCATTTTATCAACACATAGTTACATTGTTGTTGACTTTGAAAAGAGACATGAGTCCATTATGTTAACCCTTTGTCATATGTCCTTTGTTGATCATTATAATGGCAAATAAACATCCATTAATACAATTTCAGTTTGTTTCAAGTGAGTAATCAAATGTCTTCTTGAATCCAAAAAGGCAGTTGGACTTCACCCTTGATCAACATTCTACCTGAAACCAAAAGTAATAATTCTCTATATTATTATTTGCTAAAATATATAAATACAGAGAAACATGAAAGAGGAATTATACCTATTGTTTAAAAAAAGTGCAAATATATAGCTGAATGTTGAATGAAGGACATCTACCTGGATAAATTGTTTGCTAAAAAATTATACAACAGCAACTATTTATATCTATAGTCTTTTGCGCATCAAATCTGTTTTGTAGCTGGACAAAGGCCAGTCATTATCCGAAAGATACAATCAATGGGACTTATCTTTCTAGTATTCCTGTCTGTTATGAGGATGTGTGAAGTAAAGGCAGGCCGAAATGGAGCTCACTAAATACAGGTAATTGTTGACTCTATGAGGAACAAATATAAATTGATAACACTGATTGCTGTATGAAGGACTTGTATCTAGGAACATTCTTCTATTAAACAACTTTAGATCATCTTGTTGATAGAGGTATAGTTACATAGTTCATCTTTAAATGGAAATTATATCCTGCTAAACAATAGTAGTGCACAGCACTGGTGCACTACCACTGCTCATTGTTTGGTCAAATGTTAGAGGTGGAAGAAAGATTATGGACTTCCAAGAAGGACATAGGAAGTAGGAACTCCCTAACATGCCAAACCTGTGTAATATTAATCATTTATATCAGTTGTGGGCAACAGGAGGCCCTGGGGAGGCTTCTCATTCAGCCCCTAATCTATCTCCATTTCCCACTGCATCAATGAACACTTTACCTCTCCTGCATATGATGGCAATGTAGAGATGATAGGGCAATGTATGTTAGGGTAAGTTGGAGCTGATGGCAGTATGGAGCTAATGGAGGGCAATATGGAGACGAAGGGGGCAATGTGAGGGTAAGCTGGAGCTGATGGGGCAATATGGAGTTGATGGGGGCAATATAAAAATGATGGGGGCAATGTGAGGGTAAGTTGGAGCTGATGGGACAATATGGAGCTGATGGGGGCAATATGGAGCTGATTGGGGCAATGTGAGTGTAAGTTGGAGCTGATGGGGGCAATATGGAGATGATGGGAGCAATATGGAGATGATGGAGGCAATGTGGAGCTGATGGGGCAATATGGAGCTGACAGGGGACAATGTAGGGCAATATGGAGATGATGGGGGGCAATGTGGAGATTAGGAGCATTGTGGAGGTGACAAGTGGAGATGGTCAATGGGGGGGTTGCTTCAGTTTTCTGTGCCTACAGGCTCCTGAGATGTATTTTTTTTTTTAAATATATATTTTGAATAAATAATTATGAGAAGTGCCCTTTTTTTCATTTGAGCCCCTGCCCCCCAAAATGTCTATTCACATCCCTGTTCATGGTATTTGGGTTGTTTGATCTTTGATAAAGCGGCGTTCAGCCGCAAAACTAATAAGATAGCCTGTTATTATGTTGTATATATGTTTCAAATATTTGACGCAATTCTTTATACATTAAATACTTTTAAGAGGAACACTTTTTGTGCCACTGTCGACCTTTTTCTTAACCACCTAATAAGAGTCCAGAGCATCGAGAGCTAGGAGGCTCACCTACACAGGAATATAATCTCTGTAAGCGTATTCATCAGACTTGCTGATAACACCTGTCTGACACCAATCCATAGAGTTGAATTACTGGGCGCCTCCTTTGTTTTCTTTTTTCTTATTATATTGCTTATTGGAGTCGCTGAGGAGAACAAGTTGGAGGAGAGCAGCCCTAGACTGCTACCTGAATACACTGTGACTGGGTGCAGTTATTTAACCCAGAGGCTCTAAAGCTGGTTTTGGCATAAGCCATCTTCCAGCAACTAATCTTGTGAGTAGACACCTAACGGGTGTTGGTTGTGGTTATGTAGAGTGTCCTGTCGATCTGCACAGGGGTGCCCCCTGTTTCATCACTCATGTTCTTGTGTTTCTGAAAAGGATTAAATTGGTTCTTTATCTCATACACCCATGAGTTAAAACACGCCAGTTTAACACTAAAACCTAATTATTATTACCGATCCACAGTAAGTTGGGTGTACCTGCAGATATACTTAGTGGAACCATAGACAAAAAGACCATCACTCGTTCCACTTTTTTTTGGACAAAGCCTTGGCATCCCCCCAAAAAAGTAAAATATTCCCTTGTGGCATATACATTTTTGCCAGGGTTGGGTCTCTGAACTTCACTCTAGCTGTGGTTGCACTACAATTCCCATAATCCTCAGCCAGCCATTGGCTTACTTCTTTAGAATCCCCTCTCTGGAAATCATTGGATTGCCCCTTGGAACCAGCTAGTTCATTTTTCATAAACCTTTCAAATTAAATAATTTCTTTCTTCAAGCACAGTAGCATTTTCTATGGCAGGATAAAGAACCTGTGGCTCTCCAGTAGTTGAAGAATACAACTCCCATCATCACCAACCTGATGGGACCAGTAGTCGCCAACAGTTGAAGAGCCAATGATTGATTAGCCATATTCTAATGCAAGACTGGGCAACCTGTGGCTAATGGCCAACTGAGGATAATCCTTTGTAGTCCAAAAACAGCTTGAGATACATAGGTTATCCAAATTCTTTTACATGAGTGCAGAATCATTGAAATGTGTCACTAACAGCAACTAACTGGCAATCAATACTTGTTATTTCATCATACGACAGGTACATGGTATGAGGAATCTAGGACACTTACCCAAAATGCACCCCAGTGCCAGACACCACAGATGGCTTTGAATCTGCATTGTACAGAGATGTAATCTGGGAAATACAGAGAGAATGGAGATTACAATATGCATCAAGGCAAATATATACAAAACTAGTGTAAAAGACCATGTACACAGGCCGAAGTGTGTAAAGAAAGACATTTTCAGCCCACAAAACTACACCTTCTTGTGTGTGTTCGGGCAGTCTGTACTGTGCATGATTGCATGGTTCACTTTTAAAAAGACACAAGCAAAATAGCGTGTGACTATAGGGAACAGTCATCATGTTGCCTTGATTAAAAGGGAGACATAAGAATCTCGCATTGCAGTTCAGAGCGATATTCTCAATTTGTGCGTTCAAACGGAGACTTCAAGTCCCATCATCCTTAGCACCCAATTTACAGAGCCTAGCGCTGAACAGCAGAAGGTGACAGAGCAAGTTACTTGTTCGATTTCTTTTCTACCCTTAAAGTGGCTGCAGCCCCCTCGTCCTGTGCGGCTCCTCTGCTCTCCTCCTCCCCGGTGAGCTGATTAGAATAAACCTGCTCTGCTCTATTCACCCTGTATACAGCACTCTGTGAATTCCCACAGCAGGACCCACTAACCAATATGCAATGCATGGCACAGGAGCTTTCCACAGCAGGATCCACTTACAACCTAGCAGTGCCAGACATGACTTTATAAGATTTCCACAGAAGTGCCACTTATCACCATGATTCTAAGACATTCCCATGACCAGACTACTAATCTCCAGCAGCTTTTAAAGACAGGATCTACTCACCAACCTGACATACATGTTACCAACAGCTTCGTACACAGCACCCACTTAGCATCTTTTCACGGAATTCTCACTCACCAAACGGCCATTTAATACTCTAGACAGAGGCTTCCTACTGTAACAACCACTCAACAGTACTTAGAACTTCCTACAACAGCTCCCATTATCTCAAGCCTGCCATTCAGTATTCACTACTCTGGGTTCTTCCCACAGTACTCCAGTCTTGTATCCACTTTGCCATACAGTGCAACTTCCCATGGGAGTCCCAACTCGTATCCACCTTGCCAGTACAAAACGGCAGGAACCACCCTGCCCAAAGCATCACTCACTCGGGTCTCTGTTAGCTGTAAAGCAGCATGTTGTCCACCTCTGTATGTCACCACATGTATTTACATAACACTGGTGCCATAATGCGTGGTAGCAAGCCTGTTAACTCTTTGAGTGCCAAAGGGGTGCACAACTAATTGCAAAGCGCACTCCTCTGGTAAACTTGAATCTAGAGAAATCATTTGATACATTGTTTTAATTGCATGTGCTTTCAACATCAATCTTCCGAGATACAGCATTAAAATATACCATGCTAAGGGTGATGGGACTTGAAAGCTTGACTTGAGACTCTCGCTCTGAACTGCAATACGAGATTCTCATGTCTTCCTTTTAATCAAGGTGACAGGATACGCTTCTTGTTCGGGCAGCCTCTGCTGTGCATGACTGCTAGGGGTGGGCAAAAGTTGTTGCTGTGTTCCCGTGGGAAATTTTGCAAAAACCACGTTGTTATCTGATTTTTTGCGGGAAAATCCATTTTAAAACTAGTGGTTAAAATTTTCGCATTTTTCACCCATTGGCCAAAAGTTTTCACCATTTTTTCAATGGCTAGAAAGTTTCCACCCACTGATTTACATTGTTTTCGCACTTCCGCTATAAAAATGTGACGTTTTCACTGAAAGCAGACACAACAGAAGCAACTACAGTGTGAGATAGACATGCTGTACTGTTGTCTTGTGATATTTTGCAAAGGGTAAAAAATAATCAGTGGAGGAGCTGTAAGGACCCTTATGTGTCCACTGAGTGTGAGGAGGAGGAGGAAAGGACCAGTACTATACCAATGCTGTCCAGTCCCCCTAAATCACCCCATGGGATCTTGGGGAATTTAATGGGAAGGTAGGGAGAAAAGGGAATGGGAAGGGAGGGAGAAAAAGGTAGTACTAGTGAGAGCAGGACAGGTCAGCTGCCTGGGCCTGCTGCAAGACGTGCTGCCCCTGCTGCCAGTGCCACCATTTCTGTACCTGCAGCCACTAGTGTTGTACCTACTGTCAGATGTGCTGCCACTAGTGTTGAACCTGCTGCCAGTGCTGAACCTTCTGCCAGTGCTAAACCTACTGCCAGTGCTGAACCTGCTGCCACCAATACTTTGCCTGCTGCTAGTGTTTCTTGTAGTATTCAGGGAGTAAAGGAGAAGATTATGCCATGTGTGACAGCAGGGGACCCTCTGTTACACTGCTCGTCACCTCCTCCAAGCAGCCGTGAAATGTCTGGAATAGAGCAGCAGCACGTAGGGACTAGTGGTGGTGGTGGGGGTGGAGAAGCTGGGGTGGAAGAGACATTGATGGCCTTTTTATTAGAAACTGAGAAGGAATGGGAGACAGGGATGAGGATGGGCATCACCACCACCACTAGCAGTCAGCTTTTGAAATTAGCAGAAATTGCAACTGCTCTAACTTCTGCTACTGATGAGATGAAAGAGCAGCAGGGTGCTGAGGAGCAGGCTAGTGTGACACAGTGGGAATGGGGCAACAAGTAATGCGGGACTAGAACAGGTTCCACTTGCCAGCAGTAGCAATACTCCCCCTGATCCTAGTTGCAGTGCAAAATCTGAGGCAGTAGCAGTAACAGCAGAACATTATCCGCTGCCACAGAAAGTGAAGGGGAATTTGGAGGACAAGAAGAAAGAGGCCATTCTTCTCCACCTGTTCCCTATCCCTCCCCCCAGAAGTCATGGGTGTGGGACTATTATTCTCTTCAGGCAGGCACAGTGCAGTCATCATCAACAATGGTACAGTGCAACATTTGTGACAAGTTAGTGAGAAGGGGAAAGGAGGGAACACACCTTGGCACAACCGCCCTGATAACACACATGAAACACAGACTCCATGACATTTACTCCAAACATGTTAAAGCCAAACACCCGTTACCTAAATCTAGCACCGCTGTTACTGTACCCCCTGACTCTACAGAAAAGTGGAGATCAAAGAGGAGGAAGAATAAAGAAACCCAGACAGACACTGGAAGTTCCATGACAAGCAAAACAACTAGCTCGCCATCAATATCACCTTCTTCCTCTGGAGTAATAAGTACATCTCCTGCCAATCCACCTCATTCATCGTTACCTCCCCCGCCAAATGATAGCCACTCTATTAATGTTAGGATATGGCAGTTCATCTCTACCCATTGCACACTGTATGGTGCACTGATCACACATGCCAGTGTGGTGGAGAAGAATCGATACCAGGTCATCTGGTGGCATCTGAGGAGATTCCATCCCGCAGAATATGCTAGGATTCTGGCAGGGAGGGTTCATCATTACTATTAAACTGTCAGCAATTGTCATGTGTCCTTAGCGGAGTCTGGACAAGGGGTACAGTGACAGCGGCAGTATTTGGTTTCTGGTGTCATTGTGTTTGGATACAGTTGTGCCCCCAGATGTTATTTACCACACACACTGTGCACATTGCAGTTGCTGATGGAAGCCACAGTTCCTGTTCTCAAGGGAAAAATATACATTCTAATAATAACACACCCATGATGATTTTGGAGGAGGGGCAGGTGGAGAAGATTTAATGGTCAACTTGTTGTTTTCTCCACATATACTGGGGGCTACTTATTATTCTTCTACTGCCTCAGGCTCATCACTGGAGCCAGTCATGGCAAGTGGAACCTTCATCATCCAACTTCCATGTTACTGCTATTGTTGATCCCATTCCCTTTCAGCTGCCTAATCATCCTGCTGCTTAAACAACTCAACAGCAGCAGTACAAACAGCAGTTGCAACTTAGGAGGACATTTGACAGTGGCCACTGGCCAACATGACCTGCTGCATTAGGCCAGTAGGGCATTTTTATTTTTTTCTCAGGGCTTGTGTTTTGAAAAAAAAAAGAAAGAAAGAAAAAATAAATAAATAACTAGTCCTACAAAAAAATAAAACAATATTTGGGGGGTTTGTTTCTAACAAGCCTAAGTCCTACAAATCAATGTTTCCGTAGGGCTTGTGCCAAACTAGCTTAAGTCCTAAAATCAATGTTTCTTCAGGGCTTGGTCCTCTAACAAGTCTAAGTCCTACAAGGACTTTAACAACAAACCAAACAAATCATCCTCTACAAAATACTCTATCAAGTCAAGTATCAGTCCACCCCAGTGGCAACTTATGTCAGGGGGTTTCTGTCTCTGTCACTTTAAATACAAATGTCTTATTTTATTTTATTGATTTATTTTTTTATTAACTGTCCCCCCAATAGCAGTCAAGAAAACCCCCAAAACAAATTCCCTGTTCAAATGATTCATCCATTCACCAACACAGGGACCCTCCTCAGACCCCTTTATATCATGTCTTATGGTTTGTATTTTATTTAGGATTTCTTTTTTTATTAAGTGCCCCCCAATCCCAGTAAACAACCCCCCAAAAACATTCCCTGTTGAACTGATTCTTTCCCCACACCCCACCAACACAGGCACACTCATGCCCCTTTTATACAATGCCTTTGGGAAAAAAAATATTATTTGTTGTGTGTAACTTCTATGTTCCCATTGATATCAATGGGTGAAAAAAGCAGAAAATCTGCACTTTTCGTGGGAAATTTTTCGCAAAGCGGTAAGTGCCATTTTTCGCCGATTTTAGTTTGAGGAGGAAAGTTTTCACCTATCCCTAATGACTGCATCGGACAAACATACATCTGGCCTTCTATATTGTAGGATGAGGAGTATAACAGCTACACTATGAAGTTTACATGCCCTACATCCCTTTCTTCTTCATCCACTTAGCCTTCATAAAACTTGCCCTAATGTCCACTGCTTAGCAGCAAAAAATCCTAACAATCAGGTAAACCTTTTAACAGTGGTCGGCAATAAATTAACCTTATTAGAAACAATAAGCCAAACGATTAGGTTGCAAAAAAGAGGTTATGGTTTAATTAACCTATTAACCTATTTAAAACCATGTGACATCCACAGTTTATAATATGGCACTCCATATGCCATGATTTCTTAGTGTGGGTTAGCACCCAGTGCACAGGTAAATCTGGCCACCTCAGGGGAGGGGCATACTTCTAGGTAGGCCCTGCCAAGCCTCCATCTTCCTTGGCAACTCACCACATTGGGCCTCTTGATGTAACCTGAACACAGTAACTTGACTTTGAATAAGTGCCAAAGACCCACAAAGACAAAATTTAAAGGTACAGATTGAAACACAAAAACAAGCAAGCCCAAAAGCAATAAAAAAATCTGTGACTTGCCATTTTCTCACTACTGAGTAGAATAAGGTCTGGAGATGGGTTAGCTCTGGGGGTAAGGATGGGGATATTATATTTACACAGGACTGTATGTCTTCTGCCTTCATCTACTGTTAAAGGGATAGTAATGTTTCATTATAAAAGCAGCTCTAATTAATCATCATAGTATTTGAACTTTGAAGAGTGTTATTTCAATTCTTCCAGAGTTGTAGTTCAAGAGTAATTCAATGACCAAGTGTCCCCCTCCCGCCCCTTTTACTGATGTAACACTGTTCAGCCAGATCAGAAGGGAGGTGCCCAGGTGGACTGCAGAGAGGGACAATCTTCAATTAAGATAAGGGAAAAACCTGAAAAGCTTGTCAAGGGGGCAGGGCTTCCATTGTTCTCATAGGAAGAAGATTGTCCCCTGCTGTTTTCTGTCTGGTCTATGGACTGCATTCTACATATGAGAAGAGATAGCTTACACTAGGTAAAAGGGGCGGGAGGGGAAACTTTGCTTGTGAATATCTCTTAAACCATAAAGGTTTGAGAGATACGACATATCATTCTTCATGTTTTTTTAATGCCTACAAAATAAAATAAAGTTAAAACGAAGTATTACTATCCCTTTAATGTTTGCAATACTACTAACACAAGAGGAATAGATATGCTAGCTGGTCACTCACGTGCCACAACTACTACCTCCTCCACTACCAATAGTCATGTTTTAAAGCAATTAAGTTACACTGTCCTTTAACATTTACTAAGTTATTAGAAAGAAGTACAAAAACACACAACAATAATCCAAAAATATTCATGTGGAATGGAAAACTTGCCAAGGTTTTAAAGAACTGAAGTCAGGTGTTGCACCCATATGGCATAGCACAAGCCATTGTTATTTTTCAGTAATGGCTGTGCTAGAATTTTAAAAGCAGGTATTAGTGTCATAGGCAAAGCTCTGGAAACATCATACAGCAAGGTTTGTCATAAATATGAAACCATCCCCTAAGATAGAAATAAGGTGATGTTGCTGTCACTGTGCCCCTTCTCTGTTCCCAGTCTCAGCTTGCTAATAATTTTTCAAGCTTTATGTTGCCTTAGGCCATTGCCTGCTAACATTGCATTCAAGGCTTTTGTTGCTGTATGATTTAGACTGATAATAATGCATTACATTCCTTGCAAGAGCATGAACCACCTGCCCCATCATTCCCCAGCTTGAAATGGAGATCTCTACCAGCCTGTTAACAATTTTTTTCAAGGCTTATTTTGCTATAGGACAACTCCAACTAATAATTTTATCAAGGCTTATGTAGCTGCAAGCTTCAGCCTGCTAACAGATTTTTCAAGGCTTATGTAGGACTCAGACTGTCAGCAACTTTTACATTCAGCTGTGAATCTCTCCACTTCATCATTCAGCAGCAGCATAATTGCATGTATTTTTCCTGCCAAGGAAACCATAGATGGAAATTAAAGTTATTCCAGGAATTTAATTGGAGGCAGCAAAAAGGTGAACATTTTATGAATTTACTATGTATTGGAATTTCCAAGGAAAAATCTGAAATGCTTTTCTGCAAAAATTGCTGAGAAAAAATGGGATGTTTTACCCATTTTTAGTTAAGAGACACATTGTAAATAGCTCCCATTTCACCTCTGATTGAGAAGATTTGGGGATCAGGATGGGGCATAATATATATACATTTTGTCCACCAGAGGGAGGTAAAAAAGCAGTAAATGCAAGGAATTAAGATGAGTTCAAGAAAGATTATAAAAACATAAATATATTGAATGGAAATGGAAAACAGAATACATTTATCATTTAAGACTGGGCTGAATGTTGCAGAAGATAACTCTTGCTAAATTAAATTGTATATTGCATAAAAAAGATTACATTTCATGTTTTGCAATTCTACTGTAAAAAAGTTAAAAAAATATATATAAATTTGATGCAACAGATTTTTATAAATCTGATTTGTGATACTTGGCAACTAGGAAAAACATAATGAGGTTGGAGTACTAAGCAGTCTAGAAAAGACACTGGCATCTAACAGCACTATTTATTTGATGCAGAAGAGTTTTATAAGGATAAACAAGTGCAGGGAAATGGATTAGGCTGATAGTTTTAGGGGGGCTCCAATTTAGGATCCTGTCTATGGCCTTTTTGAGGTTTAATCTGGCTCTGGGGAGATCATCCCAAGAAATATAATAGAAAAATGACATTTCAATCTATCAAATTGAGATCAAACCGGTAAAGAGGTAAAATTCTTAGGGAAAGGGGTTATCCTTTGCTCCAAGTGCAGGTCTCAGTAAATTTTAATTATAGATTGATATGGAAAAATATATTAGAACCCTAACTAAAAGATTCTTCTTAAATAGGAATAAGGACAGATTTCCCGAGGTCGCCAAGTATAGTGTTGGGGATAGGTATAATATTAGAAGGTTAGAAGCCCTACAATATGAGGAAGAGTAAAGTGTGGGCCAAAAGAACCAATAAGTTTGTCTACTGGAGCATTACCTTGAGAAGCCATAATCACCTCGCCCAATGGAGACATAATGCTAGCACATATTATGGCCAAAATGCGATCTGGGGAAATGATCAGAACGGGTTCACTTTCTGTCTCACGTTCTGGGCCAAACTGTCTAGACAGGGCGTCTGCACGAATATTCTTGCTATTCTTGCTGTGGTTGGCATGAATTATAATATTATATTAAAGTGATTTAAGATGTCAATGTCTTGCGCTCCTTTCATCTAGATTGCATGATTGTACAAGGTATAAGGACCTAGGATGGATGACACATCTTTGAGATCTGATGAGGTGCTGTGAGTGACTGATGTATTTCACCCTTGAAAATATGTGGAATATTATGTCCTTTTTTGCATCAATACCATTCATTTTTATCTGCATCATTTCCATTCATCTATATCATTTTCATGCATTCATCACACTCATCAAGTTTATAACAACTAAAATAAGTACTGTTGTTAAAAGTTCCCCTGATTTATCTTTATCTGCCTTTTTTTCTCATTTCAAATCTGTATTATTTATATTTATTTATCAGAGATGAGTGGCTGATTATAAGGGTTATTGAGGGATGGATATTTTACTCTGCATTTGTTTTTGCTTGTAGTGTTTAATTTTATACCCCTACTTGTTGATTTTGTAGAGAATGAGAATACTGTGGACATTTATTTTGATTCCTAGGTTTATCTATCTTTTGTGGTTCCCAAACAGTGAGGGATACGCTGTTGTGTTTGTGGGTGCAGAAGTGACTGCATGTTTTAGTGGACATTGAAGCACTTGCAGGCACACAAAGGGACTAGACAGACTGGTGTACTACGCGGAACTGGAGTAATCCAGGAGCAAACCAACTACACCATAGAGAACAAAGAAAACTTCCCAGATCCCATTGATTTTAAATGAAAATTCAAACGCTTGGCTTCACAATGTGTGGGAGACCTTAACAAGAGTTAAAATCCCCATCATGTCTCGAGTTGACAATTTTGATACATTCCTAGCAGGTCTTCATTTTATAAAACTGTCAGCTCCTCAATCCATCATCATTTGTCGTTCTCACTCAGCTTCCCCATTCATTCAGATTCTACAGTGGCTCACTATATCTTCTTACCAACGTAAAAACTTTCAGTTTTCTTCCCCATAAATAACCTTCAGGATTCTTCCCCCTTTACCACCGCCTTTAACCCTCTGAGTGCCAGAGGGGTATGAAAAGCATTTCATATGCCTCTAGCACTCAAAGGGTTGATTCCTGAGATTACACCAGAGCAGCTACCAATCACTGGAATGCACTACCTCCCTTCTTCAGACTATCTCACAGTTTTCTCTCCTGTAATTATCACACACTCACCTGTCTTTCCTCTCCTGTAGCTATCACATACTCACCTGTCTTTCCTCTCCTGTAGCTATCACATACTCACCTGTCTTTCCACTGCTGTGGCTATCACATACTCACCTGTCTTTCCACTGCTGTGGCTATCACATACTCACCTGTCTTTCCTCTCCTGTAGCTATCACATACTCACCTGTCTTTCTTCTCCTGTAGCTATCACATACTCACCTGTCTTTCCACTGCTGTAGCTATCACATACTCACCTGTCTTTCCACTGCTGTGGCTATCACATACTCACCTGTCTTTCCTCTCCTGTGGCTATCACATACTCACCTGTCTTTCCCATGCTGTGGCTATCACAAAAGTCACCCATCTTTCATATCCTGTGATTATCACTTACACAGTGTCTTTCTTCTCATGTAGCTATCACGCATTCACCTGTCTTTCCTCTCCTGTAAGTAGCAAACATTCACCTATCATTCACTCCAGTGACCATCACACATTCACCTGTCTTTCTTCTCCTGTGACCATCATACACTTGTCTGTTTTTCCTCAACTATGACTACTACATACTCACCTGTTTTTTCTCTCCTGTGCCTATTACGCATTCATCTGTTTTTCCTCTGCTGTACCTATGAAACACTCACCTGATTTTTCCTCTCCTGTACCTATTACACACTCATCTGTTTTTCCTTTCCTGTGACTATCACATACTCCCTGTTTTCCTCTCCTGTGATAATTACATATTCACTTATCTTCACTCTCCTATGGCTATAATGTCCTCACCTGTTTTTCCTTTCCTGTGACTATCACATACTCCATGTTTTCCTCTCCTGTGATAATTACATATTCACTTATCTTCACTCTCCTATGGCTATCATGTCCTCACCTGTTTTTCCTCTCCTGTGACTATCACATACTCCCTGTTTTCCTCTCCTGTGATAATTACATATTCACTTATCTTCACTCTCCTATGGCTATAATGTCCTCACCTGTTTTTCCTCTCCTGTGACTATCACATACTCCATGTTTTCCTCTCCTGTGATTATCACACACTCACTTGTCTTCACTCTCCTATGGCTATAATGTCCTCACCTGTTTTTTCCTCTCCTGTACCTATTACACACTCACCTGTTTTTCCTCTCCTGTGACTATCACATACTCCATGTTTTCCTCTCCTGTGATTATCACACACTCACTTGTCTTCACTCTCCTATCGCTATAATGTCCTCACCTGTTTTTTCCTCTCCTGTACCTATTACACACTCACCTGTTTTTCCTCTCCTGTACCTATTACACACTCACCTGTTTTTCCTCTCCTGTGACTATCACATACTACATGTTTTCCTCTCCTGTGATTATCACACACTCACTTATCTTCACTCTCCTATGGCTATCATGCCCTTGCCTGTCTTTCAGCTCCTGTGGCTATCACACTCAGATGTTCCTTTTTGCTGTGATTACCACACACTCACATGTGTCTCTGATTATCACATTCACTTGCCTTCCCTCTACTATGACTTTCATACAACACACCTGTGTATCATCTCCACTCAAAAGCTTATGTATTTTCCATCAAATGTCACTGCCTAAACATCGTGTCCTTCACAGATTTGTCATTCATCTCCTGTGAGTGACACTAATGCACATCTTATATTCAAAATAATTGTTAATTAATTCCGGGGAAAGCCGACTGCACAATTACAATAATTCTCATTGATTTCAGTATGGAATTTAACTCCTTGAATGCTATAGATATCTCCAATTATTTGCAAAGCATTGGAGCCCACTCTAGCATTCAAGGGGTTAAATCCCAATTTAACTCAATTGGATGTTCTCCCCTAGAGTGCAAATGACTTGCCCCAGAATTCCACCATTTTTCTTTTGACCGTACAAACTGTAATCACCTATCTTTTGTCAGCCAAGCTGTCACACTCACCTGTATCTCTGTTCCTTTGACTTCCACTCTCCCCTGTCTCTCCTGTAACTGTCACACACTTGGTCAGCTGTTCTTTTTGAACTCCAATGGATGTCACCAGACTTATGCCAATGTCCAGTCATTGACCCTTCAGACAAACAGAAATCCAATGTGAGTTTAACACTTTGTGAGTAAAAAGTGACTATGACATTCTAACGGGTTTCTGTACAGAATTGTGCTTAATGTTCCTTTCGTCCCTATGGTACAGTAGGTTTGCTGAAAATTTGTACTTCATTTGCTTGATGAATAAGGCCCAGTTTAAAGCAAAGTTTTGGATACTTCTTTTGTAACCAAAGGGTTAAAATTTTGTTTGCATCCAGAATGCTCTGATTTAAATCCAAGTCTGGACAATAAAGGACAACAGACTTGGTCTTCCACATGTCTGAATTTTCAGGAATTATCTCAAATCACGTGAGCTCTGTTTATTTTTCCAAAAGGGGGCCATGAGCAGGGCCTGGGTAATCTAGCTCTGACCTCCATAGGTGGGATTAGGATTAGGGATTGGGATTAGGGGGCACTTCCTGCAGAGGTGCTTACAGACTATAAATCAGGAGCCGTGGGACAACTACTGTCTAGCTCTGAATGTTCCATTTCTGGTCCCTGTTTAATAATTTCTGTTTCCTCTTTTAGATTCTGATGCATCTTTTTATATTGCTGTATTCTGATGTATATATCAGTATACTCTGTTTCATATATGCATTGCAGAGCAATGCATTGCACACCTCTCTGGGGCTCAAAGGGTTAAAGATGTATGAGTGTGAGGGTGAAGATAAATAAAGATGCCGCCACTTTGTTTATAAGAATGCCTCCACATTGTTTCAAATAATGCCCTAATATTTGTACATAATAAACCAATACTTTCCTATTTCTCCCCTGCTGTTCAAATTCCCTCACAGCCATTGGCTGGGATGTGTGCTTATGCACATCGCAGCCAATCAGCTTCAAGCGGCTGTGAGACAATTTGAACAGAGACTGCTGCCCATATAGAAAGGCAGTCTCTGTTCAAATTCCCTCAGTGGGGAACGGTCATCGGCCTGTACGGTAATGAAGAGGGGGTCTGTGCTGTGCATTGATTTCTCTGCCACCTCCACCGCTACAGCGGTGGAGAAATAGGAAAGTATAGGTTTATTACGTACAAATATTGGGGCATTATTTGAAACAATGGAGGTATTCTTTTAAACAATGTGGAGGCATTTATTTATCTTCACCAGCATCATACATATTTAACCCTGTGAGCCCCAGAGTGGTGCACATCTCAAGGGGTTAAACAATGTATGAGTGTGCAGGATATTTGAGCAAAACATTTATTTATACTTTTCTTTTTTCTTTACAGCTAGAAGAGAAGACAGAAGAGGAGTAAAGATACAAAACAGAAGAAAGAGGAGAATATAGAAGGGAGATAGAAGGAGACCGACAGTGGATGACAGGTAAGTGTAATACAGATAAGCTAACAATTGGTGCTTGTCATTATGTCAGTTCCCAATATTGCCACTATTTAGCTGCGTTTTGGGAACTCAATGCACAAAACGAACGTCTGGCCACAAGCCCTTTTCTGTGGCCCAACGTCCATTGTACTTTTAGCTGGTAGGGCACTTGAATACCTCGTTAGCACTTTTTACTAACGAGCTGATATCCAATTTTGCACTACTGGCTGTTTTACTGGCATGAATTAAATCGAGCCCTATGTGTCTTTTGAAATACAATTATGTATAAATCTAAATAATACTATGAGATAGTACTTAAGAGTCAGTTCCATCAGCCCCATTAAAGGGAATAATTAGAATCAAGTTTTTTAAGTAATTAGTTAGCTCTGCAGAGTTTGGAAGGACCCATCCTATGAAAGGATCGGAAAGTACGTAAGCTTAGGCTTCACCATACATTTGAGTGGAAGCATGTCATGCCATGATAGAAAGACATCTCTGAGGACTTCTGGTAGACAGTTATTTTTACTAATTTGTCTAGAAAGGGCTACAAAACTATTGTTAAGGATTTGGGGTCTCAGCCAGCCACTGTCAGACAGTGTACAAATGGAGAAAATTCAAGACCATAATCAAGCTAGCCAGGAGTGGTCATCCTGCCAAAATCCCTTCAAAAGCAACCAAGCACATTATCTGTAAAGTCACAAAGATATTGTGGCTAACATCCAATGATCTTCAGGCCACTCTCACAATGGCTCATGTGATTTTCATGACTCAATGATCTTAAAAATAATTAACAATAATGATGTTCATTGGAGGCTGTCTAGTATGAAACCATTGTTCTCAAAGAATTTTCATATAGTTGATTACGGAGCCTACTGAGACACTGAGACACTGTTCTCTGGACAGAAGAGTCAAAAATATAACTCTTTGGCCTAAAAAAAAAAGAAACACTGAGTCTGAACAAAAATACCTCATTCCAGCCATCAAGAATGAGGATGGAAGTGTCATGGTTTGTGCATGCTTTACTGCCTCAGGACTTGAAAGGCTTGCCATTGTAGTGTATCAGAAGATTATAAGAGAGAGACTGTCAGGCCAGGTTCACTTTCAAAATGTCTCATTTAAAATATTGTGATTGACGGTGGAACAAGGCTGATAGTGCATCAGATAGAGGAACAAGGTTGTGTCTACCAGACTGACAGAGCAAAGCAAAGAAAGGGAGATTGAGTGCTACTCAGGGCTATTCAACACTTTAAGCAGAAGGAAAGCGAGGAGGCCGGTAAATGCGACATTTCATAGTGCAACCTGAAAATCTCTCGCTTTCATGCAGTGTGAGATTTTCAGGTCACCATTTTAATCCAGGCGACATGGTTACTGCACGAAAAGCTTGCACGTTCTTTTGCGTACGACCTTTTAAATGGATACCCACAAGCTGACGTCTGACAGGCTGTCGCATTAATCATGTTGCTTCTCCTCAGTTTCCTAGCCCCCAGGAAAGATCTGACTTTGCAAAGGATCTCTCTGCTATAGTCTCCACAATGTTCTTACAGAATGGAGAGATGGAACAGCAATCAGGTCAGAGGCACATAAAGGGTAGAATCTTGCGCTTATATATAGAGTGAGATTCTCATGTCGTCCTTTTCATCCAGGCGACATTTTGATTGCAGTGCGCAGCTGCACGATATTTTAAATGCGATCTTTTGAAAGTGAACCACATGAAGAATCCCAACACAGCTTGCTGAAATGTCCTTGCATTCAACAGTGTAGGGAATTTGCAGCCTATAGGTCTGCCATTCAAACCATCCACTCAGACAACTTGGATGTTGCAAAGAATACAAAGCCACTGTGAGTATCAGCCAATTATATATGTCCAACAATATGGGATAGACATGTGGGATCGCAAGGGGGACAGAGCAGATGGGTCTGAATTAGATTGTAGTTTAGGGGATTTATCTACAGATGTTTTTATATACTTCAAGGGGAATATGTTACATAAAAACAGTTTACAACACTCACTACATGCGGTGTAATCTGGGCCGTGGGTGGCTTGTACAGGACAATATTGTTTCACATTTCATGTAACGTGAACAAAGCCTAAATATACTGTCAGTCTAGTACAGGGGTAGGCAACTTTTTTTTACTACAGATGATAGTGACCACAACTCCCATCATCCCCAAACAGCCAACAGCTGGTTAGGGGATGACAGAAGTTGTAGACTTCAACAGCTAGAAAGCTAAAAGCTGTCTTACCCTGGTCTAGTAGCATATAATTGGAGGAAATAAATGACTAAATATGTTGTCCTGTCTGGAAATTTCTTATCTTTGTTTGTTTTGGAAGGCTAAAACAGTACTGTAATGTTGATTTTATTGCTGGGCATCCAAAGTTAGCCAAACTGATTAACATATTTAACAGTGTTAAGATCATGTGTCAGAAGGCATTTGTCTCATGAACAGTAAAGCTTTACTTTACTCCAGTAACCTTTCTATAGTCATCTGAGCTCATTTGCTTGAGGGTCCAGCAAGTTAGAATTACATCCCTCTTTTGATTCCAAGGGCAAGTAGTGAATTGGACTAAATATTTATACTCTTATCAACCTATTAATCAATGTGTAAGGAATAATTTGTAGGTACACCTGGGAGTGCCACCAATAGTAAGGTCTATGTGTGGACTTCTATATATCAATATTTTGTTCATCATATGGCACCCATATGATCCATGGGACCATTAAATTATATTCCTTGTAATTAAAACATGAAAACAAATCATAACTGAGAAGAGGAGGCTCGGAGCTCACCACATTCCTAGCCACTGTCCTAATCACAGCTCTCAATCAAGGAACTGCACAGTACTCAGCTAGAACCACATAGGGCTGGCATTTCTTCCTTTTAATACTGGTCCCTTATGAAATATACATTCTGCAGGTTAGATACACTACAGTAGGCTCCCCTGGTGTATGGTGTGTATGAGGATATTGAATTAATATGTAATTCCAGGGGAACCTAAGTACACCATATGAGTAAAATAAAAATTCCCCAAATTTCTCTTGATTTAAATTAGGGTTTTAAACCCTTGAATTCTACATATATCCTCTACACAATGCAAAGCAATGTGTTGGAGACCTCACTAGTGTCCAACAGGATAAAAGGCCCATTAATACCCATGGGATTTTTTTATTTCTCCACTATAATGCAGTTGGTTTACTCCAATTCCTCTTTGTACATAAGCCTTTACAGTCCTTAGAATATGGACCTTCACCCTTGTTACATTAAAAGCCTGGATCTCAGGGTCAAACCTGACAACACAGCAATGTCAGTGTGATAATACAGGTCTGATAATACAGAGCAACAAATGTATACAAACACAAAAAACAATGCAGAATATATTTCTTTTTTTTTTTTTTTCAAATATTTTATTGAAGAATAACAAAACATACATAAGAATATGTAGAAAAGAGAACAAGGCCCATATCCAGAAGGAAAAAAGTCCAAAACAGGGTATGGGGGCCAATGCTAATATTGTGTAATAATGTCATTTTTAATATTTTGAAATACATTTTGGAATTTAATTTTTTTTTTTTTTTTGCTTTTTTTTTTTTTTTTTTTTTTTAATAAACTGCTCATAGGCATTACTGTAGTAATTTCCCAAATTGTGTAACAAATGCTTACACAGAAATGTAGAAATGCAAGGTGTTCATATTATTTTGTATTAGAGGTACTGATTTATCCCTATGAGTGCCAGTGGGGCAATGCTTTGTGTACCCTTCTGGCACTCAGAGGGTTATATTCACTGTTGGTTTCCTTTACACAAACGTTCCCTGCACACTTCAAATTATAAAACATAAGTTATTATTTAATATGAAAAATGTGAGTGCTTCTTGTTTAAACCAAGTGCACCCTACGGGACATGTAAAAATCCCCAAATTATTCTAGTCTTTTCTATGTGGAGAAATGCATTTGATACCTACTGCATATGAAACCAGACACAAAATGATGTGAAAGTCTTGCTTGCTTTCATGACCATACAGTCTGGCCTTTGGATACTAGAGATATCTACAATGCAATAGATGAAGCAGCTCTAATATATGATAAGCCAAGGCAAACTTGTCCATCTCTGGTCCTTGACAGCACCTAAAAGGCCAAATATTAATGATCCTGCTTAACCACAGGTAGGTTAGACTATGAACTGATAAATTCACAAGTGTCTAACTCTTGAATTTCTTTGCAATGCAATGGAGGCTACTTTAACATTCATGGGTTTTAAAGCCCATTTTAAGTCACTGAGTATAACCCTTAACAAATGTTACAGTATAATGGCATTCATACTGGGAACCTAGCAAGTAGAGATAGCTATACATTGTTTTGTAAGGAGATGTGCAGAAATCAAGTTATAAATCCATATATCATTTGGTAAGCAGATATGTATATCTGGGGAAAACCAACTGCTTCATAGAGGACAAATGCAAAATCTTCTGATTGAACCTAAATGTACTTTTGTGTGTTGATGCAATCTACCCATATATATCCTTTAAAGGGGAACTATCACCCCAAATAAAGTCCCCCCAATATTTAGCCATACAGTGATAAGCTTACCAATAGTAACATAGTAACATAGTAACATAGTAAATTAGGTTGAATAAAGACACAAGTCCATCAAGTTCAACCTTTGCTTCATACCTTAGTGACATGAGAACTGTATAGCTTTCCTGCTACCAAATAAGTTAGTCTTTATCAGACTGTACTGATTTGCTTACTAATATACAGTATAACCCGGTATGTTCCCTTTTGAAAGAAATGTATCTAATCTTCTCTTAAATGTATCCATTGTATCTGCTAAAACCACCTCCTTGGGCAAGGAATTCAACAATTTAACAGACCTTACTATAAAAAGCCTTTCCGCTGCTGAAGTCTAAACCTCCTTTCCTCTAATCTCAAGAGGTGTCCCCTGGACACCTAATCAATCAGGTCCTGGAATGAATAAATAAATATATATATATATATATATATATATATATATATATATATTAGTGTAAAAGCCCATGTACACAGGCCAAGGTCCGGATGATGTTAACCCTTTGAGTGCCAGAGGGGTACGCAATGCATTGCATACCCCTCTGGCACTCAAAGGGCTAAGAGGCAGGTCCTGCTCTGCATCCTGCCGCCAACACAGTGATGCACTGTAGAGACTGCCTGAAAGCACATAATGCTCCCAGCACAGAACTCCCAGCATTCTGTGATTTCGGGCAGTCTCTACTGCACATGACGGTTTCTGACAAACATCCTAGCGAATTATTATATAGGATATATATATAGAGAGAGAGAGAGAGAGTCATTTTATCCAGCATAATTATCGCGTTACTCAGAAATACTACTTCGGCCAAGACTAACGGCCAAGCAACAGCGCAGACATCTTTGTTTTCAGACATATGCATGAAGGCATTGTCAGTCCCGGTCTCCTCTAGGAGGCATTGCATGGTACCTTAAAGTAACAGAAGGGACTGACGGTGCAGGTGTGCAGATGCCTCTAAAGGAAGAAGCCTGGCTGTCAGTCTCAGATGAAGCAGGATTTCGGACAAAAGCAGTGATTATGCTGGATAATAGTACTACTGGTAAACTTATTGCTATATGGCTAATTATTGGGGGGGACTTTATTTGGGTTGATAGTTCCCCTTTAATTGTGTTAATTGGTGCAGGCATTCCTTTATAGGGACTGATACATCTTGGCTGAAGTGTTTTTATATTGTATTTGAGTGATTTTTTTTTCACTGTGGACAAAAGTAACAAGTATTAAAAGATTCAGCAGGCTATTTATGCCTCTACTTGTGCCTCTTCTCCCGTAAATAAAGGGAGACCTTCTTGTATTTACTAAAAACTGTAAAAAAATGGGGTGAATGAACAATGGTCCATTCTGCAATAAATCAGGATATAGAGTTCAGGTTTTTCCTGTTGCGTCTGATGAATGCCAATGTATTAACCCTTTGAGCGCCAGAGGGGTACTCAACGCATTGCGTTGCAATGCTTTGCGTACCCCTCTGGCACTCAAAGGGTTAAGCTATGAATCCCAGACTCAGGGCCGTCGCTAGCAATAAGGCGGCTTAGGCAGCCACCTTAGGGCGCTGCAGCAGAGGGGCGCTGAAACAAGGAGATTTTTTTTTCACTGATTTATTTTTTTATTTCTGCCATGACTCCAAGGCTGATTTAAGTGGGGGCAGCGCTACCAACCAAGCGTTCACTCCATCCCTCGTGTCATCTCCTGGTCTCAATAATGTGGTGAGGTAGCCACAGTGAGCCACAGGCAGGGTAGGCAGAAGGAGACGGAGGAGTCCACTCACTCACTGTCTGTCTGAATGAAACAGGACCAGCGTATGTGGCCTGTGAGCGACAGACTGGCAGACGTGACAACATCAGGTGGTACACACATGCACCGCATCTGCGAACCACCACCAGCCGCACCGTGACCCAGAAAATCAAATAGAATAGGCAGAGAGAGAGAGCACTCAGCGACGCGAGCGGGAGAAGAGACGGAGTCAGTGCCATAAGATGAGGCACAGCAGTGAATGAGTGAGTGAGTCAGTGACATGCCACGGGAATCGGGAATGGATGGTTTGGGTTGCTGTACAAAGTATAAATCACAAATGAGTTGTTTTGTTTCAGACTTGCAAATGATGGGGATTGGGGATGGCCGGACGGGGTAAGGGTTAGGGTTAAGGAATCCACGATCCACCATGATACCACATTTGTAAGAGCGCGCTGCATGGAGCCGCATTAAGTTGGTCACCATGTTGAAAAAGGCTACATGACAATCTCGCCCTGCATATCAGCGCGAGATTGTCATGTCGCTTCTTTTAACAGTGCGATCTCCTGAGGGGTTTCTTTGAAAAAAAAAAAAAGTATAATTGAGTGGGCTGTGGGGGGCCTGGGGCTCCTTTTTTTGTTATTTTTTTTTGGTGGGGAGAAAGGGGGGCTGGCTGGAGATAAAGGGATAGAGAAAATCGAAGAAGAAAACGTGCCCAGCCAGTGAGAGCAGCCTCAGAGCCTCTGAGTTTTCAATCCTTGCAGTAGTGCGAGTTGGTCCAACCAAAACATGATTGACATCAGCACTACATCTCCAACCTGGAGGGTACTGGAGGCTCAGGTAGGAGATTACCTGGGGCACCCTCCCTGGCTGCGCATGCTACATTGGTACAATTATGGGCAGTACTTTGATCCCACCTCCAATGCTCAGCTGGTAATATTATTGTGATTGGTTCTTCTAGCATTCAATATATGCTTGGCAGTGCTTTATTAGCCCCCAGATGCACCAGAGGTTAGTGAGCCTTTATTTCCAACCCATCCCCCTATTGCTGGCAGTGGTTTTGTTTATATCCTCTTCTTGGTGTGCAGTGCCAATTGCCAGAGGCATTTTCAACACATTGCAAAACACTGCATTGGATATGCCTCTAGACTCTACCATCCAATTGGCTAATGAAAGCTCTGGACATAAGGGGACAGTGTATAGTATGTGGTGGAGTATTACCTGCTTTTTTGTTGTAGATCCATGTTTAAAGTCTGCAGGAATACATTGATAACAGCCTTCCAACATACAGTTTAGGTGAGTCAGACAGAGGAGATATAATAGGTGGGTAACAGGGAGGAAGAAATGGGGTGTCAGGCTAGGCATCCAGTGCTGTTTGGGTACCAGTGTTGAAAGTAGCTGCAGCAGTCAGTCCTTACAAGGAGTGTGTATATAAATCAGAAATACAGCGTCACTGCATCCTCATTGCCTTTAACATCTGCAGACTGGTGTATATGCATATAAAGGTTAGGGGCTGCACTTTCAGGACCCCAGAGCCTCCCCCTATCTCTCCCAATGGCAATCCCATCAGGGATCAATAAGATAAGAGACACAGAGAAATACTGCTCTGTCTTTTCACAGTCCCTTGTTGGAGGTGGGGGAGAGGGGAGGGAGTGTAGAGTGACCATGTGTGGGGGGGATATTTGCACCCTTTATAATCACAACTGGTGCACAGCTATTTGAAATCATTTAATACTGTTTGTTTATGTGTAAAACATATGAAATTAATAGGCTATTGTGTGTCCTGCTTTTAAAATTGGACTTTGCTGTAATGTATTTTAGAGGCCTTATTCTCAAAAGGGATGCCATATGGGGCAAATCGACTGGGGCAGGGGTTTGTGGGGGGCATCAAAATTCACCTTCGCCTGTGTAGGCACCGGCCCTGGCCAGACTTCCTCTTAATGGAGGGATAATGGGGCAGCCGAAGGGCATTTCAGGACATCCATTACCTCTATTTCTTATTCACAACCATGCGCTAACCAAGTTGTAACGAAATGGTGTGAGGTAACACCATATCACTGGGCGCTCTAAGGGGCAGGCATCTGGGGCTTGCTGGCATTACAGTCCTTATGAAGGAGGAGATTGTCCACTGGTATTCATTACAGCACTCAGCCTCTGTATTGCATACACTGATGTAGAGCCACTGGCATTAGACACTAACAACAGTGGGGCTGCATTTGTGAATCTGTATTCCCAAGTGCATCTTCACTGTTGTTAGCATCTATTGCACAATATTTCCACCTCAGCAGGCGTGTAGAGAATCCTGGGTTATAAAATGAGTTCTAGGGGGCCCCATGTTAAAAATAAATTTGGAATAATTACAGAGCAAACCAGCAATACCATAGGGGGACAGATACAAATTGCCTTTTATTTAAATGGGGTTTTTAACCCCTTTAATGCTAGAGAGGTCTTTCAATGCATTACTTTGCAATGCTTTGGAGACCTCATTCCAAAACATTGCAATGTAATGCATTTAGAGACCTCTCTAGCATTAGTTGGGTTAAAATTCTATTAAATGTCCCTTTTCAATCAATGGAATTTGTATTTGGCTCCTATAGAACAGATGTGTGCCCCAGAATTTTACCCGTTTCTTTGGAATACAGGCCCCATCTAGGGTGCTATGTGACGAGAATGCCTGTCTGTGCTTAAGAATAAGAGAACATGCTCAGAGAGATGCACAAAGTTTTCAGCTATTAACCTTTTGAGTGGCAGAGGGGTACACAACGTATTTCTCTACAATGCGTTGCATACCCCTCTGGCACTCAAAGGGTTAAGACACCCTGAAGTGTGTGACCAGGCTACTTACATTCTGTCTGTGCTTAACACCGGTGCAAAATCTTGGTTCGGCTTCAAATAATTACCATGGTCTTCTCTAGAGAATGTGTCCAATAAAGAATTTCAAAGGGCCATCTATCTATCCCCAGTGAAAAAACAATTTAGTAAATATCATAATAAAGGAAGTGAAGAGATGGTGCTAATTCACCTCCTCTATCACAGAATAAGGGATAGTAATACTTAAAAATTACTTATCCCTATTTTGTGGTCCTTAAATAAAGAAGAAAAATGCCATCAGTGGCATCTCTCAAACCATTATGGTTTGAGGGATAACCGCTTACAAAGTTCTCCCCTGCCTGACATCAGCTTTCTAGCTGACATATTTGGAATCTGGACCGCAGACCGGAAGGCGTCTCTGCAGCAGAGCAGAGATTGTGTTAATGAAAAAGACATCATAGAAGACCTTTTTAGTGAAGGATTTTTTTATTAACGCGATCTCGGCCCTGCTGCCGAGCAGCCGGCTGATCCCAGGAGAGGATTTCCCTACTGTCAGCTAGAACGCTGACGTCAGGCGGGGAGAACTTTGCAAGCGGTTATCTCTCAAACCATAAGGGTTTGAGAGAGGCCTCTGGTGGCATTTTTCTTCTTTATTTAAGGGCTACAAAATAGGGATTAAGTAATCCCATATAATTAATTTAAAAAATAAGTAATTTTTAAGTATTACTATCCCTTTAATAAATATCACCCTGTATCTGCACCGTATTATCTGTACCTGTGTTTAGATGCATAAGAGCTAGGTTGACCTACATGAGATTAAATGCACTGGAGAGCTCTACAGCATTCAAGAGATTAAAATATCCAATTACAGAAATGGGACTTCGGGGAAATTCTTATCTGTTCCCTATGGGTAGACTAGATGGTCCATATACGAACAAATCTGGTCAGAAATCGCTGCAGGGTAAATTGGAGAGTATGGATAAACCTAGCAGTCAATCGGCCATTGAAGAGACTCTTAATTTAAGTGTTAAAGGGATAGTAATACTTCGTTTTAACTTTATTTTATTTTGTAGGCATTAAAAAAACATGAAGAATGATATAAGTCTTATCTCTCAAACCTTTATGGTTTATGAGATATTCACAAGCAAAGTTCCCCTCCCCGCCCCTTTTTCCTAGTGTAAGCCATCTCTTCTCAGATGTGGATCAGGTTGTATGACAGTACAGATAACAGAAGGGGACAATTTTCTTTGTATGAAAACAATGAAAGCCCTTCCCCCCTTGACAAGTTTTTCAGCTTTTTCCATTATCTTAATTGAAGATTGTCCCTCTCTGCAGTCTACCTGGGCATCTCCCTTCTGATCTGGTTGAAGAGGGGGGGGATACTTTGCTTGTGAATATCTCTTAAACCATAAAGGTTTCAGAGATAAGACTTATATCATTCTTCATGTTTTTTTAATGCCTACAAAATAAAATAAAGTTAAAATGAAGTATTACTATCCCTTTAACGTTACTCAAGCCATCTTATCTCAGGCTTTGGATGATTTATATCTGAGGATTAAGTCTGATTTACATGCGGCTGTAAGGGAGTTAAAATGGGAGGTGTCTCAAATTTCTGAGAGTTTGTTGGCACAGAACAAGGAGGTTCAAGCAATGAAGAAGGAAATAGAGAAACTCCAGCAGCATAATGTTTTGTTGAGAATTTATGCAAAGTTCAATTAAAATTAGCAGAAGTAGAAGATTATTCCAGAAGGAGGAACCTTAGGATGAGGGGGATTCCTGAAGATGTAACCAATGAGAAGCTAGAGAGTTATTCTTTGAACTTTCTTTCCTATTATCTGAATAGTGATAACATTGGGAACTTTCCATTTGAGAGGCTACATAGGCTTCCTAAGCTGAAGAGAGAAGAGCTTCAAGATAAACCAAGAGACATTATTATATGTTTTAATAATTAAAATATAAAATATCTGTTGGTGAAAGAACATAGAAATACGTCTGGGGGGTAAGTTTAAGAGTATAAGTCTTTTTTCTGATCTATCTATTGCAAACAGGAATGATAGGAAGAAATTTGGCAGTGTAACCACCTGTTTGAGGGAGAAGAAAATCCCCTACAGGTGGATTTATCCTGCAAAATTGGCTTTAACATATGAGGGGCAGCAGATGGTGTTTATGGATCCTTGACAAGCTAGGGAGAAATTAGTTCAGCTGCACCTGCTTAAAGAATAGTGGGGGGAGGGAAGAGGAAAGAATTAGAGGGAAATAGAATGGGGAGAATTTTTTTTTTTGTGGGCCCACTATAGTGGGTGTTTTGGTTTTAACCAGAGATATGAGCATGACACTAAAGGGCATATAGAGTATGCGTATTGTGATTTAAGGAGTCATTATAGGTAACCATTGAGGTTTGGATTTATATTGTATAATTAGGTAAAATAATTTCTGCTTAGGTAGACTTTGGATTATGGTAATTCTTTAGCGTTTGATATGAGAGAGATGTTATGAATACATGAGCAGGGGGTGTCAAGGGTATATGGGTTATTTGAGCATTGGTGCAAGGATTTATCACATGCGAGGAAGGGATAAATACTTGCTAATAAGATATAAGATAGTTGATTAAAAGGAACTAGGGAGATGGGAGTATTAGTAGATTCATGGTATTCCACATATGGTATGGGTAATGTTTTTTTTTTCTCTTTTCCCCATGTGTAGGAGGTCATTGGTCATCCATCTGAGGCGGGGCCTCCACTGGAGGTGTGGTTCCGTGGAGGAGGGGAGGTGAAACTCCTGTGGGGAGGGGTACTAGTTGGGAACGTGATGTGGGTACCTTATGGTGCCTGCATGGTTGGTCCCTTCTGGAATTCCTTGGCGCGGCATCGTTATTTAGTGGATGATGGTGCGGGAGGCGAGTGGTGTGAACTGGAGATGATGTTGGGTGGAGCGTTCTTGCCGTGCTCCACCACTTGGCTCCCTTAGGGATTTACCTTCTCTGGTGCGGGGTCGGTATAGTGAGTAGCATCATGGCTTGGTGACTGGAAGTTCCGCCTCAAGTTGAAAGGCCTCTTGAAGCTGGATGTAGTAGTAAATGTTATGTACCTACTTATGTAGTCTGTCAAGTATTTGATAACTAAGAAAGATAATAGCTTAAATGGCATGAAGGAGTATTAGTGGTTGGGGATAGAGATACAAGATAGGCAGTAGTATGACTTAGGTGAAGTTTGATCTATTTATGTTCTCCAAAGTAACACCGCTACACAATCTGATTATTATTATTACACAATCTGCTTTGATCCTTGATTGTCTCAGAGCAGTAATGCTTAGGTTTTTGCATCAGTTGGTATGGGTGGATGTGATGAATGAGTGTTGCGTGTTGAGAAAACACAGGCATTGTAGTTGGATATTTTATTTAAGGGTGTCTAATAGGCAGGTTAGGGTGAAACTTATATTTCAATAAAGATTAAGTTGGCAATATTAAATGTGCAAGGGTTGAATTCCCCTCAGAAAAGGGTCTTTCTATATGATATGTTAGTAAAAGATAGGATTGAACTTTGTTTTATACAAGAAACTCATTGGGATCAATGTGGATCGGCCTATTGGAGGCACAGTAGATTTCAGGTTGTGTGCACTTCATTCTTGAAAGATAAAAAGAAAAGAGGGGTGGCAATCCTTGTTTCAAAGGAGATCAAGTTTGAATACATACATCATGAAACAGATGAAAATGGGTGGTATGTTATCTTGATTTGTAAATTGAATGACGATGTACACCCTAGTTAATTTATATGCAACCAATGATCATCCTGTTGTTTTTTTTTTTATTCGGTAATAGAGAAAGCGGATAGGATTGTAAGCGGGATATTGATAGTGGGGAAGATTTGGTTGATGGATCTGGGATTGGATAAAAATATTTCAAGTGGTAAAAAATTGGATCCCAAGCTAAAGGCTTTGGCTCTGAAGTTTTCAAGATGCATTTGTAAGCATGGGCTTTTCAATATATGGAGGACTCAACATCCTGCTGAGAGGGATTATACCTTTTATTCTTATGCTCATCAGTCCTATTCTAGGATTGATGTGCTGTATATTAGGGCTTCCTGTTTTGATGAGTGTGAGGATTCACACATAAGTAATATCTTCTGGTCAGATCATGCTCCTGTATATTATACACTTAAAAACAATTTTCGGTACAGGATCAGATCTGACTGGAGATTGAATTAATTTGATTTGTTGTCAGAAGACTCCAAAGGAGAATTAAGGGAGAAGGTACAAACATTTCTGGAGTTTAATGATAACAAATCGGTCTCTGATTCCACTATGTGGTGTTCTTTGAAATGCGTCATTAGAGGTTATTTGATTTAGAAACGAGCTTATAAGAAGAAACAGATGGTGAAGTCAACGGCAGAATTGTACATAGATTTAGCTAAAAAGGAGGATATAAATAAGATCACTCCAAGTGAAATTATTGGGAATGAGATAAAAGAAATCCAAGCTAAAATTAAGGGAAAGTTGGATGAGAGACTAAAAAGAGTTTTATTTAAATTTAAACAAAAATGGTACTATAGTGGCAATAGGGTAGGAAAAACATTGACAAATAAATTAAATGCTAGAAATAGGAAGAGTAGGATTAATAAAATTATTGTTAATAATAAGACTCTTCTGACACCAGGACAGATCAGTAAGGCTTTTAGGGATTATTATAGCTTGCTATATAATATTGAGATGGATAATATACCAAGTTCTCGGATGAAGGCATTTTTTCAGAAGTTGAAACTCCCTAGATTCCCCTCTAACCAGATAGATTTTTTAATCAGCCTTTTTCATTGCAAGAGGTTAGGGAGGTTATTCGTGGGGTGAGGAAAGGGAAAGCACCGGGCCCAGATGGTTACGCAAATTCTGGACCCGGTGGTTTCCCGATATTGCTCAGGGTTTTTAATGAGGTTGCTATTAAGAAATACAAATATATGGTGCACCACCGTCTACATGTAATCATAGGATATTCTGTAGGAATACAGGGATTGTGCTCGAGACATATATTGAAATAAGCAAAAAAAAGGAAAAAGAAAGAAGTCTCGTTCTAGCACCAAATCCCTTTCCTATATAACTAAAGCGACGGGACAGCCACAGAAGTCAGATATGGGGAAAGAAAAAATATAAAAAAACATAAAATATAACTTTTAATAATCCTTTAAAAAGCTAGCGAATTTAAAAACAAAACGACAGTCCTAATGTGCAATTAACGCTCATGGCATATATATGGTATAGGATAAGTCTCCTTCCTACCTAACAGAAGTATGTTAGGAAACAGATTGCCACAATGAATCTTTCTCCCTTGAGTATTCAGAGTTGCAGATTCTATTAGTTCCTCAATATTAGCGAGTGATTACAATCTCCACATTGTCCTGCGTATTTAACTGCAGAGGACACACTCTGCAGAATGCCTAAACATATTACCTCGGTTTATTTCATAGTAGAACAGCACCTATGGTAAATACTATTCAAATAAAACCGAAATCGTAAGTCCTACCTGCCTCATATGATCTAATAATAGAAACAAAGATTAGAAGAGAGGCGGCCGCAAAAGGTGATCACCCAAAATTTGACGAGCTATCAGCTCTTATATCCCAGCGGTCAGTCCACAAAAATCATTTGGTAAAGGACCCGCTGGGTAGGTGATCGATATAGGCCAAAAAATAATAGAGGAGAAAAGATAAGAGTTAGAAAATACAGAGTAGCAACTGAAAATCACATTAGTACTGCCAAAATACTGAAACACATAGTCTGTGCTCAGTGACTGAGCACAGACTATGTGTTTCAGTATTTTGGCAGTACTAATGTGATTTTCAGTTGCTACTCTGTATTTTCTAACTCTTATCTTTTCTCCTCTATTATTTTTTGGCCTATATCGATCACCTACCCAGCGGGTCCTTTACCAAATGATTTTTGTGGACTGACCGCTGGGATATAAGAGCCGATAGCTCGTCAAATTTTGGGTGATCACCTTTTGCGGCCGCCTCTCTTCTAATCTTTGTTTCTATTATTAGATCATATGAGGCAGGTAGGACTTACGATTTCGGTTTTATTTGAATAGTATTTACCATAGGTGCTGTTCTACTATGAAATAAACCGAGGTAATATGTTTAGGCATTCTGCAGAGTGTGTCCTCTGCAGTTAAATACGCAGGACAATGTGGAGATTGTAATCACTCGCTAATATTGAGGAACTAATAGAATCTGCAACTCTGAATACTCAAGGGAGAAAGATTCATTGTGGCAATCTGTTTCCTAACATACTTCTGTTAGGTAGGAAGGAGACTTATCCTATACCATATATATGCCATGAGCGTTAATTGCACATTAGGACTGTCGTTTTGTTTTTAAATTCGCTAGCTTTTTAAAGGATTATTAAAAGTTATATTTTATGTTTTTTTATATTTTTTCTTTCCCCATATCTGACTTCTGTGGCTGTCCCGTCGCTTTAGTTATATAGGAAAGGGATTTGATGCTAGAACGAGACTTCTTTCTTTTTCCTTTTTTTTGCTGCTATTAAGAAATGTTTTCCTTCATAAATGCTGCAGGCTAACATATGTCCTATTCCGAAGAAGGGTAAAGGTCCACACCTTATAGTGAACTATAGACCCATATCTCTTATAAATCAGGATGTTAAGATTTATTCAAAGGTTTTGGCAGAGAGATTAAAAACAGTAATAACTGACCTAATGCATCCTGACCAAGCTGGGTTCATAGTGTGTAGGAAAGCAGAACATAATACACACAGGATGATTAATTTGATTTCAGAGATACATCATAAAGCTGTTCCTTCAGTCTTCTTGCCATTGTATGTCGAGAAGGCTTTTGATATGGTGAGTTGGGCGTTTCTTTCTGAAACTTTGGAGGCCTTTGGATTTCAGGGTTTTTTTTCAAGAATAATGCTATGGCTTTGCATAACTCCCCTTGTGCAAAAGTAATAGGGCAATCCTTGAATTCAGAATTTTTTTAGATCAACAACAGAACAAGACAAGGATGTCCTTTGGCTCTGATGTTATATGTACTGACGATCGAGCCTCTGGCAATATTGGTCAGGGACTCTGCACGGATTATGGCTATACAGAGTAAGGAATATAAAATAACTTTATACACTGATGATGTGCTTCTTACATTGTCTTCCCCATCTGAATCAATTTCTAGTGTTTTATCAGAGATAGAAGAGTTTAGTGAATATTCTAATTATAAAGTAAACATACATAAGACACAGGTGATGGTTGCAAATGTTACCACTTCCCAGTTTCAGTTACTTCAGAGCCAATTTAATTTTAATTGGAATAATAAAGAAGTTGAGTATCTTGGTATAAAATTGTTACGCAATTTGGGGGATATGCAAAGGGTGAATTATATGTGATTGCTTAGTGATTTTAGCGGGAAAATAGATGGAGGGGGCTTGAGATTTCCTGTTTGGGATGAGTTAATATTGCTATGGCATACTTATTACCTAAAATATTGTATTTGTTTAGGACTATACCAATGGGAGTCCCTGTGAAAATTTTAAGACGTATTAGTAAGATTATTTCAGATTACATATGGCAATACGAGAAACCAAGGATTGCGAATTCAGTTTTGATTAGAACTGTGGAGCAAGTGGGACTTGGACTGCCTGATATAATATTATTTCATGAGGCTGTTATGTTTACACATTTTTTGGCTTGGGATATTAAGAAAGATCAGGACCCTTCCTGGGAAATGTTTGAAAGGTCACACGTAAGAAATCGGAACCCTTTCCATCTATTTTGGGTTAGGGCACAAGTTATAAAGTCTTTGGGTATAAAGTGATTAATGTGAGGAGTAGGTTGCAGGGCCAGATTTATAATAAGGCAGAGTAGGCATCTGCCTACAGGCGCACCCCACAGAGGGTCGCCTGTCATTGGGATCATTTCTTTTTTTTCTTTTAATTAGCCAGCCTTATGATGCATGGCTAGCACAGATTTTGCATCTTCTGCCCTGACTCCAGTCTATCTGCGTGACTGCGTCGCTCACATGGTGTGTGACAGACAGGAAAATGTCAGACTTCAGTAGTGCTTAGGGATTCCTGGGAAAGATAGCGGTGAGTGCGTGCACCAGCAGCGAGCCCAGGTGAGTGCACCAGCAGCCAGCCCAGGTGAGTGAAGATTGAATTTGAGGGAGGAAAAGGTTCTTTCTCTATGTACTGAGTGCTCCCACTGCCCAGGTAGATGGCTGCTAGTGTTGTTGTGTGGTGCTCTCTTTTTGCAGAAATTGCAGGTGGCCTGGCTGGCTCCTACCTGGCAGCCTAGTATGGCGGTCAGAAATTAATCCTTTGAGTGCCAGAGAGGTACGCAATGCATTGCTTTGCAATGCGTTGCACACCCCTCTGGCACTCAAAGGGCTGTAGTCCTGAACAGCTGGAGAGCGCTCCGATCTGCACCCCTCTGTAGATGTCTCTCAAGCAGATCCCTCTCCCCCGTTCATTGTGGTTGCATATTCTCTCTTCTGTGCACTTTTATTTCTTGCCTGACAGAGTTATATACTGAGATGAACTGATAAAAAGGGATTTGGGTCTCAAATGGGGGGGGGGGCTTCAGATTTCTGTGCCTACAGGCTCCTGAGATATAAATCTGGCCCTGGTAGGTTGGGGTATCCAAATTATATTACATCTTCTACTCCAATTGAAGTATTACAATTTTATGCCCAGGATAATTACTTGAGACAATGGAAGGAGCAGGGTATAGATACATTAGCTTATATTATGGATTTTCAAGAGAAGTTTCCTCTTTTGAAACAGGTGGAGGTATTTATTGGGAAGCATTATACATCTAGAGCATTGAGATTGTTATCTAATTCTAACACGGGAAATTACTCCAGCAATGAAGAAATGGGAAAGGGATATGAAAAAATCTTTCCCCATTGAATGGTGGTTGGATTCTTGGGTGATGGTAAGGAAGGCAGTCTATTGTGTGAATATACAGTAAGTCTATTTTAAGTTGTTGCATAGATGGTACATGGTTCCTTCACGTATTAGTTTATTCAATGGGGCTGTATCTAGCAATTGCTGGAGATGTAACAATGGTAAAGGAACAATGTATCATATATGATGGGAGTACGAGAAATTGTTGATGATACGAAAGAGGGTCTCACAGATCTTTGTTTCTCTTAATCCTCAGATTTTTTTGTTCCATTTCTGAATTGCCATTGAAGAGCAAAGTGCAAGCTTTTTTAGCTATTAATATACTGATGGTCGTTAAGATATGTATGGCTAGAGCATGGAGGAAATATGAGCCACCAGTTTGTTTGGATATTTTAAATCAGATAACCCATCGATGGGAACTGCCCAGGTAACCAATTCTGTTGATGTGGCCTGTGCTTCCTGAGTTAGTTGGAAATATACATCAGCATGTGAATGTGTGTGCGATTGTTGTGGATAGAGTTGGTTAGATGATACTATTTAAGAATATTTGATGGTGTTTATATTTGAATGGAATTTTTTAAATAAAATTCAATAAAAATACAAATTAAAAAAAAAAAAATAGATGGTCTATATGGTTCTTATCTGCCATCAAATTCTGTGTTTCTATGGTGCAGTTGGTCTGCTTCACTTTGTAGTTATATGAATCTGCCAAAGCAGATGTTGGAGGCAAAAGTCATTGTTTGCACTACAGGATATGCACTAGATCACACGATTTCTATAGTGCGTACAGGCAGACACTCCACTGTCCTTAAGACTTTAAAGTTACACTATTTCCTGTGTGCTTTGGTTGTGTGCCTTAGTATGTGTCATTAACCGTTGAGGTCATGAGGTTTGGACAAAGCATTATGAAGCAATGCATTGTGCACCCCTCTTGTCCTCAAGGGCATATCTCTCAAACATCCCTTTTTAGGAGGGACAGTCTCTCTCTTTGAGACATAAATCCCTCTGTCCCTCTTTCCCACCCTGATGTCCCACTTTTTAGGACATCAGACTGTGTGGTGTGGATATAAGTGTATCACATTGCTCCACTCTAATGTTTGTTTAAACGTCAGTATATGCATTTTCAAATTAGCCTGTGTACATAAAATCCTTTGGTCTTGCTCTAAATCATGTGTTCAGTTACACAAAGAGGCATCAATAGGTCATGAAATAACCTGAAAATTAACTGTAATGCCCCACCCACCAGCCACTCCCCCAGCAACATCACCTAAACCAAAAGCATCCCCTTTTAGCTTTTGAAATGTTGGAAGATATGTTCAAGGGTTTAAAAACAGGAAATTAACACTCTGAAATTGCTCTTCCCTTGATGAAATCAGTGTTAAGAAGAGAATTTTCTGCAGAAGTATCTTGGTAGTAGGCAGGTGTAGGGTTAGAAAATGTATTCCAGCTCTTGTTTTTGCTGAGATTATATTCATACATATCTCCACTGAGGAAGATATATGAAATGAGGATATAGCACATACTAAGCCATTGTTTAGCTGTTAATGTGAGAAAGCCCTGAACACCTACCATATTAAAAGAGAATTGTCCTCAGTCCCTTATTAGTGCAAGGTGAAAATGTAAGGAACTCCTTAAATGCATTTCCCCACTATCCTCCCTTTAATATAAGTATCTTAGTACATTGTCATTAGGCAGTCATATTAGTTCCACGGCCTATTCTAGCTCTGAATCATAATAGTACATCTCCCATGTTGTGTACCAATATGTGATTCCCCCCATTGTGCAACAACAGTATGTCATGATCATGCTTTGCACCTACACCACTAAACAGATGTCTGCCTTTGCATATATGCAAAAGGACATATCAGTGCACAACATCAGTAAGAGTAACTGCAAATTAGTATTACAAAAAGGTAACTTTATTTCTTGGATGGGTGATATACACATTAAATTAACACTAACACCTAAAATGAACTGAGGTTATTTACACGTAACCTGTACTTTATACTAACATTTGTATCATACTAAATTCTCTTTTTTTCTGAGGACTAAAATCTAATCTTACATATTCTCTGATGGATCTGCCATTCCTGCCTTTTTTAGGGTACCATATGCAATAGAAATATTCAGGGGATTATATAGGATTATCTGTAAATGACCTGCGATAAAACAACAGCCTTCCTGAATTCAAAAGCAATTGTTACTGATTGTAATAAATTAACTGACCTTACCTCTTCATTACAGACAGCACAAACAACATAAAATAAATGCTCATGACAGTTTACACATGTGAAAAAAGTATGTTTAGGATTATATTTTAGGGATCTAACATATGAATAATTAATTTTACATATATTAGCTGTAAATACATGATATTTAAAATTATATCAACCAATATCATTTTTGGTGTTAGTGTTCCTTTAAATAAACCTCAACAAACCCACATTTCCATTGCACCATTCTGAAATAGAAATGTTATGTTTATTTGGATGAATATATCTTCTTTTTATGTTGTTTGGACAAAAATTGCTTTGTATTAGACAAAAAACATAACATCTAATCAGCATATAAAGTAACAACAGGCAGTACATCCAGACAGTATATGATACATGGACAGGCATATACACATATTCTGGGATTATATATATGTTGATGTTAGCAACAGAAGAATACAGGGGGCGCCAGTGCTCTATGCAGTTGGTGCTGTGCTTTGCCATTACATTTTATATAATGAAGGTTACACTGTGTATGGAAACAATGCATCTTGCATTCACTGGTGCGCAATCAGTGGCTCTCCAACTGTTGTAAGATGGTAACGTGCAATACACAATGACCAGCTGAGGATGTAGCACTACAACACATGGAAAGCCTTAAATTGCTTTCAGCGTGACATTTTATGTTGAATGTTTGAAGGGATCATAAGAATGACTTAAGGCACTGTACTGAAAACACATCATAGATGTTTAATTGATTGGGATGTTTAACTAATTGAGGAGCTAGAAAACCAATGAAATCTGCTCATTCATGTTATTATCAGTAGAGCTCCCAGATATAAATAATTCATTATATGGTGATGCATTATTTTATGTACAGAATTCTGCCCTTAGAATTAAATGAGGGGTTTAACCCCTTGCTTTGCAATGCATTGCACACCACTCTGGGTTTGATTATAACCTACTGGAGCCCCTAAGCAAATGAGCAAGTGAGTCTGACCTTACCTGACCCACAACCACTGGTGGAGTTGAAGATTCCAGCCCAGATGAGGGGAGGCAAGGGTATGATGATTAGCAATCTAGAAGGCACTTACAATAGTCAAACACTATAAAGGGATACTGCCTAATAAGTTACACCCACTTAACTTAATCTTGCAGAAAATCCAACTCACCACTATGAATCAATTCTGGGTAGATTGGTTCCCCACATTTAATCTTTAATTAGTACTGACCATCATATCCACAGAGGTTTGATTCATTTTGAAGGATTCCGTGAACCTAACTCCTATCACTGAAATCTTCTTAGGAACCTTCAATAAGAGTAGTTTGGGGTCCTGATGTACCTTAAACAAAGAACCATGACTATGAGTGAACGTGATATACAGTACTAATTAAAGATCTGTTTAGGAAACCAGTCTACACAGAATTAAGCCATAGTAGAAGTTGGTATTTTCTGCCCAGATAAAGAAAAATGGGAGTTTATTATTAGGAAGTGTAAGTTCTCCTTTAAGGGCACAGAAGTATTAAGCTGGCCAGGTCCCTAAAGTTATAGAATCCCATCTTCGCTATATATCCTGCTATCCTAGTAGTCAAACCCTTGTATTAAAGTGAAGCTGATTATGCATCATGCTAGCCAACAGACCAGCAAAATGTGGGAGATATTAATGCTTTTATTTCCAAATGATTATATCTCTTGGCACACCAGTGTACGCTAATTAAACTCTATGTTATACTGAGATCACCAGTCAGAAGTAAAACTATTAAAAATTCCTAAATTACCCATCTGATGGCCTTTTAGTGAACATGACATATGTGCAGATTTAAAAAAAACTGCAAGCTTCTGTATTTAATTCAAAGTGACAGGTCCACTTTAAAACTTTCATATACAACATGCAATTTATTGTAGATATTCATCATGGGTGTCAGATCATTGATGAGAGTTTGAATATAAAAGTGTCCGGTCTTGTAATAACTACTCCTGCCTGGTATGTTGGTTATTGGACTGGGATTGCTCTCTGTTATAGATGTGTAGATAAACTGAGATATATGAGCAAAATGCTAAATAAAGGAATGCTCTGGTTTTTCTGCTTGCCCTTGTGCTGCAGCTGATTACAATGTTGAACCGTCTGGGACTTTGCCTCCTTACACACATGATTTGAGCTTGTCATCCAGGTTGGAGATCTGATTATTGTGGAATTCAGGACCATAATTCCTCTACCGCATGTCTGGTAAAGGCACTGAAAGGTCAAAGGGAGAAGGCGTGTAGACATGTCAGGTCCTACTCTTTTCCCTTGGGCTGCAGGCTCCTGCGTAGAGGGTGCAGTTGTTGGTGCAGCTGTTTATTTTGAATTTGTGAGAATAATTTTATAAATGTTGAGTCCTTTATTTCTGGCCCTTGTTCTGCAGGCTCTTGGCCAGAGTTTGCAGCTGATTGCGGAGGTTTTCCACATTGGGGTTGAACCACTTGCGAATCTGATCTGATAGCTTGTCCATACTGCTCTTAACATCAGACGCTGCTTTCTTCACTTTATTCTGCACATCCTTGGCCACAGAAGCAAAGCTGTCCCTGAGTGCTTTCCCTTGCTCATCCATGGCGTCCTTCAGAGACATAAGGCGCTTCTGCCCTTTTTCCTTCAAGTTGCTCACATATGGTTCAACTGCTTTACGGATATTTTCCACCTTATCTTCAGTGCCCTTGCGAATATCTTCCCCATACTGACTGAGTTTCTTCTTTAAGTCCTCACTGTCCTTGCCAAGGCGTTTCTTCAGCTTCTTCATATACATGTTGACTTTTCCTTGCACATCCTCTATGTTCTGGTCAAACATCATACGCAGGTCCCCTGAGTACTGAATAGCCCTGGTCTTGGTATCTTCCATGTCTGACTTGAGTTTGTCGGCCAAAGCAGAGATCTCTTCAGTGAAACGTTGTTGGGCATCCTGAGCCATGGGGCTGACCTTACCTTTCATGTCTTCAGCATAATTGCTCAACTCTTCCATGGTATCTCTGATAAGGCTGCTGTAAATAAAATAAATAAGAGATAACAGTGAGTCTACAAGTGCTCCACTTACTAAGTACAACAGGCTTTTAATGCCAATGTAATGTAGTCATGGGGAAAATCTTGTAAGCAGCCAAGCAGGGATGGTAGTAACACTTTTCTCACATGTGCCATATCTACCTTTGATGAGATATCTGGAAAGGCTTATTTGGTCTTCTATATAAAGGCAAACTGGAACAATTCTAAGAAAAACATTCTCAAAATTCCCACTACTTTAAATGGGGCTTTTAACCACTTGATGCTAGAGGGGGTCTTAAAAAGTCCATTTTAAAGGGATAATAATACTTATTAAGTAAAAAATATGTTGTAGAGTTTATCCTCCCGAGTAAAACAACAGTACTTCCGTTACTGAGATGTGTTTTATCCAAAAGATGTTGCAGCTCATACTTGGATCTTTAAGGTACAGTATCTCAATGTCCTTAAATCCAGTGGCATTGTTGTTACGCCATCCTATGGACAGCTCTGGTCAGTTGACCATAAACCTCCCTATACTGCACTAAACATAGGAGGACAAACCCTACAGTATATATATATATATATATATATATATATATATATATATATATATATATATATATATATATATTGTGTTACTATCCCTTTAAGTAAATGGGAAATTGTATTTGTCCCCCGATACAGAGGTGGTTTGCTCCACAATTAGTCCCCTTTTCTTTTGAACATAAGGCCCTTGGTAATGTTTATAGTATTTTACCAGTGTATATGAATTTATTTAACATGCTTCTCTTTTTTTCTTCTTTTATTTAAATAATGTGTCCTTACTTTGTTAGTAATGTGTCTTTACCTTGTTAGTAATGTGTCTTTTACCTTGTTAGTAATGTGTCTTTTACCTTGTTAGTAATGTGTCTTTTACCTTGCTAATAATGTGTCTTTACCTTGTTAGTAATGTGTCTTTATACTGTATCATCTGCTTCAGTATTTTCTTCCCTCTACTTTCAATGATGGGAGTATTGTAGGGAACAAATACAAAATCCCAGAATGTGCACTGCTTTCCAAAGGAGGTCTTAACCCCTTGAATGTTACAGAGGTATCTCCAGTGCATAGCTTCAAATGCATTGGAGATCTCTTTAGCATTCAAGGGGTTCAAAGCCCCTTTGAGTGCCAGAGGGGTATGCAACACATTGCGGAGCAAAATGTTGCATACCCCTCTGGCATTCAAAGGGTTAACTCAAAGGAACTCTTTACCTGTCTCCCGTGATGCTGTTGGTTAACCCCATATTTTCAAACTTTGCCTTCATGCCTAAGGTCTAAGGGCTTCAAAAAGGGGTTCGCTACCAGGGCCACATCCCCACCAACATTATGACCTAGTCAGAGCCAATATCCCTGCTAAACCTGGAGTGAGTGCCCTGTGCCCTGCAGCTGCTGTATAACTACAGTTCCCATGATGCTCAACTGGTCATCAGCTGGCTGAGGAAGATGGAAATTGCAGTCAAAGAAATATTGATGGACTACAAGTCGTCCATCCCACTCAAAGCTTTTGTTTCCGTTAATAACATAATTACCTATTACATTCTGTATATGAATTATGCCAAGAATCTATGTAAAATGCAGAAAATGAAATATAAACTTCAACTAGGAAATTGTTGGTTGGAGGTATGGAAAAGTGCATTGACTTATTTATTTGGATGTACCCTGACCTCTGTATGGACATATGAAGTAAACAAAGAGAATGCTAGCTTATGTTATCCCATTTTATTTTAAAGAGGATACCAAAACATTAGAGACCTTGCTAATATCTAAGAGGTAGTACCATTTAAGGCCCATAGGGGTATGTCAAACATTGTTTTGCAATGTGTGGCATTCCCATCTTGTCCTTAAAGGGTTACCCAACAGCAGGAGAATAACAAGTGTTGATATGGACTAATTGAACAAGTTTGTAGTGACATGTATTGAGCAGTAAGTCTCATTACAAAGAGCTACTATAGAACACAGGAGAAAACTCTAGATTGTAAAATTACCGCTTGTTTTTGTCTGTCACAATAATTGTTATTAGTGTTACTGTTTTAATTGTCACCCCATTGTACAGTGCTGCAGAATACGCCATACCTCCCAACATTTCAAATGGCCAAAGAGGGACACTTTTGCTTTAGGTGATATTGCTGGGGAGGTCTGGTGAGTGGGGCATTACAGAGTGTTTTTAGGTAAATCATGACTTATTGACACGTTTTTGTATAACTGAATACATGATTTACAGCAAAACCACAGTATTTTATTTACAGACTAATTTAGAAACACAGATACTGAAGTTTAAACAAACATTAATGTGAGTTTTATTGCTGTCTAGCAATGCGATAGACTTACATATACATCCCACACAGTGTGATCTCCTAAAAAGAGGGACACCAGGGTTGAAAGGAGGGACAGAGGGATTTGGTTCTCAAACAAGGTCTCTCCCTCCTATATAGAGAGCCTTGGGAGGTATGATATGCTGCTGCTCAACATAAAAATTATAATAACCATAATGATAATAATAATAATAATATAAATATTTTAATATATATATTTTATTCCAAGCAAGAGGACTGTGAGGAATGTTCAGTTCTCTTTCAGCCCCACCAAGTATTTGTATATTGTTAGTGCATTCTGTGCCTTGGGCAGAAGCATATAACAAATGGGGCCAAGCATCCAAGGTGGCCCATCAGCCCCAGGGACCAATAGATTCTAGCCCCCCCACCACCAAAAAAAAACAAAAATAATATTTTTATGTTAAAGGGCTTAAATGAATGTTTGCACCAGAGTCCTGCAATAACTAGTTACTCCACTAGCCTTGGGCTACTGATTGTCTCTCCTCTGGGACCCCATCCCTGACCTCTGAATGGAGGTGGATCAGGTTAGGTCAGATCCCAGTGCTACATATCACTTTAGGCCCAACAAGCTCTAATTGTGCCTCTGCACACAAATACATTAAGATATTCTCTCACACTATAATCTGCTCACACAAGTCCTGTCCTGACCGATTCATTCCTAGGCTGCATTCCATGTACTTCAGGGCAGGGTTTAAAGACATCATCTCTGGGTCTCTACATGTTCATAAGAAGAACTGTCATGGCTTAAGGCAGTTGTTCTCAGTCAAGGTGCTATGGTACTTTGGTGTGCCACCAACATCCACTTAGGGTGCTCCTTATTTTATATAAAGACGGATGACAAAAATGTGAATGCTGAGTCTCAGATGTACATTACAGCAATTGTTATACACAATATGTGTGTATCTGTTATTCTGATTGTTAGAGATGAAAATAACTATATATATTGTATTTATACCCTGCCTTACACCCTTGAAAAATGGTATATAAAATGTTATGTGTGCCTCCAAAATTCAAGATTGCATGTTAGGTGTACCTGGAGCAAAAAAAAGATTGAGAACCACTAGTTTATGGGAAAGGGGCATTTAAACCCTTTGAATACTAATGAGAGCATTCAAGGGGTTAAAGTTTCCATGCCTCATGGCTAAGACTCAGTTTGAAGGATAACCCTTTGAGTGCCAGAGAGGTATCAAAAGCATTACCTCTCTGGCACTCAAAGGGATAATGAAATAAAGGCCCACTTTATCTTATCATATAATTCCCCTGTAAGGCTAATAGAAAGTAACAGACCCAGCGCTGTATGTTTAACACGCTAAGGGGGTGCAGTGTTGGAACAAATTGATTGCATAATAAACAAAATTACAGTTCTAATTGATTTAACCCTTTTGTGAACCAATGCGTTGCATACTCCTCTGGCACTCAAAGGGTTAAATGGGGCTTTTAACTTCTTAAATCCTTGAGATGATCTGCATTGCTTTGGAAACTGGATACTTTCTAGCATTCATGGTTAACACTGTGTGAAAGAGAGGCTGCAATTTGTTGGATACCTCTCTGGCACACAAAGGGTTAAAATCCCTGTTAAAACAATTGGAATTTCATTTCTTCTTTACAGTGCAGTACTTTGTTCCAGAATTGCACTTCTTAATCTTGAAGACTACACTGGGGAAGAATACATAAAATATGGGAAGTATTACAGTTATGGATTATGAGGCTGATGGCACAGATCAACCATATGGGCTGAATAAAAATAACCATATAAAACTAATTTAGCAATAAGGGGTTAAAAAGCTCTTTAAATCAATGGGGTCTTTCACTTTCCCCTATGATGCACATCCTTAGCTTCCTGAATATGACCCAGGAGGAGGAGTTAAAGGTAAAGGTTATCTGGCTCAATAGGGGTTGTAAAGAGGGGATTCATGGAATAGTATGAGGGTTTCTGGGAAGCCTTCACATTTAGCAATATGATGGGTTATAGAGGTCAGTTGCACAGAGCATTAGGAGGGGGTTATAGTTTGTTATACAGAACAATAGGAGGGACTACATGAACAGATCAGCAGGAGTACCTATAGAAGCTGTTGTTTGTACTTAGAATGTCTGAGGCAGGAGAAGCAAGAGGTGGATTTATAAGGAAGAGTTATATGGAACAACAGAAGAATCTGACCATTATAGGTCTCTTGTTAATTACTTACTCCAGTTCTTTACTGAGCTGTGAATCCTTCATGTTTGATGTGGCCTCATCAGCTGCTTCTTCCATTTTGTTGACTGTCTTCCAGAAACTGTCCAGCGCAGTTTCCCATTTTGTCTTGGGTGCATCCCTGAAAAGAGACCTGGCCTGGGCCCCTAGAAAGGGAAAAAAAAGAAATAAATACCCCCAAAAAGCCAAGTATATATTCATACATGTATCCAAAACATTACTAGACCTCTTATTAACAACTTCAAATAATAAATACAGATTAACAGCCTTCATAGTAATTAACCCCTGAACTTTTCACTGTCCTACCCTCCCATCCCCTGTGTAATCCAGCAACTGACTTGTTCTACTCCTCACTGCACAACCCAACAAACTACTGCACTCATCACTGCCTAGTTCTACCCTTCCCTGTACAACCCAACATTCATCTGCACTCATCAGTGCCTAGTTCTACCCTTCCCTTTACAACCCAACAATCCCTGCACTCATCACTGCCTAATTCTACCCCTCCCTGTACAACCCAACATTCATCTGCACTTATCACTGCCTAGTTCTACCCTTCCCTGTACAACCCAACAATCTCCTGCTCTCATCACTGCATAGTTTTACCCTTCCCTGTACAACCCAACAACCTCCTGCACTCATCAATGCCTAATTCTACCCCTCCCTGTACAACCCAACAATCTCCTGTACTTACCATTGCCTAGTTCTACCCTTCCCTATACAACCCATCAATCTCCTGCATTCCTCACTACCTAGTTCTACCCTTCCCTGTACATCCCATCAATCTACTGCATTCTTCACTACCTAGTTCTACTCTTCCCTTTACAACCCGACATTCTCCTTCACTCCTCACTGCCTAGTTCTACTTTACACGTTACAACCCAACAGCCTACTTCACCTCTCCCTTCCTAGTTCTGCCCTTCCCTGTACAACCAAATAGCCTCCTGCACTCCTCACTGCCTAGTTATACCCTTACTTGTACAACCCAACAGCCTTCTGCACTTCCCACTACCTAGTTCTACTTTTTTCATGTACAAACCATCAGCCTCCTGCACTCCTCACTGCCTAGTTCTACCTTTCCATGTAGAACCCAACAACCTCCTGCACACCTCATTGCCTAGTTCTATCCTTCCCTGAACAAACCATCTGCTTCTGCTCAACTCTCTACCTAGATCTACCCTTCTCTATAAAACCCAACAGCCTCCTTTATGCCTCACTACCTTGTTCTACCCTTCCCTTTAAACCTAATAACCTCCTGCTCTCTACACTGTATTGTTCTACCCTTCCCTGTATTACCCAACAACCTCCTGCACTCCTCTCTGACTTCTTCTACCCTTCCCTGTAAAAGCCCAACTACCCTGCACTCATCACTACATTGTAATAACACTAAATATATATTGATGTATTCTAATGCTCCTTACCACTAACCACTTTAAACACCTCAATTCCATTTCACCTTCAGTGCCTTGGTACATACATCCAAACATAAAAATATTGCCTTTCTAAATTCCATGTAACACCTAACACCAAACACATAAGAATCATTGCCACCTAATAAACCATTATGCCAGGTTACAGTCTTACCCCTGGTATCTTATGCATAAGTCTCACCAATGAGAATATTTATATTAATTACCTGCCAGGAGCCCAATTGCAAGCAGTAATATCGTCAGCTTCATAATTCTTCTGTATGTTCCTGTAAAAAAAGAGAATTTTCATCAGGTCTAAACAAGGAAAAGTACCAGTACCCTCCCTTCTAGTGCCTGCTATGTCTCTTCCAAACTTGCCTGTGACCCGAAAACCCAATACCCCTTTAAGCAAAGACACGGGGACATAGTCAGCAAGCTTACGAGATGCAATCCCGGAACAAATCAACTGCACCATGGGTTGAAATGAATATTCCACAAATTCCTATTGATTTAAATGGTGATGTTTACCCTTGGTTGCTAGAGAGGTCGCCAGTGCCTTGCTTCGCAAGGCATTGGAGACCTCTGTAGCATTCAAGGGGTTTAAAAGCCCCACTTAATTCAGTGTGAATGTCTTTATCCCCTTGTGGTGTCATTGATTTGCTCCAAAATTCCACCTCTTTACCTTGATGAATATGGCCCCCTAGTATTCATATCCTTAAAATATTCTATTGACACTGATTTTCAAACCTAACTGAAAGCTCTACATCCATCTATAATATGTATCTCTTTCTTTAATATTATCCCGTCTCCTTTTTAATTCACTTATTGTTCTCCCACCGCCAGATCAGATTTTAACTTTCTCTCTTAACCACACTTATTCCCAAGTAAAATCTTTCTTTCTTTCCTTCTTCCCTCTACCTCCTTCTATTTACCTAATCTGTGGTTGCAATGACTTTCTCTCTCCTCCCCTCTCTTTATATAGGCTGTAGGCAGGGAGCTGTGAGGAGGGTCAAACACTTGTACCTTGAGGCTGGATGCAGATGTCACATTAACTGTGTTAGGTTGGAGGGGGCGAAGTCTGCTGATTAATCTCTGCTCCTCACAGAGCTAACCCTACCCATGCTGGTGAGTGAAAGGTCAGAAACACAGATTCATGAGAAACATTGAGGGACGTCTGTTCAAAGTCTGTATGTTCAAAAGACACTGGACAAATTCTGTCCATCTCCCAAGTGTTCCGCTTTAGGGGGAATAGGGTCTCTTTGAGATCCAAATCCATCTGTCCTTCTCCCCATCTTGGTGTCTGTCTTTGTAGGAGATCAAAATATGTACTGTGTATACAAATGTATCACATTGATCCAAAGCAATAAAACTCAAATTAATGTTTGTTTACACCTCAGTATATGTGTTTATAAATTAGTGTGTGTAAATAAAATACTAGCTCTAAATAATTTATGCAGATACCTAAGAAAGTGTCAATAGATTATGAATTAATATATAAACTCTCTGTAATGTCCCTCCCACCAGCCACATGCCCAGCAACACCACCTAAAACAAAAGTGCCCTTGTTTGGCCATTTAAAGGGACATTAACGTCCCATAAAAAATGTTTACAGTTTTGTAGTGATTAAAAAAATAAGCTAAATGCCAAAAATCCTATCTCTCAAACCGCTATGGTTTGAGAGATATCCTCCGTTAAAGTTCCCCTCTCCCACCCCTTCTCCTGATGTCATCTGTAAGCTGATAGCAGGAGTTCCTGGTCCGGGGACCCACAAGCGGCTCTTCAGCAGAGCAACAATAGCATGATTTAAAAAGAAATACTTCTTTGGAACAGTCTACAAAGTGTGCTTGCAAACCAGACACACTTTGTAGACCGTTCCAAAGAAGTATTTCTTTTTAAATCTCTCTATTGCGGCTCTGCTGAAGAGCCACTTGTCGGTCCCTGGACCAGGAACTCCTGCTGTCAGCTTACAACTGAAGTCAGGAGAAGAGGAGGGAGAGGGGAACTTTAACGGAGGATATCTCTCAAACCATAGTGGTTTGAGAGATAGGATTTGTGGCATTTAGCTTATTTTTAAATCGCTACAAAAGTCTAAACATTTTTATGGGACATTACTGTCCCTTTAAAATGTTGGGAGGTCTAATTCAGGGGTAAACCAATTACAACATGGGGGCAGTAAAAATCCCCCATTGATTTAAACAGGGATTTTAACCCATGTTATGCCTTATGTAAAAAAGTGTAGCAGTGCAATTCTGGATTAAACTAAATGGGGCTTTAAACCCACTGAATGCATGATGTTTCCAGAGCATTGCAATGTAACGTGTTGGAGACCCTTCTAACATTCAAGGAGTTAAAAATTCTATTTAAATCAACTGCATTTTTTATTTGTCTACCATGGTTATGCTGGTTTGCCCCAGAATTGCATCACTCCACTTTTTGCCCATATTCTCTCATTCTCATTCTAAAATGAGTCATTTTCCTTGTGGGAGTTGTATTCACAGTAACCTTTTTTGGTGTCTGGAAGCTTATTAACCCTTTTTTGTGTCACTCAGCAGAGACATCACTTTCTGTCCCAGTGGGCAATAGGCAGTTTGTATGTGTATCTAGAGAGGTGTGTGTTGCTCCCTTTTGTCCATATTCTCTCATTCTCATTTCAATTTTCTTTGTGGGAGTTGTATTCACACTAACGTTATTGATTCCTGAAGGCTTATTAACTCTATGTGTGCCACCCTTTTAATGCTATGTGTAAGTGCAATGCATTGAATTGGAATGCTCAGCATATTTTATTAAAACAATGTTGGGCAATAATATTTCTCAGAAAGAAGAAGCACAGAGCAGCGTGTATCTGTCATACACTGGGTCACAGCTATGAAGTAATCCTTGGTAAACCAGCTGCACCATAGGAAAAAGATAAGCATTTCAGTTGATTTAAGTAGGACTTTTAACCCTCTGAATGCTAGAGAAGTCAGAGAAACTTTAAAACATACTGTTGAACTTGCTGGCATATAAGAACCATTTAGCACGGGGCTGTCCAAGTTCAGTCCTTAGAGGCCACTAACAGGCCAATATGTAAGGATATTCCTGACTAAGCACAGGTGAGTCAGTCACAATGAATGATCCACTGATTAACTCACCTGTACTTTAACAGGGAAGTCATTAAATCCTGACCTGTTGATGGCCCTTGAGGACTGAACTTGGACAACCCTGACTTAGCCCATCTAGTCTGCTCATTTTTCCTACTGTAAAAACCTCAAACCTTATTTGGTCCTTGGTCTTGTTTTATATTCAGGACAGCCTTGTGCCTACCCCATCATGCTAAAATTTCCTCACTGTATTAACCTCTACCACTACCTCTACTCTGCATTGTTTTGCATTCAAGCAGCTACCCACTGAGTGCCAGATGGGTGCGCAACTTATTGCTCCTCAATGTGTTGCACACCCCACTCATAACATTATAATCCCTAGTTAAAGGTAATTGGACATTTTTATTTGTACCCTAGGTTGCAGTTGGATTGTCCCAGGATTGCTCCACTATCCTTTATATGGTCGACAGAGCCTTGTACTACATGTAAAGCAAAGTGTGCTAGTTGTCAGCATCGTATTTTGTCTAAACACTGCATGACATCAATGTACTAAGAAGAGTTGGAGCAATTCTGGATCAAACCAACTGTACCACAGGGAATACATACAAATTCCCCAAATTCTGATTGATTTTCATGAGAACTTTTAACCTCTTAAATGCTAAAGATGTCTACAATACATTGCAAAGTAGTTTATTGGAGACCATTTTAGCACTGAAGGGGTTAAAAGCTCTTTTTGAATCAGTGAGGATTTGTAATTCTTCCCTACAGTGCAGTTGGGTATATATATTGGACAACAAAAGGATATTCGTTCCCCAGAATTAATTTCATTTATTTGTAAGAACTGGATGTCCTGATGCACTTGTCTTTTCCACCTTGATATCTACAATGAGATCCTATGTGAGTTTACTGCTAGCGCCTATCCTGGTTATTACATTTCTGTTGTACAATGCTCCAGAATAAGTTGACACTATTTAAATAGAGAATACTAATAATAATGTTATTTGATCTTCTCAAAATGTTAATTCCTTCGGATGGGAGTGCAGGTCTAAGAAGATTAAATGGAGGGTGCAAATTGAAGGAGATGGAAGGGAAGATCAATCATGAGGAGACTGTAGGGAGTGAAGCAGATTGAAGGAGATGGAAGGGAAGATCAATCCTGAGGAGACTGTAGGGAGTGAAGGAGATTGAAGGAGATGGAAGGGAAGATCAATCCTGAGGAGACTGTAGGGAGTGAAGGAGATTGAAGGAGATGGAAGGGAAGATGAATCCTGAGGAGACTGTAGGGAGTGAAGCAGATTGAAGGAGATGGAAGGGAAGATCAATTCTGAGGAGACTGTAGGGAGTGAAGCAGGCTAAAGGAGATGGAAGGGAAGACCAATGCTGAGGAGACTGTAGGGAGTGAAGCAGATTGAAGGAGATGGAAGGTAAGACCAATCCTGAGGAGACTGTAGGGAGTGAAACAGGCTGAAGGAGATGGAAGGGAAGACCAATCCTGAGGAGACTGTAGGAAGTGAAGCAGGCTGAACGAGATGGAAGGGAAGATCAATCCTGAGGAGACTGTAGGGAGTGAAGCAGGCTGAAGGAGATGGAAGGGAAGATCAATCCTGAGGAGACTGTAGGGAGTGAAGCAGGCTGAATTAGATGGAAGGGAAGATCAATCCTGAGGAGACTGTAGGGAGTGAAGCAGACTGAAGGAGATGGAAGGGAAGATCAATCCTGAGGAGATTGTAGGGAGTGAAGCAGGCTGAATGAGGTGGAAGGGAAGATCAATCCTGAGGAGACTGTAGGGAGTGAAGGAGATTGAAGGAGATGGAAGGGAAGATGAATCCTGAGGAGACTGTAGGGAATGAAGCAGATTGAAGGAGATGGAAGGGAAGATCAATCCTGAGGAGACTGTAGGGAGTGAAGCAGGCTGAAGGAGATGGAAGGGAAGATCAATCCTGAGGAGATTGTAGGGAGTGAAGCAGGCTGAATGAGGTGGAAGGGAAGATCAATCCTGAGGAGACTGTAGGGAGTGAAGGAGATTGAAGGAGATGGAAGGGAAGATGAATCCTGAGGAGACTGTAGGGAATGAAGCAGATTGAAGGAGATGGAAGGGAAGATCAATCCTGAGGAGACTGTAGGGAGTGAAGCAGATTGAAGGAGATGGAAGGGAAGATCAGTCCTGAGGAGACTGTAGGGAATGAAGCAGGCTGAAGGAGATGGAAGGGAGGACCAGGCCAAAAAAGTTTTAAGATAGAGGAGCAGCCAGAAGAGACTGAAGAGAGGGGAGCAGGCTGTAGGAGACTGAATAGAGGGGAGTGGACCAAAAGTGATAGAACGGAGGAGAGGGCCAGAGATGTATGAAAGTAAAGGAGTGGGTAGAAGGGACTGAAGGGCAAGGGCTGGATGAGATGGGAAGGAGAGAAGCCGGCTGGAGGAGATGGAAGGGAGGGGATTGGGCCAGAGGAATTGAATGGGAGGTGAATGTGCAGGGCCAGTTTTTGAGTCTGCAGTTCCAGGTGCAAAATAACTTGTTGAGCTTTTTTGTTGTTTCTTTCCTCTGTCAATCTTGTAATTTTATTTAATTAAAACTACATGCACACACTCCCATACAAACACACACTCCAATACATCCTCCAAACTAGTGTTGAGCGAGCACCCCGATGCTCGGGTGCTCGGGTGCTCTGACCGAGCACCCCCTGAGGCTCGAGTGCTCGGCCGAGCACCCGAGCCCCATTGAAATGAATGGGGCGACACGAGCATTACACCAGGCACCCCCTGCTCTGATGAGGGGAGGGTGCCTGGTCAATGCCCCCCTTCATCTCCGCTATGCCCCCTTCATCTCCGAATGCCCCCTTCATCTCCGCTATGCCCCCTTCATCTCCGCTATGCCCCTCTTCCACAATGTCCCCCTTCATCTCCGCTATGCCCCTCTTCCACAATGTCCCCCTTCATCTCCGCTATGCCCCTCTTCCACAATGTCCCCCTTCATCTCCTCTATGCCATAGAGGAGATGAAGGGGGACATTGTGGAAGAGGGGCATAGCGGAGATGAAGGGGGACATTGTGGAAGAGGGGCATAGAGGAGATGAAGGGGGACATTGTGGAAGAGGGGCATAGCGGAGATGAAGGGGGACATTGTGGAAGAGGGGCATAGACTCTATGCCCCTCTTCCACAATGTCCCCCTTCATCTCCGCTATGCCCCTCTTCCACAATGTCCCCCTTCATCTCCGCAATGCCCCCTTCATCTCCGCAATGCCCCCGTACCTCCAGTCCCTGGTGGTCCAGCGGAGCGTCTTCAGATCTGTGCCTCTTCCGGCACAGATCCCCGCCACCCGAACATGGCGGGCGAGCACATGGCGGTACTCGACGAGTACCGCCATGTGCCGAGCAGAGCGATGCTCGAGCCGATCCGAGCATCGGCCGAGCACGCTCGCTCAACACTACTCCAAACCATTACAGGAGACAGAACAGGGCAATACACCATTGTGGGAATAAAACAGAACAATTCAACATTAAAGGAAACTAGCAGAGTAATGCAACTTATAAGAAACTAGCATGGCGATGCACCATTACATGACAGTATTAGCCCCTCAATCCCCATCTTTTCCCCTCTCCCACAGTCTTTTATCCCCTCTTTTCCTCCCAAGTCTTTTAGCCCTTACTTCCCTCCCTGGTCCTTTAACCCTTCTTTCTATCCCCCATCCTCTTTCCCCTCTCTCTCCTCCAGTCTTCCCCCTCCCTTTCACCCAGTTTTTATCTCCTCTCCCCACGACTTCCTCCCTCTCTTTTCCCTAGTTCCACTCTCCTCTAGTCTTTGATCCCCTCTCTCTCACTCTTTCTCCATAATTTTCCTTCCACCAGTATCGCCCTTGTGAATGCTCTATGACACATAAGCCTTGTTCCGCTGGCAGTCATAGACCCAGATATACACTGGCATCCCAGCCTTGTACTACTGTCCACTGATAGTCTCAGATCCACATATATACTGTCTGACACCCCAGCCTTGTTCCACCAGTAATCACCAGTCACCCTCTCCTTTTTCTTCCCCCATCTCTCTACCCACAGGCTTTCAACCCCCTTCTCCCCCAGGCTTTCTCCCTCCAGTAATTTCCCAATTTTTCTCTGCCTAGTTCACCCCACCTCATGCACTCCCAGTTTTCAACCCCCTTTCTATCCCGCATTCAGTCTTTTACCCCCTCTGTCTCCCCCAGTCTTTCAACCCACCTCCATTATTTTCCCTTGTTTTGTCCTCCCTCCATCACTCAAACGGCCCCAGTCTTTCAGCACCCCTCTATCTCCCTCCTCCAGTCTTTTGCCTTGTTTTCTCTCCTCACCCCCTACTCTTTCACATCCATCAAGCTCCCCCAGCCTGACAACCCATTATGTCTCCCTCCTCAATACTTTCCTGTTTTTCTTCTCTCTCCCCCCTCAAGCTTCCCCAGTCTTTCAACCCCCTCTATCTCCCTCCTCCAGTCATTTCTTCCTTTTTCTCCCCCACCCAGTATATACCCCAGACTCCCCTTCCTTCTTGCCTACCTTTGCTGGTGCAGGAGGGTGACCTAATGATGATCCCAAGAGGTCCAGCATCATACCTCTATATTATGCTTCTGTGTTGGGCTTAATCTGCCCAATAATACAGAGCAGCAGGACATAACTTCATATCCCAGTGCTCTGCATTATTTTTTGTGTGGAAGCTGGAGACATAGAGGTCTGTCCCGGAGGAGACACAGACCACTAGGGCACTGTTGGGGAGATATGTCTTAGTTCCCCAACAGGAACTTATGGGGCCAGTGAAGATGAGAGGCCGGGTGTATTGCACCATTGGCACCTATAACTGGCCCTGGGATGTGCTAAGGAGAGGGAAGGGGAGTGGGCCTGTGGGAAGGTGGGAGAAATATGTAATTGTGCAGGGGAAAGCAGGAGGGTAATTTCCCTAACTTTCTCAGATGACTTCCCTGGAAGGGAAAATGGTGTGACTGATGTCTAAAAGAAGTGAATATTTTTTTTTACAATATTTAGAGACATAAATAATGTTTTGAATCTTGTAAAGCGGCCTTTTTAGACTCAGAATGAACTACAGATTAGTTTTGCTCACCACTAGTTATTACTGAAGGGTTTCTTCATACAATTTTATTTCATTACTCTTATTATTTATCTGTTTTTATTGCTGGGCATAGATAACCCACAGTTGGTTTGAACAGCATTTCTACACTAAGTGCTTATTTTTAAAAGCTTCTACATCTTGATGTCAAAATTGTCTAAAATTTGGCACTTTACGAGTCATTGCCAGTCCCCACAAACCCTGCTAGTTTTGTACTACTTGGTTTGGTATTTAAAAAATATGACAGTGCGTACTTTTCCACTACATTTCCATATCATCACAAAACCTTCTTCAAGACTACAGCCAAATCTACTGAATGGTTAGACACAAATTTCACAAAGAGATAGATGTCATGGGCTATTGCTCATTTATGTTTACAGTGTAAATAAATGCCACAGCTCCTGACATATTTAGGGCCTTATGGTTCAAGTGGAGTATTCTGGGGCAAGGCAGTTGCACCATAGGAAAAATATGCAAATTCCAAGAATTTCCAAGGTTTTTAACCCTTTGAGTGTCAGAGGGGTAGGTAACGCATTGCTCTGCAGTGCTTTGCGTACCCCTCTGGCACTCAAAGTGTTAATAGGGATATAAACCCATTTGGAATGTGCTGCAGACCTCTCTAGCATTCAATGAAGTAAACAGACATTTAAAGCAATGAGAATTTGGGGAATTTTTAAAAGCCTCATTTATCCTTTTGTGTGCAACGCAATGCTTCGGTACCTTTCTGGTGCTCAGAGGGTTAAATCATTGTAAATTTTTATTTTTCACTTAATATGAATATGGTCTGCCCCAGAATTATTCCAGTTTTCTTTTGAATATGAAGACCATAGGTTTGTGCATGCACATCTAAATAACATAAAGTGCTAGAATGCTAAGCTCCTTGTGTGCGTAACCGCACATGTGCAGTAGAGACTGCCTGAACGATGCAGTCATGCACAGTGCACAGTAGAGACTGCATGAATGCACCGGCTTCCAGTCAGAGGCACTGCTGATCTGGAGTGGGGCTGTCCGAACAGGCCACCGCCCTCGGCTCCAGAGCAGCAGCCTAGGCCACTGGCTGGCAATTTGACCCGTGTACATGGGCCTTCAATATTAGTTACATCATAAGTCTTAATTCAGGCGTAGACACTGGGTAAAGGGTTAAAAAAGATGAAAATTAAAGGGCAAAAAACTTGTTAAAAGTTATTAAATTTCATACACCTGTAATCAAAACAATGTAAATATACTGTCAGAGTTCTGTGAACATTAACACCCCCTTAATTTTGCGTTGATTGTACTAATTACTTTTAAATCTCCTGTTACATATAATGTAATTAACAAAGTACAGGGGGAAGGGGAAGGTGTGTAGTTAATGTTCTCAGAACTATAACCGTGAATTTCAATTCATATCTCTCATATGTCCATTTATAAAACAGACAGACCCTCTTTGAGATCCAAATCCCTATGTCCATCTTTCCCACCCTGGGTTCCCTCTTTTTAGGGGATTAGACTGTGTTATTTGTATATAAGAGCATCATTTTGCTGCACAGCAATAAAACTCACATTAATATTTGTTTAAACTTAAGTATAGGTTTTTATAAATTAGTCTAAACTACCTTGGTCTCGCTCTTAAATAATTTATTCATTTACACAAAGAGGTGTCAATAGGTCATGAAATAACCAAAAAATTCTCTGTAATGCCCCACCCACCAGCCACACCCCTAGCAACACCAGCTAAAACATAAGAGTCCCTCTTTGGCTATTTGAAATGTTGGGAGGAACAGTTAGGTCCGGAAATATTTGGACACTGACACAATTTCATAATTTTGACTCTGTACTCCACCACAATGGATTTGAAATGAAACATCGGAGATGCAATTGAAGTGCAGACTTTCAGCTTTAATTCAAGGGGTTGAATAAAAATACTGTATGAAATATGACAGGAATAGCAGAATATTCCACTTCTTTGCCTTAAAAAAACTCCTGGGATGCTTTTGCAGTATGTTTTGGGTCAATGTCCATCTCTAAAGTGAAGCTTTGTCCAATCAACTTTGCTGAATTTAGCTGAATCTGAACAGACAATATTTCTGTATATACTTCAGAATTCATCCGGCTGCTTCCGTCTTCTGTCACATCATCAATAAACACTAGTGACCCAGTGCCATTAGAAGCCATGCATGTCCATGTCATCACACTGACTCCACAGTGTTTTACAGATGATGTGGTATTCTTTGGATCATGAGCCGTTCCAAGCCTTCTCCATACTTTTTTCTTCCCATCATTCTGGTACAGGTTGACCTTAAATTATATCTGCCCAAAGAATGCTGTACCAAAACTGGGCTGGTTTTTGTAGATGTCTAATCTGGCCTTTCTATTTTTGAGGCTTATGAATGGTTTGCACTTTGTGGTGAACTTTCTGTATTTGCTCTTGTGAAGTCTTCTCTTTATGGTAGACTTAGATAATGATATGCCTACCTCCTGTAGAGTGTTCTTCACGTGTCTGGATGTTGTAAATGGGTTTTTCTTTACCATGGAAAGAATCCTACGATCATCCCCCGCTGTTCCGTTTTTTGTGTTTCAGAGCTCTCCAGTGCGTTTTTTTTTTTTTTCAGAATGTACCACACTGTTGATTTGGCTACAACTAATGTTCCTGCTATCTCTCTGATGGATTTTTTTTTGCAGCTTGTTTCACTTGCATTGAGAGCTCTTTTGACTGCATGTTGTGGGTTCACAGCAATAGCTTCCACACCTGGTATCAACTTCTGACCTTTAACCTGCTTAATTGATGAAGATATAATGAAGGAACAGCTCACACCTGTCCATGAAACAGCTTTTGAGTCTATTGTCCAATTACTTTTGGTGCCTTGGAAAAGAGGGGGCTACAAATTAAAGAGCTGTCATTCCTAAACCCTTCCTCCAATTTGGATGAGAATACACTCAATTAAAGCTGAGAGACTGCACTTTAAGCCCATATTCATTATTTAACTGTAACTTGAATTTATTCTGGTAAACAGCCAAAATAACAAAACTTATGTCAGTGTTCAAATATTTCAGGACCTATCTGTATTGACTCAAGGGAGGAAGATATAATTATGCCTCTTTACAGGTCCATGGTAAGACCCCACCTAGAATATGCTGTTCAATTCTGGGCGCCCTTTCTGAAGAAGGACATTATGGAACTAGAGAAAGTGCAGAGGAGGGCTACAAAACTAGTAAGGGGAATGGAAAGTTTTAGTTATGAAGAGAGGCTAGAAAAGTTAAACTTGTACACACTAGAGAAACGGCGTCTTAGAGGGGATATGATAACACTATATAAATATGTTCAAGGCCCATATAAAGGGCTTTCAAAAGACCTGTTCATTAACAGAACAGTACACAGGACAAGGGGCCACCCGCTTAGACTTGAGGAAAGGAGATTTAATCTACAACAGCGGAAGGGTTTCTTTACAGTAAGGACAATAAAGGTATGGAATGCACTTCCGGAGGAGGTGGTGCTATCAAATACATTAGATGCCTTTAAAAGGGGCCTGGATACTTATTTAAAAGAGCATAATATAGAGGGCTATGTACGTTAGTATTGGGATTAATATTTAGTTAGGGCTTGTTGATCCAGGGAGAAGTCTGATTGCCATTTGGAGTCAGATGCCTTCTTTTGGGTCAGCGATGGTAAACAGGAATAGGAAAAGGGTTGAACTGGATGGACGCAAGTCTTTTTTCAACCTAAATTACTATGTAACTATGTAACTATGTATGTCCATTTTATTGAACTTATGAGCAAGAGCATTATTGTTTGTTTAAGGAAAGGGTTTTTTCTATCTTTTAATTACCTTAATTTCATTTTTGTTGTCACCATTAGCACTGATTATGTCACTTTTAGTGGCATTTTGTGTTTTTGGTATATACGACTTTCTAATTGCAATGTGCTGCGAGGGGCCTCTCTAGCATTTTAACCCTTTGAATGCCAGAGTGGTACGGAATGCATTGCAAAGCAATGCATTCCGTACCACTCGGGCACTCAAAGGGTTAAGGGTAAAAAGAGCCATTTAAAGTGGATCTGTCATGTAAAACAATTACCCCCCAAATCACTGTATCATGCCAAGACATACTGTATTGTATATATAATACTTAATACAATATCCCCACTATGAAATGGCCACCATGTTCCTTACCGGTAAGAACAGGAACAGCACCATTCTGATGACACAAAGTTTGATTGGCAGCACTCCTCCCTCCAAGTACGCATCAGTCTGGCTGGAAAGACAACCCCAATCCTCTTAAATCATATTGTCTCGACTACAGTAGGTTTTAGAATAATAATTATAGCTTTATACTAATCGCTAATACAGAAAACATATGCAGGAGCTGAAAGTTCCACTTTAATCCTTGAGTGCCAGAGATGTAGCCAAAGCATGCATTGGATACTTTTCTGGCACTCAAACGGTTAAAACAGTGGGAATTTAGGAGTTTTCTGTTTGTTCTGTATGGCACAGCTGGTTTGCCCCACTTTGTGTATATCAGCACATGGTGTTGAAGTAATCAATACTACATAATCATCCACGCCTCTCTTCTTTCATTGACCTGACATTTGAACTGCCCATATCAGATTACAGTATAGGTTAGTTATTTCTAAACACCTGAAAAGCAATTTAGAAAGATAGAAAAGTGGAAGTTACATAATAACGTTCCTATTTAACCCTTTGCAATGCATTCCGTACCCCTCTGGCACTCCAAGGGTTAAAGGACTCTAACTACCCAGCCCTTGAGTGCCAGGTTGCATACGCCTCTGGCACCCAACGAGTTAACTCCTTGTTTGCTAGACATATCTCTGGTGCATTATGAAGCAATACAATGGAGATGTCTATAGTACATCTAGTGGGATGAATGGGAATTATATCTGTGTGAATTAGTAGTTCCTAACTCTTTAAGGACCAACGGGGTGAGCAATGTACCTCTCCATTCATTAAAGGGTAATTTAGCAGAATTAATTACCTAAGTAGTTGTCCTTCATACAGAAGTCCAGTAGAATGTCACTTTCCATCTATATAATACAATAGCGCTCCAATGTAAAAAAATATATATATTTATATATATATATAGAGAGAGGGAAAGTTCACTGACTGATGGACCCATGGTAAGTTCTCTTGTTAAATAAACATTTCCAAAACTCCCATTGATTGCATGGGTATTTTCATCCCTAGAATGCCATAGCTGTCTCCAGTGATTATGTTATGCCATTTACTCTTCAACTTGGTTAATACCTAATACAAAAAGGAGCAGCACAACAGAACACTCAGAACCTCACATACATGTCCCTGCTGTCCTCCCCTTGGTGCACGCATCATGAATCAGGGAGTTTGTAATAAGTATCTTAGAAACTGGCATTAAGAACTAAGAACTTCATTGCAGAGTATGTTATAGAGGGGAATCATATTAGTACATCTCTCTCACACTCACGCACAAACACCCCTCTCTCTACGTACACACCTCTCTACATACATACATACTTCTCTATACACATGCACACAGACACATACATACATCCACATACAGACTATGATGACCATGTGTTCTGATTGCCCAGGACAGTCCTGAATTTTAAAAAGCATGCCCCATGTCCCAGACAGCCCCCTTCTGGGACAATACAAAATCCTGTAATGAAGACTCCAGAGTACAGAGTTCTAAACACTAGAAGGACAACTGCCCATTGCCTACTGTCACAGTAACTGATGCCTCTGGTGGGATACAAAAATGGCTTCCAGACAGAGCTCTAAACACTAGAGAGAGAAAGAGAGCTGAGCCTTAATCCTGACATCAAACTGGAGCTGTAGGGCAATATTGTTGTAGTGTAATGCTAGTTTAAGGCTTTAGGCATGGTGTATATTTTCTTGTAACTTACCACAGGCATTGCTTTCTGTCACAGCAGTCAATGGGAAGTTCTCCCTCTAGTGTTTAGAACTATGTGGTGTGCTAGAGAAAGAACATGATATGCACTGATGTCCAGTGATATATAGTGACCCCTCCTACATAACTGCACTAGAGCTAAGGACAAGTACCCTACTGCTCTCGTCTCTGCAGTACCCCGGAATGGAATAAGTGAAATGTGGCCACCCGTTCCTAACACATACATCCCTACCTCTCTCTACACACATACACTCACAAATACCTCTCTCTCTCTCTACATACACAAAACATCTTTTTCTCTACACATATATACACTAACAGCTGACAGAAGATGATAGGAGTTGTAATTCAGCAACAGCTAGAGGGCTTCACATTGCCCACCACTGACCTTTGTGGATGTCTGAACAGGAATGCTGATTGCTCACTAAACACTGATTAGTAATGGTCGTTATCTTTGAAACAATGGAACAGAAAGTCCTCCAGATGTGATATCGGGACCTACTATTAACAGTATGGGTTTGAGAGACTTTGCCTTTGGCACTCATACGTTTAATGTGATGTTTTCGCTCAAAGACTGGACTAGCCTATATACATATTAAGTGTTCATTTACAATTAATATGCAACCCTAATTTTATACTATTAAATACTACATGCGATTTCACTCTCTTTGTTCTTCTCATTTTATACAGTTTAACCCTTTGAGTGCCAGATGGATATGCAACACATTGCAAAGCCCTCTGTCACTCAAAGGGTTACTGACATATATTGTTCAGTAATAATCATTAGTTAAGAGTATTAGTTTGATTATTTTGGTGCTGTTTTTTGTTTACACAACCACAATGTGCATTGTTATTTACTCGTTTGGAGTTCCCATTCAGCTGTGGTCTTCAGAGCCATGTATGAACCAAGATGTGGCCTGTAGGCCAAAATAATTGCCCACTCCTGGTATATATAGCTGGAAATAACATATCATGCCAAGTACTGAGGCTGAGGGGTATCCAAGGCATTACAAACAAAAGAAAGAGAAAAACTATGTGGAGTCACTGCTCTCTCATAGGATTTCAGACAGACCATTGTACATACCTCTACATTATGTAAGTGATACTCTTGTACAGCGATTTTCAAATGCGGCCACCAGCGTGTTTGTCTGAGGCCACCATGAAAAATGCTGTAATGGTGGCCCCGCATGGATGAAATTTTTGCTGTATGTGACTGTCTGAGGCTTCCCGCCTGAAATATACAAATGTGACTGGCTGAAGCTTACTTGTTGAGGCTTCCTGCCTGATGTTGCATCAGCAAGCCAATCATTGTTTAGCCCGCCTCAGCTGCAGCTCCGTCATACAGCACACTGAAGAGCTTCAGGTGGCAATGGGACAAGGCTTCTTCGCAGTCTGGAGTCGTCTAAATGGGTAGGTAATTATATATGTGTGAATCTTAGCTTGCTATTCCAATACTTTATCAGTTACTAAAGAATGAAGCATGGCCATGCCTGTCCAGAAAGAGGCATGGGAGACATGAACAGTGTGAATGCTGTGGTGAGCGTGGAAGAGGAGGTATCTGTTTAACTCTTTCTATTGCTGAGGGGTGTGCAATGCATTCCAAACCAATGCATACACCTCATTATGAAAGGATTAGGTGTCATGGAGGATGACAGGGGACACGGTTGTGTATGGATTTTAACCTGCTTCTGTTGCTGAGAGGATGGGATGGTTCCACATCACAGAGGCCACCATGGAAGCAGATGACAGGAGTCTCCTTAGGGGGCTTCTGTAGACTGCGTGGTGTCAGATGGCAGCTATCGTCATGAGGTGTGTAGGGGGTGATAGAAGGGCAGCCCCTGCTTGTGTCTGTGACTTGTCAGATGGATTTTTTCCATCCAAAATGGAAATGTCAATGGCAGACGTAGGCCCACAGTGGGAACTGGCCCACAGTGGGAACTGATGTGAAGGTTGTCAGTGGCACAACGAGTAAAAGAAGTATGTGTCAAAAAATACACTTATGCACTGATGTTATTTAATCTGCATTTCCCAAATGTGGCAATATTTATAAAGTGAGCCAGTAATGCCATTTACTGTGTAGTGGTTGTGCTCAAAGTTTCACTGGAGGAAGTTTAATAGTTTATCTTAACTTTGAATAGCAGAGGGGTAGACATTGCACTGTGCACCACTCAAATGGTTAATTGCATCATAAATATGGTAGTCTGTATTTTGAGACCCTATTTCAATATACAAATATTACATAGTTCTTGCAGCAGGATCACAGCTATTTTACATCTGTGGTGGTACATTTAGAGTGGGCAAAATGGAGGATGGGATCTATGGAAGAGGCGAAAGGTAGGGCAACTTGCCAGCGCCGTCAGGAAAAGTGTCATGGGGCAACAAATAGCATCACTGTGCTGACATATTACTGTGGTTTACTATGAAAGACACTGGGCAGAGTGGAGGAGTCATCTGCAGCATAGCAGGTTATCTTTGGGGCAATGTAAGTATAGGCCTGACCTGCACTCGATGGAAAGAAAGACATAACCTTGAAAGGTGGGCTGGAAGGATGAAGAAGTGAAAGGGAGAAAGTGATTGGATTCCAAGAAAGAGACATGGGATGAGTGGAACAGGATAGTACTTGCACGATAGCAGCCAAAAATTCCGGCAGGACGGGCTGAGATGGGACAGGTGAAGTAGTGCTGAGAGGGAGAGATTTAAAATATAATCTAGGGCTTACATGGTGGGAGGACAGTCCTGAGAACTAAACCCTGCAGCAGCAGCTGAGCTCAGAGGGGTGAAGTAGGGCTTCCACTGCAGGAGGAAGTGTCTTAATTACAGGGACAAGACATGTTATAGTTATTTGACAAGTTAGATGTATTGTGGGGCTTAATAATGTAAATATGGCACAGTTGCTTATACCCTAATTGCTCCATATTTTCCTTGAATCCTTTGAGTGCCAGAGGGGTACACAACACATTGCTTTGCAATGTGTTGAGTACCCTCCTGGCACTCAAAGGGTTATACAACTATCACCAGGGGAGAGCTGCCAAGTTTTCACCTCGTGGCCAAGTATAATCAAGTGACCTATATGTATATTATTGCTGCAGGCCACCCGTCTTCATCTCAAAGTGTGTGTGTCGGTCTGTCTGGGTCAGTAGGGGCAACCCTGTATCATGTTTGCTTCTGAAATATAGATATCCAGTAACTAGTACGTTTTAAGAACCTTTTATCGTATAGTTTTTAATACTATGTGATTTCTGGAATGTTTAAATTGTAATATGATATAAATTTATTGTTGTTGCCCTTATTTATATGCAATTTGTTTATGTCTTAATCCACTTATACAATTTGTGCATGAAATGTTATAGTGCGGCCACCACGACATGGCTGTGGCCGTAGTGACGGCCACCAGGACATTTTGGTGGCTGCATTAGCGGCCACCAGAAAAAATCCTTTGAGAACCTCTGCTCTTGTATATGATACTAGTATGTTAGTGGCAGGGCTTGGCAGGAGTAAAGTGAGAAGCCATTGCATTACAAGTGTACACATCCTCACAGTCCTGACTACTAGTGATAATCGAGCACCCCAATGCTCGGGTGTTCGGGTGCTCTGACCGAGCGCCCCCGGAGGCTCGAGTGCTCGGCCGAGCACCCGAGCCCCATTGAAGTCAATGGGAGGACTCGAGCATTACACCAGGCACCCCCTGCTCTGATGAGGGGAGGGTGCCTGGTCCATAGGAAAAGGGCAGAAAATGATGGAAACACCACAGAAATGGTTCAGGGACAGCATAGGGAGGATGTCTGGATGCATCTTGGACTCCAACGTCGCTGCTGGGAACGATGTTTCGCCCGTAGTACGCCATTTTTACAGACTGACCGTAAAACACACAAAAAGGAAGATAAAAACGACTTTAGGCGAAAAATTTTTACCAAACAGTATTTGCTGTATATTTACTTGTATATCATCTGCAAATTCTGCAAAATATTTCATCGATTTTTCGGAACTGGGGCCATGATTAAGAGGGAAACGTGCGCAGCGTAAAGCAGGTGTTCAACGTGGTTATGGCCCGGGTAAGGTACAGCATTCAGGAACGGAGGCCGCAGCTACCACAGGTTTTACAACATGTCCGTTTGCCCTTGTTAAGTCCAAAATTTATAGTCGTAACAGTGGGGTCTGATCCATTCAGTAAAAGTGACGAAGTGACTTAGTGGATGAAGCCAAGAACTACCTTCTGCTCTGTCGAACACCCCAGCCCTATTTAATTCAATGGGAGGACCTGAGGCACTCCGATACAACCTGTATATCACAAAATGGAGGGCCTCATTCACATTGTGGTACAATAGTTCAGGTAGTGGTCCAACACTCATAAAGCCTATGCACTAAGTGAAAGGGCTGCCAAAAATTAGACTGCAATGTCACTCCAATACACCCTTTATTACACATAAAGGAGGGCATCATACACACCCTTGAAAAATTAGGATTAATGGCCTGCTGGTGACCCTCTAAAACATTAGGGGCGAGGGCATGCCGCTAAGCTGACCATCTAAAACATTAGGAATGAGGGTCTGCTGCTGAGCCGACCATCTAAAACATTATGGGTGAGGGTCTGCTGCGGAGCTGACCATCCTAAACATTATATGCAAAGGCCCGCTAGTGAGCTGACGCTATAAAACATTATATGAGAGGGCCTGCTAGAGAGCTGACCCAATAAAACATTATATGAGAGGGCCCGCTAGAGAGCTGACCCAATAAAACATTATATGAGAAGGCCCGCTGGTGAGCTGACCTATACAAAAATTGTCAAACAGGGCCCGCTAGTGAGCTGGCCCTATATAAAAATTATATCACAGGGCCCGCTGGTGAGCTGGCCCTATATAAAAATTGTATCACAGGGCCCGCTGGTGAGCTGGCCCTATATAAAAATTGTATCACAGGGCCCGCTGGTGAGCTGGCCCTATATAAAAATTGTATCACAGGGCCCGCTGGTGAGCTGGCCCTATATAAAAATTGTATCAGAGGGCATATGGAAGAGGAGGAGGACGATGAGAAGATTAAGAGTCAACCATATACCCGTTTTTTGGGTGGAAGGGGTGAATGGGAATACAGAGTATTCCCATCATTGTAAATAACATATCTAAAGTGACTTTATGTTCCCCCGGGGCTTTCCTCCAGTGGAGTGGAGAAGTCAGGGGAAATCCAGGCCTTGTTCATTTTTATAAGTGTCAACCTATCAGCATTTTCGGTGGAAAGGCGGATACGCTTATCTGTTATGATGCCACCAGCAGCACTAAATACCCGCTCAGACAGAACGCTGGCGGCAGGGCAGGCCAGCACCTCCAAGGCGTAGAGTGCCAGTTCATACCACGTGTCCAGCTTGGACACCCAGTAGTTGTAAGGCACAGAGGGATCATTGAGGACGCTGACACGGTCTGCTACGCACTCCTTCACCATCTTCCAAAACTTTTCCCTCCTTGTGACACTAGGCTGCGCATCAGGGTGAGGGTGCTGGCGGGGTGTCATGAAGGTGTCCCACGCCTTGGAGAGTGTTGCCCTGCCTTTGTCGGAACTGCTGTGTGCTCCCCTTTTCTCCCCTTCTCGGTTGGCCAAGGTAGCACGTACTCTGCCGCCAGCGTTGTCAGATGGAAAATTTTGGAGCAATTTTTCAACAAGAACCTTCTGGTATTGCACCATTTTGCTTGTCCTCTCCATCGGAGGAATGAGAGATGAGAAATTCTCTTTGTAGCGGGGGTCCAGAAGGGTGAACACCCAGTAATCCGTGTTGTCTAAAATGCGTATAACGCGTGGGTCACGGGAAAGGCAGCCTAACATAAAGTCAGCCATGTGTGCCAGAGTACCAACAGGCAAGATTTCGCTGTCCTCACCAGGAGGATGACTCTCAATCTCCTCATCCTCTTCCTCCTCTTCTGCCCACCCACGCTGAAGAGATGGAATTAAAGTTCCATGGCTACCCTCTGTAGCGGAGGCAACCGTGTCTTCCTCCTCCTCCTCCTCCGCCTCCTCCAATTGTCGCTGAGAAGACGAAGTGAGGGTGCTCTGGCTATCACCTTGTGTAAGCTCTTCCTCCCCCATTTCCACCTCTTCCACATGCAAAGCGTCGGTTTTAATTGTGAGCAGCGAGCGTTTCAGTAGACACAGAAGTGGGATGGTTACACTGATAATAGCGTTATCGCCGCTCACCATCTGTGTCGATTCCTCAAAATTGCGTAAAACCTCACAGAGGTCTGACATCCATTCCCACTCCTCACTTCTGATTAGAGGAAGTTGAACGGAGAGGCGACGACCGTGTAACAGCTGGTACTCCACTACTGCCCTCTGCTGCTCACAAAGCCGGGCCAACATGTGGAAGGTGGAGTTCCAGCGCGTGCTCACGTCACACAGCAGCCGGTGAGCTGGCAATTGTAAGCGCTGCTGCAGCTTCAACAGGCCGTCTGAAGCTGTTGATGACTTACGGAAATGTGCACACACGCGGCGCACCTTGGTCAAGAGATCATGCACATTGGGGTAGGTTTTTAGAAATCGCTGAACCACTAAATTAAATACATGCGCTAGGCATGGTACGTGTGTGAGCTTGCCGAGCTCCAAAGCCGCCACCAAGTTACGCCCATTATCACACACAACCATGCCTGGTTGCAGGTTGAGTGGCGAGAGCCACTGCTCGGTCTGGTGACTAATCCCCTGCAACAGCTCTGAGGCCGTGTGCTGTTTGTCCCCAAGGCAGATCAGCTTCAGCACGGCCTGATGACGCTTCCCCACTGCAGTGCTACACTGCTTCCAGCTACCGGCTGATGTGTGAGTGGCGCTGCGCGCAGAGAATTCGGAGGTGGAAACGGAGGAGGAGGAGGAGGAGCCAATAACGTAGGTGCTGGCGGAAACCCTGATGGAGGTAGGGCCCGCAATCCTCGGCGTGGGTAGCACCTGTGCCATCCCAGGGTCCGAGTCGCTCCCAGCCTCCACGACATTCACCCAGTGTGCCGTCAGGGAAATGTAGCGTCCCTGGCCACAAGCACTTGTCCATGTGTCAGTCGTTAAGTGGACCTTCCCAGTAACTGCGTTGGTCAGGGCACGGGTGATGTTACGGGACACATGGTGGTGTAAGGCGGGGACGGCACACCGGGAAAAGTAGTGGCGGCTGGGGACTGCGTACCGAGGGAGAGCTGCTGCCATCAGGCTGCGGAAGGACTCAGTCTCCACAAGCCTAAATGGCAGCATTTCGATGGCCAGTAATTTGGAAAGGTGTGAGGTTAGTGCTATGGCCTGTGGGTGGGTGGCTGGGTATTTTCGCTTGCGCTCAAATGCCTGAGGTAACGACATTTGGACGCTGCGCTGGGACAGGGAAGTGGATGTGGTCGCTGATGGTGCTTCAGATGGTACAGGTGCAGGTCAGGAGGTATGCAGGCCTGCGCCTTCGACAGGCGATTGGCCGGCACCGAAAACAGGGGAAGAGGAGGCAGTGGTGTGGCCTGCAGACACAGATTGGCGATCCGGGCGTTCCTCCCACTTATTACGGTGCTTGGATGCCATGTGTCGGATCATGCTGGTGGTGGTGAGGTTGCTAGTGTTCATGCCTCGGCTCATTCTGGTGTGGCACAGGTTGCAAACTACAATTCTTTTGTCGTCCGCACTTTCCTTAAAAAAACGCCATACCGCGGAACACCTAGCCCTTGGCAAGGGAGATTTACGCAAGGGGGTGCTCCGTGGAACATTTGCGGGCCGGTTTGGTGCGGTCCGCCTTCTTTCTTTAGCCACACCACTGCCTCTTCCAGCCTGTTGCGGTGCTGCAGATGGCTCACCCTCAGGACTGCTGTCATCGCTCGGCTCTCCACCTTCCCAGGTGGGGTCAGTGACCTCATCGTCCACCAAGTCCTCCTCCACTTCCTCACTCTGATCATCCTCCTCATTTCTTGATCCCACCACATACTCAGTCATTGACAACTGTGTATCATCCTCCTCATCAAGGTCTTGAGACAGTAATTGTGGTTGATTTGATGGCAACTGTGTCTCATCATCATCATCATCCACTTCCTTTGACCCTAAATGCCGTTCCCCTCTGTCATCTTCTTGTGATTGGGTACCCTCTAGAGGTTGTGAATCAGGGCACAAGATCTCATGTTCCTCTGCAAGCGTGCTTGGAGAGAGGTTCAAATGAAGGATTGGTGATGAGACGAGCTCCTCACTATATCCCAGTGTGGGATCACTTCTTTGGCCAGACCCTCTATGGTGGGAGGAAGGATGATCAGGGTGAGGATTGTGTTGACCAGACTCTTGGCTACTGAGAGTGGACTTGGTGGAAGACAGAGTGGTGCTTAACCGACTGGAAGCAGCAGCAGCTGAAATCCAACTGACCACCTGTTCGCAGTGGTCTGACCTCGAGAGTGATGTCCTGCGACGCCCTGTAAACTGAGACATGAAGCTAGGTATGGTGGATGTCTTTCTTTCTTGTGCACTGGCACCAGGCACAGTTTCTACGCGTCCTGACCCGCGCCCTGAACTATCAGGATCACGTCCACTTCCCCGTCCCTTTTTACCCGCCTTCTTCATATTACACGGAATATGTGCTGCTAATCTGCGTCTAGGCACACTAAACAGAATGTGCCGCTAATCTGCGGCTAGGCACAGTGAACGGAATATGTGACGTTTATTTTTTAAACTTTGCACACTAAACAATATGTGCCGCTAATCTGCAGCTAGGCACAGTGAACGGAATATGTGACGTTTATTTTTTAAACTTTGCACACTAAACAATATGTGCCGCTAATCTGCGGCTAGGCACAGTGAACGGAATATGTGACGTTTATTTTTTAAACTTTGCACACTAAACAATATGTGCCGCTAATCTGCGGCTAGGCACAGTGAACGGAATATGTGACGTTTATTTTTTAAACTTTGCACACTAAACAATATGTGCCGCTAATCTGCGTCTAGGCACACTAAACAGAATGTGCTGCTAATCTGCGGCTAGGCACAGTGAACGGAATATGTGACGTTTATTTTTTTAAACTTTGCACACTAAACAATATGTGCCGCTAATCTGCGGCTAGGCACAGTGAACGGAATATGTGACGTTTATTTTTTAAACTTTGCACACTAAACAATATGTGCCGCTAATCTGCGGCTAGGCACAGTGAACGGAATATGTGACGTTTATTTTTTAAACTTTGCACACTAAACAATATGTGCCGCTAATCTGCGGCTAGGCACAGTGAACGGAATATGTGACGTTTATTTTTTAAACTTTGCACACTAAACAATATGTGCTGCTAATCTGCGTCTAGGCACACTAAACAGAATGTGCTGCTAATCTGCGGCTAGGCACAGTGAACAGAATATGTGACGTTTATTTTTTAAACTTTGCACACTAAACAATATGTGCCGCTAATCTGCGTCTAGGCACACTAAACAGAATGTGCTGCTAATCTGCGGCTAGGCACAGTGAACGGAATATGTGACGTTTATTTTTTAAATTTGTGCCCCCCCAAACAAAATATAACTGCTGCCCCCACACACAACAGTCCTAAAAAGGACTTTTGGGTCTTGAAAGAGTTCAAAAACACTTTTCTTCTCCCTACACTGACTTTCCCTTCCTATCCTCATCTCTCCCTGGCTAAGACTGAGCCGAACTCGCTGGTCAGGTGCTATACAGCACCCGATCACGGGTTCTGGCCAGCCAATCAGTGTAATGCCAGCAGCCAACATGGCTGCTGGCATTACACTGATGTCAGAGCCTCCCCGCACGTTTATTGGCTGCGCAGCAGCCGCAAAACGTGCGGGGAGGAGACCCGAACATGGCGGCGAGCACATGCGGTACTCATACGAGTACCGCCATGTGCCGAGCAGAGCGATGCTCAAGCCGAACCGAGCTTCGGCCGAGCATGCTCGCTCATCACTACTGACTACCACTACCAATACCGAGAAATTTCTCCATCACTTACCACCCCCAGGAGGTGAACAAGGCAGAGATTCATTATCAATCAAAGAGGTCCAGCCGCACTGCACATAGTAACTTGTTTTAGCAATTTTTGATTGTAATACTGATACTCAGATACTAGAAAACATGCAAAATTATAAAAGGGGCTACTGGTATGCATGTAATGTGTTTCACTATCGCTGCTAGAGTACTTCCTTGCTATATTGCTACACAGTCATTAGTATCACTGAGGTTGATGTACTGAGTGCAGTTTAGAAATTGGACCAAACTAACTGCTCCATGGGGAGAAATAAAAGTTCACCAAACTCCCATTGTTTTGAATGGGATTTGAACCTCTTGAATGCTAGAGAGGTCTCTAACGCATTGCTTTGCATTCTATCATTCAAGCGATTCAGATACCCATTAAATTCAATTCAAATGTTTATTCGTCCTATATGATACAATTGATTTTCCCCAGAATTTAACAAGTTCTACTTAATACATCAGCATCACGATAAGTATGAATAGGGTGTATATGTCTGAATGGTCCGTATACAACTGGGCCTAAAAAAAGTACTTAATTTACTTAAAAAATTGGACAAGAAGGTACTTTTTACTCCAAACAAAGAAAGTTACCATTGTTACTAATTTGTTTTCATTCCTAAATCTGCTGAGTATAGTGAACTTGTTTTCCTGAGAGGTTGGAATTTGCCCTTTAGGTACAATAAATCAGTATGAGACTTCCACGTGGCAGAACTTGGCTGTGTGATGTGTTTATCACCAAGTCCAGCATAGGAATCAGTTTATAACCTGCAATTAGCTTCTATCTGTACCTGTGCAATGCAACCCTCTAACCCAAGGGAAGGCAGGGTTAGCCCTCCAGCTGTTGTAGGACCTCCCATATTTACCATGACATTATCCTCCCATATTAAAGTTGTCGCCCAGACCTGCCTCTTTAGCCTTAAAGAATATTGCAGAAATATGCCCCTTCCATCGTAAGTTTACTGCTAAAATTCCTATTCATGCCCTTCTCATTCTCTCTGAAACAGTCTACTCTGAAGTCATCCTGACTCTTATTTCTCCAATTCATATTTCTTAAGATAGCTGCTATAGGCACTACTCAGATATATTCCCTCTCCATTCATCCAAAAATTCTTCTCTAGCTACTCATATGGTCCTGTATTTCCCAGAAAACCCCTTATCCTCTTATTTAAGTATATTTCTTATTCTGCAACCTTTTACATTTCTATCATCTCTCAACCTGTGCTTTGTTTGAGATTTCTTTCTAACCACTCCTTACACTACTAGAGGAATCTTTTGTCACAAAAAAACTATGTTGGTTGCTGTTTGACTCTTGAAAACTTTCCCTATAATCATGCACTTCTCCTAAAACTGTTTTGTAAACACACTTAAAGGGATAGTAATACTTAAGATGTAAAAAAATATATGTAGTAGGGTTTATCCCCCTAAGTAAAACAAAGGTACTCCCACTGCTGAGAGATATTTTATTAAAAAATTATAACAGCTCAAACTTGAAATTTTTAGGTGCAATAGCACAGTGGCCTGAAATTTTACAGTGGCACTGTTGCTACACTATCCTATGGAGATTTATGGTCTACAGACCAGAGCTGTCCATAGCATGGTGTGGCAACAGCGCCACTGTAAATTTTAAGGCCACTGTTATATTGCTCCTAAAAATTTCAAGTTTCAGCTGTTATAATTTTTTAATAAAACATCTTTCAGCAGTGGGAGTACCCTTGTTTTACTCAGGGGGATAAACCCTATAACATATTTTTTTTTACATTTTAAGTATTACTATCTCTTTAATGTCCTTCTCCTGTCATATAGTTTATGCGACTGTAAACAGGAATCATACCATTGTATGGTTTACTTTGTTCCACTGACTACCATCTAATAATGCAATGGTTGTACATCTGTCTAATGCTCATATCCCTGGGTTGTATTTTTGTATTGTATTATCAATTCATATATAAAACCAACAGCCTCAGCCAGCTAATGCCTGGAAAATCATTTAGAATCAAATCAAAACTACAATTACCTAACAAGAAGAAACTGAAGAAATTAAAATAAACAAAACATCTTGCCAATATGGTATTCTTCCTTGGCTTATTCTACAACAATAACTAGATATAACTTCAAATGCACACTTTTCAGTGTCATATAAGTAGCAGAAAACTACTGTGGTGTGAAAGTAGATTCAGTGGACATGGGAATTACATACTGAGACAATGCCTATTGCATCTTAGCTTCTTACTACAGTACAGTAAAAGGAACATGGAACTCGTTATAATGGAGGTTAAGTCTGAACTCCCCACCATTCATTCCCTTCCCTATGCCACTATAAAAAATATCACACTTAACAGCCGAATTCTGGGTAGTAGGCGGAGGTAGTTTTTAGATGTCACAGTGTATAACCCCATGTATGTTGAAGGAATGTAGACATGTAGAAGGGCTTCAGAAGAACAATAGGGTCCCAGGGAGAGAGTGATTGGCTGGTCAGCCTGGAAAGCATAGGACTGGGGAACAGATTGTCCTACCCTTCTGGATATATAGAGAATGTAGGCAACCCTCTCATTGGCTGCTGTAGTTGTTGGCAGTCTCCTGATTGGTAGACCCTTGTCTCCTGGGAGGCTCTGGTTTGGTTACTCTACCGTTCAGAATTTAGTGGTGGTGGATGGGGGTGTGGGGTGTTGCCACCTTCTACTGTTGTTCGGTCCATACTGTACATTTTTTTATTTGTAGTGGTTTTTATTTTGCTGCCTTAACCAGTTGAGTGCCAAAGGGATAGCCAACACATTTGGGCATCCCTCTTGCACCCAAAAGATTAATCTGTTGTCAGGGATGGGGAATTGATGAAGTGAGGGGAGGAGAAAGTGATGAACTGAGAGGGACAATGAAGGTGAGAGGGGATATGATGCTGTGAAGGGAATAGGAAAGAGATGAAAAGAGGGGAAGATGATAAGGAGAGTCAGAGGCACTGAAACTGGGGGATGAGGGGAGTGGAACACAATGAAAGAGAAGGGGAAACAGTGATGGGGAAGGGGAATGATAAGGGGAGGGGGAGTTGATGAGGCAAAGGGGAGGGTGGGAGGCAAAAATAAGGTGGCAAAAGAGAGGTCTGGTGGGGGAAATTGGTAAGCAAAATAGAAGGTTGGAGGGAAAAATGGAAAGGAAAAGTGTGGAAATGGAGTGTGTGTGTGCATTTATATTGACTGGAGTAGCCAGAGGGGCTAGCCCCCTTGACCACTCATGTCAATATCACCACCCCCTGGCAATTTATTGCACTGTGGGCTATCCCCACCCTCCAGCTGCCAGTGAATCCGAAACTTAGATTTTTATAAATATAGATAGAATTGAAACATTTTATTAATGTGGGGTGTAATACACATGAAGACCAGGTTGCATAACATTTCCCTTTCAAATATGCTGGGGATTTCTCATTATAATATTGTGCTATATATAATCCATAGTACAATGTCACTTGCTGTATGCATGTACACAAGTATCTGTCTCATATACTTTCAATGAATTTCACTAGTTGAATCATTTTTTTGTAAGAAGTCATAATAGATGAGCAAGTGATTTTCTGTCATGAAGACTGTGTAACTAGGAGCTTTAGTGTATAACTATAAACTGCATGCTCTGCTGATCAGTTAACTTGTTACCTGCAACATCTGCTGGTCGTTTTACATGTACCGATTACAAAATTTGTTTATCAGTTTCATTTACATGGGAAGCAACTTATTATCCTGTGATTACAAGCTTTATTGGCCATTTTCCCTTTTTTGATTGCAAGCTCAGTTTGTTACTCACTGAGTATAAGAATGTCAGTGAGGCAGATTAATTAATAAAGTTTTGCAATTCTAGGGGAAATAAATAATTATTGGATTTGACTTAAATAGGGCTTTTAACTTCTTGAATTCTATAGAAATCTAGCTTTGGGGACCTCTCTAGTATTCATGTGGATAAACCCCATGTAAATGGAAATTTGGAGAATTTGTATTTGTTCCCTATTCTGCAGCTGGCTTTCTCCTGAATTGCAACACTTTGTCTTAGTATATCAGACTCTGTGTGTGCATTAGACATCATTCCAGCTACCAATGCATGCACATATCCCCTCCGGAACCACTTCCCCATCCCAAACTCCACCCCTTCCCCCTTTTACACCCTTACTGCACACAATAACTTGACATAATAACTCACGCTTAGAGAAATAATGACTAGGAGGCATGTATGCAGGTGGCAAAATAAAGAGGTCACGGTTTATTATCGGTTTATTATCAGGCTTTGACCTTATTAAGGGACCCTTGGGAGATCGGTATCCTTTTGAAAGGTTGCACGTTCTTTCACGTGCAACCTTTCAAAAGGATACTGGTCTCAGTTCACTCTTGAACGGTCACACGCAAAACAGCGTGTGACCATTTAAGTCTTTCACCATGTCGCCTGGATTAAAATAGCGACATGACAATCTTGCAGTGCATGATAGAGTGAAATTATCATGTCGCATAGTCAACGGTCTCTCACATTACTTATACAGCCAGCCAGTGAGCACTTGGTTATTGAAAATGCTGCTGTTGACAGATAACAGAAAGGTAAGAAAAAAACAAAATGTTAACTTTTTTTTTCTTACATTTCTGCCGGGGCAGCCTCCTTCCATGTTGTGATCCGTATGACTGATGGTGCCCATAAGAGAACATTTGTGGTACCAATATGTGTTGTCAGGCATTTAACCATACTTAAACAAAGAAATATAACTGGATATAAATAGATAAATGGAGTCACTTAATACAGTAATACAAATTTGTTTTTAACCTCTTTGAATGCAACGCAATGCGGTGGAGTCCTCTCCAGAATTTAAAGGGCTGGAGCAAGCTCACTATACCATAGAGGCTCAAACGGAAAGGAAATGAATCAATATACAAATTAAAGCTCAAATGTTAGGGAAGCGAATCAATGTGAGGAGAAATACAAATTAAGGCTCAAACGGAAGGAAAGCGAATCAATGTGAGTGGCCATTGACGATGTGACATGACAATCTTGCGCTTTCATACACTCCGAGATTGTTATGTCGCTATTTTAATCCAGGCGATATGGTGAAAGACTTAAAAGGTTGCATGCTCTTTTGCGTGTGACTTTCAAAAGGATACCCTTTGTAACATATGTGATTTTGAAAGGTACATCCAAAATCACCCATATTTATGATACTCATTTTTCATTTCAAATAATAGTTTCTGAGATATTTATTTTGTGTTTGTCAGTTCATGCAACTGAGCTAACACTTTCTAGTAATAAGTGGCAGTCGGTAATGCAGAGCTATGTGGAATGCACTAACTGACAAATAAATGGAGCTTATAAACTATTATTTTAACTATAGTTTGCTTTTGGAAGCCAGTTTAAGTCTCCTCAGTGCAGACTGGGAGCGGTGTCACTGATGCCAGCATTCCCAGTCACTTTAAACACATTAGGCTGTATCTAAATGTCCTTTTGTTAAAATGTCCTAATGGTCTTAAAGGGGTTAATAAACAGATGTAGGCCTAGAACTGGCCCTTTCAACTGTTACTCATGGGACAGATCTATGATGTTTTGGGTTGTGCGATAGCCAATGGCATAGAAAATATTGAGCGGGTAGAGGGAATAATCAATTCTACTAAATATCAACAAATCCTGGAAGCTGATGTCCCACGGTCAGTGAAGAAACTGGTGTTGAAAAGAGGTTGGATCCCCCCTCCTCCCTAAACCTCTTCCCCCTCTCACTCTTTCACTCCATTTCTCTTTCTTTCATCTCTCTCTTTTTTCTTTTTCTCTCTTTTCATTCTTCTGTACTGCTCGCTCTTTCTTTCTTTCTTTCTTTCTTTCTTCCTTCCTTCCTTCCTTCCTTCCTTCCTTCCTTCCTTCCTTCCTTCCTTCCTTCCTTCCTTCCATATTGTTTCATAAGGCATTCAATGGTTAACTTCCATTATGTGTTAGCAATTCAGGTACCTTTGCATGTTTGAGGTACTTCATGCCTGTACTCAGGATGCCATTTGTCAGTGCATGCTCTATATTGTTTCTTTGATGTAACTGATACATATGCCTGTTATTGTATCATTCATTCTTCTTAATAAAGCTTTTGGGGGAAAAAAAAGGACAAGTTAGATATTACAAAAAGAAATGGTCAAAAAATACCTCAAAATAAACCATGAACTGTTTCAAGAAATGCAAGCTTTAGGTTTTGGAATGGGCTTCCCAGACTTGAATGTTATTGAAAATTTGTGGGTAGCTCTCAAACACGCAGCGCATGTCAAACAGCCTAAGAATATTTCTGAAATAGAAGCATTCTGCAAGGAAGAGTGGAAAAAAATCCTAAAATAAGAATAGAAAGTCTGTTTGGTGGCTATAAGAAACGTTTGGAGGCTGTGATTTCTGCAAAAGGGGGTGTTACTAAGTACTGACTGTAGGATGTCAAAACTTTATGCCACAACTTCTGTTTTATTTTTTCAATCTGTTTAATTCAACAAATACATAGTAACTGTGCATTAAAATTTGCAGGACTATGTCAAGTTTAAGTTTGTTCTCTGTGTAGGTTGTGTTTAATTCTTTTCACTTAGAAAATCAACAAAACACATAATTTGGGTGAGGGTTCCCAAACCTTTGCATACAAATGTACACTCTAAAGTAAAATATCTCCAGTGATAGAAATATCTCCAGTTCCTATGTTAGTGTATGCTACTTATTCATTACTGTCTGTATTCTTTACACCCCATCCTCCTTTCCCATAGAATAATAGTGGAATTAGAGAGCTTTTTCCTCACCTGAGAAACATATCTCACCTTCGTGTTTTAGTGTTTGATCAGTCATAGTAGACCTGTCACTTACCAGTATTAGGTCTCTATAAATGAATCTATTTAAAATGTCTAAACATTGTTTGTTTGTTTTTTTCCAGTCGGTTTAATGATTTTAGACAATTGTGGTTTAATAGTTCTATGACCAGTTTGATTAAACCTGCATAATCAGTTACTCACATGTAACCTTCCTCCACATTCTTAGACTGCTAGTACCTAACAATTTCCTCCAGAAGTGTTGAATAAATTAATGAGAAGGAATAATGAGGCAAATTATTTCAAGATAAACTCTGTCACTGAGGGGAGAATTTGGAATTGTGACAGGTTTAAATAAGGTTAACACATACAGACAAACAAACCTGCACTCCTCTATATGCTGTGGATAATGTGTGCCCTGTAATGGGCATATATAATAATTCAAAGTAAATCTTAGTGAAATAAATGAGAGTTTTGTTCCACAAATTGGCCAATCCATGTGTAAGCTTACCACCACGCCAAGGTATCTCACTTTATGGTAAGTCCTACTCTAATACATCTGCAAATACTATCTAAAATTAAAAATAAAATTAAAATTCTCTGAAGAAAGATGTTATTTTCAAAAGCATCAGAAGGGACTCTTTAAATAATATTATGATGTTTTTATTGTTTTTGTGAGTCCCAATGGGGTGCAATTAAAAACAACAGACATACAAACAAATAAAAAAGTACAGATGAAAATGAAGGACTTACCTAGTGCAGGGCCCATATGGGCCTGCATTAATAAAGTGATTACATAGAAAACTATGTTCCATTTATATCCTTCCTCACAAGTCATGTGAGGAATGGTTTATACCAAATGAACAGGGGGCACACACAATGGAACAGGCCAAAAAGCCTAGTTCTTAAAGGCAATGTGGGAAAAATGGGAAAAAAAGGTTAATGTGGAGAAGTGTAAGACACACACTATGTAAGAGCATAGTGAGAGAGGGCTTCCAGTTACCCAGAAACCCCCTTGTAGTCTTTTGTCTCTATCAGCTCAGAGAGACAACAGTTAGAGCCACACAGGTTACTCAGCTCTCTTCTATGAACAGACAACTGCAAGGACTTGTGGATGCAGCATTATATAATACAAGTTCTGCATAATGTTATTTTACAATTTTGTTACTTTTATCAAGTCCCTCTCAGAAAATCCTGGTTTTGCCCACGTTACGTGGAGTAAAGTCTTTCTCATAAGAAAAGTATTCCCATTGTATGTTATTTTAGTTATTTTTTTCATTTGATGTTTTCTTACACATGCTGATATCCTCCCAACCCCTTCTCCCTGGTTCTTATAATTTATCGATCAAATGTAGCAAAAGTTTTTGTACTTTTTTCCTGTTGAATATGTCTTTAGGTTTGCCTCCTCATCTCAATAATATGAATGCTCATGAAAGATACATACTGCAGGGCTGCATGGGGACTGCTATAGCTATAAGGCAGGGGTGAGTAACCTCTGCTTCTTTAGAAGTAGCTGGGCAGCAACTCTCACCATTGGCTGCTGACGATCAGTGTTGGACTGGGACATTTAGTACTCACCAGGAGGATTTAAACTGTAAGAAACCACTTGCTATGCACAAGTGTCAGCTATAAAGTATATAAATGTTTGTGTGTGCACGCTTGTGCTTATACGTGTATGTGTGCACTAATAAAATCATACTGAGGTTTATTCATCAAGCAAAGAGGTGTAATGCAAACCAACTGAATCATAAGAGGGATTAAACAGGGCACTTAATGTCTTTAATGCAAGAGAGCTCTCCAGAGGATTACTTCTCAATTCATTGGAAGCTTCTCTAGCATTCATCAATGGTCATTTACTTAATTTTCATTTAACAGTGGTGCTGTTGGTTTAGCCCAGAATTTTACCCCTTTAACTTCATGAATAAGGCCCAGTGACTTTCTTTGTCACATACACACTAGCTCTTGTGAACTGAGATATGCACAACACCAACTGAACTGCACCACTCCTCTTATGTTTTGCTTGAGCTTCAATCTGAGAAACACCAGCTTCTGCGCTGGTGTTCACTGATACCTCTGGGCTCCAGCCCATCCATTATAGTGGACAACAGGAAACCCTGTACAAGACACAAGCCAGTTCCCTAGTGTCATCTCCCAGCGCTCTGTATTACTAGAGCGGCACACTGAGTGGGAGATCAGCTGAGCGACTGCTGCGGGCAAGGGGGTCGCAGGGGGTGGCCAGGCCCCTGGAGTGACGGGCCCGGTCTCAGGTACGACCCATATTGTTACATCACTGGTCCTGCCAACTCCCTCCTGCATCCTGCCCACTAGTGAAAAAAACAAACATTGCCCCACCCATCTCAGAGAGGGAAGCCCAGTCCTGTAAATGTGCAGTTTGCAGAAAGGGAAGACCTGCAGATTGGCAACGTGTTTGTATGCGAAGCCAGCAGAAACCATATAAAAATGTAATGATTTTGCTGAGATAATTTACCATTTTTATTAAACTCACAATGAATTATGGATGACAATTAAACAGGAATAGACAAGAAATTGCAACACTTTAGGAAACTCAACAGGACAATCACACATTTAAATGCAGTTGCTTCTGTAACTGTCTTCCATCTCTTATAAAAGTTTAACTACCCTGCCCCACTTATATTACCCTTTACCCTTACATACTGCTTATCATTAAATTAACCCCTATGGATACTTCACCTGCCATCACTTTTTACTCCTTCCTCCTAACATTTTAAACATCATCAATAAATATTCAATAATTTTCAGGGCCGCCAACAGAAAACATAAAGCCATAAAGCCAGGGCCCCCGTGAACCCCTACCCCCACAGGAGGGAGTATGGTTGAAGGGAGGTTCTGTAGTAGGAATTTTTGTAGGAGGGACTTTGCCAGGAGGAGGTTTGGTAGGAGGGAGGATGGGTGAGAGAGTTTTAATAGGAGGCAGGACGGAATTTGTTAGGAGGCAGGAGGGTGTTTGGTAGGAGGCAGAATGAGTGAGAGAGGTTTTTAAGAAACAGGAGGTAGTTTGTTAGGAGGAAGGATGTGTGAGAGGGGTTTGTTAGGACTAGAGGTAGGAGGGAGTTTTAGAGGATAGAGATGTCCTGAAATGGACACCATACACATGGCCTTTTCCATACAGTAAGATAAGAATAGAGTTGATGTGGCTCTTCAATGTTCCTCGTTATCCATTTGAGCCCCTGAGAGGTGTCCAATGCATTGCAAAGTGTGACTCAGACTTTACTCCAGGACTTTATGTAAGGTCAGTGCCTGCAAGCATTATACATACTTCCTCTGGGCCATTTGGATGGGGGTTCCTTCCTCAGATCCCCCCCAGGGCCCAGAAGGTCCTATGTACACCCCTACCTTGAGTGCACTTGGCTTATTCCAAAATTACTCCAATGTGAAGATGCACTAAGATGTGACAAAGTGGTGATAAACAGGAGCTTCTACAACAAGATCCACAGCCTATGTTTTTTTGTGGAATTTATACCGCACACACCCCTCCCCCAGTAATGTTTAGTATATCAGCCTCACTGTCAGCAATATGCACACATCCCACAAATACTAGCCTATACTCACTGCATGGCGCAGGGAGGATGATGGTAAGTCTGCCCTTTACCCCAGTTAAACAAGGGACTAAGCAGAAGTATTAATCATGTTCCCACAGCCTGTAGTCTGAATGGAAAATATTTGCTGACTCCAGATAATAAATGATTTTCTTCTTTTTATTTCAGTGCAGTCCTTTTTCCTAACTTTCATTTTTTTTATTCATTTCTCCCCCTCCCATCATTTCTGATGAAAAATAAGCTGACAAAAGTTATTAATAGATGTTTGCAATTATTTAACCTATTAATAGACATACAGATTTTAGTACAGTGACAGGCAGCCAGATTCACCTTAAGGGTGTTAAGTGGGGATAGTATAATTAAGAGAGGTATTCACTTAAGCCATTAGAGAGAGAGGATGCATTTTGGGGGGATGCAATTAGGGTGCATGTTCAAATAATTGTCCATCCCAGTGCTACGGAGAAATCATGTCCATTGTACCAGAGGATAAACTGGAGGCAGATGAAGAATCCTCTGAGGGCTGCATCCAGCACCATGGTTACCTGTTGCCTGCTAGAATTTTAGTAAATCTGCTCCAGGGATGCTCTATGAATCCACCAAATTTCTTCTGCCAGCTGTTTGGCGGTAAACTGTTCCCCAGTGGATGGCAGGATCACTAAGCTAAGCAAAGGAAGTCGTTGTGTACTCAGCAGGTCTGTTTTCATAGAAGCAAATCTGACAGGAGATCAACTATCAAGTGAGGAGGTGAGCACTGCATTGTTCATTCTCCTGTTACTCAAAGAATTATAGATAGATAGATAGATAGATAGATAGATAGATAGATAGATAGATAGATATTTGCTGCTCCTGCATTATGGGACAATATTGGATCAAGGAATAATTTTCCTCATTGATCACATACATTGACTGTAGTTAGTAACCCTGGGCTCTTAAACATACAATATGGCCTTTCCCTAAGATTTAGGTAAAAAGTCTTGAGTGTCAGGATAAGACCCTAAGATTTCCCAAGTATGCTAAGAAATTAAAGGAAACTTTGGATCATACTTGTATGAAAGTATTGCGGTGGATATAGTATACTTGTATTTTACAAACACTTTTTGACATTGTACAATATAGAAAATTACCCTATAAATTAAATATAGACCTTGGGGCAAACGTTTTGCTCCTAGGCCTAAACTTAATCTATAGAGTGATGTATGAGTACAGAGTGTTATCAATGGAACATACTCACCATGGAAAACATTGTGATGTACCCAAAGTTTCATTCCTTGGTTGAATTAATTTGAAGGTTTATTAACCCTTTAAATGAGCTGTGCTTTCTAGATGGAAAAAATACTTCTGTATATACTGCACTGGAGAATTTGTGACGTTCCTAAAGGAATACTAACACCAAAAATGACAGTTAAATTTGTTGTCAGTGACTCATCTCTCCCACAGAATGCAACAGAATAACTATCTGAATCCTCGCCACTAGACGGCAGTTAATGTGAAAATCTACCATTAAAACTGTAATAACTGTGGAACAATTCATCTCCCAGAAGTGGAAATACCCTTATTTTACTCAGCAGAAAAAGCCATTCAATATTTTTTCCATAAAGTTTATTGCTCCAAGTACTTGCTTTTACCAGGAGAAAATGGGTGTAATTATTTATCAAATAGAAGCATTCAAAGTGCTTTAATCTTAACCCTTTGAGTGCCAGCACTCCGACAAACAAAGGGTTAAATAAAATCCAGAAAACTTTATCTCAACAAGCATTTACTCACTCATTTAATTGGCCAGTAAGTACTCAAATGTTCTACTCAGCCTAGACAGTCAGTATTTGTCTCAGCACTGCTATCATCTCTTATTTAATCCATTGGATTTTAAAGAGGCCTCCAACTCATGAGACTCAATGAACTGGATACCTCTCTAGCAGTCAATGGCTGAGAGGGATTTCTACCTTAAATTGTGCCCAAGGACAAGCAATAGCTTAAATTAAAACACACACATACCTTACTACTGCCAGAAAATCCTAATGGCCCTTATGATTCTCCTACCCCCACTGTTGCTTTGTTCAACACAAAACAATCAGTCCTGGATGTCGTGTCCACATGACAGCTGCTAGCAGTTTGATCAGACTGAAGCAGACAGACTGCATAAACATACTTAAAGGCCCAGAGGAGTGTGCAGTGCAATGTGAAACAAAGGCAACTTGCAGTGGAGGCAGTAGTATTTTATTTGGAGGTGTTAGTTCTAGTTTAAAACTCTTCTACCTGCAGAGGGATTTGGAGGGACTGGAAAGGTAAGTGGCATCACAATTCAAAACAGATAATGCATGGAAGGAATACATGGAAATTGTATTCTAAAGAGCACACTGCTAGATGTAACATTTATGGTAAATGATTTGCAATAATTGCCAACTATTTAACCACACATACACACACAATAATATGCTACCAGTGAAAAAAATATACACTTTTTATCTCAAGATATAACATTAAATATTATATATTTCTGTCCAAACAGTAAACCTTCCTCAGGGAAAAGGAAGGCCCAATGTTCAAACCAAAGACATTTGTTTTTTTATGGCGACTATGAAATAATAAACTTCAGCGTCTTTCTAATTCACTGATGAGTGCTGCGTCTCTATGGTTATTGGGATGCCCCAGGCTGAGTACACCTATACATTATTTTCTTATGGGACATGCACCAGTATACATGTAGCAGTGGTTTCTTTTTTCCCCAACAGTATGTGCCACTACTCTTTTTTTATTCATATATTTAATGCAAAAATGGGACAGTGGCACACACAAAGCCATGTTCCATAAAGAATAAATACACAGATATACTCAGCCTGGAGTGTCGTTTTTTGACAGAGGGAGTCAGCTCACATCGCAGATGATCAAACATCTTTTAATGTAGCATAACTGCTATTGATCTAGCCAAACCATTTTCAGTCCGCTACTGGACCAAAAACGTTTCGCTAGACCATCTGTGATGTGTGCTGTCTCTCTCTGCCATCAGGGACACTCCAGGCTGAGTACATCTATTTGTCTGTGTGTGTATACACATATATATATATAATCTGTTTGGCTGTCCACCTCACTAAGGGGCAGCAGGGTGTCAGAGATCAGCTGCACTTGGAGAATCAGGGGAAGTGATTTTCACTGAAGTCAGCGCTCCTTTGAAAATCACTGCAGCAAGATTCACAAGGGTGGCAATTTTCACAGGAAAATTGCTGCAGCATGACTCACAGATACAGCAGTCCAATGGGTACCTGATGTGCCCAGTCGAACAGTCAATGCAGTGCACCATTTACAGATAGATAGATAGATAGATAGATAGATAGATAGATAGATAGATAGATAGATAGTATATAAGTGTATCACATTCCTCCACAGCAATAACAGCCACATTAATGCTTGTTTAAACTCCAGTACCTATGTTTATAAATTAGTTTGTGTGAATACTTTGGTTTTGCCCTAAATAAGTCAATTCTTGGTAATGCACCGAGCATGAATCATGACCCCCAGCAACAAAAATGTCCCTATCTGTTCACTTTGCTGGGAGGTATGCACAGGTCAGTCAATGACTCAGTCATTTTCATTCAATAGCCTGTGCTCAAGCAGACAAATCCAAGCCTGTTAGTGGTACCTTAGCTCCAAGGTGAGAATCACAGGAGAATGTGCTGCACCGCTTGATGAAGACACATCTCCTCACATTGCCAGGTAAACTGTGCGAGCTGGCGAGTCGAGCAGGTGACAGCAGATGCTTAGCCAAGCGGGGTCACTGGCGAGGTGAGTGCAGGCTAAGATCTTAGTTGGTTCTCCTGCCAAACACTATCTTATAATACTGAAGAGCAATCTATCTCACACAATACATATTTGTAAAATGTTTTACGAAGAAGAATACATTGATATTTCTCTCAATTTCATGTATGTCCTAGTGGACATTAAAGTGTCATGACTCTTGCTTATCTGCCATATTATCCATATATTATTCTCTGATTAATCAGCTCTTAATTTTTGTTACTGGCAGCTGTCTGAGATTTGCATTTTTATTTCTAACACATATTGTAATTATATGACTTTAAAGTGGAACTACCAACCCAAGTAAAGTTAAACCCCAAAAATTACCCATCTGGCGACTAGCTGAACAATAGTATTAGTCGCCAGAATAATTACCTCCTTATAGATAAATTCTACTGCTCCCAAGACTGACTGGTAATTTTTGGGGTTTAATTTTACTTGGGTTGGTAGTTCCACTTTAATAAAGCTTGTTGTTTTTAGCTATTGTGCACACTTTTGTGTCTCCTTTTGCATCCTTAATTAGGGATCACTATGAGTATCTTAGGGTGCATTTAAGGTAACTCTTTTGCTTCCTGTCTATGGTGAGTTTTTCTTTTAAGCCTTTTGGTGCCTCAGGCGGGTGCAATGCACATCCTTATGGCACTTATAGGGTAAAGAGTGGGCAGCTGCTGTCTCTGCTCTTTAGCAAACTGTCCTCTTGCTCCATAGAGAGTTACAGGAAGGACCTAACATAGTCAGTCTCAGATAGGTGATGTTGGGACTGTGAACCCCTACAGCAGAGGCAGCTATCGAAGCTTAGTGCATCTGACTAACAGCCACATTGACAAGAAACACACTCACGTGAATAGGACAATGGCTCATTAACTTGCACTTCCATATGTAAATGAGACACTGTCGAAGTATTCAGTGCAGAACGCTAAACCTGTTGAAGGCATGGTGGATTGATGGTGATGATGGAGGACTGGTGGTGGATTGAAGAGATATGATGCCAGAGACATTAGTGTATATTGGTGATTTGCCTTTGTCACAGATCTGACACAACACTGCCATTCTGAGCCATTTATTGGACTTTACTGAATCTCGGCCCATAAGTCATTATGCACAAACCAACTGCACCACAGATCACAATTCAACATTTGTCATGATTTAACCCTTTGACTGTCAAAGCAATGCGTTGGGTACCCCTCTAGCACTGAAAGGGTTAAAAGGGACCATTTCAGTGCTAGAGAGGTCTCAGAAGCATTGCAGAGCAATATGTTGGAAATCTCTCTAGGATTCAAGCTCTTAACCCCTTAAGGACCATTGATGTGGCAGGACCATCACGCTGGTCCGGCACTTAAGAACCAGTGATGGTCCTGGTACGTCACGTACTTTTACTCACCGCGCTCCTGTAAGAGCGCGGTGAGTAATACCGGGGATTGAAGCTGTTCGCTCCAAGACCGGAGTGATCTCTTTCAGTCCCCCGTTCAGCGTGCCGCCCCACGTGATAAGTCACGTGGGACGGCACATCAAATTTTCCTATCTGGTCCTTAAAGGACCACACACCCCGGGACCACTGGTAAGGGGTTAAAAGCCACATTTCAACAAATGAGAATTTGGGGAATTTTTTTGTCTCCCATATGGTGCAGTTGGTTTGCCTCAGAAACACACCAGTTCTATATTCTCACTCAGGCTAATGTACAAAGAAAGTGGCGCAGTTCTGGAGTTCACCCCCTGCACGACAGAAACACATAAACATTCCCATGGATTTAAATGGAGCTTTTAATTCATTAAATGCTAGAGAGGTCTCCAGTGCACTGCTTCTCAATGAGTTGGAATGCTCCCTAGCATTTTATTATATAATTGCAATCGTTATCTTAGTAAATCAGCTCCATTCAGACACACTTATGCATATTTAATATGAGGAATCGCTGCCATCTAGTGGTGTCTGATAACAAACACAACAGTAAGTTTTGCAAATCATTTTCTCTTATGTATAAAGGAGAACAGTGTTGATATCAACATATAGTAACTTTGGCACCTTTTTTTCTATTTAGGTGGATGGCTTGAATCACACTATTTCTTTATCTTGATAAAAGGTTCAACTAGACCCTGAATAAGATAGCAGCGGGGAATATGACAAGTGGGAATTCTCCTCTGAGTAAAAATCATTCAGACAGGTCACCTCAACTGTAGATGCAGTATTGCCCTGCTGAAGTTATCTGCTTCCTACTTTTGTACCCCTGAGAAAGGAGGGGCAAAGACTCAAAAACATTTCCCCATTGAAATTTTCACTGAAAACAAATTTCCCACTTTTTCCACAAAGATGTTCTCCTTTTCAATGCTGCCTATACATTTCCTGCAAGAAGTTAAACACTTTTCACATATGTTTTCGAAGACTGCAACATTTCATGCTACAATATTACTTCTGAGGCCTGAAGTGGAGAAACACACAGTTAAAAGTAAAAATTGTGAGTCTACAACAACATATACCTTGAAAATATTGTTAACAGGCTGAGTGCCTTTGTCCTTTGCCCATGACACTAATCCCCCTGCTTATGTAACACTGACAAAGCTATATTTGAAAATTAACTGTGACTTGTGATATTCCAGCAGGGTGCAACACATAACATCAATGTTTTTAAAGCCTCTGTTTTCAACAAAAGGGCAGCATGTCAACAGCCAACATTTTGGCAACAACAAAGAAAAAGCAGGCGTAATAGTGCCTTAAAAGGTCAAGGCAGCCAAAATAATTATGTTGGCTATATTAATGAAATTTGTACCAATGCACTAAAGAGACCAATTCCAAATCTGTTGTCTTCAAATTGAGATTGAAATCTCATTTTGTGTAATTTCAACTATTAAATATTGTATGGTCCATATTTACAACTTTTTAGCAAGGTTAATATTCCACAGGCATACTTTTGAATTATTTTTGTGCAGGTTTTGATTTATTTCTAACAACTTAGTAAGTGTTGGATGGCAGTACAAAGTGGAAGAACTGTGTGACTATTGTTTTAACAACATGACTTGTGCAGGTAGTGGTGGTATGTATGGGCACTCTATGGCCAAGATGCACAAAAATTTGAAGAGGGCTAAAAATGTCAATATCCTGTCGGAGCAATGTCATCAATAGTATTCACTAAAATGTCTACGACATTACATCACCAGCTCCCGGACAAAAAGATGCCCACATCGACATCAATCGGACAGTTTTACGAATTTTCATTCATCACATCGACAATGGCCTATTTCCATAAGGAAATGAGGCATAATAAGGCACTTTTGTATGCAAGGGGCTGTGTTAATATGTTAATGTGACACTTCAACACATTCACTAAACTCTGACAGCAGAAGCTGCTGTCAGAGTTCACAGCCTCAACTTCGCCTGCCTCAGGTTGTCAAAGTTGGGATCTCCCCATACTTTTCTATGCAGTAACAGCCCTCAAGCAATCACAAGCAGGGAGGGCCGTGACCTGTTGTCAATGTGGAAGGGATTTCCTCCCTTCACACATCACTAACGCTGCAACAGTTCTGAAGGTGAACAGCATTCTCTCTCTGCTTCTACTTGGCCAGTAGGGGAATAAAGAGAGGGCTTTCAGCACCATGGGCAGCATTGAGTGCCATAGGGATGTGCATTGCTCACCCCATGTGGTACTCAAAGGGTTAAAAATAAACAAAATTAGTACACCAAGAACTACACAGTTATCTCTTAACCTATGTATCATATATTATACATCTTGTGCACTCACAGGGGAACAAGACTGGGGGTCATGCAGCATCTGTGGGGATTTGTGGCTACCACTTCCCCCCCAGCCTTGTTCCCTTGTCCAGTGGTAGCCATAGAACCCCATATACACTGTTTGGTGCCCACACTTGTTCCCTTGACCACTGGTAACCACATATCCCCATATACACTATCTGACCCTCTCCAGCCTTTTCCCCTTGCCCACTGCTAGCCACAAATCCCCATGGCCACTGCTGGGGGTGTCAGGCAATGTATATAGAGCTAACACACAATGGTTTTGTTCCCCACATTATAGAAATCCAACACAGAGTGCCCCCCCTTCAACATATCCCCCCTTAGTATTTCGACATATATTGCTTTAATTTGACATACTAATTATTTGTAATACACTTCACTTTATTATGTTGTGATTTACATAACAAAACTGACTGTGTGTGTGATGTCTCATGTTTTACAAAATACTCTATATCCTCTAGTATCTGTCTGCATCAGTCACAGCTCACATTAGGTTCCCTGTCATCTCTCAGTCAAAATCATTTTTAGTTCTTATTTTATTTTTACTGTCCCTATCAGTGTTAAAAAAAAACCCTCACTCAGTGCAATTGCTTCTTCCCACACAGCTTCCAGAATGGAACTTGGATAACAGTTGTCTGTGTCTTCTCAGTCACACTAAATTTTGGGGTATTTTAGAGAAAACCTCATTTGCTCCCTTCTCACACCACCAGACTCACATAACACAGAGATAACAGCCAGATCAGGAAGAATGGCATTTCCGGGATTTCTCTGATGGAACACAGGTTGGTGAAATTAAAGTGACAGAGACCTGAATTGACTCATCTGTGCTCAAACAGGAAAATGTTCTGGATCACATTTACATCTCAGGTGCCTCTACACAAAACACAAGTTCCCTTACCTCCACCCATGTACTCACCCCAACTCATCTAGCTCCACCCCTAACACCATCCACCATTGCCTGATAAAGAAAATACACTTTGCACATACATACAAACACAAAAATTACTGTTTACCCAATGACAGCTAGGACTCAAACACATTGTGGAGTAATTCAACAAATAATACATCATAAAGAGCCTAATAGGCTCTGGAAAACCTAAATACATGGCTTCTAAGTGGTACAAGGAGAAAGGTTTGGGAACCATGGCCACTGAGATTATCTGAGCTAAACCCTAAACTTGGCTTTAGAAATTACTCAAAAACACTGTCTAAGGCAGTGGTCTACTACACATAGCTCTTCAGCTACCAGTGAGTGTCTCTCTCTCCAGTCCAATCAAGTATCAAGCTATCTGGCCTGCCAGAGTCAGGTCCCGTGGTTGAAATCTGCTCTCTAGTTGGCTGCAGCCAATCTGAACACAACTTTCATCTGTGTTATGCAGCAGTACCTCAAAGTATTTTCATGGCTTCCTGCCCCATTGCCATAATAGCTGCTTACAGATTATGAGGCATGCTTTGTAAAGACTACATCTATAATTAAGAGTTATGGGAAATATGTGGTATAAAAAGTTACTAGCTTTCTTTTATATTCATTAAATATTATAATAATCCACTCATATAACTTTAAACATACATAGAACTATGGAATAGTGCTCTTAAGAATGGGAAAGCACTATCAGAAAATCTGGGGCTCACTGGAGAGCCACATATTTTGTCTTATATACTATATATGGATATATATGGATTTTTATGATAACATTCTGTTACAAGATATATAATTTTATCAGCATGAGCTATTAGGAAGTTCTCTTTTTTGTGCAGCACTTTGTTATTGGAAAGTGTGGAACGGCCAAAAAGTAGGTAAGGGCAACTTTGGAGATTGTTTAATATATACAGTTATAAAATAGGATTTTAGTATTCTTACCTGTTAAATCCTTTTCTCCATATCCATATGGAATGCAGATACCATCACAGGAGGGCAGGGCACATCACAAAAGACAACCCCCACCTATAATCTCCCAGAATGCATGTTATAAAAGAGCTACAAGTAAAGAAAATAAAAGGGTAAGAAGAAAAGAAGGGCGAAGATCCTAAGAGGACTCCTGTGCCCAGGAAAGCAACACAGGAAAGGTTTTTTCTCCAGGTGGAAGATTTGTGTTCCATATGGACTAAATAGAAAAGGATTTAACAGGTAAGAACACTAAAATCCTATTTTGTCTTATTTCCAACATGGAACACATATACAGGTACCATGTGGATATACCAAAGCTAGGATTCCCAGGGAGGGAAAGTAGAAAAAAGACATGTACCCATGGTAACAGAGTTCCCTGGGACTATCCAGGATCTGAATATCCTCAAAACCATGTGTCAATGGACACAGAACTAGGACAGCACAATAGACAAGATCCAACTGGGTTAAAAAAAAAACTACTGAACATAAACTGGCAGTAGAAAAAAAATAAAAGAAAAGATAGATCTTTGCCCAGGCAAAACTGCCTGAAGGACCTTCCAGCCAAAACTAGTCTCAGCCAAGGCCAAGACATTGACATGGTAGAGTTCGGTGAAGGTATGCAAGGAGGACCAGCTTGTCACAGTAATCAGGCAAAGAAGGACAGACACAAAGAGAAAATATAACCACCTTTATAAATTTATTATAACAGCAATTAGACTTGTGCACGGCAAACATTTTTGGTAAAATTCGATTTCGGACAATTTTTTTTTCCATTTGGAGGATCCAATTTTCAGACCGGACCTGTTCGACGAAATTAGGCAATAGTTCAAATTATTCGGCCGAATTAAAAAAAAAAAAAAAAAAAAAAAAGTAAAATATCCAATAAAAAATTAAAATTCAACAAATAAAAAAAAAATACATTAAACTAAATTAATAATAATATTAATTCTCCAAAGAGACAGGAAGGGGTATTTTATAAACCCCTACTCACTTATATATGTATCTGTCACATCAAATTAAAGTTCTTTCTGCCCTTTAAAAAATGGTATATATGTGTTTGTGCAATAAATGAGAAAGATAGGAATCATGGTTGAACACAAGCATAGAAAAAATGCCAAAATTGCTTGCGTCCTTATGTGGTTAATAGCTGCACTTTGCATGAACTGTAAAGAGCCTGTTTTACCAGATCTATTTTTAGCAGCATGTAGCAACATTGTAATAGTTTCAGGTGGGAAAGCATTGTGCCGTCTATTTTTAGTAGCATGTAGCAACATTATAATAGTTTCAGACAGGAAAGCGCCGTCCGAATTTCCAAAATTTACACCACAATTTCGGTCCATTTCAGATTCTGATTTTTTTTTGTGGGTGGACCTTGGCTTTCGGAAGGTCCGAATGATGCAGAATACACCTTATTCGTCCGAATTCCTAAATTAGCCAAACGGAATAGCACATGTCTATCAGCAATAATGGTAGAGCCCACACAGAACCCCAGACATATGCAATTAGGACCCAAGGTCCCTCCGGAGCTGCACACTGTGCTGTGCACTGCACTATTCAAGATCTCAAGACTAGGGAAGCGGCTCAAGTGGGACAAAAGAACAATGGTAGAATGTGTAAGTAACCACTTGGTCTGCGAACGGAGGCAACAGAGAGCGAGAGCAGACCAGAGTCAGAAGGCACCAAGGGAACGAGTAGGCAGCAAGAGTCACAGGTCAGAAAAGCTGGGGACTACATGTAGCGAGAGTAACCAAGCTACTGGTCAGGAAACTGGAGACTACGCTGAGCAAGTAGGATCCAGGGTCACTGGTCAGACAAACCGAGGACTACAAGGAGCAAAACTAACCAGGCCCACAGGAAAGGCAACTGGAGGCTACACTGAGCGGGTAGTAGCCAGGGCCACTGGACAGGCAAGCCGAGGACTACAAAGAACAAGAGTAACCAGGCCCACAGGGAAGGCAACCGGAGGCTACACTTAGCAGGTAGTAGCCAGGGCCACTGGTCAGACAAGCCAGGGTCATACACAGAGCGAGATTCTCAGGCAAACACAAGTCACACTGGAGAGCAATGAACAAAAAGCAGGATCACCAGGTAAGGGCAATGACTCCTAGCCCTAAGGAGGATTAGAAAGGAGCAGAAGGAGGCGGGACCCAATTAGGCCACCCAGAATAGGCCCATTAACAGATGTCCGAGCCAGTGCTTGTAACAGACATTAGTAATGCGGAGGTGGCCCCAAGGATGCCGGCCAACACACCACAGAGTACGGAAGCACAGGCTAACTAGGCCTCAAAGTTAGTCTGTGATAGTACTTCCCCCTTAACGACCACTCCCTGTGGAAGAGGACCAGCACTATAGGCAGTGCGGGAATTAAACTCTAGGAGAAGGGCAGGTGCATACAGATCTCTCTTAGCGACCCAGGAATGCTCCACAGGTCCTTAGCCTTTCCAGTGCACCAAATATTGTACCCGGCCTCTGACCATGCGAGAGTCCAGGATACTCTGTAGTTCATATTCCTCATAGTCCCCCACTTGAACGGGTCTGGGACGGACAGAAGTCTTAGTATAATGGTTACAAACCAGAGGTTTGAGTAGCGACACATGAAACACATTGGAAATGTGCATGATAGTGTGAAACTCGAGGGCCTACGTCACAGGGTTAATCTTGCGGAGAACCCGAAAGGGATCCACAAATCAGGGAGACAGCTTTTTAAAAGGCACCTGGAGATTAAAATTGTGTGAGGACAACCAGACTCTCTCTCCCACCCAGAACATGGAGCTGGTAATAGCCTACGGTTTGCTTGTCTCTTATAGCACATCGTGGAACTCTGCAGGGATCTCTGAACTCGTATCCACGTGGAGCTGAGCACCTTAAAATGCTCCTCCAGAGCAGGAATGTTCCGTGCCTCGAATGATTCAGGCAGTAGAGAAGGTTGAATCCAATAATTAATCAGAAACAGAGGGTTCCGAGAGGAGGAGTTAACTGAACTGTTTCTGGAAAGCTCAGCCCACGGTAACAAGTTCACCCAGTTGTCATGATGGTCAGAAATGAAACAATGGGGAAACTATTCCAGCACTTGATTAGACCTCTCTGCGGCACCGATAGATGGAGGAGAACAAAAGCTTGATCCCCATCTGTCAGCAAAAGGCTCTCCAGAAACATGACACAAACTGGCTCCCACGATCCGAGATCGCCACTTTGGGTATACCATGGAGATGAACCACTTCCTTCACAAAGATCTCAGCCAGCTCCTTGGAGGAGGGGAGTCCCTTCAGTGGCACAAAATTGGCCCATTATGGAAAATCTGTCCACAATCATCAGGATGACCGTGTAACCCTCCAAGACAGGCAACTCTACCATAAAGTCTATCAAAAAGTGAGACCATGGACGCTCCCCACTAGGGATGGGCTGCAAGAGGCAAACCGTCAGGTTCTAGGAATCCTGGTCCGTGGAACATGCGGCAACAGATGACCCAGGCAGAGGCAAAAATGGGCCTCAATGTCTCCCAGTAGCTGAAAAGTTGGCCTTGAGTAAGGAATCAAGCCTCCTGAGCCCAGCAGCATACACTATGGGGAGAGCAGTTTTCTTTCTTTGATCAAGTGTTAAACGGTGGAAATACAGGAAAAGTCTTCCTGCATCTCTAGAAAATGTCCAGATTGGGAGATCTCCTATCTGCGCCTCTAAAACCTGGAGGTTCTCCAGCACTGCTTTGAGAAGCCCCTCAGCCGAGGGTACTAGATCAGCCTCATAGGAATTTCCAAAAGAATTGGATGAATCCATATCCTCATCATCCTCTGAGGCCAGTTCTTCCTCAGAAGATGCCCCAATAACCTGAGTGCAACCCTTTTTTTTAAGGTGGGTATACGTTTCCAAGAATGGAGAGTCCCTTGAACTGGAGGAGGTATTTGTGCCACTGAAGAAAGCAAGAAATGCAGACTCTTGTTTAGTGCTAGCAGAGCTCGGTGCTGTAGTTGGGGCCACAGCATGAGGGGCACAGAGACCCCAAATATTCCCTTGGTAGCTCTGTCTGGCATGAGGAACCGTAAGTGAGGTGGGAAAGGGAAGCCCCTGTATCTTTTGCTTTGGATTTTCCCAAACATCCCTTAGTGTCAGACATGTCCCTGAGAAAATGTCCACAACCTAGTAAAAAACTAGATTAAACGTTCCCAGAATAGATGTAGCAATCCAAATTGCAGTTATCTGGTATGCAAAGGGCTAATCTGAAGAAAGAACACAAGGAGAGTCAGCTCCTATTAGGATAAGCAAGAGATAATATGGCCACCAGAAAAGTTACAGCCAATAAGAAGAAAGCCTAGGAAACAAGCATTCTGGGAACTGTAGTCTTCTCTATAGCTTGTTGCCTAGCAGCACCTACAACTCCAGTCACAGGTCATGGCATGCTCCCCGGACACTCACAAAGTGGACTGGATGATAGGACATGAGGAGACAAAAAAAGATAGAGCCCTCTCTGACCATTGTAGCCCAAACTGTTGCAGAGATATGTCCCAGAGAAGTCTTCCTCCTAGAAATCAAAGAAGCAAAGATGGCCATGGGCAGGCTCCCTGCTCTTAAAGGGGCTGCCGCACTAAGATCGATCTAAAACGTTTATAGAAGACCAAAAACCCCCAGGGAACATCAGGGGGAGTCTAAAAACAAAGATCTAAGTAGTGGGGGAGAAAGAAAGAAAATCAGCCCCCCCAAAGCACTCACAGATGGAAGTGGGCAGGTTCCAAAGCACCCAACACACACAAGGCACTGCAGCAGTTGAGGGTGTTAACCCAGTAAAGAACCTAAGAAATAGCAGTCAGCTCTACTTCCAAAGCCCTCTAGAGAGTAAAATAGACCCCAAAAGGAGTGCCAGAGCAGATCTATGCTCACATCAGCCTCAATAAAAAGAGGCAACACGGGCTTGAACAAATAGTGGAACAAGGCACTCAAAGGGTTACTTACCAATCTTCTGTCTTAAGGTTTTCATCATAGGAAAAGGCAGAATCTAAAGAGACTTAGCCATGAGGGACAGACTTGTTATAAAGTTACCCTCCACAGGGCAAGAAATGTCCACAACACACACGTGAGCTGGGCAACCCAAAACCAGGAAAGCCTAGTGATGGTAACCCACCTAATGGGGGGCTATACAACCCCATAGCTAAGGAAGATACAATAAAAACCTAAGAAAAAAACTAACAGGATGGCCACTACACTCCAACTGTTTTGCCGTACACATGAATTCTTGCAATTTGTAGTCTGGGGGTTAAGCTGGAGGAGGGAGTTTCCTCCCCAAAGACCCTGTCTTTTTTATGTGCTCTGTCCTCCTGGAGGAAAGACTCAACCCGTTCCATATTGGACGTAAGAGAGAGTTATATTTTCAATAAATGTTTTAGAGTAGCTCATCACATTTTATCAGTTAAAAGTAGTTCCCAGTAAAGAAAAGGTTGACAACCCCTGGTTTATAACACGATTATCTTTGTGTAACAGAAGGCTGATTAACATATTGGATGCTAGACATGTCTAATAATAGGATTTATTTTTTTCTCTTAGTTCTTATGGGACACAGGTACCATTGGGGTTGAGATTCTCCTTTGGAGGGCAGAAAAAAGACAAAGTCTTGTGGGTGGAGACTCCCAGTTCCATCTGCTTTCAACCCAGCCCCACCTCCAGTTATGATGTGTTCTTCAAGATGCAATGACAGTCAGTGCACTTTCTCTTACTTTTAGATTCTTTATTATTTTTTACATTATATATGGGACTATTAAAATTCCCCCATTAGGAGGGCTACCATTACTGGGTTTCCCCTGGAGTGGCTTGGCCAGTGTGCAGGTGTTGTGTGGACCTTTGCAGCCCGGTAGAGAGAATCTTGGAATCCAAGTTTTAACTCCCAGCAGTTTCTCTCAGAGGCTCTGCTTCCTTCACAATGGTAACCTTAAGACAAAAGATTTGAAGGTTGGCGAGTAACCCTTGAGTGTCTTGGTCCACTTTGTCCCTACTTATACCTCTTCCTATAGGGGTTTCCTCTGAGCCTTGAGGCTCTTGCACTCATGTTGGGTATTTTAGCTGTTCTTCCCTGAGTTATGGAGCACGGTTGACTAGATTGGGACTAGTTAACCCCTCCCTGCTATTTTATCTGGGTTGGGGTCTTCTCCCTTTAGGTGCCCCTCACATGGGGGCACACAGGGTCACTGGATAATAATAACCTTTAAAATTGTCTTTTTTTTTTGGGTGCATGGCTCCTTTAAGAACGCTTTCTGTGCCGCCGCCATCTTTGCTGCATTGACTTCTATGTGCAAACATCTTTGGGACATATCTCTGAAACATACATAGGTTAGAGTGGGTTGTCTCCTCATGCCCTTTCATCCCTTTCTGAGTGTCTTGGAGGTTCGCGGACAAAGTTGTAGGTATTACTAGGAAACGCAGAAGACTACATTACCCAGAATGCCCATTTCAAGGCCTTTTTCCTATTGGCTGCCTGTTTTGCAGTCGCCATTTTATTTCTCTCTTGCTTATCCTACTCAGTGGCACACACTCCTTCTCCATATTAAACTTTCTGGGATTTTCTTGGGTGAACTTTTACTAGTGCTTTTTGCTAGTTTTATACACTACTCCTGTCAGGATATCGGATCCTAAGGGGCATGGGGCTAAGATTAAGGATTCAGGGGCATCACTGACCTCCCTTACTTACTGTTCCTTATGTCAAACTGGGCTCCCTAGAGAGTATTCTGGATCTCTCTTCCCCTCCTGTGATGTGGCCCCCACTACTCCACCAGGCCCCTCCAGCACTGAACTAGAGCCAGCTTGGGTCAAATCATTGTTGTCCACAATGGAACAAGTTACTCTCTCCCTCCAAGGGGTTCTTCAATCTTGGAAACCCCCTACTACATTTTAGTATGTGGCCCTAGATCTCAGAGTATGTCTGAGCTCATAGGGACCTCCTCTGAGGACGAATTTCCTGAGGGAAAACCTGAGGAAGGGGAATGTAAAGATGTGGATTCTTCCTACTCCTATGGGGAATCTTATCAGGTGGACCCTCTTCCCCAGCTGAGGGGCTCATCAAGGCTGTTCTGGAGACCCTTCACATCCCTGACACCCCTGATGAGGGGTCATCCTCAGCAGATGTCTTCCAGAGGCGTAGGGAATTTTCCACTGTTTCTCCTCCCGAATGCCACTCTTGATCGGATACTTCTGGATGAGTGGAAGACCCCTGATAAGAGGCTGTCTATCACCAAGAGGTTTTCTAGGCTGCACCCGTCTTAAGAGGCAACTTTAGCACAGTGGGACTCTCCCTCCTGTGGATCCCCAAACCACTGCTCTGCCTTTGGCGAATGCAGCAGGACTCAAAGATGTGGTGGATACGAAGCTTGATTCTATCCTCAGGGCTAATTTTGCTGACACTGGGGCTGTGTTGAGGGCTATTTTTGCCTCTGCATGGGTTAACAGGGCTGTTGCTATTTTGGGTTAACAGATGATGGAAGCTGTCAGTGTGGATGATTCCAAAGAGGAATTATTGGTCTTTTTGGAAAACATAATATAGGCCAACACTTATGTTTCAGAGGCCTTGTTTGAGGCAGTCGGACTGTCTGCTAAAATCTCAGCCTTCTCTGTTAATGCACGACGCACTTTGTGGCTTCAAATTTGGTCTGCATACCAATCTTCCAAGAAGCCACTAGTTTCCTTACTCTTTCAGGGCAAGTCCCTGTTTGGACTTGCACTAAAACAGATTATTAGTGATGCTACTGGGGGCAAGAGCGCACCTTGTTGCCTCAGATGCCCACCAAACATCCTACTATGGAGAGGAAACTGTCTTTTTCATCACCACCAAACAGAGGAGCAAAGGCCGCAAACTTTGCAGGCCTCCAACTCGTGCCTTCCCAGCCAAGCCCAGACAGCAGTGGCAGCCCAAGCGAACAGCTTCAAGGGTTAAGTCTGTCAAGGCAGCTTCGGCATGACTTGCAGAATTCTGATCCACAGCTTCCCACAGACAGGCATGCTTAGCCTTTTTCAGGACTCCAGGGAAGTATCTATTGCGGACCAGTGGGTTTTGCGGGTAATTTCAGAAGGGTACAGAATAGGTTTCAAATCCCTTCCTCCTTTTCTTTTCTACCAGTCCAAAGTCCCTACTGTGCCAGCCAAGTTGAAGTTGTTCCGGTGTGCAGTGCAGTCACTTCTGGACAAGGTGGTTCTGGTTCCAGTACATCCCCAAGAGCAAGGTTCAGGTTTTCATTCCAACATGTGTGTGGTTCCAAAGCAAGATGGCAGCTGCCATCACATTCTGGACCTTAAGTGTCTCAAAATGTATGTAGAGACTGTGCGCTTCAAGATGGAATCCTTGCATTCTGTCATTGCAGCAATGTGCCCAGGGGATTATCTGGCATCTCTGAACCTTCAGGATGCATAACTATGCATCCGATCCATCCAGACAGCAAACGATATCTGCATTTTGCCTTAGACTCTGAGCACTACCAGTTCATCGCTCTGCATTTTGGCCTTGCTTCAGCTCTTCATGTGTTTACCAAGGTCAAGGAGACCTTAACAGCCTTCATTTACACCCGGGGCAATTCCATGACTCCTTATCTGGATGATCTTTTGATCATGGCTCCTTCAGATGAGCTCTTGGCCCAGCATGTCCATGAATGTGCTCAACTCCTGGTCCACCATGGGTGGATTCTAAACGTCACTAAGTGTTCTCCTGTGCCGTCGCAGGAGGCATGAGGTTCAACTTTTTGATGGAGGGCAAGATCCTGCAGGATGTGTCTCAGGCTCTGTAGTGGCCCTTGGCCATGGTCAGGGAGTACATGAGAGTTGTGGGCCGACTAGTGTCTACCCTAGAAACAGTACCATACTCTCAGGTGCACACCAAGGAGCTCCAGAGACTTGTAATTCAGAAGTGGCGTGGGAATTCGGCTCTTCTGGATCAGCAAATATCCCTCTCCCTGAAAGCCAGATAGGATCTGCAGTGGTGTTTGCAACAACACCTCGACCTGGGGAAGCCATTAGTGATCCTGGAATGGACTCTGATCACGACAGATGCCAGACTGAGCAGCAGGGGTGTGGCTCTAGTTACCTGGGGATCCAGGGCAGGTGGACTGCAGAAGAATCTCTTCTCCATTTTTTTCCAATGGCTAGAAAGTTTTCGCCCTTTTCGCTATATAAAACATGCCATTTTCCAGTGCTGTGATATTTATAGCAAAATTGAGACAAGAGAGGCTTATAGTGACTGCTATCATTATTAGCAGGTTTACTAACAATAAAAGGAGAAGCTAGAAGGACCCTTCTGTGTCCAGTGAGTATGAGGAGTGACCACTACAGACCCAGTACTGGCCAGTCCCCCCTAAATCCCCTAGGGATCTTGGGGAAATCAATCACAAGGAGGAAGAAGAGTGTAGTAGTGACAGCAGGACAGGTCAGCTGCCTGTGCCTGCTGCCAGATGTGCTGCGCCTGCTGCCAGTCTTGTAATTATCAGGAGGGGGAGGAGAAGATGCCAAGTGTGACAGCAGGGGACCATAACTGATGCTTACCACCGCCAAGCAGTCCCACCACTAGTACTACTACTAAGAAAGTCTAGCTGCTTGTTAGTGTTAGACGTGAAAGAGGGCATGATCATCATATTACTAATAAGGAGGACTGAGGGACTGAAATTGATGTGGTTGATGTTAGTAGTAACAGTGATGGTGAAGCTGCTGGAGGGACGAGAGTTAGGGGAGCGGTAGGGGAAGCAATGCAGAGCATTCAGACAAGCAGTCAAGGAAGCCCACACCATTCCCCTGAACCTGGGGGTCCCTTCCCCTCTTGGCATTGTCCAGGTATAACATGATCCTGAAGAAGGCAGAATTGTTGCCTAGCAGCCATAATACCACCACCACCACTAGGAGCACAGACCAGCTACCTGTGCCTGCTACTAGTGCTGCCAGTCTGCCTTCTTCAGTTCACCAAGAAATAGCAAGTGTGACATTAGGGCACCCTCTGTCACATTTCTCATCACCTCGTCCAACTGGTGAGATGTCTGTAATAGAGCAGCAGCATGGAGGGACGGGTGGTGGTGGTGATGATGATGATGATGATGGTGGTGGTGGTGGTGGTGGTGGTGGAAAAGCTGGGGTGGAAGAGACATTTATGGCCTTTTTATCCCAAAGTGAGAAGGAATGGGGAAACCGATCAGGATGGGCATCACCACCACCACCAGCAGTGAGCTTTTAAAATTTGCAGAGTTTGCAACTGTTCTAATTCCTGCTGCTGCGGAGTTGCAAGGTCAGGAGGATGCAGAGAAGCAGACTAGTATTCCACAAACCACCACAGACACAGCGGGAATGGGAGTCAACAAGTGATGCAGGACTACGACAGGTTCCACTTGCAAGCAGCAGTAATGGTTGCAGTGCTGATTCTGAGGCAATAGCAGCAACATCATCATCTGCCCCAGCCAGTGAAGGGGAATGTGGAGAAGAAAGATGCCATTCCTCTACACCTTTCCCCTCCCCCCTGAAGTCATGGATGTGGGACTATTTTTCTCTTGGGGCAGGCACAATGCAGTCCTCACTAACGGCACTGTGCACAATGTGTTACAAGTCAGTGAGAAGGGAAAAGGAGGGAACACACTTTAGCACAACCTCCCTGATGACACACATGAAACACAGACATCATGACATTTATGTGAACCAAGTTAAAAACAAATACCCACAAAAGAAATTGAGCTCCACTGTTGCTGTACCACCTAATGCTCCTAAAAGGCAACAAGAGGCGAGTTAGAGACCAAAGAGAAGAAATAGAGAAACCCAGCCAAAGGCTGAAAGTTCGATGATGAGTGAAACAACTAGCTTGCCATCATCGTCTTTCTCTAGGGTAACTACATCTTTTGCCAATCGCCCTCCTTCATCGTTACCGCCCCCACCAATAGCCATTCTGTAGATGCTAGGATGTGGAACTTCATGTCCACCCATTGCACACTGTGGTGCACTGACCACACATGCAGTGTGGTGGAGGAGAATCACAAGCAGGGCATCAAGCAGCATCTAAGGAGATTCCATCCCACAGAATATTCTAAAGTGGTGGCAGGGAGGGTTCATCAATCATTACTATTAAACTTTCAGCAAGTTATCATGTATCCTTAGCGGAGTGTGAAAAAGCAGCAGTACTTCATTTCTGGTGGGGGGATTTCACATTGGGGACCTTAAGTGTCATGGTTTTTGGATAGAGTTGTGCCAGGTGTTTCATGTTAGTGCAGATGTACCCATTGTTTCCAGTCCTTACTTTATTTAAACTGTGCACATTGCAGGTGCTCATGTGAGAGGAACAGTTCCTGCTCTCAAGGGAAAATTTTCTATTCTCCACACACCCATGATTTTGGAGGAGAGGCAGGTGGAGAAGCATTACTGGTCAATTTCTTATTTTCTCCACATATACCGTAAGTGGTGGGGCTATTTATGGTGCTGTTACTGCCTCATGTGCCTCACTGGAGCTAGTCATGGCAAGTGGAACCTTCATCATCCATCACCCATATCACTGCTGTTGTTCATCCCATTCCCTTTGATCTGTCTAATGATCCTGCTGCTTAACCCCTTAAGGACCCATGACGGTCCTGAGTCATCATGAGTTGTTATACCCTTATGGACCGATGACAGTCCTGGACCGTCATGGAATTCCGGGCTCCCCGCATGGCTGCACTCCATTCGCAGAGTCCGATTCAGCAAAAAAAGAAAGAAAGAAAAAAAAAAAAGAAAGGTCCCTGGTCCTTAAGTGACCGCCACGTGCATGCCGGTCCTTAAGGGTTTAAACAAATCATCAGCAGCAGGAACAGCAGTTGCAAACTCTGCATCTACATCAGGGCATTTGACAATGGCCAGTGGCCAGCACGACATGACCTGCTGCCACTAGCCTTTTTTGTTCTGTTTCTTTTTCCTCAGGGTATGTGCTTAAAAAAACATGGGCCTAAACAAAAAAATAAACACATTTTGGGGGCTTGTTTCTAACAGACTTTACCAACACAGGAACCCTCATCCCCCTTTTATACTATGCATTTAGGAAATAAAATAATATTTGCTAGCCCCTCTCCCTTCACGTCTTCTGCCCTCACCTCGGGTTCACTTTTAAAAGGTTGCAGTCACAAGACAAATTAACCATGTTGCCATGATAAAAATGGCGACATGAGAATCTCGCACTGCATGAAAGCGCAAGATTCTCACGTTGCCTACTGAAAGGTTACATACACGTAACTACAACTCCCATCATGCTTACCCATCTGGTGGCAGCAGTGTGCAGAAAGGGTTTTTACTCCGAGATGCTGAAGGAAAACCCTTAGTCTTTTAATACGAAAAATATACCGCCAAAACACACACCTGCAATGTTAACCCTTTCAGTGCCAGAGAGGTGTGCATTTCCGTTCAATGCAATGCGTTGGACATCTCTCTGGCACTCAAAGGGTTAAAGCTCATGCTACTTCACTATATACATCATCAACGCTGATTTAATGGCAAACTATTGGGCAGATCTTTCACTATGCACAGTAAGGTAATGGTAATTTTTTTTTTTCTATAGTATATGTATTGACCAGAACATGCTCCCTTCTGTCATTTTAGGTCAGCGATCATTCCATGACGCTGATCCTGTACACTGTTCTGCAGCTTTCGCCTACCCAGAAGGCAGTCTGCATCTTTAGCTCCTGTGGCTGTCAGTGCCTTCCCAGTGTAGCATTCTATACCACTTGTGCTGTAACCTTCTGTAGTAGTCGTGCCCATTTCTCGTGCGGCTAGAAGTGCCTTCCCATTGCAGTAGCAATCACTTAAGCTTGTACAGCTGCCCGTGGTAGAGGTCATTAAGATTGCTGTATTTGTGTAATACTGGCTTTTGGGTAGGGGTGGGCGAAAGTTGTTGCCGTGTTCCCGCAGGAAATGTTGCGAAAACCAAGTTATTATCTGCTTTTTTATGGGAAAATCCACTTTAAAACTAGCGGTTAAAGTTTTCTCCTTTTTTGCCCATTGGCCAAAATTATTCACCACTTTTTCAATGGCTAGAAAGTTTCTGCCCATTAATTTACATTGTTTTCGCACTTCCGTTATAAAAACGTGATGTTTTCTCTGAAGGCAGACACAATAGAAGTAGCTACAGAGCGAGGTAGACATGCTGTGCTGTTTTCTTGTGCTTTTTTGCAAAAAGTGAGGCAGGAGAGGATCATAGTGACTCCTATTACTATAAGCAGGGTAAAAAATAATCAATGGAGGAACTGGAAGGACCATTATGTGTCCACTGAGTTTGAGGAGGAAAGGACCACTACTGTACCAATGCTGTCCAGTCCCCCTAAATCACCCCAAGGGATCTTGGGGAATTTAATGGGAAGGGAGGGAGAAAAGGGAAGGAAGGTAGATAAAGGGAATGGGAAGGGAGGGACAAAAGGGTAGTACTAGTGAAAGTGGCCCCTGCCACCACTGCTGTACCTGCAGCCACTAGTGTTGTACCTGCTGTCAGATGTGCTGCCACTAGTGTTGAACCTGCTGCCCGTGCTGAACCTGGGAATATGCCATGTGTGACAACAGGGGACCCTCTGTCACATTGCTCATCATCTCTTCCAAGCAGCAGTGAGATGTCTGGAATACAGCAGCAGCATGTAGGGACGAGTGGTGGTGGTGGTGTTGTTGTTGTTGGAGAAGCTGGGGTGGAAGAGATATTGATGGCCTTTTTAGCAGAAACTAAGAAGGAATGGGAAACAGGGATGAGGATGGGCATCACCACCACCAATCAGCTTTTGGAATTTGCAGAAATTGCAACTGCTATAACTTCTGCTGCTGAGATGAAAGGGCAGCAGGGTGCTGAGGAGCAGGTTAGTGTGCCACAGACCACCGTGGACACAGTGGGATCGGGGTCAACAAGTAATGCGGGACTAGGACAGGTTCCACTTGCCAACAGTAGCAATAATCCTCCTGATCCTAGTTGCAGCACTAAATCTGGGGCAGTAGCAGCAACATTATCCGCTGCCACAGAAAGTGAAGGGGAATGTGGAGGACAAGAAGAAAGAGGCCATTCTTCTCCACCTGTTCCCTATCCCTCCCCCCAGAAGTCATGGGTGTGGGACTATTACTCTCTTCCGGCAGGCACAGTGCAGTCATCATCAACAACTGTACAGTGCAAATTTTGTGACAAGTTAGTGAGAAGGGGAAAGGAGGGAACACACCTTGGCACAACCTCCCTGATAACACACATGAAACACAGGCACCATGACATTTATGTCAAACATGTTAAAGCCAAACACCCACTAAAGAAATCTAGCACCGCTGTTACTGTACCCCCGACTATCCAGAAAGGCGGAGATCAAAAAGGAGGAAGAATAAAGAAACCCAGACAGACACTGGAAGTTCCATGACAAGCTAAACTAGCTCACCATCAACATCACCTTCATCCTCTAGGGTAACAAGTACATCTCCTGCCAATCCACCTCATTCATCGTTACCACCCAGGGCTTGTGTCTTGAAGAAAAAAAAAAAATAAAATAAATAGTCCTACAAAAAATAAACACTTTTTGGGGGGTTGTTTCTAACAAGCCTAAGTCCTACAAAATCAAGGTTTCCTTAGGGCTTGTGCCAAATTAGCTGAAGTCCTAAAATCAATGTTTCTTCAGGGCTTGGGATTCTAATAAGTCCAAGTCCTACAAAGCCCTCTAAAAACAAATCATCCTCTACAAAATACTCTATCAAGTCAAGTATCAGTCCACCCCAGTGACAGCTTATGTTAAGGGGTTCATGTCTCTATCACTTTAAATACAAATGTGTTATTTATTTTTTATTAACTGCCCCCCTCAACAGCAGTCAAGAAAGCCCCCCAAAATAAATTTCCTGTTCAAATGATTCATTCATTCACCAACACAGGCACCCTCCTCAGACCCCTTTATACCATGCCTTATGTTTATTTTATTTTGGATTATTTTTTATTAACTGCCCCCAATCCCAGTAAAATACAGAGTGTTCACCACAAGGTGCAAATCATTCATAAACCTCAAGAATAGAAAGGCCAGATTAGACTTTGCTAAAAAAAAAAAAAAAAAAAAAAAATCTAAAAAAGCCTGCCCAGTTCTGGAACAGCATTCTTTGGAGAGATGAAACCAAGATCAACCTGTACCAGCATGATGGGAAGAAGAAAGTATGGATAAGTCTTGGAACAGCTCATGCTCCGAAGCATACCACATCACCTGTAAAACACGGCGGAGGCAGTGTGATGGCACTGAGTCACTAGTGTTTATTGGACACAGACACGTTTTTCATAATTTTGACTCTGTACTCCACCACAATGGATTTGAAATAAAACAACAGAGATGCAATTAAAGTGCAGACTTTCAGCTTTAATTCAAGGGGTTGAACAAAATATTGTATGAAACATTTAGTAATTGTAACCATTTTCATATACAGTCCCCTTATTTCAAGGTCTCAAATGTAATTGGACAAATTAAAACAATCATAAATAAAATGTTCAATTTTAATACTTTGTCAAGAATCCTTTGCAGGCAATAACTGCTTGAAGTCTGGAACACATGAACATCATCAAACGCTGGGTTTCCTCCTTTGTGATGCTTTGCCAGGCCTTTACTGAAGCGGTCTTCAGTTGTTGTTTGTTCATAGGTCTTTCTGCCTTAAGTTTTGTCTTCAACAAGTGAAATGCATGCTCATTTGGGTTGAGATCAGGTGATTGACTCGGCCATTGCAGAATATTCCACTTCTGTGCCTTAAAAACCTCCTGGTTTGCTTTTGCAGTATGTAATGGGTCATTGTCCATCTGTACAGTGAAGCGCCATCTAAACAACTTCGCTGAATTTATCTGAATCTGAGCAGACAATATATCCCTATATACTTCAGAATTCATCCAGCTGCTTCTGTCACATCATCAATAAACACTAGTGACCCAGTGTCATTGGTAGCCATGTATGTCCATGCCATCACACTGCCTCTACCGTGTTTTACACATTATATGTTATGCTTTGGATCATGAGCCTTCTCCATACTTTTTTTCTTCCCATCATTCTGGTACAGGTTGATCTTAGTTTCATCTGTCTAAAGAATGCTGCTCCAGAACTGGTCTGGCTTTTTTTAGATGTTTTTTTTGGCAAAGTCTAATCTGGCCTTTCTATTCTTGAGGCCTTTGAATGGTTTGCACCTTGTGGTGAACACTCTGTATTTGCTCTCGTGAAGTCTTGACTTTATGGTAGACTTGGATAATGATATGCCTACCTCCTGCAGAGTGTTCTTCACTTGTCTGGATGTTGTGAAGGGGTTTTTCTTTACCAAGGAAAGGATTCTACGATCATGCAGCACTGTTGTCTGCCCTGGATGTCCAGACGTTTTTGTGTTGCAGAGCTCACCAGTGCATTCCTTTTTTTCCTCAGAATGTACCAAATTGTTGATTTGGCCACTCCTAATGTTCCTGCTAAGGATGGCATGTTTTATTTGCACTGAGTGAGAGCTCCTTTGACCGCATGTTGCGAGTTCACAGCATGTCACATCTAGAATCAACACCAGACCTTTTACTTGCTTAACTGAGGAAGAAATAATGAAGGAAAAGTCCACACCTATCCCTGAAACAGATTTTGAGTCAACTGTCCAATTACTTTTGGTCCCTTGAAAAAGAGGGGGCTACATATTAAAGAGCTGTAATTCCTAAACCCTTCCTACAATTTGGATGTGAATACCCTCAAATTAAAGCTGAGGGACTGCACTTTAAGCCCCTATTCATTATTTAACCTTAACTTGAAAGTATTGTGGTAAACAGCTGAAATAACAAAACTTGTATCAGTGTCCAAATATTTCCGTAACTAACTGTATCTTCACAGGCCTTTGACCTTCCCGTGGCTCTCTCTTTTCCCTGGGTTGGTGTGAACAAAAGACTCCGCTTGAGTTCCTTGAGGGTTCAGATTTCTGCTCTTTCTGTGTTTTTCCAGAGGCATATTTCCTCTCTTCCAGATGTCAAGGTGTTTATTCAGTGGGTCACTCATGCTTTCCCGGCCTCCGTGGGACATTAATTTGTTTTTTTGTAGCACCCCCCCCTTTGCGTCTGTTGATGTTGAAAATTGCTTTTCTTCTGGCTGTGGTCTCAGACTGCAGGGTTCCTGAGTTGCAGGCTTGGTCTTGCAAGCCATCATTCCTGTTTTTATTCAGGACAAGGCTTTTCTTCGGACCTCTCAGGCATTTCTTATTAAGGTGGTCTCTGAGTCCTGCTTCAATCAGGAAAGTGTTGTGTCTTCTGTTTGTCCTGACCCAAAGTCTGCCAAGGAAAGGTATCTCTACTTGCTGGATGTGGTTCAGTGCCTTAAGTTTCACGTGCACTGCACAGAGTGTTTTTGCAAAATGGATTCCTTGTTTGTCAATCCTGGGGGTCCCTGGGCAGGTCAGACTGCTTCCAAGGTCACCATTACCACTTCGATTAAGTCCACCATTCGTAGGGTGTAGGAACTCAAAATGAAACCTGTTCCCTTCAGAGTTACAGCATATTCACTAGGTCTGAATCAGGCTTCAACTGAGCAATTGTGCAAGGCTGCAACTCGGTGCTCCTTGCATGCTTTTCCCAAGCACCATCGCATGGATGTTCTGGCTTCAGTTGAAGCCATCTTTGGCAGGGAGGTTATGCCTAAGGACCTATTTTTCCCTGTGCCTTACTATTGTTCAACTGTTTTAGCCCAGTTGGCGCGCGCGCGTGTGCGCGTGTAAATTTTTTTGTTTAGTGTCTGTTGACACTTAGTTTTGGTTCAGGCTGTTCAGGTTCTGGATAGTCTTAGGGAACTCCGGTATCATGTGGACAGGAATGAGGTCCTCTCCTTCTCTCAAACCTATGGAAGCTAACTGTTCATTTAATCCCATGATACCAGTCTTCCATATTGGAAGATAAGACTAACATTCTCTTTTCTCTACCTGTTAAATCCTTTTCTCTTAGTCCATCTAACTCACAGGTACAGTGGGGAGGTGACAGCTCCTCCCACCGGGCTGGAACAATTCTAGAATTGCAGGGGTGGAGCCTCCCCCTCTTCCATATCAATCTACCTCAATTAGCCCCAACCCGATAGATCTGAGGAAAAAAAAAAAACTACTAAGGAAGATAGCAAGAAGGAAGAAAGGAAATCTCCTGTGAGCAATGAACCCAAAAGGCCTCCCACGTCCAGCTACAGGAGATCCAGCAAGGTCCCTTTCACTGGGTGGGAGTTATATGGACTAAGAGAAAAGGATTTAAGAGGTAAGACTAAAATCCTCTTTTCTCTGTCTTCCAATATAACTGGTAGGTATCATCGGGATGTACCAACATTGAGCTCCAGGGTGGGAAGAAGAAGGAAAAGACCAAGCGCCGGTCCTTATGATACCAGTGTTCCCATGGACTATCCAGGACACGGAACAGCCCAAACTAACAAAGTGTCAACAGACACTGAACATAACACAGCACACAAGAAAAAGAGCCAACAGGGCTCAAAAAGATAAGAGCTGTAGGGCACAGGAATGATAATGTTGATGAACAGGTTTCCCTCTGAGCTCATAAGCCTTGCAGATGGTAGATTTAATCCAGGATGCAATAGTCACATTGGATGCAGACAAACCAGCCCTGAGAGCCTCAGGGATGACAAATAAGGCATCAGTCTTAATGAAAGACTAAGTAAGGTGCACATAGAACTTAAGGAAACACATCACATCCAACAAGTGGAGATCCCTCTCCTTGTCAGATTTAGTGTCAGGACAAAATGAAGGCACAACAATCTCCTGATTGATGTGGAACTCAAAGACCACCTCAGGAAGAAATTCCTGGGATGTACGGAGAACAGCCTTATACTTGTGAAACACCAGGAAAGGCGGTTTGCAGGAGAAGGCCTGCAATTCAGCAACTCTGCGGACAGAAACCACAGCCAAAAGACAAGCCATCTTCCATGTCAGAAGACAATAGAGGAATGGTAGCCAGAGACTCAAAGGGAGGCTGCTGCAAGACTCCCAAGAACAGATTAAGGTCCCACTGGGGAGTGGGAGCCTTAAATGCAGGAAAAGCATGAGCGACGCCTTGAAAGAAGACTTTGACATCAGGCAACGTGGCAATTCGTCTCTGGTAAAAGAGAGCTGAAGTCTGGACCTTCAAGGAACTAAGGCTAAGCCCTAGCGTTCACACCATCCTGCAAAAAGGTTAGGATGGATGGAAAATCAAAATGGTGTAAGGACAGATCCCTGTCCACACACCAAAAATGAAAGGTAGACCAAACCCTGTGGTAGGGCTTAGAAGAAACTAGCTTCCTGGCTTGGATCATGCTGGACACCACCTCAGGAGAAAAGCCCTTCCTCCGTCAAAGCCAGACTGTCCACGTCCTCTCTCCAGAGGTAACCTCGGAGAAGAAGGTCCGGTCTGCGTGGCAGAGAAAACAGATCCTGAGTACACAACACCAACAGTTGTGGAAACCAAGGTTGCCTGGTCCAATAAGGAGCAATCAGGATGACCGATGCACCCTCCATCCAAATTTTCCTCAACAACCTGGGGATGAGAGGAAGTAAATAGTAGGCTAGATGAAAGCACCAAGGAACGGAGAAGGAGTCCTCTGTAAATGCCAAAGGATCCCCCTTAGCAAGAGCAAAACCTCAGAAGCTTCGTGTTGTCTCTGGTAGCCATCAGGTCTATCCAAGGATGCCCCCCATTTTTTGGACCAATAGGTCGAAGACTTGCGGATGGAGCTCCCACTACCCGGGGTCCGCCACCTGAGGTAGTCTGCCAGAACTTTCTCTATGCCAGGAATGTGCCCGGCGGAGATGGCAGGAACGTGTTCTACCGAGGCCAAAATAGCCTTGGCCTCACCAAGCGGAAAGCTCTTCTTGTGCCTCCTTGCTTGTTGGTGTAAGCCACAGCTGTGGCATTGTCTCACTGGACGCGGGCTGGACAGCACCTCAGTGGAGAGGACCAGTACACAAGAGTGTGAAGGATCACCCTGAGCTACAGTATGTTGATGGGCTGGACAGTCTCCTCCTCAGTCCATTGACCCTGAGCCCCCTGGTGAGCCAGGACAACTCCCCAGCCATAAAGGCTGGCATCCATTGTCCCCAAGGTCCAGTACTGGACAAAGGGTTTCTCCTTCCTCAGGTTGGAGCTGTCCAACCACCAGAGGAGATCTTGTCTTACTTCCTGGGGAAGAGAGACCAGACGATCCAAAAGATCCAGATTCCCCCAGCAAGCCCAGATAGTGACCCTCTGAAGCTCCCAGGTGTGAGCCATTGAGTATGGAACCGTCTCCATGGTGGATATCATCTTGCCCACCAGAGATGAGAACTTGCGTACCAAGCTGAGGTCCACCCCAGAGCCCGGGACACCTTGTTCATGATCTGCTGAACAGAGTCCTCTGTCAGAGGGACCATACCCTGACAGGTGTCAGACCAGAGACAGAGGAAAACCAGGTCCTGAGAAGGATCTGGAGCAGATTTGTCCATGTTCAGAATCCCTCCGTGCTGAAGGAGGATCTGAGCAGATTCCTGGAAGGAGCCTTCAGCAGAAGGTTGTCCGTGTACAGAGTCATCTGAATCCCCTTAGTGTGCAGGAAGGCAATCAATGCCCTAAAACCCAAGCGGCAAACTGGAAGTGCCCCAAGGTGCTTCTGACACGTCGGATTAATTGGAACATGAAGGTAATCTTCCTGCAGATCCAGAGAGGCCAAAAATACCCCTGGACACATCGCTACAATGAGAAAGCAAAAAGACTCCACAAAAGAATTGAGGTGTTTGAGGTCCAGGATAGGGTGACTGCCGCCATCCTTCTTGGGAACTCAAAAGAAGTTTCAATAAAAACATAAACCTCTCTCTTGCAAAGGTACTGGAACTAGGACTCCCTTGTCCAAGGACCTCCCCATTGAAAAGACTGAGCTTTTCTTGTACCAGAAAGGAAGAATCTGAAGGGAGGCAGGGATATGGAGGAAATCCTGTAGCCTACTGAAACCACCTGTAATACCCACCGATCCGCAACAGGGCCTGCCCAAATGCCTGAAAAATGATGCAGGAAACAACCCACAGGGAGATGTTGACCAGGGTTCTGCAAGTCATGCCAAAGAATGTTTGGTGGATGAGTGCTTGGACTGCTGCCTGGGCTTGGGGGTGCTGGCCTGAGATCCACCTGGACTCTGCCTTTGTGCTTCCTCATGAGTTTAGTGCTCTAACTCCCAGTGGCCTCACTGATATTCTTCAGTTCAGGCCCAAAAAGAGACGGACCCAGAAAAGGGAGAGAAATTAGTGACCTCTTAAATAAGTCAGCAGTCCAGATCTTAAGCCACAGAGTGCATCTGGCAGTCACAGAAAAAGAAGAGGCCTTAGCCTCAAGCCTGACAGCATCAAAGAGGGCATCAGTCACATAGTTCTGAGCCTCAGACATGTGGCTAAAATGGCCAAAAGGTCCTCTTTAGGGACACCTTTGCTGACAGCATCAGTAAGCTGCTCAGTCCAAACAGAAATGGCTCTGGTAACCCACACAGAAGCCTCAATGAGGCACCTATAGCAACGAAGGTAAACTTCAGGATCGCTTCAAATCTAGTAAATCCTTAAATGCCGTGGCATCCGCCAAGGGAAAAGCAGTGGATTTAGACAGTCTGGAAATAGGGGGATCAACCTGAGCAGGTGTAGCCCAGTGAGCCAAGGCTGCATCAGAAAAGGGATACAGCTTAGAGAATTATCTTTGAGAGAGCAAGACTCTTGTCTGGAATCTTCCACTCATCCAGGATAACCTGATGTAGAGTGGGATTAGGCGGAAACATAGTACAGGACTTCTTGAGCCTTTGAAAGACATCAGAAGTAGACAGAGTCTCTACAGGGTTAACAGGAATGTGCAGGGTAGTCAAAAGCAACTTGATGAGACACTACTGGGAGGGTTCAGGTTCAGCCTCAAAGGGGTCTCCATAAGCATGGGAAGAAGCCCCATCCTCTGACTCCTCAAATGAATCCTCCTCAGAGGAATCAGAATTATCAGGAATGCAAGGGGCCACAAACATGAAGAGATGGGGGTTCCAAGAATGGAGGACCCCCTGAAGAGGAAACTATGCCATAGAGGACTAAGTCCTTGACCCAATGTGGCTCTTGTTCATGAATGGAGGGTCCCGGTGGGGAAGGAGGGGCCACAGCGCATGAGGAGCATAAGTGACCTGAGTACTCTCTGGGAAGCCCCTCTTGGCATGAGGAACAGTAAGCAAGAGGGGATCAAAGACACACCTGAGTCCTTTGCCTAAGTCTAACCCCCTGTCCCTTTGGATCCAACATCCTAACAGTAGTGTCTAACAGTAATAGGGAACCAAATACTAATCACCCAGATTAATAAAATCACCTCAAAAAACCCAAAAGTATACTTATTTGGCAGGCGAATAGTTAACCTGCAGAGGATAGTAGGGGAATCCAAATCCTGCGTAGGAGACTCAGCCAAAAAGAGAAAGAAAATGGTGTCCGAACTCAGAACCAATCAGAGAAAGAACTGTGAAACTGGCGTTATCGGAAAATGTAGTTCTCACTTTGAGGTACCCAAAAACAGTGCCCGAACCGCCCAAGACACTGAGGATGTGAAATGGAATGCTTGACAAGGGGAGATAAGAATAAGACCTCTCTCAACTCTTTAAGTAGAACGGTTGCAGAGGTATGTCCCAAAGCAGTCTATCCCATAGAAGTGAATGGAGCAAGTACAGCGGTGCAGTAAAGAGCGTTCTTAATGGCACAAAATTAAAAAAAATTTTGAAATGTTGGAAAAGTGAATACCCCCCCCCAAAAAAAAAAAAAAAATCAGGAATCCAAAGGGAGAATGAAATATCAGTCCCAAACTAATAAAAAAATGGCAGGGAAAGGGTTAATTAAAACAGATCAGCCCACAATGCTCAAAAGACCCAGAGAACAGAGAGATAAATAACCAACATAAGTGCAGGAGTTATAAGGAACTCCAGAAAGACCCCTGTGCGGAGGGCAACTGTGGGACAAGTGGACCATGGCTCTCAAAGGTTTGCTCACCTTTTTTACAGGTCTTCTTTCTTCAGATTACCATTGGGAAGGCAGAAGCATCAGAGAGAGACCTTCTGGAGAGAGACACATGGGAGACGCGATTCTCTCCCAGGGAATTTTCACACCCCATATCTAACAGAAGATAATAAAATAACTAAAAACTTAGCAGAACTGTTCTCAGCCATCTAACCAGGACTCGGAACAAATCTATCTGGGTAGGGCTAAGTGAGGTTGCAGGCTCAACCCCTGCACTCCTTCTACAATTGTTCCAGCCCACTGGGAGGAGCTGTCACCTTCCCATGGTACCTGTGAGTTATATTGGACGACAGAGAAAATAGGATTTTCATTTTATCCATTTCTCTTAGTCCATATGGAACACAGGTCTCCCACCTAGAGAAAGAGCCCTCTCTCTTGGTCTCACCTGTCTGGTTGTGGGAGTCCTTCTAGGGCATTTTTCCCACAGGAGCTTCCTTCTTCTATAGCTGTCCCTCACTGGTGTGGTTTGCTCACATCATGACTGGATGCAGGGCTGAGCTGCAGAGAGAGCTGGGAGTCTCCACCTACAGTACCTTGGAGAGGTACAGTACCATGGGAGAAGCTCAACCCCCATGGTACCTGTAGTCCATGTTGCATGATAGAGAAATATTGTTTCACAAAGCTTTGGGAGACATCTCTAACATCCAAAGGATTAAAATCAAGTGCCATATTAGCAAAATCATGTGTCTTATGTCCTAAATGTTAACAAAAGGAGGACTTTGTCACACCACATACTCACCTAGTAGAATAACAGCTGAGAGGTAAAAATGGTCAGTATCACTACCGACACAAATATTACCTCCCTATATCACGTCTTCTACGACTATAGTCGTTCTTAAATCCGCATATCTAGGAAATCATAAAAGTCCAATGCCAGTCTACCTTTCAATTCAGTTGTATCTGGAACTCATTCACTCTCATTGGAAGATGCAGTTAGAGTCCTTGCCTTGCAACCTGGTTACATGAATATTAGCAACCAACAGGCTGTAGAAACAGAATAGCAATCTCTTTGGACAATCTTGCCACTAGTTTCCCAATTACCCTTTAAGGTGTCTATTCACTAGAAATAGAGGTTTAACCAGCCTCTGAGTTCAGCTGCATATAAATTGATCCCAAAGGGATGCATCACTTGTCTCCCGGAGTCATTCTCCTGGTATGCTGCTCCTAATGTTTTGTAGGGTGTTAATAAATTTACGTTTGTAACAAAACACATAGGGTGATATGAGATGTGTTTTCAATTAATTGTATTCTATTATTACAAATATACATTACTACCATAAATAAGTGGACGCTTATTTTTAAGTAGCCCAAGTAGTGTAAGTTTCTTTTAGTAACACCCTAGAAAATATTTAAAGCAGCAGACCAGGAGAAGGATGCCAGAGACGAGGGCTGCATCCCTCTGGGATCAATTTACATGCAGTTGAACTCAGAGGCTGGTTAAGCTCTATTTCCAGTGAGTATTTAAAAAACTGGGAATCTGGTGGAAGATTGTCCAAAGAGATTGCTCTTAGAGGTGCCAATTGTACTTCATCTTTTTTTGTATATTTTCCTCACCTATTAGTAACATCTTTCATAATTTGCTACTGTACTTACCAAATTGTAAGTTTTCCAATAAATGTGCTTTCCTGTAGAGGCATCAGAACTATGGAGTGTGTGTCTGTGCATGTCACTTCACAAGCCATAATATTGTATGACAGATACTTATCCAAGACCTTTTGATGTACAAATTAAGAGACACTTGTTCCTCGGACAAAGTCTGACTCAAATGTCTTCTTTTGGGAAAAATTGTTCTACTAACATCATTGCCACAAACCAAAGGAGTACTATCACAGCCTTAAAATAAACCTCCACTTACCATAATGAGCCTAAAATCCTACATTTTTTTCTGTATAACATCCCAATTACCACTATAAATCAATTGTGTGGATTGGTTTTCCAAAACTAAATTTTGCATTACCACTAGAAACCACATCCAAGGAGACAGACACGATTATTTGATGCAGGACTCAGACTCCAAAATCCTCCCACTGATGGCTGCTTTGCTGTTGTTGAACTACAACCCAGCAAATGGCCAATTGAGGATGATCAGTGTTGCAATTAAACAATTGCTAAAAAGGTCACAGGTTTTCCCAGCCCTTAATTAAACTATTTATTTCCCAGAGACCTCAATTAAATAGCAATGCCATCATGCTCAATAGTTTAACCTGGTAAGTGACAGATGGGTGTTCAATGCATTGAACACCCCTCTGGCATTCAAAAGTGTTTTCCAGTAAATAAATGTCCCATCCGATCTCCATGACAGATATTGTACACATTTGTTTCCGCCAGTATAGATTAGAAAATGACATATTGTTTGAGACTGACATTTGTTGTGACCAGGCTGACAGTGGCCCATTCTTATAATGGCCAGCTATATGAAAAACATTTTGTGCATAACCCCTTCAACTCTATGGCAATTGGCTGAGAGGTTATGTTACTCTGTGCCCTACATAAACCTACCTTCCAGCCAATGGGAGCATGGGAAAGGATTTAAACAGGGATTGGCCATATAAAAGCCAATATGGTCTTTTTTCCCGTCACATTGCCTCAGGAAATGGCTCAACCAGGAATAAGGAGGGGTTTATTTTAGTGGCAGTGATAACAGTATCAGGTAGAGTTTTTTTTTTTTTTTAATCTATTATTCAAGGATGGAGGTGCATACGACAAAGGACCAGGGTGTCGAGGACACTGCTGGACCTCTGACATCAAGGTAAGTGCTTTACATGGGAAACATGTGGGAAAGGGGAATGAGACCTAGTGTTTGTGTTGTGTCTAGTAGGGCTTTGGGGAGTACACTGTTGTTAGTGTTGAATCTAGTGGGGAGGGGAAACTTCACTATTTTGTTTTTTTTTTTTATTTTTGTAAGGGTGTACCTTGTTCTTTGTATGAATATACTATGTTAATTCATCTTTGGGTTTCTGGTGTAGGGAGGCCTCATAGCACATGCGGTTCTTTTGAAATGTTGTTTTTAACATGCAGGTTTTGTAGGGGCAGAATGGCTGAAAAGTATCCTATTAACATGTGTCAACACTAACCTGAAACAGTAGAATTCGAAATGGGATGGGCTATTTACTAATTTTTATGGGCACTACTCTAACAACCAGTGTGAATTTTTAACTCTTGCTGGTTGGTCACAGCACAGGTAATCGAATACCAAACTGTGACTTAAAGGGATAGTAATGTTTCACAATAAAAGCAGCCCCTTTAACTGATGTAACACTGCTCACCTCAGAGCAGGAAGACTGTCCAGATGGATCACAGAGAGGGATAACCTTTGGTCAGCATAAAAAAAAAAAAGTCAAGGGGCAGGGTTTTCCTTATACTCACAGTAAGGAGCTTGTCCCTTGTTGCCACCTATACGGTCTAGGGACCAGACCCCACATCTGAGGGGAGGTGGCTTACACTATGCTAAAGGGATGGGAGGATGATAATTTATCATTCAATTACCCTTGAACTACAACTCTAACAGCATTGAAATAACAATCCCCATGGCCCAAATACTATGAAGATTAATTGGAGCCGTTTTTTTGTGTGGAACATTGTTATACTTTTAAGACAACCATTGTCATTTTATTTTTGACAGCCCTAATAAGAATCAACCCCCAGGTGTGATCTTCCCATTGATCTTTCTATCAGCATTAGTATCACACTCTCTTCCTGCTTGTACATTCAATTATTTTCACCTATTTCATAGGTCTACTGTAATAGGAAGGTAAACATCACATTTTCTCAGAGGTTGTGTTGTTTTCTGTTTGGGGATCCACTTGCAAACAGGTGTTCACTCCCTAGGAGCAGAAGGGTAGAATTTCACATTTGGCAGAGAAGGTCTAGTACATTGTGTGCAAATAACTGGAGACATCTTCATCATTCAACAGATTAATGGGAGCCTCAACTGTGTTGGCCTTCCCATTTTGCAAATATTTTAGGTGTGGCCAGCATAGACCCATTGCTTCTGCACCTGACAGCAAGTCTGGCAGATTTACCCCTTTACTATTGTGATGTCCAGTTTATATTGTAATTTTGTAAGTTAATCTAACACTATACTACATAGTTTATTAAAGAGCAACAGTGCATAACTGGAGTCGTGAGCTGGACATGCCTAGGAGTAGTGAAAGAGGCCCATTCAGCTCAAGTTAACTAGAACATGTGATAACCAAAACAATTTTTATGGAATGTAATGGCAGGCGTGCTTGAACACAAATCTTCTCTGTCAGCAACAGGCGCTTTTTTACAAGTATTCCAGAACCATGATACAGAAAATAAGGAACAGGCACGATCTTTAGAGCAGGCTTATTATTCCCTTTTCTTACCTGACAACTATGACAGATTCTCAGTGTTCTTTAAATCTAGAAAGATCTTACACGAGCAGTACCTATTTATAGTAAACTTTGGTCGGAGGTAGTGGGACATTACCCATATTGACTGCATAAATTTATACCACAAGTTATTCCTTGTAGTTCTTGCACCAAATTCCTAAACAAAACACAGCAACAGTCATCTACACAATGCATTAATTCATCCACAGCAAAAGTATAACAGAGCAGAGCAGCATCATACAAACTTCTTAAAGTGTAACATTAAATATAGAACATTCAAGATCTCAGCTGAAAGCAAGGAAGGGACGAAGACACAAACAAAACACACACAAACATACACAGTAGGCAAACTGTTAAAGGAATAGTAATGTTTCACAAAAATATCAACTCCAATTAATCTTCATAGTATTTGGACTGTGGAGAGTGCTATTTCAATACGGTCAGAGTTGTAGTTCAAGAGTAATTGAATGATGAAGTATCCCCCCACCCCGTTTACCTAGTGTAAGCCACCTCCCCTCAGATATGGAATCTGGTCCTTTGACCAGACAGCTCACAGCAAGGAGCAATCTTCTTACTGTGAGTATAAGGAAAACCCTGCCCCTTTGACAGGTTTTTTCCTTATGCTCACTTAAGATTGTCCCTCTCTGAAATCCATCCAGACAGTCTTGTTGCTCAGAGGTGAGCAGTGTTACATCCGTAAAAGGGGTAGGAGAGGGATATGTTATCATTCAATTACTCTTGAACTACAACTTGGACAGTATTGAAATAACACTCTCCATGGCCCAAATACTATGAAGATTAATTGGAGCTGCTTTTATTGTGAAACATTACTATCCCTTTAATTTATTAACAACACATACACTGGTATGTAAGTTGTTAATAAACAACTTTCTTCAATTTCAAACTTGTGAGTGCTACCTTTTTTCAGTTATTTTGGTACTACCAATAGTTTATACTGTGTGGTACCCAGGTAAATTAACCTAGTTTTCCGATGTACTTAGCCGATGATGTTTAATATAGATAAATGTAAGGTTATGCATTTGGGCTGCAGCAACAAACATGCTACATATACACTAAATGGGAAACTACTTGGGGAATTCTCAGAGAAAAATTTAGGAGTACTAATAGACTTCACAACAGTGTATAATGTCACTTAGCCGCTGCAAGAGACAATATAGTACTACCATATATAAAAAGGGTTAACGATGCACAGGTGGGAATATTTTTCTACCTCTATATAAATTCTTGGTGAGGCCTCATCTAGAATATGGAACACAGTATTGGACACCAGTTCTTAAAGACATTATTGAACTGTTAACGGTGCAGAGAAGTGCAACAAAATTGATAAAGGGATTGTGGATATAAGGTATAAAGAGACACTAGCCAAGCTGGGTTTGTTTAGAGAAGAGACGTCTAAGGCGTCATACAATTACTATTTAAAAATATATTCAAGGGAACTACAAGAAACTCTTGTGTTTACGCTAAGAGCTGAGCAAAAAACAAAAGGTCATCTAGACTAGAGGAAAGGTACTATTGACTAGAACAAAAGGCAAGGAATTTTTTGAAAGGGATACTAATGTTTCACAAAAACAGCAGCTCCAATTAATCTTCATAGTATTTGAGCCATGGAGAGTGTTATTTCAATACTGTCAGAGTTGTAGTTCAAGAGTAATTGAATGATAAAGTATCCCCCTCCCACCCCTTTCACCTAGTGTAACACTGCTCTCCTCAGATGTGGAATCTAGTTGTAAAACCACACAGATAACATCAGCGGACAATCTTCTTATTCTGAGAATAATGAAAGCCCTGCCACCCTTGACAGGTTTTTCAGCTTTTTCCCTTATCTTAATTGAAGATTGTCTACCAGGGCACCTCCCAGCTGCTCTGAGGTGAGCAGTGTTACATCAGTAAAAGTTGCAGGACAGGGATACTTTATCATTCAATTACTCTTGAACTACAACTCTGACAGAATTGAAATAACACTCTCCAAGGCCCAAATACTGTGATGATTAATTAGAGCTGCTTCTGTTATGAAACATTACTATCCCTTTAAAGTAAGTACAGTAAAGTTATGAAATTCTTTGTTTCAGAATACAGTGTTTGTAGATACTGTAGCTGAGTTAAAAAAGAATTGGGTATTTTTCTAGAACAAAACAATATTGAGAGTTATGAGAGCTGGTTTCAAAGCAGATAGGATGATAATCCAGGGAAATATCCAACCAATACTTGGAGTCAGGAACATTTTTTTTTGTAAACCAGTTGAGCCTTAATTTGAAATGGTTTAAACAGGGTTTTTTGCCTTACTCTGGATCAACAGGAGTGATATAGCATGAGCTGAACATGATGGACATCTCTTTTTTTAAGCCTAATCAACTTTGTTACTATCTATATAAAATCTCTTAGTTAGCCCCCTAAAACATTTGCTTGGCTTCAAAGATTTTAATATTTTGTCCACCCCTAACATCAAGTAAAATAAAAAACACACAGTAACTTTGTGATAGGTCTGGATTTTTGACATTAAACACAGGAGCTAAAAAAGCAAATATGGAAAAATAATATTTAAAAAAGTGTGTGGGTTACATTTCACTCTTTTACTAGTTAATAACAGCTATCCCACCTCTTAGCAGCATTGTAAACTCGTAGTCCTCATAGGTCTTACCGTGGGATTCTCTTCTTCAAAGCTGGTACCACCTCCAGAGGTACAACTTATTGTTATTGGCTGCTGTGCAATCACATCCACATGCAAAGGCCACAGGAATGAGGCAGCCCCAGTCAGTTTCCACTATTTAAAGGGTGGGACAAGACATTTGGAATGATCTTGTATATTTATACATTTTATAATGCTGCTTCTACCGGATGCAATAATAGAGGTGAATAAATACATTAATGCTCAGTCTTGAACTTTTATGTTAGTTGCCCTTTACAACAGCCTGGGAAGATCAAGCAAGGCATGGGCAACCAGTGGGTGTCTGCAGATGTTGGACTAAACTCCCATCGTCCTCAGCCAGCCACTGGTTGGTTTGGGACAAAGTTAATTTAAATCCACAGCAGGAAGGCCCTATGCTACCCACAGTGTTCTAAGAAATAGTCATAGAGGGACTCCGAAGTGGAATGGGCGTGCATTTTTGTATGTAAAAAAAATGTTCCTGAAAGAAGCATGGAAAAAACTATTCTGAAGTGAAGGGTTTTAGGTTGGTGAAAGGGTGTATGATCTAAAAGAGAAAAGTTTTTTTTTTTTTTTTAGAGGTTTCTCTGGCTGGCAGAAAAGGGACTGTCTACAGGAGGTTTTGTGGCACAGAGTATGACAAATATGCACAGTTTCTCTTGACAGAATGACTGCTATGCAGGCTGTGCTTCTTTGGCAGTGAGTATGAACAATGTGCATACTGTGATTCTCCTGACAGAATTAATGAAATGCAGTCGTGTTTCTCTACTAAACAGAATATAAATTACTCTGCAGTGAGGGGTTCTGTGGCAGTAAAAAGATAACTGTTCTGCAGGGAGTATCTTTGTGTAATAAAATAAAAGCAGGAATGATATTTAACCCTTTATGGTCTACAGAGACAGGCAACCATCTGATACTTAAGGTGTTAATGTTTGTGTGTGCAAGTTCTATAGCAGCTATATTATTTAAGATCTTCAAGGGATGGCTCCCTGGGAGTGAGGAAAAGGTTCTGCCGGGTCAGGTTCTCTACCATTGATATAATGAGAGGTCTTGGGCGGAAGGGACTCTGTCCGTAGCTCAATTAATACTCTGAAGGTTGGGCAGTGATTTTCTCTGGTAGGGAAACCTCAACAAATTTCTCTGCCTCACTGCTTAAACAGAACAATTTACGAGGACTCATCCCAAGTAATGTGGTTTCATGAAAGGACACTTCTTTGGAACTCTGGGAGCCACGTGGGTGGCAGTCAATAGCTGAACATTAACATTTCACTCTAAATCCTTTGCAGAAGTCACTTTATTGGTGCTGAACATGCCCAGCAATGACTTTGCTTTGGATTCCACATCTGTTTTGTGTAAAAGATCTGTGTTTTTATAACTTATAAACATGATTTACATCCACGCTCTGAAAGAGGGGGCACAGGCAGCAGCAGGACTTATCCTCTCCTCCCTCAGACAGCAGCACAGGGTCAGTGAGGAAAGAGGTCTCAAGAAAGTCCCAAATCCAACCCTTAAAGAAATGGTACCTCTCTAACCCAAAGAGGGCAAAAATCTCCCCCTCCCCTCCAAATAACAGCATGGTAAGAGCCAGTAAAGAAAAAAAGGAAAGGAGGCATAGGTCAACATAAGAGCTATCGAGCACCCCGTTGACCAATAGACACTTTACTTGAAAGGGTAACCAGCATGTTGTTGGAATACGCCTATCATCCTCAGCCAGCCACTGGATGACTAAGGATGATAAGAGTTGTAATCAAACAGGCTGGGCACACATTTATCAGATGTCCCAAAGACAGGGAAGTGGCAAATAAGAAATGGAAGAGATGGGTGAGGACACTGGACAACACAGATACAAAGGAGACAAACAAAGAGACAGCCCCCATCAAAGATTATGTGACAGTGAAAGACTATGCTCACTAAACAGAGACCACAGGGGGAACAGAGGAATCAACTGGCCTTCCCTCCACCCCCTACATTAAATATTTCAGACAATTCCACTGCTGTCTCCCTGCCCCCAAATATAAAATAAACTTTAAAAATGGCAGGAGTTGGAGGAGGAAGAGCAAGTTAGGAGTCTGGGAGAAAAGAAGAGAGGCCACCAGTCTGGGTACGGAGCAGAGACCACGAGCTCTGGAGAGGAAGGCAAGGTTAACCGATGGTCAGGCCGAAGCCACACTGGAATTTGTTTTTCTTGTGGTTGAGGAAAGCACCCATGGCCAGAGAGAGTGGGAGGGGAGGAAGCTTCTTTTCTAGAGTGGCACCCACTATCCAGTTACTATCCACTGAGCCTGCAAGGAGAGAAAATAGGAGCATTAAGAAGGAGGAGTGGCAAAAAGTAGAAACGGTGGCAGAAAGGAGGGTAATTGAGGAACAGGATGTAACTGTAAAAGGAGGTATACACATGCTGGCAAAAAGGAAGAGCAGTAGAATCAAACTACATACAAAAGTGTAGGGAAGAAGGGTACACAGAAGAGGAGGAGTGGTTGCTATAGAGATGATGACTGGAGGAAGGAGTAGCGATTGATGGCACAAACATGAAGTATTATATATGGTTGATGACAGAAGCAGTCTAGATTTACATACAGATAAGGACTAGATCAGAAGGTATAATGTACGGATGGCAGGAAGAAGGGGGATTAGTATACAGATAGTAGCAGGAGGAAGTTAGAGATTGTGTTGCAGTGCCCTCTTGTGGCTCTGAATTTCAGTTGATCAAACCTTTAAATAGCAGATTGGCTTTGGGGATGTCCAGCTGATAACCGAAGGAAACACTTGTGTCCTGCATTCGACTGCTGGCCTCAAATTCAACTCCTACTTGAAGCTGGAAATGGGAGAGAGTAAATGAAAAGTAAGACTTTGAGAGAGGGAACAGATGTGGGGTAAGTGGGTAACACAAAAAGGAGAGGAAAGCAAGGTGAAAAAATGTAGGAAGAGGGAAATGATAAGAGGATAATGGTGGAAAAAGGAAGGGGAATCTGTGGCCAACCAGAAGATAAATCACAAACTAACCCAGAGGTGGGTAACATGCGGGCCACTGGTGACTGTTGGACTACAAATCCATCATCCTCAGATAGCAAATGATTGGAATTGTTAACATCCAAGTTAGCCGTCCCTGTTCTACAGTTCCACAATCTCTCTCCATCTCTGATGTAAACTCTGATAAGCAAATGTTTTTTTCTCTTAGTAACAGTACTACATTACTTCACATGCATTGGTTATCTCTAGCATTCAAGTGGTTAAAGTTGCTTTTAAATAATTGAGCATTTTTCTGTACCCCATGGTGCAGTTGGTTTGTTTGTGAGAAAGTGAGAGAGAGAGAGCGAAGTAGAGTGCGCGAATAAGTGTGAGCTCGCTCGCGAAAGAGAGCAAGGGGAAAAAACGTGAGCAAGTGCTTCAGATGGAATCACAAGCAGTTTCAGCCACTATGAAGTTCTATATATATTGAAGGGTCATACAGGGATTTATAGAACTACTCCTATAGCGAGCTATCTACTAAGGGGGTTACCTAAGTACCTGAGGAGAGATGCACTAAGTGCAAAAAGAAAATAAATGTGGAATGTCAGCCTGGGTCAGGTGTTAACTGGAGACTGAGAATAAGTCTTCTCCACCTTTGTATCTGAAAAACTAAAACATATCAGAATAAAATCCTACCTGCCCAGGTCAATAAATCTTTTTATCTGGTCATGTGTATAGTGGTGTGTACACAAGTATGTCTGTGTTTGTGACTCTCTAGCATAACCAAGACAGTGCAAAGATATCTATCTACTTGCATGCACTTCCACGCACAGTATATTTACATGCCATCCCTAATAGCATATTTATGTACCTGTACAAATATTAACCCTTTGAATGAAATAGGGGTGATCAAGGCATTGGTCTGTAATGTGTTGCTTATTCCATTGGCGCTCAAAGGGTTGATGAGGGATGCTGTTGTTATTGGCGCAAAGTCTCTCTGCATCCTCTCTGCTCCCTCCCGCCCTCCCCAGCACCGACACCTACATGCCAGGATGATATGCTAATGAACAGTCTCTCCCCCTCCCTTTGTGGGTCTCTGCAGCCAAGGGAATGGGCTTTTGACCCTATGAATACCAGGGAAGTTGGCAACACATTGTGAAACAATGCATTGGAGAACTCCAGCATTCAAGGTGTTAAAACCCCTTGTAAAACAATGGGAAAATGGTATTTCTCTAAGCATGCAGCTGATTTGATCAAGAACTGCTTCTCCTCCTTGGGTTATTGAATACAGACCACACCCATTAATTTCTCCTATATTATGAAAATACACCTGCTCGTACAATATTCCTTTTGAAGACATCTCCTTACTTTCCTGTGCATTTCCCAGTGGCTCATTTCGGTAAAGCCACTGTCCTTCATTAGGCAGTTTACTGGCCTTCTATCCCATTCTACAGTATCCTCAGGACATACCTGGTCATTTGCTTTATGGTAGTACGTGGCATGTGCTCCTGCCTGCCCAATAGTCAGAGTCGCTGTCCAGTTTGGAGCTTTAAGAATAATAACAGATTGTTAAATAGTACAAAGACATGGAACAAAAACACAGCAAATACCATGACTGCATAATGCACAATTAAATGTACAGTAAGACATGATGCTACAAGCTTGTGCATTTAATACACCAAGAGTGTCAAGATGAAATGTTTAATGTGAGGGGAAAAAGTGTAATGGCTTTTGCTTCCACATGATACATGGGTACTCCCAATGCATTAAGCAGCTAAATTTACACATTATTTCAGTTCAAGGTTTTTTATTTTATTTGTTCTTAAATAATCAATTGTCACCTATCGAGAGTTTGTCTGATGTCAGACAGTCATTCTATTGTATTATATAGGAGAGGTGAGCCACTGGCTATGGCTCGCCATTAGAATAGGATGGTAAATAATTCCACCTCTATCACATTTTGAATGGCCATAACTTTTGATTAAAACACCTCCCAACAGAGGGTATACCTTTGTTTCAGTACTTGACAGGAAAAGTCCTGGATTATTAAATATATTGCCATTTAAGCACAAATAGATCCATTTTAAACAAAGGATAAAATGTTCTTTTACCCACATCTAGGATTTCAGCTGAGGGACCGGGGTGTCTCTTATTGTCTCTCGAATCCTGTATTGTACAGTTTATTAACTGGTTACAAATGGGCCAATTTGCTTCAACACAAATCACCAACAGCTGATTTTGCAATTTAATAAAATCTTGTCACTGTGTTAACCTCTTGAAGTTCAGAGGGGTGTGCAATGCACTGTACAGCAATTTGTTGGAAATCCCTCGGGTCTTCCAAGGGTTAAATAAAATAATTCCAACTACAAATAATTCCCCTTACCTGTATATCTTCCAGCTACGGACATGACCGTTCCTTCCTCCCCAGGACGTCTGTGATACACCAGTTCTCCTCCCAGTGCCAGACTGGGAGTGATGCTCTGTAGATAGTGAGCAACCAGGATACCTGCAGACAGTCATGTTACATGTAGAGTCATTCCTGATTATTTTTATAACCCATGCACCATTTTAGGGACCTTAATTAGTCTTTAATTTATTGATATAATTTTGGAGATATGGTCTCAAAAACTAAACACAGTACTACATATGAGGTCAGCTTAGTGATCTGTAGAGGTGCATTAGAACCTCTTTCTGCTAATGCTGCTGCCTATACAACCCAGCACCCTGCTGGTTTTACTTAGGGATGTGGTGCATTTCTTGCCTTCCTATAAATCAGAGACAGCTACTCCAAAGTTGTCTTCTACTGTTGTTGTCAGCAGGGTCTCTAAGTCTACATTCTGCCTTGGATTTTTGTTATTTTGGGGTTTGTGTGTTATTTTGCTGCATTATATATGAAATCATACCCTTTTGTCCATTCCACTGACTTTCTTTTAACCCTTTGAGAGGTAGAGAGGTATGCAAGGCATAAGTTTAAAAGACTTCTCATTTGACTTACTCCTTAAGGAATGTCAACCCCGTTATGGCTCTTAGACCCATATGTATAACAGTCGCATTTCACAATTCTAGAACAAACCAACTTCACCATCAGGAACAAATAAAAATACTCACTGCTTTGAAACATTCTATTAACCCATTTAACACCAGAGAGGTATCCAATGCATTGCAGAACAACGTGCTGATTACCTCATTAGCATTCAGGGGGGTTAAAAAGTTTAATATAAATTAATGGAAACTTTAGAACATTTGACTTGTTCCTGGTAGGACAGCTGGTTTGCTTCAGGTTTGCACCATTTCACGTTTATACATAGGGGCTTCAATGTCATCTGCTCCCTTGAAGCCCACCAGTAAGATATTAAATAGAATAGGTCCAAGCACTTATACCTGAGGTACTCCCACTAGTAACTGATCCTTCATCTGCATGTATTCAGTTGACTACGACTCTCTAACCTTTGATCCTACAGCCACTGTTTCATGCAGCTTTTGGGTTAGCTTTGAAGGTATACCTGACCAGGACCTCCACTCCATAAGTATGGTGTGGGGTTGATAGGAACAGAGTTGTGAGCAGCTATTATACCCTTCACACAGCTGCCTGTTCACACTAAGAGCAAAACGACACACAGACCAAGAGCCAAATTCCATATCACACCAAAACCCAGCAGAATTAAGGAACAACCCATCAAACTCAAAGGAAAATCATGCACTGATTGCATATTTCCACACCATGAGTTGCACTGCACAACATAAACCTTAACAGATTCATACGGCCATTAACACACAAAATGCAACAAACCGGGAACAAGCCAGCTGCTGCATATTGAATACAAAGTCTCTTCTATTTATATGGAGCTTTTTAAACCTCTTGAATGCTAGAAATGTTTCCAACACATTTCAAAGCAATGCGTTACAGAGCTCGCTAGCATTTAAGGTGTAATGCCCCATTTAAATCAATGATAACTTTGAGAATGTTAACTTGTTCAAAAATGTCTCCACTTTTTATTGTGCTTATGGCCCAGTGGTAAAAAGAGATACAGCACTCATTTATGCAGATTAACCATGTGTGTGCCAAAAAGGCAATCAACAAACGGCATTCAAATGGATATTATGAATATATGCTTGCTGCAGCTCTTTTAAAAAGGATTAATAACCACCACATTAAAGAAGCATTAGCACACTGAATAAAATTCTCCTGAAAAGTCCTAAAAACAAAAGTATGATTACTCTCTGCTGCCCTAAGTTCATAATCGCCTCTGCCATTTCCATTACAGATGACAACACTTCCATACATCTAGTTCCAAAACCAACTCATTTTGGTAAAACATGTGACTCCTCCCCGTCTCTCTTCTCATACACAAACATTTTTTTGCCATTTGGAATCCGGATGGATTTTTTTTTTTTTTTTTTTTTTACCCATTTGGGGTTTAAATGGAAATGGCTTAAAATGTGTTTTGTTTTGTTTTTTTTCTTTTTCTTCCTCTGGATCAACAGGGGTGGATTTGGCATGGGCTGGACTAGATAGACGCTTGTATTTTTCCAGCCTCATCAACTATGTTACTATGCACAAACATTTGTTAAATACTTACAAAAAACATAATATACAGCTATAGCTAGCATTTATCAATAGTGTTCAGTTATACATGTGTATAGTCTGGAGAGCAGGAAGAACAATATGATCTTGGCTATATATGCAAAATAAACAAAGAAAGTCTGAGCATCAATCCCTGACCTTTATCAATAAATAACCTGTGATGTAAGACCGATAAACAGTGAGGTTTACTTACAGGTTTCTGGCAAAAAACAACATGATAAGCTTGCCTGTCCCATCAAGACAGGCCAGATTTAGGCTAGTCCCTATCTGCTTTTATCTATAGTAAGTCACAGGTTACGTTTTGGTAAAGGTCAGGATTTGATGCACAAACTTTCTATTTGCTAAATTCTGTTTATTCCTCTGCAAAATGACCAAGATACACCAAACCGTCTGCCCTTCAGATAGTAAAAAAAAACTCACCCTCGTTCCTTTATGGCTTAACTACTGCAACTTCTTAAAGGGATAGTAATGTTTCAAAATAAAAGCAGCTCCAATTAATCTTCATAGTATTTGGGCCACGGAGAGTGTTACTTCAATACTGTCAGAGTTGTAGTTCAAGCGTAATTAAATAATAAAGTGTCCCCCTCCCACCCCTTTTACTGATGTAACACTGCTCACCTCAAAACAGAAAAGTGGTGTCCAGATGGCTTACAGAGAGGGACAATCTTCAATTAGTATAAGGGAAAAACCTGTCAAGGGGGGCAGGGTTTTCATTGTTCTCACAGTAAGAAGATTGTCCCTGTCTGTGAGCTGTCTGGTCTTAAAACCAGATTACACGTCTGAGCAGAGGTAGCTTACACTAGATAAAAGGGGAGGGAGGGGGATACTTTATCTTTCAATTACTCTTGAACTAAAACTCTGACAGTATTGAAATAACACTCTCCATGGTCCAAATATTATGAAGCTTAATTGGAGATGCTTTTATTTTGAAACATTACTATCACTTTAATATCCAGGTTTCCTTCTCCTCTTAAATATATACTAAAACAGCTGCAACATCACTCAGTCTGATGGAAATAATTCTCCATATCCACAAAGTTAAAGTGGAGAAATTATGTGCCAAACCACATGATACAATTAACAATTCCTCTTGATTTAAATGAGTCTACCCACTGAATATCTCTCTTGCATTCAAGAGGTTAATATCCCATTTAAATTGTAATTTTTATTTGTACTCTATGGTGCAGCTGGTTTGTTCCAAAATGGTTCCACTTTGCCTTTGTGAAATTCAAAATGTTGCTTTCCTTTATCATAAATACATAATGATAATGGAATGCCCTCAACTTATATGAATTTGTTGGACTACAACTCCCATCACCCTAAACTGGCCAGATATGACGAGAGTTGTAATTAAGCAATGGTCCATATGGTGCTACATCATTTGCCTAAAATGGATGTGTGTCAAGGAGTGGCTGCACTCTTTGCCTTCCTCTTACTTTTCTCCCACTTGAGTTACGATGCACCGCAACAACAGCAACTGGGCAAATATTCCATCTGGTAATAGAATGCCTTAAATGGATAGTAATACTTAGTTTTAAGTCTATTGAAATTGGTAGACATAAAACCATAAAACATTTGCACAAAGATGTAAGGCTTATCTCTCAAACCTTTATGGCGTGAGAGATATCCCTTCATAAAGTTGCCTCGTGAGAGGAGTCAGCGCTGTAGCTGCAGAATCCAGTCACTGGACTGGATGGAGGCTCTTCAGCAGAGCAGAAATCATGCAATATCAACATTAATACTTCAATGAAACGGTCTACAAAGTGTGCCTGCAAACCATGCACACTTTGTAGACCATTTCAATGAAGTATTAATATTTAGATTGCGTGTTTTCGGCTCTGCTGAAGAGCCTCTATTCAGTCAAATGACTGGTTTCTGCAGCTGTCAGCTACAGTGCTGAATCCTCTCAGGAGGCAACTTTAGGAAGGGATAGCTCTCAAACCATAAAAGTTTGAGAGATAAGCCTTACATCTTTATGCATATTTTTTAATGTCTACCAATTTCAATAAACTTAAAACTAAGTATTACTATCCCTTTAAAGCATCCTTTATTTCCCTTCTTTGCTATGTAATTTACATAACCATCTATCAATCTGCTTTTGCAAATATACATCTGAAATAGGCAAAGCCCTAACACTCAAAGGGTTCAGGGATCTGAGATACAATGCATGAGACTAGTAGTATAAAAATGATTATTACTGGCTAACAGACTGGCTCTAGGATGCAAACTTTCAAGACAACTAGGTCTCTTCTTTAGGTGTAAAAAGAATAATGCTTCATTCTTATTATGTCTGAAGAAGTGACCTGGTTGTATTGAAAGCCTGCATCCTAGAGCTACTCAGCCAGTAAAGGTGTCATTCTTACACTACTAGTCTCCTGAATTTTCTGTGGCTAACAAAGTACGATGCTTTACACATATTACAGTGCAAGGATGACAAGGTCTAGCCCTAGACAGGCACTGAACTAATTGTGATCCATTTTCAACTGTTAAAGGGCAAATAACATTATAAAATACAAAAATATGTATTAAAGATAAGCCTTTTACTAGTTAAAGGGATAGTAATACTTCGTTTTATCTTTATTTTATTTTGTAGGCATTAAAAAAACATGAAGAACGATATAAGTCTTATCTCTCAAACCTTTATATTTTAAGAGATATTCACAAGCAAAGTATCCCCCCCAACCGTTCAGCCACATCAGAAGGGAGGTGCCCAGGTAGACTACAGAGAGGGACAATCTTCAATTAAGATAAGGGAAAAAGATGAAAAACTTGTCAAGGGGGGCAGGGCTTTCATTCTTTTCATACAAAGAAGATTGTCCCCTTCTGTTATCTGTCTAGTCTTACAACCAGATTCACATCTGAGAAGAGATGGCTTACACTAGGTAAAAGGGGCGGGAGGGGGAAACTTTGCTTGTGAATATCTCTTAAACCATAAAGGTTTGAGAGATAAGACTTATATCGTTCTTCATGTTTTTTTAATGCCTACAAAATAAAATAAAGTTAAAATGAAGTATTACTATCCCTTTAAATCACCATTACTCCCACCTCCGGGAGTAGTAGCATTAAAAAATGCACAGCCCACAATGCCAAGGTTCACCCTGGGTTTTTCCTCTATAGAGCTGGTGCTGAGCTCTGGAGAGGCAGTTGATGAAACTTCTTGGCTGTTGTAAAATCCTCACATCTGTACAGCCAATAAGAATGAGGCTGCTACTGGCAGATCCAGATTCTACAGGAGGTTGGACAAAAGCTTAGGTCAGATCTGCACAAAAAGCGTGTTTTAAAAGTGGACATTTGTAGAGTTGGGAGTTAACAGCAATTAAGTAATTAAGACTGAGCATAAGCGTAATTTATTTTTTCATCTTACGAGAGACGAGATGGAGAGAACATGTTTCTTTTGAAATAAAAACCCATTTCAGTTTCCGGCCTAGTGCACAGCAGAGACTTCTTACCAGATCCAACTAAAATGTCTGGGTTGCCCAGTGTGACAGCAGCTGTGAAATCCTCTCCTCTGTATTCTGTGTCCATCTGCCAGTTTACAAATTTGGACTGCTGGGTCTGAGAATACCAGGAAAGAGTTAAACATAGCAAGACAGCAATGTGTGAACTAAATTGGAAGGGGGGGGGGGACACAGAATGGTGGAAGGAACAGAAGAAAAACCAGATTGAGGTGAACTGTGTTCCAGAAGCAAAGTCTAATAAGCTAATAGGAGGGTGACAGAAAAATGGTAAACTAGACAGGGCAAAATACACTGAGAAATGTTAAAAAAATAATTTTGGGAAATCCAAACATACAATAGAAAAAATAAAACGTCCCTATATTCCTATTTATTAAAAATGGGCTTTTAACCCCTTGAAGGCTAGAACGGTCTCCAAACATTGCTTTGTGATGCATTTGGGACCCTTCAAGCATTCTAGTGGTTAAAATCCCAGATTAAATAAATGGGAATGTGTCCACCATTATGCTATTAACTAGAATGACGTCCAACTTTATTTGTGCGCAAGGCCCAATGAGTGAATCAGACCAGGTGCCAGGAAGCTCTTATAAGAAACGGCAGACAATAGTAGCTGCTGGAATTTCTTACCTGCAATGCGATTTTTGACCTGATGTGCTGGGAGACTTGATGGATTATTTGTGCATTGAGGCTGCCGCTATTGTCCACATCCCCAACTAAAACTGGGAATGCCTGGAAGAAAAAGTAAAAACAGTCCTTCACACCAACATCACCGTACTGTTTGTGAGCTTTTGACTGCCCCCATTGTAAGTGCATGCCTCAGTCTTAGCCCAAAATTAAAGTGGATCGCCCCAAATAAATTCCCCTCTCAATAATTAGTCATATAGCGATGAGCTTAGAAGTACTACTTTTATCCAGCATAAATACAGCTTTATTAAGAAATCCTACTTCTTCTGAGACTGACGGCCATGCATCAGCGCAAGCACCTTGGCATAGATACATCTGTGGGCCTGCTCAGTCAGTCTCATGCATTGTACCTTAAGGTAACAGGAAGGGACTGAGGGTGCAGGCATGCAGATGCCTCTAAAGGCTAAACATGAAGCTTAATTTCTCAAAACCAATTTATTTTGTAGAAAAATTATTTCTAAAACAAGCTAAAATTGTCTTAGAGGGGAAAAATCCTCTCTATGGAGATGGTGGCGGATAAATGAGGCAAAACAAAGTGATCATAACATTCTTGCACCATGCAACAATTTTTATACATTGGCAGCAACAAATGTCCTAGAGTGGCCACACCCACTAAGATGTAAAACATACTTGGTGCAGGGAAGGGATTTTAATGAACAAGGACCTTTATACATATGTACAGTCGTTTCTAACAAAAAATAGTAACATATATGTGCCACTCTTCACCTAATAGCTATTCTTAAGTGGCAAGGGTGGTCGCTTGAAAAACATTAGTAAACTGCTTTAGAATTAGCAAGGGCATCCTGCGCTCCTCTATCTCAAACTGGACTACAACTCCCATCCTTCTCAGAAAGACTAGAGCTGGCTGAAGGAGATAGATAGGAGAAAGGAGGTGGAGGACCGCAGGATGCAGATAGCCACTTCAAAATGATAAAAGTAATAGCTTCCACCTCCCAGGTAAGGCACAGCAGAAAAAACAGCCAAGGTGAAGAGTTTAGACCAGGGTTTCTCATCCCATGCACTCAGTGGCTACTAACAGGCCAGGACATAGGAATTTCCCTGCTAGAGCACAGGTGTGTTGATCAGAGGCTCATTCACACTGATTAACTCACCTGTGCTTTCACAAGGAAATCCTCAAAAAAAAGCTGTAAGTGACATCTTTATCCCATTTGATGTGTGGACATGCAAGATGCAGAAGAACAGGAAAAAGTGCTAACTCTAATATGCGACAGTTCCCAATCTATTTTCTGAATCAGATAATTATTTCTGCACTAAGCCTGGGGATGGATGAGAACTCACCTCTGTTTGACTCAACTGCTTTGTTCCTACATATGTGGCCCCAAAGTGATAGTTGGAATCTCCAACAGTACTGAGAGCAATTGTGTGATTTACCTGAGACAAAAGGAAAAAAAAGAAATAATCACAAAAATGTTGACATAGCAACTTCCATATATTTGAAACTCAAAAGTCACATTTTTTAAGTCTTCGTAGTAAGATGTTCTATGTTGTATTCCAAACTGCCACTGCTCTCTGGCTGTGGACCACTAATTTGGTGGCAGACGCAAATGTCCATTTGATCCCCATCTGTTTATACATGTGATAAGGTCCATGAATTACATAATTTAGGTAAACAAATAAAAGATAAGAGTTTAAGTGAGATATTTACAACCAATATCTGGCACTATCCATATGTTGGAACATCAATTTCAGAATTGTATCTTATATTATAAAACAACACACCAACCATGTGGATAGAAAAATACTAAAACTGTATTCCTGGAGCTTCTTGTCATGCGTCCATGACCAAAGCTTCTTCAATATGTAAAGGATAAAATTCTCATAACAATAGAATCAAATAAAATAAACTGCAAATAAGATAAAATGCAAATTGATGTTCCAATACATGGATAGAGCCAGATATTGGATGTAATTATTATATTTTATATATGGGGTCCATTTGCAGCGGAGGTCCCTTTTCCAGGCAGCAATTCATAGGTGCAATAACTTGTGCCTTTCTCCATATAGTGCCACCATTTTGGAATACTATTTTTAAGTGAGATAAACTGGGTAGATTTTTACCTCAAAACAATTATTGTCATTTATGGTTTTATCAGGGTTCTTTTTTTTTTTTTTTTTTTTTATAGCAGGCATTTTAAAGGGATAGTAATACTTAAAATGTAATTAAAAAAAAAAAAAAATAATATATATATATATATATATATATATATATATATATATATATATATATATGTAGGGTTTATCCCCCTGAGCAAAACAATGGTACTCCCACTGCTGAAAGGTGTTTTATTCAAACGTTATTAAAGCTCAAAATTGAATTTTTAGGTGCAATATCACAGTGGCCTGAAATTGTACAGTGACGCTGTCGCTACACCATCCTATGGAGATTTATAGTCCCAGGACCAGAGCTGTCCATAAGATGGTGTAGCAACAGCGCCACTGTACAATTTCAGGCCAATATGATATTGCACCTAAAAATTCAACTTTGAGCTTTAATAATTTTTTTTTTACATTTTAAGTATTACTATCCCTTTAAAAAGTGACCATTTCACCTATTTATTTTGAAATATTTTAGAACTCTCACCATAGGTACTAATTACTGTCTAAGACTACGTAACATCTTAAGGGATTGGAGCCAGTTCAATTTCTTTGAATAAATGTTCTTTTAACCTGTTTAATAGCAGGATCTAACAAAGATGGTCATATAGCAGTTTGGAATATTTATAAACCGGTTGACATTGTATTTGCAGTTTCCCATATACAGCACCATTAGATCACACCTCCTCACAACAAACAGCAGGCTTTGAAAGTCCCAAATGATTTGCATGGTTTAATTGCCTTTTATAGATAATACTTTCCCTTAAAGTGTTAGTAATGTTTCATTTAGAATGCAGTTAGGTTCTATCCTCCTTATAATTTGTACAATAGCTCTGTTATGTTGGTAATGGCAAAAGCGCTATATTTCCGATGGTATTATATTATTAATTATCCCCCTCCCGCCCCCTTTACAGTACAGGAGGCCACCTCTCATCATATCTGAAGTCTGATCACTTGACTGGACAGATCACAATGTGGAACATTCACCCTGCATTATACTGAACGAAGACTGTCCCTTCTAGAGATCCTCCTTCAGCGCTCAGGCACAAAGAATGATGTCAGCATAAGGGGCAGGAGGGGGAAAATTAATAATATAATAACATTGGAAATATATCGCTTTCACATTACTAAAATAACAGAGCAATTATACACATTAGAAGGAGGGATCTTATCTGCAATCTAACAAACATTACTAACCCTTTAAACTTTCATAATTTACAGAGTCTAGGAAAGCCATATCGCATCTGGCTTGGAGGTTACATAGTCACCAACATTCTCCCAGTCAGACTGACTCCCACCACTTTACCTGGAAGTAGTTGCTCAGCCCCTTGTTTACAGTCAGTTTAACCCCTTCCATCTGTATGGGGAATAATTCTGCAAATAACAAGAGGAGTAACAAAGATATACAAAATGTAATCAGAAGGAAATGGGTGAATGGAGACACGCACATGTCACACAAATATGCACAAAGCAAGGGGATTTATTAATGGGGAAAACCAATTGCACTATAAAGGATACATCAATTCCACATAATTAAGTGTGACTTTTAAAAGTCCAACTTAAAATCAATGGTAACTTTTATTTTTCCAGTTTTGCATAGTTGCCTCACCCCATATTTACTGCACATTTTCTTTGAACATATGGCCCATGGAAAGAGACAGGAAATAGACAATCAGGGTTGCTGTCTCCAGCTTCAGTGCACTTAACGCCCATCATTTTCAGCTTCACATTAGCTGGCTGAGCAGGAGAGCTGCATTCCAACAGAATCACAGATTACTAATTCCCATTCTTAGTAGATTGGATAGAGGAGATAAGTGCACACCAACACTGACATATGCAGCTCTTAGTATATCATCATCACCTTTTATATACAGCACCAACATACTACTTGGCACTGTACAAGAAGATGTGCTCATTTGTACATCTAGTTGCACAAAATAAAAAACAAATATAGGAAAGACACAGGAGCAGGCTGAAATGCAGCACAATTTCATACAACACATAGGGCACATTGAATAGCAACACAATCCTCACTGACAGGCAGAACAATACAGGGACATACAGCAGACTGAACACCAGCACAACAATCATACACAGATACACAAAAGCACAATGATCATACAGCGCTGACTGAAGATTAGCACTACAATCATACAGAGATATGCAAGGCAGATTGATGAGCAGAATAATGATTATACATTAAATCAATACTGAAGAGTAGTACAATGATCACACTAAGGAACAGCAGCAGCACAGACTGAACAGTAGAACAGTGAGCGCAGGGACGCACAGAGCAGACTGAACAATCATACAGACACACAAACAACTGTCACCTTTACACTTGCGATGACACTCCTCGAAGGTACCAGGGTTTGGTAACCGGTCTTGTGGTTCCTTCTTCTCTGCAGTGGAGCTTAGCCCAGCCACAGGTGGCATTGTGAAGCCAGGAGGAACAGATACTAAACCAGGGGCTGGAGGGGATGCTGCTGGAGGGGGCGCAGGAGAACTTGCAGCTAAAACATTCCCCATTTTGTACTAAAAGAAAAAAAAAACAAAAAACAAAAACAATAAGCGACAGTGAAGGAGATCAAACAATGGCAGCATAGCGCTACCTAAAACGTACAGAAATAAACCAGAGAAGAGCTTCTCAACTGAAGAAAGTCATTCTTATTATGGTTAACATAGGCACAAAGATAAACAGCCATTGGGGGGCAAAAATGTATATTGTTTTAAAGGAGCAGTAACTTTTTGAAAGGAAAAACATGTTATAGGATTTTTCCTATTGAGTAAAACAATGGTACTTCCACTGCTGGGCTATCCTTAATTCAAAAAGGTTATTGCAGACTTTAATCAAACTATTAACAGTGCTGAGACTGTTGTCTGAAAATGTTTTTGTAATGCACTTTATGAGATAGATTGAAACAAACTACTGCTCTCCATGATGCTAAAAAAAGCACTAACTGGTGACCACAATAGAGATTTGCAATTTAATAAAAATAATAATTGAGTTGTAATAACTTTTGCATTAAACATCTCTTTGAGACTGAATTTTCAAGGCAAGTGAAGGAGTTAGAAAGAATCAGGAGTTGGAATAGAATCAGGAGTTGGAATAGAATCAGAGCTCTGAGGTGATGATAATTTCAAGGGGTTTACTGCATTAAAGTTGGTTACTTACCTTAGAGTGAGCATTAAAGGACAGTAGAAATCTATCTGAATTTTAAAACCAAGCATGAGTAATAGCAGATTAGGCAATATCACGCAGTGCACTTCTTGTCACGTTTGAACACTTGGAGCAATTGTTCCAGGTGTCATACTGCTGTGCCAAGTGTGAGCATATTTTCTTTTTAGAGTCTAAGATATTGGATTTGGAAAGAAATACTGCAACACTGCGAGACACTGGAAACCTGCAAAGGAGTTTAGAACGCACAGAGCAGGTAGAATGTGGGGTTAGTGGTGAAGAGGGTGGAGTTGTAGAGGAGGAGCAACAGGGAGGCTGCTGGGTAACAGTAAGGAGGGGAGGTAGTGGGCAGAGGAAGAGGAAGGCCAGTTCTGAGTTGACTCAGTCCAACAGATTTGCAAGATTGTGTGAAGATGTTGATGAGGATAGCTCAGAATTGGCAACACTGGAGAGGGCCGATTCCTCTAGCAGCCAGGGGAACAGTTCTCCTTCCTTCAAATTGTTAAGGGCTTCAATGCAACACTGCGCATGATTGCATTACGTGAGGTGATGCAAGACTGCATCGCGAGCAGCAGTGAGGTAGCTCCTCTTAACCCTTTGAGTGCCAGAGGGGTATGCAATGCGCTGCATACCCCCTCTGGCACTCAAAGGGTTAACATTACCCAGCCCTTGGCCCGTGTACACTGGATTTTACACTAGTAAATAATAATAATAATAATAAAAAAAAAGTGTTTATATACAATTAAATGTTTTAAATACAAAGTAGCTTTTATTTTAGGGGTTTTAGACTCTAAGTGTAAAATATGTAGTCACATCAGTGTTGTACTGTCCCTTTAAATTAGTTCACAATCTCCAAGCAAGTAATTTTAAGATTTATATAATTACGCGGGATTAGCATTTCTCCATCTACCATAATAGATTGTTTGTTGGCAGCTTCATTTACTAGTTTTTGAAGTGGTATTAGTTTTAATCACCCTGCAAGTTTCCCACTCCACTTACACATTCTGTTACAAAGTGTGATACATAAGGATGAGGCTTAACAGATTAGAAAGAGCTGCCAGTGCATACATGAGCCTATTTGTTTTGGAGACCCAATACGTGGTGTAAATTCATGGGTAGAGAACCAGTACAGATTAGAAGCAAAACATAAATGAATAGCGTGAATATTACTTATTGAAGGGTATTAAATCCTGTCATTTTCTAGGTTAGCCCCAATATTGGCAAAGAAAAGGCCATAAATGTTACATGAACACTAGAAATTAATTAAAACCTCAGAGATTTGAAATGATCACTGAGGGTAATCCTGTACACCAAGTACACAAGCAAGTATATCAATGGGACCTGCCAATCTTAAAGAGATAGTAATATTTACTTATAAATGCAGTTCAGAACGTTCAATAGCAGAATAGTACTGTTGTGTGATACTCTTATTGTTCAGTTAGAATGCATTTAGATGCTGAACTTGATCCTTCACATCCTTTTCACAATATGAAGCCGCCTCCCATTAAATCCCACAGCAGATCACGATGACCGACAACCTACTGTCAGTATTAGGGAAAAACCTGTCCTCGTCTGTCAAGGGAGGCAGGTTTTTCCTTGTATTAACTGAGGAAAGATTGCCCCTCGTTGTGGGAAGTCCTACGGCGTCGTGCTGCACATACAGTGTGCTGCGGAACCAGGAAATGCCACATTTTAACTCTTCAGATCTTCCATAGTAGGTAAGTAAAATAAAAACACCGCTAATCTTGTTGTAGTGATTGAAGACACAAAAGTTTTTCTTATGTGAATGTTCCCCTTTAAAACTATAAAATAAGTAGGGTATCTGAAAGCTTAAAGGGATAGTAGTACTTGAAAATAAGTTTAGTTTATATTGTAGCCCTTAAAAAACATGAAAATGATATAAGTCTTATCTCCCAAACCTTTATGGTTTGGGAGATATTCAGAAGTAAAGTTTCCCCTGGAGTGACGTAATTGCTCCACCCTTCAGATTTGGAATCCGGTCCCGGGACCGGCTGTGCCTCTCCAGAAGTGCTGAGATCACCATCTTTAAAAAGAATTTCTTAATTGGAATGGTCTACAAAGTGTGCTTTCAAGTCAGGCACACTTTGTACACAGTTCCAATGAAGTAGTTCTTTTCAAAGATCGTGATCTCGGCACGGCCAAAGAACTGCCGGTTGCTCTGTGGACCGAATTCCAAATCTGTCCACTAGATGGCAGACTTGACTGAAACACCCAGGAAAAGAGTATTTTACTATATTTTACATGTGAATATCTCACAAACCATAACTGTTTGGGAGATAAGACTTATATCATTTTTCATGTTTTTTTAAGGGCTTCAATATAAAATACAATTATTTTCAAGTATAACTATCCCTTTAAAGATCTGGTAAATACTTATTAAACTGCTCACATGCTTATTTTTACTTGTGTTACAGATCCTAAACGGCCCTAACCATGTAGACCCTACAACTGTAATTCATAAATACAAAGAAATACATTGGAAAAGTTTAAAAATCTCCTTTAAAGGAATAGTAATGTTTCATAATAAAAGCAGCTCTAATTAATCATCATAGTATTTGGGCCTTGGAGAGTGTTATTTAAATTCTGTCAGAGTTATAGTTCAAGAGTAATTAAATGATAAAGTATCCTCCTCCTGCCCCTTTTACTGATGTAACACTGCTCACCTCAGAGCAGCAGGGAGTGTCCAGGTAGACTGCAGAGAGAGACAATCTTCAATTAAGATAAGGGAAAAAGCTGAAAAACCTGTCAAGGGGGCAGGGTTTTCATTGTTCTCACAGTAGAATATTGACCCTTGATGTGAGCTGTCTGGTCTATGGACTAGACTCCACATCTGAGGAGTGGGGGCTTACACTAGGTAAAAGGGGCGGGAGGGGGATACTTTATCATTCAATTACTCTTGAACTACAACGCTCACAGTATTGAAATAACACCCTCTATGGTTCAATTGCTATGAAGATTAATTAGAGCTGCTGTTTTTGTGAAACATTACTATCACTTTAAAAGGATAGTAATACTTAAAATGTAAAAAATATATGTTGTAGGATTTATCCCCCTGAGTAAAACAAAGGAACTCCCACAGCTGAGAGAGATTTTATTAAAAAATTATAACAGCTCAAACTTGAATTTTTATAGGTGCAATATCACAGTGGCCTGGAAATTTACAGTGGCAGTGTTGTTATACCATCCTATGGACTGCTCTGGTCCGTAGACCATAAATCTCCATATGATGGTGTAGCAACAGCGCCACTGTAAATTTTCAGGCCACTGTGATATTGCACCTAAAAAAATTCAGGTTTGAGCGGTTATAATTTTTTAATAAAATCTCTCTCAGTTGTGGGAGTTCCTTTGTTTTACTCAGGGGGATAAACCCTACAACATATATTGTTTTACATCTTAAAGGGATAGTAACACTTCGTTTTAACTTTATTTTATTTTGTAGGCATTAAAAAAACATGAAGAATGATATAAGTCTTATCTCTCAAACCTTTATGGTTTATGAGATATTCACAAGCAAAGTTCCCCTCCCCGCCCCTTTTTCCTAGTGTAAGCCATCTCTTCTCAGATGTGGATCAGGTTGTATGACAGTACAGATAACAGAAGGGGACAATTTTCTTTGTATGAAAACAATGAAAGCCCTTCCCCCCTTGAAAAGTTTTTCAGCTTTTTCCATTATCTTAATTGAAGATTGTCCCTCTCTGCAGTCTACCTGGGCATCTCCCTTCTTATCTGGTTGAACAGGGGGGGGATACTTTGTTTGTGAATATCTCTTAAACCATAAAGGTTTCAGAGATAAGACTTATATCATTCTTCATGTTTTTTTAATGCCTACAAAATAAAATAAAGTTAAAATGAAGTATTACTATCCCTTTAAGTATTACTATCCCTTTAAAACCCTCTAACAACTCAATCTCACTGCTTGACATCCTATATAAATGTTGTGATAAAAATGGGTGGCCATTAAAACAACAAAAGCCAACCATTAGAAGACATGGCGGGTAAGTTTTGTTTATATATGTTTTAGTTTATATCCAGTTTGACATTTCTGGCTTTTTATATAAATTATTCAAAGTTTTAAAACCCAAACCTTTTTCATAAGTTCCCTGAGTTCTGCCTAAAATATAAGGTTAGACTGTATAAATGAGTGCAAAAAATAAAGATTTCCATTGATGAAAATAGGGCTTTTAACTTTTTGATGCAAGTGATGTTTGCAAAGTATTGTAAAGTGTTGGACACATCTCAGGAATTCAAAGAGTTAAAAGCTCTAGCAAAAACCACATTTTGTATAGCTAAATCCTATATAATAATTCGCTAAATCGTGTGTAACGCCGCAACATGCGCAGTAGACACCGCTGCGCGTGCTGCAGTCATGCACAGTAGAGACTGCCAGAGCCGCGGCTGATACAGAGCTGGGCGCTCCGCTCAGTCACCACATCTTTCTCCACTCTAGGATTCTTTGTACCACTCAGAGTGTTCCTTATTGGTAGTAGGAGTTGACTACTAGTGCCAATATATGCCCTTAAAGGATATATGTCCCTAGGGGGTAATCTGGGCCTTTCAAAATATGGAGGAACTACTGACTAAATCAGTAGTGCATATTGTGATTATGTATATATATTAAACAAATAATCTTCCACTGGAAAATATTTAATATATTAGAATTAAAAACAAAATAAGAAAAGTAAAATATGCACATAAAAATACAGTGCAATACAAGCCTAAAATAGTCAACACCCCACGCGTTTCTTAGCTCTTGCTACTTCATCACTGGTTTGTGTTTAATATGCACTGCTGCTTTAGTCAGTAGTTCTTCCATATTTTGAAAGGCCCAAATTATCCCCTAGGTCTATATACTTGCACTAGTAGTCAAGTCCTAATATCAATAAGAAGCACCCTAAGTGGTACAAAGAATCCTTTAGGGTAGGTTTTAAGACCAAGGTCCAGTTCCGGTGGATCAAGGAGACCTAGATGGAGAAGGAGGTGTGACTGGGAGGAATCTGAAGAGGTACCTGCACTGGGGGTTATCCAGTGGATACTTACAAACTACGAGGCTGGTATATGCCTCTTTAAAATGTGAGTAGTGCTATAATGCACATAAGAAGGTGTTACAATGGTGGTAGTGATACTGGACCCAGCAGTCTGCACTTAGCGTATGAGCCCTTTATGGGTGTTTTTTTTTCTTTTTTAATTCTAAGTTTATTGAGTTTTTAAAGATATGGGTACAGAAAAGAAAAAGTGGGAGGGAAGTGGGGGACATGAGAAGTGCACAAGAGATCCAATGGAACAGCATATCAAAAGCACATGACAGCAAACCTCCAACCATGTTAGCATCACCTGACATGGAGCATGAGAAAAAAAAATGTTTTTCTTTTATAAGGAGTAAAAAGTCTCATTTAACTCAAAAGGTGATTTGGGGAAAGTGTATTTGTCCCCTGTGGGACAAAGATCACAAGATATCCCTTTCAATGCAGGATGCTTAGGAAACAATACACTATATGGTTGCAGTGATTCCTTTGAAGTCCTGAAGGATAAGTTATAGGAGGGCCTTGGAAAATGCAGAAATAAGAGACCAGAGAGTGTATGCAAGACAAGATTTAATGCCTTAGAAAACAAAGCGTTTTACAGCTGTATTCACGGAGTACAGGGAATATAAATCTGTGTAACCTGGATCATTTTTTAGGTGTTAAAAATTCTGTTCCAATCTGTGCATTACAATCTGAAGAAATATGTCAAGTTTAAGTTTTTTCACTGCAGAGGTTGTGTTAACTTATTTTCATTTAGAAAAAATTTTTTAATTCAGCCAGGGATGACAAAACATTTGCATACAACTATATAGCACAGAACAGATGCCATGAACTAGTATCTATTAATATTTTTTTCTTATTGGGTTACAAGAACAAACAGATTATCTGGTATCCAAGCCTTGTTCCACTATAACAATCTTTAGAACCCCTTTAGTGTCTCAGGGAAACCCAGGGTTCTACAGGACACAGTTTGAGAGCTACTGCTTTATACCCATTCTGTCTAATAGGATTCCCATTTATTTTTAGTTCTCAGCAGTTTCAAACATGAACACTGCCAAAAAGAACCTGCCACCCAATATTATTATTATGTGAATGGAAGACTGATCTAGTATTTATACTCCCAATTAGTTAACAAGTATAAACAAACATGTTTAACCATTTGAGTGCCAGAGGGGTACACAACTCAATGCTTTGCAATGTGTTGTCTACCTGTCTGGCACTCAAAAGGTGAATTTTAATTTGTTGACACAGTCCTGTCAGCGACTTCAACCCAAGAACATTATACAAATTAATGTGACAGTTATGCCAGAGGTACAGAATGGAAATCACTAAGTATACACATTTCAAATTTTGTTTTGGTCCAGCATATCTAGTTCCACCATTGATCTCCACACCAGTCATTAGGGGCATAGTTTGACATCCTGTGACCCATCACTCTGGGTGCAGAGTTCGATATCCTCCTTCTGATCAGTACTGGTGTTTTTCACCAATACACAATGAAACATACATATAGGACTACAATGTTTTATTCTATTAACCCTTTGAAAAAAAGAAAATATTCAGAGAAGCCACTAGGATTCTCTGGCCATAATAATATAAGTTGGAGTTATTATTGAGAGAGGCTACTTTCCCTTTAAATAATTTTATCTCAAAATATGTTTTTCTCTTGCCCCCATTCCTGGAACCCTCTTCCAGTATTTGTTTTGCCACACCCCCTTGCTGATATCATAACAACATCTAAGCTCTGTGATACCCCCTGCAGACTGCTTCATTTTAACCTACAATCGTCTGATAAAAGTCAGTGCCTCTCCCACAGCCACATCTGCCTCTGACAGTCTCATGTGTTTATATTAAGCTGCGTCTCTCTAACATCCATAATGCCTCTCTTACCAAGCCCTGTATCAATTTCGTTCCTTTTTCTCCCTTTCCCCCTCTTTCAAACCCGTGTTACCCTCTCTGTCATCCCTGTAGCTCTCTCAGACACATTGAAGGTGTTATCTTCCTTTAATTTTACATAAATCCAATCTCTGAATTCCTTGCCTCTTCTCTGATCCCCCCGAACGTTTTCCCACCCAAAACATCTCTGTCTAATGCACCCGAAATCAGTCTCACCTTACCTACCCTTCCTCCTGCGGTCTCTGTGATTCTCACATACACTTACACACGATACAGGCAGTCTACCCTGCTACCTTACTAGACCCCGCCTACTCCCTCTCTCTATTGGTAAACGTGACTTACCCCACCTTCTAGCTAAGATATGAATGGACGCTTAGTGCTGCCATTCACCCGGCTTTTTTGCACTTCTCACTAACCTGATTACTCCCGTTTTCTGATTGGGTAGAATTTAGCAATCCCGCTTTGCTATTGGCTGTAGCCGGTGCCGAGGTCGCAGGGCAAGGTTATGAGATCTGCCCCACAGTTCCACGCGCTGCCTGACCTCAGTCGCCATTTTAAAGTCGGTTGTCATGGCGAGTGTGACGTCAGAGAAAGCTTACCTGAAGACGCAGAATGATGACGTTTGGATAAAGTGTGACGTCACGTATCCTTCGATATACTCGCATCAAGGGGATATGTAATTAGGGTAATTCGGCAGTATTAAATTACGTTTTTTAGTGGAAATATTAGATACATTCAAATAAATTCAAGGGGCAGTTTTCTTTTGGCTAGCTGCATAATACAACGCAACTTGTGGACCATAGCACCTTGTAGTGTGATGCAAGCAAAAATAAAGAGATAACAGACTTAATCGTGGATTCTCTACAACAGAAGAGAGATGCATATCTCCCAAAATTTCATATGGTCAAAGGTGAACACTTTTGTTTTAGGGGTGTTACTGGGGGCATATGCATACCTGGGAACTCTCCGGATTTGCCCCGGTGACTCCGGTTCTGACAGAGATTTACCGGGTCTCCGGGGCAGAGGCTGATTCCTCCGGATGTGGGGAGTTCCTCCGTCCCCAGCCTTCTGTGTGACATTTTTAACCCTTTGAGTGCCAGAGTGGTACGGAATGCATTGCTTTGCAATGCATTCCGTACCACTCTGAAACTCAAAGGGTTAAGCATCCCCCCCCCGCTCGCGTGAAGCCCCGCCCCTCTTTTGACGCGATTAGCGTCATTTTTGACACCCCCTGCTGAACAGAGGACTCCCCTCCGGGCAGCCCTCAGCTGGAAGTTCCCAGGTATGGGCATATGTGCAGGATATTACCAATATTTGTAGGCTAATTCGTGACTGACACCTCTTTGTGTATTGGAATAAATGATTTAGAACAAGAACAAAGTATTTTACTTAGACTCCTCTGTAAACACATGTACTGACATTTAAACAACCATTAATGTGAGTTTTATTTCTGTGAAGCAAAGTGTTACATGCCCAGGACCGGATTTCCCAATAGGCAGACTAGGCACCTGCCTAGAGCGCCACATTTTGAGAGGCTCCTCAGCTCTGCTGGCCACACCCACAATCTGAATTGTGGGTGGGACCAGAGCAATCTCTGTATCCATGCAGTAGCTTATACACACCTTTACAGACTATTATTTAACCCCTTTGATGCTAGTGAGATCTCCAACGCGTTGCAATGCATTGTAGATCTCTCTAGAAACCAAAGGGTTAAAGCTTTTATGTCCTTGCTTGTTGTAGGCCAAAGGTATATTCTGTGCCAGGAAACAGTGGATTGGTGGCGCAGTCATGTGAGGAGTGGGGTGTGGCCATGGACGGAGCTAAGGGTACCCAGAGTACCTTGCCTAGGGGAGCCTTGAATGTAAATCCAGCCCTGTACACACCAGTCTGATTTTCTAAAAAGATCAGATTGATCATGGTGGGAAAGAGGAACAGAAGGATTTGGGTCTCAAAGAAGGACTGTCCCTCCTAAAGAATGACGCTTGGATGTAGGGAGACCACGTATCCCTGATTACTCATGACAGTCCTGGATTTTAAATGTGTGTCCTTTGTCCAGGTCAGCCCCCTTCTAGGACACCAGGGTGGGAAAGAGGGAGTTGGGTCCCAAAGAAGGACTATTCCTATTAAAGAACAACACATGGAAGAAGGGTGACCACGTGTCCCTGATTGCCCATGACAGTAATGGATAGTAAATGTGTGTCCCTTAATGTTGACGTTTAATACTTTAAATTATTAGGGTTTGAATAGAGCCAGAGAATTCCTATCACATTGTGGATTAACCTTTCCAACAGTCCCACCTCTCACTCCTTGGAGGAAGACTGCAATTTACCATTCACTGATCAAAGTATCTGGGTCTGGACTGAGTTTTCTTATCTGATTTCCATTCTAAACAATGCAGCATGTATTTGTATATAAGAGAGATATTTTCATATTTATCTGTATAACATGCCTGAAGAAGAGAACTGAGAGGTCTTGAAAGCTTGCATTCTAAATCTGCTTAGTTAACCAATAAAGGTATCAACAAATATTGCTAGTCTAAGGCTTTGGGCAACAGTACATTATCATGTAGCCATCACAGGCATCACTTTCTGCCACAGTCAATGGGCAGTTCTCAATCTAGTGTTTAGAACTGTGTGGTGCATGGAGAAAGAGCAGGTTGCGCACTGATGTATAGTGACCCCTCCCACATAGCTGCTCTAGAGTTCAGGACAAATACCCTACTGCTCTCAGCAGTGTCCCTGAATGGCAGAACGGAGATGTGGTCACCCTACTTGGGAGGTATGGTAGAAGTCTGCATTAAAATACTGTTGGAATTATATAAATAAGCAAAACTTGGGGAAGTTGATAGCTTATTAATATTTTAATGTCACAATATGGGTTGATGTTCAATGTAGTACTGGCAAATGTTTCAACATTTCAAAAAACATTCTCAACGGGATGCCACAAGACAGCGGTACGTAGTACCCTTTATATGAGCACTAGCAGATAACAAAAGGCTTAAAACCACTTATAACAGCAAATCAAACAACCCATACCACATTAAATTGTATTAATAACCAATAATAACAATGGGAAGTTCATAACCTATTAACCTTTTAATGAAGCACACACATACCTCCCAATTGTCCCTCTTTGAGACCAAATCCCTCTGTTCCTCTTTTTAGGAGATCAGACTGTGTGGTGTGTGTATATAAATATATCACATGGCTCCACCGCAGTAAAACTCAATAACTTTTGGTTAAACTTCAGTATATATGTTCATACATTAGCCTGTGTAAATAATATATATTTATCTTGCTCTAAATTATTTATTCAGTTATACAAAGAGGTGTCAATAGGTCATGAAATAACCTAAAAATTCTTAGTAATGCCACATTCCAAGCAACACCACTGAAAACAAAAGTGTCTCTTTTTGGCATTTTGAAATACTGAGAGATATTACTACAGATAATATGGTATCTAAATTTACTTTTACCAATAGCAACAGTAGGGTCCATAGACAAGGTGCCAGAACTATGGACTGTCACTGAAAATCAGGAATAGTTTCAGGAAAGCCAGGGACGGAGCCAAATTCAGGGACAATTGACAGATATGCTGTATTACTTCAAGAAAGTATTAGTTACTTGTATTAGGTTAGATTCATGTGACTAGATCTAAATTTTAATGTGGATGTTTATGAAGAACACTCTGCAGGGTTCCATTGGTTATGTGCAGTCCTATAGAATTACATTTGCGCCCTGTATTAAAATGGAGATCTTGTCACCAAATGGTAGATCAGGCATTTCAAACAGAGTGGGTGGGGAAAATGGGAATAAAAGGAAGGATGAGGTTGATATAGAGGTATGGAATGGGCAAGTGAATAAAATATGAATCAGGAAGGCTGAGATAATAGGTGGGGGAGCTGAGGGGGGTTAGAGTGAGAGAATGGGTGTGGAAGCAAAGAGTGGATGTGGAGACACACACTGATCTTGCCAACTACATTCATGACCATTTGTAGGCAAAAAAAAACTTTTAAAGGGAGGCAGGAAATGAGGAGAATCGGGTGTGTGGTGGGTGGCAGAAAGGCAGCGGTGAGTTGTGGTAGATAGTGAGGGGAAGCAGGGGGTGATGGGAAGCAGAAATACAGATTGTGGAGGTAGGAAGGGATTGACAGAAAGCAGATGATTGATGGGGGGTACTCACCATACCTGGAATCTCTTACGGTTTGACCCCAATACTACCTAAAGGGAAGTTCTTAGGGAGTGTAGGGTCACCTACTACAGGCTGTGTGTGCATGGGCATCCGGGGGGATGAGGCAATTACAATTACCCCCTCCATATAAACAAAGGGGCTGGATGGACTGGCCAGGGGGTCATATTACGGCTTTGCCCCCCCCTGGAAAAATTTCTACGGACACTATTGTGTGTGTGTGATTGGCTACTTCTAAAGACAATGAGAAAACCCATGACACATCCATTCATAGGCGATGTGACCAGATCACAAGGTGCTTGTTATTTATTCATTGTACATGACTGCACATAAATCAGTTCAGTCCTGCAGTGTGTATCTCACATGTTATGGGTTTCACAAAGGAGTAGTCATAGCAAAAAGATAAAAATCAATTATTATGTTATTCTACAAAGCCTATGAACAAGATCTCTCCCACCTGAGAAATCTTGGTGCCTTGGATCCATGGAATAAAATAAGAACTGGAGAAGTGATATCACTGGAGAAGTCACCTTCACTTTATCACCCCTTAGTGCATCTCCCCCCTGGTGTCCAAAAAGCACATTTTTTGTAATGCATTCTATAATAGAGTGCTTGAATCACTGACTCATATTTGTCAAAGTAATTGACAAACACCTCCTACTGAAAACAATAGAAAATTGCAGTTTAATTAAAAAAAAAAAGTGAATGAAAAATCTCTCACCAGTTGGAGTACTGTTGTTTTACTCATCAGGAAGCACCTTACAAAGATATATTTAATCAAAGTTTACTGCTGCTTTGCATGCCCCTCTAGTCCTCAGAGTATTAAGGGCCAGAAGTATGTTATATGTTTGTGACCAAGGAAATGTTAAAATATTTGCCATCTACTTGTTTAACTAGATTTCCCTTTTTTATTGTTTAGTGTGCTCATGTAAACTATATAATGGTTTGTATTTTTCAGGATTGCATAAGCTTTAATTTGGTACCATTTCTAAATATATATACTATAATGTTTTTGCAAAACATGAAAATATATGGAAACAAAGTAGAAAATACATTTTATTATGATTTTGTCCATGACTGTTTCCACACAGCTAGTGCAGTTACAGAAATCTACTTCAAAATGTTTTCATCTACTTCTTCATATCTTCTAAATACCAAATATGTAGAGATTTGACTTGTAATTTTGGAGTTATATGGTCCTATTAACCCTTTGAGTGCCAGAGGGGCATACAACGCATTGCTTTGCAATGCATTGCGTACCCCTTTCTGGCACTCACAGGGTTAATATGTGTGTATTCATAACTGGGAACTTTTAAAATGAGTTGGCCCTGAGATCTTTAAAATATTAACTCTTTGAATGCCAGAGGGGTATTCAACAATTGCAACATAATGCATTGGATACCACTCTGGCACTCAAAGGGTGACATTTCCAGGAAACAGAGATACTATGCATTATGTCTATACAATCAGTCCTGAAGGAGCCTGTAACATTTTACAACTACAAGCAGGGCTTCTCCCTCTTCCGTTTTGGTACACATAGCACCAATTTAGAAACTACAGACGAGTTAATTGCTGCAGGTCATATAATAGGTAATACCGGACTCTCACCCTGAGTAATTGTCCTTTCACCCTGAGATTTGGGACAAAACCCCAAGAGTTCCCAGGTATGTGTGTATTATAGTTACTAAACCTGTTCTGTACTTTGAACTTCAATCACATTCAAAACACAAGATAAACTAATAAAAGGTATATGGTTTTGAAAAGTACACAACATTCCAAATTGGCAATTCTAGTTGTCCAAATTGCAAAGTGTCATTTAACCCCTTAACGACCCTTGACGGTCATAGTACGTCAAGGGTCGATTTGACTTAACGACCGATGACGTACTATGACCGCCATCGAGTTCCAGGCTCCCCCCGCGGCTGCACGCCGTTCGGGGTGTCCGGAACGCAAGGGAGCAAAAAAAAAATTTTGCTCCGTGGTCGTTGAGTCGCGTCTTCGGCCGGATTTCCCGGTCCTTAAGGGGTTAAGTACCCTATGATTAGATTGTTTTGAAGTTGCCCAAAGATGGAGCTATACTGCTTCAGATACAGAAATATTTGACAACCATTGAGATGTATATCTCCTATGGTAACTAGATGTCTTTCAAGTTAAATAGTTCCCCATTGATATGAGTTGACATACTGTAGTCCGAGACAGGAGCATTAGACTGCACCCAGCAATGTGTTATTTTTATTACGGTTTGCCAAATATAATAAGCCTGCACTCAAAAGGTTGCACCAACTACACAAGTTAAGAAAATGTAGACATTGCTTACCATTTTGAAAATAAACAAATGGGCACATCAAATGAAGGGTCACTTGCCTTTCCATAGGCATCCACGTACATTTTTCGGGGGGGTTGGGGGTGGAGTCATAATCAGGGGAGGTTCTAAAACCTATGTCACCTTACGGTTTTAGCAAACACAGACATGAAGAAAAAGGTAGTCAAGGCACACAATATTGGAAAGCAGACAAAACACCACCTTAAATGAGTGATAATTTGCCTTTCTATCCCATAAATATTTCCAGAAGGTGACAATGTAGGAAAAATAGAGTTTTTGTTTTTTGCATTTCACCCCCTTCAAAGAACACTGCTATATTTGAAAATCCTGGAAATTTCTATTCTACTCAATACCTACTGCAAGCCCTGAAAAATGGTACCTCATTAGTATGAATTGACATAATGTAGCATATCTCACAGATGTCCCTTTTTAGGAGGTGTGATGAGGCTTCCCTGCATGAATAGGACCCCACTATGGGTTCTTTACCAGTGATGCAAAAAGAGTCCAGAACGGGCAGATCTTCATGCATAGAATGGTTTATTGTAACAATAATACAGTATGGTCCCACAGAGCACAGCTGAAACTTGTATACACCCTGCAAAATCCAAAAAAGTACCACCCCAATTCACATGAAGACTTCTGTATATAAGCCTCAGGTTTCCCTGCTCTTCCCTCTGGAGGTCTGGTGACTAATCAGGAGATGAGCTACAGCCTGGGAGAACCAGAATAAGCCAGTGAGGGGATGTTATCAAGACTCATGATTTGAAGTCATCCACTCTTAGTACCGCTGACTGTCAGTGCTGATGACCCACTGAGAAGGGAGTCAATGTCCTGATAGCTAGTGACATGCTAAGAGATAATGGTGTCTCTTTGTATGTGTAGACTGCCTGGTGCCTTACACATTATACTAAGGTCTGATCTCCACAACCAGCTCGCCTGATCTCCAGCAATGTCCATGGTGCTAATCCTAGTGCTACTTCTTTCAGCAACCTGGGGACGCATGTATGGGGAAACTGGTGTACAGAATGTGTAGGGAGACATGTAAGGGAACAGGATACATACTGTGGGTAACAAATTCTGGACTTATGCTTTATTGAACATGTGCCCTACTCTCCTCCACTATCTATACCAGAGTTATAACAAGAGTGGCAGTGCCCCTTTGTGCCCTAAAGCCCTCTATCCCTCTTCCCTGGTGTCTACAGTAATAAAAATCACATTAAAGTTTGTGTAACCCGGTGGTTCTCAACCAGGGTGTCTTAGCACTTTGGTGTGCCAAGGACATCCACTTGAGGTACCTCTTCTTTTCTATAAATACTGTTACAAAAATGTGAATGCCAAGTTCCAGTTGTGCTTTTATGGAAATTGTTATGCACATTATGATTGTTTTTGTCACTCTGATGGTAAGAAAATTGAACAAAAAAGAAGACAGTGCAACAGCACCCGCAAAGCATAGTGATTGTGGTACCATTAAAAAGACATCCGACTTCACCTTCTTGGTTCAACTTACATTTGTTAGAGACTTTTCCTGCCTCTCAGTATATTCACCTGCACTGGATTTTACACGTCACTCCAGGCTTGTTGTGTCACGGTTTTTGATGAACACTCAGACCAGATTGGTAAGGTTAAAATGACTTTATTAGGATAAAGTACAAACACTTAGTTAGGGCCGTAGACCCACAATAACAGAACATATATACATGGATATATATATATATACAGCAATAGCAAGCCAGTCTTAGTAATATATAAGGAAATGGAGACAATCACTGGCAAACGAGAGTTCTGGCTTGAACCTGGATGACCGAAGGCAGTGGTTCTCAATCTTTTTTTGGTCGGGGCACCCCTATCATGTAATGTAGAACATTCGGGGCACCCCTAACATTTTTATTATAATTTATCAAGGGCATAATGAAGGGTATAATATATAAATATACAGTTATTATTAGGTCTTATAATCATAATAACAACACCAAACATATTGTGCATAACAATTTCTATAAATCTTTATTTAAAAGGCTATTTTTGTTAGGCTTTATAGAAAACACAGGGCACCCCAAGTTTATGTCCGTGGCACACCAAAGTGCCACGGCACCCTGGTTGAGAATCACTGACTGAAGGCAATGCAGCCCACGAGCTGACAGCAGGACTCAGGTGACACGTAGTCCAGGAGTAGTTGACTGGCACAGACCCAGATGCCTGGGAGGCACAGAACCCAAAAGGAGTGAGGCAGCACTGACCCTGGCACTAGGGCCACAGGGAGACCGAAGCAACCACTTTTGGTAGGCAGCACTGACCCTAGGACTAGGGTCACAGAGAGATCAAGGCAACTGCTTATGGTAGGCAACAGTTGACCCGGAGGCTAGGGTCACAGAGAGACCAAGGCAACTGCTTAAGTAGGCAAACCCTAGAATGCTAGGGGTGGATCGGGATACATTTAAGGAAGGCAACCGGTGTCCCCTCACACTAATAAGTATGGATGTTACGGTTCAGTACACTCAGAAACGGAAGGTTTTGGTAAAACACAGTTTTATTTGCACACAATGAATAACAATAACCCTCGCGGGTCCAGCATACAGATAAATGGTGAACTGACACAGGACAGGTTACAGTGGTATGATTAACCCACACGGGTCCAGTTTGTAGAACAAATATACAATACTTACACAGGTCAGGTAAATCGCATATGATACAACGTAAATATGACAGAGTGATACTTTTTAGGCCAATGACAGCAGTTGGCCCTAATGTTGGAAGGCCCAATGTAGCTCTCTACGCAGAGAGTAACAACAGCTACTGGAATATATGGAACAGGTGAAGCCAGCGTAGAACTGGCTAAGGCAACTTAGGAGGAAGGCTACCAAAGTGAACGCCCACCGGAGACTGCAAAGTATCGTGAGCTGGTGCTTAGTGCCGTAAGGAATAATGTACACCAAACTGAGACTACAAATGCATATACGAATGCCCAGCACCGCCCCTGAAGGGGTTAACGAATGCTCCAGTCTGCAGATGGGAAGTAACCTGAGGCGCCCAACTGAACCCAACCTCAGGAATGGCAGAAACAGACCAAGCGAACGTGGTGCAACCGGAATAATCCGGAGGGTAGCACAGGCACTATGAGTGAGCGGATCACAGACTGGATTACTATATGGAACCGAGGCAACCGGAGGTCTGCAAGACCACTGAAGCATGAGCAACAGCAGGAGCAGGGTGACTGGCAAGCAGGAACAGTACAGGAACTACAGCCCAACCGGGTCGGTACCCAGAGCAGGAACATCAGCCAAGCCGGGTCGATACACGGAGCTGGATCGTCAATCAAGCCGGGTCGGTACACAGAGCAGGATCGCCAGTCAAGCCGGGTCTGTACACGGAGCAGGAACGTCAGCCAGGCTGGGTCAATACAGGAAGCAGGAACGTCAGCCAATCGGGGTCGGTACACAGAGCAGGAACGGTAAACAGGCAGAGTAGTCAAACAGTCCGGGTCATATACTGGTATCATATGAGAGTAACGGAACAAGCTCTAGGCAATGGATACACCGCGAAAGGGCAGCGCATAAGTGACAGCTTAACAGCGTAGCCAATAAAGAGGCATCAGGAAGTAAACATGTCAAAATGTCACCCGAATCACGGTGTTACGGTTTAGTAAACTCAGACACGGTAGATGTTGGTAAAACACAATTTTATTAAAGCACACAAGGAATAATGTAACCCTCACGGGTCCAGCAATTAGCAACAATAAATGACACAGGACAGGTTACAAGCAAGTTAACCTACATGGGTCCAGTATGTACTTACAAACACAATACTGACACAGGTCAGGTAACTTTGATAAATACAGTAAAATAGAGTCCAGTAATGCCAGTGAAGCCACTGACTCAATAGCCAAGAATAGCGGAGGCCCAATGTCGCCTATAGACAGGAGGAGGCGACAGTGACAGAACGGCAGCAGCGATCAGGCAAAGTACACCTGAATGGAGGGTTACAACGGTGGACGCCCACCAGAGACTACAAAAGAGTGAGTCAGAGCTCATGCCAGGAACGGAGGCCCTACCGAGGCTATCCACCACCGTGTGCCTGTGCTACCCTCAAAGGGGTTAATGTGCATATAGGTTTAAGATGGAAGGCAACCGGAAGTGCCCAACTGTACCTAGAGTGGAATACCAACCGCATAAGATACCGGATATGTAACAACACTGGTGTAGCAAGTAGTGGCATGAGGCACCACCCCGAAGGGGTTAATGAACGCTATGGTCAGGACTTGGAAGACTACCAGATGCGCCCAACTGAACCCAAAGTGGAAGACCAAGCGATCAATTGAATGGTGTGGAGGAGCACTGACACACTGAGACTCAAAACCCATGGACTGGATTGCACACGGTAACGGAGTACCGTAACACTGGGAGGCACAGTAACGTGAGAGATGTGCAAAGTAAATAGCAGCAGGCACTGCCAGGTCTTCGCCCAGCCGGGTACGGAGGAAGTAGGAACTACAGCCAAGCCGATTTGGTACACAGCACAGGAACGTCAGCCAAGCCGGGTCGGTACATGGAGAAGGGTCGTCGGTCTCGCTGGGTCAGTACACGGAGCAGGAACATCAGCCAGACTGGGTCAGAACAGGAAACAGGAACGTCAGCCAATCCAAATCGGTACACAGAAGCAGGAACAGTAACAAGAGCGTAGTCAGGCAGTCCGGAGTCATACACTGGTATCAAGCAAACAGAACTAGCACTAGGCATCAGGTACACCATGAAAGGACAAACACTAAGTGACAGGGTATAAAAAGGCTGTCACTGGGAGGAGCTGTGCAGCGCAGCCAATGAGAAGGCACCAGTAATAAGACTGTCAAAATGTTGCATAATCATGGTCGCCGTGATACATGGGCACCGTGATAGTACCCTCCTCTCAAAGACCCCTCTCCTAGAAGAGGGACCCGGCTTTTTAGGATACTTGGCATGGAAACCGCGCTGCAATCTGGGAGCATGAAGGTCCTTTATATCAACCCAGGAACGCTCCTCAGGACAGTAGTTTTCCTCTGAATCTATATGAGTCAATAATATTTTGGACTTCGTACTCCTCCTGACCTTGCACCCGAACAGGACCAGGAACCACAGGAGTAGTAGTGTACCAATTGCATACCAGAGGATTCAGCAAGATTACGTGGAACACATTATGAATCCGCATGGATGCTGGGAGGTCCAGAGCATACGACACAGGGTTAATCTTGCAGATAACCTTGAAAGGACCAACGAACCGGGGAGCCAACTTATTACATAGAGTCTGCAGATTAAGATTCTTGGAGGATAGCCATACCCTATCCCCAACCTGGAAGGAGACCGCCAGCAACCGTCTTCAATTAGCTTGACACTGATAACGCTGGAACGAAGCACTGAGGGTCCTCTGTACCTGTGCCCAAGTGGAACGGAGTTGCTCCATATGCTCATCCAGAGCTGGAATTTGCTGCGTCTGAAATGAGTCCGGGAGCAAGCATGGTTGAAACCCGTAGTTGATGAGAAACGGGGAGCTCCCGTACGATGAATTAACCGCACAATTCCTGGCAAACTCCGCCCATGGCAACGGGTCGGCCCAATTATCATGATGACTGGACACAAAACAGCGTAGAAATTGTTCCAATACTTGATTGGCACGCTCGGCGGCTCCGTTGGTCTGGGGATGGTATGCAGAAGAAAATGATAACTATGCCCATCTGCTCACAGAATGCCCTCCAAAACCTAGACACAAATTGGCTCCCACGGTCAGACACCAGCACCCTGGGTACGCCATGCAACCGGAACACCTCTCTGGCAAATACCATTGCCAACTCCTGGGCAGTGGGAAGACCAGGAAGAGGCACAAAGTGTGCCATCTTAGAGAATCTATCAACTACCATCAAAATAAAGGAATATCCCCCAAGGTACCCTAGGTGCATTCGTTTCCCGGCCGTGTAGGACATGAATTAACCCCTTAGTGACGGCCGCGTGCAGACGCGGCCGTCACTTAACGCCGGTCTAACATTTTTTTTAAACAGAATCCGGAGTCCCCGAACGGCGTGCAGCCGCGCGGGGATCCGGATTTCCTGGACGTACATGTACGTCCTCTGTCACTAAGTGACACCCACAGAGGACGTACATGTACGTCCATTGTCACGAAGGGGTTAAGCAAATGACCAGCTAGGCCACAATATAAACAGAGGCCTTGTCTACGGCAATGACTACAAATGCATATACGAATGCCCAGCACCGCCCCTGAAGGGGTTAACGAATGCTCCAGTCTGCAGATGGGAAGTAACCTGAGGCGCCCAACTGAACCCAACCTCAGGAATGGCAGAAACAGACCAAGCGAACGTGGTGCAACCGGAATAATCCGGAGGGTAGCACAGGCACTATGAGTGAGCGGATCACAGACTGGATTACTATATGGAACTGAGGCAACCGGAGGTCTGCAAGACCACTGAAGCATGAGCAACAGCAGGAGCAGGGTGACTGGCAAGCAGGAACAGTACAGGAACTACAGCCCAACCGGGTCGGTACCCAGAGCAGGAACATCAGCCAAGCCGGGTCGATACACGGAGCAGGATCGTCAAACAAGCCGGGTCGGTACACGGAGCAGGATCGCCAGTCAAGCCAGGTCGGTGCACGGAGCAGGAACGTCAGCCAGGCCGGGTCAATACAGGAAGCAGGAACGTCAGCCAATCTGGGTCAGTACACAGAGCAGGAATGGTAAACAGGCAGAGTAGTCAAACAGTCCAGGTCATACACTGGTATCATATGAGAGTAACGGAACAAGCGCTAGGCAAAGGATACACCGCGAATGGGCAGTGCATAAGTGACAGCCCAATGTATTTAAAGGCTGTCACTGGGAGGAGCAAAACAGCGTAGCCAATAAAGAGGCATCAGGAAGTAAACATGTTAAAATGTTGCCCGAATCATGGGCACCGTGATAATAGAGTAACGCAACCGCTGGCTCTTGAGCCCAAGGCTACTGCAGTGAGGAATGGAGCACTGGCCCTGCCTAGAGGATCCAGGCACAGAAAATTGATAACGCCCAGAGAGATTACTGCAACTCCCAGAAGGAGTGAGGCCAGCGATGATAGGGAGGTGGACACAGATAGTGATCAGAGTAACACAGTCAGCGCTATGCAACACTGTACTGGTACTTCGCGTGTGCACACCGCCTGAGGCCGTTAAGGAAGTGGCTATAGCACGAATGCCCAGCCTACGGTCGGCAGAGAATGATAGCGCCACGCTGCGCACAACAGACTAGCGTAACGGAAAGGCCACAGCTGGTATCGCTGGCCAGACAGATGCAACCAAGCGGTATAGCCAGTCACTGATGGCAACAGCGCGGTTAATCAGCCAGATACAGTCAGTGACGGAGTGGGTACGCAGCCAGAAACGGTCAGCAACGGAGCGGGTTCTCAGCCAGATACGGTCAGCAACGAAGCGGGTTCTTAGCCAGATACGGTCAGCAATGGAGCGGTTTCTCAGCCAGCTATAGTCAGCAACGGAGCGGGTTCTCAGCCAGATACGGTCAGCAACGGAGCGGGTTCTCAGACAGATACTGTCAGCAATGGAGCAACGGAACAGCAACACAGGAAGCGCAGGAACGTCGTCAGGCAGGCCAGGTCATACACGATCCGAGAGACTCAGAATAAACGTCAGGAACTAATACACCACGAAAGGGCACCACAGTGTAGACATGACAGAGTATATAAAGGCTAGCCCTGAGCGGCGACAAAGATAACTGACCAATCAGAGAAAGGCAATGAAATTGGGAAGTCAGAATGTCGCCGCCTGCGGCCAAGAGCACGGGCACCGTTATATGTTGACTGTTCTTCACACTAACAGAGTGTTAATGTATGTAGACTGGCACTTCAGATTGGAGTATTTGGAACCTTTACTGGTGCCTCAACTCAAATAGAGAATCTTCCTGTTATTGTGAATGAGGGGTTAGCCCCTGCATACCATATATTTGTGTGGTTGATAAAACAATAAAAACAGTACCTTTATTGAAAAAATGGTCAGTTATTATAAAAAAGATAGTTATAGTAATCCAAAAACACCTAGTTGTTCTTTAAAAATATATCAATGATAAATGAAAGCACTTACGGGTGTAGTTGGGGTTAGTTTATTACTTTGCCCCTAACTCACATGTGATACACTATACAGAGCATCTCACACAAATATATAATATGCATATATGTATATAGCATAAAAAGTTAAGAGTTGAAAAATATAAACACGTTTTGTGACTTACTTAAAATCCGCGTTACTTCGTCAGGAGCATATAATCTTTTGATTTTACATTTTTGTTCAGTTTTCTATTAAGTGACATGAGTGGTGACCTGTGAGGCCCAAAAAGGACAGTGGCATCCTGCACCTCTCAAACCCACAATGTGACTTCACACACAGACTAAGCGCTCAAAGGAACACACAGTTTTCTTTCCCTCTGATGGTAAGACATAAAAACAACAATGAAGTTATGTAGTTGCACAGTTCACTTTTGCTTGACGACTGATCTGTAGGATGTTAAGGGTGCCCCAGAAAGTCAAGACTGTGTGTTAGGGGTACTTTGAGGAAAAAAAGATTGAGAACCACTGCTTTAACCCCTTAAAGACCAAAGAGGTGTGCAACACATTGCTTCACAATGCTTTGCACACCCCTCTGTACCTAATTGGGTTAAATTGCAGTTTATATGTAAATAAATTAGTTTGGTCTTGGTCTAAATTTCTTCATTTACACAGAGAGTTGAAAATAGGAGGAGTTTGCTGTAGAGGGTGTGCACCTACCACACACTCTCTGTTTGACATACCTACAGTAAAATGGCAACTACTACAGAAATTAAGAAAAAAGGAAGGAAGGCATAACATTTTGTAAAGTCAACTGGCCGTATGAAGTGAGGGGTCACTTGCTTACCCACCCCAAGGCTGGTGGGCACAAACATTTACAGAAGACGACAGTCTAGGACTAAAGGACTTTTTTTACATTTCATTCACTTCAAATATTTCCTACTATATTCTTCCTGTATTTTTGTGTGTGTGTGTGTGTGTGCGTGCATGCATGCATGTGTGTTCTATGTTTGAATGAAAATGTGCCCTCTGGTCAAGTTATACCCCTGTATCCCATTTTTTTGTGTGCTGGATCCCCTTGTATATTGGATCAAAATATAATCATGACTCAGTTTTTGTCTATCAAGGAACCCGTAAGCTGGGACTCTGGGCCCAGTTCGAGACGGTGTGGGAGCTCACTGGGGCTAATTTACTTATCATGTATATACATGAGATGAGGGTCTTTAAGGCCTACTTCCTTATTTTGTTTATACACGAGATAAGAGTTGTTAAAGGGGTCAATGACTGATTGACCTGCCACTGAATTAAAACAGGCAGTAAGGTATCACCCAGAATAGACATAAAGTGTTAAAGGAAAGGTAACTGTGTGAAGTCAGTCTGCCAAAAACTACTTGTGTTTACAAAATCACACAGGCTTTCTTCCTTCCATTGTCTATGGAGGTATTAGCTCTTTCCCCTCTGTTACTGAAAGGGATAAATAACAGTATTGTCATTGATTAGATAAATAAATCAATCTGTATTTTGAATAGCCAATTGGTTATATTCACCACTGTTTAAAATAAAAATGTTAATGTGGCCCTCACACATACAGTATGGTTTCTCATTGTACAACCCACAAATGAAACAAATTGGACTTCCTTGGCACAGGGTGACAAATAAAGCAAAACATATCCTGTCTAGTTTGCATAGGCTGACAAATAAAGCAGAATATCTTCAAAATTAACAAAAATGGCTAACATAAATATGCATAGTTTCCAACAATTCAAAAGGGACTTGGGTCTCACAAAGTGACTCTCCATCCTGAAGAGGGATGCCTGGGAGGGATGAATATATGTTTTTGAATAAGCTTCCTTACAAAGTGACAGTTCCATTTTAACCCTTATAATAACCGGGATATGCAATGCATTGCACAGGCTTCTGGTCTTTAAGGGGTTAATCATTTTAAATAGCTTTACTAATACCAATCGTAAAATATGCAGTACAGAATTAAACATATTAGAAACAAAGCATTTCTCTAGCTTTCTAATTATCTTCATAGGTTTGATGCTAGGTGGCGCTATTGCTTTGAAACCAGATTTAATGAAAACCAAACCCACCATGCTTAATTCATAACCTTTGCTCCATTCCTCTGATCACTCCTAACTGCTTGGAAATTTTCCTCTAGGCATTATGGGGCACTGAGCAACAGCAAGAAGCAGTGGGCTGGGAGATATACATGCAGAGAGTGGTGATCACTGACAAAAAAATATAGCAAATGCATGCATACATACATACTAATTCCATACCATTTCTCATTGCTTGTTTGTGTTAAATCCATCCACACTTCGTCCATTCCACAGCACTCCTCTTTTTTGCCAAAACATCTGCCTCTCCCATGTTAATGTTATTCTTTGTACATAGCAATTTGAGTACATGGAGCTTTATGCACAAAAGTGAAGAGGGAATAAAACTTCCCATTGATTTAAATTGGTATTTTGACCTTTTGAGTGCCATAGAGGGCTCTAAAGCATTTCTCAGCAATGCGTTTAGACCCCAATATAATTTAACGGGTTAAATGCCCCATTTATATAATTGGGTATTTCGTGCATTTTTATTTGTCCTCTATGGGGCTGTTGGTTTGCTCCAGAATTGCTCATCTTTTCTTTTGTGTATAATGTCTTTAACTTGTTAGTGGTGCAAACATCTTTATAGCTCTAAGTGATCGAGGTGAATGCAGGGTCATTTTAAAGGGATAGTAATACTTTGTTTTAACTTTATTTTATTTTGTAGGCATCAAAAAAACATGAAGAATGATATAAGTCTTATCTCTCAAACCTTTATGGTTTATGAGATATTCACAAGCAAAGTTTTCCCCTCCCGCCCCTTGTACCTAGTGTAAGCCATCTCTTCTCAGATGTGGAATGCAGTCCATCGACCAGACAGATAACAGAAGGGGACACTCTTATTCCTGTGAAAACAATGAAATCCCTGCCCCCCTTGACAAGCTTTTCAGGTTTTTCCCTTATCTTAATTGAAGATTGTCCCTCTCTGCAGTCTACCTGGGCGCATCCCTTCTGCTCTGGCTGAACAGTGTGACATCAGTAAAAGGGGCGGGAGGGGGACACTTTGTCATTGAATTACTCTGGAACTACAACTCTGACAGAATTGAAATAACACTCTCCAAAGTCCAAATACTATGATGATTAATTAGAGCTGCTTTTCATATGTTATTCTACAGAGGCTGTTCAGCGTTAGAGATCTTAGTGAATAGGCTCCATAGAATAACATAGGAACTGGAGAAGTGATATCACTGTAGTAGTCATCTCCACTTTATCACCTCTTTATCACAGCTTAGGGAATCTCCCCCATTGTGGTTCTTGTGAGCTTTTTTGCTAATGTCACTGTTTTAAGTTGTCCATGTGCCCAAAACAGGTTATAGCAGGGGTAGGGTGGAAGTCAGAAATATTTCCAGGTGTCCCAACTTAGTGGATATCAATCCCAGGAGCTTCCCCATCTGGGCTAACCTTGATACACGTTAATACAGTTTGAGTCTTGGGGTTGATAAACTTCCTGCTGCCTTTGGCTGCTCTTCTGCCCTTCCAAACATATTGTAAAACACAGTATTGCAGTTTGCGCACCAGGTACGTAGGTAGATCCATTGGATGAGAGATGAAGAAATAGATCATGTTTGGAAGAATGAATGTCTCTTCTACAGTAATACTGATATACAGAATCTACATTTTGGTTCCCACTAATTCCCTTCTGTTTTCATTCATGTCACCAGTTTGACATAGTTAAATTGCACCATCTTCTCCTAGACCCACTGGGTCCTCACTCCCAAATAAGCCATGTATTCTGTCTGTCACATGAACCCAAATGGATCCTGAAGTTGTCTATATGTTTCATCTGTGGTGTAATATTAAGTGCTTCCATTTTCCTTTCGTTAATCTGAAGCCCTGAAAATGTGTGAGTAAGAAATAAAACAATTCATCCACAAAAAGGCTGATCTTATCCTCCAGGTGTGGCCAGCACAAACCATGAATTTCACCAGTCTCCTGATAGCATTTGCCAAAGGTTTAGTGGCTAGGGCAAAGAGTGGTGAGATTGAGAACCCTGACTGGTCCCTCTTTTAGTTGTGGTAGGGCTTGACTGCATGTATGTAATCTGCAGCTTGGTCTTGGACTCCATATACACTACTTGGAGGATGGATACAAGGGGCCCTTCCATTCCAAAACTGACTAGGATTTCATAAAGATAGGGTCAAGAGACCTAACCAAAGGCATTGTGAATGTGAAGCTTGAGCAGAATAGTGGGTTTATTTGTAGCTTGAGCCTGTTAAGATATTGCCAAAACCATTTCTGATATTATGGTAGGCTTGTCTAATGTGTATGAAGCCAACTTATTTACAGTGGATAAAATGTGGTTACAACTTGGAAATTATTTTGATTTTCACATTGACTATGCATATACGCCTATAGTTCCTGTCCCCATCCCAGTTTTGAAAAACCTTAGTGATTGTAGTATTACATTCTTCAAGCATTCTGGGACCACCATCAAGTATATAGTTGCCTAAGCATGCCAGGCAGAGTCTCAGTATATCCTTACATGTATTTATAGTAGAGGATGTGAAGCCATCAGCTTCCCAATTTTCATATGTTTCATCATCTGTTCTATTTCATCTGTAGTGATGTAAGCATTCAGTGTTTCATTAGCATCCCAGGAAATGGTGGGATCTGTAATTTTTTAGGAAGTTACATATAAGCAGTTCATCTGTGTTTCTCACCCATTGGTGCATTCAAGAGTAGAACCTCTGAAAATTTAGCTAGGATGTCCTTCTTGGATATAAAGTACACACCTGGCCTCTGTTTAAGGTCAAGGCCCAATGCCTGCAACGGCGCATGGGATGACGCCGAAGTGTCATTTCGAGCAATCCAGCGTCAGCCGAAGCAGCGGCTCTGAATCTAAAATTTTTATGTAGAGTAAGAGTGCCATCTCTAGGTTACATAGCGTTATTACCAGTGTTTTAAGGAATTCCCAAAAATATATTGTGTTAATATATTCTGATGTCACTGCATAATGAAATGGATCTTTATCCAATCAGAGGAGATTCTGATAAGGGTAATTTTACATTATAAATATGTAAGTTTTGAGAGAGAAAGGGGCTTTTTCCCCTTGGTTTCCTGGCTTGAATTCCTGTTCTGTACCTGGCTGGCTGTGAAAGAGATACTAAGAAACACTTATTGGACTGGTAACTATATATTCCCTTATTTTAATTCTGCAAAATTCAGAATCAAATATATATTTCTTCTTTATTTAAAGAAACATAATTTTTCTTATAATTTGTCTTAATCGGACTGGCCATCCAATTGTGACCAATTATAATAACCTATATTGGCTGTAGTAATTCTGAATTAAGCAGAATTAATTCATTAATTGGTAAATTGTTATATTTTGCCAGATAAATGTAAATAGTTGATAGCAGTGAGACCTATCTATCAAATTAGTTAATATAATCATTGATATTTGTAGAATATATTGTGTTCCTAGAAACGTTGTTATAGCTAATATATGATCTGGGGGAATTCTTTGAATTCATTTATTAACCCTTCAACTGCAATTTGTCTGTTTATTTTGAGGTGTTTCTTTGGATTTCTTTGTGTATGTTTTGGGGTTTAAACTTTTGTACAGTGAGAGTTTATTTAAACCTCACAGTAGACAAAAGAAGTCGCCATCTTGGGTGTGGCATCCTATATTACTAAGTGATTAACCCTTGAAGTACCCTATAGGTTTTACATAGGATTGCTATGGTCATGTTTATGATATATGTTGCTTGAAGTTTGGTATACTGTCTAGACATATATTATTGGATTTGATTCTAAGTATCCTTGGTATAATCTATTATTGACTATATTAATTGCAGTTTATGTTTTATTCAGAAGGTATGCAATATTTGAAATCAGTAGATAATTAAATTATAGTGATCTAATCTGGGATTTTATTCCAGTTATTTTCTCTAAATTTTGCTTTTGCATATGGTACATGGAGAATTGTCAGAAGACCAGGCTTAATATTAAAGCTTACTTACCTGACAACCGATCTTAAACCTCAATTAGCATAGTTTATACAGTTTCTGGGGCAGAGGTAGTTATATGCTGCTGCCAACTGTATTTTAATTAATTATAGGATCAATTATCCTTTTCTATGCTATTGGACTCAATTATTGTAATGTAATACCTCTGAACATACCTATGTGTGGTTAAATATTCAATTGCTGGTAATCCTAATGGTGATAATTGTGGTTTGAGTTACTGTGTATCTATTGAAATTGGTATTCACTCATTTATGTCATTGTTGCTTACACTTTTTATATATATAGAGAGAGAATTTACTTAATATATATATATGTATATATACTTGCACAAATATGCCTAATTGATTATTTAATCAATTCTTTACTGTGAAGTAGCGTGTCAATACCTAGTATTGTGTAAAGTTCTCAAAATTATATTATTATTTATCTGTTTATATGAAGATATCCAAACTAATTGGTTCTCTTGTTTAACCCCTTCATGGATACCTTTGACACATATTAAGGCCCTTTACATGCTCTGAGAGGAAGTGACATTGTTCTGGACTATCCCCAGTAGTGAGTGTTAGGTAAGAGAACAGCAAAGAGACAGTAGACAAAAGATAGCATAAAAGTCAGTTACAGACACAACATGTAAACTGCGGTACTGATAGTGAGCAACTAGTGAAATATAATCAGGACAGACAGACAATGTATCCCATCAGATGTAAAGTATAATAACTTGAGTCAAACATCCCAGGAGGTAGGTGGAGAAGGGAGAGGGATAGAACATGTTCCATGAATTCTTTTAACATTGACATTTTTAACATTTAGAATAGCATTTTAAAGGCTTAGTAAGCCCCACAAAAAACTGTTGGCGAATCGATAGGTCTAATAAAAAAAACATGTAATGCCCTTATTCCCATCTGTCAAACAGTTATGGTTTGAGAGATATAAGAAAATAAAGACCTCCGCTCCCTCCCCTTTCTGCCTGATGAGCTGTAAAGCTATCAGAGGCAGAATCTGGTCTACCAACTGTAGGCACCTCTTCAGGAGCGCTGTCATTGGGACATCTAGGTATAATTACTTCATCGGTATGGTCTACAACCTGTGCCTGGCTTGCAAGCACACGTTGTAGACCATTCCGATGAAGTAATCTTAGTTAGATATTTCAATGACAGCGCTTCTGAAGAGCCGCCGTCTGGTCCCGGAAGCAGGATCTCATGACGTCAGCTATACAGCGGATGCATGAGAAGGGGGAGGGAGCGGAGGTCTTTATTTTCTTACATCTCTCAAACCACAACGGTTTGAGAGATGGGAATAAGGGCATTACATGTTTTTTTATTAGTCCTATCATAGTAACATAGTAATTTAGGTTGAAAAAAGACTTGCGTCCATCTAGTTCAACCTTTTCCTATTCCTGTTTACCATCGTTGATCCAAAAGGCGGCAAAAAACCCCCCCTCAATTAGCAATTTAAAATTCTGCCTTGAATGGGGGGAAAAAAAATTCCTTCTTGATTCCAAATGGCAATCAGATTCCTCCCTGGATCAACAAGCCCCAACTAAATATTCATCCCAATACTAACGTACATAGCCCTCGATGTTATGCTCTTTTAAATAAGTATCCAGGCCCCTTTTAAAGGCATCTAATGTTTTTGATAGCACCACCTCCTCAGGCAGTGAATTCCATACCTTTATTGTCCTTACTGTAAAGAAACCCTTCCGCTGTTGTAGATTAAATCTCCTTTCCTCAAGTCTAAGCGGGTGGCCTCTTGTCCTGTGTACTGTTCTGTTAATGAACAGGTCTTTGGAGAGCCCTTTGTATGGGCCCTGAACATATTTATATAGTTTTATCATATCCCCTCTAAGATGCCGTTTCTCTAGTGTGTACAAGTTTAACTTTTCTAGCTTTTCTTCATAACTAAAGCTTTCCATTCCCCTTACTAGTTTTGTAGCCCTCCTCTGCACTTTCTCTAGTTCCATAATGTCCTTTTTCAGAAAGGGCGCCCAGAATTGAACAGCATATTCTAAGTGGGGTCTTACCATGGACCTGTAAAGAGGCATAATTATATCTTCAATTCGACAACAGTTTTTTGGGGGTTTTACTATCCCTTTAACAGCATTTTAAGACTCAACCATGGCATGTCTGACATTCTTAAATCTGTCTAATTGATGTCTACTAATACTCTGTCCACTGAAAGTTTATGAGTCTTCTACTTTATATGTGACCACACAGCAAAGAGCTATAATATTCAGGGACATGCCCCAAGGGCTGCTTTTGATTGCAGCAGAATGCCAATATAATTATCAGGAACAGCAACAGAACCTGTGTAGCAGACAGTGTAGTACAGTAGCATGCTAGTAAAACAGGAGTAGCTATACTAGTGTCCAAAAGTGTCCAGCAGAGCATGAGTAACAGATCATAGTACAATACAACACATCACATTATCCCAATAAATATAGCAATAGCATATAATATTACTACACCACCATTATAAAACAGCACCACATAAAGCATTCTAGTACATAGTGCCTAATATGTAACATATAGTTAAGAGCATATAGTAGTTCATTACAAAGTTACAGTGCTTTGTACACCCAGGAAGTTACTATAAATATATCTCCTGCAAGTGCCCACTCCTTCCTTATATATGGCTAAAATATATATCACAAGAGTGAAAAAGCTTATTAAGCAGATCTGACAGTTGCTAGTTCACCAAATCTGCTATTTATAAAACAGTAACCTTTTACTTGTTGCCTGGATTTTAGTTATTTATTTAAAAGAACATGAACACCTAAAATGAAATTAGTTGCTATAACTTTAAATAACATGTATCTACAGCTAGCATCTGTAAAAATATTAATTTTATCTTAGATCATTACATATAATTCTAAACTTGTGTTTTGTTTTGATGCATATATACAATGTCTCATTGAGATGCCATCTGGTTAACTTTGTTTATGCTGTTTATAATGAGAGAACAGCTAAGGTCTTTAATTAATTCAGATTCATACCCACTGTTGTTTTGTTTAAAAAGGCTGGTACTTTATCTCAAACAGTTTACAGACAATACAACACTATCATCTCTCTAACACATATCCCTTGAGGAGCTGAGTCTGTTCCTTAAGGGGTTATTAAGAGTTAGGGAGCTCTGCAAACAAGATCAATAGAAGTTTCCATGGATCATATATAAGACTAGATTTTAGGTCTCAGAAATCAGCTGATGCTGATTGTGCAAGGTATTAAAGTGTTACACAGCCCAGTTAATTTTTAGGTTTTAGTGTTCCCTTAACTGAGTGGTTCTCAATTTATTTTTGCCCAAGGCACCACTAACATTTGTCAAGGAGTAATAAAGGTACAGATACATCAATATATATTTATTTTAGGTCTCATAATCAGAATAACAAAAACAAACATATTATTCATAACAATTTCCATAAATATATATTGGAAAGTCAACATTGACATTGTTGTTGATGTTTTTATAGAAAAGAGGGAGCACTCTTAAATGGATTTCCACAGCATGCAGAATTGCCATGGTACCCTGGTTGAGAACCACTGCTTTAAGCCAAAACAGCCTAGTAGACTAGTAGAACTTAACATATATTTTTGTGTATGTGCACTTTATAATCATTATTCCTCATAGATGGCACAGTGATTAGCTTTCAACTTTATCATTTTGGTGCTAGAGGCTTGGGGAAATTTTTGTACCATTTTCAGCATTTTTGTTAACTGTATATTTAGGTATGTTTCATGTAGGTTGTTATGTTTATTATATATGGAAAGTGATATGGTATGGGGTTTGTTCTTTGCAGAACAAATTCCACTTTTTCATGGTGCCTCTAGTGAAGTCAATTTTGCATTGTGCAAAGTTATTATGTCATAAACATAAAAAATGTAACATGCATTCATGGCCTGCACAGACCCCTAATTAACAGAGGGTGTTTTCAGCTTTATGATCGCAAGGTAAAAGTACCTAAAACAACTCAATAACTATATAAAGTCATACATTTTACTGAAAGCAGACTAAATGATAAAGGGAGGAATTTTGTTAAAAATGTTGGTTTTCAGAAATGTTTCAGAAACTTATACTAATGGTACATTTTACTGTATAACATCTTAAGAATATTATTGTAACAAGCAAAAAAGTATGAAATATGAAAGCCACTTATCTCTTGAGTACACTGATACCCAGTACGTACAAGTGCAAATATGCATCCTTCACAGGGCCCCAAATTGATAACAGAACAGAATTTCCAAACATAGTTTGAAGGCAGAATTTCCCCATAACCTCAAAATAACCTCCTAAAAGCATAGATTTACTGAAAGCAGATATAAATATGCCACTGCATCAAACTATACTTACTTGTTTGCACAACTGCTTCCAGAAATATGAGCTAATGTAAAAAATATAAGCTTTTTTTTTCTTTTTCTTTTTTTTTTTTTTTGCTTTATCTCCCCTTCAAAGGTACTGCAATCTTTGAAAACTATGGAAATTCCTACTGCATTCATTAGCTTTCTACCCCTGGGCTGGTGTGCACAACCATTCCCAACATGTGGTGCTAGAAACAAAACACATACCTTTTAACATAAGGTATTCAGTGCCTAACGCCAGTCTGAGAAAAATAGAACCCCTTGGTATAGGCTGATATACTAGGTGAACAAGGCTGGGTAAACAGCATATGTGTGGTACTACAAAAATATACAGTGTATGTGTGGTTCTGTGTATACCAGTGGGAGAATGGAATAATGCTGGGGTGTCAGACAATATATATGTAATTCTATGGCTACAAGTGGACATTGTATAAAGATTTAGGTGTCAGGCAGTGTATGTGTGTGGTTCTGTGACTGCCAATGTATAGTGGAACAACAGCGGTTTGTTCTGTGGCTAGCAGTGGGACCAAGCTAGCAAACCAGACAGTGTATATGTGTGGTTTTGTGGCTACCAGCAGAAAAAAGCCTGGGAAACAGACAGTGTATGTGTGGTTCTAGGGATACCAGTGGGACACTTAAATAAGACTGGGTACTTCAGTGGAACAAGGCATGGCTGTCAGTGTATGCCTGATTCTATGTGGGACAAGTATAGGGTGTCAGACAGTGTACGTGTGCCTGCCTCTGTTACAATAAGTGGTCAGTGGAGTGCATTCCAGGTCACTAGTATTGATTCCCTATAGCGACTGGATTGCAGATGAAGACTGGGGAGAAGGGGGTATCAGGAGTTTCATGATGTCCCACACCTATTATTTTTAATGATGGGAGATTTTTCATTCAAAAGTTATTGAAGCTCAAACTAGCTGTAATCATACTTCTAGTAACAGAGCCGGGTGGTGTGAAAATGATTTTTTTCTATAATGCACTCTGCCAGAAAGCTTGAGTCATAGACTATGGATCTCCCTTATAAAAGAGACAGGAATTGTTACCACTGTCTCACCACAATAGAAACTTTCAGTTTAACTGTTTGAGTGCAATGCATTGGATACCTCTCTGGCACTCAAAAGGGTTAATAAGAAAAACAACAAAACAAATAAAAGTTGTCATAATAACTTTTGAATAAAAAATGCCAGCAGTGTGTTTTACTTTGCAGAAAAATCCATATAACATATTTTTTTAAATTACAAAAAGTCTACTGCTCCTTTAACATCCTGATCACCGCAAGTATTTTGTTTTCACCACTCAGTTCACATAGGAGGAGATGCACTAAGATGTGATAAAGAGGAGATAACTTCTCCAGTGATATCACATCTTCAATTCCTATGTTATTCAATGGAGCCAATGCACTAAGATTTCTTCCACCTTGGACATCTTTTGCATTGACTTCATAGAATAATATAGGAAATGGAGAAGTGATATCACCTCTTTATCACCCCTTAGTACGTAACGCCCTTAGAGTCTGATGTACTAAGAAGAAACACTGCACTATTGGGGGGGGGGGGTCAAATAACATTACCCATTGATTTAGAAATGCTTTTAACCACTGAGTTCTAGAGATGTCTCAAGTGCACTGTGCAGAAATCTGATGGAGACCTCTGGCATTCAAAGGCTTAAAATCCCCATTTAAATCAGTTGGAATTTGTTGAATTTGTATTTGTTCACTATTGTGTAGTTGGTTTGCTCCGGTTTTTCTTAATACATAATCCACATAGAATATAATTTCTAACAACTTTTTTTCCCTGCCTAAACCCAGCACCACCTCAGAAAACATCTATATTTTCAAAGGAGCAGGGTATTTGAGAGCGCAAGCAAACTCTTCTAAAAGTAAGATGTAAACATTGTGGTAAAACCTGAAACTGGTAATACTTGGTTGGTTACTGGTTAACTTTTTTTGCCTCTAGCATGAGTTGATGCATATCTCCTTATGAGTTTTGTATATATGATCAGTGATGCAGTAAGTGAGAGAACAAAGGGCCGTATTCAGCATTCTAATGACCTACAATTCTGGAGCAAAGCAGCTATACTATTAGGGCAAAATGAGAATTCCCATTTATTAAAAGGAACTCAAATGCCTAAAAATAGAACAGGGTGATATGCCTTTAAGTATCATGGCTGCTCCCTCAGTGCATATGGAAATCTAGGGGATTGATACCATTACCAGAGCTAAACAAAAAAAAAAAAAAAACTGGCGTTGTTGTTTTTTTAAGTCAGATTTCAGTATCCTATTACCCAAGTTGCTAAAACAAAGCTTGCAGTATTTCTACACACCGCCAGTCAAAAAAAGCCCATAAGAATCAACTAAAAGCAACGAGCAAGTAGCATAGTATTGCATACGGTCAGTTCTATGGTGTTTTTTGTGGTTACATTTTCTGCTGGTAATCCTGCTCCTCAAAGTTCAGGTGTAGAAGCCACAATGACAGTTTTAAACCATCGTTGTTTCAATGAAAGCAGCTCAGAATACATACACGCATGCTCTCTAAGGACAAAACTAATGGAGAAGTGTCAAGTTAACCCCTGAAAGCACCCAAACTAATGGAGATGTGTCAACTTAAACCCTGAAAGCACAAATATAGAACCAGAAAAAGTAAATCAATTGTCCCTAAACCTGCAACACAGGAACCCCTTGAATATCACAGGGGTGTGCAAAAGAGCACCTCCAGAACAACAAGGGTTAAAGCACAGGCACAAAAACATATACATATACCTAATCAAGGTATGCACACCTGTCTATTGCAGTGGGAGGGAGATGCAACAATGTCATGTCTTGCACCTGCTCAAAAAAAAAAATTTGGCTTGACAGGTAACAAACAATCATCAGACAGCTGTTCTTAATCATTCCTCAGCTACTTTTGGTCCACACTGCCTTCAGATCTCCTGCCCTCCTCGGCCCACTGCTGTCAGTTGGCCTATTACGTGTCCTGACATCATGTCATGCTACCTTTGCATTTCTTGCGGCAGCAGCGGAATCAGGGACCAGGGAGGGGCAGGGAGCCAGATGCAGACCCCTCCCCACCTGAATACCGACCCCAGGTAGGGGAGCAGGTGAGGCACCAGCACCTGTGTTGCCCATCCTGGACAGCCCAAATCCCCAGGTGCCATGTGAAGCTGGTGGTCAACCGAGGAAGAGAAGAAGACTGCCCCAAAGACCCAGGGTTTACGGGACCAGGGTCACATTCTTTGGTATGGGGGGAGGAGGAGGTCATTCACCATTACAGGTTAACCTCACAGAGCATCATCAAGGTCCTGAAAGACGACAATGACCCCATTTCCACCACCTATCATACCCTATCAGGCATGGAGAAATTGCTTTCTGACATCTGGATCTTTACAGTCCACTGGAGGCTATTGCTCTGGATTGTCCCAGGCTGAATGTTCCAGGTTGTTGGGGGAGATCCTGTTAGCTCTGAAGAGGAAGGCTAGGAATTGCATTCACTTTACCACCACACAGGTGCAGTGGCAGACGGTCAAGCAGGATTTCTACAGAAGGGGAGGTATACCTAGAGTCAGGGAAGCCATCGACTGTACCCATATCAGATTGAGAGCTCCTTCACATGAGGCTCATCTGTACCTCAATAGGAAGAATTAACATTCCATTAATGTACAGATGATATGTACAACCTCAGAATCACACGTGTGTGCAAACTTACCCAGGAGCACACACAATTCATACATCCTCTCTGTCTACAGGAACTTTGAGGATGGGACCCTAAAAGGAGGATGGCTGCTGCATGAGTACCAACGTGAACACAAACATCATACACCTGGGGTGTCACATTCCCATATATTGTTTTCTATCTTCCAGGGGATGCATGGCTTCACCACATGTGAGAACTTACACACATCCACTATTCCACATTCCTATGAACTCTGCTCCCAAACTGTTCAATTGGGCAGATATGTCTGAAACACAAAGTTATAGGGAGTGTTACAGACCAATCCACCATACGGGGGGGGGGGGGATTCACTAGGGTGTGATAAAGATGTGATCACATCTTCAGTGATATCACTTTTCCACTTCATAGGTTATTCCATGGAGCCTAGGCACTGACAAACATAACTAAAGTTGAAGAAATCTTATTACGTGGGCTCCATAGCACAACATAAGAATTGGAGAAGTGATGAACTGGAGAAGTCATTTCCACCTCTTCATCACAGCTTAGTGAATCCCCCCTCAAAGTGTTGCAACGTAAGTTCACATGAAATGTCCTATACACAAATCCCATGTTGTATACCCCCACAAATCTGAACAACAGTGTGTGTGAGTATGTTTTTTCCCCAACCACACAACAATACTCTCCAGAAAGGCATCTCTGGAAGCAATCATTGTTCCATGGCCAATGATCACATGTCACCTGTGATGCACACAACAGCACATGTGACACACTGAAGGGATCAAGAACACAAGCAGTGTTTGGATGTTTGAGATGTAGTTTGGGGAATACAGACTCAGTGATTGTTACCTGATTGACTTGTGCTAGTGTGTTTGCATGTGTCCCAGATGTCAGTTGGCATGCATATTGCCATCCTGTCATCTGTGAAACATGTTTTGTTGTCCCTACACTATCCCAATGTTACAAATCTGAACCTGCATGAAACCAATGGTAGGTAACAATCTGTGTGTGCGTCAGTTGTTGCTGACCCACAGCTTACGTGAGACCCATCTGTGTCCCCCATGTTGCTGAGTCCCAGCTGAGGATTGTTTGTTGCACTGATGCAACACACATAAACTCCAACGGAACAGTGGAGTGCCAGAGTAGTGTCCATTGTATTTCTTTGCAATGCATTGGATACCCCTCTGGTAACCACAGTGAAGAACACAGACACTGTCTCACCAAGGAAGGCATGTTTGTTTGATGAAAGAACACTTCCTTCCCTTTTTGCCGTGAGGGAAGGATGAGGGGTCAGATGGTCCCCGCCTTCCAGACTGCTTTGTAGGCATAACATGGGTAGGGGGTTTGGGCTGGTGTTGAGGTGGAGGATGAGGGGGTGGAGGATGACTGTTGCAGTATGAGGAGCTGAGTCTGGATCCTGTTATGGTCCCTCAGCTCCATGACCACCAGGCCCAAAAGGTTAGCCATCACACCCCTAAATTGCCACAGTTCCTGTGTCAGTGTAGACATTTTCAATCCAGGTGTCGATGATGTCACCTGTTGTCACGCATCATCCTCCTCTGCAGCCCAATATATTCCCTAACCAGGCAAAGCACACCAACAGCTTGTGCAGGTGGGGATGGTGCAGTTAATGATTTCTTCCTTCAGCATCAGGCTCGATTCCTGGCTCACTGGTCTCAGGCTCCCCAGCAGGCTGCATTTCTTACTCACTGGTCTCTGTCTCCCCAGCAGGCTGCAGTTCTGGCTCACTGGTCTCGGTGTCCCCAACAGGCTGCATTTCTGGCTCACTGGTCTCTGGCTTCCCAGCAGGCTGCATTTCTGGCTCTGGGTCTACAGGTGATGAGGATCCTCCACCCACCACATTAATCAAATCCCCTTGAGATGATCCAGCCTGGGTGTAAAGACTGAACTGGGCTTGTGGCCATTGGGGCTCATCCACAAGCTCAGTGTGGGTGTAATCCAGTGGCCAGGGTTCACTCCCCAGCCACTGACTGCACTGGTGGTGGTGGGAGCCATGTTGGGGCTGTAGGCCCCATGTGAGATCCGTATGTGGGGTAGAGTGGCATTTGTGGTGGGAGCCAGGGGTAGGCATGGGGCATCAACCAACTTGATGTTGTAGTCCAAAGCCACCGTGACATATCCTTTGCCTCAGGGTCAGGTGGGACCAGTGGCTGTAGCTGTGGCTGTGCCAGGTCCAGTGGCTGTGTCTGTTTGACTTGCTGGTGCTGGTCCAGTGGCTATAGCTGGTCGACTTGCTGGGGCTGCTGCAGCAGCTGTGGCTGGTCCATTTGCTGGAGCTGTTGCTGTTCTACTTGGGTCATGACTCCTGCTGGCTGCTCCTGTGCTGATCCCTGGCTCTCTAACACAGACACTGCAACTGGATGATGAAGAAAGGGAATTAGTTGCAGGTGCAATTACAACATGGTCTGCTGTGACATACATCATATACAACTATAAATAACAAAAGAAGAGAAAAACAGGAAAAGCGCCTCCTTGTGTAGTATCTCACAACCTCCGGACCACCACCAACAATAAAATGCGACAAATGAATACTCACGAGCAAAGATGCTGTGACTTACTTATGTAATCCACAGCTAGTACACTTTATAGGGGATAGAAACTGTCTCAAGATGCAATACACGATCCCGAACTCCAGACTGGGCTGCTCACAATAAACACGTTCTCTCCAAATGGCCAATTACTGTAGTCAGAAAACAAAAAAACAAGGAGCGCCTCATAGTGTGACACTGAGCCAAATGATGAAACAATACTCACAAGTGGATTAGTCAGATTAATCTGACATTGAAGCAAATGGAGAAATTAGCCCCGTCTCCACTCGGGTACACACAGTGGAACAGGAATACTCTAAACTCTTCAGCCATGGAAATGCGATATCCAAATGGGCAAAAAAAAGTACTAGCAATTATAATACAAAAATAGCGGCTCCAAATTGACAATAAAAATATATTTATTATAAAATAATCATGTTATGGTCTGTATAAAAACTATAAAAAGAAACGGTCTAACGCATCTTGTGGTGGTATACCACCACTTTTTCAAAGACAAAAAAAAGTAATGTGTTGCGTACCCTTCTGGCACTCAAAGGGTTAATATCCTTTCAACTCTATCTACTCATTTGAGGGTTTTACCATGCTGAGTAAAAGGTGTACTCCCACAGCTGCTTATGTGGTTGGACACTGACTGATTCTCCAGGAGGTACATTTTGTGGGTGCATCACTATCTTCATCAGCATTGTGATATTTACATCCATTTGCTAAACAATTGGGTGCTGTTTTCACTTTTGCTCAACTGTCTGTGGCACTAGTTCAGTCAATAGAACCTGTCACACATTGCACGTGTCAGTCACTACATGATGGGTCTGACTGTCACAACTGTGAATAGCATGTATGAGCAACGCAGAACTGAAGAGGTTAACAACATGCTACATCCTAATGAGTGTCAGAGGGGAATCCAGTGCATGACAGGGTTGAATATTTCTCTGGAAATCAGAAGGATGAACTGAACTGGGATGTGTGGTTTGTCACTTAGGGGCTTGGGTCAAAATATCAATAATTATGTACTAAGAGCCCAGTTTTCCCAACACTGAAGCAGGGAACAGTACAACAGATTTGTGTAACTAATGGTATGACAACATCTCTAACAGGGTGTTGGTTGGGGGACATGGGGAAGAGAGAGATGGTTGCTTACCAGGATCCTGAAGGGTACTGTCTTCTCCTGTGTCACAGCCTCCAGGGATAACCTCTACCGCAGTGGTATACAGGCTACCATGGAGCAGCTCCTCCCATCTCTTGAATGTGATGGAGGATGGAGGGCCACCACCTATTCCCCTTCTGTATGCCGAAAGCTCACCCAGTTTGTATTTCACTCTTACAGTCCATCCAATGTTTCTTTAGGCCTTCCACTGTTCTCCTGCACACTCCAACAGCACTGACAAGGTGGTCACTTCCTGCCATGCCTGCCTGTTACGGGCAGAGATGCCCCTGGCCTTGTCAGAGGAGTACAGGATCCTTTCCCTGTCTAGGATTCCACGTACCAGAGCCATATTCTCCTTGAAGGTGTACTTCACCTCCCTGACTCTGTCACCTTCAACTGCAGGCTCAGCTTGTTGGGACGTAGAAGGCCTTACCTGCTATGGCCCTGGCTGTGTGTTTACCTCCACGACACCCACACCCTGTCCCACTGGCATCTGTCTCCCTGCCTGGTGTGTGCCTAGCTGTTGGTGGGTCCCCCTCCTCCTACCTGCTCTCCCTTTCCTTCCTGGCCCAGGGATGCCCTGAAAACGTTCCTCCTCTACCTCTCCTCTCCCTCCAGCCTCCACTCCTCTCCCTGCCATCTCTTCACCTCCCTCATACTGACTCACACACAGTCACTCACACAGGCACTCTCTCAAGCACTCAATCATAATCACCCTCTAGCACTCCCTTGCACTCACACTGCATAAATAAAAAATGTGTATTCGTGATTGTGTGTGGATGCAATGTGTGCAAAATGTTCTAAGATGTAATATGTGTAATTTACTTGTACAATACTAACCTCTACTTATTCCGCCTCTACCTCTCTCCATTGACTGCTCCTCTCTCTCTTTCATATATCCTCTGCTGCTGGTCCTTTGTGCATTAGCTCGAATGTGATACACAGGCAGTGTTTGTCATTTTTTGGTGCTTTTTATACTTTTTGGGACTAATATTGATACTTTTCTGGCTTATAATTGGCTGGGGCGTGGATTTGCCCTTGCTAACACTTAACTTGACCTTACTTTCGTCAAACATACAGCAGTTTCCTTTGATGTTGAAGTTTTGCACGTTTTTGATGTGGAAGTTTAACGTGTAGTTGAATAAAAGCAGACAGCGCCGTTTTTGTTAGTACTGCGACATGTGCAGCCTACACCAATTTTGTTTTTTAGTGGTTCTACTATAGAAAAACGGTAAAACACGTGTTTGGAATTTACACTGTGTTTGGTTTTTACTGTTACGCCTGTTTTGGTTCGTCATCCCCTATGCTAGAAGCTGATTGGCTGGGAGGTGTGTAAGCACTTCCCAGCCAATAGGAGACTGCCATTCTATTTTGAACTGCATATAAAAGCCAGTCTCAGATCAAAATTCCGGCAGTCTGACTCGGGCAATGGCCCAAGAGGTCAGAAGCGGAGTCTGTGCTAGTCCACATGCCTTCCACTGACAGTGGAGGCGGTGGAGGCAAGGGGGTAAAGAATTTGACACTTTTGAAACATATTCACACATTTTAAAATTAAAAAGATGCCACATAAAACATATTTACTACTTACAAGATGCCACAAATAGTAACCCTTTGAGCGCCGGAGGGCTACACCGGCGGTCATAGGGTTGACAGTAGCATCTTTTGGGAAGTATTTTTTTTAATTTAACAATACACAACACTAATGGATTTTTTATATTTTCAAAAAAGAATGGAGAAAGAAGATCAGAGGAAGAAGAGAAGACTGAAGAAAAGAAGAAGCCATCCGTGACCCCGCTGGACATCAGGATTAATGCTAAGTTTTTAATTGTTGGAACGTGAAACTGTTTGCGGATTAACACTATGAGTGCCAGTAGGGTATGCAATGCTGTATAATGCATTACATACCCTACTGGCACTCATAGGGTTAATCCTTTTGTTTGTTTGAACCACAAGTATGTGTTGGAAACCAGTTTTCCAACACATACCGGTGGTTTTGACTCATTCCTTTTAAAAAAGAAAATAATACATATTACTTGATATGGCACAAACATAACTCTGTCATCTGTGCATAGTTTAACCCTTTCAGTGCCAGAGAGGTATGTAAAGAAATGCTCTACTAACATTGGACAAATTTTTTCTAAGTGCTTTGGATGTAATGATATGGGGCTTAGAGCTCCATATTAATATAACCACTGGGGACTTAGGTTTTTTTTTTTTTTATTATTAATATTACTTTTTTTTTACTTTCAATTGATGCATCGGCTGTTTTCAGATCCGATAAGGGACTCTGTGGCCAAAAAAACTTGGTCTTAAATTTCCCACGATAAAGTGAGTCCTTTATTGCCATTCAATTGACTAATGCAGTCAATTGAATGGCAACTCGTGGAGTTTTTTTAATTTCAGTGGCCGAAAACGCTGCTAACTTTATGGTCCAACAGGTTTTTTTGTTGCCTGCACTTTTTCATAGCACTGGTAACTGAATAACTTACCACGCCTGCAAAAAAAATGCAGTTGAGCGTTTTTTCAGCCGTTGGACCTAATTGAAGCGAGGCCTAAATGAGCAGTAAATACCCTGGACACTCTCTCACCCTGAGAATGTGGCCTTTCACCCAGAGATCCTCAGATTTGGGTCAGAACCCGAAGTCTCAGGTCAAAACTTGAGAGTTCCCAGGTATGTGTACTAGCCACAATTTTGTAAAAGAATTAGCCTGAGAATTGGACCTTTATTTTATAGTTGTTCTTATGTCACACTGAAGTAGTTTATGATAATGCCAGTCTGTGCTAGTTCAGAATTATGGTCTGCTTTGTTATTAGAAAGGGTTTACTTTGGTACTACTTCTAATGGTGCGTAATGAGCTGCGAGCCACTGCCCAGTTGCTGATAATGTTCATAAGAAAATAAACTTCAGGCCAGCTTATAAAATGTGGATTTATTTATTAATGTAGAACGAACACCTCCTAATGATAACCATCCACTTATCTTACTATGGCCATAAAATCTTTATGTCCTCAATGAATTTTGCCCCTGTGCCTTTGCTTAACAGATAACATCTTCAATCAGTCCTGGATGTTGCAACCATAGAGCTGGACAAGACAGTCGTTCGCAGATTTTTCAAACTGAAGCAGACAGAATACATGAGACTGCTCAAGGGCCAGAACTATGTGTAATGCATTGTGAAGCAAAACGTTGTACACCCCTCTAGTCCTCAAAGAGTTCAGATTAAAGAGAATAAGTGGTCCTGTTAAAATGTCCACCTCCATGGGCATTATATCCAGGACTGATTGAAGATATTTTCTCTTGAATTAAGGAGCAATTAGGGAAAATATGTAGAGAGACAAAGAGATGCAGCAGTAGTAGTAGTAGTAGTAGCAGCAGTAGTAGCAGTAGTAGTAGTACTAGTAGTAGTAGTAACAATAGTAGTAGTTGTTGCTACCAAATGAGGCTGCACAGTTCAAAGCAATGAATTGTGGGAGAGAATGAGACAGGGCTAATCTGGGAAGTACGGGAGGGGAATGTGTGGATATAACAACCAGCTTGGAACATTAAAATTCTATGCCTAAGGTGTAGTATTAAAGTGACGTGTTGATACCACGATAATGGAGATGGGACATTAAAGGGATAGTAATACTTCGTTTTAACTTTATTTTATTTTGTAGGCATTAAAAAAACATGAACAATGATATGTCTTATCTCTCAAACCTTTATGGTTTAAGAGATATTCACAAGCAAAGTTTCCCCTCCCGCCCCTTTTACCTAGTGTAAGCCATCTCTTCTCAGATGTGGAATGCAGTCCATAGACCAGACAGAAAACAGCAGGGGACAATCTTCTTCCTACGAGAACAATGAAATCCCTGCCCCCTTGACAAGCTTTTCAGGTTTTTCCCTTATCTTAATTGAAGATTGTCCCTCTCTGCAATCTACCTGGGCACCTCCCTTCTGCTCTGGCTGAACAGTGTTACATCAGTAAAAGGGGCGGGAGGGGGATACTTTGTCATTGAATTACTCTTGAACTACAACTCTGACAGAATTGAAATAACACTCTCCAGAGTCCAAATACTATGAAGATTAATCAGAGCTGCTTTTATTATGAAACATTACTATCCCTTTAGCAAAAGCAATCAACTCCAGGCATGCAAAAAGAAAAAATGAAAAAAATTGACAGGAAAGGGAAAGGAATGACATATGGTACAGATGTTATCCATATGTCACCAGCTTATGCAGATTTATGCTGTAAAATCACTTATATTGAATTAATGTGGTAAAGCCATAGTTATACTGAGCTCTACAAGAGCTACAATGGAAAAGGAGTCACAGACCAAAATACCTTTGTTTATATTTTTAACCCTTCATTTTTCTGAGTGATCTGCCACAAATCATTTCATCATGCAGTAGATTAGGTGTAGGCAACCTTTGGCACACCAGTTTTTAAGGATTACAACTTCCATTATCCCCAGTAGGCCATTGGCCCCTTTCCCCAACATCCTACTTGCTGTGGACCACGTGAATCATTGTGTGTGCACAGTTATTGTAACGTCATCGTGGGAAAGTCAGAGCCGCAGTACAGAAATGTCAGAGCTCAGTATGAACTCTGCGTAGAGCTCAGAACTATGCATAGGAACACCTTTCAGAGGTAAGTTTTAAGGAGGTTTTCTCCTCGTGGGAACTGGCACAGATTAGAAGAACATAGCCCCCTTCCCATGGAAATTCCTGCAAGAAGAAAGATAGATCTTCTGAACATCCTTATTTAAGGGATATTTACTCTTACGCTTCCTCTTTAAACTGCGTTAATAAGAAATCTCCATATTGTATATTGGTGTGCAGTGCTACTCCTTCCACTGTTTCAAACTGCTACTGTTATCTTCGATCCTAGGATGGGATATTCTTTCTCTAGCTGTGCTATAGTGGACTACTTCTACTGCACCTCAGATATGCATAATTCAGCTCATGGGTTCTCATCTCCCTCCTATTCTTGATGGCCATTGGGAGGCCAGATTTAGTGATATTCGTGATAGAGTACAAGTAAATAAATCACCAGCACAGATGGGTCCATTACTATGGCTGGGCCTATATAAAAACACTTGTGTTGATTCAGTAATAAGCAATGTAGTTGCTAGATTCCCAAAACATCCAGGGCTTAGGTCAACCAAATGTATCATCAGTGCAACGTGCTGAACAATTTAACCATTACTTTAAGGGGGATTGTCACAATCTGGTTTTCCAAGCTGGCGATAACACCCAAGGATTTAAACATAAGACCTGAAGCTTAAGCCTACACAAATGGAGTCTAACAACATCCCTGGTGATACCTCTAAAATATGACCTCTTTTTGACCACCGGGGATTACAGTTGAGAACCCACAGTCCAGATGTTGCAGTAACCTTATTCCTAGTAAAAGCAAGTGCTTATTGATAGAACACAGGTGGTTTTGTTTTGGGTTGTCTGTCTCTGCTCCTCTTTCAAAGGAACATAGCGAACCCCCCTCACAGAACATCCTGAGTCTTTAAACCAAATATAAGCCAATTGACCATTCACCAATGTCAGATGATAAGGTCTCTCATCATTTGACCTGCTAAGACAAAAAAGCCAGCTAAACTAACTCCAGAAATCCTCCTTTCTTATTTATGTTTCTAATCCAACCACTAAGTAAATGAAGCTTGTCCAGCAGTAGGAATTAACAGGAATTATAGCTTCTTATTTGAGAAAGAATACCATGTTGCTTTACAAGATTATAAAAAATTTATATTTTAAAAATAGCATAATCTAAAGAATATTAACTTGTTATGAAAATATACTACCATTCTATTCTAGAACAGTATAGTGTGGGACCTTTTTGTAACAGAAGTGGATAACTTAAGGGCCTCCAGCTATTGTTGGACTGTAACTGTGATCATCCACAGGCTGCTGACCAATAGCCAGCTGAGGATGATGGAAGTTGTAACCCAACAGCAACACCTGAAATGCTGCAAGTTGCCCACCCCTGTACTAATGGGCCTGAAACTGGCCATTAGCCTCTCTTTCTAACCAATATTCTTCAGAAGTTTAAGGGAAAGCTAACAGCTGAAAATACATTTGGGTTATATAAAATTTAAATATGATGTATTTCCAGCTAAAATCTGTAAAAATTGGTTAGTTTATGTTAGGAGCCTAAAATCTAATCATAAACTTACATTTTAGCAATTTGAGTCTCAGAGCAAATGCGTGGCACACACCTCTGGCACTCAAAGGGTTAATGTATGTGTAGATTATTCCATGTAGACACTATTAGCTTAATTTTGTACTGATTGTAATGAAGTAATAATGCCGTTCAGTTACTGAGATTAGTACACACGGCTCATCAGTTAAGAAATACTTATTTCAGTCTATTTTCAGACGTTCAGTTACTGAGATTAGTACACACGGCTCATCAATTAAGAAATACTTATTTCACTCTATTTTCAGACAATACAGCACTATCACTTCAGAGACAGCCAACAAAACTGCTATGTTTGTGGGAGTAGTGGAGCCCTAGTAAATGCAGGAATGGCTGCCATCACAAAGGACATGTAAGACTAGATTTTTACAGATGCTAGCATGAAGTGCAAAGTATTTAACCCTTTGAGTGCCAGAGGGGGTACGCAACACATTGCAGAGCAATGCATTGCGTACCCCTCTGCCACTCAGAGGGTTAAGTGTATCTACCCTTAGATCATTTTAGGTGTTAGTGTTCCTTTGAGACCTACAATATGTTGATTTGTGGAGCTATATTTCTATTTCACTACATAGCTTTGATTGTTCATGTTTTTATAAATGCTGTTTTTATATTAGGGCTGTCACTTTATCACATGTTCAAGTTAATTAGTACAGATTAATCCTGGAAGGTATTTAGGGACACTTCCTGGAATTCATTTTGGAGCTGCCTTGAAAAACTACTCTGACACAGCATGATACATTTATTGGTCATGTTTAGTGTTTCCTCCTCATCCCGTTACAGAGCAATGACCATGTCTCACTGTCTGCTCCAGCAGGAATATTTTTAATAAATAGCCTGTGGCTGTAGAGTGCAAACCTAAAATGTTTCCTGTCAGCCATTTTGTAGGAACAAAAACTAACTTAATCAGCTGGCAGGTGGGCTAGGTTAAACAAGGGAAGCCCATAGCTTAAGCTGCAGGCTTCACTTCCTGCACCACCTTTCTCTGTATGCAGCAAGGGTCCGGTTTTATGATCAAAAGAAAAGTGGAGTTATTCTTGGACAAACCAACTGCACCACAGAGGACACATACAAAAATCTCAATTTATTTAAATAGGGTATTTAACCCTTTCAGTGCTAGAGAGGTCTCCAGTGTATTGCAAAGGGGACTTGGGTAATTTGTATATGTTCCCTACAGTGCAGCTGGTTTGTCCCAGAATTGTCCCACTTTCCCTTTGTACAGGAATCCCTTAGGACCTTAACCTTCTGAGTGCCAGAGGGTTACATAACGCATTGTGGAGCAATGAGTTGCGTGCCCCTCTGGCACTTTAAGGGTTAATCATCAAGCTAAATATATGCAATTCTGCAGTAAACCACTGAAACTGTAAAATTCCATAAATTTAAATAGGGATTTGAACCCTGAATGGGAGAGATCTCTGACTCATTGCTCTACAACATGTTAAAGACCTTTCTAGCATTCAAGGGGGTGAAGGTGCCATTTATTCAATGGGAATTTATGGCACTTTCATTTCAACCCTTTGGTATAGTTGGTTTGCTCCAGAATTGCACCTATTTAGCCTGACAAACTAGGTCTTTGGAGTTTATGAGAAATGGCCCTGTAGATTGAACTGAAAAACTGAAAATCTCATGGTCTACTCTGTAAACCATATCAGACAGCTATTGGACTTTTTTCCATCTTTCTGAATCCCCAGATTAAAGGCACTGTAATTCTTAATATAAAAAAATATATATATTGTAGTGTTTTTCCCCCTAAGTAAAACAAGGGTACTCCCACCGATGGAAGGTGTTTTATTCAAAAGTTACTACAGCTCAAACTTGAATTTTTCTAGTGCAGTATAACAGTGGCCTGAAATTGTACAGTGGCACTGTTACTACATCATTCTATGGGCAGCTCTGGTCAGCTGACCATAAATTTCCATAGGATGGTGTAAGAACAGTGCCACTGTACTTGTTTTACTGAGGGGGTAAACCCTAGTACAGATATATTTTTTTTACATTTTAAGTATTACTATCCCTTTAACTCTCTGGCTTATTTGCCAGTGATGCGGTGCAGCCGTGACTTGCCTGGCATTTCTCCCACAGGAGCAGACCTTCTGAGAGGACAACTATCAGTTGACAGATGCCCCATAACAGATTCTAAACTAAATTAAATCCTAACAACTACGCCCTTCAACCAGTGGCGACTCTAGGAATTCTATTTAGGGAGGGCACACATGGGGCCAGAGGAAAAAATGGGGGGCCCATTTAATGAGCAACGTCAGTGCAGAGGTATATGCACATATATACGTAAACAAGCAATGGAGACTGGCACTGACATATTAACATAAACTGGCCTGGGGGCTACTGAAGTCGAAATAAAAAACTCATAAACACATGAGAATTTAGTACTTGAAAATAGGAATAGGTATTTATTGTAGCATGTTAAAGAGGATCAATATTTCAGCTCCCCTAATGACCATTTCCAAACTTGAGAAAGGCCCTATAAGGCTTCCAAGACTTGAGAAAGGTCCTACAAGGACACTAAAATGAGGATTTACTTTAACATACTGCAATAAACCGTGCTAGGAAATAATACTGTCGATGTCGAGTAGCAAATATTCTCATTTAAAGAAGAGGCTCAGTGGTATCACCCGTGATGACTGCACAACAAAAATTGCTAATGCTGTGGCTGCTGCTGCCCCGCCACTGGCCTACACTCCATCGTCCACGTTCTGCTCTGGGTGCAGCTGCGGCTCCTCTGGTGGCTGGTGTGCAGAGGCAGTGTTCTGAAGTTACGCTGCAACTGACGTCACCAGCTAAAGTTAAAATGAAGGCCGGCAGAGGTGGGACGGGCAAAGGAATCAGGCTCGGGTACCAGGCTCCCTCTGCACTTATTCATTCGGGCTCTGTTCATTCGGGTTGCCCAAATGAATAGAGCCTGAATGAAAAACACCGCGAGGGAGGCAGGGAGCACTTATTTAAGGTGAGGTGAAAAAAATTGGGGGGCACAGTAGAATGTAGGGGGCCCTGCCCCCCCCCACACCGGTGATGCCTCTGCCTTTAACTCCTTGGGTAAAATAGTGGTCTCCAATGCATTGCTTCTAATGCACTGTGGACATTTTTAGCATGCCAGGGCTTAAATGGTATCTTTGTCATATGCACCAACATTCTAGCTTGTTCTTTCAACTTGAGACTAAATTATTAGGCTGAACTTTCTACCACTGCTAGAATATTGTATATGTGTTATATGAAGGATACTTATCCAGGAAAGTTTTTCTGTTAAGCAAGATAAGAACCAGGGTATAGTTGCACCTCCTAATAATAATCCCAGACTTATCTTACTATGGCAAGAAACTCATGACCACTATGAACTTTGCCTTTGTTTGTCTGTTCAAGAGATAACAACTTTAAGCAGTCCTGGATGTCATGTCCATGGAGGTAGGCATGACAGTTGCTGACAGTTTTTTAAACTGAAGCCAGGAGTGTGCATGGGTCTACTTAATGTTTGAAGGACCAGAGGGAAGTGCAACACTTTACAAAGCAATGCTTTGCACATCACTGGTCCTTAAAGGGTTAAGATTCCCATTGGTATTGGGCAGAGTTTGTGTCTTGTGGTCCTTCTTGCAACTGTCATGTCTGCCTCTATGGACATTACAGCCAGGGCTGATTTAATATGTTATCTGTTAAACAAAGGCATTAGGGCAAATTTCATAGTGGCCTTTAGGATTTTCTGACCATAGTAAGGTAAGTGGATGGGTTATTATTAGGAGGTGTTGCAACTCCCTTAATTTTTTCTAATTTTTCCATATGCATTCAAACCCCCCCCCCCCCCAATCTAGATGTGGCTTACTATGAGAATGTCTCTGTGCACATTTCGAGCGTCAAAAGGGAGACTTCAAAATGTTGCTCTTGGCACAGCAGCAACTTCAAAATGGAAACCAAAAAATGTCACAGTTAAAAATGTTCAGTGGAACAGCCTTGTGTTAAATGTGTTCAAAAGCTGCTCCTCCAAAAACACACTCCAGTAACTCAGAGAGAAAAAAATAAAAGAAGAGGGCATTCTCATAGCTGGGAACTCTCTGGATTTGTCTTGGAGACTCCGGTTTTGGCTTCTAATTACCGGGTCTCTAGGGCACGGGTTGATTCTCCAGATATGGGGAGATTTTATTAAAAATTACCCAATTCTGTGTCTTCCATTTGTGCTCCTCAGACTCTGCCGCAAGTTCTCCTCCTTCCCAGGATATTTCTCAATGTTTTGGTAAGTTTTTTAAAACCCCTCTCCCCACTCAATCCCCACCCCTTTTCTGACGTGAATTGTGTCATAGATCTCCCCCAGTGGCATCAGCATACCTGGGAACTCTCAGGGTTTTGGCCCAAATCTCAGGGTGAAGGGCCAAATTCTCAGGGTGAGAGAGGTCAGTGCCACCTGTTATATATTCTGCTCCAGTTAAATGCTTCTTTAGTCTCTAAATTGGTACTACTTGTACCAGAAAGGCAGAGGGAGAAGTCCTGCTTGATTTGTGTGTTCATGCAGTGATATCTAAGTTGTGTATTAATGGCTCCTTGAATGCTGATTAGAGTGACTCTCGATTACAGCTATCAGGGATATATTACTTATAATCTATATTATGGGACATGTAAGGGTTAATATTTATACAATCTCAGGGTCAGCTCATTTTGAAAGTTCCCAGGTATGGGCATCAGAGGACTCCCCTCCGGGTAGTACGCTTTGCACATTTCCCAGGTCTGTGCATTATAATAACTTCCTAATGGATAAGGATGTGCAATTTTTAGAACTAATGTCTGTCTCTTTAAAACTAACTGTTTTAACAATAAATATCTCTCTATTAGCCCTGTAACACTAAACTCTGTCATGCTTTAACCTACTTGCTTTTAGCGTCCACAATAGATCATTGGTATGTGGGTGAATGTAAATCTGTTCGGACTCCGAGTATTACATCAAACCCGGCCTCTGCATTTATCTCTAGTCTAATTAGACATTCATATAACATAACACATGTTCACTGTACATAGTTCTAGCTAATACGTATTTATGACATAATGTACGGAAAAAATAAAACGAAACGTGTTGGAAGCTTTGAGTTATTTAGCTGCTTTAATTCTCTGATATTACTGCTTAAGAGATATTTACACTCTATTACCGGAGATGTCTATTACAATGAACATTGCACTTTATTGGTGAACACTGAAATGAAAAGGAGGTCACTAACATGAATGGCCTGTGGTTGAGTTCCACATAGAGTGATGTCCAGACCATCAAAAAAGACACCTTTGCACTGTAATCAATGGGACCTCTGCCCACCACATATCCCTGGATACATGGTGAAATATTCCTCATCAATAGGAGAAAGTCTCCTTCAATAAGAGGGACAGACCAGCAGAGTCCTTGCAATGCACTCCCCTGGAGAAGGATTTTATCTGTAGATGGGAGAGGTAACTGACTCAATTACTACAAACCCACCACTATTGGCATTCAATCACCGCATATTGGTTTAGAGCATCACTACGCTAGCGATACTCTTTATTCTACTGACTATTTTTAGATATTTTACAAGCAGCATTATTAGATTTTGGTTTATTTTGACTACTAGTGTATATTTATTTTAATAAGTTGTTAAATGTATTACTCATTTTATTATTTATTTTGTTGCTTCATTGCTATATATATATTTAAAAAATGGTTTTGTTTATGTCAACGCTGTCCTATTGTTCTGTTCTATACAGGTTAATCTTTGTCTCATCTCTCCAAAAGACTTTGTTCCAGAATGCTACAGTTTTTTAATGTAGTTTTTAGCAAACTGTAACCTGGCCTTTCTGTCCTTGAGGCTTACCAGTGATTTGCATCTTGTGGTAAACTCTCTGTGGTTATGTGAGTGTAGTCTTCTCTTTACGGTACTATTTGACACTTCTGTGCCTTCATCCTGTTCAAGATGTGTCCAATAGCAGAAGAAGGTGTTTTTGTTCATAACTGTAAACATTATTTGGTCAGCCACTACCGCAGTCTTCTGTGGTCTACTAGGTCATTTCTATTGCTGAGCCTAACTGTGAGTTCTTGTGTCTTATAACACACATTTGATTTTGACTCATCTAATGTTTTTCTATGTCCCTGATCAATTTATTCTGATTTTGCACCCAATGTAAGCCTAATGATGATCAAACCATGTAATTATAACAATTATTGATCACCAATTTTGGTATTCGTGGAACACCATAGGCAATACACTGTCCCATAATCACGTATCAGGTGGAAATTTTTGGCACACTTGGGAGGACAGGTACAATGACGTATGTGTAAGTTCCTGTGGTGTTATTTTAATATGAGGTTTGTTTTTTTTTAGATTCTGGATTGAACTTAATAGCAGGTCCTAAATTTTGTATCTGGAGATATATGTTAATTGATTCATAATCTATGTGTTAGTGTTTCCTGGGTGGTTAGTCCATTGGGATCCATACTGAGGAAGTGGGATGGACTTGTTACCTTGATCCTCAAACAGGGACTCTGTGCCTCTGATAACATGACTCACTGGATATATCCGGGGTAGTGGAGTGCTAAGGCTGAGCCATAGTTTTGGGAACAGAGGTGCATTGGAGGTCTCCACAAATCTCTGTGGGGATCCACATTGCAGAATCACTGATGAGGTTTTACTTTTTGGGGTAGTACATGTCAGCTAGATGTTTAAAGGATATATACTTTGTAATAAAGATAATTTTGCTATTCTTGATTACTTTCCCTTTCTTTTACTTCTACTTCTATAACCGGACCGTGTAGTTCTTGATACATATTTATGTGATTGTGGTTTATTTTATATCCTGGGAGTGGGGTATAGTTATCTGACTGCTTCCGGACTGGAAAGATAGAGACACCAGTCTGCTACAAGTATCCTATATAATAATTCGCTAAATAGTGTTTAACGCCCGACATGCGCAGTAGACACTGCTGCGCATGCGCAGTTATGCGCCGTAGAGACTGCCCTCGCCGAGGCCCGGAGCGTCCAGCTCTGTATCAGCCGTGGCGCGGGCAGTCTCTACTGCGCTTGACTGCCCCGCGACCGGCTGCCAGAGGCACTGTGGCCCGTGTAATGGGCTGTTCAACTAGTATTTAATATTGCTTTACCCATATCTTTACCCTTGTTTTCTATTAAGTCACATCTACTGATTCTCTTTATTTTGATGGGTCTCTGACACTGGATTGATGTCTGCACCTTCATATCTGTCGCTGAATGTTTGTCTAGGTCATTGTATGTCTGGCACTGGAAGGATGTATGTGCCAGACCTTGAAAAGTGTCTGTTGTGTATGTGCCTCTCACTACAAGGATATGTCTTTGTGTTGGAACTAACATGTTGCTTGACTATTGTATCTATGTGTGCTTCTGTTAAAGGGATAGTAATACTTCATTTTAACTTTAACTTTATTTTGTAGGCATTAAAAAAACATGAAGAATGATATAAGTCTTATCTCTCAACCCTTTTTGGTTTAAGAGATATTCATAAGCAAAGTATCCCCTCCTGCCCCTTTTACTGCTCAGCCAAAGCAGAAGGAAGGTGCCCAGGTAGATTGCAGAGAGGGACAATCTTCAATTAAGATAATGGAAAAACCTGAAAAACTTGTCAAGGGGGGCAGGGATTTCATTGTTTTCATAGGAATAAGTGTGTCCCCTTCTGTTATCTGTCCAGTCTATGGACTGCATTCCACATCTGAGAAGAGATTGTTTACAGTAGGTAAAAGGGGCGGGAGGGGAAACTTTGCTTGTGAATATCTCATAAACCATAAATGTTTGAGATATAAGACTTATATCATTCTTCATGTTTTCTTAATGCCTACAAAATAAAATAAAGTTAAAACGAAGTATTACTATCCCTTTAATTTAAACGGAGTATTCTGGGTTAGGGAACCATTATCCTTATTCACATCTTTGATATGACGCCCTGGAGTAGGTGTAGATCAGGGGTATCCAGGTTTGTTCTCTCATGGGCTACATGATAAGAACTCCATGTGTTACAACCAGTTAGTTCTTCAGCTATATGGAATTTAGCAGTAAAAAAAAACTTTAATCAATCAACTTTATTAATTGAAAGTTCAATGTAATAGGCCTAGTGCTAGCCACTGAGCGATTTTGATTGCCAATGTGAATACTGGAATTTTACACTGAACTGTTATCAAGAACTGTAGGGGTGTTGGTTACATAATGGTAGTCATGGGCGGGTGGATAGGCCCTCCTGGCCTATTAGTTCATGGGTGACAGCTAATTAGGATCAGGTGAACCTCATTTGGCCCTCAGTCACATTGGACAGCTATGGTGTATATCATGGCTGTCCAAGTTCAGTCCTCAAGGGCCAACAACAGGCCAGGATTTTCCTGAATAAGCACAGGTGAGTTAATGAGTGGCTCATTAATTTTGACTGACTCAGCTGTAGTTAATCAGGGAAATCCTTAAACTGTGGCCTGTTGGTGGCCCTTAACTGAACTGGGACAGCCCTGGTGTATATCCATACCTGGGAACTCTCCAGTTTTGCCCCAGAGACTCCAGATTTTAGACTGAATTACCGGGTCTCCGGGGCAATGTGTGGATCACCGGGTGGGCAGAGTTTAAATAGAAACTCTGCCCACTTGTGCTCTGACCCGCCTGGTTCCTCCCACTCCCTGCCCTCTTAGATACATTTTGCAGGGGTTTTTTTTGTCCCGCCCCCCCCTCCGCGACTAAGCCCCGCCCCTTTTATGACGCGGATCGCGTCATTTTCTTCACAGGTCGGCACTGACAGGTTTACCCTCCGGGTAGCCCTGTCTCAAAAGTTCCCATGTATGTGTATATCATACTTACCTTATATAAATCAAACTAATTTTAATGAAACCTTGTGGAGTCCTTGTTATCTGCTTGAATGAACTATGACTGATTGCAGTGATATGGGGTAATGCCTAGGCAGGGCTGGTGCAAGGATTTTTGTCACCCTAGGCAAAACCTAATTTTGCCGCCCATTTGGCTCAGCCCCTTGTGTCCCACCCCTTTATACCCTGCCTACTTATACCCCACCTCTTTTCATGATTGTCCTCTCTCTGCTCCCTGGGCCAATCTGCCCCTGGTCTGGAGATGCCTATAGGAGATGCCCCCACCAGCTCCACTTTGTTCCCACCAACTCCAACTTGCTACCTATCAGCTCCAACTTGCCCCTGTCAGCTCCACTTTGCCCCCCACCAGCTCCACTTTGCCCCCTATCAGCTCTAGCTTGCCCCCACCAGCTCCACTTTGCCCTCCATCGGCTCCAACTTGCCCCCCATCGCATACCTGTAGCTCCCACACAGTCTTCTCTTCAGTAATGCAGAGCACGCCGGGAGATCATGACTCCCAGTGCTCTGTGCATTACTAAAGAGCCGACTGCAATGAGGGAGCGCAGTAGCGACACAGACCTGTGTTGCGGCCCCCCTGCGTGGTGCATACGGGCGCAGCGCTTCTCCGCTGCATGTCCGCGCCCCCAGTACGTGTGCGCCTTAGGCTGGCTCCTACCTCGCCTATAGGTGGCGCCGGCACTGTGCCTAGGAAGACATTATACCATTCCAGTAGTGTTTGGGAAGACTTGTTACCATCTCAGTAACACCTGGGTTAATTCAAACCAACACATGGCATAGGTTTAGGTCTTGGAATTAAAACAGAGAAAATGAAGCAGAGACCCCCCCGGATGAATGTGAACTGAATGAGACTTGCGGTAGCATTGTACATGGACAGATTAACGTGGAGATGTAGGAAGGAACGTAGGTAGGTAAGGTATGTGTGTGTGTGTTTGTTTGTTTGTTTTAATATAAATCTTTGCATCCTGTATAGATTTATTATACGAGTGCCTCAATAGGTAGGATTTTTTTCCCTGAAGTATATTATGTTTCTATATATACATCCTTCACTCTGTGGAAGCATCATCTGTTTTATATTTGCTCTAGGTTTCTGTTGCTCACTTTATTTACTTTTGTCAATTAAGACCTTTTGCTTAACTGCTTAGATGCTGGAGGTATCTTCAATGTATTGCAAAGCAATGCACTGGAGACATCTCTAGCTTCCAAGAGGTTAATAAGAGAGATCTCATCTCAAATGATCAGATACCATCCCTCTCGTTCCCCCAGTCTATCTGCTGCAGTCACATTGGTTGTGTATGGGAGCTCGATTCTATTGGGCCCAGTAAAACATGCGTTACTGCTATAACGAGTTCTGATGGGCAAACACTCATTGTACTATAGGACTTCAATTACCTCTCCAGTATCCTACAGGCCTCAAATTCTTTACCATGCTCCTACTGGTTGGGAGGTGGGGTTATGCAGGGCATGAAACATGCCCTAGAGTAACATCACCTCCCAACCAATCAGCATCTAGCTGGGGGGGGGGATCAGAAATGCTCATAACATCATCCCTCCAGGTATTTAGTGCTGGTAGTAGATTTTGTGGATGGGGTGTTAAGAGACTTTTTTATATTTGGGTAAACTGATATGGAGGCTTTGGTCCCCATCTGTTTGTTACTAGTGTCGGGATGCCTAACTATGCATGCATGTGTGTTTTGACTGCTGTTCAGTTTGTTCAGTGGTGGTTTTAACACGTGTTAGGGAATCAGCGCCTGTGATTGGTAGGCACAGGATTAATACCAGAAAATGCATCCCTCTAAAGTGGTTTTTGGTTTAGAGACCACATTCTTACAGCAAAAATCAGCAGAGATAGTTCTTCTTTAACCTAATTCCTCATAATAATAACTCCCTTTACCAGAAAATCCCAATATGCCCTGTGAATTTTCCCTTATGTTTTGTTTCAAGCAAATGTTCAGTCAGTCCCAGATGCCATGTATATAGCGATAGACATAACATCTGGTGGCAAAATCATGCTTTAAACTCTGCTGACTGCACATGGTGACCTTAACGTTTTACAGACCAGAGATGTGTGCAACAAAATGTGTAGTGCACCCCTCTGGTCCTTAAAGGGTTACGTTTGTGAAAACCTACCACCACCTGCCGTGCCCACCTCCATGGACAGGACATCCAGGACCAACTAAAGGTGTTCTCTCTTGAACAAAGGCACAAGAGCAAATCCACAGGGCTATTATGATCTTCTGGCTACAGTAAGATGTGTTTTTTTTATTGGGATGTATTAGTTGTTCTTTATCCCCCCACAGTGAGGACACAATCAAAACGGAGATCTAAGTTGCACATTGAGGAGATCGCCACTCCTGCATTCACATGTGAGTATTGGTAAAAAGTTTATTGCAAGTGTTCTATGAAAAAAAAGAATGTGCAACGAATGGGAGAGCAAGGAAAAATTACACCCAAAGCTGCGCAAGGAGAAGAATCGCATCGATAGGATCTCAAGAGCTATCAAAACATTCTGGTGCTTTGATAGATTTCAAGTGTTATCCTCTTCTTGAATTTTAAATCCAACTCAAAGAAGCAATAATGCTAAAAGAATAGCTCAGTCTTATATAAAAATTTAGCAGTGTGGGACAGCATTACCCGTCTTTTTTATTTCTACAACTGTATTATGAAGGCCAGGTTCATTCATAGACACTGACACACACATTACCATACATACAACTGTATTGAGAAGGCTGTGTTCATATATAGACACACACGCCGGGCAGGTAAATTTGTCTCACATTTAGTCCTGCTTCGGGCAAGCACAGCCGAAAAGCCTGTATTTGTGTGCATCCGGGGAGGGTAGAGAGGTGACTGAGAGATTATGTGGCTGGTATGGGTGTAGAAAGATGGCGGAGTGGCTGAGATTGATTGCAGCTAGATGCCGCTGTTTGAGGCAGAAGCAACTTAAAGGGATAGTAACACTTTGTTTTAACTTTATTTTATTTTGTAGGCATTAAAAAAACATGAAGAATGATATAAGTCTTATCTCTCAAACCTTTATGGTTTATGAGATATTCACAAGCAAAGTTCCCCTCCCCGCCCCTTTTTCCTAGTGTAAGCCATCTCTTCTCAGATGTGAGTCTGGTTGTATGACAGTACAGATAACAGAAGGGGACAATTTTCTTTGTATGAAAACAATGAAAGCCCTTCCCCCCTTGAAAAGTTTTTCAGCTTTTTCCATTATCTTAATTGAAGATTGTCCCTCTCTGCAGTCTACCTGGGCATCTCCCTTCTTATCTGGTTGAACAGGGGGGGGATACTTTGTTTGTGAATATCTCTTAAACCATAAAGGTTTCAGAGATAAGACTTATATCATTCTTCATGTTTTTTTAATGCCTACAAAATAAAATAAAGTTAAAATGAAGTATTACTATCCCTTTAAGCCTGTGGGTCGGGTGACATGTCTTTGTGCACCGGAAGTGAGTGAGCAGAGCGGAGACATAGCGATCTGTGAGTGGGACAGCTATATACTTCAGGTGGGTGTAACTGTGAGGGGGCAGATTGATACACCAGGTGTTTTTGTGCAGCCACCATGACAAATGCAGAAATGGTGGCCACATACAAGTTGTTAATTTGCTGGGGTAGCCCTGCTGCACAAAGGTTTAAGAGAGTGAGAAGTGTCCAGCCAAGCTGGCTTCTCTTCTCACAAATGCGCAAATACCTTTCCCTGCAACCTCGGTGGTGAGTCCAGTATCCACAAAGGCACTGATGTGTGTGCCAGGTTAACGGGTCAAAGGTTGGACTCCTGCAGGCGGAGTGACGTCACCTCACGACGAGCAGCCACTCACTATGTCACCACGCAGCTTAGCGCGGCTTGCTTAAGACCTGCACACACACACCAGCTACGCATTTTATTTTTGGTGTGTTACTCCAGTGGTGTGCCCCTGAGAATCTTTTGCAGATTCTCTCTGCCGGAGACCCTGAGCAGGGTTGTTGTTGCTGTTGCCCTAGCCTGCCTTAGGGACAGAGGTAATATGTTAAAAATTCTAAAGATGTTTGGCATTACAAGAGGATCCAGTGGTATTGGGGAAAAGCAGTGGCACAGGGGAGCAAAACTAATACAGGGAGCAAGGTAGGCCACAGAAGAGAATAAAGGGGGCTCAGAGAAGTAAGACTACCACCAGTGAGCAAGATGGGTACAAGTCAAGACTGTTACAATGAATGTGCAGGCACAGGTTCATATGAGTGGGGTTTATGCTGGCTAAACTCAGACACAGCAATGCCAACTCACTGGGAGCTTGGCTAGGTCCAGGGATAACCAACATAAGCCCTGTCCTCACTCATATGTACCTGCGCCTGCACATTCATCTCATATAGTGTATATTTATAACCTCACTGACTAAGAGTACTGAGGAATTGGCAGCAGGACCCCGCTAGCCACTCCTTTGCCACCAATGCTATCTACAGGCTACTGCCAGACAGGGGTGGAGAATTCTGCCAGAGAGGGGTGGAGAATTCTCACAAGGTGCTCTCTCACGTCGGACTGACTCTCCAGGTATGTGAGGAGTTGGATGAGAAGTGGGCACTAAAAATGGCACAAAGGGGCTTCAGAGAGACAGCTGGAAGTGCCCTGGGAATTGTGTGTTGGGGGACGTTCCTGTCAGTGACAATGTGTGTTTGCTATTTTATCTGCACACACTAAATGAATCAAGTCCTCAGAATAAGAATACTACACTAGAAGAGGTTTCCTGCGTCATCTGGTGTGTGTTGTTGGAGTCCTCAGAATACACTGCTGTGGAGTGAGATTGTAACCAGTTCATTCTGTGGGTCTGATATACTAAGAAGAACTGGTGTTTTTCTAGGGCAAACCAAAAATCCCCATGGGGACACATAAAAATACCCATTATTTATCAAAATCTTACATATGTAACACAAGACAGAAAAATAAATACTGTGAATCATGTCTACTACATAAAGATACTTTAAGTTATTTATTTACGCGTAACTTCTAAATAAAGAAGTTTTTCTTTTTCTACACCTCCATAATAAATCAAAGGAACGCTATACCGTTAGTAATACAAATGCGTATTCCCTAAGCTATAGGTACCTGGTGGCCATTTAGGTGACCGGCCCCCAACTGTAGGGAGAAATTAAAAAAAAAAAGTTTTATTTAACTTTTCTCACTCACCCATTATTATTTTGTGTATCAGGACAAGTAGATTGGGCTCCCGTTTTAGTCCTTTGGACAAGTATTTATTTATTTATTTATTTTTAATTTCCACACCCCTGCATGCATGCATACATACATACATACATACATACACACATACATACACACACATGCATATAAACACATGCAAACACCAACAGAGACAGCAGAGGTGGGAAGAGAGAAAGGGAATGATAGCATAACAGTTTTAAAGGGATGGTAATGTCCCACAAAAAATATTTTGCAAATTGTCATCCTTAAAAAGTTGACCAAAGAGCAAAAAACCGTGTCTCTCAAACAAAGTTCATGATTTCCTGCTGTCGGCTGTAATGCTGTCAGCAGGAGATCCTTGTTGGCTGACACAGAGGCTCTCCAACAGAGCCGCAATCTCGTTATTTACAATGAATGACTTCATTGGAATGGTCTAAAAAGTGTGCTTGCTTTGCAAGCACACTTTTTATACCATTCCAATGAGCTGACGGCTTTACAACTGACAGCAGGAAATCACAAACTTTAAATGCAGATATCTCTCTGACCATAGCTGTTTGAGAGATATAGTTTTCTGCTCTTTGGTCAACTTTTTAAGGACTACAATTTGCAAAATAGTTTTTGTGGGACATTACTGCCCCTTTAAACATTTGAGCGTCAGAGGTGTAGTAAAGGTATTGCACACTCTACTGGCACTGAAAGTGTTAAGCAGCTGTCCTTCTCTGTAGTGTCCCCGGTGAAGTGGAGTTCAAACAAAGATTTGTATTCGTATCCTGGCGTACAGCTGGTTTTCTCTTAAATATGTCAGTTTCAGTGTATTGAATATGGACCTTGTGCTGTAGAATTGATATTGTTTGTAACATATAGTGAAGGTAGCTATTTCATGCATACAACAGCTATATTATGAAAATGGTTTTAATTACTAGGTGTTTCACAAGATATGGGTGGAATAAAGCATAATATGTGGAGTAAACCCTTTCAGTGTCCCTCAGAGGGTTAATTGTTTCATATGCAGAATTTTTTTGAGATTCTGAACATTAACCCCTTAAGGAACATAGGTGAGTTCACCGCAGTTGAAAGCATTACACACGTCTTTGTTTTGCAAGGGGCAAAAGGTATGTAAAAATGGGCCAAAGTGTAAGAGGTTATCTTCTGAAATAATTTTATAACTTTTCCTGTATAATAACTTTCAGTGAATAGTATCTCTGTTAGGTAGCAGCTACAGCAGTTTTTGTGAAAGGTATATAGATTGCAGCTGTGTTTGTTAATTTGCTTTGTCTGAAAGAGTTGCATTGATAGCTGGGAGCATCAGCTTGATTCAGGCTGTGGTGCTGGTATTTTGATTGCTTCCCACTCCCTGTCCTCTGGTTCTAGGATAAGGTCGCCTCCAGGGCCCTGGCTGAAGCCACATGCCATTGTTATATCAAACATCTCAATTCCTGCATCCACCAGTGCAAGTGAAGCACAAGAGACAACAGCGGGCAGTGCGGAGCTTCGATCCTCCAGAACTTCACCTTTTCCCTCTGTATTATGAGCACTGCGGGCAGGATTCTCTTCCTCCTGCCTGTTAAGGAGTAGCCTTGTCCTTGATGTGAGGGGATATTGTCAGCTTCAAATCAGCAAATATACAATTTTTCAGTGTAGGTCCAAAGGTGATAACATATATATATATATATATATATATATATATATATATATATATGAAAATATATCGTTTAGGCTGAGACACTTCTAATGTGTTTCGTGCTATACCGCATTTCGTCAGAGAAGGTATAGCACGAAATGCATTGAAAGTGTCTCAGCCTACACAATTTATGTTTATATATGAAAATATATATATTTTTTTACCTTTGGACCTGCACTGAAAAATTGTAGATTTGCTGATTTGAAGCCAACCATGCAGTGGATATAACAAGTTTACACACCCCTGTTAAAATGCCAGGTTCTTGTGATGTTAAAGAATGAGAAAAAGATAAATCATACCAGAACTTTTTCCACCTTTAATGTGACCTATAATGTGAACAAAATTGCAAAACAAACTGAAATCGTTGTAGGGCAAAACTAAAAAAAAAAAACTCACACTAACCTGGTTGCATAGGTTTCCACACCCTCTTATAACTGGGGATGAGGCTGTGTTCAGAATTAATCAATCACATTCAATCTCATGTTAAATAAAAGTCATTACACACCTGCCATCATTTAAAGTAACTCCAATTAGTCACAAATAAAGTTCAGCCATTCTAGTAGGATTTTCCTGACACTTAGTTGCATCTCAGAGCAAAAGCTACGGTCCGCACAGAGCTTCCAAAGCATCAGAGGGATCTCATTGTTGAAAGATATCAGTCAGGAGAAGGGTACAAAACAATTTCCAAAGCATTAGATATACCATGGAACAGAGTGAAGACAGTCATCATCAAGTGGAGAAAATATGGCACAACAGAGACATTACCAAGAACTGGACATCCCTCCAAAACTGATGAGAAGACAAGAAGAAAACTGGTCAGGGAGGCTTCCAAGAGGCCTACTGCAACATTAAAGGAACTGCAGGAATTTCTGGCAAGTACTGGCTGAGTGCTACATGTGATAACAATCTCCCGTATTCTACATATGAATGGGCTATGGGGGTAGGGTGGCAAGACGGAAGCCTTTTCTTATACTAAAAATAAAAAACACATCCAAGCCTGGCTGAAGTTTGAAATAATAAACATCAAGTCCCCCAAAAGCACATGGGAAAATGTGTTATGGTCTGATGAAACCAAGGTTGAACTTTTTGTCCATAATTCCAAAAGGTATGTTTGGTGCAAAAACAACACTGCACATCACCCAAAGAACACCATACCACAGTGAAGCATGGTGGTGGCAGCATCATGCTTTTGGGCTGTTTTTCCTCAGCTGGAACCAGGGCCTTAGTCAGGGTGGAAGGAATTATGAACAGTTCCAAATACCAGGCAATTTTGGCACAAAACCTTCAGGCATCTGTTAGGAAGCTGAAGATGAAGTTCACCTTTCAGCACAACGACGACCCAAAGCACACATCAAAAGCATGGCTTCACCAGAAGAGCCCAGATCTGAATCCAATTGAACATCTGTGGGGTGATCTGAAGAGGGCTGTACACAGGTGATGTCCTTGCAATCTGACAGATTTGGAGCACTTTTGCAAAGAAGAGTGGGCAAATACTGCCACGTCAAGATGTGCCATGCTAATAAACTCCTACCCAAAAAGATTGCTGTAATAAAATCAAAAGGTGCTTCGACAAAGTATTAGTTTAAGGATGTGCACACCTATGCAACCAGGTTATTGTGATATATTTTCTTTTTTTTTCCCTCTCAACGATTTCAGTTTGTTTTGCAATTGAATTTTTACGTTATAGGTTACATTGAAGGTGGAAAAAGTTCTGGCATGATTTATCTTTGTCTCATTCTTTAACATCACAGGAACCTGCCATTTTAACAGGGGTGTGTAGACTTTTTATAGCCACTGTATCCCCTCAAATCAGAGTTTAAACAAGGCGAAGGCTACTCAACAGACAGGACGAATTGAGCTCTGCCCGCAGTGATCATAATACAGAGTGAAAAGGTGAAGTCTGGGAGGAAAAGAACTATATACACTTAGAACTACAACTCCTGTTGTAACAGAACTAACTTTGTGAATCGGGAGTCAGAGGTAGCAGTGCAGAGGGGCGAGTGTGACCATGGAGCACAGGCAAACTCCTTGCAGACATTTTCACGGGAGTGAGCATGGAGCCTTCGGCCCCATGCTCACTCCTGTGAAAATGTTGCTTCATTGCGAAGTCCTTGCCGTGCAGGGACTGTGAAAGTCAAGCCCCTGAGAAAGTTTGGAGCAATGTGAATGGAGGAGACATGGTGTCTCCTCCTCCTGACCACCCCAGGATGTGTGGGGCACGTCTGGAGAATTGCTGGTCATATGACTAGCTTCTCCTGCATAGTAAAAATAAGGTTATAATACTTACAGATATACATGTGAAAGTTTCCAGATTTTCAAAGTACTTAAGCTGTGTTATTACAGCACCAGCTTTTCAGCAGACTGTGGAATGCCATTTTGAACTACATTTCTCACTTCCTTCTGTATCTTAGACAGAAGGGTACAGCTTTTAGACCAGGAAGTGATGTAAACAATGAAATAGTTATCTCTTCAGCCAGTTGAAACCAGCATGGACAAATTCATATAAATCGATCTGTATTAACCCTTTGAGTACCAGAGAGGTAGCCAACACATTGCAAAGGGTTAAAGCATGTGGAACATACATTTTACATATGAATGTTCCAACACTATTTAAAATGACATATTACATTGCATGTTGTATTTCTTTATTTCTCAAAAACACACCCTTAGCATCTATTTAAAGTGGAAATGTCGCTTTGTAATAAATAGGCAAGTCTGCAAGGGCTTTCACAATAAACAACTTTTAAATTAACCATTTTGTGTTTCAAACAATAGTTTGAGATATTTAGATTTAATTATTGGCTTAAAGGGATAGTAATACTTCGTTTTAACTTTATTTTATTTTGTAGGCATTAAAAAAACATGAAGAATGATATAAGTCTTATCTCTCAAACCTTTATGGTTTATGAGATATTCACAAGCAAAGTTCCCCTCCCCGCCCCTTTTTCCTAGTGTAAGCCATCTCTTCTCAAATGTGAGTCTGGTTGTATGACAGTACAGATAACAGAAGGGGACAATTTTCTTTGTATGAAAACAATGAAAGCCCTTCCCCCCTTGACACGTTTTTCAGCTTTTTCCATTATCTTAATTGAAGATTGTCCCTCTCTGCAGTCTACCTGGGCACCTCCCTTCTGATCTGGTTGAACAGGGAAGGGATACTTTGTTTGTGAATATCTCTTAAACCATAAAGGTTTCAGAGATAAGACTTATATCATTCTTCATGTTTTTTTAATGCCTACAAAATAAAATAAAGTTAAAACGAAGTATTACTATCCCTTTAAACAAATTGGCCAGTACAGACAGGCAGCAAGTGGCAGATGGTAAGGAGGGTAATATCTGGCTAGCATGTGTGCCAGTACCGTTTCGTGAGAAGTAACTGAAAATAAACATCTCAAACTATTGTTGAAAATTAAAATGGCTAACAAACATAGGTGATTTTAAATTCCTTTTCAACACACCTCCCAAGCATCCCTCTTTGAGGCCGAAATCCCTCTGTCCCACGCTGGTGTCCCTCTTTTAGGAGATCAGACTATGTGGTGTGTATCACTATGCACCACAGCAATAAAACTCACATTGTTTGTTTAAATTCCAAAATATGTGTTTATAAATTTGCCTGTGCAGATAAAATATTTTGATCAAATAATTTATTTAGTTACACAAAAAGGTGTCAATAGGTCATTAAATAATCTACAAATTCTCAGTATTGCCTCGCCACCAGCAATACCACCTAAAACAAATGTTTTTTTTTGCTAGTGATGTTTAATCCCACCTGGCTCTCAAAGGGTTAAAACACATTGCATTGGCGAACTCTCTAGCATCTAAGGGCTTGATAAGCAGTGTATATTGTTAGATAGTAGTGCAATATCTGAGTGTATTCAATAAGACATAAGAGCCATTCTAAAGCAAAGAAACTGGACCAGAGGGGAGAAATGAAAATTCCTATTGATTTACATGGCACTACTCTGAGTTCTCCAGTGCTTTTCAAAACAATGCGTTGGAGACCACTCCGACAATCAAGGGGTTAAAAGCCCCCATTTAAAAAGTCAGTAAGCCTAATTTTTGCCTTGTCCTTGTGAAAAAACAAAAAGGGTGGTCTACAAGACAGGGCATGCAGCTCCGCAACTCTGCAAACAGAAAGGATCACCAGGAGAAAGGCCATTTTCCACATCACATACATAGAGGAATGGTAGCCAGTGACTCAAAAGGAGGACGCTGAAGTACTCCTAAAACCAAGTTAAGGTCCCACTGAGGAACAGGGGACTTAAACACCATACGGGTATGAACAACATCCTGGAAGAAAATCTTGACATCAGGAATGATAGCAAGACGCCTCTGAAAGAAGACAGAGAGAGCAGAAGTCTGAACCTTAAGAGAACTCAGACTGAGACCCTTATCCACACCAGCCTGGAGGAAGGAAAGAACTGTAGGAAGGTCAAAATCCTGAGACAGGTCTTTGTCAGCACACCGAGCCAGAAAGGTAGACCAAACTCGATGGCAGGCCTTAGAGGAAACAGGCTTACGGGCACTAAGTATAGTAGCCACCAATCCAGAAGAAAATCCTCTCTTCTTCAAAATTAAGGATTCAATCTCCATGCCGTCAAAGCCAGATGGTGAACGTCTTCTTCCAGAGGTAAGCCTGTAGAAGGTGGTCTGGACAGGGGGGATGTTGAAGAGGTTCCGCCACTGAGAGGTCCAGAAGCTCCAGAAACCAAGCCTGACGGGGCCAATAAGGAGCAATCATAATGACTGGGCAGCTCTCCAGTCTCAGCTTCTGAAGTGGGGAACAGGAGAGAAGATGTAAGCCAGAGGAAACGTCCATGGGATCAACAAGGCATCCACTGCCAGAGCCATGCCCAGTGAGAGCAGAATGTTGAAACCTTCCTGTTGTGTCTGGTTGCCATCAGGTCGATGCATGGAAGCCCCCACTGCAGGATGATGAGGTTGAACACCTCTTGATGCAGCTTCCACTCTCCACGGTCCACTATGTGTCGACTGAGGAAGTCTGCCAGAACGTTGTCTATGCCAGGAATATGAACAGCAGAAATGGCAGGGATATGCTCCTCTGCCCAAGACAAAATAGCTTTGACCTTAAGCCAAGCTGCGAGATTTCTTGTGCCACCTTGCTTGTTGATGTAGGCTACTGCTGTGGCGTTGTCCGACTGCACCCTGGCCGGGCAATCCTCCAGTTGTCATGTCCAGTGAGGTAGGGCATGAAATAATCACCCGAAGCTCCAAGACATTGATGGGAAGGAGAAATTCCTCCTGAGACCACTTGCCCTTGACACTCAAGTACCCCAACAACGCTCCCCAACTGGAGAGTCTGGCATCCGTCTTCACTGTGGTCCAAAAGGGCACCAGGAAGGGTCGACCTTTCAGGAGATTGTTCAGGTTGAGCCACCACGAGAGACACTGCTCCGCTTGAAGAGGGAGAGACAGGGATCTTTCCAGGAGATCTGGATAGCCCTTGCAAGCCAGGATCAGAAACTTCTGAAGTTCCCTGGCATGAGCCATGGCAAACGGAACTGCTTCTATAGTGGAAATGAATTTCCCCACCAAGGATGACAACTTCTTAGCTGGAACTGGATCCAGAGACAGGATAGCTTGGACATTTAGTGCTATCTGATGAGCCGCTTCGTCCGTCAGAAACACCATCCCCCTCTGAGTGTCGAAGAGGAGGCCCAGAAAGACCATCTTCTGAGAAGGAACAAGGTCTGATGGGAGAGAGCATGAATGCAGTCCTGTGCCTGCTGGTGAAGGAGTTCTGCAGATGAGGCCTTCAGAAGGAGGTTGTCCATATATGGAGTCACCCTGATGCCGTTCTGATGTAGGACGGATATCAAAGCTCCTAGGACTCTGTTGTAGACTTGAGGAGCTGTGGTCAGGCCAAAGGGGAGGGCAGAAAACTGGAAGTGCCCTCTGTCGCAGGCAAAGCGGAGATACTGCTGACTCTCTGGATGAATTGCGATGTGCAGATAGGCATCCTGAAGATCCAGAGAGGCCAGAAACTCCCCAGGAGACATGGCCACTATCACTGTGTACAGATACTCCTGGCGGTATTGGGACCTGACCACAAAGGAGTTGAGATCCTTCAGATCCAAAATGGGGCTGACAGCCTCCATCCTTCTTGGAAACCACAAAGAGGTTCAAATAGAATCCCAAGCCCCTCTCCTGAGGAGGAACTGGCTCAAGGACCACCTTGTCCAGAAAGGTCTGTATAGCTTCCTCAAAAAGGCGTCTCTTTTCTGCTAAGGGAGAACGAGAAACAAAGGTCCTTGGAGGAGGAAGAGAGGTGAAGGGAATCCTGTATCCCGAGGCCACTACTTGTAAAACCCATGGGTCTGCCACAGAGGCCTGCCAAGCTGAAGGTTAGTGGCGTAAGCGGTCACCTACCTGCGGGTGGAGACCTGGGTTTGGCGAGTCATGCAGAAGGAGGTTTGGAAGCTTTGGGCTTCGTGGAGGACTTGGATCTCCATTGCTTCTTAGGCTGGGATGAGGAGCGCAGAGCCTTAGGGACCGTCTGGGTCACTTGGCGCGAGTCTGCCTGAAAGGAACGAAAAAGCAGATTCCTTTTAACAGGTGCCTTCTTCCTCAGGACCACTGGCAGCTGAGAACTTTTCCCTCCAATGGCCTCGTTGATGAGATCCTTGAGTTCAGGCCCAAACAGGGAAGAACCCTGAAAAGGCAAAGACAGCAGAGCCTTCTTAGAGGCCGTGTCAGCCGACCAGATCTTAAGCCAAAGAGCCCTTCTGGCTACCACAGACATGGTAGATGTCCTGGCTACCATATGCACAGCGTCAAACAGGGTGGCAGAGACATAATGCTGAGCCTAAGTAATGTTAGCGAGAAGATGCAACATGTCAGAAGTAGGGGCTCCCTGACTGACAGCAGAATGAAGCTGTTCAGTCCAAACAGCCACAGCCCTATTTACCCATATGGCAGCAAAGGTAGAGCGAAGAGCAGAGCCCGCTGTTGCAAAAACAGCCTTGAGAGAAGTCTCAAGCTTCTTGTCAGTCCAGTCTTTAAGAGCAGAGGTGTCAGCCACTGTCAAAGCAGTTGACTTAGAAAGCCTGGAAACTGGGGCATTCACCCCGGGGGGGATGAACCCACTGAGTAAGGGCCGTTTCAGAAAATGGATAAAGATTAGCAAACTTTTTAGACACAGAAGGTTTCTTGTCTGGAAATTTCCACTCCTCTGACACCAAGCGGTCAATGGTGGGATTAGGTGGAAAGCATGCATGGGGCCTAACAGGCTCCTGGAAAACATCAGAGGGGTCAGAAGACACCGCCTGTTCAGGGTGGACAACACAGCCCTGATCAGGCAGTCAGCCGAGGGAATGGGGTCCGCTTCGAAGGGGGCCCCAAAAAACTGAGCTGAAGGAACAGCTGAACAGTCATCATCATATGAGTCCACCAATAATTCCTCCTCAGAGGAATCCGACACATCAGGTACACCCGGCGGTTTAGGCAGGGAAGATCTAATAGTGGCAGGGGTCTGAAACGAGTTGAAGACCCCCTGTAAAGTTACTGGAAGGAGTTGTAAGGTGGACCGGAGGTCCCTGGTAGTAGCCTTAAACTCTTGCATCCATATTGGCTCTAGTGCATGGCTGGAGGCCCCAGCAGGGGATTCAAGGGCAGCAGCACATGCTGGGCAAACATGACCTGAGTATTCTCTAGTTAACCCCGATTGACATGAGGAGCAATGGGGGACACAGATACCCCAGTATCCTTAGTCTTAGGTTTAGCCCCAAGGTCTAACGGAGTAGACATTCTCAGAGTCAAAACGGTCAAAGTATCAAAACACCCACAATAAAGCATGTATGATAATTAATGCACCCCAAAAAATGCTAATTTAGACTTATCTGGTAGGTGAAGGGATAAACTGCTGAGGAGAGAAGGAGAGTCCAGGCCCTGCATAGGATACTCGATCTGCGAATACACAAAATGGTTGCCGCTACAGGAGACAATCGGAAACGAGCGGGCGCTCATGGGAAACATAGCTTCGCTGACAGAATACCCCAACAGTGCCCGGAGCCCCTTAAAGTCCCCAACATCCCCAGAACATTGACCGGATGACAGAGCAAGGGAAAACCAACAACATGAGCCATCTCTGACCACGCTATGTGGAGCAGATGCAGAGATATGTCCCAAACTGTAAAGTCCCATAGAAGTGAATGGAGCAATGGCGTTTATGCGGTAAACTCACGCCTGAAAGGCACGGAACAAAGTTAACAAGGTGAATACAAAATGTAAAACCACTCAAAAGCCCACTAGAAAAAAACAGTAGACCCAATAAACACTGAACCCAATAGGGAAAGTGTCCAAACCCTCCCCAAAAAGGTGCTAACCAGCAGCAAAAGGGTTAAGATACCACAGAAACATGCTCCAAACACCTCACAGACATACAGAATAAACCCAAAGAGTGCATGAGTATGTAATAGGAACTCCAAATGAGACCCCTGTGCGGAGAGGAAGCATGGTACATGTGGACCTCAGCACTCAAAGGGTGCTCACCTTTTTCAGCAGGTCTTCTGTCTTCAGATTACTATATATCAAGAAGAAACCTCGGTGGGCAACTCCTGGGGAAAGAACTTGCAGCCAAGATTTTCCCCGGCTTAGGTCCACAAAAGCACCTGGTAAACTGAGCTATCCACATTTAGGTGATGGGAATTGTCAATGATGGTAATTCGCCTAATGGTGGTATTCCATTTCTAACAGAAAAATAATAAAAAAGCTAAAACTATAGCAGAACTGTTCTCTTGCTTATGTCTTGACCAAGGAACAAATCTTACTGGTTGGGGATTGGCTAGCTGCAAGCTAAGGAGAGGAGGTAGACTCCACCCAGCAGTCACTTCTCAGAATTGCTCCTGCCTATTAAAGGGGCTGATTGCCTACCCAAAGTTACCAGTAACCTGTATTGGACGACAGAGAAATAAAAATAAAGGGGAATATGGAAAATGTGTAGGCAATTTGACTCTCCTGTTTTGCACTTGCAGAATATGTTGTCAAAACTGAGGTTTACTGTAACACTAAAGTGGGAATTTAGTGGGATTTTGTGTTTTGCCTGTGGTGCAATTCTTTTGCTCCAGAATTGCACCTCTTGTACCGTAGGTCAGCTGTCTCCAGGGATCACAATACAATGACAAATGCCCACACAATAATATGAAAAGGATTTAATGATTTATCAAAAATATAAAGTATCACAACTGTGTGACTCAGAAATCTAACAGGACTCACACAGCTTATAAGTGTACAATTTACCAGATTCGTCACCAACCTCTACCAACTTCCATACACAAACACAGCACAGTAACAAATCATATGCATTTATACACACATACATTTATACATTAGTCCTCCCCTGCGTACACATATACCCCTCCCACTCATATATAAATATGGAGTAAGCAACTTGCAGTCCTCCAGCTGTCTGGCTACAATTATTAACAGCCAATAGCTGGGTTGATAGGAATTATAGTCAAACAATGACTAGAGAGGCAGATCATCCACCATACAACACTCCTTGCTATAGACAGTATGTAACCATAGCCCACAGCATAAGGTGTAGAGAAACAAATGTCAAAGCACTTTGTGTATATTAAAATGCATGTCAACAGTCCATATTTTATAGTACTATGGGCCATATGCAGAAAGAAAATTGGAGGAATCCTGGTGTTGTTGGACTGAAAATGCCATCATTCTGCTAGTCTCCAGTTGTCTGACAGAGAATTATGGGTGTTGCATTCCAGCAGGTTGGCTCCTGTTTACTAAACCTATGCCTCACAGAGTTAGGAATATTTAAATTCATTTCTCATAGTACTTTGCTCTTAACCTTTTAACCCTTTGAGTGCCAGAGTAGTACACAACGCATTGTACCGCTCTGGCACTCAAAGGGTTAAGAACCAGAGGAGTTAGCAATGCATTGGGAGGCAATGTACTACACATCCCTCTGATGTATAAAGGGTTAAATGAGTTGATCTTAAAATAAAGGGTAAACTTTAACATATACATTAAACTTTTCACTGCTTCATAATGCTCTTCACTTCTTAACCCTGTTTGTGCCAGAGGGGTATGCAGCACAGCATTCAAAGGGTTAAAATAACCCTAACACCTAAAAGTGAAACGGGATTCTATATTTTTTATATCATGTAATTCCAAGTACATCTCTATGTATGTTTTAATACATGCTTAGGCTCTTTGAATACCTTGTAATGATTAACAAGGTCTACTACAGTTCTTTTATTAAGACTAATACCACTACTTTTCATTACCTTACCCGTTACCTTATCTCAGGCAGTTTAACAATAATACTGTGCTATCACGGTTGAGACAACCTATCAAGACAGCTAAAAGGCAGACACTGCCTACCACAGAGAAGCATACAACTGACACTCAGAGAACAATGCTGTAATCGGATTTTGTCTTCTCCGGGCAACAATCAAGAGTAAAGTTGTATACGCCAAATGTCAGTGGAGCATTATTGTGCCTTTGAACCCTCTGTTGTACAGATGACATAATTGTTATTTTTGACGCGTGCTCCTTATGCTTTGTTCACACGGCTTACCGTCACAGAGAATCTCCCACACTCACCCAACAGTTGCCTGAGGATGCTCCATACTACAGTGCAAATGGTTTGCCCCAGAACTCCTCCACTTTTTTTTTTAACGCAAGGCCCAAAACATTACACCTACATCAAAAAGCTGTGTGTGGTGTATACATAAACTGATAACTTTCAGTATTGTGTATATAAATCCATATCACACATAAACCTATAGATCTCAGTGCTGTGTTAATATAAACCTAAATATCTCAGTGATATATGCCAGTGAATCTCCTTGAATGCTATAGAGGTCACCAATGTAATTCTTTGCAATGTAATGTAATATAATGGGCGACCTCTCTAGAGTCTAGTTATAATGAATCTCGGGACACACCAATAGTTCCATTTACAGGATATCGTAGGTTGATCACAGGTGGATAATCGGTGGCTTAGTCATTCTGATTGACTTACCAGTGCTTAATATCTGTAAAGGAATAGTAATATCAAAACATAAATGTCCATCCAATTGTTCAGTGTAATTTTATATACTGATATACACTATGTTCTGAACATCCTTTAACTTTATATTTGGCTAGAGAATCCAGTTACAAGATTCCTCCTCCCTCCACTTTTGAGCACATCACTCTGACATCACTCAGAGCAGAAAGCCGGTCTATATGGATTGCAAAGTGGGACAATACTGTGTCAGCATAAAGGGAAAAACCTGCCCTCCTTCATTAAGTGGGATAGGGTTTTCCTCACACTGACAGACACAATATTGTCCCTCATTGCAATCTGTCCGGCTTTTGTATCTGAGGGAAGTCAGCGTGACTTGATGAAAAGGGGTGGGAGGGAGTAATTTGTAACTGGATTTTCAAGCCAAATATAAAAGTTAAAGGATATTCAGAACATAGTATAGAAAATGACATTTAACAATTCACTGGACATTTATTTTGTGACATTACCATCTGTTTAAAGCATGTCCTATTGATGTGTTGTGAGGACTGGAGCGGAGAATCTGTGGTCTAGTGGATAAATATCACTATTATATACATATGAAAACATTTATTTTACAGCACAGTTAGTAGTTAGTATAGAGACCTACCTCTCACAGCTTTGTGTGCACATAAGCACATATCACATGACTATATATTTACAAAGCTCTACACTTCTAATGTATTAAGGCAAAGTGGAGCAATTCTGGAGCCATTCAACTGTACCATGGGGAAGAAATAAAAAATGGTCATTGATTAGAATGGGGCTTTTATACCCTGGTGACTTCCCAAGTGTTCAAGATATTAAAGACCCTATATATAAAGCAGAGGATTTTTACTGATCCCCTTCAGCGCAGTTGGTTTGCTCCAGAATTAATGCACCCTTTTGTTATACACAAGGCTCTGTTTGTGTGAAATGAATTTCTTTTGTATGTGCCAGAGAGGTATCCAACACATTGTGTTGGATACCGCAATCAAAGGGTTATTAAGACCATTCTGAAAAAAAGGAATGTTAGTGAAGGGCGAAGAACAAAAAAAAAACAACAAAAAAAAACAAAAATGTGCCCATGTCATTACTAACATATGTCTATCATTGGCTCCAAGTGCAATGTTTACCGGCCTGCCGGTAAAATACCAACTGGGTGGCCACCATAAGGAAGGGAAAGGATGAACTTTGCTGCATTATAGAATGTCATGGAAGGCGAGTTCCATACATGTAAGTCCCTCCTCTGATTAAAGGGATAGTAATGTTTCACTAAAACACCAGCTCCAATTAATCTTCATAGTATTTGGGCCATAGAGAGTGTTATTTCAATACTGTTAGAGTTGTAGTTCAAGAGTAATTGAATAATAAAGTATTCCCCTCCTGCCGCTTTTACCTAGTGTAAGCCATCTCCACTTATATGTGGAATCTGGTCTTGAGACCAGACAGCTCACAGCAAGGGACAATCTTCTTACTGTGAGCATAAGGAAAACCTTGCCTCAAATTGACAGGTTTTTCCTTATACGCACTGAACATTGTTCCTCTCTGCGATCCATCTAGACAGTCTTGCTGCTTTTGAGGTGAGTAGGGTTACATCAGTAAAAGGAGGGGGATACGTTATCATTCAATTACTCTTGAACTACAACTCTGACAGTACTGAAATAACACTCTCCATAACCCAAATACTATGAAGATTAATTGGAGCTGTTTTTATTGTGAAACATTACTACCCTTTAACTAAATCTACATTATAATTCCATCTCTACTGCAGTTACAGAATATTGGTAAATGGAGGTGAATTCATAGTGTATACCGGGTAAAACTGGGGAGGGTCTGGCAGGAATGGAACTTAGCTCCCCTGGTAACTATGTAAAGTGACTGATATCCTCCCTTGTCTCCCAATGATGGTAAGTGAAATGTTAAGAACGGGGTTTAATCATAAATAACATGGGTTTTTCCTGTTAATGAGGCACAAACTGCCTGCAACTACAGAAGTGAAAACGTTAATGCTGTAGTGTGAGCTGCCGCAGTGCTGCAGGGGCTAAGGGGGTGTATGATTAATCTGGTACTCATACGCCCTCAGCCAGTGGGCATCCATTCTGTTAGTCAACCCAAAGAGATAGACACCTTGACAAAGAGTAATTCTGGGGCAAACTGTACCAAAGAGGACAAATCAAAATTCCTATTGATTTTAATGGGGCTTTTAGTCCCTTGAATACCAAATTGATCCGCAACATATTGCTAAAGCATTGTGTTGGACACCTTGTATTCAAGCGAGTAACCCTTTGAGTACCAGAGGGGTACGCAAAGCATTGCTCTGCAATGTGTTGCGTACCCCTCTGGCACTCAAAGGGTTAAAAGACCATTTAAATCATTGGCGATTTTGACTCCTCCCCTATGCAGTAGTTGGTTTACTCCAGTTTTTTTTTAGTTCAATAGCCTGCTTTACTATCTCCCTGTGCCATGTGAATATAAACACGTCTCACAGCACTGTTAGTAGTGTGCACGTTAGTAGTGTGCATTTAAAAATACATCTGACAGTGCAGAGTGTACATAAATCCATTATCATGCAGCACTTTGGTGTTTACAAGTAAAACATCTTCTTGTCTTGCAGTCTTGATCATCACACATACACAGCGGGAGACATCACAAAGCCTTGTTCCTCCTTATGAGACTCTGGTTCATGAAGAGACAGTTCATTGTATATGGGATTCATTTGTTCCAGGTAATCATCTTCTAATGAGGATGGTAATTCAGGCTCTGTAGGCTGCCAGTACTTTGAGGGTGTCTGGGAAGAATCATTAAAAGGAAGATAGAAGAGTTAAAATATAAATATGGTTAGTGTGAAAGGATCTTAGTTGTTATCATTCCATCATAGCCTACCATACCACTTCCAGCCCTAATTTTAATTACTTTAATTCCCTACTCACTTTAATAACACATTGAAATATCTCCATAGCATTGCTCTGAATGTGTGGACATTGTTTGCATTCAAAAAGAAAATATTAAAGTATGAAAAAATAGTTTACCTGTTAATATTATGTAGCCTAAAAACAAGAATATTTTTTCGCTAGAAATTGCCTTCTTTCTTTATGGCTTGATTAAGTTGTAAAGGTTCTAATACTGGGAGCAGCCATGTTGTTGTTACAGCTACCTCATGTGAGACAATTGCATGGCCTGTTATATGCATGAAAACTGAAGACAATGTCATTACACATTGCTCCTAAAAAGGAGTAGTAAACCTTTAATATGGGGGAAAAACAAAACAAAAAAACATACATTGTAGGGCTTTTCCTGCCAAATAAATCAAGGCTTCTTCCATTGCCAGGACATATGTTGTTCCAAAGTCATTGCTGTTCAACCTGTTTTTTTTTGTGTGTGTGTTTATTTTTACATTAACAGTGTCACCTGGTATTCAGTCACTTATTCTATGCATTCTATGGGAGAGGTGAGTCACCAACAGCAGCTCTCCATAAATGTAATAGTAACAGCTCTGTCATGTGATGATACTTTGAACTGTTGTAACTTTTGAAACTTTTGTAACTGTCAGCAAAGAGAGAACAGTTATTTTACAAAACCGGAAAACCACCACAATATATGAAGGTTTTTTCATAACAAAAGTTTATTGATCCTTTATGTCAAGGCTTGTACAATATTCCAGGTAAAGATTGGTTTAGCATATATTGTTTTTAGTTGCCTCAGGTAAAGGAAGCTGCTATTATAAAATGGATCCTCTCCACAATGCAGCTTCACTAACTTGTTCTAGACCAAAAGACACTTGCTTTCAGATGCTATAGATTATTAGCAGGTAAATAATGTATTTAATGTTACTGTATATTTCTCCTACTCACCAGAAGTTGCATGCTGTGTACATACTGAAAACACATCCGTATCCTCCATTATAATAGCCCACACTGACAACATAACCATCAACCCTAGTGAGTGTACTATTCTAAATCCATTCATTTGTACAAGCGCCTCTCAACTACATGAAACTCTTATGCCAATAGACACGTCAACATGCATTAAAACACTGTGAAGCCCTACATAGAGAAAAACTTTATAAATGTCCTTCAGCCTAGTATCTTCCCCAGTCCTCCTCACCTCAGTCTAGGGTTGCCACCTGCCCAGTGATCTGGATTTTTTTCCCTATTCAATGCTCGAGAAGGTTTCAGTGTATCAAAAAGCAATGCACTGGACTTCTCTCTACAAGTCATGTGGTTAAAATCCCCATTTAGAGCAACAGGCATTTGTATAGGTCACTTTGTTTGCCCCAGAATTGCAGCACTTTTGGATAGTACATCAGCTTTCCTCCTCCACGAAGCAAACTGGGCCTCATCCATCAAGCCGAAGACTAGCAATTCTGGAGCAAACCTCATGCACCTTTCAAACAAGAAGAATGAAAATTCTGCACATATCAACTGATTTAAATTGAGATTTTAATGTGTATATATAATAATGTATATTATACATACACATAGACCCTAGCAGCCAATGTTGCAGCCCTACTCGGATGGAAATGTTGAGTATTGACTGAATCTGAGCTTGACAAGCTCTCCTTTCACTGACACCACCCCGACAATTCAGCTACTCACCATTTCCTCTTTGGCCTCGATATGCTGTGCAGGTGGCTTGAGTGGAAGGAGCTCCTCCCCCTTATTCTGAAGAGACAAAAAAAGTAATTGTAATCTTCTAATGACCCAGTGTATTACCCGTTGGTGAATTCAGGTAAGATCAGTGGTGTATCCATTTATGGGTAAATATGAAAATAATTCTGAGGCAATGCTGCAGGGGGTGTTGCAGAACTACACGCACATGTTTAAAGGAATAGTATTGGTTTTTATTTTGTTTTGATAGAAAATCTTGATTCTGTTATATGGCAGAGAATGGTTCTATGAATTAATCATTCTTCTGGTAGGCTTCATATACTTATCCTTCTGTATTTACATTATTTGTCAACTTTTCAAATTCAAAAATGATTATGGACTGGTTTGGAAGATGACAGAGTTATACACAATAAGAGGATTTTAGTCTTACCGGTTAAATCCTTTTCTCTTAGTCCATACAGGTTACTGGTAACTCTGGGTAGGCGATCCACCCCTTTAATTGTAGGCAGGAACAATTCTAGAATTGTATGCAGGGGGTGGAGCCTACCTTCCCTCATTGGCTGCAGCTAGCAAACCAGCTCCAGAAAGATTTGAGACACTAACTATTGACTAGATAGTGGAAGGAAAGAAGACTCCCGTGAGCATGACCCCGAAGGACTCTCACGGTCTGCCACAAGAGAGCCAAGCATGGTCCCTTGACAGAGTGGCAGACCAGTAACCTGTATGGACTAAGAGAAAAGGATTTAACAGGTAACACTAAATTCCTCTTTTCTCTGTTGTCCAATACAGGTTACTGGTAACTCTGGGATGTCCAACCATTGAGATTCCCAGAGGCGGAAAGAAAGGCAAGGATCAGACGCAAGGCCCCCAAAGTCACCAGAGCAGATATGAACCATCAGATCAGAGATAGCCCAACAAAACAACTGAATTGTCAACGGACACTGAACAAGTGTAACAACACCCCAACTGTTACACAGCACACTGAACTAGAGCTAACAGGGCTCAAAAGTAAAGGAAGCACTAAGAACCAAAGGAGATCATAGACAGGCAAGACTGCCTCCAGGATCTTCCTCCCAAAGCTGGTGTCAGCCGATGCCAGCACATCAACACGGTAGTGCTTCGAAAAGGTGTGCACAGACGACCAAGTGGCCGCCTTGCACAATTGATCAGCGGAGGCCTGATTCTTGTAAGCCCAAGAGGCCCCAATAAATCTTGTAGAATGAGCCGTGACCCAAAAAGGGACACGCTTCTTCCTCAGCTCGTAAGCCTTACGAATGGTAGACCTGATCCAGGACGCAATAGTCACTTTGGAAGCAGGTCTTCCTGCCCTGGGACCTTCAGGGAAGACGAACAAGGCATCAGATTACCTGAGACTCAGTGCGTTGTACACAAAACTTTAGAAGCACCACGTCTAACAAGTGGAGATCCCTCTCCTTGTCAGTGGGGTCAGGGCAGAAAGAGGGCACTACAATCTCCTGATTGATGTGCAACTCCGAAACCACCATTGGGAGAAACTCCAGAGAGGTGTGAAGCACCGCCTTGTCCTTGTGAAACACCAAATAGGGTGGTTTACAGGACAGATCATGTAACTCAGTGACAAGGCTCACAGACACAATCACCAGCAGAAAGGCCATTTTCCATGTCAACAGGTGTAGAGGAATAGTAGCCAAAGACTCAAAAGGAGGGCGCTGAAGAATGCCCAAAACCAAGTTACGATCCCACGGAGGAGCAGGAATCTTGAAGGCAGGATGAGTATGAGCAACACCCTGGAAGAAAACCTTGACATCAGGAAGGATGGCAATGCGCCTCTGAAAGAAAACAGAGAGCAGACTTTAAGGGAACTCAAACTGAGGCCCTTATCCACACCATCCTACAAAAAAGCCAGGACCGTAGGCAGATCAAATTCCTGAGACAGGTCCCTATCGGCACACCAAGATAGGAAGGCTGACCAGACATGATGGTAGATCTTGGAAGAAACAGGTTTGCGGGCACTGAGCATAGTAGCCACCACACCAGAAGAAAACCATTTCTTCTTCAATATTGAGGATTCAATTTCTAAGGTGTCAAGGCCAGACAATGAACATCCTCCTTCCAAAGGTAACAATGTAGAAGAAGATCCAGATGGGAAGGGAGCCGGAATGGCTCCACCACTTACAGATCCAGAAGCTCCAGAAACCAAGCCTGTCAAGGCCAGTACAGAGCAATCAGAATGAGTGATCCTCAGCTGACAGGCAGGACGGAGCGCGGACATCTTGCCCTAGTGACGTCCACGCGCCTGCTCTGTCAGTCCCAGACAGCTGTAGGAGGCGTTGCTAGGAGCCATTCGGCTCTGGAAGGGACTGACAGAGCAGGTGCGTGAACGTCACTAGGGCAAGATGTCCACGCTCCGTCCTGCCTGTCAGCCAAGGATCACTTCAAATTTCTTCATGAAGAGGTAATAATTCTGGCGACTAGCGCTACTAAGCAGCTAGTCGCCAGATAGGGAATTATTAAAGACAACCTTTGTTAGCGGTGTTAGTTCCGCTTTAAGGTCCACAAAAAACACCTGGTCACAGAGATAACCACATCTAAGGGCATTGTCAGTTATGGTAATCCACCAAATGGTGGTATTCCATTTCTAACAGAAAAATAAAAAGCTTCTAAAGCTATAGCAGAACTGTTCTGTGTTATCTTCACCAAGGAACAAATCTTTCTGGAGTGGTTGGCTAGCTGCAGCCAAGAAGGGAAGGTAGGCTCCACACCCTGCATACAATTCTAAAATTGTTCCTGCCTACAATTAAAGGGGCGGATCACCTACCCAGAGTTACCAGTAACCTGTATTGGACGTCAGAGAAAATACATTTATTTTAAAAAATTACAATATTATATTTTACACACACACACACACACACACACACACACACACACACACACACACTGTCAAAGAGCCCTTTTAACCCTCTTGAATGCTACACTCTGGCACTGAAAGGTTTAAAAGAGCTGTTTGACAATAAATAAAATCCATTTTTAGGAAATCTTTTTTTTTTTCATTTGTATTATTTAACCCTGTGATCTCCCAAACTAGTTGAATATTATTTTTGAAAGGGGAACAATAAAATATTTTTTTCCACTTTCTTCCAAAATTTTAAAATTGTAGAAGCTCAAAAATAAGGTAAATAAAAAAAGAGAAGTATACAAAGCCCCTTGGGGAGGTCTCAGACAAAGCCCTATAACCCAAGTGGCTAGCAGCCTCACAGAGTTGCTATGTTGAAGCCTGGCTATTCTTTGGCTAAAACATAAAGCTGTGTCTGAAATAGTGTTCTTCTGGCCATGTGGTTAGGATATAAAGGGTCCCTGCTGGCTGTGTGTGTTAAAGTGTTAGTAATGTCCCACAAAAACTTGTTACAGTTTGGTAGAGGACTAAAAAATAAGCTTTATGGCACAAATCCTATCTCTCAGACTGCTATGGTTTGAGAGATATAAGCATTGAAAGTTCAAGTTCCCCCTCCCTCCCCCCTCCTTCTCCTGATGTCAGCTATAAAGCTGACAGCAGGAGATCCGTGTCAGCCAACACGAGAAGGCACTGCAGCAAAGCTGAAATTGTGTTATTGTAAAATAATTACTTCTTTGGAAAGGTCTACAAAGTGTGGTTGCAAACCAGGCACACTTTGTAGACCCTTCCAATGAAATAAATCTTTTGCAATAACATGATTTCTGGATCTCCTGCTGTCAGCTAGACACTGACGTCAGGAGATGTGGAGTGAGGGAAGAACTTTCAATGCTTATTATCTTTCAAACCATAGCAATTTGAGAGATAGGGTTTGCGCCATTAAGCTTATTTTTTCGTCCTCTACAAAATTAGAACAGCTTTTTACGGGACATTATAGCCCCTTTAAGAATATGGCAGCTCTCTGAAGGCCATGTGGGTGGGACATATCAGAATTATCTGTAGGCTGTATAAATGGGAACATATCTGAGCTCTGATGATGATATAGTTGGGACTATAACTGAGCTGAACTGATCCTGTGTGAAGGAATTTAACAGATTTCAGCTGACCAAGTGGGTGGGATATAACAATGCTCTGCTGTCTGTGTGTAGGAATATGATCTTGCTCTGCCTCCCTTTTGGTGGGCATATGAAAATGCTCTGCTGGCCATGTGTGTGGGAAGAAGACAACACTCTGCAAGAAATTACATCAGTCGTGGTTGTGGAAATCTCAAAAGTAGTAAAAGTAAGAGTATTTAGCATTAAACAAAATGGTTACCTTTTCTTCTTGCATCTTTATAGATGGAGGAGGGGGTTTATATGCTGGAGGCCCTTCTAAACTGAAACATGAAAATAAAGCAAAAATTAGGTAGGAGAAGTTAGGAGAACTAAAACACAAGAAAAAGAAATAAAATAGAAAGTAAAGGGAAATACGGACAGAGTGGAGAAGGTACAGAAAAGGTAATGAGGTAGCAGGGCATGGGAATGTGAAAAAGGTTGGGGGGGGATCATGGAAGAGAAGTAGAAAGCGAGAAAATAGGACTAAAAAGGAGAATAAGCACAAAATGAGCAGGAAGTTGTGGAAAGGACAATCAGAAGGAAAAATGTGTCTGCAAGTTAGCAAAAATATAAGTAGAGTTGGAGGGTATTCAAACTGAAGGTGGAAGGAGGAAGCATGTCACTGTCAAGAGTATTGGGTTGTATTTGTGTTTTTGCTTTAAGTATGATTAATACTAATATGTAATTTCTGATTATATAAGAGACATGTTTTAACATTACTCTTTCATATTGCGACAGAATTTAAGATTAATTAGGCTGCTTGTTTTGTTTATCAGCTGGGTTGGGGAAACTTTTTTTTTGCACAGATCTGACCAGGAGAGGAGACACTAAAAGTAGAAATTGCTCGCGTTTGAGTGGTAGAGGGGTATCCAATGCTTTGCAAAGAAAGGCGTTGAATACCCCTCTATTACTCAAAGGGTTAATGTTACATTATCATAGCAACATTGTTTAACCTTTGCCATAGCTCTCCTATAACAGCAACTTGTACTTGGATATACTCTATAGTTATTTGTGATATGGCACAATGAGATGTCTAAGAGCAACAGGTTCTAATGATACTACAAGTTACTTACTGATATAGTTGTCATAAAGAGGTACATTGGCCAATTCAGTTGCTCCAAACCTTATTTATGGTATGACGCATCCAATTTTAAATTGTGACACATGCAGCTAATATATTAGTGTGTGTGCTCTAATTTGTCTCGGTATAAAGAGTTGGACCTTTTCTCAGGGGAGAATCTGTCAGGGACAGGAAAAACTGATAACTATTTTTAGTCCATCATCAAGAACAAAGCACCGTATTAGAAAATCGTCGTTATGTACTCTGTTCTGCGCCCTTAAATTGTAAGTTCTGGAGCAGGAGCCCCACACTCACCGTTTCATTCCGTAAAGCTTATGTATTACCCTGTATTGATTGAACCATTAAATTAAAAAAAAATGCTGTGTACACTTGCATACTTTCCAACACAAAAAATAAAAATGTCAGTGCCCCTTTTCCCCTGGACAGTTACATGACAGTGCATCACTAGTGGTCTATAATTCTGTGTAATGTGATGACAACAGCACACCCTCAGTTAACCCTTTGAGTGCCAGAGGGGTACGCAATGCATTCCGTACCCCTCTGGCACTCAAACGGATAACAGACTTAGCAAGCAGACATTAAATGGATAGTAATGCCTTTATCTGAGTCTTCAGTATATTAATAGTAACACAATGTGCTATGTCAAAATATCTTACTTCTTTGTAGTTCAAAAGTTATTCATCTACAGATGCTCCACCCGCCCCTTTCTGGCTGCCTCCCTCTGATTCTCAGATCGGGTCGTGCGACTCTACGGCTGCAGTGAGGGACAAACCAGTAAGTATAAGGGAAATCCTGCCCCCCTTGACGAAGGATGGCAGGATTTCCCTTTGCTTACTGAAGTTTATCCCTCACTGCAGCCATCCTCACCAGCCTGCAGATTCAGCGTGATGTTGTAAGAAGGGGCAGACGGGGATCTTTAGAGCTGAAGAACTTTTGAATTACAAAGAAGATGCTTGACATAGTGCATTGTGTTACTATTATTATACAGAAGACCTGGCAAAAGTATTTTAAATAGGCATTACTAACACTTTAAACACACGATGGGGAACTCAGACAAACTTAAAAGACATTATGCACAAAATAAAAGTGGAGTAAATTTGGGGTGCAAACTATTTGCACTATAGGAGAAGAATAAAAATCCCCATCAATTTAAATGGGGATTTGAACCCCTGAGCTCTAGAGAGGTCTCAGATGAATTGATGTACATGTAATGAATTTGAATATTAGCAAAGCTCTTGACGTTGTACCACAGAGGAAACGGATTCATAAGATGCATAGTGTGGGACCAGACTCAAAGGTATTTAGTGGATAAATAATTGGCTGAAGGACAGAAAACAATGAGTCATAATTAGGGGTGGGCAAAAAGTGAGAAACATTTCCTGCATTACTTTTTTGCAAAAAAATGGACGATTTTTCTCTTTTTTCGTGAAAGTTTTCTCCTTTTCTCCAATGCAATTTTTTTTTCTCCTTTTTACTTATTCCAACACATTTTTCACCTATTCAAGCACTCTTTTTTCCCAGCACAATGTTGCTCCTTCTGATGGATTTGGTGGAGAAATAAGTAGATGGAAGTCAAAGTTGTGAGTCCTACAGCAAAATTTACCTTGAAAAATGTGTTAGCATGCAGAGTGCATTTGTCCTTTACCCACAACACTAATTTCCTACTTAAGTGACTCTGGCACATATTCATGATGATGTCAAGTGATGAAAAAAAAATAAAAATAAAGTATAACGTACAATGTGGCAGTGGTGGTTGGGGACCTTGACAAACTGCACCCACCCTGGGAAAGAAAGGGATCATCATAATTTATTGCACATGCTGCAGTCAGTTTTTGAACTACCACTTTACTCCCATGTCCCCGCACTGCTCCACCTTCTTTCTGCCCCCTGCACTGCTCCCCCCCCCCCTGGACATTACTCAACTACTGTGTGTGTTTCTATTCTCTACAGTACACAACTGATGGAGCGTGATGTTGTCTGGGGTCTATCAAATCTGACTCCATCACATCAGGATCCCAGTCAGCTGTCTAATATATATGTTTAATTATTTCTGCATTCATTTTTTTTTTTTTTTTTTTTTTTAAGTTGTTCACCCTCTCTTATCACAGTCAGTCCAAAAAATCCTATATAATAATTGTAACAACCCAGTCATGCACAGTAGAGACTACTGAGTGTGCTGCACTCATGCGCAGTAGAGATTGCCCGTGACAAGGCCGATATAGAGCAGGCCGCTCTGAAGGAGCATCCAGCTCTGTATCAGCCACGGGCACTCTCTACTGTGTTATATATATATATATATATATATATATATAACTAAAAAACAAAAATCAACAACTTCTTTTCCAAGACTTCCCCAGCACAGAGACAATAAAAGCAAAATCAGCAAATAATTTGGACCCTAGCTGCCTGTGTCTTGCCAGCCGGTCACACCAAATTTTGGGGCATTTGAGGTCAACCTCCTTCCTCCCTTCTCCCCCAGGGCCCCCACACTCCCCTAATACAGAGAACAAATGTCCTACCTAAAAGACTCCCAAATCTTCAATTCCCCTTTATTTGCCTGTCTTCTCTAGCTCAAAAACATGCTGATTTCTTCTCTCACAAACACAGAATGGCATTCTGTGAGCCTGGCACCCTTGTACATTGCTGTAGAAAAGTGGAGAAAACTTTCATGTGGTGGGGAAAATTTTTTCTTCCCACTGATTTCAATGCAATGAGCTAGGCGAAAAGCGGTAAAACGTCACTTTTCTTCAAGCAGAAGGTGCCATTTTTTGCCAGTTATTGGTTTGAGGTGAAAGTTTTCGCCCATCCCTAGTCATAATGGTATTTAGAGGAAGAATTGGTTACTAGTGGAGTGCCATAGGAGAGGTTGCTAGGACCTGGTCACTCTCTTCATTGGTAATATTACTGCTGTATTCAAGGTAAGGTGTGCCTTTTGGAAAATGGTACAAAAATCGGAAATAGGTTTGACTCTCCAGGAAGGAAAAAAAACAAAAAAAAACGCATGAGGATTTAGGAAAAATGAAGGCATGGACAATAGTATAGGATCTAAAGTTTAATGCTGAAAAGTGCAAGATACTTAATTTAAGACATAGAAACTCAGAGGTGAAATATAGGCTTCATGGTACTGTACTGACAAAATCATCCAATGAAAGGGACTATGGAGTTCTTGTATAGGAAGAGGCATTAGCAATAGAAAGAAAGAAGTATTAATGCCGCTCTATAGATCTCTTGTAAGACCTCATCTGAAGTACTGTGCTCAGATCTGGAGACCGCATCTCTAAAAGGACATTAATACATTGGAGACAGTTCAAAGAAGAACCACTAAAACAGTACATCTTAATGACACAGGGTATCAGAATAGACAAAGAAATAAATAAGTACATCTTGGAAGAAAGGTGATAGGATAGAAACCTTTAATTATATTACGTGTTTTAATATCATACAGGAGGTAAGCATTTCACAGAAAAATAGAAATACTAGAACAAGAAGTCAAGATTTAAAGTTAGAGGGTGGAAAGTTCAAAAGTAGAGTGCATATGTACTACTTTATAGAAGATGCAGAATCATGGAACAGCCTTCTAGCAGAGGTGGTAAGGACAAAGAATGTTAGGGAAATCAAAAACGCCTGGGATAGACACGTCTATTCTGAGAAGTATTTAAGACTGTGCAACTTAATTAGATAGGGAAACAGGCAGACTTGATGGGCCAAATGGTTCCTTTCTGCCATCAAAATAATCTGTTTCTATTGTATAACGCATAATGCATTCAAGGTATTCAAAGTGACAGTGAACCTCTGTTTTGACTTTTCATATTCTGAAAGTTCATATTGTGTAATGTCATTTTTTATACAATTTATGCCCTGACAGACAACTCCTTGAATTTGTTTACCCACTCTCTCATCAGGGACTGTAAAAGCACAGATAGTAACACACTGTTTCACTTTCCCTGCAGCAGGAAAGCATGTATTCATTACAGTATATAGAACATATCCCTGATTTCACAGTCCCCTACAGAGCGCTCCCTGGAAACAGAAATTCAGTGAGATTCTAGTCAGGAATGTAAAACAAAAACAAACAAAAAAAATGTAAATAAATAAGAAATTTGATATTGAATATTAGGCACTTGCAGAATTAGTAAAAAGGAGGCTGTCATTAAAAACAAATTTAAAGTGATATTTTCAACTTAATTCAAGTTTGCATATTTGAAAACTGCATTAAAAACTGTCTGTGTGTCATGTTAACCAAAAGTCCAGCAGATGGACAGTTCAGAAGATATTTACACTTCTTACGTATGTCAATTGTGGTACCAGTGATGTTTTCATATGCTAATTAATAGCTTGTCTATTATGTTTCATATGCTAATGAAGCCTTTTCAACTACATGGTGTATTCTAATGAAGGTTTCAATGACATTTCATATGCTAAAGAAGCTGTTCTTAGTACCAGGAAATGTTCACTTTCACTTTTCCCAGAAATAAGAGTGTGAATATCTCCTAAATTACATATCAGCTGGACTTTTGGTTAACATGACACACAGACAGTTTTCAATGCAGCTTTCAAATATGCAAACTAGAATGAAGTTGAACATTCCACTTTAAATGGAAAGGCTTATTTGTCTCCTGTGGGGCAGTTAGCTTGCCTCACAATTACTCCAATTTTATTTTGTGCTGAATAAGCAGCACATAAAACATGGGCTTTAAGCCTCTGAGTGCTAGGGAGGTATCCAACACATTGTGTTGCAATGCACTGGATACCTCTCTGGCACTCAGAGGGCCAAGTTACATGTTAAACCAGGGATAAAGTCCAGGACAGCAGGATCAATGGGCAGGGAGCCAAAGCCAGAGTTTTTCCAGCTTGGTACAGTTGGTAGGCATGCACTTGTAGAACTGTGTTAATAAACATACTCATGGTTCTGTATAAAAATATAGCTATACATCACTTCAACTTACAGGATCATTTCCTGGAAATGGAACCTAATCCTCTGTGTGTAGACTGCCTGTACTTCATTTTTACTATCCCCCATGTTGTAGCCCTTAAAAATCGGAATTAAATGAGACCAGTGGCATCTCTCAAAACTTTATGGTTTGAGAGATATCTGCTTTCAAAATTCCCTCTCCTTTTCTTTCCCCTGACGTCAGCATTCTATCTGAAAGCAGGGGAATCCAGTCCCGGGACCGGCGGCGGCTCTGCAGGAGTCCTGAGATCGCGTTTTAGAAACAGAAATCCTTGCAAACCAAGCAAATGTATAAGACCATTTCAGTGAAGGATTTCTGTTTCTATAACGCTATCTCAGCACTGCTGCAGAGCCGCCGCTTGCTCACAGACCAGATTCCCCTGCTGTCAGCTATAACACTGACGTCAGGGGAGGTAGAAGGAGAGGGAACTTTGAAAGCAGATAGCTCTCAAACCATAAAGGTTTGAGAGATGCTGCTGGTCTCGTTTAATTCCGATTTTTAAGGGCTACAACATATTTAAAGGGATAGTAATACTTCGTTTTATCTTTATTTTATTTTGTAGGCATTAAAAAAACATGAACGATATAAGTCTTATTTCTCAAACCTTTATGGTTTGAGAGATATTCACAAACAAAGTTTCCCTTCCCGCCCCTTTTACCTAGTGTAAGCCATCTCTTCTCAGATGTGGAATCTGGTTGTAAGACCAGACAGATAACAGCAAGGGACAATCTTCTATTAAAACAATGAAAACCCTGCCCCTCTTGACAAGTTTTTCAGGTTTTTCCCTTATCTTAACTGAAGATTGTCCCTCTCTGCAGTCTACCTGGGCACCTCCCTTCTGATCTGGCTGAACAGTGTTACATCAGTAAAATGGGCGGGAGGGGGAGACTCTCTCATTGAATTACTCTTGAACTACATCTCTGACAGAATTGAAATAACACTCTCCAAAGTCCAAATACTATGCTGATTAATTAGAGCTGTTTTTATTATGAAACATTACTATCCCTTTAATATAGAGAAAAAGTACAACTACTAACAGTTTATCAGCAGTGTCAACATAAGTGATAACTACTCAAGAAGGCCAAGCCTGGTCCCTTCTGTCTCACTATCAACCTGACTCCATCCTACCCCTTGCTTCATAACTTTAGAATGCATTTGTCTTTGTCCAAATAACCAACTTACTTGACTCTAAATCTTTTGGGCTCTTTGCAGTCTGGATTCCGGCATGGACATTCAGAGAAAGTACTCTGTAAAGTCCAAAGATCACTTTGCTGTCCTCTACCTTTGATAAAATTAACCACTCTCTCTTTGCTGAACTCCTATCTTCTGAAGCATAAGCACCATGTACTGTCTATTGTAAAAAAACAGCACTGTAATTCACAGAGTTTAACCTCATACTCTGCTGTCTCCTGTTACACATTTAGACTGTAAGCTCCTTGGAGCAGGGATCTCTTTCTTATTGTTTCTATGATTGTGACATTTATTTTAATCCTTTTTGCTGTATTTATTGTAACATATAACTGTTGTAAGGCACTGCATACACTCTGTGGCGCCATATAAATAAAGCTATACATACAAAAGACACACTCTCAGTACAGCAAGTCATGTAGTGGTCCCTTGTCTGCGGGAGTTTCTTTCACTTACTCATCATCATCCTTTGCAGTCTGGTTTTTCCTCTGCTGCCGGCAGATCATTAAGACTGTGACCACCACCGCTACACACACAATGGCTGCAATGATTCCTCCAATAATACCACCTGTGGTACCTGCTCCAGCAGAGTTTGGCTTCTCTGTATAGAAGTAAAGAAACACTGGTTACTGATAATACAAGCCGACCAACAGGGAATTACTCCACCAGCCAATTTTACAAAACCATATAAAGATCTGCGTTCCTTTCAAATTACTTCAAAACCGCAAGCTGAATCCAACTGTGTTGTGTTTTAGAGCCAGACAATATCTTATCCTTCAAACCAAATGCCTCCAAACCTATACTGAAACTTTACTTCAAATAGGAAACTCATTTAATTTGACATTTCAAAAGACACTAAATTCCCTGCAAAAGCGCAAGTAATCCTTAAAATGCTAAAGTAGTCTATATGCAATGTGTTGGAGATATTTACACATGAATATATAACATTTGCATTGGAAGACTGTTGTAGTGTATATCTGATGTCTTTCATTTTCAAGTGATATCACTTATCCAATTCCTATATTATTCTATACAGCCTACGCACAAAGTTGGAGAAACCTTAGTGAATTGGTTCCATAGAATAACATAGGGGCTGGAGATGTGATGTTACTGGAGAAGTTATCTCCACTTTATCACACCTTTGTCCTTACCCCCAAAGGTCTTGTCAACCATAAGAGCAACATTTCTCTACTAGATTTATCATTCAGTATGGTGGAGTGTATTGTATTTTGGTAAGATACGTCATGTAAAAGGAAGATTAGTAAATAAAGGCAACTCAAAGGAATAAACACTTATTTCTGTAGTTATAATACCACATGAAAAATTATATATGAGGGTTTGACTAAATTAACATAGTACTAGCAATAAATAGGTTTAAAATGAATATACCTGAAGTTGCTGAATGTTTATGATGGGAGGGAAATTATACATACTTATTTCAGACAGCCCTATTGTTCTTAAAAGGTTACCATAATGATTGGTTCAATACCAGGAGTGCAATGTTTTAATATATTATATATTATAGTAAAGCAGTCAAGTTTATTATAATTAAAGTGCCCTTATAGCTGTTTGACTAAACTCCCGTTATTCTCAGTTGGTTGAGGATCATTAGAAATACCGTCAGCTGCTGAAGGGCCACTGTTGCCCAGCCCTGTTCTAATATGAACTAACTAGAAAACAAAAGTATATTATGAAACCATTCTTCAATATTTTTATTGGCATTTGACAGAAATTATGTTTGGGGAGAGCAATTTGAAGGAAGGAACCATTGACCCATTGTACTTTGTTAGAACAAACACCTTAGTGCCAAAGAGGTCTCTATGGCTTTGTAATGGAATGACAGCCTCTCTGATAACCAAAGTATAAAAATTTCCAAAACTAAAGGCACACCCATTAAGCAATATTTGCAGATTATATACTGCTTGAAATGTGATAAGGCAGGCAAATATACTGCCCTTTCCACACCGTTGTGGTGATAGGTACAATGCTGGACTATAGTACCTTTCAAAGATGTGACTATCAACTCAAATGAACGCGATTCATGGGACTAAAAGCACTGTTTAGGTCAATGAGAATTTTCATGTGCCCCTTTTGATCAGGAATTGCACACCTAGATGTGCTAAACCATTATACTGTGATTCTTTGCAGACCTGTATAAATTCCAAGGCAATAAAGGAACACTAATAAAATAAAAAAAAAAAAATACTATTAGATGATAATTTGTACCCGTCAGCACACAAGGAAGTAATATTCATTTGAACTCTTCACTTCCTGGTCAAAAATATGCACTCTCATGAATGACACGACAGGATGAGTCTAAGGAAACCAGTTCACCCCCACCCCATTTCACCCATGGTCTTCTAAATAAAAACAGGGAATGCGGTATTAATATACTCATTCACAGGTTATCATCTGTTGGACCTACAGCTGTTGGGGACTACATTTCCATCATCCCCAACCAGTCAGTGCCAAGATAGGAAGGTCGACCAGACACGATGGTAGATTTTGGAAGAAACAGGTTTGTGGGTGCTGACCAGAAGAAAACCCTTTCTTCTTCAATATTGAGGATTCAATTTCCAAACCGTCAAGGCTAGACGATGAACATCCTCCTTCCACAGGTAACCCTGTAGAAGAAGAGCTGGAATGGCTCCGCCACTGACAGATCCAGAAGCTTCGGAAGTATGGAGCAATCAGAATGACTGGACAACACTCCAGTCGTAATTTCCGTAACATTGGGAGGAGAGGAAAGATGTAGGCCAGAGGGAATAACCAAGGAATGGACATTGCATCCACAGACAGAGCTAGAGGGTCCCTCCATCGAGAGCAGAACCTCAGAACCTTCCAGTTGTGTCTCGTCGACATCAGGTTGATGTAAGGAAGACTCCACTTCTGAACAATAAGGGTGAACACCTCTGGGTGCAGTTGCCACTCTTTGCTGTCCACTGTGTGTTGACTGAGGAAGTCCACCATGACGTTTCCTACGCCAGGAATGTGCACTGCGGATACGGCAGGAACGTGTTCTTCTGCCCAAAACAAAATAGCCTTGACCTCTAACCAAGCGGCAAGATATCTTGTTCTTCCCTGCTTGTTGATGTAAGCCACGGCCGTGGTGTTGTCGAACTCTACCCAGACTGGACAGTCTTCCAGCTGAGATGGCCAAATGACGAAGGGCATGAAATATCGCCCAAAGCTCCAATATGTTGATGGAAAGGAGAGACTCCTCTGGAGACCACCGACCCTGAGCACTCAGATGACCCAGGACCACTCCCCAGCCGGAGAGGCTGGTATCCATCATCACCGTGGTCCAGAAGGATACCAGGAAGGACCTGCCCTTCAGCAGATTGGAGAGGTCAAGCCACCATGATAAACTCAGTTCCACATTAAGAGGGAGGGACACTGACATCTTCAGAAGGTCCAGCTGACCTCTGCACACCTGGCTCACAAACCACTGGAATTCCCTGGTGTGCGCCATGGCAAACAGTACTGCTTCTTTGGTGGAAATGAATTTCCCCACTAGAGATGACAGCTTCTTGGCTGGAACTGGATCTTTAGCCAGGATCGCAGAAACCCTGTGGGCGATCTGGTGAGCTACCTCGTCCGTGAGAAACACAATGTTCTTCTGGGTGTCGAAGAGGAGGCCCAGGAAGACCAGATGCTGGGATGGGACAAGATCTGATTTGTCCAAGTTGATGATCCACCCGTGATGGGTGAGATCATGAATGCATTGCTGAACCAGCTCATGAAGTTCCACAGAAGGGGCTTTCAGAAGCGGGTCGTCCATGTATGGAGTAACTCTGATGCCATCTCAGTGGAAGATGGACACCAAGGCTGCCAGGACACGGTTGAAGACTTGAACAGCTGTCGTCAAACCAAATAGAAGAGCTGAAAACCGAAAATGTCCCTGGTCGCAGGCAAATCGGAGATACTGCCGGCTCTCTGGATGAATGGCAATGTGTAAGTATGCATCCTGAAGATCCAGAGATGCTAGGAATTCCCCCGGAGACATGGCAGCAACCACCGTTCTTAGAGACTCCTGGTGATGAGTCCGGATCACAAAGGAATTGAGATCCTTTAAATCCAAAATGGGACGACAACCTCCGTCCTTCTTGGAGACCACAAAGAGGTTTGAGTAAAAATCCATACCCCTGTCCTGAACTGGAACCGACTCTAGAACATCCTTTTACAGAAGAGCCTGAATTGCATCGAACAGACAGCGTTTCTCTGCGCCATGAGGCGTATGAGAAGGAAAGAAGCGAAAGGGAGGACGAGGGATGAAAGGGATCCTGTACCCTTCCATCACCATCAGTAAAACCCATGGGTCCGCCACTGAATCCTCCCAAATGCTGTGATAGCGAAGCAGATGACCACCCACAGCAGTGTGTGGACCCGGTTTCGGTGAGTCATGCCGAAGGAGGCTTGGAAGCCTTGGGCTTCCATTACTGTTTGGGCTTGGAGGAGGTACGCAGAGCTGAGGGAACAGTCTGGATCGCCGGACATGTCTCATTCTGAAAGGAACAAAAATACCGGTTACACTTAAGCAGTGAGAGCAATGCTTTCTTAGAAGCAGTGTCAGCAGACCAGATCTTGAGCCAAAGAGCCCGTCTGGCAACCACAGACATGGTGGAAACCCTAGCCACCAAACGGATGGCATCAAATAAGGCAGCAGAAACCTAGTGCTGTGCCTCAGAAATGTTGGCAAGGAGGCGCAACATATCCAAACTAGGAGCACCCTGACGGACAGCAAGGGTGAGCTGTTCAGTCCAGACTGCAATGGCCCGGTTCACCCAAGCAGCAGCAAATGCTGGACGCATGGGAGAACCAGCAATAGCAAAGATGGACTTGATGGAGACCTCAAGTTTCTTGTCAGTCCAGTCTTTTAGAGCAGACGCATCAGACACTGGTGGAGATAGGGGCATCCACTTTCGGAGGATGAACCCACTGAGCAAGTGCAGCCTCAGAGAAGGCATAAAGCTTGGCAAATTTCTTGCAGACAGAAGGTTTCCTGTCCAGAGACTTCCACTCATCAGACACAAGACGGTCAAGAGTGGGGTTAGGTGGAAAGCAAGTAAAGGGCTTTTTAGGTTCCTGAAATACATCAGAAGGGTCAAAAGGAACCTCCTGCACTAAGGGAATGTTTAGGGTATTTAAAACAGCCCTGATCAGGCCCTCAGCCGAGGGCTCAGTATCAGCCTCAAATGGGTCCCCAAAAAACTGAGAGGAGCCCACCGCAGAACATTCCTCAACATCTGGATCCGCCAGCAGTTCCTCCTCAGAGGAATCTGACACATCAGGTACACCCTGAGGCTTTGGCAGGGAAGACTTGACAGAGAAGGTCTGCCAAGAATGAAAGACCCCCTGTAACTGGGATGGAAAGAGTTGCAATGTGGACCTAAGGTCCCTACTAGCAGCCTTGAACTCTGGCACCCAAACTGGCTCTAATGCATGGCTAGAGGTCCCTGGAAGACTCTCAGGGACATCAGAACATGCTAGGCATAAATTACCTGAGAATTCTGTAGGTAACCCTGAATGACAGGAAAAGCAATGCGCATTAGGGGATATAGAGACCCCAGCATCCTTAGTCAGGTCTGGCGCAAAGCTCCAACAGTATAGACATTCTCACAGTGTCAAATAACCTTACTGTATATGAAGTTACCCAATTACAGTGTGCAGGATTAAAATTTCACCCCAGAAATCACTAAAATAAACTTACCTGGCAGGCGAAGTGTTAATCAGCAAAGGAGAGAAGGAGAGTCCAAGCCCTGCATAGGATACTCATTCTGGAAATAGCACAAAATGGCTGCCGCAGCAGGAGCCAATCAGAGAGGAGCAAGCGAAACAAGCGCTCATGGGAAATGTAGTTTTCCCAGAAAAGTACCCCAAACAGTGCCCAAAGCCCCCTGAGACCCCAACACACTAGAAACATGAACCGGATGATAGAGCAAGGGCAGACAAGTAAAAAGAGCCATCTCTGAAGTCACCAGGTTAAACCGTTGCAGAGATATGTCCCAGAATGTACATTCCCATAGTAGTGAATGGAGCAATGGCGCCTATGTGGTAAAGCACGCCTTTACTCAAATTTTACAAAATTGAAAGTGCAAAACTAAAAGACATGAAACATCACTAGAACATGTTAGGATACCCAAAAAACACTGAACCAGTGTCAGAATCCCCCATGAATGCAAAACCAGCAGCTAAAGGGTTAAGTACCACATAAATCTGCTCCAAACACCCAACAGACATACATATAGATCCAGGGAGTGCAGGAGTGTACAATAGGAACTCCAAATGAAAACCCCTTTGCAGAGGGGCACTGTGGGACACGTGGACCTGCAGAACTCAAAGGGTAGCTCACCTTTCCTGCAGGTCTTCTGTCTTCAGATTACCATGTTAAATAAGAAGCCTCGGTGGGCAACTCTTGAGGAAAGAACTTAGCCAAGATTCTCCCCCCAGGGCTTAAGGTCCACAAAAAGCACCTGGTCACTGAGCTAGCCACATCTAAGGGCGTTGTCAATTATGGTAATCCGCCTAATGGTGGTATTCCGTTTCTAATAGAGAAAAAAAAAAAAAAAAAAAAAACTTATAAAGCTAAAGCAGAACTGTTCTCTTGCCTGTGTTATCTTCACCAAGGAAAAAATCTTTCTGGAGCTGGTTGGCTAGCTGCAGCCAAGGAGGGAAGGTAGGCTCCACCCCCTGCATACAAGTCTAGAATTGTTCCTGCCTATAATTAAAGGGGAGGATCGCCTACCCAAAGTTACCAGTTATCCTGCATTGGACGACAGAGAAAATTCTTTTGTTGAAGGTGAAATGCAGAGAGTAATATAAATCAATGACTACAGTAGAGAGTTAGATGTTAATATACGCTAGTTTTAAAGTTATTTTTGGCATAGTATAGAAATAAAGGTTATAGTTGATAAATGACTATTCCATACTTTAGAGAGAACCATTAAAGGCAACTAAAATTGGGAAAGAAGATTAAGCCTATTATTTTACAAGTTAACGGTTGCTATGAGCATCTCTGAGTAGCAGCAATATAAATGCACAACCCTAATTGTAAGAGTCTACCCATGCTTTGTGTCCTACTACTTGCATGAGCTGAAATTGCCAGTGACTATCATTCCCATTCTCTGTGCAAGTGGTTGTGATATCACAGCAGCCCAGAAGAATCATCAGCTGCCTCTCTGGCACTCACAGCACCAGCTCTGGGGAATGAAACCTAGGGCAGGACATGTGTACGGAGGACTAAGTTTTTAATACAGCTAATCCCTGAGGGGAGGTGTAGGGCATGTGCAAATGTACGTAGATCAAAATGCGATTTTAATTAGATACATTTCAATAAATGACCAAAATATTGATTTAATAAAATTGAAGAAAGCCATGTGAGTACAGTTACTGCATCTGGAATGGTATGCGTAACCATTTGAGCGCCAGAGAGGTAGCGGATACCGCTCTGGCACTCAAATGGGTTAACTATTTCTATGATTAGCACCCAGACTACTATGTTCAATGTAAAGAGAAACACAAAAAGAGGAGAGCACACACTCCAAGAGCAGATTATATTCAAAATTTGAACCGCCACCGTTGATCATCACCTTGTCAGTGCTCAATGGTCCTACTGACATGTTCTAGAGACATAGACCCCCAGTATCTGTATGGCTTTCTCCCCATCCTTGTCCTTCTTCCGTCTGGGTTGAGTCTTGGCTCCACACCTTGCAAAAGAATGATTTATTCTGGATCTCTAACTGAAAATCAGCCTCAAAAGGATCCAAGTACTAGCATATACTAGGTAGGAATTATGGAATATATTTTAATGGGAATGAAAACTCATTACGGAAATAGCCTCACCAGATATATTCTTTTAACTAGACAGTCCGTTTTTTTTTGTTTTTTTTTTAATCAAAAAATATGAAAAATGTTATAAGCCTTCAGTATCTTAAAGACATACAATAAAACAGATACACAAATAATAAATATATATATGTGCACACACACACTTAATAAAAAATAACAGACCTCAGTTCTACCCTACGCGATACGTAGCTGAACACCAGTTCATCAAGGGTCAATCCATCTCTCCTACTTGGTATATGCTACTGCTTGATTACTTTTTGATTTAGTTAGAGATCCAGAATACATCATTCTCTAGCAAGGTGTGTAGCCAAGATTCAACCCAGAGGGAAGAAGGACAAGGAAGGGGAGAAAGCCAACAGATACCCGCACTGGGGGTAATCCTGTGGATGCTGTTATACTAAGAGCAGGGATTAAAAGTTGAAGTCCTTTGCTACTAGGCAGACCTGAAAAGTTACTCGCCACTGCAAGCCATAACATACCAACCAGGGATGAATTTCTACTCGCCAGGGCTAAGTTTTCACTCGCCATTGGCTAGTGGAAATTTTGAGCCCTGCTAAGAGGCTGGTCTATGCTGCTAGGACATGTGAATAGGACTATTGAGCACGGACAAGGTGATAATCAATGGTGGCAGTTCAAATATTGAAAACAGTCTGCACTTGGAGCGTGTGCGTCAGGGGAGGGCTGGCAACACAGAGCCCAGGGGACAAACAAAATCAAGGGGCCCTTTTCTACTGTAGTCTGATCCCAATGTCCCAGCCCACCCCCTTTCGTTAATTTTTAAATTGTCATTAATGTTGTAAAGAAAGGCAAGTGATACCACATAACTTACAACTGAAGTGGAGCTACACTAGTGCTACTACAAAACTTACAATTTAAGTAAAGCTACAGTAGTGATACCATAGAGCTTACAAGGAAAATGGGTTATGCTATTAGTGTATCTCCATTTGGACTGTGGCTTTGTGGTATCATTTCTGTAGCATCAATTCAATTGTAAGCTCTGTGGTATCACTACTATAGCTCCATTTACAGCAGCAAGTGGGAGACTGAGTGAGGTAGTGGCCCACTGGCCCAGACATATGACTGGCCCAGGGGGCAATTGCCCCCCTGCCACCCAGGCCAGCCCTCCCCTGGTGTGCGTTCCTCTTTTTGTGTTTCTTTTTTTATGGGGAGTCGTCTTGCCAGCAGTTCATTTGAAGAGCAGCACCGCAGTCAAGGAGAACTGGAATTTTATTTGAATTCTTTTCTTGATTCAGATTGGGACTGGTAGAGCTTAAAGATCACCTTTGTGGGATATAGCTCTCACTCAAGTGGTGACTTCTTGAACTTTGTTCATCTCTGCTACAATATGGGTTCAGAGGGTTGTTTTCAACACAAGTGGGGGAGATGTATAAAACTGGAGTTATAAAGAAAGTGTCTGTAAAATTGTCTCAAGGAGACATAAGGATAGATATATATCAGGGCTTAAAATTTGAAGTCCTTTACTACTAGCCAGACCTGAAAAGTTACTCGCCACTGCAAGTCAAAACATACCAACCAGGGCTGAATTTCTACTCGCCAGGGCTAAATTTTCACTTGCCATTGGCTAGTGGAAATTTTGAGCCCTGTAATATTATATATATCGCGCAACATTTTATCTAAGTGCTAACTTCAGTTGACTTTTTTAAAAAGTGGAGCAGAAATGGTCTTGGCCAAATAAGAATTGTGTCCCAGTGTATTTATAAAGAAATTTGCTAATTGCGCCAAAAGTAAAGCCAGTTTCAATGATTAAATCTTAACACCAGGTATAAACTATTCTTAATTGAAGTATACAGTGACAGCTGTGTGTGCAAAAATACCTTATAAAGCTGCAAACTCTCTCAGAACATTCTCAGATAGACATGTTTATAAATGTGACTTTACTTCTTTATAAATATGACCAGGCGTCATATTTATCCTGGGCCGGATAATGCGCACAGATGGGACACTCTTCATCCAAGTATAAAGGATTAGTAATACTTTGAAACCAATGTAGCTCTGACTGATCCTCCTATAAAGAGGATCATGTAACGCTTTATTTTAATGTGCTCCATGTTGTAATTAAGTAGAAATTCTCTGGTAAAGGATTCCCTTCCCCTTTTTTCCTTGCATCACGCTGCCTTTTTCACCAGGCCCGATGGAGTGCAGTGAGGGACAATCTTCACTAAGCATAAGGAAAATCCTACCCTCATTCATCAAGGGGGAAGGGTTTCCTTTATACTTAGTGGATGAAGTGTGTCCCATCTGTGCGCATTATCCGGCCCAGGACCAGATTCCACATCTAAGGGGAGGTGGCTTATAGGCTGTTAAAGGGGAGGGAGGCGGATCCTTTACCAGTGAATTTCTATTGAACTAGAACACGGAGCATATTAAAATAGAGAGTTACATGATCTGCTTTAAAGGAGAATCAGTCGGAGCTGCATTAATTTCAAGACATTACTATCCCTTTGAGAACTGTCGCTACGATTCACGAATATACACTAAGGCGGCTTTTTTTTTTTTTTTTTTTTTTTTTTTTTTTTTTTTTAAATTTAGACATAAACATACAAATACCATTACACAAATACATACACCAAAACGCCATCACCCTGTGGACGAGAACGGAGGTCCCAACTCCAGAGAAACCCCCCCTAGAAACGCGCGTGGATTTATAACTCTACTACTTCCTGATATACTTGTTCACTCACTAAGTATTTCGTCTGAGGTAGTAGAACCCCAGTAAACTCCTTGTTCCATTTTTAATTGCCATTTCAATTGTGACATAAATTGTGATGTTGACACCGGGAGAGAAGACTTCCATCCCCTTGCCAACAATATCTTTATGGCCGCAAAACAGTGTGTAATCAGGAACTCTTGCTTCATTGTTAATACTGGCCAGCCCAGATTCAATAAGGCTATTTCTGTTTTTTTTTTTTAGTTTAATATTGAAATATTTAAACAAAAAATTAAACCCCATCTCCCATGCTAACCTAGCCTTAGCACACGCCCACCAAACATGATAGTATGTTCCTCTCATAACACCACAACCCCAGCAAACATCTGACAATTGGGGGTTCATTTTAGTAATAACCGTGGGGACTGTATACCACTTATTCATCAATTTATACTGATTTTCCACCAACGCCAAGTCATGAACATATTTGCTAGTTCTATTACAAGCCCTTTCCCATTCTGTGATAGATATTTGCTTATTCATATCCTTCTCCCATGTCGCAACTACTTTCTCTAAAACTCTGTCATCATCCTCAATTAACTCTATTACCCGAGAACAGGTAGAAAAAAGCTTATTATCTAACCTTACAAATAATTTCTTTAACATTGACATAATTTCATCTCTCCTACCTACCAGGTATTTAAGCAAAAATCCTTTGACCCGCAGATATGAAAACAGCTCAGATCTTGGTAACTCAGTCTCTTACTAATTCTTCAAAAGACCTAACTTTTCCCTCTGATAACAATTGTTCTACCCTATTAATACCACATACACTCCACTTCTTTAGGGAAATATCCTCCATATTATAAACAAGGCACCGTAAATCTACAAAGCTTGGGATCCTTTCCTTAACCTGAAGTCTTCCCTTAAGCTTAATCCATTCCGGAAATAATTGATCCAGTATCCAGCAATTCTTAACTACTTCTTTAATCATATTCTTTAAGCGCACATCCCATAATAAACAAGTTAGATCCTGAACAGTACACAAATAAGTTTCTATTTCATACCATTTTTCGCCATAAGCCAAAGACTGCTGCATCCTACTCATGTGAAATAATATACTCGCTTTGTATAACCTATGAATAATAGGAAAACCTATTCCTCCCCTTTTCACACTTTTTGCCAGTCGCACAGCGCTAATTCGAGGAATTTTCCCTTTCCAAACAAAATTTCTAAAACTCGCCTGAATAAGATCCAACCAGCTCTTGGGAAACCTCAAAGGCAACATACGGAACAAATATGTCCATCTTGGCACAACATATGCTTTAAGAATATTAATCCTCCCCCACCAAGAAATTTCCTTACCTCCCCATTCTTTCAAATCTTTATTCATTACCTGTAAAACCTTCAAACAATTAATCTCCACTATCCTTTTATAATTTGCTGGTATAATTATCCCCAAGTACGTATAACTCTGTCTCGTATACTCAAAACCATATCGCTGTTTAATATCCACTTTCGTTTGATGATCACTATTATGGTAAGGCGGCTTTTTATACATCACCCACAATGTCCTTGCAGTCCACCATATGCTCCTTCCCCTCCATGAATTGAAGGAAAGTGTCATTCCAGTGGTTGTTTCCTTGATACAATTAGTTGATTCAGGAGGGAATTACAGTATGCATACTGTCTCAAAGTGATAATGTGTTTTTCATATGTTTTTAGAATCTTGCATATAGATATTTCTAGAACTGAGAATGAAGTTACCAAGGTAAATATATACAGTTTATTAAGTGCCAGAGCGGTACGCAATGCATTGAGAAGAGTTAACCCTTCAAGGGTACTGCATTCAAAAATGCAAGTCTGAGTAGCAATAACTTCTGAATAAAATACCTCAGCGGTCGGAGACCCTTGTTGTAATTGGCAGGATATGCCCAGCAGTATATTTTATATATATTATATATATATATATATATATATATATATATATATATATATATATATATATATATATATATATATTATATATATATTTTTTTTTTTTTTTTTTTTTTTTTTTAATTGTGTTACTGTCCCTTTAAGCCAGTGGATGTTTGTTCTTGTTCCCTTCGGTGCAGTTGATTTGTGCCACAATTGCTTCAGTTCTTTTAGTCCATCAGCGTCACTGACCTTTCTTGAAAGACCACCTTTTACCCCAAAACCGGTTAAGTTTGTTTTGCAAATAATTAAAAGTCTGTCTAAATATTGTATTGGCCATTTTCCTGTAATATACAGTTTGAGAAATTAATCTTTATAATTTGGTGGAACTTCATGCACAGTATGGCAATTAGTTCAATTCAAGGCCAAAAGTATTGCTTGCCTTGTTACTAGAGATGACCCCAGTGTGGGGGCTCGGTCTACATTCATTTATAGTCATACTAGCGTAAAAGCCCGTGTACACAGGCCACGGTCCGGTTGATGTTAACCCTTTGAGTGCCAGAGGGGTATGCAATGCATTGCATACCGCTCTGGCACTCAAAGGGTTAAGAGGCCAGTCCTACTCTGCGTCCTGCCGTCGACGCACTCATACACTGTAGAGACTGCCTGGAATCACAGAATGCTCCCAGCACAGAACTCCCAGCATTCTGTGCGTTCGGGCAGTCTCTACTGAGCATGACGGCTTCTGACAAACATCTTAGCGAATTATTATATAGGATGACTGAAGGGGCAGAATCTAATTACCAATGAGTAAGTTCTCAAAACCTTAAAATTTTCAAATTGTTAGCACAACATATAAGTACTGTTAAACCCTTTGAGTGCCAGAGCTGCATCCAACGCATTGCTTTTGCCTCTGCCTCTCAAAGGGTTAATTCTCTTTCAAGGAAACTGAAGTTATCTTAAAGGGATAGTAATACTTATGTATTACTAATCCCTATAGTAAAGCACTACTAAAAAAAAAAAAAAAATGTATTGCCCCCAGTGTCATCTCTCAAACCTTTCTAAAGTTGCCCTCTCCCTCCCCCTTCCTCGTAGTCAGCATTCTAGCTGACTGCAGGGAAGAGAGTCGTACGACTTTCAGGCGGCTCTCCAGCACAGCCTGATCACGTTACTAAAAAATAAAACTTTCACTGAAATTGTCTTCTACATGTGCTTGGTTTGCAAGCACACATAGAAGACCGTTTTAGTTAAAGGTTTTTGTTTTTTAGTTAACGCGATCGCGGCTCTGCTGAAGAGCCGCCTGATGATCTATGACCGGATTTCCCTTCAGTCAGCTACAAAGCTGACGTTGGGGAAGGGGGAGGGCAACTTTAGAAGCGTTCATCTCTCAATAAAAGTTTGAGAGATGACACTGGGGGCAATATGTTTTTTTTTTTTTAGTAGGGCTTTACTATAGGGATTAGTAATACTTAAGTATTATTATCCCTTTAAGTTGACAGGTCCACCAACACATTAATTCACAATGTGCTAACGATGTCTCTAGCATCCAAGGGGTTAACCATAGGTAGTAGTTTCATGTTTTACTGCGGTGCCAGGTATTATGAAGTGCTTATTTATAAAAATCCTAATAGCCATTTTAAGTTTTGCTCTTGTGCCTTTGTTCAAGAGATATTGTCAATTAGTCTTGGATGTCATGTCCATGGGGGCGGACATGACAGTTGCTGCCAGGCCCATAGGATAGAAACTCTGCGTACTGCATATTGTAATCTTAACCCTTTACAGACCAAAGGGATGTGAAATACAAATACATAATTACACCTTTCTGGCCATTAAAGGGTTAAGTAGGCTGATACTCTCTTCCTTCTTCAGCAACAGTCATGTCTGCCTCCTTGGAGTGTTTAAATGTGTGTATATTTTTACTCATATAGCACCAACAGTTGTGTTTCATTATAGTATAAGGGAGGGTATAGCAAATGCAGTTGTGACATACACATTATAATAGGGGGTACAATAGGTATTCAAACATTTAGATAAGATGACCCTGCCCCATAGAGCTTACAATATAACACCTTAACGTTCGGTGACATGCCAGGACTAAGTCCGAACGGTAAGGACCGATGATGGTCCTGGCATGTCATGGAATTTTGGGATGGCAGCGCTTCCATCCCAGAATGCATCGGGAAAAGAAAAAAAGTGCCCTTTTCCTCTAGGGTCGCCCACCCCCCAGACCGCGTGGTACTTTACCTCTTATGGGCAGGCCTTGCTGCCGTGGCTGGCAGTTAAGGAGTACAGAGCTTTTTTTTTTCCAAATGGATTCAGGGCTCCCCGAACAGCACGCAGTGAACCCTGAATTCCATGATGTGCTAGGAACGTCATGGGTCCTTATGGCAAGTTTACTCATGATGGTCCTGGCACATCATGGGTCCTTAAAGGTTTAAGTAACAAGACATTCAGGAATGACTGAAGTAATTACTTCTTGAACAAAAGTACAAGAGCAAAGTTCACAGGGGCCATTTGGATTTTCTGGTCATAATAATAATTAAAGTGGTTGCCATTATGTAGTGTTTCTTCTCTTAACCCCTTAAGGACCGGAGGTTATGGGACATTTCCGTCCCATAACGACCGCATAGGGGCACTTTGACGCGCCGGTACACGTGACCTGTCACGTGTATTGGCGCGTCACTATGGGGCTTGAAAGCGATCGCTCCGATCTTGGAGCGGTCTATTTCATGCCCTATTTTTACTTACAGCTCTCCCGGTAGAGCGCTGTAAGTAAAAAGTATGTGACGTACCATGACCGTCATCGGTCCTTGAGTAGTTCAAGGACCGTGACGGTCCTGGTACGTCAAGGGTCCCTAAGGGGTTAAATATTTTTCTCCTACTCTGCTTAATATTGTAAATCTCTGCACCTCAAAACAATTTTCAAGTTTGAGCTGTTATAACTTTCAAATGAATACCTTTCAGCAGTGGGTGTATCCTTGGTTTATTCAGGGTGATAAACCTTACAACATTTTTTTTTTACATTTTAATTATTACTATCCTTTTAAATTTGCTTAACTCAAGGACTTACCAATCAGTTATACAATAACATAAGAAAATAAAGATAATGTCAACCATTTGGGCGTCTAATAAATTACTGATGCAGCAAAGGATTTTTCACAGGGATGTCAAATGAGTGGCACATCACCTACGGTTATAACTGTCACATGTAGAAATTCTGGATGACAAAATTGCCATGTATATGGACATCAAATCCCAATTGAGGTCAATGGCATCCTACTTGAAGCCTAGATTGCACAAGGTTTGGCTTGATATATATGCCCATGTCATTTTGATACCTACAGTAAGCCATTGTGCCATAGGAATATCTGAAAGCCTATTTCTCTGTCTTCCATTCTGACCAGTGTATCTAATAATTATAGATAATTAGTGCAGCAAACTGTAAGCAAACTCAATTCACCTTAAATTTAATAGTCACTTTGTAACAAATGCATTATTCTGAGATATTTCAAAATAATCTATATTTGTGTGAACCATTTTTTCCCCAGACAATATTTGAAATATTTAGCTTTTCCAGTTTATACAAATGAGCTACTTCTGGCTGGCAGGAATGGCATTTGGAAGGGAAGCAGAGTAGAATGTGAGTATCTGAATGGTGTGTCTGCCAGTACTGTGTAATGTGCATACACTAACAAATACGGCTCAATATGTCAAACTATTCTTTAACCCTTTGTGTGCCAGAGGGGGTTCACAATGCATTCTTTCACAATCTGTTTCATACTCCTCTGGCACTCAAAGGGTTAAATAATACTATTATACACACACAGAATTGCAAACAAAATGTAGGTGATTTTCAAGGTTCTCTCAAAATCATCTATTTGGTACAAAGTTACAGTTCCATTTTAAGAGCCATTGCTTCATAACGCATTGCTCACCTCTCTGGTCCTTAACCCGTTCAGTGCCAGAGATGTATGGCATTCATAGTAGATAAGGCTGAAAAAAGACATGCGTCCATCAAGTCCAGCCCATGCCAATAACACCCCTGTTGATCCAGAGGAAGGCAACAAAAAAGCCCTCTGGAGCAATTTCCAGTGTAGGTGTGTGTGTGTGTGTGTCTGTGTGTGTGTGTGTCTGTCTGTGTCTGTGTGTGTGTGTCTGTGTGTGTGTGTCTGTGTGTGTGTGTCTGTGTGTCTGTGTGTGTGTGTGTCTGTGTGTGTGTGTGTGTGTGTCTGTGTGTGTGTGTGTCTGTGTGTGTGTGTGTCTGTGTGTGTGTGTGTCTGTGTGTGTGTGAGAAATAGTTCCCTGGCTCAATATCCTATTTGCTTTGAAGCCATCTGTCATAACTGTCAATATTGTTCTGTGCTAGATAGGCATCCATTGCTTTTTTGAATGCAGTTACATTATCTGCAAACACAACATCCCAAGGCAAAGAATTCCATAGCCTTACCGCCCTTACTGTAAAGAATCCCTGCCTGTGTTTTAGTCGAAAGCACCTTTCCTCAAGTCTTAATGGATGACCTCTTGTTCTTAGCTCAGCTCTTTGCATAAATAATTCATTGGATAGTTCTTTGTATTGACCTTGAATGTATTTGTAAATGGTAATCATGTCACCCCTTAGACGTCTCTTTTCTAATGTAAACAAACCCAGTTTGGCTAGTCTCTCTTTGTAACTCAGATCCTCCAATCCCTTTATCAGTTTTGTTGCACGTCTCTGCACCTTTTCCAGTTCAGTAATGTCTTTTTTTAGAACAGGCGCCCAAAATTGTACTCCATATTCTAGATGAGGCCTAACCAAGGATTTATACAGAGGTAGGATAATATTAGCATCCCTTACTTCTACACCTCTTTTTATGCAGGCTAGTACTCTATTTGCTCTTGCAGCAGCTGAGTGACTCTGCACACTGCTGTGAAGTCTATTGTCTATCAGTACACCTAAATCTTTCTCTAATGAGGATTTCCCAAGTTGTTTCCCATTTAGAGTACCCCTCTGGCACTGAAAGGGTTAAAGTGTTAATAAATACATTCGTCTCTCCAAACGCTCTCATACTGTATATTTCCTGGAGATTAATCAAGGCCCTGTTTAGGATTTCAATATTTTGGTTACCTTTTGCATATTGTGGACACCCTTGATTACATTATCCCCCAGTCAAACAGTTTGTATTTATGTACAGCACTGCAGAATTTACTTGATTTACTTACAAAATTATTTCAGCTACTCACTGCAAATGAATGCTTTAAAGTATGGACTTGACTTTTTTTTTTCCTTTTTTTTTTTTCTTAACGGGATAGTAATACTTCATTTTATCTTTATACTATTTTGAAGGCATTAAAAAACATGAAGAACGATACAAGTCTTATCTCTCAAACCTTTATGGTTTGAGAGATATTCACAAGCAATGTTTCCCCTCCCCCCCCTTTTACCTAGTGTAAGTCATCTCTTCTCAGATGTGGAATCTGGTTCTAAGACTAGACAGATAACAGCAGGGGACAATCTTCTTCCTATGAGAACAATGAAGGCCCTCCCCCCCGACAAGTTTTTCAGGTTTTTCCCTTATCTTAACTGAAGATTGTCCCTCTCTGCAGTCTACCTGGGCACCTCCCTTCTGCTCTGGCTGAACAGTGTTACATCAGCAAAAGGGGCAGGAGGAGGATACTTTATCACTGAATTACTCTTGAACTAAAACACTGACAGAATTGAAATAGCACTCTCCAAAGTCCAAATACTATGATTATTAATTAGAGCTGCTTTTATTATGAATAATTACTATCCCTTTAAGCTTAGCGGAATTTTGGTTGTACCATAATTTTTAGAATTCAAGTTTACATGGTGAAATTAATCTTTTTCATGGTTGACTGGGTTTCAGTGCATTTCAGTGAAACAATCACTCAAAGGGTTAAAGAGAAGCTGTCAGCTAAAGGGTGAATTAAGTTACTTGTCAATTCCTTTTCCTTCGGGCCCACAGCACAACTGAGAGATGCGCCACTTTTCCCTGGGTAGGATAGGAAACACAAGTTAAATGGAACACACACACACACACACACACACACACACACACACACACACACACACTTATAATTTCATGTTGTATACAAGTGTGGGCAATATCTGCTCTTCTGTGAAAGTGCAGTTTTAAATCTGTTGTATGAGGGTTTCTGTTGATGTTGCTCTACATAGTACTATAGACCAGCAGAGTGCTCTCTAATGTGACTGTCTAGGAGAAAGGTGTCCCTTAAAATGCTTTGTTTTAAATGTTGGCATTTATGCAACTCAGAAATGAAAATGGCCGTTATACTGGAAAATATAAAAACGCACTATAAAACACGCTGGAGAGGAATATCCGTTTATTTTCAGCCATGCATTCTGTGTTAGGATATACACCAGGCAGGAGCTCTTTTCTCCTATTACAGTGCTTGGGGAGCCTTTTGAATTAATTTTAGTTTAGATCTGATCTTTATAGCCTACCCTGCTATCTAATATTTACTCTTGTATTCCATTACTCTGTGAAGGTTAATTTTAGGAAGATGTTTTAATTAGGGCTGTATTGGAAAACAATTGAGGATATGCATTGAATAGCATGGTCTCACATAACATGGGCTCCCCTCTGAAAGATATGGATGAATGAAATATGTTGCTCACGGGAACTGTGATTAAAGTAATGTGCTATTGATATATTGCTTGACCTGACTGGGGGCAAGTACTGGATGCAATATAAAGTATGTGGGAAATGCCTTCACTAATGTGTTTATGTACTGTACCCAAATGAAAGCCCTGATTTATCCCTTTAACCCTTTGAGTGCCCAAGGGTACGCAACGCATTGCTCTGCAATGCGTTGCATACCCTCTGGCACTCAGTGGGTTAACTTCCAGATGGGTGATAGACATATTACATAGCAGTGCATTGTCTACCCATTTATCATAGGGGGAATTGTGTGCACAGTGGGGAAAATAAATTCTGGGGTACATCAACAACTCCGCCACATGGGCAAGTAAATTTATTAAGGCTCACATTGATTTAAACAGGGCGTTTATCCCCTTGGGATGTAAGAAAGGTCTCCACTGCATTGTGAAACACATTGGTGACCCCTACCATTCAAAGTCTCATCTAAAATTATATACAAATTTGTATTTCCACCATATGGCACTGTTTGTTTGGCACAGAAATTTTCCTCTTTGCACACATGGCCCATAGAGTTCGAGCCTCTTTCACATGTGCTACATCATCGCAGCAAAGGCATGCGAATAATGTTGAACATGTGATACCCTTCACGTAGGCAATTATGTCACGTGAAAGCACCAAGATCCAGCATGCCACAGTAACAAAGTAAAGTTACAGCACTGCTGATCTACATGACAGCCTATGGGGCCAGTGGCAGACAATTCACACAAGCTACAATGGTGGCTGCAGTGCACATAGCAACCTGCAATGAATGGCTAACCATTCACGTTTGGCTAAACAATCACGTGACCATCAGCCATGCCACTCCAATGGGACCAGTAGGTGAATGGAGGAAAAGAATAATTCAAAACACAGGCGATGGAAGCATAGTGAACATGCTGCTACATTTCTGCCATCTGAATAAAAGAGCCCTTAAGGAATAATTTGTACCGACACATGAAGCCCAACCACCACAGATGTACATACAGTGAAATTATGTAAAGCCTGACCAGTCACTATCTTTAATGATTAGCTGGAAACTGCTGCTTTTTTTTTTTTTTTTTTTTTTTTAAAGGGATAGTAATGTTTCACAAAAACAGCAGCTCCAATTAATCTTCATAGTATTTGAGCCATACAGAGTTATTTCAGTACTGTCAGAGTTGTAGTTCAAGAGTAATTGAATGATAAAGTATTCCCCTCCTGCCCCTTGCACCTAGTGTAACACTGCTCTCCTCAGATGTGGAATCTGGTTGTAAGACCAGACAGATGACAGCAAGGGACAATCTTCTCTCTCTTATCTTAATTGAAGATTGTCCCTCTCTGCAATCTACCTGGGCACCTCCCTGCTGGTCAGAGGGGAGCAGTGTTACATCAGAAAAGGAGCTGGAGGTGGATATTTTATCATTCAATTACTCTTGAACTACAACTCTGACAGAAATGAAATAACACTCTCCAAGGCCCAAATACTATGATGATTTATTGGAGCTGCTTTTATTATGAAACATTACTATCCCTTTAAACTGTGGATATTTTTTTCCGCAAGAGACAGTTTATACATCTGCACGCTGGAGTTCACTTAAAACAAAATTATAAACATGTTCCATGATGCAGCCTGCAGACACATTACCCGTATAGATTTCACTATATGATCTCATACACACAAATTAAACTCAAAGTCATCGGAATTGTGTCACAGAGGGAAAGCAAATCTTAGAAGAGATGTTGGGTTTAGGGGAGGAATACTCAGTTTACCCCATAAACCAGATGTCTTTTGAATTATGTTTATTAAAATGTTCATTTTACAGAAATACAAAAAAATAAAATAAACCCAGAAACTTAAAAGAGAATGCCTCCCGCCCTCTACTTCACATTAATCTTTATTCAGTCTTTATTTTTATTAGTGCAACCTCCTCCATGGTATCCCAGAGGCACACAAAGTATCAAGTGGCATCCACCCACTGTCACAGTCAACACTACTCCCAAGACAGCGAGTAGATTGCCCACACCCCTATCTGGGTCCCAGACATAAACTGGGTCCCTGAAATGCACAGTGAAACAGGTAAAGTCTTTGTTGAGAGCAGTTCATAGTCTGTCTTTTTAATAGACAAAGTCGTTTAATAGGAAGGAGAGGAGTAGTAGTACACTGCAGTATTGGTGAATAGGTGACAAAGGGTGTTACTTGAACATGGTAATCCAGGTGATCTGGAGGGGAGGTGGTTCTTTGTACACTCCAATCCTAGAGAGAGTAGACAGGAGTTACACATACACTGCAGCCCTGATTATTGGGGCGATGACTGCAGTCTGTGAGATGAAGGTGGATGATGGTTACACATACTTTGCAATCCAGGACAGTGGTGAGAAGAACTGGGAGGGGACAGGGCTTAGATGTATAATGCAGTCCATATGATTTATTGGTGGAAAAGTTTAACACTACAGTGCAGACCAACTGACTGGTGGAATGGGACTGGACTGCATAAACACACACACACTGCAGTCCATGTGTGTTACACATGCACTGCAGCCCTGGCTGGATGGCAGGGAACATAAGGTGCAGTGTAGTTACACTGAATTATTACACATACACTGCATTCCTGGAGATGATAGAGCCATCTGTCTGAGACTCCATGTCATCATCCAGATAGGTGTCATGAAGAGGGTGAGGTCTAAGTTGTAACATGGGTCCCACCTCATTAAATTTCTCCTCCTCCTCATCATCATCCTCCAACACTTTGTATTTTAACCTCTCTTCTTCCTCTTCCTCCTCTGCCAGTGAAGGGCTCAGTCCACTGTCTCTCAGGGGTCCCGAGACCTTGAGGGGTTTGTCCAGATCAGAATCATCCTGATAGGTAAATTCCTGTGAGGGATTGCCGCTTCCAAACACTCTAGGTTTTGGGTTGTAAGTTCCACGTTCTTTCTTGTTGTGTACACCACCCCTCTTGATGAGGATGAAGATAACGGCTGCCAGGAGGACCAGGACCAGGACCCCCCCTATGACACCCCCGGCAATGGCTCCTGCGTTGTTTGTCTGCGTCTGCATTGCACGTTCTAGATATGAGAGAAACACAGCAGATTCTACAGGCTGCCCAACCACAAAATGGTACACTTGCCCCCCACCCCCGTGTGTTTGTGTGTGTTTCAATGCCAGAGTGGTCTCAAACACATTGCAAAGTAATGCACTGGTGACATCTATAGCACTATATTGGTTAAAGGAACACTACTACTTAAAGAAGTTCTTTACATTTAAAGATTCAGAAATGGTGATAACTAACATCTGTATAACATCATTTAGTTTTAGATCAGATTTTTTTTTTTTAAATGTATACATGGATTGCACGTGCAGCCCAGTTCTATCCGGGAAGGCTTTTCGCTCATGTAGACAATCTGCAGAAAAAATACTGCATAATCACTACTGTGAGACTTAGCAAAACTGCACCACTAATGGGGTCCCAGGGCCCTGTGCAAAGCATGAATGGAAACACCCACAGGGCTTATTTAAAATTAGATTTTAAGCATCTGGTACCAGATGTAGAATTGTACAGATGTTTGGACTAAAAAGGTATACAAGTATATATAAACCAAATGCATTTGTAGCCTTAGTGTTCCTTTAACCCTCTGAGTGCCAGAGGGGTATCAAATGCATTGGGGTGCAATGTGTTGGATAACCCACTGGCAATCAGATGGTTAATGGGCATGGTGTGTGTGTATGTATGAATAGAAATGTATCACACAGGAACATGCACAAGCTGGACACTACGTAATTATACAAAATAAAGGGTGAAGGGATACAATTACACTAGGGAAAAAAATATATTGGCCAATTGGGCTAGAAACATAAGCCCCAATGGGGTACTGACAGTAGGTACTACATAAAATTACCAAGAACAAACACCTAACTACTCTGACAAACACATGTACATCACCCACATAATATGCAGGGGCCAAGTTCTGTGGCCAACCAACTAAACTAGGGTTTGTCATTCTTCGGACCAGCAGCTGTGGGAGATCAACTCCCACTATTCCCCCAAACAGTAATCATTTTAGTTCCAACAGCTGAAGGTCCACAGATGGACTACCCAAACTACACTATAGGCACAATGAACATCCCTTAAGGTCCCATTAATTTAAATGGGGTTTTCAACTCTTTGAATGACAGAGGTCTCCAACTCATTGCTTTGCATTTATGATGTTAAAAGTCCCATTTAAACCAAACAGTATTTCATTTTTCCCCTGTTGTGCAGCATGTCCCAAAATTGTTCCTCTTTTGTTGTGTACAAATGGCCCATAGTGATAATGGTACAAGATAACCCTATAGCAAACCCCAAATTACCTAATTAAAGGGATAGTAATACTTCATTTTAACTGTATTTTATTTTGTAGGCATTAAAAAAACATGAAGAATGATATAAGTCTTATCTCTGAAACCTTTATGGTTTAAGAGATATTCACAAACAAAGTATCCCCCCCTGTTCAACCAGATCAAAAGGGAGATGCCCAGGTAGACAGCAGAGAGGGACAATCTTCAATTAAGATAATGGAAAAAGCTGAAAAACTTGTCAAGGGGGGAAGGGCTTTCATTGTTTTCATACAAAGAAAATTGTCCCCTTCTGTTATCTGTCCTGTCATACAACCAGACTCACATCTGAGAAGAGATGGCTTACACTAGGTAAAAGGGGCGGGGAGGGGAACTTTGCTTGTGAATATCTCATAAACCATAAAGGTTTGAGAGATAAGACTTATATCATTCTTCATGTTTTTTTAATGCCTACAAAATAAAATAAAGTTAAAACGAAGTGTTACTATCCCTTTAAGCATCAAGGGAAAAGAAAAAAAATAAATAAAAAGGTTAGAGAGGAAAACGGACTGGGCAATGGCAAATAAGACAAGGGAAATTACTAGAGAAAATCAGAGGAAGATATTTCTTTGAAAATTCCATATAACACTGTTAGCAGCAATAAGCACAGTGTCAATACACAAAGCACAGAGGTGATGAAGTGTAAAATCCAAGGTTAAGAAGCCACTGCGAAAACAGGCTCAGCGAGTTCCAATGTATTGGTGTATTGACACTGTGCTTTTTGCTGCTTAATATTGTATTTTTAACCCTTTGAGTGCCAGAGGGGTATGCAACACATTGCAGATCAAAGAATTGTGTACAGCTGAGGCACTTAAAGGGTTACAATACTGGCGCTCTCAGATTTATTACTCTAGTTATTTGAGCTAGCCTGACCATTTACACCTCCACAATTCTTAGCAATTAATTAGTTTGGCTTAAAGGATAATGAAAGGTTCCCGATAACACCCCACACTTAATATGGCCAGGAAATCCTAACAGCCCAATGAATTTCACCCTTGTACCTTTGTTCCCAAGAGAACATCTTCAAACAATCCTGAATGTCATGTCCATTGAGGCAGACATGACAGTTGTTGACAGTTTTAGTTTTTTCAGCCTAAAGAAGACAGAATGCACAAGTCTACGTAATTGTTTAAAGACCACCAGAGTGTGCAACACATTGTATAGCATTGGGTTGCACATCCCCCTGGTCCTTAAAGGGATAGTATTACTTCAAAATTACTATCCCTCATATTGTAGCCCTTAATAAACTGAGTTAAATGACACCAGCGGCATCTCTCAGACCTTTATGGTGTAAGAGATAGCCGCTTTCAAAGTTTCCTCTTCCCTGCTGTCAGCGTTCTGCTGCCAGCAGGAGAATCCGGTCTCTGAATCAAGAGGAGGCTCTTCAGCAGAGCCGATATCTCGTTATGGAAGGAAAAATAATTAATTGAAACAGTCTTCTACGTGTGCTTGGTAACCAAGCACATGTAGAAGACTGTTTCAATTAATCATTTTTCCTTCCGTAACGAGATATCGGCTCTGTTTAAGAGCCTCCGCCTGTCCCGGGACCGGATTCCCCTGCTGGTAGCAGAACGCTGACAGCAGAGGAGAGGAAACTTTGAAAGCGGCTATCTCTTACACCATAAAGGTTTGAGAGATGCCGCTGGTGTCATTTAACTCCGTTTATTAAGGGCTACAATATGAGGGATAGTAATTTTGAAGTAATACTATCCCTTTAAAGGCTCGAGATTACCACAGCAAGCAAGAGTTTTTGTCCTGTGGTCCTGTTAGAAACTGTTATTTCCGCCACAATGGACATGACATTTAGGACTGATTGAAGAGGATTTTTCTTGAGCCAAGGAGAAAGGGAAAAATGAAGAGGTGGTATTAGAAAACACTAATATCTGATGTTAACCCTGTAAGTGCAAGATAGGTGTCCAATGCATTCTGAAACATTGTGATGGCTGAATGGGCCTTGCGGAGGCAAGAGAACCAGTGATAATGAAAATTTGCAAATGCATCAGAAATGATCCCATATTCACCACAAGAGTGAGTTTCTCAGAGTAGAAAAAAAAAAAAACATAACAAAACTAGGATATGAATTTCAATCATCTAGTATAGGTCCTATCGCTCAGTACATGCCTGAATAAACAAACCTAAGCAAATCTCCTGAAGCATAGTAACATGGTTGTCTGGTAAACAGAAAAGCAAGTATAATATTAGTCTGTAATCCTCCTATAGTCTGACTGACATGCTAAAGTATAGAATGGCATTTCAGTCTACAGGTGCTCTAACCTGGAGGTTAATGATTGGACAGAGACAACTTACTAAGGTGAATGTATTTAGAACAAAGTAATTCTGGAGCATACCAAATGCATTATAGAGGAGAAATTCAAATTCCCTAAATCAATGGGGATTTAAATAGTAGTTTTTAACAAAGTAATGAGTTGGAAACTCTTACATCAAGGGGTTAAAAACTTGATTCAAATTAATATAATTTTTATTTGCCCTCTGTGGAGGAATTGGAATGGCTGAGAAGGACTGCAGTTATTCTTCGTTCATCAGCCTCAGTAAATCAGAGGTAGACAACAGGGGCCCTGGTGCCACATTAGTTCCTCAGAGGAATCTGCTCTACCAGCAAATCTCTTCTCTGTTGCAGTGAGAAGAGAACTTCCCTCTCCTACATTACACATACCATACCCTCCAATAAGCCTATCACCTGTCCATCTTAAAGGGATAATAATGTTTCACAATAAAAGCAGCTCCAATTTATCTGGGCCATGGAGAGTGTTATGCCAATACTGTCCGAGTTGTAGTTCAAGAGTAATTAAATGAAGTATCCCCTTCCCACCCTCTTTTACTGATGTAACACTGCTCACCTGAGATGAGCAAGACTGTCCGGATGGAACGCAGAGAGGGACAATCTTTAGTGATTGTAAGGAAAAGCCTGAAAAAAAACTGTTAAGGGGGCAGGGTTTTCCTTACGCTCACAGTAAGAAGATTGTTCCTTGCTACGAGTTGTCTGGTCAAGTGTCCAGATTCCACATTTGAGGGGAGGTGGCTTACACTAGGTAAAGGGGCGGGAGGGGGGATACTTTATCATTTCAATTACTATTGAACTACAACTCTGACAGTATTGAAATAACACTCTCCATGGCCCAAATACTATGAAGATTAAAAAGTGGAGCTGCTGTTTTTGTGAAACATCACTATCCCTTTAACCACTTGGGTGCTAGAGAGATTTTCAAAACATTGTGAAACAGGACTTTCAAGAGGTCTCTAGCAGCCAGTAGGTTAATCTTTTTCAAATATTATTTAAAATTTTAAAACTACACCAGGCAGCAATTTGGTTGATTTGAGGGCCACAAATGTGGCTCTTGGGGTGAACCAGGTGTGGCATGCAAGAAAGTAACACGTTAGCTACTCTTCTAAACCCAGAAATATATGTGCTATATGCTATTGCTCATGTTTTGAGAAGCACAAAAAAATTTGGAATGAAATTGTTTTTCTATAATTTTAATCATCACATGCTTCTATTTAGAGTCTGTAAAATGTAGCTAGCTTGTGTTAGATCCCCAAAATCTAATCCAAAACTTGCTTTTTTAACCCCCTCAACAACCCTCGATGGTCATAGCATGTTATGGGTAGATCTGACTTAACCACCCATGACGTACTATGACCGTCATGGAATTCCGGGCTCCCCCCGCGGCTGCATGCTGTTCGGGAAGTCCAGAACCGGAAACAATGGAGGGAAAAAAAAAAAAAAGAGAAGGTCTGTGGTCCTTAACCCCTTAACGACAGATGACTTACCAGGTACGTCCCTCAGAAACTGTCACTTAGTGACAGAGGACGTACCTGGTAAGTCACGGAAGTCCGGGTCTCCGCGCGGCTGCACGCCGCTCGGAGACTCAGGACTTCTTTTAAAAAAAAAAAAAAAAAAGTTCGGCGGGCGTTAACGTGACAGCCGCGTACGAACGCGGCTGTCACTAAGGGGTTAAGTGCCGGCCACATGTGCTCTCAGCCGGTCCTTAAGGGATCAATGCATTTGCAGACTAATTGCACACAACAAGCAATTCTGTGCGCGGTCATAGGCTTCTTTTCTTCTCCCAGAGAACTGTGAACTGTATAAAGTGCATAAATACCAAGTGTCTGTTCCTTTTTCCCATCCGGATGCCCCTTTTTTTCTTTTTTTTTTTTTTTTAGGTAGGTAGGTGTGTAGGTGTATTTGTAAAGCATCACATTGCTCCAAAGCAATAAAACTCACATTAATGCATGTTTAAACTTCAGTATATCCATTTATAAATGAGTCTGTGTAAACAAAATACTGTGGTTTTGCTCTAAATTATTTATTCATTTACACAAAATAGGTAATTAAATAACCTAGAAATTCTCTCTAAATGTCCCTCCCACTAGCCCCACCAACTAAAACAAACGTGTGTGTGTACGTGTGTGTAATATATACACAATTTCGTTACGGTTCATTTATTCAGAAAGGTGCATATATTATTTCAAGCCCATTAACAGACACTAAAACCAAAACAAAACAAAAAAATAAATAAATCATTCTGAGACAACTATTACAACTATGAAAATGTCTACTGTAATAAGGAAAAAGGAAAAGAGCCCCCAGATAGTAGCTGTGTAGTATAGGAAAGTTTTTTTTTTTTTTTGCAGATGCTACAGTGGAATACAAGGTATTTATGTGCTTCTAACTTGTGTGTTTGTGTTCCTTTACTGGCAAAGTTAGCCAGATGCATGAAAAGGAGTGCCAGTTGCTTTGCTGATTTAGGCACCATTATTAATCATTTCACAAAACAGAACATTTTTAGCCACTCTCACTTTCTGAATCAAATTTGGGGAAAAAAAAAAAATCCCAAAAAATACAAATAAATAAAAGCAACATTTACTAATTCAGAAGAGACTTGATCAATTAAATATTTTTCCATCAAAAGCACATTTTTAGTGTCGAATGCATGCCTATCTTCCATGCCAGTAGTCAGGATATTGGGAGTTAAGTTCTATTAAAAGAGAAATATAAAGGGGATTGCTGAAAAATGCACCAAGAGAGATATTTGTGCAGGTAAATCGTACAAACAAAATTAAAACCCTCAAGCTACTTTAACAGTGGAAAAAAACTGCAAAATGAGGAATGTTTTAGTTATGACTAATTATTGTCCAGACAATGAATTGAGCAGTGGGACAAGTGGTGCATCTAAAGGAAACAGGTTTTAAGGTGTGGTAAAAAGCATCTGACCAAAATAACTAAGGAGCCAACTAGGAAAAGGGTGTTACTGGTCATAGTAGAGTATTAACTCCTTAGATACTAGAGACATCTACACACATTGTTCTGCAAAAAGCTGGAAACAGCTGGCATCCAAGGGAGAAAAAAAAAAAAAAAATTATATATATATATATAAAAAAAAAATCAAAACAAAAACAATTAACATAAGTAATAAAGGAGAGATGGACATTAAGGAAAAGAAGCTCTTAACTCTGAGTGCCAGAGGGGTACACAACGCATTGCTCTGCAATGCACTTACTACCCCTCTGGCACTCAAAGGGTTAATTTGTTTAGCAGTAATATTTACCTAGATAGGTCCCTTCACATAGAAGCCAGTTTTCATTGCTATTTGATCTCTGGTTTAGTCTACTGCTAGTTGTTTGTGCTTATCAACATATTCAGTCGGATACCTAGGATCCCTTACAATCTCATTCGTGTCTATTGAAGTATACAAGTGTCCCTCTTTAAGAGGTACAGTCCCTCTTTTAGACCCAAATCCCTCTTTCCCACCCTGGTGTCCCTCTTTTTAGGAGATCAGACTTTGTGGTGTGTATAAGTATCACATTACTCCACAGCAATAAAACTCACATTAATGTTTGTTTAAACTTCAGTATCTGAGTTTATACATTAGTCTTTGTAAATAAAATACTTTTGCTCTACGCTATTTATTCCGTTACTAAATAGGTTGTGAAGTTACCTAAAAATTCCCAGAAATTCCCACAAAACACAAGTGTCCCTCTTTGGCTATTTGAAATGTTGGTAGGTATGTTGGAGCCTACTGTTTGCTGTGAGGAGGTGTGACCTACAGAAAAATATTAGATTACATAGCTAGGATTGTTGGAAGTAAGTCTATCTAGGCAACTAAATGTATTAACTAAGAGCGACTAACTTGTAGGAAAGATTCCTCTTTCATATAATCCATGCTATTTCTTAATAAAATTGTTTAAAGGGGAACATTCACATTAGAAACATTTTTTTTACCAGCTGTTTAACCCCTTAACGACTGGCGGTCCTGGGACGTTTCCATCCCATAAGGACCGCATTGAACCACGTGGACGCGCCGGTACACGTGACCTGTTGCGTGTATCGGCGCGTCACTATGCGGCATGATAGAGATCGCTCCGATCTTGGAGCGGTCAATTTCAGGCCCTATTTTCACTTACAGCGCTGTAAGTAAAAAGTACGTGATGTACTATGACCGTCATCGGTCCTTGAGTATTTCAAGGACCGTGACATTCATAGTAAGGCACATGTCGTTAAGGGGTTAAACATGTAAGTAGAATTAGGAAACGTGCCTTTTTTTTTTTTTTTTTTTTTTTTTACTTTTTAAGATCTTTAACCTCCAAGTTATGCATTTCTGCATAATGGGGTAATGTGCATCTATAGCACAGTTCTCAGGACTTCTCAACACTATTTCATTCTCCTCCCACCTCCCTCCCAGCCAACCGGAGCATGCTGTAACAATAGGAGCCGTTCACACCACACCGAAGGGAAGCGTAAATGCGCTTCCTGGGGCAGCTGGGAGGAGAATGAAATAGTGCTGGGAAGTCCTGAGAGCTGTGCCGCAGATACACAGCTTCGCATAATGAGGAAGTGCATAACTTGGAGGTTAAAGATCTTAAAAAAGTTAAAAAAAAAAAAAAAAAAAAAAAGTGTTTCCTAATACTACTTACATGGTTAAACAACTGGTAAAAAATTTTTCTGATGTGAATATTCCGCTTTAACTGTACTGATATATACTGCTGTAAATTAAATCTCCTATATTGTTCCTAGGAAGATAGGTGCCAGGGCAACCATCCATGCCCAGATAAACCCTTTAAGACTCAGAGTGGGCACAACATATTGTGCTGCAACACATTGTACACCCCTCTGATGCTTTAAATGGTTAACAAATGCACAGCAGGAGACTGTGGTGCGTTACAACAATACCTAGGATTGATTTTTTGACAGGATTCCTTTGCATATCAATCACCTGTCCTGCTGACATTCTCGGTGTTCTGAACCTGCATTCCAGTTTATGCTTCTGCAGTAAAATGAGCCAACAGGACACCTCCTTACATAACAACGCTTTACAAAAAGGTCACATTATTTGGAATCTGGTTGGAGTCAATTGCACTGCACTTTTATAGATTCAGTACACCGCCAGAAGACCAATGGGTTTAAATCCTTGAATGCAGGAAGGGGGTAAGGAATTAGGGTGACCACATTTCCCTTCTGCCATTCCGGGACGTGGTCACCCTATCGCCTTACCTTGAGTCCCTGGTGGTCTAGCGGCGTGCAAAGTGCTCTGTGCCTCCTCCGGCACAGAGCTGAAGCTCCCGCGCGCTGTGCTCAGTAATGCAGAGCGCTGGGAGATGATGTCATCTCCCAGCGCTCTGTATTACTAGAGCGCTTGCCTCCAGATCAGGTAAGTTGCATTGCCGCCCTGGATGTCAGCCTGCAAGCGGCGTCCATGATGTGACACACCGCTTGCAGGCTGACATTCAGGGCGGCTTGGCTTCATTCCCGGGACGCGGGACATGTCCCTGAAATAAGGGACAGTCCCGGACGTTCCGGGACCCGTGGTCACCCTATAAGGAATACACTGGAAAGCAATGAATTGCTTACCCCTCTGGGAGTCAAGATGACTGATGTGCAAAGAACACAAACCAAGTGCACCATAAGGAACAAATACAAATTCCCATTCACACCTAAGTCTCCAGAAGACTGATTTGCAATGCATTGAGACATCTATGGCATTCAAAGGGTTAACCAAAGCAATGTGTTGCACACCCTCTGGCATTTAAAGGGTTAAATGCATATTTGTGGAAAATGTCCTATGGAGCAAATGGTTTGCCCCAGAATAGTTCCAATTTTTCTAAGTAAATCACCCGTAGAATGTTTAATCTCTCCTGCCATGCCCAAGCTGGTGTCACATGCTACTGCAGTGGTTTCTTCACTCAGAACACAGAGCAGTTATAATTCCAAAAGGGTACATGTCCGTGCAGGAATATCACAAGACACCCATGTGATGAGCCAAATTGCCTATTTATTTATTTTAACTAAAAATCATCATGGCCATTCACATTAGAATGAAAAAAGAAGCCCTTTAAGACACAGATGAACCTCCCCTCTTGCTGTGGGCACTATATATTAGTTATACAGACACACACACACACACACACACACACACACACACGATTATGCCAAGTAGAGAAAACCAGTTTCAGCAAGTTCACTATTTGTCAGGGTGTTGCTGTTTCATAAATATGAAGATATTTTGCAAATTAATTCAAAAGAGATTTTTATTTCTCATTTCAGCCATTAGGATCGCAGGGTCACAATGTCAGAAACCACAAACATATCGGCACTGCATGTCTTCATGTAAGCTGAAATAAATTCCTGTGTAGGGAGATACCCATTTTGGGAAAGGTATGAAAAATAACAGACAACACACACACGGCTAAAATTTTCCGGGTGCGTCAATGAGATGACCAAAGAACCGAACCACAACATTTCTACTGGCAGGTGCATCAAACATTACTTAACAGTTTGAGTGCCAGAGGCATTTAAAGGGTTAAATTTACACCAACATACACACGTATTTACCTGAGTAAGGCATTCCAGCCCATGAACTGTACTCTGAGGTTGATGTATAAAGACACAGGAGCAATTGTGAAGCAAACCACTTGCACCATGGGGACACTTAAAATTCAGATGTATTTAAAATGGGGCTTTTACACATTGAATGCTAGATGCAATGCAATGATGACCTGTCTAGCATTCATAGGGTTAAAATATATATATATATATATATATATATATATATATATATATATATATATATATATATATATAATATATCTAGTTATTCTAGAACGGGGTACACAACCTTTGTTTTGCCAGCTGTTCTCACAAGAACATTAGCAGCTGAAAGTACAAAACAAATGCTCCTACTTTCAAAGATACCACTGGTAGGGACACATAAGGTAGTTTACTCCACAGGAGAGATTTGGAGGAAAAAAAATAGGTGATTTCTGCCCACCTCCTCCACACAACGGAATTGAATGTGTGCATGTGGGCAAATGTATGAAACCCAGGAACTGAAGAATGTGGTAGTTGGACATTTTGATGTGGGCTTAAAGTAACAGTCCACCTTTATTTTGACTTCATTTATTCTGCTAGGGCATACTCACCACAGCCCACATATTTCACCCCTTTTTTCTAGTTTTGCATCTATATGAGCAGGTTCTCTCACTCTCACACACCATTACAAAGAAGCAGAGGGAGCATATCAGGCATGATCTCGGAGGGATCCAAATAATGACATATAGCATAGAGAGCTCTATGCTTTGTATACTGTTAGTAAAGGGTGACTGGTGGGAAGGTGCTCCATCAGCTCATTCCCTCCATTATTTCAGGCAGCATGGATAGTGGTGCATTGTGCCACTATTCCTGCGGGATGTACTTCACAATGAGTTGTGCACCTCTCTGGTACTTTCATTAAAGGGTTAAGCTCCTACAGGTTTGTTTCACCTGCATTTGCTTCCCAAGGGAATTTCCATGAAAATTAGAAACATAACTCCGTTTCCACAGAAATTACTACAAGGAGGAAGTTCTATATTCTGAACATCAGTAGTCAGGAAGAGAAGACAGACATGTCAAACACATTTTCCAACTCTCTAGGGTAAAAAAATTGGGGCTGAGTGTTCAAATCAATTTAAATAGCACAGACAGAAAGAATACTCAGCACTGTGAGAAGGGAAATCTCATTGTGATAATTACAAATATGGATTCATTTAGGTTACCTCCCAAGAACAACCCAGTGAATCCCAACTAATTGAGGTCATAGATTAATATTAACCCTGAATGTCTGACATATCATGTATGGCAGAACACCACAGTGCACCCCCTTCTGGCACTCATAAGGACAAACTCTCTATCCATGATGTTTCACATCAGGAAATAAGAATGCTTTTTCATTGTAAGATAATGAATGAATTAAATCAAAGACTTTGTAATATTATTGGATGCAGATTTGAGACAGTGCTCGCCTTTAATACATCAACGTGTCCCTGGATAGGACATTCCTGTAGCATCTGGTAACATAATGGGATGTCAAATCTATGGATACAAATCTGACACTAAAAACAAAAAAAAATGTCTGTTCAACCCTTGAAGGGCCAGAGAGTGTTGTAAAGCATTGCACATACACTTCATCCTTTAACCCTTTGAGTGCCAGAGTTGTACAGAGTACCACTCTGGCATTCAAAGGGTTAATTAGGTTCTCTTTTTTTATACTATTCAGGCCTACCAGGCCCTTTGTCAGGCGTTTAGATTAGATGTGCAAACCAACATACAAGTGAAGTTTAAAGGGATAGTAATACTTAAAATGTAAAAAAAAAATAAAAATAAAAATAAATAAAAAAAATATGTTGTACGGTTTATCCCCTTGAGTACAACAAGAGTACTCCCACTGCTGAAAGGTGTTTCATTCAAAAGTTATTAATTTTCAAAGTTGAATTTTTTAGGTGCAATATCACAGTGGCCTGAAATTGTACAGTGGCGCTGTTGCTACACGATCCTATGGACAGCTCTGGTCCCAGGACCATAAATCTACATAGGAAAGCTCACCTCTATTTGATTGGTTTTCACATTTTACCTGAAGTTTGGGAAAGGGCCTGTCATGTCTAACACACACATCTGCCAACATTTTAGAAAAATAAAAAGGTACAGATCCTTGCATACAATAAATCCTACCTTAGCAGACAATGTCAAAAAGGAACTGTACCCTAGGAATAAGCGATTCAATTTGTTTTACCCACTGATTTATCTAGGTAGGAGACCATCATAGAGCAATCAGTATATTGTATATATTTTTAATTCTATCTGAATATAGTGATCTCTATCAAAGTCTTCCTCAAGATCACCTCACAACAATGGGCTTCAATAGATCTCAATAGCTTGTAAGAGATCAAATGCACAACAATAAAAGCACATAGATTGACCTGACTGTTGTGTATGGGACACTTACCTTGGGAAATCATTCTGTTAAACAAAATGAGAGCGACTTTAATTAACACTTTGAGTGCCACATTTCCTTGCAATGCATTGGATACTTCCCAGGTACTCAAAGGGTTAACAGACTAAGCAATGGTAACCCTCCCTCACCCACCCCAAAGTACTGTGTAATTTTAATACGGAGTCCATAAATAGGGTTAAATAGGCATAAATCTTCACCTATTTTTGTTCCGCTTTTGTTCTTATTTCCCTGACACTAAGCTTTCTAAATCTGTGTTTCCAGAGAACTTGCCAGTCAGGAATTGTGAAAGCAGAGATGTTTTTGCAATGTTACAGTTATTTGGCAGGTCTGAGTGTTCTACATGCTGCACTTCAGTGGTTCATAAACAGAGTACAGTGTTACTTTGGCGTGCCGGGGAATGGAGTACAGTGTTACTTTGGCGTGCCGGGGAACGGAGTACAGTGTTACTTTGGCGTGCCGGGGAACGGAGTACAGTGTTACTTTGGCGTGCCGGGGAACGGAGTACAGTGTTACTTTGGCGTGCCGGGGAACGGAGTACAGTGTTACTTTGGCGTGCCGGGGAACGGAGTACAGTGTTACTTTGGCGTGCCGGGGAACGGAGTACAGTGTTACTTTGGCGTGCCGGGGAACGGAGTACAGTGTTACTTTGGCGTGCCGGGGAACGGAGTACAGTGTTACTTTGGCGTGCCGGGGAACGGAGTACAGTGTTACTTTGGCGTGCCGGGGAACGGAGTACAGTGTTACTTTGGCGTGCCGGGGAACGGAGTACAGTGTTACTTTGGCGTGCCGGGGAACGGAGTACAGTGTTACTTTGGCGTGCCGGGGAACGGAGTACAGTGTTACTTTGGCGTGCCGGGGAACGGAGTACAGTGTTACTTTGGCGTGCCGGGGAACGGAGTACAGTGTTACTTTGGCGTGCCGGGGAACGGAGTACAGTGTTACTTTGGCGTGCCGGGGAACGGAGTACAGTGTTACTTTGGCGTGCCGGGGAACGGAGTACAGTGTTACTTTGGCGTGCCGGGGAACGGAGTACAGTGTTACTTTGGCGTGCCGGGGAACGGAGTACAGTGTTACTTTGGCGTGCCGGGGAACGGAGTACAGTGTTACTTTGGCGTGCCGGGGAACGGAGTACCAGCTTTGGGTGCTACACCTTTTCTAACTAGACACTGACAAAAGTGTTAATGTTAAGTTTCAAATTTGTATTTATGCAAAATGATTATGCACACTATGTTCTTTGTGGTTATTCTGGCAGTGAGACCTGAGAAGAACTAAACATTTATATGTTGTAGCCTTCACTACTGAGTCCTTGAGAAGAGCCCTATCCTATCCCATGAGTGAAAAAGGTTTGACAATCACTGCTGTAGTGGCAGGCATTTCTACATTGTATCTTTTTTTACATAGTTGAAGTTTTCTGCTTTCACAGTCCCAGACCAAAAACTTTATGGAAACAATCCCAGTTTCTTGAATCCTCTCCAAAATTAAAAGGGCTAAAAGACCCATTTAAACCACTGGGAATTTTTATTTGTCCTCTGTAGTGCACGTGGTTCCTTCAAATCTGCTCTAATTTTTAGTTTGCCCAGTTAATTCTCTAAAGCACACAGATGGGCAACATGAAGCCCTCCTGCTGTGGAGGATAACAGGTCCCTTAATTCCCAACCTGATGATGGACATTTTAAGTCCTCCACAGCTGGGGGGCCTTAGGTTACATAAACCTGATCCGGGGGGGGGGGGGGGGGGCATTCAAAAAGTGTGGTATACTACACTAGAAAAAAAAAAATATATATAAAAACATTTTACAGTTGATATTTTCATGGAGTAGGATTCCAACAAACTATATCAGGAAAATGATGATAATCCTTGCTGGAGGCTGACACTAGCAAGATTAGAATATAGTGCTCAGTGTCAAGAAGCTGCAGCAGTATGTGTGATATTTCATTACATACGTTATAGATGGAATGGAAGACCATTGTGTAACCATATAATAACACTGCCAATACAGTTTTTAGATAAAATGCAATTGAAAAAAAAAAAAATGTATATAGGAATGGTAAAAGGAGCACACTAAGTGTCAGAATGATGCCTTGCAATGTGTTGGACACCCTCTAGCACTCAGATAGGTAAAACAATAAAGGATATAAAATGCTATACAGAAGGAAAATATCATCCAGTATTAGAATGTGGTTTGTAATCGCACTCTAAATGCAATACACTACAACATGCCCCTCCAACACAACACTCAGCAATACCCTCAATGTGCATGCAGTGTCTTGTTCCTTACCTCGAACCAGCACATCCTGACTGGAAGCTCTGCTACCAAGGGCATTTGTCACCTCACACAGAAATGTTGTGTTCACTCGTTCATCCACTCGATCCACATACAGAGTATGACCCTTAGCCTGAACAGAGCTAGGGAGTGGAGATCCATTAGCCCTGTAAGGAGAGGGATGTCAGGCCAAGCAAATCATGGTACTGTTTTGAAGCATCAGTGTCTTAATTCACTTGGATATAAATGGGAAATTATACCCCCAAGCCTGATGTAAAGTGGCACATCAATGTACAACCCTAGCACTTTACAAAACTGCTCCAGCTAGTGTAGAGATACAAGATCAGAATTTTGTCTTCACCCTAGGCTAACAATACTGTGATTTATAGTCTTTACTCATGCCTACTGGCATTGCTTGATATTCCTAGGGCCTTGGTTTCAAGAGAAAAAAAAAGTGTAGTAATTCTGATGCAACCAACTGCCCATTAAAACCCCATGGCTAAATGGAGCATTATACCCCACTAAACAATAAAGAGGTCTTCAATGCACAGCTTCTTAATGCGTTTGAGACCTTTCTAGCATTACATGGCTTAATGCTCCATTTAAAAATCAGTCACCTATGGTGTAACTTGCTTTGCCCCAAAACACAAGGCCCACAAAATTACTACATTTAGGAAGGCTTTTAAAAGGCCATGGAGGATGTGTTTTAACAACCAGAGCTGGATTTACAGTTCAGACACCCATAGGCATACCTGGGAACTTTGTCTTCTGGAATCCCAGGAAGGGACTCCTGCTATGCTGCGGAGGGATATAAATGATGTCATTTGTGCCAAAAAGGGGTGTGGCTTAACACGACACAAAAGTGGGAGGAACTGGGTGGGGAAGGAGGAGAAGAGGGCTGGAAATGGGAGGAACAGGGTGGGAAGGTTCACAAGTGCGTAAAATTTCATACGAAATGCCTCACCGCCAGAGAATCAGTGTCTGTCACCAGAGACCTGGTTATCAGCTGCAAAAATACAGAGCCTCTGGGGCAGATCCGGTAAGTTCCCAAGTATGCCCAAATATAAGTAGCCTAGCTGATTCTAGCTGCACTCAGAGTCATATTCCATCCCTGACAAAAGCCTACCCCAGGCCCATCAACTGGCATAGACAATACACAACATAAAAGCACAAAAAGCTCTTAAAGGGATAGTAACCCCCCCGAACAAAGTGAGACCAAAATACAGCAATCATACAAACATACTGAACGCACTTAGTCCCATCTCTCAAACCTTTATGGTTTGAGAGATGTAAGGCAAGACAGTCCTCCGGTCCCTCCCCTTTCTGCCTGACAAAGCTGTAAAGGTATCAGAGGCAGAATCCGGTTGGCTGACTTTCGGCGGTTCTGCAGGAGCTCTGACATCTACATATCTCCGTATAATTACTTCATAGGAATGGCCTACAACATGTGCTTGCAAGCCAGGCACACGTTTTAGACCATACCCATGAAGTAATAATACGGAGATATCTAGATGACAGCGCTCCTGCAGAGCCGCCGTCTGGTGCTGGAAGCAGGATCTCATGACATCCGCTATACAGCGGATGCATGAGAAGGGGGAGGGAGCGGAGGTCTGTCTTGCCTTACATCTCTCAAACCATAAAGGTTTGAGAGATGGGACTAAGTGCGTTCAGTATGTTTGTATGATTGCTGTATTTTGGCCTCGCGTTGCTCGGGGGGGGTTACTATCCCTTTAAAATTAACTGTTCAGTACAGGGGCAAAAAATCCAGCTAACTTTGTTTATAACCAGGATATCTTAGTAATATATATCTGGTTTAGGGGCAACAAGTGAGGCCACGAAGACTGATACTCCCCTCACAATTGCACTACACAAGGGGGTGGGCAACCTGAGACCCACAAGCTACCAAAGACAATGTTTACCATCCCTGGCCAGGCAACAGTCCTCAACAACTGGAAGGCATCAGATTGTCCATCTGTGCCCTAGAGGATTGCCTGAACCACTAATCTGCTGCTGTGGCATATTTTTACATTTTCATTAATTCTACTCCAAAGTACCTACTGGCCAACTCTTTATTCAGCAGGTTTCATACTGTATAAAATCCAGACTTCAAGTTACAATAAATAACACACACAGGGACAGACATAACACACACTCACATCTTCCATGTATATTCTGTGGGTGGAGGGTTCCCTCGTGCATTGCAGGTCAGATATGCTCCATTACGATTCAGGTGCCAATTATCATCATATCCTTCAATAGTGACCACAGGGGAGTCTGCAAGAGTTGGAGTTAGACACATTCTTGTAATATGCCAATACTGCAATTACCATACCACAGAGAAAGGTGGGAATATTCATGCTACATGATCTGTATACATACAAAGTAGGAGCAGACCAGTGGTGAACTTGTTGGAGGGATTAGTGAATACCCACTGCACAGACAGTACTATGAGTGTGTGTATGGGGAGCGGGAAGAAAGCTAGTACACGTTCATTATCATGAAAGGAAGGTGAAGAGGAATGGGAACAAAGTAGATACTTCATAGAATAAATAGTGGGAAAGGGGAAGCATAAAAGTACATTCATGAATGAACAATATCACAAGTAAAAGTCATACTTACATTGCACAGACAGTACTAAAGGGATGGATGTTTCTTTTGCTTCATAGGCAATTAAGCAGGTGATGTGTTGTCCATCTGCAGTCCAGGTTGGAATGAGTCGATAGTGGCTTACTATAGTGAATGTACCATCACTATTATTAGTCATGGTAGTGCTCACATTGCCAGGGAGATTTGCCCCCCATGTGATCTGTGACGGCGGTCTCCCATTGGCTGATGTGCAGGTTGCTACAGTCACCTCCTGCTCCCCAGCTACCACAGGCACAGCTTCAGCAGAGTTGACAGGCACAGCTGCATGGAGATAGAGAAGGTTAATCATAAGTGCAGGCAAAGCTGCATGTGCAAGAGAACATGAACAAGACATTGTTGTGTGCTTGCCTGTATGTATATATCTATAATAATCTTTGTGGAAAACTGTTAGAACAAGTGGTCCGTGTGGCCTTATGCAATAAGCAAATACAATCGATTCATAAGCTTTTGTGGAACCATTTAATTTCAGGTTAAATCCCCATGGAAAAGTATAAAAGTCATTAAACACTTGGACGCTAAAGAGGCCTCTAATGCATTGTTTTGAAATGCAGTGGAGATCTGTCAAGCATCCAAGTGGTTAACACAGCATCAGATATAGTCCAGAATGTTAGACAAATGGAGTGCTGCACAACATAATAGAGAAGCAATCTAATCCAGTGAAAATAGAGGTCTCCCAAAACACCATTTGATTCAAATGGGGAATTTAACTCTTCCAGTGCCAGAGAGGTCACCAACGTATTGTGAAGCAATGCACTGGAGACTGCTCTAGCATTCAAGGGGTTAAAAGCCCCATTTAAATATCAATGGAAATTTTGTTTCTCCCCTATGAAACAATTAGTTACCCCTGAATTGTCAGCTTTTCTTTTTTACATAAAGCTCTAATATAAGGATAACACTGGTTAACAATTACAAAACAATGTGTTGAATATGTGTCATCATCTTAAAGAGTTTGGTTTATAATGCTGTTTACAAGGTAAATTAATTGGTTTGTAAAACTGAAATGTGCCATGTAAAATGTTTCAATCCTTTTCAAGCTCTGTGATCATCACAGAAATACTTCTATCACTCCAACCTTTTTCCACTAGTCACCATTACTTCTATTACTCCATGGAACACCTTCTGTTTCTACAGGGAGGACTGAGGTTTTACAGAATCCAGTTTGAGAATAAAGGAGCAAACAGTGTAATGGCATTCTGAAATCGAAGCATGTGCAGTGCATACAATATATGTGAAGCAGGGAGACACATGCTACAGTAAACTTGTTTTATATATTCTATTTACTTACCACGAACGCTGAGGCGCGTGCTCTCCTTGCGATTTCCCCCTGGGAAAGTGGTCACCTCACACACATATTCCCCCTCATCAGCAGCGATGAGTGGCGAGATGGTGAATATTGTGCTGCTCTGTGTGGGGGCCTGTAGCTGGAAACGTTTGGGGTCTGTCACATAGGTACCATGCTGAGGGCTATATACAGCTATGTTGGTGCCATTTTTAAACCACATAATTTGAGTCACACGCACTTTGGGATCATTGCTGGTGAATGTGCATGGCAGGGTCACCTCCTGACCCAGGGTCCCAGTCAGCTTGTCGGTTACGGAGACTTGCTGTGCCTGCAGTACTGGAAGAAAAGGACAACAGTGAGGAAGGAGAGTCAACTGTGAGCATAAACAGGGAAAAATCCCAAACATTCTGAATGCGATCACAGACAAGTCCCTCCCATGATCCTTTACAACAGGGTTTTTCAAAGTTAGTCCTCTGGACACACCAACAAGTCAGCTTTTCAAGATATATCTGCTTAATCGCAACTGAATAATCAGTTGCCGAGTCATTGTGATTAAGTTGTTCTTAATTAGAGCGAGCCTGAAAACCTGACCTATTGATATAGCCTAAGAGTCACTGCTTTAGAACCATGTAGGCATTTTTCAGATTGTGAGAGGTCTCTGCTCGTCTATAGACTATTCTACCCGATTTCCAAAGAAACAAAAACATAGTATGCAGTTACACAGTACTTGCCAGCTGGTATTCATATACCACACTGTGCTGTCAAATGTTGGACCCCCAGATGTTCGAGACTACATCTCAATCATCCCCAAGCAGCTGGATGAAGATGATATGAGTTGAAGGTCTGACAATTGACTACATCTGTCCTGGACCAATTTCCTCCACCACATTTCCAAAATGCCCCTAACAGCGTAGGTTTTATGAATGTTCCTGCCTGAGTACAAGTGTTTAATTAGCTGATCATTCAAATTGATTATTTCTCCTATGTTACGAAAGGAAAATATTTTTAAAACCTGCACTGTACTTGCAGATCAAAAGTTGAAAAACTCTGTCGTAGAGTACATTTCCACTTCAGGGCTATGTTTAAAAGGTACACATTATTTTACAAAACGTCCCCTTTGTTGCCCTATTGGAAGATCTGCTTCCTTGGGCGCAGTCCTGAAGATGAGCCAGCATACCAACAGGGAGGAGGTGCATAATGGTGGCCTGAAGAAAGACCTCTAATGCAGGTCCCCACAGACCCTTTGTATCAGGCTTCGAAGCCCAACACAGTGGGTCTATGGGGGCTGCATGACCAACCCTGGAGCAGGGGTGGATTGACCAATTGGGCATTTGATCACGGACCGAGGGCCTGCGACCAAGGGGGGCCCGCTGCCGCCACTTTTAATTTTATATGTAATGTTCACCTGCCTTCCATTTAGGGGCCTGCTCCACTCAGTACTGCTACATATAGCCACTACCATGCTATCCATATATAATCCACCACAGGCGCATACAACAAATCAATGGGTCTGTTACTGTCTGGCAGCAAGCCAGGAAGTGCCAAGTCCCCTTCCTTCTGCTCTGCGCATGCCTACTCATTCACATTGACGTCATCACGGCCCGCAGGGGCACGTGATGATGAAGGGGGAGTCCGGACTCAGAGCCAGCTCAGGGGACATCACATGGGGCCTGCAGCCTGCCAAGGAGGATGCTCGTCAGTGTTACCAACTCAAGAAGGATCAGGACTGGAGGACACACTCACCCAGGCCATAATAAAAAAATCTGCAGAGCAGCAGTGACACTGACAGAAGACCCACACAGAGCACACAGCACAGGTAAGCCAGTATCCCCCTCAGCAGGAAAATAATAATGTGAGAATTGGCTACTGGGTTTAACTAATGCATCATTTCCTTGCAATGTAGATCACACATTACAAGAACATAATACATCAGTTAGAACCAGTAGCCAGTTTACTCACTGTGGTATATTAAAATTTAAATTCAGCCTGCATGCTTTTGTGTTTGAATTTGTAATATTTAAGTTGATCAGCCACTTGTGGCTTTCCAGCAGTTAAGTATCACTATCAGTGTCTTACATAATATTACCCATTGTTCCTGAAATATACCAATGTGTGCATTGAGTTATTGGTTCTGCTTATTTCCTTGTAATAATGTCTAAGTATCAACAGTAGAAGGAAATAATGCATCAGTAAGAAGCAGTAGCTCACTGCACACTGTGGTATAGCTCAGCAGCAGCGAGGTATATTATCTGAGACACCGCACTGTGTATGAACATCTCATTTAGAATTGTAATGTTTTACCTGGTGGCTGGGGGATGCTAAGTGTCTTACATAGTTGCTGAGTGGTCCCATTCAGTGAAGACCAGACTAAGTCATTCACATCTGGACCCAGCAGACGCTCTATTGGTCCTGCGCGGTTCTTGTCTTGTGACTGACTGTGCAGCTGCTCCCAGATTTCACCCCTGCCATCTCACTCATGCATCAGCCAGCCAATGAGAGAGAAGCATCAGCACTGCGCACCTCTCATTGGCTGTTGGTGCAGGTTTTTTTAGTGTCCAGTTGAGGCACCGGTGAGCCAGTGATTGCCTGGACTCTGCTACCTCAGTGCCTGTGTGCCTTTGAGCAGAGTGAGGTAGCAGCCATCATCGCAGCACATACTGCTTTTACATACGTGTATCATTAACGTTCATAGGAGGTTGTCTCTATGTGTGATTCAGAGAGTGGCAAGCTGCGGCTTCATTCCAGGACCACTAATTGTCCCTGTGGGGGTAGGCTGGGATGCAGGCCCAAGACATAAATTAAGGGACTGTCCCGTGCATTAAGGGACAAGTGGTCACCGTACCCACAAGGCCATCCGGTACCCCGCCCAGGAAAAGGATGTCATTGGGCAAGGCTTAGGTTTTTGTGGGGTGGAGGGCCCAGACCTCTTTTAGGACCAGGGGCCCTCGGTCCTGTCAGTCCGCCACTGCCCTGGAGTCTGTATCTGAGCCACAGGGTTTTGGGTTGTGTTCAAACTGGGTGTGTGGGGGGGTAGTATTCAGACATCCAGAACGAATGGCTGATAGGGGCCATTTAGGGGTTGTACAGAGCAGCCATATGCTTTTTACCATCTGCTTCTGGACACAGACTTAATGCTACAACTTAAAAACTAAGCGCTGTATTCAAGAAGCAAATAAGAAAATGTGGAGCAAATCATGTGCACCGTAGGACACTTTTTTTACCATTAAATATAAACAAATAATAATGTTTTACACATTATTCCTCCCTGAATATATGCTTCCTTTTGAATAAGAAAAGGGAAGGCGACTTACTGCCCATGCTCACTTTTAACCTCTTGTGCACCAGAGACGTGTGCAGTGGTAAACAAAAATATATGCATCAACAAGAAATTTTAGTAAGCCTACATGAACATATAAAATACCCACAAAATATAGATGTTGGAAGTACAACTGTAGGAGCTTAGGGTCCTTGGAATTTCTACTCCTGCATAAAAACAATCAATCAGACAAAAGTAGCTGGTTTGACAGGAATTACCAGAACACCAGACTAAATAGGAATGTTCCAGAATTATAGACGGTCTCTCCTGCACACTGGGCACAGATTCACGTGAGCAATCTGCTGTATGTCACTGGAGAAGAATGAATAAACATTTAAAATATTATGGCCCACATTTATTAGCAAAGCTAAGGCATCAAAAGGGTTATTTTTACCCTTGATATGCCAGAGCTGTATTAAGTTCTGCTCAGCATTTTACAAGGAAGTAGCAGGACATGCAGATGAGCAGTGAGATGAAATCAGTCTGCAGCTCAGACTGGATTTCCCATTAGGCAGAGTAGCCAATATTTAAAAGCCACTGCAGTTCATCTGGCCACAACAAATCACGTTTTCTGGGTGTGGCCAAAGCAATTCCAATGCTTCAGCACCAGGCACCTACTTCTGGTTTAAACGGATAGTAATGTCAGAAAAAAAAGTATTAACTATATGGTAGATACAATTGAAATAGAGTACTCATTCATATCTCTCAAACCGTTATGGTTTGAGAGATATAAGAAAATAAAGTTCACTGGTCCCTCCCCTTTCTGCTTGATGAGCTGTAAAGCTGTCAGAAGCAGATTCTGGTCGTGCGACCAGATGCGGCTCTTCAGCAGTGCCAATATAAAGCAAGCACACTTTGCAGACTGTTCCAATGAAGTATTTATTTCTAAATAGCGTGATTTCAGCTCTGCTGAAGAGCCTATGTATGATCAAATGACTGGAATCTGCAGCTGTCAGCTAGGTGGCAGACTTGAGTGAAACAGCCAGGAAAAGTTAACTTTAGCAAGTTATATCTCTCAAACCATAAAGACTTAGACAGATAATTTTAATATTGTAGACATTAAAAAAGGTTAACCATTACTATCCATTTAAGGTAGTTGATTTAGCAGTTTATACACCTCTTTACTGGCCATAGTTTAACCCCTTGGCTGCTAGTGAGGTCTGCAGTGCATTTTTTAACATGTTTGAAACCTTTCTAGCAGTCAAGGGGTTAAGAGCTATTTTTGTGCTAGTATGTTGAAGGCTAATTGCATTTTCTGTGTTTGGCAACCAGTGGTCTATAACATACCTCCCAACGTTGTAAATGGCCAAAGAGGGACACTTTTGTTGTAGGGGGTGTTGCTGGGGGCATGGCTGGTAGATGGGGCATTACCAAGAATTTTTAAGGTTATTTGGTGACCTATTGGCACCTCTTTTTGTAACTGAATAAATAAGTTGAAACAAAACAAAGTATTTTATTTACCCAGACTAATGTATTAAAACATATACTGAGGTTTAAAGGGATAGTAATACTTAAAATGTAAAAAAAAATACGTTCCCCGTTCCCCGAGAAGCAAAGACTGCATTGTGAGACCACATGTTGTACCAATGGAGGCTCCACAAGAACAGGCTGACATGTGAGGTTGCAGTCTAGTAGTTCAGTCTTTTGTCTTGAACTGTGTAGGCTCATAGCATACCTCCCAAGTGTCCCTCTTTGAGACCCAAATCCCTTTGTCCCTCTTTCCCACCCTGGTGTCCCTCTTTTTTTGGAGATCCGACTGTGTGATGTGTAACATTGCTCCACAGAAATAAAACATTAATGTTTATTTAAAGGGATAGTAATACTTAAAATGTAAAAAAAAAATACGTTGTAGGGTTTATCACCTGAGTAAAACAGGTACTCCCACTGCTGAAAGAGGTTTTATCCATATGTTATTCCAGCTCAAAGTTGAATTTTTTTAGGTGCATTCACAGTGGCCTGAAATTGTACAGTGGTGCTGTTGCTACACCATCCTATGGACAGCTCTGGTCTGTAGATCATAAATCTCCATAGGATAGTGTAGCAACAGCGCCACTGTACAATTTCAGGCCACTGTGAATGCACCTAAAAAAATTCAACTTTGAGCTGGAATAACATATGGATAAAACCTATTTCAACAGTGGGAGTACCTTCGTTTTACTCAGGTGATAAACCCTACAACATATTTTTTTTTACATTTTAAGTATTACTATCCCTTTAAATAAACATTAATGTTTTATTTCTGTGGAGCAATGTTACACATCACACAGTCGGATCTCCAAAAAAAGAGGGACACCAGGGTGGGAAAGAGGGACAAAGGGATTTGGGTCTCAAAGAGGGACACTTGGGAGGTATGCTATGAGCCTACACAGCTCAAGACAAAAGACTGAACTACTAGACTGCAACCTCACATGTCAGCCTGTTCTTGTGGAGCCTCCATTGGTACAACATGTGGTCTCACAATGCAGTCTTTGCTTCTCGGGGAAGCAGATCTGCTGGTATAGCTCTGTCCAAGTGAAAGCTGCTGGTTAACAGTATGGCTTGTGTAGCTTAGGTAGGAATCCTTTATACAGAAGTCATAGTTTTTTATTTAAAGTGTTAGTAATGTCTTAATGTTATAAAAAGTAATGTTGTAGTGCAGAAAATAAAAAATCCATTGGTGCTGTCCCTATGTCTCAAACCTTTATGGTCTGAGAGAGCGTTCTAAAGTTTCTCCCTCCCCTTCTCCTGACGTCAGCTGTAAGCTGGTCCAGAGACTGACAGGTGGCTCTTCAGCAGAGCCAAAATAGCGCAAATGAAAAAGAAATACTTAATTGGAATGGTCTACAAAGAGTGCTTGGTTTCCAGGAGAGAAACTCAGTCATCTGGAAACATGAGCAATGCTAAACATGCAGTGGTTCCTGGTATTCAAACCCACACAAGTCTGATTAAATATAACCGCCTGTAAAACCCACAGGTCCAAACAAAAGTCTGTACTAATCAGGAGTAGACAAAATACATAAAAAACTTTGGAGCCAGACAACATTTTAGGAGCCTGCAAGGAGTGTAAGAACCAATGAAGAGGGTCAACTGTATATAATAATCTACACAAATGGAGGCGCCAAAAGCAAAGTTTTAGCAGTCCTAGCTCCATGACTCCTGGGATACCTACCCCTGAGATGCATGGTCTAGTCCACAGACTTTCAAGTGACGTGTTACACAAGCAAACATGGAAAGCTCACACAATGCAACTACATAAGTGATCAGTTTAACCCTTTAAGGACCAGAGATGTGTACAACACATTTCTCTGCATACTGTGATCCTTTGCAAAGCGTTGCATACCTCTCTGGTACTCAAAAGGTTAAAACAAAAATAAGCAATAACATTGTCCTTTTAAATTCAGGCAACATTGTTCCTCCAACCGCTTGGATGTTATTGGCATCTTGCAGACGCCTCTAATGTCCATAGGTCATCATTGGAGGGGACCCAACTGACCGCATATTACTGAATGAAGTAAATGTAACGTAATACAAGGATACAATAGAAGTTTTACAAAAACAGCATAATTCAGGAGCACTCCTAAGACCAGTCTCAAGAAACTAAAGATGAACAATTCAATGGGGATTTTAACCTCCTGAATGTTCTCACTGGGAATTTCTATTTGTCCCCTATGGCGCAGTTAGTTAGCCCCAGGATTGCATGCCTTTGGCTTCCTGAATTTAGTCCTTATGCAGAAGTCAAAAGATGAGCAGTTTGGGAGCAACCAAATGCACCCCGATGGACAAATAAAACTGCTCAAAAACTGAAATGCGCCTTTAGCCCTGGATGCTAGAGATCTCAATAGATTACCTTGCAATGCATTGGGGACCTCTTCAGCATTCTGGAGTTAATATAAAAAAAACCAAAAACCCAATGAAGTCAGTGTGATTTTAAAACCCCTTAGTGACAGACGACTTACCTGGTAAGTCCAGGAAGTCATTCGCTATAATGGGAAAAAATAAACCCCCTGTCATTAAGGGGTTAAAGTAGAACTACCAACTGAACACAGCTTTAGCTTAACTAACTCCCCATCTAGCGACTAGCTGCTTAGTAGCGCTAGTCGCCAGAATTATTACCTTGACAAATAGATTTCTCCTTTCTTTCTGGGCTGACAGCATCATGGAATGCAGACATCTTGCCATAATGATGTCCGCTCTCCTGTGCGGTCAGTCCCTTTTGGAGTCGGCCGGCTCCTAGCAACGCCTCCTAGACCCGGCTGGACTGACAGCGCAGGCGTCATTATGGCAAGATGCCCACGTTCCGTGATGGGGAGTTATTTAAGCTAAAGTTTTGTTCAGGTGGTAGCTCCGCTTTAAGGCGTTATCCATGTCGAGGATGGCATGCACCAGAATTGTTCAGCTTTCACTTTCTGCATAATTCCCCTGGTGTAAGCTGTGGGAGTGAGGGTGCAGACAGGCAAGGAAAGTGAAAGGAGACAGCAGGGAAAGACAGGGACAGCTGGGATAAACAGAGAGATGGATAGTTTTACTTAGTACCTACAAATGTAACCCATTGATGACCAGGGATGTGTGCAACATCCCCACCCCGGTCATCAAGGAGTTAATATATACAAATGAAGGTATGTAATGAAAGCCAATTTCATATGGTAAAGCATAACACATTGGCAGAGGATGGATTTTCATGGTTTTCTCTGGATATTATAGGAGATTTCCTGTTGTAGTAAGTGGGTAAATATACTCAAATGTATCACCAGAAACAGATGTCACTGTCAGTCAGTCACTTGGAATAAATTCAGTAATGGTCATTGGCCAAGAACTGGACTGACAAAAAAAGTTATCAAATGCAAACTGAAATGGGGTTTCCAGATGTCCCAGAGCCTCTTCTACCCCTATCAGTTCAGAGAGGCACAAGGTGTTTTCAACCCCAAACATGGTCTTTTGTGTTTATCTATATCAGCAGTTGGCAACATGCAGCCCTCCTTCACCTTTTGTTGTATTAAAAAATTTCCATCAGCCTCAAATGGATGTGTACCCTTCCCAGCACTGGTTTGGGGTGTGTGATGCTTTTTACTTTTATGAACTGACAAATACACATACAGGATTCATTTGCACATCCAAGTACTCTTCGATTTCTAATTTCACCTAGCCTGCATAGGATACAATCTGTTATCTCATTTCTTTCATGTCCCTGTGTAGAAATCCAGCTGTTGGAGGCTTTATTTTATAGTGTTTTTGCCACCCAGCAACGGCCGCGGTGCAGTCATGCACAATAGAGACTGCCCGCACCACGTCTGATACGGAGCGAGGCACTCAATTCAGACCGTAGTCCTCTACGGTCTGAATTTGGAGGGCCCGCTCCGTGTCAGATGCAGCATGGGCAGTCTGTACTGTGCATGACTGCAGCGCAGCCAACTGTACTGCGCATGACAGCTTCTGACAGACACACACTTAAATTATTATATAGGGTGTTTACACTATCCCTACCCATGGTGCTGGAACTGGAGGCTTAAATGACAGAGCGGGAAATGTATCTTCCCTATGAAATATCATTAACCCTTTGAGCAAAGCAATGCATGGTGTACCCCTCTGGCATTCAAAGGATTAAGGACCAGAAAGGAGAGCTATGCATTGTTTTGCAATATGCTGTACATCCCTCTGGTCCTCAACAAGCCATTCTAATCGCCAGCTAAATATAAAATAAAACTCTGTGCATGCATGTTGGCAACCAAGTAACCCGATGCGGGCAACCTGTAATGCTTCAGGTGTTCCTGGGTGTCAGCTACCATCATCTTTAACCAGTCAATGGAAATTGTAGTCCAACCGCTGGCCAGCCACATGTTGCTCACACATAACCCTGGAAAAGGCGCGCACGCACGCACACACACACACAGCAGCCCACTCTCTAATCATGCTGGCAAGTACATAAAAGTACTACTTCAGAAGACAGATCTGAATGTTGTATTGAGCAAAACTAAAAATATTAAATATAATTTAGTTCTTGGAAGCCAACTCCAAATTCCTCAAAAATTAGATTTGGGAGAGGTAGATGTCTGATAATTACATTCATGCCCTCACAAGTCAAGTATAAAATGGTAACAAAAATGAATTCCATTGTAGGAGTCTTAGATAAAGCTTATTGAGCAGGGAGATCGAGCTCTGTACACAAAGTTCTTGTACTAAAGTGTTCAGTGTACACAACAGGAAGAAGATGGAACTTGCTTTGCATGAGAATGCACAAGCAGCAGCGGCAAAGAGCATATTGTTTTCATACATTAGACATATGAATGCCAACTTATTTGAGTATATTCTAACAAGTCTTTATTCTTACATATTTGGTGCCAAGTTAATTTGTTACTGGCCTGCCAGTAACATACTAGCTAGTTGGCATCAACCTTAACTAGACAACAGGTGCTGGTCTGGATGAGGTGATGGGAGTCAACACTTATGTATTTCTGTGCAGTGCCATGGAGAATGTCATCTGTGATGTAAATTAAAATTATAAAGTTAAATAAAATAAAAACAGGAGAACTTTACTACTTCATCATTAAAGGGATAGTAATGTTTCATAATAAAAGCAGCTCTAATTAATCATCATAGTATTTGGACTTTCGAGAGTGTTATTTTAATTCTGTCAGAGTTGTAGTTCAAGAGCAATTCAATGACAAAGTATCACCCTCCCTCCCCTTTTACTAATGTAACACTGTTCAGCCAGATCAGAAGGAAGGTGCCCAGGTAGATTGCAGACAGGGACAATCTTCAATTAAGATCAGGGAAAAACCTGAAAAACTTGTCAAGGGGGGCAGGGTTTTCATTGTTCTCATAGGAAGAAGACTGTCCCCTGCTGTTATCTGTCTGGTCTATGGACTGCATTCCACATCTGAGAAGAGATGGCTTACACTAGGTAAAAAGGGGCGGGAGGGGAAACTTTGCTTGTGAATATCTCTCAAACCATAAAGGTTTGAGAGAAGACATATCGTTCTTAATGTTTTTTTAATGCCTACAAAATAAAATAAAGATAAAACGAAGTATTACTATACCTTTAAAGAAATAATTTAAAGGGTAGAAAGACTACTTTAAATGGTCCATCATCACCTAGTCAAACCTAGATCTGGGTTGGATGTTAATCTTCTGCCATAGGAGGATTACAAAACTATGTAAACTTTAAACAAATAGTCACTTTTGTAGGTGAACCTAGACAAGACATTGTTCTTCAGACTAAAGCTAAAAAGCCAATAAAAACTCACCCAAATTCCTCCACACTGTTCATATGATAAAGCATTGTACAGACAGAAGCCATCTGTGCATCATTCAGAACACCTGAAAGATCTACATATTGAACAGAGAAGCAGGAAAAAGATCCAGGTTTAGGCATCCTTTGGCTCACTCAGCTGTTGGAGACTACAACTCTAATCACATCCTTCTTACCCCAGATAACCCTTTGAGTGCCACAGGGGTATCCAAGGCACTGCTTTGCAATGCACTGGATACTCCTCTGGCATTCAAAGGATTAAAGGACTGAATAGATAGAACAATTTTAGAGCAAACTAACAATTTATAAAGGAACAAAACTATTCCCACCAATTTAAAGTGGGGCTTTTAGAGTGGAGCCAACACTAATGATTTGGGTGATTTTGAAAAGGGTTCAGAACTCTGTGTTAATGTTAATTCTTTATTTAAAACAATAGTTTGGGATACGAGTGTTATTTGTTTGTCAGTCTATGCAAACTACTCATTGCTCCCATGTAGGAAGTGACAGCTGGGAGGAAGAGTGGAATGTTAGTGTCTGATGCACAAGGCTGTGCCACCACTGCCTGCCTAAATAGATCAAAACTATACATTTTAAATAAAGAATATCTAACAAATATAGGTGATTTTGTATATTATTATAAAGATTACAAGTCATTATAAAGCAGTAGTCCCATAAAGCAGGGCTTATAATTTGAAGTCCTTTGCTACTAGCCAGACCTAAAAAGTCACTTGCCACTGCAAGCCAAAACATACCCACCAGGGCTGAATTTCTACTCGCCAGGGCTAAATTTTCACTCTCCATTTGCTAGTGGCAAGTGGAAATTTTGATCCCTGCCATAAAGCAATGTGTTGAAGACCTCTTTAGGATTCAAGGGATTAAAAGCTCCAATGAAAATCAATGGTAATTTGTAATTTATTTGGGTCCAACAACACAAAGTTAGTTTGCTCCCAAATTGCATATACTTTGTGCACATGGCCCTAGAACTAAATGCTACCCTCGTAAGCACTCAACAACCCCTTTATAGGGATAGTAATACTAAAAATTACTAGCTACCCCCCCATATTGTAGCCACTAAAAAACTGAGTTAAATGAGACCAGCGGCATCTCTCAAATATTTATGGTTTGAGAGATATCCGCTTTCAAAGTTCCCTCTCACCTGACGTCAGCATTCTATCTGACAGCAGGGGAATCCGGTGCCGGGACCGGCGGAGGCTCTGCAGCAGAGCTGAGATCACGTTATGGAAGAAGAAATCCTTCACTGAAATGATCTTCTATGTGTGCTTGGTTTGCAAGCACACGTAGAGGACCTTTTTTAGTAAAGGATTTATTTTTTATTAACGCGATCTCTGCTCTGCTGCAGAGCCGCTGGCTGATCCCAGGGGAGGATTCCCCTGCTCTCAGCTAGAACGCAGACTTCAGGGGAAAAGTCAAAAAGAGGGAACTTTGAAAGCAGATATCTCTCAAACCATAAAGGTCTGAGAGATGCTGCTGGTCTCATTTAACTCAGGAATATGACATACTTAAAGGGACAGTAATGTTTCAAAATAAAAGCAGCTCCAGTTAATCTTTATGAGGCAAAGGTTGAACTTGATGGACTTGTGTCTTTATTCAGCCTAATTTACTATGTTAGTATTTGGGCCATGGAGAGTATTTCAATACTGTCAGAGTTGTTGTTCAAGAGTAATTGAATGATGAAGTATCCCCTCCCTCCCCTTTTACTGATGTAACACTGCTCACCTCAGAACAGAAAGGTGGTGTCCAGATGGCTTGCAGAAAGGGACAATCTTCAATTAGCATAAGGGAAAAACCTGTCAAGGGGGGCAGGCCCCTGAGTTGCCAGCCCTCCCCCGGGTTCAAATCACCTCATCCTCAACCAGCTAACAGCTTGTTAGGGATGACAGGAATGGATCTGTAGTTCTCAATAACTGGGAGGTCCAAAAATTGACTACTCTTGATTAAAAGCACACACTTATCCCCTAACATTAACAGCTGGAATGCACTGTGATTAATAGTCACCCAACCAGGCCTTTCAATAACTGACATTTTATAAATGACAGATAGCTATAAATGCCTATAGAGGAGCTACAGTTCAGTACACCAAAAATCTATACACTGCTTTACTACACCAAGGCCTACGCTCAGCAATAAACATTCAAAAAACACATTTTGACAGAAGATAAGAACCAATCTGTCCATCCAGTGTTTCCATTTTCCAATGCAGAGAAAGTGGACACTTCTGCAAGTCACAGAATAGTCTTACCTCTGCCCCACGCATTTCTGAATTACTTTACAATCACTCTGGGAGGCTGTTTCATGAATATCATTATTTTTTTAATGTATTACTTACACATACGACTTATGAATTTGACATTCTTTAACTCTAGATTATTCCAAAATAAAATCAGACCTCATGTGATGCCCCCTGGCATTGATTGCCTGTTCATCTGAGTAGGTGACCAATGATGCGACCAGATAGGTTATCACTGCCTTCAATTTACCTCCTCTAGCCATCATTCTATGCCCCCACCCCCATGGAATTAATGCAATGAAATAAATACCCCCCCCCCCCGGCCAGATTTGTCCCACTGCCACCTCTGGCCTGGCTCTCCTGCCCACTGCTAGCCACAGACTCCCATGTGCACTGCAACACCTAGCCTTGTTCCTCTGCCCACTGATAGCCATACCTGGGAACTTTTAAAATGAGCTGACCCCAAGATCTCTGAAATGTTAACCCTTAAAGCATCCCATATTGTAGATTTTATGCAATACATACCTGCCTGCACTAACCCAGACGGCCCTCAAGGATCTTTTATCATGTTATAACTTAGAGAGATCACTGCATAAACACAAACAAGACAACTAGGACCTCTCCCCCAGTCTTTCTGGAACAACAGGCACCAATTTAGAGACTAAAGAAGCATTTCATTGCAGTAAATCATTTAGCAGGTATTATTATTATTATTATTATTCTTTATTTATATAGCGCCAACTAATTCCGCAGCGCTGTACAATTGGGAATAGACATACAGAGGTATTAAATAGTACAATCAGATGTGGAGAACAGGAGGATCAGAGGGCCCTGCTCGTGAGAGCTTACAGTCTAGAGGAAGGTACCACAGAACTCTCTCACCCCGAGAATTTGGCCCTTAACCTTGAGATTTTGGTCAAACCCCGAGACTCAGCGTCTAACCCTGAGAGTTCCCAGGTATGCTGGTAGCCATGGATCCCACATACATTGCCACCCTCCTTGTTTCCCTGCCCTCTGGTAACCACAGATCCAATTTCACTGCCTGTGACTGCCAGCAGAATCAAGCTGAGGGTTAGAGCCCCACAAACAGTCAGACTCCCACACTGGTTCCATTACCCACTGTTAGTCATTGATACCCACATACAGTTTGGTTGCACAGCCTAGTTAGATCACAACAGAAACTGTGTGCACCCCCCAAGCCTGGTTCCACTGCCCCTGCTACTCAAGTATTCTCAAATATCCTCACACTCCATCCTTTTCCACTGTCCCATTGGTAGCCATAGAACCATATATATACTTCTGCTTCCTCAACCTTGTCCCACTTGTAGGGATAGCCACAGAACCACACATTCACATTTTGACACACCAGCCTTGTTTGCCTGGTAATAACAGAACCACACACTACTCTGCCTGACAATCCAGATTTGCTCCACTGGTAGCAAAACAATCACACGCTGTCTGCTTCCCCAGCGGAGGTTCTCCTCTTCGATGCACAGCCCAGCTCCTAAATTTTGGTCTGGCCCCTAGAGTCAAACCAAATTCATCAAGCCCTTCTTTAAAGGACCAGAGGAGTGTGCAATGCATTATTTCACGATGTGTTGCACAGCCCCCTGGTCCTTAAACGGTTACATTTCAGGAGCCCTGGCTCCCAGGATCATTCCACTGCTGCTGCAGACTATTAATGAAGACATCTTCTGGAGCACGAAGAAGATGTAACAACCATGGAAACACAAATAGCAAAGCACAGTATGTACATCTATTTATGGAAGAAGTAGATGTAACCTCTGCTATACAAGAGCTTACAACAATAAAATATATTTCTTATACTTACTGCTGTTTGAAAGGAAATATATATTCAGTTAAACATTCTGTACTTCATGCTAATATCTGTAAAAAATGTTTTGATTTCCAAAGCCTAAAATCTAGTCTTGCATAAGCTCTGAGGGAGCAGACAGTCCTGTCTTTCCCAGGGCTCCCATTTGTTTGACAAGGATTATATGACAGTGGTCTAAAATAACCCTTCCGAATAAAACTGCAGTGAACATGAATCCCAATTAATTGACTTTGCTTTCATCATTCAATACAAACATTAACCCTTTGAGCGCTAGAGAGGTATCCAATGCATTGCGTTGACTACCTCTCTGGCACTTAAAGGGATAAAGAAATGCTCACCGAACAGGACATTTTACAAAATGTGGCAACAAGCAAGTGTGGGACTTTTGGGAAATGAGAATAATTCATTTCTACACATGCTAGCTTTAAGGATGAATATACATATTATATATATATATATATAGCTGGTGTTCCATTAAGCACAAGATGATTGGATGATTTGGCCAAGGTCAAAGGGCACTGACCCTGTAACTGAACCAACCTTCCTAGCTTCAGACACAGGGTCATGATTTTTATAGTTATTAGGCTAATGGACTGTGCCCTTCCCTTCACAGATTATATACATACATATATACATACACACTATTTACACAGCTAATGTAAAGTTATCCTCAGAACAAATGGTTAATGCAGTCCACAGACCTATAAACCTCTCTCAACATTCCTGGAAACTACAAGGCAACTGCATGATTCATCAGCAGAACAAACCCACAGATGTGTCAGTGGTCATTTTATCTGTTGAAGAGTACCTTTTAATCACTTAAATAATAGTGGTCTCCAAAGTAAGGTGTTGAAGACCTCTCTAGGATTCAAGGGTTAAAAGGACACATATTATGACAAGTTTGAAAAGGGAAAGAAGCCTATCTATAGGGCTTGTCCAGAGATACTAAAGTTGAATCCTCCATGTCTTTATTTAGCAATAGTCCTGTGTTTCATAGGTGAGCCAATCCCCATGGGAAGCCATGCACTAAGGTGGGAAAGGGAAGAGATAAAATGGAGTTGAATTCTCCAGAGATATCAGTTCACCAATTGTTATTCTATGGAGCATATGCACTAAGATTTAGCCAACTTTGCTCTACAGAATAACAGAAATTGGAGAAGTTATCTGCACATTATCAGCTCTTTATCACTCCTTAGTGCATAACCCCCCTGGAGTACCATCTGACATGGATGTTGAACACTGAAGATTAGATGACACCCAAGTAAACATACCAATAATTTTGGGAGTGTCCTGCAAGATATCTACCAGGGATGATACAATTTCCTGGCAAACATCTCTAGTCATTGTGAAGTTGCAGAATGCTGCATTTACGTTGCCCATCATCGCTTGTGTGAACAGGCCCACAAGATACAATGTTCTTGGACAACTTTGCATAACGCATGCACCACAATTTTATAATTGTGTGTGAACAAGCCCTAAACCAATGTTAAAGGGATAGTACAGTAATGCTTCAAAACAAGTATATTTAATTCTATAGGTATTAAAAAAACTAAATTACTTGCATCAAGTCCTCTCTGTCAAACCTCTATAGTTTGAGAGAGAGAAGCTGTCAAAGTTCCCCTTTCCCTCCCCTTGCACGTACGTCAGCTTTCCGAGTTAGAGGAGGAGATCCCGTTCAACAGACCGTCCTGGTTTGCAAGCACACGTTGTAGACCATTCAAATAAAGTATTTCTGCCCAACTAGCGTGATCTCGGCGCTGCTGAAGAGCGCAGGACGGTCTGTTGAGCGGGATCTCCTTCTCCAACTCAGAAAGCTGACGTACGTGCAAGGGGAGGGGGAAAGGGGAACTTTGACAGCTTATCTCTCTCAAACCATAGAGGTTTGAGAGATAGGACTTGGTGCAAGTAATTTAGGTTTTTTAATACCTACATAATTAAATATACTTTACTCGAAGTAGTACTATCCCTTTAAATGCTGTTTTTCCTTTTGCAACTGTGCCACTCTACATAAAATACAATGTTGTTGATAGCTCTATTCTTGCATTTGTTTACTGTTCTAATCTTTCCTACTCTGCTAAGTAAATATTCAAGACCAAGGACTTCTATTGTTTATATCAGTGTAATAAGATAAGGCATTAAGAGATCCACTGATTCTGAGGAACAATGGGTCTCTATGGGGTAATGTCTTTCATAAATGTCACCAGACGGCTTTACATGATATGGAGGAAACAGGCAAGCCACATGATTATTGGAAATTAGGCCCTCCGAACAAGCAAAAGCCAGAGGACATATAATAAGAAAAAGTGGGATATTGGGGGGGGGGGGGGGGGGGACACGGACACACCAAACATTTAAACTGAACCCATTCCATTCTAGAGAGGTCACAAATTCATAGGTTTGCAATGAATTAGAAAACTAATATATAAGAATGTTAACCCTTTGAGAGCCAGAGGGTTACGCAACGCATTGCAAAGCAATGCATTGCGTACCCCTCTGGCACTCAAAGGGTTAACCCCTTGAATGTTAAACATATTCAATAGCTCCCCCCCCCCACGTGCATGTATTCAAAGGTCTAACATTGGCAGATCAACCTTTAAAGTGAAAAATGCACGCTGCATTTCTGCATGGGAACCACTGCTTCCCAGGGTTCACTTTTAAATGGTCGCACACAAAAATGCATGCAACCACATGACAGCTTCACTATGTTACCATGACAAAAATGGCTGCATGACAGCGCGAGATTCTCATGTTGTCTACTGTACGTCACTTAGAATAAACATAGAGCCAGTAGCAGAGTTCCACAATGCTATGTCTGCCACCTCAACAGCAATGAGTCTGATATTTGTCTAGATCTGTCTCTCTGATTCTATATTGGTCTCATATAAATTTCACTCTGAGATATCTCAGTATTACAGGCAATGGAAAGAAATAACTTTCGGTGCTACATGGGTTAACTTCATTATAGCATTTCGATTGCTATTCTTTCTTCAAAAAATATTTTAAGATAAATACACCATGTAAACAAATGTAATGTATCAAATGAAGACAGAATAGCAAGTGAAATGCTATAATAAAATTAACCCAGTAGCGCCGAAAGATACATAGTAATTTAGGTTGAAAAAAAAAAAAAAAAAAAAAAACTTGCGTCCATCTAGTTCAACCCTTTTCCTATAACTGTTTACCATCGTTGATCCAAAATAAGGCAAAAATCCCCTCAATACAGCAATTTCAAATTCTGCCTTGAATGGGGAGAAAAAAAATGTCTTCTTGATTCCAAATAGCAATCAGATTTCTCCTTGGATCAACAAGCACTAACTAAATATTAATCCCAATACCAACGTACATAGCCCTCTATGTTCTGCTCTTTTAAACAAGTATCCAGGCCCTTTTTAAAGGCATCTAATGTATTCGATATCCCCACCTCCTCAGGCAGTGAATTCCATTCCTTTATTGTCCTTACTGTAAAGGAACCCTTCCACTGTTGTAGATTAAATCTCCTTTCCTCAAGTCTAAGCGGGTGGCCCCTTGTCCTATGTACTGTTCTGTTAATGAACAGGTCTTTGGAGAGCCCTTTGTATGGGCCCTAAACATATTATATAGTGTTATCACTACCTATCACTAACTAATAGAGGCAATGGAAGAAATACCGAAATATCTCGGAGAGTGAAATTTATGAGACTGACATACATTCAGAAAGAGAGATCATGACAAATCTCAAACTCATTGCTATTGAGGTGGCAGACATAGCATTGTGGAACTCGGCTACCTGCTCTATAGTTATTCTATGCAACGTTCAGTAGGCAACAATTCTCATATCACCTTTTTTGTCATGGCGACATAGTGAAGCTGTCATGTGGTCGCAAGCTCTTTTTCGTGCGGCTTTTTAAAAAGGATACTGCTGCCCAGTACTAATCATTGAAGACCTCCAGCATACATTTCATTTGGTGTCCCTTTTTAAAAATGGATGATCAGACAACCCTACATAAAGCTCCACCCTTATCGCAGTCATGCTTAATCTTCAACATAAAGCCATTTATCATTTATTTATCAAATCCCCAAAAGCAAAGAGGAGTCAGGGCAGGGTTGTCACCTACCCAATAATTTACCAGCAGACCATTAACATGTAGCTAATGGCTTAATACATATATTTGCTATAACCACTCTGGCTTCACAGGAGGAACATGCACACATACTCTGTATACATCTCTGAAACTAAGGTACTTTCACCAGGTTTTTTTAATATATACATCCTAGTTCCCTGCCATGCATCCTCAATAGATCTATCATTGATAAATCATCAAAAGCCATCTTCACAAACATATGATATGTTGCTTTAATCACTACTTGATTAATTCTGGCCTTAGACTAGATGCAAACAGTAACAAAATAAGAATATATTTTTTCCAGCAAAAGGTGGCAATCCTGAAAGTATAAGAGGAACTATTTAACAAAATCCCATCTTCAAGAACCTCCAAACATGAGCCATCTGTGATAAGTAAAAAACAGTCACACAATGTCATGTTTCTCTGCTGAATACCAAGTTGTCACATGCACTCACAAATGGACAGGAGAAAAACAGCACAAACCTATCAAAGCTACAAAATCCAGTTCATGTTCCCTTGTGGGTCAGCTAAGGTTATCAAATCATCTGCTTGAAATACTCCAACACAGGACTACATTGGATCAACATATACATCACCATGCTATCATCAAGGAAAACAAGTCTCCAAGCACACTACTCCTACCCAAAAGGACACAACTGTAATCAGTTTGCTGGTAGAAGAGACATAGTAATGCATTGTAAGTGACTGAGAGCTAAAGAGATATTGGTATGAAAAATTGCATTGATAAAAATGAAAAAAATTAAAAACACAAAAAAGGACCTCATTGAGGCATCTAATTCTGGAGTAAACCCAACTGCGCCACAGGGTAAGAATACAACATTTCCATTGTTAGAAAGATCTTTTAATAAACTGAAGCCCAGAGTTCTTTAACAAAGTAGATACTTAATCCTTAAGAACCGGACGCGCGCTCTCTCGATCAACACTTAAGGCCTACGGAGATTTTTTTTTTCTTGGATCCAATTCAGGGCTCCCACCAACAGAGTGCAACCTCTCGGGGATCCCTGAATTCCATGACGTGCCAGGACCGTCATTGGTCCTTATGGCAAGTTTTCCCATGACGGACCTGGCACATCATGGGTCCTCAAGGGGATGTACATATATAAGTCATGGAAAATTTGAGTTAAGGACCCGTGACGTATATGTATATCATGGAATTCAGGGATCCCAGCGCGGCTGCACGCCATCTGGGGCCCCCGGATTACATATAAGAAAGTGGTCCTTAAGGGGTTCAACAGAGTTGTAGGTCTCCATGGGGCACTGAATGATCTGTATGCTACAGCAGGAGCTTTTCTACATTGTTTCACTTTATATAAGAAAAAAAAAAAAAAAAAAATACACATTGTTGCACTCTGTCCACTTTCACAACCCAAACACAGAAAGATCTCAGGGGAAAGAACACACGTATAGGAAATCTGGCTTTACATCTTGTATACTTGCAGAATATGTAAAGTGGATTACTGTTCATTTAAATTGGACTATTAACCCCTTGAATGAGCGATCTCTAAAGCATTGCAATGCAAATATTCTCTCAAACAGAAGCAAGAACAGTGAACCTTTATCATTTACAGTATTTCATAAAATGTGCTAAAAAAAAAAAAAAACCTTCAGGTTGAGGGAAACTACTTTCCTTGCACTTTCCAGGTCCTGAGGCATCTTAGGCAGAAGAATGTAGGGCATTATATTGACAACGAAAGAGCATACAAACAGCAACATAGGCAACAAATAAAAATTCCCCAAATCCCTATTAATGCAAAGCTTTGAGTGCCAGTGGTGTACCCAATGCATTGAGAAGCAATGCGTCTGGTACCTCTCTGACACAGAGGTTTAAATGGGGTTATTACCTCTTTGAATTCTGGTGGGGAGGTCTTTAGCATTCAGGGTATTACAAGGATCATTTCAAATAAAGGTATTTCACTCTCTCTTATTGCTCATCTTTCCCATTCTGCATATGTCCACTAGGTCTTATGTTGGTTTGCCCATCATTAGCTTCCCAATGCACCATGGGAGGATGGGTAAATAAAAGTGTCCATTGATTAAAACCTCTAACCTTTAGGTCTTACACATACTGGCATACCCCCCAAGGGACCCTCATTAGTCAGAACAGTCCCTCTGAGACCCAAATCCCTATGTCCCTCCTTTGCTCCCCCAGTGTCCCTCTTTTCAGGAGATCTGTGTGGTGTGTAAATAACTGTATCCCATTGCTCCACAGAAATAGAACTCACACTGTTTGTTTACACTTCAGTGTTTATAAATTAGTCTGTGTATATAAAAAATATTGGTATTGCTCTAAATGTGTTCAGTTACACAAAGTGCCCAAAGGTCATGCCAGGCCTCAGCAACACCAGCTAAAACACAAGTGTCCCATTTTGGCCATTTGAGATGTTGAGAGGTATGGAGAAACGGACCAGAAAATGAGGGTTGCAAAGAGTACATGCACATATATTTAATTTTTTAACACGGAGTGCCAGAACAGTAATCAATGCATTGCATAGTACTCTGGCACTCAATTAACCATTTGTCTGTTAATTAAGTCTTGAGTGCATTACGAATGTGCACTTGATTCATTTTTTACAGTTGCAGAGGTTGCAAAAATGCCGAATTCATGCAAAAACAATATATGAAAATACCCCGGCTTCACTTCATAACTTCACAGTAGAGTGTAGAACAGGGGTGGGCAACCTGAGGACCTCCAGCTATTGCAGTCTGCAACTCCCATCATTCACAGCTGTCCTCCTGTAGTGTACAGCTTGGTCCCAACTCTGATCCTAATGACCACACACACTATTCAGTCAATTAACATCCCAGCCAATCACTACAATCGCTCTTTAGCTCTCTGATGTATACAGTTTCCTCATATCACCATCCATTTTAACATGACTGAAGTAGAAAAGAAACCAGATTGTCCTTTATTTCTAATTACATTATTCCCTAAAGTGAGTCTGCTCTAAGAACTGAAGTGAACCAGTGCCAGCATGTTTAACCCCATGAATGCTAGAGAGAGGTCTCAAGATTACAATAATATCCAAAGGGTGAATTTGTTTCAAAATTAAATGAAGGAAGACAGAGATTGCAGTTAACCCTTTCAGTGCCAGAGGGGTATGTAACGCATTGCTTTGCAATGCATTATGTACCCACAGGCACTGAGAGGGTTAAGTTTAGCACGACACTCAGAAGAAATATTTGCAAGTGAATAACCTATTAACCATTTTAATGACAAACACACACAATACCAAGCTGAAATTCAGTTCTAAAACCAGGGAGAAAACCAGAGACAGCACAATCCAAGGATGTCGTGAAATCTGGGCCAATAACAGGTATGGCATGGCCAATCCCACATTTCTCCCTTACGACTAGAGAGATGGAACCTCCACTTCCTTGACCAAGACCTGTGACTGGTGCTATAGGACCTAGTACTGATGTCTCAACCCCCACATAGAGCCAGGGCATTCTTGAAATCCCAAGGAGCCCCAGCTCAGATAGTGCTAGTCGTCGATCTGTGACAAGAAGGTAAGGCTCCTTTCCTAAGGAAACACAGTAGTTTCCATTATGTGACTGCATAAGTTTTAACCTCTGTAGGGTTTATCCTCCTGAGTAAAACAAGGATACACCCGGTGCTGAGGTGTTTTATTCAAAAGTTATTCCAGCTCAAACTTCAGTTTTTTTTTTTTTTTTTGGGTGTAATACATGAATGGCCTGAAAATGTACTGTACGTTTATTTGTAAGTCAGTTGTGCCTTGATTGAATCTACTGTACCAGAATGTGTAATATGCTAGGTAATATATTGTACCATATAATATCACTCCCTTCCGTTCTTACCATATTCCTTAACTACTAATATAGCGGTTTCCAACCTTTAACCCTTTAAGGGTGAGAAGCATGTAACATATTGTGAAGCAATGCTCTGCACACCCCAATGGTCCTTAAGTGTTGTCGTGACGCTTCTGTTTTTAACCCTTTGAGTACTATTGGATACCCCTCTGGCACTTACAGGATTAAAGCTATGAAACAGATGATTTTTTTTTATTTTTATTTGTGACATGCAGGAAAAACAGTGTGGCTCCAAAGATTATTAGGGAAGGTGTGACACATTAACCTTGACACAGACATAGAAATGTGTCACTGCACATGTTACAGCTGAATGATTAATTGAATTATTGTCATAAAAATATTAGTATGATGAATGTATTATATCGTGTAACAACTTCCAGCACAGAAGTTATAATTATGAGTGAGTTTTCAAATTCTTGTAAGGGGGTCGCATGATTCAATTATAATGAATAATCGAAGTTATAATATTTGAAATGTGCACCCCTAGCAACCAGTGTCAAACTAGATTGTGAGATCTTCATGAAAAGGATTCCCTTATCAATATCTGTGTGTTTAAGTGCATGATAATCCACTTATCCCCTCCATTTAACTCTGTGTTCTTTTTCCCCTGTAAAGACCTATGACACAGATGGTGCTATGTAAACAACATAATCTGTGCACTGAAAACACATGCAAATGGTTGTGCCAATAGTGTTTCTATGTTATACACAGAACAGCACACTAATTGTCTCATTGACTGTTTCCTGCTGGGGATCCCTCCTTAGTTTCTTCCTCTCTCCATATCTCACTATAACAGGGCTACAACAGGCAGCTAAAGGGGAGAAATCCAGGAGCAAACACACTGTACCATAGGGGACAAATGAAAATATCCATGTTTTAAATGGGATTTTAACCCCTTGAATGCTGAGACATTTAAATGCCCAGTTTACAAGCAATGTTAGTTTGGGAAATTTGTACTCTCTATGGTGCAGTAGGCAAGGTTCAGAATTGCTCATCCCATTCTTTCTGCGTCAGGTCGTATGATAGCAAAATACAGACATCAAAGAAAAGGAAGGAAAGCTGTGGACTGAAAACGTAATAGAAAAAAGGAACAAGGGGGAGATACTGAGGAGGATGACAATGGGAGTGTGGGAATAACGAAGGAGTACAAAGGAAAAGGAGAATCAACATGGAAAGACTAAAGGGGAAAAAGAAAAAAAAAAAAGAGTGGAATGGTTGCCTGAGGGCTGGAAATTAAATAAAGAGAGCAGAAAAATTGGTGAAGTGGGAATGGAGAAGGAAAAGAGCCAACAGAGAGAGGAGGGGCCAGATGGGAGATTGTGGAGAAAAATAAAGAGCCAATGGGGATAGAGGGCATGAAAAAGATAGCTTGGGGGGGGGTGCAGATGGAACTAAAAAGACAACATGGAGAGGTGAGAGAGAGAGAGAGAGAGAGAGAGAGAGAGAGAGAGAGAGAGAGAGAGAGAGAGAGAGAGAGAGAGAGAGAGAGAGAGAGAGAGAGAGAGAGAGAGAGAGAGAGATACAACTGAGGACAGTGAAATAGATATCCTAAGAAGATCCAAAGCAATTCTGTGGCAAACCACATGCACCAAAGGGAATGATTTAAATTGGGCTTTAGTTTAACACTTTGAGACACTCAAATGGTAAACAAAATCTAACAATGTGGGAGCATCACTGTTCTCAGATAGGTAGAACTCTGGGTCCTATATGTCAGCATCGAGACATCCAGGGCAGTGGTTCTCAATCTTTTTTTGTTCGGGGCACCCCTAACACGTAATCTAGAACATTCGGGGCACCCCTAACACATAATCTAGAACATTCAGGGCACCCTTAACATATTTAATGTACTTTATCGAGGGCATAATGAAGGGTACAATACATAAATCTACAGTTATTATTAGGTCTTATAATCATAATAACAAAACTAAACATATTGTGCATAACAATTTCTATAAATCTTTATTTAAAAGTCCATCTTTGTTAGTCTTTATAGAAAACACAGGGCACCCTAGGTTGATGTCCATGGCACACCAAAGTGCCACAGCACCCTGGTTGAGAATCACTGATCCAGGGCCTTATGCAGGAAGCTAAACGTGCAGTTCCAGCCACCATGTTCCTAAAATTTCCACTGATTTAGATTGGACATGTAAACCTCATGGTGGCCTCCAACACATTGCAAAGCAATAAATCAGACTCCTCTCTAGCATTCAAAGTGTTAAAATCCTCATGTACCTAAATGGGAATTTTATTTGCTTCCTAGGCTACAGTGGGATTGCTGCAGAATCACTTCAGTTCTTTGTAGCAAATCATAGATGGTGTTGGTGGGATTAAAAGGGTGAGTGGGAATGAAGTGGAGACCAGGAGTGGACAGGAAAGAGTTTGGGAATAAGAATGAAAACCAATAAGAGAGTGAAAGAATGTGAACGTGAATTTGAGAGTGAAAGAGAAAGCAGGGTGAAAGGCTAAGATCCTCCCCTGGGTCACTTGAATTTTTTTGTTCAAGTGGGTATTGCAAATTTGTACATAGAAACAAACTGTCAGTATGCTTTGTTCTCTTTTGTACAAGGCCAGACAACATGTTGATAGTTTGTAAAGGGATAATAAAGCAAACATGAGAAAAGGGTTGATGAGGGAGTAATTGGAGTGTAAAGAGGAGAGGAATTTAACCCTTTCAGAGCCAGATGGGTACGCAATGCATTGCATACCCCTCTGGCATTGAAAGAGTTAACATCCTCCCTCCTTTCAAAGTTAACAGGTCATTACTCAGAAATAAAAAATATGAGGTATTCTGGTGGGGATATTGTTTCATAATGTGCTGAACATCCGCCTGGTGTTAAGAGTTAAAGGGATAGTAACACTTCGTTTTAACTTTATTTTATTTTGTAGGCATGAAAAAAACATGAAGAATGATATAAGTCTTATCGCTCAAACCTTTATGGTTTATGAGATATTCACAAGCAAAGTTCCCCTCCCCGCCCCTTTTACCTAGTGTAAGCAATCTCTTCTCAGATGTGAGTCTGGTTGTATGACAGTACAGATAACAGAAGGGGACAATTTTCTTTGTATGAAAACAATGAAAGCCCTTCCCCCCTTGATAAGTTTTTCAGCTTTTTCCATTATCTTAATTGAAGATTGTCCCTCTCTGCAGTCTACCTGGGCACCTTCCTTCTGATCTGGCTGTACGGGGGGGGGGATACTTTGTTTGTGAATATCTCTTAAACCATAAAGGTTTCAGAGATAAGACTTATATCATTCTTCATGTTTTTTTAATGCCTACAAAATAAAATAAAGTTAAAATGAAGTATTACTATCCCTTTAAGGTATCCAGTACTGAAACTGATCTAAGTGAAAAGAAAGAACAGGGGAAGGAGACCTGTGGTTCTTCCCAGGTTGCAGGAAGACACCAACCTGCAGATGACTGGCGTTACAGTCTCACAGCATCAAATGGAAAACCCCAGGTTTCCCACTCCAGGTTATAAATCCTACTGAGTTTTCAGCACATTCAAAATTCCCTTTCACCTTTTTTCTGACACGTCAACCATCTTCTGAGTGTAATGACTAGTAAATAGCATGGCTTTCCACCTCAGTCCCTGTGGGATAATTGACCTATCTGGCTGGGTTACTTAATGTTTCTATACACTTCAAATAATGTACTTAGCAAGAATTTGAAGAGAAAAAAAAAAAAAAAAAAAGGGTATGGGAGCTCTACAGTCTGTCACAGATATGCTATTTCCATGAATGTGCGACATGGTTATTAAGCTTTGTTAAACAAAAAGCACACAACTGAACAATAGGACTGGGCTTCCCATTACGCAAAGGAAGTAACAGCAGAGAGAGCGCTCCAGATTTTGGAAGGCACATCAGCTGTGTTGGCCACAACCACAATCTGACAATAGCAGTGCCCTTGCACTAGACACCTGCGTCTGGTTTTTAGAGGTTGGTTTATAAACCAGTTAGAAATGTACAATAGCCTGTATTTCTGAACTTCTGTTTGAAGTCGTTACAGTAGATATAAACACTCTGAATGGGAAATCCATACTAAAAAACCAAGCTTTACAGAGTCAGTGACAAAATCCTGCAAAAAGAAATGGTCTCCACACGCAGACTATTATGAGTTAGGTTCCATTACAGATGATAATGTAAGCACATTTACCCATATACTTCAATAGGAATCTGAGCTAAAATGTCTGATAACATTTATCATCTGCATTGAAAGATGCTTCAGGTGAACATTTTAAAGGTCCTTATGTGCAAAAGAAAATAGGAGTAATTCTGGGGCAAGCCAACTGCACCATACTATACAAATGAAAATGTTCAATACACCTACTGATTTAAATAGTACCAGTTTATGTAAATTACACATTACCAGCAGCCTGGGAATTATTGGAAATGTAGTCTTAAACAGCTAGAGGACCTCAAGTGCCCACCACTGCATAGGTAAACTAGGGTCAACTGTCATGCATAACTGCCTGCACATACAGGGACAGAGCAACTGCATCACATTATACTGCTTGTGCAAATATGTTTAAGTAAATTAATGATTTTAAAGTGCATGCACACATTTCATTTTAAGTGACACTGTCTCTTTAACTCTGGAATTGAATTTATGTAAATAGTATGACTTAGGTATGTGTGTTGCCTTGTAAACCTGACCTGTCAGTGGTACTTAGAGGACGGATGTTAGACTGGCCTGGTTAGTCCCAAAAAATTGGGTCATGACCAGTATGATGTCCTGACCTAGATATTTGGATCCACTTCATTGAACTAACGCAGCTACAGCAGCAGGATCCAATCAGTGTATGATAAACTGTACTGCAGTGCTCTCTGGAATCGAGCGAGTTAATGGCAGGATATGAGGCTCTCCAACCAGCAACTCCTTTATAACCTCACTTTTGTCTGACAACAAAGCAGTCAGTATCGGTGAGAGAGAACCAGGCACAGTCATCGGGGGGGGATGGGAACTCAAAGCAGTCTGATAGGAAAGCTCCTCCTGGCTGGGGTGTTACTGCAGCCAATGTAGATAGAAGGACTCTGACCTCAGATCTCTCGCTCACATATACAATAACCTCCCCCTCTTAATACATCCCAGACCTCCCCTTCCCCCATCTAATTATTACACACGCATTCCCAGAATTCCTAAGCAAACTCATCACACACCAGGCGGCTTTAGTGGGTGCAGGAGGGAGGTTAGTAGATTGTTTAGAATTTGAATAATTGGGACAGGGGCAGTAAAAGAGGAGGAGAGAGTAAGTGTCCAGTTTACAGGCTTTGGAGTGTTCTGGGAATCAGGTCAATTAATGGGTTTGGGGTGCGTTCACTGGGACACGTATATAGAAGTGGGAAATTTGAAGCAATATTATATTACATTAGTATAATTGAAAGGGAAAGAAACATCAAAGTGTAAGTCCTTGGTATCTAGACAGATCGCCATGCAATGCGAATGACTTATGAGAAGCATCCAAGTGGATATGAAGTTATAGAGCCCTATGTGTAACCCTGTGCGAATTCTGCTGTTTGATACCCAATGGGTAACAAGAAACGTTGAACAATTATAGGACTAACTGCACCGCCAAGGACAAAAAATAATCCACTAATTTCAATACGAGTTATAACCCGCAAAGATATACCCAGATCATTGTGCAACTTCACCATAGGGGGCAGATAATTCCCCAAATCCCCACTGATTTAAATAGGGCATTTAACCCACTGGATACTGGAGCTTCGCGACCTCTAGCATTCTATGTGATAAAGGTACTATTTAAATAAACATGAATTGTTGCTTGCGCCAGAAGCGCTACATTTTCTTTAGAACATACAATTCTTTCAGTTGATATACAGGTCAATAAATAAAGAGGTCAGTTGCAACAGGTCAGGTATATGGGTCAAGAAGTTATAGACGATTAAGTATATTGTACCTATAGGCATAGAGTGGTCAGTATAGAAGGTGTTGAGGACATGCCCATGTAGAGGAGGCAGAATGATATGAGGTACCCCATACAGACAGAGGGAAAAGAGAACAGATTAACCCTTTGAGTGCGTGCCAAAGGGGTGCCCGCAATGCGGTGGAACCCCTGACACTGTACGGGTTTACATGTACAAGAGTCAGAGGGTAAAGATGGGACAAGCTGGGGTACTACCAAGTGAGAGGTGACAGGTCAGTAACTAGAGCGGACTGATCAGCAAATAATGAGTAAGTAATAGTGGACTGATCAGTGTGTGTGTGTGTGTAGGATTGTCAGTACATAGGAGACTAGGAATAGTATAGGATATTTCCCTGTATTGTGGGTGAGACTGTGAAGCTCAGCATACAGGATGAGGATATATATATATATATATATCTCACACGGGTATAATAAGCACATAATGAAACATAATAGGTGAGAGGTTGTTAGATCGGTGTAAGTGTAGCACTAGGTAGAGATATGAGGAATACAAGTATTCTAGCCAGGAGTGGACAGCCTGAGACCTCCAGTTGTATTGGACTACAATTCCCATCATACCCAGCCAGCTGGCCGGGGATCATTTGAGTTGTAGTCCAAAACAGCTGGACGACCCCAGGTTGCCCACAGCGATCATGATAATGGCAGTGCACAGGCACTTGCAGGCATATGGAAGGATCACTAAAGTAAATTAATATTAAATGTACCATTTTAATTGCCGTAAAATAATACAGATCGATAAAAAGGAAGGTGCGGGCAGGAGTAAGCAACAGTTGGCTCTCCAACTGTTGGGAGACTACAACCCCCATCATCCCAAACCAGCCAAAGGTGGTCTCCCTATAGGTGAGGGTTAAGGGAGAAACAAGTAATTATATATAGGGTAGATTTGTAGTGTTTCTTGGAGAATATAAGACCGTAGATACGTGTATGGAAATGTACAAAGAGCAGTAGACCGTATACAGACGTGTATATAAATGGAATAGGGGGCATTCGTGTATCCTGTGAGGGATATTAACAATCTGAGTACCGCTGTCCAATGTGTTGGACAACCCCATGGCACTCAACAGGTTAAAAAAGGTCGCAGTATTAATGACACAGGTGAGCGCATACAGAAATGCGGAAGGGCTAGGTACAGGTACACAAGAAGCCATATTGTATATGTACAGTTAATAGACTATCATAACTGTATAAATAAGCAATTGGCCTGTGTTTGTTTGTCTTGCCTATCCCTTCTGCATTTCTATATGCGCTCACCTGTCTCAATGGACCATTTTAACCCTTCATGTGCCAGGAGTGTCCGTATGTCCAATTCATATAGATCACTCACCTGCACAGAGCCCCAAGAGAAGAGCTGACACCAGGCACAGCATCCTGCGATCACACGGATTCTTACGGACTCTGACTCTATGCTTTCCGGTTTCTTATTACCCTCTGTCACGTATGGTCTTTCTCCCTTGTGGTGTCTCTATACTGGATCCCTCGCCTGCTGCTATAGCCTTCTCTATCTCGCTGTGTATTCCTGGGCTTGTGTCCGTCTCTTTCTCCAGTTCCAACCTCTATCTCTGGTTTCGCTCTCTCCCAGCTACTCCAGTCCAGTGACGTCAGCCTGACATTACCACACGACGCCCCGCCCAGTTCACCTGTTTAAAAAAACTTTTAACACTTTCATGCAGATGGAGAAACCGCTCCAGGACTCTGGTATAACGAGGGTCACGAGGGCAGTGGGTCTGCAGGACATAGTAATACGTGTGGGAATTACACTCTTATGTGTAATATAACCGGGGAGAGGGGGATGGGGGCAGATCATGTAACTGGGCAAGATGAAGGCTACTGTATCTTTTTACCCCTTACGGGCCAGAAAGGTGGCTGGTTCTTAAGGGGTTAGCGCAGAGAGAACTAGAATGACAGCCCGTGGCGCCCCAGCTTTTGTAGATCTATACTTCTCATAACAGTTTTTCCAATCTTAATGGTAATTTGGGGCTTTACATGTGTTTTTATAGTACAGTTGGTTTGCTCCACAATTACACCTCATTAACCCTTTGAGTTCCAGAGGGGTACTCAAAGGGTTAACTTATTGAATTGCACCTTTATGGTGAACAACCTGTGGCGGTGGCTCCCCAGCTGTTGAACTACAGCTCCTATCATACAATAACTAAAATATTACTTACACGTGTACTAGTAAATATGACTCGGTGCCATGTAGTAACAGTCACTGGTGAGCCACCCGCGGCTCTCCACCTATTGCTGGCGTACAACTCGCATCAGCCGTTTGACCAGCCTAGGATGGCAGAACTCATAGTCCAGCAACGACTGGTGAGGCACATCATGTTACCCTACACTGTTCCAGTACAATATAGTGTTTATATATACCTATGCAGTCGAATCACCCATTTACCCTTTGAGTGCCAGATAGGTATCCAACGCATTGCAACGTGTAAACTGCAAGATAGATGAGGCATGTTGAATGCTAGCACCGTGGGTTAAATATAACACTGTAAGGAAGCACGGATACAATTTAACGCTTCATGGGAGGGACACTGCAAATTATGTAACAGTGCATTCGAACCCTGCAAGATACAATATAGCACTGCAGGATAAAATGTGATGAGTAGGGTAGTATAAGAACTGATAAGTATGCAGGCTTCGAGGTGATGCCACTCCTTTTACTGACAGAAGTTACTCACCTAGCAAGATTTTTCCTTGCAAAGATAAATACAAGTTTTCCTCATTCTCACTTCCTCTAACCAGCCTGAAACTGCACCACCTCCTCCCACTCCTGAACTTTCCTCTTACTCACACTGTTCTGATATACATATCCTCTGCCTTCCCACTGACACAGCTCAGGCATTCATACTAACTCATCTGTTGGTTAAACACTGCTGTAATCTTATAACTCTCTTACACACTGTTCTGGTATCCAGACTTACTGCTATGTTACCTACACTGTTGTGTGATATCCATACTCCTCTGATACTTACAGACTACTTTAATATCCATACTGATTCCCCTGTCAAATACACATGCTCTGATAGCCAGACTTGCTCCTCTGTTACCTACTCACTGCTCCCATATCCATACTCACCTCTGTAACCTACACACTGATCTGATGTTCATACTCATTCCTCTGTTAAATCCAGACTCGTTCCTCTGTAATCTACACATCTCTCTTATAACCAGACTCACTCCGCTGTAACCTACACACCTCGCTGATATCCATACTCACTCCTCTGTAGCCTACACACAGCACTGATATCCAGAGTCACTCCTCTGTAACCTACACACCACTCTGATATTCAGACTCACTCCTCTGTAACCTACACCCTGCTGTTATATCAAGACTCACTCCAGACTCAGTGCTCTGTTACCTATACACGTCTCTGATATCCATACTCACTCCTCTGCTGCCAACACACCACTCTGATTTCCTCACTCTCCTCTCTGTCATTTAACTCATAGAGCACTATTGTAGTCTACAAACAGTGCTCTTGGGGCCTCCATAGCATTCTAGGGGTTAAAAAGTCCAAATAATATAAACTGAGAGTTTTATTTCCATATACTGTATATTGCTGTTGGTTTTCTTCAGAATTTCTCCTCTTTTGTGCATAAAACCTTTCTTTCTTGGGTGGGAATAAGAACAGTGTCAACAGAAACTTACCAAACAATAACAAGGCCAGGTCAAATACTCACTGCTGCTTGAGATGATTTCTGTACAAAACATTTCCTTGTTTGTGTTTCCTTAGGAAATCTGCTATTTTGTGTTTTGAGAAGTTGCATACAATAGCCATTAGATCAGGAAGCCCCCAGAAGTAGTGAACATTCTCAATGCTTTCATTGTTTTCTAAAAACTAATTTACATCAATGGACATTTTAGGAATGTCTATATCTCTTATAGTGCAAGATGGCTTGAACTACACAAGTTTATCTTATTGAATATGGTCCATAGTGCCTTATGTAGAAAAAGGAAATGTGGAGTAATGCAGGGAACAAATCAAGTACACCATAAGGAATACATAAATATGCCTGCTGGGAAAAGCTGACAATTCCCATTGATTTAAATGTTTTTTTTTTTAACTCTTTGAATGCTAGAGAGGTCTCCAGTGCAATGAGACATATTGGCATACCTGGGAACTTTCAAAATTAGCTGACCCTGAGATTTTATAGATATTAACCCTTAAAGTTCCCCATAACATAGGTTCTTGGTGAAATGCTCCTACTCGCTCTAATGGAGAGGTGTTCCAGTTGGTCCTCAAGGAACCACTGTAATGCAACAAATTAGATAGATAACTGCTTGGACACACAAAAGACAAACATGACTTATCCCTGGGCCTTCCTAGTATAAGTGGTACCAGTTTAGGGCCCTATGAAGCAAATTAGATAATAGCTAGAACTGGACTTTCTCACCCTGAGAATTGGGCTCTTCACCCTGAGACCCTGAGATTGGGGTCAAACCCTGAGAGTTCCCAGGTATGCATATTGGTATTTTAAGAGATTTAATTTGGCTACATGTGTGCAGTTGGCTTTCTCCAGAATTGCATGTCTGTGTCACTTTTACCTTTTGAGTGCTATTGAGGTATCCAACGCATTGCAACGCAATGAGCTGGATACCTCTTTGGCACTCATAGGGTTAGGTATTTGCCCCATATATAAGAGCTGCAGTATGGTTGTGAACAGTTGTAATTACTGTTGAAGGGGCCAGAGGTGTAACTAGAAGCTTCCGGGCCCTGGTGCAAGAAGTGCCACGGCCCCCACCCCTACCACATTGGCCCCCCTCAATCACATTGACCCCTTCCACAATGCCCCTTAATCTCTACAATGCCCCCATCTCCTATCTCCTACCTGGAGCTCACGCGCGGTCATCTTAGTAATGCAGAGTGCTGGGAGATGATGTCATCTACCAGTGCTCTGCATTACTAGAGTGCCAGAGGGACATTGCGGGCGCCAGGCGTTGGGGTCGCTGGGGGTGGCCGGGCTCCTGTAGTGCACGGGCCCGGTCGCGACCCCTATAGTTACACCACTGGAAGCGGCGGTCACATAGAAAAGTCACAAATGAATGGGTAACAGCCAGTAGTGATCCCCAAAAAGTCACATATGAATGGGTGACAGCCAGTATTGATCCCCAAAAAGTCACATATGAATGGGTAACAGCCAGTAGCGATCCCTAAAAAGTCACATATGAATGGGTGACAGGCAGTAGTGATCCCTAAAAAGTCACATATGAATGGGTAACAGCCAGTAGCGATCCCTAAAAAGTCACATATGAATGGGTGACAGGCAGTAGTGATCCCTAAAAAGTCACATATGAATGGGTAACAGCCAGTAGCAATCCCTAAAAAGTCACATATGAATGGGTGACAGCCAGTACTGATCCCCAAAACAGTCACATATGAATGGGTGACAGCCAGTAGTGATCCCCAAAAAGTCACATATGAATGGGTGACAGCCAGTATTGATCCCCAAAAAGTCACATATGAATGGGTAACAGCCAGTAGCGATCCCTAAAAAGTCACATATGAATGGGTGACAGGCAGTAGTGATCCCTAAAAAGTCACATATGAATGGGTAACAGCCAGTAGCGATCCCTAAAAAGTCACATATGAATGGGTGACAGGCAGTAGTGATCCCTAAAAAGTCACATATGAATGGGTAACAGCCAGTAGCAATCCCTAAAAAGTCACATATGAATGGGTGACAGCCAGTACTGATCCCCAAAACAGTCACATATGAATGGGTGACAGCCAGTAGTGATCCCCAAAAAGTCACATATGAATGGGTAACAGCCAGTAGCAATCCCCAAAAAGTCACATATGAATCCGTGACAGCCAGTAGCGATCCCTAAAAAGTCACATATGAATGGGTGACTGGCAGTACTGACCCCCAAAACGTCACATATGAATGGGTAACAGCCAGTAGTGATCCCCAAAAAGTCACTTATGAAAGGGTAACAGCCAGTAGTGATCCCCAAAAAGTCACATATGAATGGGTGACATCCAGTAGCGATCCCAAACTTACTGTAAAATTACCGCCCAATTTCTCTACTCCCATTCGCCTCCAAGCTCCTTGAGCGTCTTGCATATAACCGGCTCACTAAATTCCTCTGCTCCCATTCCCTGTTAGATCCCTTGCAATCTGGATTCTGCCCTCATCACTCCACTGAGACTGCCCTCACTAAAGTGGCCAATGACTTGCTCTCCTCCAAGTCAAAAGGCCATTACTTCCTACTGATTCTCTTGGACCTGTCAGCCACCTTTGACACAGTAGATCACCCACTTCTCCTCCATGCCCTCCACTCCCTAGGTCTCTATGACACTGCACTCTCCTGGTTTTCATCTTATCTCTGCAACCTCTCCTTCAGTGTTTCCTACTCTGGCTCCATTTCCCCACCCCTCCCACTGTCTGTTGGAATGCCTCAAGGATCAGTACTGGGACCCTTAGTAACATAGTAATTTAGGTTGAAAAAAGACTTGCGTCCATCCTTGCTCTTCTCAATCTACACTGCGTCCCTTGGAAAACTAATAAACTCCCTAAAAATTCACATATGAATGGGTAACAGCCAGTAGCTATCCCTAAAAAGTCACATATGAATGGGTGACAGCCAGTACTGATCCCCAAAAAGTCACATATGAAAGGGTAACAGCCAGTAGCGATCCCCAAAAATCAGATATGAATGGGTAAAAGCCAGTAGCGATCCCCAAAAAGTCACATATGAATCGTGACAGCCAGTAGCGATCCCTAAAAAGTGACATATGAATGGGTGACAGCCAGTATTGATCCCCCAAAAGTCACATATGAATGGGTAACAGCCAGTAGTGATCCCCAAAAAGTAATTTATGAAAGGGTAACAGCCTGTAGCGATCCCCAAAAAGTCACATATGAATGGGTGACAGCCAGTAGCGATCCCCAAAAAGTCACATATGAATGGGTGACAGCCAGTATTGATCCCCAAAAAGTCACATATGAATGGGTGACAGCCAGTAGCGATCCCTAAAAAAGTCACATTATGAATGGGTAACACCCAGTAGCGATCCCCAAAAAGTCACATATGAATGGGTAACAGCCAGTAGCGATCCCCAAAAAGTCAGATATGAATGGGTGACAGCCAGTAGCGATCCCTAAAAAGTCACATATGAATGGGTAACAGCCAGTAGCGATCCCCAAAAAGTCACATATGAATGGGTGACAGCCAGTAGCGATCCCAAACTCACTGTCAAATTACCGGCCAATTTCTCTACTCCCATTTGCCTCCAAGCTCCTTGAGCGTCTTGCATATAACTGGCTCTCTAAATTCCTCTGCTCCCATTCCCTGTTAGATCCCTTGCAATCCGGATTCCGCCCTCATCACTCCACTGAGACTGCCCTCACTAAAGTGGCCAATGACTTGCTCTCCTCCAAGTCAAAAGGCCACTACTTCCTACTGATTCTCTTCGACCTGTCAGCCGCCTTTGACACAGTAGATCACCCACTCCTCCTCCATGCCCTCCACTCCCTAGGTCTCTATGACACTGCACTCTCCTGGTTTTCATCTTATCTCTGCAATCGCTCCTTCAGTGTTTCCTACTCTGGCTCCACTTCCCCACCCCTCCCACTGTCTGTTGGAATGCCTCAAGGATCAGTACTAGGACCCTTGCGTTTCTCAATCTACCCTTGGAAAACTAATAAACTCCTTTGGGTTTCACCATCATCTCTATGCTGATGACACTCAAATATATCTTTCCTCCCCAGACCTCTCCCCTTCCCTCCTGTCCCGAGTATCTGACTGTCTGTCTGCTGTGTCTTCCCGGATGTCCTCCCATCAACTCAAACTTAACCTTGGCAAAACTGAACTAATAATCTTCCCTCCATCTATAACTAGCCTTACCCCAGATATTACCCTCACTGTTAACAACACTACCATTACACCAACCCCTACAGCACACTGCCTGGGGGTCATATTTGACTCTGTCCTATCCTTCATTCTTCACATCCAGTCAATCACCAACTCATGCCGCTTCCACCTCCGCAACATCTCTAGGATCCGACACTTTCTCACACAAGACACTACTAAAATTCTAATCCAAACACTCATCATGTCCCGTCTTGACTACTGTAACTCATTCCTAATTTGCCTTATTCTCACTCGAATAACCCCACTACAGTCCATAATGAACTCTGTTTGAAGACTAAGCTACCTCACTCATCGCTTCTCTAACACCAAACCCCTCTGTCAGTCCCTACACTGGCTCCCATTAGCATATAGAATTAAATTAAAAATTCTGGTGCTAACTTATAGAGCCCTCACTAACACTGCACCCACCCTATATTTCATCTCTCATTTCCAAATACACTCCCACCCGCCATCTTCGCTCTGCACACGACCTTCTGCTCTCCACAGCTCTTATCACATCCTCCCACTCCTGCCTACAGGACTTCTCCCGTGCTGCACCTAAGCTCTGGAATTACCTCCCCCGCCCAATCAGACTCTCCCCCAGCTTTCAAATCTTCAGACGCTCCCTGAAGACTCACCTCTTCAGGGAAGCCTATCAACTGCCTCCATAAACATTATTGCCAAGATTCACCCCTTGCCCAGACCACTGCACTCAACAGCACTTCTCACTTCCACCCATTAAATGGCAGTTCATGTGGCAGGAGGAACTTAAACCCAATAGCACTTACTCCTTCTGTGTCAAACCCGCCTTCCTCTAGACTGTAAGCTCTCACGAGCAGGGCCCTCTGATCCTTCTGTTCTCCACATTTGATTGTACTATTTAATATCTCTATATGTCTATTCCCAATTGTACAGCGCTGCGGAATTAGTTGGCGCTATACAAATAAATAATAATAATAATAATCCCCATTAAGTCACATATGAATGGGTGACAGCCAGTGGTGATCCCCATATACTTCCTAATATAATGTAAATTTTGCCACCACAGTGTCCTGTGTGTCCATCTGCTTTGCAGCCCCATGGCTGTAAGGGACTTATATGAAGGAAAACAGAAAAAGGTTGATATTACTTGGGTATTGGTTAGAAATATTACTCAGTGATTCCAGTTGGCAGCGTTAGGCCCAGTGCAGCCCACACGAAGCAAACAAGAACACACAGGATCCAAAAATCACACAGAATCTTGAGCCTGGCAGTCAAACTATAAACAAAAATTACAATATTGTGTATAGACATAAAAAAGCAAGATCCAGCAGGGGATACATTTAAGCCTTTGCGATTTTCCTGAGGAAGGCGCTATAGTGCCCCTAAATGCGTAGAAGAAAGTAGAACGGAACTAACTTTTTCAGCCCATGGAGAGGAGGCATCACATCTAAACTATACCAGGAGAGATTACTGTACCATCTGTAGAAGCTCCATCTTTACAGTAGGCCGCCAGAAAAGATCAGGACTAAGGCGTTCAGCAGTGGTGAACCAAGGGTGACCTTTCAATACTGATATTCACTTCCCCAAGGGGGCATCTGGTGAGCAGATCAATTTGACTGTGTCTATGTGTTTTAAGTGAAGGGGATTTCTTGTGAGTGTTTAATTGTGGGGGGCAGGGAACCCTATACCTACAAGCAATACTCACCACCCATTTTGTAACCAATAAGCATTGTGAACATCTCCACTTTACTGATGCCTGATGCCGAATCTGACTTATAGCCTCATCTTCGGCTGTATATATACATTTTGATTTTAATATAATAATTTTTTGTTTTGGTGTATTTTGTGTCTAATATTTAATGCATGCATTTTGCATAATTTTATCTGCATATTTATCAGTCATTTATCTATTTTAAAGTATCTTTTATCATTTATCAATAAGCATATTATTAACAGTGAACAGATTGTGTCTATATTTACATTGAAGTTTATTAATCCATTTCACCAGTCTTACTACTCTTAGATCTCTGGTGCGCTGTCTCTGTTGCTTTTTTTAAATTTTTACTTAGAGTTAATAATTTGACTGACAGGCTCATGTTTTCATGGCATTTGTGGAGCGATCCCATGCTGTGATGTATAGAGTGTCATGTAGGAATGTCTTGTTGCACTGATCCTGCAATTGTCTCTAGTTGCTGGGTAGGTGGATGGCTTAAGCAGGATCAGATTTCCCAGTAGGCAGAATTGGCAACTGCCTAGAGATCCAAATATTGAGGGGAGCCTCAGCTGTGTTGGTCACAGCCATATTCTAAATTGTGAGTGTAGCCAGAATAATCTCAGTGTCCCTGCACCACTTTTAAGCCACTTTATAGGTTATTATTTAACTACTCGGATGCTAGGGTGATCTCCACTGCATTTTTGGGAAAGGTATTGGAGATCTCTCTAGCAACCAAGGGGTTAAATCTTTTTTTGTTCCTCCTTGTTATAGACCAGTCGTATTTTCTATGCCAGGAAACAGTGGATGGAACTAGAGGCAGGTTCATGTGATTAGTGGGGTGTGTGGCCATGGGCAGACCTAAAGGCATCTAGAGTGCCTTGCGTAAGATTGCCTGGGATGTAAATCAGGCCCCGTAAGTAAGATGAAACTGTAAATGACTGGGCCATATGTAGAAAGAAAAGTGTAAAGATTCTGAACAAGCCTACTGCACCATGGGGAAAATATACAAATTTCTATTGATTTTCCATGGAGCTTTTGAATTCTAGAGAGGCTTCCAAAGCATTGGAAGCTTTTATTTGTCTCAGTGGCACAATTAGTTTGCCCCGTAATTGCTCCACTTTTATTTTGTGCCTATAGCCCACTGTCTCTGGCGACAGTGGTCCTTGTAACATGACCATATCACAAGACAAAGTGAGTCTGGTGTACTAAGAAGAACTGGAGCAGGTATTATGGGTTCTGAGCAGGAACAAGCTTCCTCACTGACCAAACAATATTTGTACAGCTGTCGTTCAGAGACAAAATCTACATGTTGTACAATTACAATAGTAACATTGGGTCTGAGAAATCATCAGTCAACGTAGTGGGGTTCCGCAGGGTTCAGTCCTGGGCCCAATGCTTTTTAATTTGTTTATTAATGATCTAGAAGTGGGAAGTGAAAGTAGCATATCAGTCTTTGCTGATGACACTAAGCTATGTAAGGACATACGTACAGAACAGGATGTTTTTTCTGTGCAGAAGGACTTAGATAAACTGAGTGAATGGACAGAAAAGTGGCAGATGACATTTAATGGTAGATACATGTAAGGTTATGCATTTGGGCTGTAGAAACAAACTTGGGGAATCCTCAGAGAAATATTTAGGAGTACTGATAGACAATAGACTTCACAGCAGTGTGCAGAGTCACTCAGCTGCTGCAAGAGCAAATAGGGTACTAGCCTGCATAAAAAGAGGTGTAGATGCATGGGATGTTAATATTATTCTACCTCTGTATAAATCCTTGGTTAGGCCTCATCTAGAATATGGAGTACAATTTTGGGCACCAGTTATTAAAAAAGACATTGTTGAACTGAAAAAGGTGCAGAGACATGCAACAAATCTGATAAAGGGATTGGAGGATCTGAGTTATAAAGAGAGACTAGCCAAACTGGGTTTGTTTACATTATAGAGAAGAGACATCTAAGAGGTGATATGATTACCATTTACAAATACATTCAAGGTCAATACAAAGAACTAGCCAATGAATTATTTATGCAATGAGCTGAGCTAAGAACAAGAGGTCATCCATTAAGACTAAAGGAAAGGCACTTTCCATTAAAACAAAGAAAGGGATTCTTTACAGTAAGGGCAGTAAAGCTATAGAATTCTTTGCCTCAGGATCTTGTACTCGCAGATAATGCAACTGCTTTCAAAAAAGCAATGGATGCCTATCTAGCACAGAACAATATTGAAAATTATGACAGATGGCTTCAAAGCAGATAGGATGTTGATCCAGGGAACTATCTGACTGCCATTTGGAGTCATGAAGGAATGTTTTTACCCACTTGGGGCTAAATTGGAAATTGCTCCAGAGAGCCTTTTTTTTTGCCTTCCTCTAGATCAACAGGGGTGTTTTTGGCATGGGCTGGACTTGATGGACGCATGTCTTTTTTCAGCCTCATTCACTATGTTTCTATGTAGAAGGAAAATCACATTCAAGCTAAGATTCATACCAAATTTCAGCTATCTGAAATTAACTGACAAGTGTAACCATAGATATCAGCATTTTGGTGAGCTCAGTGCTTTCCTAAGGCATACCTGATGAAGGAGGCATTGACCCCTTCCCTTAAAAATGTTGCTATCTATGTTTGCACTTTATAATACATTTCAGAGTTAGCTGTATTTTGCTGTGCACCTTAGCCCAAGCGTGATTATCCATCTACTTTATACTGTATGTATCAGTTATATAGGAGACTGCTGAAGTGTCTGCACCTTTCTACAGGCTGATGTGTGGGGCTATGCAGCCATTAAATTTCTGAGAGTGCATCCATCTAGCCTTTTCTTGAAATCAACAATCAAGCCTGAGGGGAAGAATGCACCTGACCCTGCAGAAATTGGCACAGTATCTAGTAAGTGACTTTGTAAGTACTAACACCTGACCTACTGAAATAGCATAGAGGTAGTCAGGAACACCTGGCTTTAAATTAAGGTTGTTTTAGGGTTACAGTGCCATGAATGAATGAATGAATGAATATGTTTATTTATATAGCACCACAAATGTATGCAGCAATTTACAGTTTAGGTGTTTAGACAATACAGGGTGACAAGTGCTTTGCAAAGTGAACACTGGAAGTGAGGTCCCTGCCTGAAAGCTTACAATCTAAAGTGGTAATGGGAAACATACAGAGTACATAAGGGTCAAGTGCTGAATACAGTGTCAGAGTTCTGGTTAGGATAGCGGACATAAATAAAGAACAGGAAAGAGGAGAGACTTGTAGTGTAGTATGTTTGTGAAATGATAAAACAATACCTTCCACAATAGATTTATGAACTCACATTTGCAAGATGTCACCTGTCTCCCTGATGACAGCATGAGCTTGTGGGGGATGTTAACTCTGCCCCCACACAGATAGCAATCTGGGCCAGGTTCGATCCATGACACATCACAATCAACAGACTGGTCCTTAAAGAAACAAACACAAGGAAGAATCTTGTTTCATTTTTGTTTTATTCTATTGTCCTCCTGAAGAAGTGGTGGTAAAACCATGAAACGTATTGAGGGATTTTAAGATTTTTTATTAAATTTTGATATATTTTTATTACTTTTTGGTCTGCTCTAAGAAGGTTTATTTACTGTTTTCCATTTATTTGGTGAATAACAACCCTTACTGTTTGATGCACAGTCATGAGATTCTGTAGCGGGGAGGTGCCAACCCCAGTGGCTATCTGACCGGTGTCCAAGACCTTGGGACCGGTCAGGTGCTCATTGTGAGTATACAAGCTCAATATTGCAAAATACATTGTATCTGTTTGTTAAGCAACAGTGCAGCTCTCCTCGCATCTTCCTTGTGTTTATAAATAAAGTAAATAATTTAAAATTAATGTTTATTGTACAACGTCGGTGCCTTCTAGTATGTTTAAGTATTGTTTAGGAAGTATAGTTTCAATCATGACTTGAAGACCATAAGAGAGGTGTAGTGGCACAGGGTGAGAGGAAGAGCATTCCATAGATAAGGAGCAATGAGAGAAAAAGGGTTGGTTTGAGAGAATGCTGTAGACACAAAAGGAGCTGAGAGAAGATTGTTATTGGCTGATCATAAGTCGCGGGATGGGTTATAGCGGGAGATCAAAGTGGAAATGTAGGAAGGGGTAGAGGAGAGAAGAGTCTTAAATGAGAGAAGCAGAATTTTGTAAGAGGGAACGAGGGAGGATAGGAGAATATTTACATGGAGGGATATTATCCCAGATGGAGTCTACCTTAGCTTTGAAGAAGTCAGCATAGTGTTATGGTTGTACAGAGTTAGAGACGGAGGCAGATGGAGGGTGGAGAAATGAGTCAAAGGTAGAGAAGAAGTGGCGGGGGTTGGATTTATGTGTGTTAATTAGTTGTGAAAAGTAGTTTTGTTACATCATGGAAAGACCAGAGTTAAAGGAGGAATCTGTAATGGAGGAAGTCTGCCAGGGAGCCTGACTTTCTCCAGATTCGTTCAGCTGAATGGGTACAGGAGCAGAGGAAGTTGGTGTGCTTATTAAGCCATGGCTGTGGATTGGTTTTATGGGTGCATCAGAGAGAGAGAGGACCTTGCAGGTTCAAAGAGGAGGACAGGACAGGACTAAGTTATAGGTTTTCACAAGGATATTAGTATCAGGATTAGTGGGAATGGTTGAAAGTCCAGTAGCAGGGAGGATTGCAGAGCAGTGAGATTAAGTGATTTGAGCTTACGTGTGAAGCAGGGAGAGGAAGGAGGGATTGCGGAAGGTGTAGAAGTAGTGCTGAATGTTAGAAGATGGTGGTCAGATAGTGGAAGAGGGGAGATATTAAAATCCGACCACACACAGCCTATAGTGAACAAAGGTTCTAGGAAGTAACCATCCTTGTGAGTACTAGCATCTGTCCACTGCTGTAGTACAAACGCAGATGTTAGAGAAAGAAAGCGGGGTGCCCAGGAGACTGAGTGATCATCCACATGGCAGTTGAAATCCCCCAGAAGAAGAGGTGTGTCTGATGATAGGAAAAAGGAAAGCCATGATTCAAAGTCAGAAAGAAAGTTTGAATGTGTATATGTGTTAGTAGGTGGGCAATAGATTACTGCAACCTGTAGAGAGACAGGAGAAAATATATGGACAGCATGCAACTCAAAAGAGGAGAGAGAGAGAGAGAGAGAGGCAGAATCAGTTGGAATTTCTTTTGCCACAGAATTTCTCCAGTTCTTTAGTACATCAGCCTCATTATTTTCTGCAAATTGATTGTCACTTCATAATCATCTTTGTTTCCCTTATCTGTCAGTAAAATATGTTTATTTCATTCTATTCTCCTTGGTAGAACAGAAGTTAGTTTATAGGAAAACTAGTGTAAAAGCCTGTGTATAAGGGTCAAGCATTCGGGCAGCGTCTACTGTGCATGACTGCATCGGACAAACATACACCTGGCCTGCGTTCAGGCAGTCTCTACTGCGCATGACTGCATTGGACAAACATACATCTGGCCTGCATTCGGGCAGTGTCTACTGAGCATGACTGCATCAGACAAACATACAATATATCTGTCCTCCGTTCGTGAAGTCTCTACTTCGCGTGACTGCATCGGACAAACATACATCTGTCCTGCGTTTGGGCAGTGTCTACTGCGCATGACTGCATAAGACAAACATACAATACATCTGTCCTGCGTTCGAGCAGTCTCTACTGCTCATGACTGCATCGGACAGTCTCTACTGCACATGACTGCATTGGACAAACATACATCTGGCCTTTTATATATATATATATATAGAATAGATGTGTTTATGCTCATAATTATTTCTTACCTATGAGATAGCATTGATTTAATACAGAATTGCTTACAAAGATGTATGCTGTCAGTGGCTAGCATGTCCTAAAGATAGTGCTTGTATACCTCTCTTTCCCATTGCTCTGAGAAGCCTAATTCAAATGTTTTTAAATGGTTGTTTTTCATGTTCTTTCCATGATGGATCTGTTACTGTCTATGCTGGGATTTGCTCTGGGGAATATGATAATGGGTTTGTGTTGTATACATGGGGTTTATGTACTAGGGCATGGTGAAGGTGAGATAATCTCCCCAATCTCTATGGTATTTTATGGAGCCTGTGAACTAAGGTCTCTCAAGATTGATAGTTCATAGTGCATAAGCTTAATAGAATTACACAGGGATTGGATAGTTTATCTCACTGGTGTTTTCAGTTCACATTTCTTTCACCTTGGTGCATCTCCCCTCCAAGAGTAGGAAACCTTTTGCTCTTCAGTGGGGAGATGCATTAAGGTTCAATAACGAGGTCCCATTTGGTGATATTGATGTGAATTTGACATAAGTCCATTTTATTGTAAGCAATAAGCTCTCGGTGCCATTTTACCTTTGTGATTTCACTTACATTTAAGGGCCGGATTTCCCAATAGGCAGAGCAGGAAGCTGCCTAGAGCTCCATATATTGAGGGATATTCTGAATTGTAGGCGTGGCCAGAACAATCTCAATGTTTCTGTACCAGTTTTATACCCTTTCACAGGTATTATTTAACCCCTTGGATGCTAAGGAGATCTCCAGCACATTGCTTTAATTTTTGTAATTGCTTGTTATAGTCCAAGATTTTCTGTGCCAGTAAACAGTGGACAAGACTGGGGGCAGGATCATGTGAATACTGAGGGTGTGGCCATGGGCAGAGGTAAGGGCACCCAGATTGCCTTGCCTAGGGGTGACTGGGATATAAATCCAGCCCTGCCTAAATTGCAATGCATTTTGCTGCATTTACAATGTTTCAGTGTTCACCAGTAACCTGTTTGCATATTGAAATTTGACTTAAACCTTTGTGTGCTTGAGAGGTAGACATACATCTCTGGCACTCAAGGTGTTAATGATGAGTTTTTGTATTTCCAAGGGCATGTTTTTGGTTAAAGGGATAGTAACTAGTGATGAGCGAGCACCCCAATGCTCGGGTGTTCGGGTGCTCTGACCGAGCACCCCCTGAGGCTCGAGTGCTCGGCCGAACACCCGAGCCCCATTGAAGTCAATGGGAGGACTCGAGCATTACACCAGGCACCCCCTGCTCTGATGAGGGGAGGGTGCCTGGTCCATAGGAAAAGGGCAGAAAATTATGGAAACACCACAGAAATGGTTCAGGGACAGCATAGGGAGGATGTCTGGATGCATCTTGGACTCCAACATCGCTGCTGGGAACGATCTTTCGCCCGTAGTACGCCATTTTTACAGACTGACCATAAAACACACAAAAAGGAAAATAAAAACGACTTTAGGCGAAAAATTGTTACCAAACAATATTTGCTGTATATTTACTTGTATATCATCTGCAAATTATCCCAAAAATTTCCTTGATTTTCGGAAGTGAGGCCATGATTAAGAGGGAAACGTGCGCAGAGGCAAATTCTCCCAAAAATTTCCTTGATTTTCAGAACTGAGGCCATGATTAAGAGGGAAACGTGCACAGAGGCAAATTCTCCCAAAAATTTCCTTGATTTTATTGAACTGAGGCCATGATTAAGAGGGAAACGTGCGCTGAGCCGACCATCTAAAACATTATGGGTGAGGGTCTGCTGCAGAGCTGACCATCCTAAACATTATATGCGAAGGCCCGCTAGTGAGCTGACGCTATAAAACATTATATGAGAGGGCCCGCTAGAGAGCTGACCCAATAAAACATTATATGAGAAGGCCCGCTGGTGAGCTGACCTATATAAAAATTGGCAAACAGGGCCCGCTGGTGAGCTGGCCCTATATAAAAATTATATCACAGGGCATATGGAAGAGGAGGAGGAGGATGAGAAGATTAAGAGTCAACCATATACCCGTTTTTTGGGTGGAAGGGGTGAATGGGAATACAGAGTATTCCCATCATTGTAAATAACATATATAAAGTGAGTTTATGTTCCCCCGGGGCTTTCCTCCAGTGGAGTGGAGAAGTCAGGGGAAATCCAGGCCTTGTTCATTTTTATAAGTGTCAACCTATCAGCATTGTCGGTGGAAAGGCGGATACGCTTATCTGTTATGATGCCACCAGCAGCACTAAATACCCGCTCAGACAGAACGCTGGCGGCAGGGCAGGCCAGCACCTCCAAGGCGTAGAGTGCCAGTTCATACCACGTGTCCAGCTTGGACACCCAGTAGTTGTAAGGCACAGAGGGATCATTGAGGACGCTGACACGGTCTGCTACGTACTCCTTCACCATCTTCCAAAACTTTTCCCTCCTTGTGACACTAGGCTGCGCATCAGGGTGAGGGTGCTGGCGGGGTGTCATGAAGGTGTCCCACGCCTTGGAGAGTGTTGCCCTGCCTTTCTCGGAACTGCTGTGTGCTCCCCTTTTCTCCCCTTCTCGGTTGGCCAAGGTAGCACGTACTCTGCCGCCAGCGTTGTCAGATGGAAAATTTTGGAGCAATTTTTCGACAAGAACCTTCTGGTATTGCAACATTTTGCTTGTCCTCTCCACCGGAGGAATGAGAGATGAGAAATTCTCTTTGTAGCGGGGGTCCAGAAGGGTGAACACCCAGTAATCCGTGTTGTCTAAAATGCGTACAACGCGTGGGTCACGGGAAAGGCAGCCTAACATAAAGTCAGCCATGTGTGCCAGAGTACCAACAGTCAAGATTTCGCTGTCCTCACCAGGAGGATGACTCTCAATATCCTCATCCTCTTCCTCCTCTTCTGCCCACCCACGCTGAAGAGATGGAACTAAAGTTCCATGGCTACCCTCTGTAGCGGAGGCAACCGTGTCTTCCTCCTCCTCCTCCTCCTCCGCCTCCTCCAATTGTCGCTGAGAAGACGAAGTGAGGGTGCTCTGGCTATCACCTTGTGTAAGCTCTTCCTCCCCCATTTCCACCTCTTCCACATGCAAAGCGTCGGTTTTAATTGTGAGCAGCGAGCGTTTCAGTAGACACAGAAGTGGGATGGTTACACTGATAATAGCGTTATCGCCGCTCACCATCTGTGTCGATTCCTCAAAATTGCATAAAACCTCGCACAGGTCTGACATCCATTCCCACTCCTCACTTCTGATTACAGGAAGTTGAACGGAGAGGCGACGACCGTGTAACAGCTGGTACTCCACTACTGCCCTCTGCTGCTCACAAAGCCGGGCCAACATGTGGAAGGTGGAGTTCCAGCGCGTGCTCACGTCACACAGCAGCCGGTGAGCTGGCAATTGTAAGCGCTGCTGCAGCTTCAACAGGCCGGCTGAAGCTGTTGATGACTTACGGAAATGTGCACACACGCGGCGCACCTTGGTCAAGAGATCATGCACATTGGGGTAGGTTTTTAGAAATCGCTGCACCACTAAATTAAATACATGCGCTAGGCATGGTACGTGTGTGAGCTTGCCGAGCTCCAAAGCCGCCACCAAGTTACGCCCATTATCACACACAACCATGCCTGCTTGCAGGTTGAGTGGCGAGAGCCACTGCTCGGTCTGGTGACTAATCCCCTGCAACAGCTCTGAGGCCGTGTGCTGTTTGTCCCCAAGGCAGATCAGCTTCAGCACGGCCTGTTGACGCTTCCCCACTGCAGTGCTACACTGCTTCCAGCTACTGGCTGATGGGGGAGTGGCGGTGTGTGTAGAGAATTCGGAGGTGGAAACGGAGGAGGAGGAGCCAATAACGTAGGTGCTGGTGGAAACCCTGATGGAGGTAGGGCCCGCAATCCTCGGCGTGGGTAGCACCCGTGCCATCCCAGGGTCCGAGTCGCTCCCAGCCTCCACGACATTCACCCAGTGTGCCGTCAGGGAAATGTAGCGTCCCTGGCCACAAGCACTTGTCCATGTGTCAGTCGTTAAGTGGACCTTCCCAGTAACTGCGTTGGTCAGGGCACGGGTGATGTTACGGGACACATGGTGGTGTAATGCGGGGATGGCACACCGGGAAAAGTAGTGGCGGCTGGGGACCGCGTACCGAGGGACAGCTGCTGCCATCAGGCTGCGGAAGGACTCAGTGTCCACAAGCCTAAATGGCAGCATTTCGATGGCCAGTAATTTTGAAAGGTGTGAGGTTAGTGCTATGGCCTGTGGGTGGGTGGCTGGGTACTTTCTCTTGCGCTCAAATGCCTGGGGTAACGACATTTGGACGCTGTGCTGGGACAGGGAAGTGGATGTGGTCGCTGATGGTGCTTCAGATGCTACAGGTGCAGGGCGGGAGGTATGCGGGCCTGCGCCTTCGACAGGCGATTGGCCGGCACCGAAAACAGGGGAAGAGGAGGCAGTGGTGTGGCCTGCAGACACAGATGGGCGATCCAGGCGTTCCTCCCACTTACTACGGTGCTTGGATGCCATGTGTCGGATCATGCTGGTGGTGGTGAGGTTTCTAGTGTTCATGCCTCGGCTCATTCTGGTGTGGCACAGGTTGCAAACTACAATTCTTTTGTCGTCCGCACTTTCCTTAAAAAAACGCCATACCGCGGAACATCTACCCCTTGGCAAGGTAGATTTACGCAAGGGGGTGCTCCGTGGAACATTTGCGGGCCGGTTTGGTGCGGTCCGCCTTCTTTCTGTAGCCACACCACTGCCTCTTCCAGCCTGTTGCGGTGCTGCAGATGGCTCACCCTCAGGACTGCTGTCATCGCTCGGCTCTACACCTTCCCAGGTGGGGTCAGTCACCTCATCGTCCACCAAGTCCTCCTCCACTTCCTCACTCTGATCATCCTCCTCAAGTCTTGATCCCACCACATACTCAGTCATTGACAACTGTATAACATTCTCCTCAACAAGGTCTTGAGACGGAAATAGTGGTTGATTTAATGGCAACTGTGTCTCATCATCATCATCATCATCCACTACTTCCTTTGACCTTAAATGCCGTTCACATCTGTCATCTTCTTGTGATTGGGTAGCCTCTAGAGGTTGTGAATCAGGGCACAAGATGTCATGTTCCTCTGCAAGCGTGCTTGGAGAGAGGGTCAAATGAAGGATTGGTGATGAGACGAGCTCCTCACTATATCCCAGTGTGGGATCACTTCTTTGACCAGACCGTGTATGGTGGGAGGAAGGATGATCAGAGTGAGGATTATTTTGACCAGACTCTTGGCTACTGAGAGTGGACTTGGTGGAAGACAGGGTGGTGCTTAACCGACTGGAAGCAGTATCAGCTGTCATCCAACCGACCACCTGTTCGCAGTGGTCGGACCTCGAGAGTGATGTCCTGCGACGCCCTGTAAAATTACACATGAAGCTAGGTATGGTGGATGTCTTTCTTTCTTGTGCTCTGGCACCAGGCACAGTTTCTCCGCGTCCTGACCCGCGCCCTGAACTTTCAGGATCACGTCCACTTCCCCGTCCCTTTTTACCCGCCTTCTTCATCTTACACAGAATATGTGACTTTAATATTTGAGTTTGAAAACTTAACAGTATTTCTTATTATTCTGCAACTCTGCACAGTACACAGAATAGGCTGCTAAACGGCGGTGAAACACACTGAATGGAATATGTGACTTTGATATTTTAGTTTGAAGACTTAACAGTATTTCTTCCTATTCTGCAACTCTGCACAGTACACAGAATAGGCTGCTAAACGGCGGTGAAACACACTGAATGGAATATGTGACTTTAATATTTGAGTTTGAAAACTTAACAGTATTTCTTATTATTCTGCAACTGTACAGAGTACACAGAATAGGCTGCTAAACTGCGGTGAAACACACTGAATGGAATATGTGACTTTAATATTTGAGTTTGAAAACTTAACAGTATTTCTTATTATTCTGCAACTCTGCAGAGTACACAGAATAGGCTGCTAAACTGCGGTGAAACACACTGAATGGAATATGTGACTTTAATAGTGTTGAGCGAGCGTGCTCGGCCGATGCTCGGATCGGCTCGAGCATCGCTCTGCTCGGCACATGGCGGTACTCGTACGAGTACCGCCATGTGCTCGCCCGACATGTTCGGGTGAAGAGGATCTGTGCCGGAAGAGGCACAGATCCGAAGACGCTCCGCTGGACCACCAGGGAATGGAGGTACGGGGGCATTGCGGAGATGAAGGGGGCATTGCGGAGATGAAGGGGGACATTGTGGAAGAGGGGCATAGACTCTATGCCCCTCTTCCACAATGTCCCCCTTCATCTCCGCTATGCCCGTCTTCCACAATGTGCCCCTTCATCTCCGCTATGCCCCTCTTCCACAATGTCCCCCTTCATCTCCTATGCCATAGAGGAGATGAAGGGGGACATTGTGGAAGAGGGGCATAGCGGAGATGAAGGGGGACATTGTGGAAGAGGGGCATAGACTCTATGCCCCTCTTCCACAATGTCCCCCTTCATCTCCGCTATGCCCCTCTTCCACAATGTCCCCCTTCATCTCCGCTATGGCATAGGAGATGAAGGGGGACATTGTGGAAGAGGGGCATAGCGGAGATGAAGGGGGACATTGACCAGGCACCCTCCGCTCATCAGAGCAGGGGGTGCCTGGTTTAATGCTCGAGTGCTCCCATTCATTTGAATGGGGCTCGGGTGCTCGGCCGAGCACTCGAGCATCAGGGGGTGCTCGGTCAGAGCACCCGAGCACCCGAGCATCGGGGTGCTCGCTCATCTCTAGACTTTAATATTTGAGTTTGAAAACTTAACAGTATTTCTTATTATTCTGCAACTGTACAGAGTACACAGAATAGGCTGCTAAACTGCGGTGAAACACACTGAATGGAATATGTGACTTTAATATTTGAGTTTGAAAACTTAACAGTATTTCTTATTATTCTGCAACTGTACAGAGTACACAGAATAGGCTGCTAAACTGCGGTGAAACACACTGAATGGAATATGTGACTTTAATATTTGAGTTTGAAAACTTAACAGTATTTCTTATTATTCTGCAACTCTGCAGAGTACACAGAATAGGCTGCTAAACTGCGGTGAAACACACTGAATGGAATATGTGACTTTAATATTTGAGTTTGAAAACTTAACAGTATTTCTTATTATTCTGCAACTGTACAGAGTACACAGAATAGGCTGCTAAACTGCGGTGAAACACACTGAATGGAATATGTGACTTTAATATTTGAGTTTGAAAACTTAACAGTATTTCTTATTATTCTGCAACTGTACAGAGTACACAGAATAGGCTGCTAAACTGCGGTGAAACACACTGAATGGAATATGTGACTTTAATATTTGAGTTTGAAAACTTAACAGTATTTCTTATTATTCTGCAACTCTGCAGATACACAGAATAGGCTGCTAAACTGCGGTGAAACACACTGAATGGAATATGTGACTTTAATATTTGAGTTTGAAAACTTAACAGTATTTCTTATTATTCTGCAACTGTACAGAGTACACAGAATAGGCTGCTAAACTGCGGTGAAACACACTGAATGGAATATGTGACTTTGATATTTTAGTTTGAAGACTTAACAGTATTTCTTCCTATTCTGCAACTCTGCACAGTACACAGAATAGGCTGCTAAACTGCGGCGAAGCACACTGAATGGAATATGTGACTTTGATATTTTAGTTTGAAGACTTAACAGTATTTCTTCCTATTCTGCAACTCTGCACAGTACACAGAATGTGCTGCTAAACTGCGGCGAAGCACACTGAATGGAATATGTGACTTTGATATTTTCGTTTGAAGACTTAACAGTATTTCTTCCTATTCTGCAACTCTGCACAGTACACAGAATAGGCTGCTAAACTGCGGCGAAGCACACTGAATGGAATATGTGACTTTGATATTTTAGTTTGAAGACTTAACAGTATTTCTTCCTATTCTGCAACTCTGCACAGTACACAGAATGTGCTGCTAAACTGCGGCGAAGCACACTGAATGGAATATGTGACTTTGATATTTTAGTTTGAAGACTTAACAGTATTTCTTCCTATTCTGCAACTCTGCACAGTACACAGAATGTGCTGCTAAACTGCGGCGAAGCACACTGAATGGAATATGTGACTTTGATATTTTAGTTTGAAGACTTAACAGTATTTCTTCCTATTCTGCAACTCTGCACAGTACTCAGAATGTGCTGCTAAACTGCGGCGACGCACACTGAATGGAATACGTGACTTTGATATTTTAGTTTGAAGACTTAACAGAATGTGCTCTAATCTGCAACTGTGCACACTAAACAGAATGTGCTCTAATCTGCAACTTTGCACACTAAACAGAATGTGCTCTAATCTGCAACTGTGCACACTAAACAGAATGTGCTCTAATCTGCAACTGTGCACACTAAACAGAATGTGCTCTAATCTGCAACTTTTCACACTAAACAGAATATTTTTTTTTTTTTTTTTTTTGTTTTTTTCCCCCCACACAAAATAACCTGCTGCCCCCACACACAGTAGTCCTAAAAAGGACTTTTGGTTCTTTTTTGTCACAATTTTTTTTTTTCCTCCCTACACTGCCTTTCCCTTCCTATCCTCAGCTCTCCCTGGCTCAGACTGAGCCGAACTCGATGGTCAGGTGCTATACAGCACCCGACCACGGGTTCTGGCCAGCCAATCAGTGTAATGCCAGCAGCCAACATGGCTGCTGGCATTACACCGATGTCAGAGCCTCCCTGCACGTTTATTGGCTGCGCAGCAGCCGCAAAACGTGCGGGGAGGAGACCCGAACATGGCGGGCGAGCACATGCGGTACTCGTACGAGTACCGCCATGTGCCGAGCAGAGCGATGCTCGAGCCGATCCGAGCATCGGCCGAGCATGCTCGCTCAACACTAATAGTAACCCTTCAATTTGACTCTCCATATTTGGCCTGTGCATAATATGTAAAGCTTAATTGCTCTCTGTCTGTCTGTCTAATCTATCTGTCTGTCTATCATATTGACACCTCTTTTACACATTTATGACTCTGACATTGAGCTCCTTGGACCTGTTTCCAAAGACCTTTCTGTCAGGGACTGTGATAAAAGATATAGTGGTGCTGTGTAGAAAAGATATAATGTAAATAAATATAGCATACAGCATAACAAGAGTACTCATTTCTTCAGGGATAGAGTTAAATTGCATTCATTGTGCTTTGGTGGTCAATAACCAGGAAATTCTCTAGAAGCAGATATTCAGTGAGCTCACTATTGGAGACATAAAAATGTAAAATAGGCAAAGATGGAAATGCAGAAGCATTATACCAATGCCAATAAACACTGCTCCAAAGTCCTCACTCACTGCTACTAACACTACACCTCTACCAACAACAACACAGTGCTCCTCTCAACACTCAAGGAAGTGCTCAACTTGTAGCACAGAAAAACACTAAAAACTAAAGTCAAATGTCTCCACTTTACACTCACACGCTCTCCACTTTACACTCACACTCTCAAGAATGACATACATTTCAACAAGTTTATCTAGCAACACTGCAACTTGTCACCAATAATTAAAGGGATAGTAATGTTTCATAATAAAAGCAGCTCTAATTAATCATCATAGTATTTGGACTTTGGAGAGTGTTATTTCAATTCTGTCAGAGTTGTAGTTCAAGAGTAATTCAATGACAAAGTGTCCCCCTCCCGCCCATTTTACTGATGTAACACTTTTCAGCCAGATCAGAAGGGAGGTGCCCAGGTAGACTGCAGAGAGGGACAATCTTCAATTAAGATAAGGGAAAAACCTGAAAAGCTTGTCAAGGGGGGCAGGGCTTTCATTGTTTTCATAGGAATAAGAGTGCCCCCTTCTGTTATCTGTCTGGTCTATGGACTGCATTCCACATCTGAGAAGAGATAGCTTACACTAGGTAAAAGGGGCAGGAGGGGAAATTTAGCTTGTGAATATCTCATAAACCATAAAGGTTTGAGAGATAAGACTTATATCATTCTTCATGTTTTTTTAATGCCTACAAAATAAAATAAAGTTAAAACGAAGTATTACTATCCCTTTAAACTACACTAAAATATCAGCATAAAATGCTGCACAGCATCAACCAACACTGACAATACAGATTATAAAAATTCATATCTGTCAGTGTAATATGTGTAATTTGAACATTTGTGAGGTTATCAATATTTGTAATGTGACCAGTGATGCTATTGATGAGGCCATGTGTGATGTCATATCTGATGTCATCAGAAAAGAACATGGGGGTGTGGAGTTAAGTTGGAAGAACGTAATCTGTGTTTACCGGCTGTTGTGTGTTTGAGAGAGAACTTAACAGTTTACCATTTAATGGCCATTTTTTTCAAAATATTTAAATTGATGCGTTTGGTTTTCTTCAGATCTGCACCACTTTTCTTAAATTTAGGTCATGACCATAACATTACTTGTTTTTCTTTTTAAAGAAATTTGGTACTTGGAAACTACGCAGCCAATTTTTATGAAACTTGCAGGCTTTGAAGTAACTTCCAGTCAGACATGAAATCCTAATTGTTTTAGTCAGTTTCTCTGCTGCAATCAAAAGTTATGGCCAAATTAAAATATCAAATTACATAGAATCCTCATCCAAACCTTTGGGCTTCTATAAGTTTATGGAAGTAACATATGAATAGTTTTTCATATGCTAGCTGTAACTACTTATTTAAAGGGATAGTAATAGTTTGTTTTAATAAATTCTAATATTGTAGATATTAAAAATAGAAGTACAATAACCTACCCTCCGTCTTTCAAACCTTTATAGTTTGAGAGATCAAAGCATCTAAAGTCCCCCCCCCAGCCCATTTCAGAGAGGTCAGCGCTTTATGGGAGAAGCAGATCCTGGTCATTTGACCGGCTGGCGGCTCTTCAGCAGAACCGAGATAGCTCTATGTAGAATGAAATACTTCATTGGAACGGTCTACAAAGTGTACTTGCAAACCAGGAGGGGGGAACATAAATGTTTGAGAGACGGGAGGTAGGTTATTGTACTTCTATTTTTAATATCTACAATATTAGAATTTATTATAGTTGTACCAACCTATTTTGTTTTTCTGCTCATCCTTTAACTTGTAGCTCCTGTGATCCATTCATCCAGACAATGCTGGGCACAACTGACGAGACATTTTCCCATGATGATGGTGGGATTTGATCATAACCAATTCAAGTTAATTTCCCCATGATTAAGTGATTCCAATTTTTTCATATCTTGCTTTGATTTTGATACAATTATTTTACCAACTCAGTCACATTGATTTACTAGTGTTAGGTCATTTAATAATACATTTCCATTCATACCATTTACCCCTAACATGCCCATTTAAAGTATCTCTCAAATGAAAGGTGATTATATACATTTAAAAGGTAACTTTGTTCTAGGAATAAATGGCTCAATGCAATGATTTACTTAGGTAGGTGTCAGCACCAGGTTAAATCTATGTATTTGTATTTATTTGCATTTGATCTCTCTTCCGGTTCACTGCTCTTATTGTTTCTGTTTACAGTCTGATAAGTAGTAATGATCCACATGTGCCTTTTAGGACTATTGAAGCCTATTGTTTGCAGTGACAAGGTGTAATATATACATAGTAAGGTAGAAAGGATACCATTAGGAGCCTCTTATTCCTATTGTGTAGTTTCTGTCAAATGTGTGGTTCTTAGAACGGGCTGGGCAATGTGAGGCCCTTCAGCTACTGCTGGACTACGTCTGCTATCATCCTCTGGAAAACAAAGGATTACCAGAGGATGATGAGAGTTGTACTCCAGCAACAACTTAAGGCCCATCCCTTCATTGTAGTCCTGCAGGGTCGTACGGGGTTGTGAGTTTTCATCAGTATTTAAATTCAAACTAACTAGCAGTAGATTATAACAGAGATCAAATGCACACAAAGCAGAGTGATACACCAGGCGACCATATGAAGAACATCTACTATGGTAAGTTCTTCTGTTAACCCTTTGATTACCAGAGGGGTACGCAACACATTGCTCTGCATTGTATTGCATACCCCTCTGGCACTCAAAGAGTTAAACAAAATAGTCATTTATCCCTAAATTACAGTTTCCCTTTAACCCAATAGATGATAGATCACCAGAGCAAGCCCCTTGCATTCAGATAATATAACACTGGGACATATTTCTGCTTCTCACGGGAATTACTCCATAATATTGATTTTGAAATAAATGCTGATTAACTGATTTATTTGTGCGTTAGTTAACCAAATGTATGAGTTAAAACATTGACATGTGGATAACACAAATACTTGATTAACCCTCTGTGTGCCAGAGGGGGTGTGCACTCAATAGGTCTCAAGTGCATTTATTTGCCATGCATTTGAGACCTCTCTAGCACCCAAGAAGTTAAAACGTATAGACAAACAGCTGCTGACAGTTTGGAAAAATGCATAATTATCACCTATTTTATGGAAGGCATAGTTAATTTTCAGACCTCCACCTGTGATTACTATAACTACCATCACCCCAAACAGCCAACTGCGTGGGGGTGACAGAAGCCCGAAAAGCTGGAGCTCCAAAGACTGACTCTCCCTACTTTTGCAATCCCCAGACTTACACATCTAACAAAATGATTGTTGTTGTCAGTGATGGTATTATCTAATTTACTCACTCCTGTCCTAATGATGGCGATGATTATATTTCCATGCAAACATTATCACTTGGTAAATACACTATATTGTATGCAAGTATGGGCTTATTGGCTACTTGGGTATGTGCTGTGGAGAATAGTTCTCTCAGGGACAGACAATTCAACCTCAGATTAATGACCCTCAGTAAATCACTAGGCTGCTGTTTTTTTTCATGTTTTTTTTATTCAATGAAGCAGAAACAAGTTACTTTGTTACTTAAGAAAGGTCATCAAATAATGATGAGTATAGAAGAAAAGGAATGGTTTTAGAAACCACACTACTCAGTTCAACAAGATTTAAATGGCAACATATATGAAAACAAAATGTTGAAGGTTAGTATTTTATTAGTTAAAGAAGCAGTACACTTTTTTATGAGAGTGCCTATGTTATAGGGCCTTTCTTCCATCTCACCTTTACCATAAAATGACAGGTGAACTATCATGTCTTGTACGTGATGAAAATACAGGATGATTTATTTAATCAACATTTCAGCCCAATCTCGAGAAAGGCCCCTATTTGGGCCGAAACGTTGATTAAATAAATCAGCCTGTATTTTCATCATGTACAAGACCTGTGAGTGCGTTTTTTCTTTTGGATTATCTATCTATCTATCTATCTATCTATCTATCTATCTATCTATCTATCTGTCTATCTACAACAGTTTAAACACATGCACACATATACACACACTCAAACATTCACATACACACACAGACGCTTTTCTGCACTCTCCTAGACACTCATGCACACTAACGCTAACACACACATACTTATGCAACCACATATACTCACACTTTCATAAGCACACACACGTACATGCACATACCAGTGTGACATCCAGGGCTTCTAGCATCTACAGAGAAGTGCACCAAAACAAACACAGGAGTATGGAATAGTATGGTCAGCAAACCTCCGTCCAACCCCAGAGCAAGATGCTGTCCTGTATTCTACGAAGTAGATACTGAAACAAATTGTGGTTAAAAAAAATCTCATGATACAATAAAATGTGATGTATTATATAAATCAAACAGATATATAAATTGGTAAATTATCAACTTACGAATCAGAGCAAAAGATTTAAAAATTAAAAGTAAGAGCCAAATAAAATAGCACCTCATAAAATAGAGTAGAGGTGTGGGAGTCCTAAAATCCCTTAAAATCTCTAAAAAGACAATCATCTGTTACAACATATACACGAAAATAGAAGGAACTATGAACATAAAAGTACTCCTAAAACACCAATATACAAATTAGTAAACATTGTATCTAGATTGGGATAGCTTAACCCCTTAATGACCCTTGACGGTCATAGTACGTCAAGGGTCGATCTGACTATGACCGTCATGGAGTTCCGGGCTCCCCCCGCGGCTGCACGCCGTTCAGGGAGTCCGGAGCCTGTAAAAAAAAAAAAATCTGCGGTCCTTAAGTCACGTTGTGGCGCCGATTGCCTGGTCGTTAAGGGGTTAAACAGTATAACATACCCAATATTATCATAATATATATATGAAGTAGCAAATGTGATGTTCAAAATGAAAGTCTGAATAAAAACATTGGAAAATTTAACTCACAATAGATAATATATATCCCCTAAATGCTGTCCTTATGTTCACTGTTCACATTAGTAGGAAACATTCACAGAATGAATCATATATAAAAGGTGCTAAACTAAGTTAAATTGAAAACCTTGATTGAAAACCTGATGCTTGATAATATTAGATGCAACACATGAAGGAACCTTTGGCCAGAACGGTGGAACTGAAATGATGGAGTGGTACTTTGTTTGGAATCAATTAAGAAGTGATAATCTTTTAATCCAATATGGGACCTATCACAGTCTACCTTAGAGGCCTATGTTATCCTGTGCTTCCTTCCTCTGTGGTGTGTCGGCCGGCATAGTTGCGGCCACTTCCGCATTGCTGACATCATGAAACAGGCATTGACTAGGATGCCTGTTTATGGGCCTATTCTGTGTGGCCTAATTGGGTCCCTCCTTCTCCTGCTCCTTTATAACCTCCCTGGGCCTGGGAGTCATTGCCCTTACATGGTGTTTCTGATATTGTATCTTGTGCTCCGTTGTGACCTGTGCTCTCCTGAGAATCCGCTCCGTGTATGACCCCGGCTTGTCTGCCTACCCACATCGGTTCTGACCTGTGTCTCTGGCTGACTAACTCACTCCGTGTAGTCCCCGGTTTGTCTGACCTCTGGCTCTTTCTGCCTATCGCTCCGTATAGTCCCCGGCTTGTCTGACCTGTGATTCTGGCTGACCACTTGCTCTATACTCTCCGAACTTGTCTGACCATCAGTCTCAGTGTTTCATGGTTCAGGCTTGCTCTCGCTCCCTGTTGCCTCTGGTCGCATGACCCAGGGTAGAGACTTGTGCCTCAGTTACCGTACCCTCTGGAGTTCCACCCGCACCTTGGTCCTAGTCTTCAGTATCTCACAGTAGTGCAGTGATCAGCAGAGTGTGCAGCTCCGGGTAGGAGCCTTGGTCAAATCCTCCTGTGTTCTGGGGTTGTGTGGACTAAACTATTATTACTGTACTTATTAAATAAAGGTGGATTTATATTTTATATTCATGTCTGTCCTTCTTTGCCTGAAAACTGTGACAGAACCCTACTGATAAACCTTCCAAGTGCTTAGATTAATATTAATGTTGCTGTCTGAAATTGCCTTATCCACATGCAAAAAATTAAACACATAAAGAGAGCAGACAGAAATACCCAAAAGTGGCATTTATTAATAAGTTATTTAATGCAAATAAAATTGCATTTACATATGCATCTGATGCTCATTTAACACTTATGCTCCATGGGGCATACAAACAACACAGGAGGCCACCTATAATTTATTAGGGTCATCTCCCCAAACCCTGGCCCTATTCATATCCCCATATGTCACTGTCCACGCCCACTTTCTTCCCCATCCCACAGAGGCTCTAATCTTTCTAACCTCATCCCCATCCCTACCCTCACACTTCTTGCCCAGCCCTTCTCATGTAATGAATGTCCGTTGCCTCATTAACAAATCCGCTGTCACACATGACCTTTTCTGCTCATGTGCACTCCAGCTTCTTCCTCTTACCGAGACCTGGTTCTTCCAACATGATTCAGCTGTGGAGGCTGTAGTCTAACATGGAGGCCTGTACTTCTCAACACAGCACGTACATTGGGCAGCGGTGGTGGCACAGGTATACTAGTTCCTTGTCTCGCTTTCAGCATATACCTATTCCCCCAACCCTTACCACTAACTCCTTTGACGTCCATGCCATCCAATTTTTTCACCCTGTAGCACTGCGTGTTGTGGTTGTATACAGACATCCCACAATCACACCCTTTACCTTCCTTTCAGACTATGAGTGCTGGCTTGCATTCTTTCTATCCTCTGACACTCCTTCTCTCATATTTGAGGATTTAACTGTCACATTGATGATCCTTCCCTTACTTGTGTCTCACACCTGCTTCAACTAACCTCACCCTTCAACCAAGGACTGAATCTAGCACACACAAAGATGATCACTCCCTCAACTTGGTATTCACAGAACAAGAACTGACCCTTACTAGATTTCTCCATATCTCCTTTTTTCACTCACTGACCACGATCTCATAACCTTCTCCACAACTCTTTCCCTCCTTCCCCCACCAACTACGACCATGCACTATACCCACAATCTTCCCTGTCTAGACATCTCTGCCTTATGGTCTGCATTGCACTACAACCTCTCTTCTTTCAACGCTCTGAATCTGACAGCCATGTTGAATCCTAATACAACCTCATCTCCTCATCACTTAATCTGTAAGCCCCCCTCCAGGGCCATCACAAATGCCCCTCAAACTACCCCCTTGGCTGTCAGACACACTTTCTTCACTCCTGTACCCACATTGTTGAACGCTTATGGAGGAAGTCTCGCTCTCATGCAGAATTCATCCACTACAAATTCCTCCTGTCCTGCATAAACACTTCTCTATCCTCTGACAAATAACACTATTACTCCTCACTAATCAATACTCAGAAATCTAACCCACGTCACCTTTTCTGCATCTTTTATTCTCTCCTTTGCTCCCTCCCCTCTATCTTTTTCCCTTTCCTCCCTACCCCTCTACCCTTTGCAGAATTCTTCAAACATTAACACAATACATCAAATAATCCCACCCTTTCAGTCTCCACAATTGTATCTTCCTGATCCAACATCCTACTCATTTGATTGTTTTGCTTTGGTCACAGAAGCCGAGTTCTCCCTTTTGCTGTCCACATCACCACTCACCACTTGCTCCCTTTATCCTATACCATGCTACCTCCTTAATACCCTGTCATGCATGTTCCCATGCTATCTCATGTATTCAGCTTCTCCCTATCCTCTGGTATCTACACCTCCTCCATCAAACATCTTCTGTCATTAAGAAAAGTTCATTAGACCCCACCTCCCCATCCAGCTACTTCCCCGTATCACTCTTGCCCTTTGCCTCTAAGTTCCTCAAGCACCTAGCCTACTCTCATCTACTTACTTTCCTCAGCTCCCATAATGCTGTGGACCCACTGCAGTCTGGCTTTCAGACTACCTACTCTACAGAAACTGTCCTTATGAAAGTAACAGATGACCTCCATATTGCAAAAACTAATGGACATTTATCTCTTCTTATCCTCCTTAACCTATCCGCCGCATTTGATACAGTCGACCATGCCCTTTTCTCCCAGGTTCTCCAGTCAATTGGCATTTGTGGTCTGGCACATTCCTGGTTTATATTCTATCTCACTCAACAGCCTTTCTCTGTGTCATACGCCAACACCACCTCACCTCCGATCTCCTCTCAGAGGTGTACGCCAAGGCTCTATTCTGGGCCTCCTCTCTTCTCTCTGTATACCCTTTCTCTGGGGCAACTGATAAAATTATTTGGCTTTAACTAACATCTCTCTGCAGACAATACACAAATATATATCTTTGTATCCTCACTATCATCTGAAATACAGTAGTGGTCTCAGAATGTCTTACTGCTATCTATTCCTGGATGGCTCATTGTTGCTTAGATTTAATAAGGCTAAGACTGAGCTACTTATCTTTCCTCCAAAATCCTACACAATACCTCCATTTTCTATAACTGTTGCGGGCTTCACAGCTTACCCTATAGATGAGGTATGCTAACTCAGGGTTAGTTTGAATTATTCTTCGAAATATAGCAAAAATCTGGGCATTTCTTTCTCAAGCTACAACAGAAACGCACGAGCTACAACAGAAATGCTCATGCATGTTCTTATCCTTTCCCTCCTGGATTAATGCAACTCATTACATATTGGTCTGCCTACTACCCATATAATTTCTCTCCAATTAATTCTTAATTCAGCCACCATAATACTCTTCCTCTCTTCCACAATAGTACTCAGCCCTACACTTTTAAAATCACTGTCATTGCTTCCCATAAAGCAACATATTACATTCAAAATCCTCCTCATTTACCTTCAAGGTTCTCCAACACTTATTCTGCCATATACCTACACTTCTTCTACGCACCATGCATGGTGGATGACTCCCTGCTGCTTTAAACACTATCCCTGTATCATGACTGAAGGCTTTTTCCATTGCTGATCCCTACATCTGGAACTCCCTACCACCCAGAATTCGCCAAGCTTCAACCCTCAAAAACTTCAAATTCAAGGTAAAAGAGCACCTTTTAAATGTAGCACTACCATAATATGTAAACATTAGCTCATATTTCAAAAATCATGCTTCCTCCTCCACCTGCTTGTATCTGTATGTCACCCATTCTATTCTTAGACTGTAAGCTCTATGGGGCAGGGACCTCTTATTATTATGAATGCTCGCCTGGTGTTACCCTTTTTATTCTCTATATAACCATTTAATTACTGCACTTATTGTACCCATTCTATACAAAATGTAAACTGTAAAGTGCTAAGTGTACCTGCTGGCACTATGTAAATACAAATATACATACAGTACAGTGCAAAAGTCTTAGGTATGTGTGAAAAACGTTGTAAAGTAAGAATGCTTTCAAAAATAGACATGTTAATAGTTTATTTTTATTAATAAACATAAAGATAGTGAGTGAACAGAAGAAAAATCTAAATCAAATCAATATTTGGTGTGACCACCCTTTTCCTTCAAAACAACATCAATTCTTCTAGTTACACTTGCACACAGTCAGGGATTTTGTAGGCATATAGTCAGGTGCATGATTAAACAATTATACCAAACAGGTGCTAATGATCACCAATTTAATATGTGGGTTGAAACACAATCATTAACTGAAACAGAAACAGCTGAGTAGGAGGAAAAAATTAACAAGGTAAGGCTGCTGAAGACAGTTTAATGTGAAAAGTCATACAACATGACATCAGCAAGGTCTCTCCCAGGCAGAAATTTCAAGGCAGACAGGGGTTTCCACATGTGCTGTCTAAGCTCTTTTGAAGAAGCACAAAGAAATTAGCAATGTTGAGGACCATATAGGCAGTGGTCAACCAAGGAAACTTAGTGCAGCAGATGAAAGACATAACATGCTTACTTCCCTTTGCAATTGGAAGATGTCCAGCAGTGCCGTCAACTCAGAATTGGCTGAAAACAGTGGGATCCTGGTACACCCATCTACTATCCGGAAAAGTCTGGTCAGAAGTGGTCTTCATGGAATACTTGTGGCCAAAAATCCATTCCTCCGACCTGGAAACAAGGCATAATGACTCAATTATGCATGAAAACACAGGAACTGAGGTGCAAAAATGGCAGCAGGTGCTCTGGACTGCTGAGTCAAAATTTGAAATATTTGGCTGTAGCAGTTTGTTCTCTGAAGGGCTGGAAGCGTTACAAGAATGAGTGTCTGCAGGTAATAGTGAAGCATGGTGGAGGTTCCTTGCAAGTTTGGAGCTTCATTTCTGCAGGTGGAGTTTGGGATTTGGTCAGAATTAATGGTCTTCTTAATGTTAAGAAGTACAGGCAGATACTTATGCATCAAGCAATACCATCAGGGAGGCATCTGATTGGTCCCAAATGTATTCTGCAGCATGATAATGACCTCCAAAGTCATTAAGAACTATCTTCAGCGTAAAGAAGAACAAAGAGTCCTGGAAGTGATGGTATGACCCCCACAGAGCCCTGATCTCAGCATCATCAAGTCTGTCTGGGATTACATGAAGAGAGTGAGAGAAGCAAATGAGGCTGCCTAAATCCACAGAAGAACTGAGGTTAGTTCTCCAATAAGTTTGGAACAACTTCCTACTGAGTTCCTTAACAAACTGTGTGCAGGTGTATCTAGAAGACTTTCGAGGTAAAGGATGTTCACACCAAATATCAATTTGATTTAGATTTTCCTTCTGGTAACTATCATTTTGTTAATTGATAAAAAATAAACTATTAACGTCTATTATTTAAAGCATTCTTACTTTACAGCATTTTTTCACACCTGCCTAAGACTTTTGCACAGTACTATACATACATAGAAGAGCTTTCACTGACTGTGTACACTCAGTGCCCTTGCAGAATAAATGAATCGCTGATTGGAAAGCTCTGTTCCAAACAGATGATTGGCAGGAGGGAAAAGAATCTGGGTGAGTGATATTAGTGTTCCGTTAATGACAATGAGAGGATACTAGTGGGCAGGGTCAAATAACAGGGTGGGACACAGTGAAGATAGTGTGGCCCCAACAATTCTTCTTGTCCTGTGCTGCATGATTTCTGATGGATGCCCTACAGAGGGGTGAGTATAGCAATTCAAATTCTTTGTCACTCAAATGGTTTATGTTGCAGAGATTTCTTAAAGGGATAGTAATGTTTCATAATAAAAACAGCTCTAATTAATCTAATTAATTGGAGAGTGTTATTTCAATTCTGTAAGAGTTGTAGTTCAAGAGTAATTCAATAACAAAGTATCCCCCTCCCGCCCCTTTTACTGATGTAATACTGCTCAGGCAGATCAGAAGGGAGGTGCCCAGGTAGACTACAGAGGGGGACAATCTTCAATTAAGATAAGGGAAAAATCTGAAAAACTTGTCAAGGGAGGCAGGGCTTTCATTGTTCTCATAGGAAGAAGATTGTCCCCTTCTGTTATCTGTCTGGTCTATGGACTGGATGCCACATCTGGGAACAGATAGATTACACTAGGTAAATGGGGCGGGAGGGGAATCTTTAATCCCTTTAATAGTGAATAGGAATCGTTGATTTCTAGGTCACAGAAACTGGAAAGACATCTCTTAACATAGGGCATATATAGCCTTGGAGGGTTTTTGTAAATTATTACTATTTGTAGCTTAACAAACAGCTTCAAAATATTTGAAAATTACAGATCTACTAATTTGTGATGACAGTTTACATATTTCTAACTAAGGTTCCTGATTCTGCCTGTAGGAAAGGCAAATATGTAATTATATGTATAAAAACAATTCCCACATCATCATTTTATGAAATAATATTCATTATATTTTTTCAGAATTAGAAACACAAAACATGAATTAAATAAATGTAATCAACATGAATGCTAGGTAGGTCTCTATTGCATTGGAAACAACATACTGGAGACTTATCTAGCATTCAAGGATTTAAGTTTGCAGTACTACAAATAAAAATGAGTATTTAAATAGCAAAATTGATCACTATTTGTAAAATAAATATTGAATAATTTCCTTTCTATTGTGTTTTTTCCTTTTGTTACCCATATCTAATATTAACAGGAAGAACACACACACATCCTCTGCAGAACCTGTTAGTCGTTTCCACTTCTTTTAGGGATGGGCAACCTGAGGGCATTTAGCTTTTGAGGCATGCATTCACCTTAACCTTTCGAGAGTTAGAGGAGCATGGAACACATTGCCTTGAAATGTGTTGAACCCCCTGGCATTCCAGCAAGTCAGTTGCAGTTGTAGTACACAACAGGTGCCCAAGTTTAGTCTCCAAAATCCACAGGATAGATTTAGGAACTACATAATTATGATATGGTCTAATAGGAGACGTTTTTAATAACACTTACAATGTCCTAAGGTACCCAGAAACAATAGTGCACTATTACAGTAGGTGCCTTCCTTGGATATACAAGGCATCAGGAACATTGCACTATGAGCAATGAGCAAAGTGTGTGTGCTACAGAAAATGGCATAGCTACTCTTTTCTAGAACCTAATGCAAAAAATCTTTTGAGGCCCTTAATTCAAAAATAGTTTCCAGGATAATTACTAGAAATGTGTTGGGCCAATGAACCCCTTTGGATGTTGTTCCCCATAACAACTGCATTGCCTGTATGCCCTGGCCGATGACCACCTGCTGGTATAGCAGTGGTAGTTGGAATTGTTCATGTTTCTTCTTGCCTTGCATTACTGAAGATGATATACTAAGTAAAAGTGTGCAATTCTGGAGCAACCCAACTGCACCATAGAGAACAAACTACCATTCCCATTGATTTAAATGGGACAATTAGCCACTTTGAAAAGCACAGAGTTTTCAAGTACTCTTCTTCTTAAAGTGGAACTACCACCCCTTACAAACATGGCCCCAAATAATCACCCATCTGGCAACTAGCCGCTGAGCAGCTAGTCACCAGATGGGTAATTATTTAGGGCCATGTTTGTAAGGGGTAGTAGTTCCCCTTTAATGTGTTGGAGACATAGCATTCAAGGAGTTAAAGAGGAACTATCACCTGTATTAATGTTGCATTTATTCCAATGCCCCTTTGCATTGAACGTGTAATTTTTTTTTAATATAATTCGTTATTCTTCTAGCTATTATATTTTACATTTAAAGGGATAGTAACTTTTCACAAAAAATAGCAGCTACAATTAATCTTCATAGTATTTGGGCCATGCAGAGTGTTATTTCAATACTGTCAGAATTGTAGTTCAAAAGTAATTGAATGATAAAATATCCCCCTCCCGCCCCTTTTACCTAGTGTAAGCCACCTCCCCTCAGATTTGGAATCTGGTCATGGGACCAGACAGCTCACAGTAAGGGACAATCTTCTTACTGTGATCATAAAGAAATTTGACAGGTTTTTCCTTATGCTCAATGAAGATTGTCCCTTTCTGCGATCCATCCGGACAGTCTTGCTGCTCAGAGCGGTGAGCAGTGTAAAAGGGGTGGGAGGGAGATACTTTATCATTCAATTACTCTTGAACTACAACTCTGACAATATTAAAATAACACTCTCCATGGTCCAAATACTATGAAGATTTATTGTAGCTACTTTTATTGTGAAACATTACTGTCCCTTTAATGTAGTAATGTCAGTTCTGGACAGGCTGCGGGTCAACTCTGCCCTCAGCCTGTCAGTCTCCATCTGTTCCCCTCCCCAGGTAGCACCTTGTTCCAACTTCCTCTGATGACGGAGGATTTCTCCGAGAGGAACAGGCGAAGATTGACAGTCTGCGGGCAGAGTTGACTCTTAGCCTGTCCAGAATTGACTTCACCTCATTAAATTTAAAATCTAGTATCTCGGAGAACAACAAATTATATTTAAAAAAAATAAAGATTACGTGTTCAATGCAAAGGAGCATTGGAATAAAGGCAACATTAATACAGGTGACTGTTCCCCTTTAAGAGTCCCATATATTCTCAGTGTGGATTTAGTTTGTTCCAGAATTCCACCACTTCTCTTAGTACACCTGGCTCACTGATGCACCTGACATTAGGAGAAAGAGGTTTGAGATAAAATGCACAAGAATATTCAATGCACAATCACATTGCATCAGTGTTACAAAAGGGGAAAGACACAGAGAACTGTTCTGTAGCTGATACCCAGGTTATAAGGGGAAAGTACTTACTGTGGTACACTGCACCCAGTAGTATAACTACAGAGCAGGCAGCTAGTATGGGTTCTGGTGTTTCAGGTGTTTTCAACTTCCTGCAGACACTTCTACTATAAAAAGACATTATAATGTCTCCAATGACCACTGAGACAGAATGAGAGTAGGATGGGCATGCACTTGTTAACCACTACCTTCCTATGGGCTGCCCACCTCAATGTACCTTAAATCACACCTCAGAATATAACAATAACATAGAGTATTTGAAAGGAGATATGTTTTTCTCCTCTTAGTGATCTGTTGGAGGCAGATACTGCAGAATGGAGACTGGAAGACTTAACAGTCAAACAAAATCTCTTAGTAGACAGCTGAGTCACGGAGCCACGGCAGCACCCTTGCTGGAAATTGCACAGTAATGTCAAAAGACTGATTTGATTAGCTGAATTTGATTGACTATCATAGAACAACAACAACATGTCTATCCTCCAGATTTAAAATATTTCATGCCATGGGCCTCTTCACTTCCACTAGTTCTCTATGCCAGCAGTGCCCTGTCAATTAGAATTACCTCATACACATCTTTCCATCTCACGGTCCTAATGTTTTCTGCATACATCTACTCTTTCTCCTTGAACCAAGGGCCCATTAGGCTGGATGGCATCTAGCCATTTTCAGCCAACAAAACAATACAACATTTGCAGAAAGCTGGCTGCTGGCTGGCTCTGATTGCATTCTCTCCCTCTCTCTCTTGCTCTCAGGCTGATGAGGTAAGGAAAATTGCTGCTATTCTTGGACGTGACGCAATGCATTTGGAGACAACTCTATCATTCAAGAGGTTAAAAACCTAATTTAAAGGATTAGGGATTTGGGGATTTTATATTTGCCCTCTATACTTTAGCTGGTATGATCCAAAATCTTAGTATATTTGCTCCCCTGTTTAATAACTGCTCATGAGAGACAGGTAGTCTTTTGGATGCTAAAAGCACCTCAAAATCAGAGCTTCAAAATAAGAAACAGAGAATGTTGAGGGAGACAGGCAAAGAGGGGGAGGTGGAGTTGCAACAGACCGTGCAGGATGAAGGTTTTTTTATTTTTTTTTATTTTATTTTGTAGACGTGGTGGTGGCAACAATGGTGGCAGGGTACTGGGTTTTTGTTTAATGCATATATTTTTTTCTGGAGAGAACATGCAGGGACAGGGAGTCAAGGACACAACTGGACCACCGACATCAAGGTGAGTGTGATACTTGATATGAATGTGGTGTAAGCATGTTAGTAAGCATATGAATGAATGAACAAAATGAATAAATGAATGTGTACAAAAATATTGATTGTGTTGTTCATTATTCTGAAATTTCTTGTTCCTTGACATTTGGTTATCATTTTAATGTGATAAAACACACAATTTTCATTAAATGTTGCATTCCTAACTAAATGAATGTACAAGTCTATTAAATAACCTGTGACTTACTACAGATAATAATGAGGTATAGTTACATATTTAAAAAAGTGGATTGAGGATGTGGTTTATTCCAAAGCATGTCAATACTGACAGGCTGGGTATAAATAAAAAGGAAACAGCCATATTCTGTAATACCCTGAGGAAGTAGACAGATAGAGTCCATGATACGTGTTTGTAAAGAATCAGGAACATTGTTACAGGACAGTATAGGACTTTAGGTTGCTCCCTGTTACGCCTCCCCATGAGAAAAGCCCACAACATCTGAAACAACGTTTACCGTGAATGGAGAAATACATGCCTTGAACTACATCAGTTTAGAGAGGAGAGAAACACCTGGAGACTGAAGTACAGTGATTTCTGTACTGTGTTACTCCCAGATGGCAGACGTGTAATGGACATACCTGGGAACTCTCTGGTTTTGCCCCGGAGACTCCGGATTTCAGACTGAATTACCGGGTCTCCGGGGCAATGTGTGGATCACCGGGTGGGCAGAGTTTAAATAGAAACTCTGCCCACTTGTGCTCCATCCTGCCTGGTTCCTCCCACTCCCCGCCCTCTTAGATACATTTTGCAGGGTTTTTTTTTGTCCCACCCCCCCTCCGCGACTAAGCCCTGCCCCTTTTATGACACGAATCGCATCATTTTCCTCCCAGGTCGGCACTGACAGGGTTACCCTCTGGGTAGCCCTGTTTCAAAAGTTCCCAGGTATGGTAATGGATGTGATCTAAAATAGAACTGGCACTTTAACTCCATATAACATCGGACAGAATTTTACAGCTGTAAGAAGGAAACGCCAGAGCTACACAGCCTCTTGGCTAATCTGACCGGGATGGAGATACGCACTTTATTGATGACTATCCTGTAAGTGTGCACTTGTCTTATGTGTAGTTTTATGCTTATAATTAAACACTACTTTTAGATCTTTGCACTTTTATATTTTTCATCTATAGTTACATATTTGTTGCCAAAAGCATGTGCAGCTTGCCCACTAATGTCAAGGCACATCAGGCTGGACAAGTTCCTCTCTGCTTCAAATCTGAAGTGAACATGTATTAAGTGTAATGCAATTGAAAAGCAATGATACAACCTTACCACTGCCATAAACAAACCCATGTAACTGCAAAGACGTCATGCAGGAAGCTATTAACCATGGAGGCGGAAGAAGCCCGAATCTCCCAAAATGCATATAAAAATACACAAAAATACGATAAGTGGCACCTTGCTTATCAGTATTGTTCAAATAGTTTTATAAATGTGGGAGTTGATTATAATTTGCTACATATACAGAAAATGAACAAAGAAGTCTCTGCATCAGATTCCAGCCGTTACCAATAAATAACCCGTGATTTATTACACATAATAAACAGTGAGGTTTGTGGTCAAAAGTATGTGTAGCGTGTCTGGAAACATCATACAGCAAGAAAGTGCTCTTGACCACTGGTATGTGAACAATTTGCCAAAGTACAGACTACATTACTGTCACTACTCACTGGGTATAATTTTCATTTGTGTGTAGAAGCAGCAGCAGGTCACTACCAGTGTTGCCTGTGGCACTAGTAGTAAAGGCCAGCAGTAAGGTAGCCCATACCAGCGGCATGCCACTTTATGTATGCATAGCTGTTAGACAATGCCACAAAGCTGTAAAGGTTTTAACCAACGCGTAGCAGGTTATGGATGAATGGCTTCTATCTTGCTCCTTAAAAGCTGGCTTTGTGTCTGCTGACAATGACTCAGATATAATGGCTGATTTGAGGATGGCAAATATGATGTATGTACCATGCTTCACTCATATCCTAAATCTAATTCATCTCTCTCAGAATCCCAAGCCATGAAAGAAATTCTCAATATTACCTGCAAAATATGTGCACATACGATAGTGTTCAATGCATTACAAACCTTGCAAGAAAGTAACCACTTGCCCAACCACTAGCTTAAAATGGAGGTCACTAATAGGTGGAATTACACATGGTACATGCTAGACCTTTTGTATGAACAGAAAAAGGCCATTAGTGAATATCAGTGTAACAATGTCCGCCTTGGCACTGAAGATACTATAGGGAGTTGCTGGGGTGGGAGGCTAGCGAACAATGTTAGTGGTGCTAGGGGAAGAAGGAATCCTTGTGGATTGGAAACCGGACCCACACAGGTCAGAGCTCCTAAGACTGGAATAACTCACTGGAGAGGCAAGATGACAGAGCTAGAGCTGGCGTACAGTGGCTGGTGGTCTCAGAGACTGGTGGAAATCTGTCTGGAAAGTTATCTACTGGGGAACACTGTAGCTAAGAATCTTTTGTGGAGAGCAGGAGCTGACAGTGATCACCCTGGTGAAGAGCACAGGTTATCGAAGATTGCCCAGATTGAAGTGTTGAGTCCACTGAAGAGTTCTGGAGTGCCAAAGATTACCCTGGTAGGCGGACCGCCAGCGATAGCACAATATGTTGAAGATCGACCAAATGGGGTGACCGCTGGTGAATGCAGAAACCTAATGGAGCTGACCTGCTGGTCTTGTAGAGGCGAATGCAGGAACAAGCGAATGTCAATTCTCTGAGCTGATAGCAGGTGAAAGCAGGAACTGACAGAGATCACTCTATGGTTGAATGGCTGGTGGCACAGGAACTGGCTGAGATCAATCCGACAGTTGAATGTCTGGTGTTTTCAGGACCCTGGCAGAGATTGATCCGCCGGTCTAGCAGAGGTATGTGCATTGAAAGGCAGAGGTCAGTTCACAGGGCTGAAAGCAATTGAAAGCTGGAACTGGTGGAGATCAATCAGAAGGTCAAATGGTTGGCATTCGCAGGACCCTGACAGAGATCTATTCATTGGGAAGATGACTGGTGAAGTCCACCCTGGCAGTCATAGAGATCTCATTGTTGAGCAGGGTGAAGTCAGGAATAGTAGAAGTCTAGCTGGGTAATCAGTCAGTGATATAGGAGAAACAGGCAAAGGGTTGGTCAGAGTTCAGGCTGGGTCACACCAGGTAAATAGAGTAAGCCAGGTTAGAAAGAGGAGTTGGAGTTCAGGAAACTAGCCAAGGTTGAAGCCAAAACTGGAGTTCAGAGCAATCAGGAACAAACAGTAGCAGAGTCCAGAAGTCAATGTCACAGATAGCCAATACAGAACAAGAGACTGTCACAACCCTGAGAGGCAGTGGACGGAGTGACAATCAGCGCTTAACTGGAAGGCTTTGGAGAGGGCTTCTTTATCACCTGATCAATGGCATTGAGACTTATGTGAGCTCTAAAGCTTTTGAGGAAGCCACCTTGCAGGAATCAGTGAGATACTTATTACCAAAGAAATGAAAAACATGGCTGATGATTCTTACAATATGTCTTCACAAATGTGAACCTGCCAGTGAATCACATGTTAGTATGCTTTGAGCAGGATCCTCATATTGTTTCCAACAACAGGAATGAGAAATAATTTCTTACTACATTTCTGTACCCCTGCTTTAAATATAAAATGTTTGAATTTGTGCCAGCACTCTGTGGAACTGGATTCTGTGAACGCATATAAATAAATCCTTATAGATTGAGGGGAAGACTGCATTGTGGAGGATGAGAGAGAGAACTGTAGGGGCAAAACTACTAGAACACATAGTGAAAAGGAAGTAAGCAGAGGGATTAGATTTGGCAAAAAAAAAAAACCATCACGATATTTTGAAGAACATCATTACAGAAAGCAATTAATTTGTCTCAGGGAGACAGTTTAAGATTTGTAGTGGTGGCACTGGGCTGGCACATCTCTTTGGGACTTGTTTCTAAAATATGGGATGTAACTGATGCACATGCACACTGTTGATATATATACATTTAAAAAACATGTAAGTATATCAACAGGTAGATGTTGTATGCACCTAATGCAATACGAGAATGTAGAAGAAGTGAAAAAAACCAGAAGACAGAAAAGTAGTAGTGGTGGTAAAATGCTGAGGAGGAGGAGGAGGACAGATTTGCATAGTGGCCACCATCTACAATAGTGAATAGTGAATGGCTGACAAATAATGTGATGTTACACTGGAATCATGCATACTGCATTTAATTTATCTAGCAATCCTTCCTATTCATTATATATTCATCACCATCAATCATGTTTATTATAATTTCATATTATCACAAGTATGTTTTGTTAGTCTAATTTTAAAAATTACACTATCAACATTAATAGTGTATATTGATTCAGAATACACAAACAGCATACAGAGTGCTAAACCCTCTCAACATGCCAGAAAGTTCTGAGTTTCATAATATTGCAGCAGGAATTGCAGTGATGGAAAGCATAAGCAATTTCATTGCCGGCAGCAAAAAGGAAGACATTTTAAGTGATTTTCTATCCATGGGAATTTCCTTAAAAAGGAGAAATGTGGGTTTTTTCTGGAAAACAAATCTGCAAAAAGAAAACAAGACATTTTGTCCACCTCTACTCAGAAAACTTCAGTGGAGGAGTTCGGAATCCTACAACAAAGACTCATGGCTGTCCCCATAGACAAATATCCAGTATTGATTAAAGATTCATTTTGGAGACCTAATCCACACAGAACTGATTAAGAGGACATTAGGATTTTCTGCCCTGATTAAGATAAGTGGGTGTTTATTAATAGGAGGTGTTAGTGTACCTTTAAATATATATTTTTCTTTACAGGCTTGGAGTATATGATGTTCAAATGTACTGTTTATACACCTCCATTTCATTGTTAGGTGTTTGTATTCCTTGGAAAAAATAGAAGCATGGGGTTTTCCAGTAAGACCAGAAATCTTATTTTAGATGGGAAAACAAACCACAAAATTACTGGAGCTTCCTTGTGCTGGGCTGAAAGGCAGCAGCACAATCAGGGTGATGAAGTTTGTGCTGGAGGTTACATGAAAACATAGAGCCTTACCCAGGAAGCTAAACATGAGCAATTATTGGGCAAATCAACTGCACCACTGGAGACAAACATTCCTGTTAATTTATATGGGCTTTAACCCAGTGCCAGAGGGGTATCAACACAATGCTTTGCAATGTCTTGCATACCACTCTGGCACTCCAGGGGTTAAACCCTCTAGTATTTAAGGGGTTAAAAGCTACCTTTTAAATCAGTGAGAATATATATTTGTCCCATATAGTACACCCAGTTTGTCCCAAAACTGCTTCACTTAATTGTGCATATGGCCTGGAGGTAACTCTTTATGGCAGTCCAACACTAGGGAGGGGTAATGCACTAAGGCATGATAAAGAAGAAGATGGAAAATAGAAGATGACAGAAGAAGACTGACAGTGGATGACCAGGGTGCTGAAGATCCAGCTGGACATCAGACTTACAGGAAAGTGTTTATTGTGAATGGATGATATTATTTTTAGTGGTGGTAACCCTGTGAGTGCCAGTGGGGTATGCAATGCTCTGCAAAGCGTTGCATACTCCACTGACACTCATAGAGTTAATATTCTTTTGTTTTCACTCATATTTTCATTACTTGGATGTACTGATATGGAGCTTAGGATCACATATCAATATATCCACATGTCACTAGTGTAGGGATCACTAGCCGTTCATGCGTGTGTATGTTAGAAAGCACTGTTCTACTACACGTTGGAGGTTTTCAACACACGTTAGGGACTCTGCTCCTAGGTTTGCTAGTCGCATTTTTTATTCCAAAATTAAACCCTTAACATGTTAATAGAATGCCAAATTCAACTACTCTTTCACTGTGCCCAATGGGTGCAAATTTTGCTCCTGACGAGCATTTTTAAGTGTCAGTAGTTTGTCACAGCATAGTTGGTAGAATACCAAACTGTGCTTTCAAAATTGTCACCCCCCCCCTTTTTTTTTTTAACGTGGTCATAGTATCGAGCCCTTATAGTGCTGGGTGATGTCCACTGCAGGTATTGACACTTCTGTTTCTGGGGCTCACGTTACCGATGTACTGCGGTCTCAAAGGCTTGGGTGTCTGTAGATTGCTTGGAAGACATCAAGTTAAAGAGATGCAGTTCTGGAGCAACAACTACACCATATGGTTGACATTAAATTTACATGAATCTCCATTGATTTATATGGGCATTCAATCCCTTAAATACTAGAGAGGTCTTCAACAAATTGCTTCATAATGAATTGCAGACCTGCCTAGCATTCAAGTTATTAAAAACCTAATTTCTAACAATACACATTTCCATCCCCCCTTTGGTGCAGTTGGTTTGCTTCAAAATTGCAGCGTAATACTTTTGCGCACAACCTGTTAAAGTAAACCCTGGATCAGGTGTAAGGAAAAGGATGAATTTTGTGCCCATTTCCTCTGTGCTCTGTACATAACCTGTGTCTGGGTGCAGGAGAATGGCACACCCCAAACTGCCTAAACAGTCCCACCCTTTGGCCCAAGTAGATGAAATTCACCTTGTCCTCCTCTTAAATTAAGTGCTACAAAATTGCAGTTTAAAGGAATAGTAATGTTTCACAGAAACAGCAGCTTCAATTAATCTTCATAGTATTTGGGCCACAGAGAGTGTTATTTCTATATTGACAGAGTTTTACCTACTGTAAGCCACCTCCCCTCAGATGTGGAATCTGGTCTTGAGACCAGACAGCTCACAGCAAGAGACAATCTTCTTAATGTGAGAACAATGAAAACCCAGTCCCCCTTGACAGTTTTTTTTTCCTTATCCTAATTGAAGATTATCCCTCTAAGCGATCCATCCAGACAGTCTTGCTGATCTGAGGTGAGCAGTGTTACATCAGTTAAAGGGGTGGGAGGGGGATACTTTATCATTCCATTACTATTGAACTACAACTCTGACAGTACTGAAATAACACTCTCCATGGCCCAAATACTAAGAAGACTAATTGGAGCTGATTTTATTGTGAAACATTACTATCCCTTTAAGAACCCTATACAGAAAGCAAAAGATGAGCAATTCTGGAGTGAACCATTTATACTATAGGTGTGTAATAAAAAGTTCCATTTCTTTAAATTGGACTTTTAACCCCTTGAATGCTAGAGATGTCTACAAAGAATTCTGAAGCAATACGTCAGAGACATCTGTTGGATTTAAGGGTTTAAAAGTCTAATTTAAATTGATGGGGGTTTTGGGGATGTTTCTTTGTCTCACATGGTGCAATCTGTTAACTCCTGAATTGCACAAGGTCCCAAAAGTTTTAACCCTTTAAGGACCAGAGGGATGTGAAAAGCAATTCTTCACAATGCGTTGTTCTCCCCTCTGGTCCTTAAAGGGTTAAACAGGTAAACAGACATGGCTGATATGAACGGACAACACCACAGGAATTCCTATTAGTCACAGCTTTAGTGCTCCCCCCCCGTCTCTCTCTCTCCCCTCCTGCCTTTCCCCTATTGTCTATCTGAAAGACTCTTTGCTTGTAACTTTATTACACATCCTCTGCATTCTCCACACAATAGGACCCCAACTATGACAATAACCCCCTGTGCTTTCTTTACTTGGAAATGGAAAGGAAATGGACAGTATCATTCTAGAGGGAGCTATTGTCTGTATATCTGTGTGTATTTTGGTGACTTTTATGCTTGTGTCTAGAACAGAGATAGGCAACCTGTGGCCCTCAAGCTGTTGCTGGACTACAACACCCATCATGCTCAGTTTGTCATATAGATTGGGAAGCCAAGAGATTAAGGAATTCGTAGAACAGCAACAAGTCCTAACTGGAGGGATGATGGGAATCATAGACCCACAAAAGCTTGGGGCTGCCTGCAGATTGCCCAGTATTCTTCCAAGGATGAAAGGATAGTCCAGCAACAGATGGAGGCAGGGATGTCCGCAGACATTTTTTCCCGGGAGGGGGTGGAGACCATAATATGAACCCCAGGCCGGTCCGGCCATCCACTATGTTTATATGGAGGGGTAAGTATGCCCCCACCTCTGGACGCCCATGGATGGAGAGCCAGTCTAAGGTGACCACCTGTCCCAAATTGTATTTTAAAGGTGTGTCCCAGGCAGCCCCCCTTCAGGGACAAAATAGAGTCCTGGAATGAAGACTGTGGAACAGAGTTCAGTAGAGGGAGAACCGAGCAGTATTTTCTGATTCCATACAGGAGCTGCAGAGCCATTTTTTGCAGATTAAGGTGACATTGAATCTTTCTTGTAGGACATTTACTAGTAGTAGTGGTGTTACATTCTATCACAGCAGTAACAGCAGTCAATGAGCAGCTCTCCCTCTGGTATTTAGAACTCTGTGGTGCTTAGGAGAAAGTGCAGGTTGCACAGGGCCATAGTAGCCAAGAACAAGTAGTTTTCCACTCTAGTCCCACCAGAGTTCGTGAATGACAGAAAGTAAATGTGGTTACCCTAAGGGTCGCAGATTGCCCGCTCCTTATTTTTAAGCTTGCATTTACCATTATATTTTATTTATAGAGAGCTAGCATATTCTGCAGCAGCTTGTGTGCTAATCTGTGTATTTTGACATCCAGGTTTCTGGTAGTGTGAGTGCGTGTACGTGACTGTTCTTCTGCCTGTGTTTGTGCATGCATGTGTACAGAGGACAGGAAATAAATCTCTTGCCCTGCATAGCTTCCAAAATGAGATGTCGGGGAGCTTGTCAGAGATGGGGGAGGGAAAATTAATTATAGTCTGTGGCAGTGCCTGGTCCTTTGTGATTGGTGGTGGCATGTATATGTGTGTGTGTGTGTGTATATATATATATATATATATATATATATATATATATATATATATATATATATTAACACATTTCTGCATGTATGTATAGAGATGAGTGAATAGATAGTGAATTTATTGAGCCTCCAGCTAGCATTCAAGGGGTCAAAGGGATTTTGGTAATTTTTATTTGTCCCTGTGGTTCACATAGTTTGCTCCAGAAATGCTCCCTCTCACCCCCCTTTTTCTCTTCCTTTCTCTCTCCCTCCCTCTCTTTCTCTTCCCCCTCTCTTTTCTCCACCTCTCTCCCTCCCTCTCTCTTCCCCCACTCTTTTTTCTCCACCTCTCTCTCTCCCTCTCTCCCCCTTTCTCCCCCCTCTTTCTCTCTTCCCCCTCTCTTTTTCTCCCTCTCTCTCCCTCCCCCCTCTCTCTCCCTCTCTCTCTCCCCTCTCTCTCTCCCTCCCACGCTCCCCCTCTTTCTCTCTCCCTTTCCCTCCCCCTGTCCCTCTCTCTTCCCCCTCTCTCTCCATCCTCCCTCTCCCTCTCTCTCCCTTCCTCCCTCTCTCCCTTCCTCCCTCCCTCCCCCTCTTTCTCTCTCCCTTTCCCTCCCCTTCTCCCTCTCTCACCCCCTCTCCCCTCTTTCTCTCTCCCTTTCCCTCCCTCTCTCTCGCCCTCTCTTTTTTTTCCCTCTCTCTCTCTCCCTCCTACCTCTCCCCCATCTCTCTCCCCCACCTCTCTCTCTCTGTCTCTCAGTGAGACCTTGTAGGAATAGGAAAACGTAGGCTCATTCACCATTTTTCCAAAGTTAAGGATTCCCCATGTAAAACCCCTTGAATCCTAGAGACATCTCAAAAGCATTGAGAAGCATTGCACTGGACACATCTTTAGCATCCAAGAGATAAAAGGTAATAATTTTGGCATTTTCATCTGAGATTTGTCTCACAACCATAACTAAGCCTGGAATGACATGGAATGCATTGTAAATCTCTCTGGCACAAATAAGGTTAAATCTCCTCCCCCTTGCTATAATAAAAAAAGCTTATCTAGATTTGTATTGAAAGGTCTGGCATATGGGGAATTTCTGCAGCCTTCTAGGTAATGTTGTCAGATTCCAGGAATTCCTGTGCAGCTTACTATAGTGGGCATAGGAACCTGAAAGTAGAGCAGTCTGCTCTAGGGAAAAACATACTGCACTGCTCAACCTGGTGATCTACAGGGCAACTAAAAGAGCAATGCAAAGGCCCACGAGCACAAAGTAAACAGAGCACAAATTCTAGGGCTACCCAACTGCACCAAAGTGGTGTAAGTAAAAACCACCATTGGTTTAAATGGGTCTTTTAAACCTTTGATTGTTAGTGAGGTCTCCAATGCATTGCTTTATAAAACTGGTGGACATTATAAAGCAAAAAACTCACAGTAAAGCTAATGTTAAAATTTTCATTCAGTGAGTGATTTGCTGTCCTCAATATGTAATAATTAACTAACAAAGTACAGGGTTTTGGGTGTTTCATCCATCAGTACTGCCCCTGGATGTCTCTGTCCCTGGATCTTCAGGCATGTGGCTCATATCTGAGCACCCACACTTGGACAGCACCATTCCTCAGCACCTATGTGCAGTGATCAGCACCTTCCCCGGTCAGCTCTATCCCATCCCAAGTGCTTTACCAAGTGCTCTACATTTCTCTTAAGCAAGGAGGTGGAGGGCATGCAATAGTGGTGAAGCCCACTATCCAAGTTAATTTCTAAGGGAAGGGATATGGGTGATTGTAGGATAACTGTGTAATAGATGTAAATATGTTTATGAAAAGAATCATGCATGTTAAAGGGCTTGTGTGCCACTCAGATCTGGCCTCAGGCACTACCTAGCCTGTGCGTACCCCAGTATAGCATGATCTGGAGGCACCTGCATATCACCCAGAAATATTCACTGAGACTGAGAGGGACCAGAAACAGTACCTGCTGCACCTCCTGTTTGTTGAAAGGTTCCAAAAAAGTCAACTGGATTCTCAGCCTGATAGTTATGGCAGGCATGTAAGAGAACCCCTAACCTTGCTTAGGTAATTTTGGTAATGTCAGCCTGATAGTATGGCAGGCAGGGACGTGCACAGACATTTTGGGGGGCAGGGGCTCAAATGGAAAAAAGGGCACTTCTCATAATTATTTTGTTTATTTATTTTTTTGTTAAAAGGGCACGAGGGCACTTTGGACAAAAAGGGCAGGTGCTCAAGCCCCCCTTGGTGTCTATGTGTGCACGTGCCTGATGGCAGGCATGTAAAAGAACCCCTAACCTTGCTTAGGTAATTTTGATAGGGAGAACAACAGGAGTGCATGATAAATCTAAGGAATCAGTTGGATCAGCTGACTGGCCAGGCCCAGGCCAACCACTGCGTGGCCCACACCAGACAACATTTCTGATATGATCAGAATCCCCATAGTAGGGAGTACCGAGAAGGACAGAGGTTATTGGTATTGGAGTTGAGTCTGAAGTAAAAGTTTCATGTCACCTGTCATGGTTCATTCGGGTTGATAAAGAGGCTATCTAATACTAATTAAGTAATTACATTTGTACCCATGAAGAAATGACAGAAGACCCGCCATGTGAATATGCTTAAAACATGGCAAGATATAGGGACTTTCCAGTGATGGAGATCTGCTGCCTCCAGAAAGGAGATCCAGACACACAAACATGAGACATATCTGACCTAATAGCAAAAGGGACAGTCAGGGATGTAGGTATCTGTCCCCAGCTCTCTCTGTCCCAGCAAAAGGAGCATCACACTGTTGGCACAGCAAGATGTGCTCCTCTAGGACTGGACTGACCCTACTAGCCATCCATCAGGTGGAAACCTCTGGCTATGTCCAGAGACCACATATCAGATCATCTTAATGGTTAGACAAGACCTGATGGAAAGAGATCCAGGAAATTCTCACCCTGAAGGTTATTCAGCCTTCTGATAGTTACTGGGTGTCTCCAGTAATGTTGGTCCCACAGAAGGATGGGATAACCCTATCCTACAGATGGCTGAAAGACATCACGGTTATAGATGCTTACCCTATTCCCCAGATAGATTATTTGATTGATCACCTAGCTAGGGTAAACTTGAATTTTTAGGTACAGTGTCATAGGGCCTGACATTGTACAGTGGTGCAGTTACTATACCATCCCATGGATTTGGTTGCAGCAAGGGCATACTTGTGGCTGACAGTGATCCTTGGCCTCTCTCTCTTGAGCTTTGTAAGCAAGCTTCTCCTAACAGGCACTTCTACCTTGATCTATCTATGAGATCTTGTAAGTCCTTCTCAAATTGGCATCAGCAGACCCTTTCCACATGACAGACATAAGTCAAACCTTCATACCCTGATAATGCTATAGAAAAAGAAAATATCTCTTTTGTTCATTCTCTGTGATGCTTCACAATGCAGTTAATATATCTCTACCAATCAAAGTATTAAGAGCCCCAATTTAATCAGTGGAAACTTTCAATATGTATATTTGGTGCTTTTGGATTGTGCCTATTTAGATTCCTGAACACAGCCCATAGTTTCCTAAAATAAGAGTATTCATACAAACAGGAAAAACAATGAGCCTTATGATCTAAAGAATACTGGAGGAATTCTGGGGCAACCCAAATACACTATATGGGACAAATAAAATTTGCACAAATGAAAATGAAACATTTAACTCCTTGAATGATTGAGAGGTCTCAACACACTGACAAACATTGTATTAAGGAAATCTCTAGCATTCAATAGCAGACATGCATCACTGAAATCAATGGGAATTTTTTTTTGTTCTCTCCTATGAGTTAGTTCGCTCCAGAATTGCTCCATTTGTAAACATAATGCCTTCTCTCAGGCTGTTAATGGCATCTTAAGTTGCACAGCATGTTGTCATCTGCAGGTTTATTAATTCTTTGGATGCTGATTTTCTGATACAATTTATTCACTGGTATATAAAAGACTGATTGCACTGACCACAAAAAACAAAATATCTTTTTGTTCCAGTTTTCAACCTCTCAGTCTTTCCAAAGTGACAAAATGTAATGTGCATGAAGTTACTGCCTTGAAATAAATTTCAGGCAACTTGCAACATCAATATCTGCATACTGCACCATATGTCTGTACAAGAGCAAAAGTACTGCTCCTTTTGAACTTGTGCACAGTTACTGCCTTATTGATGTCTAAGCACTCTGGTTTGATTTCCTCACTAGTCTATTGTCTTATCCACAGCACCAACATGTGATTTTTCCATAGTCTTCTGATCTAGACCAATTAAAATATTTTATTTCACAGTAGATAGCATCCAAGGGGTTAAAAACTCAATTTAATTACATGGAAATTAAATACATTTTTATTTGTCCTACATGATGCTGTTGGGTTTTTAGAGCACTGGGCTAATTTTGCTTTGGGGTACAATCTCTATAGTAGGGATGGATTGCACCTGAATGCAAGAGGTTCTCAAGTGCTTGGGGAGAGGATGGCTAAACGGTTGGAGGAGAATTTAAACTAGGAAGGGGGGGAGGGGCCAATAAATACTGGGCTAGATAGTATAGAAAAGGAAGCCGATGTAGTTAATAACCAGGTGGGTGGATCTGGGGACTGGGTTAGTACAGATGATAGGGAGAAGCCTATAAACCACATCAAAATGAAATCACAAATGGAACATGGCAGTGGCATAAATTGTATGCTTGCAAATGCCAGAAGTGTAACTGGTAAAATAGGGGAATTGGTGCTGGTAGCTGAAATTGAAAACTATGACTTGATTGGCATAACAGAAACATGGTGGAATGACACACATGATTGGTCAATCAATTTGGAGGGTTACATGTTGTTTAGAAAAGATAGGTCAAACAAAACAGGTAGTGGGGTCTGTCTGTATATCAAACCAGCATTATTGCTTAAAGGGATAGTAATACTTCGTTTTAACTTTATTTTATTTTGTAGGCATTATAAAAACATGAAGAATGATATAAGTCTTATCTCTCAAACCTTTATGGTTTAAGAGATGTTCACAAACAAAGTATCCCCCCCCTGTTCAACCAGATCAGAAGGGAGGTGCCCAGGTAGACTGCAGAGAGGGACAATCTTCAATTAAGATAAGGGAAAAAGCTGAAAAACTTGTCAAGGGGGGAAGGGCTTTCATTGTTTTCATTCAAAGAAAATTGTCCCCTTCTGTTATCTGTCTGGTCATACAACCTGATCCACATCTGAGAAGAGATGGCTTACACTAGGTAAAAGGGGCGGGGAGGGGAAACTTTGCTTGTGAATATCTCTTAAACCATAAAGGATTGAGAGATAAGACTTATATCATTCTTCATGTTTTTTTAATGCCTACAAAATAAAATAAAGTTAAAACGAAGTATTACTATCCCTTTAATTTGCGGGAAGATAAATGTGATGACAGTAGTGAACATGTGGAATCCCTGTGGGTTGAAATAGTCAATGGGGGTAAAACTGCGCAGAAAATATTAATGGGCATTTGTTATAAACCACCAAACATTGGTGACCTTGAAGTATCACAGCTATTAATGCAAATAGAAAAGGCTTCTCAAATAGGGAAAACTATAATTATGGGGGATTTTAATTATCCAGAAATAGATTGGAAAAATGGAACTACTAATTCTGCTAAAAGCAGTAAGTTTCTGAACTTGTTGAATAACAATTTTTTGTCTCAACTAGTACAGACCTCAACCAGAGGAGATGGGTGTCTGGATCTGGTAATAACTGACAATGAAGAACTTATCTCTAACATCCAATTAAGGGAGCACTTGGGGAATAGTGGCCATAACATTGTATCGTTTGTGATTAATTCATAAAAGCAATTTGGTATGGGTTCCACCAAAACACAGAATTTTAAAAAGGCCAACTTTAGCAGGTTTAATTCATCCCTTGGTCTCATTGACTGGGATAGAATATTTTCAGGAAAAAAGCACAGAAGGTAAGTGAAATATCTTCAAAATATACATATAAATGTATCCCCTTTGGAAACAAATACAAAAGAAGCAAATTAAAACCAATGTGGCTAACCAGTAAAGTAATTCGTGAAATAAATAACAAGAAAGCAGCATTTAAACAATATAAAGCTGAGGGATCAGCAGAGGCATTTGAAGAATACAAAAATGCCAACAAAACCTGTAAAAAGGTGACTAAATTAGCTAGAATGCTAAATTAGCTAGAATGCTAAGGAGAGCAAGGGCAACCCAAAAAAAACTTGAAATACATTAATGGCAAAAAATTATAGTCTGATAATGTTGGGTTCTTGTTATCTGAAATGGGTAAGATGGTCAGTGGGGACAGAGTGAAAGCAGATATTTTAAATAATTTCTTTTCTTCTTCTTTTTACCAAGGAAGACCCAATGGACAAGAACCTGGAAACTACTTTTACAGCACAGTCACAGCAAGCATGGGATTGGCTAACACAAGAAAAAGTGTTAAAACAATTGAATGGTGTTAAGGTAGACAAAGCCCTGGGACCAGATGGTATACACCCACGGGTACTTAAAGAGCTAAGCCAGGCCCTGGCCAGACCATTACTTTTGATTTTCAGGGATTCTTTTATTTCAGGTATGGTGCCCATGGATTGACGTAAAGCAGATGTGGTGCCCATATTTAAAAAGGGATCAAAATCCCAGCCAGGAAATTACAGACCTGTAAACTTGACATCTGTGGTAGGGAAGCTGTTTGAAGGGTTGCTATGGGAATATATTCAAGAATTCAGCTTGAACAGGAATATCATTAGCAGGAGCCAACATGGCTTTGTGAAAGACAGGTCTTGTCAAACTAACTTGATTGCATTTTATGAAAAAGTGAGTAAAAATATAGATGTGGGAGCGGCGGTTGATGTGATCTATTTAGACTTTGCCAAGGCATTTGATACGATTCCACACAAGAGGTTACTGTACAAATTGAATGAAATAGGCTTAGGGGAAAATGTTTGTGTGTGGATTGGAAACTTGCTGAAAGATAGAATGCAAAGAGTGGTAGTAAATAGGATGTTCTCCAATTGGATAAACGTGATAAGCGGAGTTCCTCAGGGATCTATCCTAGGTCCTCTTCTTTTTAATTTGTTTATTAATGATCTCCCAGAGGGCATAAGAAGCCATGTATCAGTGTTTGCCGATGACACAAAATTAAGTGTGGTAATAAAGTCTGAACTGGATGTGTCTTCATTACAAGAGGATTTGGACAAATTGAGTAACTGAGCAGGCAAATTGCAAATTATATTCAATATAGACAAGTGTAAAGTCTGAATTATTACTCAGGCACCCTGAAATGCATTGGTTCATACAAAAGTATTTATGTGTTTTTAAATCTTTTATAGTTTTTACTTTTTGTACTTATTGCTGTCATTTTGGGAATTTCCTGAGGATCTATTTAAGATTGTTCTGGTGGCCACTGGAACACCTTACAGGGGCAAGATAACCCCTACTGCCATATATCAGTTGAAGTTTTACTAAATGGTGGACTACTCTGTGTGTACACTTTTACTATACATATTTGTTGCTGATTATTAACAAACTGATATGACATTTACATCTGAAAGTGTCCCCTTTGTTTGTTGATTCTTCCTTTCTGGCATTGTTCTCATTTCTCTTTTGAGAAGCATTTTTGGGGAGCCACTGATTAGAATAACATCTGTGTGGTGGGCAGTGAAATATCCCACACGTGCCTTAACAGCCACTGCAAATGATATGGGTGGCAACATACATATTTGAGCAGGATGTTATTTGCTTACCAGTTTTTTATTCTTTAAACAACTTATTAACCCTATGAGCACCTCCTTGCTTTTTCCCTTTCTTTTTTTCCACGGAAGATGCATGGTTTTTGTTACCCCCTCCAGTATGGGTACATGTCTAGGTCACTGATTCGCTTGACAACCCAGGCATATTCCTCCACTAAACCCAAGCAAGCCTGGTCAGGCAAGAATCCTGTGCATAAGCCCAAAGCTAAAAAGCCCACCTTAGCATGACTTGTGGGGATCTGGGATGCTACAGACAAAAGGAGATTGTACAAGTTGTTTCCAGTGGGTTTTGCAGGTAATTTTGGAAGGGTACCACATAGACTTTAAGTCCCTTCCTCCATTTTATTTCTTCATGTCCAGAGTTCCTTGTTATCTTGAGCATAGTTGTCTATTTTTGGATGTAGTTTCATCCCTGCTAGACTTGCAGGTGTTAATACCAGAGCCTTCTAGGGAAAGGTTCATCGGCTTCTAGTCCATTCCTTTCACAGTCCCCAAAAAGACAGCGGATGCCATCCTATTCTGGACTTAATACGCTTAAACCCTTTTGTACCACAAGGTACAAAATGGAATCCTTGAGCTCCGTCATTACTGCCATATGTCCAGGAGACTTCTTGGGTTCCCTTGACATAAAGTACGCTTATCTGCACATTCCTATCTATGTGGATCATCAGCGTTTCCTGAGGTTTACATACCAAGATCATCCTTTTGAGGTAACCACTCTTCCTTTTGGACTTGCGTCCTCTACACGGGTGTTCACAAGGGTCATGTCTACCTTGGTGGTTAGTATTTGCTCTCAAGGGATCACCCTGACTCTCTATCTGGACAACCTTTTGCTAAAGGCTCCTTCAGAGGAAACCTTGCACATTCAGATTCAGTTGTGAATGTCCATCCTGGGGCAACACGGTTGGCTTCTCATTTTCAAGAAATCATCTCTGGTTCCATCCCAGTTACATCAGTTTATCAGTATGGGAGTCAACACTTTTTCTATGGAAGACTATAAGATTATTTCATTGTCTCTTCAGGTGTCTCAGGAGATATCTCTGCCATCTGTAATGGTTTGGTTTTACATGAAGGTTTTAGGCTAAATAGTTTCTGCCCTGAAGACTAAATTACTAAATTTCATATGCGGTAGCTGTAGCTGGAAATTTTCAGGAATTGTTCTAGACATCATCTCCCATTTCACACCTCTGTCCAATTGGATGAAGGCAGACCTTCGTTGGTGACTTCAAAGGCCCTATCTGCCTCTGGGATGGCCACTGATTATCACAAAGTGGGTTTTATTCATGATGGATGCCAGCCTGATAGGCTGGGGTGCCACTCTGGCTGCTCAGACTGCTCAGGGTCATTGTACCAAGGTGGAGAGCATTCTGTGCATCGATTTTGTAAATCTTTCGGTGATTTGTCTAGCCCTGCAGCATTGGTCTCAGTCCCTCCAGGCATCTCCTGTGAGGATCCAGCCCTGACAGTGAGAGGGAGGTGGCTTACATCAACCTCCAGGGAGGGACCAGAAAAGTGGCTGCATGGTATGATATTTTGAGTTCAATCAAGCATATTCAATGCTATAGTTTGACTATGGGGTCTCCTGAAGGCGAACCTAATAGCCTCTTGGCTAAACCGGAAGGTTTCTCGGGTTCTGTACCAGATGGTCATTCCATGGCATTTTCCTCTGGCGTATGTGTTTCCTCTGGTTCCTCTGATTTCTGTAATTCTGAGGAAACTCATGAGGGAATAGGCTCATTTCATTCTGATTGCCCCATTATGGCCCCTTCGAGCTTGGTTTTCAGATTTTCTCAGTCTCTCTGTGGCAGAGCCATTTCAGCTCCCTGTGCATTCAGACCTTTTGACTCAGGGTCCACTGTGTCATCACAAGTGGAAAAGTTGGCTTTGACGGCTTGGCTCTTGAGGCCACCAACTTGAAGAAGGGTTTTTCTGATGTCATTATTGCTGCTATACTACAGGCTTGAAAGCCAGTTTCTTCCAAGGCATATCTTAGGGTGGTCCCAGGTTCTATAAGTAATGTGAAGACTATGTGATTGGGCCATGGCCTTTATGACTACCTATTGTCTTGGGTTTTCTTTAGGATGGTCTTCAAAATGGGCTTGGTCTTAGTTCTATTAAAGTTCAGGTTTCAGATTTTTCTGCACTTTTTCAGAGGTGTATTGCCTTAATAACTGATGTGCAAATCTTGTAAGCCTTCTTTTCTAATTCTCTACTCTGATAGGGCAGTCCTGTGGATCCCTGAGATTATTTCTGAGTTTCACATCAACCAGGAAATTGTTCTAATAGACAGGAGCATGCACTTCATATATTGGATGTGGTTAGGTGCTTGATGTATTATGTACATCAAAGCAGACTTTTAAGAAATCTGATTTACTTTTAATCATTCCTGAGGGCCTTCGTGTAGGCCAGGCTGTGTCTTAGGTAACAGTGGCTGCTTGGATTAAGACGACCATTCACCAGACTTATGTTTTCAGAAAGAAGCCTATGCACTTTTGGGTTATGGTGCTTTCCACCGTGTCGGTGGGTACATTTTGGGCAGATAAGAATCAGGCTTCTGCTGAGCAGACATGGTCGTCCCACCACACATTTGTCAAACAATGCTGTGTTAATTTGCTGGCTTTGGCTGAAGCCAGTTTTGGCTGGAAGGTCCTGCAGGCTGTTGTGCCTGTGTAGGTATCCTTGATATAGTTTTGGCCTGTATCCTGTTAGGTCCCTGTTGTCTGTTTGCAGTATTGGGGTTCTTATTGTACCAGTGCATTTCTGGGAAAACTGGTCTGTGTTTTAAGGGATTTTTGTCTTTCCCTCCCTGAAATCTTGGGGAATACTTTGGTTTATCCAAATGCTTCCTGAGTTCCACATAGGTTGTAGGAAAAAAATGGATTTCTGTGTACATACAGATAGCTCCTTTTAATTTATATGAACTTTATGCTGCTCTATAGATTACATTAAATGCAGTTGTAAATCCCTTTAATAATTTAAATAAACCAAGAGTTTTGTCTTTTAGTGATGTTACTTTTCTCTCTTGATACACTATCTCACCCTACCAACTACAGGACCTTAGTAATGTAATTTTACTTCCCCTGTCCCATTGTCCCCTATTTTTAAATTATACCGAAACATGTTTCCTTCTTGATGTACCACCATCAATTCCTGTGTCAGTGCGGATCCCTTTGACATATTATTTTTGGGAGGAGTGGAGTGAGTCATTTCTAGGAGGATCATAGTGGTGAACACTATTTTTTATTGGTACTTTTGTGTGGTTACTTGAAAGGATTTTTAATCCAAACACAACAGAGAGAATATGAAGCAACTCTTACTTTGACTTTTTGCACTTTGGCTGTGCACTTCAGCATATGATTGTTCTAGTGCATCCGATGGCTAGTCTCTGCCATTGTTAGGACTATAATGCCACCATGCCCCGCATACTGGCTGCGTAGTAAGCACAGGGTACTGGAGTAAACTCATGCCATTTCCTATACTCATTGTTGAATAAATTGAGTGACACAAGGAGTACATGAAATAATTGTCCTGAAATGCCCATAGACTGCCCCATTGATCTCCCCTTGGAGCAAGTGTCATTAAGGGTAAGGAATTTTGGCATACATAGCTTGGTAAATTCTTGGTAGGCAGGCACAGGGTGCAGTATTTATTGTGGAATTATCGTTGTACATTCAGTGCCATGTGTATATGTATATAATGCTGCTAAATAGGGAGGGTGATGTATTAAGAGGAACAGGAGCAATTCTGGAGCAAAGCAACTAATGTATAACATTTTCATATTTTCATTCATTAAATGGGGCTTTTATCAATAGATGTTTATTGAGGTTTTCACTATAGTATTGTGCAAGTAGAACATGATTCATCCAAGTGATATATATGTGGGTTATCATGACCAAGAGAGTTAAAGCGGAATTACCACCCTTTACAAACATGGCCCCCATGGCTGCTCAGTAGCGCTAGTCACCAGAATTATTACCTTTAATGAGAATTATACACTGCTCCATGACTGAAAGACAAGAAACAGCGCAGACATCTTTCCATAGTGACATCTGCGCGCCTGCGCTGTAAGTCCCAGTCTGCTCTAGGAGGTTTGCTAGGAGCCGTTTGGCTCCAAAAGGGACTGACAGCGCAGGTGCGCAGACGTCACTATGGAAAGATGTCTGCGCTGTTTCCTGCCTGTCAGTCCGGGAGCAGGTATAATTCTCATTAACGAGGTAATGGCAACTAGTGCTACTGAGCAGCTAGTCGCCGAATGGGTAATTATTTGGGGCCATGTTTGTAAGGGGTGGTAGTTCCACTTTAAAGTTCTGCATATGTAATCACACTACTCATCAAAATCCACAAAAACAAGTGCTGTTGTCTGAAATACAAACATGTAGTTTCAAGATTTAATACAGGTTTTGTATTAATACATAATAGCATTGTTATTACCGACAATACCTGGTTGAAGCACCGGAAGGGGTTTTATTTTATTTTGTATTCTTGATATTTCAGTAGCAGGGAATTTATTTCTGGCAGCAACGTGATATCTATTTTTTCCAAAGTGCTGTTGTCTACTTGCTTAAAGGGATTGTAATGTTTCATAATAAAAGCAGCTCTAATTAATCATCATAGTATTTGGACTCTGGAGAGTGTTATTTCAATTCTGTCAGAGTTGTAGTTCAAGAGTAATTCAATGACAAAATATCGCCCTCCCGCCCCTTTTACTGATGTAACACTGCTCAGCCAGAGCAGAAGGGAGGTGCCCAGGTAGACTGCAGAGAGGGACAATCTTCAATTAAGATAAGGGAAAAACCTGAAAAACTTGTCGGGGGGGGGGTAGGGTTTTCATTGTTCTCATAGGAAGAAGATTGTCTCCTTCTGTTATCTGTCTGGTCTATGGACTGCATTCCACATCTGAGAAGAGATGGCTTACATTAGGTAAAAGGGGCGGGAGTGGGAAACTTTGCTTGTGAATATCACTCAAACCATGATGGTTTGAGAGATAAGACTTATATCGTTCTTCATGTTTTTTTAATGCCTACAAAATAAAATAAAGATAAAACGAAGTATTACTATCCCTTTAACAGTTATTCTGTCTAGGCAGCTTATACATAAAACAAGTAATTCAGAGCTCATCCTTTGAAATGCATTGAGACCTCTTTAGTATTCAGTGAGTTAAAAGCTCCATTTAAATCAAACATTTTGAATGTTTACCTATGGTGCAGTTGGTCCCCTCCAGAAATGCATCACTTCTTAACATAGTATTTAACATATATTTTTTTTCTATGTGCTTGTTTCAAGTTTAAAACAAGACCCAAATAATCAAAGGTTTGTATACACACTGAAAAAACTCAGTTTAAGCTATTTTTCGCCAAAGTACAAATAAAAGCATGAAACATTTTCGCTACAGTTCCTTGATGATAACATAATACATAATATGACAATTCTTAAAATTATAGCATAGCACAAGAGGCACAATGTAATAGTTTGTGGAACTTTCCATGCTTTTCTTCATATGAGTGAGAAATATAATGCTGGCTTAAAGGGGCAATAAAGGGGCAATTAATGGCCAGTTTAATTGCTTGACAGTCCTCTCAGCGCTATGAGAGCAGAGTTGTCATAAACTAGAACTTGCCCATTTTCATTCGGTTTGCCTTGACGGTGACCAAGGTCTGTAAGGCTGGGTGAAGTAAGCAGCGCACCTCACTCAGAACTCATGGGATCTCTGTTTCTTCTCTACAGAAGCCCTCTGCTATTGGAAATTCTGCCACCAATCAAATTTTATGGGGTGGAGTGCAAGCTCCCATGAGTGCTAAGTGAGACACTGCCATCACCTAGCTTTGCAGACATCTGTGATCTGTAAGAGAACTCAATGAAAAATAGTAAATTCAAAGCTATGGGAACCCTTTTCCCTATAGCTCTGATGGCACTGCTAAGCTCTTCAACAGGTCAATTATTGACCCTTTACTGTCCATTTAAATTACTTTTTTTTCTGCATTTTAATTTCAAACATTTTATTCTGTCAATTGCTTTTTTAAGCAAGTTCTTACTAATACATTTTGGTGAACACCTGTGAACTTGTACAGGTATGAAACGTTCTAAGAAAGAGGACACTTTTTGAAGTTACATACTAACTGCATGTGTTACCTTTAAGACATGCCATGATTTATAAACAAACTAGTTGAAGAGCCCGTTACATGGGCCACAGTCCCACTGCCACCTGGTCACGGGGCAGTCACGCGCAGTAGAGACTGACCGCGCCACGACTGATACAGAGCTGGACGCTCCTTCGGAGTGCCCAGCTCTGTATCAGCCGCAGCGCGGGCAGTCTCTACTGCGCATGACTGCAGCACGCACAGCAGTGTCTACTGCGCATGTTGTGGCATTACTGTAATGGTTTGTATGACACGCAGACACAGTAGGTTAGAATAAAACACAGTTTTATTAAAATACACAGTGAAAATACCCTCAGTGGGCTATAGCGTATCACAGTGGAATAGACAGGAAAATATAGGTCATAGACATATGCCCACACAGGCCCAGTATACAATGAGTAGGATGGTACAGATACTGTCACAGGTCAGGCATAACAAGGCAACCTCAGCACAGCATGGGTTAAAGTCCAGTGATAAAATCAGTCTCTGATGTGGTGTGTTTGGCAACGCCCAGTATGATGGATAACAGCTATCAGGAGACTGTGGTGCGAGAATGGAGACAAGCACCTTAATCTGCAAAGCAGAGCTGAGACTTATTCCCTCTGCCGTAGCAGTAACGGAGTCCACAATACTCTGCTAGAGCTGAATGGACTTGAGCCACGGGCACCCGACCGGTGCAGTAATGGAGGCAACAGTACTCTGCAAGAGCTAGATAAGTAGAGCCAATGGCACCCGACCGGTGCAGTAACGGAGGCAACAATACTCTGCAAGAGCTAGTTAAGTTGAGCCAATGACACCCAACTGGTGCCGTCACGGAGGCAACAGTACTCTGCGAGAGCTGATGGAAATGAGCCAATGGCACCCTGCCGGTGCAGTTACATAGGCAGCAGTATTCTGCAAGAGCTGAACGGAACGCAACCACGGGCCCACCTCTGGAGCAGCAATCGGAGGCAACAATAGCTCTGCAGGAACAAATGGAAGGACCAGTGACAACGGAGGCAACAGCGCTCTGCAAGAGTCAACGGAAGGCCCAGTGGCAACCGAGGCAACAGTGCTCTGCAAGAGTAAACGGAAGGCTCAGTGGCAATGGAGGCAACAGCGCTCCGCAAGAGTCAACGGAAGGCTCAGCGGCAACGGAGGAAACAAGCCCCGCCAGAGTCAACGGAAGGCCCAGCAGCAACGGAGGCAACAACAGCACTGCAAGAGTCAACAGGAGGCCCAGCAGCAATCGAGGCAACAGTGATCCTCAGTCCAGCAGGGCCAGACCAAGCGGAAGCCAGAACGTCGCCCAGGCAACACGACGAGCAGGAACCGGACAGCCGGGCCGGATCCCAGAGCAGGAACACCAGACAAGTCGGGTCAGGTCACGGAGCAGGAACGCCAGCCAGGCCGGGCCGAATCACAGAGCAGGAATGTCAGACAAGCTGGGCCAGGCCATGGAACAGGAACGTCAGCCAGGCCGGGTCGAACCACAGAGCAGGAACCAGAAGCGGAGCAGTCAGACGGGCCAAGTCGGCACACAGGAACACAGCAACACAGCAGCACCGGCACAGAAACACCACGAAAGGGCACCCGACAGGTGCCAGAGGCCCACTACAAAACGGCCATACTGGGCGGGCCAAACCAAGCTCAGCCAACGGGAGCGCAATACACAGAGACCAACAGGAAAAAGCTCGGGCACCGTGATAGTTACACACATTTTAGCGAATTATTATATAGGATGATAATATTAAGAATAATCATAGGCATTGAAAACATTGAAAGCCTATAAAGTTGTAGACCCTATTGTGGAACAGTTTATAAATTAGTTAGGACTTACCTAAATTGGGATGCCTTGGTGTGGCAGGCAAGTATGAACATATTTTTCCCACACTATGCACCCAAAACCTCAACTTGAAAATTAGTGTGTGTAAACATCGGAGTGTTACAGGCCTCATATATACTATCTGCAGTATCAGATTGAAACAATCTCTAGGACGAACAAAGGTATATCATCTCTCTTTTTGGTTACAGTTTAGAGATTTGTAGAAAGTCCATCTAGTCCTCGTTGTGCTTCATACTTGTGCCCTATTGTCACTATTTTCTGTATATATATATATATATATATATATATACAGAAAATAGTGACAATATATATATATATATATATATATATATATATATATACAGAAAATAGTGACTATATATATATATATATATATATATATATATATATATACACACATACATAATCAGCCTGGGCTTACTGGGACGAAATGGCACACAGCGTAATTCAAGGAAAATAAATTTATTCAAGAAGATGCTTCACATAACCAAACATTTTCAGTCCCTAACAGACCTTCATCAGGGTAATACAAGTAAAGCAAAAGAGACGAGTTTAAATACCTGAAAGAACACAAAAACCCCAGTGCCCACATTGCCCACCTGAAATGCTCCTAACGTGATACAACGTACACCAGAGAACCAGTGTCTGACGTCACTCCCATAGGTCAGATCAAAGGGCAACGGGAAAAGCTGCAAAAAAAAGTCTATCAAAGAACATAACCAGGTATACCACATTCATAAAAGCAAACAAAATTAATAATGAAATCAGAAAAACAAAATAAAATACCAAATACAAAAAGCAAATGTCCTATATGAACAAATCACCCGTCATCTGGGGAGACCATCTACGGACAGAAAAGTTAACCCCCTGGGGTCCACAGCGGAACGTCACTGACAATAGGGTCATGTACAATGCTCCATGAGCAGCGTTCAGAGGGTTAAAATCCACGAGCATCCACAGTAAAATCCAACATAGGAATATTAGCGATACTCACAACACAGTAGCAAGTTAGGGTATAGAAGAATATATGAACTATGTATCAAAAAAAAGAACATAATCATAATCCAATCGCGGATCACATCACACCATACTTTACGTTGTGATGGATACCCGCGATGAGGACACATGAAAAGAATACCCATAATATTTTAACAGTATATGGCCGCCAGCTGAAGGCAGCCAACACACATTGCAAAAGGAAAAGAGGTAATACATAATATCTAAACTAAAACTAGAACGTCTTAATATCCACATCAATTAAATTGTATTACTGAAATCCTCACGGAGAGAAAAAAAAATTGTTGTAACCAAAAACGTCCTTCTGTAACTAATCAAATATTGAAGGCACAACAAATTGATGCAGTGATACATAAAGATTGGTTCATGTATCACTAACATAAATGTCCATGTAATATGGGGGATTTTTTGGTCATGGCTCCTAATATCTTCACATGTAATGAAAAAACAATCCATTATCCATGGTGATGTTGGCCAAGTTCAGTGGGCCACAGTTCCTTTAAACCATATGTATGTATAGGCATAGGAGTGAGGAGGGACAAAGACGTTCAGTGTGCGACTCAATGTCGACGAATGAGGAGGGGAGAGAAAGAGGAAGCGGACGGCAAATACAAACTTACCACCCCACTTCCTCCAATGCCTCTCTCCCCTCCACCTGCTTCCTCAAATGCCTCTCCACTATTAACCCTTTGAGTTCCAGAGAGGTATCCAGTGCATTGCAATGCAGTGCGTTGGATACCTCTCTGTCACTCAAATGGTTTCTCATTTGATGCCGACAAGGTTAACCCTTTGAGCGCCAGAGGGGTACGCAACGCATTGCAAAGCAATGCATTCTGTACCCCTCTGGTACTCAAAGGGTTAAAGATCATATAACCAATGTTTCACATAGGCTATATGCTCTTTAATTAATAAAGGGGGCAACTGACACCCCATACTAGGGGGGTGTCATGAGAGGTCATGATACCCCTCTTGAGGTCTGAAGTACTTTTGTAATACAAATTACATACATATAATTTAGTAAAAGAAAATCATTGTTACACATCAATAAAATATTTAATTACATTTTCATACAAATTACATCTATAATAAAAACAAACACCTTTTTTATACATATACAGGTTGCCTATTAACCCTATGAGTACCAGAGGGATAGCAAACACATTACAATACCTCTCTGGTACTCATAGGGTTAATATTGCAATACAAAATACGAGGGCATGTCGAGTATAATAGGAGAAGAAAAATGTCGGCTGAAAATGGTGAAAGAAAATCATGGGAGCACTGTAGTCGACTTTTCAAGGGGGAGGAGGGGGTTAAAATGTTGGATGAACAATATTTGTCGGATTAATGTGGTGGAAGAAAGCACTGTAAGTCCAATTTTTAGAGGGGGGGTTAAAATGTCGAGGGGGGGCACTCTGTCGGATTTTGTTATGTGGGGAACACAATTAACACTGAACTTGATCTTTCTGTTGTCAAATGTACCCCTATTTCCTTGGACTTTGACATTTTGCACGTTTTCTTGTAGGTGGTAGTCAGAAATAAGCAGAAAGCGCCAGTTTTGTTACTACTCTGAAAAGTGCTGTCTACGCCAGTTTTATTTTACTGTGGTTCAGCAATAGAATACCGACGTAACACATGTTTGCAAAATTCACAGTACTTGTTTTTCTTGTAACGCCGGTTTTAGAGCGGGTAATAGAATCGAGCCAAGTGTACCACCTATTTACTTATTGTCTATGTATGAATGCCACCATACATATATCTTCCCCAAGCTTGTGTATATCCCCTGGGCATATTGATTCCTCCTGAACAACCCATTGTTTTATATATTTATAGTTTGAATTATTGTTTCTGAATTTATACATGAATGAATGAATTAATATGTTTATTTATATAGAGCCACAAGTATACGCAGCACTTTACAATTTAAGGCTTTAGAAAACACACGGTAACAAGTGCTTTGTAGAGTGAAACACTGGGTGTGAGGTCCCTGTCTGAAAGCTTACAATCTAATAGGGTTGCCACCCAGCCGGTATTTTACAGGCAGGCCGGTAAAAAATTGGTTTCTTTCCAATGTTAAGTCTATGGAGGGAATGCCTTGGCCGGTATTTTTTTGAAGAAAAGGTGGCAACCCTACAATCTAAAGTGGTAATGGGAGACATGCAGAGTACATAAGGGTCAAGTGCTCAATACAGTGCTAGTTCTGATGATGATAGGGGACATAAAGTAAATAATTTATAAGCGTGTTCCGTGTACAACATCAGTGTGATTTTATGTATTTTTTTTTTTAAATAAAAATACATTAATTTTGTGTTATCTATACTTAGAAACTCTGTTTGTACTGTTCTATTTTATGTTTTAAATCATGTTTTCTATACCTTTTGGAGAGAGTCAGGTAGCTTATCAGCATTATTCATGTTAAATTATCAGTGTTTATATACGGGCACAAGGCAGCATAGGGCTCTCTCTGCCTCCCTGGTAGGGTTGCCACCCAGCCGGTATTTTACCTGCAGGCCGGCTTCTTTCCAATGTTAAGTCTATGGAGGGAATGCCATGTCCAGTATTTTTTTGAAGAAAAGGTGGAAACCCTACTCCCTGGGCAAGGACATAGATTTTATTGTAGGTGTGGGCAACCTGTGGCTGTCAAGCTGCTGTTGGACTACAGATCCAAATATCTTCCACTGCTTATTGGCCAGCAGAGGATAATGGGAGTTGTAATGCAACAGCAGCTGGATAGCCACGGTTTGCCTACCCTGTATAAGGGATATAAGGGAGAAAATTAGGACCTTATTCATCAAGGTAAAGATGGGCCTTCCATTAGAGACATCTCTAGCATTTCAGGGGTCAAAAACCCCATTTAAATCAATGGGAATTTTATTATTTTTCATTTCAACCCTATGGGGCAGTTGGTTTGCTCTAGATTTGCACCTGTTTACCTTAAAGGGATAGTAATACTTAAGTATTACTAATCTCTATAGTAAAGTACTACTAAAAAAAAACGTATTGCCCCCAGTGTCATCTCTCAGACCTTTATGGTTTGAGAGATGAACGCTTCTAAAGTTGCCCTCTCCCTCCCCCTTCCCTGTAGTCAGCATTCTAGTTGACTGAAGGGAAATCCGATCAGAGATCATCAGGCGGCTCTGCAGTAGAGCCACGATCGTGTTAATTAAAAAAAAAAAACTTTCACTAAAACGGTCTTCTACGTGAAAGTTTTCTTTTTTAGTAACGCGATCAGGCTGTGCTGGAGAGCCGCCTGAAAGTCGTACGACTTTCTTCCCTGCAGTCAGCTACAACGCTGACTACGGGGAAGGGGGAGGGCAACTTTAGAAGCGTTCATCTCTCAAATCATAAAGGTTTGAGAGATGACACTGGGGGCAATACGTTTTTTTTTTTAGTAGTACTTTGCTATAGGGATTAGTAATACTTAAGTATTACTATCCCTTTAAAGAATAAGATACAAAGTATATATAAAAGCAAACTGTAGATATTCTGTAATAAACCAAATGCACATAGGGGCAACAAAAAGTCCTGTTAAAACAAACTGGACTTTTAAACCCTTGTGTGCTAGATAGGTCTCAGTGCATTACAAATCAATGCATTGGAGACCTCTCTGGCATTCAATGAGTCAAAAAGCTCTATTGAAGTGCAGGCAAATGTAGGAATTTCTATTTTGATCCCTATGGTGCAGTTGGTTTACTCCAGAATAACTCCAGTCTGCTTTTATAAATATGGGCATACGTTTCTAGAAAACATTAAAGTAGGTAGCAAACATTAGTAGCATATTGGTTCCTTTGAATGATGGTGAGTGGTGTTTGTCTGAGACCACATTTGCGAACTGTAAGATTTTAGGGTTCCTGCCCAGCCAGTATTTTACCAGCAGCCCAGTAACAGTCATAAATAAACCGTAATATAGGCAATTGGATGAACACTTTTGTACCTGTCTCACTTTCTCTTAAAAAGAATTTATCTCCAGGGTCTGACTCGAAAGTCTCCATTGTCTAGGAAGATACTAAAAGCTCTGCCTTTCACTAGAATTCTATTTACAAGATATAATTGCCCCACCTATAGTCCTGAGGCTGGAACAGAGCTGGAGAAAATGTGTGAAAGGCACAGGAGCCTCAGGAGGCGTGTCCTTCTCATACTGATGCATGCAGAGTCATTGCTAAAGCTGTGCTACGTGATATGGCAGAATACTAGACATTTACTCAGAAATACATCGTAACACCATAATCCTACGTCTCTGCTCTTCAGGAGCACTTGTATAAGGTTGCTATAGAAGCAGTCACAGAGCTGGTTACTCAGCAACAAGGTAACCCTTCCTCTTTTCCTTTCTTTAAAGTAACAGTAAAACTAAATTACAAGTTGCTCTTATGTGTAAATGGGTCCATAGATTGCTGGTGCATAAGCACAAGGGGTGCAGCTGCACTGTGGGCCAGCATTTAAGGGGGCCCCACCCATCTCAGTGTCCAATAGGTCCTAGTTTTGCCGCTGTTAAAATATTTTTGAGAAAGGGGCCAATCATAATATTTGCAATGGAGCCCTCCTATGACTAGTTATGCCACTGCTCCTTTGGTATAACATAAAATATATGATAGTGCATGTGCTGATTTTCACTGGAATTTGGGAAGTCATTTGTATAGGTCACTAGGGGGGTTATGCACTAAGGAGTGCATATTCCTTAGAACTTATGCACTGTTGGAAAAATCTTAGTGCTGTGTAATTTGTTGTGACATCGTAACAATTTTGTGCAAAAAAACGTATTTTGTAAAAAAAAAAAAAAATATATATATATATATAAAATATAAAATCAGCTGTATGTAAAAAAATTATTTTCCCACAAAATGATCGCTTTTGTGTAACAAAATCTATTGTGTCACAAAATCAATACATTTTGTGAGACAAAAATTTATTTTATCAAGCTGCTTAACAAATATTGTAGACCTTACTATTTTTTTCAGTAATTCTATGGGTAACATTTATGGTTGACAAATAATACATCATATGATTTAATATAGAAAAAAGCTCTAGGGTTGAAAGGGTTAAATCAAATCACGGAGCTTAAAATACACGAAAGGGGTAGTCAATTATTAAACCTCCCGGCGGGTGGTTATGCACCATCCTATATAATAATTCACTAATGTATGTTTGTCAGAAGCTGTCATGCACAGTACAGATGGCTGCGCGCGATGCAGTCATATGCAGTACAGATTGCCTGCACCGCGGCTTATAACGGAGCGGGGTGCTACGAATTCAGAACGTAGTCCTTTGGTGCACAGAGAGGAGTACGGTCTGAATTCGGAGTGCCCTGCTCCGTTATCAGCCGCGGCCTGGGCAATCTCTACTGTGCATGACTGCACCGTGGCTGTTGCTGCCTGGCACTGTGGCCTGTGTACACGGGCTGTTCAACCAGTAGAATAATAAAGAGGTAATATAGTGGAGATAACTTTTCCACTGTAATAACCCCCCCATTTCTATGTTATTCTGTGGAGCCTGTACACTAAGATCTCTGAAGCTGGAGAAATGTTAGTGCATAGATTCCACAGGACGACAAAGTAATCGGAGAGTTGGATATGTTATCTACACATTATCACCCCTTATTGCATCTCACCTATCTGTATAGGACTACAGCTCCAATCATTCCTAACCAGCAGCTGGGGGTCCAACAATTGTCTACAGTGGGTGCTGATCGTAGTACATTAATAGTATTATCTCTGTACAATTAAAGTAACAGTAATGTTTCAGGGAGACCAAAGCTACAATCCTTCTTTATTCTATTGATCCATTACTTTGGTAATGCTGAAATCGCTCTATATTATTTGAAATAATATTATAAAGTGTCCTCCTCCTGCCCCTTATATTTACGTCATCCTTCATGCCTCAAAGCTGCCCTTCTTCATCATGGGGTGCAGGGTTTTCCTTATACTGAATGAAGCCAGATTGTCCCTCGTTGCAATCTGTCCGGTCAAGCGAATGGATTTCAGATCTCAGGGAATGTGGCTTACCATACAGAAAAGGGGTGGGAGGGCGACAATTTATAATATTATTTCAGAGAATACAGAGCGATTTGAGCATTACCAAAGTAACGGATCAATATAATACACTATAAAGAAGGATTGTAGCTTGGCTCTCACTGAAACATTCAGAATGACACAGGAGGGAGGTGTTCAACAGAAAACGCCAATCACTTCAGACCACAGCGATTTATTCAAAAATAAAACTCCATTTATTTATAAATCTTAAAAGCAAGGATGATGCTCACCTTAAGACACACAGGACCAACAAACACAGTAACGCCTAACGCGTTTCGTACGCCATAGCGCACTTAGTCATAGGCATGACCGAAACATTATTATCCCTTTAACCAAAATGATTCTATGCAGGATAGACTGCACATGTAAGTTTATAATTCGATTTTAGGGATTTAACATAAAGTAATAACATTTTATAGATGTTAGCTGTAAGCACATGATATTTAAAATTATATCATCCAATCTAATTTTAAGGTAATGGTATCCCTTTAAAATATGTTGGAACAATGTTTAAAAAAAGGTCCAGTTTTAAAAGGTACAGCATAACCTTAACATGAAGATTGTATATCCTTCTACATCTAACCAGAACTGGTAACAAAATATATTTTTTGGTAAATAAGACCAAATATGTCTGCTAAACTCGGTGTTCCTATAAATGTTTAGGCAGTGAGGTATGATCATTTACCTCTGTTTATGCAACCCTCTAATAAGTAATACTTACTGTGTGTATGTGTGTGTCATAACTGAGATAAACTGACACTTCAGAGATATGTTTCTGTGAACAGAAATGATGAGGGTTCTATTTATAACAATTATAAACTACTAGTGTAAAAGCCCGTGTACATGGGCCAAGGTTCAGGTGATGTTAACCCTTTGAGTGCCAGAGGGGTACGCAACGCATTGCTTTGCTTTGCAATGCGTTGCATACCCCTCTGGCACTCAAAGGGTTAAGAGGCCACTACCTCACTGCTCCACGCGATGCAGTCTTGCGTCACCTCACTCTACTGCGCATGACTGCATCGTGACAAACATCCTAGCAAATTATTATATAGGATTGGTTTTACCAGATGATATATATTTATTTTTATTAAACCTGATAATGAGATCTGACCACTTAAAGGGATAGTAATACCTAAAATGTAAAAAAAAATATGTTGTAGGGTTTATCCCCCTGAGTAAAACAAGAGTACTCCCACTGCTGAAAGATGTTTCATTCAAAAGTTATTAATTTTCAAAGTTGACTTTTTAGGTGCAATATCACAGTGGCCTGAAATTGTACAGTGGCGCTGTTGCTACACGATCCTATGGACAGCTCTGGTCTCAGGACCATAAATCCCCATAGGATGGTGTAGCAACAGCTCCACTGTAAAATTTCAGGCCACTGTGATATTGCACCTAAAAAATTCAACTTTGAAAATTAATAACTTTTGAATGGAATATCTTTCAGCAGTGGGAGTACTCTTGTTTTACTCAGGGGGATAAACCCTACAACATATTTTTTTTTACATTTTAGGTATTACTATCCCTTTAATGTTGCCTACACATCCATTGGAAGCATATGCTTATGCAACAGTCATGAACATATCTGGGAACTCTCTGGATTGCCCTGGAGACTCCGGTTTTTGCAGTGAATTACCAGGTCTCCGGGACAGGGCTGATTCTCCGGTGGTGGGGACTTTTTTATGAAACTCTGCCCACTTCTCCTCTTTTCCACCCTGTTCCTCCCACTTCATTACACAGGTCATTGCATCCTGCCCCAACTGTGATTAAGCTCCGCCCATTTGTGATGCAAATCACATAATTTGTATCTCCCAGCTGCACCACATAAGCCCCCTCTGGGGACTCTAGAAGTCAAAGTTATCAGGTATGGATGATGGTTCCTGGATTTTTTTCTCGTAAATACTGGTCAGGAATTGATTATATTTAAATAAATACAATTATTTTTCATTTTAGGTGATAAAGGCTCATATTTATGAAAGCATACTGGAGTTATTCTTGACTAAACTAACTGCACCACTGGGGACAAATACAAATTACTAAATTCTCATGCACTTCAATAGTTTTTTTTATCAATAAGGAGGCTGGGCTGGAGCAGGGACCCAACATGAGGAGGCCACACGCCAGTGCTAGCAGAATAATAACCTGCTCAGTGTGGGATGCAGAGTGGACACAATGGATAGTTAAATGGATGAGTACACGACCAACGTGCTAGGCCCAGGACACGGTACATCAAAAGAGCTAGCCAAGCATCCACAAGATGATTGATCCGGAACTGAAGTGAACAAGAGTGAATGTTGGGAGAGATGTGAGAAGGGGGGTTGATCATACCTGTTCAAGTGGATTCAGAAAGCCATGGGCCACATGCATGAAGGAAAGAATCCCAAGTAGAGGTAGTGATAGCATGACATCTTTCTAGTTGTAACCTATGGTGTACTCAAGTCAGCCATGATGAGAAGGAGGGAGGTACCTGGGATAACCAGGTTTGAGTTATGAGAATTTTAGTGACAGAGAGCAGAGAAAATATAGCGGCAGTTCTATTTGGGGAGATCTTGGCTGAGGAGTCAGGAAGGGATAGAAACAGACACAATAAAGGGGATGCAGTGAAGCTGGTCTTATAGGCTTTGTTAATACACGCCACTATTTGAGCCATAAGGAACGAAGAAGTGGGCAGGCCCAAAAGATGTGTAGCGGGGATCCAATTTCGGCTTTACATCTCCAGCACAGATTGGAGTGTTCTGGTGAAAAGAGAGCTCTCTTATCAGGCATAAGGTACCATCTAGTTAAGAACTTGTAGTTTGACTCCTGCAGTTTCTAACACAGTTCCTGGCGGTACAAAATATCTTGGACCATCGGTCCATAGACAAGGTGAAGCCAAGTACCATTTTCCAGTCCAAGAGGAAGTACCATTTAGCATCTCGAGATCGATGAGTGATCAAAGAACAGCAGAAGGTCAAGGGGCTGAAGGTAATGGGAGGTGAGGACAAGAAAGTTTTCGAACTTTGCTAATGGTCTAGTCAGACAACCAGTAGCATGCTGGGATGAAGCCCAATGTTTAACTTGGACATAAGACCACCAAGGAATTAGGTCCCTGGTGTCACAACCTCATGTATTGAAACCAGAGGGCGGATGCTATCTCCTGATGCAAGGGATCTCAAGGTATTGAATCCTGCTCTTTTCCAATGTAGAAAAACAGTTTTTCCTAAACCAGGTCTAAAGTCAGGGTTACCAACAATAGATTTAAGAGGGGAAGGAGATGAAGCCAAGTGTAATGTAGAGTTCAGGAAGTGCCACACCTTTAGCATATGGCTCATGTTCGAATGAGAGCTAAAATGGGAAGGAATAATCTCAGGGGGGTCCATAGGAGCTGTAAGGGGTCTACGTGAGTCAGGGTGTCAAAAATAGTTCTAGTCCAAAGTATCGAGTTGTGAGGGAGAAAATCAAAAAATTTAGCTATAGTTGAAACTTGATAACATTTGACAACATCTGGAACATTCCAGCCTCCATCCTTAATGTGACAGCTAAGTATTTTCCCACTTAAGTGAGGGTGTTTCTGTCCCCAAATGAAGGAGGAAAATAAAGATTGGATGGTTTTAAGATAATGAGAGTGAATCAAGAAGGGTAAAGAGTTCAAGATAAACAGTAGTTTTGGTAGTAGTATCATTTTGAGTAAGTTTATCCTACCTGACCAGGAAATCAGCAAGTTGGACCACAAGTGAATGTCGGCATGAAGAGACGCGATGGGGGGGGGGGGTATTATGATCGGGCAATTTATATATATATAGAAAATAAAGAACTCAAATGCGCTATCACCAGTGTACAAAATATATAAATAATAATGTATACTAAACTATAAAACGGTCAGCAAAAAATACCAACTAACACCATCACTCTATGTGTTATCAAATCTAAAAACAAAAAATAAACCAGTATTTCTGCGCCCTAAATAAATCTAATTAACGGGAGAAAGAAATGCAGAAAAAATTGTTTACCAATGGAGAAGCTTCCACTCGAAAAAATTGAATCTCTACTAATTAAAATATAAGTAATTAAATATAACTTAATATCCAGTATGCATAATAGAAAGTTATATTATAAAAAATTATGCAATAAATCAGAAATCCATCCACATATGTAATCACATAAACCACATATATACAGATTTTAAAAAACAATAACCCTAAAAGAGAGGAGATTCGTTCCACAACCCAGAACGCATCAACTTCCGTCCCAAATATCTCCTAAACAAACACTATGACAGGAGATACAATGCGTCTGTGTATAGTGTAACAGAAAACTCCCTCCACATTAAATACAATGTATCCAAAGGAGATATACACTTACACCCCGGAGAATGTCACGTCTCCACCTATAAGACAGCGCCAACGTCTCCACCAAAGGCACCTAAGGTTGCCGCATATATATATATAACGGGAACCCACGTGTCTAACCGTAAGATGAAAAAAAAGGGCACCACCCAAAATGATCGAAACGCCACGTCTCCAAATTGTTAAGTGTACAATAGTTATTTGTAGATCTGTGTGTATGTTCTCCGTAAAAACGGAGAACTAATACTCACACGGTCTACCCAATCCGTATATAATAAAAACTATATCATAAAACAGAAGTTATAAAGTTGAAATCATTCAAATTGTGACACGATAATCAAAGATCTTTAATAAAAATATACATATGATATCCTAAAATATAGCTATCTATCACAAGTCCACATGGAGCATGCCGTTGGTGTACACTTAAATAAAAAAACCGCTTGGAATTGTATCGAAAAATAGTGTCTGCAGCACTAAAAACATAGAGAAAAAAAGGTGTTTAAGAAGACAAATATAGAATGTTGCACTCTACCAAGACTTATAGGCAGGTGGACTTAATGATATTGATCCCTGTTGAACACTATAATTTTTTGTCTTGAGAAAGGAAGGAGCTTCCTTCGGAAACGCGTTGACAGAGTATTTTCCAAGTCCTCAATTGTGGGAGCATTTTTTATATTATTTTTACACATTTATGAACTTTTAGTTATTGGACTACAAGTCACTATAGAAGAAATAATATTGGATATCTGGAAGAAATGTGTTAGACGATACTCCAACAGTGAACAACATTGGAGTCCGTGTTACATCGTTTGTGAGATCTATCAGGTGTTAAAGTTTGAAGACAGACATGAATGTAAAAGACGCAACTATAACTAGTAAGTCCAAGTGAAGACGGCGGTGGTGAGTTATAAGCTATTTGATTATTCATTTGACATCAGTGAATTATAATATCAAAGCCCACCTGCCAACAAAGTCTTGGCATAGGATATTATAACAAGGTTGTTCTCTATATATTCTCTTATATTATCCGAGTGAAGACGGCGGTGGTGAACTTTGTTTTGCAACAGAGTGTTCAACAGGGATCAATATCATTAAGTCCACCTGCCTATAAGTCTTGGTAGAGTGCAACATTCTATATTTGTCTTCTTAAACACCTTTTTTTCTCTATGTTTTTAGTGCTGCAGACACTATTTTTCGATACAATTCCAAGCGGTTTTTTTATTTAAGTGTACACCAACGGCATGCTCCATGTGGACTTGTGATAGATAGCTATATTTTAGGATATCATATGTATATTTTTATTAAAGATCTTTGATTATCGTGTCACAATTTGAATGATTTCAACTTTATAACTTCTGTTTTATGATATAGTTTTTATTATATACGGATTGGGTAGACCGTGTGAGTATTAGTTCTCCGTTTTTACGGAGAACATACACACAGATCTACAAATAACTATTGTACACTTAACCATTTGGAGACGTGGCGTTTCGATCATTTTGGGTGGTGCCCTTTTTTTTCATCTTACGGTTAGACACGTGGGTTCCCGTTATATATATATATGCGGCAACCTTAGGTGCCTTTGGTGGAGACGTTGGCGCTGTCTTATAGGTGGAGACGTGACATTCTCCGGGGTGTAAGTGTATATCTCCTTTGGATACATTGTATTTAATGTGGAGGGAGTTTTCTGTTACACTATACACAGACGCATTGTATCTCCTGTCATAGTGTTTGTTTAGGAGATATTTGGGACGGAAGTTGATGCGTTCTGGGTTGTGGAACGAATCTCCTCTCTTTTAGGGTTATTGTTTTTTAAAATCTGTATATATGTGGTTTATGTGATTACATATGTGGATGGATTTCTGATTTATTGCATAATTTTTTATAATATAACTTTCTATTATGCATACTGGATATTAAGTTATATTTAATTACTTATATTTTAATTAGTAGAGATTCAATTTTTTCGAGTGGAAGCTTCTCCATTGGTAAACAATTTTTTCTGCATTTCTTTCTCCCGTTAATTAGATTTATTTAGGGCGCAGAAATACTGGTTTATTTTTAATTTATATATATATCCCTAAGTATTTAATGGAAGAATCCATGCCCTTAACTGTGAAATGATGTCCCAGAAGAGTAATAGCGGAAGGGCCAGCATTAATATTCAGTTCTTCAGATTTATCTTAATTAATCTTGGCTTGAGACAGGGAGCAATAGGCATTTAGTAGATGGAGAAGAGGTGTTAAAGAAAGAACAAAACATCGTTGGCAAAGGCAGCGACCTTTTGATGGCCCAATGAAGTAGGGATCCCAGGGATGTCCTTTTGGAGCCTGATGGAATTGAGCAAAGGTTCAAGTGCAAGTATAAATAGAAGGGGGGATAAAGGGCATCCCTGGCACGTGCCATTTGTGATAGAGAATGATGTTGATAGGCATCCGTTTACACAAATTCTGGCAGTTGGGGATTTGTAAAGGCTAGAGATGCAGTTTAACATTAACGGTCCCAGACCTATATTAGATAAATCTGCGGAGATGTAGGACCATCCCACACTATCAAATGCCTTCTCGGCGTTGGTGGAGATCAGCACTGAGGAGATATGTCTCAAATGTGCTGTGTGGATAAGTGATAGGGCTAATGAGGTATTGTGTCTCGCTTCTTTTGGGAACAAACTCTCTTTGATCTTCATGGACCAAAGTGGGCAGATAGGGTTTCAGGCGTTCAGCTAAGATTTTTGCTAGAATCTTAACATCAATGTTCAACATCGAAAACTGGCCTATAGTTGGCACTGTTATCCAGGCCCTTGCCTTGTTTGTGTATGACAGTTATATGTGGGATTGGGAAGGTGGCTCCCGAGCTTATGAGGGAGAAAAGTGTTTGAAGATGTGGAGTAAGAATGTGTCTGAAGGTCCAACAGGGCTGATGCAAGGATTTTTGTCACCCTAGGCAAAACCTAATTTTGCCACCCATTTGGCTCCGTCCCACCCCTTTATACCCACCTATTTTCATGATTGTCCTCTCTCTGCCCCCTGGGCCAGTCTGCCCCTGGTTTGGAGATGCCTATAAGAGATGCCCCCCACCTGCTCCAACTTGCCCCTATCAGCTCCACTTTGCCCCCCATTAGCTCCACTTTTCCCCCTATCAGCTCCAACTTGCCCCACCAGCTCCACTTTGCCCCTATCAGCTCCAACTTGCCCTCCATCACATACCTGTAGCTCCCGTGCAGTCTTCTCTTCAGTAATGCAGAGCGCGCCGGGAGATCATGACTTCCAGCGCGCTCTGCATTACTAAAGAGCCGACTGCAATGAGGGAGCGCAGTAGCAACACAGACCAGTGTTGCGGCTCCCGGTGGGGTGCGTGCAGGCGTAGCTCTTCTCTGCTGCATGCCTGCGCCCTCAGTACGTGTGCGCCCTAGGCCGGCGCCTACCTCTCCTATAGGTGGCACCGGCCCTGAGGTCCAATAGTACAGTAGTGACAGACTGTCCAGGCCAGGACTTTTCCCTAGAGATATATGTTTGATAACTTGCTCTATTTCATGGGTAGAAATAGGCAATTCCAATTTATTCCTATCGTCCAAAGAGAGTCCAGGGACCACGGCTTCCCTAAGAAAGTCTAAAGTCTGCTGAGAAGGAGGTTCATCTATATTCCCTCCCCCAGATTCCAGGTTATAAAGACCTTGATAGTATTTCATGAATAGTTCTGCTATATCCGAAAAGGTAGTCTGAGTTATACCTTTCTCATCCTTAACGCTAGTAATAGTGTGAAGGCGTTTACATCATTTGAGCAAATTAACTAGCATCTTACCACATTTCTCACCGTGAAGGTATACATGAACCACATATCAGATTTAGCTGCATTTTGGAGCAGGAGTGTATTAAGTTCTTCCTTTAGGGTATGCAAGGCCTGGAGAACAGAAGGCTCGCGAGAATGTTTATGTTTATGTTTAGATCAGAGGCGTAACTAGAACCCTTCGTGCCCTGGTGCAAGAAGTGCCATGGGCCCCCCCACCCCCCAACCACATTGGCCACTGGGCCCTCCACTATGCCCCATCTCCTACCTCCCAATCCCTGGTGGTCCAGTGGAGTGGCAGGAGAGACGGGTTGGCGCATTGAGCTCCCGCGCAGTCCTCTTCTGTAATGCAGAGCGCTGGGAGATGACATCAGCTCTGCATTACTAGAGCACCGGAGGGAGATTGCAGGCCTCAGGCGGAGAGGTTGCAGAGGGCAGCCGGGCCCCTGGAGTGACAGGCCCAGTCGCGGGTGCGACCCCTATAGTTATGCCACTGGTTTATATTCGAGCCTCCTAATTTGATCAAGAAGAGTAAGGATGTGTTTGATTTTTTCTTATTTCTTCCTAGAACCTAACTGAATGAGGTGACCCCTAATGACCGCCTTGTGTGCCTCCCAAATCACTGGAAACGAGACCTCTGATGTACCATTGAGATTAAAGTATTCAGTGAGATGATCAGATAAAGTAGTTTGTGCAGAACTAGATTTGAGCAAGGATTTGTTTAGTCTCCAAGATGAACGAGGTACACGAGATGGACCAAGAGCTATGGATATTGAGACAGGAGAATGGTCAGTCCAGGAGACCGTCTCTATAGAGGCCCAATGGAGATAGTGTAAGATGTGTTGTGGCAGTAATAGGTAGTCTATGCAGGTATACGAGGAGTGGGGAGGAGAAAAAAATGTGTAGTCTTTTGTGGAGGGATGAAGGGCCCTCCAAGTATCAACAAGTTGTAACTTCGCCAGTTTGTTTCTAAGATATCGCAAGTGAGAATGTTTGAAGAGGGATCTCCCAGTAGAGCTATCTAATTGGGGGGGTCTAGTGAGACGTTAAAATCCCCACCTAAATTTAGACTCAATACGCCCCAAGAGCTTGGCGATAAAAGAGATTTGATTTTTGTTGGGTGCGTACACGTTGACTAGGAGGAAAGGGATGTTATTGAGCAAGCCTCTAAGAATCAAAAACTGTCCAGAATCATCAGCGTGTGTTTCTATCAGAGACCAAGGAGTGGACACTTTCATTAGGATGGCAACACCCCGTTTTTTTATCAGCCGCATGTGAAAAATATGCGGTAGGGTAGGTTTTATTGAAAAATTTGGGGGGAGGTTGAGATTGTGCTGCAAAATGGGTTTCCTGAACCATGACTATATCCGCTGATAGCCTGGCGAACTCTCTAAGGGCCATTGATTACTTTTCAGGGGAGTTAAGGCCACGCACATTGATCGTGACAACTCTAAGGTCCCTCAATAGATAGTTTTAACTTCTTGAATGCTAGAGGAGGTCTCCAATTCATTGCTTTGCTCTAGCATTCAGTGGGTTAAAAGCCAAATTTAATTCAAGTACAGTTTTTATTTGCCCCCTGTGGTGCAGTTGGTTTGCTTCAGAATAACTCCAGTTTGCTTTTATAAATATGGGCCAATGAACCTTATGTATGAAGGCCAAGTAGGCAAATTCTGGAGCATACCAACAGCATTAAGGGGGCAAATAAACATTTCCATTGATTAAATACTACTTTTACCCCTTTGAATGTGTTAGTGGTCTCCGTGCATTGTGAAGCAATGTTTTGGAGACCTTTCCAGCAATCAAGGGGTTTAAAGTCCTGTTTAAGTCATTGGAAACATTCTTTTGTCTTCTTTAACTGTCTCCAGAATTGCCCCTATTTCATACCTCCCAATATTTCAAAAGGCCAAAGAGGGCCATTTTAGTTGGTGATAGTGTTGCTGTGGGCTAGTGGGCGGGGCAATAGCAAGACTTTCTAGGTTATTTCATGGTCTATTGATAACAGCACGAATGATTTAAAACAACACCAAAGTATTTTATTTATATAGACTAACTTATAAACACATATACTGAAGTTTAAACAAACATAAATGTGAGTTTTATTGCTGTGGAGCAAAGTGATTTATATATACAGTACACAGTCTGATCTCTTAAAAAGAGGGACCCCTGGGTGGGAAAGAGGGATTTGGATCTCACAGAGGGACTGCCCCTCCAAAAGAAGGACACTTGGAAAGGATGAGTTATTTAGTTTCCACGTATGTTAATTTTTTTAAAATTTGCATTTAAAAGTAGTTTGTGTGAAGATGCTTCTAGCACTGAAAGGGTTAAAAGTCCAGTATAAATCAATGGAAATTTTGTTAATGTTTGTCACCAAAGTTTAAATGTGCGACAAACATCAAAACAACTTTGGAAGCGAGAGTCATATGTACTTTTTATTAACCCTGCAACAGAGATGCATGCTAGGGAGATGCATGTAATTTGTATTAACCCTTTGATCTCTGCAATGTGTTGCGTGCCCCTCTGACACTCAAAGGGTTAATTGCAACTCTTGTGTGTTGAAATTACAAAAAGCAATTTTTTTATCTTTGTGTACCTTTACAAATAAAAATAACACTTATTTTAGCTAACGGTGCTAAGCATTAACCCTTTCAGTGCCTAGGGGGTGAGCAACGCATTGCTTCGCAATGAGTTGCATACCCCTCTGACACTGAAAGGGTTAAGCCACCCACATATGAAGAACTTTTCTTTAAGCTCTGATGATACTTCTATGAGGCTGATGTACTAAGACGAACTGGAGGAAATATGAGGCAAAACGGCTGCACTATATGGGAGACAAATACAAATTCCCATTCATTTTTATTGGGCTTTAAACATTTTAATACTAGAAAGGTTTTGAGTACATTGGATATTTCCCTAACATTTGGCTAGATTAAAAGCCCTATTTACATTTCTAAGAATTTTGGAAATTTGATTTATTCCCTATGTTGGTTTGCCCCAGAACTGCCCTAGTGTCTAGTACATCATCCTCTGTAGAACAAGATAAACATGGAGATGATAGGGTAAGGCTTAGTTACCATGGGCAACAGAAGCTCACCGATAATTTTGAATAAACAACAGTGTTGCAGGTAGAAAACTGTGGGAAATGTGTGGGGTAGCGATCCCTGAAATAAAGCATACATGTTTCTCTTTAAAAATATCAACTTGTGTGGCCTACTATACATAACAAAAGACTAGCAACAAGTTTGGTGGGTGGGCAGTACACTGGGGTGACAGAGCACAGTAGTCAGCAAAGAGCCGTCATCCCAAGCTTTTGGAGACTAGTATAGTATAGTAAATATAATACCTTTATAGTCTAACTGTGGCTCTAGGATACAAGCTTTCAAGACTCTAGAGGGGAGGTGCACTAAAGTGTGATAAAGAGGTGATGAAGCAGGGATGACTTCTTCAGTGATATCACGTCTTCAGTTCCTATGCTGTTCTATGGAATCTATGCACTAAGATGTTTCTGTTTTTAGAGGATAGGCTCCACAGAATAACATAGGAACTGGAGAGGTGATATCACTGTAGACGTCATCTCCACTTTATTACTCCGTAGTGCATAACTCCCTAGGTCTCTTCTTCAGGCATAATAGGAAGGCTGAATACATGGCAGTTGAAACACTCATGAAAATGATTTCTGCTCCCTATCTTTGGAACACCATACCTCTCTGCTTACATCTAGAACAATCCCCCTCTGTCTTTTGAGTCTTCCCTGAAATCTTATTTTCTGGAGCACTAGCACCCTGCACTACTACTACCACCATCACTTGAACTCACAATACTTGATGCCTTCATACCCTGTTGACCTTCTTCTATTACCCATTTAGCCTGTAAGCTCCTTGAGGCAGGGACCTCTCTCCTATTGTGTCTATGACTGTGGCACTTATTTTATCCCCATTTATTTATTTTAACATACTACTATTGTAAGGCTGTGTGTACACTGTGTAGCGCCATATAAATTAAGATATACACACACACATACATTTTAAATTCCACTATCAGTGAATGTTCTTATCAGTATTGTCTATAATTCACTCCCTAGGCTCCAACAGAGCCAATAAAGGTATAATTTTTACTCTACTAGTCTCCTGCTTTGTCTACGGCTGACACAGTACCACGCTTTACCCAAACCGTTGGAGTACCTGAGACTAAACTCTTGATAGCACAAAGAATGTGTGGAAGATCTTATTTTCTCATTGCGAGTATTTCCATGGAAAAGGGGCTATATTTCTTCTTTTCACAGAAATTCCCACAGGCAGAAAATACTAGTGAAACTGAATACCTCTGGAAGGCATTCCTCCATCAAGTTCTGCATTCCCACACAAAGTCCAATATGCCCATACTGAATCTCTGTTGTTCCTGTGATTACATCATGACACATGCAGACACTTGCCCTCACTCTGCACTCATGCACAATCACACACTCACACCAGGCTGTGGTACAGTAGAAGCCCCCAGTGGAGGTGAAAGGCCTGGTTTTCTGGTCATTTCTTTCTGAAACAGAAAAGTCCACATATCCCTAGTCATAGGCCACTGTGTCATGGTGTAACTTACCTCTGACCCTGATGTACTTTAAAAAAATCACAAATAAAATGATACAGGGTCAAATGACAAAGGATACCAAGATAGACAGCTTGGAAGAGAGGAGGGTGAAGGGTGATATAACGGAGGGAAGCATTTTTCAGTAATAGAAGAATACTAGAGGTAGTGACCTAAAGTTAGAGGGTGGAAAATTCAAATTTAATGTAAATATTACTTTACTGATAGGGTGATAGAGTCAAGGAACAGCCTCCCAGCAGAGGTGGTAGGAGTAGACATGTAAATTCTGAGAACTATGCAAGACTGTGTATCTTTATTACATATGCAGACAGGTTGGGCCAATTGGTTCTTATTTGCTGTCAAAACCCATGTCTCTATGCTTAACTTGAAGCTCCAGAGAATTTCTGGGGCAAATACTCTGCATTGTAAGGCATATATAATAACTCCCATTTATTTAATTGGGTTTTGAACCCTTGAATGCCAGAGAGAACGGAGACCTCTCTAGCAGTCAAGGGATTAAAAGCCCCATTTATGTCAATGAGAATTTTGATATTTTTTACTTGTCTTCTATAGTGACATGGCCTTGCTCAGGAATTTTTACTTAATGCAGCAGCCTTAGAACTGGGATAACTCTGGGGAATGCCAACTAGGGGACAAGTAAACATTCCCACTGATTTAACCTGTTAACGCTGCATGTCGTGCCAGGACCATCACAGGAATCCATCCTTTAAGGACAGATAATGGTCTTGGCACGCCAAGAGTTAATGATCACAGCTTGCCTCAGGGCTCGCTGCTATCATTGTAAAGAGGCTGTAACTGACTGCTCCATTACCAAAGTAATCAGTGTCAGCCTTTCCCCGGTGGCTCCGCACATTTAATCGCTGCTACAGTGATCACATGTGCCAATGCAGTCACATGACAAAGGCAATGTATGTAATGTAAACATTGCCTGTGTCCTTATTCTATGTCTCTTGACGAAAGAGGGCAGGATTTTCCTTTTCCTTACTGAAGATTGTCCCTCACCACTCTCTATCAGGACCAGACAGAGAAACAGCATGACGCAGGGAAAGGGGTGGGAGGGACATCCTTTTAGCTTTAATAGCTTTTGAACTACAACACTGTAAGTAATTAAATATAGAGCTGTAGAAGAAAAAAAGAAAAAGCTGGGGGCACTTCCTAGTGTATTAATCTTCCACAGGTTCAGACCTCACCACACCATCACCATCTATTAAAACGATACTCACAAAGAGATGGGCTAGAGGGCACATACATGACCACTAGCATAAGTGCTTGAGTGAATATTTATACAGCTTCCCTTAGGACAGATGAATAAGACTGCTCCTTTTCACAAAAAACACCTTGCAGAGTAAAACATGTATAGAAATAGAAGAAAACAGGTTTACTATCAAAGTGTCGCATGTAAAGTTTTGCTTCATAAAATAACGCATTTATTCGGCCACGTCATTTAAAATGTCGCAATTACAGTTTTGCATTGTAAAGTGTCGCAAATGCTACATTTCGCGTCGTTCCAAATGGAGCATTCACCATATCGTGTGTTAACATGTCGCAGCATTAATGACGCAATTTGGATGCAATATATGGACGTAATATGGGTGCAATATTGGTGCAATAAGGACACATTAAGGATGCAATATGGTCGCAATATTGGTGTATTAAGGACGCAATATGATTGCAATACTGACGCAATTTGGGTTCAATACTGACGTAACATGGGTGCAATATGGGAACAATATTGGTGCATTAAGGACGCAATTTGGGTTCAATACTGATGCAATTTGGGTCAAATCAGTATCCTAAAGCCCACCAAAACCAACCCAAAACCCAACACAAAACCCTACCAAAAACCAACCCAAAACCCCACACAGAACCCTACCAAAAACCAACCCAAAACCCCACACAAAACCCTACCAAAAACCAACCCAAAACCCACCAGTATTGAACCCAAATTGCATCAGTATTGCACCCATATTGCATCCATATTGCGTTCTTAATGCACCCATATTGCGTCCATATTGCGTCAGTATTGCACACATATTGCATCCTTAATGCACCCAAATTGCGTCAGTATTGCACCCATATTGCGTCCTTAATGCACCCATATCGTGCCAATATTGTTCCCATATTGTACCCATATTCCGTCAATATTGCACCCATATTGCATCAGTATTGAACCCAAATTGCGTCAGTATTGCACCCATATTGCGTCAGTATTGCACTCATATTTGTCCTTAATACACCCATATTACACCCATATTGCATCATTACTGAACCCAAATTGCGTCAGTATTGAGCCCCAATTGCATCAGTATTGCACCCATATTGCCTCCTTAATGCATCCCATATTGTGTCAGTATTGATCCCAAAATTGCGTCAGTATTGCACCCATATTGCGTGCTTATTGCACCAATATTGTTCCCATATTGCACCCATATTGCATCAGTACTGACCCAATACCCAACAAAACATATCCAGAAAACCAAGCCAAAACCAAGCCAAAACCCAACCCAAAACCCACCAGTATTGAACCCAAATTGCGTCAGTATTGCACCCATATTGCACCCAATTTGCGATCTTAATGCACCCATATTACGTCCATATATTGCACCCATATTGCGTCCTTAATGCTGCTTGTGTCAGTATTGTACCCATATTGCGTCCTTAATGCGTCCTTGTTGCACCAAAATTGTGTCAGTATTGAACCCAAATTGCATCAGTATTGCACCAATATTGTTCCCATATTGCACCCATATTGCGTCAGTATTGCACCCAAATTGTGTCAGTATTGCACCCTTATTGCACCAATATTGTTCCCATATTGCACCCATATTGCATCAGTATTGAACCCAAATTGCTTCAGTATGGAATCCCAGTTACGTCAGTATTGCACCCATATTGCGTACTTAATGCAACCAAATTGCATCAGTATTGCACCCATATTGCGTCCTGAACCCCTTAACAACCCTTTACAGTCATAGTAAGTCATGGGTAGATCAGAGTTAACGACCCATGACGTATTATGACCATCATGGATTTCCGGGCTCCCCCCGCGGCTGCACACCGTTTGGGGAGTCCAGAATCCGAATTAAAAAAAAAATGCTCCGTGGTCCTTTAGTGACCGCAATGCGCCACGCGGCCGGTCGTTAAGGGGTTAATGCACTCATATTGCACCAATATTGTTCCCATATTGCACCCATATTGCATCAGTATTGTACCCAAATTGCGTCAGTATTGCACCTATATTGCGTCCTTAATACACCCATATTACACCTATATTGCATCAGTATTGAACCCAAATTGCATCAGTATTGAGCCCCAATTGCGTCAGTATTGCACCAATATTGTGTCCTTAATGCACCCATATTGCACCCATACTGCATCAGTATTGAACCCCAATTGCATCAGTATTGAACCCATATTGCGTCAGTATTGCACTCATATTACGTCCTTGACACACCCATATTGCACCCATATTGTGTCAGTATTGCACCCATATTGCGTGCTTATTGCACCAATATTGTCCCCATATTGCACCCATATTGTATCAGTATTGAACCCAAATTGTGTCAGTACTGCACCCATATTGCGTCCTTAATGCACCCATATTGCACCCATATTACGTCCATATATTGCACCCATATTGCATCCTTAATGCTGCTTGTGTCAGTATTGCACCCATATTGCGTCAGTATTGCACCCATATTGCATCCTTAATGCGCCCTTATTGCACCAATATTGCAACCATATTGCACCCAAATTGCATCAGTATTGCACCCATATTGCATCCTTAATGTGTCCTTATTGCACCAATATTGCACCCATATTGGGTCCTTAATGCACCATAAAGCTACGACATGTTAACGCACGATATGGTGAATGCGGCATTCAGAACGATGCAAAATGACGCGGCCGAATACATGTATCATTTTATGACACAAAACTTCAAATGGATACCAAGAAAACACAAGGGACCCCAATGGTGCTTTATTAAAAAAAAAAAAAGATAGTAAATGCTAAAAATATTGCACTCACATTTACTTGTGATTGAGGCGCCATACATTTGAAAAAGCGGCGCTTGAGCCACGAAACACGTTATGGTTTGTGGTGTTCATACATAGTAAAAAAAACTTTTAATTTTTTAACGAGCAACAGCGTTTCTTCATTATTTGGATTGTTCTTTTGGAATTTGGAAGATCCTTTGGAAGAGCTCCTGAGCAGAGACGGGCTTGTGATCTCTGCCTGCCTGTACTGTTGTGGGCCGGTATAAGATGGCGTCTCAACCACAAGTAAATGTGAGTGCCATATTTGTTTTATCGTTTTTATAGTTATGAAGAAAGGCTAGAAAAAGTTAAATATGTACAAGCTAGAGAAATGGTGTTGTAGAGGGGATATGATAACATTATATATATATGTTCAGGGCCCATACAAACGGCTCTCCAAAGACCTGTTCATTAAAAGAACGCTACAAAGGACAAGGGGTCACCTGCTAAGACTTAAGGAAAGAAGACTTTGTTTACAACAGCAGAAGGGATTATTTATAGTAAGGACAATAAAGGTGTGTAATTCGTTGCCTGAAGGTGTGGCGCTATCGAAGACATTAGATGCCTTTAAAAGGGCCTGGATACTTTTTACAAGAGCAGAACATAGAGGGCTATGTATGTTAGTATTGGGATTAATATTTATTTAATACTAGTTGATCCAAGGAGAAATCTGATTGCTATTTGGAGTCAAGAAGGAATTTTTCCCCCCATTCAAGGAAGAATTTGAAATTGCTGAAATAAAGGTTTTTTTGCCTTCTTTTGGATCAACAGCAGTAAACAAGAATAGGAAAAGGGTTGAACTTGATGGACGCAAGCCTAAACTACTATGTATAATTAAATATAGCGCTACATGTTAAAGTTTAGCGCCGAGTCTTCTTTATATTTTTTTAACAGAGATATTACTATCCCTTTAATGGGATTTCAAGCTACAAAACACTGCTGTGTGAAGTAAGCTGAAGGTTCAGATGTGACCAGTTAACCGGCTGTGCTGACTTAGTACCAGCCCCACACTGACTATCATTTCCTTACTGACAGTTACACTGATAACGATCTACCCCTGGAGAGCATGTATAAGATGTGACATTGTGCAGAGTCGCCCCCCCCCCCGCCGACACACACTTTACGCTAAACAGGCACAATTCACTGGGTATTTGATTCAAAGAGCTTTATGTATAAAATCAAGCTAGAACAATTAAGGGTCAAACCATCTGCACCACAATGATCAAAAAAATTCCAGTTGATCTAAATTGGGCCATTTATCCCCTTGAATGCCAGAGCGATCTCTGACACATTGCTTCTCAATGCGCAGGAGACCTCTCTTGCATTCAGGGGGTTAAAGGTCCCATTTAAATCAATGGGGATTTGATGAATGTTTATTTCTCCCCTGTGCTGCATTTGGTTTGTCCCGGAATTGCAGCAGTCTGCTTTTATACATAACCCCCCCCCCCCAAACGGCCTCATGCACAGAAAAAAGTGGAGCAATTCTGGGGAAAAAAACTAACTGTACCATGGGGGAGAAATACACATTTCCCAAATTCTCTTTGATTTAAATGGAGTGTTTAAACCCATAAATGCTAGAAATGTCTCCAAAACGTTGCAAACACTTCTCTAGCATCCAATGGGTTAACCCTTTGAGTGCCAGTGGGGTGCGCAATGCATTGCTTTGCAATGCGTTGCATACCCTTCTGGCACTCAAAGGGTTAAAATCAAAATGAATAGGGATTTTGATTTCTTCCCTATTGTACATGATTTGCTCTTTTCTTTGGAGCATACAGTCTTCTTATTTAACCCACTGAGTGCCAGATACCTCTCTGGCACTCAAAGGATTAAGTACTAATTATTACATAATTCCTCTTATAGGGAATTTTGTAACTCATGATGACCCCTTTAACCCTTTAAAGTGGACTTGTCCCCTTAATGATTTATTGTACAGCAATGTAAAAACTGTATTTATGTTGGAACAAGCCATTTGTTTGTAACATAAATAGTTTTGGAGAAATAAACTTTTATTTGCCTGTGACACGGTGTGGCATTTTATGCAAATCAGTTTTTTGTGCTGGGTCATTATTTCCAAACAACACTGTGCTATGAATGAGTCTAGGCAGAGCATGCACACACACACCACACACACAAGCTTGTCCTCAAAAAAGAACTAATTAGCATATTGTGCCAGACTGTGCCACCAAAACATAAAAGTACAATTCTCAAAAATGAATACAACATATAGGTAGTTGTTACTTCTCTTTACAATTAACTAAACTTGTCTTGTGGTGACGGATCCATTTTAACCCTTGGAGTGCCAGTGAGGTTGCAATACGTTGGCACCCAATGGCAAACTTTTGTCTCTTTTTCCCTGATAGATTTTTTGCTAACATACAGTAATATGCAAACATTTTAGGCAGGTGTGGAAAAAATGCTGTAAAGTAAGAATGCTTTAACTCCTTAAGGACCGGAGTGTGCACACACAGCTGGCACTTAACCCCTTAGTGACGGCCGCGTGCAGACGCGGGCGTCACTTAACGCCCGTCTAACTTTTTTTTTTTTTTTGCCATTAGAATCCGGAGTCCCCGAACGGTGTGCAGCCGCGCGGGGATCCGGATTTCCTAGACGTACATGTACGTCCTCTGTCACTAAGTGAAAGCCACAGAGGACGTACATGTACGTCCTTTGTCGCGAAGGGGTTAAGGACCACGGGGCATTTTTTTTTTACGATCCAATTCAGGGCTCAGGAGTCCTGAATTCCATGACGTGCAAGGATTGTCACTGGTCCTTAAGTGCCGGACAACCGTGACGGTCCTGGAACGGCAGTTGTCATTAAGAGGTTAAAAATAGACATGTTAATATTTAATATTCATCAATTAACAAAATGCATATAGAGATAACAGAAGGAAAAATCTAAATCAAATCAATATTTGGTGTGATCACCCTTTGCCTGCAAAACAGTATCGATTCTTCTAGATACACTCTCACACAGTTTGTTATGAACTCAGCAGGTGGGTTGTTCCAAACATCTTGGAGAACTAACACAGTGGATTTAGGCAGCCTCAGTTGCTTCCCTCCCTTCATGTAATCCCACACAGGGATGCTGAGATCAGGGCTCTGTGGGAGCCATACCATAATTTCCAGGACTCCTTGTTCTTCTTTATGCTGACGATAGTTCTTAATGACTTTGGCTGTATGACTGGGGTCGTTGTCATGTTGGAGAATAAATTTAGGGCCAATCAGATACCTCCCTGATGGTATTGCATGATGGCTAAATATCTGCCTGTACTTCTCAGTAAGGAGGAGATCATTAATTGTGACCAAATCCCCAAATCCATTTGCAGAAATTCAGCCCCAAATTTGCAAGGAACCTCCATCATGCTTCACTGTTGCCGCAGACACTCATTCTTGTACCGCTCTCCAGCCTTTGGCGAACAAATTGCCTTCTCCTACAGTCAAATATTTCAAATATTGATTCATCAGTCCAGAGCACCTGCTGCCATTTTTCTGTACCCCAGTTCCTGTGTTATCATGCATAGTAGAGTCTCTCGTCCTTGTTTCCACTTCGGAGGTATGGCTTTTTGGCCGCAAATATTCCATGAAGACCACTTCTGACCAGACTTCTCCTGACAGTAGATGGGTGTATCAGGATCTCACTGTTTTCTGCCAATTCTGAGCTGATGGCACTGCTGGACATCTTCTGATTGAGAAAGGAAGTAAACATGATGTGTCTTTCACTTGCTGTACTAAGTTTTCTTGGCCAACCACTGCATCTATGGTTCTCAACGTTGCCCATTTATTTGTGCTTCTTTAAAAGAGCTTGGACAGCACATTTGGAAACCTGTTTCTGCCTTGAAATTTATGCTTGGGAGAGAGCTTGCTGATGCAGTGTATCTACCTTGTTTCTTGTTGCTGTGCTCAGTCTTGCCATGGTGTATGACTTTTGACATTAAACTGTCTTCAGCAACCTCACCTTGTTAGCTGTTCTGCAGCCAGTTTTATTAATCCTACACAGCTGTTTCAGTTAATGATTGTGATTCAACCTACAATATTAAATCGATGATCATTAGCTTCTGTTTGATGTAATTGTTTAAAGGGATAGTATAGTCCCATAAAAAGTATGTCCTAAATCGTAGCTGCAGTAAAAAACATTCAATGTGCTTAATCCTTTCGTTCAAACTGTTATGGTTTGAGAGATGTAATAAAATAAAGACCTCCTCTCCCTCCCCCCTTCTCATGCTTCCGCTGTACAGCGGACGTCATGAAATCCTGCTTCTGGGACCAGACGGCGGCTCTTCAGGAGCGCTGTCAACTAGATGTCTAAGTATAATTACTTCATCGGAATGGTCCACAATGTGTGCTTGCAAGCCAGGCACACATTGTAGACCATAGCGATGAAGTAATTATACCTAGATATCTAGATGATAGCGCTCCTGAAGAGCTGCCTACAGTTGGGCGACCGGATTCTGCCTCTGACAGCTTTACAGCTCGTCAGGCAGAAAAGGGAGGGAACGGAGGACTTTATTTTCTTATTTCTCTCAAACCATAATGGTTTGAGAGAAAGGAGTAAGCACATTGAATGTTTTTTTTAGTGCAGCTACGATTTAGGACATACTTTTTATGGGACTTTACTATCATAAACCTGGCTATATGCCTTAAAAAGTCCATGACTTTTTTCATGTGTACCTAGAAGAACTGATGCAATTTTGAAGGCATAGGGTGGTCACACCAAATATTGATTTTGATTTTATTTCTGTTCGCTCACTATGCATTTTGTTAATTGATCTATATATATACTATTAACATGTCTATTTTTGAAAGCATTCTTACTTTAGATAATTTTTTCACACCTGCCTAAAACTTTTGCACATTACTTTATGTAGATATATGCCCTTTTTATTGATAATAGATAGATATGTGAAAAAAAACAAAAACAGTTTTTCATGATTCTGCCAGTTTTCTTGCATGCAGCTCTCAGACAATATCCCCAAATAAAATCCACTAGATCTCCTGTTTACAACACACCCTGTATGTAGATTTTTGGTGTAGTTTGGCAGTTATTAGGTTAAAAGTACAAAGTGCACATTACATTTTATAAATAGCGCATTACTTTATTTTTAATTTTTTTTTCTCTTAATTTTTTAAGGCGTGCAAGCTGTCAGCTACAGCTGGCCCACAGAAGAATGCATTATTTTATTTTTTGGGCTTCTGAGGAAGTGGTATTGTACCACGAAATGCATTAAGCCAGTGTCTTTTTTTATGTTCTTAGTTTTATATATTTTACCTTTATTGGTTTTATTTAATTTTTTTATTTTACTGTAAGAAAAATAAAAGTATATATTTTTTTTATGATATATCCAGTGTTTAATCTTGGAATTATTGGGGTTGTTGTATACCCCCCCCCTTTCTTTTTGGGCTTTGGGATTGATCAATCTATAAAGAAATAGGTTGTGTTGATAAAAAGTGCTGGGTGTGGAGTCACTGAGTACTTGTTAACACTTCCACAATCTTTACATTGAAGTGAGACGAGAGTTATACCAAGGCCACCAGACTGGGGTGTGAACCAGTACAGGTGATTATTCCTTGAGGCTGGAGATAGCCTCAGAAGAATGTGAGTATATTACTAAGAGTTTATATCTGTTTGGTGCTGGTGATGGATCAAGTTCACTGAGTAGTACACTTAGAGAGAATCCTCTGTGCCGCTTGTCTCTTGTGTTTTTCAGTTTTCTTCTTGGTGGGAGCCCTGCCCATTTGAAGCGAGCAGCGAGGATTCCATTGTGACGGACTATTTGTTATATATTGTGTTGACTATTTATATTGATTTTAAGAACTTTTTTTTTTCTCTCTCTTTCTCTCTCCTCTCTTTTTTATACATTTGTGGGTGAAGCGCAGCAGAGTTTTATTTTTTGTTTTCTATTTCCACAGAAGAATGCTCCTGTCACTTTAAATATGAACCCTGTGATTGCGTGATACTTTTACTGCTGGGAACCAAGGCATTCAGTTCTCAGCAGTAAGAAGGGAAGCCAAGCTCCGATAGACTGCCTTTTCTCAATGCTGGAAGAGTTCTTCATTAATTTCCACATTGTAATCTGACAGATGGAAATTAATTAAACTTTAAACAAATGTGTAGGGCTCAAATCAGGTTGTTTCTGTGGTCTGTCACATACAGCATGACTAGGTGACTAAGTTTCCTGAACACTGCGGGCAGCTCTGTCACTGTGGGAGTGCTGTCATCACCGACAATATATATGGGTCATGGGCCAGCAGTCTGAGGCCCTCCATAGAGAGAAACTTTTTTAAGTGCCCTGCAGTCCCAAATAAAGGTGTTAAAAGCCCCATTTAGATCAGTTGGATATTTAACCCTCTGAATGCCATGCAGTTGACACTTCTCTGGCACACAAAGGGTGAATTCAGTGCCCCAGTAAGAGAAATCACAGTGTGTGGGTGTCTTGTAATTACTGACATACACAAAACATGAACTAATCAAGACTGACTTAGTATTTTGCAGATAATGTTTACAATTACAATAACGCCACAAACCTTGCCAATTTCCTGAAGGCCAATAAAACTATTTTTAAATTCTCCTCCATGCTTATGACCTTCAGTTATAAAAAGAGCTAAATCAACTGTTAGGAACTCAGCAGCCAAAGGAGATGTAGTGAATAACTTTGTGGAGTGTAAAATGAAAGTAGCTAGATTCAGTGATTAAGTGCATTGGACCAAGAGAGATACTCAAGGCAAGGTCCCCCATACTCCTCTTTACCTCTGTTACTCAGGCCTGTAGTTTTGCAGAGAGATGAAGCCCTGGGTCCCATCTTCCCATCTAAGGGATCTCCTTAAGTGGAATTCCTAAATTGAGGTAGCAGTTTTTTTCCCGCTGCCCAGCAAACCAATTTGAATATTTTGCAAGTATTAGAGAAGAAATTTAAAGCTTTAACATGACAATGATCATCAGAAGCATTTGCTGCTGTTATCCAAAAGACTGTATCTTTCCTGCACCTGTTGATGGACTACAATTCCCATTATCACCATAGGCCAGCTGATGATAATGGCAGTTGTAGTCCATCAACAGTAGGAAGAGGACTGCTGGCTGCCCACTCTTGATCTATGCTCAGGTATCTTCAGTGACATTTGCATATAGCAGTGCACAACCCTAGGCCCTAGTTCCCATGGGTGCTTTGTTGCAAGATGTTGTAGCAACACATGATTGTTAGGCTAGGTTTATATGGATGACTTGAGATTGATGCATTGTTCTGCCAATCAGGTTGACATGTTAAAGGGATAGTAATGTGCTATTTCAATACTGTCAGAGTTGTGGTTCAAGAGTAATTGAAGAATAAAGTTTCCCCCACCCGCCCCTTTTACCTAATGTAAGCCATCTCTTCTCAGATGTGGAATGCAGTCCATAGACCAAACAGATAACAGCAGGGGACAATCTTCTTCCTATGAGAACAATGAAAGTCCTGCCCCCCTTGACAAGTTTTTCAGTTTTTTCCCTTATCTTAATTGAAGATTGTCCCTCTCTGCAATCTATCTGTGCACCTCCCTTCTGATCTGGCTGAGCAGTGGAATATCAGTAAAATGGGCAGGAGGGGGAGACTTTGTCATTGAATTACTCTTGAACTACAACTCTGACAGAATTGAAAAAACACTCTCCAAAGTCCAAATATTATGATGATTAATTAGAGCTGATTTTATTATGAAACATTACTATCCCTTAACAACTTTAATGTCCTTGTTTTCCCTTGTCAATCCATTTTCTGGGGGAGGGGTTGTTTCAGAGGTGTTTTGATGGGAGGCACACATCATCAACAGCCAAATATAACTGGCTGTCACCAACATGGAACTCTATTGATTGGATAGTTGTGGTTTAGTACTACAAAAGTACAATCTCCCACGTGACTGAGGCCACCAGGCAGATTAGTTCTGTCCCATCTTCTCTGTGTTTTTTGGGAACACTGTAAAGATGCAGCATGTTGGGTTGGTCTGTGACATTTACTGTGATTCATGTGAATAGCCTTCTCCGATCTAATAATTATTTATAGCTTTAAAACTACTTATTTGAATTAACCCATATATTGCAAAGTTTGTTTTAGCAATAAAGTTGCCACAGCAAATTTGACCATGTGAACTAGGCCTAATTCTTAATACTACTGCATACTTCTTTTATGTTTTGGATAACCTTTTCTGAAAATCTTAGCTTTGTTCCTGTAAATGTTTTGAAACAGTGCATACCTGAGATACACTGCATTTTCACAGGAGTCTTAACCACTGGTTAAGTAATTTTATTGCAATAGCTAGGCCATCTCCAAACTTGTCCTTCACCAGTCCAATTGAGATTCAGGTTAAGAACCATGTCCATGGCCCAGATATTAATTAGTTACTGGCTAGATGCAATGATTAGTACTATACCTTTCATTAGTTAAACATATGGGTGAAATTACAAACTTTCCAGGCTCATGGGATTCTTCTTCATGTAGACAAAGAGCCCTGTAATGCCAAACATCTTGCAATGTCAACCAAACTGCCCAATTCACACAAACTCTCCCCTGTTTCCTCTAGTATCACATTACTTCAGAGAAAAGACCATCACAACTACACACCTTTGTCTTTCATTGAGGGATGTGCCATCTCTTTGTTTGAAAAGACAAGTGTCACACCTGCTCAGAGACTCTTAATTACTTCATCACTAGAACAGTATAGTTACCCAACTGATATCATGTTTTCAGAAACTCACTAAACTGATGATAAAATAATACAATCACCTAAAAACTAAAATGATTAATTTCCCTTTAAATATCATGTATTCCTAGATCTCTCTTACAAAAAGCTTAAAATCTTTTACAAATAGTTTCTTCTCATGAATGTGTAGACAGCTGCTAATGATCATTTGACCTGATTTGATCATCAAGCTTGTTAAACTTGATTGTCAAATATGTTAATCCTTTGAGTGCCAGATGATTATGTACTGCATCACTCCACAATGCATTACACACCCCAATTGCATACACATAGTTTAATCTGATTATAGCCAAAGCAGATAATTGCTTCAAGTTAGAAACCTTGTATTTTCATTTCACAGATTCTTAGCTCTTATTTATCAGATAACTCATTGGAAATCTTGCTTAAGATGGCTCATATCAGCCATCTGGGGCAGGAAAATAGCCCCCCTGTACAGGAAGATAGGCAGGAACCACAACCACAGATTTCCCTGGTTGAGTGTGCAGACCATTGTCTCGAGCTTGGAAGCTTCTCATACAGGTCTATAAAGACTGCACATGCAGCCTAGCAAGAGACTGAACTGTCAGACTTCAGTCCTACAGTTCAGACCCTTCTTGTGGAACCAACAAGGTTTCTCCAGGAGTCTCTTTCAGATCCCCATTCCGCTCCTATCCACTGATCCTCACAATGGAGACTCAGATCCTGGTCACATAATCACATATAGCAGCCAACACATAATACAGAGAGCACGTTTATCACAGGTTACTTGTGTACCAAAGAAAGGAAACTTGTACCATGGGGGGTGAATGCATTGATCACCTGCCTGACACTCAAAGAGTTAAAAGGGGCATGGGCATCCTGAACCCTTCAGCTGGTATGCATTACAATTGAAATGGATTTCCAGGGATGATGGAAGTTGCAGTGCACAACAGCTGGAGGGCCTTAGGTTGCTCAATACTGTGTTAAAAGGCATGAACTATTTTCATTTTTGATGACACTGTCTCTTTAAATAATTAATAAAGCACATACCAGCTACCATAAATGCTGATACAGCTCTGCATTCCTTTAATAGCTAGTCCCATTTCTTTCCTACATACATCTCTATTTTAACCCAGAACCTGGAAAATTGTATGAGTTATTCCTATCCACAGAAGTGACAACCAAACCATAATAGACAGATACTTCCCACATTACTAAAGCAGGGAAAATATATTCCTACTCAAATGACTAATTATCACAATCAGCTCAATTGTCTTACAGTGTTCAAGTCTTGTTTTCATCTAAGCCACTGCATACTTATACGCTGCTAAAATTGTATAAAATGGGCTGTACTTGGGAAGTTAACCCTTTGAGTGTCAGGGAGATATGCAATGCTTTGGAGGTCTCTTTGACACACATTGGGGTAAAGAGGAACGGGTGTGGAGCAAAGCAGCTGCACCTTGCATTGAATGGGAGTTTAGACCATTTGAATTCTACAGAGGTCTCCTATATATTGATAAATAATGTGTTGGAAATTTCGCTGGCATTTAAGTGGTTAAAGGTCTTAATTATGATATGTGTGAAGAACTAAATTGCCTAAAACTTGAATCTAGATGTGCCCTTCACCTCGCTTGCATGGTTCATAACCACTTCTCTAGAAGACTACCAGGCTACCTGAGCAGTATGCGGACTCCAGCTCTCCATACTAACTATAACCTCCGCTTCACTGCTAACAACTCACTGAGTATACCACAATACAAGAAAGAAGCCGGTCGATCTGCCTTCTCCTTCAGAGCTCTGAAAATCTAGAATAACCTACCTGAAAAAATCAGATCTTCTCCCAGTCTAAAATCCTTAAAAATACTGCTTCTTTACATCTAAAAAACAATATGCATTATGTCTCTGTATTTGTGCAAATACGCAACTCTTTTCTGTAAATTCTCCAGGACATACTTGAAAACGAGAGAAATCTCAATGTATTCGTCCTGGTAAAACATTTTCAATAAACCAGAGATTGATGATTATTTTTATTTTTTTTCCCTTCTGGTACAGTTGGTTTGTTTGCAAATCTCTCCATGTTTACTCAGTACATTAGTCTGTGTGCATTGGTCCACTATCAGAATGTTGCACCATTTTAAAAGGTTTCCTGCATCAAAATGGTGCATTCAACCCTTTGAGTGCCAGACGTTCCATACCCCCTCTGGCACTCAAAGGGTTAAATGTTGCCTTAGTAAAACAGTGTATAACATTATGGAGGGATATTATTAAAATAGAATCTAACATTTTGTAATTATTGCTATACTAAAACAGAGACCAACATTACATAGCATCATGTTAAACACACTGTTTTGACACCAGCAATATTTTAATTGTACCGTTCTGACACTCAGGGCTCGATTTAAAGGCAGCCGTTAAGTCAGCCACTAAGTAAAAAAGGCACATCTGCAGCAAATAACAAATGATTTACAGCAGATTTAAAGGTAAGAGTACATGAATAGCTATCGAGCGTAGGCACAACAAAAACACGTAACACAAAAACCAGCGTTGCACCTGAATCACTGTGCGTCCCAAACACCAGTTAAAACACAACTTAAGTCAAAATGTAACATTACGGCTGGCGTTGGCTAGCAACCCTGATAGATGCACAAACAAAATTCAAACCTACAGCCAGTCCCAAGGCCCCAAAGTAGCAAAAATGTTAAAATACACCAAAATAATGGTAACACCTTGTCTGTGTTTCGAGTTTTGGCGAGCTACAACACAGGACCCAGGAGCGGAGGATAGAGATTAGAGCGAGGGACAGAGGATCTGACATTGGAGGTAGAAGGAGTTTTTTGGAGTTTGGAGTTTGGAGAGAGGTGCACTAATTTGACTCATATCATCACACTTTTCCACATATTACATACATCCATACAAACACATACACACACACACATACACATAGTCTTTTTTTTTTTTACAACACCTTACATATTTTTTAAACTTTTGTTTGACAGTGTGAATCTGTGAGTGAAAGTGTGTGAGAGAGAGTGAGTGGAATAGTTTGTGTCTGTGAGGGCCTGTGGGAGTGCTTGGGTGTGAGTGGGTGAATGATGGTGAGGAGAGGAGGACAGGAGAGAGGGATGGGGAGAGTAGTGGAGGAGGAGGAAGGAGAGCAGGACATCCCTGTAGAGAGTAGGGATGGGAGGGGGACCAGGCCCAGAAGAGCAGCCACACAGAGGACAGGGACAGAACCTGCAGTGGGATGAGGGGTAGTTCCTGGGAACCACCACACACAGGCAGGGGCGGAGCAGGCAGGACACTCTAGTTCTGACTCCTCGCATGACAGAGCTGAGGGGGGTAGGATCGGGGATCCCCGATATACCGAGGAGGAGAACACGGCCCTCGTGGAGGCTGTGCTGGAGAGGGAGAGGGTTCCTGGCCTGGCTGCGAGGAGGAAGGCTGCCTGGAACCAAATCTGTAGCTGGGTTAATGCAGTGGCCACCTGCAATTGGGATGTGGACTCAATCAAAAAGAGATGGGGCGACTGCAAAAGGTAGGTTAAGAAGAAGATGGGGGATGCCGCCCTACACACCCGAGGCACCGGAGCTGGTCCACTTGTCCCCATCACCTTCATCGGATGGGAGGAGAGGCTGCGGCAGACCCTGTCATCTACGCTTATTGAGGGGGTCAATGGAGGATCAGATACTGGAGATGAGAGGAGCCTCCACACTACCGGTAAGTGCATCATCCCACAACCACACACCACCTCAAACCACACACCCATCACAAACACAGTCACATCCCAACATTTGCCCATCATTCATCCACACAACTGCACCAACACAGCACACTGAGGGTTCAAACAGGACGCAAGACAAGGACAAATGTCAAGGTTCAACAAGGCCCAAACCTGTCCAACTTCCTGGTTAACCCTCATGTTGCTGTGCTGATCACACACAATACACACAAACCATGTTCAGAAAAGTGTTGTATGTTAAACAGCAGAACTTCTCCAACACAATGTCACCCATGTACCCACAGGGAAACCAGCACACAACCCCATGAATGCTAGAGGGATTATCAATGCATTGATCAACAATGCTTTGGCAATCTCTCTGGTACTCAAAGGGTTAACCTGACAACAAACACAAGTCAATAGGGTAACGATTACATGCCACACAGGGGACATTCACTAAGTGGTGAAAAAGAGCTGATGGAGAGAAATGTACATACCCTCACTTCAACAATCCCAGTGTTAGTCTATGGAGAATATTCAATAACTTGAATCAAGTTGCAAAGGTCCCATTGTATAGATTCCATAGAAAACATTGCAAATGGGGAAATGAGATCACTGGAGAACTCAGCATCATGTTCAGTTCATCAATTCTACTTAATCGCTTACTGAATCACAAAAAGAATGGAGCAGGTCACAAAACACAGTGCCACTGAGAATAGCTGGTTGTATGTGCAACACACAGGCCAAAAACAATTACACATAACCAAAGGTGAAAAAGTTGGCCTTGGTGTTGTGTATGCAATCATTTACCCTAACTTGAATTTACATATTTCACATTTGATTCACACATGGAGCCTCAGGATTGCTGATGCCATGGATGGGTGGTACACCAGCAACTATTTGCAGGATACATATGGGAAACAAATATGAACCATTGTAGTTTGGTCAATAACAGGTCATGAATTATGGATATCTATGATTGGGTATGGCTGCCTCACACAGAAGGATGGATGGGCTGATCCAGGAAAAAAAACAGCCCTCAATCAAAGATATCCTTCAATACTGGCTTGATTGTTGCCCTTCAGGATTCAACTTGAACAGACCTCATGGACAGGATCCTGTCAAGTACATCAATCCCTGATTGCCATGGTGGTATCCCGTGCATCACAATGCAATGCATAGGATACCATCATGACAACCAGAGAGTGACATGTCAAATCAGAAAAAAGCCTGCACTGTACGGGATAAACTGATAACATTGGGATGAATACCACTTGAATCACACTGCTGATCAATTAAAAAAAGATATGTACAGAAAGAAAAACAGTTAGATATATATGTGCATATCTCCCTTTCAAATGGGTACAAATATGTCCCAACAAGATGTGAACCCAGAGTTCAGTTCAGTACGTGTGATTGCCGTACTGCCCATATATGTGCATCATCAGAGTACACATACCTAGTATATTACACCTTACTTAGATGGGATATACGAGGTATGTTTTCATTCATGGAATCAATGAAAGTTAGTTTGTGATGGGTGCACATATATAGGCAGTAAGACAATCACATGTACTGTACGGATCTCTGGGTTCATATCTATCAAGGATATGTTTGTACCCATATGAAAGATACATATACACACATATCAGACCATATTCCTCTCTGTGTACCTTGCACGGGATGGCAATGGTTAATTTCACCTTGATGTAACATTGTAGGCATTCTTAAGAGATGGTTAGACAGATATTGCTGTATGTGACAGCTGGAAATATCAGTCATTTGACCACATGGAGGCTCCTTGTTACATCAAGGTGAAATTAACCGTTGCTATCCCATTAAAGGGATAGTAATACCTAAAATGTGAAAGGAAAAATATATGTTATAGGATTTATCCCCCGAGTAAAGCAAGGGTATTCCCACTGCTGAAAGGTATTTTATTCCAAAAGTATAACAGCTCAAAGTTGAATAATCAGGGGCAATATCACAGTGGCCTGAAATTGTACAATGCCGATGTTGCTAGACCATATTCTGGACAGTTTGGTCCAGGGACCATAAATCCACATAGGATGATTTAGCAACAGCGCCAATGTACAATTTCAGGCCACTGGGATGTAGCACCAAAGGAATTCAACTCTGAGCCGTGATACATGTTGAATAAAACACCCTTCAGCAGTGGCAGTACCATTGTTTCACTCAGGGGGATAAACCCTACAACATATATTTCCCTCTCCACATATCAAGTATTAATATCAATTTGACACCATCATGGCTACGTCTACTGATCACACAATCTCACTTCTCCACACAGCTTATGTGCCTCCAGCACAGCAGGAGCCCATGGAGGAGGCCACCTCACCACCCAGTGAGGAGTATATGGAGGATGGGACCAGCCAGTGTGCACCATACCCAACATCCACACCTCCTCCCCAACTGGCTCCCCCACCTCTGGCTGCCCCACCTCTGGCTGCCCTACCTCTGGCTACACCACCGTATTACAGTGACTGGATGCAGCAGGAGGAGAGGTGGATGCATCCCAGCACCTCCAGGAGTTATTACCCTCCAGCGGCAGCAGCACCACCACCACCAGGGAGGCAATGGCTGCCCTGGAATGTGGCCACAACCCAATACGGGTCATATTCATCACAGATTGACCTACCCTTCTGTATGACTCCCCAGCATGGCCCCAGGTATGATCCCAGGTGGGGGCCAATCACATACCAGTGGCCAAGGTATAACCCTTGGCCACTCGACTACCAAGACCTGGGCCTGCTTGGGAAGCCGCAGCACCCTAAGGTGAGGGACCTGTTTACCCCACCACCTCCACCAGTACAGACATCAGTGGGCAGCAGTGAGTCCATTGATGTTTGTGGGCATTTACCCATCTGCAGCACACACAGCACCAGCTGAGGAGGACACAGAACCAGCTGTGGAGGACACAGCACCAGCTGTGGAGGACGCAGCAGCAACTGAGGAGGACACAGCACCAGCTGAGGAAGACACAGCACCAGCTGAGGAAGACACAGCACCAGCTGAGGAAGACACAGCAGCAGCTGAGGAGGACACAGCAGCAGCAGAGTCACCGGCAACAACCATCTCCAGCATTGAATGCCCCACGGGGATGGAGGCTGAGTGTATGGCCCTGCAAAGGAGACTACTCCGGTCAAGCCACTGCACCAATGACATCACCAGGAGCCATAGGGAATCCTGGAGAAACACAAACAGGATTGAGGCAAGGATCCATGCCCTGTAGTCGGAGGTCACAAGGATCAACACTCAAATCCATCAGCTCCACATGGGGGTGATGGACATGTTTGCAGAGGTGGTGATGGAGTTGAGAGAGCAGAACCACAGGGAGAACTTACGGTTAGAGAGGGAGAACCTGCGTTCCACCACAGAGGGGTCCACTGCACCCAGCACCCCCTCCAATGTGACCCCTGACGCCACACCTAGGGGGCAAAGGGTGACCAGGAGATCATCCAGGGCATCCACATCTGGCACACAGTCTAAGCCCCCCCCCCAAAAAATAAAAAAAATAAAATGCCCAACATGTTCCATTCCCCCTGAATAAAGGACCATTGTGCTTTTGAATCCTGTCTGATCTGCTTTGTATTTGGTTATAGATTGGGTGGGGGAGTGGTCTCCAATGCATTGCCAAACAATGCAGTGAACACAACTTCTGCCTAGGTAAAATGTTTGTGAGATGTTACAACATGGGTTCACACACACCGTTGTACAAATTCAGCTGGCAATACATCCCTGGAGCCATATTACACAATAGTGTTATATGGCAATGTTGTGTGTTGAATTTGCACAACAACGCATACCCCTTAGCACAACAAATGGTGCAACACTGAACATTTGTCTGCATCAATTGTTTTGTTTAAGGGGATAACCAAACAAACAGCTATGTGACTTAGCAGTGAAATAACAAGCAGGACAGATGGGACATGCATCAATATAGTCTAGAGTAAACATTGGGTTCCCCAGTAAGTTAGGCTGTGATTCAAACTCTCATTGTGCAGCTGACTTTCTGGTGAACCCGATGTTCACCCTAGGATCTCAATGTGTGTGCTACACATTGTGATCCTAGGGTGAGCATTGTGTTCTCCAGTAGGTCAGTTGCACAATAACAGTGTGAATCACAGCCTAACTTACTGGGGAACCCAATGTTTACCCTAGGATTTCAATGTGTAGCACGCACATTGAAATCCTGGGGTGAGCATTGGGTTCTCCAGTAAGTTGAGTTGTTGTTTTCCTAAGGTTGTCACACACTTCACCAATGATAACACTTGTCCTCGTTGATGTAGCCCATGTACTGAGATATGTCAAAGTGAAGCAATCTCAGAACATTGATTATATTGAGCAAGACATAAACTATGGACATGAAATCACTGTGGAAGTATGTCCTCTGTATCACCTCTTTATCACTCCCAAAACACATTACTTTATCACTGCCATCATCTGTTTGCATGAATACATCACAGAGTCCACTCACTGGCAAACAAGTAGTGGACTCCTGTGATGTGGGTCATGCCTTCCCATGTATGGGGGATACTCTAGCTTTGAGTGTGTTTACACATTGACAAATGTGTAATCCAACATTTCTTCATACAGACACAGATTGAATGGTGATGGTTCTTCTTTATTGTGTCTCAAAGTACATTAGAACATAAATGTGTTTTCTGGATATATTGCCTATATGCATTAAACATTTGTATGAGAACACTGAATGTACTTTGAAACAAAATATTACCACTTTAGTAACTCTACTGCCCTGCTCATGTGGTGTCCACAAGGTTTGACAACTCTGTAGATGAGCATCCTAACTGTACAGGTTAGTACACACATGAATTTGTGTTTTCTGTGTCTATATGAGACTGTTCCAGTAGAGGTTGCTGTGAACCTCAGGTCAAACATTGCATCACCAACAAAATCACTGGAAACAGCAAGGGGAGAGCTTCATAAAGGTGTTGTCAAGACATCAATCCAGTCACATGGAAGATCTTCAGTTCAAGGATGGATCAAGCTATGGATGCCTGTGGGACAAGAGGACAGGATTTGGAGCAGCAGACTCGAACTGATGATGAAGCAACAACAATTTAGACTGTATAATCCCCATAATCTTTTACGTTACAGGTAAGAACACAAACCATTGCTTTGTACTGTGTTGTGTACTCGTCTGTAACCCATTATGTGGAGAACTAAGGAAATGTGCACCAGTCCTATGGATATGTGCCCCTCACATGAATGCACACATCAACAAGTATGTTCTGAGAGCTCCATGGAAGTAATGTTGATGTGTGTATTCATGTCAGGGGCACCTATCTCTGCACACTCACAGGTCAGCATGGTGTCCCTGGAGCTCCATGGAAGTAATGTTGATGTGTGTATTCATGTCAGCGGCTCCTATCTCTGCACACTCAGAGGTCAGCATGGTGTCCCATGTTTCTCCTGGGGGGTGTGCGTAATATCCTTGAGGTATGTATGTCAACGTGCAGAGGGGAATGGAAGATGGTTCTGGAATCCCCACACACAATATGCCACGTCCATGGTATGGTTGATGTTTGGGGCCATGCTGCTGCCAGTGCAGTGCTGTGTCAATGTTCCTGTGGGGTGAGACAGAACATCATGTGCCGTGTGGTTAGTGTGTTGGCACCAATTTACAGGAATAATGGGTGGACTTGCATGGTTTGTTTGCATGCCTGTGTTATACTCACAGGTGAAGTGTTCTGTGATGAGCCTGTCTCTGATCTGCACCCCTCTCAGGGTCTCCTCAACATGGCCAATGTCCATGGGCACTTCAGGTATGGGGGGGTCCTGGATGTGATCCACCAGTCTGGTGTCCACTGCAGTGTTGTGCAGTATTGCACACGCCATAATTACGTTGCACACCTTTCCAGGTGCATACTTCAGTGCTCCCCCCGAGTGGTCCAAACATCGAAATCGTGACTTTAGGAGGCCAAAGGTCCACTCAATGGCATTCCTCGTTCAGCCATGAGCCTGGTTGTACCTTTCCTGGGCATCTGTTTGAGGATTGACCACAGGGGTCAGTAGCCAGGACTTGCAGCCATAGCCAGCATCATCTGTGGAATGTGAGTGACATGGTGAGACAGGGAGCACATGTTGTGTGAATGATGTTTTGTGTGGTGGACATACTAGCTGTGGGTCAGGAGCATACTGAACAGCGTTATGTGTACACCTGTGGATGTGGTGTGATTTTGTATTGTGAACTCACCCAAAAGCCACCCCCGTGTATAAGTTCCATTCTCGAAATCTCTGTGGACTGAGGAGTTTTGGAGGATGTAGGAATCACGTGAGCTGCCAGGATACTTTGCACAGACATTCATAATCCTCATGTTGCTGTCACACACCATCTACACGTTCATGGAGTGGAAGTTCTCCCTGTTGATGAATAGCTGTGCATCATGTGCTGGGGCTTTAATACGGACATGGGTGCAATCTATAGCACCCATGACCCTGGGCATGCCTCCCCTTGTGTAAAAGGCCTGCTTGAGGTGTATCCAGTCTATGTCGGTGGTGGGGAAATGTATATAAGTACTGGCCTTGCTTTTGAGGGCTGGCAAGACCTGTGCCAGCACTCTGGAGAATGTGGCCTGTGACATGCCAGATGCGTAACCCTCAGTTGACTGGAAGGCCTGACTTGCCATGAAATGTATGGCACACAGTAGTTTTTGCAGGCCAGATAGGGCATGGTTGTGGCTGTAGATGGGATCCACCTGATCCTTGATAACCTCATACAAGGCAATGATGCTGTCAGGCATCAACCTGTAGTGATCAGTCACCTCGTTGCCAGTCATTCCAAAGACGGCGATCCTTGGCCGGTATCCCCTGGGCCTTGGTGGTCGTCTATACATACTCTGCTGCTGTGGAGCATCCTGTTTCTGTGGAGCATCCTGTTGCTGTGGAGCATCCTGTTGCTGCAGCTGTGCATCTTCAGGCAGGCGCTGTCCTCCAGGTCGGGATGGGCTCCTGTTTGGCTGCTGAGCCAGAGCCTCCTCACTTGCAACATGTGAAGGCTGTTGATCAGGTGTGCCTGGGGGTTGCTGGTGTTCCCTAGCTCTCTCCCTTGCACGCCTTCTCAGCAATCTTCGCAACAATATGTAACCCAACATACTGATTGCGCTCTCTATCTCTCTCTCTCCCTCCCTGAGTGGAAAACAAGCCACAAGTGAGTGTGGCGAGTTGTCCCTTTAAGTACTTGATAGGGTGTTGTGTAGATGTGGTGATGAGGTGAGTGCTGATCAGTGGAAAGTTGTTTATTGTCCAGGTAAGTATTTGCAGGTGTGTGTGTTATAAGATGTGGTGTGTTGTGCTTCGTATGTCTCTGCCATTTGTAGGTGTGAAGTTGTGGGGTGCAGGTTGCATGTGCATCATGTGGTGATGTTGCACAGGTGAGCTTGTTATGTATTTGCAGGTGTCCGTGTCGTGTGATAACCCCCACTGTTCCGTGCCATGTTGTGTTGGTGTTGTCTTGTAGGTCCTTGTCCCTGTGGTGTTGCTTGTTATTGTGTGTGCCATTGATTTGTGTTGTCTGTCCTTGATTTTGTGATATTTTGGCATTGCACGGGTTAATTGCCCTATTACATTTGCTTGTGCGGTAAGCATTTTGTGTGTTTAGCTATGTAACGGTTGTTTTTTTGCCCGTTAAGTGTCTAATGGCTAAGGGAACTGGGTCTTAAGTTTTGTCCGTTAAGTGTATCTTTTTTTCAGCCGTTAACAGTACCGCAAGCCTTTGAATGGCTCTGGGGAATCTTGTTCCATGGGTCTCAATGCACATAAGAGTATCGGCCGTAAGGATTATCAAACTGCCGTTAGCTGTTCTTTAGATGGATCTTTGAATTGCTACATGAAACTTAACGCACCTGGTAGTGCTTTTTTTTTTTTACTAACGGCTGCCTTTAAATCTACCCCTCAGTGTTTACTACTCGTTGTTGCAATGGGATTGACTGTGTATCCTACTGAGCAGAGAATAGAGAGAGAGCAGAGATAAGAAAAACACAGGGAACTATGTATGAGGACAACAGCACACAGAGCAGTCTTGCGGCAAACCAACTTCCCCAGAGGGAACAATTACAAATTCTTATTGATTTATCTGGCGATTTCCAATGCATTACATTGCATTTAAACCAATGGAGATTTTAATTTGTTCTCTATGACAGAGGTGTCCAAGTTCAGTCTTCAGGAGCCACCAACAGGCAGGATGTAAGGATTTCCCTGATTAACCCCTTCACGTCCACTGACGTGCCAGCACTGTCATGGCTGTCCGGCACTTATGGACCAGTGATGGTCCTGGCACATCACGTACTTTTTACTTACAGTGCTCCTGCAGGAGAGCTGTGAGTAATAGCGGGGACTGAAATTGATCGCTCCAAGACCGGTGCAATCTCTTTCAGTCCCCGGTTCGGCGTGCCGGCACATGTGATCAGTCACGTGGGCCGGCACATCAAACTTTTCTATCTGGTCCTTAAAGGTCCACACACCCCGGGACCGCTGGTCCTTAAGGGGTTAAGCACAGGTGAGATAATCAGTTGCTTATTCATTGTGACTGACTCACCTGTACTTAATCAGGGAAATCCTTACATCCTGGCCTGTTGGTGGCCCTTGAGGACTGAATTTGGACAACCCTGCTCAATGATGAACTTGATTTGCCCCAGAATTACTGCACTTTTTTTCTCTTTATAATGTAACTGGAGCTAAACAAGGCATGGAGGAAAACCCCCAAAACCCCCGAAGACGTCTCACTGCACCTCCTTTAGTGTAGCGTGTTAAAGGGACTTAATCACAAAAAATGGAAAGGGCTGATTTCTTTAGTAAGAAAGCCTAAAATCGGTCAAAATAAAAGGTAAACGTGGCCACATTTTTCAGGCCTGTTAACCATTTGAATGCCAGAGGGTTATGAAGCACATAGGTATGCAATGCATTACAAATCAATCCGGCACTCAAAGGGTTAAACCATAAACAGTGCTAATTGTCTAACGATTAGAATCCACCCATTTCACTGAAACTCTTATCTCCTTTTTGTTTCTTTACCTAAATCATGCCTCCCATTGCCCTTATCACTGTACAAACAAATGGTGTATGATGGTCATACACAGCTGTCTCCAGAGTCATAAGAAAAGCATATTTAGAATATATTTTGGGGTTTGTGCACCTAAGAAATATATACATATTTTTTTTTTACAAATGCTGGTTTGGAGTACTTGATATTTAAAAAGGTATGAACATGCCTGGGAACGTCTTCCGCATGAGCCCCTGGAGAGGTAAGTAAATAATGCGATTTGTGTCATAAAGGGGGGTGGAGCTTAATTAGGTGAATTTTGCTTATGGACGTGGTACTTGAGAAGTGGGCCGGAAATGGGCAGAACAGGATGGGAAGGAGGAGAAGAGGGGGCTGCAAGTGGGAAGAACAGGGTAGGAAAGAGGAGAAGTGGGCTGGGTTCCGGAAGAAGCTCTCCACCTCCAGAGAAACAGCCTCTGTCCCCAGAGACCCGATGATTAACTTTGAAAACTGGAGTCCTCAGGGCAGATCCAGAGAGTTCCCTGGTATTGGTATGAACCCTATTCATTTTCCGGTGACAACGTTTTAGGCAAGAATTTGCAGTAACTCAGTAAAAGGGCATGAGGTAGGTGTGAAAATTGGCTAGGACTAGAAAGTGTATTCCCATGGCCATTTTTGTGTGGAATCATATTAGTACATTCCCCCAACTGGGATGGTCTGGAGACACTCCCAACTCACAGTGTGGGTATGGCAGCTGAGATGCTCTAGCAGTTGCCTGCTTTTCTTAATGGGAAATCCAGCCCTGCATAATGAAATATTACCTTGAGCTGCGGCATTAACTCTAGTCATAGATATGCTATGTGGAGGCATCGATTAATGTTTTTTTGCAAGACCCCTAGAAACCAGATTACTACAAAAATCTTGATTTGCCTCAAATGTGGGAATGCAGTATTGTCTGTAAAATGTCAAAAATAAAGGACAAAACCTCTCTAAAATAGAAGGAGGTGGGGACCTATTGCAGTTATACTTTAATTTAGTTCTTGTCACTCATTACAAACTGAACAAATAAATTACATGAACAGTGTCTGTATAGTACATACATATTTATTAGAACACCAAGTTTACTTTTAGATTTTAAGGATCTAGAATAAAATAAAAGTTTTTTTAACAGATGCCAGCCTTTAGTACATAATATTTAACTGTATACATCACCAGATTTGTAATTTTTGGGTATGGTTTTAAACAGCTCATCATGCGAGCTCTTTGCAGTGAACCCAAACTTTCATAGATCCTTATGTATATGAAATTGGGTCAAATGGCTATAAAACATTCGTAAATTATTTCAATATCACCTTGCAGATTATACCAGAGCAGCACCCCATGGCCCTTTCATATAGGCAACATCAATGCTGCAATGCTGAGTTTGATCTGTTGCCAGTTGTGAACGTTAACATTCTGAACTATGGTGGCTTTAACTTGAGCAACTATCACCTGTGTGAACTCACAAAAGTCCATCATGCATCAACTTTACTGCATTCCTGCAGGAACACAGTAAAGTAGCAGTAAAAAAGGTTTGCATGGCAGCCTAAGTCAGACCTTTCACACTAGCAATGTTGTAGGTTGCAATCCTAATCACAGCCTTCAATGAGTAGGCAAACAATGTGGGCTCCGGCCAGTAATATTGGCTATACTCATATGAACCATCCATCATGCATGTCTCGTTTGCATTCCAGTAGATGGTGGAAAGCAGGACAGAGGTGAGAGAAGATACACAGGCTACAGAATTATCACAGGGTGCTGTGACGGTTCTGTTATGTGAAGCATACCTGTCTCTAGAACTCACTTCCTCAGTCCATCAGACTACTGTTACTGTGGCAACCTTACATTATCCTAAACCTTTCCAGCCAACCTTAGGGGGCAATTCTACAGCTGGCTCAGTTGTTGGATTTCAGAGAAAACAATACACTCACAGAGACCATGTGCTATGTGTCTACTGGAGTCAAGAGACAGCAGCAGCCCCATTTAAACATTTATATTCCATAGGAATACTTTGCACAAACCTGTGACACTCAGCCAAGTGTGGCTGAGTCTTGTGTTTCCATGAATCAGTTGAACTACGGACAGTCCACTCTTTGCTAGCAAAAGCTGATCTTCCTAATCTGTGCTTTCCTGAGTCAGCTGATAACAGACCATGCCAGAAAACTGTGTATGTTATGATCCTCTAAGTACCACAGAGGTGTGCAAAAGCATCCCTATGGCACTCAAAGGGTCAACCCCTTCAATGCCAGAAAGGTGTGCAGTGCCTTATTCTTCAAACACTCTACATTCCTCTGGCATGCAAAGAGTTAAGGGAAGCTGATGTTGGTGCTAAAGTCTGGCAGTAAACTCATTCTCTCTGCCCTCCCCCTCCCTAACACATTGCCAGCTTTACGGCACCCTAATATTCCAATGATCATGGTCCCACCTCAGCATACCTAAATCTTAGTGTATATTGGAAAGTGTGTCATATATACCATGGTGAAGTGATCGCCACACATTGCCAGACACACATCTCCATTCATTGAACCTTAGTACAACTCCCCTCAGGACAGGTTGGCATCGGCTGTCCTCCAGACCATGGAAGAGGAGAAGAAGCACCCTCAGATCTCACTCAGGGGCCCAGTAGATACTAGTTTCATCCTTTCCTAGTTCCAGCCTGTACACTCTAAGAGCAAGGCCTTCACCACCATTTGTATCAGTTTGTATCAGTGTTTCATGGGTTTGTAATTAGTATTCCTTAAATGAGCAGCTTTGTGTAATATGTTGGCACTTTATGAATTAACTAGTTGAAGAGCCTGTTACACGGGTCACAGTGCCACTGCCAGCCAGTACCAGGGCAGTCATGCGCAGTAGAGACTGCCCACGCCGCGGCTGATACAGACCTGGAGCTTCCAGCATTGTATCAGCCGTGGCGTGGGCAGTCTCTACTGTGCATGACTGCGTCATTTCACACGTTTTAGCGAATTATTATATAGGAACATAATACTAATGAACCTCTCTTATTCTTTGGAGATACATATTTTTTTTTACAAAGAAAATGTTTCTCACTCAGTATATGAAAATAAAGTTGAGTTATGGCCATATGTTCAAAGAAAGTGGATACATTTTGGGACAACCAACTGAAGTATGGGAGAAAATTCCCATTGATTCAAATTTGGATTTTAACCCCTTTGAATTCTAGAGAGGTCTCTATGACCTCACAAACATTCAATGGGTTAAAATCCCTTTCAATCAATGGACAGTTTTGGAAATGTTATTTTTTTCCCCTATAGTACAGTTATTTTGCCCCATAACTCGTCCACTTGTTTTTTTTGACATACAGCGCTTAAACCCATATTCAGGTCACTAACATGGCACAGTTTTGGACCAAACCAGCCGCACTATAGGGGACAAACAAAGTCCTGTTGGTATAAATGGGGCTTTTAACCCCCATGAATACTAATTAGGTCTTCAACATATTGCATGAAAATACATGTAGTAAATATTATCCCAATATTAAATATCCCACTCTGAGACACAGAGTGGTTACAGAGACACCTAGTGGTTACTCTTAATACATTGTTGATTTTATTTCTTCTTCTGTTCCTTTCCCACTTGATGGAGATTTCATCATAATTTATATTGAAATGTGAATAATACATACATCTACTAGTCAGCTTGTTCTAAGAGCAAAATAGACTTTTTTGTCACAGCTATCTCAGGGGGAAAAAGTACAACCATATGAAATATCACAATGGCTATTTCCATAATGAGTATTACAGTGACACCTAGGGGTACTCTGCATACATTGCAGAATTTATTTAACTTTTTCCCACATGATGGAAATTTAATTTTATGGCAGCACGAAGGCTTCATATTATCCTTCCTCACTGCCCCCTCAGCAGCAAATGAAACTTTATTAAAATAACAGTTTAACAGAAGAAAAACTTGCTAGTATGACACTGCTCCCTCTTAAACAATCACCAGTCCTTAATCCTGTAAAACTGAGATACAGCCTTGACTTTCCCTCTTTCCTTTGCTGCCCCCTTCAGAGATAAGTGCACCTTTACTAGTACTCTTGTTTACTTCTGTATCTTGGATTGTTTGGCCTCTGACTGACAGGACTGCTGGGGTTTGCTCCACCCTTTGTGCTCCAGTCAGTCATTGCCTATATATATTTATGCTGTACTTGTATACAATTGTATGTTTTGGTTTGTTTGGCCTCTGACTGACAGGCTTGCTGGGGTGTGCTCCACCCTTTGTGCTCCAGTCAGTCATTGCCTATATATATATATATATATATATATATATATATATATATATATAAAGAATAAGCCTCATTGCATAATTTATGGTACCTCACACACAGAACATAATGTATGTCTCCTCAGAAAACAAACACATATTGAACAGAATGCCTCATTACATAATTTATGTCTCATTAGGAGACACAACTCCTATTGGGTGATTCAGTGGGGACTTTACTGCTCCCATTGGGTGATCCATTGGGGGCATGTTTATCATACAGGGAGTTGGCCCGCCCCCTCCAGCCCGCCCACCACTATCCAACTGACAAAAAAATATATAGCTGCCACTCACTCCTGAAGTAGAGGATATCAATAACTTCTCCTGGTCCACACACACTCTCAGTCAGGATCATGACCCCACAAACACACTGTTTCACCTCCCACAGATAACTGTAACCCTCCATACACTCTGTTTCAGTACGAGGGTGTAATGTTTCTGTAAAATACAAACTCAGGGATAAACGTAATAGCAACTCTTTTATTTAACTCTTTTTATCTCTTCAGTCACCTCACTAACTGTCTATTTTCAACTGTCACTTCTCCACTACCTGCTTCCTGATTCCCTCCCTTTCTCCTTAAAGGGAGAGAGATGCTTTGCTGTATGTTACAGAGGGCAAGCCTCAAACACCACTATCTATTTGTTCCCTCAGCATATTACTATGCTGCCTCAACTGAAGAGCCACCGTGTGTTATATTGCTATGTTACTATAACTTAAGTAAGGAGGAGTTACTGGTCCCATTGGGTGATTCAATGGGGGAGTGATTTAAATCATGCAGGGAGTTGGCCTGCCCCCACTACCCAGCCTGCCCACCACTATCCAAGTAACTGAAAAAACAAAATGGCTGCCCCTCGCTCCTACACCACAGACACAAACACATCAGACAAAAAACACACACACACACACACTCACACTCAATCTCACACACTCAATCTCACACACTCAATCTCACACACTCACACTCTCACTCACACTCTCTCACTCACACTCACTCACACTCTCTCACACTCTCACACTCACAAACTCTCACTCAATCACACACACTCACACAATCACTCACACGCAATCACTCACTCTCGCACTCACACGCACTCACTCACACTCACTCACACCCCGGGAGCCAGCACGATCCACCTTCTACCATAGTATGTGCAATTACTACATGCATTTCAACTACATGAATGAATGCCACTCACTCACACTCACTCACACCCCGGGAGCCAGCACGATCCACCTTCCACCATAGTATGTGCAATTACCACATGCATTTCAACTGTATGGATGAATGCCACAGTGGAGGCATAAGTACAAGCACAAACTCATTACAATGACACATAAGTCACCCCCTTATGACTCACTTCTGTGTGTGCCTGTGTGTTCCTCACTGTGTGTGTTGCATGTCTGTATCACACTCTGTGTCTGCATGTTGTGCATTGCATGTATGTGTGTATGACTGTGTCGCTCTTTATGCATCTCAGTGCATGCGTGTGCATTTGCGTGTGTGTGTCTATGTGTGTGTTTGTCTTGCATCCATGTGTGTGCATTAATGCCGTATATATCCTGTCGGGCAGCGCCGTCCCACATTGCTAGTATATATATATATATATATATATTTATGCTGCACTAGTATACAGTTATATGTCTTGGTTTGTTTGTCCTCTGACTGACAGGCCTGCTGGGGTCTGCTCCACCCTTTGTGTTCCAGTCAGTCATTGCCCATATTTTGAACTGACCTTGTATATTTTTCCTTTGTTTAATTAACCTGGTATGGGCTTTATGTGGAATTGCTGTTCTGTGCTTCGGCACCAGTCTCCTTTTTCATTCAATTTGCAACGTTACTTTCTCCCTGGCCTTGTGTGACCTGCTATTTCCCCTCGAGCCAACCTTTTCGGAGCATCTATGCGTTTCTGTTCGGCCTGATCATTTCAATGCGTGGACAGCCTTCTACTGTCTCTGACATCGGATCGCTTTAATGCGGGGTTCGGCGCTTTGTTCCCTCTGCTGCTTTTGGCCTTCCAGACCCTCAGTTCAGTGCCCACGAGGTTGCATCCATTTTGAGGATCGCTCACCTCGCAGGTTCCTGGGCTAGTTTGCTTCTGAACGTTCCTATTGCTTTTAAGAAATTTGTTTTCTTTTCCATATTGTTTTTGCTGCCGCATTAATAGCTTTGGCGCTTATTTATTGGGCTACTCATAGCCTTCCAGGCTTCTCCTAGGCAGTCTGTTCCTGAGTATTGTTTTCTCTATCTATTGTGTCTCTTGACATTAATATTTTGTTATTAACTATATGTCCTCTATATATTTATTGAGTCTATTCTTCCTATACACATAGGTACTTATTTTCAGCCTCTGGTTGCCCAGGGTTTCCGTCTGTATTTTGGCAAATTATATTATGGGGTTTTTTAGTAGCTCCCCTTCTTGCCAATTTGTCGTTTGTTGTATCTATTATCTACTTGAATTTATATATCTTTAACCCTAGTAATTCCTATCTAGGCATAGATCTACTGGTATATATCTTTAACCCTAGTAATCTGGCATATATCTTTAACCCTAGTTATTCCTAACTAGGCATAGATCTACTGGTATATTTCTTTAACCCTAGTAATTCCTATCTAGGCATGGATCTATTGGCATATATCTTTAACCCTAGTAATTCATATCTAGGCATGGATCTATTGCCATATATCTTTAACCCTAGTAATTCCTATCTAGACATGGATCTATTGGCATATATCTTTAACCCTAGTAAATCTTATCTAGGCATAGATCTACTGGCAAATATCTTAACCCTAGTAATTACTATCCAGGGGCGGGCTGGCCCGGGGGGCAGGAGGGAAATTGCCCCCTGGGCCGGTCATAAATATGGGCTGGTGGGCCGCAGCCTCCCTTTGTCACTTCCTGCTCTGGTCAGAAGCTGTGCGTGAAACTGGCTGCTGGGCTGGCCCAGCAGTTTATGCTGTACCTGTTTCATCAGCCCAGAGCAGGCAACTCAGGACTGCTATCAATCAACGCAGGACACTTGTCATGTGCCCAAAGCAGAATGAAGAGGAAAGTTGGAGGTGGAGTGGAGACGATCGGTTGCCTAGCAACCAACAAGTTTTTTTTACAGGCCAGTTGGGAAAGGGAAGTGACAGAAGACAGACGTGTGGTGCGTGTGTGCAGCGCAGGGGAAGTGACTGGCACCAGGAGAGTCCTGCAAAGCAGGTTATGGGGCTTTTGCTGACAGAGTTGCTTGCTTCAAATAATGGGCTTAGCACCCAGCTAAAAGTAAGAGTGTAAGAGTGTATTTTCAGTGTCTATTTATGGATCACTATGTGACTATATTTGAGGTTGTAAAGTGTTATACTTGTGTGCTAGTGTATGCATAAGTGTTCTGGGGTATGAATGTGCTAGTGTATGCATAAGTGTTCTGGGGTGTGAATGTGCTAGTGTATGCATTAGTGTTCTGGGGTGTGAATATGCTAGTGTATGCATTAGTGTTCTGGGGTGTGAATGTGCTAGTGTATGCATTACTGTTCTGGGGTGTGAATGTGCTAGTGTATGCATTAGTGTTCTGGGGTGTGAATGTGCTAGTGTATGCATTACTGTTCTGGGGTGTGAATGTGCTAGTGTATGCATTAGTGTTCTGGGGTGTGAATATGCTAGTGTATGCATTAGTGTTCTGGGGTGTGAATGTGCTAGTGTATGCATTACTGTTCTGGGGTGTGAATGTGCTAGTGTATGCATTAGTGTTCTGGGGTGTGAATGTGCTAGTGTATGCATTACTGTTCTGGGGTGTGAATGTGCTAGTGTATGCATTAGTGTTCTGGGGTGTGAATATGCTAGTGTATGCATTAGTGTTCTGGGGTGTGAATGTGCTAGTGTATGCATTACTGTTCTGGGGAATTAAGGTGTATGCATGTGTGTGTTAATGTATGTATGTGTGTTGCCAGGGTGTGAATGTTTGTGCACCAGGGTGTTAATGTGTGCTCTAGTGTATTCACTAACTTACACATGCATACACTAGCACACACATGCATTCAAGAGTGTGCCAGTGTATGCATGTGTGTGAATTTGTGCTGGCGTATGCATGCATGTCTGTGCCATGGTGTGAATGTGTGTGCTAGTGTATGTGCGCATGTGCCAGACTGTGAGTGTGTGTGCTAGTGTATGCTCTAGGGTGAAAATGTGTGTGCTAGTGTATGTGTATGACAGGGTGCAAATGTGTGCACTAGTGTATGTGCCAGGGTGTGAGTGTGTGTGCTAGTGTATGCGTGTATGTGCCAGAGTATGAGTGTGTGAGTGTATGTGTGCATGCGCCAGGGTGCATCTGTGAATAAAGAATACAAAGTAAATAAAATAATAATAATATATATGTGCGTGTGTGTGTGTGCGAAGTGACCCTGGGGTGTTTGTAGCATACACATGATTCTAGGGAGAGCAGGGGTGGGCAACCTGAGGCTCAACTGTTAACAAACGTCACCTCTAATTATCCTGAGCCAGCTATTTGAGGATGATGGGAGTTGTAATTTAACAAAATATTAGTATTATCCACTGCAGCAGCACCACCACCCGTCCATCGTGCCACACTCTCTCTGCCATGTTTTTTTCTCTTTATTCCCAAATCCCTTGTCTTATTATTCCCACTACTACCTAAAGTTCCCTGTTCCACTGCCTATTTCCTTCCTGTTTCCCTCTGTTGTCCTGCTGTTATTATAAAAAACATCATAGGATATGTAGACATGCCAACTTGTATTATGCCTGGTTTGTAGAATAACAGCAGGGAGACTGTGGGAAATGGGAAGGAAAGCGGTGAAAGATTGTGGCAGGAAGGATAGGGAAGAAGAATATTGTATACCTCCCAAGTGTCCCTCTTTTAGACCCAAATCCCTCTGTCCCTCTTTCCCAACCTGATGTCCCTCTTTTTAGGGGATCAGACTAGTGAGGTGTATATATAAGTGTATCATACTGCTCTACAGCAATAAAATTCACATTATTGTTTGTTTAAACATCAGTAGATGTGTTTATAAATTAGTCTGTGTTAATAAAATACTTTGGTCTCGTTATAAGTAATTTATTAGGTCACACAAGAAGGTGTCAATAGGTCATAATATAGCCTAAAAATTCTTGGTAGTGCCCCACCTACCAGCCAAGCCCCCGCAACACCCCGTAAAACACAAGTGTCCCTCTTTGGCAATTTGAAATGTTGGGAGGTGTGATATTGGTATGGGGATGGCAAAAAGGGATGAGGGAAGATATCTCTGATGGCTATAAAACAGAGGAGTGGTGGTGGTGTCTTAAGCTTCACTGCCCAAAGAAGGAGTTGGTGAATGACTGTTGACTCCATGATGGTAAATCAGTAGATAATATTAGGATGACTAACAGAGAAGTACATCCCATCTCACTGAAGTATGGTCACTTCTGCTCTAGAGAATGCAAACTCTGATACAGTTCATTTGTAGATTGTAATCTCTAGGCATTATATATGAGCATCAGAGACAATTGTCAACAAAGAAAAAAGCCAAGGTATCACTAGCATAGTACCATTTCAGATGTAGGCTCTGTGGTATCACTAGTGTGCCAGCATTTAATTTCTGATGTCAGTGTTATCCCTAGTATAGCTCCATTTCAATTGTAAGCTTTGTGGTATCACTAGTTTAGGTCCATTTCATTCATATGCTTCATGGTATTACTTGCTTTTAATTCACAACATTGATGTCAATTATACAATTTAAGAAAATTGGCTAGACTGGGCTGGAAAGGTGGGCTGGAGAGTGTAGAAATGGGCCACTTGATTGTACTTGCCCCCCAGGCCAAAAGTTGCCAGCCCTCCCCTGTTACTATCTAGGCATAGATTTACTGGCATATAGCTTTAACACTAGTAATTCGTATCTAGGCATGGATCTATTGGCAAGACAAGGATCTATTGGCATATTTCTTTAATCCTAGTAATTCCTATTTAGGCATGAATATACTTGTATATATCTTTTACCTTAGTATGTCCTATCTGCCATATATATTTAACCCTATTATTTTCTATTTGGACATGGATCTACTGGCATATATCTTTAACTCTAGCATTTCCTACCTGGTCATATATCTATTGGCTTATATATTTAACCCTAGTAATACCTATCTGGGCATTTATATCTACTGTCATATATATTTAATCCTAGAAATTCCTGTCTAGGTATGGATCTACTTGAATATCCTTTTAACCCTAGTAACCCATGTCTAGGCATGGATCTTTAACCCTGGCAATCTTGTTACTTTGGATCTGCCTATATCTACTATACTTTCCTCCAGTGATGCAGAAGTTCTTTGCCTATCATACACCTACTTGACGCTGGCACCCTGCCTGGCAGGGCTGAGGGGGTTTCCAGTGACCCGGTCTGGGACTTCCCTCTGCTTTTGGCACACAGTGCACAGTTCATCAACTTCATGGAGCAGTCCATGCTGTGCATGTTATATATGTTTGCATTCCTTTGAGTAATGTCTGCGGCTCTGTTTCACATGACCTGGCAGTGGGAAGTACTGCACATGATGCCCCCATCATGTCTGCACAGACCATCCCTCGTATGGCTGCTTCTGTCTATCCTGGAGGAGACCTTTCTACTACACGCAGACATACTGTCCCTGACTCGGATTAATTTACTTTGGAAAAAAAGGCAAATTATGCTGGCGCAGGCTGTACCCTACTTTGACACCGCAAACTGATGGCGGTCATGACTGGTGCAGCTCTGTCCCACTACCCAGAACCTCACCTCAGGAGGAAGTATATCTGAGGAGAATTAAGCATTCAGGGCTAAACCTGACCCCTACTGTATTACCAGTGCTTCTGGGAATGCCTCCCTGTAGCATTTACCTGCAATGATTTGTGGCCAGCTTTGATTTTGTGCGGCTTAGTTCCCACACCAGTGATCCTCTCCTCAAGAGGAAGATTTATTGAGGAAATGAGATCTAGAATATTGAGTCTAATCTTGCCTATGCCGAATATGGGCAGCTTTAATTGTGCGGCTTAGTTCCCACACAAGACACTCACCTCAAGTGGAGGGTATTTGAGGAAATGAGATCCAGCGTGTTGAGCCCGGTCTCTGCATGTTCCTGATTCCTTGACTGTGCCACTTCTGGGCAGCTTTGATTTGTGCGGCTTTGCCCCCACATGAGTACCCCTCCTTAAGAGGAAGATCTTTTTGCGGACTTGTGACCACACGTTTTGAACCCGTTGGTTTTCTTGACTACGTCAGCCAGTTTTATTGAGGCATGTGCTCTTGCATGTTGAGTCCTTTTTCTTGACTCTGACACTTATGGACGGCTTTGGTTGGTGCAGATTCATTCCTTTTTGCATCTTTTTCCTCTAGTGGCAGATATCTGTGGTGGAGTGCTGTCACGAGTGCAACCTGATTTTTTTTTTTTCCCGCTTTAAGTGCGGCTGGTTATGTTGAGGTTCAGGGCCTTCCTCTGGTGGTGATAGTGGTTTTGGGGTTTCCTTTCTTACCTCTGCTGGTCTTGTTTTCTTTCAGTTCCATGGGTGTTACTACCGGCATGAATGTTTCTTTGTTTCTTGAATGTCTCTTCGTTTTCTGTCTTGTTTCCAATTGTCAGTCTTGTCTGGGAGACCCTATGCCAGTTGACTGGCATTCTTGGTTGGGTGTCTTGGCATCTCTGCCGGATAGAGGTTTTTTCCTGTTTCCAGCTGTTTGTTTTCTGTATCGGTCCCGCATGGTGTCTGCAGTTGCTACACATTTTGCTGGTTGTGAATACCCTTGCATATTTGCGGGTTGCATCTGGCAACTTTGGTGCATGCTGCACTTCTGTTCCCATCATGCTTTCTGTTCTCTCGTTTGGCTGCAGTATGCCTCTAAGGCAAATCCTCGGTATCTCTGTTTTCCGGCGTCTTCATCCTTGGTATTTTCTTTTCTTTCTTTGGGAAGGCCTGCACTGCGTTTTCATTTTTCTTGGTGTTTTGGATGTATCCTCCATTTTTTTCCCCTTGTTACACTTTTCAGACTATTTGTCTGTGCTGTTCGGTCTGTTTGCTTTGATGTTTGTGGTTTCTTTAAGAGGGTATCTGAAGTCAAGGCGTTCAGTTGTTCAGGTGTTCTTTTCCAGATCTTTCTACGTACTAGATGAGAGCGCGCGTGGTTTCTTATCCATCTTATGAGGTTCGGATGGTAAATTTGAGGAGTACTATATTTAAACAATTGCTAATTTCCTTTCGTAAGCCACTTTTACTGGTTTCTGCAGCTACCTTGGCCCACTGGGTTCGATGGATTATGCATCTTGCAGGTATTGATATCACCTTATTCGGAGCACATTCTTCTAGAGGTGCTCTGGCATCAATGGCATTGCAAGATGGTGGTAGGTGGGAGGATATACTTAGGCCTGCAGATTGGTCTAGGGAGTCCATGTTTAAAGGTTTTTAGTGCAAACCAATTGATTGTTTCTAATCAAGTTGTAGATCATTTGTGGATAAGCTTTAAACTTGCATAATATGAAGCCTCCGTGCTGCCATAAAATTTGTGGATTTTCCTAACTATTGTGATGGAAAGTCAGAATTTTATTAAAGACACGGAGGCGAATATTATCCCTCCCTTTGTTTCCCTACCCTATCAGGTTTTTCTTTGTTTCACAGGTTAACTATCAACCAATGGTTAATTAATTAAGCTTACGTATTCTGCACAGCTATCGTCCCATGGGTTGAGGATACGAGACTGAAGACTCTTATGTTGAACTCAAGGTTTCAGTTATTGGATGGAGAAATTTCTGATCCGAATGTTTTCCCGCACAAGGATTATAGTTCCGACTGTTGTGATGGATTAATTTGAGAGTTTTCTTCGGTTGCAGGAAAGAGGGAAAGTCAAGGCTGTATCCCAGTTTTACAGGATTAAGGACTGGTGATTGGTTGGGAGGGAGGAGTGTCATACTAGCAAGTTTTTCTTCTGTTAAACTGTTATTTTAATAAAGTTTCCTTTGCTGCTGAGGGGGCAGTGAGGAAGGATAATGCATAATATTCTCCTCTGTGTCTTTAATAAAATTCTGACTTTCCATCACAATAGTTAGGAAAATCTACGAATTATAATTTATATTGAAATAACACCTGAAGAATACATTTATCTGACAGCTTTTTCTAAGGGCAAATTGTCATTTTATGTTATGGCTATCCCATGGGTTTACTTGCTTACTTTTTACATCTCAGGCTGAGAATAACGGGAGCTGTAGTCCATCAACAGCTGGAGAACCACAAGTTGCCAAACCCTGCAGACAGTACCACTAAATTATGATCCATGTTATATTTTCATGGGAAAAATAAGAGGATTTTAGTCTTACCTGTTAAATCCTTTTCTCTTAGTCCATATAGGTTACTGGTAACTTTGGGTAAGCAATCAGCCCCTTTAAATAGGCAGGAACAATTCTGAGAAGGGACTGCTTGGTGGAACCTACTTTCGCTTCTTAGCTAGCCAATTCCCAACCAGTAATTTGCAGACTAACAATTGACTAGGTAATAAGAAGGTAAAGGAAGACTCCTGTGAGCATGAACCCCGAAAGGTCCCCCACGTTCTGCCACAGGAGAGCCAAGCATGGTCCTTTGACAGGGTGGGAGACCAGTAACCTGTATGGACTATGAGAAAAGGATTTAACAGGTAAGACCAAAATCCTCTTTTCTCTGTCGTCCAATACAGGTTACTGGTAACTTGGGATGTCCAACCATTAAGTTCTCCAGGGCGGGAAGCAAGGCAAAGAGCAGGCCCCCCAAAGTCACCAGAGCACCAATGAACCTACAGATCATGAATAGCTCAACAATAACCGCAAAGTGTCAACGGACACTAAACAGGGATAAAACAAGCCCCAGGAACTGTTACACAGTACACTGAACTAGAGCCAACAGGGCTCAAAAGTGAAAGAGTACTGAGAGACTAAAGAGGTCCTAGACAGGCAAGGTTGCCTCCAGGATCTTCCTCCCAAAACTGGCATCAGCTGATGCCAGCACATCCACATGCTGGTGTTTAGCAAAAGTATGCACAGACGACCAAGTGGCCGCCTTGCACAACTGATCAGCTGAGGCCTGATTTTTGTAGGCCCAAGATGCCCCAATAGACCTTGCAGAATGAGCCGTGACCCTGAAGGAAACAGGCTTCTTCCGAAGTTCGTAAGCCTAACAAATCATGGACTTGATCCAAGAAGCAATGGTTACCTTGGAAGCAAGCTTCCCTGCCCTAGGACCCTCATCAATGACAAAAAGAGTATCAGACTGCCGCAAGGAACTTGGACAACGAACAACATCCAACAGATGAAGATCCTTCTCTTTGTCAGAAGTAGGGTTAGGACAGAAGGAAGGAACCACAATCTCCTGATTAACGTGGAACTCAGACACCACCTTTGGGAGAAACTCTTGTGAGGTGCGAAGCACCACCTTGTCCTTGTGAAAGACCAAAAAGGGTGGTCTACAAGACAGGGCATGCAGCTCCGCCACTCGGTGAACAGAAACAATCGCCAGGAGAAAGGCCATCTTCCACGTCAGCATATGTAGAGGAATGGTAGCCGAAGACTCAAAAGGAGGACACTGAAGTACTCCTAAAACCAAGTTAAGGTCCCACTGGGGCGCAGGGGACTTAAACACCGGACGGGTATGAACAACACCCTGGAAGAAAATCTTGACATCAAGAATGATAGCAAGATGCCTCTGAAAGAAGACAGAGAGCTCAGAAGTCTTAACCTTAAGAGAACTCAGGCTGAGACCCTTATCCACACCATCCTGGAGGAAGGAAAGAACTGTAGGAAGGTCAAAATCCTGAGATAGGTCTTTGTCAGCACACCCAGATAGAAAGGTAGGCCAAACATGATGGTAGGCCTTAGAGGAAACGGGTACTAAGCATAGTAGCCACCACACCAGAAGAAAAACCTTTCTTCTTCAAAATTGAGGATTCAGTCTCCATACCGTCAGATCTAGATGATGAACGTCTTCCTTCCGGGGGGTAACCCTGTAGAAGAAGATCCTGACGTGAGGGAAGCCGAAGAGGTTCTGCCACTGAGAGGTCCAGAAGCTCCGGAAACCAAGCCTGTCGAGGCCAGTACGGAGCAATCAGAATGACTGGGCAGTGCTCCAGTCTCAGCTTCCGTAGTACCCTGTTCAACAGACGAATGGGAGGAAAGATGTATGCAAGTGGAAATGTCCATGGGATCGACAAGGCATACGCTGCCAGAGCCAGGGGATCCGTCCAGCGAGAGCAGAACATTTGAACCTTCCTGTTGTGCCTGGTTCCAATCAGGTTGATGCATGGAAGACTCCACTGCTGGATGATGAGGTTGAACACCTCTGGATGTAGGTCCCACTCTCCGCTGTCCACCTTGTGCCGACTGAGGAAGTCTGCCAGAACATTGTCTAGGCCAGGAATTTGAACTGTGGAAATGGCAGGAACATGCTTCTCTGCCCATGATAAAATAGGCTTGACCTCGAGCCAAGCTGTGAGACTTCTTGTGCCGCCTTACGTGTTGATGTAGGCTACCACTGTGGCGTTGTCTGACTGTACCCTGACCGGGCAATCCTCCAGTTGCCGTGTCCAGTGATGTAGGGCATGAAATATTGGTCAGAGCTCTAAGACATTGATGGGAACGAGAGACTCCTCCTAGGACCACCGGCCCTGAACACTCAAGTGCCCCAGTACCTCTCCCCATCTGGAGAGGCTGGCATCTGTCATGACTGTTTTCCTCTGGGAAGGAACAAGGTCTGACTTGTCCAGATTGATGATCCACCTGTGATGGGAGAGAGCATGAATGCTGTCCTGCACCTGCTGATGAAGGAGTTCTATAGAAGAGGCCTCGAGAAGGAGGTCATCCATATATGGAGTCACCCTGATGTCGTCCCAATGCAGGACAGAGATCAATGGTCCCAGGACTCTGGTGAAGACTTGAGGAGCTGTGGCCAGGCCAAAGGTGAGGGCAGAAAATTGGAAATGCCCTCGGTCGCAGGTAAAGCGGAGATATTGCCAACTCTCTGGATGAATGGTGATGTGCCGATAGGCATCCTGAAGATCCAGAGAGGCCAGAAATTCCCCAGGGGACATGGCCGCTATCACTGTGCGTAGTGACTCCTGGCAGTATTGGGACCGGACCACAAAGGAGTGGAGATCTTTCAGATCCAAAATGGGATGACAGCCGCCGTCCTTCCTGGAAACCACAAAGAGGTTGGAGTAGAATCCCAAGCCCCTCTCCTGAGGAGGAACTGGTTCCAGGACTGCCTTGTCCAGAAGGGCTTGAATAGCTTCCTCGAAAAGGCGGCGCTTTTCCGCTACCAAGGGAGAACGAGAAGAGAAGGTCCTGGAAGGAGGAAGGGAGGTGAAGGGAATCCTGTACCCTGTAGCTACTACCTATAAAACCAACGGGTCTGCCACAGTGGCCTCCCAAGCTAAGAGGTAGTGGCGTAAGCGGCCATCTACCTACGGGTGGGGACCCGGGTTCTGTGAGTCATGCAGAAGAAGGTTTGGAAGCCTTGGGCTTCTCGGAGGACTTAGGTCTCCATTGCTGCTTAGACTTGGATGAGGATCGCAGAGCCTGAGGGACCGTCTGGGTCGCTTGGCGCAGGTCTGCTTGAAAGGGATGGAAAAGCCGATTCCTTTTGACAGGCTCCTTCTTCCGCAGGACCACTGGCAGGTGAGTACTCTTCCCTCCAGTGGCCTCGCCGATGAGATCCTTGAGCCCAGGCCCAAACAGGGAGGAGCCCTGAAAAGGCAAAGACAGGAGAGCCTTTTGGAGGCCGTGTCAGCAGACCAGATCTTGAGCCGAAGAGCTTGTCTGGCTACCACAGACATGGTAGATGCCCTGGCTACCAAATGCACAGCATCAAACAGGGCAGCAGAGAGATAACGCTGAGTCTCAGCAATGCTAGCGAGAAGCCACAACAAGTCAGCAGTACGGGCCCCTTGATGGACAGCTGAATTGAGCTGTTCATTCCAAACAGCCACAGCCCTATTCACCCATGCTGCAGCAAATGCAGGGCGGAGGGCAGAGTCAGCCGTCACAAAAATAGCCTTGAGAGAGGTCTCAAGCTTCTTATCAGTCCAGTGTTTGAGAGCAGAGGCATCATCCACAGGCAAGGCAGTAGACTTAGAAAGCCTGGAAGCAGGGGTATCCACTTTGGGGGGATGGACCCCCAAGAGCATCATAAATACCTCTAAAGCCTCAGAGGAAGAGTGCAATTTACCACTAACTGATCAAAGTATCTGGATCTGGATTGAATTCTCTTATCTGATTTCCATGCTAAACAATGCAATGTGTACTTGTATTTAAGAGAGATGTTTTCATATTTATCTGTATAACATGCCTGAGGAAGCGACCTAAGGTCTTGAAAGCTTGCATTTAAATCTGCTTAGTCAGCCAATAAAAGGTATCAAAAACTATATTTGCCTCCTGTATTTCTACGGCTAACACGGTACCAACTCTCATCTATTATCACAAAAGTTGTTCATTAAATATTTAACATTTTAAGACTATGACTGATCTCAGTCACACTTAAAACTGCTATGCTTGTCAAATTACTAAATTTTGACTATCCTTCCTCCATCACTTTGTAGTCACAGAAGTCGGCGAGAGGGACTGTTCAGTCATTCAACCAACAGTGCTGAATTTTTATTGACAACCCTACATGACAATCTGCAGAATGAGGCACTTTAAGGATTTTAAGGGGGAGATTCACTAAGGCATGATAAATAGGTGATAATGCAGAGATAACTTATCCAGTGATATCACTTCTCCTTGTCCAATGTTGTTCTATGGAGCCAATGCACTAAGATTTCTAGATCTTAGTGCATTGGCTCCATAGAGTAGCATAGGAAACGGAGAAGTGATATCACTTGAGAAATTTCCGCTTTATCGCCTCTTTATCACGCTTTAATGCTTAACCCCCTAAGTATTGTAAACCAGTCAGGAGCACTTGCTTTATTGTAGTCAATACGGCTGATCAGTTTAAATTACTTAGAACAGTGGTGCCCAGTCTTTAGTGACATGGGATCTGCTTTTTGGTAGCCAAGCCATGTCATCGTGATCTATTGCCTTACCACCAGAACACGTCAGTAGTCCCTCAACATCACTTCTAAATATGTTATAAACCTTATGTATGCTTACATTGCTTGTCCATATAGGATAAAACTGGACCAAAACAACATGCACACTATTGTAATAATTCTCTTAAAAACACATAATTCTGGGGCAAACCAAATGTACCTACAGGGAGCAAAGTAAACTTTCCAAATGCCCCATTGATTTAAATATGACTTTTAGCTTGTTAAATGATAGAGAGGTATTCAGTGCATTGATAAGCAGTTAAAAGTCCCATTAAAATAAAAGGGAGTTTTCAGCTGTTATAAACTGAGTGGAGTTTTCCACACCCTATTGTATAATGGTATGTAATCGCATTAGTGTGTGTCTAGAGGGGTGCTAATGGAATACAAATATAATTAAAAACATCTCCCTTTTCTCAAAAAAGGAGTGAGAAAAGCCCATAAAAAGCACCATGAACAGTAATGTATTTAGTGGTAAAAACAGACCAGAACATACACATTGGCCATTTAAAAACAAAAGCTCTAGGAGGGTCAAGATCAGGAGGTATGTGACTGATTGTCAGAGTTGTTAGCATACCTGGGAACTTTCAAGATGAGCTGACCCTGAGATCTTTGAAATATTAACCCTTAAAGGTTCCCATAATGTATATTTTATGCAGTACGTACCTGCTCTCCTAATCCAGAGTTGCTCCAGTCGGTCCACACAATATACAAGTACATGAGAGCTGAATACAATTATCTCTCGAGCTATCTCGCGAGCTATTCAATCCAAGGCCTGATCAAATAACCTCCCAACATTTCAAATAGGCAAAGAGGGACACTTGTGGTTTAAGTGGTATTTCTGGTGCCGTGGCTGGTGGGTGGGGCATTACAAAGCATTTTTAGATTATTTCATGACCTATTGACACCTCTTTGTGTAACTGAATAAAAGATTTATATCAATACCAAAGGATTTTATTTACACAGATTCATTTATAAACACATATACTGAAGATTAACTAAACATTATGTGAGTTTTATTGCTGTTGTGCAATGTCATACACATTACTAATTCTGATCTCCTAAAAAGAAGAAGGACAAAGGGATTTGGATCTCAAAGAGGGACTGTTCCTCTCAAAGAGGGACACTCAGGAGGTATGCCAGTGTATTAGAGGAAAGTAGGTTTCAACTTCAGCAGAGGTAGGGGTTTTTACAGTATAGTCTGTTAATTGTGGAATTCCTTGCCCAAGGCTGTGGTTATAGCAGATACAATGGGTACATTTAAGAGGAGATTAGGTATAGTTCTTTCAAGAGGGAACATACAGAGTTATACTGTGTATTAGTAGGTGAAAAAGGAAGTTCCAATAAAGAATAACTTATCTGGCAGAAGGAAAGCTTATATATAATTGTCTTTTCTCTGGGTTATGAGACAAAGGCTCAACTTGATAGACTTGTTACTATGTTACTATGAACCTTTAACATGTTACAATCTAGAGATCTCACTTCCTAAACACAAACATAACAAGCAGGACATCTCCACTGTCTTTCTGGTCCAAATGATCAATTTAGAGACTAAAGAATCATTTAATTAGGACAAATCATATAGTAAGTAACAAAGGACTTTCTCACCCTGAAAATTTGGCCTTTCACCCTGAGATTTGGGTCAGAACTCTGAGTCTCAGAGTCCTTGAGACTTCCCAGGTATGATTGTCAAAATTGATGAGTTCCTAACAATGCACAAACAGACAGCATGGCGATAAATGTTGTCAATCATAACACTTATTTATAAAATGCATGTAAGAAGGAGTAAGCCCATTCAAATTCTTGACCCTCCATGCCTCATGTGTGTGTGTGTGCATGCACATGTGTGTTTGTATAAAAGCCAATGTACAGTATATTTTTTTTATATAAAAAAAGTTTATTGCTCCTTTAAATTGTGCTTTAACTCCGTTAAATACCAAAGATGTATCCAGCACTCTGAGAAGCGATGCCTAGGGACCTCTCAAGCATTCAAGGTGTTAAAAGCACAATTAAAATTTGGGGATTTTTTTATTTTTTTTGCAGCTGGTTTTCTCCAGAATTGCTTATCTTTAATTTGTTGAATAAAACCCTAAGTGTTTCCAAAGTGTCTTGTTTCCTACAGTATGTTCTGGAAGCTGAAGCAGAAGAAGCCAGCCAAGGTTAAGGGATTCCTGAGATTATCTCAATTTACAACTTGCTAACTACTACATTTTAAGCTGCAGTTCTAAAAATTTATATCTCAGGCTATGATTGGCTTATTTCTTTAACTGCTGTGGAAGGATGGCTGGGTTCTCACCATGAAACTTGAAAAAATAGCAGTCAGAATAAAATTTTACTGTGATTTATTTGTGTCACAGGTCTACAGGTACTGTCCCTTTAAGGAAGGCTATCTGATACTGTTCCTTTAAGGCAGGTAACAAGCAAACAAAATAGAAAATAAAAACTTCTCCAGTTTGGAGACTTAGTAAACAATGCTTTTCCTTACTGTCAAAACTGGCCAGTTAATCTGATTACCATCAGGGATGGATTGACAGCACCCAGGGATTGTGGGGAAATAGAGGTCATGGGCCCTTTTTACCCTGCATCAGTTATGCTCCTCCCACATCTATATCCTACCTCCAGTTATCACTCCAGACCACTATCCCAGCCCACCCCTTCTGATTTCATTTTTAGATGGCATTAATGTTGTGACTTAAGGTACATTATGCCACAGAGCTTACAATTTAAACTGAGCTACACTGGTGATACCACAGCTCCATTTCAACTGTGAGCTCTGTAGTATCGCTTATGTAGCTCCATTTCAATTGTTATCCACAGAGCTTACAATTGAAATGTAGCTACACTTGCGGTACCCCAGAACTTGCATTTGAAATGGAGCTACAATACCAATGTAGCTCCATTTCAACTTTAAGTTCTGTGTAGCTTTATTTTATTTGTAACACCAGAGCTTACATTTGAAGTGTAGCTACACTATTGATACCACAGAGCTTAAAATTGAAATGGAGTTGCATTAGTGATTCACAGTATTTACAACTGAAATTAAGCTACACTAGTAATACCACAGAGCTTACAACTGAATTGGAGCAAGCAACACAAGTGATACAACAGAGGTTACTGTTAAAATAGAGCTACACAAGTGATACCACAGAGCTTACAATTGAAATGCAGCTATACAAGTAATACCATAGAGCTTACAATTGAAATGTAGTCACATAGTAATACCACAATGTTTACAGTTGAAATGGAGCTATACTAGTAATACCACAATGCTTACAATTTAAATGGAGCAACTCAATTGATACCTCAGAGCTTACAATTGGTTGGCTGGCCTGAGGACTGGCTGGCCTTTTGCTTGGCTATCCTGAGGGCTTGCTAGCTGGCCTGGAGGCTGTCTGACTGGTCTGGGGGCTGCTAGTTGGTCTGAAGGAACTAGATGACTGTCTTGCCTGGGGGTGTCTGGGCTTGCTGGTTGTGTTGTCTGGCTGGTGGTCCTGTTTCTAGGCTTGCTAGCTGGAGGCTGGAAAGATGGCTGGTCCTGGACCATCTGGGTGCACTGCTTGGTGGACACTCTTCGGCTATATGTTCATGAAAGCATGGACATCCACAGCATTCACCCCCTCCACAGAAACTGCTCCCACCATCCCCCTCAACACTCACTGCTCCCAATATCCCCCCTACCCACAGCTCTGGGGCATAACTAGAACTTGCTGGACCCTGGTGTAAAATGCTTAATTGGGCCACACATTTGTGTAGTGATTACTGGTTGTATAGAGATTTATTTTTATCCTATATACTAATTCACTAGAAAGCTTGTAACGATGCAGTCATGCGCAGCAGAGACTGCTGCACGTGCTGCAGTCATGTGCAGTAGAGACTGCCCGTGACGAGGCTGATACAGAGCGGGGCGCTCCGAAGGAGTGTCCAGCTCTGTATCAGCTGCGTGGGCAGTCTGTACTGTGCATGACTGCACCTAGACCGGCTGGCAGTGGCACTGTGGCCCATGTAACGGGGTCTTCAATTAGTCTTTAATAAATAATTAGAGAAAGTACACATTCATATTAATTATGAGTGACAGTGGGGTGTGCAATGCAGTAGCACTCAGAGGGTTAAATGGCATGCTGTAACTATTCTTTACAAAAAAATTAGGCTCATGCAGGAAGAGGAAGTGGAGTAATTCTGGGACTAATAGGAATTCCTCTTGATATAAATTGGGCTTTTATCCCTTTGAATACTAATGTCTCCAGCATATTGTAAAGCAATGCTTTGGAGAATAATCTAGTATTCAAAAGGATAGAAGAAATAAATAAAAATGTTGTAAAATTGTATTTCTGTTTGTTGCAGTTGATTAACCCTTTTAGTGCCGGAGAAGTGTAGCACTGGACTAAAAGGGTTAGTGCAAGCCTTGACATACTTCAGCATTAGAGAAATCTCAGTGTATTTTTCCTGGTAAAACATTATAATAAAATAAAATAAATATTGTGCTCCATCTTAAAGGGATAGTAATACTTCGTTTTAACTTTATTTTATTTTGTAGGCATTAAAAAAACACGAAGAATGATATAAGTCTTATCTCTCAAACCTTTATGGTTTATGAGATATTCACAAGCAAAGTTCCCCTCCCCGCCTCTTTTTCCTAGTGTAAGCCATCTCTTCTCAGATGTGAGTCTGGTTGTATGACAGGACAGATAACAGAAGGGGACAATTTTCTTTGTATGAAAACAATGAAAGCCCTTCTCCCCTTGACAAGTTTTTCAGCTTTTTCCCTTATCTTAATTGAAGATTGTCCCTCTCTGCAGTCTACCTGGGCATCTCCCTTCTGATTTGGTTGAACAGGGGGGGGGATACTTTGTTTGTGAATATCTCTTAAACCATAAAGGTTTCAGAGATAAGACTTATATCATTCTTCATGTTTTTTAATGCCTACAAAATAAAATAAAGTTAAAATGAAGTATTACTATCCCTTTAAATACAGGCAGTTACAATGCACTGAATTGCTGCCTGCAACATCATCAGATCACACAAAACATAGTAGTTTGGTGTTACAGGCAACAGCACACTGATAAGGTGATGGGAGGTAGAATAAAAATAATCAACATTTCAAGCACCTGATCACTCACCATTCTTCCCTCTGGTGACAGTGATTTTTATCATGAAGGGACGGACTGAAGATAGAAATTTCCACCCCACTCCTATCATTTTCACTGCTGGAAGTTGTGGTGATGGCACTGCAAGTTCATGATTTCTTAGTGACTCTCAGTAGTCAATGAGAAAGTCTGAACTTGGCACTCCGAAGTAAGGTTGTGAATTTTGTCGCTTTTTCAAGTCCAGACTTACTCAATGATTACTGACAGCCAATCAGAATGCATGAACTTGCAGAGCCATCATCTACTCTGTATCAGAGATTGACAGCCATCACTAAGCTCCTTCCAATGAAAGAAACAAGTTGTGCTCATAAAAATAAAGCATTTCCTCCACTGACACAGCTCCTATCACAGTGTGACCCTGTGGTAAGCATCATCACATGCCTCTGTGGGTCATGATAACATCACTGCACATTCAACAATGACCAGAAGGCCGTGTATGCATGCACAGTACTGCGTTCACTTCACTGTGTCTCTAGGAGACTAAATAAAAAGAAGGGGTAGTGGTATAACTCAGCCTCGGGCCTCTTACAGCGACAAGTGCCTGATTGTTTAGTCTGCCCGTGTTCTCAGTTTACAAAACAGATTAACCTTTTGAGTGGCAGGTGGATATGAAGCACATTGCTTTGCAATGCATTTCATATCCCTCTGGCACTCAAAGGGTTAACAGGAACAGATTCAACACAGGATTTTTAAACATAATACCTTTCCGTAGGTCTCAGGACTCGAGGCTGACAACCTCCTCTCTGCTCAATGTGTGAGGCAGAATGCCTCCAGACACAGAGATTTCATACCTTGCAGCTCAGGGTGATTAATAGGACCTGTGAAGCTACATTCATCCTATTAACCCCATCCTGCTGGGAACAGAGAGCGCTCCAACCTCCTACTTACGTAGAATACCTTTCTAACCCTGCCAAGTAATCAAACCATCAACATAAACTAAATGCTGAAACATTTGAAGACCTTTGTGGGTTCTATGTGTTTTTTACATTTTGTGCATGAAAGACCATTTACACAAAGATTTGGAACCAGCTGAGCTATATGGAGCAAGTATTGATTTAAACTGGTAGTGTGCCAATGCAGGCATGTCAAGCTCAAATATAGTCGAGGGTCATCCATACGTACATTACATATTTCATATACCAACATCATCTTTAGCCATTGTCAATCCACTAGAAGATTTAGGCCTCCTCAGCAATCCTCCAACAACTTCAACCATTGCTGCAGTCAGTTTCTGAACTAACACTTTACTCCCACGTCCCTGCACTGCTCCACCTTTCCCCCTCTGCCTTGTGCATTTGCTGGATATTACTCAAATACTGTGTGTGTGTGTTTTTGCTCTCTAAGTACACAACTGATGGTGTGTGATTTCTTGCCTTAACCCTCAACAATATTCTCAATGTCGTCTGCTGTCTATCAAATCTGCCTCAGTCACAGAGATCAAATCAGGCTCCCAGTCAGCCGTCTGTCACTTAATATATTTATTTGTTTAATTAACTATGTGTTATTTTTTTATTTTATTTTATTTTATTTAAGTTGTCCACCCTATCTTATCACAGTCAGTCCCCCCAAAAAATATATATAACAAAAAACAAGAAATTTGGACCCCAGTTGCCTGTGTCTTGTCAGTCAGTCACACCAAATTTTGGGGTATTTGGGGTCAACCTCCTTCCTCCCTTCTTCTCCCCCAGAGTGCCCCCAGACTCCCCTAATACAGAGAACAAATGTCCTACCTAAAAGACTCCCTAAACTAAGCTTCAAATGCCCTTTATTTGCCTATCTTCTCTAGCTCAAAATCCTACTGCTTCTCCTCTCTCAAGCACAGAATGGCTGCTGTGAGAGCCTGACACCCTTGTATACGGCTGTAGAAAAATAGAGAAAACTTTCACGTGCTGGGGAAAATTGGATCTTCCCTTTGATTTCAATGGAATGAGCTAGGTGAAAAAGTGGAAAAAAACTATACTTTTTGTGGGAGATTATTCACCAAGCGGGAAGTGCCATTATTTGGCAATTTTGGTATGAGGCGAAATTTGTCACCCGTTCCCACTACTAAGTTCTCCAAATGCTTGCATCACAATTTTATTCATCATTCAACAAGTGTATCCATTTGTTGACAGTTCCTGTCCAAGGTAAACATATTTGTCAGCATTCTAGTTCTTGTGAGAATAGTGATTTTCCTTGGTTTTGTACATTTGTTAAACATGGCTTGCATTTTATTGATATTTATCTTCAGACCAAAAGTTTTTCTTTCCTGTTTAATGCATTCTTACAGTTCTATAGACCTACTGGCAGAGTATGATATCATCTGCACAATGTAAGTGATGTAGGTAGTTTCCATTGAGTTCTTAAGTCCTTTTTGTCCCAATTTAGTTTGTGGAAAATGTCTTCTAAAAAAGCAGAAAATAGCTTTGGGAAGATTGTGTCTCCTTGTCTGACCCTTTTTTCTATGTTGATCAGGACTTTATCATTGTTGACCTGTACTGATGCAGCAGCATTTTCATATATTGATTGGAGGATATTGATGTAAGCTCTATCTATTCCTTGGTTGATCAGGGCATTGATTATTGTTTGCTTTTTCACTGAGTCAAAGGCCTTTTCATAGTCAATGAAGGCTATGCATAATGGAAGGTTGTATTCATTTTGTCGTTCTATAGCTTGTTGTACTGTCTGGATATGGCCCATTAAACAGAAATCACTCCTGAAGCTTGCTTACTCTTTAGGTTGTGCTTCATTAAGTATTATGTCCATTTTCCTTGATCTTTGTGAAAACTTTGCAGACCATTGGCAATAGGCTTATTGGCCGTTTTTTTTTTTTTTTAAGGTCTGCCTTATCACTTTTTTTGTGCAGTAGGATGACTTCTACATTGTTACATATTTCAGGCACTTTGCTGAGTAGTAGGCATTTTGAGAATAGTATAGCTAGGGCTTTGAATAAGGGTTGACCACTGGCTTTCAACATTTCAACAGTGATGTTATCAGGTCCAGCTGCATTTGCCATTTTCCATTTATTTTATACTAGTTGAAGAGCCCGTTACATGGGCCACAGTGCCACTGCCAGCCGGTCACGGGGCAGTCATGCGCAGCAGAGACTGCCTGCGCCACGGCTGATACAGCTTTGTATCAGCCGCAGCACGGGCAGTCTCTACTGAGCATGACTGCAGCACGCGCAGCAGTCCATACTGTGCATGACTGTGTCGTTACACACGTTCTAGCGAATTATTATATAGGATTTTAGCCTGTGATATAATATAGCCACTCTGGGGAATCATACTCTGAATAATCAGATGTTAAATGTGTTCAAATCCAAGAATCATTTAGTTCCATAAGAATAATTAGATTATCTGGATTTGTGTTAAGGTTAATGTATAATGTTTCTGTTTGACCATAAGGATAAACATGTCTACCACATGCTGGTACTATTCAGGACCTCTTCACCTATCTTGTGTGGACTCTGCTCTAGAATCTACAATTAACAAGTGTGTGGGGTCCCCTGTAGATCCCAGTATTTCAGAGCTGGTTCTGATGATCCATCCATCAATGATCCTTGTACCAGTTTACTACCCAAATAAACCTACCCCAGAGGCTAAATCATATTCTGACATCTATATAATTCTTTTATGGAAATCATCAAGATTCTCCATTTATTAATCCTATAGAAAACATGTATAATAAATGTGTTAATTACCCCTCTTTGTGCTAAAGTCTTATAATTCAGTGTACCTCTCTTTATAACAAAAATGTACCTTTGTCTCCACGGGCTGCTGATCCATAATCATGTATTTCATAGAGGACACGCTATTTTGGAAGTCTAGAAACTGGTGTATCACTGCTTCTTTGTTTTAATATAACTCTGATGGATTGTTTATGGTTCACAGTACTCCCTCTGGAAGTTGTAATATTATTTTCTACATAAATAAGGATGCAGGGACATGTAATGCGATATTTCACATGAGTTTATGTACATGTAAGTCTGTGTTCAATTGGAATTATTTTATTTGTATATGCATGTCAAAATTCTTTACTGTAAATCATACATTTGCATGTTATACAGTTTAATCATTTAGTACACCCTGGGGAGTCTTATGTTAGCCAGGATTGAACAGGATTGAGTGTAACAATGCTCCAAATTGTTTTTTGCTAGGAGGTCCCTTAAAGGGATAGTAATACTTCATTTTATCTTTATTTTATTTTGTAGGCATTAAAAAACATGAAGAATAGGGATGAGCGAGCACCCCGATGCTCGGGTGCTCTGACCGAGCACCCCCTGAGGCTCGAGTGCTCGGCCGAGCACCCGAGCCCCATTGAAAAGCATGGGAGCACTCGAGCATTAAACCAGGCACCCCCTGCTCTGATGAGCGGAGGGTGCCTGGTCAATGTCCCCCTTCATCTCCGCTATGCCCCTCTTCCACAATGTCCCCCTTCATCTCCTATGCCATAGAGGAGATGAAGGGGGACATTGTGGAAGAGGGGCATAGCGGAGATGAAGGGGGACATTGTGGAAGAGGGGCATAGACTCTATGCCCCTCTTCCACAATGTCCCCCTTCATCTCCGCTATGCCCCTCTTCCACAATGTCCCCCTTCATCTCCTCTATGGCATAGGAGATGAAGGGGGACATTGTGGAAGAGGGGCATAGCGGAGATGAAGGGGGACATTGTGGAAGAGGGGCATAGCGGAGATGAAGGGGGACATTGTGGAAGAGGGGCATAGAGTCTATGCCCCTCTTCCACAATGTCCCCCTTCATCTCCGCAATGCCCCCCTCATCTCCGCAATGCCCCCGTACCTCCAGTCCCTGGTGGTCCAGCAGAGCGTCTTCGGATCTGTGCCTCTTCCGGCACAGATCCCCTTCACCCGAACATGTCGGGCGAGCACATGGCGGTACTCGTACGAGTACCGCCATGTGCCGAGCAGAGCGATGCTCGAGCCGATCCGAGCATCGGCCGAGCACGCTCGCTCAACACTAATGAAGAACAATATAAGTCTTATCTCTCAAACCTTTATGGTTTGAGAGATATTCACAAGCTTTTACCTAGTGCATGCCATCTCTTCTCAGATGTGGAATGCAGTCAGGCATGTGCACACATAGACACCAAGGGGGGCTTGAGCACCTGCCCTTTTTGTCCAAAGTGCCCTTGTGCCCTTTTTTAAATATATATTTTGAATAAATAATTATGAGAAGTGCCTTTTTTTCATTTGAGCCCCTGCCCCCTAAAATGTCTGTGCACGTCCCTGAATGCAGTTCATAGACCAGACAGATAACAGCAGGGGACAATCTTCTTCCTATGAAAACAATGAAAGCCCTGCCCCCTTGACAAGTTTTTCAGGTTATTCCCTTATTCCCTATTGAAGATTGTCCCTCTCTGCAGTCTACCTGGGCACCTCCCTTCTGATCTGGCTGAGCAGTATTACATCAGTAAAAGGGGTGGGATGGGGATACTTTGTCATTGAATTACTCTTGAACTACAACTCTGGCAGAATTGAAATAACACTATGAAGATTAATTAGAGTTGCTTTTATTATGAAACATTACTATCCCTTTAAGTTTTGTCCCCTGCTGCATGCAGTCGGTGGTTTCTCTCTGAAGACAGGAGGCAAGGACTTGTCAGATGCTACAATGTGCAGACCTTGGGGTGTATTTAGTGTTGAAAATCAGTTGATCCTTGCCTGTGATGCTGTTTTCATTTGCAGTAGACCCACCTAGCTGTATTTTATACTGATATTGGTCGTCTATGCTCCATGAGGATAACCTCTCTGTTTAAATCTGTCCATAAGTTCACATATTTGTCCCTCTGCCTTCTCTTTATCTGTGTTGTTCCATAGCACTCTCAGCATTTGCATGTAGACTTTTCTTCACATGTGCTGGATGACAGCTACTGTAGCACAGAAGAGTATTCCTATTTGTCCCTTTCCTATAATTTGTGGTCCACAGTTTGTCCCCCTTCCGGTAAAGATGTACAATCTAGGGATTTAAATCATGAGGCTTAATTGCAAAAAACGAATATGTGGTATACACATATACGCATAATTAGTTTTTGTTAAGGGAATATTCAATGCTTCCTCTACCTAAGTGACAGTCCACACAGGCAAAACATTTGAGCATATCACATGCTAAACTTAAGGTACTCGTTACTCCTTTAATAGCTATTTGATGTACGTTTGGAAGAAAATACAATCCTGTAAAACTGACTAAGATCTCTATGAATTAATGTAGCACAGTATCCAGGTAATGGGTGGCTCGAAACAGTACGTTGTTTCATGGGCTTGGGTGTTTGAAATGCTACAGCTGTGAAATCAGACTTATTCAAACTAATGAATTAGAAAAAGGAGCCCTGGTCAGTACATTAACATTCCATGTTGATTGCTATATGGTAATCAGAAACAACTGTGATAATCAAAAGAAGCAAGCTCACATTAATTAATTCTAGGTGTACAGCAAGCTGCAGTTCTGTGTATGAAATGTGTATCATGTGAATATCTCAATCTGCTCTTCTATAGTTCGAACATGTATACCTTTTGCATAATTCATATCTATGCTCAGAGTAAAGGGATGATTTCTGAGATGAGTGGAGATCCTGTATACTTTATGGTAAGGAGGACATGAACTTCACACATATTTTTTTCATAGTAACATAGTAACATAGTAACATAGTAGATAAGGCTGAAAAAAGACATGCGTCCATCAAGTCCAGCCCATGCCAATAACACCCCTGTTGATCCAGAGGAAGGCAACAAAAAAGCCCTCTGGAGCAATTTCCAGTGTAGGTGTATGTGTGTGTGTGTCAAATAGTTCCCCGGCTCAATAACCTATTTGCTTTGAAGCCATCTGTCATAACTGTCAATATTGTTCTGTGCTAGATAGGCATCCATTGCTTTTTTGAATGCAGTTACATTATCTGCAAGCACAACATCCCGAGGCAAAGAATTCCATAGCCTTACCGCCCTTACTGTAAAGAATCCCTGCCTGTGTTTTAGTCGAAAGCGCCTTTCCTCAAGTCTTAATGGATGACCTCTTGTTCTTAGCTCAGCTCTTTGCATAAATAATTCATTGGATAGTTCTTTGTATTGACCTTGAATGTATTTGTAAATGGTAATCATATCACCCCTTAGACGTCTCTTTTCTAATGTAAACAAACCCAGTTTGGCTAGTCTCTCTTTGTAACTCAGATCCTCCAATCCCTTTATCAGTTTTGTTGCACGTCTCTGCACCTTTTCCAGTTCAGTAATGTCTTTTTTTAGAACAGGCGCCCAAAATTGTACTCCATATTCTAGATGAGGCCTAACCAAGGATTTATACAGAGGGAGGATAATATTAGCATCCCTTGCTTCTACGCCTCTTTTTATGAAGGCTAGTACTCTATTTGCTCTTGCAGCAGCTGAGTGGCTCTGCACACTGCTGTGAAGTCTATTGTCTATCAGTACACCTAAATCTTTCTCTAATGAGGATTTCCCAAGTTGTTTCCCATTTAGAGTATATGTAGCAAGTTTGTTTCTACAACCCAAATGCATAACCTTACATTTATCTACATTAAATGACATCTACCACTTTTCTGCCCATTCACTTAGTTTATCTAAATCCTTCTGTAGGGAAAAAACACAGAGCAAAGATTGAGATGCTACTTTCAATTCCCACTTCTAGATCATTAATAAACAAATTAAAAAGCATTGGGCCCAGGACTGAACCCTGCGGCACCCCACTTATAACCCTAGACCAATTTGAAAAAGTTCCATTTACAACAACTCTCTGCCATCTATCATTTAACCAGTTCTCAATCCATGTACAGATAACACCACCCAAACCGAAGCCTTTTAATTTATGCAGTAACCTGTTGTGAGGCACTGTGTCAAAGGCTTGTGCAAAATCCAAGTATACTACATCAACAGCAATTCCCCTGTCCAAATTACTACTCACTCTTTCATAAAATGCAAGTAAATTAGTCTGACATGATCTGTTCTTCATGAAACCATGCTGATTCCTACTAATGATATTGTTTGTCTTCACATAGTTCTGAATACTGTCAGTTAATAACCCTTCTAGTATCTTACCCACTATGGAAGTCAAGCTCACAGGTCTATAATTTCCTGGTTTGGATCTTGCTCCCTTTTTAAACAATGGAACTACATCAGCTTTCCTCCAATCACAGGGCACTATGCCTGATGAAAGCGAATCAATAAATATTAAGTATAATGGTTTTGCTATTACTGAACTAAGTTCCTTAAGTACCCTTGGGTGTATACCGTCCGGTCCAGGCGCTTTATTCACTATAACCCTTTCCAGTCTCTTTTGGACCTTGTCCTCAGTAAGCCATGTAGATGTTGGAGGAAATTCCATGGTTTTGTCTGTTTGCCCACAGCTTGTCATTTCTGCTTCCTTTGTATATACTGAAGCAAAGAACGTATTTAGGGTGTCAGCCATAGCTTTATCCTCACTAATCAATTCACCTGTTTCAGTCCTAAGATGACCAATATCAACCTTAACTTTTTTGGTGTTAATATACTTGTAGAATTGTTTAGGGTTTTTCTTGCTCTCATTTGCAATGTTTCGCTCATTTTCTATTTTAGCTAGCTTAATTGCTTGTTTGCAGATTTTATTACCTTCTTTATATTTTTTAAATGATGCATCTGACCCGTTTGACTTAAACACCTTAAAAGCCTGCTTTTTATTTCTCATTTCCCTGCTAACCACATTATTAATCCACATTGGTTTTGCTTTACTTCTCTTGTGCTTATTCCCCAATGGTATATATTGACGTGTATATTTGCCCAAGAGCATTTTAAATACATTCCATGATTCTTGTGCATTTTTATCTTTGAAAATTACATCCCACTGGATATCCTTTAAAGCTTCTTTTAACTTTGTAAAATTAGCCTTTTTGAAATTGAATGTTTTGGTTAAACTCTTGCTATTGGGTTTCTCATAACAAACTTCAAAGGATACAATATTGTGGTCACTGCTGCCCAAATGTTCCCTTACCTGCACATTGTTTACAATGTCAGAATCGTTTGAGAGCACTAGGTCAAGCAAGGCCTCTTTTCTAGTTGGCCCCTCTACTAGGTGGGACATAAAATTATCATTTATCATACGTAGTAAAATATTTCCCTTTGTTGTGCCTGAAGTCATATTGCTCCAGTCAATTTCAGGGTAGTTGAAATCTCCCATTATAATTACCTTTGCTGACCTAGCAGCCTTTTCCATTTGCAGTAAAAGTTGGGCTTCCTCCAACTCCCCAACATTAGGTGGCTTGTAGCAAACCCCCACCAATATCTTTTTATTATGTGTGCCCCCAGTGTGTATTTCAACCCACAAGGCCTCTACCTTTTCATTGGACCCTTCATTTATATCTTCCCTTAAACTAGGTTTTAAGGCCTGCTTTACATATAGGCATACCCCTCCTCCCCTTTTATTAACCCTGTCCCTCCTAAAAAGTGAATAACCCTCTTGATTGACTGCTAAGTCATACGTATCATCTAACCAGGTTTCAGACACTCCAATCAGATCATACTGCTCATTTCTTTTTTTCTTAATTTTTTTTTAATTGAAAAAACAAATTTTTCCCCATACAAACAATCATACATATGACTTTAACATTCCATATATACAAAAAAATTATAACTTACTTTTACATAAACATTAATCCCCACACCAATACCCAGTGCCAGTCGGGGGTGGAGATGCTGACGCCTGATAACTTTTTATTAGACCATTAACAAAAATCAGTTTGGCCCATTATGCAAAAACTAGTTGAACAGCCCGTTACACGGGCCACAGTGCCACTGCCTCCCGGTCGCGGGGCAGTCACGCGCAGTAGAGACTGCCCGCGCCTCGGCTGATACAGAGCTGGACGCTCCTTTGGAGCGCCCAGCTCTGTATCAGCCGCGGTGCGGGCAGTCTCTACTGCGCATGACTGCAGCACGCACATCAGTGTCTACTGCGCATGTCGCGGCGTTACACACGATTTAGCGACTTATTATATAGGATAAGAAAACAAACTTAACAGGGTCATAGACGTAAATCTAACATGGCTTTAAGTACCCTGTCTTTCATATCATTCCCCTTGATAAATGTGGAAACCCTCCATCCTATACCTTTCTCCATTTTTAACTGCCATATTAATTGGTTCCACAATTTAGCCTCGGCAAATTCCTCAGATTGCTTCCAACTCCTTGCAATTAGGATCTTTACCACCACTAAAAAAATGTAGTCAGGAACATTTGTTCCAAATTAAAGTTTGGCCAGCCCAAATTTAATATCAAACTCTCAGGTCTATGTGCAAGCTGTATATTATCTACTTGTTTTAATAAATCCAAACTATAACTCCATAATAACCTTCAACTTTGCACACCCCCACCATATGTGTATATATGTTCCCACCTCTTTACCACACTTCCAACAAATATTTGAATTTCCTAAACCTATTTTAACAAATTTTTCTGGAACCATATACCACCTGTTAATTAACTTATAGTGTGCCTCAACTAATGTAATATTGTGAATCACTTTATTAATCCTAACAAAAGCTGTGTGCCACTCCTGACTACAAATATCTATATCTAAATTTTTTTTCCATTTGGAAATAATCGGACCACAATCCATGATATCATCCATCCCCCTCACCACATCCAAACATTTCGACACTGGCCTCAAAACTTCCTCCTTCATAAAAATTTTTTCTAGGGCCTTAACATTGTTATTAGTCGCAGATTTACAAAGATGCTTCATCAAGAACCCCTTCACTCTTAAATAATTAAATATGTCCTCTGTAGATAACTTAAATTGTTGTATCAATTGTGGAAAGGATTTCACTCCTTTTCCCTATATGAAATCTGTCACCTCTCTTATACCTATGATCTTCCAGTGCTTTAATGATAAATCTGCCACATTATATTCTACAACTTCGATCTGAACAAACTCGGGGATTCTTCCCTTCAGCCCCACTTTATTCTTCATTTTACACCAAAAGAAAGAATATGTTCCAATACTAAGCATTTATCTTTAAGCCCTTTCCTTCTTTGTTTATCAATACTCCAACCCAAGCTGGACAAATCCCCTATTTCTCCAGCAGCCATCTCTATCCAATACCAAGGTTCTGTCTTAGCTGTCTCCAACTGCATCATATAAACCTGGTACATCACCGAGGCATCATAACAATTCTGTATCAGTGGCGATCCTAAACCCCCTTGTTTTACACTATTCGAAAGTCTTTGGGAACATATTCTCTGTCTCTTACCTCTCCAAATAAAATTTACGAAACTTGCTTGGATTAACTCTAACCAACTTTTTGGCAACTTTAAAGGTATCATTCTAAACATATAAGATCACTTTGGTAAGATATATGCCTTAATTATATTTATCCTACCCCACCATGAAAAAAATGTTCTTTCCCCAATCCTTTAACAGTTAATTAATCTCCAGAATCATTCTATTACAATTCACCTCCATAATCTCTTCAACCTCAGCAGTAATCACCACACCCAAATAATTCGATCCTTTCTTACTACATTGTATCTGGAAAACATTCTGCAACAGAATCACTACCTCATCTCTCATATTGTTACACAGACCAACCAACTTGGTGATATTCAGTTTATAGTTAGAGACCCTGCTATATGTCTGAATCTCCTCCATAAAATAATCCATAGATCTCAAAGGTTCCACCAGTGATAGCAGAATATCATCTGTGTATAAACACATCTTTAGATCCCGCTCGCCTATTCGTAACCCTCTAATATCATTATTTGTAATATTAATTACAAATGGTTCAATCCCCAAAATATATAAAATGGGAGAGAGAGGGCACCCCTGTTTATTCCCATTTCCTAGACGAAACCACCTTGAACACAGGTTGTTACCCACTACTCTTGTGGACGGAACCGAATACAACATTTTAATGGCATCGAACATCCAACCATATATTCCATAACTCTTCAATGCCAAAAACATATACTACCCCCGACCCTGTCGAAGGCCTTTTCTGCATCCAATGACATGGTCAGGAGGGGAACCACCTTCTTCTTCACAAAATCCAGTATATTAATAACTCTTCTTGTATTACACGTATTTCTGCCAAGCACAAACCCTATCTGATCTGCATGAATCAGACACGGTAAAACCTTCTTTAGCCTCTCTGCTAGAATTGATGAAAATATCTTTCTATCCACATTTATAAGCGATATAGGGCAATAGTTTGCGATTTCTGCTGGATCTTTATTCTGTTTTAATATGGGGAGCACATTTGCCTGAAGCATCTCGGCTGGGAGGTTACCTGATATTACGATCTCATTAAATGCATTCACCATATGGTCTACAATTTCACCTTGATATAGTTTATAAAATAAGTTGCCGTACCCACCGGACCTGGCGTTTTATATTTATCTAGTTTGTTTATACTATATATTATCTCTTCTCTAGTTATCTGCTTATTTAAGGACGCCCTTGTGTATTTGTTAACTTAGGGAAATCAATAAGCTCTAAATAATTCTTTATCTCCTCTCTTGTTGCACTCTGAGAAACATTATATAATTTCTTATAATACTCACAAAAGCTTCCCCTATTTCTTTTGGCGTGGAGAACATCCTGTCCCCTTCCTTAATTAGAGCTATCCTCTCTTTCGCTTTTCTATCTTTCAACTTATTTGAGAGAATTCTGCTAGCACGATTCCCATATTGATAGTATCTCATGCGTAGATTATCTAAATTCCTACCAACTTTAATCAATTTCTCTTGATTGATCTTATTTTGAATCTCCCTCAATTCATCCATATCTTACTTCTTGTATTTTTTCTTTAATTCAGCCACAATCTTATAATAAGAAATATATAGATCTGCTAAAGAGCTCTCCTTCTGCTTTCTCATATTGTGCTTCAACTTGATTAGATAGCCTCAGATAACTGCTTTAAAAAGCGAACCACACCACCCCCGGAGAGGTATCTTCGCAACCATTTTCTACAAAATAATATCTTATCATTTGGGCTATAAATTCTCTATTTTCTTTATTACCCAACAGAAAATCGTCCAGTTTCCAAGTGGTGAAAGCATGAACCTGTTCATCCTCATTTATACCCAAATACACTATACTATTATCCGACCAAACATTATCTTTTATAGATACCTGTTGAACCTTTTCTACTACTCCTACCTCCCCCAAAATTAAATCAATCCTGGAGAAGGAGTGATGTACTCTGGAAAGATGGGTAAAATCTCTTTCACATGGATGAAATATTTGCCACATATCATATAAGTTAAACCTTGCAATAATATATGCGAAAGTCCCTGCTGATTTTTTTAACATTCTTAGAACTTTCCCGAGGGTTACAGTATTTTTATCCAACACTGTATTCAACACACAATTAAATACTCCTGCAATTATCAATTTTCCGATGTTAACTTTCTCCACTCTTTCCCAGATTTTCGTCAAACAGACAATTGGAGAAATATTCAGCAAATATACGTTAACCAGTATGTATACTTGTTTATCCACCTTAACCACTATTATTACAAACCTACTCTCTTTATCCACTTCTTGATATATCACTTCAAACCCAACATCATTTGAAAAAATTATCGCCACCCCTCTTTTCTTTCTGGGGTATACAGAGTAGACCAAACGCTCATATCAGACATTATTCCATCTTAACCTATCATCCTATCACGGTTCCCGTGATCTCTCTGTCACTCTCACTTGTGCTGCTCCCGTATTGGTTGAGCTGTGTAGGCCCGCCCCTGGTGACCTTTTTATTCTGGCCATTGGCACCTGTCAGGTGCCCTTTCATGGTGTTCCAGAGCCAGTGCTGCTGTTGCTTGTTCCAGTGTTCCTGATCTCCTGTGTACCGATTTGGCCTGTACTGACTACGCTCCTGTGTTCCTGTCCTGTGATCCGACCCGGCCTGGCTGACGTTGCTCGTTGCTGATCTGGCTTGTCTGCGAATCTCCTCCGTGATCTGACCCGGCCTGGCTGACGTTCCTGCTCGTTGCTGATCTGGCTTGTCTGCGAATCTCCTTTGTGATCTGACCCGGCCTGGCTGACTTCCTGCTCCTGGATCTGTTCCGGATTGCTACTGCTCCAGTCTACAGCTCCTGTTGTCGCCTCGGCAACATTCTGATCGCTGCAGCGTGTGGGTCTGAGCCTTTCCGAATTGCTGTATTAACTCCTGCTGAGCCGTGTCTCCTGAGCTGAGCCTTCCGTTTCTCTGTGCAGTATATCAGTATAGCTGAGTCTCATTGGCACTTGCTGTGCCGTATCGCTACTCTACGAGCCTCCGATCACTAGTGTGCTTCCTTCTACCTCGCTGCCATTGTTAACCCTTGCTGAGCCGTTCTCCATCTACACTGCTCCTGCTGAGTCGGCTGCGTGGTGGGCCTCTGTTGTCGGCAGCTCTAAGGTTATCTGCAGAACAGTAGTTCTCCGTTAACGCACCCGTGTGAGGTTGCAGCAACCAGTGGTCTCCGTTACACCCGTGGGGGCTATTGGCTCAAGCAATTCCAATACTGTTGGTCTCTGGTATATGCCCGTGGGGGCTATTGACTCAAGCTATCATGATACTGTTGGTCTCCGTTACGCCCGTGGGGGCTATTGGCTCAAGCAATTCCAATACTGTTGGTCTCTGTTATGCCCGTGGGGGCTATTGGCTCAAGCAATTCCAATACTGTTGGTCTCCGTTATGCCCGTGGGGGCTATTGGCTCAAACAATTCCAATACTGTTGGTCTCCGTTACGCCCATGGGAGCTATTGGCTCAAGCGATCCCAGTACTGTTGGTCTCCGTTATACGCCCGTGGGGGCTATCAAAGAACTACCCTGCAGCTCAGTCTCTGTCGCAGCTCTTTCAGCAGCCCTACACTGTATGGACTTAAGGTGTTGTGTGATCTAGCACATATTGCTGCCTTTGTTCACCTTGGTTGTGCCTACACCACAATTGAGACTGATTATCTTTTGTACTTAACCATTCATTGCCAGTCACTGTTTAGCCTATTCTGTGACTGTACTAAAATATATTTTATTCCTGTTCTGTATCCTGGCCTTGAGAAGGCCTATGTAGCCTAAATTCTGCTATTCACAGTACTGCCTGTAGAGGGCAATCTTGTTATAGTTTTTTTTTCTAATAAAACTGTGTTTTATTTTTAATCCTCTGTCTGAGTGTCTGAAGAACCGTTACATATCCTTACACCAATGCGTCTCTTGAATAAGCGCAATGTCCACTCTGTTACACCTTGTCTTTTATACAGTGTTTTCAGACCCTGTACGTTTAATTAGGCCAATCTGATCATACTATGTCTCTGCTACATCCATCCTCCCTCTCCCCTCCTTGGCACTGGTACCCACATACACATAAACATAACACAACAGTAATATAAAAAAAACCCTACCCCCAGCCCCATGCTGGGCACCCAGATTCCAACCAAGAGACCAATTATACTTATCAACTGAATAAGAATCATACTGACAAGTATTTCTTCCCTCTTTAGACCCCTCAGTGAGAAAGAGAAAAAAAAACAAAAACAAACAAAAAAACACAATTTACATTACATTAATAGGACATGCCCTTACTTTTCTCTATGCTGTTTTATCCCTACCTAAATGGCACATTATAACAAATACCCAACACTGTTATTCATCCCAGCTATATCCCCTTCTATACGCCCATGCAGGCGGCCACCTTATACCAGTTATATAGTAGAAAAGTGCGACTGTCAAAAACAGCCCCTACTATTACGTTCCTTATCTCTAATCGTGACCACACCTGTCCCCAAACTCTCCCCCCCAAGTGCAGGAGTAGACGTGAAAGGAGAGCATAGACCAATCATCTTATATCAGATAACTTACAGAGTTATTCAATTATACTAAAACCACTTATACCCAACTTAATAAACAACCGCCCAATAACAAACTGTCCAATAGAATAATACATCCAACCAAAGCCTCCCCCACTCTAACCCCCCCATCTCTATTCTCAGCCGCCCATGCTCCCCAAATCTCCCACCTATCGTATACGAGGTCAGGGAAGAGAGAGAAGGGATTTTATCTTCCCCTCCAAGTGCACAACTAAATATCTCTGTCAACCCAACCCATGTATAATTTATATATTAGTCTATAGGGCCTAAGCCCTAAAACCATTTCTAGAATGGCATTGCCTAAAAAACACCCTGTACCAAATACTAACAGAATAATATATTACTACTATAACCATTTCTCCACCACCCATATAAGCAGCCACCATATACCCATTATAATAATAAAATAATACAAAAAGCAAAAACATCCCCTGTGCTTCTGTCCTTTGTCTCTATCCTCTACCACGCCTGCCCCCAAAATCTTCCACCGAACACAGTCGTGGGCTAGAAAAGAGACAAACACCTTATACCTAATACCTAACACAATTATTCCATTAAACTATAACCGTGTATAAACTGCCTCCTTGTGCAAATTATATATTAAAATAATACAACTAGCAAAAACCTCCCCTGCTCATCCGTCCTGTCCCTGTTCTCGCACACACCTGCCCCCCAACTCTCCCACCGGGCGCAGGTGTGCACGAGAAGAGGGAAAAGAGAGGGAGAGAAAAAAAAAAACCACAATAACCACTGCATACATATAAATTGCATAAGCCCACAGCCTATATCAAATTCTTGCTTTTCAATCAGCCTTCTACCAATTCTGCTGTCTCAAAAACATGCATTTTCTCTTCCCACATAATTCGCAGACCCACTGGAAACCCCCACCGGTATCTAATGTTCTTTTGCCGAAGAATGTTTGTAACCGGGGCAAATTTCCTCCTTTGTGATCTTGTATAATAGGACAAGTCCTGGAAAACCAATATATCTTTAAACCTTGTATCCTTCAATTCCACCTCTCTCATAGCTTTCATAACATGTGTCTTGCACAAGTATGACTGGAAATTTACTATCACATCTCTGGGCACTTTTTCTGAGACATTCTTTGGTTTAGATACACGATGTGTTCCTTCAATACTTATATTAAAACCCGCATTGTCAATGCCCAACTCTTTCATTAAATTCTGAACATATTGCAGTAACTGTTCCTGCAAAATAGACTCTGGAATATTCCTTAGACGCAAATTATATCTCCTAGAGCTGTCCTCTATGTCACTTAATTTCAGTTCTACTCTGTCCATCCTCTTATCCGCTTCCACAATCTTATCTCTCACGGCATCATAACGAAAATCCATAGAACCCATTTTCTCCTCCAAGATAGATATTTTATCCACCAATACACCAATCTCCGCTTTAATTTCCAAAGAATTCTGGTTTATTTTTTGTTTTATTGCACCCTGTTGTGCCTCTAAACATTCCTTTAAAAAGTCTTGAGTAATATTTGATGTGTCCTGGCTCCTACTGCTTAACATAGAATCCTCTAATTGGGCCACCCCCACCTCCTTTGGGGGTTGAGGAGAAAAAAAAGATGATCTTCCTTCTAATGTGTTATCTTTCCCCTTCTCCTTCTTCTGATTCTTTTTTGTGGCCATCTTCTAATGCCAATGCCCCAGTCTGAAGGCTATAGATATTGCTAGCGTCTAATGGCAGGCAATCTAATGGGATGTTCTCATGAAGATACCAAAAGATAACCAGTTCTCTCCCACTGGTCTCTCTCTTGTGACCCAAGAGACCTATAGAGCTCTTCAGCCAAAAAGAAGATCCCCTTATAGAAGGAACTTCTATAAGGGGATCTTCTCAAATAACCTATACAATTTTATTCTGATGCCAGATAGGAGTTAGAACTAGCAGATTCTTTCCAAACAGCACTCAAAACAAAACAGTTTCAGTAACACAACACCCAAGTGACCAATTTCCTCCATCATCCTAGGATATTGCATTCACTGCTCCCCTGTCTCCAGTATTTATTGACACAACCTTGACAGGGAACTTTCCTCATTCTTCATCTCTCCTTTTGCATCATAACCCTCTTTCCAGACTAATCCGGCTAGACATCATATAGGGGAGCAGGGCTGAAACTATTATCCACAATAAATGTAGAGAGAGCATGTATCTTATAGCTCTAATTAATATACACACACTTGCTCCTCCCCTCCTCCACTTTAGCAGCACGTTATTGCCAATGCTTGTATTATAGTCACATTTCCACATATCCATAGTAACTTTGCATAATCAGAACACATATGCCACTTAGCAGTATTGTCTGGCCGCCAACCATGTCAAGAGAATGGCCTCCAGTCTGTCCTAGATCCCAAACTCAATATCAGCTTCCACTTGGAACCCATGCTCCCTTTTCCTCCACCCACAGCCGTATCTCTCCTCCACTTTTACAGCCCGCTTTGTTGCCAACATTTGCCCCACGTTCTCCTCCTCCAACCACCTGTCCTAGCAATGCTCTCTCCAGCCGCCCGCTTGTCTTGAGGTCTCCACCTCTTCCAACATGCATCACATCATCACGTCACCACATCTCCCACAATTATTTTTATTGTAGATTGTGTGGTATGCAGACACATAGTAGCTGTTTGGTTGGATGTGATATTGTGGCATCACAAGGGTAAACACACTAGTAGGACTACATTTAATTGCATGTTATGGACCTTCACCGAGGATGGTATGACATGGATACCAGTGCTGATGGACAGCACTCAGACCTGATCACATTATCAACTTGTTTGAGATTTTTTTAATTCCCACGCTTTTTTGAAATCACTGGTATATGGGGGGTGTTTTACATATATAGACTGTCTTGATAAAGTTGCACAATGTAGCACAGAAACATCAGTCTTTATTTTGATGATTTGAATATATTGAAGAAGTACTGTGGGTGTTGTTTTTTTAATCTATCTATCTATCTAATATATGCATACATACATATACACAGGAATCTGTGATGGCTGAGATCTATGATACACTCTCAGGAACCCCAGCCTTGCTCCATTGTTCAGTGATAGTCACATAACTACATGTACACCATCTAACAACTTGATGAATAAGGTCCATTGTGTTTTGGAGAGAATGAAACTGATGTACAAACAAAAAGTGGTGCAATTCTGGGGCAAACGAAGTGCACCATAGGCAACAAATAAAAATGCCCATTGCTTTAAATGGGGCCTTTAATCCATTCAATGCTGGACAGGTATCCAGTGCATTGATTTGCAATACTTTAGAGGCCTCACTATCATTCATTGGGTTGAAGTCCCCATTAAATCAATGGGAATTTGGGGAATTGGTGTTTATCCCCCATGGTACACATGGGTTGTACCAAAACTGCACCGCTTTTACTTTTTACCTCAGGCCCAGTGACATACAGAATGTAATAACATGTACAGCTCCACAACATCCCTAGGTTGAGGTAATACTGTGGGGGGAAGGTACTGAGCGAAAGGGCATTTAGAAATGTTCTCTCTATGAAGGGCATGAGTGAGGACCTCAAATTTGATATTCTAATTTGTTTCTAATTCATTTACAATGATTTGCATGGAATTTATTAACATTTATGTTTTTAAGTTACTAATAATACTTTTCTTTATAAATATCTAATACATGGACATAATATGAACATTTAATCACCGGTGCTCTAATGTAAATTTTTTCTATGGACCATTAAATTGGATTCTGTCTTTGAATATTATCTAACTAGTGTAAAAGCCCATGTACACGGGCCAAGGTCCGGGTGATGTTAACCCTTTGAGTGCCAGAGGGGTACGCAACACATTGCTTTGCAATGCGTTGCGTACCCCTCTGGCACTCAAACGGTTAAGAGGCCTGTCCTGCTCTGCGTCCATCCGCCAATGCACTGTAGAGACTGCCCGAAAGCACAGAATGCTCCCAGCATTCCTACACCTCCCAGCATTCTGTGCGTTCAGGAAGTCTCTACTGCTCATGGCAGCTTCTGACAAACATCCTAGCGAATTATTATATAGGATACTTACCCCCATCCACAAGGTCAATTAAGTCCTAAAATACTAGACAAGTCTCCTGAACACAAAAAAACATCAAATCACAAATATACATTTCAGCCTCTAGTGAGCCTGATAAGTGAGGTGCAGCTGAATCTTACAAGGGCCCAATTTGGATATCCTTCTACTTAGGAAGAAAAAACCAAAACAAAACAGAAGTGTGAAAGTGCAAACCAATAACTAATTTAACTTAGTCATTACTTTTATCTTTACTGGGACTCATCAATGAGGAACACCTGAATGTCTCTAGGCATAAAGAGAGCCAAGGACAAAAAGGCCCTTAAAGTACAAAATATATGTATGAGGTTTGTGTGCACATCTGTGTATGATTGCACATATTTGTGATTCCTTTATCCCTATAAACACATATGCTGCCTTGGGGGAACAATGCAAAAACAAAAATGGAGGAATCCCATTTTAACCTCATAAGAATCAAGGTGTTGCCCAACGCAATGCACTGCATACCCATCTAGTCCTTAAAGGGTTAAAAAAAAGCCAGCAACCATAATTTGGACTTTGAGACCTTAATAAAAAAAACTAACTAGCTATCAAAAGCACAACTTCAAATCCTTCTCGATTATATTAATAAAACAGAGTAAAATAATGTACTACAATATGCATTTTAGGCACTAGGTGGTGCTGTGTATGTGGAAAACAATACACATCTGCAAGTACCTGAATAGTGCTATAGTTGAAATGTATTGTAAGCCATATATGCCCTAACAGAGAAACACAATCACAAACTCATTCAAAAATGACCACGTCACATCATTCCTAGCAGATAAAATCAGTAATAAGTAAGGCTAGATGATGCTAATTTACCCTCCAACAATTCACACATGTACACTTACGTTCATTCTACTCTGCTTACATCCATATTGCTCCCCACTAAATATAGTAACATAGTAGATGAGGCTGAAAAAAGACATGTGTCTATCAAGTCCAACCCATACCAAGTCACCCCTATTAATCCAGGGGAAGGCAAAACAATCCCAATTGAAGCCATTTCCAATTAATCCCCAAGTGGGTAAAAACATTCCTTCCTGACTCCAAATGGCAGACAAGTAGTTTACTTGATCAACAACCTATCATTTTTTTAAGACAACTGTCATAATTCTCAATAATGTTGTGTTAAATAGCTATCTGTTATTTTTTTGAAAGCAGTTACAATATCTGCAAGCATGGCATCGCTAGGCAAAGAATCCATTAGCTTTACCACCCTTACTGTAAAAAATCACTGCCTTTGTTTTAGTCGAAAGTGCCTTTCCTCTAGTCTTAATGGATGACCTCTCATTCTTAACTCAGCTATTTGAGTAAATAATTAACTGGAGAGTTCATTGTATTGACCTCAGATATATTTGTAAATGGTAATCGTATCACCCCTTAGTCATTTCTTCTCTAATGTAAACAAACGCAGTTTGGCCAGTGTCTCTTAATAACTCAGATCCTCCAATCCCTTTATCAGTTTTGTTGCATGTCTCTGCATTTTTTTTCAGTTCAGTAGAGGTAGGGTAATATTTGCATCCCGTGCATCTACACCTCTTTTTATGCAGGATAGTACCATATTTGCTCTTAAAGCTGAGTGACTGAGTGCACACTACTGTGAAGTCTATTGTCTATCCGTACTCCTAAAACTTTCTCTTATGAGTATTCCCCAAGTTGTGTCCCATTTAGTGTATATGTAGCATGTTTGTTTCTACAGCCCAAATGCATAACCTTACATTTATCTACATTAAATGTCATGTCTCACTTTTCTGTCCATTCAGCCAGTTTATCTAAGTCCTTCTGCAGAAAAAAATCATCCAGCTCTGTATATAATTCCTTAACACCAACGACCGTGTGCCATGCTATGACCGTCACACGGTTTTTGCTTTAAGGACTTTTGACGGTCATAGCACGTCACGTACATTTTACTTACAGCGCTCCTCCTGGAGCTCTGTAACTAAAAACGGGGAGTAAGATTGACCGCTCCAAGACTGGAGCGGTCTCTCTCAGTCCCCAATGCTGCATGCCGGTATGCGTCACAGGTCACTTGTGCCGGTACGTCGGAATCTTCAATGCAGTCCTTAAGGGAATGTTACTTCCCAGGACTGCGGACGTCAAGGGGTTAAGCAGCTTAGTGTCATTAGCAAAAGATGGAGACACTACTTTCAATTCCCGCTTCTAGATCATTAATAAAAAAATTAAAAAAACTTGGGCCCAGGAATGAACCCTGTGGCATCCCACTTACAACTTTAGACCAGCTTGAACAGGTTCCATTTATAACAACTCTCTGAAATCATTTAACCAGTTCTCAATCCATCAGAATAAGATGTCAGATTAATCAATCCACAATCTGCCAACCCGCACTGTACCAGTGTGGCAGATTATAGTCCATTCCCTCAGCATGGCTTTACAACAAAAACAATGGTCCTCATTCCCCAGAGGCTTGTGAGCTACTTCCTACTGCAACAGGAAGACCAGCTCATTAGTAGAGGGTGCTAAGAATTATTGGGGTCTATCAGGCTGCTTTTTGTATTTAGAACGCTTAACATCTATTCTATACTAAATAACACTTAGAGAAAATCTAAATAACATCAATTGGGACATTATAGGCTTTTGTAAAAATGATGAAGATTTAGTCAAATTAGAAGCTGGATACTGGCTATGCTATAAAGGAACCAATAATGGATGATGTGGAGGAAATGGATTCTTGATTAACAAAAGACTGACAGACTCAGTTGTTAAAGTAGAGAGTATATCACAAACAATTGCTTCCTGTGCTATCAAACAATGAAGAAAATCCCTGGCATATGCAATGCTTCTTCATCATCTACAGCCATTGCTGATCTACTCCAGGATGATGGCCTCCTCAGCAAGTTTCGGTCTTGTGCTTTCTGTTGTCACTGCCAGGGGAGGGCTGGCCTGGGGGGCAGAGGGGCAATTGCCCCCTGGGCCAGTCATATGTCCGGTTTGGTGGGCCACTGCCTCACTCAATCTCTCACCTGCTGCTGTAAATGGAGCTACAATAGTGATACCACAGAGCTTACAATTGAAATGGAGCTACACCAATGATACCATAGAGCTACAATCCAAGTGGATATACACTAGTATCATAACCCATTTCCCTTGTGAGCTCTATGGTATCACTAGTGTAGCTTTTACTTCAGTTGCAATCTCTGTAGCTCCATTTCAACTGTAAGCTCTGTGGTATCATTTGGCTTACTTCACAATATTAATGCCAATTTTAAAACTAACAAAAGAGGTGTGCTGAGACAGTGGGCTTGAACAATAGTAGAAATGGGCCACTTGATTGTATGTGCCCCCCAGGCCACATGTTACCAGCCCTCCCCTGGCCACTGCGCACCAACAAATTTAGTAATTTCCTCAACCCATCTTGTCTTTTGTCTTCTTCTTGGGCAATTAGTATCAAGTGGAATCAACTCCAAAATTAACTTGGTCCATCTACTGTCAGGTCATCTTGCTATGTGACCTGCCCATTTCCATCTTAGGTGCTTTACTCTCTCAATGATGTTATAAACCTTTGCTTGCTGACAAATCCAATAACATGTTTTTGGGTTCATTTTGTTATGTTCAAAATTTGAAGTTCCATACTTCTATTTGTATGGTGGAGAGCAGAGTGAATGTAATTTTTTTTCATATATATTGGTATATTTTATAGTAACTTTTCAACCTACAAAACTACAAACAGCAAATTTGAAAGAGAATTTCTGTCATTTGAAGAAATATTTTTCTATTAATTGAATCTGTTGCACATTCTTGGCTGCAGTGACAAACTGTCTACACACTAAATTTACTGGAGCTATTCGCACATCAAAAGGGAAATAAATCTTGTTTAAATTTAAAAAGAATTTGAATGACCGTATAACCTGATATGTATTTTGGTAACTATTGAAATGTCGCCCACTATTTGGCGACCAACAAAATGGTGCATTTAAAATGTCACCTGCATGAAAAGGGCAACATCAGAATGTCGCCCACATCAAAAGAATGCTATTCTGATGTTGCAGGCTTAAATGTCGCCATCATCTATGCCTTAACTCTCCAATAACGCTAATAAGATGAAAAGCATAGACACACCAGATGAAGTGAAGTGCTGCTCAATACCCTCCATCCTTATGCAATCATTCATCTGTGCCTTAACCCTATGAGAACCAGAGAGGTTTGCAATGCATTGTGTACCCCTCTGGCACTCATAGGGGTAAGATGTCCTCTTCCACTCATAAGCCTGCATCAGCATGTCGCCTGTACCTCAGTCAAGATTAAGTGCTGCATATCTGCTAAGGAACGGATGGACACTTAAGCATGGCTGTGATGCAGGTGACATGCTGATGTGGGCTTGTGAGTGGAAGAGGGCATCTTAACCCTTTGAGTGCCAGCGGGGTCTGCAGTGCATTGCAGACCTTTCTGGCACTCAGTGGGTTAAGGCACAGATGGAGGGTATACATTAAGGAGGGAGGGCATTATTCTTATCCCTTTGAGGTGCATTTCACTTCATCTGGTTTGTCTATCCTTTTCTTCTTATTAGAGTTATTGGAGAGTAAAGGCACAGATGTGGTGACACTTAAGCCTGCGACTTCACAATGTCACTCTTTTCATGCAAGCGACATTTTAAATCTGCCAGTTTTGTTGCTCGCCAAATAGTGGGCGACATTTCAGTTGTGAACAATGTATTTTGTATTCAGACATTTTTCTAAATACGCTGAAGAAGAGTATTTAGAGACCGGTTGATTCTTTGCTGGCTAGAGCTGAATCTGAAGTGGTCAAAGTACCATGAAACGTTATAGCTTGCCATTATCATTGTTTTAAATCCTGTATTATTGAGATTTTTTATTTTTATACGGATATAATTTTATTAAATTATTTTGGAGACAAATTAGCAGCAATTTGTGAATTCCACCGATCCTGAATACAGCTACCTGAGCAGAGACAGGAAAATATCTCTGCAGGCCTAATTAGCTGTGGTATGGTATATATCTTCCCACAGCCATTATTCTTGTGAATATAATTTTAATTGTATACTCTATAATACGTTTGTAAAGGATAACAGGCACCATCCAGCGCCCTCTTCTGTTTTTGTTTTGTTTACATGTATCATACTTCCTTTGAGTCATTTTGAGGAGCAGCCCTGTTGAAGAAAATATTCTTGCTGTGCAGGGGACGGTGTATGAAAATATCCATGAAGCGTACATCCAACATATAATTGTTGAGTTGACAATATGAATCTGTGAGTACGGTTCTAAGGGAAATTTGTGGGTTGATCTACTATCATAAGAAGTTATTACACTAGGAGCGCCTTCTTCTTTGTTTACACGGACATTCCTTGTCTTGAAAGCTTGCATTATAAAGGTACTCAGCCAAAAATGGTATCACTTTTGAAAACTGTTTTTATTAGAGGACCAGTCCAGGCCAAACTCATGACAACAAAATTTGCATACAAATACAGTACATACAAGCACGTCAAGTATGTATACATAAAAAGAAGGCATAATGTATAAAATTGACACGAGTAGCCCAGCATAGTCCAACACTTTTAACCCTTTTTTAACTCCCACCCCAACTGAACCACCCTCCCTCCAAGGCTCCAAGGCCCCCCCCCTCCATCTCGCTCTCTCCCCACCCACAGCCTCATATGACCACATATCTCATAAGGGCTGCTATCTATCCCGGCCCCAGCGAAGTTGAGACCCAATAATACAGTTAGGATTCCACCCATAAAGTTTGTATACATAACCTAATCCCACGTTTTGGGTCCTCTTAAATGCCAACAACCCCACACCTTATCATACTTCCCCGGCGTACCCTATATCTCCCAAGTGTCCCTCTTTAGGAGGGACAGTCCCTCTTTTAGACCCAAATCCCACTGTCCTTCTTTCCCACCCTGATGTCCCTCTTTTTAGGAGATCAGAATGTGTGGTGTATATAAAAATGTATCACGTTGCTCCACAGCAATAAAACTCACATTATTGTTTCTTTAAACGTCAGTATATGTGTTTATTAATTAGTGTACTTAAATAAAATACTTTGGTCTTGTTATAAGTCATTTATTAGGTAGCACAAGGAGAGGTCAATAGGTCATGAAACAGCCTGAAAATTCTGGTTAATGTCCCGCCCACCGGCCACACCCCCAGCCATACCCCCTAAAATACAATTGTCCCTCTTTGGCAATTTGAAATGTTGGGAGGTATGGTACCCCTATGTAAGTAAACCAACTTGTAATGTGGCAATGTTGGTGTCGCTATTTCAGCCCAATGTATCACTTTTACTTTATCAGTCTCCTTTTTCTATTGTTAACATGGACCCACCTTTTACCTTCATTCAGATTGGCAGTTAAATTATAATAATTAGTGCCCACTGTTCTTGTTCTGCTATCCTGTCTCTGCCCATTCACAGATAATCCTGGACAATCAGTGGGAATCCTGGAAAAGACAGACATTTCTGTTCCCTCAGAGGATATATATGCAAGACTGGATTTTATGCATCAGAAGACAAAAAATGTTTTACATATGCTAGCAGAAGCTAAAGGGTAATTAAAGGGTAGATTTAAAGGCAGGTGTTAAACCAGTCGGTAGGGCCAAAGTGAATACCAGCTGTTAAACTAACATGTCTAACACGGTATTCAAAGGCACTACCAGCTAAAATCATAAAGTCTTGTGGCTGAACGTCCATTTTGTGAGTTAAGTTCCCAAGACGCCGCAGTGATATTGGGAACTTAACAGTAAAAAACAATTCACTATCGGTGCCTGGCATACTGCCAAGCACCGATCGTTACCTGATTCATGTTAACCCCTTAAGGACCCTTAATGTACCAGGACCGTCATGGTCCTTGAAATACTCAAGGACCGATGACGGTCATAGTACGTTACGTACTTTTTACTTACAGCGCTCTACCGGGAGCGCTGTAAGTAAAAATAGGGCCTGAAATTGACCGCTCCAAGATCGGAGCGATCTCTATCAGGCCCCATAATGACGCGCAGATACACGCGACAGGTCACGTGTACCGGCGCATCCAAGTGCTCCTATGTGGTCATTATGGGACGGAAATGTCCGAGGACCTCCGGTCCTTAAGGGGTTAAACTTACCTGTCATCTACTGTCTCCTTCTGTCTTCATTCTTTCTTCTCTTGTATCTTCTGTCTTCTTGCTGTGATAAAAAAACAAAGGTTTAAGTTAAAAGCATAAATACTTTAACCCCTTGACTGCCAGAGTGGTATGCAACACATTGCAAAGCAATGCGTTCCATACCTCTCTGGGGCCCAAAGAGTTAAAGTATGTAGTAGTGTGCCAGTTGTTAAAATCCAAATGCCCCATAATAATAATAATATAATGCCAATGGTATTTCCAAAAGTAAAACAAAATTATACTTAGCATTACTTCGTCACTGTCTCCACCGATGTCTGAGGCCACTGAGGTGGCAGCGGTAACAGAATACTGAGCAACCCACACCCACACTTCTTCTCCACGGGCCGATGCCCGCTCCGGTCTGTGGGAATTAGAATTGTTGCTGCCCTTATATATGGGCAGCCTTACTTCTAATTCTCTCACAGCCATTTTGAGTGGCTGTGCTTTAAACTAATTGGCTGGGAGACGCACAAGCATATCCCAGCCAATGGCTGTGAGAGAATTAGAAGAAAGGCTGCCCATATGTAAGGGCAGCCATAATTCTAATTCCCTCAGATTGGAGAGGGCATTGGCCCGTGGAGAAGAAGGGGGGGTGTTGCACAGTATTCTGTCTCCGCTGCCGCCTCAGTGGCCTCACACAGCGGTGGAGACAGCGACAAAGCAATGTTAAGTATAATTTTGTTTTACTTTTGGCAATACCATTGATATTCTATATATTAAAAACATTATTATTATTATGGGGGCATTTAGATTTTAACACCTGGCACACTACTACATACTTTAACCCTTTGTGCCCCAGATAGGGTTAATCCTACTAAATTTTGACACCTTTTAGACACTTTGGATGTATTGATGTGGGGCTTAGGGCCCCATATTAATACATCCACTGAGGACTTTGGTTTTTTTTTGCCAGTTAATAGCTGCATTAGCTGGCAAGAGATCCGATAAGGGACCTTACAGCCAAACAAACTGGGTCGTAAGTTTTAGGCGGTAAGTGAGCACCTTATTGGATGGTTTTCAGCTAATGCAGTCCTTTAGATGGCAAATTGGAGCGTTTTGTTTTTTTTTACATGGGCCAAAACACACGTTAGTGTAGTGGCCGTATTACTTGATGAACTGCCGTTAGCAGTTCATTACATGGCCCTTTGAATGGCTTACTATACGTTAAAAGACCCGGTGGTGTTTTTTTGGCATAACGTCTGCCTTTAAATCTACCCCAAAGTGTATATAAGCCCAGTTAAGTTTTAGGTGTCAGTGTTACTTTAAGAATAATGGATACTTTAATAAAATTCTGTTTTATCTCCCTAGTTTGCAATTAGGATAATACGCTTGTTTACAGGACAAAAGATAATGCTCAACCAAAACATAAAATGTGAAAATGATCTCTTGCTAGGGAATCGATCTGGAGTATTAAAGTCTATTTTAGGATCAAAGGAAAACACATTATTTCAGAGAAGAATCAGTAATGCGGTAAGAGAATTGGAAAATACGTGGGTAGACATATGACTAAACTGAACATAAAAGTAGGTATAAAATAGGATGTGAAGTTTAATCCTTTGAGTGCCAAGTGATATCCAGAGTATTGCAGTGTGATGCTTTGGATACCTCTCTGGCACTCGAAGAGTTAAAGGGCACACAAGGAGTTATATTTAGAAAAATAAAGAGGAACAGTTCTGGGTAAAATCATCTGTGTTCTAGAGGCACAAATAGCAATTCTCCCTCATTTAAATGCAGGTTTTAAAGGAGTAGTAAACTTTTTTTTATGAAAACACATATTTTACACAGCATTTCCTGCTGAATAAAACAAGGTCACTCCCATCACTGTCAGATGTTTTATTCAAAATTTATAGCAGTTCAAATAATCAGGAAGTGAATTTACTGTGTTTACTTCCTGATAGTTCTAACTGACAAGAAGTGACAGGCAGTTTCTATCACATTCTATGAAGAACTGTATGTCTCTGACTTTTCTGACTTTTCTTTCAGTTAGAATCTAACAGAAAACTAATTAGAATTTGACCACTAGAGGGCACTGCTAATGTAAAAAAACATGGGTTTAAACTGTAATAACTCTTGGCAGTGGAGTACCCTTATTTTACTCAATAGGAAAATCCCTACAATATATATTTTTTCATAAAAAAAGTTTACTGCTCCTTTAAACATCAGAATGCTAGAAAAGTCTCCTGCAAATTGCTTTGCCTTGTGCTGGACACCTTTCTAGGATTCAAGGGGTTAAAGACCCATTTAGATCAAAGCAAAATTTGAGAATTTTTATTTGTACTTTTTGATGCAGTTAATTTGTTATGGAATTCCTATTTACTAGAGTTAATGTACTAATATGGTTCTGCACTTACCTAAAGCCAAGTTACTAAGTTTCTACTGAAGCCAAAAATTCTCCCCTGAACACCACTTTCCATATGAGATATAGAATGCGGAGATTTGGATTCATCAGCGCTTGCTCTTTGTACGTTGCCACTAGTAGCTATATCAGATATTAGTAACTGTAATCCTGTAGAGAACAGGTACTCAATTGTTTGACCTCCAACTGTAGTAAATTATAGCTCCAGCCAATGGAGGTTGAATTGTTGGAGGTACACAACTGACTACTGCTACTGTCACCAGCACATGATGAATTCTGCTCACTTACTTTTATAACTTTTTAACAAAGGATCAACAAGTGTCTGACAAATTGGGGCACATGTATGGAATTCACTAGGGTAGGCCCACTGTTATTATCCTGTAATTCCACTAAAGTGTATGATTGCTGTTGTGCTAACCAGTGGACACATTCTTCCTGCATTGGATTTTAATGTCAGGAAGCCCCATATACCAGTCCCATAGCATATACAGTGAAATGAAAGCAAGAGACCCACCCCTACAGGAAACATAGTCTCACTGTATACACCCATCTGAAATATGTTTTACTGACCAACTCCCCAAATCTCATGGCCCTGAAGAAAGCCAAGACAAAAGTCTAGCCTGAAACAGTTTGCTTCATAAACAGAAGAGCAAACCTGGGGCACCACCTGAATCAAACAAAGCAACAGCTCAAAAGACACCAGCCAGCGGAAATCATGAACAACCCTTCCTTTGCGCAATCACTACAGGACCAGGCAGACTAGAATCTCCTCCTTCAAGTCCTTCAACCCTGTAAGTTTAAACCAATAAGCTAAAACTGTCTTCTCTTCCACGTCCAAAGTCCCACAGTTAGCTCGGGCAACTCACTTCCTCTGTGTTGGCACCCGGACATGCTCGTCAAAAGTACCTGAACTGCAATTGAGAAAAAATTGTCAGCTTCTGTGTTGACCACACCAGGCACATGCAAGACCCAAAACAACAAATTAAGCCTGAGGCAGCATGCACCAGATGGTACAACAGCTGAAGGACAGGGGTGGATGAAGCAGTCATGTTATTAATCACTAAGACCAGTCCCATATTATCTGTGTGGAAAATAATTCTCCTGTCCAACATCCTGTTGCCCCACAAGGTTCTGCATAAGGCCCAATCAGGCCACAGCATGACTCCAAAACCCACCAAACCTGCCTTGTCCATAAGCAGGTCCATGTCTGATTGAATGTAGTCCTTGCTGGCTAAAAAGAGAGACAACAGAACCTCCTAAACGCCTGCCAGCACCTCCTGCATCCCATGAGATATGGATGAACTTGATTAAACTATCAGCCCACCTGTGAGTGGCAGAACCAGTGTCCCAGACACAGGACCTGATACAGCCCCAGCTAAACCATTCTGGGAACCCCTACGGCTGCTAGCTCCCAAGACCCACTAACCCTCTGACCACTGGACTGCACAGGAAGGGACCCCCTCTGTCAAATATCTAACAGGAGACAAAAACACCACACAAAGTCTGCCAAACCGCCAACTGAGCCAACCCAAGCTCCTGTCTGACCTTGACCGAAAGGCCCAGAGGTCAGACTGGATAACTCTTGTGAGCTAATATAAGAACAGTGACTGCACGAGAAGGAAGAGGCATCACAGGCTGTGAAACTTCAGCATGATCTGAGGACAGGGCCTATGAGGAAGAAGAAACAGTGACATTAACAACCACACTAACCAAATGTAGGGTGCCCTCACCAGATACCACCACCCCAGAGCTGCCTGCTGCTATCGGGACCAGCACAGCATGACTAGAAGAACAGACATCACCCCCCCCCCCCCATTTACACGAAGAGGGGCCGCACTACTGTGACGGACAGAAACAGCAGGAGAGCTCCCCCAGCAAGGTTAATCCATCAGATCATCCTGCAGCAAGAGTCACAAAAGGAGAAAGGAGTTCCCCTACAGGCAAATGTCCCAAATGAACAATGTCTATCTGATTCTGGACTGGGGCATGCTGACTTGCCACCGGCCAGCCCCTCAGCTTAGCCCTCTGAGCCAGTTTCTCTGCGGAGCCATCTCTGAATCCTCTTTGCTACTTACTCCTGCAAAGAGAACCCTGACACTGCCTATCTCTATTGGAGCTAACATCACCACTGCCCACCACTCTAGGGCACTACAAAGCTCTCGCTACTCTGGTTTCCCAATTCTGGTCATGGATCTAGGTGGGCTCCTTCTTCTCTTCCTTCCCTAACGTTTCCATTCCCTCATGCTCCCCCATGGGTGAACTCTAAAGGAGAGCACTTGTCTACCATCCTAAATTGTCTCCTGCACACAACTGTGTCCTACAGCAGTGTAACAGGACAGCTGTTCCCTCTTCCATTGTCCTCCATCCACAAGGGCCTCTTGCTGAACCTCTGTCATCAGGGCCTTCATGTCGCCAGCAGCCATCTGGTGACATGTGGACCAGAGATTACGCAGCACAACTACCAAGAGCACCAATCCAAGAAATTCCTAGCACCAACAAGGACAGCCTCAGGAGAATCAAATAATGCCACAGAGCACACAAGTAAAGATGCTGTTTGGCACCAGTTCCCCACACTATTGAGATGAAGCTGCAGCAAATCTTCCTTTTCCTCTTCTTACTCTGATTCCCCCTGCTCTCTAGCTCCACTCCTCACCTCTCCCCCTGGATATGCACCCCTTCCAATCACTATGCCAGAATGCTCCAAGGGTCTCTTGCCTGATGGGCCTTCAATAAAGGTAACTGCGCTGAATCCATTGTGTGACTGTCCTTCTACTGTCTACATAGGGTATGGGGTTTAAATCCTCTGATAAATGTTGGGACAGCAGCAAAAACTAGGGACTGCACATGGAAATCTGGAACATTTAGCAGGTATGCATTAGTATCACCGTCATTTTATTCTAAAGCGACAGCTGCTGCGGACATAGTCTCCAAAGATTTTCTATGTCTGGCCTTCAAACCCAATACGGAAGGTCTATGGGGACCTGCATCTCATATAACAGGAAAATGAACGGTGAGACTTCAGTTCATCGGCAGGTTTGCTCCAATAGTGCCAATGGGCACCATTCTGGTGATAGTTGCCTCTTAAACATACTTTTACTTCAACAGTCAAAAATACTGCTGAGAGAAAAAAGCCAAAAACAAAGGAAGAAACATAATTGTTAAATTAACTAAGTCCAGCTTATGTTTTGGGGTAGTTTTTCCCCAACAAGTCCAAACTTTGTATATTATATATATTAATGTTTCTTGGATATTTTGATTCCAGGGGCCGGCTGGCGCTACCTTCCTAATCTGAAAAGGGACACTGTTAAGGTCTAAGCCACACAAATCTATTGAACACGGGGCCACTTACAGTATTCCAGGGACCAACACTAATATTGGCAGCGACCGGCACCGGTCCAGTGACCAGTGGATGTGAAATACTACTCTTATACTAATAGATCCCTGAGAAATGATTACTATTTCAAAACGATAAGTCAAAGAAGGGAAAAGAAAAGATAACCAAACTCAGGTGCAGGTTAACGTTGGATACCCAGTGTTGAACAGGGAACTAAGAGTTGTATTGAATAAGCTAAAGAAGAGCAATTCCAGTGTAAAGTAAATAGTCCATAAGGGAGATATGACAATCCCTAATTATATACTCTATATGGGGGCTTTAACCCTCATGGTGCAGTTGGTTTGCTCCAGAATTGCACCTCTATGCTAGCAGTACATATTAAAGTGAAATCTAATTTCTGAAAGATATGTTTAAGTGCATTTATAACAAATAAAAAGTGCTTGTAAATATGGAGAAGAGGACCTGACCATAAGCCAACAGCCATTTTGCATAAACATGATTTTTCACAGTATGGCCATGCCTAGGAATTTTCTGGTTCTGCCACTGAGGTTCCAGTTTTTAATGTTAATTACTGGACAGAGGCTGTTTCTCCGGTGGTGGGGAGTTTCCTATCAAACTTTCCTGACTTCTCTTCCTTCCCACCTCTTTCCTCCTAATTTCCACTCATTTCTCCTCCTTCCCACCCAGTTCTGCCCACTTCCTACACACTTCCCAAGTACCATGTACATGAGCCCCACCCACACCAGGTCACAGCACATGAGCCCTCTCCGGGGACTGAAGAGGAAGATGTTCCCAGGTATGGGCATGGCCATTGTTTGCCCAGCATGTCTAGAAGAAGTTTCCTTTTTTGCTGCATTAAAAATTGCAGTAAATTATATTGAATGTTTCCCAGCTGTGATTACTAGGCTCATTTAACATAGGATTGGCTAAAGTGGCACAATATAGACTGCAGACCGATTCCCTGTAGCCTTGGGTCTGGCTGGCTATATGCAAGTAGGAGCTCTGCTATACCAAGAAAAAATCACTTGTGGCTTTCTCTGGAATAATTAATTTTTCCACAAAGTCCAGGTTCCATACAAAGTATCAATGTATCAGTGCAGAAAGAGGCATAACTGATACACTGTCAGTGCGGCTGTGTACTCGGGAGCACAAGGAACAAACCCACTTAATTATCTGTTATTTTCACTCCTTAAAGAATTGTGATTCCTAAAAGGGCAGGTGTTTAGCAGGCACTGTGTTTTATGTAAGTACTAGTAGAAGAGCCCATGTAGAGACTGCTGCACATGCTGCAGTCATGTGCAGTAGAGACTGCCCGCGATGCAGCTGATACAGAGCTGGGTGCTCCGAACACCCAGCTCTGTATCAGCCGTAGCGGGCAGTCTCTAATGCACATGACTGCAGCACACGCAGCAGACTCTACTGAGCATGACTGCGTTGTTACGAACTTTGTAGCAAATTATTATATAGGATAGGATATGTATAAACACACACACATGCACACTCTTGCACAGTGCATGTGTGGCCCTCCACATTCATTTTGAACATAGATGTGGCCTTCAGGCTAATATAATTGCCCACCCTGAACTGACATGAAATAATATATATAACTCAGCATTGTTCCAGTTAATCACCCGTCTTCATCTTTCGGAATAACAGCATTATAAAATTCCAGTCCACAGTGTGTATGTTCCCTCTGGGCTTCTCCCCAGGGCTTGTGGTGTCAGTTCTGGGGAGGTAGCTAATTCCTACTGGTGTCCATCGCTCCCGCCCGAACAACCAAATGGAATGGGAATGCCACTGACAACTTTGGCTCTTGCATGAGGTGGAACAGGAAGCTAGGGCAGGCCAGTAGAACTAGGGCTGTCATTTTATGATGCCTACCACCAGAGGTAAGAGCAGGTGTGATTTACTACTAGCTTTAACATTTTTATAAAATATATTTTCCTTTATTTGCTCTTTAACCCTTTGTGCGTCTGAGAGGTATCCAATGCATTGTAACACAATGAGAGTTATGCACCAAGGAGTGATAATGAGGTGATAAAGTGGAGATGACTTCTCCAGTGATATAACTTCTTTGGTTTATATGTTATTCTATAGAAGCAAAGCACTAAGATCTCCAAATATGGAGAAATCTTAGTGCATTAGTTCCACAGAATAAAATAGTGAAAAGTGATATCACTAGAAACATCAGTCTACTTTATCACTTCTTTATCCCACCTTATTGCATAACCCCCATTGTGCTGGATACCTCTCTAGCACTCAGAGGCTTAAATGAGCTTAATAAAAATAACATCCTCAGGCGTCCAATTGGCTGGATGAGCATGATGGGAGTTGTAGTCCAACAGCACCTAGAGGGCCACAGATTGCCTAAAATAATATATAAATTGATCAAATATATATAAATGGAAAATAAATGACATAAATCAAGCCTGGCATCCCTAGAGTTGTATTCATATTGTAAGGACCTTTAAAAACCAGAAAAATAAGTGAAGAATTTTAGCAACCTGAAATTACCATATTTCATTCAATCTTAGTGCATTTTTGTCTGCACATGTTCTCACTTTATGGAGTTCTGTGGAAACTAGAATCCTATCCCCGAGTCAAATCCTTGAAAACTGTAGCCCTGGTATAAATGTATGTGTGGGACTGCCTGGAATTTACAGTCATTAGGACAAGAGTGTTTAACATGAACCATAGGTCACAATAAATCAGAGGTTAGGGTGACAGTATATGAACCGGAGGTGATAGAGGCTGTCTCTATAATTTACATTTTATAGCAGTTAAGTGGGGCCAGTGATTGCAATGAAACAAGATAAGGGTCAAATGAGATCAACTGGGACTGTCTAAGCTGATCCCTACAATTTTACTACATAGGCCCAGACAGCTGGGGATCAAATGAAAGGAGTCAAGGGGCAAAATAAATTAACAAAGGCTGTCAAAGCCTGAATTCATATTAGAGAAAAAGCAATGTGAGACAGTGGGGATGAGTGAGAGACAGAGAGGGAATGGTAAGAAATGGCAGGGGAAAGAACAGAGAGAGAGGGGAAGGTTTGAACAATGACGTGAATCATTAATGAGAGTGGGAGGTACTTGGAATAGCCTCCCACATTGTTAGACAGTAGCCTGTTCTGAGAATGAAAGGAAAACTGTACCTAAAGGATATATGGCTTTCTGTGGATTAACTAGTCACTAGAGAGTGAGGTGCAAGGACTTGTGGCCCCCCTATACACAAAAAAATATATCTACATAGGCAAATATAGACCTTATTGGACACTGGGGCAAATGAGCCCCTTCTTGGATGCTAGGACCCAGTGCAAGTGCACCCTCTGAACCCCCTGTAGTTACACCCTTGGTGGCTCTTAAGCCTTTGAGTGCCAGAGAGGTATCCAATGCATTGCACTGTAATGTGTTGGATACAGGGGCGGACTGAACATTCGGGTATTCAGTTGCTGACCGGGGGTCTGCCACCAAGGAGGGGCCCACCTCCGTTTAAGAGTCTACTGCCATTTAGAGGCCGACTTCTGTGAAGAAGCCGAGGAGGAGGAGTTGTGTAGTATCAAAGCTGCCAGACCTGCTTAGTACTGGCAGCAAGCAAAGACTCCTTCCATTGAGTCTCTCAAGACTCAATGAAGTGAAGCCAGTCCTGCTCTGCTGCGCATGTGTAAGCGACCTTCTGTTCTGCGTGGTATATGCAGCAATGTCATCACGGCCCACAGGGGCATGAGGTGATGATGAGCGAGATCACATGGCCAGTGGCAGCCAAACCAGACAGGACAGAGACAGTGCTTCCAAATGTGTCCTCATCTACTGCAGGTATTGGGGTGATGGATTGGAGAGTTAGTTATATTGGTGGGTGTGTTAATCTTTTTCTGCTGGCAGGTTAGTATACAGAGTACTCAGACACTGCAGATGCAAAGCTAATCCAGTGTAGCCAGTCACTGGGAATTATGTTAATTATAGTTCAATGACTGATGGAAAGTGATTTGTTTGATAATAAGACTGATATTCTAAAGGTAATTAGAGCACATCAACTCCATTATAGGGGACAAATAATGCCCCTATACCCATGCATTTAAAGTAGCTTTCTGCACAGCGTTATGTCTTAACCATGAGAATTTATATATTCTACTAGGTGTTCATCTGATGGTGCAGATAAACATTTGATGGTGGGGTCTTGTGACCTCATACAACCATGAAATGACATAGCTGGATGTCAGTGCACAATATACAATCACATACATACTGTGTCACTCATCCACACACCATCATTCACCTGAAAGGCACCATCAGCCACACAGTCCTCATAAACTGCAGAGCACATATCACATACAACACTCCTAACAACCAAAAGCCATGCAACACCCGTATATCACCCATCAAACTACTCAACAGACATATATCATCAACAAAGCTCTGATAAAATCAGCAGCTCCACTATGTTCACCAAATAACAACTTTCAATCATATAACACCAATATATCATCCATACCCCACACATAAAATATCATCAGGAGCACAATATCCATCAATGTGTGTAAAAATAAATAAAGGGAGCATGGTTAAAAAAAATAAAATAAAGGGAGCCTTGGTAGAAATAAAAAATTGAGATCCTGGTGTAGATAAATAAATGGACCCTGTGTAAAAGAAAAAGGAGAATGAGGTGTGGGGTTCTGGATGAAACAAGAGAATGAACTTGTGTATGAGCCAAACAGGCTCTAATGAGCCCATCTGAGCCCTTAAAGTATCTGGTCAACGTCTATAATGAAGATGGTTATATTCATGCAATGTGTTGGATTCCTCTCTGGTACCCATAGGGAATTTAAATTATTTCCCCTCTGGTACAGCTGATTAGAACTAATAGCTAAGTTCTTATAAGTATATCAAAATATATGGTGTGTTTTACAGAATGACAAATTAGTTCAATTGTTTAAATAATAGTGTAAACAGTGGGATACCTTAGGAGGGTATGTACAAGATCTGGGCAACATGAGGTCTGCCTGCTGTTCCAGACTACAGTGCATGTGAAGATTGGCTGACAGCTCTCACCCAGTCATCAGAACAGCTAGCTAACAAACCCTCGGGCCAGCTAGCTAACGAGCCCTCACGCTAGCTAGCTAACAAGCCCTCAGGACAGACAGCCCTCAAAGACAAGGAATGAAGAGGGTGGCAAATTCAAGCATGCCAACAACTCTGGAGGTAGAAGGACAAAAAAGGGGAGAAGGATAGTGTCTGATACCACATAGCTTACAACTGAATTGGAACTACCCAAGTCATACCACAAAGCTTACAATTTAAATGGAGCTACAGAAGTAATACCATAGAGCATACAACTGAAATGGAGATACACTAGTATTGTAGTTCCAGTTCAGTTGTAAGCTCTGTGGTATCACTAGTGTAATTACATTTCAATTGTAAACTCTGTGGTATCACTTGTGTTGCTCCACTTCAATTGTAAGCTCTGTGGTATCACTAGAGTAGCTACATTTCAATTGTAAGCACTGTTTTATCACTAGTGTAGATCCATTTCAATTGTAATCTTTGTGGTATTACTAGTGTAGCTACATTTCAACTGTAAACACTTGTGGTGTTCCTTTTCAATTGTAAACTTGGTGGTATCACTTGTGTTTCTCCACTTCAATTGTAAGCTCTGGAGAATCACTAGTGTAGTTCCATTTCAATTGTAAGCACTGGGGTATAACTTTTTGTGTTCCATTTCAATTGTAAGTTCTGTGGTATAACTTGTGTTCCAGTTCAGTTGTAAACTCTATGGTATTACTAGCGTAGCTACATTTCAATTGTAAGATCTGTGGTATTACTATTGTAGCTTTATTTCATTTGTAAACTCTGTGACTTAATGCAGGTCTATTTTGATTTTAAGCTCTGTGGTATCAATAGTGTATTTAAATTTCAATTGTAAGCTCTGTGGTGTTACAGTTGAAATGAAGATACACAAGTGACACCACATAACTTAAAACTGAAATGGAGCTATACTGGTATTGTAGCTTCATTCCAATTGTAAGCTTTGTGGTATCTGTAGTGCAGCTACATTTCATTTGTAAGCTCTGTGTGATAACGACTGAAATGGAGCTACACAAGTGATGCTGCAGAGCTTACAACTGAAATGGAGCTACACTGGTATTGTAGCTCCAATTCAATTCTAAGCTCTGTGGTATCACTACTTTTGCACAGTTTCAATTGTAAGCTCTGTTTTATCATTTGCCTTACTTCACAACATTAATTGCCCAGTTTAAAATTAGCAAAAGAGGGTGTGCTGGGATGATAAATGTGGGAGGGTTACAACTGGAGGAGGGGTAAAGGGGGCCCATGACCTCAATGTCCCTGGGGGCCCTGTGTGTTCTCAATCCGCACCTGGTTGGATAACTCTCTAGCACTCAAAGGGTTAATAATGTAAATGTCCTTCATAAAGTAGTCAGGATCTGTATATCTTTGGAATGGTGTTGTATTTTTATTATATTTATTAAGAATGTTAATGTCTGACATCAATTGTAAACTACATTATGTCATGTAATTTTTTTTTTGCCAGTGGCTGACCAAGAGAAATCCACATAGTTACACTAGAATCTCTGCTAAATGGCATTACATTAGCCTACTGGAAATATTTTTGGAGATATGAAAATAAGAAGACTGGCTATAACAGGATATTCATGGAGAAAACTCAATATGAACAGCAGAGATTGTCAATGTTTTAGCTCACAGATTAATCTACTTGTTTTACAGAGGATTTGTTACTTTTCAAAAGTCTCACATCAGTGGGAGAATCCATCTTGACAGAATTTGCATAATTATTCCTAAGCGATACTAATACTTAATATGTAAAAAAAAATATGTTGTAGGGGTTATCCCCCTGAGTTAAACAAGGGTACTCCCATTGCTGAAAGGTGTTTTATTCAAAAGTTATTACAGCTCAAAATTGAAAGTGTTTCTGTCCCTTTCAGACCACTGTGATATTGCACCTAAAAATGTCAATTTTGAGCTGTAATAACTTTTGAATAAAACACTTTTCAGCAGTGGGAGTACCTTGTTTTACTCAGGGGATAAACCCTACAACATATTTTTTTTTACATTTTAAGTATTACTATCCCTTTAAATACTAAGCCAACAATCACTAAAACCATTCCAATGATTGAGAAGCAGAAAGCACACGAGAGCTGTAGTGAAGAATATTGCTCCTAACTTCACACTTAACCTTATAACTAAACAGATACATAATAATAAATAAAGTAATAAATAACAGATATGTAGTGGTAGAAGGCCACAGAGTTTATTTATTAATTCAAGGAGTAGAAAAACACATATTAATGATTTTAATCACCTTCTTGCAGTTGCAAACACTATATTTTGCTCTTAGCCCTATAAGCCTAAGAGCTACCACTAGCCTTTAACCAAATGAACTACTCTGCCCTAATAGCCAGTAGCTCACCAACCTTATCAAAATAATCAGTTATAGATAGGGTTGCCACCTTTTCTTCCAAAAAATACAGGCCATGGCATTCCGTCCATAGACTTAACATTAGACAGAAGCCAATGCCTGCCGGTAAAATACCGGCTGGGTGGTAACCCTAGTTATAGATAAATATTAACCTGCCATAAATTTATGACCAACCTCCATAGCCAAACTGCCTATTTTTAGGCAGGCTTGCCCCCCCTGCCACCCAAAGGATTGCTTTCTTGATGGTATTCTGAAGCCCCAAATTGAAAATATAATTTCAAATATCAGATAGGTGAACCCAGTCTTGTATTAAAGCCCTTCACCACTATTCTCCATATCTGCATGTCTGTATGAAATGCAGATTTACTCCTGACCCTCTCTACTGGTTTCATGTGGTTATTAGCTATCCAGCACAATCGAGGAACTATCTCTAAAAATCTAGCAAAGCGTTAAGAAATCTCAATACTATATCTTGAAATATCCCTTTTAACCCCTTCAGTGCCAGAGGCTCGGGCCATTTCCTGTACCCTGCAGGCCAGATACTTTTTCAGCATTTTTGCTATCCTTCTGTTTACGCTTGATTTCCTCTGGGGATTTTTAGTTAAATATGGAAAACTATATATTGTTTTTTTAGAACAAATTGAGCTTTCTCGTGGTACCTTACATGAAGAGAATTTTACATCGTGCAAAAAGCTATGATGTCATAATGACAAAAAAAGTGAAAATTTACTCATTTTGCTAAAATCACATACATAATATGTATCAAAAACATTTACCTTGATAGAAAAAGTTTAAATTATTTGAAAAAGCCCCGAGTCCCCCGAGTAATAAAATACCAAATTTGTATAGTTTTACCTACGTCCATGGCTAGCGTAGAGCCCTAATCACCAGCAGCGCAAAATGACATTTTCAACTTTATAAAATAATATTTGCATTCTAGGGTTTTTGTGATAAAGCTACCCTAAAACAGTGGAATAACTATATAAAACTATATATTTTTGGAAAGTAGACAACCTGCTGCATCTAATAAGGGGTAACTTGCCTTGTTACCCCAAGCCCTGTGTGCACAAATGCCTCCAGAAGATGGCGCTAATTTAAAAAAAGGCATTTTCTTACATTTCTGCCCCTTCAAATGTACTAAAATGTGTGAAAACCATGGCATTTCCAACTGTACTCATTAGCTAGTGCTCTTAGGAGAAAAATGACACCTCATTGGTATGAGTTCACCTACCTCAGGGGGCGCTGCAAGTACAAAACTACACCTATTGCAACCTCTAATTTTTCTAACATTTTCTCAAACATTACTTGTCTGTACACAAATGGTTATAACAATTACAGAAGTGAAGAAAGGGTACACAGACCATACCATTTTGAAACGAAGACACACTGCAGCATCTAATGATGGGTGACTTGCCTTGTTAACCCAAGCCTAGAGTGCACAAATGCCTCCAGAAGGTGGCGCTAATGAAAAAAAAAGGCATTTTCTTACATTTCTGCCCCTTCAAATGTACTGACATTTGTGCAAACCATGGCATTGCCAACTCGATTCATTAGCTAGTGCTCTTAGGAGAAAAATGACACCCCACTGGTATGAGTTTAACTACCTCAGGGGGTGCTAGAAGTGCAAAACGACACCTACTACAACCTCACATTTTTCTAACATTTTCTCAAACATTACTTGTCTGTACACAAATGAACAACTACAGAAGTGAAGAAAGGGTACGCAAACCATACCATTTTGAAAAGAAGACACCCTGCCGCATCTAATGATGGGTGACTTGCCTTGTTACCCCAAGCCTGGAGTGCACAAATGCCTCCAGAAGGTGGCACTAATGAAAAAAAAAGGCATTTTCTTACGTTTCTGTCCCTTCAAATGTACTGAAATTTGTGAAAACCATGGCATTTGCAACTGTATTCATTAGCTAGTGCTCTTAGGAGAAAAATGACACCCCATTGGTATGAGTTTAACTACCTCAGGGGGCGCTAGAAGTGCAAAACGACACCTACTACAACCTCAAATTTTTCTAACATTTTCTCAAACATTACTTGTCTGTACACAAATGGTTATAACAACTACAGAAGTGAAGAAAGGGTACACAAACCATACCATTTTGGAAAGAAGACAACCTGCCGCATCAAATGAGGGGTGAATTGCCTTCTTACCCCAAGCCTGTTGTGCCCAAATGCTTCCAGAAGGTGGCACTATAGGAAAAAAATGGCATTTTCTTACATTTCTGTCCCTTCAAATGTACTGAAATTTGTGAAAACCATGGAAAATGACACCCCAATGGAATGAGTAGACCTACCTTAGGGGTGCCAGAAGCACATAACTACACCTACCTGTTTGCTTCTTCGAAAATGGCTGTTTGTACTAAAATGTTCATAACTGTTAGAGACATGAAGGAAAGGTATAAAAGGTATACCATTTTGGAAAGTAGACATTCTCCCGCATCAAGTGAGGGGTCACTTGCCTTTCTACCCCCTGGGCTGAAGTGCACAGATATTTCCAAAATGTGGCGCTATGGGAATAAATGCATGTTTTTTTACATTTCCACCACTTCAAAGATACTAAAATCTTTGAAAACCATAACATTTCCTGCTGTATTCAGTACCTGCTACCAACATGAGAAAAACAGAAGCCCATTTGTGTGGGTTAACATACATGTGGGTGCTAGGAACACGTACGTAAACCTGACACTTTTGTATTTTAAATTATCTGCTTGCACTAAAATGGTTATAACCATAATAGATATGCAGGAAACGTAGAGAAACAATGCCATTTTGGAAAGGAAACAACCTGCCGCATCTAATGAGGGGTCACTTGCCTTCTTACCCAAAGGCTGGTATGCACAAATGCTTCCAGGAGGTGGCGCTAATGAGAAAAAAGGCATTTTCTTACATTTCTGCCCCTTCAAATGTATGGAGCTCTGCAAAAACCATGGAAGTTTCAACTGCATTCATTAGCTAGTGCTCTTAGGAGTCAAACAACACCTCATTGGTATGAGCTGACCTACATTAGGGGGTGCTAGAAGTAGAAAACTACACCTACTACAACCTCTGATGTTTCTAACATTTTCTCAAATGTGACTTGCCTGTACAAAAATGGCTATAACACCTTCAGAATTGAAGAAAAGGTAGATAAACCATACCATTTTGGAAAGAAGACAACCTGCTGCATCTAATGAGGGGTCACTTGCCTTCTTATCCCAATACTGGTGTGCATAAATGTTTCCAGAAGGAGGCGATATAGGAAAAAAATAGCATTTTTTTACATTTCTGCCCCTTCAAATGTATGGAGCTCTGTGAAAACCATGGAATTTTCAACTGCATTTGTTTGCTAGTGCTCTTTGGAGTCAAACGACACCCCATTGGTATGAGTTGAACTACCTTAGGGGGTGCTAGAAGTAGAAAACTACACCTACTACAAACTCTGATGTTTTTAACATTTTCTCAAACCTGACTTGCCTGTACAAAAATGGCTATATCACCTTCAGAATTAAAGAAAAGATAGATAAACCATACCATTTTGGAAAGAAGACAACCTGCCATATCTAATGAGGGTCACTTGCCTTTTTACCCCTAAGTTAGTTGGCACAACTATTTCCAGAAAGTGGTGCTACAAGAAAAAAAAAAAACATTTGTTTTACACATCAGTCACTTCAAAGATACTAAAATGGTTCAATGGCGTGGGATTTCCTAGGAGGACTTCTTGCCAGCCTAAGAAAAATGGTATCCCACTGCTGAGGGTTGACATACCAATTTAAGCTACAGGAGCGTAGCTACCAGTGAAACAGGAATGGGAAAGCAAACAGTGTATGTGTGATTTTATGGCTAACAGATGAAAGAAGCTAGGGCGTCAGCCGGTGTACGTGCGGACCTGTGACTACAAGTGTAACAAAGTGTGTGGGAGGGTGAGGGATTAGGCAGTGTGTGTGGGTATAAGCAGAGAAGCATGGATGGTGGTGATGGTGGGGAAGTGTCTGATAGTGTGTATGGGAGATCTGTGACTACCAGTGTGCACTCTATGTCCCCCTCATATAAAGCACTGCGTTGGACCCCCCTCCTGTGGCACGTGCATTTTTTGGGGCTTTTTCCCCCAATATTTTTGTGTAGACCTTGTTGGGGGCATCAGAACCCATACAATGAGGTCTAAATAAAAAATAAAAGGGGAAAACAATCCTTTGTGTGCCACAGGGGTGTCCAGTGGATTGCAAAGCAATGCATTTGGGCCCCTGTGGCACACAAAGGGTTAATTTTTTTATCGTTACTTTGTATTCAGATGGCCGCCAAACAAGCTCTGATCACAAAGTAATGATAAAAAGTCCTCTGTGTGCCACAAGAAGGGGGTCTGCATTGAACCCCCCCCACAGTGGCACACACAGGGTTAATTTTTGTTTTAATTTTTTTTTATTATATACCTCATTGAGGGGCATCAGGACCCCCTGATCCCTCCCCAATGAGGTCTTAGTAAAAAAAAAATATATATGTCCACAAACGGAGTGACCCTGTGAGTGCCACAGGGGTCTCCAACGCATTTCAAAGCAATGCATTGGATCCTTGTGGCACTCAGAAGGTTAATTTTTGTTATCATTACTTTGTAATCAGAGCTTGTTGGGGGGCATCAGGACCAATCCTGATGGCCCCCCAACAATCTCTGGTAACAAAGTAATAATAAAAGCCCTGTGTGTGCCGCAGAAGGGGGGTTGCATTGGCCCCCCTGTGGCATACACAGGGTTAATTTTTTTTTTATTTACCTTTTTTTTATTATAGATTGCATTGGGGGGTATCAGGACCCCTCTGATTCCCCCCAATGAGGTCTTACAAAAAAAAAAAAGAAAGGAATAAAAATAAATTTCCCTGTGAGTGCCACAGGGGTCTCCAGCGCATTGCAAAGCAATGCATTGGACCCTTGTGGCACTCAGAGGGTTAATTTTTTTATATTATTACTTTGTAATCAGAGTTTGTTGGGGGGCAATCAGGACCAATCCTGATACCCCCCCCAACAATCTCTGGTAACAAAGGAATGATAAAAGCCCTGTGTGTGCCACAGGAGGGGGGGTGCATTGGATCCCCCTGTGGCACACACAGGGTTAAAAAACATTTTTTTTTTTTTTTTTTACTCTTAGACCTCATTGAGGGGCATCAGGACCCCCCTGATCCCCCCAATAAGGTCTTGCAAAAAAAAAAAATCCCCCCACAAGAAGTGACCCTGTGAGTGCCACAGGGGTCTCCAGCACATTGCAAAGCAATGTGCTGGGGACCCCTGCGGCACTCATAGGGTTACTTAGCCTTTTTTTAATTTTTTTTTTCTTTATTTCAGACCTCGTGGGGGACATCAGGACCCCTCCTGGTGTCCCCCAGTTATTGATCTCCCTGCGATCGGCGACTGCAGGAGAGCAAAAGCTCTCCTGCCTTTCACTCCTACCACCGGTAGGAGTGAATCGGGTAAGGGAAACTTAAGGGAAACGTTAGGAGGTTTCCCCCGGTCCCGCCCACTCCTACCCGGAAGTTTGGGGTAGGAGAGCAGAGGAGGGAGAAGCTCTGTTTCTCAGAGCTTCTCCCTTGGCGATATTGATCTCCCATCGCGATCGGCTGGGAGATCAATACCTGGGAGGACATGAGGAGTAATCCTCATGTCCTCCCAAGAGTGCCAGGCTGCATTTCAGCTGAAATGTGGCCACTGCCAGCCAGTTATACCGGCTTCAGCAGTGACTGCATTTTAGCTGTCAAATGTACGAGCGTGGCACAGCAGGTACAGCTGTGTCCACTCGTACATTGTACCCACCTGGCACTCTAGGGGTTAATCTGTAAACTAGCTCTACCAATGTATTATGCCCAATGCTGTTACCTCCCACATGAAGAAATATGATATCTGGATAAGGCAAATTATCAACATAAAACTGTAATTCTTTACCTATATTGGCTACTTTGAGTCCTCTTACCCAGTGCCACCATAATTGACACTGTGCATGGCTTAATCCTATGTTTTCTCCATAACTCCTAGTGAGTGATCTTCTCCGGGCCCAAACAATGAAAGAGTGCTGAATAATCCAAATGGTCTTTGGTTGGGCATCTGTAAGAGAACAAATAGATAAAACTCACTTAGGCTATACTAAATGAGGACAAATATATAACCGAAATCTATTGGATTTCCACCTCCCAAATTTCTTAATAGTTTCTTCTAGGATACCCAAATGTGTGGCTTCAGTTGCTTTCTGTCTGTAAGCTGGAGCGATCTCTATCCAATGAGAGCGATCCATCTTACAGGTAGAAAGCCTCTGCCATTGGTGGAGCCTAGATAGAGGGAGGGGAGCAGAGATAGAGTGACAGACTGCAGTACAGAGCTGGTAACCAGTCTGTCCAGAAGTTGGTGCAGGGCAGTATTTATTCTTTAAATTTTGACCAAATAACGATATAAAATAAAAAATGAAGAAAATATAACACATATTCCTATATAGTCTACATATTAAGACTAACTTGTTTAGAGGTAATAGATCCCCATTAAACTAGACAAGTCTGAGAGATGGGACTTACATCATTTCATTTATTTTTTATGTGTACAATTTTAAACTTTCATAAGATGAAGTATTACTGTTCCTTTATACCCAGATGTGCCAGCTTCCTAGAAAATGATTCTGCCCATTGGCATTATGCATTTCATGAATGCCAGAAGCCAACAAAGATTGCAAAGTCTTCATCCTAATCTTCCTCACTGATTTTGTATAGCAAATTTGATAATATTGTTATCTTTTCCCTAGGGAGATGAAACTCCATCCTTATGGTATCTATAGTGATACCCAAACAGGTCATTTCAGTGCTTGGTAGGACCATCTTTTCTTCCACTACAGGAATTCCCATATTTTTTAAAATTGCCTTAAACATATCCAGCAAGGTAATACAAGTTGAAGATTTTTTCTTACCAACAAAAAGTAAAATCATAAAGATAATATAATACTGTAATATGCCCTCACAATCTGACACTTTTCTGATTACCCATTCCAAGATTGTTTCAAAAGACTCAAAATAATTCCATGACAAGCGCAACACATGGGAAGACATGTATCATAAAACAGATAACTGAGGAATTGAAGCCCGATGGACCCAAAGCAAGAAGGATGCAAAGGTAGCAACCTGAATGCTGATTTGATATCTGCCTTTGCTAACAAGGCACCTTGGTCAAGTCCCCTAACCATTTCACAGTGCCTCTTTGAAGTATATGATACCAAGCACAACTCTCTCTCATCTGATCATTCAAAGAGACACCGTTTGGAAAGGAAAGTGGTGGATCAGCCTAAATCCTCCTTTTTTCTTTTTTGGGTACCAAACCCAAAGGAAATAAATGAAAGTTAGCAAATGGGGGATAAATCATTGGACCAACCACTCTACCCATTTCAGTGGGGCAATTGAATTGCCAGGTGACGTTGCCTGAGCTCAGCTCTCTCTCACGGGTCCTTTCCAGCAATAGTTCCAATCCTCTCTGATGCATCGCACTGACAAGATGTTTATAAAGTAAGTGACCAGTGCTTTCTTCCACCTTTGTATAAAATCTCTCCTTTCTGCCCAGCTGGTGTCGAAGCCAGAGGATACCTTGAACCAATCGTGACAATCTTATTTCCTTCATGAAATCCCTTAGGTAAACTTACCTCGGCAACATTGTTGCTGTCCAAATTTTATAAATTAAACTAAACTCTTTCTTCCCACATCCTCAGTATGATCGTGTTCTATCCATTCAGGTGCCATTCAAAGTATATTCAGTTTAAATAGATAAATTCTATGAGGCTAAAAGATAGAAGGTGATATATCCAATTTATTAAACCTTTAAACTATGAGCCAACACTTGACAGTTGCTTTTCCTAAATCCCTGTGAGTGCTAGTCCTTTCTTATGCTCATGCGTGCATTTCTGGAGTCAACCAACTGCTCCATGTGGAATTAACTGAAAACTTCCAATGAGTTAAAATGGACTTTTTAACCAACTGAATACTAGAGAGGTCTGCATTACATTGACTTGTAATGAGTTGAAAACCTTTCTATCAAGTCATGGGTTAAAAAACCCATTTAAATGAATGGAAACGTGGGTAAATTTTATTTCTTTACTGTAGTGCAGTTCAGTTGCACCTAATTAGCTTACTGAATTGCACCTTAGATGTGCAAATAGGTCCATGTCTGTTGTCAGATACAGTGTTTCTGTTCGTTTCAGGGTGGCAGACCCTATCATGTCTGTGACTAATAAGTCAATGAACCACTTGGAAACTAGAGAGATCACAAATGTATTACTTTACAATGCATTGGAGGCATCTCCAGGATCCATGGGGTTAAACAGAAGCTCTCTGACCATGAATTGGATGCAGGGAGCTGCAGACACATAGGTAATGAAAATTCACAAGATGCCAGACTGTAACACCTATTTGCTGTTCTGTGCAAAATACAAAAGCAGAAGAGATATTTCCCAGATAACATTTAACTTCCCACAACACAATGGGCAGGAAAACCTGTGTACACAACATTGGGAAAGGGGAAAATTCACAGCTGTATCCGTGAAATGTCACAAGCCACCACAGGAGTAGAAATGTCATATAAATTGTGACAGGGAACTAACCAACTATAACTAATAGAAATTTTACCATTCAACAGAATGCATTGATCTTTCCTAAAGCCCTTTCCTGTTTATTATTGCTTGGATTGCGTTTCTTTTTGTCAGTGCAATGTATTACCTAATAAAGTTTTCTTGAATTTGAAGAGTATATAGAAGTCAGCTAGCCATAGTGGATGAATAAAAATGCATTCAAGGGGTTAAAAACTCCATCTAAATCAATGACATGTTTATTTCTTCCCTAAAGTACAGTTGCTTTGCCAAAGAATTACCACTTTTGTATTTATTCATACTGAACTTATTTTGAAAAGAGGCTCCACACACATCCTGGGAGTTCTGTGCTGGGAGCATTCTGTGCTTTCGGGCAGTATCTACAGTGCGTAACTGTGTCAGCGACAGGACGCAGAGCAGGACTGGCCTCTTAACCCTTTGAGTGCCAGAGGGGTACGCAAAGCATTGCAAAGCAATACGTTGCGTACCCCTCTGGCACTCAGTGGGTTAACATCACCCGGACCTTGTCCCGTATACACGGGCTTTTACACTAGTAATAGATATATGTATGGGCAGGCCACATAAAAAGACCTGATAATAGATGGACCAAACAAACTATGGAATGGATTGCACTTAATACTAAATGCCCAAGAAGATGACCAAAGACAAGATGGGTAGGTGATAGTACCAAATTTGTTGGTACACAGTAGCAACAAAAGGCACAGGACTGAAGTTGTTGGAGGCTTGGCACAAACTAGGACATAAAAGTAAAGTCTGAAAATGAATGCGCTAATCCAAGGAATGTAATGGAGCTTTATTAAATGTAAGATAAGCATCATGTGACTGAATTTATGTCTCTCTCAGGAGGGAAACACACCCAGGGGCGGCAGTAAGGCAGAGTTATGCAAAACTCCTCTATATTGCCTGTCCCATTGGTACAGTATGGGGTGTAGTTTTTGCAGCCCACTCCAGTGAAAATCTCTGCAAGGACATCACCCTCCACTACAGTTAACACCGCCTCTCTCTATACCCTCCCTTCCATTCACCAACTACATGACTTCAGCCTCTACACACCTCCTCACCTCCCCGCAGTATACAGGGGATCTCCATAATATATATAAAATAGCCATCAATAAGTGCATCTTACAGAAGAACCAAAGTTAAAAAAAAATTGAGATGGCATTTGAAAAACTTACTAGTACTGTCTAAATCATATTTACTACTCTGCCTCAAACAAAAGGTTTTTGACCAATGTGTCCTCCCACCTTAATTAGACTTTACTAACCCTTTAAGAGGTATAGTACATAATAGCAGAATCAATCATTTTTGTTTACTTTTTTTATTTTATATTACATTATACCTTGTCACATGATGCAAAATTTACTTCAAGTGAGGCATGATGAACAATCAGAATTTGCTCTGGAAAGAATAATATAGTTTTCCATTTTTATCTAGAAAAGTACTTAATCATACTTTAACAGATGGACAGCAAAAATGCTCAAAATGTGTCTGGCATCCCAGGCACAAAAAAATTCCCCACAACCTCTGGCCTTGAAGCACTTACTACTTCCCAGTTATACTGTTTTCTGGGACGTGATGGTCTTTTATAAATTAACTCGTATTAAAGCCTGTGTACATGGGCCAAGGTCCAGGTAATGTTAACCCTTTGAGGGCCAGAGATGAGTTGCCTAACACTTTGGCATTCAAAGGGTTAAGAGGCCACTACCTCACTGCTCCACGCGATGCAGTCTTTCTTCGGCTCACTCATGTGATGCAATCACGCACAGAAGAGACTGCCTGAATGCGGGCAGTCTCTACTTTGCATGAGTGCATCGTGACAAACATCCTAGCAAATTATTATATAGAATACTAACATGAACAACAGCAGCTTTAACTCTTTGGATGATAGAGAGGAATCCAACGCATTGAGAAGTAAGCATGGTAAACGGAGTTTGCTGTAATGTTATCCCACAGAAATACAGCTATGAAGGGGAGCGTGAACGCACTCCCTGGGGCAGCTGGGAAGTCCTGAGGCGTCATGCGGGACATACAGGGTCCTGCAGAACACGGAAGTGCCCGATTTGAAGGCGAAATATCTCCACTAGTAGGTGAGTTAAAAAAAAACACCAAAGCCCAGAGCTAATCTTGTTTTAATAATTAAAACCCATGGTCAAATTTTTATTTTAGGTGAATGTTCCACTTTAAACATTCCATGCTCAAATACCCCAAATCTGTAAAAATGACAAGCTCACACCAACAATATTAACCCGTTGAGGACCAGAGGAGTGAGCAATTATATACAGTTTAACAAATCTTAGGGCTTCTGCATCAAACAAATATATTGGGGATTATAGTATTTCAACTTGAGAGTAAACTGTAGAACAATTGGGAATGTGAGACAAGCTCATACCTGTGATCTACAGTGACACCTGGTGGCATATTCCTCTAGGTTTTGGTTTCCTTACCATCAGCCTGAATAAGGGACCATAGAATCATGAATGCTTGAAATATCTTTTTTTCTATTATTAACTTTGATTTGAACCCAATAGGTGGGGAAGACATCAAGCTCCAGGTAATATTGAATAAAGTGGGGGAGTCCATAATTACTGAGCAAGGTCTGCCCTGCAAAACAACTGATAGTGGAGCCAGTATGTGCCCTGTGAGCTGCAGCTGGAACCATCTGGCATAACACTCCAGCACAGTGCCCAGGAACACCACATTACTACTAACCAAGAAAAATTGAACTCTTAGGGAACCTCTTTTGGCCACAGCTATCATGACCTCAGGAACTGGGCCAAGGCTATATTCAAGGAACAGTAAACTTTTATTTTGACTTTTCATATTCTGCAAGTACATAATATGTAAAGTCAAACGGCTTGCACTTTTTTTTTCTTTACACTTTTTCTGTCACTGATATTTAGCTACGCGGATCTGTTTCCAGACTGCTGTCATGGAACATGAAAGCAAGTACAATATAAAAAAATTAGTAATGTAAAACAGAAAGCAGACATCATTCAGTGCTGCAGACCGATTATAACATCTCATTACATTCCTCTCTCTGGAAACTGTGATCCAGGTAGCTCACTGTCAGGGACAGAAAAATATTAAAAAAAGCAGGCAAAGATATAAAATATATACATTACTGTGCAAAAGTCTTAGGCAGTTGTGAAAAATGCTGTAAAGTAAGAATGCTTTCAAAAATAGACAAGTTAATAGTTTATTTTTTATCAATTAACAAAATGCGTAGTGATTGAACAGAAGAAAAATATAAATCAAATCATATTTGGTGTGGCTACCCTTTGCCTTCAAAACAGCATCGATTTTTCTAGGTACACTAGCACACAATTTGTTAAGGAACTCAGCAGGTAGGTTGTTCCACACGTCTTCTATGGACTTAGGCAGCCTCAGTTCATGTAATCCCAGAGAGACTCTATGATGTTGATATCAGGGCTCCATGGGGGCCATATAATCACTTCCAGGACTTCTTGTTCTTCTTTACGCTGAAGATAGTTTTTAATGACTTTGGTTGTATGACTGGGATCGTTGTCATGCTGCAGAATAAATTTGAGGCCAATCAGATGCCTCCCTGATGGCATTGCATGATGGAAAAGTATCTGCCTGTACTTCTCAGCATTGCGAAGACTATTAATTCTGACCAAATCCCCATCTCCATTTGCAGAAATGCAGCCCCAAACTTACAAGAAACCTCCACCATGCTTCACTGTTGCCTTCAGAAACTCGTTCTTGTACTGCTGTCCAGCCCTTGGGACAAAAAACTGCCTTCTGCTACAGCCAAATATTTCAAATTTTGTCTCATCAGTCCAGAGCACCTGCTGCCATTATTCTGCACCCCATTTCTTGTGTTTTTGTGCATATCTGAGTCGCTTGGACTTGTTTACTTCTGGCCAGACTTCTCCGGACAGTTGATAGGTATCCCACTGTTTTCTGCCAATTCTGACCTGATGGCACTGCTGGACATCTTCCTATTGTGAAGAGAAGTAAACATGATATGGCTTTCATCTGCTGCATTAAGTTTCCTTGGCCAACCACTGCATCTACTCTCCTCATTGTTGCCTGTTTCTTTGCGCTTCTTCAAAAGAGCTTGGACAGCACATCTAGAAACCCCTGTCTTCCTCGAAATTTCAGCCTAGGAGAGACCTTGCTAATTCAGTATAACTACCTTGTGCCTTGTTACTATGTTCAGTCTTGCCATGGTGTATGACTTTTGAAATTAAACTGTCTTCAGCAGCTTCACTTTGTCAGCTGAGTTTGGCAGTTCCTCACCCAGTTTTATGCCTCCTACACAGCTGTTTCTTTTTCAGTTAATGATTGTGTTTCAATCAACATATTAAATTGATGATCATTAGCACCTATCCTATATAATAATTAGTTAAGGTTTGTCAGAAGCCATTATGTGCAGTAGAGAAGGATGCGCGTGCTTTAATCATGCGCAGTACAGACTGCCCTCATCGTGGCTGTTATGGAGCGGGGCTCTCCTAATTCAGACCGGAGTCGCACAGAGAGGACTCCGGTCTGAATTCGGAGAGCTTCACTCCGTATCAGCTACGGCGCGGCCACTCTCTACTGCTCATTCCTACAGAGGTGGAACTGTGGCCCGTGAAAAACGGGCCTTTCAGCTTGCTTGGCATCATTGTTTAAAGGGATAGTAATACTTCAAAATTACTATCCCTTATATTGAAGCCCCTGAAAAACTGAATTAAATGCCACCAGCGGCATCTCTCAAACCTTTATGGTTTGCAAGATAGCCGCTTTTAAACTTCGCTCCCCCCTGCTTCTCCGCTGACGTCAGCAGTTTTGCTGCAGCGGGGAAATCCCTTCTTTGAATCAAGCTGAGGCTCTTCAGCAGAGCCAGATCTCGTTATAGAAGAAACGATCCTTCACTAAAACGGTCTTCTACGTGTGCTTGGTAACCAAGCACACGTAGAAGACCATTTTAGTGAAGGATCTTGTCTTCCATAACGAGATCTCGGCTGTGCTAAAGAGCCTCCGCCGGTCCCGGGACCGGATTTCCCTGCTGCAACAAAAACACTGACGTCAGCGGAGAGGCAGGGGGGAGCGAAGTTTAAAAGTGGCTATCTCGCAAACCATAAAGGTTTGAGAGATGCCTCCGGTGGCATTTAATTCAGTTTTTCAAGGGCTTCAATATAAGGGATAGTAATTTTGAAGTATTACTATCCCTTTAATCATACACCTGACTATAAATGTACAAAACCCTTGACTTTGTGTAAGTTTTGAAGGCAAAGGGTGGTCACACCAAATATTGATTTTAGATTTTTCTTCTGTTAACTCACTATGCATTTTGTTAATTGATAACAATTAACTATTGACATGTCTATTTTTAAAGAATTCTTACTTTAAAGCATTTTTTCACACCTGCCTAAGGCTTTTGCACAGTACTGTATATAGGCAATTTGAATATACAAATAAGGAGGAGCCCGAGCATTACTGAGTGTAAAAAAGAGTTTGCTGCAGCATGGAGGTTTTGTGTGTAATTTCATGTTTCATTATGTAATTGTGTCTCCTGGCTGGTAGGGAGGTGCTGGTTCTGGGTCATTTAAAGTTGATTTAACAGGCTGTTATGACATGTTTTATATTTGATTTTATATATATTTAGATTTAAATAATTTAATTAAATAAATTATGTGGGCTTACCAGCTTTGTCCTGTGTGTACCTGTTTTTATTGGTAGATATATTTATGTGGGTATGGGGTGACAGTGGACATCCAGCTTCCATGCACTGTAAGGAATGACCATCAGCAAGTGACAGATGTGCTTATCAGCAACTGAGAGGTGTATCTGATAAGTGTAGGAATACGGCACTTGGCGATGAGTCCATTAGGCACTTGTTTGGGTGTGTGCATATCAAGCACTGGGAGGTTTGACTATTACTGTGAGAGGAAGGTGTATCAATAAGCCAGCTGGAGGGTATCAGGCACTTGAATTTGTATATATTAAGTATCTGAATGAGGCACTCAGCATATGTCCGTTAGTTACTGGAGTAAGTGGGTATCAGGCACTGCGAGGTGTGACTATTACTGGGAGAAAAAGGTGTGTCACTAAGCCAGTCGGAGGTGTGTGTATCAACACTGGGAGGTGCCATTTTCAGTCAGGGGGGTATCAGACACGGGGGATATGTGCATTTCAGGCAGTGCGCACTGTATAATACATTTAGAGTGTACATATTAGTCAGTGGGCGGCGTGTCTACCGGGAAATGGAAAGTGTGACTATGTTCCAGTGGGAGTTGTGTCTATCAGGCACAAGGAGGCGTGTCTATCAGTCAGAAGGAGGTGTGTCTATCAGGCAGAGGGCGGTGTCAGACTTTAGGTTCTGTGTCTCAGTCAGTGTAAGATTTTGTGTCACAAATTCCTTTCGCATGTGTTTCTGTGAAGTATAGCTCACTGGCTGTGTGGTGTCTTATTGAGATGTCACTTTGTCCTTTTGAAAGTCTGTGTTAGCGGTTGTTGACTTTCTACAAGAGGAGCCTTTGTTAGCGATCTCTCGGTGAGTGGGAGGTGTCTCTTAGTGAATGGCAGGTGTCTTAGGCAGTGGGCGGTGTCTCTTTCGAAAGTGCACTGTGTCTTTTAAAGAAAGGGTTAAGCATGGGAGGTGTCTATCCTCGAATTGGGGACGACTCTAATACAATACGGGTGGTTAGATGGAGCTATGGAGTGAATTAGGGGAGAGTCTTAACGAGTGGGCGGGATCTCTTATTGTATTAAGGCTGTCAGTCCACGAGTGGGAGGTGTCTTCAGTGACTGGGAGGTCTATCTCTTTCTCTGTCCCTATTAATCCTTGTATGTGGAGTCGGTGCAGAGATCGCAAGGGACATCCCCGATAAGAGAGTTCTGTGGTAGGGGACAATAGATTATCGAGGCACCATAGACAGATTGAGGACTATAACTATACAGAGACACCTGCCGGGATCTCCCCAGACATCCCGGAGCAGACACTCCCCCCTCCCGAGACATCCTTTAGGGAACACTCCCACCCTAGACATCCCGGAGCTCAGTCCGCTCGAGCAATCTGTTCACAGTGGTAACCGCTGCCGCACACATGGATTTACTGCTGCTGCTCTTCACCCTGCTGCCAGGTGAGACCACCCACTCATACTTCTTTGTCACTGAGTGTGACCCACAACATACATATTGGGTTGTCGTGAGGTGAGCCCCCTATCATACTCACCGTGCTATCAGTGAGAACTCCATCATACACACTGAGAGATCCCCACCACAGACAGAGTAGGCTGTCACTGAGTGGAGATATACTCACACACTGGTCTGCCATTAAGTGAGACCCATACACTGGTAAGACCTGTCACCCCTGTTAGAACTGTACAGAGAGGCATACCAAGCACAGACGTGCCGGTTACATACGGGCCCACTCACACAGCTTTTCCCCAGTGATTCATAGCATGTCACATAGGGACACACAGACAGCAGAAGTCACTAAGTAAAGTGGTGCAGTTATGGTGTAAGCCAACTGCACCATAAGGAACACACACACACACACACACACACACACACAAATCCCTCTGATTTAACCCAATGCGTTGGATACCTCTCTGACACCTAAATGGTTACACTGAGCTTTACCCCCTTGATTGCTTTAAGCAGTTTCCAGTGTACTGTCCCACAATGATTTTGAGACCTCTCTCTTTCAGGGGTTTAAATGACACATTTTGAATCGATGATGTTCTGGAGAATTATTATTTATCCTTTTTGTTGCAGTTGGTTTGCTCTAGAATTGCACCACTAATCTTAGTACATCAACCCTGGTGTATTTGTTTGTGTGTAAAGACAGTGAAGGGTGCTGGATATTTTAGAAGGGTGACAATCAGGGATGGGTGACCTGTTCAGCTGTTAACACTTGAGTGCCAGAGGGGTATACAGTAATGCATTGTGTACCCCTCTGGTACTCAAAGGGATAAGTACTAAGCTGTTTGGGTGTTCACAGAAGGAGTAGAATGCTGGGGTGCATACAGAAGAGTAAGACTGTTGAAGTGCATTTTACAAGGTAAGGATTTGTGTTAGACAGATAAGGGTTAATATGTGGGATGCATATAGAAGGGGCAATGTATTATAATGCCTATAAAAAGTGTAATATTTTGGATGAATGCATTGCTGGTAAGGGAGGATGGGGTCCTGGTAACCTATAGAAGGTGCATAGGGTGTGGTATATGTGAACCTCTCTGATATATATATATATATATAATGAAGAAGGTGTTTATCAGCAGAGTTTGGGGTGTATGTATGTATGTAGAGAAGTAAAGTCTGGGCCTGTATATTGAAGAGTTGCACTGGATCATGCACAATGTATAGAGAGGGTCAGGGAGTTCAGGTTTACATGGAAGGGCTAGGGTGTCTAAAGGTTTGGGTATTTCCATAATGACCAAACAACTCTTGGGGTGTATATAAGAGCAAGTTGATGGGTATTTATAGAGGGGCTGGTTCATGGGTTGTATTTAGATAGACTGTAATGATGTGGTGTACAGTGTATCAAGGGTCAGCGTGTTGGGTGTATATACAACAGGTAGAGGTTGGGGTAGGTAAAAAGGGCTTGATTTCTGGGTGTGTACATAATGACAGACTGTTGGTGTGGGTAAAGAGAACCAGAGTTGTGGAAGTGTTACAATGGCAATGTTGGGAAGTATACATAATACTAATCTGTTGGGGTACACTAATAGGTTGGATATAGAAAGTGGTTACATATAAGGGCAAGATAATATGTAGACATATTGGTATCTTTATCCATCTTCTGATCATCCCTGTCCTATAGACTGCATAGTCATGGTGCATTGAGCTCTATGTATCAATGTGACACAGAGAACTGGCACACAGCAAAATTATATTTTGGCAGGCAAGAAATGCTTGGTCTTTCTAGCCTGTCTCTTCCCTTCCTGCTTAAAGCAACATACACATCTTCATCATATTATTGATGCCTGTATTCAGGACTTACCATAAAGTGAAGGAGACATGGTCAGATCCATTTACTAAAGTTCATGATTGCCAACCACAATTCCTATAATTAGATTTGGATATAATTTAGTGATTTTTAAAATACTTTTTCCACTGCCAGCAATTTTTCTCAGTCCTAGTCCATAGCAATTGTGGATTCCTTTAACTTATCTCCTTTGCCGTGAAGGTTATTTTTATTACCCTGTATGCAAACACATTTTTGTAAATGCCTTCTTGCTATCTGAAAAATGCTTCCCTCCTTGCCTTTCTAAACCCCTTGGTTGCCAGAAGATTGTGCATTGCACACCCCTCCGGTACTCAAATGTTTATCTTGCCCATTAAACATAGCAGTAGACTGGTCCTCAGTTTTTATCTGTATATATCATTTTCTTTCTGTGTAAGACTCCTCAGCTGTACATCGTTTCAAATTTACTTTGGCCAAAACCATAACAGGCGTATGTACTAAGTAGAGAGGGTGGAAATCAGCCTCAACTGCAAAGCATTGAAGGACCCATTAGCATTTAAGGTATAAGCCACATTTAAATCAGTGGGAATTTGGAGACTTATGATGCAGTAGATTTCTAAACTCTCTATTTCATGGACTTTAATTGCTTTATGACCCATCTGTCTTTCCTGATATATTTTGTATAGTGTGTTGCATAGGGAGTTTCCCTAATAGGTTTTTGAACAGACTCTAGGGAATTTCTCTCCTTCTGGAACACAGGTTTGCTAAATTGAAAAAAAAAAAGTACTATCTGAAGTGAGATCAATATATCTTTTTCTTTTGGCTATCAATACCTCTCCCTACTCACCATCAGCCTGTTGGCTTTCTTCACTCCTTGGCTACATTGCTTGTCTGCATCAGTAATGATTTCTAGGTACCTTTAGTCATTATTGATTGATGTTATATTGTTCTTAATGAAAGATTACACCGTTTAGATATTCTGTTTTGCTTCCCCATTTTGGCACTACATTGTGCTTTTGTGTAGGATGGTTGGTGTTTGCGGTGGGTGCACCCTGAACAGGTTAGGACCTGCCTTATGTACTTTGTTATTTCACAGCAAATTCCCACATTCCAGACAAATCACCACCCTTCCCCACCACAGAGAGACACACAACTCCCCTCACAACAAAAGAGACTTACAGGAACCCAGCCCCCATATTCACATGCTCCAGGTGTGAACCTCTCCATTGTGGAGCTTGGAATCCTGTATCCTCCTTTAGTACTCAGCATGGTACCAGTATATATCCAATATGTAGAGGCCTTGAGGGTAGCAGACTAAGAACTGGGGTAATTCTGAGAAATCAAGGGAGAATAAAAATTCCCAAGATTCTCATTGATTTAACCCTTTGAGTGCTGAAGAGGTATTCAACGCAATGCATTTGATACCTCTCTGGCACTCAAAGGGTTACATGGGGTTCTGACCCTTTGACTGTTATAGAGGTGCTCAGCACATTGCTTTGCAATGCAATGTAGACCTCTCTAGCATTCAATGGTTTACAATGGCCATTTACATTTATGTACCTTTATACTTGTTTCCTATGGCACAGTTGCTTTATACCAGTATTTTTCCCTCTCTTACTGCATCAGCCTACTTTAGACTTTAAATTAATGGATAACTTTTTTTAGCCTTCTGATGAGATTGAATTACATTAAACACTTGCATTTTTACTGTATTTTACATGTAATTTTGTAACAAGTATTTTTCCTTGCCCTCAATATAAACAGCAGCAACAGAGTTACTCAGACAAGGCAACTACCGATCATATTTGTGATCCCATTGAACCCCACACTACAAATGGGGGGGGGGGATTAATGCACTGTAGGACCACGGGTTCAGGACACTGTATTGCCCTGTGATCTGGTCTTTGAAAATCTCCAGCCTCACGCCACACAATAAAACCAATGTACTAAGAACTGGCTCAGTTCTTGGGCTTAAAGGGATAGTAATATTTCGTTTTAACTTTATTTTATTTTGTAGGCATTAAAAAAACATGAAGAGTGATATAAGTCTTATCTCTCAAATCTTTATGGTTTAAGAGATATTCACAAGAAAAGTTTCCCCTCCCGCCCCTTTTACTGATGTAACACTTTTCAGCCAGGGCAGAAGGGAGCTGCCCAGGTAGACTGCAGAGAGGGACAATCTTCAATTAAGATAAGGGAAAAACCTGAAAAGCTTGTCAAGGGGGGCAGGGATTTCATTGTTTTCATAGGAATAAGAGTGTCCCCTTCTGTTATCTGTCAAGTCTATGGACTGTATTCCACATCTGAGAAGAGATTGTTTACAGTAGGTAAAAGGGGCGGGAGGGGGAAACTTTGCTTGTGAATATCTCATAAACCATAAAGGTTTGAGAGATAAGACATATCATTCTTCATGTTTTTTAATGCCTACAAAATAAAATAAAGTTAAAACGAAGTATTACTATCCCTTTAACCAAATGCGCCACAGGGAGCAAATAAAAATGGCCAATTGATTTAAATGGAAATATTAACTCATTAAACGCTAGCGATGACTCCAAGACATTTTAACAATGCATCTGAGACCACTAATATATAATGGATTAAAAACTCAATTTAAATCAGTGCTGAGTTTAATTTGTCCCCTGTGGTACAGTTGGTTTGCCCCAGAATTGTTTTATTCACACATTGTAAACGCTGTGCTAAAGTTACCCATATGAGAAAATCTTAACCCTTTGAGTGCCTGGTGGATAAGCAACGCATTGCTTTGCAATGCCTTGTGTTCCCCTTTGGCACTCAAAGGGTTAAATCCATGCAGTGTAGGCAACCTCATAAGGTTATATTTAATACACTTGCATGTTAACACTTTGAATGCCAGAGAGGTATCCAGTGCATTGCACACATTATGTTGAATACCTCTCTGGATAATCACATTTTTTTTTTACTGAAAAAAGTTATACAGATTTTCCTACTGAGTAACATACAGACACTACCACTACTGGGATATTTTTCATTCCAAAGTTTTTTTTACAGTGAGCAAGAGGAGACTGTACAGAACTACAGTCTGGCCTGTGTATTGTATGTTAGTCATTGGAGACCTGAGAGTAACCACTTAATACACTCAAAAGTACACAAGAAAAGATGACTCTCCTTGTGTATTCTCATTGTCTAGCATATGCAAGGCGGTGAAATATACTCATTCATAAATACACGAAGGATCTGTATGAATGAATGCAGTGAGTGTCAGATACATTGCTTTCCATAACATATCCAGTATGTACTAATCCTCTTAGCCCAGTGGTTCTCAATCTGTTCTTGGTCAAGGCACACCTAACATGTATTTTAGAATTTTTGGGGCAAATCTAATATTTTATGATATCTGTCAAGCATATGATGAAAGGTACAAATGCATAAATGTATAGTAATGTTTAGGTCATCCAATTAGAATAACAAAAACAAACACATTGTGCATAGCAATTTACTTAAAGGGACACTAATGTCCCATAAAAATGTTTTTTTTGTTTTGTAGAGTAAAAAAAAAATACAATCTATGCAACAAATCCCATCTCTCAAACCTTTACGGTTTGAGATATATTCAATCCTAAAGTTCCCCCCTCCCTCCCCATCTCCTGTCGTCAGCTGAAAGCTCACAGCAGGAGTTCCCGGTCTGGAGACTGACATGGGGCTCTTCAGCAGAGCTGCAATAGCACTATTTTAAAATAAATATTTAATTGGAACAGTCTACAAAGTGTGCTTGGTTTGCAAGCACACTTTTTAGACCGTTCCAAAGAAGTATTTCTTTTTAAATCACACTATTGCGGCTCTGCTGAAGAGCCTCCTCATGTCAGCCGACACGGATATCCTGCTGTCAGCTTTACAGCTGACCTCAGGAGAGAGAGAGAACTTTAGCGGCGAATATCTCTCAAACCGTAAAGGTTTGAGAAATAGGATTTGCTACATAGAATTTAGTTTTCTTTAATCTACAAAACAAAAAAATATTTTTATGGGATATTAGTGTCCCTTTAAATGTATATTTGAAACTCAACAAACACATTGTGTTTGATTTTGAGGTTGAGACTTCTCTGACACTCAAAGGGTTAAACAATGGCTAGTAAAAAGGTATGCAAACTAGTAAATAAGTTGATTACCAAAATCAGGAGAATTGGGAATGTTCTGGTCACACCCACAACCATACTTAGGAACTTTTTAGTTTGCTCTCCTCGGAGAGGGACTCCTTTGGTATCGCTGTGGGAGATAGATGACTCAATTCATGTCAAAAAGGGGGCAGGGCTTAAATGTGAGTGGGCGAGGAGCTTCACAGACCTGTAAAATCTGCAATGCATAACAGGGGAAGGAGGAGAATGGGAGAAAGAGATGGGGCAGGAGCAGATGTGGGCAGAGTTTCAGAAGAAACTGCCCACATCTGGAGAATCCGCTTCTGCCCCTGAGACCTGGTAATACACAGGCAAAACCGGAGTCTCCGGGGGAAAACGGGAGAGTTCCTAGGTATGCCCACAACTCAGTACAGGGGAGGGACTAGTTATTGTAGGTTCCTGGTGCAAACATACTCCCACACACATACTTTACACAAGTAACACAAATATCCTCCCAGATGTGTAACTAGAACCTGTTGGAAACTGGGTCAGATGGGCCCCCTTGGATGCCAGGCTCCGTCACAACTGCACCATCTAATATTAGGCCCCTGACTCAGAGTCTGGGTGGGGTCACCAAATCTGAGCCCTCACCCCACAAAACATGGAGCTCTAAGAGGCTGCCTGCATTGCGTAGTGGGATATCTGGCTCTGAGCCTATCTTCAGTTGCACACCTCTCAACATTTCAAGGTGGTGCTGCTGGAGAAGTGGCTGGTGGGCAGAGAATTTTTAGGTTATTTCATTACCTATTGAAACCTTTATGTGTAACTGAATAAATGATTTAGAGCAAGTCCAAATTATTTTATTTACACAGCCTAATTTATAAACACATATACTGAAGTTGAAACAAACATTAAAGTGAGTTTTATTGCTGTGGTGCAATGTGATACACTTATACACACCTCACAGTCTGATCTCTGGGAAAGAGGGACAGAGGGATTTGGGTCTCAAAGAGGGACTGTCCCTCCTAAAGAGGGCCACTTGGGCAGTGCATTTTTTACCAGTGTTTAAAGAGTTATTTAGGATCAGCAAATACAAATTTCTGTTAAATTAAGTTGGGCTCTTAACCCGTTGAATAGTAGAGAGGTCTCGTAATGCATTGTAGAGATCTCTAGCATTCAAGAGGTTAAAAGCTTTATTTAAGATTATCCTTATAGTACAGTCGGTTTATTCCAGAATAACTCCAGTTTGCTTTTAAAATATGGGCCAGTGTCTCCCAACGCATTGCAAAGCATAGGAGATATTGCCACCGTCCAAGGGGTTAATTACCCATGTTGCGCCCAAATGCATGCAACTATAGACACATTATGGCTTATGTATCATGGGAAAATTGTAAATGATAAGAACCATTTATCTACATGCCTCTGTTTTCATATAGAGTTTTTCTTTGATATATGTGGAGTAAATGTTTTGTTTCGTTTTAATGAAACTTGTACCTTGATACACATGGCCCACTGAGCCATTTTAAAAGCATTAATTTGTAGGAGCAGTGTGACCTTTACATCATTATTAAATATTTGAAACTCAATTATAATCACAACTTATTTGGCACTGATATTTTAAACAATAGTATGTTCTCTTTCATTATTGAAATGCAGCTGTTGTAGCCCATTTGCTACAAGAGAGTAGTACAAAATTCTGCCTCCTGACATCAAAAGGCATATAACAGCTGAAATGTCTTTCCTTGGAAATGGGGGGGGGGGCAGGATTAGGTATTTATAATGCAACTGTGCTGATGCAAGTGAATAATATGTATGAGGTCTATCTAACAACAATTTCTGCAAGGTTTTATAGACACTTTCTTTAGCACTGCATTTCTTGCTATTTCTTGGAGAGCTGTGTGACTGGTGAATTCAGAGAATGTTTTACCTACCACACTGCAGTGTAAAAGTGATTTCTCACACAGGTTGCACTTGTGTATATTTTACATTTCATAAGTTAGGGATGAGCAACTTGCCACCTTCCAGCTGTTCTTGGAGTATATCTCCCACCAATCTTACCCACCCTCTGGCCAACTGAAGGTGATAAGAGTAGTAGCCTATCAACATGTTGCTAACCCATGACATCCTAGGGTCTTGACAACATATTGACAATATTAATATGGATCGACGTATCAACTTAAATGGAAAACGCTCTATTGAATTGACTATTTCAACTCTATTTCAAAAGGAAAGTGGAATCATTTTGGAGCAAGCCAAATATACCATGGGTGAACAATAAAAAAATGTACTTAAATGGGGATTTTAACCATTTACTTGCCAGAGAGGTGTGCAATAAATTGCTTCACAATGAATTAACCCCCTCTGGCATTCAAAGGGTTAATCCTTTAACATATTAGAGATGTATACAGCCTATTGCTTTTCTAGCATTCAAGAGGTTACTCCCCCCCTTTAATCAATGGGAATTGAATTTGCTCCACTTTTTTTTTGCCTTTTTGACAGACGCTCTGTTATACTCAGACGGGAATGTTTGTTTTTGCTGGAGTTGTACATTTTTTCAACAACTTGGCTATCTCCAGATTTTAATGCAACATTTTCCCAGTAATAAGAAGGATGCACTTAGATTCGTAGGCGCCTTTCACAGAGCAGACATCAACACGGGGATGCTGCATTCGATCTCTCGCCTGTGGTGAAAGGTAACATGTTGGACTGTGGTGCATTTGATGCAAGTTATTATCGCCTTGTGTCATGGCACAAAAGGACAGCATGCTGTAACCTTTCGCTGTCCCTAAGGAGCACAGTAAAACCTCAGTAAGGAAGTTCTGTACCATGGGTGTCTGGAGTGCCCCCCTCCCCTCTACATACTTCCCCCTCCATGTATACATTAGGGCTGGGTGTGCTGGCCTGGGCATCATATTGTGCATGGTCCACCCACCAGGAAAAATGTCCGCAGATGCCCATGGTCTGCACATAGCCCTATGGGTCTGTACATAGCCCTATGGGCCTTTCATATGTGCAGCATTGGAAGTTGCCCTCCTCATCTCAAACAAGAGTGAATGGCCGAGCTGTGTGGGTGCCAGACCCTAAAAGGTGCTACTGAACTCTTCTAAGAATCTAGGGGTGTCTACTTTTTGTTTTGAGCATATGGTCATAAAAGTCTATTATGAGGGGAAAAAAACAGAGGTTTACTTACATAAAACACTAGTCTTTCATGGTAGCCAGATGCCCTCCCTGCATGACTGCACCCTTTCTCTACGCTTCATCCACTCCACTCCTGACAAGGTTATAGGTGAACTCATTGAGCTCTATGGATCATACGGAGCTGGATTTTGTTACCTTTGAAAATGTTTTCATTGACTTTATCTCTGAATTTCTTTTTTGACTGTCGTAGGAGTTTTTGAGACAATGGACAAGATTCAATTGCAGGTGAAAACATTACTTCATTTTATCTCTAAATCCCTTTTGTAGCCTTTGTTGATAAGGTCAGTGATACATTTACCATCTACAATAGAATCCAGCTCCGTGGGATGGATTGGACTGCAAGTGATAAATACGTCAACAATTTTATCTTAAAAGTGCCCCATATGCTATGGGAATGTGTGCTCGATTCTTTTTCAGGTTTATTACATTTATCATTGGCTTTTATCTCACAGACTCCTATTGTAGTCCAAGAAAGGGGGTGATGTTGAGATCAATGTATAACCTTAAAGGGATAGTAATACTTCATTTTAACTTTATTTTATTTTGTAGGCATTAAAAAAACATGAAGAATGATATAAGTCTTATCTCTGAAATCTTTATGGTTTAAGAAATATTCACAAACAAAGTATCCCCCCCCGTTCAACCAGATCAGAAGGGAAGTGCCCAGGTAGACTGCAGAGAGGGACAATCTTCAATTAAGATAATGGAAAAAGCTGAAAAACTTGTCAAGGGGGGAAGGGCTTTCATTGTTTTCATACAAAGAAAATTGTCCCCTTCTGTTATCTGTCCTGTCATACAACCAGACTCACATCTGAGAAGAGATGGCTTACACTAGGTAAAAGGGGCGGGGAGGGGAACTTTGCTTGTGAATATCTCATAAACCATAAAGGTTTGAGAGATAAGACTTATATCATTCTTCATGTTTTTTTAATGCCTACAAAATAAAATAAAGTTAAAACGAAGTGTTACTATCCCTTTAAAGCAAATAATTTTATTTGTAGGTTATAATCCAGTCCCTGTTACAAGGGTAGTCAGTTGTATGATGTCCAGCTGTTGGTAGGGTTATCGTATTTGAGCTTTCAAAATAGGGCAGTTTGTTGTATGAGCCAGATTTAACATTTTGGATGCTGGACATCTTAGAGGAAAGTTACCTCTGAGTCTGCTCTATCTGTCCCGTGCACTGCCAGGATTTGTGGTGATGTCCGTTGGTTACCTTAAAGGGATAGTAATACTTTATTATTACTGTCCCCCATATTGTACATATTTGCAAAATAATTTAATAGCCCCCAGGTTCATCTCTCAAACCTTTATGGTTTGAGAGATAACCGAAGGCAAAGTTCCCCCTTCCCTGAAGTCAGCGTTGTACTGACTGCAGGGATATCCAGTCTGACTTTCATCATGCGGCGGTGAAGCAGAGATCGCATTAGTGAAAAAGAATTATTTCACTGAAATGGTCTTGTATGTGTAATTGCAAACCAAGCACATGGAGAAGACCATTTCAGTGAAATAATTCTTTTTCAGTAACGGGATCTCTGCTCAGCTGCAGAGCTGCAAGCATGTCATACGATAGACTTCCCCTGCAGTCAGTACAATGCTGACTTAAGGGAAGGGGGAAGGGAGGGAGGAACTTTGCCTTCGGTTATCTCTCAAACCATAAAGGTTTGAGAGATGAACCTGGGGGCTATTAAATTATTTTACAAATATCTCCAATATGGGGGATAGTAATAATAAAGTATTACTATCCCTTTAAGGTAACAGAAGTTGGTGCCTACACGGGCGCACAGATGTTCTCTTGAAAGCTATGTGCCCTGGATGCCGGTAGAAGAAGCTGGATTACTTCAATAACGTGGATTTATTCAACATAATACAAGTATTCCTTTGCCTATCGCTATATTAGTAATGTATTGGGTGGCAATATTATGAATATGAAAGTTCGCTTTAAAGGGATAGTAATACTTCGTTTTAACTATTTTATTTTGTCGGCATTAAAAAAACATGAAGAATGATATAAGTCTTATCTCTCAAACCTTTATGGTTTATGAGATATTCACAAGCAAAGTTCCCCTCCTGCCCCTTTTACCTAGTGTAAGCCATCTCTTCTCAGATGTGAGTCTGGTTGTATGACAGGACAGATAACAGAAGGGGACAATTTTCTTTGTATTAAAACAATGAAAGCCCTTCCCCCCTTGACAAGTTTTTCAGCTTTTTTCCTTATCTTAATTGAAGATTGTCCCTCTCTGCAGTCTACCTGGGCATCTCCCTTCTGATCTGGTTGAACAGGGGGGGGATACTTTGTTTGTGAATATTTCTTAAACCATAAAGGTTTCAGAGATAAGACTTATATCATTCTTCATGTTTTTTTAATGCCTACAAAATAAAATAAAGTTAAAATGAAGTATTACTATCCCTTTAAGTCAGGGAAGTTACATTCACTACGGTGCATGTACTAAAGAGATAATTGAAATAAAGTTAACATTATTTACTACAAGAAAATCCAGGACAGTTACAATACACTTTAAAATTCCTAAAGGACAAACTCTTATACCCTCAAAGAATACATTTCCTGGATAATCTGTTGGCTGGTTGGGGATAACTGAAGTTATAGTCCCCAACAGCTGGAAGTTCAGTAATTGACAACCCCTTTGTATTACCTGTTCTATGAATATAACATATGTTTGTGAGGTCCATCCAGTCCGGTAAAAAAACATTGAAAGGTATAGTAATACTTAATATGTAAAAAAAAATATTGTAGTGTTTATTCCCCCTGAGTAAAAGAAGTGCACTCTCACTGCTGAAAGGTGTTTAATTCTAAAGTTATTACAGCTCAAATATGATTTTTTTTAGGTGCAGTATCTCAGAGGCCTGAAGTTGTACAATGGCACTGTTGCTACACCATCCTATGGACACCTCTATTCATTTGACCATAAATCTCCGTAGGATGGAGTAGCAACAGCGCCACTGTACAATTTCAGGCCACTGTGAAACCGCAACTAAAAAATTCAAGTTTGAGCTGTAATAATGTTTGAATAAAACACCTTTCAGCAGTGGAAGTACCTGTGTTTTACTCAGGGGAATATCCCTTTAATCCTTTGAGTGCCAGATGGGTTTGCAACGCATTGCTCTGCAATGCGTTGCATACCCCTCTGGCACTCAAAGGGTTAATATTTTTCCACACTTCATAGAATCCATCTCCATGAATCATCCACAGACTGGCAGGCATTAATGAACAACCCATTGACCTCAATTTACTTGCACCTAGAGGCTGTATCCCAATTAGCAGATTGTGCCTCCAGGTCGTATTTTCTTTTACTAAAGGCAAACTGAGGAGGAGTGAGTATTGTTGAGAATGGGCTGGATTATATTACTGGGAAAAAAGTTATCACTAGAATTTGTTTAAATTATTCCTATTATAATCTAAGGGGAAATACAGTGAAAAGCACAGTGATAACCATATGATAGACAAAATAATATGTCCTCTAGTAAAAAAATAGTATAAACTGTAACTTTATAAAGTGATACTCTTCTAAATGGTGAGGCTGATGTACTAAGAAATGGAGTAATTCTGGGGCAAACAAACTGCACTGTAGAGGACAGATAAATATTACTGTAGATTTATATAGGAATATTAACTCCTTTGCAATGTGTTGGAGACATCTCTAGCAAGCAGGGGATTAAAATCAGTAAGAAATTTGGGAATGTTAATTTTTCCATTTGGTGTAGTTACTTTGCCCCAGAATTACTGAAGTTTTTAGCATTTATCATGAACAGCGCCGCCCTGCTGGAGTGGTGATGTACAACAGCTCATAGAGTAGGAGTGTCCAATCAGTAGGTCACAATCTACCATTAGATCACAAAGTGGTTACTGGTAGACCACTTGAAGATTCAAGTAGTTTTTCACAAATCCTTCCAATATTGAAGGAGATAATATGATCAGAGCCTTGTCATTCAAAGGATACACTATAGGGGGACAACTAAAGTTTTTCTCAATTAATTGTAGACCTCTCTAGCATTTGCTGTTTTCGTTTTATTCTGTAAAAAAGTGTCCCCTTCCTGGCCCTTTTACATACATCACAAATCTTCCCATAGGATCAGCAAGCCAGTCCAGACAGATTTCAGCATAAGGAAAAACCTGCCGTCCTTCGTCAAGGGGGAAGGTTTTCCTTATACCGATAGAAAAAAGATTGTCCCTTGCTGCGATCTGTCCAGTCCACTGACCGAATTCCAGATCTGAGGGGATGATTTGTGATGTGGGCTGGAGGGGGGACTTTATTATGTATATAGAAGAATCAATCTTACTCTAATACCTAAACATTTCTGTACCTTTGAGGTAGTAGATCATATTAAGACAATGAAAAAAGTTGACTCCATGTCACTAAACCCTTGGCATACAGTGCACTGAGAATGGCCCAATAACCAGCAAAAATCCAGTCAATGGAAGTCCTGTGACTGGAGACAGCTTGTTGATGCAGTGATCCACCTCTTTCCAATCTGTGGCAATTGCAGGGTATGATCATGTCTGCATGGGCCTGCATCCCTGTAGAAAGCTTCCAGCACCTCATGGATTCCATGTTTCAATGACTAAAGGCTGTGAGGGCCAAAGGAGGCTCTACCTGCTATTAGTGTACCTAATAAACTAGCCACTCTTTGGGTGATGTTCTAAGAAATGGAGCAATTCAGTATGAGATCAACTGCGTCATAGTGCTCAAATAAAAATGTCAGTTAATGTAACCTTTTGAGAGCAAGAGGGGTACGCAATGCATTGCAAAGCACTCAAAGGGTTAATTGGGGTTGCTGACATTTCAGGGCTTAACCGCTTGGATGCTACAATAACGATGTTTCACTGAATGTACAGGTCTGTGCTTAGATGATGCAGGGATACAGTTTACCTTTGTCTTTATAGTTAACCCTTTGAATACCAGAGGCGGATGCAACTCATTGCAAAGTAATGCTCTGCTCAGCCCACTGACTCAAAGGGTTAATTCTCCACATAGTGGATAAAGGGGGGTTTTATATACTGGAGATGAAGTAATTATAAACAAAGTGCAACAGCTACTTTGTGCAGTGTGTCATAGCACTCCGGCTTATTAAACACACACCTGTGTTTCTCTCCCTCCCTCTCTGTCTTTTCCCTTCTGTCTTTCTCGTAAATTTCCAATGGATGACATTAGTGCAGTGATATCATCTCTGTACTAGTGCCCGAAAAATTTGATTATTTGTATTTTTGCACAAGGTGACTATCTGCTGGTTTGATAAAATAGGATGCAAGTTGACTTTAAAACAGTTTGAAGGAAGTTGTAGCAGTGAAAATCATCTCAATGGCCTATAGGGCCACTGTGCTGGTAATTCATGCAGGCATTTGCAGAGTTGTGATGCTTACTGCAACAATCCTATCAATGCTGGGCTCCCTTGGGTGCCAGCCAATTATTTTTGGCAGACATCGTTGTGGGCCACTCATCTCACATGGCCCTTCCTCCCCTTAGTGTGATTGACAGAGAATGCACAGCAATGCAGGTAATTAGCATGGGGGATGTGAATAGGGCAGCATTACTGCAATGTGTAAGTCAGAAGTAGGCAACCTATGGCACTCCAGCTGTTGGGGACTACAACTCCCATAGGCTGGTCTGGTGATTATGGGAGTTATAATCTCCAACAGCTGGGATATTGAAGGTTTCTTACCCCTGGTCTATATCATCCATGTGGACTAAGCCTTTTTCTATATTTTCTAACACTTCCTCTCTCACCCACGTCTATCAGAAATAAAGCAAATCCATTAGCTAAATCAATGTTTTAGTCCGCTTGCAGTCATTGCAATTTTTTTTCAAACGTATATTGACATCTGAATCTCTGCCATGTCCTCCCGCATTTCTCACTCCTACTTAGATCATAATAATTAACAGTTGATGTTTATACTTTACCCAAAATTTAACCGTTTGAGTGCCATAGAGGTGTTCAATGCATTGTGTTGCAATGTGTTTGATACCTCGCTGGCACTCAGAAGGTTAAAGTGGACACATCACTTTAAGATAAGTTTAGTTAATTTAAAGATAATTAATAGCTGCCTATATGTATACTGTGCTAGCCATTTGTTTGTAATATAAATAATTTTGAACAATGAAACTTTATTTGTTGGTGACAATTTATGCTAATTTGCTTATGTTCTGGGACAGTATTACCACATGTTGTGCTATGAAAAATTTGCAGCAAATAGCATCAAATGCCACCCAAAGATGTAGGTTAATGTGTCAAAGACTATTTATTTTACAGAAATAAAAATACTAGTAATTATTGTAATACAAGCTAAAGGTGCCTTAGAGTGACAGGTCCACTTTAAATCCTGTTTAGATTTCTTGTGCTCTCGCCCTCCCCCTCCTGGGCACCTCCTCTATCTCAGTCCGTGTTTTGTGCTCCATTGTGAATGCCGTTCTGCTGTCCGCTCTGACCTCTGCTCCAATAGATCACTAGGCCCCTGTGTATTCAGGGGATTAGAGAATTGTTTGTAGGGCAAACACCATGAAAGGAATAGCATCACCACAGGGCACAATTTATCAACCATGTGCAAATCTTTAAAAAAGTTACAAAACTTTGTTATAACAGGTTTGTGACTCATTGTAGATGTCTATTAACCCTTTGAATTCTAGAGGTCTCCACACATCATAAAGCAGTACATTGGAGACCCCTGTAGAATCCTAGGGGTTAAATATTTTTTGCATCTTTTTAATAGTTTAGCAAAATACACATTCCCGAGCATCACAACTTTAACAATGTGTGACTTTTAGACAGATATTTATCATCGTTAGAACTGAAGAGATTCTGATGTTTTACACCTATTGATCTCATGAGGTAATCCTTTGAGTGCCAGAGGGGCATGCAACACAATGCAAAGCAATTTATTGCGCACTACTCTGGCACTCAAAGGGTTAATGAGATGCACTGGAGCAGTTCTGGGGTAAACTACTGCGCCATAGAGAACATCTAAAAATTCCCATGGATTTAAAGGGGAAGTATCAGAGAGAGCCCTATAGATAGGTCTTCTCCCCTGGGCTTCATTGTGAGCCCAGTGTAATAACACGGGAGTCGACCGGAGTGGGGATGGGCATCTGGTAATAGAACCTTGTTTCCCCCTCCAATAGGGAATTAATAACTGCAAGACTAAAGTCTCACAGTTCAGTCTGTGTCCTGTGTGATGCGGTCCCCTTGAACCCTCTGTATCTGAATGGAAAGTCAATCACAGTGGACCTATGGAGTTTGGTTCTGTGATATAGGATCTGATTTGGGGCAGCAGAGTGCTTTCCTGTTCCCATAGGAGTAGACAGTAAAATGTGATAATTGCACTTTAAATAATTTTTAAACCTCTTGAAAGATAGGGAGACCGTAAATACCTTACTTTGTGATGCATTGGAGACCTCTCTAGCATTCCATAGATTATGGTGCAGCTGGTTTGCCCAGAATTGCCTTAGTTATTGTTAACTCTTTGAATGCCAGAGGGTCTCCAGTGCATTGTGTTGCAATGCATTGGAGATCTCCCTGGTACTCAAAGGGTAAAGGGAAGGCTTCCACTGAAAGTAGAAGTCTTATTACTGTGTTTTTTCTGCATATTCCCCCATAGACATCAGCTGGAACCCATGATAATATTTATTAACTGCAATATAATCCAACCCCAAATCAGTCTCATTTAGTACATTTGTATCAAAGAAAAACAATTCTGAAGATATCAGTGGGGCAATGCTATTTTTATTTTTAAGGAGACCAATTTTTAAATGGTCATTTAAAACTATACAACATACGAATACATAATTTTCATAACTTTTTTTTTATTTTGTAAATAAATTAATTTAAAAATATGGTAAAATTTTATGCAGGATAGATTTTTATTTGAAACATTTGGGGCAACTGTTTTGCTCTAGAGTTTGACTTATTAAAGGGATATTCTACCCCAAAATGAAGAGGTTTCATATCCATTAAAATATTATGCACTTATATTCAGCAGTTTGTTTTTTCATTGTCTTTGGTGCAAAAATTCTAAGAGAAGGGGATTCTGTCAGAAAAATACAGCTCTATGCCAGAAAACCATTTATACAAAGTTGCCCATATGAATATAGCTTTCCTGATATCAACATGCTCCCAGTACCAGGTTTGCTTCTATGTTTAACCCCAACCTAAATGTGTTGGTAATTTCTCTAGCATTCAAGGGTTTAAACATATTACAACAGAGTAAGATTTTGTGAGAGCAGAGTAATATATTTCTCTCAGTGTGTACTCAATGCATTAACCCCTTGAGTGTCAGATGAGTGATAAACACGTCTAGCATTTATGACTGATCATATGTTAACATGATTTGACTTTACATGCTCTGAGTGCATGATATGTAAAATTAAATTGCTAATACTTTATATTATTATTTTTTTTCATCTTCACCTATTTTGTGAGTTCATTGAATTTCAGTGAAAACAGGGATATTTGTACAATGTTGCAAGTCTCCCTTCAGCAATGATTGATCTGTTTGCTATAGTGGCAGCTTTTCTACATTGTTTCACTGTCTTCTTTTTACATTGTTGCACTCTTCTCTGCTTTCACAGTCCCACACAGAATGTTTTCTGAAAAAAATTCAGATGGCTGTCTGTCAGGAACATACGTTAAAAACTATATAGGCATTTAAACTTTACATATTATAATATGTAAATTCAAAATAAAGGGTTACTGTTCTTTTAACAATGCTAAGAAATCCATACAAGGCGCTTTGAAGTCTTATGCATGCATCTGCATATGCCCCCATAGACTAATATAGGATACACAGAGGAAAATAGTTAAGTTGCATAGCATATGCTTTTATTTTTGGATACAGGGGAAGAAATAGCTAATAATCATAGCATATGCTTCTATAAGTAGTTTAAATGTTTAAAAGGATATATTCAAAATAGTGATTTTTTTTTTATTTACTTACCATTTTTAAACCTTTAAAGGAGATGTAAAATTTTAAATGCAAAAAAATAATAAAAAAAATATAATATGATATTTGGCTTTTCCTGCTGAGTAAAATGGGCACTTCCACTGCTGGGAGATGGTACATTGAAGCTTGTCATTTTTACATTAAACTATATTTCTATTGTGATCACCAGTGTACACTCTAGCAGAAGAGAGGCATTTCTATCCACAAAAGAGAAGAGGTGCAATTCTGGATTGAACCAACTGCACGAGAGAGGAGAAATACTTATCAGAGCCCTCACTGATTAAAATGCAGCTTTTAACCCCTTGAACTGTAGACAGGCCTCCAGATCTCTCATTCAAGGGGTTAAAAGCCCCATTTAACTGATTGATAATTTTTCTATTTCTGCTATGGCGCAGTTCTTTTGTTGCAGGGGGATTTCATCCAGAATAACTAGCAGTAATGCCAATATTCAAAAGGACTAGGAGGTGAAAGAGACCCACTCACAGTAGATGTGTATGTTGAGTGCCCAACAACAATCCTGTCCATTGTGCTGCCCCCCTCCCTTCCCTTGGCTGGCTTCAAGAATGCATATCTTGCTTGTTCCTGACAGCTGACACAGCCTTGTTGATACACTGGACCTTATGTATATTGGCAAAGAGGAGCAATTCTGAGTGCAAATCAAATGCACCATAGGTAAATTAAAAAAAATAGCTTTAACCCATTGAGTTCCAGAGAGGTATCCAATGCATTGCAATGCAATGCATTGGATACCTTCCTGGCACTCAAATGGTTAATTTAAAATTGAGCGTTTATCCACTTGGATGTCTCCAGCTCATTGCAAATAAATTGACCACATTATCTCTTTAACCCTTTGAATGCCAGAGAGGTACGCAATGGATTGCTTTGCAATGCGTTGCATACCCCCACTGGCACTCAACAAAACAAACACACACGCACAGGATTTCATTTATTCCTGTGCAGTTCTACAAAATTGCATTTTCTCAAGTGTCCCTGATTTAAAGGGATTTGTGGTCACCTTCATTGCAAATAAATCTTTGGAGACCTCTGTAGCATTCAAGGAGTTAAAAGCCTAATTTATATTAATGGGGAATTTGAGAATTTTTCTTTCTTCTGTAGGATGAACTTTGATTGCTCCACAATGAGGATTATGAGTTAAAAAAAAAAAAAAAAAGCAGTGTCGTAAGAGACGTCACTTGCATTTAATGGGTTAAAACCCCAATTTAAATCAAGGGGAATTTTCACTTCTCCTCTATATTATATTTGGTTTGAACCAAAATTGCTTCTCTTTCCTTTTATGCATAAGGTCCCATTGTGTCACCTCAAGGCTCATACAGAACCTGCTCTATGTGACAAAGGACAGAAAGGCAGATGTAGGTTGTAGAGTGTGTAACACACTTTAGTGAGGATACAGTGGGGTAACTGTACTAAGTCTGCAGGGTATGCAGTACACAGTATGAGTGCTGTAGTGCATACTGGCTGACAATCTACACATAGGGCTGTATGTTCAAAGAAGTAGTGAAATAGATTTTGTCGTTTTTAACGACTTTTCAAAGTACAGTGTCATTGGGATCATTAATATTTTCAGAGATTGTCGGTTGTGATCGGAAAAATGTCGTTTCTCCTGACTGAAATTGTCGTATGTAAAGACAAAAAATGTCTTACTAACGACAAAAATTCTCAGATTCAGAACGTCACATTCCCTCCACTTTTTTCTTAACGTACAAATTTTGCCTTTTCCAAGACATTTTTTTGTTGTTAGTTACAACAAATTTTCTTTTCCCTTGCACAACACTGGAGAATAGTTTAGCCACGCCCCTTTGCCCAGCAATTCTGGAGTTGTGTCGTACACAATGGACATTACTAATTTTTTTTGTCGTATTCTCTATAGAAAATATGTAGTTCATTCATAAAATCCCATATTTTTGTCTTTCATACAACATTTTTTGTCGTTATCACTTTGAACATACGGCCCTTAGGACTTGTGTGCCAGCAATCCCCATACCCTTTCTCCGTAGCATGCACAAAGAAATTATTTAAAATCACACCATTTTATTGACTCCTTTTTTCATTTTGAGTGCCAGAGAGGTATCCAACGCAGTATGTTTCAATGCCTTATGTAACCCTCTGGCACACAAAGGGTTAATACATTTTGTTACTCTTTAAGAGCCATAGGCATGTGCAACACATTGCTTTGCAGTGTATTATGCACCCTCTGGTACTCAAAAGGCTAAAGAAAGCATGAGGAAATAAACGCTTATCCTACCCCATTGTTCTACCCATGGCACAAGAGGCATTAAGGGGAAGAATTCTGGTGTACATTGCTTAATACATTGGCATTAGACAGGAGTAGGATCTATAGTTGATTGCAGCTCCTGAATTTGCATACATTCACTCGGTTACAATTTTTGCACTATCTTCTCTGCATCACTGATATTTCCCATTGATGAACCTCCCCCCTCTCTACCTGCTGTGAATCACATTCTGCGTTGAAGTTGGTGGATTATGCTTGTCATATAAATAAATAAATAAAGCAATGCGTTCTGTACCCCTCTGACATGGTATGGTATGGCATTAACCATTTGTGTATCGGAGAGGTGGTCACAAAAAGTTGCTTTGCATACCCCCTCTGGTACTCAAAGGGTTAATACAATAATTAAGCATCACAGTATCACTTCTTTCATTTGTCACTTTGACTCAGGCCCCTTCACTCTTTGTTTTCTTGTCCTCTCTCTGTCTTCTGTGTTTTTTTCTCTCTCTCCTTCACCCTTTATTTCCATCTCACCCCCTCCATTGATTATTCTCCCCTTCCCCTTTTCTCATTCTCACTATGTTTAACCCTTTGAGTGCCAGAGGGGATGTGCAAGGCATTGCTTTGCAATGTGTTGCACATTTCCTTTGGCATGCAGTGGGTTACGTCTCTTTCTCCCTCTCTTATAGTCCTGACTCCCATGCTATCTATCTTTTCCCTTTCTTTCCTTGTCTCCCCTCACCCCCCTTCACAGGTTTTGGGTAGAGTGTTTAGAATTCAACAATGTACCATGTGACTGCCTCTGAGACGCTCTTATTGTGAAGTGACTCTCAGGATCCTGACAAGAGCCTGTTCTCCCCCCTCACCCCCTCCAGTGCTCTCGCCTTACTGTGCCCTCCCCTATACACCCCATCCATACTCTTTCTCCATAAATAATATCTATTGCCTGCTTTGCCCTCACTGCGTTCTCCCCTCACTATCCATTTGTTCCTGTTCTTCTTACTATTTCAGTGTGCCCTCCTCTAGCTCTGTGCCAGTGCTGTCCTCCTTACCATCTCATTCTTTTCAGCAGTTAAACCCTCCCCTTTCCCCTATCCATCGTTGGTCTCTTCTCCACACAAAAAATTCTGGGGCAAACCAACTGCAAAATAGGGGACAAAAAATTAGCCACCATTGATTTAAATGGGGAGCTTTTACACTCTTGAATTCTAAAGAGGTTTCTGTGTTGGATATCTCTGTGGCAGTCAAAGGGTTACAAACTCATTTATATCAATAGATGCTTTCAGAATTTTTTTTCATCCCTTATAAGGCAGTTGGATTGCTCCAGAATTGCCTGGATTTACATAATACATTAGTCTCACTCCCGGTGATTTTAGTCTTTTGGTATCGGCCTTCTTTACCCATCTCTGTGTTTTTTCCATTGCCCTTCTGTATGCCATTTTATGCCCTTCTTCCCACAGTGCTTTGTTTCTTCCACACCACCAGGGCCTATATGCACAAACAAAAGTGGAGCAATGCTGGCACAAACCAACTGCACCATAGGGAAGTAATAAATATTCCCCAAAGTGGCAGTGTTTTTAAGTGGGGCTGTTAACCATTTGAATGCTAGAGAGGTCTCCAGTACTTTTCTTTGCAATATGTTGAAGACCCCTGAAGCAATCAAGTGGATAACAACCCCATCTTAAATAATAATTCTCTAGGATGTTTGTCAGAAGCCATCATGCACAGTAGAGACTGCTCAAACGCACAGAATGTTGGGAGTTCTGTGCTGGGAGGTGTAGGAATGCTGGGAGTTCTGTGCTGGGAGCATTGTGTGCTTTCGAGCAGTCTCTACATTGCATGACTGCGTCAGCGACAGGACGCAGAGCAGGACCGGCCTCTTAACATCACCCGGACCTTGGCCCATGTACACAGGCTTTTACACTAGTTTAAAATAGAAGGAAATTCATGAAATATGTATTACTCCCCTATGGTGCAGTTAGTTTGTCCCTTAATGGCTCAGAATTGTCTTTGTACATATGTCTCACTAACTCAAAAGACCGCATGCACAATAGAAAAGTTGAACAATTCTGGAGCAAACCAACTGCACCATAGCGGACATATAAGACTTCCACAGATTTAACCTCTTCAGTGCTATAGATAGTGGCAGCATTCAGTGGGTTAACAGTCCCATTTATATCAGCGAAAATATGTGGATTTTTTTATTTGGTTCAGTTTGCTGTGCCTCAGAATTAATCCGCTTTTCTTGCATGCCTGTGGCCCTAAGCCTTCTCCTGTGTCTGACCACATAACAATAAAAAACATTCTTTATATAATAAACATTCCCCCCACTCCAGTGTGCTTTATATGTCACTCTTTCCCTATATCACTATCAGATTGTTGCTCCCCCTCTTGTTTTTAACAGCCCTGCTCTCTCTGCACCTGTTGAGCTTTAATATTCACCCTCCTCCCCTTCCACCACTCAGTGAGAGGACTAGTGCTCTATTGCTAACCTCCTGCTGACTGCATCCCAAGCTCCCTGCTCTCGTCTGATAGAGACCCATGCTTCCTGTTCACCCCTTATGGAAAGCCCCATTCTTCTAGTCATACTGTTATGGATCCCTTTACACTCTCTCTACCCATTGTCTGAGGTCTCCATTTCCTCAAACATACAGCCAGAGCCACACATGCCCCACTTCAGGACCAGGCTTCCTATTAGGAGGAACAGACAAACACTACAGGTATATAATTTTGGGGATGCCTTAGCTGTATAGGCCACACCCTCAGAATTAAGTTGTGAGTGTAAGGAGTAAAGCCTTCTTGCACCAGACTCCTGGTTTATGGTGACTGGTTTATTTTCCGCTTTGTAGGTCATTTTAATGTCCAGTTTACATTCTACTTTGTTCATGTTTTTTACTAGTTTACATACCCCATAACTGGAACCAAGGGGACTAATGATTTCCAGAGGGGTGTGCAATGCATTGAAAGGAATGTAAAACCCTCTGGAATTGGAATGGTTAATTTTGTCTTTTTCTGTTTGTATATAATAGGCTCAGGTCCTTTTTATTCAAAAGAAAACTATATTGTGGAGCAAAATAGCTGCATCTCAGGGGACACATATCCTTTGAGTTATATACAGCTTTTATCCTATTTTTATTCTAGAAATGATAAGCAGATGTACAGTTTAGGAGATATTTACACTTATTTCTGGGAAAAGTGAAAGTGACAGTCTCTCAGTGCAGCATAGAGCTTAAAAGGTATTTTATATGTCATTGAAAATGCTTAATTATCATATGTAACTACAGTGAAAATGTAATTAGGATATGAAAGCATCATTAGCATACACTAGCATATAGCACTAAGAATGAACTGTACATTTGCTGGTCTTTTGGCTAACATGTCATATAGGCAGTTTTATTAAGCTTTTAGCTTTGCAAACATGAATCAAGGTGACAAGTTCACTTTAATTCTTGGACTATTTGAGGCCCTTGAGGACCAAACTTCCACATACCTGCTGGATTTGGGGCTTGATCAGATGGTCATAAGTAGGAAATGCATGTGTAGCTCAGATTATTGTTGTCCACTGAGCTTGGATTAAAAAAAGGCTGTTATCTTATTTCAGCCCATTTACAGGTTATCTTAAACCATCAATGGGAGCCCAGGAAAAGGCAGGAATGTCAACTCCACCCCCTATCTAAGGCTAGATGTCAACCCTTTGAGTGCCAGTACCTCTCTGGCACTCAAAGGGTTAAATTTCAGAAAACAAATACAACATTTTTATAGATGCTGGCATGGAGTACAGGGTATTTAAGTGTATATAATCCCAGGTCATTTAGTGTTCCTTTAATGGATTTGCAGTACAATATTACTGGAAATCTCAATGAGCAAATAATGCAGCTTTTTCTGTTTCATATTTTAATTTATCAGCTTTTTATGTAATCCAATATCCAATTCCATTGTAGAAGTCTGAGGCTAATTCTTATGTATAGCTAATCACAATGAGTCATGAAATCCAGGGGCAAAGTACAACTCTGCAAGTACAGCTCATTTTCTGTGTTGGCCTCCTACTCATGAAGCTACACTTCGGGGTATGCACTACAGTGTATTCGTGCTTAAAGGGATAGTAATGTTTCATAATAAAAGCAGCTCTAATTAATCATCATAGTATTTGGGACTTGGAGACTGTTATTTCAATACTGTCCCAAGTTGTAGTTCAAGAGTAATTGAATCATAGAGTAACCCCCTCCCGCACCTTTTACTGATGTAACACTGCTTACCTCAGAACAGCTGGGAGATGCCCAGATAGACTGCAGAGAGGGACAATCTTCAATTAAGATAAGGGAAAAAGCTGAAAAACCTGTCAAGGGGGGCAGGGATTTCATTGTTCTCAGAGTAAGTCCCCTGCTGTTATCTGTCTGGTCTTACAACTAGATTCCACATCTGAGGAGAGCAGTGTTACACTAAGTAAAAGGGGCAGGAGGGGGATACTTTATCAATCAATTACTCTTGAACTATAACTCTGACAGTATTGAAATTACACTTTCTGCGGCTCTAATACTATGACGATTAATTGGAGCTGCTTTTTTTTAAAAATATTACTATCCCTTTAAGTGCATGTAGGCACACACTCTGCCATTAATAAGGAATTACTGTGAGCAAGCCCAGAACACCTTCCCCATAGCATGCACAGGTAAATGGAGTAACTCACATCACTTTCTTCTGCTCCTTGTTAGATTATAGCGCTAAATACAGCAGTGAGGAAAGTAACATTCATACACTTCCCTGCATCCTTCCCCCTTGGCACATGCCTCCTTTAGAGAAACACCATTTTAGGTTTAAGTAGTTCTGTAACTTGACATTAGACAGGTGTAGAAATCTGCTCCATAATCTAGTTCAGCACATAAACCTATTAGCACATTCCACACTTTAGACTGTATCAATCATAATGGCAGATTTCAAGGATTTGTGCATGAAAATAAACAGTGAGGCTGATGTATAGGAAGAGCTAGAGTAATTTTGGAGTAGATTCTAGAGCCATTCTGGAGTAGCACCATAGAGAACAAATAGAAATTCCCAATGATGTAAATGTATAGAGGACAAATAGAAATTCCCAATTATATAAATGTATAGAAGACAAATAGAAAATCTCAATGATGTAAATGTATAGAGAACAAATAGAAATTCCCAATGATGTAAATGTAATGTTACCAGATATTCCCTTAAGGGGATATCTGCTTAATATTAAAGTATGAATCTATTTCAGGGTCAATCCAACAGAGTAAAACAAGGGTACTCACACTACTAGGAGATGTTTTATTCAGAAGTTATTGCATTATTTGGCTGCAGTACTTCCATGACCTATAATTTTATGGTGACACTTTTTCTACAGCAGACTATGGACAGCTGTGGTTAGTTGACCATAAACCTCCATAAGCTGGTGTATCAACAGTGCCACTGTAACATTTTAGGCCACAGTGGTACTCTGTCCTAAGTATCTAAGTCTGAGCACCATAGCTTTGTAACAGAACATCTCTTAGCAGTGTGGGTAACCTTGTTTTACTCAGCAATAAAGTTATCGTTCTTAGATGCAGAACCTCCTGGGGCTGTTCTGTGCAGCCTCAAAATGGCTTCTTTCAGCCATTTGGCGGTGGGTGTCAGAAAACAGACCCTGTTGCCTGGCAGCAGACTGGAACATAACATAGATGTTTGTGGCTTACTACCACAAACTTATGTGATCTGTGCTCAAAGGGTTAACTGGTGAAGTACCAGCGGAGTTGACATTGCATTGCATACCCCTTTGGTCCTTCAAGGGTTAAAGATATTATCTCTGGTGCAACCCTTTCTGCAGGCAATTACCATTACTCTGTTACCAACAAATTCAGCATGTTTACATACTAGCTTTTTTCTTGTGTTTACATAGTGGAAATGTTTTTCTGTTCCCAAACGATCTGAGCATGTCTGATCAATATCCATCTCCCGGTTTCTTATCACCCACAGGCTTCAGGCCTCAAGCCGTGGCAGTGATAGGTTCATCTGGTAGCAATAGCGACTGGCTGAGTGGAATACTGATATGTAGAAGAGGGTGGAGTGGTATATTCATGCATATACCAAATGCAGTTATAAACACAAACACACTCTGTATTTGACTCAGAGTTTTCTTTCCCACAGTGCCAGAAATAGTAAAACATTTGGAGTTAGAAATAGCAGAATTAGACAAGACCGTGAGATCCTAACCTGAAATGCCAAATATATACAGTACCTTATTAGTATAACACAGCTCCATGAGCTGCAGTGACTTACAGAGTCTATATTCTTTTAAATATTAAGGATGATGTACTAACATATTGGTGCAAGTCTGGAACAAACCAGTTACATTACAGGGAACAAATAACTATTCCCCAAATTCGCATTGATTTAACTCCTTTAGGAACTTTTGGTCCTCCATTGGCAATTGGAGACCTTTCGACAATTCAAGGTGTTAAAAGCCCCTTTTAAATCAATGACACTTTGTGGAATTTGTACTTGTTCCATATGGTGCTGTTGATTTGCCCTGTAACCCTTTCAGTGCCAAAGGGGTAAGCAACACATTGCGTTGCAATGTGTGCTTACCCTGCTGGCAATGAGGGATAAATTATTCATTTTGTATTAGATCAGCCTAATTTTATTTTGTGTTTCCTGGTATAGTTTTTTTTGCAAATCTGTATTCCAGGAAATGACTAAGTCACTGATAAAAATCTTGAGGTATGATCAGTGATTAAGGTGACACTGCAGAGTAGCTCTGAATCCCGGGCAGTCTTGCAGAATGAAATGTGTATGATTGTGCAGCATTGAGAGGCATACCTGGGAATTCTAAAAATTGTCTGACCCTGAGGTCTTTGAAATAGGAACTCTTAAAGTTTCCCATAATTTAGATTCTGAGCAGTATGTCACCTGTTGTTGTAACCCAGAGATCATGCATTCTATTGACAAGGAACCTTTAACACAGTACAACTCCCAGCTTCAACAGACAGTAGACAAGCAGGATGTCTGCCTCTATATTTCTGGTAGAAATGGCTCAAACTTAAAGGGATAGTAATACTTCATTATTACTGTCCCCCGTGTTGTAGCCCTTAAAATTCTGAATTCAACGATACCAGCGGCATCTCTCAAACCTTTATGGTTTGAGAGATATCCACTTTCAAAGTCCCCTCTCCTATCTCCCCTAACGTCCGCATTCTATCTGAAAGCAGGGGAATCTGGTCAGTGAGCAAATGGCGGCTCTGCAGCAGTGCTGAGATCACGTTATAGAAACAGAAATCCTTCACTGAAATGGTCTTCTACATGTGCTTGGTTTGCAAGGATTTCTGTTTCTATAACACGATCTCAGGACTCCTGCAGAACTGTCGCCGGTCCCGGGACTGGATTCCCCTGCTGTCAGATAGAATGCTGACGTCAGTGGAGAGAGAAGGAGAGGGAACTTTGAAAGCGGTTATCTGAGAGATGCCGCTGGTATCATTGAATTCAGAATTTTAAGGGCTACAACATGGGCGATAGTAATAATGAAGTATTACTGTCCCTTTAAAGAAGCAGCTAGTTTGTGCAGATAAAACAGTGCTGTACTCCAATGCCCTGAGATTATGGCCTTATACCATGTGACCCCAAGATAGCCAAATTCCTGAGATTTCCCAGGTATGTTTAATCCTTGAGTGCCAGGGGATACATCCTCTGATCACTTTATCAATGAGTGATTAGGCAGCAGCATATATGACCACTGCTTTCTCCGCTTATTAGTAAATGGACCTATAATTAGTGATTTTATTAGCATAATGCAGTGGTAGTCAATTTCTGGACCCTTAACCAGCCAATGCATGGTTGAGGATGATGGGATTAGTAGTCCAGTCCAACAGCTGGAGGGTCAACAACTGACAAATACTAGCATAATGCAACAATACCATTCTAATGAGGGTAGACTTATCGGATTTTCACGGCTAGACATACAATCCAATGTCCATATTTTTGGCCAGTAAGTATGTTTAACCCCTTAACGACCCTTGACGGTCCTGGCACTTCATGGGTAGATTTGCATTAACGGGACAGTAATATTTAGTTTTATCTTTATTTTATTTTGTAAGCATTAAAAAAACATGAAGAATGATTAAAATTTTATCTTCCAAACCTTTATGGTTTGAGAGATAATTCACAAGCAAAGTTTCCCCTCACTGACCAAAACGGTCAAGTCTGCCATCTAGCTGTCAGATTTGGAATCTGGTCCGCAAACCGGCCGTGGCTCTGCAGCAGAGCCGAGATCTCGAGATATAAGAAGAACTACTTCATTCGAATAGTCTACAAAGTGTGCCTGGTTTGCAAGCACACTTTTTAGACCCTTCCAATTAAATAGTTATTTTTATATCTTGCGATCGCGGTTCTGCTGAAGAGCCACCGGTTGACCTGCGGACCAGATTCCAAATCTGACAGCTAGATGGCAGACTTGACCATTTTGGTAAGAGAGGGAAACTTTGCTTGTGAATATCTCTCAAACCATAAAGGTTTGAGAGATAAGACTTATATCGTTTTTCATGTTTTTTAATGCCTACAGAATAAAGGGAAGATAAAACAAAGTATTACTATCCCCTTAAGGACCCATGTCGTGCCAGGACCGTAATGGAATTCAGGGCTCCCTGCGCGACTGCACGCCATTCGGGGAGCCATGAACCGGATGCGGAAATAAAAAAAAAAAATGGTCTGTGGTCTTTAAGTGATGGCAAATGCTCAATCAGCCGGTCCTTAAGGGGTTAAGACAAGTAGAACAATTCTGAGCAAACCACCAGTACTATAGGGCAGTGGCTCTCAAACCACTAACAGCTTGTGGGCCTTATTCATCAAACTAAAGAGATGCAATTATGGATTAAAACAACTGCACCACATGGTTGAAATGAAAAAAAAAACAAATCTGCACATTTCCCTTGAGTTAAATGGGACTTGTAACCCCTTGAATGCTAGAGATGTCACCAACACATATATTGCAAAGCTTCGGTGAGCCTCTGTTTGACTCACCTTTACTCGATCAGGAAAATCCTTCCTGGTAGGGGTCCCTGAGTATAAGGTTGGGACCACTGCCATAGTGGACATATAAAAATGTGTATTTATTTAAAAAGGACCTTTAACCTTGTTTAAATAAATAACTTTTAGAGACAATTTTAATTGTTCCCTATGGTATTGTGTTCCCCAAAATTGTTCCACTTGTGTGTGCATATGATGGTGTGTGAGGGAAACTGCATTCTGCATTTCAGGGATATTACCCCAGTGATGTTGGGTCTCCCGCTCATTTTTATGCAAGATTCCAAACTGCCATTTCAGCTCAGTGATCCGCAAAATTAAAGGCAGAGCTAATTACTTAAATTTAGAAAATACTTCTTGTATCTTAACACATTGCATTCCAGCAGGGAAGCTGCATGAAAGGTAGACACATACCTGAAAAACAGAAAGATATGGAGAGTAAGAGAATATAGCTGAAGTCCTGGTTAAGTCCATCTCCCTTGGAATGTCTTGCTTAGAATGGGGAGCCCTTTAATACATGCACCCTTAAAGACTTGCTTTCCTTCTTCCAAGTAAAAGGCTTGCCATCTCTATTCTCATTGAAATGCTTGCTGTCCCTCATCACTCGATGGCTTAGTCACTTTGATTGACCATATATAACCAAGCAACAGGCACTGTTAATAGTACTTGAGGACCAATGTTGCCTGTCCTTGGTTTACAAAAAACAATTCAGTTCAAACCACCTGCACCTATAGATGAAATTAATATCCTCATTTATTTAAATGAGACTTTTATCCCCTTGAATGCTAATGAGGGCTCCAACTCATTGCAAGCAAAGCCTTTATGATATCTTTAACATTCAAAGGGGTTAAAAGTTCCATTTAAACCCCCCCTCCATGCTGCAGTAGGTTTTCTCCAGAATTGCTATTTTTTATTTCTGCACACAGCTCATGAATATGTATATGCCTTGCATCAATATGCTGGCCATTAACATAACAGGGATATATGTCAGCACAATTCGCCCCAAATTTAGCAATTATGTGTAATGACTCAAAAAGGCAGATATATCAACATATCACTAATTCAAAAAATAGTTTACAAATGCAACTATGAATGATTTGCCCCAAATTATTAACTCCTAAAAGACCAGGGTGTGTGCAGTGGTCCTTAAGGGGTTAACACTTTGAGTGCCAGAGGGGTATGCAGTGCATTGCAAGGCAATGCCTTGTGTACCCCTCTGGCACTCAAAGGGTTAAAGGGATAGTAATGTTTCAAAATAAAAGCAGCTCCAACTAACCTTTAGAGTATTTGGCCCATGGATAGTGCTATTTCAATACTGTCAGAGTTGCAGTTCAAGAGTAACTGAATGATAAAGTATCTCCCCTCCCGGATGTAACACTGCTCATCTTAGAACAGAAAGGTGGTGTCCAGATGGCTTGCAGAGAGGGACAATCTTCAATTAGCATAAGGGAAAAACCTGTCAAGGAGGGCAGGGTTTTCCTTATGATCACAGTAAGAAGATTGTCCCTTGCTGTGAGCTGTCTGGTCTTCAGACCAGATTCCACATCTGAGGGGAGGTGGCTTACACTAGGTAAAAGGGGCGGGAGGGGGAAACTTTATCATTCAATTACTCTTGAACTACAACTCTGACAGAATTGAAATAACACTCTCCATGGCTCACATACTATCAAAATTAATTGGAGCTGCTTTTATTTTGAAACATTACTCTACATTTAAACTAAATAGGCAGATGTTAAAATGATTGATTTTTGAGACAGATCAAAAGTGAACTCCCGGAAAATCCAATAAGGATCAACTTAGAGACATATTTAACAAATGTATCACATGGAACAGAGACAAGCTAGAGAACACAGGAAAAGATTTAAGCCGCATATTCAAAAGAAAAGTGGAGGAGTTCTGGGATAAACCATTTGCACTATAGGGATGAACTAAAAATTCCAAAAATTCCCACTGATTTAAATGGGGACTTGTACTCCTTGAATGCTAGAGAGAAGCAATGCTCTGGAGATCTCTCTAGTATTCAAGGGCTTATAATCCCCATTTAAATCAAAGGGAATTTTTAGTTGTGCCCCACAGTGCGAATGGTTTGCCCCAGAATTCCTCTACCTATGTTTTGAACATACGGGCCTAATTATTGCATAAAAATGTATGCAATAAAATGTCAATGACAAATCAACTTCCTTTTTTACTTTACATACAAAGGGCATAATTGGTAAAGCCAAATTGCGTGTAATTTTTTATAATTTTTTTCTTCTTCCCCTATTGTTTACACTAATGTCCCTAATGAAACTATCTGAATAGGTTTTTGGAAAGCTTGTTGTCTTGGACTGTGAAAGCAGAGGGTGCAACAATGTAAAAGATACAATGTAAAAACAGGCAGTGAAACAACGTAATATTGCAATGTGATGGGCACTTCTCTGGATTTCAAAGGTTTAAAGTGATAGTAATACCTCTATTAAAGTTGATGTCTGTGTCTTCTATATTGTTTTTGTAGCACATAGCGCTATAATTATTTACATGTTTGTAGTTCAAGAGCTATTCAAGCTGAAAGGATCAGCCTTCCCCTTCTTTCCCCTACATCACTGAGCCTCTCAGTCTGGTCTGGATGGAGCGCAGTGAGGGACAATCTTCAGTAAGCAAGGAGGGCAGGGTTTTCCTTATACTTACTGAATGAAGATTGTACTTCACTGCATCCGTCAGGTCCCACGACCTGATTCCAGACCTAAGGGGAGGTGGCCAGAAGGGGTGGGAGGGGGATCCTTTCAACTTGAGTAGCTCTTGAACTACAAAGTAAGTAATGAAATATATCGCTCTGTATTACAAAGTCAATAATCAAGACTCAACTTTAATAGAGGTATTATTATCCCTTTAATGCAGGACAGTTATAAAAAGTTATAAAAAGTTCATTCTACAGGGCAGTCCAGTAACCAGGGCAATCGCTGCAGTGTGTGTTTCTCATAAATAACCTTTATTTGGGGGAGGTCTAGTCTTGCAGGCTGTTATTCTGCTCTTTTCAGAGCTGAATTAAAGGGTTGTTATCAAGTGCTAGTTCTCCTCAGGCACGGGAGCTACACGAGCAGACTTGCTGATCTAGCAAGGGCTGCATGGTACAGCCTAGGGTCAGTACAGAGGTCAGGACTCTGACCTTCGCAGCTGTTTTGGCTGTTCCCTTCAAGCAATTGAAACTGAAAGTTGGATGTCTCTTGGGCTTCTTTTGCACAAGCACAAATCCTAACAGTCTATGGTAGCAGCTCTGCCACAAAGGGCCATAAGAATGAAGAGAAAGAAGAGTAATTCTCAGGCAAACGTACTGTATCATAGGGGAAAAAAATAAAAATGTTCAAAATTCTCATTAATTTAAATTGGGCTTTTAATCTGTTGAATACTAGAGACTTCTCCAACATATTGTTTGTAATGCTTTAACCCTTTGAGTGCCAGAGGGGTATGCTGCGTTGCGTATGTGTCTTAACCCCTTTAGGACTGCACTTCCCATGGGTGTGGTGCACTAGAAGACAAACACATTTCTTTTTTAGAGTGAGTGCAACGCATTGCATTGCTATGTGTTGCGTACCCCTCTGTCACTCAAAGGGTTAAAAGCCCTTTTTAACCGTCTGAGTGCAAGAGAGGTATCCAACACATTTCAGTGCATTGCGTTGGGTACCTTTCTGATACTCAAAGGGATAAACCAAGGGAATTTTGGAAATCCAATAGTAATAAATCTCACATTGACAAGTAGCTGTGTAGTAAACCTACATGTACAAAGAGCTGGACAGGCATACAGAGAAATTCCTAATGTCCCTGTTCATTCTTATATGGATTCAATATCCCTTTTATCCAAGGACAAAACACTCCACAGCAGCAAGCTGTATCTCCATCCAAAATTCTTAATTATAATATAAAACAATTAAAACTGTACCACTAAGCACTGCTACACGTTTCACAGCTACACATTGCTTCCTCAAGGGTTATGGTAACAATACAAAAAGCTTGTCACTTTGGAGAGTTTTGTTCTTGAATAAAATGGATATTGGATACATGTAATACCGAACAGAGATGGTAGGAATTTCTCTGTATGCCTGTCCAGCTGTGTGTACATGTAGGTTTACTACACAGCCACTTGTCAATGCGAGTGTTATTACTATTTGATGGGTGCCCCCTGTTTCTCTCTTTCTTTCCATGTATCTGGCTCCGTGAGTGATGTTATTTTTGGGGTGAGCAGCCAGAAGATTTGATTAGAAGCACTGCAGATGCTGTTTAAGGGAGCAGGTTTAATTTCCTGAGTTCTAGGGGTGATTTGTACATAAGTGCATCTCCATCATATACTTCTAGTGAGTATATTTCCATTGGTGATGGTGTGGTGATTTTGAAAATCAAGAGGGTATTGCAAGAAGCACCTTCTTTTCTTTATTTCTTCCCTATGATGTAGTTGGTTTGCCGCAGAATTAATCCAGTTAGCCTTTAGTCTTTAGGGCTACAGGCCTAAAAAAGTGGGGTAATTCTGGGGAAAACCACCACCACCACTCTGACTGCTTTCATAAACATTTCATAATCGTAATTGGTTTAAATGGGGCTTTTAACCACTTGAACACTAGAAAAGCTTCTAATGCATTGCAAAGCAACGTGATCAGTGTTTTCAACCCCTAGAAGTGTTTTACTGTAATTGCAGGGAAAAAAACATTATAGTCACATTTTTTTGCTGACCTGTTGTCTTTTAATCATGCCACAATTTCTTTACAGTGATTTTTACTGACTGTCAGGAAATAAACTGACAATTGATGCCATGGAGACCTTTCAATTATTCATTGAGTTAAAAGCTCCATTTAAATATATTGACCTTTTTATTTGTCCCCTTTCGTGCAGATGGTTTGCCCCAGGATGTCTCCATTTTTGTGTCTATGTCTTCTAAACTACAGACTTGTGTAGCACAGCTTCTTAGGCAGGGGCAGATTTTTTTTTACCCCAAAATGGTTAATAGTAACTTGACCAGACTTTAATACAGAGCACTTATAAAAAAGTTCATTCTGCACGGCTGCATATCTGTCATGACAGCCCTTCAGCATGTGTTTCCATAAGCTTCCTGTGTGTAAGGACAATTAACATTTTTACTTAATCTTCTTCTATGGTAGCAGATTTAGCAAAAAGTCTCGGGCTGAACCGTGCGGACATAAAATGGATCCTGTCAGCTGTCCTGGAGGGTTAGAAAATTGACTCCATAGCTTGGAGCAGGCTGGAATGCAGACCAGAAGTCTGTGGCTCAGGGACACAGAGTTAGCAGGTTGCGTGCACAGCCTCAATAGAACCTTAGGGTTTATATTTAATAGATTTGCTTTACCACAACTCAACACAAGCCATTGTGCTTTACTGTGCTTTATTTAACCATTTGAGTGCAAGAGAGTGCAATGAACTGGATACCTCTCTGGCACTCAAAGGGTTAATAAAAGACAGTAATGCTGGCAGTTTTACCCTCTTCCATACATATATTTTGCGGGTATTTGATTTGAGAATGCACAGAGAATTTCTCCATGCATCTTTTTGCTGTCAGACCTATGTATTGGCTGCATCTTGCTCTTGCAGCCACACATCTCATTGTTTCACCTGGTCCTAAGTGAAACACTATGATGTGTGACTGCAGGAACCGGATGCATCCACTACCCAGGTCTGATAGCAGGAAGATGCACAGAGAATCTCTCCTTCTCATCACATATTCACAAAGTGTGTGTATAGGAGAAAGTAAAAGCACTGGCGCTACTGGCTTTTATTAAGTAAAGTGCTCTGCCCTGTGATAGCGCAGATATACTAAATAGACCCGTTAATGTCAGGGTCGGAAGCTCTCTGCTGGGGTCTATGAGGGATGCACGCAGTTAGTTTCACTCACAGTACCATGAGGGAGCACCAGCTTGGGGTCTCTTTCAGATACCAAGGCCAGATTTCCCAATAGGCAGACTACAAAACTGCCTAGAGCTCCAAATTTTGACGAGCACCTCAGCTATGATGGCCACACACATATTCTGGATTGTGGATATGAACAAAGAAATCTCAGTGCCCCTGTACCCCAGTTTTATATCCCTTTACAAGTTATTTAACCCCTTTGATGCTATAAAGATCTCCAATATATTGTAGAGCTATACATTGGAGATCTCTCTATCAATAAAGGAATTAAAGCTTTTTTTTTTTTTTTTTTTTTTTTTTAATCCTTTCTTGTTGTAAGCCAAGGGTATTTTCTGTGCCAGGAAATAGTTGGGTGGGATTGGGGGTGGGGCCATGTGAGGACTGGGGGTGTGGCCATGGGTGGAGCTAAGGGCACCTAGAATGCATTACCTGGGATGTAAATCCTGCCTGCACCAGCTCTAGGGAGCTTTGTCCTGTCTAATTTGTCATGCATACTGGCAAAAAATAAGGCTTGCATTTAACTTAATAGTTGCTCTTTAACCCTTTGTGTGCCAAAGAGGTATCCAATGCATTGCTTTGCAATGCTTTGGATACTTTTCTGGTACTCAAAGGGTTGAAGAAACACCAAAAAATTTAATAAATTAATATAGCTTTAAATATTATGTACCTACAGCTAGCATATGTAAAAAATATTTATTCATGTCTTACATCACTCAAATTTAAACCTAAACTTGCTTTTTAATGCATGTGGAAATGGTTCTGTTCATTTGTATTGATAAATAAGAGCTAGTCATTTGATTGTGATATCGCCCACTTCTCTTGTATTCAGAAAGGCTGTTATCGTATTTCAGTCCATTTACAAATAATTCTGGAAAATCAATGGGAGCCATGGCGCTATGCAAAAGAAGGAATATCTGCACCTCATGTAAGACTAGATTTAACCCTTCAAAAACAAATAAAGAATTTTACAAATGCTAGCATGAAGTATGTGGTATTTAAGTGTATGCAACACCTGCTCATTTGTAGGTGGTGTTAGGGCGTCTTTAACACAGGATGTGTGAGACATTGATATCTGATAAGATAAGGTCCGGGAGCTGGAAACTATAATTTGCACATACACGTCTCTCACATACGGTGGCTTCTACAAAGTGTTAGTTAATCGGATTCAGCGACTGGCAGACTGAAGAGTCACCCTTTTGTAATAACGAGACAAGTGCGGTAATTAACCCCTGACACAGGACATGGCAGTGTAGAAAGTAACCGGATTTCTGCACACAGAGTAAGACAGAGCACCTCTTAAACCTTTCCCTACCACAGAGAGACCTGCAGTGCAACCATTAACCCTTTTCCTACTAGAGATAGACAGGCAGAGCACTGATGATCCCCCTTCCTTGAGTCCCGAGAAATGATTTGCACCTTAAGCAATGTGCTTATCTGACAAGAAGTTAATTATTGGAAGAAATTAATATTTGTTGTTCACATTGGTCTTTGGCAGGGAAAAGGTGAGAATTCACAAATCAGATATAAGGCAGCCAGGATTTCCAAAGAGGGGTTTCTAAAAAAATAAATAAATAAATAAATAAAATGATTGAAATACCAGTATCTAGAATTTGTTGTGTACAATTTTACACCCAAAGGTCACTGTAGTTTCTTGAGCACAAACCAGGAGTGACCAACCTGTGGCTTCCCACCATTTGTCATTGGAATACATTTCCCATAATCCTTATCCAGCTGCTGGCCTGCTGAGGTTGTTGGAAGTTGTAGTTAGACAGTAGCTGGAGGACAGTTGATGGTGGTAGGAGTTGTAGTCCAGCAACATTTGAAGGAGGGATGTATATTCCCTAACTCTGTCATAGACAAGCATTTATCATTTCCGGGGTCATAAAGCTTGTAAATGCTCCTTGGGTTTTCTCTTGCCATCAGTGGTTCCAAAACAGAATGGTGGATATTTGCTCAACAGTATTTAGAAGGGGAAGTGAGCACAGTGGAATGAAAAGGGAAGGGTGGAAGAAGGGATGTTGTATAGAAAGTCACAGATTGTACTCTTCCCCCATATTACACCATGTCCACATCACACACACTGCACTGCATAATCATGCACACAAAATTAAATGTGTTGCTCTGTACAATTTGTGAAGACTTCTCCAGCATCCAGAGGGTTAAAGGGTAACTATCAACATAATAATAACCTCATACTCTGCATACCATGGCCAGAAAATCCTAATGGCCTCTGAATGTTGCACTTGTACCTTTGTTCAAGAGATAGGACTTTCAGTCCTGGAGTTATGTCCCTGCAGGAAGAGATGAGAGTTACTGGTTGTTTTTTCAAACTTGAAGCAGGGAGAATGCATGAGCCTCCTTAAAGGGAACTCTTACCTGTATTAATGTTGCCTTCTTGTGAATGCTCCTGCGGACTGAGGGCTGCATTCTATTGCAGGTGCTAATGTTATCTCTGCTTTTATCTCCAGGTTTTCCCATAGACTTCAATGGGAACATTTTTGATAAAACGGGTGTTAATATTTATCTCCTGTAATAGAATCCAGCCCTGAATCTGTAATTTTTTTTTTGTTTTAATATAATGCTGTATTCCTTGTGTGAGCTGGAGCGGTCTCATTGGCAAGAGACAGTCAGACTTAGTTTTGACATAACATATTCCACAAGGTTATAACACATAAATACAAATTTCATGTATTTTTATTTATTTCATAATTTTGTACTATAGCGGCAGGTGTTTCTACATTGTTTCACTCTTTTTTTACATTATATCTTTTTTACAATGTTGCACTCTCTCTCTTCTTTCAGAAAGCTTTCTGAAAACAAATTCAGATAGCTCCCTCTCAGTCAAAAGGTTGACTGCCTCTAGTACGCCCATCTGGTCTGTAAACCTTGCAGTGCCAGAGAGATATGCAACCTGTTGCAATACGTTGCATACCCCTCTGGCGCTCAAAGGGTTAAAAGATTAAGATAACCCTGTGCAGTGAGCAGAATTTGACCTCCTGTTGACTTTCTAGCAACTGTTGTGTCCTCCACCGTGAACATGGGGTGAATGTACAAAACCAATTCTTCGCTAAATGAAGCACCTTGATCAATTTTGTGTACCTATGCTTTCTAACATGAATATTCTAAGCTATATAAACCTCAAATCCTCTCCTTAAAGGGGATCTCTCACCTAAATACATGTAATGCTCATTAGTTAGAGCATTTATCTAAAACACTGAAAATATTGTTCATTGTATTAAAAAAACAGTTACATGCGCAAAAATTAAAGTTTAAAAAGTGTCCAGCAGCCTACTTCCGGCTTGCCGAACTGTGCAGACCAGAGACAGCCCCCGTCCCACTACCCATCATACTCCGATGACGGAGGCTGTCTGTCACTAAGGTGGAGCGATCGCATTGGCTAGATATCGATCGCTGCCAATGTGATCGCTCCACTTTAGTGACAGACAGCCTCCGTCATCGGAGGATGATGGGTAGTGGGACGGAGCTGCCTCTGGTCAGCAAAGTTTGGCAAGCCGGAAGTAGGCTGCCGGACACTTTTTAAACTTTAATTTTTGCTCATGTAACTGCTTTTTTAATACAATGAACAATATTTTCAGTGTTTTAGATAAATGCTTTAACTAATGAGCATTACATGTATTTAGGTGAGAGATCCCCTTTAATGCAGCTTGGGTCAAGGGTGGTCCTTTCCTCTAAGCCTTGCTTAGACCATGTTTGAGGAGTTTGTCTGCTCTATTTACTATAGCAGTGTTTCTCAACTCCTGTCCGCAGGACCCACTAACAGGCCAGGATTTGATGATTTCCTTGTTAGAGCACAGGTGAGTTAATCAATGTGAATGAGCCTCTGATTACGACAGGTCTGGCCTGTTAGTGGGTCCTGAGAGCAGGAGTTGAGAAACACTGTACTATAGCAATCACTAGGTTGGCTGCACGGCCAAATTTATACATACGCCCCATTATCTCAACATTTTGAGTACCAGAGGGGTATGCAATACAGTACTCACCCATCTGGTGCTCAAAGGGTTAAACAAAAGCTGTATATGTGTTATTAAGGGCATCAAGGATGCCTTGCCTAGGGAGCTTGACTCCATTTCTAGCAGCAAATGGTATCTACATGGATCTGGAGGGGACTAAAAGGAGGATATGCACATTTTTAAAGTAATAGTAACTTTTTAGAACCATTTTTAAAAAAAATGTATTTAAATTACATGCTTTATTTACCTTGAATCAAATATTTCAGTTTTTCTCTTTTGTCTATGTGGTGTAAGTACCCTCTTCCTGCAGCTTCTAAATAGAATCTAAGACTCCACTGTATCAACATAAAAGCTTTGTGTGTTTTGCTTCCTGTTCTATATCTGAACACAAGAACAGTGTGGGACAAACACAGAGAATTTGAAATTCATTACAAATCCAGTTGAGTCGCAGACTGTATCTACAGACTTCAGATTGAGCAGGCTCAACAAATCCCGGTCAATAGGTTGCCGCGGTGACTAGAAATTGGGAACTGGTTCCCAGAAACTTTCCCTGCATGTAGGAAAGGAGCTTCCCTATACCACAGGGCAAGTTGTAACATTTTAAAACATACACAATCTCTTCCATGAGCATGGGAGCAATATAAAAAAATGCTCAGTGCTGAATGTGGAGGGGCATTGGGACCCCTCCTGATGCCCCACCTAGCATTGATTGCCTATAATAAGATAGGCGATCAATGCAGCGAACAGGAAGGCAATTGCTGCCTTCCCTTTACATTCTGCTTCTCAACCTGGCATTCTGTGTAGGAGGATCTTCAAGACACACATGATCTCCATGATATGGCTGGGAGATCAGTAGAGACAATCGAGGGGAACAAGAGGGCTCCACTACTTCCATCCTAACCAAACTACCGGTAGTGATAGGCAAGATCAGAAAACCCTTTCAGGTCAATGAGGGAAAGCCTCCCACGTTGACGTGAAAGGGGTTCTGGTAGCTTGGGTAGGATGGAAGCAGGGGAGCACTCTTACTCCTCTGGGTCTCCTGTATTGATCACTAAGCCAGATTGACTGGGAGATAGTAGCTGGAGGGACATCAGGAGGAGGGGTCCTGATGGCCTACCATGAGGTCTGACTTTTTTTCAGTATTTAGTCTAGAGCCCTAGTGTATCTCTACATTTACTATTGTTTTGGACAACTCGATACAAATATAAAATTGATGAAATATTTAAGCCAGTAATGAAGGGATACATTGGAAGCCTCAGTGATGCTTATGAAATAAAAGAAGAGTAATGCACAACGTACAAAATATTAAGATCCATCTCATTAAAAACTATAAAGATCTTGCTACATAGATAAGAGGAGCAAATTCTCAGGTACATGGCACAGAAAGGACTCCTGGGCTATTACAAGCTTTCATATAGCTGTTATAGCCTTGCACCCTGTCAAAGGTACTGTATAAAACATAACTATATCTATACCATGGCCACAGTGCTGGGGGCCACTTGTGTTCTAACCCCTGCATTATGCATAAAATGTGCCCCCTCAAGTATAAAGTATAACATAAATAATAATAACAACATGTGGGGGTTCCAATAACTCCAACCACTATCCCATGGCATGTGGGTTAGGGGCAAATTTCAATAGGGAAAGGTCTCTAACCCTCCACATAACCCTTCATGCCCTGATAATGGAATGGGTGGAGCTAATAAAATTGTTATGTAGGTCTTTGGTGTCCTATCACTTCACCTTTAAAGGGATAGTAATACTTTGTTTTATCTTTATTTTATTTTGTAGGCATTAAAAAACATGAAGAACGATATAAGTCTTATCTCTCAAACCTTTATGGTTTGAGAGATATTCACAAGCAAAGTTTCCCCCTCCCACCCCTTTTACCTAGTGTAAGCAATCTCTTCTCAGATGTGGAATCTAGTTGTAAGACCAGACAGATAACAGCAGGGGACAATCTTCTTTCTATTAGAACAATGAAAGCCCAGCCCCCCTTGACAAGTTTTTCAGGCTTTTCCCTTATCTTAATTGAAGATTGTCCCTCTCTGCAGTCTACCTGGACACCTCCTTTGTGATCTGGCTGAACAGTGTTACATCAGTAAAAGGGACGGGAGGGGGATAATTTGTCATTGAATTACTCTTGAACTACAACTCTGACAGAATTGAAATAACACTCTCCAAAATCCAAATACTATGAAGATTAATTAGAGCTGCTTTTATTATGAAACATTACTATCCCTTTAAGATGCAGGAGCGAGAGTAAATACCAAGTATCAGGCCAGTGACCCCCTCTGATCCTTCATTGCTTCGGAAGTGGATGAGAAGTCCCTAGTTAATATCCTTTGGCCTAGTTACAGAGATGAGACAAAGGATCCAAGAATATTTAAGAAATAACACAAATAATGAAGTCATTAACATTTTGGGTGCCAACATTATGATGCACAGCCCCTGTTTTTCTTCTGATTTATTTATTTATTTTTTTAATCTTGATTGCTGACATCTTTTATGCATTGTCCCCAAATGTACGGTGAATTTTGTCCTGTGCAGATCTGTGAAATTGTGTGTGTGTGGGGGGGGGGTGTTACAGTTTTAGATTTCATGAATTTTTCTAAAGATGTCAGCCGAAAACAATTTGAGAATATAAGCCTGTAACTGGACTATTTTTACAGGTTAAAGATGTAAAGAAAAAAAACATTTATTGTTCCTGCTTAGTAAGGCTTTTTCCACAGTTGTGGCACTCTCCATTCAAAGTACTTTTGTTACTTAATTGCATTCTCTTGATGGGCGTTGGGCCCAGTCAACATCAGCTGTACATGATACCCACATGGGCCAGCCAATCTTTGTACAATAATAATAACCCTTTATTTATATAGAGCACACAAATTCCGCAGTGCTTTACACTCATATTGGTTCCTGTCCCCATTGGGGCTCACAATCTAAATTCACCTATCAGTATGTTTTTTGGAGTGTGGGAGGAAACCGGAGTACCTGGAGGAAACCCACGCAAACACAGTGAGAACATACAAACTCATTGCAGATGTTGTCCTTGGTGGGATTTAAACCCAGGACCCCAGCGCTGCAAGGCAACAGTGCTAACCACTGAGCCACTAAGATGAATATCTGTCCTAAGAACTATCTTTATGTTAACTCCACAGGCCGCTGTGCAGATCTCCATGACTGCAACTACCCTGCGTTCTGTGTTTACACAGGGAAATTGCATCAATCTGCATGTGGATGCTGCATGTGCAGTTGATACCCACTCATTTTTGAACAACCCAACTCAGCAGTTATGTTATGTTCAGCAAGGGTGATATTATGAATACTATACTTTTAAAAGAACACTATAGCTGTCGAAATAAATGTCTCTTTAATTTTGTAACCAATGTGCTTGCCTATGCATTACTCATTCACAGAGGCCAAGGAACAACGTTTTAGTAAGGGTATCAAATGTACAAAGCAATCTCACATCCACCATCTCACATCCACCAGCTTCCCCAGTAGATATTTTACTTCAAATGCACAATTTCACCCTTTAAAGGAAGAGGGGTGCACTGTACCCTTTGGTCCATAAAGGTGTTAATTGATTCTTTTATACAAAGAGGATAGAATAAATCACTTGACATGCAACAGCTTAGAGCAGGGTATTCAATTATAGTGCCTCCAGCTGCAAATCCCATTATCCACAAACAATCATTGCTGTTTGTGGATGATGGGAGTTGTAATCCCCAACATCTGGAGGTCCAACAATGTACCACCCCTGGCTTATAGGACGTGCTCACTGAGTGGGTCATAAAGTTGGTGGGTCCATGGCTTTCTCCTGGAATCTATAGTCCTTCATACAACAGACTTATCAATATATCTTCATTTGAAGTTTGAATTTAGTTAACTTAGTTTGGGTATACAATGCTTTTCAATCCCTCTAGTCAAGTTAAACAAGAATCACCCCCTCTGGATTTTTCTCCTTTTGTAGTAATATTCAGCTGTTTATGTTATTCTTTGAACCTTTCAACCTGAAATCAGATTTTGAGACTCAAAACTTAATTCAGAACTGACTGTATCATATTAGCCAAAAGACCAGAAGAAACACACTTTATGATGTAAGACAGGGCTGTCCAAGTTCAGCCACCAACAGCACAGGTTTTAACTCTTTAACGGTACCCCTCTGGCACTCAAAGTTTAAAGGATTCCCCTGATTAAGCACAGGTGAGTCAGTCGAAATGAATGAGACACTGATTGACTGTGGTTAATCATGGAAAAACTTACATCCTGGCCTGTTGGTGGCCCTTGAGGACTGAACTTGGAGTGACCCGATAGAAGATATCATGGAAATAGTCTAGGGGCTGTATGTTCAAAAGAAAAGTGGAGGAATTCTGGGTCAAACCAATTGCACTGTAGGGGGACAACTAAAAATTATAAAATATCCCATTGATTTAAATGAAGGTTTTTTTTTTACCCAGTTGAACCCTCTCTAGTAGTCAAGTTGTTACAATCCCTGCTTGAATCAGTGGGAATGTTTAGCTCTCCCTTATAGTGCACTTATTTTGCCCCAGAATTCCTCCATTTCTCTTGAGAACATACATCCCCTAGGTCTTTACATAAAGAGGCTGATATGTGAAGAATAACTGGAGGTATTCTGGAACTGAAGCTTGTATTGTTTTAGCCATTTTTAATTAAAGGTATTAATCCTGACTTTACGATGGCTGAACGCGTCCAGGTGAAATGCCGATGAGAAACAAAGTTTGTTTCACTACTCTTCTCCCTTCCACCTCCATCCCACAAAGGAGACACCATCTCCAGAAGGATATAGATACTGTAGAGAGAATTCAGAGAAGGGCTACTAAAATGGTGACTGGTTTACAGGAAAAGAAGTATCAGGATAGACTAAAGGATCTGAACTTCTATAGCTTGGAGAGAAGAGAGAGAGGGGATGTGATAGAAACATTCAAATACATGAAGGGATTCAACAAAGTGCAGGAGAGAAGAACATTTCAAAGGAATAAAATGTTAGAACAAGAGGCCATAGTCTAAAACTAGAGGGACAGAGACTTAGATGTAATGTAAGAAAGTTTTATTTCACTGAGAGGGTAGTAGATAAGTGGAATAGCCTACCAGCTAAAGTGGTAGAAGCTAATACAGTGACAAAATTTAAGAATGCATGGGATAGGCATAAGTATGTCCTGGATATAAGACAAGACCAAGGACCAAATAAGGTTTGAGGTTTTTACAGTAGGAAAATGGGCAGACTAGATGGGCCGAATGGTTCTTATCTGCTGTCAAATTCTATGTTTCTATGTTTCTTTCCCTTTTACTGCTTAAAGTGGACCTGTTACCTTGGTTTTTTCTTTGCACATTAGAAAATCTGAATGAACAAATTTGTTTATTATTATGCAGTGCCTTCTAGCTTGTTTAAGTTATGTTGAGTAGGTATAATTTCAAGCGTGACTTGAAGACCATAGGAGAGGTGCAGTGGTGCAGGGTGGGAGGTGAAGTATTCCATAGATATGAGTGAGAGAAAAAGGTTTGATACGTGAGAGGGCTGTAGACACAAAAAGAGAAGACTGTCATTGACTGATCGTAAGTGGCGGGATGGGGTAAAGGAGAGAAGGGTCTTGAATGAGAAACTTTATTCAGCACTGCCTATGTGTCATGTTAACCCTTTCACTGTCTCTCTCTTACAGGCTGTCTCTGTAAACTGACGGTGACTGTATCCACACCAGTTGAGGTCAGAACTGGTGAACGCGCAGTCATGGAATGTAAACCGAACACCAGCTGGTCCAGCAAGCTTTCCGCATCCTGGTTTATTGTGAGTACAGCGGGGGTGGGGGGTGTAAAGAATGTTTCCAGCATTCAGTGTGTTAAAACAATTTTAAACAATAGGAATATGCAGAAATTTTATTTGTCCCCCATACTGCAGTTGGTTTGCCTCGGAATTGCTCCAGTTGTTTAAAGTTAATCAACTCCCCTAGTATCTCTTAGAAATAAAGTGTATTAATAAAGGTATTAAACACATTAGGGGGGCTGCACTAAGGGGTGACACAGAGGTTAAAAAAGGGGAGATGATGCCTCCAGTGTTCTTCACTTCTCCAGTTCTTATGTTATTCTATGGAGCCAATGCACTACGATTTCCTAAGTGGGAGAGCTCTTAGTGCATTGGCTGGAGCTGGAGATGTGATATCACTGGAGAAGTCATCACCGCTTTGTGCATGTGTTGCAATGAGTTGGATGCCTCTACACTCAAAAGGTTAAACAAGGGCTTCTCCTTTGAATGTTTAAAGGGAAAGTAATACTTTGTTTTATCTTTATTTTATTTTGTAGGCATTAAAAAAACATGAACGATATAAGTCTTATCTCTCAAACCTTTATGGTTTAAGAGATATTCACAAGCAAAGTTTCCCCTCCCGCCCCTTTTTCCTAGTGTAAGCCATCTCTTCTCAGATGTGAATCTGGTTGTAAGACCAGACAGATAACAGAAGGGGACAATCTTCTTTGTATGAAAACAATGAAAGCCCTTCCCCCCTTGACAAGTTTTTCAGCTTTTTGCCTTATCTTAATTGAAGATTGTCCCTCTCTGCAGTCTACCTGGGCACCTCCCTTCTGATCTGGCTGAACGGGGGGGTGGGTACTTTGCTTGTGAATATCTCTTAAACCATAAAGGTTTGAGAGATAAGACTTATATCGTTCTTCATGTTTTTTTAATGCGTACAAAATAAAATAAAGATAAAATGAAGTATTACTATCCCTTTAATTGGCCATCTGGCCAGATTTGTTGTTGGATCTTGTTAAAAAACTGATCAACCTATAGCAAATAATGACTTTAGGTTTATAATCTTCCCTTTTTAAAGAAACCTTTCTCTTAGACAAATGCCCAGACTGTGTCTCAAATTTGGAGGGGAGCGTCAGCTGTGCTGGCCACACCCACATTCTGCGTTTGCATACTCCTCTGGCACTCAAAGGGTTAAATGCTGCATTCAAATCAATTAATATTTATATTTGTCCATGTGTTGCAATTGGTTTGCGCCAGAATAGCTAATTTTTGCCTGTCCTATATAATAATTCGCTAATGTATGTTTGTCAGAAGCCGTCACGAGCAGTACAGATGACTGCTCTCGCTGCAGTCATGTGCCGTACAGACTGCCCGCGCTGCAGCTGATAACGGAGCGGGGTACTCCGAATTCAGACCCTAATCCTCTCTATGGTCTGAATTCAGAACGCCCCGCTCTGTATCAGCCGCGGCACTGGCAGTCTGTACTGTGCATGACTGCACCGCAGCCGTTGCTGCCTGGCACTGTGGCCTGTGTACACGGGCTGTTCAACTAATATATATATATATTTATATATGTCCCAGTCTCTCATTTGTCCTCTGGTTTAATACATACAGGATGATGCTGATAGGAGTCAAGTTCGCATCGCAGTGTACACTGATGGCAAAAGCAGGACAGATCCTGACACAGAGTACAGTGGCAGAGTCTCGATAAACAGTGACTTCAGCCTTGTGATCAATGACATTCGTCCGAGAGATGAGAGGATGTTCTACTGCACGATGAGCTCGGAGACTGAACTCTCAGACACAGTTGGTGCTGAACTGAAGGTCTATGGTGAGAATCAGGGAAAACAGATACAATTATTGTGTTTTTATTTATTAGTTCCTTCTAAGGACTGTGTTAAACAGCAGGTGATGATTTGATTATATTTCACAGATTATACCATTGCACTGGTGACTTGTAGAATTCAGCAGGTTAGATGGCACAATTTAATCAATGAGGATTTTTTCTTTCTTCCCCATGGTGCATTTGGCTTGTCACAGTATTACTCCAGTTCTTAGTACATCTGCCTCAATGTGTATGTGTTCCTGTGACTGGCAGCCAGCTTGTGGAAGACTGAAATCTGTCACAGTGCAATTCTGTATTCTGCTATAATCAATATTCACTTAAAACCAGCAGAGCAGGCTACTGTCATGGACACCAAATTCTGAGGGGCTCCTCGGCTGTGCTGATAATATCCATGTGTTGATTTATGGGGACCATTTATATATATATATATATATATATATATATATATATATTACCAGATTCAATAGCCATTTATTGGACATTATGTAATTACTTGGATGCTGCTGGAGACCTCCGTAGCATTTAATGGGTGAAAGTAAACTATCAACTTAATACAAGCTTGCATATTTGAAAACATACATTAAAAACTGTCTATAGGTCATGTTAACCAAAAGTCAAGTAAATGTACAGTTCAGGAGATATTCACACTTCTTTCATATGCTAATGTATGCTAATTGCGGCACCAGTGCAGCATCAATGACATTTTCATATTCTGATTAAGCTATTACATGACATTGTGTATGCTAATTAAGCCTTTTCAATGAGGTTTCATATGCTAATGAAGCTCTGTGCAGTATCAGGAAGTGTTTAGTGTCACTTTTCCCAGAAACAAAGTGTGAATATCTCCTAAACTGTAGATTTGCTGGAATATTGGTTAACATAACATACAGGCAGTTTTTAATGAAGTTTTCAAATATGCAACCTTGATTTAAAGTGAAAGTTCCACTTTAAGAGCTTGTGTGTAATAGGCTAAGGATATTATCTATACCAGGTAACAGTGGATGGGCATGAGGCTTTTAGGATTCCTTGCCTAAGCCATGTGATGTAAATTATATTTCAGGTCTTGATGAAAATTATGATATTTTCCTCTGTCTTTAAAGGTGCAGTAAACTTGTATTATGTGAAAAACACACACATGTTGCCATTTATATATGTACCTCTCTGGCACTCAAAGGATTAAAACTAACTAAGCTTATGTTAACCCCTTAAAGGGATAGTAATGTTTCATAATAAAAGCATCACTAATTAATCATCATAGTATTTGCACTTTGGAGAGTGTTATTTCAATTCTGTCAGAGTTGTAGTTCAAGAGTAATTCAATGACAAAGTCTCCCCCTCCCGCCCCTTTTACTGATGTAACACTGCTCAGCCAGATCAGAAGGGAGGTGCCCAGGTAGACTGCAGAGAGGGACAATCTTCAATTAAGGTAAGGGAAAACCTGAAAAGCTTGTCAAGGGGGGCATGGCTTTCACTGTTCTCATAGGAAGAAGATTGTCCCCTGCTGTTATCTGTCTGGTCTATCGACTGTATTCCACATCTGAGAAGAGATGGCTTACACTAGGTAAAAGGGGCAGGAGGGGGAAACTTTGCTTGTGAATATATGTTAAACCATAAAGGATTGAGAGATAAGACTTATATCATTCTTCATGTTTTTTTAACGCCTACAAAATAAAATAAAGTTAAAACGAAGTATTACTATCCCTTTAAGGACCCATTACGTGCCAGGACCATCATGGATTTCAGGGCTCCCGGAACGGCTGCATACCGTTCGGGGAGCCCTGAACTGGATTGCAAAAAAAAAAAAAAAAAGGTCCATGGTCCTTAAGTGCTGGCCATGTGCATGCACGGCCAGTTCTTAAAGGGCTAAGGTGACACGACCACTGTAAAGTCTCTGGGTAGGCGATTAGCTCCTTTAAGCAGACAGGAACAATTCTGAGAATTGAATGCAGGGGGTGGAGCCTACTTTCCCTCCTTGGCTGCTGCTAGCCAGTCAGCTCCAGTAAGATTTGTTCCTTGGTGCAGATACAGTCAAGAGAACAGTACTGCTATAGTTTTAGCTTGTTTTTATTTTCTGTTAGGTATGGGATACCACCATTAGGTGGATTACCATCACTGACAATTCCCATCGCCCAAATGTGGATAGCTCAGTTTACCAGGTGCTTTTGTGGACCTTAAGCCCTGGGGGGGGAAACTTGGTTGCAAGTTCTTTCCTCAGGAGTTGCCCACTGAGGCTTCTTCTTAATACATGGTAATCTGAAGACAGAAGATCTGCCAGAAAGGTGAGCAACCCTTTGAGTGCTAAGGTCCACATGTCCCACGTTGCCCCTCGGCACAGGGGTCTCCTTTGGAGTTCCTATTGCATACTCCTGCACTCATTGGGTTTATCTGTATGTTTGTTGGGTGTTTTGGAGCAAGTTTCTGTGGTAACTTAACCCTTTGGTTGCTGGTTTAGCATCTTTTGGGGGGTTTTGAGCACATTTCCTACTGGGTTCAGTGTTTATTGAGTCTAGTGACATGTTTTTAGTAATGTTTGGTCCAAATTTACTTCACAGTTTCAAGTTTGCAAAAATTGTGTAAAGGCACGCTTTTACCGCATAAACGCCATTGCTCCATTCACTTCTATGGGACTGTACAGTCTAGGACATTTCTGGGACATTTCTCTGCAACTGCTTAACGTAGCGACTTCAGAGACGGCTCATTTTAATTGTCTGCCCTTGCTCTACTATCTGTTCAATGTTTAATGTGTGTTGGGGGGCTCAGGGGGCTTCAGGCACTGTTGGGGTACTTTTTCTGGGAAAACTACATTTCCCATGAGAGCTGGCATCATGCGCTCATTCCTGATTGGCTCCCGTCGCGGCAGCCATTTTGTGCCTTCCCAGAACGAGTATCCTATGCAGGGCTTGGACCCTCCTTCTCTCCTCAGCAGATTAACCCTTCGCCTGCCAGAAGTGTATTTTAGCAATTTCTGGGGTGAAAATTTAATCATACACACTTTATTTGGGTATTTCCTTACACTTTGAACATTTTGACACAATGGGAATGTCTATTCCTTTGGCGCTTGGGGCCAGACCTAAGACTATGGATGCTGGGGTCTCTGTATCCCTTATTGTGCATTGCTCTTCCTGTCAGTCAGGGTTACCTAGAGAATTCTCAGGTCATTTATGCCCAGCATGTTCTGATGTCCATGAGTCTCTCCCAGGGACCTCCAGCCATGCATTAGAGCCAGTTTGGGTGCAAGAGTTTAGGCTGCTACTAGAGACGTCCAGTATACACAACTCTTCCATCCCAGTTACAGGGGGTCTTCCGCTCCTGGCAGACCCTTACTTCTGTCAGATGTTCCCTACTGAAACCGCAGGGTGTACCTGACATATCAGATTCCTCTGATGAGGAACTGTTGGTGGATTCTGACGCTGAGGAATGTTCTGCAGTGGTCTCATCTCAGTTCTTTGGAGACCCCCCTTTGAAGCTGACCCTGATTGTGGTTTGGACTGAACAGCTCACGCTTGCAGTTTGTCAGGGAGCTCCTGCTTCTGCCATGTTGAGACTTGGCCAACATTCTGAAGCCCAGCATTAGGTCTCTTCTGCCTTGTTGATGACATCTGTTGGTGGCAAGGGTTTCCACCATGTCTGTGGTTGCCAGACGAACTCTTTGGCTCAAGATCTGGTCCGCTGACATTGCTTCTAAGAAAGCATTGCTCTCCTTGCCCTTTAAGGGCACTTCTCTGTTTGGGCCAGATCTTAAGGATCTAATTAGTGAGACCACAGTGAGTAAGAGTACCCTCCTAACTATGTTTGAGAGGAAGCAGATGCTTATCAAATGTAATTGTTTTTTTTTTTAGTGCTTCTGGACTGAGATGCGCCAGGCGAACCAGGCGGTTCCCCCAGCTCCGCGCTCCTCCTCCAGGCCCAAACCACAATGGAAGCCTAAGGTCTCCACCAAGCCCAAGGCTTACACACTTTCTTCGGCATGACTCACTGAACCCAGGACATTACCACAGCTTCTGGGAGGACTCCGTGGTGGACCTTGGGTTATACAGGTAGTGACAGAGGAGTACAGGATACCTTTCACCTCTCTTCCTTCCTTCAGGTTTTCCCCTTCTCGCACTCCTCAGGGTGTAGAGAAACACCGTCTATTCAACAGCTCCATCCAGGCCCTTCTGGACAAGGTGGTTCTGGAGCCGTTTCCTGTTCAGGACAAGGGTTTGGGTTTTTACTCAAACCTATTTGTGGTTTCCAAGAAGGACGTTGGCTGTCATCCAATTTTGGACCTGAAGGATCTCAATTCCTTTGTGGTCAAGACTCATTATCACCAGGAGTCTCTAAAGATGGTGATTGCTGCCATATCCCCTGGGGAATTCCTTGCTTCTCTGGATCTTCAAGACGCATGTCTGCACATCGCCATTCATCCAGAGAGCCGGGAGTACCTCAGATTTTCCTGCGACCACGGGCATTTTTAGTTTTCTGCTCATCCCTTTGGTCTGATTACAGCTCTTCAAATCTTCAATCATGTTCTGGGAGCCTTAGCATCCGACCTCCATCGGAACGGCATCAGAGTCACTCCATACATGGACGACCTGCTTCTGGAACTCATTCAGCAGCAGTTTCAGGACTGCATTCATGAATCATGGGTGGATCCTCAACATGGACAAGACGGATCTTGTCCCATCCCAGCGACTGGTCTTCCTGGACCTTCTCTTCAACACTCAGCAGAGCATGCTGTTTCTCACAGACGAGGTGGCTCACCAGACCGCCCACAGGGTTTCCGCTGTTCTGGCTCACGATCCAGTTCCAGCCAAGAAGTTGTCCTCTCTAGTGGGGAAGTTCAATTCCACCATAGCAGCAGTCCTGTTTGCCATGGATCTCACCAGGCAACTCCAGAGGTTTGTGACCCAGGTGTGCAGGGGTCCCTGAAGATGTCAGTGTCCCTTCCTCTTCATGTGGAACTGAGTCTGTCATGGTGGCTCAACCTCTCGAATCTGCTGAAGGGCAAGCCTTTCCTGATGTCCTTCTGGACCACGGTGACGACGGATGCCAGCCTGTCCGACTGGGGAGCGGTCTTGGGTCACCTGAATGCTCAAGGAATATCTCCTTCCCATCAAGGTCTTGGAGCTTCGGGCAATATTACATGCCCTTCGCCACTTGACGTGCCAGCTGGAGGACTGCCTGGTCCGGGTTCAGTCAGACAATGCCACGACAGTGGCTTACATCAACAAGCAGGGAGGAACAAGAAGTCTCACAGCTTGGTTAGAGGTCAAGACTATTTTGTCCTGGGCAGAGGAATATGTTCCTGCCATATCCGCAGTTCACATTCCCGGTGTAGTCAACGTCCTGGCAGACTTTCTCAGTCGACACACAGTGAGCAGCGGAGAGTGGAAACTGCATCCTGAGGTGATCTACCTCATTGTTCGGAGGTGGGGTCTTCCATGCATCGACCTAATGGCGACAAGACACAACCAGACGACTCTGACATTCTGCTGTCGCTGGAGGGATCCTCTAGCTCTAGCAGTGGATGCCATTTCCATTCCTTGGTTATTTCCTCTGGCTTCCATCTTTCCTCCCATTCCCATGTTGCACAGGGCGATAAGGGAACTGAGACTGGAGTGCTGTCCAGTCTTTCTGATTGCTCCGTTCTGGCCTCGCCAGACTTGTTTCTGGTGTTTCTGGATCTATATGTGGCAAAGCCTTTCCGGCTCCCTCGCCGTCCGGATCTTCTACAGGGTTACCTGTGGAAGGATGATGTTCATCGTCTAGCTTTGACGGCTTGGACACTGAATCCTCACCACTGTGGTAGAAAGGGTTTTCTTCTGGTGTGGTGGCGACTATGCTTGGTGCACGCAAGCCTGTTTCCTCTAAGGCTTATCATCGAGTCTGGTCTTCCTTTCTCTGTTGGTGTGCTGATAAGGACCTATCTCTGGATTTTGATTTTCCTACGGTCCTGGCCTTCCTACAGGAAGGTGTGGACAAGGGCCTCAGTTGAGTTCCCTTACAGTTCAAGCATTTCTCTCTGTTTTTTGTTCAGAGGCGCACTGATATTCTTCCTGATGTCTAGGGTTTCTTCCAGGGCGTTGCTCATACTTATCCTGTATATCAGACTTCCGGTCCTCAGTGGGATCTTAACTTGGTTTTGGGAGTTCTTCATCGCCCTCCCTTGGAGTCTTTGACTACTATTCCTCTACGTCTGCTGACGTGGTACATTGGCCTTTCTCCTGGCGATCGTGTCTGTTCGCTGTGTCGTGGAGTTACATGCTCTGTCTTCTAAACCACCCTTTTTGGTGTTTCACTAAGACATGCCGGTACTTCACAGGAGTTTCTCCCAATGGTGGTTTCTGAGTTCCTCATTAATCAGGAGATTGTGGCTTCTTCTTTCTGCCCTGACCCTTCTTCTGACAAGGAGAAGGATCTCCACTTGTTAGATGTGATGTGTTGTATCAAGTTTTATGTTCATCGCACTGAGTCCATTAGACAATCTGACGTGCTATTCGTCATTCCTGAGGGCCCCCGAGCAGGGAGACCTGCATTCAATGGTTGGACATCCCAAAGTAACCAGTAACCTGTATTGGACGGCAGAGAAAAGAGGATTTTATTCTTACCTGTTAAATCCTTTTCTCTTAGTCCATACAGGTTACTGGTCTCTCACCCTATCAAGGGACCATGCTTGGCTCTCCTGTGGCAGAACGTGGGGGTCCTTTCGGGTTTATGCTCAAAGGAGTCTTCTTTTCCTTCTCACTACCTAGTCAATAGTTAGTGTCTCAAATCTTACTGGAGCTGATTGGCTAGCAGCAGCCAAGGAAGGAAGGTAGGCTCCACCACCTGCATTCACTTCTCAGAATTGTTCCTGCCTACTTAAAGGGGCAGATCGCCTACCCAAAGTTACCAGTAACCTGTATGGACTAAGAGAAAAGGATTTAACAGGTAAGACTAAAATCCTCTTTTTTTTCTGGCACTCTCTCATAAAAAGAGATGCTGATGTCAGTTAATAACCACTTGGACCATCTATTCTGTCCGTTCTCCTATTTACATACTAACTCAGTATTTTCTCATCTCTCTCAGATCCACCAGAAGCTCCTGAGCTCACCTTGGGTACATCAATATTATCCGTCACAGAAACAGATGCCACCGAGGTCAGTATTAGAATGATCCATCCATGTGTGTCAGCATTTTGCTTTCTGTTTCTTCTCTCTTAGAATTTAGAAGAGCTTTCAGAATCACCCAAACGTTGTTTGGTATGTTTTTTTTATTTATTTAAAACATCCAGATGTTTTTTTTCTCATTTTATGTAGATTAGGTAGTCATGACCTACAGGAAGTGGCAGGTAGAAAGAAATGCAGTGTGGTGTGTTAGTATCTGGCTGGAATGCTAGTCAGTAAGCCTTTGTATTCCTAGGGGGTACACAACACATTGCAAATCAATGTGTTGTGCACTCCACAGGCACTCAAAGAGTTAATGTTTAATTTGCATCCTATATAATAATTCGCTAAAAAGTTTGTAACAACGCAGTCATGCACAGTAGAGACTGCCCGTGACGTGGCTGATACAGAGCTGGGAGCTCCGAAGTCAGAACAGAGTTCTCTGTGCGCACCTTCAGATCCACAGAGAGGACCCGGTCTGAATTCTGAGCTCCCCGCTCCGTATTAGCCGCGGCGCAGACAGTCTCTACTGCGCATGACTGCAAAGCGACCGGCTGGCACTGTGGCCCGTGTACACGGGCTCTTCAACTAGTAAAATGATAAATAAATAATGGTAAGTATCATGGGTAACATCATTTTGCCACTGTACAAATCATTGGTAAGGCCTCACCTCGTATATGCAGTGCAGTTTTGGGCACCAATTTTGAAAAAGGATATTCTAGAACTGGAGAGAGTGAGACTACAGCAAAGAGCAACAAAATTAATCAATGGAGGACTTGACGTATGAAAAATGTCTAGATAAACTTTGAGATCTTGTTACACTGTATAAGTATGTGAGGTCAATACAAGGATCTGTCTGGTGAGCTTTTCATTCCAAGGCCTGATCAATCAGTTAGGTGTCACCCCTTCTATTAGAGGAAAAGAGGGTTTTTTTACAGGGAGGTCCCTTAAATTGTGGAATTCTTTGCTCAAGAGTATGGTAATGGCAGATAAAATAGATACATTTAGGAGAAAATTAGATGCATTTCTACAGGAAGGGAACATACAGAGTTATACTGTGTATTAGTAGGTAAAACAGTAAGTTCTGGTAAACAGAGAAATACCCATTTAGGAGTTGGGAAAGCTTATCTAATTCTCATTTATACTGTTGCAAAGGTTGAACGTGATGGACTTGTGTCTTTTTTCAACCTAATTTATTATGTAACTATGTCTAACTATCATTTTAAATTAAAAATAAAATAAAAGCCATTTCAAAACATTATAATTATAAGGTGTTAGTTTCAGTACTCACAGTCTCTTGGTACTTCAACCCTTTCTTATGTCTCCAAATAATTTTTTTAGATTGGATCTTGTGTAAGTCGTAATGCGTATCCGGCTCCAACCATCCAGTGGTACAAAAATAAGCAACTCTTGAACACACCCACAGAACCAAACAATGGTATGTACAAGACAATTCAGTTTTCAAATAGTCAGACACTTGTGGTCAAATAAACAAAAACAGCAGTTCTTGGGCAAGCATACTGCACCATAGGGACAAACTACAGCTCCCACTGCTTTAAATGGGGCTCGAGAGGTAGCTATTGTATTGATTTTCAATGTGTTGGAGATCTCTCAAGCATTCATGGGGTTAAACTCCCCTTTTAAATCAATGGGGGATTTGTACTCTACCCATGTTGCAGTTGCTATGCTCTAGAATTTCTAATCTTTTCCTTTCTGCATAAGGCCCTAAGTGAATGGATTAGGGAATGAGAAGCCAACCACATCCTCTTTTGTCTCTCTGTCTGCAGATTTATATATGACATCTCGTACAGTGACAGAAGCATCTGGTTTATACACTGTCTCCAGCACTCTCTTCTTGAGACCCACAAAACAGGACAAGGATGCCCGCTTCTTCTGTAAAGTTGTGTATCCACTGCCAGGCGGAGCTGTAAGCCACATGGAATCAAAGGATTTTACTCTGACTCTGCACTGTAAGTTAAACAACTGCCTGATCTCTCTCTTTTTTACACTTATACTCCTGCGGTCTTATTCTTAACCCTTTGAGTGCCAGAGGGGTATGCAACACATTGGTATCCTTGTTTTTGCCAAATGTTTCCCTGTCAATTCCAGTTAGTACATTGGTGACTATTAGACACTTTATCTTTGCTTCTGTATGCATCAAAGTTCCTGTAAAATTTATTTTTACCCTCTCCAAAGGGTTAGTTTTCCAGTGCATGTCCCCTTTAAGAGCCAGAGCCCGCACCACAGCAATATTGGCTTCATAAACTTCAATGGGAAAAGTTGTGTGGGACATATATCTGCACCCATTTATGCTACATAGATCTTGCTCTATCACATGATCAGTGTCCTGACTCTCCAGTGGCATGAGTTTTGCCATGTTCCCTGTCTGGAGAACAACGGGGTGCTTACTTTAAAGTAATGGGGAAAAACTTAATTGCCCAGAATCCTCTTTCCCGGGATGTTTCTGATTGGTTTGACTTTTTTTGGCTGCCATCTTACTCCTCCATTACTTATACTATGGAGAGGATGAATTTTCTGTTCTCTCACTCCAGTTTAACCCCTTGCATTCCCAATGTCGCTCCTGTACTGTGGCCCTTACAATAGCCTGGGATCATCCAACACCAGCTTGAGTTAAATCCCTGATTTCCTCAGTGGCATTCATTCCCTTATTCATTCAGGGGGTTCTCCACACAACCCACGCCTCCCATCATGCCAGCTGATCCAGTTTTTAGGGGACATTTTCTAATAACTGGGGAAAACTATGGTAAGAAGATCGATTCATGAGAAGAAGATATAGACTCTTCCTTGTCCTATGAGGCTGACCCTGTCCCCTCAGCAGAGGGGCTCATTAGAGAGATGTTGGAGACCATCCAGGTCTCTGATGGGGGATCTGGCTGTCCGGATATCTTCCAGAGACACAATAGAGACTTCCTTCCTTACAGCTCCGTATATCAGGTACTATTGGATGAGTGGAAGACTCAGTATAAGAGATTTTCACTTAATAAGCATATCTCAAAAGTCTACCCCTTTACGGCTGAGGCTCTAGCACAGTGGGTTTTGTCTTCTGCATCTGACCCTTCTATTTCACATGTAGGCAAGAATGCAGCTTTTCAGTTGGCAGAAGCTATAGGCCTTAACAGGCTGACAAATATCTTGATTCTGTACTAAAGGCAAACTTTCTGGCCACAGGGGAAGCTCTGTGGCCTATTTTGGCTTCTGCCTGGATCAGTAGGACTATAGCAGCGGTGAGCAGCTTTCTGAAGCCATATGCTCTGATGTTCTTAAGAGAGACCTTTTAATTACACTTGCCAATATTTTGGAAAATAATTCTTCTCTTTCTGAAGCTTCCTTTGATACAGACAGGTTTTCTGGTAAGGCCTCAGCCCTGTCTGTTGCTGAACACTGCACCATATGGTTAAAGATTTGCGGGCCAGTCTTCTAAGAAATCAGTGATCTCTGTTCACTGTGCCAGTAAGAATATGTTTGGACTTGACTTAAGCAAAGTCATTTGTGATTCCACGGGGTACTCTTCTGTTGCAGATCTCTTCTAAGCTTTCCTTTTTTGCAAGGAAGGCATGTGGATCCCCCCCCCCCCACACACACACACACACAACACCACCAGTATGGGAATCATAGGTACCATGGTAGTGTACCACATAGATTTAAAGTCCCTTCCTGCTCATCACTTCTTTTTGTCAATGGTTCCTTGGGACCAATAGTAAGCTGTTTTCAAGTTTTTATTCTAACCTTTTTGTAGTTCCCAAGAAGGATGGCAACTGCTATACCAATCTGAACTTAAATGCCTCAACCACTGTGTGGTTGCTACACACTTCAAGATGGTATCTTTGTGCTCTGTCATCTCAGCCATGTGTCCAGATGAGTTCCTGGCTTCTCTAGATCTTCAGGATGCCTACCTGGACCTTCCCAACCCATCAAGACCACCAACGTTTTGTTTGTTTTTGCTTTTGCATGCAGTCATTACCAATTTATTGCATTGCTCTTTGGCTTGGCCTCAGCTTCAAGGTTCTTCACGAAGTTCAAGGCAGCTTTGGCCACATACATCCACTGGCAAGGCACCTCACTGATCACAAGTCTGGGTGACCTGATCAAGGCTCATTCAATAGAAATTTTGGCAATACATATCAGAGAGTATGCCCACATTCTGGTGCATCATTGTCTGGCTCTTAATCTCAAAAAGTCTTCTCTGATCCTATCCCAGGTCCTGTTCGTTTTGGGGATGACGTTTGACACCCTTCAAGGACAAGTGTTCTTCCCAGAGGACAAGTTCCAGATCCTGTTCCAGGAAGTACTGTGGGCACTGGCATGGCCCTCCGCAACACGAAGACATTACATGAGAATCCTAGTGTCTACCCTAGCAGTGGTTCCCTATGCTTAATTCAACACAAGGGAACACCAGTGGACATTCTCAGAAACTGGTTCTGATAACATTCTCATCTGTCTCACTCCATGTCAGATGAGGGAGGATCTATGTTGGTGGCTGCATCCCCTGTCATCTGACCCAGGGACAGCCTTTTATAATTCTGGAATGGAATCTGATCAAGACAGATGACAGTCTTAGGGGCTAGGGTGCAATCCTCGGTCCCCTGACAGCTCAGGAATGGTGGTCCAGAAGAGGAGAGTCTTCTATCAATCAGCATCCTGGAAATCCATGCCATCCTCCTTGAGGTCTCACGTACTGACATGAACACCACTGAGGATTCAGTCAGACAACTCAACGGCAGTGGTTTACATCAATTGCCAAGGAGGAACGTGAAGCGAGTCAGCCTGGAAGATGGTGCTAGAGATGCTTATTTGGGCAGAAATTCATGCTCCAGCCATTTCAGCAGTCCACATACCAGGAGTAGAAAACATGTTGCAAACTTTCTCAGACGTCAAGAAATGAACCCAGGCAACTGGGAACTGAACCAGGAAGTGCTCAAGCAGATAGTCCAAAGTTGTGGTCTCCCAGAGATGATCTGATGGTGTCTTAAAAGAACAGGAAGGTGCTGTCCTTCTGTTCTGCACAAAAAAAATTCCTTGGAATATGCATGGGATGCAGTGTCCATTCCATGGAACTTTCACCCTTCCTATGTGTTTCCTGAAATTCCTCTAATTCCCAGGGTTATATGCTAGATCAGGATGGAGAAGGCTTTATTAATCCTGATCGTTCCATTCGGGCCCCATCGGGCCTGATTCATAGACATTCTCAATCTATCCATCCAAGAACCATTCCATCCTCCTCCGAGATCAGTGGGGTTATGCACTAAGGGATGATAAAGTGGAGATGATTTCTGTGTTATTCTATTGAGCCTATTCACTTAGATTTTTTCGACTTTGGTGATTAGTGCATAGGCTCTATAGAATAACATAGGAACTAGAGAAGGTATCTCCACTTCATCACCTCTCTATCACTCTTTAGTGCATCTCCTCCAGATCGCCTGACTCGGGGTTCCATCTGGCACCAGGATATGGAAATGTTAGATTTGACCGCATGGCTCACTAAGCAAACTTTCTGAAGCAGAATTTTTTCTCTGAATATGTCATTTCCACCATGGTCCAGGCTAGAAAGCCTGTCTCTTCCAAATAGTACCATGGGATTTGGTCCATCTTCCATCAGTGGTGTGCTGATAAAGATGTGCCTGCCCACACCTTTGATCTTCTTATGGTTGTGGCCTTTTTGCATGAAGGCACAAACATGAATCTGGGATCAAGGCAGTGGTTGAAATGGAAGAGGAGCAGGGAGGTAGTCTCCACCCAAAACACCCTGTTTTTTTTTTTAAGCACCCTGCCCTCTGGAGGAGGGAGCACAAGCCCCATGATTCCTGTGTTCTATATGGACTAAAGAGAAAGGAATTTAACTGTAAGTTCACTAAAATCCTATTATTTCATTGGGCTTAACCTTCTGGTATGCAGGCCCACACACATGCACACACATACATTCTCTCACCACACAGCTTTACTAAAATATGACAGTAAAAAAGGCCTTCCTGTTGGAATTGATGCAGAAGTTTAAACAGATGCCATATATTTGTTGCCCAACTGATATGCTTTCTCCTCTGCTTAGGAATAGCCCCCGTGAGTCTTCAGTATCTTTCTCACATCTGTGCTACATCTGCTTTCATTCATCTCTTAATAATATCTCTTTTCCCCTATCTTCCTCATTTTGCTTACACTGCTTTTTCTTGATCTTTCAATTTCCAGAACATTTAATTCTTTCTTTTCAGATTACACAGAGAATGTGAATTTTGAGGTGACCTCAGGGTCCCTTATTAAAGAAGGAGATAATGTGACTCTTCGCTGTGTGGCAGATGGGTTTCCACCTCCTGAATACATCATGTATAGGATGAAGGTATTTACTTCATCATTATGCCCTCCACTTGTGGTGCTTCCCTCTCTTCATATTTATTTTGTTTTTATACTCTCTGACTACAAGTTATTCCCCATCTTTCCTCTGCCTGCCCTTTCTATGTCAGTGATGAGCAGCAGTGGTTCTCCAGCTGTTGCTGGACTACATCTTCATTATCCTCAGTTAGCCATTGACTGGCCAAGGATAATGGGAGTTAAAGTCCAGTAACTGCTAGAGGGTCTTTGCTGTCCACTCCATCTCTGTACCCAACACTGTTAGGTTTTGTCCCATGTTACATGTCCACAGTGATACATTTCCCTCCCTTTGTCAATCCTGCCTATCTTTCTAAATTATAACTCATGCCATTCTGTATCAAACATCACTGGGTAAGCACCATATTTCTGTGTCTCACCACCACCCAGTCACTCCTAGTATTATTCTCCCTACACTATCTATTGTCACTTGGCATCAATCTGTCTTTCGCTTGCAGGATGGCGTTGAGGAATCATTACCTGAAAATTCTGATGGTGTCTACACAATCTATAAAGTGACTAAAGATTACACTGGGTCCTATCGCTGCCAGGTTCTGGACTTCGACAGCCCTCCAGAATTCAATCTTATTCGGGATATAGAATTGTTTGTGCACTGTAAGTGTGAACATGGGGAATACTGAGAGTGGTGGGAAGTGTAAAATTATTCCTGAATACTATTTGGTGTTAGGTTTGAGAACAGAAGAAAGTATTACTGAGGTTGCAAAACTAATTTGTTGGGAGTGCAATGTGACAGCATTAGTCACATTTTTATACAGATTTCCTTTTCAGTTTCAGTCCTCAATGTATAACTTTTCAACCCACAATTCATTCCTCCCCTGTTCCATGAGTGCTCTCAAACACTAATACCCTGTTTCTTAATTTAGAGTGCTCTCCTTCTCAACCAGCAATGCTCTCCTTCCTCATCTCCTAATCCTCCAGCTTCAACCCTTAATGCTCACCTCCTCAAATCCCAGTGCCCTCCTTCTCAACCCACAGTGCTCTCCTTCTCAACTTCTAGAGCTCTCCTTTTCAACCCCCAATGCTCTAATCAACTCCCATTGCTCTTGTGCTCAACTCCTGTGCTCTTCTGTTCAATCCTTAGTATTTTGCAATCTCCTTCTCAATATCCAGTGCTTCCCACCTCAACACCTGTCTTCATCCTCATCCCTAATTCTCTACCTACCCCCCTAATCTCCTCCTTCTCAATCCCTTTTCCCTTCTCCTCAACCCCTTTCTTCCTTATCATCAACTCCCAGTGCTCCCCTTCTCATCCCCTAATGCTATTTTTATCTCCTAGTGCCTTCCATCTCACTCCCCAATGCTTTCCTTCTCAACCTCCAGTGCCTGATTCCTTAACCTCAGATTTTCCTCAACCCTGAATGCACTTCTTCTCAAACTCCCTTTTTCATCTGAGCATTAGTCTTTTTTTCCTCACCTGAAATTCCACTTTTCTTACTTCATTATTCTCTCCCTCTTTTAATCATCATATGCTTTCCTACGGATTCCAAAGAATTATCTACTCATCCCATGTTCTTATTTTCCTATGCTATTCTCCTTATGCTTTCCCTTTCTTCCTTAGCACAACCCACACAAATTTCTTTTCCAACTCCCTTTTCCTTTCTTCTTTTACAATGTCTTGTTGTCCCATAACTTCCTTCTCCTTCACTCAACTCCACTCTTCACTCCTTGTCACAGTCTTTCTTTCCTTTCTTCGAAATCACCTATCTTCCTCACTGTATCTCCATTCTCATCCTCCCTCCTCTTCCTTATCACTCTTTAATTTTCGCTCCTCTTTCTTCCCCATCTTATTATATCTTCTGTTATTTTACTGTGTCTCATGTCTCATACTTTTTTCATTACTATAACCAACAGATGTGGACCCCCTTTCTCTGATCCCACAAGGCCCAGTAACTGCTGCTCTGGGGCAGGATGTCATACTGTCTTGCTCAGGTGAAGGCTCTGAAGAACCCCAGTTAAGGTGGATGAAGGTGAAGAAAAATATTACTTCCTCTTTGATGTTCATTGGTTTGTCCCCCTACATCAGAGGTGGATCACAGGTGGCCCTGGGGCCATATGCAGCCTTTAGGGTCATCTTCTAATCACCCAATCTGTTTTCTGATATAGCTGAAAGAGGAGATCATTTCCTGCTTTTACCCCCAAGACCACAAATCCACTTTATTTTGCATTAGAATAGTGATTCTCATCTCCAATCCTCAAGACACCCCAATGTTGCATATTTTCAGAATACTGGTGCTTTATGCCTGGGTAATCTGTAGTTTAGCAGTTGTGCATAGTTCTCCTGTGCTTAAGTAAGAATATCCTGAAAACCTGACTTGTTTGTGTGCCCCAGGGACTGGAGTTCAGCATCACTGTCTTAAAGCATACCTCCCATTACACTTCTTTGCTAGAGAGATCTCCAACATACTGAGAATCAATGCAATGGAGACACCTCTAGAATGCACAGAGTTAATCTATTTGAATAACCACTAGTTTAACCCTAGCCATTTTGTGGAATTGAGTGCCATATAAGCAGCCCCTGGTGTGGATCCGGTTGCCTAATACTGCTGTTTTGATCAGTGTCATTGAAGCTGTCTGGTATGCACTTTTGCTTTGACATGTATTCCCATATCCAGGGACAATTGTTCTTCATTCCCCGCACTGCATTCCATTCTGCTTATCAAAATTCTCATTTTACATTTTTGTATCTCTTTTGGTCTGTCTGTTATAGGATAATAAAGTTCTATCAGAGAGCAGCAGATATCGGCTACATCATGTCTCCTATTCCGAATCTGGCGTTTATACCTGTGTGGCTACTGTATCCAAAGTGCCAGGACTGAGAAAGGAGGAGAACATCACTGTGATTGTGGAAGGTGAGATGCACTTTGTGGGCCTGTTGTGGGAAGCAAAATGTGAGCCATTCCTCCCCCTAGCTGTGCTATAGGAGGGAAGTTAAAAGTCCTACATTTTCATTGATTTAAATGGGATTTTAACCCCTTGAATGGTAGAGGTATGTAACACATTGCTTCACAACCAGGGCCTGTCTAGTATTCAGGGTATTAAACCTCCCCTTTAAATTAGGGAGAATGTTTATTTGACCCATGTGGTACAGTATGTTTGTCCCAGAATTACCTCATTCCTATTAGTTCGTCAGTCCCAGCATCCTGATTGTGTAGATAAGCGGTGTAATAGGTTGGTGGGCACAGTAGTTGAAGAAAATGAATTGGTAGTTATTATTGCAGGTACAAAAATATACAGATTCATGAAGAGAGCAAGCTAGCTTATCAGTAGTGTTTAATTAAGTACATATATGTGTAGTGAGAAGAGCAGCAAGAACTATATCTTGCCTATATATAGAAAACAAGATGGTACCGTGATAGCCAGTGAAGTAGATAGGATTCAGTGTAGCAAAAAATTACAAGAGTCGTATAAAGTGATACCTTTTAATGGCTAACTGAGAAGTCTGTGCATCTTGACCTTTACCAGTAAAGAACCTGTGACTTCCCCTAGATAATAAACAGTGAGGTTTAAATAAGTGCTTGTGGCCACTGACTAAAATTAAATTAAACTTTCTTGCCCCATCATGGAACCTCACATTAGGCAAGTCCCTATCTGCCTCATACCCCTCTGGTCTTTAAAGGGTTAACATAAAGCTGTATGTGTTTGTTATTATCGGCATGGTCCTTAACCACAAGTGGTCTGGGTAACTTACCTTACCTTAAGGACCACTTTGATCGTTGTCGATGCTCCGGCACACATGGCTGATTACGTGCAGGCGCACCAAATGGGGGTCTGAGAGAGACCACTCTGGTCTTGGAGCATTCAATTTCAGACCTGTTTTTACTTAAAGTGCTCCTGAAGGAGCGCTGTATTTAAAAAGTGACGTCACCGATCATTAATGGATTAAGCAGGTAATTCAGTAGATGCTTTTTGGCAACTGGCAGATATTGATAGTACCTGAATGGCTGTGATCCTAGTAGCTGAATTGACATGTTTCTAGTTGTGTGAGTTAATTGGTTGCTGGTTTATCACAGTGTGATTGTGTTGGTAGGTGATTGTGATTGTGTTGGTAGGTGATTGGGTTTTGTATATGTTGGTAGAGTTTTAAAGGGATAATAATGCTTCACAATAAAAGCAGCTCCAATTAATCTTCATAGTATTTGGGCCATAGACAGTGTTATTTCAATACTGACAGAGTGTAGTTCAAGAATGATAAAGTATACCCCTCCCGCCCCTTTTACTGATCTAACACTGCTCACCTCAGAACAGAAAGGTGGTGTCCAGATGGATCGCAAAGAGGTACAATCTTCAGTTAGCATAATGGAAAAACCTGTCAAGGGGTGCAGGGTTTTCATTGTTCTCACAGTAAGAAGATTGTCTCTTACTGTGATCTGTCTGGTCCCAGGATCAGATTCCACATCTGAGGGAAGGTGGCTTACACTAGGTAAAAGGGGCGGGAGGGGGGCACTTTATTATTCAGTTATTCTTGAACTACAACCCTGACAGTATTGAAATAACACTCTATGGCTCAAATACTATGAAGATTAATTGGAGCCCCTGTTTTGTGAAACATTACTGTCCCTTTAAGGGGATGCTGGGAGGACATTGCTTGACAAAGGAATAGCTGGCTGAGTTTGTAGTAAACATTTTTTTGTTAATAATTGAGCTGTAATTTTTGTGTACTTGGTAGGTGTATTAGACACTAGGTCAAGGCAGTGGCATAACTAGTCACTGCATGGCCCCAGTACAAAAAATGTTTTGGACCCTCAAACACATAACTATTCACAGGCTCACATATAAATATTTAATGTACCTGCTGTAGTTACTACTGTGGATCATGGGTTAGCAATTACATAGCTCTCTAAATTTGTACAGTGTGCTGTACAGGCATTGCCCTCGCTCATCTGTTTATATGTATGCACTTACACATATACATGCAACCTAACACCACTATCCAGATAGTAACCACCTTTCCTGACTGAGATGTAAGAGAAAATGACAATGGGTTATACACTGCTGCTTCTTATCATAGACTGCTTTGATAGCTGCATTGTGTGTCAGTCTTGCCTCAGTCTGGTAGAATGATACTTTTTATGACAATGCCAAAGTTTCGTACAATGTATCATTCTTTTTATGCAGAGTAAGTGAGAAGGTTTTTCTCATTATAGTAGTGCTGCAGAATGTTTACAGCCAGCCAGACCCAAGGGCTGTATTAAATCAGCCCATAGGCTGTATTTTGCCCATCTCTGAGGTAGATTGTCATAACTGGTCATCACTAGTGACAATTCTATATTTACATGAGATTTGATAGAAGGCAGTAGTTTGCTACATTTTAAGCTTATTGTGATTTGTTGGTTTAATTTACATACTGATAATCTTATGCTGAGTGGATAATTTCCTGTTTTGCCTATTAAATCATTGGTTGGTTGGAACTCTAATTGCAGCCTCATAGACCAGACGTGGACAGCCTGACACACTCTGGACATTTGGGACTACAGTTCTTATCAATTATGGGGTTTCGGCAATAATGGGGTTTGTAGTCCTAAACAGCAGGAGAGTCTCAGGTTGCTCATCCCTGCCCTAGACTGCTCCACTATCAAACTGAATGTGTCTTTGTGTCTAGGACCCCCTCTGTTAGACTCTGGAGATGAGAGAGTCGAAGTACCTGCTGAAGGTGTTACAGTGACACTAACCTGCTCCGCACAGGGATACCCAGAGACTGAGATAATCTGGAGCCCTCCAGAACTACAGGTATATACTTATGTATATTACTAAGCCCGATGTGCTAGGAGGAAAGTAGATCATTTTGGAGCACACTAACTACATCATAGGTGACAAGTAACATTTTTTAAAAATCCCATTCATTTAGATGAGGCTTTTTATTCATTCAATGCTAGGGAGTCTCCAAGTCATTCCTAAGGAATTTTGGGGACCTTTCTGGTGTACTAGGAGTTAAAAGCCCAATTTGAAATCAGTGGGAACTTTTATGCCAATTGGTTTGTGCCAGTTATTACTTTTCATAGAACATCCGCTTTACTGTGTTGTGTGTTTAATGTAAATGTTGCATATGATCAGTACAGTTATTTCCTTGCAGTCAGTCCAACACTCGCTCTTGTGTTCTGTGTTAGCTTTCATGCAATCAGTCGTCTTTGTGTAGTCAGTGTTCTTTCTCTTTCATTCTCTATTTTATTTACCCATTTGAGTGCTAGAGTGGTATCAAACGCACTGCGGAAATGCAATCGATACCCCTCTGGCACTCAAAGGGTTAATACTGTTGGTTACGCTCCTTGACTCTGCTCTGGACAGATGCACATTTGCTGTCGTGATAAAATGACCCTGCTCCAAACTCCATTCATCCCCTTCCCTATGAGATCAGTGAGGTCTTTTTGCTGTGTCCCTTGGTCTATCTTGTCTGTGGGTTCAGTCAGTGCCATATTTCTGTCATGACTTTCCATCACAGTGTAATTAGTGCTGCCTCAGCATTGTCTCCTGGGCTTGATTGTATTACTATCTCCTGATTTATGCACACAGAAAAATAATATATTTTAGAAAAAATCAACTGCACTATAGGAACAATTACAAATTCCTGCAATTTCCTTTTAAATTGGGGCTTTTACCCCCTTGACTGCTAGGGAAGTCTCCAAAACATTGTGAGGACATTCGAGGGGTTACCCCCTACTTAAATTGATTGAATTTCTGTTTGTCTCCTATGGTGCAGTTGGTTTTCTCTAGAATTGCACCTTTTCTACTTTGTACTTATGACCCTATATTGCATTCAGTAATGTTTAGTAACCAATAAGGTTTTTTTTCTCTTAACGTGTTAAGGACTAGAGGGGTGTGTAATGCATTTTTCCCAGAATGAATCAACTGTTTTGCGTGTGTTCTTAAAGGGGAACTTTCACCTCCGCATTATCATTGTTGTATCCCTTCCTTTGTGTCCCCTCTGTACATTGCGGTGTTTCTTTTTACCTAAAAATCTGTTTAAATGAAGCAAAAAGATACTTGAATTTTGTACCTGATGACGTTAGCAGCCGCACAGCCGCGCACTGTACGGTGCAGAAGACACTCCCACAGCCTCAGCTCCTTTCACTTGCCCCAGCATCCTCCGATGACGGAGGCGTTCTGTTAGTAAGCTGGAGAGAGATCTCATTGGCTAGATATCGATCTCTGCCAATGAGATCTCTCTCCAGCTTACTAACAGAACGCCTCCGTCATCGGAGGATGCTGGGGCAAGTGAAAGGAGCTGAGGCTGTGGGAGTGTCTTCTGCACCATACGGTGCGCGGCTGTGCGGCTGCTAACGTCATCAGGTACAAAATTCAAGTATCTTTTTGCTTCATTTAAACAGATTTTTAGGCAAAAAGAAACACCGCAATGTACAGAGGGGACACAAAGGAAGGGATACAACAATGATAATGCGGAGGTGAAAGCTCCCCTTTAAAAGGGAACTATTCTCTAGGAAAAAGTGTCTCTTAAGTTGTTTAGCAGATTACTTTACCTAGACAATTGCCCTTAATACAGCTGTCAGGTACACCTATGTAGATATTCTTTGCTTCCTATGTGCAATTTCCTGTATATAGTGATAAACGATGAACTTCAGTACACTGGAATGGGCAATAAAGGGACATGAGTTTCTATCAGTAGTTTTTAGATTATAGACAGGAAAAAAACTGGATGTGCACCACAGTAGAGATTAAATTATCCAAAATAAACATTATAGATAAATGTGGCTCGTGTGTGAAATAAAGCTCTGTTAGTCAAAGGCCAGCCAGTATCTAGTCAGTGAGATATTTCACAGAGCCGAATCTCAGGCAGACGTATTTGTGACCAATGATGTTTCTTTCCGTCTCAGAGCTCCCAGACAGTCACCGGACTACGCGTGGAAAGTACGGCATCAGTGAAGGCCTCCTCTAAGCTTATTAATGCCATTTCCTGCACTGCCAAAAATAGTAAAGGGTCCAAGGAGAAGAAATTTACACTTGATATCAGTAAGTCTGGCTTAGGTTAGGATGTGATTTGTAGGAACAGTGGGTGTATTACAAGCTGTGGTGCAGGAAAGAGAGGCTGGAGTTTACAGAGTGTGATATACGTAGTGATGAGTGAAAGTTTGTGCGGAAGGGGGTCTTGTACTAGTCATACGTGGATATTTCATAATGCAGTGCTTATTTTATTATTCACAGAGAGCCTGGTACTTCCAAGCACAGCGCCTGCTCAAGGTAAATGGGGGTCCTATTGCATACTTCCCAACATACTCACAAACTTCCTCCTCATGAGCCCCCAGAGAGGGTTCATGTGCAGATGTAAATGACATGATTTGCATCCTTGTTTTACAAAGTGGGTGGAAAGTGGGCAGAACAGGATGGGAAGGAGGAGAAGTGGGCAGGAAGTGGGAGGAACTGTATGGTAAGGAGGAGAAGTGGGCAGGAAGTGGGAGGAACGTGGTGTGGAGGAGGAGAAGTGGGCAGAGTTTCACCGTCGCCAGAGAATCAGCCTCTGTCCCCAGAGACCCTGAAATTAACTGTAAAAACTGGAGTCTTCAGGGCATATCCTGAGAGTTCCCTGGTATTCCTCCCAACTTTTCATATGGTCAAAACAGGGCACATTTGTTTTAGGGGATGATGCAGGAAGTGTGACTGGTGGGCAGGGCATTTCTCAGAATTCTTAGGATTCTTAATGACCTATTGACAGTTCTTCATGTAAATTAATAAATTATTTAGAAATAAAAACCAGATTATTTTATTTGCACAGCCTAATTTATAAACACATATATTGAAATATAAACATTATTTTGTGTTTATTGCTGTGTAGCAATGTAATACACTTTCATACACGTCTTAAACAGGGACTGTTTAACCCTTTGAGTGCCAGAGGGGTATTCAACGCATTGCTTTGCAATGCGTTGCATACCCCTCTGGCACTCAAAGGGTTAAGTATCAGAAATGTAACCCCATTTCCATTGTAAACGCGGGGTGGGCTGGGACACTGGGCTCGAACTATAACAGAGATAGGCCACTTGCTTGTTTTCCCCCCAGGCTACAAGTTGCCAGCCCTCCCCTGTACACACCCACAGTAAACATCCCTGTCTATTAGTATTCCTCCCAAGTATCCATCTTTGGGAGGGACAGTCCCTGTTTAAGACATGCAAAGCAATGTGTTGCATACCTCTCTGGCACTCAAAGGGTTAATTGGAATGTTAACCCCTTGAATGCTAGAGAGGTGTCCTATGCATTTCCTTGCAGTGTTTTGGATACATCTCTAGTATTTGCTCACTTAAATTAGTGGAATTGTGGGAAATTTCTGCTGTAGGTGCAGTTGTTTTAGCTCCAGAATTGAAGCTCTGTAGCTTATTTAATAAGGCCCATATACTGTTTGACCACTTGCACTCAATTTCTGAACATACTCTGCCATGTACTTCCATATTATCAACTTGCATTTTGCCTTTACAGCTATCTGCCCCTTGTCCCGGCGTTCCCTGCTTTTACTGTCCCTGCATTCCTAACCTCCCCACCCCATGTTTCCTTTACTCCCCATCTTGTACTGATAGTATGGTCTCTATCACAGAGCAGAGTGGTGGAAGCAGTACAGCCATCATCGCAGTCGTGGTGTGTGTCCTCCTACTTCTACTGGTTGTCGCACTCTTCTATTTCCTACAGAAGAAAGGCAAACTGACATGTGGATCATCGGAGAAACAGTCATTGTAAGAGTCTCAACAGAGTGGTGTAAAATCCTTAGGAGAAGGGGGGACTTAGAGGAGGCTATGTGAGAAAGGAGAGAATGAAAGTAAAGAAAAAGGAACGGGGGTAGTGAAGTTAATAGACCCACAAAGGAGAAGTGGAAGGGGAGGACAATGGAGAAGGAGGGTGAGGGTAAATGAACTATAATACTACAAAAGAGGTTATTTTAATATGAAAGAGCATAGTCTTCACAGACAGAAAATGTGAAGTTTTCCAACCCTTTATGGAACTTAAAATATATGATAGTGCAAGTGCTGTTTATCAGCAGGCTGGGGGAAGGGGTTTTTCTTTGTACTTCTCTGGCCAGTGTAAGACACACCAAGAAGTGAGGAATATTTTTTCCCCTAAACTGTTGAGAAATAGCATACATAATATTAAAAATATATAATTTCTATAAAGGTATTGGAAATGTGTGCAATCTATATCTAAAAGCAAGTTGCTGACCAATTACTTCAGTTGGTAATATAAATAGATAGAGAGCAGTAGCAAAAGCTTTCACTCTATGTCTTTCATATCTTTAAAGGGATAGTAATACTTGCAAATTACTAATCCCCATATTGTAGCTTTGTTAAAAAGAAACTTATTGCCCCCAGTGTCATCTCTCACACCCTTATGGTTTGAGAGATGATAGCGCTCAAAGTTCCCCCCTCCCTCCCCCTTCCCTGACTGAACGCTGACTGCAGGGATATCCGGTATTACCTGCATCAGGCGGCTTTGCAGCATTGCCGAGATCGCGTTTATAAAAAATAAATCTGTCACTAAAAAGGTCTTCTACGTGTGCTTACAAACCAAGCACATGTAGAAGACCATTTCAGTGAAAGAATTCTTTTTTATAAACGCGATCTCGGCTCAGCTGCAGAGCTGTCTGATGCACATAAGACTGTCGTCCGACAGCTTCCCCTGCAGTCAGCGCTCAGTCAGGGAAGGGGGAGGGAGGGGGGAACTTTGAGCTCTATCATCTCTCATACCATAAGGGTTTGAGAGATGACACTGGGGGCAATAAGTTTCTTTTTAACAAAGCTACAATATGGGGATTAGTAATTTGCAAGTATTACTATCCCTTTAATTATTATGTATATCTATCTTTCCTCCATCTCTGTTTTTCTTCTTCTGTTGATGTAATCCAGTAGTTACCTCATGACAAAAATGTATTTTACAGCAGACTGCCACCCGCTTAAAATCTTCAGTCTCCATAATGATACTTGGATGAACAAATCACCCAGTGATTAGGCATGAGGTTAGAGGTCATGGCTGTTTCACTGACTATTATCTGTAGAAAGTCACACGGTACTTGTTTGGATCTGATGCTCAGACTTTCTCTTTTGTTTACCTTCTGTACAAGCAGCTTTTGCACATGTAAAAGTCAAATCGCTACACAGAAATATCTTATTTACTAAACAGAGTGGATTGTATTGGGAGCAGGATCATTGGGGCAATGCTGACAGAGAGTACCTTAGTGAGAGCCATTTTCCCATTAACTAACACAGATAATGCGAGGGGGTGGGGTCTGAGACACAAGTGGAAATGCTCAAAAGCTGCTTTGGTTTGCCTGTAATCAGGGCAGTTTTAGCAACCCCTTAGGCCACTGGTGAAATAGTCATTGGAGGCCCCAAATAGAGTATTACATTTGTGATTCTCTTACACTTAGTGATAGTCTTACATTTTTACCCTTCCTATAAAAAAAACTGCCACGTCTGAGCATTATGCTCCTAGAATGGCCTCTCACCTCAGTGACGTTCTGGCCACTAGATTAGATTGATTCCTTCCTGGGACTGCTGGAAACCTAAGGTGAGATCAACTGTAACAGGTGATCCTTGGTGAACACTTGGTGTACCCATTCATTAAAATGCCCATGGTGGTAATCATGGTAGTAAAACCTCTGAAAGATGGAACATGAGGGATTATTTTGTTGCCCATTATCATTTGAAATGGGGATTTTGCCCACTGGGAAAAAAATCTTGCCCTTTGTGACCAAAACAGATGTGGCCAAAAACTGGGCACAGTGTATTGGGGGGCAAATGATAAGATGTGACAATATGCAGCACATGAGAGCAGTGAGTCCCACATGATTTTAGGATGGATCCAGGATGTAGGTGTAATCTTGTGTAATAATGCAGGATGCATGAGCTGTTACATCCACTTTTACATACTGTTAGCGGCATCTGCTGAGTCACTGGATGCATCATTCCCCTCATCATTCCATTAGCTGGTCCCACGGTCACTCGTCCAACTGCTCAGGAAATCCAAGGACTTCAGCACTTATTGTCAGGTGATCCTGCCTTCAGGGACACTTAATTCCGTCACCACAATGTCTTATTATATGATTCATAACAATTCCTGGACCCTGCAACTATTTCTCATGAGTTTTTTCTTTGTTTTTTTCATGCAGTAGAAGGCCATAAGCAAGAAGATAAAAAGGTGCAAATCTGGGGCAAACTAACTTCATCATAGAGGGCAAAATAAAAATCCATCAGATTTCCACAGAACCACAATTTAAATCAATAAATATTTTTGACTTGTCCCCCCTGGTACAGTATATTTGCCCCAAAATTACTCTTCATCTGCCTGAGCTTTGCCCAAAATATCAGCAGGCTCTTTCACATTGATGTGTAGATTAGAACTAGGTGCTGGCACCAGCTTGCTTCTACATTGGAAGTTTTTTTCTTTTTTTTATCATACATTTTTATTAAGGTTTTATCCAAAACTACATTATAATTTTTTTTTTTGTATTGATAATTTTTATTAAATTTTCAGATAAAAAAACTCTCTTATACATCATTAGAAAAAGAAACTGTTTAACAGCTCATATACAGTTTATCTTTTATTATTGACTAGTGTAAAAGCCCGTGTACACGGGCAAGCATTCTGTGCGTTTGGACAGTCTCTTCTGCACATGCCTGCATCGGACAAACATAAATCTGACCTTTTATATTATAGAATGTGTAGAATAGGACTAGGTGCTGGTACCAACATGCTTCTACATTGGGATTTTAACCCCTTCAGTGCTAGAATTAATCACTGTTGAAGACCCCTCTCTCATCCAGTGAGTTAAAGGAAATTTAAAGCAAATTCATTAAATTAGAATTTTAAAGCATTCTAAACTGAAACGTTATTATTGTAATTTCAAGGAAAAGCAATGTGTTGGCGACCTCTCTAGAATTTAAGGGGTTAACAAAAGCATTTAAATCAATTGGAATTTTCATTTGTTTCCTACAGTGCAGTTAGTTTACTCCAGAATTTCCCATCTTCTCTATAAAGCTCTAAAGTGTTTGTGAGGCCAAGGAACAGTGGCGCCCAACACTCATCACTGCTAGCTATTTAGGCTGCTGGAACCTGAAGTATATGGCATTGCAGTTCAGGGACTTCTATGGGTGCCAGCTTTTTTTTTTTTTTTTAAACAAATTGATTGTCAAGCTTATCAGCAGGTCTGCACATCATAGCTACATCAGCAAATCCTATCACAGCTAGTTGAGAACTATCAGGACAATAGTTTTCCTGCCCTGGTGGATCATTCCATACTGTCTTCAGTGTTCAGGTCAGAAGAAATGATACTCTCAGACGCAGAGCACAAATAGGCACTAAAACAAAGTAGTTAGACTCAAATATTTTTAAAGGCGTCAGCAATGGCCTATCCCACCTGAAGCTTTTATCAGCACAGTTCACGGCAGAAAGTGTGCAAGTCTGCAGATGTTCAGTTTAGTGAGTCACTTAACTGGACTAATTTAAATAGTCTATCTATAAATCTATCTATCTTTCTCTGTTGTCCAATACAGGTTACTGGTAACTTCAGGGTAGGTGATCAGCCCCTTTATGTAGGCAGGAACAATTCTGAGAAGTGACTGCTGGGTGGAGCCTACCTCCTCTTCTTAGCTTGCTGCTAGCCAATCCCCAACCAGTAAGATGTGTTCCTTGGTCAAGACACAAGGCGAGAGAACAGTTCTGCTATATTTTTAGCTTCTTTATTATTTTTTCTGTCAGATATGGAATACCACCATTTGGAGGATTACCATCACTGACAATTCCCATAACCCAAATGAGGATAGCTCAGTTTACCAGACGCTTTTGTGGACCTAAGCCCTGGGGGGAAAATCTTGGCTGCAAGTTCTTTCCCCAGGAGTTGCCCACCGGGACTCCTTGATATATGGTAATCTGAAGACAGAAGACCTGCTCAAAAAGGGGAGCACCCTTTGAGTGCTGAGGTCCACATGTCCCATGCTCCCCTCCGCACAGGAGTCTCATTTGGAGTTCCTATTATATACTCAAGCACACTGGATTTATCTGTATGTCTGTGGGGTGTTTGGAGCAAGTTTCTGTGGTAACTTAACCCTTTTGCTGCTGGTTAGCATCCTTTGAGATCAGCACTTTCCCTACTGGGACCAGTGTTTATTGGGTCTACTGACTTGTTCTAGTGGGCTTTTCAGTGGTTTTACGTTTTGGTTTTAACTTTGTTAACTTTATGTTCCGCACCTTTAAGGCACGCCTTTACCGCATAGACACTATTGCTCCATTCACTTCTCTGGGACTTTACAGTTTGGGACATATCTCTGCAACCACTCCACGTAGCGAGGTCAGAGATGGCTCATTTTGTTGGTTTGTCCTTGCTCTGTTATCCGGCCAATGTTCTGGGTATGTTGGGGGGCTCAGGGGGCTTTGGGCACTGTTTGGGTACTCTGTTTGCAAAACTACGATTCACATGAGCTCTTGCTTCGCGCGCTCATTTCTGATTTGCTCCCGCCACGGCAGCCATTTTGTGTCTTCACAGATCGAGTATCCTATGCAGGGCTTGGACTTTCCTTCTTTCCTCAGCAGCTTAACCCTTCGCCTACCAGATACGTCTTATTTAGCGTTTCTGGGGTGAATTTAATTATCTTATACACTGTTTTGTGGGTGTTTTGATACTTTTACCGTTTGACTCTGTGAGAGTGTCTACTCCGTTAGACCTTGGGGGTAAACCTAAGACTAAGGACACTGGGGCGTCTGTGTTCCCCATTCCTCATTGCTCTTCATGTCACTCAGGGTTACCTAGAGAATACTAAGGTCATGTTTGCCCAGCATGCGCTGCTGCCCCTTAATCCCCTGCAGGGACCTCCAGCCATTCACTAGAGCCAGTTTGGATGCAGGAGTTTAAGGCTACTACCAGTGACCTCCGGTTCACCTTACAACTCCTTCCATCCACTTTGGGGGGGGGTTTCACTCGTGGCAGGCCCCCACCCCTATCAGATCTTCCCTGCCTAAACCGCTGGGTGTACCTGATGTGTCTGATTCCTCTGAGGAGGAATTATTGGTGGAGCCTGATGATGATGACTGTTTAGCTGTTCCTTCATCTCAGTTTTTTGGGGACCCCTTTGAGGCTGATCCTGTTCTTTCAGCGCAGGGCCTGATCAGGGCTGTATTGAACACCCTGAACATTCCCTTGGTGCAAGAGGTTTCTTCCGACCCCTCTGATGTGTTCCAGGAGCCTGTTAGGCCCCATACTTGTTTTCCACCTAACCCCACCCTTGACCGTTTGGTGTCTGAGGAGTGGAAGTTTCCAGACAGGAAACCATCTGTATCTAGAAAGTTTGCCAAGCTTTATCTGTTCTCTGAAACGGCCCTTGCACAGTGGGTTCATCCCCCCCAAGATGGATGCCCCTGTTTCCAGGCTTTCTAAGTCCACTGTCTTGCCTGTGGCTGATGCATCTGCTCTGAAAGACTGGACTGACAAGAAGCTTGTGACCTCTCTCAAGGCTATTTTTGCAACGGCTGGTTCTGCCCTCCGCCCTGCATTTACTGCAGCTTGGGTGAATAGAGCAGAGGCTGTTTGGACTGAATAGCTCACTTCAGCTGTCCATCAGGGGGCTCCTACTGCTGACATGTTGCGGCTTCTAGCCAACATCTCTGAGTCTCAGCATAATGTTTCTGCTGCCCTGTTTGACGCTGTGCGTATGGTGGCCAGAGCATCTACCATGTCTGTGGTAGCCAGACGGGCTATTTGGCTCAAGATCTGGTCTGCTGACACGGCCTTCAAGAGGACTCTCCTGTCTTTGCCCTTTCAGGGCACCTCACTGTTTGTAGGACGGACTAATCAAGCTCTCCAAGCATGGGGATATATGAAAAATAAATAACAGAAAAAATAAATCAAATCTAAGTGTAGTATTCCATTACAGGTATATGTATTATTCACAAACTTTCAAAGATCAGTGGATGATGATATATAGCAAAGTGAGTGATAAAATCATATAGTCCCCACAAGTGGTGAATATAAAAACCTGGTTTATTAATCACTTCTTATAGAAAAATGAAAAAAAAAATATAAAAAAATAAAAGATGTATAAAAAAATATAGCTTAATATAAAACATGCATGTCAGCCATGATCGGTATAACAGTCCTTTACTGTGACAACTTAAATAGTAAATCAGAATGAGCGGGGTGGGTAATTGTCAATAACCAATTCCAAATCAATAGGAAATCATAATGCAATTACCCATCTGTAGTATAACAGTGCAATAGGATCTAGTCCCAGCCAATCATAAAGATCGCTGCCCCTTTCATGTAATCTGCTTACTTTGTGTCTTCTTTATGTAATGCACATCAAAGAGCCGAGTGCTCGCCTCCCATTCCTTTCGAATCCTTATTCTGGTGTATTCGTTCTATCACGATTCTTCCCGTGAATTGGATTGCCCGGCTAGGTCGTTAGCCTCGTGGAGATGTGACTCGCATTCAACGCGTTTCGGGACGTTAATGAAGCCCCTTCCTCAGGGAAAGTGTATTAGCATAACGTCTTCTGGAAGGAAGATGTTCATTGTCTGGCTTTGACGGCATGGAGGTTGAATCCTCAATTTTGAAGAAGAAGGGTTTTTCTTCTGGTGTGGTGGCCACTATGCTTACTGTCCGTAAGCCTGTTTCTTCTAAGGCCTACCATCGAGTTTGGTCTACCTTTCTATCTTGGTGTGCTGACAAAGACCTGTCTCAGCATTTTGACCTTCCTACAGTTCTTTCCTTCCTCTAGGATGGTGTGGATAAGGATCTCAGTCTGAGTTCTCTTAAGGTTCAGACTTATGTGCTCTCTGCCTTCTTTCAGAGGCGTCTTGCTCTCATTCCTGATGTCAAGGTTTTCTTCCAGAATGTTGCTCATACCTGTCCGGTGTTTAAGTCCCCTGCTCCTCAGTGGGATCTTAACTTGGTTTTAGGAGTACTTCAGCGTCCTCCTTTTGAGTCACTGGCTACCATTCCTCTACGTATGCTGACGTGAAAGATGGCTTTTCTCCTGGCTATCGTTTCTGTTCGCCGTGTTGCGGAGCTGCATGCCCTTCCTTGTAGGCCACCTTTTTTGGTGTTTCACAAGGACAAGGCGGTGCTTCGCACTTCACAAGAGTTTCTCCAGAAAGTGGTGTCTGAGTTCCTCATTAGTCAGGAGATTGTGGTTCCTTCATTCTGCCCTAACCCTACTTCTGATAAAGAGAGGTCTCTTCATCTGTTGGATGTTGTTTGCTGTCTCAAGTTCTATGTGCCGCAGTCTGACACTCTTTTTGTCATTCCTGAGGGTCCTAGGGCAGGGAAGCCTGCTTCCAAGGTGACCATTGCTTCTTGGATCAAGTCCATGATTCGTAAGGCTTACGACCTTAGGAAGAAGCCTGTTCCCTTCAGGGTCACGGCGCATTCTGCGAGGTCTATTGGGGCATCGCCTACAAAAATCAGGCCTCAGCTGATCAGTTGTGCAAGGTGGCCACTTGGTCGTCTGTGCATACTTTTTCAAAACACTATCCTGTGGATGTGCTGGCATCGGCTGATGCCAGTTTTGGGAGGAAGATCCTAGAGGCAGCCTTGCCTGTCTTGGATCTCTTTAGTCTCTCAGTACTCCTTCACTTTTTGAGCCCAGTTGGCTCTAGTTCAGTGTGCTGCTTACAGTTACTGGGGTCTGTTTACCCCTGTTCGGTGTCCGTTGACACCTTGTGGTTAGTTCTGTTCTATTCATGATCTGTAGGTTCATTGGTGCTCTGGTGACTTTGGGGTCCTGTGTCTGGTCCTTGCCTTTCTTCCCGCCATGGGAAACTTAATGGTTGGACATCCCAAAGTTACCAGTAACCTGTATTGGATGACAGAGAAAATAGGATTTTAGTCTTACCTGTTAAATCCTTTTCTCTTAGTCCATACAGGTTACTGGTCTCCCACCCTGTCAAGGGACCATGCTTGGCTCTCCTGTGGCAGAACGTGGGGGTCCTTTCGGGTTCATGCTCACAGGAGTCTTCTTTTACCTTCTTACTACCTAGTCAATAGTTAGTCTTCAAATCTTACTGGTTGGGGATTGGCTAGCAGCAAGCTAATGAGAGAAGGTAGGCTCCACCCAGCAGTCACTTCTCAGAATTGTTCCTGCCTACTTAAAGGGGCTGATCGCCTACCCCAAAGTTACCAGTAACCTGTATGGACTAAGAGAAAAGGATTTAACAGGTAAGACTAAAATCCTATTATCTATCTATCTAATATATAATGTATTTGTATACTTTTTTATTTTGATGTGAAGGATCTGATATTGTACACTGGATTCTCATGAAACCATCCCAAAGATTAGGCTGCTTTTGTTGAAGGCAGTAAGACTGATGAACTAAAAAAACTGAAGCAATATTTTGGAAAATCAAATGCATCTTAGGGGACAAATATAAATTGCCCAAATTTCCATGGATTTAAATGGGATTTTTCTTCACTCCCTGACTGCTATAGAGGTTTCCATTGCATTGGTTTGCGTGTTGGAGATCTCGCTAGCATTCTAGATAATAAAAGCCCCATTTAAATCCATGGGAATTTGTGTCTATCCCCTATGGTGCACTTTGTTTGCTCAAGAATTGTTCCTTTTCTTTTCAGTAAATTAACATAACTTAAAGGGATAGTATTGTCACATTTTAATAAAATTTAATCTTGTAGACCGTTCCAGTGAAGTAACTCTCTTTTTATGTCTCTTGATCTCGGCTCTGCTGAAACCCTCCGACGGTCCCGGGACAAGATTCCCTTGCAGTCAGCTAGACCGCTGACGTCAGGAAAAGGGGAGGGAGAGGGAAACTTTAGCTGTTTGAGAGATAGGACTGGGATTGTTTTGTTAAGTTTTTTAATAGTTACAAGATTACATTTTATTAAAATGTGACAATACTATCCCTTTAAGATTGTGTTTAAATATTTGTTTGATATTGTTGACTATCATATCTTTGGTAGTTTCTCATTAATTCTTCTTCATGTAACCTTTAAGAAATAATTATGCATAAAAAAATTATTTAAATCTGCCTTTCAACATGTTAAACAGTGCCTGATATCATCTTTTAAACATAGCCCTTCTGACGTTATTAATGCATTATTCTTCCTCCACCCTCCCCTTTCTGTAAAGTCAGCTGAACAGCTCATTCAGTAGTTCCAATGAGGTAGTTAGGGTTTCCAAAAGCTACCCCGTCATCCAAGCGTCTATAAATCATTTTACTATGTCTTGCTTACCAGTTGTTTTGTATTTGATGTTCAGGTCACAATAAAATGACTCATGTAGAAGAAATATAAGTCTTGTTGGTTGACCTTACCAGTTCTTTCTGTGTTGAAGGACTGACATCAGTAAAAAGGGGTGGGTGGGGTAAGAATACAACTTTCATAACTTCTGCATTTTTAAGTGTGTGACTACATTACAATCCCTTTAATTTGTGCATTTGTCTTTTCCTCCACAGAGCTCAAGATCCAGCATCAGCTGAACTAGCTGTGGAGTTAAAATCAGAAAAACGTAATGAAGAACGAGGACTTTTGGGATCCCGTGGTGGGGGAGGCCAACTAGCAGAGGTCTGAGGACAACCGCTTATGTCTATTTTTATTTTCTATCTACAAAACAGTATGCTCATGCTTACTCCTCCCATCTTACCTTATTTAGTGTTAACGAGAGGAGACACTGGACTCTCTCATGGATGGACAGCATCATCTTTGCGTGACCCAGGACTTACCTGCTGTCTCTGTCTCCAACCTGTGGATTTCTGCTTTTACTGCTCCCAGCACTTGATACAAAGAGGCTGATTTAGTTAGAAGAACTAGAGCAATTCTGGGGGAAATCAGCTGCACCTTAGGGGACATATAAAATGAACAATATTTCCTTTGATTTAATTGGGACTTTTAACCCTGTGAATGCAACAGAGGTATCCAGTACATTGTAAAACAATGCACTGGAGAACTTTTTAGCATTAACCTTTTGAGTGTCAGAGGGGGTACATACCGCATTGCTCTGCAATGCGTTGTGTACCCCTCTGGCACTGAAAGGGTTAAAGGGGTTGAAAGGTACATTTAAATCAATGGATATTTTTATCTGATATAGTACAATTGGCTTGCTACAGAATTGCTCTGCTCCTTATTAAATCAGCCTCGCAAATATTTACAAAAGAGAGAGCAATGCAAGGACTGAATTCTATGAGATTCTACTACAGATCCTGTGGAGTTCCTGTAAGATAATAGGAGGACACACCCCAAATCCTGCCTAAGGATCTTTTCTTTTTTTTTTATGACATGTTGAGGGTCACTCACTAAGGTCTGTTGGTGGTAATCTCCACAATCTCACTTTGCCTTAAATGTTGGTTTAGTCATCTATTCATTACGCATAGCAGACCTCTGTCAGTTTCCCTCCTTTGTTTCCGTTTCCCTTTCTGTCGCTTTAAATTTAGTTTTAGATTTTTTTTATACAATATATTTTTTATTTTTTGAACTCTGTGTGAAAGATTTCCACTAGCCTGCTGTGTGATGCTGCTCTCCCTGCATGCCTCGGGGCAGCAGTACTGTGTGGGCTTTATAGTGTTACACTGGTCTTGGCCAACCCCATTTGGCCTGTATGTATATATTGTATTTCCCTGATGTCATTACACTGGTTAGCCCCTCAATGTGTCTCACTGTCTGTTCTCATTAAACTCCCCCTTAAACCTTGAAATATCCCTTGTGCCCCATCCAAAAATCTATCGCTACCTCTTCTTCAGTCTCTGCTGGACAGTAATGAGATATTGTAGAGGGGAATAATGTTAGAATTGAGTTATACCTATAAGAATAAGTGGTTCTTAATTTGTTCAGCTGCTTGAATGCTAGAAATGTCTTCAAGGTATTGCATTGCCTTGTTACATATGGTGCAGTTTTATTGCTCCAGAATTACTCCTGGGGTGAGGGGTGCACTAAGTTGTGATAAAGCAGTTATAAAGAGGAGATAACTGCTCCAGTTATATCACATCTCCAATTCTGATGTATTCTATAGAACCTATACATTAAGATTCCTCGTTTTGGAGAAATCTTAGTGCATAGGTTCCATAGAATAACATAGGGATTGGAGAAGTGATATAACTCTTTATCACCTCTCCATCACAACTTAATGCATAACCTCCCCCCTCCCATTCTTCTTGGCCCATCAGCAACACTGACAATTAACATAGGAAACAAAGCTTTGTTCTCTCTGAGCATTTTGTATAAGTTTCTGAGTGCTGATAAAGTTTTTACATTTTTTGTTAATATTCTTGAAGTCTGAATTGAAGATGTACAGAGAGAGAGTGTTTTTTTTTTTTATCTGGGTAAAGTGTCTGTTTTAATCACATTTATTCTGCCTATGAAGGTTTACTCCTTGCGCAGCAGAGGGGCATGCAACACATTGCTCTGCTCTTTCACTCGGGTGACAGAACTACAGCTGTCCCCCCACCACAGTTCCATAGAACATGTTCTCACACTTACCTTCTCCTGCATTACCGAGATGCAAGAAGGGTACGTCTATCAACCAGCCCACGTGAGTTTCAGCCAGTATTATTGGCTTGTCCCACATGGGTAGACCATTCATTGAAGGTCGTGATGAGCATCTCAACCTCCATCACTGATAGTATGAAAGTTCTGTCGAAAGCCCCTTAGGCTACTGAGACCTTCCTTACAGCATCTTTTCCTTAGGAAGATGCAGCATGCTGGACTTTGGTGCATTCAAACAAGGTGATCATCTTCCATGTGAAAGCATAGGGCCTTCCAACACAGGCAACATCTCTAAAGCAGCATCCATATGTGAAAGAAGCCCCAGTCCTGCTGTAGTTTAAGGTAGAATTTTACACATTTTTTTTTTTTGCCCTTCCATGGTGCAGTTTATTTGACCTAAAATGACTCCACTTTTTTGCGTACATAGCTCTGTAATGCTGAGGTACTAAAAAGAACTGTAGCAATTCTGGGGTAAACCAACTGCATCATAGGGGATAAATAAAAATATCTGCTTATTTGAAAGGAGATTTTAACCCATTGAATGATAGAGTGGTCCACAACACATTGCCTTGCATTGCATTTCAGACCTTACTGACATTCAAGGGGTTAAAACCCCCATTAAAATCAATGGGGATTTTGTGAATGTGTCTTTGTCCCCTCTAGAACAGTTCATGTGTACCAGGATTGCTCCAGTTCCTCTGAGAACAGTACAGTAAACTGGCTATGGTTTGGGAAGTGCAGCATTCCAACCTATTTGTGCTTATACATAAAGTATTTTGGTTATAGTGTGTTATCTACAAATTTGAGGCTGGTAAGCAAATCAGCAAAGGTGTGCAGCACACAAGCTTTTGTACAAGCTATGGACCAATGAAACACTAAGGGAACCTGTGCTGATATTGCCTTTTATGAGCATCACCTAAATCAGTGGTAGTCAGAGTAAGGCCCTCCAGCCTTTGCATAACTACAATTCCCATCCTTTGGCTGATAGGGGTATGATAGAAATTGCAGTCTGGCAACACTGGCAAAAACTGTAGGGTCCCACATTGCCAACAACTGATATAAATGGTGATGAATATTTTCCAACAAATCTGTATAATAAGTCTCCACTCAACTAAATTTGGGCAGAGAATAGTAATGTCCAATATGAAGCCATTCTGTGTGGATCTTCAAAATGGATCTATAATTAGTACTTGTTACTAAAACAAAAGCAATATTGCAAAGGTTGGACCTGATTGACTTGTCTTTATTATCATGTACACTGAGGCAGACATGAGGCTATGTTGCAGGAGTTCAGGATCCCAAACACCACCCACTGAATGCTTCCTAAGATGATTTTAGCAAAATGAGTTTAGTATTCTGAAGTCCCACAAAAGAACCATGTCTACCTCCATGAACATATCAGGTACCAATTAATGATTAAGTTTGGAGAACAAATTAGTAATATTATTTGCCCAGGTTAAGGTAAGTGTGAGTTTATTATTAAGAGGTGCTAATGTTCCTTTAAAATAAGAAGTGCTTATCACTCTGATAAAATTCCTAACACTAGTGTTCCTTTAAAGGGATAGTATTACTTCAAAATTACTATCCCTCATATTGTAGCCCTTAATAAACTGAGTTAAATGACACCAGCGGCATCTCTCAAACCTTTATGGTTTAAGAGATAGCTGCTTTCAAAGTTTCCTCTCCCCTGCTGTCAGCGTTCTCCTGCCAGCAGGAGAATCCGGTCCCGGGACAGGTGGAGGCTCTTAAACTGAGCCGATATCTCGTTATGGAAGGAAAAATGATTCATAGAAACAGTCTTCTACGTGCGCTTGGTAACCAAGCACACATAGAAGACTGTTTCAATTAATCATTTTTCATTCCATAACGAGATATCAGCTCTGCTGAAGAGCCTCCTCTTGATTCAGAGACCGGATTCTCCTGCTGGCAGCAGAACGCTGACAGCAGGGGAGAGGAAACTTTGAAAGCGGCTATCTCTTAAACCATAAAGGTTTGAGAGATGCCGCTGGTGTCATTTAACTCAGTTTATTAAGGGCTACAATATGAGGGATAGTAAATTTGAAGTAATACTATCCCTTTAAGAAGAGGCTTAGGCTCTGTCTTTATGGATAATAATAAATGTGCAATGTATCCTGTAGAGATATTCACATGGGCAACTGTGTCAGCTGAGACTTGTCCAGAGATGCAGGCATGTTGTAACTTACCCTGGGATGGAAGAGGAGGAGATGCTGTAAGGGCAAATGACTGGTATGCACACTGTTCTAATGAGTGGTTGATTGTTGCAGTGCTCATTGCATAAACCTAATCGCTGGCTGGACCACTCCTCTTCAATGTACCATCTCTGCAGTTATCTCTCAGGGGGAATACAATGCACTGGACATTTAAAGCTGTATCTGCTCACTATAATTGAGCGTGTAAACGTAGCTTTAATTAGAGGCTCATTAAGTAGACATTGAAAAGTTACAACTAGTATGCATTTTTGCATTGCCCATTTTACCATTATTGTGCCTCTCAATGAGTCAGAGAACTTCTAGTATCCAAGGGAATAAGGGCCATATTCAATAAGATAAAAGGGTGTGATTCTGGAGCTAACCAACTCCTCTGTGGGGGAGAAATAAAAATGTCCAATGATAGAAACATGGCTTTTAATTCCTTGAATGTTAGAGAGGTCTCCAACACTTTGCTTCTCAATTTGTTAGCGACTGATCTAAGATTCAGGGGCTTAAAATCCCCATATAAATCAAAGAGAATTTGAGGAATTTTAATTTCTCACTAACTCTAAGTTGTTAAACCTCTCAATTAAGCAAAGGGAATTTCCATGTCTCCTCTATGGTGCTGTTGGTTTGCTCCAGAGTTGTGCTTCTTAAACTTACTGGCTAATGGCTCATAGTTTGCTGTAGAAATCCTCAGGCATCTCAGGAGTTAAAAATAAAATCCATTCTCACATGATACAGGTGCTGTGATAGATGTTATGTCTTATCTAGAGAGATTGTGCAGAAGAAAAAGGTGGATGGGTTAACCCTTTGAGTGTGTGACAGAGGGGTACGCAACGCATTGCAGAGCAATGTGTTGCATACCCCTCTGACAAAGGGTTAATGCTGATTATGGTGAAGCAGATGGGTCTTAGACAGTGAGACATCAATGTGAGAGAGCCCTTGGGCATGCACTGCATTTGGTGTACCTCTGTTGGCTTACCAACATTGGGTGGGTTCATATTAGGTACTCTACGCTTCTGACAAGGAACATGCTAGAATGCTTTGGTCCAGAAGCCAATCTGGCTTTTTTATGCTTGGCTTCTCACTTAAAATGTTGACTTTGCATTATTTACTTTAATAAAGTAACATCTTACTGAAGACCCAAAGGTGAGCCCTGTATTGTTTATGTGAATGATTTTACCAAGGCAGTCCATCCATTTAAACACTCATAGAAAGATGTGAGACACTCCTTACACTAAAAACAACTTTATGCTTACCATACTTTTGCATTCTTGGCTGGATTTACATCCCAGGCTTCCCTAGGCAAGGCACTCAAGGCTGCCATAGCTTAACCCATATCCACACTCCCATTTCTCACATGACCCTATCACCAGTCTAATCCACGGTTTCCTGGCATAAAAAATATCTTGAGGCCTATAACAAGCAAGAACAAAAAAGCTTGAACCCCTTGCTTGCTATAGAGATCTCCACCGTACTGCTCCTCAATATATTGGACATCTCTGTAGCATAAATAATAGTCTGTAAAGAGGTATATAAACTTGGTAGGGAAATTCAGATTGCTCTGACCAGACCTACAATTGTGAATGTTGGTGTGGCCAGCACAGCTGAGGTCCCTCTCAAAGTTTGGAGCTCTAGGCAGTTAGGTATTCTGCCTGTTTGGAAATCTGCCCCTAGTTGCATTGCACTCACCCAGAGCCAATCATTTTCTGAACTTCTGTGATGCAGATACAAACGTCTCTGGCCAAAGGATGAAAGCAAGATAGTAAAGACAGGAGAAGCTGGTAGTACACTAGATACAGTGTTGTATTGGATTAAACTGCAACAGAACATCAATACTCCTATAAAACATTCTGCTTATTAGTCACAGGGTAAAAGATTAATGTCCATAATAACATGGTGTTATATAAGGAACACAGACTTATGCTTTGTGTGCAGTGCAATTCCTCATTTATCCCTCAGTTCAGCTGCTGTGTTTCAAACTTATCACACATGTGTGATTGACAGAAGTAGATGGCTAGAAGCAGGGTCATTTTAACAACTGGGCAAACTGGCAGCTGTTGGGAGGTATGTATATGTAATGGTTTTGATGTTGTCTCTCACTGAAAACATGTTAAGATACATGGATGCAATCCAGATCATGGATATTTTACTTATTATTTATTTTAGAAAATGTTTTATCAGGAAGAATACATTGAGATTTCTCCCATTCTCAAATATGTCCTGGAGAGTTTACAGTAAATAGTTAAATATTTACACAAATAGTGAAACATATATACAAACATAAACATACATTCTAAAATGTATATACAGTTACACACAAAGAATATGATAGATGACTTGATTTTAAAAATGGTTATTTAGTGGCCCACACCAGATACAAACAGCAGCTATGTTTGAGATAGTTTACAGAATTGATGGAACAGGATTGCCACATCAGCCCTAATTCTGACTGTTTATGAAAGATGCATACTGCATGACTGTAAAGAAATCATTGCAGCAACAGAGCAGAGATGGAGAACCTTTGACTCCAGTGGAGAGATGCATCAAAGTTCAATGCTATGGCAATGCATGTCTGGCGATGTGTGGTGAGCACATCACCACATGCACTAAGAATTAATGATGTATGGGAAAGGGGAAGAATTTCCTATTAGAATACAAGGTTATAAAACTGCTGGTGATGTGGAAGGGATGCCCTCCCTTACACATCACCAGCAGTCTGACAACCCTGTAGTCTAAGAATATTCTCTTTGCTTCCCCCACTTGCTCAGTGGGAGAGTGGAGAGGATCCTCTCAGACTTGGCACCTAAGATGTAACATGAACCCTTTGGTGTCTGGGATAAAGCACTGGTTGCATTCAAAATGCAACAGAGAGGCCTTTAGCTCTCTGCCCTGTAATACCCAAAATGTTTCATATGCTACCCACACATTAGTACTCCTTGGGGCATACTTGTATATGCAAAAATGGAGCAATTTTGAATAAACTGGTTGCATCATAGAGGACAAATAACTGCCATTGTTTTAAATGGGGCTTTAGCCTCCCAATGCTGGAGAGGTCTTCATCAGCTTGTGAAGCAATATGTTATAGACCTCCGTAGCATTCAAGGGGATACAAGTCCCATTAAAATCAGTGCCCCAAGGTGTAGTCTTGTGTGGCTAGCAGAGAAAACATTTTGGGAATTGCAGAGCTGGTACTTAAATGCCTCTCTGTTGCATTTCAAATGCAACCAGTGTTTTGAGCCAGACACTACAGGATTTATTTTATATCTCAGGTGGTGAAGCCTGAGAGGATCTTCTCCACTCCCCCGGTAAACTGGAGAAGCAGAGAGGATGTTCTCAGACTTCAGGGTTGTTGCTAGTTAGTGATGTGTAAGGGAGAGCATCCTCCACATCACCAGCAGTATGACAACCCTACAGTCTTATGATTCATTGAATGCTAAGTGGCGATGCTGGGAATGTGAACTCTGACAGCAGAGGCAGCTATCGGTGCTTAGTGGCAGACAAACATACTCACGTGAATATGAAAATGTCTCATTAACAGCATTTACATATGGAAATGAGCCATTGTCAATGAGTACAGTGCAGAATCATAAACCTGTAAAGGCATGGTGGATTGATGGCAATGACTGCGGACTGCTGATGGATTGAAGGGGATATGATGGTGAAGACATTAGTGCATACTGACGATGTACCTTTGACACAGATCCGACAACATTGCCACCCTGAGCTTTTATCAAAATTTCATGCATCTCGGCCCAGCAGTTGTTGTTTATTCTATAACTCCCATACTGCTCAGCTGGTCAAAAGCACTAATGTTTTTTATTCAGCCCTGTAGTATGCATATTTCATAAACAACCAGTATTAAAGTGGCCTGTCACATTAAGATGAATTTAGTTTGTTCTACAGAAAGTTAAAATTTGCAGAATCATAAACCTGTAAAGGCATGGTGGATTGATGGCAATGACTGCGGACTGCTGATGGATTGAAGGGGATATGATGGTGAAGACATTAGTGCTTACTGGCGATGTACCTTTGACACAGATCCGACAACATTGCCACCCTGAGCTTTTATCAAACTTTTGTTTGATAAAAAGTTGTTGTTTATTCTATAACTCCCATACTGCTCAGCTGGTCAAAAGCACTAATGTTTTTTATTCAGCCCTGTAGTATGCATATTTCATAAACAACCAGTATTAAAGTGGCCTGTCACATTAAGATGAATTTAGTTTGTTCTACAGAAAGTTAAAATCTATCTATATGCTGTCATTTTTTTTTTAATGATAGTTCTTGAGACATTGGCCTTTTTGTTTTGATGGTAGATTATGTCAGTTTATGCTAAATACCTTCATTGTAGGATAATTAGTTATGCTGAGGGTCAAACATACCTCTTTCTGCACTATTATAAATATCCCCAGTGTGTGGACTTTACCTAGATTCGTTCATTGCCCAATGTGTGGTAATATTGTCACAAAACAGAAGCTAATTAGCATAACGTGCCACATTGTGCCACCAAATGAAAGTTAATTTCTCAAAAACTGCTTATAATATAAAGAAATTGCTAGTACAACATATAGGCAATTTGTTATTTATAGAATTAACTAAATGTATCTTTTGGTGACCGGTCCACTTTAAGGCATGTGAACACAACCCTACTTTGGAGGTATCTCTAACATGTATGGGGTTAAAAATGAACACCTGCTGCTTCCGTTGGCTGACTTAGAGCTTGAATGGCTGAGGACATGTTGATTATCATTTTTGAGGCTATATGCTATATGAGGCATGGAGATCACTTTGCTTCACCATGACAGATCTCTCCTTGCTATATGCACAAAGAATAATGTATTCATGAAGAGGCTGCAATCCATAATTCATCTGCATATGGATCAAAGCATAATGAATGGCCTGTGGGGGCAGAGGCCCAGCTGGTGCCCATTGCTCTCCAATTTTACCTGACACTCCCAACCCCCCACCCTGTTTACAGCATTACACACAAAATAAAAATACATGTGGCTTTCAACAGGGCTGTCAAACAATCAAAATGCATTGCATGTCCCTCTAGTCATCAAAGCATTAATATCTCTAGTGATACTGATGGTACTAAAGTAAATATACCTGCCTTAACTTCAAAATTAACCCTTCCCACTACTCCCCACCAAAACTCATTATGTATGCATTTACCCATCCCAGCTTTAGAGAGTTAAACTGTATACACAAAAACAAAAAAAGAGATATTCTGGGGCAAAAATCAAAGTTCCCATTGACCTAAATGAGAAATTTTTATTTGTCTTCTATGGTATATTTAGTTTGTCCCAGAATTGCTCCACATTTGTTTGTGAATATGTCTAGTGATTAACCATTAATTTTCCCTCCCAATGAACTTCCCAAGTGATTGGGGAAATATTTCTTCTTTGTGATCAAGGTCCCACATGAAGGGAAATCTGGCAAAAACTGCAGGTGGAAGGATAAGCCCATGCATTTTAATAGCTTTAACCTTCTGACCCACAAACACATTTGGGGAGATTCAGTAAGTTGCGATAAAGAGGTGATAAAGTGGAGATAACTTCTCCAGTTTATCACTTCTCCCATTCCTATGTTATTCTATGGAGCCCATCCACTAAGATATCTTCAGCTTTGGAGATCGTAGTGAATAGGCTCTATAGAATAACATAGGACTTGGAGAAGTCATCTCCACTTTATCACCTCTTTATCACTGCTTAGTGAATCTCGCATTATCACACACACACATGTCACTCCACACACAACTTTACACTAGGGTTGCCACCCAGCCAGTATTTTACTGGCAGGCCGGTAAAAAAATTGGCTTCTGTCCAATGTTAATTCTACGGAGGGAATGCCAAGGCCGGTATTTTTTTGAAGAAAAGGTGGCAACCCTACTTTACACATGCACTTGTCATTACACATGTACACACATACACAAGCACACATGTCTGTGCACATACAAACTCCTCTCATTTTGCTGAACAGATAGGAAGCAGAAGGTTCTTCTAGTTTCTGTTGATATCTTCCTGGCAGTAAGCATTTTTTTTCACCATTAAATATGGTCCCTAGTCTTCTTCATTGACACTCAGCTGCTATTTTACTGATAATAATTTGGTAATAATTGCCCTAGTTATCAGCACGATCAGTGTTTTTCCCCAGAAAACATAGCAAATATAGTATAGTATATATCTACATTCCCTTAAAACAAACTAGTCTGTTATGACTGAATGCGATCTATGCATAAGCCACATATGTCAGTTGCTCAGATACCTCTCAACGCTCCTGGCTCTTGTTCTTAGAAATTTCCTTCACTGAGGTTGGCTTTATGATAATTTGTGGGAAGTTTAAAGCAAGAAAATGGGGGGGGGCAGGAAGAGGAAACCAGCTGAATTTAGAGGTCATGGAGAAAAAAAATATTAAAATAGCAAAAATAATATAAACATTTTTAATGATTGTGAGGTGTCTTAGGAGTGTCAGGGACAAACTCTTCAGCACTGTATTTACTAGGAAAAATGAAAGACCAATTTCTCTGGGTGCTAGAATCCATTGATACCTACAGAATTATCAACTGAATGCTTACTTAGTTGCTAAATTGCTGTCATTTCTATCAGAAAGACAGAGGGGGAAGCAATGCTTGTCTTGTTTATGTCCATGCAGTGAGAGCTCTAAGTTATTCCATGTTATAGACTGAGGACTAATTGGAAAGCCTCTAGGTTATAGCAAGCTGGGATATGTCACCAGTAATCTACATTATGGGAAAAACTGTGGGTTAGTGGTTCAAAGACCTCTGGGTCAGTTCATTTAGACAGTTCCGAGGTTTGGTAATTGCTCATGTTATCGTTTGTGCAAAGGCCATACAACAACCTGAGGCCCAATAGCTGTGGAGGACTACAATTCCTATTGTCCCCAGCCAGTGACGGATTAAGGCTCTATAAGGCCCCAGGCAAGGTACCAGTTTGTGGCCCCATATGTCTTGATCTGGTGCTTCCAACACTGAGTGCTGCTAGCAGGTACTAGCATTGAGGATTTTATATAAGTGGGTGCAACTGGATAATGCTGTCTCTTTCAACAAAAAGGCATCTGTCACAAGATGTTCATGGCAGCAACCGCAGAGCCCCTGTCTGTGACCCATCAGCCAGGGCCCCTCATATTGCAATGGGCCCTAGGCAGTTGTCTAGGTTGCCATAATGGATAATCCGTCTCTGTCCACATTTCTTTACTTATAATTGTGGCAACATTTTACATAGAACAAAAAAATACTCCCCAAAACATCATCACAGTTTTAGAAGAAGTTTCAGCTGAAAACAGGCCAAACTGGAAAAACACTGTAAGGCTTAATATATACTCAACCAAGGAACTTAAAGGGACACTAACACCAAAATTTGGTTATATAATTTTAAATGTCATGTACATCATCTATCATCAGTAAAATGTTGTTATTAATATTAGATCCCTAAAATCTATTCCTAAACATGCATATTTTGGTTAATTGTTTGAGCAGAGTTTGTACTGTTACTGTATTGATATTACCAGTTGTTGTTCTGCCCCATCTCAGCCCATTTAAAAACAATGCTGAACAATCACTTAGACACACTACCAAGATGCTATGTTAATGGAAGCCCTGGATAAAGTAGAATGGGAGCACCAAGAGAGTGCATATATATATATATAGTTTTTAAGCCTCAGAAAGCAAGTAGAGATTTTTATAGATGCTAGTATGGAGTACATGGTATTGGATGTAACCCATGATCATTTTTAGATGTTAATGTTCCTTTAAGTAAACCACTTGTGACATGCTTAACCCTTATGGCAATCCAGGATCTTATTAGAAAAAAATCCAATACACTCTCATGTAATTAATTCATCTGCCAAAGTCCCTTCCTTCATCTGTCATTCTGACCTTTTCAATATGCCACTTGGATGTCATCAGTTATATGTTTAATCGTTTGACTGCCAGGGGAGAGCATACCTCCCAAGTGTCCAGCTTTAGAATGGACAGACCCTCTTGAAGACCCAAATCCCACTGTCCCTCTTTCCTACCCTGGTAATGTATAATTCAAATTTGGTTTGATCATATGTTATCTATCAGTTGATATGCTCTTGAAAAAAAGATGAACATCTAGATGCTTATAACAATTACAACAATTGATGTTGAAAAAAACTGGTGCAATTCTAATGCTAACCAATGCATAAAACATTCCCATTGATTTAAAGGGGGCTTTTAACCCTTTGAGTGCCAGAAGGGTAGGCAAAGCATTGCTCTGCAATGCATTGCCTACCCCTCTGGCAATGAAAGGGTTAAGCTCCTAAATTCTAGAGATGTCTCCAAAGCATGAGACCTTGCAACAGCCCATTTAAATTAGCGGGAATTTTTATTGTTCCCTGTCGTGCACTTGGTTTGCCCCAGACATACCTGGGACTTTTCAATTGTCTACCCGGAGGGGAGTTCTCTGGTGCGGTAGGAGGTGTGAAAAATTACTCGACTCTGATCAAAAAGGGGCAGGCCTTGACACGAGTTGAGGGGGCAGGGCTTAAAGTGTGACAAAGCTATTTAAAGAAGGTTGGGGGAAGGGGGGAGAGAGCAGAAGTGGGAAGAATTTCAATGTAAACTCCCCACATCTACAATATTAGTAATTTTTAAAACAAAGTATTGCTATCCCTTTAAAGGGGATTAGAGGCTATGCAGTAAGGTGTGGTAAAGGGTGATAAACAGGTAATAACTTCCTCACTTGTGATAGTCTCTCCGGTGCCTATGTTATTTTATGGAACCTATGCATTAACCCTTTGAGTGTCAGAGAGGTATCAAATGGTATGCACTGGATACCTTTCTGGCACTCAAAGGGTTAATATATCTCCAACCAGAGAAATCCTAGTGTATAGAATTCATAGAATAACATTGGGCAGGGATTTTCACACAGGAGAAGTTGTCTACTTTTAATCACACCTTTATCATTCCTTAAAGTGCATCTGCCCTCTTGAATGCTAAGCAATGCACTGGATACCTCTCTGTTATTCAGTCAGTTAAAACCTCCATTTAAATATATGGGTGTTTTTGGGGACTCTTTTCTCTGTTTTTCCATTTAGTTGCCCCTGAATTCACCATTTGAGTGCCAGAGAGGTACTCAACACCTTGCAAAGCAATGCATTGGATACCTCTTCAGCACTCAAAGCGTTAATACAGTTTGCTTTTGTACGTAAAGTTCAATAGGCAGAGATAGGCGGGAAGAGATTGAAACTGAGACAGAGTCTGATGTGCTAAGAAGAATGGGGGTGGGGGAAGGCAGAAGAAACAACACGGGGTGCCCCTGTGTGCATCAATTTTAATTTGGCAGCTGACCATCACCAAGGTATGAAGCGAAGGTTGAACTTGATGGACTTGTGTCTTTTTTCAACCTAATTTACTATGTTACTATGTTACTATGTAACACCCATTGGTTGCATACTCACACACAAATATGCTGGAATATGACTTATGCCACTTCCAACAGAATATGCAACTGATGATTACATATAGCTGCCCTCAGATACAGCTTCACATCAATACTGAACGATCACTGACTGCTATCTCAAGACACACTCTCCCAAGTAGCATAGAAATCCCAGGAGCACCAAAAGAAAAGAAAGCGGCAGATAGTGTAATAACATCAATGGGTCTAGTAATCATATGATAGAAAGCGTACTCACATATTTCAATGCTCATTCAGCTGGTACCAGACAGTCTGACAAACAGACATTCAGAGATCACAAATCTGTCTCTGCTCGGGTAACTCCGGTTGAAGTAAAACATCCAATCAAGCTCAAGAGGGGGCTACAAAGTAGACTAAAATAAATTTATTTTAAAATGTAAAACTCTGCTACAAACCAGGTTTTAATGCTAAATAGAGTAAGCACTAAAGCCTTGTTTGTCACAGAGTTTTACATTTATAAATACATTTATATTATTCTACTTTGAAGCCCTGTCTTGAGCTTGATTGGATTTTTTACTTCAACAGAAGTTACCCGAGCGGAGACGGGTTTGTGATCTCCGAATGTCTGTTTGTCACACTGTCTGGTACCAGCTGAATGACCATTGAAATATGTGAGTACGTTTTCTATCATATGATTACTAGACCCATTAATGTTATTACACTATCTAGCGCTTTCCGTTTGGTGCTTATGGAGGGAGGGCAATACACTAAGGGTTGATGAAGAGGGGATAACTTCCCAAATTTCTTTATTATTTTATAGATCCAATTTACTAATATATCTCCAACTTGAGAGATATTACTGCATAGGCTCCATAGACCACCATTGGAACTGGAGAGTTATCTCACTGGTGAAGTGATCGCCTCTTTATCACCTCTTTATCACACCCAGGAGTAATTCAGGGTCAAACCAAATGTCCTACAGGAGCCAAATCAAACTCTCCCAAATTCCCATTAATTCAAATGGGACTTTTAACCCCATGAATGCTAGAGCGGTATCCAGTGCATTGAAATCAATTCATTGGAAACCTCTCTTGCGTTCAGGGGGTTAAATCAATAAGAATCTTTATTAGTCAAGTTGGTTTTGCCCTAGAAAAATTGGTGCAATTCTGGGTCAATCCAACTGCAACAAATAAAACTCTCCAATGATCTAAATGGGATCATTAACCCCTTAAATGCTACAGAGTTAACCAACACATTGCACAGGGAATAAAAGTCTGATTTAACGCAATAGGAACTGGAGGGATGTTTACTTGTTCCCTGGGGTGCTGTTGGTTTGTTCCACTTTATTAGTATATCTGCCTCATTGACAATGACACTGTGTGGTGCCTATGTATTGGTGTATATGATATAAAGCCCCGGCAATGTCAGGCATTTATTTAGACCTGCGAACTTGTGCCCCCAGAGAGGGATCATGTGCTGTGACCGGGGGGGGGGGTAAATTACACAATTTAAATCATAAAGTGGCGGAGCGAGAAGGAGAAGTGGGCAGAGTTTCAGCAGAAACTCGCTACCATAGGAGAATCAGTCTCTTTCCCTGGAGACCCAGTAATTAAGTAAAAAATGAGTCTCTGTGGCAGACCCGGATCGTTTCCAGGTATGTATTTATTCCAGTCCTATAATAAAGGTCACTGCTTTTACATATAAGCTGCTGTACTGTGATTTTTTTTTTTTTTAAACGTTTGCTCTATGTGTGCATTAGGTGTGTGTACCTGATCTTGTAATTCACTACATGCATTTAGCATACGTTTATTAATGTCCATCATGGCCAATAGAAATAATTAATAGCTACTTACTAAATTCAAATTTGACACATATTTTTCTATCCAAGTAGACTCCTGGACATACTAACTGATTTTGAGCTTGAGATAAACATGTCCATAACCATGGACAGTTAATTTCTGTATTGGATAAAGCTCCTTTACTTAAACTCAGGAATTTGGCTGCTGAAGCCAGTCAGATTTGATAATGGCCATTATCAACAATGGCTGAATTTGTTTTTTTCTTAAAACTAGCCTTTACATGCATTATTGATTTAACTAATCTCTTAGGTCATCAGAACCTAACCACCTACTCACTACTACTGTGTGTGTAACGGACAGCCTACAATTATCACTAATAATTCAGCCTAAGGACCAGCATTCTCATTGACATGATCAAAATGAATCCATCACTACTAACACTAGGGATATACCTTTGTTCAAAATAAAATGATAGGTTGTTGGTTTTTTAATAGCTAACAGGCTATTATTCACCATTGTTCTGAATAATATATAATTAATTCAGCCCTCGGACACAGATTGATGATTATGTGGCCCACAGCAGAAAAAACTCAGAACCCCCTCCTGTAGATGATAGAGCGTCTCCAACATATTTCAAAGTAATATGATGAAGATGTCTCTAGCATTAGTCATGAGATAGATTCTGACCTTCTGTACTGAGCTTTTGCTGTAGCAGCCTTTTGCATTCGCTATGAAAGTGAAGCTAAGACATGTAAGTCCTGTGTTTCATTTGCAGAGGTTGGGCACAGTCACAACCCTATAGACCATACAGGACTAAGTGGTGTAGCAGACTTGCTGAATGCTAAGGCCAAGTTCACATAGGCAGCCTATGTGAGGCTACTTTGTTGCAAGATGTTGTAGCAACACAAGGTTGTCATTGCTAAAGTAGGTGGAGGGTGGAAGATCCACCCAAAGCACTGTGAAAAATCCTGCAGAAAGTGAAACCTAACTATGGATAAGTTCATGGGTTCCTTTGCGATGACTCCATCTATTATATGAGTAAAGCATGGTCCCATGTTAACCACAGAAAATGCAGGAAACTAGTAGAGTAAAAATTATATCTTTATTGGCTAACTCAGGGACTTTAGATGCAAGCTTTCAAGACAACTAGGTCTATTCTACAGGCATAATAAGAATTAACTTAATATGTCTGAAGAAGAGGCCTACTTATCTTGAAAGCTTGCATCTAAAGCCATTCAGATAACCAATAAATATATTATTTTTACTCTACTAGTCTCCTCCATACATCATATTGAGATCATGTATGTGAGATTGACCTATATTGGTTTAATGGGGTGCATTTGTTAGTAAATGGGCTTGATCTAATCCTTAGCAGCAGCACCATTAAAGTAGTTGTGGATGGTCACAGTAAGTGTGTGATGGAATGGTGGTCACCCTGAGAATGAACCCTGTCTGTTTTCACTGACCCCCTTTGTCTTCACTATGTGTTCCCATTCTTACAAATGTCCTCTGTAAGCATGCATTAGAATGTTGGTATTTTACCAGCACTGAAGGGGTTAATATGTATGTTTGAAGTATAGAGTGATGCACTCCTGCCTCTACTCGGATTAGGTTCAAGCTTCAGAGTAAACATAAAATGCAAGTATTAAAGGGATAGTAATACTTAAAATGTAAAAGAAAATATGCTGTAGGGATTATCCCCTTGAGCAAAACAAGGGCATTCTCACAGTTGAAAGGTGTTTTATTCAAAAGTTATTACACCTCAGACTTGATTTTTTTTTAGGTGCAGTATCACAGTGGCCTGAAATTATACATTGGTGCTGTTGTTACACCATTCTGTGGACAGATTTGGTCAGCTGACCATAAATCTCCATAGGATTATGTAGCAACAGCTCCACTGTACAGTTTCAGGCCACTGTGATACTCCACCTAAAAAAAATCAAGTCTGAGGTGTAATAACTTTTGTATAAAACACGTTTCAGCAGTGGGAGTTCCCTCGTTTTACTCAGGGGGATAATCCCTACAACATGTTTTTTTACATTTTCAGTATTACTATCCCTTTAAGTGGAACCCCTAACAATCTGTACAACTTCATTATTATACATACCAAGAACCGCAAAGTAGACGTGTGTAGGTTTTATATTTAACCTGCTTATTTGCCTATAATTTTTGTCCTATGTTTGCGTGCCATGACCCCACAAATAGATGCAATGTATTATATTTTTGTCTGGTTGGATATTCATATCCCCCATGTTTAATTAACCCATAGTCTTCCAATCAGTGACATTGCCCACTAAAGCTACTTTGTCTCACCCTTTCCTGAGCTAATGCCAGAACTCTTGCAGTGAGTGAACCCAAGTGGGTTCTTGGTTGGTAGTCTTTGTCTCAGGTCTACCTCTTTGCTTAATCGTTGTTGAGTGGGAGGTATCAAGGGGTGTCCTGTCCCTTCACAAGGTGGGCCTAAAAAAAATCTCCTTTGTTAGGTCCCTCTTTATTTTGGTGGCAGTTATGTGGGGGTCCTGGGCATTATGCTGGGGGGAGGAGGCATGCTAGAGACTTTGTTATGACACAGGAAAGAGTCTAAGTCTGCAATCAGATCTGCCCTCCAGGGTGGGCTTTTTCCTGTAACGACACTAAATGCTGAATACCCAGGGAACATAAATAAAGGGAGAAATGATTACAGCATATCATGGTATAGAATTGCGAAGTACTAGCATGAATTGGGAACAAGATATTTAACAGTCGGGCAATAAAATTATATAGTAAATTAAAGTCAAGAAAATACCAGTTTAAAATGGAAAAATACCAAAACATGTCAAAGAATTCCAATTAATAAACAAACAATTGCCCTATTTCTCAAGTAAAGAGGTGTGTAGGGGAATAGACTCAATGTCCTATATATGATAAACAGCAGGGTATTTAGAACAAAATACAATCCTGATTCTCCACCAGGTCATGACCCCAACACATTTATGATTCATTCAGAACCAATGAGGTTGTTGAGAATTTGTTAAATTCTAGAGAAAACCAAATACCCCTTAGGGGACAAATACAAATTCCTCAAATTCCCATTCATTTGAATGGGTTTTATATGATTGAGTGTTGGAGGGGTCACCAAAATGTGTTTCCGATCTTTTGGAGACCTCTCTAACAATCGAGAGGTTAAATTTCCCATGTAAAACAATCAAAATGTTTAGCCTTCCCCTTTGGTGCAGTTGATTTTCCTCAGAATTGTACCACTGTGCTTCTAAACATAGGACTCTCAAGTCTAGTGGCTAAGAGTATGCATGATTTTCACTTAACCATATCATTCCATACCAGGGACTGGACCTCCGGGCTAGAAAAGTTGCATATACTCAAAGGCCAGTCTAGTAATTTATCTGGCAATTGGACAAGAAATTGGCCTGTAGATGCGGGGAGCTAAAAGAACAGTGTGATTACAGGCAATGTCAAGGGTAGGTTAGAGTGGTGAGAGGACAGGCAGGCAGAGTTGGTTCATGGCACCAAAGCAGAAAGAAAAGCCTAGTTATGTTCAAGGCATAGTATGGTCAAGAAAGTCAAGGTCATTATAGAGAAGAAGCAGAGTGTGGTGAGTCTCAGTTGGGTTGGTAGCAGATTGAAGTTTAGTGCATGACAAACCAAGAAGAGAAGGCAGTAGAACTAGATCAGCCATTGTTTCTGACAGTTATACTAGACTGTATGTATGAGGCAAAATAATCAAACACAGTGCAATCAGGAAGCAGGATTAAAATTACTTCTACACAGAGGTCACAGGTGGAGTAAGCCTGCAATCAGATTCAGCAGCCTCTGGGAAAAGTCAGGACTGAAACAATTAATTTCAGCAGCCCTGGGGGAAATCTGGAGCGGAGATTGGTTCTTGACAGAGGAATTAAAAACTGGATGTTTTCTTTAGATACTGGGAGGAATATTAAACAGAACACTAACACCTTTTTTAAGAAGAAGTTTAGGTATGCATGATTGATCTATTTATTGCACCCCCACCTTTGATTCTTAAAAGGTTAGTAGAAGGACTTGGTACATAATTTGCCTTTCATTAATCAATCAGCTATATCAATTCACTGTTTGTTTGCATTGGAGCTCGGCTGTAGCTTATAACTGAACAGGGGTGTTCTGCCCAAAGTAGTTAATAACATCTTAGAGAGAAATCCTATCTACTGAGTCAAACTCTACAATACCAAAAATACACTGTCAAGGCATGACAAAAAATATACTAATAAGAAAAATGTTTCTCAATATATGTTACTAACAATAATCAATCACAAAAGGAATTATAAATAATAATGATATATGAACATCCCAGTAAATACATGGTAAAGTTAATGAAACCAAACTACTGTATAAAGTGAATTCACCCTGAAATCAAAAAGTATAACTTACATTTAGTAAGAAGTGCCAAATAAATGTGCAAAAGGGCAAAAATAGAAACAATGCAATAAATGCGATCATTGAAATTGAAATGTGCAAATATCCAACAGCGTGGAAAAGCAGAGATATATAAAACTGTCCAAAAATATAAGTAGGATGGATTCGTTTGTAGAATGTTGTTTACCGATCAGATCCTCCTGTATTACCATTCATATCTCTTCATCAGTATGCACCTTATTAGTTATAAGTATTTATTACATACCTAGCTGCTTGCCTGGGCCAGCAATTGTTGGTGTAATATAACTATACAAGGACATATTACTGCATTGAGTATGTCCTCATCTCCCATTAGAATCACTGGAGGGGCTCTGTGTGTATGGCTAAACTCATTCAGATTGAAAAGTCTATTATTTATTGTGTAAAAGTGAAAATAAAATCTAGACCTAAAACGGAGCACAACAAAAACAGGCAACTGCAGATAATTTGCAAAATTTGTATAGTTAGATGTAACTAATGTGACCAGCTTGCCTGTCAGACTGAGTCCATATAAGCTAAGCTAAAAGCCCAATGGGCAAGGACTAGTGACAGACTGACCTCGACAGGGTAGCCACTCACTGCCAAGGTTTGTGTGGCCATAGTACAGGAGTAGGGGTAGACAAAAAGTCAGAAAAATTTCCTGCATGATTTTTTGTGAAAAAATAATTTTTTGCTTTTTTTATGAAAGTTTTTTTCCTTTTCACCAGTGCAAATTTTTTTTCCTTTTTTGCCACTGCCAATACATTTTCCATGACTCCTATGACTGCAACATTTTCCACCACAATATTTCTACTTCTGAGGGCTGAAGAGGAGAAATAAATACTGAAAGTCAAAGTTCCAAGTCCTACAGCAATATATGTCTTGAAAAGGCTGTTAGAAGGCTGAATGCCTTTGTCACAACACTAACTTCCTGCTTATATAACGTTGGTACAACCATCCTTAAAAATAACTGTGGCTTGGGATAGTCCAGAAGGGTGCAACACATGATATTAGTGCTTTAAAGCCCCTGTTTTCAAAAAAGAAAAGGGCACCATTTCAACCTCCAAGATTTTGGCAAGTTTACGATTCCATAGGTGTTCTTTTGCATTATGTTTGTGCAGGTTTTGACTTCTTTCTAAGAACTTTATAAGTGTGGGATGGCAGTACATAGAAGAAGAACTGTGTAATTTTATTACATTAATGCTACCACATGTGGAGGTGGTGGGGGTGATAGCAGTATGTGTAGGCACTCTATGACTCTTGCCAACTCCTACAGCAAACCCAGAGTCATCATACTTCTCTGCAGCAGGAGCCATATGTGTTATTTGGAATGAACTAACTGTTGGAAATGGCAGACTCTCTCTCTCTGAGACTTCAATAACATCACTAGTTCTCTTATCTGTCCCAGAACTTTTTGGAGAGCTTCTGCGGCTCCTAGTTGTGGCACCACTGACCTGTTAATTGTGTGTCTCCCTGTCAGACCTGTGGTTGTGCTTAATTTGGGATTTTATTAAGGAGGTACCTAGGTGTGTGTTTGTGTCCCTCTGCTCACATACTTTTTGCACAGACAACAAATAGCAACATGCTTAGCTTTTGGATCCTGAGTGAAGTATCTCCATACTGTGGACGTCACGTACTGAAGGGTTCCTGTGGGGCTGCTACTACTACTGGGGATACATGTTGATGCAATTCTATTGCTACTACTACTAGGTATCAAAGGTGCATCACTAATAGAATCAGAAGAGGCACTCATAATATCTAAGGTTGTGTATGTTAACAACCTGTGTTGTTGCTGCTGCTGGTTGCTCAACACAAGTGTGTGTGGCTGAGCGGGGCTTAGCCTTGGAAGCAGTGATGATGCTGATGATGACCGACAGGATGACTGTGTATTTTCTTTGCTTGTCCATGGTCAGGCATTCCAATTGTTTTCTCAAACAGTTTATAAACAGGCAGAGTTCTACTTTTCAGTGGTGGAAGATTAAGCCTTTGCCTTTCAGATAACTTTCTGGCAATATCATCACCTTTCTTAATCTCAATGTTATCTGTATCTGAACAAATGGAGCATACTGGAGGGATAGCTACAGCATTATGATCATCATCATCAATCATCATTAGATCATCCTCAGCATCGGCTGCCACTTCGTGCCCACTACCCTTATATTCCTCTACATTTTTGATCAGCAAGAAAATAGCTTGAACCACAGCTGCCTGTGTCTTAAATTCAAATCAGTCAGACAAAATGTTGGGGTATTTGGGGTCAATCTTCTTTGCTTCCTTTTCACACACCCAGACATATCCAACACAGAGATAATAACAGCCAGATCAGGAAGGAACTTGGATCACAGCTGCTTGTGTCTTGCCAGTCAGTCACACAGAATTTTGGGGTATTTGGTGTCAACCTCCTTGCTCTCTTCTTCTCCCTCAGAGGACCTCCAGAGTCCCCTTATACAGAGAAAAAATGTCTTACATAAAAGACTCCCTAAACTAAACTTCAACTACACTTTATTTGCCTATTTTCTCTAGCTCAGAAATTAGCTGCTCCTTCTTCCCCTCACAAACACAGAATGGCATGTTTTAAGAACCTGACACCCTTTTATATGGGTGGAGAGAAAATTGAGTTTTACCAATGATTTCGATGCAATGAGGTAGGCGAAAAATGTGGGGAAACAGCACTTTGTGCTGCAAATTTCCCACTAGGAGAGAAGTGCCATTTTTCACCTATTTTAGTGTTGAGCATCCCTATACAGGTGCAAACTAAGCCTGAGAGTCAAGTCCATATCAAAAGTAAGTCAACAGGCTTAATGTCAGGACAAGATTCAAGCAGACATAGTCAGTAGAACAGGCCAGAGTTGGGGCAGGTGGCAAACAGACGTAGTCATAGAACAGGCCAGAATCATGGCAAGCAGTTAGCAGAAGGATTCAGAAGCCAGAGCGAAGACAGAAGCAGGAAAAGTCCAAAAGGGTCCTTAGACCATCAAAAGGTCAATACCAGGAAAAGGAGAATCAGAAGAGAACACTAAGCATTTAGGAATGACCAAGACAACTGAACACATGAAACAGAAAACTGTGTCCATGCCTGCAATGGTGATGGCCTAGATCTAATAGGAAAAGAATCAAGAGCATGCATGTGCATGCTCACAGTTCACAGTAGAAGGTGTCCATGACATGTGTGCTACTGAGGACCTACTTAACTCATTCACTGAGGAGAAGATAGCATACTAAGGAGGATGCTACTGTTCAGATGCCAAAAAAAACACTAGGAACCAGGGAGTATTCGGGACAGGTAGCATCAGAGATGGCTCTAGGTTTTTGGGAACCCTAAGTAAAATATTCACAAGGGGTCCCCTTAACTCCCATGTCAATATTTCTAATAAGACATTGGCATTTGATTTTGTTTACATGTTGCGGAGGTACTTTATGAGATCTGTCGGGCCCTCTGACCAAGTGGGGATCCTAAACAGCCAATTATTCTGCTTAAATTGTAGTGCCACCACAGGGTAGCATGGCATCTCAATTTTAATGTGTGATGCTTATGAAACTGTCACTATCTAGGACTGCAAAAGAACCCATGTCTTTCTGCAGAATGTGCATTTCATTAGCTTCCCACATTAAAATGGCAATCTGGTCATATTAGATATAACTAACTGCTGTAAGAAAGGTACAGTTCTCCTTTAAGCACTGACCAGTCACTGTTCCATAAGACAGTTTTAACCACCGGATGTAAATATATCTCCACTGCCTAAGTGATTAAGAAAATGGGATTAGCAAAATAATATAAAATAATAATAAATAATTAAAAGTTACTCATATTCTTAAGGAACATCCTTTTTCAGAAGTTCTGAAACTGGAGCTTAGAAGTAGGTTTTTCTGTCCTGCATAGTTGATTTAGACAAACTACAGGGAATGCTTTCACAAGATATCTGAAAAGAATAAACAACATGTTTGCATCTCATCAATGCCATTTAATAAGGACTCATGTTTGGGTCAGTACTCCTGTAAACTGAGTACTGCTTAAACTGGTTACTGTAACCCAGTGGTGCTCACACCTGTCTTCAAGACCCCCTCAGGGCATGTTTCCAGGATCTCCTCAATTAAACACAGATGCTTCAGAATGATTGAACCACTGATTGGGTCATGTAATGGGATCCTGAGAACTGGTTCATCTGAGGAGATCCTGTAGGGGAGGGTGCCGAGGACAGTTTGGGCACCCTGCTGAAACCTAAGCTGTGATCAAAGAGGTTATAACAATGTATACTGTGATCAAGGGATTAAAAACTCAATTTAAATTGATGGTAATGTTTACTCTGTACAGTACAGTTAATTTGCTCCAAGATTGTTCAACTTTCTTAATAGATTAGCCTTCTGTCTTGTGATACCATTATTTGCATTGTTGTATAATCAAAGACAAAGAGGATATCCTGTCCTGTTTGATGTTATATTCATTTAATGATGGACATATGATCATCCTAATTAGGAGACAAACTACTGGAAACAAACTCTTGTCCAGCTGCAATGAAACGGCTGTGTTCCATATGTCATCTATTCTTGATTTTGTTTCAGTTTAAGCATAACTCTCGAATTAATCATACTGGATGAAGAAAGAAGAATCTACACCTCTTTTTAACCCTTTCAGTGCCAGAGACGTATCCAGCAGCTAAGTTGCTGCTAACTTCAAAAGTAGTTTGATGAAACATTCTGGGGTGAACCAACTGCAGTATATTGTAGGTAACAAATATAAAATGCCTCTTATTTTAAATGGTGTTTTTAACTCCTGAATGTCAGAGAGGTCTAGAATTGGAAGTTCTGCATTGCATTGGATGCCTCTCCAACTCTCTCCAGCTCTCAAGGGTTTGAAGGTCAATTATCGCATTTTACCAAGTCTGCTCATATGGGCAGACATAGTAACAAGTCCTGGGCAGCTTTATGCAGCACTGAAATTGCTCATATCAGCCTTTCAAGGGGTCAGAAAACTGAATCACAAACTGGTTCTCCTGGGTTGTGCACAGTCCCTATAGCCCCACTGTGTCAAGACAGATACAGAGAGTATATGGGGACCTGCATCACAAAGACATGGAAACTGTCCTATGTGATGCATTATAGATGTGCTGGGGAACATCAGGTGCCTCTTTTCAGATCCTTCATTGACAAATTTCACATGACTTCCTAATGTTACCTAATGCCTATCTTTAACCAATAATTGAACTTCTGAAAACTTGATACTCAAAATCTGAAATTTGAAAGAGATTTTGAATGTCGCATCAGGTGGAATGACTTGGGGGGGGATTCTTCATAAGGGACTTCATATACAATGCCACTTTATCAGCTGTGTTCTAGGCTTTATCAAATAATGACACAGTGCTCAGGAGCAGGAGCTCAGTGTTAGTACTCAGAGAAGATAGAGTTTTATACATACATACATACGTACTTTACAATACTACATTAATATATTACCCATAGCATTACACATTCATAGATACCTATATACACACTCACACATATCCTCATACATTTCCCCCTCCCTCCACATACTCCCTGTTCCCCCCACACTTTCCATTTAACCACAATCCCCCATACACCTTTTTTATTTTTTTGTTCTGCTTTTTGCCTCAGTAGCTCTTTATTCTGTTTATTGTTTTCTGTTATATTTCCATTTGTAATATATTTGTTTCACACATATTTTCATGTTATTTCATGCCTTCTATGGTTTATTTTATGTGATTATGTTTATAATTTAGAGTCTGTTGAGAGCATGTCTGTTAGAGAGAGTGAATGTTTGGGTGTGAGTGGGAGAATGTGTTTTAGTACTGGTAATGGATGAGGAAGGGGAAGGAGGGCAGGGGAAGATGAGAGGTGAGCTATCACAAAAGATAGTGGGGTCCCTGGGCAAGCAATGAAAGGGAGAGTGGAAGGGGATGCAGAGGAGGGGAGCAGAATAAGGAAGCATAGCAAGGGTGGGAGGGTATCCTTTTGAAATGCCTCTGTCACCTGGTTATTCTACACTTATGCGGGCGACATTCTGATGTCTCGACACTTAAGCCTGCGACATCAGAATGTCAACCTTTTCAACCAGGCTACAATTTTAATATGCTGTTTTATTGATCGCCCATTAGTGGGTAACATTTCAATAGTGAACCACTGGGAGTAGCATCAGGTGGGCCCATAGAGTTAGGAACACCCTTGACATCAGGGACAGAGAGGGCAGATGAATAGAGGAGTTCAGGGATGGGGAGTGAGAGAAAAGCTGTGATGACAGGGACAGAGGAGGAAGCTGCTGGGCCTTCTCACTCATAGCTGTAAGACCAATGGTCCTTTGCAATATCATTATAGGAAGCGTAGAAACACAGGGGCCTCAAAGTCAGCCTGTAAGAGAATGAGGGGCTGATCTTTGGTGTTGTAGCCAACTACAAAGTACTCTTCATCCTGGACCCTTCCACCCCGGCAGCCAAGAGCTATCTAGTATGGTGGGAGATCTAGGAGGATGTGCCAGGCATCAGGTGCACCATCGAAGTCTTGAAACACCATTATGATTGCAAGGTGATGGTGAAGTAGATGTCCCTGGAGGAGAAGTTGTGGAGTGCTACTGGGGAGATGTAATGGATTGGCGAGTGCCCAGGACCAGCAGGCTGGTGGAAAGCACAGCATAATTTCAGTTGTCAAAGTTATTCCATGTTATTCAACCTCTTGAGGACCATAGTGGTGTGCAACACATTGCTTTACAATATGGTCCTCAAAAGGTGAAAATTATTCCCCTGGCCTAATTTCCAAACTATCCATCACCAAGTGTTAGTTTACACCTTCCCCTAACCCTTTGAACGTAATAGGGATGGTCAGTGGATTGCCACTGGATATCTTCTGTGTACTACCAGGGCTTTACAGTCACAAGAATATTCACTTGTTTTACATCAGTGTTGGGCAACCTCAGGACCTCCAGCTGTTGGAGACTTCTGTTCCCATAATCTCTGGCTGGTAGGTGGCTGGCAAGTAACAATGGGAGTGGTAGGTTAAAACAGCAGACGACATCAGGTTGCCCATTCCTGTTTCAGGCAAACAATTTGAACCATAGGAGTCAAATTCAAATTTTAAAAACAAATTCCATTGTCTAACTACTGCTTACAGCCTTTTGTGAGTTTGATGTCCATGGCATTGTTTCACGCTGGATTGCAGACCTATTGAGCATTCAAGGGGTTAGAAATAATACTATATTTGTCCCCAACGGCAGTGGTTCTCACCCTGTGCCCCCAACACCCACTAACAGTCCAGGACATTAGGAATTTCCAGTTTGAGGATGGGGTTCAGTCATTGCGATTGACACACTTGGGCTTGAGCTGAGAGAGCATCAAATATTGGCCTGTAAGTGGACCCTAAGGGCAGGGAGTGAGAACCTCTGCCTTATGGTACAGTTGTATTGATACAAACATATAACATGGTAACTTAGGTTTCCTTTCCATCTCTTTTTAAAGCCTTGACATCTGATTAGGCCCAGCAGCAACATAAGTGTTGTTCTGGGGAGCCTTCCTCTCACTGAAAAGGAAGGGAGCAGTGTCCAGGTGAAGAAGGAGATTAGGAGGTGTTGAGATTTTCTACTGGACCAGCCCGGCCTTCTCCATAGGGTCTCATCCTTGGCATTCTCCATCTCCCCCACATCATATGGTGGAAGGTGCTGCAGCATTTAAACCTGATGGACTACTGGGTAACCATGCCAAAACCATCTCCACCATCAGCGCTGTATTGCCTTACCTATATCAACACAAGGAATGGACCAGTCACTGATCCTGCCACCACCACCACAGCCAACCACAGCCAACACACCAGGTCCCAGCAGCTACTAACTAGCTCCAGCTCAACTGCCACTACAGCCATCAGCTGAGAGGCCAGTGGGACAGAAAGCCACTCTGCTCCTGTGTGGGGGTGGAGGTGAGGGAGAGGATGGGGGAGTTCATAATGTCAGGGTAGGAGGCTCAAACCCAATACTCCCTAAAGAGACTAGCAGTCAACACAAATGAGCTTCCAGAACAAGGAACTACTTTCCAAGTCTCAAAACATGTACCTCATCATTTGGAGCATCCAGCTCCAAAGTGGTCCATGGGTGCCATAATGATCAGTTTCAGGTAGCATTGTCGACACTGACCTTTAATATATGGTACCTCAGGCAGGAGTTAACAAAGGCAGTGTCATCCCTGGAACAGGCCAGACCAGGTCTCTCCCTTGTGCCCTTCCTCCCACTGCAGACACCAGTGCAGACACATCAAGGGACCAAGGGAGCGTGGAGTATGTGTCACAGCTTGAGCAAGACATACACTAGGAAATTCTTGAGGCATTGGTGCAACTCACCCATCTCTTCAAGCCCCATCAAATGTTAAACTTTGTAGAGCACGCACAGGCCATGGACGCAACACCAGAGGTACCATTACCCTCAAAATGAGGCCACTGTCAGCTGCTGCAGAGCCACCTGCAGAGGTATCTGCACCACCACTCTCTGCTACCCCATCAAGGTTCTCCATGGCTGATTCCTCAGGTGCTGCATCTCCACCACTCCCACTTCAACATCAAGGCCAGCCTTGGGATGCATGTAGTTACACATTCAGTACCAGCCCAGGGAACAAACAGCATAATGAGAAATGCACACAGCTTACAATATTGATTAAAAACTTTAAAACTCCACTTTGGTCTCAAATCATAGTAACATAGTAACATAGTAAAATTAGGTTGAAAAAAGACACAAGTCCATCAAGTTCAACCTTCGCTTCATACCTCAGTAACTAAGAATTTTATAGCTTTCCTGCTACCAATTAAATTAGTCTTTATCAGACCTTCCTGATCTGCCTACTGATAAACAGTATAACTCTGTATGTTCCCTTTTGAAAGAAATGTATCTAATCTTCTCTTAAATGTGTCCATTGTATCTGCCATAACTACCTCCCTGGGCAATGAATTCCACAATTTGACAGACCTTACCGTAAAAAAACCCTTCCTCTGCTGAAGTTTAAACCTCCTTTCCTCTAATCTCAAGAGGTGTCCCCTGGTCACCTGAGCAGGCCTTGGAATAAATAGCTCACCGCAGAGATCCTTGTATTGACCTCTCATATACTTGTACAATGTGATAAGGTCTCCTCTTAGTCGTCTTTTCTCTAGAGTAAATAAACCAAGTTTGTTTAGTCGTTCCTCATATGTCAAGTCCTCCATTCCCTTAATTAATTTTGTTGCTCTCCGCTGTACCCTCTCTAGTTCTAGTATATCCTTTTTCAGAACCGGTGCCCAAAACTGCACTGCATACTCAAGGTGAGGTCTTACCAATGATTTGTATAATGGCAAAATAATGTTATCCACTCTTGCTTCAATACCTCTTTTTATGCAAGACAGGACTTTGTTTGCCTTTGCTACTGCTGTTTGACACTGGTCACTGTTTCCAAGTTTGTAGTTGACAAGGATACCCAGGTCTTTTTCTAGCAACGAGTCACCTAAAATTATTCCATTAAGTTTATAAGTAGCCTTGGGATTGTTTCCTCCCAAATGCATGACTTTACACTTCCCCACATTAAACTTCATATTCCACATGTTTGCCCAATCTGACATTGTATGTAAGTCCCTCTGTAGAGAGAAAATATCCTGTTCTGAATTAATGACTTTGCATAATTTAGTATCATCTGCAAATATTGATATTTTGCTTTCTATATCTATTTCCAGGTCATTTATAAACATGTTAAAAAGCAGCGGACCCAATACTGAACCCTGAGGTACTCCACTCTCCACTTTAACTATACTGGAGAATTTTCCATTTACAACCACACACTGTTCCCTATCCTTCAACCAGTTTTGTATCCAATTGCAAAGGTTATCTCCTAGCCCCAATTTCCTTATTTTATACACCAGCCTTCTGTGTGGTACTGTATCAAATGCCTTTGCAAAGTCTAGATATACTACATCTACTGCCTTGCCATTGTCAAGGTTGCTGCTTACCTCCTCATAGAAGCTGAAAAGATTAGTTTGGCATGACCTATTCTTCATAAAACCATGTTGATTCGTGCTAATGATCTTATTTTTTGTGTTGTAATCCTGAATATAGTCCCTTATTATGCCTTCTAATAGTTTTCCCACTACAGAGGTCAAACTCACTGGTCTATAATTCCCAGGTTCTGTTTTAGTTCCCTTCTTAAATAGAGGCACTATGTTAGCTCTTCGCCAATCCTGTGGCACTGAGCCTGTGGTAATAGAATCTTTAAAGAGTAAATATAGGGGTTTTGCTAACACTGCACTGAGTTCCTGAAGAACCCTTGGATGTATACCATCAGGACCCGGTGCTTTGTCGGTCTTAATTTTGTTCAGTCTTCCCATGACATCTCCTTGAGTTAACCCAATATCTATTAATTGTATTGTTTTATTTGATACTTGCGGAGGCTCTTCTACCATTCCTTGCTCCCTTGTATATACTGATGCAAAGAAAGTGTTTAAAACATCAGCCTTTTCCTTATCCTCACTAACCAACTCACCCATCTCATTTTTGAATGGTCCAATGCACTCCCTCTTAAGTTTTTTGCTATTTATATATTTAAAAAACTTTTTTGGATTAGTCTTGCTTTCCCTTGCAATTCGAGTTTCATTATCTATTTTTGCTACCCTAATTGCCTTTTTGCAATCTTTGTTGCTCTCCCTGTATTTTAAGAAAGATTGTTCAGTTCCTTCTGACTTAAATAATTTGAATGCTTTTTTTTTCCTTGCCATTTCCTTCTTTACATGTGCAGTTAACCACATTGGCTGTGACTTACTTCTTTTGCACTTGTTCCCCATTGGTATATACAGTTGGGTACATTTCTGCAACCTAAATTTGAATTCTGACCATTTTTCCTCAGTATTTTTGCCTTTAAATAACATATCCCAGTCTATGTGTTGCATTGAGGCCCTTAACAATTTGAAGTTTGCTTTTTTAAAATTAAGAGTTTTGGTTGAACCTATACATTTTTGCTTTGCCAGACAGATCTCAAATGTAACCATGTTGTGATCACTGTTTCCCAAATGTTCTCTTACCTTAATATTGGATACCATTTCTGTGTTATTAGTGATCACTAGGTCCAATACATTGTTATTTCTTGTCGGCGCTCCCACCATTTGTGACATGTAGCTTTCATGAAGCGTGTTCAAAAACCTGCTACCCTTAGCACTCTGACAGGTCTCATTTTTCCAGTTGATATCTGGATAATTAAAATCTCCCATAATTATAGTATGCCCAAACTGGGCAGCTTTCCTCATTTGCAATAGCAGTTGGGCCTCATCATTGTCATCGATATTTGGTGGTTTGTAGCATATGCCCACCAACAACTTTTTTTTACCATTCACACCACATTTAGTCTCGATTTCTACCCACATGGACTCCACAGTTTGGCCAGTTTCCTCACTAATATCACCTCGCAAAACTGGATTTAGCTCTGTTTTCAAATATAAACACACACCTCCACCTTTTCTATTAATTCTGTCTCTTCTAAACAGGGAATAGCCCTCTATATTTACACTCTATATTTACAGTCCTTTTGCTGCAATACATTTGAGAACCTTGTAACACTCAAAATGTTAATAGCAACATATTTAACTTTGGACCCATTCCTACACTATGCTTCAGTACACATTGCCTATTTCTTGTTCAGTCAGTAATCAGCATTTTTCTCCCTGGTTGTTGATGGAGACCAGCAGCCCCTACTAACCAATGGATTGTTAGAGATGTGATTTGTAGGCTACAACAGGTGGAGTCCACATTTGACTACACTCTGACTCAGGAATAGACCTTATGTACTAAGTGTCCAGCACAGGGTGTTTTCAACTATGAGTTCTCCAGCTGTTTTGATCTAAAACTCTTAGCTCTCCAGTGATTTCTAGGGGGTTCTGGGAATTGTTTGCCACAGTTTTAAAGCCCACGGCTGTATGCAACCTGTTTTGGGCCTTTAGTACATATGGTCTATTCTTAAAGGGATAGTAATGTTTCATAATAAAAGCAGCTCTAATTAATCATCATAGTATTTGGACTTTGGAGAGTGTTATTTCAATTCTGTCAGAGTTGTAGTTCAGAGTAATTCAATGACAAAGTGTCCCCCTACCGTCCCTTTTACTGATGTCACACTGTTCAGCTAGAGCAGAAGGGAGGTGCACAGGTAGACTGCAGAGAGGGACAATCTTCAATTAAGATAAGGGAAAAACCTGAAAAACTTGTCAAGGGGGGCAGGGCTCTCATTGTTCTCATTGGAGGAAGATTGCCCCCTGCTGTTATCTGTCTGGTCTTACAACCAGATTCCACATCTGAGAAGAGATGGCTTACACTAGGTAAAAGGGGCGGGAGGGGGAAACTTTTCTTGCGAATATCTCATAAACCATAAAGGTTTGAGAGATAAGACATATCATTCTTCATGTTTTTTTAATGCCTACAAAATAAAATAAAGTTAAAACGAAGTATTACTATCCCTTTAAGTCAGGGTGAATTGACCTTTGGTTTGCCCAGCTTATGCTACTCACAGATCCCAACTAGCCACTGCTATTAATAAATGCTGGGTGCTGTATACCATAACTGTCAGAGAGCCCACTGTTGAATATACCTAGTGCTCAGCCATTGGTACATATGGCCTGAGTCAGGGTTTCTTCAGCCTTGGGCTCCATAGCTTTTGGGACCTACAACTCTCAACCTTCATTGGTAGGTATTGACTAGCTGGGGCATATGGGAAGGTTGGGTTTATGGGAACCGAAGAGTGAACTCTGTTCAACAAATTCCTAATATTTTTAATATTTTACACAGGAACAAAGGTGACTCTCCATTGCAGTGGCAATAAGGTACTAGGCCTGACTACACAACTGTGAGTCTAGCTGATGTGTCACTCTGAAAACTATTCAAACAAATTTCTAATATTATTTTTAATATTTAACACAGAAAAAAAGGTGACTCTCCCTTGCGGTAGCAATAATGTACTAGGCATGCCTGCGTACACAGCTGTGAGATTGGCTGTGTCACTCTGAAAAGTATTCAAACAAATTCATAAATATTATTTTTAATATTAGATGACTCTCCGTTGCGATGACAATAATGTACTAGGCCTTCCTGCACAACTGTGAGACTGGCTGATGTGTCACTTTGAAAACTATTCAAACAAACGCCTAATATTTTTAATATTTAAAACAGGAACAAAGGTGACTCTCCCTTGCGGTGGCAATAACTGGCACTAATGTTGGCTGCCTGCCTACACAACAACTGGACACGCTCTCCTTCTTCTCTCTCTCTGAGTTCCAACAACGGACTAACAGGAAATGCAGGCTGTCTGGGTGTCTGATGTGTCATTAGTCCAACCTCCATCATGAAACGAAGCAGCTAATTGGACTAGAGAGGGAAGGAAAGTATGGAGGGAAAGTATCGCGCGTGCAGGTATTTTCAATGACTTTCGGACTAGGGCTGTTTGGATTTGGATTTTTTTTTTAACAAAAGACCATTGCCTGTTGGGTGCCCCGAATGTTGCCAAATGCCTTTTTTGTTGAATTCCGAATGTTGACGAACCAAATCGCGCACCATACCATTGTTGTTACATTTTTCTTGCAGTAGGCACTGACAACAGTAGGAAATTCCACAGTTTTCAAAGATTTTAGTATGTTTGAAGTGGTGGAAATGTTAAATATTTTTCTCCTTTATTACCACCTTCTGGAAACATTGATAGGGAATAGGGACCCTAGGCAGAGTGATAATAGATTAGATAAAGCATTTTGTAGAGGTTCAAGGCAAGACATTATTCACAGTTATATTATGCACTTTACAGTAAAAACACCAGTAGTTCTACAGTATTATTAATAAACCATTTAAAAGCACCAAAGATGACAACGAGACACATTACAATGTTGATGGCATAATGCAAGATGGTGTAGCAGCTCAATCAATTGCTGCATCTGACAGTAACATCAACATGTATAAAAACACCTATCCTGAAACTAGTAGCAAACGTTGAGGAAATCCCTCCAATGGGAAAATTAAAAAGAAACTGTTTGAGATCTCTAAAAGCCTAGAGGAATATAAAAGCAGTGGTAAAGAAAAGGCGGGCGATACTGAGGATGACCCAGTGATTGATGATGATGATGTAGATCTAGAATATATCACTCCAGCAACCTCCTCTTCTTCAGATACAGATGATGTTGAGAGTGAGAGAGATGATGAGATGGCTACAAAGTTAGCAGAAAGGCAAAAGCACAATCTTCTACAACTGAAAAGGAACTCTGATCCTGTCTGTAAACTGTTTGAGAAAACAATTAGAATGTCTGACCCTGGACAACAAAGATGCCAAAAAACACAAAGTCATCCTGTCAGTCTTAGCTTTGAGTGCCTCTGCTGCTCTTGGAAGTGCAGCACCTATGACACCTAGTAGTTGCACACTTTCAGCAACATCTAGTGCTAGTAGTAGTAATATCTCAGGAACCTCACAGCTTATGAAGTTCACAGTATGGAGATACTTTACTTAGGATCCAAAAGCTAAATATGTTGCTATATGTTGTCTGTGTAAGAAGCATGTGAGCAGGCTCACACATCCTCAATGAGCTCCCACCTGAAGCACATCCATAGGTCTGACTAGGAGACATAACATCAACAGGTCAGAGGTGTCACAACTAACAGCAGCAAAAGTACTCCTGCATGTTCCTTGAGCTCTGGGGTACATAATAAAAGTGCTGTTGACGTGTTAGAGAGTATGCCAATATTTTATGCTCCTGTTGCAGAGGAGCATGACTCTGAGTTTGTTTTTGGAGATGACAAGAGTCATAGAGTGCCTCCACATACTGCCACCAGCCCCACTACCTCCACAATTGTTGTCAATAAGCAATAACGTTACACAGTTCTTCTGCTACAGTATGTACTGCCATACCACACTTTCTAAGTTCTTAAAAAGAAGTCAAAACAGAAATAATGCAAAAGTATGCCTATGGAATAGTAAATTTGCCAAAATGTTGGCAGTTGATATGCTGCCCTTTAGTTTTGTTGAAAACAGAATTGTTAAACAACTGATGTCATATGTTGCACCCTGCTGGAATATTCCAAGCAGCGTTTACTTTTCATGGATGGCTGTGCCAGTGTTACTTAAGAAGGAAGTTAATGTTGTAGGCAAAGGACAAAGGCACTCAGCCTGCTAACAATGTTTTCAAGGCATATGTTGCTGCATGACTCACAAGTTTTACTTTCAGCTATTTCTTTCTACACTTCAGCCCTCAGAAGAAGTAATATTATGGTTTGAAATGTTGCAGACATATAAAACAGACAAAAATTTACTGGCAGTGGTGAAAAGGAGGACATTTTATTATTATCTGTGGGTGAAAACGTTCATGAAAAAAATGAAAAATCATTTTTATGCGAAAAGTGATGTAGGAAATTTTTCTGACTCTTCGCCCACCCCTAAAGGGCAGCTGTCAGGAGTAAAGATGATTGAATTTCCTGCGATCCATTTATTAGGTTTCCAAAGTGCACTAAAAGTTTGGATTTCAGAGAACCAGTTTAAGATTAACCCTCTTTAAACATGTCATGTAAATACTAGCAGATAAGTTCCTTTTCCAGTTCCTTCGTTCTAGTTAACTCCTTCTTAGCAACCTGCAAGAACCTATTCTAAATGACATCAATACTACACAAGTCTGCTCTATGTGCAGGGCCGGACTGGGGATAAAAAACAGCCCTGGAAAAAATTGCTTACCAGCCCCATAGCATTGCGTCATTATACCAGCCCCATAACATTGTGTCATTATACCAGTCCCTCTTAGCCCCCCAACCCCCTGTGCCACTCTTACCCCCCCAGCTCCATGTCCCTCTTAGCCCCCCAACCCCCTGTGTCACTCTTACCCCCTAGCTCCATGTCCCTCTTAGCCCCCCAACCCTGTGTCACTTTGTACCCCCAAAACCCCCTGTGTCACTCTTACCCCCAACTCCATGTCCCTCTTAGCCCCCCAACCCCCTGTGCCACTCACTCTTAGCCCCCCCATGTCCATGTCACTTTGTACCCCCAAACCCTCTGTGTCACTCATAACACTTAGCCCCCCCAGCTCTGTGTCACTTTAGCCCCCCCAGGTCCAAGCCCCTGCTGTGTCACTCACTTTAGTCTCGCCTCCCAAGTGTTTCCCATCACAACCCTGCCCTGTGTCACTCTTTTTGTTATGTGAATGTATGTGTACACCAAGCACTGCACAGAAAAGAATCTATTCTTTCCTTCCTACCACAAGTTCCACAATGGTATATTGTCCAGCCAGGGGCCAGGAAGCCACCTCAGTCCTCCTCTGTCCTGCTGCGCAGTCTGCTCCTGCTCCCGCTCAGACTCTCACTCTCTCTCTGGCTGTAGCCTGCTAATCTCGCCATCTAGGTGCGGCCGACCCGGTGCGCAGACATCACGCAGTGCTCACGCTCCTTACTGCGTGTGTCTGACGCAGAGGCGTAACTAGAAGCCACCGGGCCCTGGTGCAAGAATTGCCATGGGCCCCCCCCAACCACACTGACCCTCTCCACAATGCCCCTAAATCTCCACATTGTCCCTTCCACAATGCCCTCATCTCCACATTGCCCCCATCTCCACATTGCCCCCATCTCCACAATGCCCCCATCTCCACAGTGCCCCTCAATGTCCACATTGCACCTTCCACAATGCCCCCATATCTCCACATTGCCCCTTCCACAATGCCCCCATGTCCAGAATGCCCCTCAATCTCCACATTGCACCTTCCACAATGCCCCCATCTCCAGAATGCCCCTCAATCTCCACATTGCCCCTTCCACAATGCCCCCATCTCCAGAATGCCCCTCAATCTCCACATTGCACCTTCCACAATGCCCCCATATCTCCACATTGCCCCTTCCACAATACCCCCATGTCCAGAATGCCCCTCAATCTCCACATTGCACCTTCCACAATGCCCCCATCTCCAGAATGCCCCTCAATCTCCACATTGCCCCTTCCACAATGCCCTCATCTCCAGAATGCCCCTCAATATCCACATTGCACCTTCCACAATGCGCCCATATCTCCACATTGCCCCTTCCACAATACCCCCATGTCCAGAATGCCCCTCAATCTCCACATTGCACCTTCCACAATGCTCCCATCTCCAGAATGCCCCTCAATCTCCACATTGCCCTTTCCACAATGCCCCCATCTCCAGAATGCCCCTCAATCTCCACACTGCCCCTTACACAATGCCCCTCAATTTCCACATTGCCCCTTCCATAATGCCCCTTAATTTCCACAATGCCTCTTCATTTCCACAGTGCCATTTCCACAATGCTCCCATCTCCTACCTTGAGTCCCTGGTGATCTAGCAGAGTGGCATGACAGATCTGTGCCTCCATCGGCACAGACCTGTAGAGCTGAAGCTCCCGCGCGGTCCATAGTAATGCAGAGCACTGGGAGATGATGTCATCTCCCAGCGCTCTGTAGTACTAGGGCGCTGGGAGCTTCAGCTGTTTCAGAGAAGAGTTGCTGCGGTGGGTGAGTGGCAAGGGGTTCACTGTGGCCAGCGGATGTGACTTTTGCGGCCGCGGTGCGGTCCTTCATCTTGCTTATGGCTAATTTTTTTTTTTTTAAAGCAGAGCAAGCAGCCCCAGGGGAAGTCCAGTGCAGGCAGCCTAACGGGAATTTTCCCGGTATCCCCGTAGGCCAGTCCGGCCCTGTCTATGTATAGAAAAGAGAATGAAACCGCTCAGATATCTAAATAAAAGTACCAATGTTGCTGAATTGTAAATATATATATATAGGCAGGTGTCTGCAGCCCTGGTGTTTCAAATGATTTATTTCCCAGCAATCCTATTGACCGAATCACACAAACTTATTTGTGTTATAAAACAGCCTGTTTTGTAATTAATGTGAATTTGAATGAAACTGTTCACACAGATCTATTCACCAATACTTGCCCAGCGATGGTCTGGACTCATGATGAACAAATTGGATTAATTGACAATTAGTCCTGTTTCTGCCTTGATATATGTTGACCGCACCAAATCCCAGCAGGTGCCATAACATCTAATTGAATAACACTTAGTATGTAAAAAAAATAGATGTTGCAGCATATATCTTCCTGAGTAAAACTAGAGTACTCCCACTGTGGAGATGTGTTTTATTCCAAGTCATCTCAGCTCAAACTTGACTTTTGTAGGTGTTGTATCTCAATGATCTGAAAGGATACAGTGGTGATGTTGCCATACCATCTCATGGACAGCTCTGGTCAGTTGACCATAAATCTCCATAGGATATGTAGCAACAGCACCACTGTAACATTTCAGGTCATTGAGATACAACACCTACAAAACTCAAGTCTGAGCTCCAATAACTTTTGAATAAAACACCTCAGCAGTGGAAGTACCCTTTTTTTTACTACAATATATATTATATACATTTTACATATTGTGTTACTATCCCTTTAAATGTGTAAATATGTATATACAGTATATATATATACACACTCATACATGCACTACACTTTAACCCAGAGGGGTGTCCACTGCAGTGCTTTGCAATGCGTTCAACATTCCTCTGGCACTCCAATGGTTAACCCCCTAAATGCCCTGAATTCTAGATACATCTCCAACAATAAATGTATCTAGCATCCAAGGAGTTAAAAAGACATACCATTAACATTTTTAATTCCAGCAATACCTTTTACCATCATTAGTCCTTTGAGCCCAAATTAATTTTTTCTAGTTTAGATACTACTTCCCACAGTATAAGGGGCATCTAGGGGTTAAATGTCTCTTTAGAATCAATGAGGATTTTTAGAGTGCAGGTGTGGCAGAGTAAGAACAGTTCATAAATTGTAGGTCATGCACACACTTCTATCAACTTTAACCCTCTTGGATGGCAGAGATGTCTCTAAATGCACAACAACCCCCCAGGTCAGGTAAAGAAAGGCATTGGCAGAGCTTCACCTTATTCCCCAGTCTGCCGCCCCCTCCCTCTCAGGGTGAAGAGGATTTTGTTGCTTGAGATATTTCACTTCTTATCACATTCCCAGCATTCCTGAGGAGAAAGGAGAGTGAGGGAAGGGAGCGAATATAGTAGGAGAGCGAGAGAAAGCCAAGAGTGCAAGCGGGGGTGCCCAGCCTCACCAGCCCCCAGACATAGCTTGCATAACTGGCCTTTTATGTACAATATACAAGTGCATACCAGTGTGGACAGTATATATAACATGTTATGCATAAAGATCAACCTGTATATACACAATATATCTATTATACTAGTATTACACCTGTCATATGACAGGGTAAAAGAAGGTGAATTATCTGGGAAAGTTGTGTGTGGAGGCCCATTAACCCTTTAAGGACCAGTAGGGGGTGCAAAATGAATTGTTAATTGTGCACCCCTCTGGTTAACCCCTTGGATTCTAGAGTGAGCTCCAACATCCAAGGGGTTAATAGCACATACAATGTGAGATTTGGCTGAGCGTGAAAGAAAAATATAATTCATTGCTCATCCATGTGGCATCTGGTGGTTGTCAACCAGGGTGCAGTGGTACTTTAGTGTTCTATGGGCGATAGGGGAACAATGCACTAAGGGGCCAGGTTGGCAATATAATGGAGTATTTACTTCCACTGCATCTCGACATATGCACTGAAATGTATTTACCATGCATACCTGTGAATCCCCTGCATTTACGCCATCATAGCCATGAATCTGCCATGCCTTTACCAGGTTTACCATTTTGCAGTAACTTATATGTTAATGTGTCACATTGCCACATGCACTAAGTGCCCATAGCTACCTTTGCTGTTGGAGTTCACAGTCCCAGCTTTGTCAGCTTTATGCTGGTAAAGTTGGGATCTTCCTATAGTTTTATAGGAAGCCAGCGGACAGTTTGCTGTCTTTACTTGACAGTGGAAACAACAAATGCCTTCCTTTAACCCTTTCGGTGCCATAGGAATGTGTGTGAGTGCACCCATTGGACTGTCAGCAGGCAACAGTGAAGCATGGTTGATGTTCCTTGCAAGTTTGGTGTTGTATTTCTGCAAATGGAATTGGGGATTTGGTCAGAATTAACAGTATCCTCAATGCTGAGAAGTACAAGCAGATACTTATCCATCATACAGTACCATCAGGTAGACATCTGATTGGCCCCACATTTATTCTGCAGCATGACAACGACCTCAAACATACAGCCAAAGTCATTAAGAACTATCAGAGTAAACAAGAACAAGGAGTCCTGAAAGTGATGGTTTGGCCCCCACAGAGCCCTGATCTCAACATCATTGAGTCTATCTGGGATTACATGAAGAGAGAGAAGCAACTGAGGCTGCCTAAATACACAGAAGGACTGTGGTTAGTTCTCTAAGATGTTTGGAACAACCTACCCGCCAAGCTCCTTAAAAAAATGCTTGCAAGTGTACCTAGAAGAACTGAAGCTGTTTTGAAGGCAAAGGGTGGTAACACCAAATATTGATTTGATTTAGATTTTTATTCTGTTCACTCACTAAGCATTTTGTTAGTTGATGAATATGAACTATTAACATGTCTATTTTTTAAAGAATTCTTACTTTACAGCATTTTTTCACACCTGCCTAAAACTTTTGCACAGTACTGTATGTAAATACATATCTAGGTCAGTGGTAGGCAAAGTTTAGCCTTTCATCTGTTTGAGACTACAACTCACATCATCCCAAAACAGCCACTGGTGCATTGAAAACAAATATGCAAAGCAAATGCTTTGGCGGTAGTAACTAGTGGAGCAGCCACAGGTGGGCCATGGAGGGCCTTGCCTCATTCATTTCACCCTCAACCTTGCAAACCATTATATTATTTTAATTGCTCTATTTAAAAATTAAAACATTAGCATATTTTGTGCCCATCCATGTGAACATTGGGCCACACCAAAAAACAGTCCTGTCCTGTCTGGCCCATGAGCATACAGCCCACATCCTTATACCACTCATGACCACACCCTGCAGTCCAATCTGCTGTTCCCTGGCACAGAAAATGTCCTTACACTGTAACATACAAACACCGGAAGCTATTTTCCTCTTGGAAAGAGGTCTCCATTTCTTCACAATAAGTTGGCAAGTAAAAGAACATGTAAACTGGCAACTCAACCAGCTAAATTAGTTTCTATGTTGGTCATAACAACAATATACAGTATATACCAACCACACTAAACCTTATGGGATTATACACTAAAAGAAAGGTGAGGTAAATGCTCCAATTTCATTCTATCAAGCCTTTTTCTCAAACAAGATTTATGTTAGTGCTATAGGTCTGTGCAGTTACCTTAGTCCTGGAATTGTTCTGGCAAAGTGATGGTCAGGACAGCCAACAAAGCTGAGTAACCCCTCAAAAAATGTATTTTTCTGACAAAATTAAAATCTGTGCTACAAAATCAATTTTGTACAATTTAAAAATTATTGTGTTGCCAAAAAAATCTATTTTGTTTGAAAAAAAATGTGTCAGATTGAATTCTCTGACCAAACTAAATGTATGGCATCGATCAATTCTTATAAACAAAACTCAGTTTTGACAGACTAAAATCTATTTTGTTGGAAAACAAGAACACAAACGCACACCATCTGAGAGCAAGCTGTATATAAAAGTGGTACAGAAAATTGTGTCATGAATCTACTTACAAGAAATATTCTTGCAAGTGAAGCCCATAGAGAAGTCTATGCCAGAGTTGTCATCAGTCTGAGGATATAGCGATGTACCGGTATAGCCACAAGCTCCTTTCCAGACGCTATATGTATTAATCTGATCGATGGTGGTCCTTGATCTAAACATATAAATGTACCATCTAAGATAGTATCTGTGTGAACAGTATGTCCCACGGAATCCCCCCCTCTGGTAGAACAGACTCACCAGATGTACACTTGTATTGTGCACGCATCTGAAGCCCGACCCGGCTTGTGGAGCAGAAATCAGCCAAGGTGAATAAATATATTAAAAGTATAAATACTTTATTATTAACAACCCTACGCGTTTCGTGAGAGCTTCGCTCAATTCATCAGTGGATAGTAATGTTTCACAAAAACAACAGCTCCAATTAATCTTCATATTATTTGAGCCACAGAGAGTGTTATTTCATTACTGTGAGCATTGTAGTTCAAGAGTAATTGAATGATAAAGTTTCCCCCTCCCGCCCCTTTTACCTAGTGTAAGCCCCCACTCCTCAGATGTGGAATGCAGTCCATAGACCAGACAGCGCACATCAAGGGTCAATATTCTACTGTGAGAACAATGAAAACCTTGCCCCCTTGACAGGTTTTTCAGGTTTTTCACTTATCTTAATTGAAGATTGTCCCTCTCTGCAATCTACCTGGACACTCCCTGCTGCTCTAAGCTGAGCAGTGTTACATCAGTAAAAGGGGCGGGAGGGGATACTTTATCATTCAATTACTCTTGAACTACAACTCTGACAGAATTGAAATAACACTCTCCAAAGTCCAAATACTATGAAGATTTAACAAAACAAATGCTGTCATGTTCTTTTAAAAATGATGTAGACAAAAAATGAACAAAAATTGATGAGACTGACAAATGGCACCTTATAACTCTGGCCTGGACACTGAAGCTGATGTACTAATAAAACATTGGAGCAATCCAACTGCACCGTAGGAACAGATACAAATTCCCACAATTCCCATTGATTTTAAATATAAAATGTAACCTCTTCAATGCTAAGGATGTTTACAAATGTGTTGGTGACCTCTCTCGTATATTCATGGTGTAAAAAGTCCCATTTTAATAATGAGAATTTTTATTTCTCCCCATAGTAAAACTGATCTGTCCTGTCCCAGAATTGTTCTAGTTTTAAAGGGATAGTAATACTTTATTATTACTATCCCCCATATTGTACATATTTGTAAAATAATTTAATAGACCCCAGGTTCATCTCTCAAACCTTTATGGTTTGAGAGATAACCGAAGGCAAAGTTCCCCCCTCCCTCCCCCTTCCCTGAAGTCAACATTGTGCTGACTGCAGGGATATCCGGTCTGACTTTAATCATGCGGCTCTGCAGCAGAGCCGCGATTGCGTTAGTGACAAAGAATTATTTCACTGAAATGGTCTTCTCCATGTGCTTGCAAACCAAGCACATGTAGAAGTCCGTTTCAGTGAAATAATTATTTTTCACTAACGGGATCTCGGCTCAGCTGCAGAGCCACAAGCCTATCGTACGACAGTCTTCCCCTGCAGTCAGTACAACGCTGACTTCAGGGAAGGGGGAGGGAGGGGGGAACTTTGCCTTCAGTTATCTTTCAAACCATAAAGGTTTGAGAGATGAACCTGGGGGCTATTACATTATTTTAGAAATATATCTACAATATGGGGGATAGTAATAATAAAGTATTACTATCCCTTTAATTAGTACAGCTTTTCTGTCTGCTTGTCTCTATTACACTGTGCCAAATCAGTGTGTTTCCTTTACTGCTTCACTATTCATTTTATTTCCATCTGTTGTATTTCCTAAATACATACTTTGTTCATTATCCTGTTTGTTCTTTAGATATCCAATAACTATCCTCTTTACAATCTTGACACAAGACCTCTTTCCCTCAGCGTCTGTCCCACAGCTCATTCCAGACTTCACACTTGCACTCTCTCTCTTTCTCTCTCTAAGCATCTGTTTGCCATACAATGCAATATGTGTCTTGTGAATGCAGGCATTTGTGTGTCATTCCCTTCTGCCTCTGACAAGTGACAGTACAAAGGCAGAAGTGAAATATTGGGCTGGCCCAAATATTTTCAGCGGTGAAAGTGACTCAACATGGAAGAGCTAAAAACAAATGTGTTTGGTCCTACTTATTTTCTCCCATTCATTCTATCTCAGTATATGGATTTTTGTTTTCTAATGTTGTCTGAGGCAACAGATAACATGTTTGTTATTAATCTCCACTAGATGTCAAGCCAATAATTTTGCAAGAGAACTATCTGATTTTATAGAAATGGATGGATTTCCTTTTAGCAGTGTAGACGGTCTTCTAGGTGTCTAATTATGAGCATTGCCTCAGCCATGATGGCTATGCTGAGCTCTGGGTATGACCAGTGCAATCCTAATGCCTCTGCACCAGACACCAGCTCCTGTATTATAGTTACCAGATTATTATAGGAGAACTAACACCTCTTAATAATAATCCTCCTCCCTAACGTTATCATGACCAAAACATCCTAATGGCCCTGTGCATGGTAGCCTTTCTCATAGCTTCAAAAGATAACATCAAATCTGCAGTGGATGTCATGTCCATGGAGGCAGACATGACAGATGCTAGCAAGACCACATGATGTCAAACTCTGCCTTCTTCAGTCTAAAAAATTGCCATAATTTTCATGTCTGCCTCAATGAACATGGCATCCAGGACTAATTGATGATGTTGTTATCTACTGAACAAAGGTCCATGGTAGAAATTCAAACCTAACACCCAATGCAGACGGCAGCAGCATTATACTTGAGTAACACTGTTCTAGATTGTGTGAAAGATCAGGATCTCCTACACCTCTTTATTTGGTGAAATATAAATGTATGTTGCTCTTTTCATATTTTCTGTTCTTACTATACTCCACAATGGAATATCTTGTTACTTTATAAATAAAACTAGTTGAAGAGCCACAGTGCTACTGCCAGCCAGTCGCGGGGCAGTCATGCACAGTACAGACTGCCCACGCCGCTGCTGATACAGAGCTGGATGCCCCTTTGGAACGCCCCGCTCTGTATCAGCCTCATCACGGGAAGTTTCTACTGTGCATGACAGCAGTACGCGCAGCAGTCTCTACTGCACATGACTGCGTTGTTACAAACTTTCTAGCAAATTATATATGATATAATAAGTCATCATTCTAAGACTGTTTCAAGAGAGTGAGCATGTGGAAAATCTTACTGTGTGAGAGCAAATCATCAGTTGCTGTCATCAGTGTCTACCAAGAGATAACCAGTAAATACTGTAGAAAACGTTCTGTGCACCTCAAAGGCTATGGAAGTAATTCTATTCAAAGAGGCTTATTTATAATAAGCAAAGAAAGGATAAAATCTGGGGTAAACATCTGGGGTAAACAGACCTTGACCTGTGTACACAGGCTTTTACACTAGTATGCATATATAACACTCTCACAGACATCTTTATACATGTCATATAACAGACATTAATACAAGAACGCATTATTGTTTGTCTCAGATCATTTTCTATATATCTCCCTCTATATGTTAAAGAAAATCGACAACATACATGATGTTTTTAGTTTTAATTGTAAGCACTAGGCTCTCACCATCATGAGATAAGAATGCAATGTTTTGTCTAGTTTTCTTCACAGGTATATGAAGAACTGTGAAACGGAATCACTGCATTCCGCAGATATGAGCTTCTGTCTATCATACAGTTTTCTCTTATTCTTGGCTGTCTTTCTTTTGTGCAATACAATGTCCTCTGGAATGAGATGGGTAGGAGGTGATTGACCCAGGATTGAGATTTATTACAGTATAAACAGTGGCTGCACAATAAATCATGATACAGACTCATTTGTTGATACTCAGCCAATTAGCTGGGGTATATTGTGGGAATCAACAGTACCAAGACCTGTAATCAGGAAGATAATGCACTGGATACCTCTCTGGCACTCAAGGGGTTAATGCAAGCAAGCTCTACTGCCAACCCTATAGGAAAAATGAAGTCTTGTACAATGGTTTCTTCCCAAAGACTCTCACACTGCCCACCTCTTGGGCCAAGTGGCGCAGAGCAGCCATTTTTTCATGGAAGGTTTTTTGGTTCATTAGCAGCTTTTTCATACTATAAATATTCTGCCTTTTAATATTGAGGAAGATTTTAGGATGAGCTAGATTTTTTCATGTAAGAAGATTAGTGCATAGCAACAGATGCAGAGTACAAAAGAGGGCCTTTGCACTGATTTTAATGCTAAAAAGTGTATTCGTGCATACCCCTCATGGTACTTTGCATTTAGACCAGCACAATTCTCTGGGATCAACAACATAGAGGCTGAATTACTAAGAAATTGGTGCAATTATGGGACAAATCAACCGCACCTGGCACTCAAAGGGTTAATCCTCTTGAAATAATTTGTTGAAGACTTTTCTATCATTCAATGGATTTTAAACTTCATTTAATCAATGGGAATGTTTGTTCTTTGGCTAGGGTGCGGTTGTTTTGCAAACAGAATTGCTCCAATTCATCTTAGTACATCATTCTCACTGGCTAAAGATTTGTACACGGGAACATTTATGTCCTAGGACTTCCCTAGTTTGGAACCTCTGTCCAATTACCATTATACCTTTCCCCCAGCTGATACTGGAACAATTTGTGTCAATAGGGGGAGGGGCTTAATCATGACTGGGGGCGGGGCTTCAGAAAAGTGTTAAAAATATAGGCAATAGGATTGGAAAGGAGGAGAAGTGGGCAGGGAGAATCAGACTCTGCCTCAGAGACCCGGTAATGCAGAGTCAAAACCGCAGTCTCCCAGGAAAATCTGTAGAGTTCCCAGCTATGGTAACTTGGGCAGTGTTTACTTGTCCCCTATAGGATGTTGTTTTCCTCTAGATTTGAAACACTGGAACTTTTTGAATTATATATATACTAGTTGAACAGCCCGTTACACGGGCCACAGTGCCTCTGGCAGCCGGTCGCGGGGCAGTCATGTGCAGTGGAGACTGCCTGCGCCGCGGCTGATACAGAGCTGGGCGCTCCGAAGGAGCGCCCAGCTCTGTATCAGCCGCGGCGCGGGCAGTCTCTGCTGCGCATGACTGCTGCACGTGCAGCAGTGTCTGCTGCGCATGTCGGGCGTTACACACGATTTAGCGAATTATTATATACTAGTTGAACAGCCCGTTACACGGGCCACAGTGCCACTGCCACCCGGTCGCGGGGCAGTCACGCGCAGTAGAGACTGCCCGCGCCGCGACTGACACAGAGCTAGATGCTCCTTTGGAGCACCCAGCACTGTGTCAGCCGCGGAGCAGGCAGTCTCTACTGCGCATGACTGCAGCTCACGCAGCAGTGTGTACTGCGCATGTCGTGGCGTTACACACGATTTAGCGAATTATTATATAGGATATGTATCTGTGCATATCTACTAGCTGTATCCATGCATGTCTGTATTTGCTATGGGAAGCTGTGTATTTACATGAGTGTGTATGGGAAATGTTCCTAAGTATATATCTTATATATTATATATACATCCAATTTGCGTGAGAGTCTTTTGAGGACAGTTAGCAGGCATTGAAGAAAAACTATAAATATATTGAAGATAAAACTCAGAATGACCCTTAATAAGACCCTATTCAGTAGCATCCGGAACAGAAGTGGCTGTCTGCCAACCTCAATGAGAAGAGGAAATTCACACCCTGTAATATAATGTGTTATATGATGCAATGATTGGCAGCTTCTCCACTGGTTACCCTTTGTGACCCATTGTACATTCACCTTGTACAGAACTCTCTGATCTTCTTCCAAAAGTCCATCTTCTGATCCCCAAGGACATCCCCTTATATCACTTTTCACAGCACATAATCAGCCAGCTAGCCAGTCAGGCAACCCTAGTCAAGGCAACATAGGTTCTATTTGCCCCACCTGTGGTCCCAAACCCACTCAGATGACTTAAATACAAGGCTTACCCAATGTTCCTGGCATAGAAAAATCCCAGGGGTAGGCAACTTTTGGCTGTCCAGCTGTAGAGGACTGCAACTCTCATCATCCACTATCAGCCACTGGCTGCTTGGGAATGATGTGCTTCGTAGTCTGCAACAGCAGGGAGTTAAAATCTGCATGCACCTGTCCTTTAAAAATCAAATATCTAGAATACCCCACCTGGACTTCTGGAAATTGCCATTGAGGACTCCTTCCATGGCCATGGTTCTACTTTAATGGGAAACCATATTTTTAGGAATAGATGTCACTTATTTTATTTATTATCAGGAGCCATTCATACAGCTTGCTGCTATACTTTTTTCTTTAATGGGAATTCTGCTGCTTCTTACAGTTGCATACTTCAGTCCCTCAGTCTGATCATTATCTGACATTGTTCAATACAGCTATGTGGGTGGGATTGTGGAGTGCTATCGAATGTTTTGCTATGCATTGATCCTGGAAGGTGTATATGTCTATAATAAGTTATGGGGATGCCTGAATTAAATAACAGGTACGAGCAAACCATAAAAAAAGATAAACATATTTCTCCTATGAATCTGTAAACTGATATGGATAGCCAACTGATATCTGTTCTTCATCCAAGCTCCTAATAAGAGATAATAACTGCCCCAAATAGTTTTTACTCATTTACTATCTCATGTTGTTTTGCAGGAAGGTTTCAGTACATAGTAAGACATGTTTTTGACAATTGTAATAATAATAATAATAATAATAATAATCCTTTATTTATATAGCGCACACAGATTCCGCAGCGCTTTATCTGCCTCTGTCTCATCTCAAGTAGGAGCATAAACACATATTAGTCTATAATAACCTTTTGCCAGATAATTCTATGAAGGCTGTTCTGGTGAGTAGAGCCATGATGAAATTAGCCATATGAGCTAGCTTACTAAATAGGGGTAATAATAAATGCCAGACAATGATGCTTTTGAATCAAGGTAAATCTGGTGCACACAATAGTACCTTGTGTACTGGCAAAAAAATCCCTTTTGAACTCAATGAGACTTTTATTATATGCATAAGGTGTTGGTTACGCTGGAGATACTAATCATTTGCCTTGACACATCCTCTGCAGAGTGTTTTTCTCTGTATTCTGTGCCTGTCACTATCACTGCTTCATGCCTTATCTGTCAGTCTGGTGAGCATATGTGTATGTCTTATTGTGTTTGGGTGACTGTCAGTGTGTATTTATGTACAGTTTATCACATTGTATCTATGTGTTGGTGTTTGTCTCTTTTTATTTGTGCCAGCTGGAAATGAGAATTTTCTATAATTGAAATAAAATCCTCTGTTTTTGGGAGTGTACACAAGTAGTGGGCAATAGGTAGCCCTGGGGCTATATGTGGCGCCGGCTCTCAGGCACATCACTTAAGGCCTCAGCCTGTTCTGTGGCACAGAAGGATTTTCCCTTTACCATGTCACACAAACACTATGTCACCCCCAAATCGTTTACATCAGAACATCCCTTTAAATTTACACTGCTCCACATTAACCCTTTGAGTGCCAGAGGGGTACGGAATGCATTGCTTTGCAATGCATCGTTCTGTACCCCTCTGGCACTCAAAGAGTAAACCTCTTAGGCACTTTAGATATCTCCAAAACAGTGCATTGGAGACCTATCTAGCGTCCATGAGGTTAATCTATTTTTTGTAAACCTTATTTAGAATTTAAAGCATAATGTGTGGTCCTGTGATCGACTTGGGGACCACATATGTGTCTGTTGGGGTGAATCTACTTGCCCAACACTGGTGTAGATTATGGTTTATTTAGAACAGATCTGGCATCCTGCTCCAGCATTTGATAGGCAACAACTCCCATTATCCTCAGCCAGCCAGAACAACAGCTGGAGAGCCACTGTTTGCCCACACCAGTCCTAGTTTGTGCATCTGCTGCTGTGTGCGAATATCTGCTGGCCCTGCCCTATAAATGTCCATAAGAGTGTGTATTTAACATTTCAAACTTAGACTCCCACTTCAGATAAAACTTCAAAGGAATTCCTTCCTCTAACAGCCTCCAAATACTCCTTCTTCAGACTTGCTGAATAGTGTTGTTAACCCCTTCACTCTTTCAAAACAGAAGATCCATTCTTTCCTAAATCCCTGCAGAGCTTCAGCCAATTAACACATTCCTATAGGGACTGCAAAGTAGGGTTCTATTCAGGATGGTGGCACTGAAGTACAAAGCATGAATGTACCAGCCGTTATATCTAAGCAGGGTCACTATTAAGTGGAGAATGTGTCAGGGGTTTCCGCATTAGCCCTTATTCTCTCTGGATCTGGACCTTTATACCACCCTAGTTCCTTCTCCACCTTTAACATTACATCTTCATTCTACTCTTTACACATCTACCATCAATATCAGACTCTTGTTCCTGCCCTCTCTCTCTCTCCATAATATTATGGCCAGTGATTAAAGAAGGAGTCTCTTTCGTACTATCAGTTACCTATATGTATTCATACAAAACTGCAATTTTCTTTTTTTACATATCAAGCATTAGAGTGAATCCATTTTGTTTTAATGGCGATTTATGGATCGAGTGGCATTTGATATTTCAAACAAACGAAAGGAGGAATTTTATTTATATTTCATATAGTTTAAAGTGTGTGTTCTTATTTTGTTTTACATAGAATTTAAATCTGCCTGTATGCATGTTATTCTAGTAATATTTCTGTTAATAAATAGCTTATATTGAAATTAACCTTTATTATTCTATTGACACAAAGGGGGCAATGCACTAAGGAGTGATAAAGAGGAGATAAAGTGGAGATGACTTCTCCAGTGTTATCACTTTTCCAAGTCCTATGTTATTTTATAGATCCAGTGCACTAAGGGCTTTATTCAATAACGTGAGCTAGAACACACCATAGGGCAAAAATGAACACCGAACGTTACACGCACAGTGGTACCATCAGAATTAAATTGCCCTGCCAACATGAACCATGAGCGGTGGCCGACAGAATCCAAAGTTCATCATGTTTTTTTATTAACATAATTCACGCTAAATAGCTTGAGCAATGGAAACAATAGAATGGAAAGAAACCAGCTAATGCTCAGTGTTTGACACAATGTCTAAAACAGTAACATGAGCTAAAAAAACACATTGACCCTTCCAAACACTATCCCTACCTCTGGCCATACATTACATCTAACATTAACATAAAGTGTATCAATACTAGCCCTAACACTATCCTATCACCCATAGCTGTAACACTTATCTGGCAATCATATTTTTCCTGTCATCTTCTTCATCTGCCATATTCTTTCTTCTTCTCTTCATATGTGCTCTTCTTTAGTCTTTGAACTTAGTGTTAGCTCTGAAAAAAGTATGAAAAGCAAGTTTGTCATGAAAGCAATGCTGCTCCGCTGTTACTGCTGATGATGGCAGCAGCAGAAAAAAAGACGAAAAATCACCCCTTTTTTACCTTTCGGGCCGTTGCCTGATCCACACTGAGGGAAATTTGAACAGAGTTATAACAGCAGCAGAGAAAAATACCACATAGATCTCTGTCTTTGAGATGGGTATTTCTCAAAGACAGAGATCTATGCCCAAAGACTTGAAAGAAAAAACTGCACCATTGGGGTGGCTCTCCGCATACACGGGACCAGACTGGAAGAGGAATTGAGGCTTGGCGCAAAAGTGGAACCTCGGAGACACTGGTTGTCAGATTGATGAGCATTACAACAAGAAGCCATCTGGTGAGCGAACAACTATACCTGTAACATATATGCTCTATAACAAGAATTTATTTGGTAAGCACACAAAGGGGGGAAAATAACAGAACTCCCCCACATATACCACACTCCGATCATCTTATTTTGTTTGCATTAATTTCACTGCCAACCATCATCTCCATTTCCATACTGCAACTCCGAGACTGTCCCTTTTGTGTTACGTGCAGATTCAAAAACTATTGGGGCTGATATATTCATTTGCCATATTTTCCACTATAGTCCCTAATTTTGAATATACCCCATTTATTTTACATCATTTCTCTTATTGTTATCCATTTAACATCTCCCATTACTACTACTATTTCAATTCACTATTTTTATTTTTTTCTTATTTTATATAAACTTGTTTATACCATACCAATCTTTAGATTGGTATTAATAGCTACTTTGTATTTTTAATTCACTCTTATTTGGATATATGCCCTTTTATATATATGTGTATTTTTACTTTTAAATTCTGCTTGTACCAATAAATGTTTATGGTTTTATGCATCTTGTATGCACATTTGTTATGTGAATATCACGTCTCATTCAGCAAGCTACACTTAGTACCGTGGTGCGATGTCTCTTTCTTTTCTTCTACTGCGCATGACTGCAGCACGCGCAGCAGTCTCTACTGTGCATGACGGCTTCTGACAAACATCCTTAGCTAATTATTATATAGGATTAGAGTATAACCCTAATGTGACACTTTATGCTGAATCCCCGCACATTAATTAGTTCCATGTGAGGCAAAATGTATCATTCCCTGTACAATTAGAAATACTACTAATGTGTGTGGACTCTGTCTAGAAGGTACAATAGCAGTTCCACAACACCAGTTTACCATGATACATATGCAAAAATGCCCCCCTTAATTCTGCTTATGTCAAGAGAAGGGCAATGAGGCATTTTATCGGCATTCTAGGGAATTCTTCTACTCTGCACTAAACAAGAGGAAATGATGTGATGTTACACTGTTTCCCATGCTATGAGGCAGGTGTATGGGCATGGTGGTGCAGTTTGCATGCCTATATATACTACAGTAGTTATATCCTGTGGTGCATACATTAAGAATGTAGGCACTGGCCATAGTGGTTAACAGCTGTATGGCTGAACTGGTGAATTTATGCATTCACCCCAATGAGCATGTTAATATTGGCCCAGCATTGAAATTAGTTATTATATAGGGTCACACTGTAACATAAACAAAGATTAATTTCTCTAAAAATGATTTACATTACAGCTAGCACAACATATAGGCAGTTAATAATTGGATATAATACTAACTAAACTTAGACTTCAATGACAGGTCCAGTTTACGGAGAGGCATCTTAATGAGGAAGTTATAACCTACGAAGACACGAAAGCCTTAACCCTATTAGGGCAAGAGGACTGTCCATCACATCCCTCTGGCATGCAATAAGGTGTTATAATATGACACCATATATATGTTTAATTGTAGGTGTGTGTAGAGATCCTCCTTCTCACCTCTTTGAAGAAATGTTATTATTTTATTAGGGGAAAAAAACATATATTGTAATGTTTCTCTGCTTTATAAAACAAGTGTACTACCACTCCTGGGAGTTAATTCATTCAACTGTTATTACAGCTCAAAATTAAAATCCAGTCTATGAAATTCACCACTAGCTGGTTCTGATTCTATTGCTTTCAACAGAAAACTGCAGCCAGATTTTGTTTAGGGCCGAGATGTTCTTTAAGTTCAGCATAAGAAAAATGCATGTTGTTGTAGGGATTGACCTGTGATATATTTTGAATACATCATCCCTGTAGTGGTGTACGCTTGTTTTACTCAGGACAAGTCTTACATTATATGTTTTTTGTCATTTATAAAATCTGCATTGTTCCTTTGATGGATAAGAGCACACAGAGTCTGGAATATGGCGATTTGGTTCCATTTCTACTGCTCAAATGTGAAGAAGTACAGATTCCACTCTATGTGCCACACTGGGATGCTTTGGCAGGACTGGTAAGCTGCAAAGGTCATTTTTGTTGCAGTGGGGTGTGACTGAACAGCTGTGCATTGCCCTCTCCCAGCCCTTATGTGCTAATACACTGTTCTGCAATTGTCATTCTCTTTGTGCTTTGAATTTCAAGTGGAATTGATCTGCCTGTAAGGGTGGAAGTCTGGTGGGCTTGGTGACCATAGAAGGTCACGCTCCTGTTTTTATTTCCTTCTTGCTCAACTCAGTAAATGCTTGATATATATCCAGCACATTCTAAAACAATGCATCTGAGAACTCTCAAGCATACAAAAAGGTTGAAAATAAGGGGAGATTTGTACTTGTGTAAGATCATAAGTGCATAAGTGCATGAGAAGTGCCTTTTTATGAACCCACACACTCTTCATAGCCAAGTCTGCATTCATTTTTCTGCTCTCACATTTGGTACAGAGTAGAAAATGATGTTCCAGTTTAGGTATGTAAACTTGCTTAGGTAGGCAACCTTTGGCATTCCATAGGGTCGATTCTGTTATGGCTGGTGAAACAAAATGGCGATGGAAGTCACAATTTGATATTCTATATACTGTGCAGTGAGTAACTACCATGAGTTAAAAATGCCAGATTAGCGTCCATAGAAAATAAACAGCCCAAACCATTTGTGATTGCATTGTATGTAGTGAGTGGTAACTCACTTCAAAGGGATGCATTTACAGTTGTTAACTCTGTGCCTACAAAACCCAGGGGTAGAGTCCCCAACACATGTTAAAAACCACTGTAGAACAAAGGAAGAGCAGCAGAAACACCTACACACACAAACATACGCAATGAGGTATCACTATACCTGAAACTCAAAGATGAATTAATGTGGGGGCCAAAACCGCCATATCAATTCATACAAAGCGCAAGGGACAATCTCCCTAAAAAAAAGAGAAGAGAAGCCTCTCTCCTTGTCCCTTTTATCCAAAGACATATGCTATAAAACTATTTGCTTTAAATTTAAAGATGTATGTCACTCCTCTTGATCCATTGGTTGAGATCACATGATGCCAGAGAGAGAGGCTTCTTTCTCTCAACCAATAGTTATGTAAGAAATAGTGTTGAGCGAGCGTGCTCGGCCGATGCTCGGATCGGCTCGAGCATCGCTCTGCTCGGCACATGGCGGTACTCGTCGAGTACCGCCATGTGCTCGCCCGCCATGTTCGGGTGGCGGGGATCTGTGCCGGAAGAGGCACAGATCTGAAGACGCTCCGCTGGACCACCAGGGACTGGAGGTACGGGGGCATTGCGGAGATGAAGGGGGCATTGCGGAGATGAAGGGGGACATTGTGGAAGAGGGGCATAGACTCTATGCCCCTCTTCCACAATGTCCCCCTTCATCTCCGCTATGCCCGTCTTCCACAATGTCCCCCTTCATCTCCGCTATGCCCCTCTTCCACAATGTGCCCCTTCATCTCCGCTATGCCCCTCTTCCACAATGTCCCCCTTCATCTCCGCTATGCCCCTCTTCCACAATGTCCCCCTTCATCTCCTCTATGCCATAGAGGAGATGAAGGGGGACATTGTGGAAGAGGGGCATAGCGGAGATGAAGGGGCACATTGTGGAAGAGGGGCATAGCGGAGATGAAGGGGGACATTGTGGAAGAGGGTCATAGCGGAGATGAAGGGGGCATAGCGGAGATGAAGGGGGACATTGCGGAGATGAAGGGGGCATTCGGAGATGAAGGGGGCATAGCGGAGATGAAGGGGGGCATTGACCAGGCACCCTCCCCTCATCAGAGCAGGGGGTGCCTGGTGTAATGCTCGTGTCGCCCCATTATATGCAATGGGGCTCGGGTGCTCGGCCGAGCACTCGAGCCTCAGGGGGTGCTCGGTCAGAGCACCCGAGCACCCGAGCATCGGGGTGCTCGCTCAACACTAGTAAGAAAGCATATTTAAATGTACCACTTCTGCAACCACTCCTCCCCTTTGATAAAGCAGGGTTCATGATGCCAAAAGCTTAAGCTTGGCAAATTATCTTATTTTGTTTTAGTAATAAATTTTAGTCTTTCAACTTATTACATCATGGGGAGTGTTATTGTATGTGTGGTTGTGTAGTGATCCAGAATGGAGATGGGAACATCTCCGACTGTGTGTCTGTCTGTGATCTGTGACCACCAGTTAATGTGAGTGCATTTATTTATTGCTTCTTTCAGGTTTCAAGTGTGGGAAATGCAGCACCATTGGGCACCTTTCAGTTTCTTTTAAATCTTGAGAGGATGTGACCACTGAAATTCACCCCACTGGGAGACCTGATATACTGCTTCTGGGGCAGTTCAACTACCCAGAGGAATTTTTCCTAAGAGTAACATATGTGACTACCAATCAACCTGGTGTGTCTGGTGGTGGTTTCTTATTCAATACTAATGCACACGGGTGCTCCCGTCTTCTTCTCTTTGTTTTTTCAGTACAATGCACAATATAGAATGAGCCTTTCTGGGTTCAGGGTGGGGACCTGGGATGAAAAATATGTGAACCTTGAGAAAGAGGGCAGGGTAAATGACCAGTGCTTCAGACCAATGCATGGGGCTGTCCTGTTTGTTCTGTGACCTTGTTAAGTCCCTCAAAATAGTCAACATAACACCATACTAAGCCCCCTGAGGTGGGCACCTAGATGCTCCCAGGCAGGATCTGGCTGCTTGGCTGACAGAATCTGTCCAGTTCCACATTGTCCCAGGAACATATCACCAGCACTCCCTCTCCCCCCCAAAGTAAGTGAGTTGCGGTAATGTCTTCAACAGGTTCATCACAGACTAACAAGTCCTCCAGGAGGGCAAAAGTAAGAGGCTTGTTTCCAGACCCTCCCGATGCACCTGGTTTCCCTTCTTGCCTTGTATCCAAGTCCTGAGCAAAGCAAGTTTGTAGCATGGGGAATTGGGAGCCCAGAGTCCATCCATTCATTTGTTTTCTGACCCCATTCTCTATGGGGACAGGAAAAGCAATCTTTTGTATCAGGTGTCTCAGGCCAAAACAAAAAAGAGTTCCTAGAGGAGCCTAGATCAACCCCATGGTAGTGGGCAACTCTTCACTCCCCCCAAGTGCTGTCTTTACCATGAGCTCAACTGCGAAAAGGGACTTAATATATGGGTTCAAGGCCTTGTAATGCCTCAGTTGCTTGGGCTATTCTTCTGATAACTTTCCAGTCCAGTGAATGATACTGGAATGAGGGACTCAAGAAGGCACCAATCATGTGGTGGATTGAAGAAATCCTGTTTGGCACAGGTTTGTCTGTCTGGCTGCATTTCTGTTGGCCTTCTGTTGGGCCTCCTTCCAAGTTGATGATATGGATCTCCTGACTGCCTGTCCAGTGGCTCTCCTTCAGAAAACCTATCTCTGCATCTGCCTCAACTCCCACTGCTCTTCTTTTGGGGTTGAGGTTCCACTTGACTCTGTGGATGTCTTGGGAATTCAGATCCTATAGGAACTGTTAGGGACTAGTGCCATATCCACCTGACATCCCTTCCTCTGAGTTCCATTCATTTCAGATCCACTCACTTGGCATCCTCTCTCTTCCCCTCCACCACCCTTTCTGTAGCAGGACTAACTATTTCTCTGACTTGGGTGGCCAGGCTGGCTGCTTGTCATCTCTCCCTTGGGTATACATCTGCTATGATAGACTGAATACTTTCATGCTCATCACTGGGCACTTTTTCCTGCTGGTCTGCCAGGGTCTATGCCTTCCTGTTGGATGTGATCAACTCTCAGGTCTCTTTTAAAAGGCTCTCTATTTCCTCCTCCACTCTGGTGACCTCACTGTCACCAGAAATCCTAGAGCTCTTCTATCCTGCCATCCATCTCATCTCAATTTGAATGAAGGCATATTCCCACTCAAGGGACATTTGCTTGCCATTCAAGAGTCCTAGAGGATCGTTTGACCAAAGTCACATAACATATGGAACTCCTTTATCAAGACTACTCTACCATCCACATCATGTTGGAATGTGTGCTAGATCAAACTTTCCAGACAACCATCCTCCCACCCCGCTGCTTCTGGATGCCATGGGGAATCAAATCCTGTGGATAAGTAACACCACTGGAGAGAAAGAATGTCTTGCTGCAGCGGCAAACAAAAGTCTTCCTTTAACTTAACCTTGGCATGAACTAAGTCCTCTAGAAGAGAGTGTACTATGTAGGAGTCCATAATCAGCATGTTGCACTGACTCTGGTATAGGGTGTTGTGCCAGTTTGCAAGAGCACCCTACAGAAGAGAAGATGGAAGGGATCTCTTGAGTCAGGGGTATGGTTATGGCCTTGTGTAACGGATCCTACCCGTTACTGAGCCCTTGTCTGGACCTCAAACTATTTATTCAAAGACTATGGACATTTATTAGTGTTTGGACTCTGTGCTGTGCCTTGGCGTACAAACTGGCCAGCTATTCCCTAAGAGAAAGACTTAAATTCATAGACTTTGGATCACATAGTATGTTTAATGTATGGCGAACGTTTTAGTTATTGTATGTAGTATGTTGAGGGTTTACTCCAAGGGAATAGGCAGTGAGGGGTTAATTATTTCATAATTTATTGCAGACTTCCAAGCCTTTTGCTTAATTATTCAACCCCTGGCCATTGTTAAGGAAATGAATATTCTGGCCACTCAAGTCCTTGGAGTGAGAACTATCCTGAGACCCCCCTGCTGTGTGTGTTAATCCATTCACACCCCTCAGTCTGTGAGTCACCTATTGTATAGCCTGAAACTCTGTGTCAGCCCTTGCCTTTTGTCTGATGTGTTTGATTTAATCAAGTTCCCTATTGTATCAGGTTCCCCATGTGATCCAATGTACTGTACTGTATATAAATATCTGTGGTTTGTGACAATAAAAGGAGTTCTGTTTTGGAGTGAACAAGGAGTCCTGGAGTCTTGTATTGCTTATGGTCTAAAGTATCCACTCTGATACCCATCTGCGCCAAGTATCCTGAATCGCCGACCGCCTGCTGCCAGTTTCCTGCGACCTAACTTCGTGGACTGTCAGGCGGCGACGTGGACTCTTCCATGCTTCCCTGCTTCCAGCGATCCTGCGGCTGCTTCCAGTGACTGTTCATACCTCAACTGGTGCATCCGACGGCGCTTATCTGCGTCGAGAAGGAGAGACCCAGGAACGACGGCGGAAGGTGACGCGGTCCCTTCTCAGCTTCCGTTACATTGGTGGCATAGCGGTGGGATTTCTCCTTCATATCGGGTGCAGCAATTGAGACATGGCAGACGAAGCAGTGCTGGCAGACACTCTTGGAGCATATGAGGATCGCTACAGCGCCATCCGAATACAGTGGTGGACCCGGCTGGGCGATGTTATCTATGACTTTGTTCCAGAGTTGGATGCGTGCATTACAGAGGAGCTCAGAGTACAGGAGGAGTACTGGGACTTTGTTAAATACCTGGACCAGGAATATGGATCCGAGGGCCTTTTTGACTGGTGCCCATCCCGCTTGCGATGGGACATCCAAGGGCTGGTATGGAACGCCTACCACATGGACTCTACTTTTGGGTGCCCTGACTCCAGCAGATACTGGGAGATCCGGGACAAAAGAGAGGACCGTTTTGGTGGATACATTCCTGTGGACTGCCAGGGAAATTTGGATATTCTGGCAGGATGTGAATGGGACCTGGAGCAACTATATGCTGGGTTCATTCAAGAGGTCCGGGAATTCCAAAAAGAGGAAGAAGAATGGGGGGGTAATGCATCTGAGGAGGACTTCAGCGACTTTGAGGGCCAGGATTGTGTTACCCCTGTTCACTCCACACTGGTGAGTGGGAATTCGTTCCTCACCAGTGCCCCTGTTGTTGCCCCTGCATCAGGAAGTGGGAAAATCGTCCTTCCTGATACCCCTTTGCCCCTGGACTGTGTGTTGCCTGAGCTGAGGAGTGGGAATTCGTTCCTCCTCAGCCAAGAAGATGCCTCTGCATCAGGGGATGGGACAGATGTCTCCCCTGATAGGCATGTTGCCCCTTCCCCTGTCTTTCCAGCTGCGGTGGATGAGATGCAGGTCCCCACCAGCAGCGATTGTATGTCCCAATTGATGGGTAGGAGAGAGCCCATCAGTCCCTGTGAACCCCCTGCTGTGGTGAGTGTGGAAGAGCTCACCAGCTGCCCCAAAGTGATGCCCCCTGTTATTGTGGAAAATGCCCTGGAAGCGGAGCAGTATGTGCTCTCCAGGGCCACAGAGGATGCCGCCTTGAGGGATGGGACTGCGGTCTCCCTCAAGGCAGAGAAGAGCCTTGAACGTGACGGCATACAAGAGGAGGTCCCCAGCGGGCTGGAAGAGAGCAGCGCTGCTGGCCCTCCTGTGAATGTGTTATGTGACCTGATGGGTAGAGAAGAGTGCCCCATCAGCCCCCCTGTGACCCCTGGCCTGGTGAGTAGGAGCGAGCTCACCAGGGCCTGGGATACCCCTGCTGTGGTGAAGGAGATGCAGGTCCCCACCAGCAGCCCCAGTCCGTCCCCTGTTACTACTGTCCTGGAGAAGAGGAAGAGTGTCTTCTCCAGGTATCTGAATAAGATGGCGAGGAGGATTGAGATTGCCCTCCTCCACAAGACAAGAGATGGCCCTGATGTGGGGGGCCAGGAAGAAGAAGGGTCCAGCAGTGCTGCTGCTTGCCCTGGAAACCCTATGTGCTGCCCCAAGACCCCCATGCTGGAGAGTAGGATAGAGCGTTCCAGTCCCCCTGTAACCCCTGGCTTGGTGCGTGGGAGCGAGCGCACCAGGTCATGTGAAGCCCTGGCTGGGATGAGCGGGACAACCGTCCTCATCCCCAGCACAGAATTTGTCACCCCTTTTCCTGAGACCCCTGGCCTGGTGAGTGGGACCACAGTCCTCATCAAGGACCCTTTTGTTGCTCTGGCCTCAAGGAGTGGGACCACCGTCCTCTGTGGGGATGGTTCTACTTGCCCCAGTACTTTGGATGCTTCTACGCTGGGTGAGGGAATCACCAGTTTGTCCAGAGACCTTCTGAGTACTGCCCCAGCCCAGGAGAGTGGGAAGAACATCCTCTCCTGTCCCTCTGGGGCACTTGCCCAACTAAAAGGGGGAGATGTGCCCCTCTCCCCATACTTTGATTCCCAGGTCACTGAGGATCCAGAGACACAATTGCCCCAGGGAGATCCACTGTATGGACTGGCTCTGGACCCTGAGCCACTGGCCCCAGACCCAGGAGGGTCTGACCCCAGCATTGCCTGGAGCATGGCCCAGGAGAAGCTGCCCAATTTGGTGCTTGCCAGGACCAAAGTTGTACCCCTGGCCCAGGACAAGGGGCTCCTCCTTTAAGACTGGCCTAGGACCAAGGCCTCCAGACTAATGAACTGTCCAGACAAGTGGCTCACAACCTCAATGCTCTCCTACAGCTCCAAGTCAGCGTTTACTACTGTCCCCGCTGGCTTGGTACAAAAAGGGGGAGAAATGTAACGGATCCTACCCGTTACTGAGCCCTTGTCTGGACCTCAAACTATTTATTCAAAGACTATGGACATTTATTAGTGTTTGGACTCTGTGCTGTGCCTTGGCGTACAAACTGGCCAGCTATTCCCTAAGAGAAAGACTTAAATTCATAGACTTTGGATCACATAGTATGTTTAATGTATGGCGAACGTTTTAGTTATTGTATGTAGTATGTTGAGGGTTTACTCCAAGGGAATAGGCAGTGAGGGGTTAATTATTTCATAATGTATTGCAGACTTCCAAGCCTTTTGCTTAATTATTCAACCCCTGGCCATTGTTAAGGAAATGAATATTCTGGCCACTCAAGTCCTTGGAGTGAGAACTATCCTGAGACCCCCCTGCTGTGTGTGTTAATCCATTCACACCCCTCAGTCTGTGAGTCACCTATTGTATAGCCTGAAACTCTGTGTCAGCCCTTGCCTTTTGTCTGATGTGTTTGATTTAATCAAGTTCCCTATTGTATCAGGTTCCCCATGTGATCCAATGTACTGTACTGTATATAAATATCTGTGGTTTGTGACAATAAAAGGAGTTCTGTTTTGGAGTGAACAAGGAGTCCTGGAGTCTTGTATTGCTTATGGTCTAAAGTATCCACTCTGATACCCATCTGCGCCAAGTATCCTGAATCGCCGACCGCCTGCTGCCAGTTTCCTGCGACCTAACTTCGTGGACTGTCAGGCGGCGACGTGGACTCTTCCATGCTTCCCTGCTTCCAGCGATCCTGCGGCTGCTTCCAGTGACTGTTCATACCTCAACTGGTGCATCCGACGGCGCTTATCTGCGTCGAGAAGGAGAGACCCAGGAACGACGGCGGAAGGTGACGCGGTCCCTTCTCAGCTTCCGTTACACCTTGGTAGCAAGCAGTCAGCTTATTCTTCCTCTCTGCTTGCTGAGTCATGCCTGAGCATGTGTAAGACTCCTATAGATGTCTACATTGCTTGTAGGCCCCCATCTCCTGGCTGAAGGTTTCTTCCAGGATGTCCTAAAATTTCTGCATCCAGTCCTGCACAATCTTGAAAGTCATAGACATCATGAATGGTGATGCCTGTTGATGCCCGTCCACCAGCTGTGAGAAAACAATCCTGAAAATAGCTAGGAGCTCTACCACAGGTTCTTAATTACCAGTTGAAATGACAAAGATCAGGTAGATGGAATTTACACAGGAACATGGGGCACTGGATAGCATCCTAAGCTTGCACTGACCCTGTTAGAAAAATAACTGAGTTGGCTATCTCATTGCTGTGGCACAGTCTCTGCATTTATACTCAACTCCCTGGAAACCTGGGCAGTCCATAACATACAAGTTCTCCTACCTGGTGCCAGCCCACCAGCTTTCTAGAACAATGGGCACACACGACTAAATTTATCCAGAATATGTACATACAGCTAGTTCCAAGGACCATGAAATGGGCACCCAGCAGCTTCCTAGTGCTTGGCTGTCAGTAACCATCTGATTTCACATAGTCCAGAGGACATATTGCCACAGAGCGGCATAGAGAGTGGGCGCAGTTGTGCAGAAAGAGGGCACAAATAAACATAACATTTGTATCACTCTGTAAGTCAATAAGTAACAGTAAACACTTCATACGTGGAGTTTCCCGTTATGGAACAAGGAACTTCCACAAGGTGTGTTTAACCCCTTATATGATAGACACGCATTCCCCCCAACTACACTAAAGAAAACAAAATTAAACATGCATAACTGGCACATTGAATATCAAGTTATATTTTCCTTCAGATTATTATAGGTGTTTATTTCTCTTTGATGTCCCCCATGTCTATATATTCCTTATCCCTCGGAGGGTTCTCCTATCTCTTCCAAAACTTGGTCTCTCTTTGCTTAACATAAAGAACCAGGAATGAAAATCAGGCTTTCTTCTCCTATTCAGCCTCTACCACGTCCCTTATCATTATTAAAAACATATCTTAGTTCAAGTGACAGGTATCTTCTTAATTGCAAACAACACTTAACAGCTTATAATATTGTTTTTCTCTGAGGATACTGCCTTCACTTCAACCTGTAAGATTCTGCATTCCTTCTATATTAGCACATCAGGGATCAGCCTCTCTGCAAGAGCCTTCCATTAATTCTTTGTGTGCCTGGGAGGAGGGGGGATGCAGTGCATTGCAGAGCATATAAGTGTGTTCTTAGCAAGACTAATACTTAGCGTGGTTTTGCCTGACCTTGATTCTTATAGGTGGTAGGCAGAGAAAAATGTGTGCTTAGCTGCTCTCAGAGACTGGTGTACTTTGAAAGAACTGGAACAATTCTGGAGCGAACCAACTGCACCAAGGGGACAGATCATTCCCATAATTCCTGATTATTTAAATGGGGATTTAATTCTCTGAATGCTAGAAATGTTTTCCTATACAATGCACAGAGAATGCTTGCATTCAGGGTTTATATTCATTCACCATCAGTGGAGCACTTGGTTTGTCCCAGATTGCTCCCCTGTATGTGATAAATGAAGCCACGTGGACCACAAATGAAAAGTGGGACAATTATGGTGCAAACTAACTGCACCATAGTGGAGAAATAAAAATGCATCAAATTCATTTATATAGTGCTTTTAACCCATTGAAAGCTAGAGATGTTCAATACATTGTAAAGCAATGCACTAAAGATTTATTTAGCATTAAAGGGGTTGAAAGCCTAGTTTATTTCAATGGAACATTTTATTTTCCCCTGTGAATTAGTAGGTTTGCTCCAGAATTGCTGATCTTCAGACAGGTCATGACTGGTTAGTTAAAGGGATAGTAATGTTTCACACAAAGAGCAGCTCCATTTAATCTTCATAGTACTTGGCAATGAAGAGTGTTATTTTAATACTGTCAGAGTTGTAGTACAAGAGTAATTGAATGATAAAGTATCTCCCTCCTCCCGCCCCTTTTACCTAGTGTAAGCCACCTCCCCTCAGATGTGAAATATGGTCCCTTGACCAGAAAGATCACAGCAAGGGACAATCTTCTTACTGTGAGTATAAAGAAAACCATGCCCCCCTTGACAGGTTTTTGGTTTCTTTCCCTCACTGAAGATTGTCCCTCTCTGTGATCCGTCCAGACAGTCTTGCTGCTCTGAGGTGAGCAGTGTTACATCAGTAAAAGGGGAGGGAGGGGGTTACTTTATCGTTCAAACACTCTTGAACTACAACTCGCACAGTTTTCAATAACGTTCTCCATGGCACAAATACTAAGGCGATTAATGAAGTGTGTGTATGTGTGTGTGTGTGTGTGTGTAGGGGCGGCCTCGGATTTCGCTCCAGGACCCACCAGGTTCTGTTTCTCCCCCCGATTAACCCAGCAGAGCATTACACCATTACATACAACTTGAAGGACCATACAGAATTATGTCATCTGGCAACTTTTGTTTTAGAAAATCAACACTAAAAATATAAATTCCTCCTACAAGCAGTTGTCCTGTATGTTTACATTTCCAGTATTGTTATGATAACATATGCCTGGAAGACCCCTATTGTGTTTTGTCGTGGGCGTATTTGTTGCTGGATGTGAGTAAGGAAGTTCAGACATTGAAATAAACTGAAATCAGGCTGATCCTCTTGTCCCAATAAGTGCATAGTTCCACCTGCAGGGCATGCTGGGGAAAGCATGGTCCTCCAAAGTGAGCCACCTCCTGCTGCCAAGAAGAGATTAAAACATCAGGCGGATCTGTGTCTTGACTGAATGCTGTAGATACCAAATCCCACAGGAAGGGGCCTTTCCAGAGATTAAAGGGTAGAGCCCTGAGTTATATCTAAGTGCAAATATCACTGCTTTTTATATCAACACTTAATGATTTTCTCATCTCCTGCTCTCTTTTTTATGTACCAAACGGATATGAAGGCTTGTTGCTATATTAAACAGTGCCGGGAAAGTTTATACAACTCACTGGCTGCTTTCCACTGTGTTTACATCCCTACTAAAATTAATTATTACAAGCTAAAAGGGAACACCTTCCCGTTGTACAGAATCAGATACCCACTGTGAACAACTTCTTATTTACAGTATCACATACCCACTGTGAATAACTTCTTATGTACAGTAACACATGCCCACTGTCAGTAACGTCTTATATACAGTGTTACATACCCACTGTTAGTCGCTTCCCTATATGTGATACTACAACCCACTGTGAGTACCTTCCCTATATAATATATTACATACTCACTGTGAGTCCCTTCTCTATACTGTATGTAATACATACCCACTATGAGTATAGTACAACATACCCACTGTGAGTCCTTTCTCTGTATGCAATTTTATATACCCATTGTGTCTCTTCTCTATATGCAATAGTGCATACCCACTGCGAGTTTCTTCTCTATAGGAGATATTGCACACCCACCGTGAATCCCTTCCCTATATGCCATATTACATACTCACTGTGAGTACCTTCCCTATACACAGTATAACAATATGTACCCACTGTGAGTCCCTTCCCTATACACAGTTTAATATAACCACTGAGAGAACATTCCCTATAGAAAATATTACATTTTCAATGAAAACAAAGGCAGGTTTTTATAGTAAGGGCAGTAAACTTATGGAATTCTTTGCCTTGGAATGCAGCACTTACAAATAAAGTGCCCATCAAAAAAGTAATGGATACCTTTCTAGCTCAGAACAATACTGAGAAGTATGACAGCTTGTTTCAAAGCAGATAGTCTGCTAATCCAGGGAAATATCGAGGAAGGACATTTATACTCACTTGGGGCTTAATTAGAAATGGCTTCAATTTGTTTTGTTTTTTTGCCTTCTTCTGGATCAACAGGGGTGATGTGCCATGGGCTCAACTTGATGGATGCATGTCTTTTTAAGCCTTCATTCATACTGTGATTAACTGCCATATATATACAGCATCTGTGACTGTCATATATATACAGTTTCACATGGCTTTTATGAGAAACTTCTGTTTATACAGCTTCACATGCCTTTTATGAGAACCTCCAGTATATACAGTATCACAATCCTACTGGCAGAACCTGGTGTATATACCGTATCACATGCCTACTGAGCATCTAGTCTATATATACAGTAGAACATGCCTAGTGTGAGTCCCTGCCATATATTTGAATCACGTCTACTGTGAGTACCTGCCATATATATATATATATATATATATATATATATATAAATATATGTATATATGGTATCATATGCCAACTGAGAATACTTAGTGCTGTAAGAACCATGGCTAAATAAAGACTCATTTACTACTGTAACTTCTGTATCTATATTATCATATAACCACTATGAATACTTCCCTATATACAGTGTCAGATCCCTTCTGTGAACATCAGCACTGCATACAGTATCACCACTGTGCAGCATTATGTAGGTAAAAGGGGCGGGAGGGGGACACTTTATTATTCAGTTACTTTTTAACTACACTTCCAACGGTATTGAATAACTCTCTACATGGCCCAAAATCTATGAAGATTAATTTATTTTGAAACATCACTATTGGTTTAAATCAAAGATGCTTATGAGAACTTAATTCTGATGGACTTAAAGCAGAATTATCATCAAAATAAAATTGCCCCCCAAACCCTTACTAATATAGCGATAGGCATATGCATACTTTCATTAGGCTGAATAAGTCCGGCATTATTGAGGAAACACAACTTCTATAGAAGGCTTCAGAGGGCAACAGCTCTGACTCACAGGTACCTTTTCTCCAAGATGTCTGCGCTGTTGCCTGATGGTGACTGCCGTTCACTGCCAGGATTGGTGAGTGGCATTACTTGGTCTTAAAGCACCAGGGAATGTCAGTGCAGCCGAACAGACCTTCTCTTGCAAGATTTGTGCAGCTGTTGTTTTTCCTCAATAATGCTGGACTAATTCAGCCTAATGAAAGTATGCATATGCCTATCGTTATGTTAGTAATGGTTTGGAGGCAATGTTATATTGATGTTAGTTCTGCAATGTACATGTGTGTGTTTTATGTGTCCCTGATTTAACCCGTTAAGGACCAGCCGATCACATACCTGGCTAGCACTTAAGCACTTTTTTTTCTTCAGTGTCCGGTTCAGAGCTCCCCGAACGGTGTGCAGCCGCAAGGGGAGCCCTGAATTCCATGATGGTCCTGGCATGTCCTGGGTCCTTAACCCTCCCCAACCCATGACATGCCAGGACCATCAAGGGTCATTAAGGGGTTAAAGGGATATGTGGTCACCTTAACTGGTTTGCAATTTGCAGTGCACCATTCTGGTCATTGACCAGTAAAAATAACCATTTGCTATTCTGAGTCATTATTTATGCACTATATTATATTAGGTTCCATCACATCATATATATTTTGACTTCTATGAATGTTACAGCCATGGTTTCCAAACGTCGTTATTTTCAAATAACAGGCCATAACTTGCTTACCGCAGGTGAGCTAATCAAAACAACTAAGACTCTGATTAGCTCATGTGTGCTCTGGTAGGTAAATCCACAAGTCCTAGCTAGTTAGTGGTTTTGGAACCACAGTGTTACAGTGATCTTTTTCATATGACACAATGTGTTTACATTAATATTAACCCTTTAGATGCTAGCGATATATCCAAAGCATTGCACGGATGTTCTTATATGTCATCCTTCTTTTCACCTGCTCACATGCAGTTTACAGACAAAACAGACAGCAACATATTTAGCTATTGGGTTAAAAATGAAGTATATCCATACTGGGGATTTCAAAGAATGATGGGTTCCTGAGGGACATAAACTACTACTACTACTGGGGCTAGATGGTGCAATAGTACTAGCAGTAGGTGTCAGTGGTGATTCTCTTTTAACAACAGTAGCACTCATAGCTAGGGTTGTGGGTGTGCTGCTTACTCCATAATAGTGAGTGTGACTGGGTGGAGTTTGGACTAGGAAATGGAGATGGTTATGATCATGACCAAGATGATTTATTGGACATAATAATGGTAGTGTTGGATTAAAGTAAAGTACATGCCAGAACTGTTAGCATGTGGATGAGGTTTTTTCTGTCTGAAAATAAGGTATGATGCATGTCTCTGTCATTATCACTGTCTCTACTCAGGTGTAAGTATAGGATATATGTCCTTTATCTGTGCCTGTATATAATATTACATACCCACTATGAGTACCCTCCCTATATACAATATTACTTACTCACTGTGAGTCCCTACCCTATATAAAATATTATATACACACTGTGTCAATGTCACTCGATGTATGTCTCTGTCATTGTTAATACCACTCTCAGTGAATACTCAAGTATAAGAATATGATTTACTTCATGTTTCTTTCACCTGTCTGTCAAAAATATATGTTTTTAACTGTTCCTGTCATTGCATCATGGTCACACATGCAGACTGCTGTCTTGGCTGTACAGTGCCTGCCTCTCACTAGACTTGAACCAGAAAATGTATGGCTGTGAGGCCTTCAATTTCCAGAGTAAGCCACTGGAGGGTGTTGGATCAGGAGGCTTGCAGTGACAGTATTGCTGTTAGTTCTGGAATTTGTAATAATCTACTAGAATCTTCCCTGCTACTGGATTGTAAGATCAGGTCAGCTGCTTTTGCTGACATTCAGCCTTCCATTGTTTGTGTGATTACCTGTTGACTCTGCCTGCACTTTCTGAATTAGTACCTTTACTTTGGGCATGTCTGTATTCTGTTAGTGGCTGCTCAAACCTGCGGGACAAGTAGCTGCTTGCCATGGATATTTCATCCATCACCAGGCCTTCCAGCCTCTGATCTGGAGCACAGGGCCATTTGGCCTCCCTCCTGGAGCACCAGACCTCCAACCTTCTGGGTTGGAGCATCGGACCTTGCAGTTCCTGGATTGGAGCAGTAGGCCTTTCAGCCTCTGGCCTTGTGCATTAGGGCTTCCTGTCTCTGTCGTTCAGGCCCCTCACTTTTCTGCACAAGCCCCTTGCCTTCTGGCACAGGGTCCACTGGCCCCTGGCATTCCATTACCAGGCCGTCCAGCTCTAGTCCTCTAGCTCCCTGCATCTGTACTCCAGTCCCAGCTCAAGCTCGACTAACAGGTGCCCTGTTACACGCTATCAGTGTCCCTATCTATAGGAGCCAGTGAGGATCGGAGCGACAAGAGTCAACAAGTGGCTGCCTACTTGTTGAACAAACCCAGACAGTACAGAGAGAAGGAGCGACAATAGACAACCAATCCATGAGCCGCCTACTTGTCAAACAAACTAGGGTGACCAATCAGTGAGCCACCGACATGTTCAAACTGGAGGCCAGGAGGTTTGGAGTGATGGGGAATCTTGGGATGATGGAGGGCACGTGAGTCATTGTGGTACAGTGAAACATTGAGGCATCCATACATGTAATGGTGCAATACATATAACACAGTGGTAACACACAGATATACATGTGAATCTGTACAAAATATTAGGTGTTACATAGGAATAAGTATGTGATGGATCACAGGTCCATTATATCACCCCCCCCCCCACACACACACACACACACACACATACACACGCTTTCAACTCCAAAGCCAGCAGAAAGACTTTAAAGGTAGCTTGGAGAAGGGGGAGCCCTGGTCAAATTAAGTGTCCTCCAGAGCAGTAAGAGCCATTGTCCATGGACACCCTGTTAAAGGGTTGTGGTCAGTCAATTTTGTGAACTCCAGGCCATACAGATATGCTTGATGGCCCAGACAAGAGCCAAACACTCCTTCTTGATGGCTGTATATTCTACTTCCCTCTCCAGCAGCTTGCGGCTTTGTTAGGTGATAGGGTGCTCCTCTCCCTGGGCATTCACCGCTCCTAAGTCATACATGGAGGCATCTGTGTAACAGAAATTTTGTGTAAAGTGTGGAGCATTGTCTAGGGCCGTTTTCAGGGCCACAAAGCTTGTTTCACACTGCGGGGACCAGGCAACTATAAGGGGAAGGGTCTTCTTGGTCAGGTCAGTCACAGTCTTGGCTATGTAGTGACTTCCCATAGTGCCCTGCATTTCCCAAAAAGGCTAACAATTGCTTCTTGGTCCGGGGAACAGGCCAGTCTACTATAGCAGCAACCTTGGCAGGCTCCAGACATGGCTTCCCACTACCTAACCTGTGACCCAGGTACTGGACCCCCGTCATCCCCACTTGATATTTGTCTGGCTTAATGGTCAGCAGGGCTCCCTGAATCCTTCCTAGGATGGCCTCTAAGTGAAGTTAGTGCTCTTCCCAGGTCTCGCTGAAGATGGCTATGTCATCCAGGCAAATTCCTGTGCTCCAGTTAATACCTAGTCGACCAACCTCTGAAACGTGGTGGGAGCTTTCTTCATCCCAAAAGGCATTATCTTAAACCAGCAGAGGCCAAACGGGGTGATGAAGGCTGACTTGCCTCTGCCTCAAGGGGATGTGCCAGTACCCCAGACTGAGATTGTGGTTGAGACATAGGCAGCTCCAGCGAGACGACCACTTAGAGCATGGGGTAGGTGTCAGTCACCATTTTAACATTGAACCTCTGGTAGTCCACACAGAACCGGGTGGTTGCATTCTTCTTGGGCAACAGGACTATCGGGGAGGCCCAAGGGCTTTTGGAAGGCTCTATGACCTGCAGAGCCAACATTTCCTGAATCCCTCTGTAGATATGGGAATTCACGACCTCGGGTACCTGATAGGTGGTCTGTCTGAGGGGGGCCTGTCTAGGGGTCTCTATTCAGTTCTGGGTCAGCATTGTGACTCCCGGGAGGAGGGAAAACAGTGTGGGCCACCGAGTGGAGAATGTCCCTGACCTGCACTTGCTGGCTGGGGTCAAGCTGGGATCCCAGGGGAAGAGAGTTAGGTCCCCGGGGGGGCTTTTGCTGCTACCAGTTATCTGGTTTGCAGATTGTTAGGATGGCTTTGGGCCGGTCTAGGAAAGCCTTAAGGGCACTTATGTGGCATGCTGGCCGGTCCTGCTGCTGAGATCCTCTTGCTGTAACATATGGGGTGTCCCTTGCTGGTTCATGACCTGGTACGGACTGGTACGGACCCACCCAGGCTGCTTGCAACTTATTCTGCCGGTAGGGTCTCAGGACCAGGACTCGCTGACCCACATGGAATTCCCTATCCTTGGCATGCTGTTCATAAAAATGCTTGCCTGCAAGCTATACAGATTGGTGATGGCTAGTCCCATTAGGGCTTCTAAGTTTTCCTTCAGCTCCAATACATAGTTGATGGGTGGGTCTCATGCGAGTCGCAATTCCCATAACTTCTGGGGTCCCTGGACTCTCCACCCAGACAAGAGCTCAAAGGGGGAGAAGCTTATGGACTCCTGAGGCACCTCCCGGGAGATGAAGAGAAGGTGAGGGAGATAGCATTCTCAATTTCTATGGGATTTGGTGAAGACTCGAAGCATCTGTTTCAGTGTACCATTAAACAGATCAGAGAGTCCATTAGTCTTGTGGTATGCGGTGGCCTGGATAGGTTTCACCCCGCATAGCTCCCAGATCTGCTGTAGCAGATCCAACATGAACTAGGTGCCCTGGTCAGACAGTATTTCCCTCGGGAAACCAACCTGGGTAAATATCTTGACCAAGGAGTCTGCTACTACCTCTGCCATGATGTTGGCCAGGGCAACTGCTTCTGGGTACCAGGTGGCAAAGTCCACTACGGAGATGATGTACATCTTCCCTGACTTGTGCGCCTGGCCAAGGGTCCTACAACATCGACTGTTATGTGCTTAAAAGTCTCTCCTATAATCGGTAGGAGCTGTAGGGGCTTGGGGTTTTTGTTGCCTCTTTTTCCAAACCTCTGGCAAGTGTTACAAGTGCAGAAAAAGGCTCTAGGGAACGTGTTTCACAGCACCCACAGCTGCTTTGTCAACAAATCTGGTCTCTTTTTTCTGTTGAGGCCAGATTGGTTGACAAAGCAGCCGTGGGTGCTGTGAAACATGTTCCCTAGAGCCTTTTTCTTTGCCAATCAGGCATTTATTTTGCTTTTAAAATAAAAATAATTTTATTTAAGAATCCGGCTACAAGTTTGTTATTTTATATAGGATTGGTTGAAGACCCTTTTTCCTTTCCCTATTTGGATCGTTGGGCTGGAGACCATGAAACCCAAGCAGGGACGGGTAAAGTACCCTGCAAGTGTGTAATGTTGATCACTGACATATGTCTTTGGGTCAACCTGCTGTTAATGTGAGTGGATCTTTGTACATCATTTATTAACAATTACTATATTGGGATAATGCACTGTTGGCTCTCTTTTTTCTCCTCTTTTCCTTCTTTGCCCTGTACATCATAGTTGTAGCCCTACTCAGGATCCTGGCCTTCTGGCAGAGAAATTTCCTCTGGCTTAGGTCAGTGGAAGTCCTTGGAATACAGACAGACCCTCTCCGGCATGGAGTTAGGGCCAGACACACAGTAGGCTTGTCGGGGAAAGGTCCTTTTCTGGGGAACCAGGGTCTAAGTGCCCGGTGGTGCAGGATGAACGTTGGGCCCTGACTGTCCATAGGGGCACTGGATCTTGAAGCGCCCCTTCTGCTGGTATCTGTAACATTCTGGTCTGGAAGGCTGGGGCCAGTGTTAGGTTGGAGCAGAATGTGGTCCCACAGGGGGTACAGTTCGGGGCAAGAGTTCTGTCATAATAGGAGTTTGCATAACAGAGGTACCTGGCGGGTAACTATAGAGGCCATGTACCATAGCTTTCTGAGGTCCTGGACGCCAGGTATTCTCATGTTTGTTCCACAACTGGGAGGCCTCTGTGAAGGTGCGGGGTTCCTGATGCTTCACCCAGTCCTGAACCTCTCGAAAACTGCTCCTGAAGGATTTGCTGGCAGTAGCTTTCAATGGTGGCCGCTTCACACCCTTGCAACCAGTTCCAGCAAGCATGGTCCAGCACGTGTCCATTCGGTGTGTCCTTGGCTTGCCAGCGGGTCTACCTGAACCGCCAGCAATAGGTATCTGGGGTGATGGTGTATCAGGTCAGCAGCCACCTCTTGACTTCAGAATAGTCTGTGATCTATTCATAGGAAATGGCTCAGTAGGCATCATCGGCTCTGCTGATTCCACGATGCTCCAAAAGTAAAGTGGAGCAACTCTGTGCAAGTTAACTGCTCCATAGGGGATAATGAATTCCACAAATGTTAATTAATTTAAATAAAGCTTTTAACCCCTTGAATGCTGGTAAGCTCTCAAGTTGGAGACCACTCTAGCATCCAAGGGGTTAAAAAGCAGCCCCACTTAAATAAATGGGAATGTTTAGCTCTCACTTGTAATGCAAATGGCTTGTCATAGAATGAACAATACATCCCATGATACTATGGAGAAGATCCACCTGTGTCCCCAGATCAGATATGTATATCAAAAGAAATAAGCCAAGTATATATATATATATATATATATATAAAATGTTTTTGTAAATTAAACCCTAAGCCAGGGGTGGGCAACATGAGGCTTTCCAGCTGTTGCTGGTCTAAAGCTCCCACCAGCCAGACGATGGGAATTTTTGTAAAGTAACAGCTTGAGGGCCTCACGTTGCCCACCCTGCACTATGGGCTTGTACATATTGTGCATATTGGTGAAGGTCTATTAACAGTGCATCAAACAATGAATGGACTTGGAATCACTGTTGCTTATGTATAAAAGCAAAGTGACACAGATATGCATTACAATGGGCTTTATGTCAAAAGACAAAATGGTGCAATTCTGAAGCCAATCAACTGTACAATAGGGGACAAATAAAAGCATACAATGTTCCTATTGATTTAAATTGGGCTTTTAACCCCTTGAGTGCTAGTGAGGTCTCCAACATATCAATGACAATCGGTCAGTAGTATAACTCCTCACTGGATGGCTTATTTGGGCCCACAAATATTTTTAAATGACCAACTAGTACCTATTATGCACTGGGCCTTCTGGGACCCTTTGGATACTGCCCCCCCACACCCACCCACAACTGCACCCTCTGAACCTCTTGTAGTTACACCCCTGTAAGAAATGCTACATGTATTGCTTCCCCAAAGTAAATATTTAGTACTTGATATCATATCCATGGAGGCAGACATGATTCATTGTCTCAGGACTCAAGGACCCTAAATGCCTCACATTGAAGGCTTCCTAAGAATAATTCAGTGGGAGGAGTTTGGAGAATTTGAGTCCTGCAACAAATAACCATGTCTGCCTCCATGGACATGATATTCAGAAGTAAAGATTGATTTTGGAGAGTCGTCTATGCAAAATTTATTCATGGTGTCCATTAGGAGTGTATGCCTTGATTAACATAAATGGGGCTTTATTATTAGGAGAAGTTAGTGTCCCTTTAACATATATAATATTACATGCACTGTTTTTCAGGAGACTGAAGGAAATCTTTTGCCTTTTCACTCCTCACTTATTGTTTAGGAAGCCATAAAATACAGGATTAGGAAGATAAGAGAGCAAGGGAAATTGCTTCCCCGGCCTGATGAAAAAGAGTTCATGTGATAGCAAATATAATAAAGGGATACTAATCCTTCATATGTAAAAAAATATACATTACATTGTTTATCCCACATGGGGGCTCCCACTGCTGAAGGTGTTTTATTCAAAAGTTATTAGAGCTCAGACTTGGATTTTTTAGGTGCAGTGTTTCAGTGGCCTGGAATTTTACAGTGGCGCTGTTGCTACATCACCCTATGGACAGCTCTGGTCAGTTGATCATAATTCCTCATAGGATGGTGTAGCAACAGCGCCACTCTACAATTTCAGGCCACTGAAACACTGTACCTACATTATTAAAATTTGAGCTGTAATAACTTTTGAATACAACATAACACCTTTCAGTAGTGGGAGTACCCTTGTTTTACTCAGGGTGATAAACCTTACACCGTATTTTTCTTTTGCATTTTAAGTATTACTATCCATTTAAGTTATATCAATGCTTGGAATCATTTACATATATGTCAGCAAATGTGACACCATGCTCTCTGATGTAAAAGCATGATTTATTTTATTGCTCCTTTAAAACTGTGTTTAAAATGTTATGATAGTTTCTCTTTATAGTGACCAGCTGTCTCACAGCTTTATGGGCCCTACGTTCAAAAAAAGGGGAGTAATTGTGGGCCACAGCAAAAGCCCCATTGTGGAGAAAAAAATCCCCATTGTTTTAAATGGGTATTTTAAGCTCCTGAATTCTAGGGAGTGTCCAATACATCTCTTCACAATACACTGAGAACCTCTTTAGCATTCAGGAAGTAGAAAATGTAATTTCAAATAAATGTGATTTGGGGGAATTTTTATTTGTCCCTATTATTTGCCCCCTGTGGTGCAGTTGAAATGCATACCTGTGAACTCTCTGGATTTCTCCCAGATACTCCAGTTTTCTGGGTTAATTACAAGGTCTCTGGGGACAGAGGGTAGATGTAATGGATACAGGACCCCTGTTCTAAGACCCAGAGCAAGAGAGTTGATAAAATAAAAATCCAATTCATTTTATGAACAGTTAAAAAACAAAACACCAACGCGTTTCTGCATACAGCGATCCTTTCATCAGGGTGCCAGACTCTACAGAGGCAGGATGACATCCTATGCTGCTACATACCAGTTATATAGTATATGGCCGTAGGCAGGGCTTAAAACGTGAAGTCCTTTGCTACTAGTCAGACCTGAAAATTTACTTGCCACTGCAAGCCAAAACATACCCACCAGGGCTGAATTTCTACTCGCCAGGGCTACATTTTCACTCTCCATTGATTAGTGACAAGTGGAAATTTTGAGCCCTGGCCGGAGGTTCACTAAGTGTGAGTAGAAGCTGATTATTTGAAGAATTTTATCTATACAGTTTAATATCCCCCCAATACGTGCAGCTTTGTGATTATTTATACATGTGAGTGTGATGATTTTGTTTTACTCACCTTTGTAAGTCCCAAGAAGGTTTAACCTTATGAGTGCCTCCTTTTCTCCTTCTTGTTTTTCTCTGTATTAAAAGTGGACAGAATTTCAAGGAGCTGAATATTAGAAGGGGAACCCATCATTTACTTATAGTTTATCCATTTACTTACTTTACTATGGACATGAAATACTAATGACCCCCTATGAATGCTGCCCCTGTCCCTTTATTCAAGTGACAACATCTGCAATTAGTTATGGATGCCTTTTCTATGGAGGCAGACATGAAAGATGCTGGCAGTTTTTTAAACTGTGGTAGGAGGACCGTAGGCTCATACTTACCCCTTTATGGACCAGAGAGGTGTACAACTTAATGCAAAATGATTTATTTCACATTACTCTGGTCCTTAAACAACATATTGCCATTTGCAGTGAGCAGATTTTGAACTCATGTGGTCCTACTAGCAACTGTCTCCATGGACATGAAATCCAGGGTTGATTGAAGATGTTACCTCTTGAACAAAGGCAAAATTCATAGGGACTATTACATTTTATGTCCATACTAACAGTAAGTGTGGGGGTCTGAGTATCCTTGTTTTATTAACAGGAAACCCCTAAATATATGTTTTTTCATATGCGCTGTTGCACACCTCCCCCTGAAGGGGTTAAATAAACTGATCAATAAATATTAAATGCATCAAAATTGTATACAAAAATATATTAAATATGCCTTGTTGAGATATGTATTAATGCACTGTGCAGTACTTGAGGATTTCTTTAGCATGATCAGTCTTTGGAAGGTGTCTCAGAAGTTATAGGGCCCCATTGTCCTGAGACTGTCAACATACCTCTTTGAGACGCGATGGGCCTCTTTCCCACCATGGTGTCCCTCATTTTCAGAGCTCAGAATGTGTTGTGTGTATATAAGTGTATCACACTACCCACAGCAAAAAAGTCACTTTAATGTTTATTTAAATTTCTGCATATTTGTTTCTAAATCAGCCTGTGATGGACTTATTCTATATCACTTATTAAGTTATATTAAGAGCTGACAACAGGTTATGCAGTAACCTAAAATTCTCAGTACCAGTAACACCCCCAACAACACTACCTACACCAAAATTGTCACTCTTTGGCCATCTGAAATGTTGGGAGGTAAGTGTCTCATAAGGTAAACATCTTTTAGGGTAAAACAGCAGTGGATACTAATCACGATTAATTAACTGCCATAGGCCTTGTCACTCATTACATACTTGACAAACCATAGTAAACTAGTTGTACTACTGTTTTATAGAGCCACTAGTTCCTACACATGAATGTTTTACATATGCTAGCTTAGAATACGTAATATTTCAGATGTATAGTATATATATTTTTTTTTTGTGAAAGTATTTTACCAGGAAGGAAACATTGAGATTGTCTCTCATTTTCAAGTACATCCTGGACATATTTTATATATCTCAGAAGTGTGAAAGGCTAAACTGACCTTGCTGGGACTAGAACCTTTGACCTTGTGGCTTGAACAGATTTTACAGCTGGCACATTAACCAACTGAGCCATTTTCCTGGAATCACATTTAATTTTACATGCTTGTAGGCTGCTTCTGTAATACCAGTTATCAATAAGAAGTATGCAAAACTTCATAAAACGATTAATAGTCTTACTTCAACTTTCTTATTTCTAGGGGTGCAGATGGTTTTCCTGCACTCAGATCATCAGGATGAAGAGACAGGGGATAATATTATCATCACACAATTTATTTAAGACCATTATTTATATTAGTATTAGTTAACCGCTCCGTTGCCAGTTAGTTGGCATTACATTACATATCAGTGCATTTTAAGCTCTTATGGCAATGGAGGGGTTAAGTAAATTATTTATGAATGAGGAAGGGGGTTTGAGGGCACTTGGATACATGAGGTTTTGCTCCTGATCAGTCAGATCTAGTTGCTTCAAAAGCCCTAAGTTGATGAAGAAGAATTTGACCAGCTAGGATCAAAGTCGTATTGGAATTGCCTATTTGCTGCAATGTAATTGTTTGAATGGTCGCTTCCAGAAGGAGTCTGAGGGTCATTTGATTGGTTCTCGATGTCTGCTGAAATTGTGACCCAAAAACACTAAACTTCTGTAATGTGATGGGTCCAAATTGGCCCCTGATAAACCATTTGGGTGCAGTATAATCTAGGCCTAAGTTGCATTTATCCAGTTAAATTAGCTGTATACACAATATAGATTTTTTCCATTTATATATTATCCTGAAAACCTAGCGCAGCAGCTGGTGTTAGACAAGGCTGAGCCTTTAACCATAACTCCACAGCTGTCCTTACTATATCAACACATGCTTCACATCAGACTATTCATGCGTGTGTGATTTTGAAGCCCATCCACAGCTGAATTGCTGGCTATATGCTGTACAGTATAGTCTGCCACTTGTGGTTCTCCAGTTGTTGTTTTACAGTTACCATCATCCTCAGATGGGTGTTGGCCAGTTGAGAATTATGAGAATTGTAGTCCAACACAGCTGGAGAGCCACAGATGGCACACTCCTGTGTTTATGGAGGTGTCCAAATGACCATTACAGGGTTAAGTAAATGGAAAAACAAACTGATGTGTAAAAGACAATGTCCTGGAAAGAACAAGAAAGAAAACTAATATATCTAGATAACTGTGAGGGGTGTTGGGAAGCAGAGAATGAGCAGGAGATGACTCAGTCACTAAAACTCCCCACTATAAACACTAAATCCCCTCCTGCGTTGATATGAGCAAGCAGCACACACACAATGAATATCCCCTCAACTACAGATGGAGTAGATATCATTGATGTAGAGGTATGTCTATTCCTAAAGAAACAGCTGTTCTAAAGCAGAAGTTGCTGTTATATGAAAGAGCTTGACATTATTACAAATACTTAAGGACCACGGGCATTTTTTTTTTGCGAGTCTGTTTCAGGGCTCCCCAAATAGAGTGCAGCTGTGCAGGGAGTCCTGAATTCCATGACGGTCCTGGCACGTCATGGATCCTTATGGCTCTCCAAACCATGACGTGCCAGGACTGTCCAGGGTCCTTAAGGGGGTTAAGCATTCCAGACTTTAACATAACACCAAATTTACAAAAATGGCCTTAAACTTTTATATATCAGACCTGACATTATCGCCAGATGCCATGATTTAACCCCTTAGTGACCGGCCTCCACGCAAACGCGGCCAGCACTTAACGCCCGCCGGACATTTTTTTTATTTTTTAAAAATAATCCGGAGTCCCCAGATGGCGTGCAGCCGTGAGGAGACCCGGATTTCCGGGACGTGCATGTACATCCTCTGTCCACAAATGACATTCGCTCGGGACGTACATGTACGTCCTTGGGTGGTAAGGGGTTAAGGACAATTATTTAAAAAGTACTAAGAATGTGGGGTTTTTTTTATAAATCACCCCAATAAAAGAAAACTGGAGTTATTTTGGAGTAAACCAAGTACATCACAGGGGACAAATAACAATTCATGTTAAATTAAATCAGGCTTTTCACCTGTTAAATGCTAAAGAAGTCTCCAATGCATTGTGATGTGCAGTAAGTAAAGGCAAATAAATGGTATGTACAAATCTATAAGAAGATACACCTGACTGCTGTATGAAGGACTCCCTAGATTAGTGGCTTTGTTAAGCTCATTTAGAGCTCTTATTCCTATTGGCATAGTTCTCCTTTAATGCTTTGGGTGCTAGAGGCATCTTCAGTGCATTTCTAAGCAATGCACTGGAGATCATATCTGCCAACTGTCCCGATTTACATGGGATAGTCCCGATTTTGGTGCTCAATCCTGCTGTCCCACTTAGCTGAGTGAATGTCCCATTTCCCAGGCGTCCTCCCCACTTGTCTCTACTCCCATGTTTTTGTCTTGAGCCATGCTATTCTCATGTTCCCCAGAGAGTCGCGTTACGCGCCAACCCCCCATGTCAGGCGGCAGGGGGTGCCCTTCTCTCAAGCAATGCAATGCTTTCTCATGCCAGCTACCAAATATGATTGGCTGCATGAGCACGCACCTCATATAGTGTAATCACATCATTTTCATTGGCAGAAAGCTGCACTGTAGAGAGAAGTGAAAGTCTATGCAGAGCGAGGACGAACGGTCATTAATAACAAGATGACTCTAGTATCCAAGGCTTTAATATAAAAGATCCATATAAGCAGTTTTAAAAGAGTACAGCCATTTTTAGACTGCATTAACATTTGCTAAACCTCTTCTCAGGAATTCCTTACATACACAGACAAGCAAGTCACAATCCCCACAATGGGGTCTAAATACAGAATAGCTGTATTTCCAGATACTTTATTTATTTAGCCATTTCTGTTTGTTTACTTAGTGTTTCCAATTTTCAATGTGAGTCTGCCGCATTTCTTTCAACACTTTTGGAAAATCAAAAATAAACACAGGAAAATGTGACATTCTAAATATATCCCTGAAGTCTTGTATCTGAAAGCAACTCAACACACCATTCAGTTAATAGGGTAACAAAATATTCTGAAATTATTTGGTATACCTAGCATCAACCTAGCAAAGACACATGACACATTATATAATTGGAATTGCAGTATATATTAATAGTTAAAACATAGAAAATAAAAGCAGGTCAGGACAAAGTGGCGTAGGTGCCCATTAAAGGGATAGTAATATTTTACTATTACTATTCCCCATAATGTAGCTATTTGAAAAAGAACTGAATTGCCCCCAGGTTCATCTCTCAAACCTTTATGGTTTGAGAGATAACCGAACACAAAGTTCCCCCCCTCCATCCCCCTTCCTTGAAGTCAGCCTTGTACTGACTGCAGGGATATCCGGTCTTACTTGCATCAGGCGGCACTGCAGCAGAGCCGAGATTGCGTTAGTAAAAAAGAATCATTTCACTGAAACTGTCTTCTACGTGTGATTGCAAACCAAGCACATGTAGAAGACCATTTCAGTGAGATAATTACTTTTCACTAACGGGATCTCAGCTCAGCTGCACAGCCGCAAGCCTCTCATACAACAGACTTCCCCTGTAGTCAGTACAACATTGACTTCAGGGAAGGGGGAGGGAGGGGGGGAACTTTGTGTTCGGTTATCTCTCAAACCATAAAGGTTTGAGAGATGAACCTGGGGGCAATTCAGTTTTTTTTCAAATAGCTACAATATGGGGAATAGTAATATTAAAGTATTAATATCCCTTTAACCCCTTAAGGACCACTGCCATGCCAGGACTGTCACTGTGGTCCGGCACTTAAGGACCAGTGACGGTCCTGGCACGGCATGGAGTTCAGGGCTCCCGGTGCGGCTGCATGCCGCTCCGGAAGCCCTGAACTCGAAGTGATTTAAAAAAATGCCCCGTGGTCCTCAAGTGCTGGCTGCACATGCCGGTCCTTAAGGGGTTAAAGAAAGTGTTTTTTTCTTCATAATGTATCATTTGAGACATTAAACCTCACACTTCTAAATGTCTCTTCATACCATAAAAATATGTAGCTTTTTTTTTGTTTTTTTTTATCTTTTCACCTTTCTGCACATTTTTTCTGTTCCAGTAAATCCTGACGGTCTCCTCCTACTGCCCCTTCCTTTATCTAAACCTCACTCTGATTATATCAAAGACAAATCCACTGAAAAATGAGTAGGGTTTCATCAGCTGATCTCATCAGAGGAAGACAAATTGAGAGGAAACACTACAAGTGAATCCATCCATGAAATGAATAGTGGAGGTTTCAGTCACCTCTGTTCCTCACCTCAGCATGAACATCTATCTTGACAGTATTTCTGTAATTATTCCTCCCCATTAATTTATTACACTCTTGATTGAAGCTGCTATGTTCTGAAAGCTTTGGAAGGAGGAGTAAAGAAAAGTGATCAACTTAAAAAAGAATGTTTTAAATAAAGAATGGCTAACATAGATATAGGTGATTTAGAAAGCGCTTACAAAATCACGCACAACATTATAAGGCGCAGGTTCTATTTTAACCTCAGCTGAGCTGAGTGCGCTGACCTGTGTGGTGGAACCTGTGTGTCACAGGCTTCATTATTAGTGCACCATGCAGTGGCATAACTAGTCATTGGAGGGCCCTGGTGCAAACATTTTTTGGGCCCATTAACACAAAAATATTTTTACAGGGATTAAATAATACCTTATTGGATAGATGGGGCCTTCTTGGATATCAGGTCCTAGTGCAAGTGTATCCTCTGCATGCCCTATAGTTACGTCCTTGACACCATTCTGCCAGGTTGCACCACTACGAATAAGGAGATTGGCACCATTATGTTCTCCAAGCTGGCATTAAGACATGTTTTAGGTGTGAGACCTTCTGTTTTAGGGCTCAATCCAAATGTTGGCGTCGGCAGAAAAAACTGGCGACGGTGGTTTTGTACGTCAAGTAAGCAATGAGAATATTCCCACTAGTAAGAAATAACAGCAGTTCTGAAACACATGTCGCCCGTCTCCAAAACAGCAAAATCTTTCCCATAGAGGACAATGTAGAAGTGAAGCCAAGAGCCATTCAAATGTTGGAGTTAGGGCTAACGCGAGTTATATTGCAACATTTTCCTCCAGAAATCTAACACCCATTTTTTTTGGCGAACATCACACAACTCAGAGTAGAAAACCACCGTCCAGGAAAATAAAACAGAGAAGCAGGTCATTCAAGGACATAAGCCAAGCATACAGAGGTCAGATATTAACCCCTGCAATGGCTAGCAAATACAACAAGGCTTACAACAGTGGTTCACAATCCCTCCGCCTAAGACACCCCTAACATGCAATCTGGATGTTCCAGGCCACCCTTTGAGGGCACAAGGGAATTCCCATATAAAAATAACATATGCCCAACATCAGGTCCCACTGTGTCAATGGCAATGAGGAGAATATAGTGCATCAAATGTCCCATACACACCTCACCAAAAAATTTGTAAAATCAATACGATCAAACATTAATCCAGAACATAGGAACATGGGAAAAGTGACGCACCCTGAGCTGGTGCACATGGAGCACCAACATGACATGACACCCTGGTTCTGAACCACTGGCCTACACCATACAAACAAGTCACAGACAAACAGTAAGAATCCAGCAACCCCACAGGGACAAGGGGAACACAAAGCAACACAACATAAGCCATCCCAACACACCTTTGACCAACAGGGGTTAACACACAACACAACATGCACACCTGTCACTCCAACAACAAATCAAGCTCACCCATGTAACCTCAGCAGTCCATGGAGGCAAAACACACACCTGACAGGTACATATCAATACATATAATCACATCACTAACCACAGACACACCAGAAAACCTGGATAACACACACCTTAACATTAGTCCATTATGACCACATCATACAGAAAAAAGGGAAGAAAGGAATGGGTCAACCAACCAGAGGAGAACCACCAGGCAGTGCCCCTTCCCCCCAAAAAAAAACAAATACCGAATAACTGACGCACACTACAGGAGTATACCAAACCAAACCAAAGCTACATCAGGCAATACAAAATCAATCAAGTGAATACATTAAATCAATTAAAAAACATCCAGCACAGGAATATGGAGTCATGAAGACATTCCAACATAGAATAATGCCTCTATAGACTGAGAGCAAGTATATGTAAAGCAAATGTGCAATACCATGTATCCACAAACAATTCAAAGTGTCCCATGAATCTCCATAGGATGGTGTAGCAACAGTGCCACTTAACAATGTCAGGCCACTGTGGTTTTCCTATTGAAAAAACTGTGAGCTGAAATAACCTGTGAATGAAACATCCTTCAGCAATGGGAGTTCCCTTGTTCTGCTCAGGGGGATGAACCCTAACACACATTTGTTAAAAAATTTCAAGCATTACTATACCCTTAATTGTGATTATGTTGTTGATCTGTTGATATATCTAATGTGTTCATGTTGTTCACGTTCAAGTCACATCATGGAACAACACCCTGATGTTGTTTGGCTTTCAAATGCCTGTGAGTTGAACTTGGACAAACATGTCTGTAAGTGATGTGTGTGTTCACCCCTGCTGTAAAAGCTTGTGACGCCATTCATCATGCATGAGTTGTGTTCACTGCATAGCTTTGCAATGCATTGGAGACAACTCTGCCAAACAAACAACATCTTGAATAGGAAACATGCATGGACACAGATGTTATGAATAAGTGCAAAGATTTATTTAAAGGGCCTGGAGAAGGTTGGCCTCACATTTTTTGTTTTGGAGGGTCGGGGGGGCTGTAGAGGAGGATTCCCTCCAACTCTGGCGGGATACCCGAGGGAGTCTGGTGGCTGGTGGTGGTGGAGGTCGTGGATCGCTGCTGGCCTGTAATGCCTCACTGGACCCATCCCGTGACGGCTGGCCCACGTCCTCCACTCTTTCTGCCTGCGGTTGGAGTCCCGCATCTTGACCAGCATGTGGCCCAGGACCACCATCATCCCTGTGTGGAATTGGAGGTGCTCTATGTTTGCCACCACCTGCTGCACCTCAATGGCCCTGAGGCACCCCATGATCCGGCCCAGGGTCAACTCCACCCACCTCAGTGCTTGCGCACACCGTCTTATGACTGTCAGCTGCTCCCCCTTGACCACACAGGTTGCATCAAGGGCCGCTGTGCCCATGGGGGTTACAGGTGTGGAGGATCTTGAGGCTTGTGTAGGCGGTGGTGTGGCGTGGGGGAGCGTACTCCCATGGAGTGCCTCAGGAGGAGCTGCAACACCATGGGCGCTCTGTGGGGAAAACAGTTGCTGCTCCCTGGACCCCTCACTCCCCTCATCTTCCCTGGGCTCCAGGTGGCTGACCTGTGTCAGTGGTGGTGATGGCGTTGTTGGTGGTGGTGGGGTGAATACCTCCCTTGCCTGTGGGCATTGTGGCTTACCCAGGAGCCCCACATGCTCGTAACCCATGGGCCATTCAAATGTGGACTCCTGGGTGTCCTCCTGCCACATGTGTCCCTGTGACGTAGGGGTTGGCTCAAAACTGGACAGCTGCGGCATGGCGATCATCTTGGGCATCAGGTGCCTACCCGTTGGTGGTGGTGGTGGGGCCTGGTAGCCCTGCTGTGGTGGGGCCTGGTAGCCTTGCTGCGGTGGGGCCTGGTAGCCCTGCTGCAGTGGGGCCTGGTAGCCCTGCTGCTGTGGGGCTTGGTAGCACTGCTGCTGCTGTGGCTGGTGATGGTGGGGTGGACCCTGGGGGCCATGGTGGGGGTTGTTGTGTCAGTGCCCTGGAGGCGGTGGCCTCCTCAGTGGAGGTGCCTCCGGAGTCCTCCGCTCTTGCTGACTGGTGTGCTGTGTGTGGAAGTGAGATGATGTAATCAGTGATGCGAGCCATGACAGGAGTGCTGCAAGACTATGACACTGACATGTGAACCGTTGAGTGGCAGGATGGTATCCATTGCACTGCTTTGCAATGCATTGGTTACCATCCTGACACACATTGATAAGCTTGACGTGATCCCATACATTGATTCTACTAACCTACAGTGGTGTAGATTTGGTCATCATGTGTATCCTGAGCAGTGGGGATGACAAGGCATATACCTCCTTGCTATCCCCATTCATCAGGATACATGTGGTGACCAAAACTAAATCATCACACCTTGAGTGACACAAACCAATTGCATGTCATACACTTAGGCCTCAACAGCAGAAACATTATGACCTCTTAACACAGCAATGCACCAGTGATGACAAATGACTACAGAGTCCAACCGATGATGTCAGCAACATTAACAGACACACCAAGCACACCAACCAACATGATCTGTTGAACCCACCAACCCAATCAGCTGGAGGACACATGGACACACCCCAGGACAGCCCAAATCCTAACACACAGCAAACATGTGCATGGTTATGCTGTACTATTAGGGGTTACTTCTATGTTTTCCTTTGTTATGCTATGGAGACTAAGCACTGATATGTCACATGTTGTTTAGATCTCAGTGCATTGGCTCCACAGAATAACACAGGGATTGCAGGTGTGATGACACTGCGGTTGTCAGGTACACATTGTCACCTCTTCCTGACACCTTAGTGAATGCCCCCCCCCCCATCAGGATTGAGCCTTGTGAATCACATATATCCTGCAGAGTGGGGATGGAGGGGAATGTCCCCTGGCCATCCACACTCTGCAGGCTACATATGATACAGAGAAGTGACCCTCCCACTTGGACTAACTACCTACATATACAACGCCTAGCCCTGACACGCAGTAACAATACAATAGGAAACACACCCATTCCCCGACTTGCTATTCTCTGGTAACCCTTTGGGTGCCAGGGAACTAGCCAATGTATTGTTGAACAATGCATTACTTATCACTGTGGCACTCAAGGGGTTGTGTGCTGACCTCTTTGTCACTCTATCTATGACATTGTGATACACATAACAGTTAGATCTGTGACTGACACATGACATTGTGCATTGTTTTTGTGCTGTGCATGATGTTGTTGTGGACAGCATGAAGGGGATTCAACAGGGACTTGACCATTATTAAGGCTGGGTTGGTCAAGTATTCTGTCCTTGTTTGACATCCCTCCAAGCTGTGTGGCTGAACTATGGTGTGGAATGCTGTCCATGTGTTCAGGTGTCACTGTGTTGGCCTCTGTCTGTTAGGTGTCAGGATTTGTGTGATGTGTGTGTGTGGGCCTTGATGCATGTACCAGTGGACTGGAGACTACTTTCCTACCCGGTGTCACTCCATTCAGGGATCCCACGCACCATAACAGAGGAGATCATCCTGCGCACGGTCTCCTCACACTGGCTGTACTCCTCACACAGGGGACAACCACCACCTGTGCCAACAGCATGCAAGGCCTGCTCTCCCATCTTCTTTTTCACCTTCACGATGGTAGACAGAAATGGGAAAAGGGTTGAACTAGATGTACACAAGTCTTTTTTCAACATAGATTACTATGTTACTATGTTACCTTGGCCTTGCAGTCTGTCCACCGTTTCTTTATCAACTACAGTGACCGGCTGTGGCTGGACACGGCATTGACAGAGGCCATGACCTCCTTCCAGACAGCCTTTCCCTTTCCTGACAACAGTCCCCTTGGGGAACAGGAGCCTCTCCCTTGTGATGACTGCCTCACAGAGGACCAGATTCTCCTCCTCGGTGAATCTGGGTTCTCTCGCCCTCTCCTCCTCCTAACCTCCAGAGGTTTGATGAGAGCCCTGGCTGTGGCTCTCCAGCCCTGCCTGCACTGGCCCTGGCTGTGTGTGGTGCACCCCCTGGACTACCCCTCGTCCCGCTCTCACCACTGCCCCTGCACTTGACGTGCTTTCTCTGGTGTGGCTGCCCCCCCACCCCAGGGATCTCCCTCCCTACCCTGACCAGGGATGCCCACCTGCATCTCTTCCTCGTCTCCTCCTACACTCCCCACCCCTCTCTCCTGTCCATTGCTCTCACCCACTCACACCCAGGCACTCACTCAGGCCCTCATACACTCACTCTCTGTCACTCACTTGTACTCACAGACTCACACTGTCAAAAAAAAATATAAAGTGTGTGTGTTTTACTAAAAAAAATATGGGCTATGTGTGTGTGTTTGGATGCATGTATTTGGTATGTACAAAAGTGTATTATGTGTCGCTTTGTGTGCTGTCAATTTCTCCAACTCCTTCTACCTGTGTGTGTGCGTGCGCCTCAACTCTGTTTCTCTTTAGCTAACCTCCTCTCCTTGGGTTCTGAAATCTAGCTCTGTGAACTTGATAACAGACAAAAGTGCGTAGGTGATTTTGGGCCTATTTATAGTTTATTTGACTTAACTTGATACTTTGGGGTGCTGTGATTGGCTGGGACACTAGGTAACTTTGGACGTTTCTCGTGTTTTTTTTTATTGGGATGTTTCTCGCATTTATCGTGTGTTTTGCGTTGACGATGAGGTCAGATTTTAGGCGACTCCGGATTTGTAGTTTTTGTGTTTTGTAGGCCGTCGCGCGTTAACTCTTCTGGGTAAGGAAGATCTGAATCTCACGTTAACCAGTCTTGTTTAATTCGCGAAGGCAGTTTTTTTATTCACACTGGTTTTAACTCTAACATTTGGATCGAGCCCTTAGTTCCCAAGGTTCTATGTTATTTGACGTTTTATGTTGCCAATAACTTTTGATTGCTGTAGCAAAATTAGCTGAAATTTTGGATTTCAAATCAGATTGGCAGTGCCTGTAAGTTTCATAAAAATTGACTGGGCAGTTTTTGCGTACAGAACTGGTTAATAAAATGTCTACCTTTTGTTGAATCAGTATAATTGGGGATATTAGTTTTTAAAGTTAAAAGGATAGTAATACTTTACTTTTACTAATCCCCATTTCATACAACTTAAAAAAAGATTGTTAATGCCCCAAATCGCATCTCTCAAATCTTTATGGTTTGAGAGAAAATCAATTTCAAAGTCTCCCCCTCCCTCCCCTTTCCTCAATATCAGCGTCTTGCTAACTGCCCGGGAATCCAATCCTGGGGCCATCCAGTGGCTCTGCAGCAATGCAGAGATCTCGTTAATGAAGAAAAAAATATTTCACTTCAACGGTCTTCTATGTGTGCTTGGAAACCATTAACTTCTGCAGAGCGCCGGATGGTCGTACGACAGAACACTGCTGGAGTCAGCTAGAAAGCTGATCTCTGGGAAAAGGGAGGGAGGGGGAGACATTGAAATTGATTTTCTCTCAAACCATAAAAGTTTGAGAGATGCGATTTGGGGCATTAACAATCTTTTTTTAAGCTGTATAAAATGGGGATTAGTAAAAGTAAAGTATTACTATCCCTTTAAAAGTAAAAAAAGAACTTGTTCAGTCAGAAGAATTTGAAGGGGGGCTTTATCACAGGCAAAGAGAGTGGGAGAGGGATGGATCAATTATACACAAACACAAATGTAAAACAATCATATGATGAAGTTTTGGTACAGTGAGAGGGATCCCAAGTCCTTATTTAGTCTAATGTCTTTGGTGCTGAAAAAGTTGATCATATTTATTTCAAATGTCTTCCTTATTATCTGTGAATTTCCCTCCAAGTATTTTGATTTTGAAGTTATGGATGGATTGATTTCTTTGGGTGAAATGATGACCAACAGGGGTAAAGTTAGTTTTTTCATTGTATTTCTTAATAGATTGTGTGTAGATTCATTCCTAGGCTAAGCTTTAGGCTGGATTCACCAATGTAAAATCAAGTTTCACATTCAGTGAATTGTATCATATTTACAACGATTGCTGATGTAAATTAATACAAATCTTTTCAAAGAGTTTGTCCTGTCTCACCTACATATAATCCTGTGATGGGATATTTCACACACATGATGAGGTAGACAACATTAGATGATCCACCTGATACATTGGCCTTGATGTAGTTTTGGTGAGAATGAGGTATAGGCACATTATGTGTGCAGAGGTTTCACATCTATTTTGTGTTCAGGGAGAAATACAATTTTCTGTTGCATTCTTAAGGGAGCTTTTTAGCAACATTTGATTCAGGTATGAAAAGCTGTTAATAGGAGAGGAGAGGCAGTTTTTGGAATATTCTTTGTAATCTGCCATCAGTATATATTATTATTTGGAGCTCTGCCTCTGGTTGTCTGTATTCCAGGAGACTACTTCTGGGTACACTGGTGGCTTTCAATGACCTTGGCACTATATCAATGACAAGATTTCTCTTGATATTTTTAAGATGTTTATCGTGACCAGATGTCTCAGAGTATACACAGTTATACCATAGGGCCTGACTGTAGACAATAGAGTTTTTAGACCTGTCTGATGGCTTGCGGTACAGAGATGTCTGGACGGAGTTGTTTTTAATATTGTGTAATCCAGAAAGTTAATTTGTGTGGGTGAATGACTGAGTTTCAAGTTAATGGTGGCATAGAAAGCATTGTAATTTTCCTGAAATGACAAATGTTTATCTTCGCTGGCAGTCCAAATAATTAGGATATCATCTATGTAGTGGAAGTCACCAGAGGCTTTATTTGGTATGTGGACAAGAACTCCTCCAATTTTGCCATGGATAGATAGACATATTGTGGCACCGTTCAAGTACTTTTGTATGTATAGTTCTTGCCCAAATGTGAAATAATTGTACGTTAGCATAAAGTGTATTAGCTGAGTTACAAGTTCTGTGGGTAAACCCTCTTACTCTAGGAATGCTTTGCAGGCTGCAATACCATCTTCATGTGGAATGGTGGTGTAGAGTGATCCCACATCCATAGTGGCCAGAATGGTTTCCCTTGGGATGGAGCCATGGTCAGACAGTTTCTTTAAGAAAGAAGTCATGCTCTTTATGTAACTGGGTTTTTTTTTTGGGGGGGGGCGGGTTACCAATGGTTTTCATACTACGCTCCGCCGAGTATGAAAGAGTGGTATTCTCAATAAATCAAGTTTGGGTTGGGACATGTAGCTTAGGGGGTGAAGGCAGTAAGCCACAGTCTTATCGAGTATACACTCAGCAATACAGAAGCTCTCTGTAACTTATTTCCTTTCTGCTAAGTGATCCAGTCTGGGTCATTACTCTGTCCTTCTTATAGTTCTGTGTGATTTAGGTACGGTACACTGGGTTTGCGATTGCAGCCTGGGTGGTAAACTAGGCAATAGGGGCTGTACTATACCTTTACTTGGATTTGTAGAATTTAATGTACTGAAACTAAGTAACATTAAATTAATATTAAAATGATATACCTAGGATAATTCATGTGGAGAGACTGCAACCCTAAACACTCATTTGTCTTTAAAGTAGATGGTGAGGGGATGATATTTTTCTAATAACACCCATTAGATATTCTGTAGCTATTTAGTGTGATATATTAAAGGTTAAGTTTTACCCATACACTTAACTTGATCAAGTACACTAATCTCATCAGATTCTGTATAACGCTGAACTGATTACGCAGAAATGCCTATTTGACCAGAGGGCACATTACATAGTAACATAGTAACGTAGTAGATAAGGCTGAAAAAAGACATGCATCCATCAAGTCCAGTCCATGCCGGTAACACCCTTGTTGATCCAGAGGAAGGCAAAAAAAAGCCTTCTGGAGCAATTTCCAATGTAGTCCCAAGTGTGTGTGTGTGTGTGTGGGGAATTATTCCTTCCTGACTCCAATTGGTAGTTAAATAGTTCCCCGGATCAATATCCTATTTGCTTTGAAGCCATCTGTCATAATTGTCAATATTGTTCTGTGCTAGATAGGCATCCATTGCTTTTTTGAATGCAGTTGCTTTATCTGCAAGCACAACATCCCGAGGCAAAGAATTCCATAGCCTTTCTTCCCTTACTGTAAAGAATCCCTGCCTTTGTTTTAGTCGAAAGCGCGTTTCCTCAAGTCTTAATGGATAACCTCTTGTTCTTAACTCAGCTCTTTGCATAAATAATTCATTGGATAGTTATTTGTATTGACCTTGAATGTATTTGTAAATGGTAATCATATCACCCCACTTCTAGTCTCTTCTCTAATGTAAACAAACCCAGTTTGGCTAGTCTCTCTTTGTAACTCAGATTCTCTAATCCCTTTATCAGTTTTGTTGCACGTCTCTGCACCTTTTCCAGTTCAGTAATATCTGTTTTAGAACAGGCGCCCAAAATTGTACTCCATATTCTAGATGAGGCCTAACCAAGGATTTATACAGAGGTAGGATAATATTAGCATACCTTGCTTCTACACCTCTTTTTATGCAGGCTAGTACTCTGTTTGCTCTTGCAGCAGCTGAGTGACTCTGCACACAGCTGTGAAGTCTATCATCTATCAGTACTCCTAAATCTTTCTCTATTGAGGATTTCCCAAGTTGTTTCCCATTTAAAGTATATGTAGCAAGTTAGTGTCTACAGTCCAAATGCATAACCTTACATTTATCTACATTAATTGACATCTGCCACTTTTCTGCCCATTCACTTAGTTTATCTAAATCCTTCTGTAGGGAAAAAACATCCAGCTCTGTATGTATTTCCTTACATACCTTAGTGTCATCAGCAAAGATCGAGATGTTACTTTCAATTCCCACTTGTAGATCATTAATAAACAAATTAAAAAGCAATGGGCCCAGGACTGAACCATGCGGCACCCCACTTATAACCTTAGACCAATTTAAAAAAGTTCCATTTACAACAACTCTCTGCCATCTATCATTTAACCAGTTCTCAATCCATGTACAGATAGCACTGCCCAAGCCGAAGCCTTTTAATTTATGCAGTAACCTGTTTTGAGGCACTGTGTCAAAGGCTTTTGAAAAATCCAAGTATACTACATCAACAGCAATTCCCCTGTCCAAATTACTACTCACTCTTTCATTGTAATGGTCATTATAGCTACTAGCAGCTTTCTTCATATTTTACTCTCCACCCGGTCAGAGATATTTTCTGTGAGTGTGCCAGTTCCAGATATTACTGATCTTCCAGGATTTCCTTCACGGTGGATTTTAGGAAGCAAATAGAAGCATTCCACCTTTCCATCTTCTGGAATGAGGACCTTTAGGTGATATCATGATTTTCAGTGTAACAAGAAAAGAGACACTCCAGTGGATCAAACCTTTTGCATAACTGGTCACAGCATTAAAGATCTCTGGATGTCTGTATTGATGATGCATTTTCAGACACAAAGAGACAGAAAGATCTAGGTGTATAAATCGACAACCACGTTTAACACTCTGAACTGTGGCCGGAACTGTGACAAGGCATTTATGTCACATTATTCCACACAATAAACATATTTTAGGCCCTTTTGGTGTCAGAGGAGTGCGCATTGTAAAGAAATGCATTGTGCATCTGATGTTCAGAGGGTTAACCATACATTGCAAATACTTAGCCACCTTTGGCTGCAATCACAAACTTTCTACACAATAAATTTACTGGTACTGTTCACACATCAAAAGGGAAATACATATTGCACCCCTTGGCCAGCTACAAAGACATGCCTTTATGGGTTCTAAGGAATAATTTACACAGGCCATGATGATAAGAGACTCACCTCCCATAGAATTTAAATTTAAAAAGAAATTGCATAAATGTATATCCTGTCATGTATTTTGTATTCAGCCTTCATTCTAAATATGCCTGAAGAAGAGACCCACGTTTGCTTTCTAAAGCTACTCAGTTAGCCAGTAAATTAATCACTTTTGCTCTACCAATCTTTGGCTAAAATGGATTAATCTCTCTCCCAGTCTCTTTGTCTTTCATCCACCCCCCTTATCCACATTATTCAGACTGAATAAGGGAATTTATTATTCTTAAACTAGGGTGATCTGTGGCTTATTAGTTTCTGATTTTTTTAACCCATGTATTGCCTCATTCACCTGACATGGAGGTTTAATTTTGATTATTAGTACTTCTTTTTGACTTGGTAAATAAAGGTTGTTCCTGTAGAAAGCTTGCCCTGAAAATTGATTCCAACACACTTCTATAAATTATTTTGACTGGCAGCAATATGGAGAACACTGCAAACCTCAGTGGACTGCAGATTATATGGGAAAGAGCCATGTGCAGCCCACTTTACTAGGGAAGTATGCATACATTCACAGTGAGGGTGCCAGTCTGCTCCTCACATGCATTATACTTTGCCTAATCATCTGCACTGTCACAAACCCAGAGTACTCATCTTGAGAATGAAAAAGGGTGAGGGGGATCCAACAGGAATGAACAGTTCTTAAGTCAGAATCTGTGCTCATCACCTGCACCGCCCGAGCTCCACTTCTGACACAGGCCCAGGACAACAGTCCCCCCTGAACCTTCTTTATTGTGGACTGTCCAGCAAAAGAGACACTTTGTGTCACAGCAGTCAATGACTGCCACTTTCTGTCACAACAGGAAATTATACCTGGGCTAAAAGACAATGGCTGCCAAACCTCATAAGCACATCATGTCAGTATATGTTCACATAGATATAGTAATCTATTAATCTAATAATCAATTAACTTGTACATAAGGATCCAGCAAAGTTTCTGTTATCCTTGTGCAAACTGCAAAATTCCCCCACAACTTCCTTCTTATGTCAAATAACAGTGGATGGAGAGGTAACTTGGAGGTGGGGGGGCATGACTAGTGATGGGGATAACAGAGGCCTCAAATAGGGCTGGGGGAATGCAGTTACTTGTGGAGGGTATACATAGATGTCAGTATTGCAGCAGGCCCCTGCTCCTCTTTCTGTGGGTGCAGATGACCTGTACCCCTGAAAGGTCTACTGTATTTAAGAACATCTGACAGGGATACAAGCTTGAAGCTGCCAATCTGTCTGCACCTCTGTTAGAGCTCCCCAGAATTCAGTGAGACTTTGACTATGAACTGATGTAAAGTGTCATTCACACACTCACATCAGGTTGTAGTTAGACTTTCGGCACATTGAAGTCTGGAATACTCTAACAGAGAGGCAGGAGGCATGCCAGTGGCTTTTACCAGTAATGACACCAAGAGGCATAAAGTGATGTGAGCTGATGAGGTGAGGTGTGGGCAGTACCTGCAAAGGAACAGGTTCCTCAACCAAGGTGGTTACTTTAGCTTGGCATGTGTGTGCCAGCCCACACTAACACCTTATGGTCTACAGATCACCACCTTATAAATAGGGGTTTTCACAAGGAGTTAAAGGACCATTAAAAATATCAGGTACTTACAGCTAACATATTTAAAAATGAATTAACCATATGTTTCATCCCTAAAATATAATCCTAAACTTGCTTTTTAATCATGTGTACAATGTCCTTTTCAAACTGCATTTATTTAAACACTTGTGTGTCAGAGGGGTAGGCAACACATTGCAGAACAATGTGTTCCATACCCCACTGGCACTAAAAGGGTTATTCTTGCTGTTGCTGTTTGTACTAAGTGATAAGAGCTAATGTCAGTTAATGCATTGTCATTAGTGCCCACTGCTCTTGTATGTAGAAAACCAGTTATCTTATCTCTGCCCGTTAACAAATAATCCTGGACATTTATGGAAGTCCTGGAAAAGGCAGGAATGTCTGCTCCTTCAGAACATAAATAAGCCTAGATGTAAGGTCTCAGAAAACAAAGAGATACTTTTGTAACAGATGCTAGCATGAAGTACATGGTATTTAAGTGTATATAATCCCAGTTCATTTTTAGGTGTCTCATTAATCTTCACTAAATTGTATTTATTACCCACCGGTTGAAAGATGCAACTGAGATTGTGAATTTATGTTGGTTCTGTGCTGATTTTAGGGTTCAAGGAATCTGAAGGTACAGTGGATAAGAAGAAAGGGTAGTAGGGTTTGTACACCTTAATATACACTGCACCAACACACTCTATACTTATAGACACTGCACAAACACACACCTGCATTTGAAGTTCACAAAAGCACAGTTCCTGGTCTGGCACATAAATGCAGGCACTCCTCCACAGTCACGGCTCCTTTCAGGAATTCCATGAATGTAAAGTGAAGGTCCCGTGATAATAATTCCTTGTGTTTACACTGTAAATTCACCTGGTGCTAGGCTATCATTAAACATCTATCAGTCTATGCCAAGAAATCATTACACAAATGCTACTCTGTGCCAGGGTACCATTACATATAAATTAGCCCCCTAACGCAGAAGAAATAGGCCCCCTGACAGTCTCCACCACAACTGAAACCTATGCACCCACAACAGTTAAACCCCTGATATGAGTGCAATCAGATAAATATCAGGGAGGGAAGATACACTAAGGTGAGATAAAGAGGTGGTAAAGAGGAGATCACGTCTTTGGTGTTGTAAACTCTCCACATTGTATGTTAATCTATGGAGCTGATGCACTAAGCTATCTCTAACTTGAGAGATCATAGTGCATAGGCTCAGGACCGGCCCTCATATGGGTCCTGGTGGGTCCATGGACCCAGGCATCCCTTTGAAAGGGACGGCAAATTGCCGCCCCAAGGCATGTTATTTCATTCACCAGCCCCAGGTCTGTCACTCTGTCCCACTCTGTCTCCTATAGGAGAGGTAGGCGCTGGCCTAGGGTACACGACTACTGAGGGCGCAGAGCTGCACGCACCTTGGAGGCTGCTGTGTCTGTGTGAAGAATCTGGGAAGAGAGAGGGGCACTGTTCTGAAAAGAGTGAGCAACTCGAAAGCCTCCTCTTGCCGTCCTCAACGAGCATTGCAGTGCCCGGGTAATGTGCAGGCCGGTCGGCTGCTTTTATGTTGAAGACAGTCAGCTCCCCTGTTGCCCTCCAAATCTAACCTTGCCACAGCTTCATCCCCAGCTACCACTGTGTCTGCAGGGCAGGTCCACCACTTATTTCATCTTGGCCAGCTTCTCTTGCATCTGTTCTGTTACATGGTTGATTTCTTTTTATTTCTGTCATGGAAATGTTCACAGTGTATATTGCAGATTCCCTGTCCCACTAATCAGCTATAGGACGGTCAATAAATGTATTTTAACCCACTGAATGCTATAAAGATCTGCCAAGCAAATGCTGGATACCTCTTTAGCATTCAAGGGGATTTAAAGCCCAATTTAAATGAATTGGAAGTTTTATTTGTCCACTATGATGCAGCTGTTTCATCATTGGACCCAGACAGCACCTTGTCTTGGGCCAGTACTGCATAGGCTCCATTGAATAACATAGGACTTGGAGAGTTTACAACACTGGGGTAGTCATCATTACTTTATCCCCACTTTATCACCACTTCATCACACCTTAGTGTATAACCCCTGAGGTCCTGTAAGTTAGATGAGGAATAAAGGGGGCAACCACAAAGCGTTTGCCACATGGTCAGTAGTAAAGAGAAAGTGTGTTGCATGCTTACCAAAATTTCAAAACAATTTCCAGGGACACTTTCCCCTGGACAATCATATGTTAGAGCATCAGCAGTCGTCCAACTTACTGTGTAGAATAATACCAGCAGTAAACTTTGTATAAGAGACTTAAAGGGATAGTAATACTTCGTTTTATCTTTATTTTATTTTGTAGGCATTAAAAAACACATGAAGAACAATATAAGTCTTAGCCCTCAAACCTTTATGGTTTGAGAGATATTCACAAGCAAAGTTTCCCCTCACGTCCCTTTTACCTAGTGTAAGCCATCTCTTCTCAGATGTGGAATGCAGTCCATAGACCAGACAGATAACAGCAGGGGACAATCTTCTTCCTATGAGAACAATGAAAGCCCTGTACCCCTTGACAAGTTTTTCAGGTTTTTGCCTTCTCTTAATTGAAGATTGTCCCTCTCTACAATCTACCTGGGCACCTCCCTTCTGCTCTGGCTGAACAGTGTGACATCAGTAAAAGGGGCGGGAGGGGGATACTTTATCATTGAATTACTCTTGAACTACAACTCTGACAGAATTGATATAACACTCTCCAAAGTCCAAATACTATGATGATTAATTAGAGCTGCTTTCATTATGAAACATTACTATCCCTTTAAGACTTTACTAATATAGCAAAATAAATATTATCCACACCTAAATACTACATGAAACTATATGAATAACCAATATTAACTTGTGGAAAAGCTCATTACCAGATAACCATGAAATGACAAGCACATTGAATATAGGCTGAATTAATTTTTAAAGCCAGGTACAAAGAGGTGTTTGTACAAAGAAGAAATTGGACAATTATGGAGTAAACCAGCTGCTCTGTAGGGAAGAATTAAAAGATGCCATGGATGTAAATGGATTATTTAACCCCATGAATTCTAGAAAGGTGTCGTTGCTTCACAATGCATTGGAGATCTCTAGCATTCAAGTTTAAAAGTCACATTTAAATCAATGGGAATTTGGGGAATTTTTACTTGTTTACTATTATGTACCTACATATTACTACATCAGCCTCAGAGAACCAAACCAGGAATTGCCCCCCTGATATCAGAGACAGTTTGCGTATAGGGTGTTCCAACCACAAAGCTGGTCCTAACTGGAGTATTGAAAGAGAAAGAGTGGTCCAGCTTCCCTTAGCAACAGGGAAGTGTGGCCCAACCACAAAAGTAATTTATGGTGGAGCTTAGGAAAAGCAACAGTGGTCTAACCAGAAACTTCTTCAGTTGGGCCTTAAAGGGATAGTAATTTTTCACAAAAAAAGCAGCTCCACTTAATCTGCATAGTATTTCGGCCATGGAGAGTGTTATTTCAATACTGTCAGAGTTGTAGTCCAAGAGTAATTGAATGATAAAGTATCCCCCCCTCCCATCCCTTTTACTTATGTAACACTGCTCACCTCAGAGAAGCAAGACTGGATGGATTGCAGCAAGGGACAATCTTCCATGAGCATAAGGAAAAACCTGTCAAGGGGGCAGGGTTTTCCTTATGCTCACAGTAAGAAGATTGTCCCTTGCTGTGATCTGTCTGGTCAAGGGACCAGGTTCCACATCTTAGGGGAGATGGCTTACACTAGGTAAAAGTGGTGGATACTTTATCATTTCAACTCTGACAGTATTGAAATAACACTCTCCATGGCACAAATACTATGAAGATTAATTTTAGCTGCTTTTTTGTGAAACAATACTGTCCCTTTAAGTAAGGAATAGTACCCCAAACACAGAACTGTACTGTCACACCTTAAAATGGGTGGTCTTATCACAATGCTGATCTCAGTTTTCAATTTGGTAAATAGAAGAGTGGTCCAAGCACAAGCTGGCCCAATTTGACATGTTGTGGGAGCTGTTAAAATACATGTGGTCTGTACTTGGTAGTACAAGCCAGGATAAGTCATTGGTATTACTCTATGCCAAGATATTATTAGAGCAGTGGTTCTCAACCAGGGAGCTGTGGCACTTAGTTGTGTCATAGACATCAATTTAAAAGGATAGTAATACTTAAAGTGTAAAAAAAATATGTTGTAGAGTTTATCCCCCTGAGTAAAACAAGGGTACCCCCACTGCTGAAAGGTGTTTTATTCAAAAGTTATTACAGCATAAAGTTGAATTTTTTTAGGTGCAGTATCACAGAGGCATGAAATTGTACAGTGGCACTGTTGCTGCACCATCCTATTGAGATTTATGGTCCTGGGACCAGAGCTGTCCATAGGATGGTGTAGCAACAGTGCCGCTCTACAATTTCAGGCCGCTGTGATATTGCACCAAAAAAATGCAGCTTTCAGCTGTAATAACTTTTGAATAAAACACCTTTCAGCAGTGTGAGTATCCTTGCTTTACTCAGGGGGTATAAACCCTACAACATATTTTTTTATTTTACATTTTAAGTATTACTATCCCTTTAAGGTGCCTCTTTTTTGTGCAAAGACTTTGACAGAATGTAAATGTTGAGTTTCAAATGTATAGCTATGGAAACTGTTAAGCAGAGTATGTTTATTTTTGTCACTGATTGCGGGAGTTAAAAATGACTGCGTATATAGGAATGTATAGCATTCATTACCCACTTGACAAATTAGCAGTGCCCCAGAAATTCCACACTTGTTAGAGGTTCATTGAGCATAAAAAGTTTAAGACCCACTGTATCAGATACTCTTTGAAAGGCTATCATTAAACTTGTTTCACATGTATTACTTTGTACCACTCAGTAATTTCACTGATATTAAGATGGAAATGTTTCACACCTTTTCCCTAAACAGTTTTTTAGTAACGTCACAAAAGACAAAAAAAGAGATCACAGATTTATTAAAATTATGGTTTAATCTGTTTTTCCTTGGAAGATCCCCTAATGCGAAGCCCCAGGTCAGCAGACCAGCTGAGTCAGGTGGACAGGCTCCCTGTACACTCCTGTCAGAATTACGCCCCTCCGTATCTCTTATGATATGAATATCTCCTCCTTACTGCTGCCCCTAGGTGTGTGTGTGGCAGAGCCAGAGAATTCTGGCAACATGCCAGCTTTCTCCTTTTAGTAGTATAGATACTCTGTGCCAGTTTATGTTTACAGTCAAATCAACATGTCAGGCTACAAACTTTACACCGTCCTGTTCCAAGATATAGTTAAATGTATATATTTCCTGACTGTGCCAGTCTGTTCTTACACACATCATCCTCCTGTACCAAGCTATTATTGCAAACACACACGCATACATACACAAAACACACGTCTCCCTTCTTTGCCAGGTTGTCATTATGCACATCCTTCTCCTGTGAAAAATTGTCATTGCATTCATATCATTCTGTGCCTGACTATTACACATTTATCCCCCTTCTCGGCCAGGCTATTAGTAGGCTTATGTATCATATTTATCACCCTTCTCTGCCAGGCTGTCATTACAAATATCTATCACCCATTGCCTGAATAGTATTAATCATTTATCACCCTCTGAGCCAGAATATTCTTACACACATTCTATATGTTAGACTACCATACCACGTTACCATAAGATAAATAATGATTACACACCTATTTCAGAAACATTTAATCCATATGTGTACCCGGCATCATCATCATCACCCTCTTACTCTAGATAGTTTAACTTTTGGTCCTGAAAAGGCTAATTTACTCAGCCAGTAACCAATTTAATCCTGCAGTCAGATTGTTAGGGAAGAGCGAGAGACCAAATATAATGCATTTATATCATAAAATATTAATATTTATGTATCCTGTATCAGGAAAGACATGAAGATTAAACAGAATACATTTTCTTTTTTTTTTCCACTACTCATCAGACAATTAGGGCTGCTGTTGCATGACAAATAACATTGTGTTTATGGGCAAACATCTCAAAGCTGAAAATAGGTGACTGTAACTGGCAAATTTACTGTTAAGACACATAATGAAAAGTGAAACATGGAAAAAAAATGTTTTCCTGCCTTCAGTGGGAATTCCTGTGAAAAGTGTAATATTTCTGCTTTTTTTCACTACATTGAAATCTATAATAAAGTATTATCCCCACACATAGAGAGTTTCCTCTATGTATTTACAGTATAAAAGAGGGTCTTATTTTACCACAAACTGTGAGCCTGTGCCTGGGTAAGAAAACAGCAGAATTTTTTATGCTAGTTAGTGTAGGCAGATAGGCAAAGAGAGGGAACTGGAGTTGCTAGATAGAATCACTGGTAGTAGTCAGTTGTTTTCTGGGTGTGGCCATGAAGGGAGAAAGGAGACTCAATGAACTTAGTACTTAGCTAAATAAATAAAATACAAATTGACTGATAAGTGACAGAGTAAAACAGGCAGGTGATACTTCCTAACTGAGCTGTCTGCTTATGACACAGCCAATACGTCATACACTCAAAACAAGTCAAACTAATCAACTTGACGTACTGTGTTACATACACATTAAAGGGATAGTAATGCTTAAATGTAAAAAATATATATGTTGTAGGGTTTATCCCCCTAAGTAAAACAAGGGTACTCCCACTGCTGAGAGATATTTTATTAAAAAATTATAACAGCTCAAACTTGAATTTTTTGGTTGCAATATCACAGTGACCTGAAAATTTACAGTGGCACCGTTGCTACACCATCCTATGGACATTTATGGTCTACAGACCAGAGCAGTCCATAGGATGGTGTAGCAACAGCGCCACTGTGAATTTTCAGGCCACTGTGATATTGCACCTAAACAATTCAAGTTTGAGCTGTAATACATTTTTAATAAAATATCTCTCAGCAGTGGGAGTACCCTTGTTTTATTTAGGGACATATACCCTACAACATATATTTGTTTACATCTTAAGTATTACTATCCCTTTAACTCCTACATCCAAAGGAACAATAGGGGCAAGCATATACTGATGCGGTGGTGCTGCTGATGTGTGCCTAATCCTTGCATGCCTCGTATTCTGTAGTTAATAGACCTATTCTGTGCTGTACCGAAAAGTTAACGCTGTCTTTTGACATATAGGTGACAGACAGGCAGGAGATCCTGCATCTGAGCTGAGAGAGAGAGTGACAAATGCTAGAAACAGACACCTACATCATACATTATTTTCATACAGAGTATAGGTGCAGAGGTAATGGGAAAGAAATAGATGTGCATGGAGGTGTTGGTGAATTTTAGTATGAAAACTGACTAAGGCTATGGTTGCTGCAACTTTTACAATAAATGATGATCCAACTTCTCCTGAGGATGTTTATGAAAGTGATACAAAAAGTTTTATGAGTAGTAGCACTTAACTTTTGACAGTAAAAACACAATGAGTCATATTCTATTGTTGATACCATAATGGATGAGGATTTAGCAGTGAAGCTGCATCAGACAGTATCACCTTGCCACCAACTATTCATCAATATTCTATAACCTCCTCCCCCATAAGGGGAAAAGTAAAAATAAACTTTTTCAGACTTAAAGGGATAGTAATACTTAATATGTAAAAAAAATATATATTGTAGTGTTTATCCCCCTGAGTAAAAAAAGGTACTCTCACTGCTGAAAGGTGTTTTATTCAAAAAAGTTATTACGGCTCAAAATTTTATTTTTTAGGTGCAATATCACAGTGGCCTGAAATTGTACAGTGGCATTGTTATTACACCATCCTATGCCCAGCTGTGGTCTGTAGACCATAGATCTCAGTAAGATGGTGAAGCAACAGTGCCACTGTACAATTTCAGGCCACTGTGTTATTGCACCTAAAAAATTCAACTTTGAGCTGTAATAACTTTTAAATAAAATACCTTTCAGCAGTGGGAGTTCCCTTGTTTTACTTAGGGGGATAAGCTCTACAACATATTTTTTTTACATTTTAAATATTACTATCCTTTTAAAAAGCCTACAAGAATATTAAAGTAGTGTGGAGGAAGTGAATGATGGTACTGATGCTGGTAACCTATTGATGATGATTTTGATTAAGAATATGTCCCTTATGCTCCTTCCCATCTTTTTCTGATGCAAATAGTAGGCACTGAGAACAATGATGATATGGCAAACAATAAGCCTGAGAGGAAGAGTTTCAATCTTGCACTACTGAAAAGAAGCAAAATGATTGAATGTCTATTAAACAAGTAGTCATGCATAATCAACACTGCTTCTTCCAAGTCCAACCACCCACCAAGTCACACTCACTATTACTGCCTAACCAGCAACACAGGCCAACATCCACAACCCTATGTATGAGGACATGTGCTGTGTTTAAAATGCAAGGCCACCACCACCTACAGCTAGTGTTATTGCACCATCTAGCCCTGTAGTTGTAGTGGTAATAGTTCTCATAAAACCCCTCAGCCTATTAAATCTCAAGTAAAAGATACTTCGCTCATGATCAAAAACAAAACATTCCTTGCAAGAGAGTAACCATCGACCCTATAATCAGCTTAAAATAAAAGTCCCTACAAGCCTGCTAAAAATGTATTCAAGGTTTATGTTACTGTCAGACTCAGGGCTCAAAGGAGTGCAGTAAAACAGCTGGTAGAGCCAGACTGACTAATGCTAGAATAAAATGTCTAAGTGGGTATTCAAACCCTAACAGCCAAAAGCACAACTGATGTTAGGCCACAGAAAAGTTCTTGTGGCCAAAGGTTCTTTTTGTGCACTGAGTTTCCAAAATGCTGCTAAATAGTGGCAATAATGGGAACATCAAAGGAAAAAAGCTAACGATTGGTGCTTGACATACTGTCAAGCACCAATCCTTAGCTAATCTGTGTTACGCTTACCTGTCATTTACTGTCCTTCTTTTTTCTTCTCTCTTCTTCTGTCTTCTTTTGTCTGTCTTCTTTTCATTAAGCCTGTAATAAAAAGAGAGCCATAAATAAATATTCCATGAACAGAACCCGCACATCTATGCATAGTTTAACCCCTTGAAAGCCAGAGGGGTATGCAACGTATTGCAGAGCAATGAGTTGACTACCTCTCTGGGGTTCAAAGGGTTAAGATAGGCAGAGATGTATGGTCAATAATGTAAGACATGGCCAAAGTTAACTTTAACTTGCCTTTATTTTTAAGGTCCAAAGTGAACATGGCAGCACCACCAGAAAAGTTCAATGTGGAAGAGCATAGGACCATAATCAAGTTCCTGTTTCTCCAAGGTAAAGGTGCGAAGCAGATCCATGAAGAAATGTCACAAACTTTGGGTGACTGTAGCCCTTCATATGCAACAGTTAAACGTTGGGTTGTCAATTTCAAAACTGGCCATTTCTGTGTGAAAGTGAGAAACCCAGTAGAAGGCCTGTTTCTGTCTCTCTCTGCCTGCAAATGTGAAAGCCGTCCATGACATGATCATGGAGGACTACCGAATATCAGCCAAACATATTGCTACATATCTGGGAATATCACGTGAGAGAGTTGGTGCCATTATCCACAACAACTTGGAAATGAAAACACTTGCACCAAAGTGGATCCCAAGACCTTTGACAATCGAACAAAAGAGGAGACGTGTGGAGACATTGATGGCTGTTTTGGAACATTTTGCAAGAAATTAGTCAGATTTCCTGGACAAACTGGTGATGAGACATGGATCTACTGTTATAATCCTGAGACAAAGGAACAGTCTAAGGAATGGAGGCACAGTGGTTCCCCAGGCCAAAAAAGTTCTGTGTGCAAACGTCAGTGCAGAAGCAAATGGCAACAGTTTTTTGGGATAAGAAGGGAGTTCTGATGGTGGACTACCTCAAAAAGGGTTCAACCATCAATGCAACATATTACTTTGCTTTATTGATGAAGCTGAGGCAAAATATAAAGGAAAAACTTAGAGGAAAGCTCTCCAAAGGTGTCATCCTGTTGCATGACAATGCCTCATCACACACACTGCAGGTGACACAATGGCAAAACTGACCTCCTTAGGCCCCATCCACCCTATTCACCCGACCTGGCTCCTTCTGACTATCATCTGTTCCCCAATCTCAAAAAACACCTAAAGGGACAATGATTTGGGAGTGTTCGGAAGAAACTAATTCTGCAAATGAGTGGTTACACCAGCAGTTGGAAAAATCTTATTTGCAGGGACTTAAGATGCTGCAGGACAGATGTCGCAAGTGCATTGACTTCCTGGGGGAATATGTAGAATAGTGTGGCAGTTACAGCTTCCTAGCTCAATTTTTTCTCGGTAAGGCTCAATGCTTATCAACACCCCCTCGTATGTCTCTATCATCTTCACATACCTGCAAAAAATTCTCCAAATAAAAATACATGTCATTTCCCTTTCTCCTTTGCCTTTATATATGGGCAGTCTCTGTTCAAAAGGACTCACAGCCATTGGCTAGGATGTGTGCTTTCATACCTCACAGCCAATCAGCTTTGAGCAGGTTCTTTCAATCTTTGTATTGACCTCTCATATACTTGTACATTTTGACAAGATCTCCTCTTAGTCATCTTGTCTCTAAGGTAAATAAACTGAGTTTGTCTAGATGTTCCTTGTATGTCAAGTCTTCCATTCCCTTGATTAATTTGTTGCTTTTTGCTGTACTCTCTCCAGTTCTAGAATATCCTTTTTCAGAACTGGTGCCCAAAATGGCATTGCATATCCAAGGTGAGGTCTTACTGTATGCTGTCATAATGATGTTATCCGCTCTTGCTTCAATGCCCCTTCTTATGCAAGACAGGACTTTGCTTTTTTCTACTCCAATGAGGCATTTAGACATACAAACTTTAACCCTAAATCCAAATATTACCCTTATGAAAGTAGGGGTCCATATATAGAAGCTTTTCAGAATATGGTCATGCAAGATTTTGGTAAACTTTGTACTAATTATAAAGAACTTCATTACAACATTACCAGACAGGAAAATCTAGCTCCTTAAAAGAGTCAAAGATAATAAAAACATATATATCACAGAGGCAGATAAAGGAGAAGCTACAGTTATCATGAAGTATGAGGACTATTTGGTAGTAGCATTTAGATTACTTTATGGTAAGGATACATATAGGATACTAGAGGGTGATCCCATGGAGAGATACAGCTAGCAATTACAGTATCTAATAGGGGCTGCATGTGGACAAGGTATACTCACCAAAATGGGAAAGAGTTCCTTTTGGTTAAACATCCAAAGGTGCCCTATTTTTATGTGGTACCAAAAATTCAGAAGACACTGACAAAACCACCTAGTCACCCTATTATTGTTGGAATGGGGGGGGGGTGACGTCAAGACTGTATGAATATATAGACCACTTTCTCCAAAAATATGTAGTTTCTTTACAATCATATATTAAGGATACACAATATATCTTAGGTATTTTAGACACATTAGATTGGAAGAGTGATTTTAGATGAGCAACAGTTGATGTCACCTCCCTCTACAATAATGTAGAACACCAGAAAGGATTGAAGGCGATCAGATTCTACTTGGAGGATGATAGGGATATGTCAGATTTGCAACAAACGTTCATACTTGAAGGCATACAATTTATCTTGCACAAAAACTACTTCCAATTCATGGACAAATACTACCTTCAAGTTAGGGGAGCTGCCATGGGTGCCAGCTTCATCCCCAGCTATGCCAACCTGTACATGGGTCATTGGGAGTTGACATGTGTGTGGGGGACTGGCTTGGGGGGGGAGGCTGGCATTCTATGGACGCTATCTAGAGGATCTTTTGATCATATGGAACGGTAGTATGACGGAGTTGGAGGCTTTTGTTGTGTAATGATAATCAGAGGGGCTTGACATTTACCTATAACATCAGTAGCGATTATGTAAATTTTTTGGATCTCCATTTAAGCCACGAAAAATTACGTCAAACCAGTTTATACTAATAATTACCTGCATTACAATAGTTGTCATCTCAAACAATGGAAAGGTAACATCGTTGGAGGGCAGTTTAAAAGAATCAAGAGAAACTGCAATAAAGATAGTGATTTTATAGAACAAGCTGATGTTTTGAGAAAAAAAAATTATTGAGAAAGGATATCCAAAAGAAGATATAGATAAGTCTTACCAGCAGGTTATGGAGATGGATAGAGGATTAATGTTGATATCTAAAAATACCAATAAGAGTAAGAATAATAAAACAGATAGCACAAAAATACAGTTTGTCGCACAACATAACAATGCTCATTATAGGATAAAAAATATACGTAAAAGACATTGGTCAATATTGCTACAGGGTCCTGTATTGAATCGAGAGATTCAAGCAGCTCCTGAGGTAATATTCACCAAAAACAAACATTTAAAATCAATTTTCTCTAAAACGAAGTGCAATAATAAAAATACCAATCAAAATAATGATAATTTTTTTGGCTAGAAAGGGAGTATTCAAATGTGTAATGAATAGATGTATTACATGCAACTTTGGGGATCATAGATAAACCACATTTATTGATGGTCGTAACCAAACAGTGTTGATTAATGACCATATAACTTGTAATAGTACTTATGTGATCTACAGAATTACATGTCAATGCTCTAAAAGCTACATAGGTAGAACTAAGAGAAGGATGAAGGAGCAGTTTTTGGAACACAAGAGGACGATCACCAATATGGATATGAAGAATCCTCTATCCAAACAGTATAAAGAATTTCATAACTAGTCCATGGAAGGCACTGTCATTCTGGCCCTAGAACAAATTCCGGCGTCATATAAAGAGGGAGGAAGATTTGAACGATTAAGAAAAAGAAAAACATTTTGGATTTATATGTGTGATACCTTAGCCCCTGAAGGATATAATGATAAGCTAGATGTGTACACATTTATGGGGAGATAATGGATCACATGTTTTTTAGAGTATGGTTACTATGGCAGTATGGGTATTCACTTATAGATAGCAAGTGAGTGGATGGAGGGACACTTGTTTTTTTTTAGAGTAGATTAGGTTGTTATCTGTATAGTATACAATAGGGTTTTTTCACATTTTAAATGTATTCTTTATTGATGGATACATATATTGTACAGTATAGGTAGACACCATTGAGTGTGTTTGTATAAGAATTGTAATTGTTATTATATTAAAATTGTAATTGAACATATTTTTCAATATTTATAACTTTATTGATCAACGGAGAACAATATGGAACCTGTATACGTCAACATGATGATAGATTGGCGCCCATTTTTAAGCAGACTCCACAGTCAATCCCGACGTGCTCCCTGAGGAAGTGCTGGTAACAGCACAAAACATGTAGGAGTCCTCTTCACTGATGTCCAAGGAGTAATTGTGGTTGGTTGTTTATATACCATACATCATTTTGTGGATTAGAAGGATACACAGAGAAGGATCCGTCACGCAGCAGTTCTGAACGGTGATACGGAGATTGAGGAAGACGGGAGTATACCTCCAAACATTTCAAATTGCCAAAGAGGGACACTTGTGTGTTAGGGGGTGTTGCCGTGGGCATGGCTGGTAGGCGGGGCACTACCAAGAACTTTTAGGCTATTTCATGACTTATTGACACCTTCTTGTGTGACCTAATAAATTACTTATATACTGACGTTTAAACAAACATTAATGTGAGTTTTATTGCTGTGGAGCAATGTAATACACTTATATACACACCACACAGTCCTAAAAAGAGGGACATCAGGGTGGGAAAGAGGGACAGAGGGATTTGGGTCTAAAAGAGGGACTGTCCCTCCTAATGAGGAACACTTGGGAGGTATGCGGGAGGTTCACTTACTAATTACTCTGCCCGCAGTAAGAGAGAGAGAAATGCAAGATATTGTGTCCACGGACTACGTATTGGAGGTAACACAAAGACACGTTGTGATATTATCTATTGTTGCCACACCAGCGGTTAAGCTGAGGGACTGTAGTCCATAGTCTATGAGGACGGGAGAGTAAATTAGAAGAGTTATTAAGTATTTATCACCTGCCCGGTAAATCTCCTCACTATACACAGACATAGAGCTACAAATATTGCACAGGCGAAGTTTAAGATCTGATACAGTGCATCCTTCCAGGAGCTTGACTATATGCTCATATCAACAACATGCCTTGGACATTTGTCTTATAAGCTGAAACATTGCAGTTTTTTTTACCTGAAGTGCACCAACTTAATACTAGCTCTAGAGCTGAACATTATTTTATTATAAGCACTTTAGGCATATTATATGTGCTAATTGTATTTTATTTTATTTATGTATTTTTAATAATAAATATTTGTAAATTGCATACAGTCAATGGTAGCGCTCTCCTAATTTTTTGATAATTTGGATTTATAGAGGCTACTCAGTACACTAAACCAGTTGAGGATAGTAGATACATGATTGATTGTTATATACAATATAAGGTGGTAGTTTATTGGTGGCTCTTTTGATACACGTGACGCTGTGATCACAGATATTTTGTTGATATATATATATGGCTTGACTGGTGTGTCAAATTTTTGTTTAACATTGTATCTACTACCCACCAAATTCAGGTGGAAGGGGTTTTCATTCACTTTTTTGCCCACCATAACCTTTTCAGTTTGTGCTCTCTCTCTCTCTCTCTCTCTCTCTCTCTCTCTCTATATATATATATATATATATATATATATAAACATATATATACTTTTTATATTTTTTACAATTAATCATTTTTTTGTGGAGGTCTTCTTTATATACCAGTATATTAGGTAGGAATAAAAGGGATATATGTTTAACAATAATTGGATATTAGGCTATTTTTGATGAAGATATAGGGCTTTTTAGAGTAATTGCTTGATACTTTGGATCCGTCCATTTTTGGTACAGATTGACTTCACTTGCCATTTTGTTATGACATATACTGGAATATTACCAAATAAATAATATTTTTTTATATAAAGCGTAGACATTGTAGTATCTGTACATAGGTCCTAAATTATATTGTGCCATACAATTGTTACACTAATGTAGCATTCTGCTCCAGTTTATACTTGCACTTGTATCCTTTGTACCAGACGAGGAATACAAATGAATTAACACTTGAGACCATATGGTGAAAACATAATTGGTAATTCTGGGGCAGCACAGGTAATTAAAAATTCTCCAAATTACCATTAATTGAGCTTTTAGCCTATGAAATGTTAGGGAAGTATCCAAAGCATTGCGTTGGAGACCTATCTAGCATTCAAGTGGTTACACGCCCCATTTAAAACAACCCTTTGAGTGCCAGAGGGGTACGCAATGTGTTGCTTACTCCTCTGGCACTCAAAGGGTTAATAATAATTTTTAATTTCTTCCCTGTAGTATGGTTGGTTGCTCTGACACTTAAAGAGTTAAACCATAATCATAACAGAGCTTGAATTCATGATGCATGTATAACTCCATTGCAGCCTTTGGATAAACAGTGCTGAGTTGATTCATTTTGCTCACTTTAGCTGGAACATTGTCTCTGAGTGCCAAAGACATACACAAAACATTGCTTGTATCTCTCTGATATTCATAGAGTTAACACAGTCAGTGATACCACAATGCATTCTGGGAGCATTAGCCACAAACTGGCAGATGCTTTTTTATGTGTATGATGAACACTTTGTGCCAGGAATCATTACAGATAAATCACCTTGTGCCAAGATTACATTATACAAATCACCCTGTGCCATACCTCTCAGAAATGACCAAACACTGACTCAAGGATGATTTTATTTTTTCTTTACTTATCTGATGTCTCTACTGAGAATGTCTGGCAACTGAGTGAATAGCTCAATTTAATCAGAGATATATAAAATAATACAACCCCTTGGATGTTAGAGATCTGCAGTATATTTCTTTTTGATGTGTTGAGGATCTCTAACATATAGGAAACACTAATGCTAAATTACAGCTTGTTTTTATATAAAGGCGCATGCAATGTGATATGCAGATATGTGTTACTTTTCCATATGTTCTACAACTTGATAAAATGTATATTCCATGTACTCTTTTTCCATTAGAAACAGAAGTAATATAATTGCAAGGGAAATGAAGCAACCTCTAACAATTGTGCAATTTCAATGAGATTTCATTATAGGACAGAAGACCAACTCCATCCTGTTTCCCCAATAACTCACATACTGTAATGTATGGCTGCCACAGTCCAAACTCTGCTCTAAATTCCTGATATAGCATAACCTTATTGAAATAAACATACTGACAATGATATAGGGTAGAAAAATGGGTTCCATCATTTGACCTATTAACCTATTTGAATCCCAGGAGATCCTCCTTATAATGTATAATATGGTGCCCACTGAGCTATGATGCTTTAGCCTGGGCCAACACCCTCTCCCAGCAAAGTTAACTATGTAGGTGAATGTCCCGCTACTCATGCTTGCCTCCACCAGCATGGCTTTCCCAGAGCCCTCAACCTCCACAAATCACTTACTACCCTACTGTTGTTTATACCTACCAACAGCCTGCCCTTCAGGTATAGAGGAGCTTGACTGTAGGATCAACACCCAACCTGTTTCTCTACTGGAATCATCTGGCATGCCGCACAAGCACAGTGCCCCTGGGCACAACATTACTGGCCCTCTTGTAAGCTACTCTCCTGGAGCGGGTTGACCTAAGTTTGACCTTGTCCATGTTGACAGGAAGTATACTGTTTAATGCTATAGTTGGGTCTGGTTGGATTGGGAAACAGAAAAGAACAAGGTTAGTTTATTCACTACTTCAGTTTGGCCTAGCTTTTAAACCTTAATCCCCACCCCCATGTCTCCCACCGCAGGAAGGCACCCTTCTCACTTGTTCTGAAAATGGCAGCCCTCCAGAAGAGGTAGGGAGGAGAGGGGGCACCCAGCCCAGAAAGCAAGGAAAGTATGTCTTGAGGACTCTGCCTCTTACCTGACTTCAGGTGGATTCCCACCTTCTGTCAAATTTGCATAATTTTGTGTCTCTCTCTGTGACAATCACAGTGCATGTTGCCTGTGTAAAATGTCCCACAGGGCATAATGATTCTAAATTCATACTTTTTTTCACTGTTATCTGGTTTGTTACCCTTGTGAGAGAGGCATCAAATGTTTATTAGGTGTTTGCACCTCCTTACATAATCCAATTTTTTTACATTTTTTGCCTGTGATTGTTAAAATATACTATTTAATTTGTTAGCTATTTGGACTTTATCATTAATGTCTATGCCTCTCATATATAATCACATAGAAACAAATACATTTCTGATAAAAATAAATATATAACGAAAAAAATAAAAAACATTACCAGTCCCATTCGCTCACACACAGTCTGCATTAAAACATTTGATAGTGTTTGATCCTGTACCTCTGTCCTGGATAGATAATCCTTGTATCAATAGCTGAGCCTTCCACCCACTAGTTCTGAACATAACTCATTTATTATTTAAAAATCTATATTGGGAAAAGGTGAAAAATAACATACAATAGTAGACAAATTATAATGCACATAGCATTACTAATGGTATTAACATCAAACTTACATACAGTATCAGACAACCATGCTGTGAGGCAAACATTGAGATAATCCCACAATAAGCAGGGTTTAAATCTATGAAAAATACCATTAAGTATCAGAATGAACATCCTGAGGTAAACAAAGTGGAATATCCTGTTGTCACAGGTAGCTTGTACACCAAATCTCCGAGAACTGGAAACCATTATATACCAGAAGCTGAAAAGAGAGCAGGAATAGGAAGAATAAAAACAGCTATGAGAAAAAAGGGAGACGTTTGTAGTAGAAAGGAGGTTGAGATCATAGTTGACTGTAACTAATTAGAGCATCTAGAACAGTTCAAAAAGGGGGGAGAAAGTGGCACTGTGGAAGGTAGGGAATGAAGAGGAGGAGAGTGTGGGTGAGGGAGGGGTGGACAACCCCACCGATGGGTGAGGAAAAGAGAGCTGAAGAAATATGAGTTACCTTGATGGGAGATTAAATATAAGGAACGGGCGGCAAACAGAGCATAGTTTGGTAGAATAAACAATCAGGGGGAACAGATTGTGTGGAATGTTTGCAACTGATAGTTAGAAATAGTGTGAATCTTTTCACATTCAAATACTGAATTCTCCTTGCTTAACCAGTGATATAGTGTGGGAGAAGAAGTTGTTTTCCAGTAGAGGGGAATCAGTCTCCTGGCAGCTTTAGAGAGGAAGAAGAACAGTGTTGAAGCATCTTGAGAGTGGGTAAGAAATGGAAGGAAGTTAGTGGCAAAGAGGAATATTAACATGTCTAGTGGTAGGGACAGTGTTAGTATAGAGTTAATAGTGGACACTATAGCTCCCCAGAAAGACTTAAGAAAGGACATGACCATCATAAATGTAGCAAAATTCCAGTGTGTAGCAAACAGCTAAAGCAAAGAGAAGAACAATTTGTGTGGATGGAAGCTAACTGTTGTTGTAGTGCAATGTAGTATTAATCTTATCGATACACTCTTTTGCAGCCATGGATTTAATGAGTTTGTAGTGAATAGAGTTCCAGCGAGTGTTAGGGAGGGAGGTGCCCAGCTCTCTCTCCCACTTCCAAAGGTTGTAAGGTCTATTGGTGACATCCACTTTCATAAGTATTTTAAATTTAGATGAATCTGAACATAACTCCTGTTCTGATAGGAGATGCTTCATTCAGAGATTATTATAGCTCAATCCTTCTTTTTATTTTCATCAAACTGTTTACAGCAGTGCCAAATATGTTCTAGGGGACAATTTGTTTCTATTTTTTTCTGTGGGAAAGTTTGAATCCTAGACTAAGGTTCTTCATTGAAAGAAATAGCAAACTGGTAACAATAGAAAGTTGTAGCTAAATTAAACATATCCAAAAAGATCTCTGGTTTTCAGGGCCATATTATTCTTTTGGCAGAGTAGGCAACTGCTTAAAGTTCCAGGTTTTGAGAGTCACCCAATCTGGCCTGACCATACCCACATTCTGTGTTGTGGGAGTATCCAGGTCAATTCCAGTAACTTTCCATATGTTTCAGATTTACACACTCTTTGCTGGTCATTTGCTCACCCCTTAGATGTTAGCAAGGTTTCTAAGGTTGCAAAGCACTAAAGTGGGGGTGCACTAAAGTTCCAGATGGTGATATTGTGTTGGATCTGTATCAAACACACATCGCCAATACGCACTAACATGTCTCAAAGAAATATTGGACTGCTAGTGCCCAAAAATTCAGGGCACTTATAAAATCATATATATCTTTTTAATTATCACCTCAGTGTTTCCATAGAATAAACTGTAAACTTATGTCTTAAAAATATACTGATCATGAATCTTACATCTATAGCAGAACACTGTACCATACACAGTGCAAGCAGTAAAACACCAGCCAAATAGATCTCTAGGTTTGACAAGCCACGTGTTTTATATGTGCCCTGCAATTAGTCTGTTTCAAACATACATTACAACCAGAGTGCAGCATTCTTCAGATAATAATCCCAAGGCTCTGCCCATGGTACCAAAAATGCATGTGAGTCTCTACAGATAAGATGGATCCACGCATTTCTTACATATCCCATTATTCACATCCCTTCTCCCCTGTAGGAGCTTTACATCATGTATGTTCTCTCTTTTGCAACCCCCTCTGTCATCTACCTCCCCTCACTATCACTCCCTGTCACATCTGCCAACCCTACTACACCTCTTTCACCATAATGCCACTCCATCTCCATCACTTTTACCACGTTACCTCCATCTATTTTACCTTCTTCCCTAGCCTTCTCTCCCTTTGTTACCTTCCTAAGCACTTTCTTCCACACTGCATGGAGCAAATTTGTCTGCTCCATGCAGTATGGAAGAAAGTAATACATTATAAGAGAGCAGAAATAGTAACATAGTTGATGAGGCTGAAAAATAAAGGTGTCCATCAAGCCTAGCCCATGCCAAATCACCCCTGTTGATCCAGAGGAAGGGGAAAAATACCCTGTTTAAACCATTTCCAATTAAGCCCCAAGTGGGTAAAAAAAATCCTTCTTTACTCCTAATGGCAGCCAGATAGTTCCCTGGATCAAAAACCTATCTACATTGAAGCCATCTAGGGTTGCCACCCAGTCGGTATTTTACCGGCAGGCCAGTAAAAAATTGACTTCTGTCCAATGTTAAGTCTATGGAGGGAATACCAAGGCCGGTATTTTTTTGAAGAAAAGATGGCGACCCTAAAGCCATCTGTCATTATTCTCAATATTGTTCTATGCTAGATAGGCAGCCATTGCTTTTTTAATATGGGAAGGGGAGTGTCTACATTGCACCTGTCCATACAAGGTATTAAGCCTGTAGATCTGATAAAGCAGGTAGGGTGCATGAGTAATTAGGATTACATGCCAAAAAGAAGAGATTTATCCCTAAAAATGTTATAATAATAATAACTAGTATTTATATAGCGCCTTTCTCTCAGCGGGACTCAAAGCGCTGTCAGCGCACGCTCTCAGAATTAACCAAATCGGCAGCTGAAATAATAGGTGTTATTATTACCCAATCAATGGTACTCATTTATCGACCTCGGAAGGATGAAGGGCTGAGTTGGCCCTGCCGGGATTCGAACCTGCAACCCTGAGGTTGAATAGGCTTCATAGTCAGGGAATTTACCACTGAGCTATCTCACCAGCTGTTCTGCCTTCCTTAGTACTGGAGGGCTGCATAGTAAAAATCTGAGTCTCTCGGTTATTCATAGGCGGTTAGAAAGCAAAAGCCGACAGTCTTAGATACATTGCAAATGAGAATTGTGTAGCAGTGGAGCATCCAAAAGTTATTGCACATAGAACATCCTATGTATTACAGATAAATGAGTAAGCAAAAACTAATGGTTTTTATGTCCCCATCCATAGTAGTGGGTATCAGGATCCACAGATCTGGGTAGTTGGTACTGCCTTACAGTCTTATATCTATAGTGAGAGGAGCCAGAAAAGTTGTAGTCAAATACAAAAGTCTTATCATACACAAATTATGAACAAATGGAACATACTTGCATAAGTTTATAGAGTGCTGGAGGACCTCCGTATGATTATTGCAGGGCTTCCACTGCACTGAACTGAATACAATGTTGCCTCTCCTAGTGGCAATAAGTGGGAACTCCCAATTAATAAGAGGATGTGATTCATTGTGAGTCCTGTCCTCTGATGACCCTTGGGCTCTAGAGCTGGGAATCCTATAACAGGGTACAGCAATCTTTAAAGCAGACTTGTCATGTTCCAACTACCTTTCCTCCAATGCAGGGGACATTCCCTGTGTGGTTGTGCTTTTACTTAAAGTTCAAAAGCTTGCAGTGGCCCGGCGTCCTGGATCTCATCACTCATACTTGTCGGCATTCTCTATGGCATACACTGTGACATAAAGAGACTTCCAACCAGACTGACAATTCTGTTCTGACAATTCTAGCGATATGAGCAGCTATCAAACAATTTTATAAATTGCGGGTGTTTAACCCTTTGAAAAAGTAAAAAACTAAGAAGTGGAATGTGCTAAACTATTTTACCAATGTGAGCAACAATTATATAAATAAGGAAAGGAAAAAGATGTAGAGAATAAACAAGATATAATCTAGACTAAACTGCTACCATTCCCTAAATGTGAGTGCAATTCACAAATCTCAATGTAGGAAACAGCAAACAACCCTTGTAAACAGGTAATAAAGGGAAGAGCACTGAAGTCTAAATATAATATAAAAGATATATAGTTTATTGTAAACCAGTATAATAAAAATATGCTAAGAGAGTGTACCCTTTCAACAATTTACATATGACATTAAAAATGGTAATAATCACTTCTGTATATCATAAGGCCTATATATGAGCTATGCAAACAATGATGAATTGTCAAAAAATAGCATGTACAGATGACTGTGATTGATGAATATGCCTATAGAATAATATGTGGAACAAGTGCTGGTGTCCCGGCCTTACCACTATGTTTCAGTCTACTCCCGTCTATTATAGCTGATATTGCTGTAAATATCAGTCTCCAGAGATGAATATTGACAGAAAGTATGCGGGCAGATATGCATCAAGAGTCATCAACACAATAGTTTTCTATGCAGTGATGTATCTGTATTTACAAATTATACATCTACTGGGTAGCTGGCAGGAATAATAACCTCCCGGCATCCTTAGATTTCAAGACAGCTGTTGATGAGGATTAAAGAAAGGCAATATTGTTTCTATTGTTCACCCTGAGGAAGTGCCTTAGCACACAAAACTAGTTGACAAAACTGTTGGAACAATATTGCCTTTCTTTAATCATCTATACTGAGCATCAAACAGTGACATTTGTGCACTTCTCATACTGCTACTGATATCCAGTCTCACTGCCCACTTAAGGAGAAATAATGTCCTCATCAACCGCTGTCTTGAAATCTAAGGATGCCGGGAGGTTATCATTCCTGCCCGCTACCCAGTAGATGTATACTCTGGAAATACAGATACATCCCTAAACAGAAGGGAGATCACTGCATAGAAAACTATCGCATTCACGACTCCTTGACGCATATCTGCCCACAACTACCCGGATTGGTGGATCCTGATACCCACTACTACGGATGGGGACGTAAAAACCATTAGTTTTTGCTTACTCATTTATCTGTAATACATAGGATGTTCTATGTGCAATAACTTTTGGATGCTCCACTGCTACACAATTCTCATTTGCAATGTATCTAAGACTGTCGGCTTTTGCTTTCTAAACTCATAAGAATAACTGAGAGACTCAGATTTTTACTATACAGCCCTCCAGTATAAAGGAAGGCAGAAAATGCCTTTCTTGTCACCCCAGAAGGAGAGGTGATCCATGCTAGGGGGGGGTGTATTTATTAATACAATAAAAAATACAATAAAAAAAAAATATTTCACATATACAGGCAAAGTATGCAGCCACATACCTTGCCTATTTACCCTTTGAGTACCAGAGGGTAAATAGGAGAAAAAAGACATGGAAGCAAGTCGCATTTTGAAGGGGAAGGGTTAAAATGTCGAATGTAAACAATATTTGTCGAATTAAAGTGGTGAAAGAAACACTGTAAGTCAAATTTTAAAGGGGGGGTAATATGTTGAAGGAGGCACTCTATGTCAGATTTCTATTCTGTATACTGTATTCTACACTGCTTTTGTTCGAACAACGATGGTTTTGAAACTGTCATTGTGGCTTCTACACCTCAACCTCTGAGGCACAGAATTCCTGACTTAAAATGTAAACAGAAAACAGGCGCTAATACTGAGCGTGGGTAATAGGATACTACTTGCACAGTTTTTAGTTGTTTCCTATGGGGTTTTTTTGACTGGCGGTATGTGTAATTACTGCTGATTTGGTTTTCACAAGTCGCATAATAGGATACTAAAACCTGACATTTTTTTAGTGCTGGTAATAGAATTGAGCCCTAGAATGGCAAAATATCTGTCTCAATTGCCTCAGGATAAATGTTTGATCAAAATGAAAGGCATAAAATGATTTGACCTGGGGGTTGATAGAACATGAGGGAAGTGCTGTGCAATGCCAAGGAGTGATGATCTGTTGTGAAAAGAATTTCTTAAAGGGATAGTAATACTTCGTTTTAACTTTATTTTTTTTGTAGGCATTAAAAAAACATGAAGAATGATATAAGTCTTATCTCTCAAACCTTTATGGTTTAAGAGATATTCACAAGCAAAGGTTCCCCCTCCCTCCCCTTTTTCCAGTGTAAGCCATCTCTTCTCAGATGTGAACCTGGTTGTAAGACCAGACAGATAACAGCAGGGGACAATCTTCTTTGTATGAAAAGAATGAAAGCCCTTCCCCCCTTGACAAGTTTTTCAGCTTTTTCCCTTATCTTAACTGAAGATTGTCCCTCTCTGCAGTCTACCTGGGCACCTCCCTTCTTATCTGGCTGAACAGGGGGGGATACTTTGCTTGTGAATATCTCTTAAACCATAAAGGTTTGAGACATAAGACTTATATCATTCTTTGTGTTTTTTTAATGCCTACAAAATAAAATAAAGTTAAAATTAAGTATTACTATCCCTTTAAATAAGATTGTAAGCTATGTAATAAAGACTTTCCAGATCAGTAGTTTACCTCAATGTTGTTTAATAATCCTCCTATATAATAATTCGCTAAATCGTGTGTAACACCGTGACATGCGCAGTACACACTGCTGCTCGTGCTGCAGTCATGCTCCGTAGAGGCTACCGCGCCGCGGCTCATACAGAGCTGGGCGCTCCGAAGGAGCGTCCAGCTCTGTATCAGCCGTGGCGCGGGCAGTCTCTACTGCGTGTGACTGCCCCGCGACCGGGTGGCAGTGGCTCTGTGGCCCGTGTAACGGGCTGTTCAACTAGTCAATAATAATTTGTTATATGTGACAGACCAGTCACTTGCCCAAGATCGAGATCTCTAACCTGGGGAATACTTGTGATTATGTTAATTAATCCTGAGATAAGTAAATTATATGTCCAGCTCAGAGATCACAAACAGGGACTGGTATAGAAACTCAAAGGGCTCTTTAGGAAGATGCTGTGCAATGCAAATGAGTAATTATTTATTGCACTTGGAAAACATCATTGATCTCCCTGCCTTGATTGCTAAGTGCCTTCTGATTTGTGCAGTTTGTAACTTGCAATTCTTACAGCTATGCCAGGTGATTAGAACTGAGTACTGAATATAATGCGTGTAGCGAATACAAGTCAGGTATTTACTTAAAGCAAAGTTGGTACATGAATTACTGAACCTGTTGAATGAATAATTCATTCAATAGAATTTTACATCAGGTAATGTAATCCTGTAAGGATCTTGCGTGCTATCATTGAGAGAGCTGAGTAACCAACCTGCCTTTCATACAGTTTGCCAGGGCATATCCGTCTTGCCATTAACCACACAGAGAGGGGTTACTATTATCCATATTGAATAGCCATTTTCTCACTAGATATAATAAAAATGTAAAACTAATATAGTTCAGTTCCCTGAATCTTAATACACATGAGTAGTCAAACTGTCTAAATTAGTAACGCTGTGATGTAAATGGTGAGATTCAGAAGTGGGCTGATGCTAGAACCTGATGCATGTTTCACCTTAGGCTTCATCAGAGTTGAAACTCAGAAAAAAGGCACCACTATTTAACTTTGTGGGCCCCTTGTAGTCAAAGAATGCAATAACATATGTATAGGTTACTTAGCTTATTATTCCTTAGGTAGTATGGAGGCATGATTATAATTTTTATAATCCTTATAAACAGGATGTTATAAAACAATATCTCACCTCCAAGAGATATTATGCTGATGGTTGAGCAAGATATGGAAAACTTAGGGGTCTACGGGTATGCTGTTAAGCACATTTCCAACATGTATATAACTTACTTAACATTTATACCTTGGACAGCATGGAGGCATGATTATAATTTCTATAATCTTTATGAATAGGATGTTGTAAAACAATATCTCACCTCCAAGAGTTATTATGCTGATAGTTGAGTAAGAAATGGAAAACATAGTGGTCTGCAGGTGTGCTGTTAATCACAGCTCCTCATTTGACCCTTTGGGAGTCATAGTATTAAGGAGGAAGATCCATTTATTTTCAAGCTGTAGAAGTCTTCTGTCTATATCTCCCAATGCCACTTTTTGAAGTCCCCACACCCTCAATCCTCTTGGTGAGGCATCATGTTTAAAAAAGGAAGTGTCTAGCCATACTTGTGAGCTCTTTGCCTTCAACTGCATTTGTCCTCTCAAGAATGATATTCCCTATATGTTCGAGAAAGCGTTGTTTCAGCATTCTGGTCGTCATGCCTACATATTTTAATTCACAGGGACATTGGAGGCAATAGATTACACTCTTTGTTTCACATGTAATAAAATCCTGAATTGTGTGTATTTTCCATATCTGTCTGTTACCTCTTTGCACTTTAACATGCGTGGACTGAGTTTACACCTCCCACAAGGGGAGGGGATTTGTTTGGTGTAGCCTGAATGTGTCTTCTTACTAAATTATTAGCAAGGTTGGGAGCTTTCCTATAGGTTGCAGAACTTATAGCACCTAGTATCACTTCAAGTTTGGGGTCCAGTAGTAAAACTGGAAAATACTTGTTGCGTATATCTTCAATCTCTTTATACTGAGTACGGAATTGAGTTATAAAGCGTAAAATGCTGGCTTCCTTTTTGTTTTTGGCAGTCAGAAGATTAGATCTGGGTTCACGTAGAGCTTTGTTGTATGCCAGTTTTATTTTGGGATTTGGATAACCCCTCTTCAGGAGTCTTTCCTTTAGTTATTTTGCTCTTAATTTGAATGTACTCAGGTCAGAACAATACTTGTGCCAGAAGTGTATTGAGAACATATAGCATTTAGGATTTATACCAACACACTCTTGAAAAGCGATAGTAATAATTCTTATTTTAAATCCGGCATAGGGCATTTTGATTAGACTCTGTCCTACCCTCAAGCATTATTGAGATAAAACAGGAACAAGAACCCTTTGAAGGGAGGGCTCAGACCTCTATCTGAGAGATCAAAATTGTGCCCTTATTTTTTTTCCAGACCATTTAACTTCTCAACTGTAGATTTACATTAGTACTCATATATTCTAATGCTTATTTTTGAACAAATTTTCAATAAAGACCATTTTTTATTATTTGCACTCTTTTTTTTGTTTTAAGTCATTATATTCTGACCTTTTTTGGAAAAAAATTTTTTAGGAGTGCAACTTTTTTTAGGGCTAAAGATCTTCTTTTTTTGGCATCCATTGCTTTTTTGAAAGCAGTTACAATATCTGCAAGCAAAACATCACAAGGCAAAGAATTCCATAGCTTTACCAGCCTTACTGTAAAAAATATTTGCCTTTGTTTTAGTCCAAAGTACCTCTCCCCTAGTCTTAATGGATGGTCTCTCATTTTTAGCTCAGCTCTCTGAGTAAATAATTAATTGGATAGTTCTTTGTATTGACCTTGAATATATTTGTAAATGGTATTCATATCACCCCTTAGACGATGCTTATCTAATGTAAACAAACCCAGTTTGGCTAGTCTCTTTACAATGCAAATCCTCCAGTTTCTTTATAAGTTTTGTTGCACATCTCTGCACTTTTTCCACTTCAGTAAATACTGGTGACCAAAACTGTACTCTGTAATCCAGATGAGAACTTAGCAAGGATTTATATAGAGGTAGAATTATATTAGCACCCCATGCATCTATGCCTGTTTTTATGCAGGATATTACTCTATTTGCTCTTGCAGCAGCTGAGTGACTCTGCACACTGCTGTGAAGTATCAGTACTCCTAAATCTTTCTCTAATGAGGATTCACCAAGTTCTTTCCCATTTAGTGTATAGCATGTTTGTTTCTACAGCCCAAATGCATAACCTCACATTTATCTACAGTAAATGTCATTTGCTACTTTTCTGTCCATTCGCTCAGTTTATCTAAATCCTTCTTCAGATGAAAAACATCCAGTTCTGTATATTTCCTTACACAGCTTAGTGTCATTAGCAAAGATTGGGATGCTACTTTTAATTCCCACTTCTAGATAATTAATAAACATATTAAAAGTAGCGGGTCAAGGACTTAACCCTGTGGCACCCCACTTACAACATTTGATTAACTTGAAAAGGTTCCATTTACAACAACTCTCTGCCATCTATCATTTAACCAGTTCTCAATCTTTGTACAGATCTCATCTCCCAAACCAAAGCCTTTTTATTTGTGCAGTAACCTGTTGTGAGGCACTGTGTCAAAGACTTTTGAAAAATCCAAGTATATTACATCAACAGTAATACCCTTATCCAAATTACTACTTATCCTTTTGTAAAATGCAAGAACATTAGTCTGACATGATTATTCTTCATAAAACCATGCTGACTCCAACAAATAATGTTGGTTGTTTTCACATAGTTGTCAGTTAGTAACTCTTCTAATAACTTACCCACTATGGAAGTCAAGCTCACATGTCTATAATTTCTTGGATTGGATCTTACCCCCTCTTTGAATAATGGAATCAACTTTCTTCCAGTCACAGGGCTCTATGCCTGATGAACATGAATTAATAAATATTAAGTACAATGGTCTTGCTATTACTGAACTAAGTTCATTAAGTACCATTGGGTGTATACCATCAGGTCCAGGTGCTTTATTCAACATAACATTTTCCTGTCTCTTTTGGACTTTGTCCTCAGTAAGCCATGTACATAATGGAGGAAATTCTGTGGTATAGTCTATTTGCCCATAGCCTGTCAATGTTGTTTTCTTTGCATATACCCAGAAGCAAAGAATGTATTTAGGGTGTCAGCCATAGCCTTACCCTCACTAATCAATTCACCTGTCTCAGCTTAAGAGGACTAATATCAATCTTAGTACTTTTGTTATTAATATACTTGTAGAATTGTTTAGGATTTTTCTTGCTCTCTTTTGCCGTGCTTCTCTCATTTTCAATTTTAGCTAGCCTAACTGCATGTTTGCAGATTTTATTACAGTCTTTATATTTTTTAAATTGTACATCTGACCCGTCTGACTTTAAAAATCTGCTTCTTATTTCTAATTTCCCTGCAAACCTCATTATTAAGCCAAATTGGTCTCAATTATTTACTCCTCTTGTGCTTATTCCCCAATGGTATATATTTATGCACATGTCTAAGAGCATTTCAGACAAATTCCATGATTCTTTTACATTCATTATCAAATGTAGTTCGTAAGATGTTATAATCACTCACATAATCCAAATGTTTTTAAACACCAAAATCACTTACTAATGTAGATGGTAGTGATTCATGCATATGAGTGGGGGATACAGTGTTTATGAAAGTTAACAGCAGGCATAAGAATCTCAATAGTGGTTAGATAGTATTCATCCCACCTTTTAAACAAGTTTATAAGCCTGAACGCAAGATACAAGAGACTTTGGTAACACATTATGAAGCAATGCTTTGGAGATGTCTTTCATTTTTCAAGGAGTTAACCTTTTGAATGCTAGAGAGGTGTGAAACCCATTGCTTTGCAATGCGTTGCACACCACTCTGGCACTCCAATGGTTAATATACCTCTTTCCCATATTTGTTTGAAGGATGTATTTGGCATTATTAATATTTTCTGACAATAACCTTCAAGTTAGATTCAATGCTGTGTTTGTACAGCAGTGCCCTGGACTATTTCCTTATCACCATGTGTTTAATCCTTGAACACAACTCAGCCTACTATTTCTCAGACGCCAGTGATAATAATAATTCCTGATATCCCTCTATCACCAGGGCTGCTCACTGTCCAGGCCTCCCGATTACACCTCTTATGTGCTATTGTTTTGCTTGATTACACCAGAAAAGAGCAAGCAATGTCTAAAAGGAACAGAGAGGTCTATTTAAAGAGCAGTTATAATGTTTTACTAAGTCTGCTCCTATAGAAGCAGACTTAGTAAAAAGACCTGGGCTGCACTGCAAAACCCCAAATCAGCATCTTTGAGCAGTTTGGGAGGTTAGAAAACTGGGTTTACCTTTAAAAAGTCACATGCAAAAGAGGGTGCAACCAACTACTGCATTAACTATGGCGCCACAATAAAAATGGCGACCTGAGAATCTCGCACTGCATGAAAGTGCAAGATTCTCAGGTTGCGCGAATAAATGTTGCAAAAAAAAAAAAAAAATGTTGATGAGCACTGCTCTGGGCAGAGAGAGATGCCCGGAGCAGTGCTGGATGTGGGTATATTCTCTGGCACGGAAAAGGTTAAAGACTCGATGACTGGACGTCACTTTCTCTTACTGTCACTTTCTTGCCAAAGAGCATCCTGAAATGAGCACTCTGCTGCTCCGGGCTCTCTCTCCCTCTCACTGTGTGCAGACTGACAGAGTGAAGCCCTGAGCAATGCTCATCAAGTGCTACAGTGTGAGTCTGCAACTTGATGAGCGCTGCTTTCATGCAGTACAAGATTCTCAGGTCACCATTTTTATTGTGGTGACATAGTTAATGCAGTATTTGGTCGCACTATCTTCTGGGCACAACCTTTTAAAAAGATTACCGAAAACTGACACCCATGAGCTGGAACACAGAACTTCTCGGGTTGTAGGATCAGTGCCTTTAGATCTGCTGTGTCAAGCTTTCAATCAGAGATACAACTATTGGATCATGAATGCAGCTTGCAGCAACTTCCCACTGATAGTCACTGATGAGTTGCAGAACTTTGAAGTTCTGTATCAAAAGGTCCACTCACTGGCTGGTTCATATGTGCATAATCCAATCAAGTATATCTGACATCAGCACGGCACAGCCCATTTGCTTTTCAGTGCAATTTCCCACCACCCCAAGAGGCTTGCAGGAGTATCACGTGGCAGTGGTGTCATCTCGTTCAACTTGTCCAAATGAAAAAGTGGTACCTTCATTTTCTGCTTGCTTTCAAGATCATGATTTGGGAGATTTTTTCTGAATCTGTTTTATCCAGAACAATAATCAATAAGTCTGAGGATATTTTCTGGTACAACTTTCCCCACAGAGCATCACAGCCTCTCACTGTCAATATATGCAATGGAGAAGACCCAGGGATTCCATTATGTGTGATTCTGTAATTAGATAAAAGTGGGGAAGTACAAAGATGATTCTATGCTACAAATAGGCACTGGTGTTGGTTTTTTGTGCTGCTTAATACCTATTTACTAAGCTATCAATGCTATCAAATCTCCTGTTAACTCTACTTTCAACAAGGGCAATTTGGGAGTGTATGGAAATTGGGGAAACCTGCTCTTCAGTACTATCTACCAGAAACCTACCATACAATAGTTAATCAAGTGTTTCAAACCTATGGCATACCCAAGCCCCTTCCTTTAGCCCACCAAAATGTCAGAAGGAGCCAAAACATTGGAGGAGTTTTTATTACAACACATATTTCTGAGCCACATCTCTGTTTGTGTAGGGGTAGGATTTTTTTCTTCTCAGAGTTCCTTCCACTGTTAAACACTACCAGACCCGATCTCCAGATAACACCAGGTCCACTTTAAGAAAAGCTAGTCAGCACTCATTAAACAAATGTGGGTTATCATGCAGTTATAAAAAATACTTACAGACTATGTGCCTGTGTGTGTGTTCATGGATGTATGTATGAGTGTGTGTGTGTGAGAAAGAGAGAGAGAGAGTCTGTGTGTGTGTATGGGTGTGAGCATGAGGGTATGTGTGTTTCTGAATGGGTGTTTGTGTTTATCAGTGTGTGCATGTGTGTGTGTTGATATCATACCTGGGAACTCTCCGGTTTTGCCCCGGAGACTCTGGATTTCAGACTGAATTACCGGGTCTCCGGGGCAATGTGTGGATCACCGGGTGGGCAGAGTTTAAATAGAAACTCTGCCTACTTGTGCTCCGTCCCGCCCGGTTCCTCCCACTCCCCGCCCTCTTAGAGACTTTTTGCAGGTTTTTTTTTGTTTTTTTCTGTCCCGCCCCCCCACCTCCGCGACTAAGCCCCGCCCCTTTTATGACGCAAATCGCGTCATTTTCCTCCTATGTCGGAACTGACAGGGATGCCCTCCGGGTAACCCTGTTTCAAAAGTTCCCAAGTATGGTTGATATGAGTATCTGTATATCATTGAGTGTGTATACACTTGCATGTGAATGTGTTTGTGTATGTGTATGTGTATGTTATTATGTGTGTTTGAGTTTGACACTTCTGATCTGAGTCCATGTTTAGAGGTAAATCTAAAACATGCAGTGATAGTTTTTGTTTAAGTTGTTTGAGCCTATTATTTTGAGTATTATTTCCTTTGAATCCTTCTTATATGTGTGTAAACCCCAGAACTCCATCCCATTTTATTCAATTTCTGTATTATCCTACTGTTGTAAACAATGTAACACTGTCACCAGTACTGTTCCCTAAGCAATTTCCCTTTAGATTATTCTTGAAGATTATTTAACCCACAAACATATTTTAAATGTTGTATGTTTGTAGATAGTAACCTATGGCTCTGAAGCTGCAAGTGGACTACAAATTAAGTTATTCTCAACTGTGTAATGGCTGGCTGAGGATGATGAAAATCATAGTCCAACTATGAGAGTAAAAGGTAGTCCATCGCTGACGCACAGGTACAAACCTATACAAACTATGTTAAGGGATCTGCTCTTTGGTGCTTGCACTTTACAAGAAGCAGTGAAACGTGAATAAAAAAACTCAAGGAATAAAACTGCAAAATGTTATTATGCTTCCTATATTATATGATGGAGATGCTATTTTGTGCTAGATAGGTTACCTTTGTAGACCTTAGTGAATAGGCTTGATACAATAACACAGCAAGTGGTGAACCTTCTCACTGGAGTGACTTATTATCTCATAGTAGAGTATGTCTCCTCCATGTGTTTATAGGTGATATGGCAGTTTAGCTAAAAGTAAAATTAGGCAGATGAACAAAGTAACAGGGGAAGGTTCACTAGGGAAGATAAAGGTGAGATAAACTCTCCAGTAAGAGAAACTATAACATTACTATTGTTTTTTATGGAGCAATTACACTAAGGTGAATTAAAGGTGACGTAGACTCTCAATTGAAAGAAATGCACTAGTTTCTGTGTTATTCTATGGTGCATATTAACTAAGGTGAGATAAAGGTTAGATAAACTCTCCAGTGCCAGAAGCTTAGCAATCCCTAAGTTATTCTGAGAAGCCTGTGCAGTAAGAGCATCCATTAAATGGCATAGGAACTGGGGAGTTTCTCTGACTACAGAGTTTAACTCAACTTTATATCATACTGCAATGAACAAGGTCAGTACAACCTGAAATGTATAAGAAGTACCCTATATAAATTATATATAATTCACAAATGCTTGCAGTGAGTACTTAATAGCAACAATATATAATGACATCGTACAAATATTAGGGAAAAGGGAAATAGGAATTATAAAACTAATTTCATTGGAAAAAAGCTAAAATGCTTGCACACAAAAATACTAGATTTATTATAGCAGAAAAACAATAGTAAAAACATGTATAATAAGGACAACTGTGCAATTAAAATGTCACAAGTATAAACTGGTGAGATGGCTCAGTTAGCCAGTGAGCTGGCTCAGTTAGCAGGTGAGTTGGATCAGTAGCCGGTGAGATGGCTCAGTTAGCCATTGAGATGGCTTAGTTGGCTGGTGAGATGGCTCAGTTGGTTAATGCACCAACTGCAAAATCTGTTCAAGTCTGATCATTAACAGGTCCCGACAAGGTCAACTCAGCCTTTCACCCTTCTGCAGTAGATAAAATGAGCACCCAGGACATACTTGAAAACGAGAGACAATCTAAATGTATCCTTCCTGATAACATACTTATTCACAAAAAAACAAACCACAGTATATGATTACCCAATTGGAAACTAGCAATATTCAAAATAGACCACACAGTGGAGGAGACCCTAGTTCCTATAACATAACAATAAATATATCACCACCTCAATATCAAATCAAAATGTATAAATAAAACGATAAAACAATATGAGACCACACAATAAATATTCATGTGAGAGAAACAAAGTGCAAACCAGGGTCACTGGTCATTGCCTCTTACAATAACTGTCCAGTTCACCAGTTCCAGGTTTATACTGCACGGTATTCCATGTAGACGTCCTGTGTAGGGATGGGCGAAAATGTTCACCTCAAACTGAAATCAGCGAATAATAGCACTTTCCGCTTGGCAAATAATTTCCCACGAAAAAATGCAGTTTTTCTGCTTTTTCCTGCCTTTTCTTCCCATTGAAATCAATAGGAAGAAAAATATTTCTCCACCACACAAAAGTTTTCTACAGCCATATAAAAGGCTGTCAAGCTCTCACAGCAGCCATTCGGTGTTTGTGAGAGAAAAGAGCAGCATTGGTTTGAGCTAGAGAAGATAGGCAAATAAAGGGGAATTGAAGCTTAGTTGAGGGAGTCATTTAGGTAGGACATTTGTTCTCTGTATTAGGGGAGTCTGGGGGCACTCTAAGGGATAAGAAGGGAGAAAGGAGGTTGACCCCCAAATACTCCAAAATTTCATGTGACTTGCTGGCAAGACACATGCAGCTAGGAGCCTATTTGCTTGCTGATCTTGCTGTTATTGTCTCTGTGCTGGGTGGGGATGATGACAGGGCTATAAGGTTAGTAGAAAGTCAAAGGCTGTATCTTCCACCACTGTGCCTGTGCCTGTCTATAACGTGTTTGAGAAAGCCATTGGAAAGTCTGACCCTGGACAAGTACAGATGTCAAAAAGCACACAGTCACCCTATCAGTCCTCATCAGCATCATCACCTCTTCAAAGTCCAAGTCCCACTCAGCCAAACACACCTGTTTTGAGTACCCAGCAACAGCAACACATGTTAACATCCACAGTGTTAGATATGACGAGTACCTCTGGTGCTGCTGCTGTAAGCACTATACCTTTGACACCTAGTTGTAGTGGCAGTATAATTACATCAACATCCAGCTCCAGTAGTAGTAGTAGTAGCAGAAACCACACATGACAGACAAAGCCAGGACAAACATATTAACAGCAGCATAGATGAGGAGGTAGAGGATGGATGTGAAGAAGGGTTTCCACCATCTACCCCACTTGGGACCACTGCTATGACCGATAAGTAATGTGTGTCAATAAAAATGCATACACAAATCATATCATGCCAGTCCTCTACCCCCACACCAAACTACAATACACATCTGCCACATTGTAGGTTGTACTTTATTTTTCTCATTACTTGACATCATCATGAATATGTGCCAGTGTCACTTAAGCAGGAAGTTAGTGTTGTGGGCAAAGGACAAATGCACTCTGCATGCTAACACATTTTTCAAGGCATATGTTGCTGTAAGACTCACAACTTTGACTTTCAGCCATTTATTTCTAAACTTCAGCCCTCAGAAGAAGTAATATTGCAGTGGGAAATGTAGTATCTATAGAAAATATAGGCAAAAAATGTGTTAACATAGGCGAAAAGGAGGACATTTTTGCATAGGCGGAAAGGCGAAATTTTTCACGGGAAAATCAAAAAATCTGCACGTTTTCACAAAAATTAATGTGGGAAATTTTTAACACTTTTTGTCCACCCCTTGTCCTGTGTTTCATCATGCAAGTGCTTTATTCCTGCATGACCCACAGATTCTACATGGAATACCTGGCAGTAATAAAGGGGAAGTAATAACCCTAATGGCCCCTAAGAACTATTTCCTTTGATGTTGTGGAGATGTTGTGGGAGATGTAGTAAGGGGTGATAAAGTATTGATGACTTCTACAGTGATATCACTTCTTTAAGTCCTTTATTATTTTATGGAGCCAAAGCACTACTATTTCACCAACTTTGGAGATCTTAGTACATAGTCTCTATAGAATAACATAGGAACTGGAAAATCATCTACACTTTATCACTTGTTTATCACTTCTTAGCATATAACCCCAAATATCTTCAATCAATCCTGAATGTCATGTCCATGGAAGTCAGCACAACAGTTGCTAGATGGACCTCAGGCCATAAAAGCTGCCCATTGCATATGGTAATCCTGATCCTTTAAGGAGGGAAGCAATGTTCAATGCGGTATCATTGTACACACTTAGATTTTGATACTGAGGCTGTGATATATTTCTTGATCAGTGTGTTATAGGGACCCAGGTCGGCGGCACTGGGTGATTTCTTTTGACTACTGCTAGGGTTCCTGTTGGGTCATTATATACACTGTGGTTTATGCAGACAAAATTGTAATTGTCCGATTGTCTTTATTATATGTGTTTTACTGTTGTTTTTCTGTCATAATCCATTTTGTTTGTTTTGGTATAAACATAGTGTGTGTTCTTATTTAGTGGATTTTCCCCCTGAAAATAACTTTCTTGCTCCCTTTTTCCCTTTCCTTGATTTTTTTCTTGTTACATTTATCTCACCTTAACCCTTTGAGTGCTTGAGGGGTACCCAACGTATTGCAATGCATTGGATACCTCTCTGGCACTAAAATGGTTAATGGGTATGGATATGCTCCATAGAATAACATATGAATTGGAGAGCTTATTTTACTTTTTTTATCTCACCCTTACCCTCTGAGTGCCAGAGGGGTATGAAACGCATTAAAGAGCAATGCACTGCATACCCTCTAGCACCCAAAGGGTTACTAACCCACTGGAGTAATTCTAGGACAAACCAACTGCACCATAGAGGATAATTTCCCTAAACACTCATTTATATTAACAAGTCTTTTAATCCCTTAAATGCAAGGGAGGTCACCAACGCATTGCTAAGTAATGCATTGGAGGTTTCTAGTATTCAAGGGGTTAAAAGCCCTGACTAATGTAAGTGTATTTTTTTATTTGTTTATTTCTAACCTAACTGGCTTGTAACTTGATCTCTGAAAGTCTTACATGTACAAAAAATATTTATTGGCATTCCTGACATGCCTCCTTCAATGCATAATCCTTTTTTAATATTTTCCCATTTTCATTTATGCCTTTCTTTATATATCCTGGGACCAGAGCTGTCCACAGGATGGTGTAGCAACAGCGCCACTGTACAATTTCAGGCCACTATGGTATTTCACCTAAAAAAGTCAACTTTGAGCTGTAATAACTTTTGAATAAAACACCTTTCAGCAGTTGGAGTACCCTTGTTTTACTCAGGGGACTAAACCCTACAACATATATTTTTTTTACATTTTAAGTATTACTATCCCTTTAAATATCTCCTGTGTTACAATTTAGTATATTTTTCCGTGTTTACCTGTGTATGGAACAAGAACTCTGAATGGATACTAAATAACAGACCCTAATTGGTTCCCCAGGACTTCCTGTGATCAGTGAACTGTGACAGCACTGTATCAAGCCCTAATTTGGATTTTGACCTTGTTAAGAGCACCTTACAAACAGTATAAAACAGAGTGTTTCATCAATAGTGCCGACTCTGTGACACAAACTCAACAGTGGCAAAGCAACAATCGAGAAGCACACATAACTGTGACTACAAATTCAAACCAGCAAACCTGGAGTAATCCAAAGTTACCACTGCCAGATTAAATCTGTCAGAAACAAAACCTCAATAAAGTGATTTCTGTTCTACCTAATAAATGTTTTGGCTATATTTCTGGAGGGGATTAGGCTGGGGATTATCACCCCAGCCATTGCAAGAGCTAATTCACTTGCTAGGCTGGTCTTTTGAAGTGTGACTTCTGGGAACCCCACCATGGGTTCTGCAGCTAAATTTGCCAGCTGCTCTGGTCTATAGGTGATTGGTGGCCAGAGTATCCAGGATAAGAACCCATGTATCGACTCCACTGACCAGGTGAGTTACCTCCACACCTGCCACTTATTTTCCCATCACTTAATGCCCCCCCACAAGCATCTCACTGTTTGTGGAGAAAACATACCCTTTCTTTATTCCAGGGTCTGTCCTCCACAACCAGGGGAAAAAGAGGCAGGAACGCTCTCTGCCTTATGTGGCCTCTAGTGGATTTACTACCTTCTGTCATATCAGTGCAAATCTCTGCACCAAGTTAGCATTTTCCAAATTCTCCTCCAATTCTTGTCTTTTATATCCTCTTCCTAAGAATATTTTCTATAAAGATGTTGCTTGTTCTAAAAATGTGGATTTATCTTTATGTTCCTACTAATCTAACGAATTGCCTATAGGGTATAGATTTCTTTAGATATTTTTGGTGAAAACTTGATCTGTGCAGTAACAAACTGATGGCTGTTCCCTTCTGTAATCCCAGAGATACCAGGACTTTTCCAGCTTGATAAGAAAAGGGTGCTTACATTGCTGGAAAATGCTTTATTCAGTAGTTATTACAATGCATAAGTATTTTGTGTATCTGTTGGCAGCAGTGCCAAATATTGTCCAGAGGCTAAAAATGTGCAGGGCCTCAGTGCTGGTGATTATATGATTTTCTTGTTGTGACTGATCAAATATGGGTGATGTCTTATGTGCCTGTCCCACCCTGCATTCACTGCAACCACATGCAAAGATATTTCAGCTACTTACAGCGGATATGAATGTTGCAAGAGCATGAGAGGAGTATAATCTCCTGTGTAATATAAGGCTTAGGGCTGTGATACAAGGACAACTTTCTTGCAATGATAAATCCCCCAAAATATGCACCTTTGCTTCCAAAGGGAATTCTAGATTTTGGAAATATTAGCTGCAATGCTTCATTGCTGTAACATTATGAAACATAAGTACTGCAGCGAAGGCCATATTCAGTAAAATCAAGAGGTGCAACACTAATGCAAACCCACAATGTTGTAGGGGACAAATAAAAGGTCCCCAATTTCTCACTGATTTAACCTTTTGAGTGCCAAAGGGTTATGCAAAGCATTGCGTAGCAATGCTTTGTGTACACCTCTGACACTCAAACGGTTAAATAGTTATTTTAACTCATTGAATTCTAGAAGTATGGGCAAGCAAAGTAATGGTAGGGACCTATCTTGCTTTCAAAGGGTTAAAAGCCCCATTTAAATCAATGGGAATGTTCATTCATGCACTTTTACAGACGAATGCAACAACATGTACAAAAAAGTACACCTTCCAAATGGATAGTGGGATTCAATACTATTTTAGCAGCTTACAAAGAAAACCAATCTCTCTCTCTCTCTCTCTCTGCACCATAACGTTAACCCTTAATAACCCTTTGAATGCGAGAGGGGTAAGCAAAGCATTTGCATACCCCTCTGGCACTCAAAGGATTAAAAGACAAGGGGGTGCTGGACATATTGTAAAGCATTGCATTACATGCTCTTACATGCCCTACTGCCCCTTAACGACCTTGGACGTGTCAGAACCATCACACCGGTTCCGGAACTTAAGGACTGATGACGGTCCTGGCACGTCACGGAATTCCAGGGTCCCCGTGCAGCTGCACATCGTTCGGCAATCCCGGAATTCATTAAGAAAAAAAATAAAAACCTATGATCAGTGTTGGCCAGGGTTAGCATTAAAGGGTTAAGCATTGAGTTGCATGTCTCCCTAGCAATCAAAGGGTGACAAGAGAGAGAGGAGGAGGGAGTTAATAGTGTGTTGTGTGTGTTTGCTCAGTCCATGTGAAAACACACCTGCTCAGTACAGTGTCAGCTCGTCCTGGCTAACCTCTACTTACATTACACAGTAACTCACACCCACCCCTACTGTTTGATTAGTCGGAGAGAAACCCATCCCCCCAGAGGCTCATTTCTCTTTATGGCCAATGCACGTCTATATTTTATTGCACATCTCTTACATGTGGATTTATTCCCTGCTTTGCAGTGTTTGTTTAAATTAAAAAAGCTACAGTATGTGCCAGGTGGAACTAGAATATATACATACAGTGCCTGATGCAGAAATATACAAATGTACAATTCTGGTGTAAATCACCTGCAACATAAAGGGGCAGGGGATACACATTTCCACTGATTTAACCCGAGAGGGAAAGAGGGGTGTGCAACACATTACAAACCAATGTGTAGTATACCCTTCTAGCACTCAATGAGTTAAACTTGTTTTTTTTTACCCTGTAAGGTATTTGTGAGGTCTCCAGCATATTGCTATGGAATGTGTTGGAGACCCCTTGAGCATACAAAGGGTTACAAAAAAGTTAAAAGCCTCATTAAATTCAATGGGAATGTTGGGGATTTTTATTTTAACCCTTGAACAATAGAAAAGTCTCCACCATGTATGTGTGTGTATGTATGTATGTGTCAGTTTGTATGTGTGTGTGTGTGTGTATGTGTATGTCTGTTTGTATGTGTTTCTATGCGTGTGTATCTGTATGTGTGTGTATATATATGTGTGTTCATGTGTGCGTATGTCAATGTGTGTGTGTGTGTATCTTTGTATGTGTGTGTCTGTTCGTATGTGTGCGTGTATATGAGTGTGTGTGCATGTCTGTATGTATATGTATGTATATGTGTGTATTTGTATGTGTGTATATGTATATATACATGTGTGTGTGCACGAGCAAGATGTGTCTGTGTGTGTGTGTAGACATTGGTGTATATCAGTGTGTGTCCGTGCGTGTATGCATTTCCATATGCATGTGTTTGCATGTGCGTGTGTGTTCGTGTGTGTGTGCATTTACATATGGATGTGTTTGTTTGTGTGTGTGCAGAGGCGTAACTTGAAGTCTCCAGGCCCTAGTCCAAAAGTGCCACGGGCCCCCACACCACCCCATTGCCCCCCCTCAACAATGCCCCCATCTCCTACCTGGAGCTCCCACATGGTCCTCTTAGTAATGCAGAGCACTGGGAGATGTCATCTCCCAGCGCTCTGCATTACTAGAGTGCAGGAAGCAGATTGTGGGCGCCAGACCGAGGGGTCGCAGGGGGCGGCCGGGACCCTGGAGTGCATGGGCCCCTGTGACCCCTATATGTGTGTGTGCATTTCTATATACATGTGTTTGCACATGAGTGTGTGTGTGCATTTCCATATACATGTGTTTGCATCTGCATGCGTGTGGTTTTGTGGGGAATGATGCTAGATAGGAAGGAAACAGGCAGGGAAAGGAGAGCAAGTAAAGACAAAAGTAAATAGAGGTGGGGATGAATGAAAATGTGAGAAATGGGGAGGCACTAGGACACCTTTAACCAAAGGCAGTCAGAAGCAATGAGGAACAGTTGATTTTGAGTCTCTGGCTTCCTTTCTGAATATAAAATAAATCAGTGAATCAATCACAATAAAAGCTTTTCCTAATTAGTAACTTTGTAAGAAAGTGCTGTATGCAAAGGGAGTGAAAGAGGTAAAGAGGAGATTAGGAGAGGCTGCAGAGTGTGTGACTGGAAGGGAGTTTGTGTAAGGTTGATAGAAATGGGAGTTGTGGTTTGGGTTGCCATCCAGATGGTATTTTACTAGCAGCCTAATGGAAATTAACATTGGTACCAATAATAAGTGCACAATAGCAAATAGTGTTTTATTTTCAGAAATGGTGGGGGGTAGAGTGGATTATGGGTCACATAAAGGAGGAAGCATGGAGGGGGGAAAATGAGAGAAAATCAGAAAACTCAACTGTATACTACTAAGAAAACATAATATATTTTCTATTTCCATCATTTAATGGGTTCCTAGAATTGAATGGGTCCAGTGCTTTGCACTTGTTTCACCAATTGTAGATTAGCCTTTGAGATCTTGTATAGGAGACAGTTGAGAGAGAGATTTACTGGGTAAGAGAGACTTCTCATCATCCTTCCTCAGCCAGCCAATGGAGAGAGGAGGAGTAGAGAACACACGGAAAAGAAAAGCAATATAAAGGAGAGACTGATGGTCATATACACAAATAAAAAGTGGAACAATCTGGAGCAAATCAACTGCACCATAAGGGAGAAATAAAAATTCCCATTTATAACAAAGAGCTTAAAACCCATTGAATTCTAGAGAGGTCTCCAAAGTGTTGATGACCTGTCTATCATTCAAGGGGTTAAAATCCCATTTCAATCATTATTACTCCCCTACAGTGCATGTGATTTATTCAGTAATTGTACCAGTTTGCATTAATACATAAGACCCACATATATTCTTATTGTTTATATAGCGTATCTGTTCATGTTAAGTAAGAAATGTAAAGTAAAGGGGACTCTGTAACAGAAAATAAATTGTTCTCAATGGAAATCGGATTTTTCTGTTTGCTCTGATTTTGTTCTGGTAAATACTGAATTTGTCTTGTTCTGTATACATAGATGTGGTCTCACATAGGGACATTTGGATTAACCCTTTGAGTGCCAGAGAGGTATCTAATGCATTGCAGCTCAACACATTAGATACCTTTCTGGCACTAAAAGGGTTAAAGCGAATGTTTGGCATCTCTAGAGTTAAATTAATGTAAAATGTACCCACAAGAAGGTTCAGCAGCTCTTACTTCCCACTCTATCTAAATAAATGGACCTCATGCACCACAAAAAAGTTCCCAGTTTCAGCGCAAACAAACTTATTTTGTTGACCTCGCTAGCATTAATTGGTTTAAGAGTCCTCATGTAAATCAAAGGAAATTTGGAAATACATAATTTGTTCATCATAGTGAATTTGTTTTGCTCCTGCTGTTTTGTACACATGTCCCAGAAATTGAGATTGGAGGTAGGGGAGGAAGCACACAGCAGGAGCTGAATACAGATTTCATATGTGACAGGAATACTGGTAATGAAGTAAACGCTCGGGAGAGGTGGGGGGAGAGGGGGAATGGGTAGAGAGAAGGAGGAATGACTCCTCCCACAGGCTGTTGTTTGTCCATTAAATGTTTTAGTCCTTGGGTATAATGTATCAGGAGTGACCTGATGTGACTGACTATGACAGACAGCACACCGGCTAGAGAGGGGAGAGAGGCACACATTGGAGAGGAAAGAAAAGCACAGGAGAGGTGAGACAGTGACACAGTAAAGAAAGGAGGTGATTAGGGAGAGTTACTGAGAGTAGTAGAAAGTGACCAAGAATGGGCAATGACAGGAAGATAAAGGGAAATTAAGAGGAATGTACAAATATGATTAGGCAGAGAAACAAGAGATGGAATAAATTCTAGCCTTGCTCCTGCCTAACACCAATTTACTAAGTTTCTTATGCCAAACATGCCACCTGTGCAGAGAGGAGGGCAATGGGGCAGTCTATGGCCATTTCATCTTTTTCCTTTCCCTCTACATATTGTTCAACACCATTTAACAAGAGATAGGAGAAATCAAGCCCATCAAGTACACACTTCCACAGTATATCCAGAAAATGAGAATTACATGATCCTACCAACTCCAAAATGGTTGTTAATCTATTTACCAGAACTTCCTGTTTAACCTACCAATACATATTAAAACTCTGTATGTTCCCTACTGCTAGAAATGTATCTAATCCTCTTTTATCTATCAATCTATCTATCTATCTATCTATCTATCTATCTATCTATCTATCTATCTGTCAGTCTGTCTATCGGTCTGTCTTTCTGTCTGTCTGTCTATCGATCTGTCTTTCTGTCTCTCTGATGTATTATACCCCTACCATTGTGTTTTAACTTTTTATCCCTGGTTTGCTGTATTACGCCCCTCATGTTGTTTTATTATCTATTTACTCAAATGTTATTAGTTATACCCATACCACAGTGTTATTATCTATTTACCTCTGTGCTTTCTTTTTTCTTTCATCCCATTGATATTGCTCACACATATATAATGACAAACAACCTTCAATTGTAAAATTTGTTTTTTACCACTTTTTTGCATTGCACTACCCATCTGTATCAGAGAGAGGGAGGGAGAGAAAGGGAGAGAGAGAGAGAGAGAGACAGGGAGAGATTGCAGATGAGAGACATGGCAGTTGGGAGTATGAATCTGTTATCACAGTTTATTTTCTTCTCTTTTTACATTGGCATGAAAGTCATGCAGCTGCACTTCAGGGTATGTACTAGAGAATATGATCTCTTTCATTCATACCAGAACATGCACGCCACCATCATTAAGATTTTAATGCCAGTAAGCCCCAAACTAAAACTCCTATGGTATACACAAGGAAATGACTAATTGTATGTGGGTTTCTTTGTGCTTGTTAGTACACAGGAAGAAACAAGGCCCAGATTGATACCACATCCTGAAACTCCTATACACTTTGGTACTTCCCTTCCCTTGGCTCAAGCAATGCTGAATTTTAAGACTAGGGGCTCGAAAATACAGTATGGGCGCTAAATTTGTGCCCATTGGAAGCATTGACAAAGTGCATCAATATGTAATTTAATTACATGCAGTGGCTAGTAACACGCGTTAAGGGACATACTTTTATCTGCAAACATTACTGCCTAGCAAATTTGGACTTGTGTCTCCTAAACACTGACATGTAAGTGTAAATGGCACAAAAGAAATAAACAAATGCAAAAGTAGGGATCACTACACTAGTGAGCTCATAGCAATACATCCAAAGTACAAAAAATGTGTGTAAGTTAAAAAAAAAAAAGAGTGCCAATGAGGTTTGCAATGTATTGCACAGCATTGTTTACCTCACTGGCACTCAAAGGGTTAATCGCCCCACAGCTAACACCATCCAATTAATATTCTTGTATATCTGATGTCCAACTGGGTCTTCTGCACCCTGTTCTTCCTCTTCAATTCTTCTTCAGCAGGATTCTATCTTCTTCTTCTTTTTTCTTCATCATCTGTCATCTTCTTCTTTCTTCATACCTTCATATGTGCTTTTCTTTAGTCTTCTTCTTTAAACTTATTGTCGTCCCTGGAAAAAACAAAAATATCGTTATTAAAATTGATTCTTGCATTAAAGTTACCACTACTGCCAGTGGCGGAGGTAGAAAAAATAACCAAAAACCCTCCCTCCTTGTACCTCTCGAGCCATTGCCTGATCCAAACTGAGGGAAACTTGAATAGGGACTGCCTTTTTGTATGGCCAGTCCCTGTTCAAAATGGTTCCTACACTGCCGCCATTGCCCCCAGTGGTGATGGTACCAGAAAATAAGACAAAAAAAACCTCTCCTTGTACCTTTCTGGTCATTGCCTGATCCACACTGAGGGAAATTTTAACAGGGACTGGCTTTTATATTGTCAATTATTGTTCAAAATGTTTCCCATGCTCCCATTGGCTGGAATGTGGGGTTACAAAGGGCACGGAACTTGTCCTGCAGTAACCACACCTCCAAGCCAATCAGTTTCTAGAGCATTAAGTCATCCCTCTAGTTAGAAGCTGATTGGCTGGAAGGTGTGGTTACTGTAGGACAAGTTCACTCAGTGTGGATCAGCAATAACCAGAAAGGTAAAAGGAGGGTTTTTTTTTTTGTTTTTTTATGGCACAATCACCGCCGGGGGCAATGGAGGCAGCGTAAATTTAATGCAAGAGTTAATTTTAATAACAATATTGTTTTTAATGTGGTAACAATTACTTTAAAGAAGAGTAAAGGATAGCGTAGATGAAGAAAAGAAGAAAGAAGAAGATGACAGATGAAGATGACAGATGATGAAGGAGAAGAAACAAGAAGACAGAAGTTTACAGAAGAAGAAAAGGATGCAGAAGACCAGATGGATGTCAGAATTACAGGTAAGTGTAACAGCTATGGCTGACAGAATAATATTAGGGGTAGTATTAGTACACTTTATTGTTAATGGTAGGGGTAGAGTAGGGCAAAGTGGAGGGTTAGTGTATGGGAGGGTGACTGTGTTATTTAGCTCACCGAGCGTTAGTTGGTTTCCTTTAATGTTCCAATTTTTCACCTTATTTAGCATGAGTTATGGGAATAAAAAAAATCACGACCAACCTTGTGCCACAAGTCAGGTTCTGTGGGCCAACGCTCGGCATGGTTTATGTTTCTAGGGCAATTGAATTCCGACAATACCACAGTGTGTGTACTTTCTGGTGCTCATTTTTTGCCCTACCGTGTGTTTTAAGGTAGTTATTGGATCAAGCCCTAGGAGCTCGATTTTCATAGGGCTGAGAGAAAAATAAAAATGGAGGCAGTAGTTTTAAGTCACAGTTTGGTATTCTATTTCCTGTACCATAGCCATTTACTTTCAGTTAAAAATGCATGACCATCTCTAGAATAACTCCCATAGACATACCTTGGAACTATGTCTGTGCCTCTGGGGCATCTAAATTATGAGATACTGGTCAAAAAGGGGTAGATTTCTCATGAGTGGGGGACAGGGCTTAATGGAAGTGTCAATAAAGAGTGCGGGATGTGAGAGGAATTGGGTGGGGAGGGAAGAGAAGAGGCTGGGAAATGGGAGGAACAGGGTGGGAAGGAACAGAAGTGGGCAGATTTTATTATGAAACTCCCCACCACAGGAGAATCAGTGTCTGTCCTCGGAGACTCGGTAATCAGCTGCAAAAAACTGAGTCTTCAGGGAAGATCTGGAAAGTTCCCAGGTATGCCCACAGAAAACAATGGAACTGAACATTACATTTGAAAATCTATTGTATTAGGTCGCTGTTAACACACATTAAAGGGATGCATTTTTTACTGTCAATTCTGCATCTGAAAAACTCAGGTGTAGATTCCCGAACGCATGCTAAAATCAATAACTGAACAATAACACAGCAGTGAAAATACACTTATGCATGTGCAACTAGGTATTCCTACACCAGTAAACCACAGATGAATTGATATGGGGGCCAAATACCCCATATCAATTAATCCACAACACAAAAATTCACATTCACAAACACTACAAGCCCTAACATACAAATAAGTCCTAGACTTTACACTAATCTATGCCCCATGTCCCCTCCTCACATGTTTCACAAGTAAATCACTTATCATGGTGTTGGAGTCAAGAGATATCCTCAAGGCACGGGTCCTCCAGCATCTTCCTCAACAATAAAATCAGATTAGATGTCTAGATGGAGGGGTGACATTAGACACTTGCTAGATGCTGATTGGCTGGGAGGTGAGTTTTTCCATATCCCCACCCCCCCCTAGCAAATGGGAGCATGTGAAATAATTTGAACATGGATTGTCCATATAAAAGCCAATTCCTGTTCATTTTATCTCTCTCTCTGTCTGGCTCGGGCAATAGCCCAAGCAGGACTAAGATGAAGGGTAAATTATCAGAGAGGCTGATATGCTAAGAAGAGCTGGAGCAATTTTGGAGCAAACCAGCTGTACCATAGGGGACACATCAAAATTCCCATCTAGAATGCTAGAGAGCAGGAATCGGCAAACAAAATTTAGCCTATAAAGTAAAAAGGGTGAAATACTTCACTTTTCTCCTTTCTATGGAATTCTTGCAAAAAGTGCCGACGTGCACATCCTGTCCCTCAGCCTTGTCCTACTGCACTGGTAGCCACAGAACCACGCATGCTGTCCCTCAGCCTTGTACCACTGCACTGGTAGCCACTGAAACGGACCATAGGCCATTACTTGGAGGCCTTCTCAGGCCTGTGGAAACAAAATGTTTAAAAGACAGAAAGACATAAACGTTTGTTTAGTTTGTTCCCTTGGCTCAGGTACCTGGGCACTGGTGCCACATCTTTGAAAAGTAGGCAGCCCACGGGTTGGCTGCCATCGGCCAGGTGACCAGATAAAAGGGACCCCATTGACTGTACATGGGGAGAAAGTAGGCGGCCATCTGATTGGTATCCTATTCTCAATGGAAAAATAATGGTATCTTTAGAAAGCCCATCTTATGGCAAGAAAAACAGTATATAATATATGTGGGTACATTAAATGAGTAAGAGAAAAAATACAGCTAAAACAAACACAGTAGAAGAGTTAAAACAGCCATTGTCCAGAAGGAACAGGATCCTGAAGACTAAAAGGCTAGAACTGTTGTTGGGGGAGAGCAGGCGCACAATTAATACCACCACCACCAGCAGGAGCACAGATCAGCTGCCTCTGCCTGCTGCTATTGCTGCCAAGAAAATAAGTATGGCGCGTATTTATTAATGGTTGCACTGCAGGTCCCACAATTAGATAATATATCACAAAGAAACAAAAGAAGATAGAAAAGAACCACTGGATTCCCTTACCAAGTTATTAGGGACAATTTTAACCCACTCATCTAAGGGCCATTCAGTGATGATAAGGGGACTAGTTCAGTGCTGTCAAATACAGACAGGTATCATAGCTTAAAACTCAATTTTATTAGAAGAAATAAATACTAAAAACATATAGACACGCCACACTAAACTAGTGTGACTAATTAAAATGTATTCTTCATACAGATTACGATAGCTGGATATAGTTCTACTATACTCTTTGAGGGACACTGGGCATAATAGCCTCTACTTCTAAAGTGTATATCGCTTTAAATATACGCAAGAATAGTTGGAGACAGAGTTGAGCTTAACAACCCTTACTCCTAAAAAATATATCCCTTTAAGTATATGCTCTTTAAGTATATGCTAGAACGGTTACCAAGTATATAAACCACTCACACCCACCTTGGGCATAATAGCCTTTACTTCTAGAGTGTGTATCACTTTAAGTATGCGCAACAATAGTTGGAGACAGAGTTTGAGCTTAACGGCCCTTACTCCTAAAAACTGTATCCCTTTAAGTATATGCCAAAACAGTTACCAGGTATATAACACTCACACCCACCCTCTATACAATCCGAGGTGAGTTAGTAGCAACCCCTTAATATATTAACACACTGTCCATGTTACATAGGTACTCCTCTAAAGATATCTTCTACGGGAGTACTGGCGAACCGCTAATTATTTTCAGCCTTAGTATATAAAAAACAATTATATATTCAATGCGTTTTCCTTTACGGGAGTGTATACAGTTGTTACAAAATACTTTTATTTGTAACAACATATCCACATAGCCGCCTATATAGTCATTGTTGCAACTAGTAGAGATTGATGTTTACCGCATATATACGGCACTATATGTTGAATATATTATCTTTATGTGTCTACACCCAACAATATGTTAGGCATAGACAAAGCTATGTAGACATTTATTCAGAGTGACGAATATTTTAATTATACGTCCAACAGTGTTAAAGCCCTGTAAGCATTAGCACAACCCAGAGACATCAGTTCAAATAACCAACCATGTGTAATACATGAGCCGGGCTTAATGATTATTTTATTATCAAGGGCGAATTTTTTATTCTTTATTCGCCAAAGTGACACCACTAGTTATTTATCGGTGTCTTTGATTTTACATAAATGCATCACCTATTACATCCCATGTATGGCATAAGTATCTCTCATATGCCGCTCTTCCTTCGAAGTGCCTAATATATCACTTCTACCATGCTACCGTGGAACAGAGCTAAAGACTCCTTATTCATACAACTAGTAACCTATTGTTGCGCTCACTAACCAGGAAAGTGAAAGTCACTCTAACTGTCTCCCTCGTGGTGTAAGCCACATTCTAGCCTATTGTCTATCTCACTCGCTTGTAAGTGAAAATCACTCTAGCTGTCTCCCTCGTGGTGTAAGCCACATTCTAGAACCATACACTAGATAAATAAATTCAGCTTCTCGATAATATACTGTTTAATTCTTAATTACACTGGACAAACAGTCCACAAATTGCCCAACGCGTTTCTCCAGACACGCTGGTTTCATCAGGGGCCATTTATAGATTGAGCCGCAAAATTGCGCGCTATTTTATACCTTATACAATTTGAAAAAGAGGCTTGAATCTAATCTAGCCTCCATTTCACCACAACCTGCATTCTTCTAGCAAGTCGTGGAAACATGATCGGCTGACATGTCTCAATAGTATCCACAAAAGATAACATTAGCATAGTAGATTAACCCATTGTGTAGAAAATACACTTTTAAATCCTAGAGGTGTTTCCAGAAGCAAATGTTTATCATATGATAATGATGCATATTGAAAATAGTACCCAATTATTTAGAGAACTTGTTCGCAGATCTTTAATATACAATAAATAACCAAAAATAAACATCATTCTATAAAAGGTTTATATGTGAAACCTTCATTTAATCCTCCTGGACTTAAAGTTTTTAATTGGTATATCCAAAAGGCTTCACGTTTAAGAAGTTTTCTGTCAAAGTCCCCTTTTCTTGGAGAAACTTCAACCTTTTCAAGTCCAATAAATTTCATTACTGTACTGTCATTATCATGAAGTTCTAGTATATGTCTAGCCACTAGTGTATCACGTTTATTTCTAATGTCTCCAATGTGTTCAAGTATTCTTTCTCTAAATTCACGTATGGTTTTACCAACATATTGAATACCGCACATGCACTGCATCAAATATACAATGCCTGTGGTCCTACAGTTAATAAAACTTCTTATAGGGAAATTCTTTCCCATTTTATCTTGAAAATCTTTAGTTCTTTTTATCCACTGACATGCTTTACATCGTCCACATTTATGGCAACCCTTCAAGGTATCTACAGATGACAGCCAATTGGTTTTATAGTCCCTTTGAAAATGACTATGTACCACATAGTCGCGTATGTTTTTAGCTCTACGATATGTGATAGAAGGCTTCTCTGACAGTACATCTCTAAGATCGTGGTCAAGAAGTAGAAGTGGCCAGTGTTTTGATAGAATAGAATTAATTGCATTATGTTGCTGATTATAAGTTCCAATTAACCGTGTTTTTGTGAAATCTTTGGTTTTATTCTCACTGTCATTATGTAATAATGTCTCACGATCACTAAAAAGTGCTCTGTGATAAGCTCTTTTTAAAGATTTATTATGATAACCTCTTGCCAGAAATCTTCTTTGAAGCTTCTTGGCCTCAATTTTAAAATCATCAATAGATGTACATAAGCTTCTGAGTCTCAAATATTGTCCCACTGGAATACCTTTGATGAGTGATGTAGGATGGTGGCTAGTGGCATCTAAGAGGCTATTAGTGGCTGTGGGTTTACAAAAAACCCACGTGGTGATGATATTATTCTCACTTCTCACCAACATAATATCAAGGAAGGGTAATTCATTCCTCTGGATGTCACTAGTTACTTTGAGATTGAGCATATTTGTATTCAGTCTCTGTACAAACTCATAGAATACATTAATATTACCAGTCCATGTCATAACCACATCATCGATGTATCTTAACCAGATGCCTATATACTTGGTGTATTGAATGTTATCTTCAGAAAAGACCACCTTATCCTCCCACCACCCCAAATACAAGTTGGCATACGATGGGGCACAGCAACTCCCCATTGCTGTGCCTCTCATTTGTTGAAAATATTGCCCATCAAAGGTAAAATAATTATATGTAAGGACAAACCTTAGTAAACCAAGTACAAATTTATTGTGATCTCTAAATTGGATGCCTCTGGTTTCCAAAAAACTTTTGGTTGCCTTAATTCCATTATCATTTATAATACTGGTATATAGAGATTCTATATATAGGCTAACCAGATAGTCTTCATCTCCCTATTGCTGCCAGTCTGTGTTCTTCAGGTCAAAAGGAAATGCCAAGTGTGACATTAGGGGACCCTCTGTCACATTGCTTGTCAATACAAGCAGCAGTGAGATGTCTGTAATTGAGCAGCAGCGGCACATAGGGACTAGTGGGGGTGGTGATGATGATGCTGGAGAAGCTGGGGTAGAAGAGACTTTCCTGAGAAGGAATGGGAGACAGAGATGAGGATGGGCATCACCACCACCACTAGCAGTAGCATTTTGGAATTTGAGGAATTTTCAGCTGCTCTAATTCCTGCTACTGCTGAGATGCAAGGGCAGTAGGATGCTGAAGCGCAAGCTAGTGTGAATGGGAATGGGAATCAAAGTGGGAAAAGGGTCAAAAAGTGATGACGGACTAGGACAGGTTCCACCTGCCAGTGCCAGCAATACTCCTGGTCCTAGTTACAGTGCTGAATCTGAGGCAGTAGCAGCAACAGCAGCATCATTATCTGCTGCTACAGACAGTGAAGGGGAATGTGGAGGACAAGAAGAAAAAGGACATTATTCTCCATCTGTTCCCTCCCCCCGAAGTCATGGGTGTGGGACTATTTTTCTCTTGGGGCAGGCACAGTGCAGTCATCACCAACTGTACTATGCACAATTTATGACAAGTCAGTAAAAGAGGAAAGGAGGGAACACACCTTGGCACAAGCACCCTGATATCATACATGAAACACAGACACTGTGACATTTATGTCAAACATGTTAAAGCCAAACACCCATTATAGAAATCAAGCACCACTGTTGTTGTACGCCCTGAATCTCCAAAAAGGCAGCAAGAGGTGAGAAGGAGATCAAAGAGGAGGAAGAATAGAGCAACCCAGACAGGGACTGGAAGTTCCATGATGAGTGAGACAACTAGATTGCCATCACCTTCTAGGGTAACTACATCTTCTGCCAATCCACCTCGTTCATCATTACCTCCCCTGCCAAATATTAGCCACTCTGTTGATGTTAGGATGTAGCAGTTCATCTCTACCCATTGCACACTGTGTGGTGCACTGATCACACATGCCAGTGTGGTGGAGGAGAATCATAAGCAGTGCATCAAGCGGCATATGAGGAGATTCCATTCCACAGGATATGCGAAGATGATAGCAGGGAGGGTTCATCATTACTATTAAACTGTCAGCAAGTTGGCATGTGTCCTTAGTGGGGTTTGGACAAGGGGTATAGTGACAGTGGCAATACTTGGGTTCTGGTGTCATGGTGTTTGGATACAGTTGTGCCCCCAGATGTTATTTACCACACACACATACTCTGCATGTTGCAGTTGTTGATGAGAACCACAGTTCCTTCTCTCAAGGAAAACATTTCTATTCTAATAACAACACACCCATGATTTTGGAGGCGGGGCAGGTGAGGAAGAATTATTGGCCAACTTCTTTTCTCCACATAGACTGGGGGCTACTTATTGTGCTGCTACTGACTCAGACGCATCACTGGAGCTAGTTGTGGCAAGTGGAATCTTCATCATCCATCACCCATGTTACTGTTGTTGTTGATCCCATTCGCTATCAGCTGCCTAATCATTCTGCTTCTTAAACATCTCATCAGCAGAGCAAGAACAGCAGTTGCTAATTCTGCATGATGGATTCAGATTCAGGAGAAGGACATTTGACAATGCCCAGTGATCACTGGCCAACATGATGCCAGTAGGGCATTTTTTCTCTCAGGGCTTGTGCTTTGAGAAAAAAAAAAAACATAGTCCTACAAAAAAATAAACAATTTGTGGGGGTGTTTTTCTAACAAGCCTAAGTTCTACAAATCAATGTTTTCTTAGGGTTTGTGCCATGCAAGTCTAACTCCTACAAATCAACGTTTCTTCAGGGCTTGTGCCTCTAATAAGAACCCCCCCAAAACAAATTCCCTGTTCAACTGATTAATTCATTCACCAACACAGGCACCATCCTCAGACCCCTTTTACACCATGTCTTATGGGGGGTTTTGTTAATTGTATTTAGGACTTATTATTTATTAACTGCCCCCCAATCCCAGTACACAACCACCACAAAAGAAAACATTTCCTGTTCAACTGATTCTTTCCCCACACACCACCTACACTGGCACCCTCTTGCCCCTTTTATACTATGCCTTTGGGAAATAAAAATATATTTGCTATGTGTTGTATGTAACTTCAATGTTCCCATTGATTTCAATGGAATGAGCTAGGCAAAAAAAGTGGGAAAAAGGGGGGAAAATCTGCAATTTTTAAATTATTCACCAAGAGGAAAATGCCATTTTTTGCCGATTTCAATTTCAGGCAAAAGTTTTCACCCATCCCTAATCTCCACCCCCAGCCAAAGGCTGGCATAGAATGATGGGAGCTGTGTTCTTGCAGCAGCTGGACAGCCTCACATTTCCCACCACTGGCCACAGAACCACACATACTGATAACATCAGATTTGTCCCACTGCATCGGAATCCATTGAACCACATATATTGACCATTCAGCCTTGTCCCACAGTAGCCATAGAAGTACACATACTGACCCCACCCCTAGTATTGTCCCATGGTAGTCATAGAATGACTCATACTGACAGTCCCCTAGCCTTGGCCCTCTGCACTGTTAGAAGGAGAACTATAGATACTAACCCCAACCTTGTTTGACTGCACTAGTAACCATAGAACCACACATGGTGACTCCCCCAGTCTTATAGTAAAATAGTTGATGAGATTAAGAAAAGATATGCATCCATCAAGTTCATCCTATGTCACATCGCTGCTGTTGTTGCAGTGGAAGGCAAAAAAACCACTATAACCATTTCCAATTAAGCCTCAGGTGGGTAAAATAAAAAATCCTTCCTGACTCTAACATTAATTAACATCCTATCTGCTTTGAAAACAACTGTCATGATTCTCAATATTGTTCTGAGCTGTATAGGTATCCATTACGTTTTTAAAGCACATTTACTGTCTTACTGTAAAAATCCCTATCTTTAGTCGTCTTGCTTACTCCTAAATTAATGGACAAGTTAGCCAGACATATGAAAGTGTGTGCTGATTGTTTTTCTGAATTAGATGTAAGAGAGTAGAATATTCACTATTTTTTGAAAGCCATATATTTATGTGCTATTTGCTTAGGTTTTGATGCATGAAACATAATAAAGTCTTGATGCTGAATAGCATATGCTCCAAACTTAACAGCTTAGTTAGCCAGATTTATGAAAATGTGTGCAAATTGCTAATTTTAGGCATGGACACATTTGATTTAAGAAAAAAAAGAGCAAACATTCGCTAATTCACAAAAAAATGCTCAGTTCAGTAACATTTTGGTTCTAATCATTTTGCCATCAAAAGTACACTGTAAATAGTGATTGCGCATGTTTGTTTCATTCCTTCCTAAGATCCTTAACCCTTTGAGTGCCAGAGGGGTATGCAAAGCAATGCATTGCGTACCCCTCTGGCACTCAAAGGGTTAAGTACCTTTGGGTTTATGCCATCAGGTCCAGGTACTTTATTCACCATGCAGAAAAAAGAAAAGAAAGCTCACAGCGCTTACTTACCATAAAATATCCATATCATATTAACAATTAAATATAAGAATAAAGTTAGAAATATAGATAGCATTACACTGGGACCCACAAGAAATAAAAACATCAAAATTATATTTAAAGGGTCCCCACTGACGTGTTTATTATAACATCTTTCCTCAGAGAATGTCTGTTTTTAATTTAGATAGGGTCTTTATTGGTGTATTAGAGTAGGACTTACCGCAAAGTGAGATACCTTGGAGTGGTGGTAAGCTTACACGGATTGGCCAATTTGTGGGACGAAATTCTCACTTATTTTCACTTAGATTTACTAAGAGTTATTACATATGCTAAATACAGGGCACTTATGTTCACAGTATACAGAGGAGCGCAGGACTGTCTTTTTTGTATGTGTTTTCACTTTTCGGTTTAGGCCTAATGTTAGGGTGACTGGAGAACCCTCTCATTCCTTGCTGCTATCTATATTTCTAACTTTATTCTTATATTTAATTTATAATATGATATGGATATGTTATGGTGAGTAAGGGCTGTGAGCTTTCTTCTCTTTTCTGCTTTTGTTTTACACATATCTCCTTTAGCTCAACTAAGCAGCTTCTCATTTTATCCAATTTACTCACAAAGATATAAAAACACATGATTACTTTATTTCATTTCACCATTCTTTTTTCTTTCTCACTTGGCCTTTAATAACAAGGTTTTTTGGCCTGTTCCAGTATGTAATCCGCCTTGCCTGTTTGGTATCATCCATTCCTCACATGACTTGTGGGGAAGGATATAAATGGAACATAGTTTTCAATGCAGGCCCTCGTGGGACCTGTATCAGGTAAGTCCTCCCTCCACACCTATTTTGTTTTTTTGTCTTGTTGTATGTCTGTTGTTTTTAATTGCATTACACTGGGACCCACAATAAATAAAAACATCAAAATGATATTTAAAGGGTCCCCACTGACGCGTTTATTATAACATCTTTCCTCAGAGAATGTTTTTAATTTATATAGGGTCTTTATTGGTGTATTAGAGTAGGACTTACCGCAAAGTGAGATACCTTGGCGTGGTGGTAAGCTTACACACGGATTGGCCAATTTGTGGGACGAAATTCTCACTTATTTTCACTTAGATTTACTAAGAGTTATTACATATGCTAAATACAGGGCACTTATGTTCACAGTATACAGAGGAGCGCAGGACTGTCTTTTTTGTATGTGTTTTCACTTTTGGGTTTAGGCCTAATGTTAGGGTGACTGGAGAACCCTCTCATTCCTTGCTGCTATCTATATTTCTAACTTTATTCTTATATTTAATTTATAATATGATATGGATATTTTATGGTGAGTAAGCGCTGTGAGCTTTCTTCTCTTTTTTTCTGTTTTTGTTACACACATCTCCTTTAGTTCAACTAAGCAGCTTCTCATTTTATCCAGTTTATTCACAAAGATATAAAAACACGTGATTACTTTATTTTATTTCACCTTTTTTCTTTCTCACTTGGCCTTTAAGAACAAGGCTTTTTTGGCCTGTTCCAGTATGCAATCCCCCTTTCCTGTTTGGTATCATCCATTCCTCACATGACTTGTGGGGAAGGATATAAATTGAACATAGTTTTCAATGCAGGCCCTCGTGGGACCTGTAACAGGTAAGCCCTCCCTCCACACCTATTTTGTTTTTTTTGTCTTGTTGTATGTCTGTTGTTTTTAATTGCATTACACTGGGACCCACAAGAAATAAAAACCTCAAAATGATATTTAAAGGGTCCCCACTGACACATTTATTATAACATCTTTCCTCAGAGAATGTCTGTTTTTAATTTAGATAGGGTCTTTATAGGTGTATTAGAGTAGGACTTACCGCAAAGTGAGATACCTTGGCGTGGTGGTAAGCTTACACACGGATTGGCCAATTTATGGGACGAAATTCTCACTTATTTTCACTTAGATTTACTAAGAGTTATTACAAATGCTAAATACAGGGCACTGATGTTCACAGTATATAGAGGAGCGCAGGACTGTCTTTTTTGTATATACTTTTTCACCATAACCTTTTCCAGTCTCAATTGTCACACTGCACTGGTAGCCACAGAACCACACATAATGAGCCTGACCCCCCATGGTGGGAATTCTCAGGTAAAGACGGAAACAGGCACATTTCTTTGAGCTATCAAAAAAGCAGACATTTTATGAGGTTTTCATGTGCAAAAATGTTCATGAAAAAACCTCAAATTGCAGGTTTTCTGTGAAAATTTACAAATAAAAGAAATGGACTTTTTGCCATTTCCTGACAATTTCCAATACATTGCAAAGCATTTCTTTGTAGACCTTGCTAGTAATCAAAGGGTTAAAACACAGTGGTAAGAGTTATATTCCCCTGTGGTGCAGTTTGTTTGTCTCAGAATTGTTCCAAGTCTTTCTTGTACATCAGTTTCAGTGAGGATCTGAGTGGATCGGAAGAGACAGTATTACATTTGAAAAACCAAGGTAAAACTGTCAGGCAGATTAAAAGAAATGAGTGGGAAACAGGGTGAGAGAGAGAGGGAGAGAGAGGAAGAGATAAAAGCCAGTGCATGCCAGCAATGCAATTACTGCTAGTGATGAGCGAATGTAGGAGGAGAGAGAGGGAATGTGGCCGGAGAGAGAAATGAAACAACTGGCCCCTGCCAACAACCACCTCAAAGACACTACAAGGACACGGCTCAAAGTCTGGTTATTCTGAGACTATCTCTAGGCCTGGGGTGGGTCGTTTTATCTGTCCCAAGGTGCATACAGGAAGAGTGAGGGCACCATATCAATCTTGTGGAGCTATATAAATGTTATTTCCTTACCTCCAGCTGCTATATATAGAGAAGTGATTCATATTGCAATGGGCCTTTCCCCCAGAGAATGGACTGTAATTGTGGCTGCCCTGTAGGATTCTGGGAATATGATAGTAATATTCCAAAAGATAATAGGGGTCAGGGGAGGTATTAGGTTCCGTAGAGACCTTTGGCGTGGACCAACCTAATGCATTATTAGTGCACAGTGCTAACCAATTTCACCAGTACTAACAGGGAGATTAGACCCATTGCATACCCCAAACCTGGGGGTAAACCAAGGATTTTCAGAGAATGGTCTCCAAAAAATAAAAAGTACAGAATAAAATAGAATTTGTCTTGTATCCAGAACTCCAGCTGACTAAGAATTATTTGAATTATAGTCCAACAACAGATGGAAAGAAGCAGTATGCCCCCAAGTATAGCAATGTCACTCAGAGGGTTAAGACTTTAAGGCTAGCGAGCCCTGAACACATGATTTACAGCATGTGCATTTCTTCTGCATCATGTTAGCATATGTCATTAGACAAGATGTAAATTACAGGACACCCTGGTGCATCCATACACTTCTCCCCGGGCAGGGTAGTTTTAAGAAACCCAGAGGCTCTCAGTGGAATTGAGGCCTCCAAATACAGTAGATTATGATTTAAGATCCTCTTAAATTTAATTTAGCCTTCCTTTTCTTTCCTTCTTATTACTAATAAAAGCCACGTACTGTATATGTTGCTCACCCAAAACAACCCCTCTCCTCAATGGAAATCTGACCATAGGATAAAACTGTTGTCCAAAACTGTACTCCATATTCTAGATGCAGCCTTACCAAGGACTTAAAGGGGATCTCTCACCTATATATAAGTAATGCTCATTAGTTAGAGCATTTAGCCAAAACATTTAAAACAGTGTTCATTTAAAAAAACAAACAAACAAAAAAAAAACATTATCAGCGCAAAAATGTATGTTTAAAAAGTGTCTGGCAGCCTACTTCCTTCTTGCAGCACTGCCTCTGCTCCCCTCCCACTACCCAGCATCCTCCGATGACTGAGGCTTTCATTCTCTAAGCTGGAGTGATGTCATTGGCAGAGATCATTATCTAGCTAATGAGATCGCTCCAGCTTAGTGACAGACAGCCTCCATCCTCGGAGGATGATGGGTAGTGGGACGGGAGCAGCCTCTGTTCGGCAAGCTTCGGCAAACCGGAAGTAGGCTGCTGGGAACTTTATAAATATAAATTTTTTGCGCTGATAATGTTTTTTTTTTTTTAAAAATGAACAATGTTTTAAATGTTTTGGATAAATGCTCTAACTAATGAGCATTACTTATATATAGGTGAGAGATCACCTTTAAATAGAGGTAGAATTATATTTGCATCCTATGTATTTATATCTGTTTTTATGCAGGATAGTACCCTGTTTGCTTTTATAGCAGATGATTGACTCTGCACACTGCTGTGAAGTCCATCATCTATCAGTACTCCTAAATATTGCCACAAAAATTCCGCAAAAATGTGTTTCCCGTTTAGTGCTTATGTAATGTGTTTGTTTCTACAGCCCAAATGTATAACCTTACATTTATTTACATTAAATGTAATCTGCCACTTTTCTGCCCATTCCCTCAGTTTTTCTAACTCCTTCTTCAGAGAAAAAAGCATCCTACTCTGTATGTATTTCTTTACACAGCTTAGTGTCATATTAGCACATTCCCCATCTGTATACTCAGGTCAGCCAGCAAGGATTTGCCATAAAGCTCTTGTGGGTTACGTCCAGCCTCACCACCACTAGTTAGACAGTTTCATCAAACATAATAACACATGATTGAGTGTTCCATAGCACTGTACTGTTGTACCTAGAAACTAGGGAAAAAAATCTATCAGTTGACTTTTTTAGTATGTATTCCTTCTCTTATTAGGGTCATATTTATAAAGATAAAGGGGAGTCATTTGGGGGCAACCACTGCACTGCAAGGAACAAATAAAAATTCCCAATGATTTAAAATGGTTTTAAAGGTCACCAAAGGGAATTTTTATTTGTCCCCTATAGTGCAATTGACGTGCCCCAGAATTACTCCAATATCTTATGTGCATATAGAGCACTTGTTCATTTATGTGTTTATTTATTTGTTTTTGGAGAAGAGGGACTGGACCATGGGAAAATACAAAGAGGTGGGAGTGCTGGGGACTGATGAAGACATAATGCCACTGAAGTGTTGCCTTTGCCCACACAATTGGCCATATACACTAAATAAATGAGGATCAGATTACAACAAATTCCCCAAACTTCCATTGATTTAAAGGGATAGTGATACTTAAGTATTACTAATCCCTATAGTAAAGTCCTATTAAAAATAAATGTATTGCCCCCAGTGTCATCTCTCAAACCTTTATGGTTTGAGAGATGGTCACTCGTAAAGTTGTCCTCTCCCTCTCCCTTCCCCGAAGTCAGGGTTGTAGCTGACTAAAGGGAAATCCGGTCGTAGATCATCAGGCGGCTCTGCAGCAGAGCCGTGATTGCGTTAATTAAAAAAAAAAATCTTTCACTAAAACAGTCTTCTACGTGTGCTTGCAAACCAAGCACACATAGAAGACCATTTCAGTGAAAGTTTTCTTTTTTACGACTTGCTTCCCTGCAGTCAGCTAGAATGCTGCCTACAGGGCAGGGGGAGGGAGAGGGCAACTTTAGGAGTGATCATCTCTCAAACCATAAAGGTTTGAGAGATGACACTGGTGGCAAAACATTTATTTTTAATAGGACTTTAATATAAGGATTAGTAATACTTAAGTATTACTATCCCTTTAAATGCAGATTTTACCCCATAAATGTTAGAGTGGCCTCCAGTGCATTTCAGAGCAATACACTGGAGACCTTTCTAGAGTTCAATGGATTGAATTCCCCATTTAAATTAATTAGAAGTTTTATTTGTCCCTTTGTGTGTTTTGCTACAATATTATTGCTTGGCAGTTGAATATTGCTACTGTACAGTAGCACCTAGCACTCAAATCCTCATGTGATTATGGAGATGGTGGGATATGTAGTCCAACAACTACATGACATCTGCAGGTTGCCCACCTCTATTTTAAGCACAGGGACTTCTAGAGAGGATCACTAGACTCCTTATGATGGGTCCTGTTTCATTATTGCAGCATCTGGTTTTGTCTAATTGGGATGCAAATAAATGACCAAATCTTGGTCTGAATTTCTTTTATTTATTTATTTATTTACATTCAGCCTGTGTCTTGCCACCTGGAATTCAGCCACTGCTCACTCCCTCTTGTATTTTATGACATAATGACAGATATAATATCATTGCTTGTACTCTAGCACTGAACTAAATCATAACAGATATAATGTCATTGTGTGTTCTCTAGTCCTGCATTATATCACTGTAGACAGATTGTCAGTGAAGACGATGTACTAAGAACTGGAGCAGATCTAGGGAAATCCAAAAGAAATACAGAAAGATATTAACCTTCTGAGTGCTATGGAACATCAGTGTTAGACATATTAACTCCTTAAGGACCAGCGGTCCTGGGACGTTTCCGTTCCATAAGGACCACTTTGATCCTTACTGACGCGCCGGTACATGTGACCTGTTGCGTGTATCGGCGCGCCGCTTTGAAGCCTGAAAGAGATCGCTCCAGTCTTGGAACGGCCAATTTTAGGCCCCATTTTTACTTACAGTGCTCCCGGTAGAGCACTGTAAGTAAAAAGTATGTGACGTACTATAACCGTCATCGGTCCTTAAGGGTATAAGGACCATGACGGTCATAGTACATCATGTAGTCCTTAAGGGGTTAAGTTTTAAGCAACCATGAGCCATCCAGGAACAGACAGCAGTAATGCATTCTGAGACTCGCTGCAGTATTTCAAGTGAAAGTGAGGGCATGGAGAGATAGATTTGTGTGCCATCCCTTTGGGTTGAAATATCCACTGGCATATAACAAAAATTTGCTACAGTCCACCTAATATTGGGGAGTTACTGTAAATGGAAAGGCTTCTTCTACTAAGATTATTCAAAAAAGGCAAGATCTAAACCAGGAAATTATAAACCTTTGAACTTGACTTCAGTAGTGGGTAAGATATTAGAAGGGCTACTAACTAATAGTATTCAGGGCTATGTGACGACCAACAACATCATTAGTAGGAGCCAGCATGGTTTTATGAAGAATAGATCATGAATTTACTTGCACTTTACAAATGGACAAGTAGTAAATTGTACAAGGGTATTGCTGTTGATGTAGTATACTTGTTTTATGCAAAAGCCTTTGATACTGTGCCTCACAACAGGTTACTGCTTAAATTAAAAGGCTCTGGTTTGGGAGGAGGTATCTGTGGATGGACAGAAAACTGGTTAAATGATAGGTGGCAGAGAGTTGATGAATATGTAACCTTTTCAAGCTGGTCTATAGTTGTACATGGGTTGCCACAGGGCCCAGGTTCTGGGCCCAGTGCTTGTTTAATTTGTTTATTAATGATCAAGAAGTGGGTACTAGGTAAGTAGTGTCTCAGTCTTCGCTGATGACACTAAGCTATGTAAGGAAATACACACACAGAGCAGGATGTTTTTTCTCTGCACAGAGATAAACTGAGTGAATGGATGTAAAAAATGCAAATTAAGTTTTATAGATAAATGTAAGGTTATGCATTTGGGTTATAGAAATGTATATACACATATACACTTAAACAGGAAACTACTTGGAGAATCCTCATTAGATAAAGATTGTGAGTACTGATATACAATACACTTCACAGCAGGATGCAGTGCCACTCAGCTATATACTATATCAGGGCTCAAAATTTCCACTCGCCACTAGCCAATGGCGAGTGAAAATTTATCCCTGGCAAGTAGAAATTCAGGCCTGGTGGGTATGTTTTAGCTTTCAGTGGCGAGTAACTTTTCAGGTCTGGCTAATAGCAAAGGACTTAAAATTATAAGCCCTGTACTATATGATTCTATCGCTATAAAAATCCTTGTTTAGGCTTTCTGATCATGTGGCCCATGATTGAAAAAAAACTGGACGCCCTGCTGTAGGGATTTATTTACTCAAAGAGTTGAACAAAAAAAAACAAGAGGTCATCCATTAAGATAGTGGTAAGAAGCTTTTGACTTAAACAAATGCAGTTTTTTACAGCAAGAGCAATAAAGTCATAGAGTTCTTTGTCTCGAGATGCTGTGTGCTTGCAGTTACTGTAGCTGCTTTCAAAAATGTAATGGATATCTATCTAGCACAAAACAATATTGAGAATTATGACAGTTGGTTTCATAGCAGATAGGAAATTGAATCAGGGAAATATCCGACTGCCATTTTGGAGTCAGGGAAGAAATTTTTTACCCACTTGGGGCTTAATTAGAAATGGCTTCAATAGGTTTTTCTGGACTTTTTCTTGATCAACAGGGGTGATATCACATGGGCTGAACTTGATGGAAGTATGCATTTTTTCAGCCTCATGAACTATGTTATTATGTTTCTATCACAGGATGTACAAAAATATAAAAAGGAGATGACTTTCATATCCTCAAAGTTATTTAAAATAAGTGTTTGCCTGAGTAAAGTACGAGAAAGGGTAGCAGAACTACTAGAGTTGATTTTTTTTATGTGTGTGAATGTGCATGCGTGTGAATGATTGTGTACATATGTCAGCGTGAATGAGATACTGCATATATTTTGTATGTATATGTGTGTTTGTGTGTATATTTATGTGTGTGGGTGGAAGTGAGTTTGTGTGTGTTTGTTTGTGTGTATACTAGAACAGAAGAATGTAATAAAATCCATACTTACCGAAGATGCTTCTTTAAAGAGGCAGCATAAAGACCCTTTTAAACCCTTGGTTGTGTCACAAGATCTATGGGAACTGAGTTCCCATAGTGCAAAGCTTCTTCTCTGTGCTAAGATTTTGTGATCTGCAAGGTTGGGTGACGTCACCTCCTCACTCGGCACTCATGGGAGATTGCTGTGCTCAATACAGAAGCCCATCGATGGTGGATTCTCCGACAGTGGCATTTCTACAGTCCTCTAAAAGAGGAGAACAATTTCCAGTGAGTACTGAGCGAGGAGCTGGCTTCACCCCACCCAACAGATCTCTGTGATCTGCATGGCAAAACAGAGCTTTGTGATGTGATGCTTGCCCCTCTGGCACTCAAACTGTTAAATATGGAACAAGATACTGGAAAATAAAAGAGAATAAAAAAGAAAGGAGAAATTTAAAGTTAAAATATTCCCAATTAGCTTGAATACAAAATATACAAATATATCAATATACTTCCATGACCTGAAATTTTACTGTGACACTGTCACTACAACATCCTAAGGAGGATTTTGGTCAACTGACCAAACTGTAACAATACTGTAACATTTCAGGACATGGTGGTAGTGTACCCATAAAATGCAAGTCTGATCTGCATTAACTTTTGAATAATACACCTCTCAGCATTGGAAGTATCCAATTTCTACTCAGCAGGATGTAGCCTGCAATATGTATATTTTCCTGTACATTAATGGTTACTATCTCCTTAAATATCTACGTGCATGGAAATTTGCACACAGAACTATTAGCCCTAAGATTTGTTTTTCCTTTCTGCAGCTCAGGAATAATTCAATAGTGTAGTACTGGCTGATTCATCAAAGTCACACTGGAGGCAGCTGTGCATATTTAATCTTATAATGATGTGAGTAGTTTCACCTGCTTCTGCTTGGCATCTTCACTAAAGGAAGGTCCGCAAAAGGCTCCAACTGACCTAAACACTACTGGTTTATTACTAAACCCTGGGCTGCATAAGAGATCTTCATGTAATGAGTTGGAGACCTCTCTAGCACCCAAGTGTTTGGTTTAACACGAAACTTGGGTGGAATTCTAATAACTTAACCTTTAACCCCCTTGAACGCTTGGAGAGCTCTTGCAGATATAAGAGTTTAACACAGTATCAAATGATTTGGATTTATAGATTCTACTAAAGCTAACATTAACCCTTTCTAGTGCCAAAGGAATATATAACAAATTCAAAGGGTTAAGACTAATTTATTAGAAAAAAAAGGCAGTTAACCCTTTGAGTGTCAGAGGGTTACACAACGCATTTCTTTGCGTACCCCTCGCCGGGTGAAGTATTATAGTAATCTTCCACTTGTCTGTCAGTAGTCACGCTGAGGCTAATGTACTAAGATGAAACAAAGCAATTCAGGAGCAAACCAACTGTACCATATGGGACAATTACAAATCCCCAAACTTCACACTGGTATAAGTGGGGCTTTTAACCCCTTGAATGCTAGACAATGCATTGGAGGCCTCTTTAGCACTCAATTGTTTAGACTCCCCATTAAAATCAATGGAGGCAAGTTTTTAGGGCTTTTTTTATTTATTTTATTTGTTTGGCTTGTTCATGTGGAGGACCAGGACATTGAGAACACTGCTGGACTGACATCAATGTGAATATGTGTTTTTACCTACACAATCCACACTACTGGGGGTGGGGGTGGTAAGAGAGGTCCCGGGTACCACTTCCGTATTCTTTATTATATTACTACTAGTTGAAGAGCCCGTTACACAGGCCACGGTGCCATGGGCAGCCGGTCGCGGGGCCCACTCTGTATCAGCCACGGAACGGGCAGTCTCTACTGCGCATGACTGTGGCGTTACGCTCATTTTAGCGAATTATTATATAGGATGGGGACTCTGGAACCAGTATTGACTCTTTTACACATCTTTGTACTTTCAAAATACAAATGACTATGGGTAGGCAAGTCTTTTTTTCCATTAACCTCTCCATTGTCATTGCAGCTAATTGTAGCTGACATTGCTGTGGAGGGGTTTATCATGTTTTTGGATGGGGTGTAAACCTACCATTGCTGGAGCAGCAACATTGCTGATATCTGGCAACAGATGATTTAAACATGGGTGGTGGGGATGTGGAGAGGAAGGTCAGGCACATGAGGGATCAGGCAGGGGACAAGGTGAAACTCTCCTGGTTTCCCCTGCCTGGTCCAGCCCAAGCAAAGCAGCTGAAATCCATCTAATGTACTTGTGTTTCCTAACCTCATTTTGGTATTGTTTTGCAACATTTGTCAGAGCTCCAAAAAGGACTCCAAAGGGGAGTTCTTTTAGGACAAAATACAATTTTGGAATCTACTTTGTACCTTTGGTTAGAATGTGATTGCAGCTATAAATATCTGCCAAGTCAGAAAATAGCCATTCAGCAAATATTTACGGCTGGAATGGATTCTCGACTTTAGGTTGCTGATCAACACACATGGCTGCTGCCAGCCATCGTGATCAGAATGGCATTGGTATGCCCCTACCCTTTTCTTGTGACAACTTTGAGCACCAGGGAGGTGTCCAATGCATTGTTTAATAATTCAAACTTGTTCCAGAACTTTAAAAAAAAGGCCAGTGTAGAAGCATTTTGTTCAAACTTGCTCCAGACCATGCAGCATTGTGAATCAGCTTGCCCCAAAGGTGCTGTTCACACAGGGAATTACCACCTCATAGAACACACCGGAGCACAGCATGCTGCAGTTGGATGAGATCATGTGTTGGGCACATCAAGGTTTCAGCATACTGATCTGCACAGTGGCCTATGGGCTACCGTGTAGATCATTCACAATAGTGATTCTAGAGCAGAGGTTCTCAACCCGTGCACTCAGTGGCCACTAACAGGCCAGGACTTAGGAATTTCCCTGATAGAACACAAGTGTGTTGATCAGAGGCTCAGTCATATTGATTAACTCACCTGTGCTCTTAAAAGGAAATTCTCAAATCCTGGCCTGTTAATAGCCACTGAGGGCACGGATTGAGATCCACTGTTCTAGAGGATGCAGTGCCATTTGTATCTTCCAGTAACTAGCCAACCACGATGCAGCAGCCAATAATATATGTTTAACCCTTTGAGTGCCAGAGAAGTACCCAACGCATTGCTTTGCAATGCATTGCATACCCCTCTGGCACTCAAAGAGTTAATGCCCATATGGGCTGTCTTTGTGTCATCTCCTCAATGCACCCCATGCAAGTGAGTCATGATGGGAGACTGGTTCATAAGGGACAGGTAGGCTGTCATTGGTGGCTTGGCATGTATTAAAATGGAGCACAATCAAGTCACCCATGTGAGCATGGCCTAAAGGCTCAACACTGCTGAAGATGTGAGAGCTGTATTTTTAGCTTACATTTGAGTTCTGAAAATGAACTGCATGGAGCGATATCATTCAGACATCAGTGTCCATAACAACATGAAATGAAATAATATAGAAGATGTCCATAAACATTGACAGAAACTGGTGGTAGTATTCTCAGAGAAAGCTCTACCATATAAACATATTTAGGAGGAACACAGCTACAAGAAACCTGATAAGCCAAATTAACCCCTCCAAGGTATTGAGAAGCAGTGTTCTGAAGATGTCTCAGGCATCCAATGGGTTAACATCCTTCAAACAAGCAGAAAAGAGTCTAACAGCCTTGTGTAGAAAGTAAAAGATGAGCAATTCTGGAACACACATAAGTCCTAACTAAGGGATGTATGTTCAAAGGGATAACGACAAAACATTTTTGTATGAAAGACAAAAATAAGTGATTTTATGCATGAACTAATATTTTCTATACAGTATACAACAAAAAACTAGTAATGTCCGTTGTGTACGACATAACTCCTGAATTGATGGGCAAAGGGGCGGGGCAAGGGTGTGGCTAAACTATTCTCCAGTGTCGTATAGAGGAAAAGAAAATTTGTCGTAACCAACGACAAAAAGATGTCATACAAAAGACAAAATTTGTACATTAAGAAAAAAGTGAAGGGAATGTGAAGTTCTGAATGTGAGAATTTTTGTCTTTAGTGAAGACATTTTTGTCGCTAGTTAAGACATTTTTTTTGTCATTACATACAACAATTTCAGTCAGGACAAACAACATATTTCCAATCGCAACTGACACTCTCTGAAAATATTAATGACCCCAACAACACTGTATTTTGAAAAGTTGTTACAAACAACAAAATCTATTTCACTACTTCTTTGAACATATGGCCCACAGAGGGAAAAGAAACATTCACATTGAATTAAATGGAGCCTTTAACCCATTGAATGCTAGAGAGCTACCCAATGCATTGCTAAGCTAATTAAATCAATGGCATTTTGGGGAAATTGTATTTCTTCCCTGTGGTGTAGTTATTTTACTTCAGAATTACTCATATTTTGCTTTCTGTGTAAAGTCCTATAAATTAACCCTTTGAGAGCCAAAGAGGTATCCAATCCATTGCAAAGAAATAAATACCTCTCTGACACACAGACGGTTAAATCAATAAAACATAATATACATAACACTTCACTATTTTACTTGTTGGTTGAGAGGATGGTAGAGAAAATCACATTTATTTAAAAGAGACTGTCTGCTGAGTTTTCTGACGTACATCCTATATAATAATTCGCTAGGATGTTTGTCACTATGCACTCATGCGCAGTAGAGATTGCCCACGTTCAGGCAGTCTCTACTGCGCATGATTGCATCATGTGAGTGAGGCGACACAAGACCTCATCTCGTGGATCGTGAGGTAGCGGCCTCTTAACCCTTTGAGAGCCAGAGGGGTATGCAACGCATTTCAAAGCAATGCGTTGCGTACCCCTCTGGCACTCAAAGGGTTAACATTATCCGGACCTTGGCCTGTGTAATCGGGCTTTTACACTGGTTTACTAATATTTTATTACTAAAACAATTCCTGGATATCTGACTAACAATTATACTATTCATTTATTGCTTTGTCCAGGATACGGACTGTAATTTCTACAGATCTGACTTTGATATCATTATGAATAAGAACTATACCCATCATGAGTTGATTGGACCAAGAGTTCAAATGAAATTCCTGGATATCTGACTTATAGATGTCATCAGTGACTAAGCACTATACCCTTCATATGATGGCTTGTTCAGGAGAAAGGATCACATTCCTGGAGACTCTAAGGCAAGAAAGAAATGTTGCCAACATTACTCTGATCCTTTCTTAAAGAGGAATTATATCCTATCTAGCTATCTATCTTGCATATATCTGCAGTTTCCTGTAAGTGATGACATCTGTTGAAGTCTTCCTCTAGGTCACAACTCTTCACAGCAAACAGGAGGCTTCAGTACACATGAATGACTCATAAGGGACCTTAGTTGCTGTCAGACTGAAAATGAAACAACTAGCAGGAAACTAAAACAGAGATTACGTGGAAACAAAAAGAGTAAATTGAAATAACTTGCTGTTTGAAGGACATAACCTATACAGTAGTAATTTAGGGGATAGTTTTACTTTAAAAGGATAGTAATACTTAAATATTACTAATCCCCATATTGTAGCCATTTCAAAAATAATTGAATTGTCCCCAGTGTCATCTCTCAAACCTTTATGGTTTGAGAGATAACCGAACGCAAAGTTCCCCCCTCCCTCCCCCTTCCCTGAAGTCAGCTTTGTACTGACTGCAGGGGAAGTCTGTTGTACGATACACTTGCGGCTCTGCAGCTGAGCCGAGATCGCTTTAGTGAAAAAGAATTATTTAACTGAAATGGTCTTCTACATGTGCTTGGTTTGCAATCACACATAGAAGACCGTTTTAGTGAAATAATTATTTTTTACTAATGCGATCACGGCTCTGCTGCAGACCCACCTGATGAAAATCAGACCGGATATCACTGCAGTCAGTACAACGCTGTCTTCAGGGAAAGGGGGAGGGAGAGGGAACTTTGCTTACAGTTTTCTCTCAAACCATAAAGGTCTGAGAGATGAACCTGGGGCAATTCAATTCTCTTTCAAATATCTACAATATGGGGAACGGTAATATTAAAGTATTACTATCCCTTTAAATGAGCTGTTAACTGCTTATTATATATATATATATTTATTTTTTTTTATTTTTTTTTTATAACCGACAATATAGAAATACAACCAGTACTCTCAGAAAATACAGAATGAAAAGTATAATATTATATTATATTGAGTAAAATAACATTTCATTCGAAAACTAATGTAGCTCAAAATTGTCTTTTTTTAATTTAAACTGAAGTTTTCTATCTTGTTCACAGGTGGTGCTGTATCTATCACTTACTAGGGAGAGATGAAGTCAATGACTCAAGCTCTCCCAAAGGGAACACTGTAAAGTATATGTGTCTTTTGGGCACCAGTTGGGGTTGTTGCTTAACCCTTTGAATTAAAAATCTCCCAGCATGGAAGTACCATTGTTTTATCCAGCAGGAAAAGCACCATATTGTGCATTTTTTCATAAAATACCACCGTATTTTTGTGTGGTATCATTTTAATGTGATGAGGTAATGTAATATAAGATATGCATACTTTCATTCCAGAGTAATATATATTTACAGGAACATACTCACTCATAAATTCATACAGAACTGAATATAGTTATATAAACAGTTGCTCATAGTTGCTTGGTTTATTGAGAATATCTGACATGTTGACTAATGTTTATGGAAATACTTAGTACAGTCCTAGGATGAGAAGTGCAGCAGAGCCACCATGTGGTAACCCGGGGAATTTTTGTACCAGCATATTTAAAGTGAAACATTTGTTTAAAAATGTAACACTAATATTTCTTAGGTTCATAAACCCCAAAACCACAACATAAAAGTGTTTACCTGTTTATCTGGAAGCAGCAGTGCATGACCATTTGACCCATCGCCCTTTGTTTATACGATTGATAAGGGCGATATATACATAACTGAGGTAAATAACCAAATATAAGAGAAGAGTTTCAGTGAACTGAAGTGGTGGGTTCTAATCTCAAAACTATTATTGCCATTTCTGGGTATTAACTCTTTTTTAACATGCATGATAAAGAGTGACCAAAAGTGGCCACCTTTAACAATTATTTTGAAACAATGTTAAACCATTCCTACCAAATAATAAAATAAAAAAAATTACTAGGAATACAAAATATTTTAATGAATTTGAGTCTTTTTACTCTTTTTGCTGATAATTTCCTTTAAAGTGAAATTATAAAAAAAAAAAATCACTTTAATGGAATATGTTACAATATACTTTAGTATATGTATTGTTGCATATATGTTCTTGTGTGATAGCTCATCAATGAAAACATTATTATTTTTGTTATTTTTATTATAAACTGGTAACAAAGGAAGTCTCATTGTAATTTTCCTGGTAAAACATTATCCTACCTCCCAAGTGTCCCTCTTTGAAACACAAATCCCTCTGTCCCTCTTTCCCACCCTGATGTCCCTCTTTTTAGGAGGTCAGACTGTGTGGTGTATATATTACGTGCATAATGTGCTCTAAAAGCAATAAAACTCACATTAATGTTTGTTTATACGTCAGTATATGTGTTTATACATTATTCTGTCTGTAAGCTGGAGTGGTCTCATTGGCTAGATATCGATCTCTGCCAATGAGATCACTCCAGCTTACAGACAGAAAGCCTCCGTCATCGGAGGAGGCTGGGTAGTGGGAAGGGAGCAGAGGCAGAGTGGCAAGAGCAGTGTATGTGGAAGTAGGGTGCAAGGTACTCTGTAAGCAATAATTTTAGTCCAAATAGCGTTTTTTTCTTTAAAAAATAAATAATGTTTTGAACATTATCACCATATACTCTACCTAATAAGCCTAACTTGTATAGGGCTGAGAGATCCCCTTTAAGCACCAGAGGGCTCTGCAATGCAATGCTTCAATGGCCAAAAACACCCATACACTCTCCAATGCACTCCCTTTGGTGCAAGAGGCATGAAGTGGAGAATGTTTAGTGTAAAAAAGTTAATACATAGGTAATAGATGGGAGAAGTGCTAATAAATTGATTCCTTCTTCTTTTTTTTTAGCATGGGATTATATTAGTACATCTTTCCTCAAATCTTTAGGATGTCCCTTTTTTAGTACAGGTCGTATATCAGTCAGTTGTTAAGTCATAGTTACCTAATCTAATCTACCTCTAACAGGGATATCCCATAGGTATGGCCTGATAGAAGTACTTGGGGATGCTTCAGAGCTTGTAAACACACACTCACACACACACTCACACATGCAGTCTCTGTCTCTCACATAGAAGTCTGTCACACAAAGTCTCTCTCTGACACAAACACACACACACACACACACACACACACACGGCTGTTTCAAAGGAACAGTTACACTGGGCAACAGCCAGACAGGATAATTATTTTTTTAATGAAAATTATTATAAAATAAATTAATTTAACTACACTGATCCATAGTATAACACAGCACCCCCCACCCCTACCCAGCTTAGTCTCACCCATGTGTGAGTGGCAGGGGGTCATTTGGGCAGTCTGGGAAATGGCTGCATTGTTGTGGCATGCCAGCAACCACCCTTTCCTCCCTACAAAGATTGCTGCTGGAGACACTCTTTTTCCCCTTCCACCTGCCCAATTAATGCTCCTCTCCCCTCTCTACAAGGTCTGAGGCCAAAGCCACTTTCCTTTCCCTCCCTCTTGCCACAAGACATGCAGGACAAAATAGATCTTTTCTCCCATGTACTGTGATCTGCCTATTGACTAACCTTTCTCTAGAGTTCTTGAGTAGTCAGGCTGACATGACCCAGCTGAAAATCAGCACTCACTGTAATGAACTGGGCCCATTGAGACAAAGATCCAGGGGGCCTATTAGGCCACTGTATCCACAGTAAGATTCTCTGGTATCCCAGTGAGCCAGTCCAACTCTGCATGGAAGAGGGAGGGATGTGTGTTGTGAGTTATGTCTGGGTGTCAGATACATAAATTTTCTGCACTGGAAGAATGAAACATTGTATCAGTGTTGTGTACAGTGTCCATTTTAGGAAATGATCAAACAGCAGTCAGATGCCATTCTCACACACAGTCATACTGACACCTGAAATTGACATCTTTATCTGACTTCTGAGACTGACCTTTGAAACTGATCCCTGTGACTGACCCTTGATACCAACACCTCATTCTGGTGTCTGACACTTGAGTATGACCCCCTGAGTCATAACTGTGAGATTGACACCTCATTTTGATCCGATTCTGACCCATGAGACTGACCTTTAAGTTTTCCTCCTGAAACTGACCTGAATTTGACCTATGAGACAGATGTTTGAATCCAACACCTGAGTCTGGCCCCCGACTCTGACCCCTGAAACATATGTCTAAGTCTGATATCTCAGGCTGATGTCTGTGGGCCTCAGGAAATCAGCTCATATTTGTCCATCCCTGCACTAGCCACAGAGAACCATGTTTTTTCTTACATTTTGCCCTATACTACCAATGGCAAGTTGGGGAATACATTTTCTGCTTAAGATGTAGCTCAACTATATCTGAGGCCTAGATATACCTGAGATACTTCACTAAATAATATATAATGTCACACATCCCATCAATAAAAATTCATGACATCTAAATGAGTGCAGTGACATTCATACCCCTCCTGTGCATCATGACATCTTTTACACTACATTGGATCTTACCCACCACAAAAGCTGATATTCTCCTTTCTTATGAATCTCGCTAGAGTTGGTAAAACTGGAAAAAATTTGTCTTAAAGAGATCCTACATAATAATTTACTAGGGTGTTTGTCACGATGCAGTCATGTGCAGTAGAGACTGCCTGCTTTCGGGCAGCCTCTACTGTGCATGATTGCATTGTGTGAGTGAGGTGACGCAATACTGCATCACATGGAGCAGTGAGGTAGCGGCCTCTTAACCCTTTGAGTGCCAGAGGGGTATGCAGAGTACCCCTCTGGCACTCAAAGGGTTAACATTACCCGGACCTTGGCCTGCTTATACAGGCTTTTACACTAGTATATATATATATATTTGAACAAAACAAAAAGAGGATGCCAGTCAGTGTCACAATGTAGAATCTCTCACCCAAGTAAAAAGTGAAAGGGAATTGTACTTACGTAAACAACCTTCTCTGGTAATACTTGTTTGGCTACCATTAAACACAATTTTAATTAAAATATACAATTCTCTATCTGGTTTATTTTTTGTATCTCAGTAAAGAGACACTCTGAACTTGGAGCCTGGAGTGGGGGAGGCAGGAATTCATATTCCCTCTTGTGCTTACCGGTAGACCAGCACTTGTTACCAATTTATTTAAGTATGATTACCTTTCACTTTTCACCTGAGTGAGAGATTCTACATTATCCATTGGGATACTGGCTGGTGCCCTTGTTTTGTTCAGTGCTGGTTTGATTGAAAATACCTGGCAAGTCAAATGAAGAATATTCAGGTTGAGAAGTAGAGCAGCCATTGGGAAATGCCTAAATAATCTTTGTAAAGGCATGGAAACACAGAATTTGACAGCAGATGAGAACCACTCGGCCCAGCTAGTCTGACCATTTTTTCTACTGTACAAACCTCAAACCTTATATGGTCCTTGGTCTTGTCTTATGTTCAAGACAGCCTTTTGCCTATCCCATGCATGCTTAAATTCCATGACTGTATTAACTCTACCATTCCTGCTGGTAGGCTATTCCACTTATCTACTACCCTCTCAGTGAAGTAAATCTTTCTTACATTATGTCTAAACTTCTGTCTTTCTAGTTTTAGACTATGACCTCTTGTCCTAATATTTCTACTCCTTTGAAATGTACTTCCCTCCTGCACTTTGTTGAATTCCTTCAAGTATTTGAATGTTTCTATCATAAGGCAGAGAGATATCCTTCACAGGCTCGTTCAATAGATTCCAAGGGTGGTAACTCATTTTGTGACTTTGCAATTGGCTTTCTTATTTTATCACATTCTATTTATATCATTTTTTATATCTATAATTAATCAGGTGCTCTTTCCCTTTAACATAGGGCACAATTAAATTGCAGGTGATAGCATTATCACTGAATATATCTGCAAGCTACCCTTAGACTTCAGAAGGGATCTGTGATATATAACTAGTTGTATATATCAACTAAAATAGAATCCAGTCCATAATGAGGCTGATGTAGTCAGATGATCTAGAGCAATTCTGGTGCATACCAACTGCACAATAAGGAACAAACACAGCAATCTCCTAACTCACACACCTGGGAACTCTCCGGATTTGCCCCGGAGACTCCGGTTCTGACATGGCTTTACCGGGTCTCCGGGGCATAGGCTGATTCCTCCGGATGTGGGGAGTTTCTATTGAAACTCTGCCACATCTGCTTTTTCTCCCGCTGTTCCTCCGTCCCCAGCCTTCTGTGTGACACCTTTAAGCCCTGCCCCCCACTCGCATCAAGCCCCACCCCTTTTTGACGTGATTAGCGTCATTTTTGTCACCCCCTGCTGAACAGAGGACTCCTCTCCGGGAAGCCCTCAACTGGAAGTTCCCAGGTATGCTAATTCACAATGGTTTAAATGGGGTTTTAACCCCTTGAAGGATTATGAGGTCTTCAATAGATTGCAAAACAATCTGTTGGAGACCTCTCTAGCATTTAAGGATTTAAATGTCCAGTTTAACTCACTGGAAACGTTCTTTGTTCCCTATGTGCAGTTGGTTTGCCCCAGTTCTTCTTAATACATTAGCCTCAATGTGTAACTATGAATAGATTTAGTGTCACAGTTACCAAGCAGTCTTCATCCATAACTCTTCTGACTGCACAAAGAGTGATTTATACTAATCAATATCAGGTAATTGCTAAAGATGCTCATTGATCAGGAGATGATTTTTCATTCCCAGTTTTCAGGGGTTTATCTTTAGCTAAACGAATAAACACGGTGCTTTCCACAGAACATGGATGTGTTCCAAAGCTGGATTATGAAATTCCTTTAAGTCTTCATAATAAGAGGCAAGAGCATCATGCCCAAAAGTAAAAAAATTAAAATGTATTAAATGAATCATAGTAATTTAGCAAAAGTCTAAAACACTAAAATAAGCAGTGTCAATGAATGGGGGAGGTAGTTTTGGTAGGGCAAGACTGGAAATGCGAGCCTTGCATACCTTAATTTGCAGAATATATAAATCTAAATAACTCAAAAACTAGTTTTCAAAATAAAAAAGTAGCTAAAACAACATATATGAGATTTTGAAAGCTGCTTCAAAATCACCAAAGTTGTTTGAAGGTTTCTAGGTAGTATAACTCCTTTAACCACTTAACGATCCATGGCGGTCCAGGACCATCATGGGTAGAAAGCAGTTAAGGACCCATGATGGTCCTGGACCGTCATGGGTTAAATGATAGCAGCGTGCCTCCGTGCACCCTGCTATCATTCATTCTAGGCTTAGGCTGAGCGCTCCAGTACCAGAGAGTTCAGTCTGGATGAAGGTCAATTTTTGACCTGCTAAAATCAACTTTTTTTTTTTTTTTTTTTTGCAAAAAAAAAATTATTTAAAAAAAAACATGTCCATTACCAATATTGTAAGTGTGATTGTTGTGGAGCCATGTAATACATTTATACACACCACCAAATTTAATCAATAAAAAAAGTGGGATAATAGGGCGGGAAAAATGGACATGGGGATTTTCACCCAGGGGGACAGTGCCCACTTAAAACTGCCCATTTTGTAGGTATGACTGACTGGTCATGCCTTTAATGCAGTCTTCATAAAAATGTAACCCATTGTGCCCAAATGATCCCAAGTGAAGAAATGTTTTTTTTTTTTCCATTTTTTTTTTACAGTTTTCTTTAATTTTATTAAAACAAAAGGTGGGTTGTCCATATCAAAAGACAGCCCTATTTGTGCATAAAAAAACAGTATATAATTTTCTTGGGTAAAATAAAGTACCTAGAGGGAAGACACTGTTGAACAAAGGCATAGTCAAAAAGGTCAGAATTGCTCCAGTCCTTAAGTGAAATCCACCTCAGATTTTCCTGGTCCTTAAGGGGTTAAATAGTTCAGAAAAATCCCTAGTGGTACAAAGCACACATAATTGACTTTTTACCTTAAAGGGATAGTAATACTTCGTTTTAACTTTATTTTATTTTGTAGGCATTAAAAAAACATGAAGAATGATATAAGTCTTATCTCTCAAACCTTTATGGTTTATGAGATATTCACAAGCAAAGTTCCCCTCCCCGCCCCTTTTTCCTAGTGTAAGCCATCTCTTCTCAGATGTGAGTCTGGTTGTATGACAGGACAGATAACAGAAGGGGACAATTTTCTTTGTATGAAAACAATGAAAGCCCTTCCCCCCTTGACAAGTTTTTCAGCTTTTTCCATTATCTTAATTGAAGATTGTCCCTCTCTGCAGTCTACCTGGGCATCTCCCTTCTGATCTGGTTGAACAGGGAAGGGATACTTTGTTTGTGAATATCTCTTAAACCATAAAGGTTTCAGAGATAAAACTTATATCATTCTTCATGTTTTTTTAATGCCTACAAAATAAAATAAAGTTAAAACGAAGTATTACTATCCCTTTAATGTGAAACAAGTAAAAACTAACAGTAGTTTATGAAGATCTGTGGCTGAGTGGGAAGTCTGCAGGGTCACTGCAGTGGATTACTACATCTGCGCATTTACACATCTATGTTACTCTGTATCAGGTTGCGTGGATGTAGCTGTTAAGGAATTTCATGCTCTTGAAAACATAAGGAACACAACATCAAACACTAGCACTATGTTACAAATGGATACAAGTGCAGATTCCCTCAATGCATTAAACAGATTAACTCTCAATGAGTGGGTGTGTTTGTTGTGAAAAGAAATCCCATCAGTCTGGAAACTTAATTCTATGAAAGGATTAAGAAGAAAAACATTAACCGCTCTAGAAGTATTTAGAAATTTCCCATTAGGGTTGTAGAGAAGTGTGTTGCTAAAGAGATATGTTTTAACTTTGAATCCACCTTAAAACTAGCCAGGAAGAGATATCTATGCAATATAGAGATCTCCCAATGGATACGGAACTCCATGATCCCATATGTAATATCCCTCATGATTACAGACTGTAGCAACAGAACTGGTTTTTAACTCCTTAACAACCCATGACGTGCCAGGACCGTCATGGGTAGATTTGACTTAAGGACCCATGACAGTCCTGGTACTTCATGGGTTAAATGATAGCAGCGAGCATTTGTTCACACTGCTATCATTAATTCCCGGCTGAGACTGAGCGATCCGGGACCGAAGCGTTCAGTCTCAGCCACTTTCACAAGTGTCGGGTCATGGGATCGCTGCAGCAGCAATCCCATGTACCGGCATTGTGAAAGAATGAATGACGCAGTGTAGAACACTGCCTCTAGTGTCTCTTCTCAGCCATCTGTCCCTTGCTATCAAAGTAAGGGACAGAGAAGCAGAGAGGAGACACCTAGTGGACAAACAAAATGCAGCAGCTGGGGGTATTAACTCCTTCACTGCTGTGCTGGAGGCTGGCTAAATGCAAGTCCATTTTTGACCTGCTACAATTAACTTCTTTTTTTATTTTTTTTTTTCAAGACACAACACTTTTTTTTTAACAAACATTTTATTTAAATAAAAAAACAATTCCATAACCAAAGTAGGAAGTGTGATTGTTGTGGATCCATGTAATACATCTATACACACCGCCAAATATCATCAATAAAAAAGTGGGAAAATAGGGAGGGGGGAAGGGACATGGGCTTTTTTCACCCAGTGACCACTTAAAACTGCCCATTTTGTAGGTATGACTGTCCGGTCATACCTTTCATGCAGTGTACATAAAAATTTAACCCATTGTGTCCAAATGATCCTAAGAGAAAAAAAAAATATTTTTTTACATTTTTTTTTACTGTTTTCTTTAATTTTTGCTAAAATAAATGGTGGGCTATCCATATAAGTATGGTACCAAAAGAAAGCCCTATTTGTGCGCAAAAAAATGGATTATAATTTTCATGGGTAAAATAAAGTACTTAGAGGGAAAACACTGTTGAACAAAGACATAGTCAAAAAGGTCAGAATTGCTCTGGTCCTTAAGTGAAAATTGACCTCAGATTTTCCCGGTCCTTAAGGTGTTAACCCTTTGATTGGCACTCATAGGGTTAAGCACATGTTTATTAATCACAGTGCTGAGCCACTGATTACTCACTTGAAATCAAGTATCTCTAAAACCTGCACTGTTGTTGTGCCTCAAAGACTAGTAGAAACACTGGTCTAGAGTAGTAAAACAAGACAGTGCCATCTAATGGCAACCTATGCTTATTACAACTTGTTTATGTCAAAACTTTAAAGGGATAGTAATACTTAAGTATTACTAATCCCTATATTAAAGTCCTGTTAAAAATAAATGTATTGCCCCCAGTGTCATCTCTCAAACCTTTATGATTTGAGAGATGATCACTCCTAAAGTTGCCCTCTCCCTCCCCCTTCCCCGTAGTCAGCGTTCTAGCTTACTGCAGGGAAGCAAGTCATATGACTTTCAGGCGGCTCTCCAGCACAGCCGCGATCACGTTAATAAAAAAGAAAACTTTCACTGAAATGGTCTTCTATGTGTGCTTGGTTTGCAAGCACACATAGAAGACCGTTTTAGTGAAAGATTTTTTTTTAATTAACGCGATTGCGGCTCTGTTGCAGAGTCTCCTGATGATCTATGACTGGATTTCCCTTCAGTCAGCTACAACGCTGACTTCGGGGAAGGGTGAGGGAGAGGGAAACTTTAGGAGTGATCATCTCTCAAATCATAAAGGTTTGAGAGATGACACTGGGGGCAATGCATTTATTTTTAATAGGACTTTACTATAGGGATTAGTAATACTTAAAGGGATAGTAATACTTCGTTTTAACTTTATTTTATTTTGTAGCCATTAAAAAAATATGAAGAATGATATAAGTCTTATCTCTCAAACCTTTATGGTTTAAGAGATATTCACAAGCAAAGTTTCCCCTCCCGCCCCTTTTACCTAGTGTAAGCCATCTCTTCTCAGATGTGAATCTGGTTGTAAGACCAGACAGATAACAGCAGGGGACAATCTTCTTTATATGAAAACAATGAAATCCCTGCCCCCTTGACAAGCTTTTCAGGTTTTTCCCTTATCTTAATTGAAGATTGTCCCTCTCTGCAGTCTACCTGGGCACCTCCCTTCTGCTCTGGGGGAAAAGTGTTACATCAGTAAAAGGGGCAGAAGGGGGATACTTTATTGTTGAATTACTTTTGATCTACAACTCTGACAGAATTGAAATAACACTCTCCAAGGACCAAATACTATGATGATTAATTAGAGCTGCTTTTATTATGAAACATTACTATCCCTTTACGTATTACTATCTCTTTAAGGGGATTTATACCTTGGGAAAAAGTATCTCTTAGTTGGTTTAGTCTTCGAGAATTATCTAGAGGTCTGGTCAGCATAGTATATCTATGCAGTTTGTCTTTTTTTGCATTTGAGCTCAGTTGTCATCTAATAGTTAGTAGATCATCATAAACAAGAAAACTGCAAATTAGGGTTTCCAGCTCACCCCTTTAAAATGGGACACATATGGAAAGTGATGGCTGCAGTTAATATTACTGGGATGCAGAGATTACCATGTATCTATGCAGAATGTAAAAATGAATCTGGGGATTTTAGAACCATAAATCAATGAGAATTTGGGGAACTTTTATTTCTTCCAAATGATGTAATGGATTTACCCCAGAATTACTCCTCTTCATTTGTCCATAAGGCCCTTAGGGGGAGATGTTAAAAAAATTTGTTTTAACTAAAGTTGTCTGTAATTAGTCTAAAAAAGTTCTTATGCTGTGGTCTGTCAATTCTCATACATATTACCATCATTTTTTGTGCAGTTCAGCCTTCTGTGTCAAATGGAAAAAGTAGTAGTAGTGGGTAAGATATTTTCAGAAAAAAATCTACTTTTAGTTGTCACTTTTTTTTTCTGTCATTTTTTTCCCACCAAAATAATTCAATTACCCCTGTTAAAAAGAAAAAGCACCATCAGTAGTTTCACGTCACATTCAGGTATTCTATTTCCTGTGCTGTGAAACACTACCAAACAGAAAAAATGCACTATGGGGACTAAATTTGCTCCCATTGGAAGCAATGACAAAGTTTTTGAATTTGCAATTCAATTAAATGTTGTGGCTAGTAACACTTGTTAAGGGACTCACTTTTATTGCCAACCATTGCCGGCTAGAAAATCTGGGGTTGAGTCCCCTAACGCAGGTACCTAGCCACTGACGTGTAAGTGAAGTTTAAAAAAAGATAAGAAAAAAATGCAAAACTAGGGATGCCTAGACAAGTGACACCCTATATCATTGCATCCAAAATATCCAAAAAATGCATGCAAAGCAAAAAGAATTAAGCCTTTGAGTGCCAGTGGGGTATGCAATGCGATGCACAATATTACATAGCACACTGACAGTCAAAGTGTTAATCTCCCCAAAAGCTAACACCGTTCAATTAAAATTACACAATTACCTGTAAATCTGATGTCCAGTGGGGTCTTCTGCACCCTTGTCTTCCTCTTCAGTTCTTCTTTCATCTTCTCCTTCTTTTTTCATCTGTCATCTTCTTTCTTCTTTTCTTCATCTGTGCTGTTTTTTGGTCTTCTTCTTTAAACTTAGGGTTGCACCTGAAAAAAAAAGTTATTAAAATAAATATTTTCATATGAGTTATGCAGCCACCAATGGCGTGGCAGAAGACAAAAAAGACCAAAAATCCCCCCCTCCTTGTACCTTTCAGGCCTTTGCCTGATTCCAACTTAGGGAAATTTGAACAGGGACTGTCTTTTATATGGTCAGTCCCTCTTCAAAAATTGTTCCCACAATCCCATTGACTGGGTTGTGGGGTTATGTAGGGCATGGAACATGCCCTGCAGTAACCACATCTCCCAGCCAATCAGCTTCTAGCATGTGTAGTCATCCCCCCCATGCCCTGTGTAACCTCACATCCCAGTCAAAGGGAGTTTGGGAACCATTTTGAACAGGGATTGTCCATATAAAAGGCAGTCCCTATTCAAATTTCCCTCAGACCAAAAGGTACGAGGAGGGGGGATTTTTGGTCTTTTTGTCTGCTTTCCACCGCCAGCGGTGGCAATGGCAGCATAACTTCAATGCCTGTTTAAATTTTATTTTTATTTTTCAGATGGAAGCCTTAGCTTACAGCAGAAGACCAAATAAGAGCACAGATGAAGATATGAAGAGGATGGCAGATGAAGAAGAGGATGACAGATGAAGAAGATAAAAGCTTACAGAAGGGTAATTAAAGTGGAAGGCACACACAATTGAAGTGAATTAAATCAACAGACCACAGGGAATAAAACAATTTCTCCAAATTCCTATTGGTTTAAATGGCACTTTCAACTCATTGAAAGCTAGTTGGAGACCTCTCTAATATTTAAGGGGTTTAAAGTATATCTATACCTTTGAATGTCAAAGAGTTAATTCACTGGGATTTTTCAGTTTGTTTCTGCAGTTGGTTTACCCAAGAATTGCTTCACTTGTGAGTTTGTGCCTAAGACCCAATGGAACGTATGCGCAAAAACAAAGTGGAGCAACATGGGAAAACCAGCTGTACCATAGGGGACACAACAATCGCCAAAATAAATTAACCCTTTGAGTGCCAGAGGGGTGTGCATCACATTGCTTTGCAAAACCCCTCTGGCACTGAAAGGGTTAAATATGGAGTTTTTAACTCCCTGAATACTAGAAATGTCTTGAGTTAGTATTCAAGGAGTCAAAAGCCCCCATTTAACCCAATAGGGTTCGGGGAAAATTGCAATGCATTGAAGTCATTTATTTAACCCTTCAAATGTCAGATGGTTATGCAATGCATTGAGAAGCAATGCACTGCACCCCCCTCTGGCATTCAGAGGGTGAAAAGATCAATTTAAATTCATGGGTATTATATTTGCCCCTCTATGGTGCAGTTGGTTTGCCTTAGAATTGCCCCACTTTAATATTATACATAAGAATACCTTGGAACTCTCCAGCTCTGCCCCTGACAGTCCATTTTTCAGACTGAATTATTGAAGCTTTTGACAGGTCGATTCATCTACTTGGTCAGTTCAGCTATAACCCCACCCACTTTCCTGTCAGTTCAGACCACTCTCACCATATTCTACCCACTTTTCTACCCATTTAATGGCAAACTCCTCCTTTCACCCAACCACACATGCCCATACAGTTAAACCCCCCACATAATATGATGCAAAACACATAATTTGGACAGTCCCATCCTCCGCTCTACAGTTTTTCTCCAGGGACTTGGAATAGGAACAGAGGCGTAACTAGAAGCCACGGGGCCCTGGTGCAAGAATTGCCATGGGCCCCCCTCTGACCTCACTGGCAACCCTCAACCACATTGGCCACCTCTACATTGCCCCTCAATCTCCACAATGCCCCTCATTCTCCACATTGCCCCTTCATCTCCACAATGCCCCCTCCACATTGCCCCCATCACAATGCCCCTCATTCTCCACAATGCCCCCATCACAATGCCCCTCATTCTTCACACTGCCCCTTCCACACTGCCCCTCATTCTCCACAAAGCCCCTTCCACACTGTCCCTCAATGTCCACATTGCCCCTTCAAAAATGCCCCCATCACAATGCCCCTCATTCTCCACATAGCCCCTACTGACCCCCCCCCCCCGTCCTCCTACCTCGATTCCCTGGTGATCTAGCTGTGTGCCGAATGAGGCACAGACCTCCGGAACCAAACTTCCGCGCGGTTGTTAGTAATGCAGAGCGCTGGGAGATTATGTCATCTCTGAGCACTCTGCATTATTAAAGCGCCGGCCGCCGGAAGATCAGCTGTTCTGCGGGCGCATTGCAAGGAGGTCGCAGGGGGCGGCCGGGCCCCTGAGAGTGACAGGCCTGGTCGCAGGTGCGACCCCTGCGACCCCTATTGTTAGTCCACTGAACAGGAAGGCCTAATGATCTTTATTTATTAAGCTACTTATATTGGAATGTGTCCTCTGTATGGGCAAGAGAGAGCAGGGGAGAGCAGTGGGCAGGACTATGGGCATTTTGGGTAGTTACTTCCATCTGTGACTTGTTTAATACTAGGCAAGAACAAGGTTCATAGGAAACTGATATAACATTAAGCTACTTTTTTGTGTTTTCTATAGGCATACCTGGGAACTTCATACTCTTGTGCCCCTAGAAAGGGCTCATGTGCTGCGACCAGGAGTTTGTAAATGACATGATTCAAGCCATAAAGGGGGTGGAGCTTAATCTGTTGGGTGAGGATTATCATAATTTTGGCATAAAGTGGATGGGAAATAGGTGTAAAAGAGGAGAAGTAGATTGGAAGTGAGCAGATTTCCACAGGAAACTCACCACCACCAGAGAATCAGCCTGTGTCCCCGGAGACCTGGTAATTAACTCTACAAACCAGAGTTTCCTGGGGAAGATCCAGACAGTTCCCAGGTATGTTTAGGGGAAGCATTCAGAACTTTCTTGCACTAGAGTCTTCCCAGCAGCAGGGTATGTGCATCGGTATAATCACTGGAATAATACTCTGCACACCACTATATAAGCAGCCTGTATATACATAAAAACGGTACCTTGAGGTGTCGCTTCCAAATTCAATCAGATGGGAACCAACGGAATTCGGCGCAAGACAATCCGGTACTCCACAGCCAGAAAACAAACTGAACATGGGTCTTATGTGGCTGTAGAGCGGATTGGAACAGTAATATTTCTTCTTTTATTGAGCATAATTGTTCCTGTTGAACTATTAGCTCCATTAGTGCAAAAGAATAATCATGTAACACTGTCTTCCATTTCATAATAAAGTTGGAATCTTTGACATCAAAGGTGGGAAACTTATTGACTCTCAAACCACGTGGTATTCTATGCACCTGTATATATTTATTCAGTGTAGTAATGTCCCACCATGCACGCAATTGCTTACTAAGAACCATCTCAGGTCCTCGGAATAAGGCTTTAATGTCAAGATTTTCCACTGGAGACACTTGACCTACTGTGTCTAATTCAAATAATTCCTGTTATCGCATCTTTCGAGCCTCATCATCCAAGCATTCAGTTAAATCAAAAGTCACTGCCTCCCCTCCCCCCCTCTCTCTCATCACCAAACGTGAAGCCTATTGGATTTTCCATTTGGGAACCCGTGTGCCTCTTGGATTGAATTCTGAGTGGGACATCAGCCACATTTTTTGAATGATCTGAGGATTGGCTGATGTATTGATCCAGGGGCTCTGACATATGCAGTGAGTTTTATAGTTAGGTTAGAGATCATGATGACTTTTACCATGTATTATAGTATCTGGATTGGAATATATGGAGTTTTGTGTATCATTTGAACATCCCTGTATTTATGTACAGTTATATCATATATGTGCAATTATGGTTGCACTATGGGATGATCATTACCATTTTTGGTGTTGAGAAGAATAATATGTCTGTTGGAGTTTTCATTTATCTCCGTATCTGGATGATTTCAACATCCCTTCTATCTTTTGATTTATGTGTACTGTTATCACATGGTATTTTTTTCTGTGGAGTAATATCAAGTAGAGCCTTTTCATTACAGTTAATGGGTTATTGTAATAACATGTAAGGGGACATGCTCCTGGTTGGGAGCTTTTTGCTTTTAATTTTAACCTTTCACCCCGGTACTGAAGCTATCTAAGCAAGTGGGTGTGGTAATATCATTAGTCTATGAGTTAGCGCTAATATGGCGCGAAACATGTCAGACGGATAACGCTCCCTTTCATGACTCCTGCCTCCCCTCTACCCTCTTCCCATTTCGTGTTGATATGCACGTCTGTTTTTATACTGAATACTAATAAAGTCAATTTCGTTTTTCACTACAACATATCACTATTTCTATCTTCATGTGCAGTCGAATCTTTTCCTGTTTCATATGTTCATCGGTATAGACTAAAGAGATCATAGAGATACGCTGTGCAGCCACATCTAAGGCTATACCCAAGTCCAGGACATGAGCTTTGCCTGCAGATTTATACATTTTCTCCTTACATACATGGGAGCTCTCCAGATCTGACCAAGAGACTCCGGTTTTACACTTATTTACCTGGAGTCTGGGGACAGAGGCTGATTCCCAGACTTCAGTGAGTTCCCTTGCACCTCCACCCACTTCACTGTCAGTTCTGTTCTTCCCACTCTCCACTGTACAATTTCATGCCACTGTGATATTGCACCTAAAAAATTCAACTTTGAGCTGTAATAACTTTTGAATATAACACCTTTCAACAGTGGGAGTACCCTTTTCTTACTTAGGGGCATAAACACTACAATATATATTTATTTACATATTAAGTATTACTATCCCTTTCAACTGAAAACTCAGCAGAATTCAAATCTAGTCTTTAACCCTTTCCAACGCATTACAACACAGTGCTTTGGATACCTCTCTGGGAATCAAAGGAGAACTAACAAATGCCCTGGAGACCTTTGTAGCTGCCAAAGAGTTAAAAAATCTCTACTCAAAGAAGCACTAAACCTTTTTATGAAAAAATCTAGTGTTTTTCCATTACAGTAAAACAAGGGTATGTTCATTACGTGGAGGTTTTTCTTTCAACGGTTATTTCAATTAATTTTAATTACTTGTTAGCAACTGCACCAACTGTAGTCCAATATACATTTTTATAAAATAATGCACACTTCATAGTGTTTGAGTCACATTCCACTTCTCCACAATAAGTGATAGGGAACATCACCACCTGTTGACCACAACAGAAAAATGCAGTGTAACCATCTGAGTGGCAGAAGGGTACGCAAAGCATTGCAAGCACTCAAAAGGGTTAACCCTTTGAGTGCCAGAGGGGTACGCAATGCATTGAGTACCCCTATGGCACTCAAAGGGTTAAAGTTGACCTATTATCTACTCAGCTTTCAGTCTCTTTAAAAATATCTATTTGGAATACTTATACAGAGTGATTTTTGTTTTCAAATCAGCTTAATAGTTTTAGAGATTTTTTATGTAGAGGGGTGGAATAAATTTAAAAGGAGGAATAATCACACAAATAATTTCCACAGTGGAAGCTCACACTGTGTGGAGGACTAAAAAGGTGACAAAAAATTAAGAAAACATTCCATTTTAGAAAAAAATAGGCATTGCAAAGTAAACATTTAATTATAATTTAATAGGCAACACTTTGTTAATGTGATAGGTCTGTTTTAAGTAAAAATGTCTGCGCTGTAAAAGCTATGGAGTGAAAACAGCAATAGGAGAACCCCAGTTTACGTGATAGAAAAAAAATACAAAATATATTATCCAGAAAGAAGTTTATTGCTTATTAACATAATTGAAACTAAAATTGTTAGCATTTGCTTAAACGCCCAAAGATTTAGAGCATTTTATTCAGTGATAACCGTTTTTTTAAACATTTTTTTTTTACATGGTCTTCTAATTGGCCAGAATCCTCCTTAAATTCATTTGTCCTTTTTAGATCATAGAGATACAAAGCTTTAGCATTATGATAATAATAGGTTTCTGCTGATTTTTTGCACATCTATTCTAGTTGTAGGCAATAAGAAGCCCTCTAACTGTTGCCGGGCTATAATTTACATAATCCTAAACCAAAAATTGGAATCAGCAGCATAAATGGTCATTGAAGGGCCTCAATGGAAATCATATTTGGTCACTTCTTTTCTCCACATAGACATGAAGTGGTGGAGGCTAGTTGTGGTGCTGCCACTGCCACAGGCGCATCAGTGGAGCTAGTAGTGGTAAGTGGAACCATGATCATCCATCACCCTTATCACTGCTGTTATTTATCCCATTCTCTTTCAGCTGCCTAATCACCCTGCTGCGTAAACAACTCAGCAGCAGCAGCAAGAGCAGAATTCACAAATTCCGCCATGACGGTGGGGCATCTGACAATGACCAGTGGCCACTGGCCATCATAACATGAACTGCTGGTACTAGGCCAGTGTAGGGCATTTTTTTTCCTCAGGGCTTAGTTTTTTATAAAACAACTGAGGCCTACAAAAAAAGAACAACAATTTTTTGGGTCTTGTTTCTAACAAGCCTAAGTCGTACAACTCACTGATTCCCCAGGGCTTGTGATGCTAACTAGTCTTAGAGCAAATCAATGTTTCCTCAGAGACTGTGCCTCTAATAAGTAAAAAATCTACAAATCAATGTTTCCTCAGGGCTTGGGCCTCTAATAACAAGTCTTACAAATCATCCTCCATAAAATAATAGAATCGATCTTCCTGACTCACATCTTATTTCAGGGGGTCCCTGTCTCTGTCACGTTACGTACCAATTTCTTATTTTATTTCATTTTTAATTTTATTTATTTATTTATGTTTTTTTTTATTAACTGTTTCCCCAATACCAGTCAACAACCCCCCAAAAAATTTCCTGTTCATGTGATTCTTTCCCCAGACTCGACCCACCAACACAGGCACCCTCCTCAGACCCCTTTTATACCATGTCTTATTTTTTTTTTTAATTGTCCCCCAAATCCCAGTCAACAAAGCACCCCCAAAAATCCCTGTTCAAATGATTGTTTACCCACACTCCACCAACACAGGCACCCTCATACCCCTTTTACTATGCCTTTGGGAAATAAAATAACATTTGTATTGTGTGTAAATTCAATCTTTCCATTGATTTTAATGCAATGAGCTTGGCAAAAAAAAGTGGAAAAACAGCATTTTTCATGGGAAATTATTTGCCAAAAGGGAAGAGCCATTATTCGCCAATTCTGGTTTGAAGCAAACATTTTTGCCTATCCCTATTGGAAGGTACAGACCCCAATATCTCCTGAAGAGGTACATTTTGGAGGTATGGAATTGGATGGTTGAGAGGTGGAGTTTACTCTTAAATGGGTGATAAAGTGAGAGAACAGTGTGGGAGTGTGCAGAATGTGTGGGAAAGTGGTGGGCAGGGGTACCATTGAACGCACAAAAGCTGGAGAATCAGCTTATGTCCCCAGAGACCCGGTCATTCATTTGTAAAACAAGAGAGTTCCGAGGTATGCCTTTCTGGCATTCAAGTGGTTAGAATCCTCATTTAAATTAATGTGAATGTGTATTTCTCCCCTGTGATGTAGTTGGTTTGCCCTGGAATTGCTCCACTCCTGTTTAATACGTCAGCCTCTGTGTGTTTTTACTGAGAGCAGAAGTAATAAATAAAAAACAACAGAGCATAGAAAGGTTCATATTGAGATGCAATTTACTCAGCAAAAGTAACAATTAGACAATAGCATGTAAGCACTGATGCATCCCATAATGGTCTAGTATGGCAAGTTAGACCAGCTATAAATACATTTCTGTCATCCTTTAGGGAGGAGAATCAGGACAAGGTCATTTCAACTGAAAAGTCTTTTTAGTCACTGAATTTAACCTGCTGAATGCTAAAGACATTTCCAATGCATTGCATATTAATGAAGCTTATGTGCTAAGTAGAAATGGAGTGATTCTGGGGCAAAAAAAAGTTCTGGACATCTACATAACTGTCAGTTTGAAAAATGTACTCTTTGAGTGCCAGATGGGTATGCAATGCATTGCAAAGCAATGCGTTGCATACCCCCTTGGCACTCAAAGGGTTAAAGCAGTTTACTTTACTCCAGATGTGCTCTGTTAGGCCCATGCTAAGGCCAAGTACAATGTATAATAATGAAAACACAGGCACACTCAATTGTAGATGCAAAACAAAAGAATATCTTAGTTAAAGGGATAGTAATGTTTCACAATAAAAGCAGCTCCAATTAATCTTCATGGTATTTGGGTCATGAAGAGTGTTATTTCAATACTGTCAGAGCTGTAGTTCAAGAGTAATTACTGATGTAACACTGCTCACCTCAGAGCAGCAAGACTGTCCTGATCACAGAGAGGGACAATCTTCAGCGAGCATAAGGAAAAAACTGAAAAACCTTTCAAGAGATGCAGGGCTAACCTTAAAGATTGTCCCTTTCTGTGATCTGTCTGCTCAAGAGACCAGATTCCACTTCTGAGGGGAGGTAGCTTACACTAGGTAAAAGGGGCGGAAGGGGGAAACTTTATCATTCAAGTACTCCTGAACCACAACTCCGACAGTATTGAAATAACACTCTCCATGTTCCAAATACTATGAAGATTAATCAGAGCTGCGTTTCTTGTGAAACATTACCATCCCTTCAAAGGGATAGTAATGTAAAAAAATAACTCTGTATAGGATTGTTCATGTTAATTTGTTTTAATGCATAGCATATTTTTAAATCACATTACCTTCATGTTCTTCTTCAAAGCTGATTTAAAAGATTCCTCCTAAAGCCCCTTTCCATTGTGTCAGGGAGATCGGAAAAGTCAGTCTGGATGGACAAAAATGTGTCAGCACCCGCTTCATCAAAGGGGGCGGGGTTTTCCTTGTACTAAAAAAAGGAAATATTACACAGCGCCCAAAGGGAATCGAGCAACCCTGTGGGTGGGATAAGAGAGGTATTAGATCTTAATAAATAATATGGGAAATAACAATCCTTCCAATTGATTCACAATATGGAGTCAAAAAAATGTTTTAAGAATAAAACTAGATTAAGAACAGATGTCCCTTTCTCTTGCAGCGTGTCCTTTAATTCAGATTACATGAGTCCCATTCTCATTGAAGATCCATGGTAACACATGAAAAAGAAAGAAAGGGGTGGAGGGGAGACAGCGCAAATAGTTCCCTCTAAGTGTAGTATTATAATATGAAATCATAAATGTTAAATATATAGATGAAATAGTTGGTAAATCTTGCATCAATCAGTAAACTGTAGTGTGACATGACCAGATCTCAATATAGTAAGGATAGTGGATTATTGTCACGGTTTTATTGAACACTCAGACAATTTGGTAGGATAAAATAGACAAGCTTTATTAGGCAGGATAAAGCAAAACAAGGCCCTACAGGGGTCCAAACTCACAAGAATATAGTAAGATAGTTTGACACAGGTCAGGGCTGTACAGAAGGCAATAATAATAAGGCTCTACCGGCCTTACCGAATACCGGGTAAGGCAGCCTAGTAACTAGTGCAACAAGAAATAGCAAAGGCTCTACTGACCTTACCGAATACCGGGTAAGGCAGCCTGGTAACTGGTGCAACCAGGAATAGCAAAGGCTCTACCGGCCTTACCGAATACCGGGTAAGGCAGCCTGGTAACTGGTGCAACCAGGAATAGCAAAGGCTCTACCGGCCTTACCGAATACCGGGTAAGGCAGCCTGGTAACTGGTGCAACAAGGAACAGCAAGGCTCTACTGGCCTTACCGAATACCGGGTAAGGCAGCCTGGTAACTGGTGCAGCAATAGAATGGACTGACAGGTAGTAACACTGCTAGTGACAGGTGCGCCCAGGTAGTAGCACGACCGGAGGCCCCACTGGATCACAGGCTGAGAGTAGTGCAACCGGAGGCAACAGTAAGGAATGGACTGACAACGGTAACACCGCTAGTGACTGGAGGGCACAGACTGGGTAGCATGTAACGGAGGCCACACAAACCACAGGCTGAGAGTAGTGCAACCGGAAACAACAGTAGGGAATGGACTAACAACTGAAACACAGCTAGCGACCGGAGAGCACAGACTGGGTAGCACGTAACGGAGGCCACACTGAGTCACAGGCTGAGAGTAGCGCAACTGGAGGCAACAGATTGAATGAACTGACAAGTAGTAACACCGCTAGTGACCGGAGAACACAGGCTGGGTAGCATGTAACGGAGGCCCCACTGAATCACAGGCAGAGAGTAGAGCAACCGGAGGCAACAATAATGAATGGACTGACAACAAGTATCGAGGGCAGCACAGAAAGAGTTAGTCAGCCAAAGCCTGGATCGGTACACAGAGATCGGTAGTCAGCCAGAGCCTGGATCGGTACACAGAGAGTGGTAGTGTAACATTTTTTTAAGACACTCAGACCAGCAGGTAAAATAAAACACAGTTTTATTAAAAGAAAATTAAAGAGTAAAGAACGCCCTCTACAGGCAACACAATAATAATAGCGTTCAAAGACTGAGATGCTATCACAGGTAAGTATACAGAAGCAAAAGTATCACATATACTATCTCAGGATAGGTACACAGTAGCGAGGATACTCAATGCTTAAATACAATGCTCAGTCAGTCTCTGTTGTGGTGTTTGGCATGCCCAAGATGGTGATCAGGCAGCTATTAGTGAAAGTTCTTAAGGCTGGAATGCTGCAGCCAGTACTGAATATTGGTAGAAACTGCAGAGAAGTTGCAGTGAATAGCCCTCATGGGCGTAGCAACGGTGACAACTTAATCTGTGCTTGAGTCGATAGCCCCCACGGGCGTAACAACGGAGACTGCTACAATGCAAGAGCTTGCCAATAGCCCCCACGGGCGTAATAACAGAGACAAACTGCACAGGAAAGACTTGTGCCAATAGCCCCCACAGGCGTATACCGGAGACAGCCTGCAAGAGCTTGAGCCAGTAGCCCCACGGGCGTAACAACGGAGACTGCTATAATGCAAGAGATAGCCAATAGCCCCCATGGGCATATTAACGGAGACCACTCTGTGCTGCAAGTATATGAGCCAATAGCCCCCATGGTAGTATTAACGGAGACCACTCTGTGCTGCAAGTATATGAGCCAATAGCCCCCACGGGCGTATACCAGAGACAACCTGCAAGAGCCAATAGCACCACTACCGGGCGCGGTAATGTATACCGACTACTCTGCTGATGGAAGGATGAGCCGCCGTCTAGATCAGGCTTGTAATGCGGCCGGCTCTGCAGAGGTAGCGACCAAATAGTATAGGCTCAGCAAGTTACGTGAAGGCTCAGATAACTAAATGGCAGCACTGCAAGAGTTAAGCAGCTCAAGGATCGAAGGCTCAGCAGTCGTGGAAAGTGCTCTGCAAGTGTCAGGGAAGGCTCGGCAATGGAAGCACAGCTCTGCAAAAGATAACGGAGACTCAGCACTGGAGGCACAACTTTGCAGGAGTACAGAGGCAACCAATCAGCCCGGTAAGCGGGCTCAGCGGAAGTCAGAATGTCGCGACGGCGACACTAGCAGCAGGAAGCAGGAACAAGCAGGTCACTGGAACAAGCCGGTTCAGGTCACGGAGCAGGAAGTCAGCCAGGCCGGATCGGTACACGGAGGTGGTTCTCAGACAAGCCAGATCAGTCACGAGCGGGAACGTCAGCCAGGCCAGGTCGGTACACGGAGGTGGTCCTCAGACAAGCCAGATCAGTCACAAGCAGGAACATCAGCCAAGCCGGGTCAGATCATGGAGCAGGAACACAGGAGCGTAGTCAAGACAGGCCAAATCGGTACACAGGAATCAGGAACGTACAAACACAGCAACAGCAACACTGGCTCTGGAACACCACGAAAGGGCACCTGACAGGTGTCAATGGCCAGGCATAGAAAGGTCACCAGGGGTGGACCAAACAGACTCAGCCAATCAGAGTGCACCACAAGCGAGAGTGACAGAGAGGGATCACGGGCACCGTGATAGGTAGTCAGCCAAAGCCTGGTTCGGTACACAGAGAGCGGTAGTCAGCCAAAGCCTGGATTGGTACACAGAGAGCGGTAGTCAGCCAACTCCTGGATAAGTACACAGAGAGCGGAACAGGAACAAGGTCAGATGAGACCGGATCATACTCGGAACAGGAGCACAGAATAAACGTAAGGTCAGGAACACCACGAAAGGGCACCGGCCTAGTGACAGGAGAGTGTATATAAAGGCAAGCCCTGGGAGGGGCTAGCCAGCTAGAACCAATAAGAGGCAGCCAAGACAAACCTGGAAGTAGGAATGTCGCAAGTGACTCACGGGCACCGTGATAATTATATATTAGAATAATACAGTGAAAAACAAAGCATTCAATCGAGTAAAGCAAATAAAATAAAAACAGAGTCAAATAAATGGGGGTGTCAATATAGGAATCTTCTGTCACTACTGAAGACAAAGCTATGTAGAATAGTCCACACTCATATGACTGTATATAACAGTATATACTTAAAATATACCACACAGACTTGTGATCCAATAACAAGTATGGGAATCTATGTGTGGTCTACATTAGCTGGAAAAAGAGGTTAGGGTATAGGCAGGATGGATTGTCCATTCTGCATACATAAAAAAATAAGTTGAATAAATTGGCGGCTTACTAGATCACAATGTAAGCAATGTGTATATACAGTATCCTTAAACATAATAGTTGTATGCTTACTGGACCTCCGATGTTAATGGGCGTTCGTCAGATCTCGGTATGCGATTTTCTTGAATGCTTGCCTCCCGTAGCGGTGAAGAATCACACTGGTAAACTGGTGTTCACTCCTCCTATCTCCTCTAGTTCTTATTCCACCTCCGGACTCGTGGTTCACTTCTTCTCTCCTCCGATACTAATTCCAGCTTGTGCTTATTCCAACTTAGGCAATGTCTTCCTTGGCATCTCCTTCCCAAATCGTGTCAGCTTAAGTGTTTCGGAGCTAAACTGTGCCTTCGCAACAATAACAATGTGTTTCTGAGCATTAGCCCCATTTTTTTCAAGGTAAAAGTCAACAATTATATTATCAACATTGCGGACAAACTATCGTTTTAAGCATTTTTATATTAAATTTCATAATACCCGAGCAACTTATCGACCATTATTTTACAAACAGAGTTCCTGTACAGGGGCAGGATTTTAATTCCACTGATGCTTCTAGACCAGTGATTCTCAACCCATGCCCTCAGTGGCCACTAACAGGCCAGAATTTGAGGATTTCCTTGGCAGAGCACATGTGAGTTAACCAATTTGAATGAGCCTCTGATCAACACACCTGTACTTTAACAGGGATATTCCTAAGTCCTGGCCTGTCAGTGGCCGCTGAGAGCACTGGTTGAGAACCACTGTTGTAGACGGTTTGTTACCATACCTGGGAAGTCTCTGGATTTTCCCCGGAGACTCTGGTTTTGACAGTGCATTACTGGGTCTCTGGAGCAGAGGCTGATTTCTCCACCTGTGGGGAATTTCTATTGAAACTCTGCCCACTTCTGCTCTTTCCCCCAGTGTTCCTCCTTCTCCAGTCTTCTTTTAAGATCTGTGTCACACTTTTAAGCCCTGCTCCCCCAAGTTGTGTCAAGCCCTGCCCTTTTTTGACATGATTCACATAATTTTTTTCACCCCCCTACCGCACCAGAGCACTCCCCTCTGGGGAGACAACAATTGAAAGTTCCTAGGTATGTTTGTTACAAGCACAAACCGGCCAACAAAAATTGAGAGTATAATGTCCATTACCAATAGGGATGTCAAGAAAGTAAAAATCAAACAATACTTTTTAAAGGGACATCAATCATTTTCAATGCCACTATTAAAGTAAACTTGTAAACAATTATCTCTATCTATATCTACTTAATCTCTTTTACATCTTTAGAAATATCTATTAAATCTATTCATAAAAGTAAAACTAAATTAAGATGTCCAGAGCGTCTCTTTAATGCAGGACACTTGAAAAAGTTGTTCTGCATCAGTGTGCAAGTACAGAGAAACCAGTACAAACCTGCAGTTCAGGTTTCCATAACCATACTTCATTAAGGGAAAAGACTGGTCACATTACAATAGTTTAAAGGAGCTTGAAACATATATGTAATAAGGCTTCTCCTGCTGAATACTACAATGCCATTCCCACTGCTGTAATTTATATTATTAAAAAGTTATAACCATTCAAACTGTCAGGAAGTGAATAACAGGTTCATCATTTGCTGACAGTTCAAACTGTCAGGGAGTGTTAAAACAGATATCATTACATTCTATGGAGAACTGCTGTCAATGACTTCCATAAAATGTGACAGATTAACTCAGCAGGGAAAATCCTCCAATATGTGCTTTTTTTCTTAAGAAAGTTGACCCCATGATGCGACCGTCTGATATTTTTAACAAAAACCTAATTAACTAGCACATATGAATTAATAGGTCAGTAAGGCCTAACTGACTGTCACTACAATAAATATCAATACTGCTGTCATTGACTTGTTCAACAAATACATACATATTTTTGAATAGCCAAAAGGCTATATTAATGATTGTTATCAATAAAACAAAATTGGACCCTTGCATGTAAAGCTTTCTGATCATGTGACTCGTGATAGATAAAACTTGGACCCCCCTGCTCTAGACTATTATTATAGTATCTTGCTATACTACTACATGCAGTTCATTTCTAAATACACCACGTCTAGGTATTACTACTCCACAGAATTACAGGAATCCAAATAGTTCTGTCTCGGAATTTAAACCCCTCGGTTATATGCTGTTAACATTAAAAATCCATTTGTAATCAATTCTTATATCCGTTCTGTATTTTTTCCTCCTCTCAAGTGTGCTTTTATCCTATGCATACCTACAAAAAAAAATGGTTAGGATCTGAATTGTGTATTTTTGTAACAGTTTCTATAAAATTATGTTTTAATTTCACTTATATTATTTTTGTGTTCCCCTATCCTTTTTCTAAGACTTTTGTCCATTCTATATATTGTTGATTGCACTGCATTGTATTAGATAACCCCCCTAGTGATACATGTAATACAACTTTTGATTTTAAACTGTTCTCTTATCAGTTTGGACATAAATATTTTATTTTCTTTAACGATCTGCTTCTGCATCCTATTCATGTATTCTGCTTTTTTCTTTACTCAGACACCCCCTAGCAATTTTTGGAATCTATACTGGGTGCCTTGGTATACACTACACAATACAGTGTAAAAATATCACCAATTTTTTCTCCTTTCTTAATATTTCCCAATATTTGTGTTATTCTTATACTCCACATTTTATGGCATAACTAAAATACAATTACATTTGTCATCCGCTGTCCTTTCTTTGTTGATCAGTAACTCTTGTTATATCTGGTGACCAGGAACCAGTTTGGGTTAAGACTAGTGATGAGCGAGCATGCTCGGCCGAAGCTCGGTTCGGCTCGAGCATCGCTCTGCTCGGCACATGGCGGTACTCGTACGAGTACCGCATGTGCTCGCCCGCCATGTTCGGGTCTCCTCCCCGCACGTTTCGCGGCTGCTGCGCAGCCAATAAACGTGCGGGTAGGCTCTGACATCAGTGTAATGCCAGCAGCCATGTTGGCTGCTGGCATTACACTGATTGGCTGGCCAGAACTCGTGATCGGGTGCTGTATAGCACCTGACCAGCGAGTTCGGCTCAGTCTTAGCCAGGGAGAGATGAGGATAGGAAGGGAAAGTCAGTGTAGGGAGAAGAAAAGTGTTTTTGAACTCTTTAAAGACCCAAAAGTCCTTTTTAGGACTGTTGTATGTGGGGGCAGCAGTTATATTTTGTTTGGGGGGACACAAATTTAAAAAATAAACGTCACATATTCCGTTCACTGTGCCTAGCCGCAGATTAGCGGCACATTCTGTTTAGTGTGCCTAGACGCAGATTAGCGGCACATATTGTTTAGTGTGCAAAGTTTAAAAAATAAACGTCACATATTCCGTTCACTGTGCCTAGCCGCAGATTAGCAGCACATTCTGTTTAGTGTGCCTAGACGCAGATTAGCGGCACATATTGTTTAGTGTGCAAAGTTTAAAAAATAAACGTCACATATTCCGTTCACTGTGCCTAGCCGCAGATTAGCAGCACATTCTGTTTAGTGTGCCTAGACGCAGATTAGCGGCACATATTGTTTAGTGTGCAAAGTTTAAAAAATAAACGTCACATATTCCGTTCACTGTGCCTAGCCGCAGATTAGCGGCACATTCTGTTTAGTGTGCAAAGTTTAAAAAATAAACGTCACATATTCCGTTCACTGTGCCTAGCCGCAGATTAGCAGCACATTCTGTATAGTGTGCCTAGACGCAGATTAGCGGCACATATTGTTTAGTGTGCAAAGTTTAAAAAATAAACGTCACATATTCCGTTCACTGTGCCTAGCCGCAGATTAGTGGCACATTCTGTTTAGTGTGCAAAGTTTAAAAAATAAACGTCACATATTCCGTTCACTGTGCCTAGCCGCAGATTAGCAGCACATTCTGTTTAGTGTGCCTAGACGCAGATTAGCGGCACATATTGTTTAGTGTGCAAAGTTTAAAAAATAAACGTCACATATTCCGTTCACTGTGCCTAGCCGCAGATTAGGGGCACATTCTGTTTAGTGTGCAAAGTTTAAAAAATAAACGTCACATATTCCGTTCACTGTGCCTAGCCGCAGATTAGCAGCACATTCTGTTTAGTGTGCCTAGACGCAGATTAGCGGCACATATTGTTTAGTGTGCAAAGTTTAAAAAATAAACGTCACATATTCCGTTCACTGTGCCTAGCCGCAGATTAGCAGCACATTTTGTTTAGTGTGCCTAGACGCAGATTAGCGGCACATATTGTTTAGTGTGCAAAGTTTAAAAAATAAACGTCACATATTCCGTTCACTGTGCCTAGCCGCAGATTAGCAGCACATTCTGTTTAGTGTGCCTAGACGCAGATTAGCGGCACATATTGTTTAGTGTGCAAAGTTTAAAAAATAAACGTCACATATTCCGTTCACTGTGCCTAGCCGCAGATTAGCAGCACATTCTGTTTAGTGTGCCTAGACGCAGATTAGCGGCACATATTGTTTAGTGTGCAAAGTTTAAAAAATAAACATCACATATTCCGCTCACTGTGCCTAGCCGCAGATTAGCAGCACATTCTGTTTAGTGTGCCTAGACGCAGGTTAGCGGCACATATTGTTTAGTGTGCAAAGTTTAAAAAATAAACGTCACATATTCCGTTCACTGTGCCTAGCCGCAGATTAGCAGCACATTCTGTTTAGTGTGCCTAGACGCAGATTAGCGGCACATATTCCGTGTAATATGAAGAAGGCGGGTAAAAAGGGACGGGGAAGTGGACGTGATCCTGATAGTTCAGGGCGCGGGTCAGGACGCGTAGAAACTGTGCCTGGTGCCAGAGCACAAGAAAGAAAGACATCCACCATACCTAGCTTCATGTCTCAGTTTACAGGGCGTCGCAGGACATCACTCTCGAGGTCAGACCACTGCGAACAGGTGGTCGGTTGGATTTCAGCTGATACTGCTTCCAGTCGGTTAAGCACCACCCTGTCTTCCACCAAGTCCACTCTCAGTAGCCAAGAGTCTGGTCAACACAATCCTCACCCTGATCATCCTTCCTCCCACCATAGAGGGTCTGGCCAAAGAAGTGATCCCACACTGGGATATAGTGAGGAGCTCGTCTCATCACCAATCCTTCATTTGAACCTCTCTCCAAGCACGCTTGCAGAGGAACATGAGATCTTGTGCCCTGATTCACAACCTCTAGAGGGTACCCAATCACAAGAAGATGACAGAGGGGAACGGCATTTAAGGTCAAAGGAAGTGGATGATGATCAACCACAATTACTGTCTCAAGACCTTGATGAGGAGGATGATACACAGTTGTCAATGACTGAGTATGTGGTGGGATCAAGAAATGAGGAGGATGATCAGAGTGAGGAAGTGGAGGAGGACTTGGTGGACGATGAGGTGACTGACCCCACCTGGGAAGGTGGAGAGCCGAGCGATGACAGCAGTCCTGAGGGTGAGCCATCTGCAGCACCGCAACAGGCTGGAAGAGGCAGTGGTGTGGCTAAAGAAAGAAGGCGGACCGCACCAAACCGGCCCGCAAATGTTCCACGGAGCACCCCCTTGCGTAAATCTCCCTTGCCAAGGGCTAGGTGTTCCGCGGTATGGCGTTTTTTTAAGGAAAGTGCGGACGACAAAAGAATTGTAGTTTGCAACCTGTGCCACACCAGAATGAGCCGAGGCATGAACACTAGAAACCTCACCACCACCAGCATGATCCGACACATGGCATCCAAGCACCGTAATAAGTGGGAGGAACGCCCGGATCGCCAATCTGTGTCTGCAGGCCACACCACTGCCTCCTCTTCCCCTGTTTTCGGTGCCGGCCAATCGCCTGTCGAAGGCGCAGGCCCGCATACCTCCCGCCCTGCACCTGTACCATCTGAAGCACCATCAGCGACCACATCCACTTCCCTGTCCCAGCGCAGCGTCCAAATGTCGTTACCCCAGGCATTTGAGCGCAAGCGAAAATACCCAGCCACCCACCCACAGGCCATAGCACTAACCTCACACCTTTCCAAATTACTGGCCATCGAAATGCTGCCATTTAGGCTTGTGGAGACTGAGTCCTTCCGCAGCCTGATGGCAGCAGCTGTCCCTCGGTACGCAGTCCCCAGCCGCCACTACTTTTCCCGGTGTGCCGTCCCCGCCTTACACCACCATGTGTCCCGTAACATCACCCGTGCCCTGACCAACGCAGTTACTGGGAAGGTCCACTTAACGACTGACACATGGACAAGTGCTTGTGGCCAGGGACGCTACATTTCCCTGACGGCACACTGGGTGAATGTCGTGGAGGCTGGGAGCGACTCGGACCCTGGGATGGCACAGGTGCTACCCACGCCGAGGATTGCGGGCCCTACCTCCATCAGGGTTTCCGCCAGTACCTACGTTATTGGCTCCTCCTCCTCCGTTTCCACCTCCGAATTCTCTGCGCGCAGCGCCACTCACCCATCAGCCGGTAGCTGGAAGCAGTGTAGCACTGCAGTGGGGAAGCGTCAACAGGCCGTGCTGAAGCTGATCTGCCTTGGAGACAAACAGCACACGGCCTCAGAGCTGTTGCAGGGGATTAGTCACCAGACCGAGCAGTGGCTCTCGCCACTCAACCTGCAACCAGGCATGGTTGTGTGTGATAATGGGCGTAACTTGGTGGCGGCTTTGGAGCTCGGCAAGCTCACACACGTACCATGCCTAGCGCATGTATTTAATTTAGTGGTTCAGCGATTTCTAAAAACCTACCCCAATTTGCATGATCTCTTGACCAAGGTGCGCCGCGTGTGTGCACATTTCCGTAAGTCATCAACAGCTTCAGCCGGCCTGTTGAAGCTGCAGCAGCGCTTACAATTGCCAGCTCACCGGCTGCTGTGTGACGTGAGCACGCGCTGGAACTCCACCTTCCACATGTTGGCCCGGCTTTGTGAGCAGCAGAGGGCAGTAGTGGAGTACCAGCTGTTACACGGTCGTCGCCTCTCCGTTCAACTTCCTCTAATCAGAAGTGAGGAGTGGGAATGGATGTCAGACCTCTGTGAGGTTTTACGCAATTTTGAGGAATCGGCACAGATGGTGAGCGGCGATAACGCTATTATCAGTGTAACCATCCCACTTCTGTGTCTACTGAAACGCTCGCTGCTCACAATTAAAACCGACACTTTGCATGTGGAAGAGGTGGAAATGGGGGAGGAAGAGCTTACACAAGGTGATAGCCAGAGCACCCTCACTTCGTCTTCTCAGCGACAATTGGAGGAGGCGGAGGAGGAGGAGGAGGAAGACACGGTTGCCTCCACTACAGAGGGTAGCCATGGAACTTTAGTTCCATCTCTTCAGCGTGGGTGGGCAGAAGAGGAGGAAGAGGATGAGGAGATTGAGAGTCATCCTCCTGGTGAGGACAGCGAAATCTTGCCTGTTGGTACTCTGGCACACATGGCTGACTTTATGTTAGGCTGCCTTTCCCGTGACCCACGCGTTATACGCATTTTAGACAACACGGATTACTGGGTGTTCACTTCTGGACCCCCGCTACAAAGAGAATTTCTCATCTCTCATTCCTCCGGTGGAGAGGACTAGCAAAATGGTGCAATACCAGAAGGTTCTTGTCGAAAAATTGCTCCAAAATTTTCCATCTGACAACGCTGGCGGCAGAGTACGTGCTACCTTGGCCAACCGAGAAGGGGAGAAAAGGGGAGCACACAGCAGTTCCGACAAAGGCAGGGCAACACTCTCCAAGGCGTGGGACACCTTCATTACACCCCGCCAGCACCCTCACCCTGATGCGCAGCCTAGTGTCACAAGGAGGGAAAAGTTTTGGAAGATGGTGAAGGAGTACGTAGCAGACCGTGTCAGCGTCCTCAATGATCCCTCTGTGCCTTACAACTACTGGGTGTCCAAGCTGGACACGTGGTATGAACTGGCACTCTACGCCTTGGAGGTGCTGGCCTGCCCTGCCGCCAGCGTTCTGTCTGAGCGGGTATTTAGTGCTGCTGGTGGCATCATAACAGATAAGCGTATCCGCCTTTCCACCGAAAATGCTGATAGGTTGACACTTATAAAAATGAACAAGGCCTGGATTTCCCCTGACTTCTCCACTCCACTGGAGGAAAGCCCCGGGGGAACATAAAGTCACTTTAGATATGTTATTTACAATGATGGGAATACTCTGTATTCACATTCACCCCTTCCACCCAAAAAACGGGTATATGGTTGACTCTTAATCTTCTCATCGTCCTCCTCCTCTTCCATATGCCCTCTGATACAATTTTTATATAGGGCCAGCTCACCAGCGGGCCCTGTGATACAATTTTTATATAGGGCCAGCTCACCAGCGGGCCCTGTGATATAATTTTTATATAGGGCCAGCTCACCAGCGGGCCCTGTTTGACAATTTTTGTATAGGTCAGCTCACCAGCGGGCCTTCTCATATAATGTTTTATTGGGTCAGCTCTCTAGCGGGCCCTCTCATATAATGTTTTATTGGGTCAGCTCTCTAGCGGGCCCTCTCATATAATGTTTTATAGCGTCAGCTCACTAGCGGGCCTTCGCATATAATGTTTAGGATGGTCAGCTCCGCAGCAGACCCTCACCCATAATGTTTTAGATGGTCGGCTCAGCAGCAGACCCTCATTCCTAATGTTTTAGATGGTCAGCTTAGCAGCATGCCCTCGCCCCTAATGTTTTAGAGGGTCACCAGCAGGCCATTAATCCTAATTTTTCAAGGGTGTGTATGATGCCCTCCTTTATGTGTAATAAAGGGTGTATTGGAGTGACATTTCAGTCTAATTTTTGGCAGCCCTTTCACTTAGTGCATAGGCTTTATGAGTGTTGGATCACTACCTGAACTATTGTACCACAATGTGAATGAGGCCCTCCATTTTGTGATATACAGGTTGTATCGGAGTGCCTCAGGTCCTCCCATTGAATTAAATAGGGCTGGGGTGTTCGACAGAGCAGAAGGTAGTTCTTGGCTTCATCCACTAAGTCACTTCGTCACTTTTACTCAATGGATCAGACCCCACTCTTCCGACTATAAATTTTGGACTTAACAAGGGCAAACGGACATGTTGTAAAACCTGTGGTAGCTGCGGCCTCCGTTCCTGAATGCTGTACCTTACCCGGGCCATAACCACGTTGAACACCTGCTTTACACTGCGCACGTTTCCCTCTTAATCATGGCCCCAGTTCCGAAAAATCGATGAAATTTTTTGCAGAATTTGCAGATGATATACAAGTAAATATACAGCAAATACTGTTTGGTAACAATTTTTCGCCTAAAGTCGTTTTTATCTTCCTTTTTGTGTGTTTTACGGTCAGTCTGTAAAAATGGCGTACTACGGGCGAAACATCGTTCCCAGCAGCGACGTTGGAGTCCAAGATGCATCCAGACATCCTCCCTATGCTGTCCCTGAACCATTTCTGTGGTGTTTCCATCATTTTCTGCCCTTTTCCTATGGACCAGGCACCCTCCCCTCATCAGAGCAGGGGGTGCCTGGTGTAATGCTCGAGTCCTCCCATTGACTTCAATGGGGCTCGGGTGCTCGGCCGAGCACTCGAGCCTCCGGGGGCGCTCGGTCAGAGCACCCGAACATCCGAGCATTGGGGTGCTCGATCATCACTAGTTAAGACTCATTTCTTCAGTCATCTCTATCCCCTCATTTAATCAAGGGGTCCTCAGCTCTTTGTCTGTGGGATATTAGGTGTTCCTCTGCTCAGAAAGGGTAAACAGAAGGTGATGACTTAGACTTGTCTCTTTTCCTGGGGGCTAGTATGAGAATGACTCTAGCCCCTCTCTAGAGGGGCTTTGCCAGGTGGCCCTGGAGTTGCTTCATGTCTTAGAGGCCTTGGATTCTAGTTCCCCTTCCCCTGACATTTATAAGAGATCTGAGAAGGAGGTTCCTATCATTCCTCCTCACCATTCCTTAGGCCTCGGCCTTTTCAGTAGCCATATGTCTCAGTCTATGGCTTAAGATCTGGTCACCTGACCAGTCCTCCAAGAAGTCTCTGCTTTCTCTTCCCCTTGTAGGCAAAAAATTTTTGGCCCTGACCTGGAGAAGGTTATCAGCCATGCCACTGGAAGAAAGAGTACTTTGTTGCCTCAGGTCGCACCTAAAAATTCCTTAATTACACGGAAGACACATGGTTTTCATTACCCCAGCCAGTTTAGGATCAAATCTAGGGCACTAATTCCCCAGGCAGCAAGCTTTGGCAGGCAAGAAAACTGCTCAGAAGCCTAAGGATGACAAGTCTTCCTCCTCATGACTCCCGGGGCCCTGGCCTGTCTCTGCTAATAGGAGGTCACCTTAGCTTCTTCCAAAGCATGTGGGACATTTCAGTGATGGATCAGTGAGTTTGCAAATCATTTTGGAAGTGTATCATATAGACTTCAGTCTTTTCCTTCTCACAGTTTTTTCCTGTCCAGAGATCCTTGGGATCCAGATCGAGGTAACCTTTTCCTAGATGCAGTTTCCTCCATGATATACATGCAGGTGTTGATCCCTGTTCCTTCTTATGAACGGTTTACCAGATTTCATTAAAATCTTTGTTTGGTCCCCAAAAAAAGACAGTAGATGCTGTCCCATTCTGGCCTAAACCATTTGGTATTGGCCTCCGTGGTTCAAAATGGAATCTTTGTTCTCTGTGATCATGACTATGTGCCATGAGTAGTTTTGAGCCTCTCTAGATTTGACAGACATTTATCTGCACATCCTGATCCATGCAGATCATCAGAAATTTCTGCAATTTGCATTCCAGGGCAGTTACTTCCAGTTTACCGTCCTTTCTTTCAATTTAGTGTCAACTTCAAGGATCTTCACACAGGTTATATCAGCCTTGTTGACTCATATCAGTGCTCAAGTGATCTCTTTGACTCCCTACCTAGAAAACCTTTTACTCAAGGATCCTTTAGACATAATTTTGCGCACTCAGATTCAGGAGTGCATCTCCATTCCGCAGCAGCAAGGTTGGGTACTGAATTTCAAGAAATCTTCTCTAGTTCCATCACAGGCCCTTAATTTTTGCAGTATGAGATTCAATACCCTACAAGGGAGGGCATTTCTTCCAGATGACAAGATCCAATCTCTGTCACTTCAGGCATCCTAGGCAATATCCTCACTGCCAGCAATGGTGCAGCAGCAGTATATGAAGGTGCTGGGTTACCTAGTCTCTACTATGGAGGCAATTCCATTCACGCAATTCCACACACAGTAATTGCAACTGGACATTCTCAGGAATTGGTCCAGGCATCAGTCTCAACTGTCCTCTGTCCCTGGCACATCCATTTGTCATTCCCAACAAGGCCTGCTGGCCTGGGGAGCCACCCTGGTATCAGGGCCTTTGTACTAGAGCTATGGTCAGTACACCTCATCCTCCATCATTGGTTTTGACCCCTGAAGGGGTCCCCTATATGACTGATTCAATTTTACTGCTGCTGCTACCTCAGAATCAGCACTACAACCAGGACCAGGAGGAGTGGCTGGCAAGTAGAACCGTCCTAGTCCCACATCACTATTGCTTGACCCCATTCCCACTGTGTCAGTGGTGGTCTGTGGCACACTACCCTGCTCATCATCATCCTGCTGCCCTTGTTACAACTCAGAAGCAGCAGGAATTACAGCATCAGCAAATGCCACGTCACTGCTGGTAGAGATGGTGATGCCCATCCCCATTTGTATCTTGATTTACCATTGCTTCACGCTTTAGGCTAAAAGGCCATTACTGTCTCTTCCACCCCATCAAGTACAGGGAGCTGATCTGTGCTGATGCTAATACTGCTAGCCAGTGCTTCCTTCTTCAACATCATGTCCCAGAGGCACAATACTGGAGGAAGGGGAATCACAGGGTCAGGGGTATGTTGTGGGCTCCCTTACCCACTAGTCTGGCTGATCGGCATCATAACTTTCTGTTCCCCATCCCGCTCAGAAGGAGGATCTACAATGGCCATTCTAGTCCCACCACCAGCTGCTTCATCACAATTATCATCCCCTCCCTCACCCCCAACATTCTCTAGCTGCTGTGTGGTAGTAGTGAGACTGCTTATGGATTTCAAGTGTGACTTAGTGTCCCCTGCCTTCACACTTGTGTTCATCTCCTCCTCTTCCTCATTCTGAGTATTAGATAGTACACTGGCAGCAGTAGCAGCAGGCACAGGTAGCTGACCCGTCCTCCTCACACTGCTAACCACTTCTTCATGCGCCTTTGCTGACAATTACACAAATTTTCCCATATCCCAAGGGACGATGTAGGGGGACATCATTAGGTCGGGGGAATCAGGGCTCCCAGATCCTTCTTTGCTGGTGTTGGTCATCCCTTCCTTCTCCTGTCCCTGGACACATCATAGTCCTTCCAGCTCTCCTTTTTTTTTTAGATGGCTGCTCATACTGGTAGTCAACAGTATGAGCGTCTGATGTTCTTATTTCACTATATAAATCACCTCAAAATCACATAGCACCCTTTCTATCTCTCTAGCTGCTTTGTTTTGTGTTGCACTTCCTGGAAGTGTCTAGTAAGTAAATGTGCAGGAACTTTGTAGCCATAAAAAAAAATATAGCGAAAACACTTTTGCAGTAGGTGAAAAAGGAGATGCTTTTAAGCCAAAAAGCAGACAAACAGGTGGTTTTCACAATTTTTTTCACGGGAACACAACAAGCCCTGGCGCCCATCCCTACTGTTGGCATTTTCATATTACTGTATGCTGTTATTTTATTTTCTTCCATACACATGCATATATTTTCTTTACCATTGAAAATATATTGTCTGCTGTATACCAATGAGAAACCTATAAGGATTTCATTATAAACATTATAGAGAAAACTACTTGCTGTGATATGAATGCTCAACTTATATTGTTTAACCCTCATTATGATACATTTATAATTTGAGTATGATATGTATTTTTAATAATTTTTTTATTATTTTTTAAATCCCTTTTTACCAACTTAACACACCTGAAACTACTGGCACTCCTAGTGTATTATCACAAGTCTTCAGGGACCTCCACCATAGCACCACCATACTCACAATTATAATGCTGCTTCACAGAGGTCAAATGGGCATATGGGGGATTCTTGCTGCCTGCATTCAGTGTACAAATTCATGAATTGGATGATGCACTCCAAAGTAAATGGAAGAAGACTTCCAGGTCCTTCAGAAAACAAAGAAAATATGACAGAAGGAGGCACAGACCACATAACTTAAAATTATATTTTCTTAGAAGTTAATAATGAATTGAATAATCACATGAGTAGAATAAACCCAGGCAATGCAATGTTGTAGCACGCAGGGTATTATTATTCTTCATGCTTGGTGTCTCATTCCAGGAAAAGTTTTCCAGTTTCGTTGAAATTATTGAATTTTCAATTATGTGGTCTGTGCTTCCTTACACACATCATCCTTCTGTGCTAAGCTATTATTGCAAATGCATGCACCCACACGTGCACACACGTACAAACATACACACACCCCATTCCACCTTAGCTCTCTGGATGTTAGGCAGTTACTTAGGGACTTCTTTAGCATTCAAGTGGTTAATCTATGTTTTCCATGACTTTGTGAATGTTTACGCTGTTATTCAACACTAAGCAGTAATACAATCCCTAGAACTTTATGAGTTTCCAGCACCATGGAATGAACAGTGAATTGAAAGGCAGGATATATGGGTCCCTTTTAAAGATGACAGATAAGGTTGTGTTATTGCCAGGCTACAATTAAGTGGAATTGTCACTATGTATATACACAAACAAAAGAATCCAGTCTTGAGTATGATAAATAGTGCAACACAATGCACTAAGAATTAACAAGTAATTGTTATTCCACATCTCATACAGAATGTCTACAAAGCCAACAAAATGCTGTAAACAAATATACCTCTTTGGCAGCCTGTAGATAAAAAGCAGAGTACGGATGTCATCTGGTGGTGCTCACAATGATCCCTGCTTTTATGTGTCCCATTCAAACTAAGAAATTGTGCCAATTTCAGATGACTTATCTTTTGAATTCCCAGGTTAAGCAAACAAAAAGAACAGTGAGAGACAATTAATTTTGCACTACTTTTAAGATGAGAGACCTTCTAAATTTAAACACCATTCTCTTTTTTCCACCCCACCCCCATGCCCTACTGTCTAAAACATGGGCTGGAGAAGCACATAATAGCTGTTTAAGGGAGCAACAGCCTGTAGGAGTGAGAGAAGCGGGCAGGCTTTACCTTCTGAAATGATGAGCAATCTGGAAGGGCTGAAAGGAGCACAGTAATCTGTCTTGGATCAAAGAAACCAGGACAGAAAGTAAAGACCAGTACAGGGACCTCTCTCGGGCTACAAACTGGACAGGTGGCAACTAGGAGTGGGCAAAAAGTGAGAAAAAATTCCAGCATGGCTTTTCACTAAAAATGGAAGCTTTTTCTCTTTTTTCATGAAAGTTTTCTCCTTTTCTCCAGTGCAAAATTTTCCTCATTTGTCACCTATTCCAGCACATTTATCACCTATTCAGACACACGTTTCTCCTATTCCAACATCTTTTCCTCCTATTCTAACACATTTGTCTCTTATTCCAAAACATTTTTTTCCTATGTTTAATATGGTGCAACATTTCCCAGCACAATATTACTTCTTCTGAGGGCTGTAGTGGAGAAATATATCTGGAAGTCAAAGTTGTGAGTCCTACAGCAACATTTACCTTGAAAAATGTGTTAGCATGCAGAGTGTATTTGTCCTTTCCCTTAACACTAACTTCCTGCTTAAAGGGACAGTAATGTCCCATAAAAATGTTTAGAGTTTTGTAGAGATTTATAATATAAGCTAAATGCCACAAATTCACAAAATCATAGCGGTTTAAAAGATATCCTCCGCTAAAGTTCCTCTTCTCCTGATGTCAGCTGTAAAGCTGACAGAACGAGATCTGTGTCAGCCGACACAAGGAGGCTCTTCAGTAGAGTTGCAATAGCGTGATTTAAAAATAAATACTTCTTTGGAATGGTCTAAAAAGTGTGCTTGCAAACCAGGCACACTTTGTAGACTGTTCCATAGAAGTATTTATTTTTAAATCATACTATTGCAGCTTTGCTGAAAAGCTGCTTGTCCGTCCCCGGACCCGGAACTGCTGCTGTCAGCAGAAGAGGAGTGAGAGGGGAACTCTAATGGAGGATCTCTCTCAAGCCATAGCGGTTTGAGAGATGAGATTAAAAAAATAAGCTAAATGCCACAAATCCTTACAAAACTCTAAACATTTTTATGGGACATGACACTGGCACATATTCATGATGATGTCAAGTGATTAAAAAAAAATAATAAAGTAAAACCTATAATGTGGCAGATGTGTATGGTAGTGGTGGTGGTGGGGGTATTGGTGTGGTGTGATTGGTGGGACCTTCACAAACTGCTTCCACCCAAGGAGGTGAGGGATAATCATCATTTATTGCACATGCTGTAGCAATGATTGCTGCAGTCAGTTTTTGAACTACCACTTTACTCCCATGTCCCTGCACTGCTCCACCTTTCCCCCTCCGGCTTGTGCATTTGCTGCACCATACTCAAGTGTGTGCATGTTGTTACTCTCTACAGTACACAATTGATGGAGTGTGATGTCTTGCCTTGCCCTTCAACAAAATTCTCAATGTCATCTGCTGTCTATCAAGTCTGCATCAGTCACAGATCTCACACTGACTGTGAGCTCAGCTGTCTGTCACCTAATATATATATATATATATATATATATATATATATATATATATATATGTTTTGGGGTTTTTTTGTTTGTTTTCTAAGTTGTTCACCCTATCTTATCACAGCCAGTCAAAAAAACAAACAAACAAAAAAAAAAACGTATTTCCCCAGAATTATCCAACACAGAAACAATAAAAGCAAAATCAGCAAGCAATGTAGACCCCAGATGCCTGTGTCTTGCCAGTCAGTCACACCAAATATAGGGGTATTTGGGGTCAACCTCCTTCCTCCCTTCTTCTACCTCAGAGTCCCCCCAGACTCCTGTAATACAGAGAACAAATGTCCTATATAAATTATTCCCTAAAACTAACCTTCAGTTCCCCTTTATTTGCCTATCTTCTCTAGCTCAAAAACATGCTGCTCTCCCCTCTCACAAACACAGAATGGCTGATGTGAGAGCCTAACACCCTTGTATATGGCTGTAGAAAAGCAGAGAAAATGTTCATGTGGTGGGGAAAATGTTCATCCATTCCTAGTGGCAACCCTATGCACACAAAAGCCCCAGGATTAATTTCTGCTAAATCTGTTCCCATTTCAGAAGAGTTAGTAAAATGTTATGATTGCTTTTTAATGGGGTGAGGAGTTTAGAAAGAAGGCTAAGTGGGCTAAGTAGGAATGTTGATATAACTGGGTGGGAAAGTGGCTAGAGCATCAGGAACTCTCTGGTGCTAGAAAGTAGTACATATCAGAGAATCTGTAGTAAATCCAGAGGGGTTATATAAGTGGTTGGCCATATGAGGCCTTCCAGCTGCTGTCACTCTGAATCAAGGTAAGAGAAGAACATTTTTTTAGCAAAACCAATGCACCTATCAAATACAAATTCCCATTTATTTTCATTGACAAAGCCCATTTATTTTCATTGGCCTTTTGCCTTGATGCATAGGGCGACTTTGCCCTATTTTTCCACGCAGAGACACTGAGAGGCTAAGGGCTCCATCCAATTACCCTGACGCCAAAAAAAAAACACCCAACGGCATTTCTCCGAGCATTGTAAGCAATGCAATTACCTGTGCTATGAAGAAATACCAGCAAAAAATAAAGTACCACTGGTGCTAAGTTTGCGGGCGTTTGTGCCCATTGACACACAAAAAACTTTAAAATAAGTCAGTCAATTAAATTCGTTAGCACTAAGATGTTTTAAGGGACCCACTTTAAGGTGTGAAAATCTGCACCCAGTTTTTGAGGGAACAGAGTCCCTTAACGCATCTCAAAAGTGCTGACACAGGAACTGGTACTGAAAAAAAGCATTAAAAAACCCAATGTCACCAGTGGATGTATTGATATGGAGCCCTAAGCCCCATATCAGTACATCCAAAGAAATACCAAAATGTGTGAAATGATAGTAGAATTAACCCTATGAGTGCCAGCGGGGTATGCTTACCCCACTGTCACTCACAGTGTTAATCTGACTAAGTTAAAAAACAGTCACTGACAATAAACACTTACCAGTAATCCTGATGTCCAGCACCCGGGTCAGCTACTGTCCTTCTTTCTTCTGTCTTCGTTCTTGTGTTTTCTTTCCAGACAGCATATTGCATATGGCAGCAAAATATTTTTAACAGATATGCCAGACTGAATTTAACCCTTAGAGTGTTTTTTTTTTAAACATCTTGCATTGACATTTTTTCTTTGTAAACTATAGATTAGAAAGAAGACAAAAAAAGACATAATATTACAGAAGACAGAAGATTGACGAAAAAGATGGACAGTGGATGACAGGTAAGTGTTACACAGATCTGTTTTTTAGGCTAGTGTTAGGGGTAGTATTGTTGCACTTTACTGTTAGGGGTAGTGTAGGGTTAATGTTTGGGTGGGTGTATGTTTGAGATAATGCTCAGTGCTTGACAGTGTGTCAGACACCGATCGATAGCTCTTTTCCTTTGATGTTCCCATTATTCACACTATTTGGCATGTGCCTTGGGAACATAACACACGATGGACGTTTGCCAACAAGTCATTTTCTTCGGGCCAACATCCATTGTGGTTTCAGTTAGTAGGGCAATTGAATACTGACTTTTTGTCAGTTGGTAGACAATTTTGCCCTTCCGTAAGTTTTATCGTACTTCATTGGATTGTGGCCTAAGTTCCCCAAAGAAACTGGACTTCTGTCAGTCTTATTTATTATTATTGCACACCATGTAGTATGATTGTACCATTACTAGTAGAGAGAATAGAAACATGCCCCAAGCTGGCAATAGGTCCTGGGGTATCAAACCTGGGACTTTAATTATAGAGCTGGGGCTTTAGCCTCCACCTCAGCCAGTATGCAGCAACACCCCTGCTGGAATATACTTATCAAAAACCTTGTAAATCTGTAATAAAACAACTGCACCTTCCATAACAAAGCTAAATTGTACTTTTTCTTTGATACATATGGGTCTGCATGCAAAAAGCTGAAGAGTAGTCATTCTGGAGAAAACTGAAAGTGCCGTAGGGCTTTTTAACCAGTTCAAGAAGTCTTAGATATATTGCAGATTATTGAGTTGTAGACCTATCAGGCAGTCAATGGGTTAAGAGTTCCATTTATATCAATGGGAATATGGGGATATTTCTGTTTGTCCCCTATAGTGCATATGGTGTGCTGCAGAATTGCTCCTATAACTTTTTGTATTTGGCTTACTGTGCATCTGTTTTGTTCCCCATTTACTAAACTTCACCTTAATATACACACCCATTGATTTCACTTGGGAACTTTCCTTGGTGCATAAGGTGCCTTTATTTCATGCTGGAGTTGTCAAACTTTTGATTAAACCACATGTTCCTCTGTGAGGCCATAGCTATGTATAGAGAGCAAGATAAATTGCACTATTTACTATATAGCTTTACAGAGCAAAACCAAACAAGAAAACTCTGACTTCCAATGAGAACAATTGATTTTCTGTGAATCCCCTTTATTTTACAGTCCATGTAACATATGCAGATACAATATATACAAAATGAGAATACATATTGGGCCTTATATATCCCTGCAAACTGGCAAAATTACTGGACAAACGAACTGCACTGTAGGGGGGATATATAAATGTGTAAAGTTCCCTTTGGATTAAATGAGACTTTTGACCCATTGAATGCTCAAGAAATCTCCAGCGCAAAGCGTTGCACTGGAGACCCCTAGAACATTCAATGGGTAAAAGATAGTAATACTTAATTGTTTCAAGATAAGATATTGTATATATTAAAGAAATAAACAAAACCATCTATGTATTTTTGCCATAACTTACATAGTTTAGGAATAATTGTATTCAAAAATGTACCCCTTCCTTCTCTTTTATCTACAACACCATTCAAGCTGTCAGACTTGTATTCTCTTCTGTGGACCTGACTGATCGTCTGGAGAGCCAAAATAGGAGTGGATACCATAATGATGGTCTACTGCCTCAGACCATGCCCATTTTGTAGACTGTAGGATCAGAAAGAACTCAGCCAGAGCAGCTGTGCTCTATCCTTTCACCACTTTATAGCCCCACCTCCTTCTTTCCTATTGGCTAAAGGCTATGATGTCACAAATCCCACCCATGCATTTCCTAGTATCTGCAGTATGAAGATTTCCTTGGTATCCACTCCTATTTCGGCCTTCCAGATGATCTATCCGGTCCGCAGACCAGAATACAATCTCACAGTTTGAGTGGTGACGTAGATAAAAGGGACGGGAGGGGTAAACTTTAGAAAGCAATTACTCCTAAACTATGCAATTTATGGCAAAATACATACATGGTTTCCTTTATTTCTTTAATACATACAATATCTTATCTTGCAAAATTAAGTATTACTGTTCCTTTAAATGTGCCATTCCAATATGTTTTATTTCTTCCTTGCTGGTTTGCCCCACAATTGCTCCAGTTTACATCAGTACATAAGACCCATTGAGACTGATGTACTAAGCAGAACTGGAGCAATTCTGGAGTGAACAAACTGCACCACAAGGGAAAAATAAAAAATCCCTTCAAATTAAATGGAATTTGGAGATTTTATACTTTTTCTCTATGGAGCATTTGGTGCAGACACAAACATTTCATAGTCAGGCACAAGCACATGAATAATTATATATTTTTTTACTTTTTGCCCTGTGTTTTCTATACAGTTCATTGGTTCTTTACAAGATATCTTCTTTAAGGTAAAGTTTAAAGTTACAGAGAAGGTATTATTATATTATGTGATAAATCTAATAATCTGTACTAATGTTCTGATATTTGTTCTATTAATGAATTTCCTTGAAGAAGAGGAGGTTGTGTAACTACCAAGCAAGGTTAAGCAACCATTAGTTATCCAACTCCTTGAAAGAACAACTCCCATCATCCCAAGCAGATGGAGAGACAATTGTTGCTATCCCCTTTTATAGGAGCATGAACATTTGTTCTTGAATCTCTGTATAACATTATTGCCTATGTTGACTTTGTATTGGAGAGAATGATAAAAAAAAATAAGGAACTCAATAAAATTTAAATCTGTTTAATCTTTTGAATGCAAGAGGTCTCCAACACTTTGCAAAGCAATGAGCTGGAGTCTTTGCTCCTAGAGAAGCGCAAAACTTTCAGCGGAGGGAAGAGATTATTGGAAAACAGGGCCGCCTTCCTCCTGTGGGAATTTCCATGAGAAGACACTTTCCTCTGACCTCTTCCACTTAAAAGAATGCATGTATGTGCATACATGTGTATATGCATGTTGGCACATGCAGTAATAATGTATATATACACGATGAAATATGCACAGGACAATCCTATTATTATATTCAAATTATAGATGCAGTTTTTACCAGCCTGCTAATAAAATACTGTTATTCCCAACAGATAGAAAAATGCAGGCAGGCACTCACCAGGTTAAAAAAAACTTTGGTGATTTCAAAATTGCCTATGTATTGTATTAGCCATTTTTTTTAATTGTAAAAAATTGTATTGGAACAATGTAGATTTATATATTATTTTAGAATTCAAAGGGTTAAGAGGCATGCCATGCTGTTTTAGTGCTACATTACTTCCACTACTTAACTTTTTCATTAAGGGCAAGGTATTGCTGTGCAGTTTCATTGAGTGGGGAAGATAATATAGGGCTAGGAGAGGAAGTCCCTGCATTGCATGCCTTAATTACAATTATCAGAGCTCCAAATGCCTGGAACAATCTTCTTGAAATAATCAAATCTGCTCCCAGTCTAAAATCCTTAAAAGTAAATTCTTCTTTATATCTAAAAAATGAGTGTTTTAACTGTATATAATTTTAATATTCCATATGTATGTATATTCATATGTGTATGTATATATAACATGTAATATATAATGTTTCTCAGTTTGTGTAAATATGCAACCCTTTACTGAAAACTATCCAGGACATACTTGAAAATGAGAGAAATCTCATTGTATTCTTCCTGGTAAAACAATTTCTAAATAAAATAAAAATATATTAATCTAACTAGCTTAGAAACAAATTTTATAAATAAAAGAATAGTTATGAACACATACAGGTGATTTTGAAAGTTCTTTTTAAGTAAAAATGCCTTTATACACTCCTCTCAAGTCTACATTTGATGGTATACAGCAGTGGTAGCCAACCGCGATCCAAAAGAGCTACCAACAGTGCATGTTTTTGAGATATCTCTACTTGAGCACATGTGACTCAATCAGTGTATCAGTCACTTTAATGAATCCACGTGCACTGATTCAGGATTAACCTAAAAACATGCACTATTGATAGCTCTTGAGGACCAGAGTTGTCTACCCCAGTATACGGTATATGGGATAGCGGGTAGACTAGGCCAGTAGTCAAGCCTACAACTGTCTCATGCATTTCTGCAAATTCAAGTTTGTATATTTGAAAACTGTATTAAAAACAGTTAAACAGTCATGTTAAGCAAAAGTACAGCAGATGTATTGTTTATGAAATATTCACGGTTTTATTTCTTGGCAAAGTGAAAGTGAACATTTCCTGGTATTGAAAAGCTTCATTAGAATATGAAACATCATTCAACCCTTCATTAGCATATGACACTTCATTGAAAAGGCTACATTAGCATATGAAAATGTCACTGGTACCACATTGGTACCGCAGTTAGCATACACTGGCATAAGGTAAAAAGTATGAATATCTCCTTAACTGTACATTTGCTGATCTTCTGGCTAATATGGTACATAAGCTGTTTTTAAAGTAGTTTTCAAATATGCAAACTTAAATTAAGTACAGAGAATCATACATTGGAGACCTCTCTAGAATCAAAAAATACACACACACATATACACATATATATATACACAGAATATATATATATATATATATATATATATATATATATATATATATATATATATTCTGTGCAAAAAGCCACAGCGACTTTTCTCAGCAACTTTGCTGCATCTAAACATCTAGAATAGGTGTAGCACTGCAGTCACAAAATATATTTCTACAACTATCAGCACAAAAAGCAGATACAAACTCTTAAATAAACTTGCAAGCACATAGTGCATGATTGTTAATTAAACTGGCTGTCATATACCAGCAGCAGGTTTCCGGTGCAAGGGAATTAGGATTGCACCATAGATTCTCCCAACTTGACACACTGGGTATGGTCAGTACAGCTGAGGCAACCCATCACAATTAGTTACCCAGAAACAGTTGCATACTTTTCCTAATTGGAAAGCTGGACCTAGATATTTGGTGTGCAGTTCAATATTGATGCAGTTTACCAAAACTAGGGTGCTCTGCATCATGAGGGAAAGACATGATCTTGCTTTTATCATGGCCTGGGTGGAACTTGTGGGCCCCTTGTTTTGGAGGATCTAAGTGTCTCTGACCTGGCATTAATTATATCAAAAGCTTGTATTTTCAGTCTTTGAAGAGGAGAGGACCGAGTTGATTGCATGGGAGCAGAGGGTACTGAAAGGGCATTGGATGGAGAAGAAGCAATAGAAGTAGAGGGCTCGGAATCAGAGATTGTATCAGAACTTCCAGGAGGTGTTGGAAGGGGTCGATTTCTAATCCATTCTTCCTCTTCATGAGTGACATCAGATGACAATGAAGGACTGGAGTCACTTGTATCAGGAGAAGCAGCAGGAGCAGAAGGAGTAGCAGGAGCAGCAGCAGCAGCAGCCTACATTGACAAGACATTGCAGTGATCATGAGACAAAGACAGGGATAAACCTGAACAAAAGATGGACTATAGAAGGACAGCTCTATGGGAAAATCATACAAAATTTGACAGGCCTGTATGAAAGGAAGAAAAGACAAATGCAGCATTAATACCTGTTACCAGGATTTGTTTTTAAGCATATTTTGAAAATAAATACATACATAGTAACATATTATTTTGTATATCTTAACACCAGACGTGTGTGCTATGCATTGCAAGGCAATACATAGTAGCAACTAACAGAGTTGATGAGGCTGACGAAAGGACATGTATCTATCAAGTTCAGCACTTGGCATATCACCATTGTTAATCCAGCAGATGGAAAAAAAATCTTATGTAAGCCATTTCCAATTAAGCCCCAAGTGGATAAAAAATACATCCACAATATCTGTAAACTCAGCTTCCTAAGGCAAATAATTCCACAATCTTACTTAAAAATGGCTGCTTTTGTTTTAGTGTGACTTGTTTATATCTTTTAAATGATGCATACAACCATTCTGATTTAAGTAATTTTAAAAGTTTGTTTCTTATTCCTAATATCTGTGCAAACTTTTTTGTTAAGCCACTCTTAATGTTTCTCTTTTGTATTTCTTCCCCAGTGCTATATGTTGACACATGAATTTATACAAGTGCATTTTTAGCAACTTCCTTCTTACTTGTGCATTTTTATCTATGAAGATTGCATCCAACTGGATTTCATCCAATACTGCTTTTAGCATTGTAAACTTTTGAAGCTGAATGTTTTGGTTAAGCCCTTGTTAATGGGTTTCTCATTACAAATGTTATGTTACTGCCATTCTAAAGATATGAATACTTTGAAATAATTATTCACTTTGTAACTTGCTGTAACATATATATCTCCATATGAGTTGAAGTTGCCCATCCCCCCTCTCCACCCTAAGGCCTTTCCCTAATGTTATTTCCTTTTCTTCGCTGTCTACTTCATCCTGTGTTGTTTTAGATTCTCCCCCTTCCTTTAAAGTCTACTCCAACCTTCTACCCATCTTAGCACAGTAGCCCCCGTTCCACAAAATGCGCTCCATCTCTTCTATGAAGATTGCCTCAAGGGTAAAGACAGTCCAGTGTTCTAGAAAGCCAAGCCATTCCTGCTTAACAAAGTGTTTATCCATGCATTTACCTCCCTTATATCACTACTAATTTCTGGTGTAACTCTTGGCACATGTAGTATTTCAGAAATGCCACTTTCAAGGTTCTTTGTTTTGGCTAATGACTTAAATCCCTGAAACCCTTCTTAACATATCTCCTTTTCCCACTGATTTTTGCATTGGTAATAATATATACCATGACAGCCAGGTCATGCCCAGTCCCTTCCAACAATCTATTAAACTGATATACTACATGTCTAATCCACATACCCAGGAGAAAGCAAACTGGTCTATTGTAGCAAACCTGGTAACATATTAACATATCTGTCTTGCTAATTATGGAATCTGCTACCACATTCTGTCTAGATCTGCCTTCTTCCTGGAATCCATCAGCAGTGGAGATGTTCTCCCAGATGTTAGAGGAAACAGTTCACTCCAGCAAGGGCTCTCCTCTGTCGATACCCCAACATCATCACACTATTTACCAAATCTTTTAGGATGAGCAAACACAGGAGTGTCGTACCAATTACTCCGCCTATCCTTTCTATGTCTAACTGTAACTATTTAGCTACCTGCTCCTCCTTTGTACAATCTCTACCCCCAGAATATCCTATGCCAGATTCCTCAGTAAACAGCAAACCCATCTCTACATTGGCTGTCTCACTCAGTTTTGCAAATTACCTTTCCAGATCTCTAACTTGAGTTTCCAAAGAGGCTAATTGCTCATATGTGCCATAGAGGAATGAATCATGGAAAGGTTGTTTCAGGTGAGCAAATATATGGCAGCTTGTATATATAATTAAAATGACAATCATACTAACAATAATTATCACAGTTACCTCAAGTTAAAATACATAGAATTAAAATGACAGTCATACTAACAATAATTATCGCAGTTACACAAGTTAAAATACACAGAATTAAAATGACAATCATATTAACAATAATTATCCCAGTTACATCAAGTTAAAAGGGCAGGCAAAAAAATTTTTTTTTAATACACATGTATTGTTAGTCAATAAATGTATGTTTCCCTGTTTAATCCCCTGTGTTTGAAATTCCTGTTAATTATATTCCAAGCACTTAGCTCTCTACTGCACTTGGATACTGTGCTGTAAGCTTCACGTGTCCCAAGAACACACTCTCATTCTGCTCTATATAGAAAAATGCCAGCAATTACACTCCTCCAATATTCAAAAAGAAACATGCCTACCACATGTAAAAAACAGCTACAAGGAGAAGAAAAGTGACTTGATTTACCCCTCCGTTTCCATACAACAAAATACAATAAGAACAGGAAAAACTGTTATTCTAGCTAGTCTACAGAATACAATCTCACAAGATAGCTCAAAGAAGTCACTCTCACTGTGCTGTACATAAGAGAAGACCACCAGCTACAACCCAATAATCAAAAAGAAACATACCTACCACATACACAGTCTTCAATCACCTGCACAAAAATAAAATATGTGTGTGTGTGTGTGTGTGCGTGTGTGTGTGTGGGGGGGGGAGGGGGGGACTGACTTTTGTTTTTAACCCTTCCTTTTCAACATAATACAGAGCAGCCAGAATAGATATTCTTGTTACTGTACATATAAATGTCCCACAACTTAGATTTTTCGAAGACAGAAGCACACCTAGATCCAGGGGATGTTTTTATCACAAAAATATGTCTCGTTATGTCACTGGCTTGTTTAAACTCACCATCTGTTTTTGGATTACATTTCCAATGGCCAGTGTTTGGCTGAAAATGACAGGAGTTGTTTTTCAGCATCCAGAGGGGATATGCACTCTGGATGAGAATCTCGTCAACAATAATGAGTTAGAGAATAAACTTTATTCATCCAGAGCCCAAGTAAGGGCATTTTGTTTGGAGGTGAAAAAATCAGCTTAGAGAAAGAGCTGGCAACCAGTTGGACTCCAGTTGTTATTGGACCACTACCTCCATCATAATCAGCTGACCAAAGGAAATGTAGTTCAGCAAATGGACTCTGCTGGTTACTCATCCCTGAATCACACTGAACATTAGCATGAACAGGGGTCATCAATTTGATGGGGCCACAGAATCTGATGACTCTCAAAAAGGAATTGACATTTCTAGTGTGTCCCTGACCCTATCTACTTATAACAGGTCATGTTTTAATCCTCTGAATAGCCTTATATGTATCTCAAGCATTACTTAAATTTACTGTATGTTCCTGTACTGTCAAGTAGTTTAAATGTATATAATCTCTGAGCCTTTTATTCTCTAACATCAGATCATGTACTTACAACTTTTGCTCTATCACTCCTCCTTTTCTGAACTATAATAAATCATTTTTTAAAGGGATAGTAATACTTCGTTTTAACTTTATTTTATTTTGTAGGCATTAAAAAAACATGAAGAATGATATAAGTCTTATCTCTCAAACCTTTATGGTTTAAGAGATATTCACAAACAAAGTATCCCCCCCCGTTCAACCAGATCAGAAGGGAGATGCCCAGGTAGACTGCAGAGAGGGACAATCTTCAATTAAGATAATGGAAAAAGCTGAAAAACTTGTCAAGGGGGGAAGGGCTTTCATTGTTTTCATACAAAGAAAATTGTCCCCTTCTGTTATCTGTCTGGTCATACAACCTGATCCACATCTGAGAAGTGATGGCTTACACTAGGAAAAAGGGGCGGGGAGGGAAACTTTGCTTGTGAATATCTCTTAAACCATAAAGGATTGAGAGATAAGACTTATATCACTCTTCATGTTTTTTTAATGCCTACAAAATAAAATAAAGTTAAAACGAAGTATTACTATCCCTTTAAAATATATATTCCTCAAAAGTTCTGAGCCTCGATCTTACTCCACGTCTATTTCCATCATGCACCACGTCTTCCTGCATTGTGTACTGTGTAGCACTACAAAGCTGGGGACCCTAGAAATCTGAGATCATTGCTCACCTCTTCCAGCACTGGCTGTGGAACAATGCTTATATCTTCTTTGCCTCGGATTTCACAGCGGCAAAAGGGACAGGTGAGGCCATCAGATTGCTGCCATGGGAAAAAGAGAAACATAGTATTATGCTGCCTAACTCATAAGGTTCTAAGCGACTGTCAGTCAATTCATACAAAATCAGCAAGCACAACCAACATTACAAATGAATTAATACAGAAAGAACAAGAGACAGACAGACTGCTGAGGACACAGCCTATATAAATAGTAATATAATAATAATAATTTGTGATTTTTATAGCACTTTTCTCCCTGTGAGTCTCAAAGCGCTTTACAAATATATAAACAGATATAAAAATTAAGAGTTCCTTATGGTCAGATGAGTTGACTGAATGCCTGATAAGAGAGATGGGTATTTCGCTTTTTTTAAAAGTCTGTAATGATGGTGCCTCTCTGATTGAGGATGGTAAAGAGTTCCAGAATGTGTGGCTGAATGCCCGGGAACCTGAGGTTGTCTCTATTCTGGGCAGTGATAGCAGGGATCTGTTGGCTGACCATAGTGAGCGGGATTGAATATATGGTGTCAGGAGCTCTTTCATGTACTGTGGGCCTTGATTATTTAAGGCTTTAAAGGTCAGCAGGCCAAATGTAAAATATTTTAGCCATTTAATTTGAAGCCAATGCAGGGAGTGGAGAACAGGTCTTATGTGACATGAGCAAGTCTGATTGGCCAGTAGTCTGGCTGATGCATTTTGTACTGTCTGTATGTGATGGAGTTATTTTTCTGGGAGGCCCAAGAAATGTGCATTACAGTAATCTAGATGAGAGGACACAGATGCATAGAATAATTTTGGCATATCATCTGGAATTAAATGTTGTATCCTGACTATGTTTCTCAGATGAAAGAAGGCATATTTTATTACAGAAGAAATCTGCTGTTTAAATGACAGTCCAAAGTCAATCATCACTGAGATTTCGTACCCCTGTTGAACTAATGAGTTCAACAGAGCGTAAAAAGAAGCGTGGAAATGCCACATCTAATTTTTAAGAGTTTTATGGTGGATTTTTTTATATTTTGAATAACATTGAGTTTTGTGATGGTTTTTATATATTAAATCTATATTTAAGCCCTTTAAATTCTAGAGGGCTATCCAACGCATTGCAATGCAATACATTGGACAACTCTCTGGCACTAAAAGAGTTAAATTAACTACATCATTGATTTTACTTTGTATTTATTTCATGCTTTTTACATTCCTCTACTAGTATTTGGAAAGCCTAATGGTCACTCATCCAGGTTTAAGTATCTACACAATAGTACATATATCTGCTATTATGTTGATTGGATTTTATTTTGGATTTTATATTTTAAATCAAATATAGCATTGATTTTATTCTGGATTTATCTCATACATTTTACATGCCTCTACTTATATCTGGAAAGCCTGGTGGTGTAGATGTAGGTATCTACACAGTAGTACCTATCATCATTATCACTAATAATAAAAGGCCAGATGTATGTTTGTCTGATGCAGTCATGCACAGGAGAGACTGCCCGAACTCAGTCATGCACAGTAGAGACTGCCTGAACACAGTCATGCGCAGTAGAGACTGCCTGTACGCCCAACCCAGTCATGCACAGTAGAAACTGCCTGAACACAGTCATGCGCAGTAGAGACTGCCTGAACGCAGGATTTGTCCGATGCAGTCATGCGCAGCAGACACTGCTAGAACGCACAGACTTTGGCCCTTGTTCATGGGCTTTTACACTAGTATGTAATATTATGTAATTGAGTATTATGGCGGTCTTCATATTTTACTACTGCTACAGCCTTGGTTTTATTCTATATTTATCTGAAATATTTACATTAATTTATTTTATATCAATCCATTAGTAGGGATTATGGTGTTGTATTACTATAGGTTCCTGGTATTTGGGCTCCATCTTCTTTCCTTTGCGATGAGTAGGTTATTATTCAAATTTTATACACCCTGGGGACATTAGGGATGATTTACATATACACTTGGGAACTCTCTGGATCTTTCCCAAAGACTACTTCAGTGTGTATTATCAGGTGTTCATGGACTTATGGCATTATCTTTACAAGCTATCTTTCCTCTTCTTTTACCAATGCCTAGTTTACATGGCTGTTCACAAGTGAGCATTTTCCAAGCTGCACTAAACACACCAAGCTGACCAAGCTGCCCTCCATTGTTGCTAATTGCACTATTCACTCAGGCAATTCTACCATGCTCCACACAGCCCGAATTTATCTTTCAATGCAGAATGCAGGAAAGTGTTCACAGAAGTTTGGCTTATGGGGCTGCTCTGCAGCATTCATATGGATGACTGGATCAAAGTGTTACTCACCACAACGATCCAAACAATGGCCCATACATGTAGGTTTCAGCCAATAACATTTGGATGACACACCTGTAGGACACCAATCAGTTGCACCAATGGTGACGGTAAAAGTGGAGGAACACAGGGATTTCTCTGGTAGTTTGATGCAACAGTTTGAATGGTGCTGTAGTGCAGCACATTCAGATCACCCATGTGAACCTAGCCTAATGGTCATACAGTTAAGTCATATCATAAGAAGTCTATGGAACATATGTTTGTAGACAAGTATTTACTAAATCCAGTATAAACCTATTGCACCTTAATCAAAGGGAGGGTTTCTAATACCTGCCAGGCTGTCAGACACTGGTTACATAGTAAGTGTCCACATGGCTGTATTCGGACATTCTTCTCATTGTCAGCACAGATTTTGCAGAGCTCAAATGTGGAATCCATCTGTGAATATAGGTCCCATTGTTCCTACACAAAAGAGAGGAGAGAAGGGGGGTGGTTAGAAGGTGCTTTTGAATCAAATAAAAACAAATAAAAACCAATAAAAAAGGCAAATGATAAAACAGAATAGATTTGTGCATTTCAGTTATTTAAATTAGAAGGCAGGTATATACACTATTCAAAATTAACCTGTTGGGAACCAGAGGGGTGTGCAATTCATTACTCACCACTCTAGTCCTCACAGGGTTAACAAAGATTACTGCAAAATATTAAAAAAAAAATATTCCAGATATCTAAAATACAAAAATTGATTTAAAAGATTAATAAAGGGTTACAATATTTACATGTGCAAACTGCAAAATGATAAAATAGGAGAATATTGTATCCCTGAAAAAACAGACATGAAGGTTCCTTCAAGAGAATAAGTAAAAGGCAGAAGAATTATATTTGCTTTCGGGTGTACACATAAAGATCAATAGAAAAAATACCAGAAAGCAAAATCAGCAACTTACTACCGGCATGTTCTTGGGATAGAATATATATAACAGGAAAGAGACTGGATTAAGAATAGGAAGAATAATGCAAGTGATCAAAATGGCATATAAACAAGAATACTTTGGAATGGAAAATATATTTAGCTATAACTAGAAATCTGTTGGTATGTTATTCTTCACAAAATGCAGGTGAGCTCTGGTGTGTTGTTTCTATGTAAGTGATAAATAATGTGATTCAGTTATTGAAAATCTAGGAAGGATTATAGCCCTCTAAGTATAGGCCATTAAACCAAAAATATGAGGAAAATATCTGAACCACCGGCACGCTGGCTGTGAAACACTGCTGTGCCCCATTCTCCCAATCTATTTGATACCTCTGGTCCTGAGGGCATGGGGGTCTGGAGGGGGAGCATAAGTAGGGCTTGCCCCCTCCATATAAACATAGGGGCAGGATGGACTGGCCTGGGGTCATATTATGGCTTTGTCCCGCCCCCCTTCCCCCAGGAAAAAAAATTCTGCTGACACTTAGAAGAGAAGTGGAATCATTTTGGTGCAAACCAACTACACCATAGTGGACAAATACAACTACTCCAAATGTCTACTGATTGAATACTGGATAAAACAGTCTCCCAGCTTTGAACAGTAAACCTTTTTTTAATTAAACCCTATCTGTTACAGTGATTTTCCTGCTGAGTAAAACAAACTTTTATTCAAAGGTTCAAATAGCCAGGAAATAAATAATCTTTATTTTCAGATAGTTCTAATTTCCAGAAATCACTGAACAGTTTTCATAACATTCTGTTAGTCAGTGACTCACCTCTCTCATAGTATACAACATAATAACTATCTGACTACTAGAGGGCAATGCTATTGTAAAAAAACAACAGTTCAAACCGTAATAACTCTGTAAATATGCAGCTATGGAAGTACCCTTTTTTACAGAGCAAAGAAAAAGTTTACTGCTCTTTTAAAAATGGAAAACAATAACACTGAATCCCACCATTAACTAATTTTTTCATACAAACTCATGGTAATCGATTTCACCATTCACCAACACAAAGGACTCTGCAGTGAAGTTGAATGTTTTTGTCTTATAGAGTAACTACATTTAACAGCTGTTTCATGCTTGCTCGTGGCACTTCCTCAAGGCTACAAATGGCATTTCCTTCTGGAATGGTTTTAACTAAGATATTAAAGGAGCGGTAAACTTTTTTTATGAAAATATATATATTGTAGACATTTTCCTATTGAGTAAAATAAGGGTACTCCCACTGCCGAGAGATTTATATTTCCAGAGTTATTACAGTTTATAATATACTAAAATATTTCAGCGCCAAACTATTCTATAAATTATTAAAGACACAGATGAATTAGAATGAGTGCCAAGGGAGACGGAAAGTGTCAATGGAAAGACTTGTATTGTCAAATCAAATACCGGCCTACACTATAGTGCAACCACTAACTAGTGACTATCAATATCGTACCAAACAAAGAAAGTATAGAAATCAAACCCTAACTTTCCTCGATATACATAGATGATATGTAAATCACTAATATCTGACCTCTTACTTAATATTGATGTCTCAATCCACCCTGCACGTCCAGAAAATGCTCACCCGTGGACGCTCCAAACGACACCACTCTGCTCTGGTAAAAGGGAAAACACCCAACAGGTGTGTCGCTCGGAACTACCACCTCTGTGCGCATGCGCCGGAGAGAAAAACAGGACGCAATATATTCATACAATAGGGAATAAGAAACACATGTAATTTATCCAAAAAAATATATAATTTTATCTAAAATATATATATTAAATAACACAGAATATATTGGCCAATATATGAATCAAACATATACAATCCTCAAAAAGTCCACGTTGGTGTACACATACAAGAGAACTCTTCTATATGTAAACTATTAGAAACTTGTATATATGATTTTCTCCTCTTCAACAAACCAGCAATTATTCACTCTGTATAGTTTAGTTCTTGATATCTTCAACAACTCAAATACTCTCCACCTTCACTTCTTCATTATAGATGTTTTGCATCCACAACGCTTTAAGGAAGAATCTCGATACTATGCCAAGACTTACTGACAGATGGAAACAATAAGTGTATCGTTGCAACAATGTTGTTTGACTCAAATTGTATCCACAACACTATAAAAGTCAGAAATCTCAGCACTGCTGGCACGTGGAAACAATATATATATATCGTAACGCTGTATATTTTAGCAACAATGTTGTTCAGCACAGCGTGAATACACGATCATATACTTCCCACAGAACAACTCTTACAGTTCCTTAAAGGGATGACTTACCATCGCCGTCTTCACTTGGACTTACTAGCAATAGCTAACACACACTTTCAATTCTTATGAGTGTAGATAAAGATATTCCTATAATTTATCTTCCAGGTGTTATTTCAGGTGGTAACTCAGCCACTTCTTAAACTGTAGCAATTCGCTGGTTGTATTATTAGATGGTAACGCCTTTCAATAATATATACGTTATCCAAAATCTTCCTTAATCCGTTTCTTACTATTACGAAAAAAGGACTAATAGAGGACAGCATACGTATTTCCAATAACCCAGTATCACAAAAACATATAAAATATAATTATAAAATCAACGCGTTTCAGAAGATCAACCTTCCTTCCTATTCTATTATGCTTCTTGAGAAAGGAAGGTTGATCTTCTGAAACGCGTTGATTTTATAATTATATTTTATATGTTTTTGTGATACTGGGTTATTGGAAATACGTATGCTGTCCTCTATTAGTCCTTTTTTCGTAATAGTAAGAAACGGATTAAGGAAGATTTTGGATAACGTATATATTATTGAAAGGCGTTACCATCTAATAATACAACCAGCGAATTGCTACAGTTTAAGAAGTGGCTGAGTTACCACCTGAAATAACACCTGGAAGATAAATTATAGGAATATCTTTATCTACACTCATAAGAATTGAAAGTGTGTGTTAGCTATTGCTAGTAAGTCCAAGTGAAGACGGCGATGGTAAGTCATCCCTTTAAGGAACTGTAAGAGTTGTTCTGTGGGAAGTATATGATCGTGTATTCACGCTGTGCTGAACAACATTGTTGCTAAAATATACACGTTACGATATATATATATTGTTTCCACGTGCCAGCAGTGCTGAGATTTCTGACTTTTATAGTGTTGTGGATACAATTTGAGTCAAACAACATTGTTGCAACGATACACTTATTGTTTCCATCTGTCAGTAAGTCTTGGCATAGTATCGAGATTCTTCCTTAAAGCGTTGTGGATGCAAAACATCTATAATGAAGAAGTGAAGGTGGAGAGTATTTGAGTTGTTGAAGATATCAAGAACTAAACTATACAGAGTGAATAATTGCTGGTTTGTTGAAGAGGAGAAAATCATATATACAAGTTTCTAATAGTTTACATATAGAAGAGTTCTCTTGTATGTGTACACCAACGTGGACTTTTTGAGGATTGTATATGTTTGATTCATATATTGGCCAATATATTCTGTGTTATTTAATATATATATTTTAGATAAAATTATATATTTTTTTGGATAAATTACATGTGTTTCTTATTCCCTATTGTATGAATATATTGCGTCCTGTTTTTCTCTCCGGCGCATGCGCACAGAGGTGGTAGTTCCGAGCGACACACCTGTTGGGTGTTTTCCCTTTTACCAGAGCAGAGTGGTGTCGTTTGGAGCGTCCACGGGTGAGCATTTTCTGGACGTGCAGGGTGGATTGAGACATCAATATTAAGTAAGAGGTCAGATATTAGTGATTTACATATCATCTATGTATATCGAGGAAAGTTAGGGTTTGATTTCTATACTTTCTTTGTTTGGTACGATATTGATAGTCACTAGTTAGTGGTTGCACTATAGTGTAGGCCGGTATTTGATTTGACAATACAAGTCTTTCCATTGACACTTTCCGTCTCCCTTGGCACTCATTCTAATTCATCTGTGTCTTTAATAATTTATAGAATAGTTTGGCGCTGAAATATTTTAGTATATTATAATTTTGTATAACACATAAAGTGGTGGTGTTAGATTATATTTCTTAGCAGCCTTGATTAACACATTTATTTTGGGTAATAGATTTCAATTTTGATACTTTTTTGTAGCGCAAATTGTTTCTATATAGGTTATTACAGTTTATACCCATGTTTTTTTACATTAGCAGTGCCCTCTAGTTTTCAAATTCTAATTAGATTTCCTGTTAGATTCCAATGGAGAGGAAAGTCAGGCGTGTCAGTGATATACAGTTCTCCATAGAATGTGATAGATACTGCCTGTCACTTCCTGTCAGTTAGAACTATCAGGAAGTAAACACAGTAAATTCACTTCCTGGTTATATAAACTGCCATAATTTTTTGAATAAAACATCTGACAGCGATGGGAGTGAGCTTGTTTTATTCAGCAGGAAATGCTCTGTAAAATATATGTTTTCTTAAAAAAAAGTTTACTGCCCCTTTAAGTAAGAGTGATTGTTTTTATCAACATTGGACCTAATTATCTATATTTTGTGCACCTTATGCACAATCGTGCAGATGATGCAATATTTGCAATGCAAGATGGTGAACTGTACAAAACATCTTGTGTGAAGGACTACGATGGAAACACTTTTAGAAAATTCCCTTACTAGACCCAGGTCACAAAATAGATTAAATCTTCAGAGGACGTCCAAAAATTGCATAATCCTAAAAAGGTGACATTTGCTTTTTCTCAAATTGCAGACATGAGTAAGTCCTCTGTTATGTATAATTGGCAATTTTTCATGAGAGATTCGGTATTGTCAGAAATAGTATTAGGACTGCCAGTGGTTTCATTCCTATGCTCCCCTCAACTTAGGGATAAATTAATACATTGTGAATTTAGATTAAAATAAAATATTGATTGGCTTTCATATAGGAAACCTAAGGAAAAACATAAATGTGGAACATGTATGTTTTGTCTCTGTATCATTTAAAGGGGTTACTTTTTAGAGAGAAGGCAGAGTTTACTGGGTAGAACCAATCATAAATGCAGCTTCTAGTGTGACACCCCTGATTAAAAGGATAGTAATACTTCGTTTTATCTTTATTTTATTTTGTAGACATTAAAAAAACATGAAGAATGATATAAGTCTTATGTCTCAAACCTTTATAGTTCGAGAGATATTCACACGCAAAGTTTCCCCTCCCGCCCCTTTTACCTAGTGAAACTATCTGGGGACAATATTCTTCCTGTAAGAACAATGAAAACCTTGCCCCACTTGACAAGTTTTTCAGGTTTTTTCCTTATCTTAATTGAAGATTGTCCCTCTCTGCAGTTTACCCTTCTGCTCTGGCTGAGCAGTGTTACATCAGTAAAAGGGGCATTACTCTTGAACTACAACTCTGACAGAATTGAAATAACACTCTCCAAAGACCAAATGCTATGATGATTAATTAGAGCTGCTTTTATTATGAAACATTATTATCCCTTTAAGTTACAGACTACACTGAATGGAAGTAGCACAAGATTAATTGGAAGTATGAGACACTGAGGCTGATGTACTAAGAGGAACTAGAGCAATTATGGGGCAACCCAATTTCACCATAGTGTACAAATAGCAATTTCCTTTTATTTAAATGGGGCTTTATACCACCTGAATGCCAGAGCTTTGTCCAGTGCATAGCAAGGCAATGTACTGGACACCCCTGCTGGTGTTAAAAACCCAATTTAAATCAACAAGGACTGGGAACATTTTAATTTCTTCCCATTGGTACAGATGGCTTGCTCCGTAATTGCTCCCATTTCTCTTAGTACATCAGCCTCACAGTCTCTTGTTGAGGAAAAAGTATTGCTGGGATCTTCTAGACTATACTGGACTTATTAAAAAAAAAATATATATATATATATAACTCCGGTATGAATGACTCCGGTATGAATGACACCTCTTTAGGTATGTTCTCTTGGTAATCAAATTAAGAGCCACCTATTCCAAAGGTATAGTTCACCCTTAACTGCCCTGCTGTAGTCAAACTATCACATACTTGTGTCACATGAATCGATGAGTTTGGTGTTGGTCTGCAGAGCTCAGTTAAATCTGGATTAGTGCTCAGGCCATTAGGGTACAGGTACCTGCAATCAAAATCAAACTTTATTGCCACTCATCAGATACAAACTAGAACAAACACCTAATACACACAAATATCCTCCAACATTTCTCAAATGGACACACACACATTTTCTTTATCTGACATATTTTTCTGTCCTGTAAAGAAAATCTCATTACAGTGCATGTCCATGATTATTCCTGTGCTGTAGTTTCTCTCTGTTGATTGCAGAAGGAACACAGCAGAGCTCACCTTTGCTTTAGCGCAGTAAAAAAAGATACAAAAAGCTCATGCTGTTTTATAAGTTACAAGAGCACAATAAAGGTTAATGGTATGTGCTAAAAGGGTACAGTTGGATGGTTTGTGAACAGCTTTTCTGCATCTCTCTTTGGCTTAAGGATATACAGCATTTTCTGCACCTCTCTGATCAAACCAACTGCACCATAGGGGACAAACAAAAATTCCTTGGAATCCTTTTGATTCACAATGTGTTGTAGACCTCTCTGGCATTCAAGGGGTTAAAAGCCCAATTTACATCCATGGTCATTTCATTTGATCTGATGGTGCAGTTGGTTTGATAAAGAATAGTTACAGTTCTTCTTACTAAGGGGTGGATTCCACTGCAGGTGATAAATGTTGCCAATTACTTTAGCTCATTGATTCCTGCAGAAGTCTGTGGGAAAAACTTCAGGCAAAACTAGGCATAGTCTTCAATGGAATCCAGCTCTAAGTCTGCCTCTCCTTCTGTCTTGTATTTCTTGTATTTCTAACCCTCCACTGACAATCTCTCTCTTTCTCATAACTATCATTTCTCTGTTAACCCTTTGAGTGCCAGAGGGGTGTGCAACGCACTGCAAAGCAATGGGTTGCACACCTCTCTGGCTCTCAAAGGGTTAAAGGAGCAGTAAAACTTATATTATTGGGCCTTTTCTACTGAGTAACACAAAATACCCCCACTGGGATATGTTTCATTCAAAAGTTATTACACCCCAAGCTATCCTTATTTTCCAACTTTAAACTGCAGTTTTTATGGACAACAAGTGGTTTTTTCCTATCAGTTACAATGGGTTTTTTTTCATGGCTGTGATAAGGGTATTCAGTACTGGCATCTCTTACTCTGAGAATATAAAATACATTACACTAGTTTTCTTTAAAAAAAAATAGATTAAAAATAAAAAAGTTATATAAAATATACACTTTATTTCCAGAACAAACAGTCCTACTTACTGTAGAGAATGCTGGTCAGTGACTCAAGCTCTCCTCTAGAATGCATTACATTTACAAAATTGCCTTTTAAACACCAGCTGGCGCTGTGGCTAACAGTTTGAGTGTTACTAACTTTTGAATGAGAAACCTTCCAGCAGTGGGTGTACCCTTTCCTTCAGAAAGAAAAGTACTATAACATTTTGTGCATAAAAAAGTTCTGATAACCTTCTATGTGTCAGAGAATGCCCTGAAATGCTTTGGATATCTCTCTGACACTCAAAGGGTTAAACTTAAACATTTTCTCCTTCCTTCTCACTCACAGACTTGGTTCCTCTCCCATTCACTTCTCCCCTTTCTGGCTCATACTCACAGCCCCTCTTTCTCTCCTTCCTGTAGAGCTTCATTTAAGGACTTGTTATGTGGGATAGTTTGTAGTATTTCTCCTCCTGGTCTCACATAGCCAATCGCCCATTGTCCAAGGTGTGTACAACTCAGTCTGAAGATGTAACTGTGCAAAGTACAGATAGAGAAAGTAGGATTGTAGCAGGGACTTTACATAGGTGGACGACCCCCCCATCTCTTGTTTAGGTTTCCCCCATATTCTAACATTTTCAAATAAACTAATTGTATTATTATAGAATTTAAGTTCATAATAAGCAACTACAAGCCTTATGAAGAAACCAACATATGAGCAATACTGGAATATACCAACTATACCATAGGGGACAAATAATAAAAAGTTCTACACCTCTCAATTATTTAAACTGGGATTTTAACACACTGAATGAGTGAACAACTCTCTAGCATTCGGCCAGTTAAAAGCCTCATTATTTTTATGGACCTATGCAAAAACCAAAAGATGGTTAGTTCTGAAACACATAGTGCACCACTTGGGGCAAAAACAAAATTGTTTCAATGCTAGAAGTATCAAATGTCTTGTAATGCAATAGGGAATTCTCTAGACTTCAAGGTACTATAAGTTGTAATTAAATTAATGTGAAATTTTGGGGAATTTTGTTTACCTTCTAGGTATAGTCGGTTTGCTCCAGAATCACTCATCCTTTTCATAAGGCCCTAGTTTTGTTGAAAGCTCATTAACCTTTGTGCACCAGGAAAGTCAAAGGTATTGCCTACATGTAACAGCTGATATGTCCATTCAGTGTGTATTTGAATCAGCTGTTAAGTGGAATGAACTTAAAATCCTTTGCGATTATTGTGAGTAGAAGTTGATACATTAACTCAGGCTCTGAGTGAACAGATAATGTCAAAATAATTAAGAGATCAAGGTATTTGCATAGGGCAATTTATCTTGCCATAGACTAGGCTAGCTGTATGCAAAAGTTGGGCAAAGTGTATCTGTCCATTAATTTATCAGATACTTGCTCCGCTTGACAAAAAACCCGATCCAATATGGGATGGAGGGAGGAGAGCATTATTTCTAAGAAGATCCTGATATGAACAGTAGGCTTTGTAGATGTGTAGAGCTATGATCTTACTGTGTATTAGATAAAATTTATCTTAGATTCATGAATGAAGTCATACTTGATACTTTTGATTAATTAGATCCTGTTACTAGTACTACTGTATCTTTTTCACCACAATCGGCCTCTAGATGGCAGAGGACAAAACGGGAGATTACTAAATGGAAGCATTTTGGAACTCCATCACATCGCAACACTTACCATTGTTTATACATTTAAATAAGTAATTAATTGAACTTGGATTATTAGTAATCCTTCTCAGTAGATTATCAGGCACATTTTACATAATAGGATATGCTTCAGTACGATCATTGGAATAGATGGTCTCAACTAGCCAACTTAATTAGCTTTGCTATTTCCTACGTCTTTCCGCTTGTATTACAGAATAAAGTTCATTTATGATGATAGGGACAGTTAATAAAAAACATTAAAAGCAGTTTGGCTGATAGGTGACAGAAACAGGGACCCTGACGTGAGCTGTGACTGAGGCAGAAAGATACTATAAGACATAGAGTATTTTGTAAATGGCAAGACGTCACACACAATCCCTTACTATTTAATAATTTCAAGCAAATGTACTAAGGGCATGGGTAGTGTGAAAGGAGCAGGAGCAGTGCAGAGACATGGTAATAACTATATTCAGCCATCGTAGCTGCCATGTGTGCTATAAATGATGGTGTCAAAGAATATTAAGATTTGCTTATAGATAGAGGGGAGGGTTTCATTGTGGAGCATAAAAGAGAGAGAACGTTTGGGCCAAAAAAACAGTAGAAAGCATAATGAAAAAGTAGTCAGCAAAGGGGTTTTACCAGTAGCAGTATCAGCAACAACATCAACAAGAGCATCCAAACATATTTCTGAACATATGTTGACATTATCACAGAAAGCAAGTCAAGTGACTCAGGGACATCAAGCTAACATTTATGATCATGGGGGTGGTGGAACATCTCTGTGGGACTTGGTCCAAGAGTATGGATAGGTAACTGATACACATGAACACTGTGTACCTCCATTGACAACTGGCAATCAAAACAGTGTGTGTGTGTATCCAGCACTGACATATACTGCTGTGGAAACCCTTAGTTGTCCACCAGCAAATGTGCAGTCTTAGTGTGTTTTCAGTGCTTCTGGTTATATTGTTAATGACTGCAGGACACAGCTCTCAAGCAGCAGTGTTGAGAGACTATATTTACAAAACTGAACCAGCATCTAATATCACCTGAGTATCAAGTAGCTAGATGATGGAGGTGAACCAACACCAGAAATACTATAACACCCAGTGGCTCCCACAACTAGTGACATTCTGGCATTTGCTGCTGCTGTAATTCCTGCTTTTGAATCATCTAAGCAGCATAAGGATTAAGATGCTATATGGGGCTAGGATCATCAGCACTGATTTCAAAAAGGTGATGGTACCTTGATGCTTCCACTTGACATTAGCCCTAGTGCCCCCACACTACTTCAGTTACATATAGAGAGAAGAGGTTGGCAAAATATGCTTTACCTCTTCCACCTCCTCCAAAATATTTGGCATGTTGGAATAATATTTTTCCCTTAAGACCAGGAAGAAACTGTGCCATGACAGCAACTGCAATGTACACATTGTGCTCAAAGAAACATTGTGAAATAGGGAAGGACTGGTAAGTATCACAACAACTGACACACCTGCTCTCATATTAGGAAACAGGCTAAAATGCAACAAAACAACTTGATGCTTTTGGTAAGCAATGTAAAACCATCCTGCAAGATATCATGTACTATTGTCACTTTGTCAACTGTAATATGTTTTTACCATGTTAGATATTCAAACAATGTTGTTATTTTAGAGTGAAGAGTTCTCATGATACAGAGAAGTCTATGAATGTTATTTCCAGATCCAATTCTGGATCTTCTCAGGCAGTGCTGAGTACTAGAATGCCTTACTTATATACGTTCATTGAATGCATTGTATGTTGAATCTTGAGAAAGGCTCATAATGTAGAGCTGAAACATTGATTGGTTGATTGACTATTTGGCAACAACAAACAGACATAAGATTGTGTTGAAGTCCAAGCATGAACTGACTTGGCTTTATATATATATATATATATATATATATATAGAGAGAGAGAGAGAGAGAGAGAGAGAGAGAGAGAGAGAGAGAGAGAGATGTTACATAAAAAATCTCCAGGAAATTCCCTGAAAGTAACACTTTGCCTGAAATCTGCAAATGTTATGGGGGTAGGGTTCTAGTGTCTGGTTTAGTTGGGACTTTTAGGGGGGTATAATCAGTGGGATTATTGGATTGGTCACCCAGGATCAGCACATACAGACCAGAGAAGCCTCCAGTGAGAGCAAACTTTTTATTTTAAGACCTAATTTTTTTTTTTTGGGAGGGGATTATTGTGTTAATAAACTTGTTCTTGTAACCCTGTGCCATATATATATACATGTATACACACACACATATATATATATTTTATTTATTTTACATGTTAAGGTATATAAAGGTGGAATTTAATTTCACCACAAAACCCAGCACCTGGATACCATAGGTGTCTCTACAGTATAGTATCATGGGTTACATTTGTAGCTCTAGTTTACAAACTTGTAAGTAGGGTAAGGTCCAATCAATTATATGACATGAATAGTAAGGAAATTAGAGTATAAAGTCCATAGCCTGAAACGTTCACATGGCAGTATAGATTTTTTTTGTGAAGAAAGCATGTCAAATATGCTAAGCAGGTTATTTTTTATTTGATGAATAAGAATAACTAAGGTTATATATAAGAATGGAGCAATACATTTAAATTATGAAAGAGACCTTTTATGCTGTCCCAGTCTGAGGTATCCTCCCCTATATCTTTTGTGTCCCTCATAGATGACAATCAATAGATGTCGGCCCTGGTGATTTAGTTCTGTCGAACCTCAATAAGAATTTGGGGTGAAGCTCTCACACTCCTATTACAGTCGGTCAGTATTGCATATTTCTGAAAGTGTCCAATGAATGGGATGCATAAGTAATATTCATGGGAAACAATAGGAGATGACAATCCCATTATTATATATATATATATATATATATATATATATATATATATATAAATATAAAGTTCTCAGACGGGGATCGAAACATCGATCAAACATAAAGCTCTTTTGAATTTCACGAAAAAGACCTGTGAGTGCTGGTTCTTTGGGAAGTACTGGAAGTTATCTACTTAGGACCCAGGCATTTAAAGGGGAACTACCACCCCGCAATAAGTTCACATTAATCAATTCTTCATCTGGTGACTAGCTGCTTAGTAGCGCTAGTCGCTAGAAATATTACCTGGTTTCAAAGATATTCCAGTTTTTCGGAGGCTCACAGTACCAGGAAGCATGGACATCTCGTCATAGTGACGTCCGTGCGCCTGCGCTGTCAGTCCCTTTTGGAGCGTGCTGACTTTCTATATATATATATATTTTTTTTTTTTTTTTTTTTTTTTTTTGGAGCAGTATCAAGTTCACAGGCATGAAGACAAAATTCTGTGATAAACCAACTTCACCATAGGAGACAAATACACATTTTTATTGATTTAAAATACCATGCTTCTCAGCCTTTATTTTGCTCAGGGCACACAACCTAACATGAAATCTGGAAATTTCATGGTAACCCAAACATCTTAGAGCTGATTTGTCAGAGGTGGGATGAAAGACAAATACATAAATATATAATTATTTTAGGTCTCACAATTATAATGACATACACTAGCATACTATGCAAACAAATATAAATATATTTATAGCTGAACCCTAGCTTTTTCATTTTTTGACAAACAAGGTACCATAGGTAGGTGTCTACGGTGCACAAAATCATCCTGCCAGAGAAACAATTATTTCAAAGATCTTAATGTTTAATATTATTAGGACTTTATTTTAACCCCCTGAGTGCCAGAGTGATACATCATATGGAATTGCCAATCTGTTCCCATCCACACACCATACCTCCAAATATTGCTTACTGCATAAGCCAATACTACGGATATGCAGAAGCCACAATTAAAACAATATACTTTATACACTGTTTGTGTGTGTGTGTGTGTGTGTGTGTGCGTGGAGGGTTGTATCAGGACCCCTTCTGCTGCCCCTCAGCTAATGGTTTCCCTGACAACTTGGATATAAGATCAATAGAGACTACGCAGGGAAGCAGCATGGCTCCCCTGCTTCCATCGTATCTGAACTTCAAGGGAGGAGTGGGAGGGATCGGAAAAGCCGATTGGTCACCCTTCTGGCACTTAAAGGGCTAAGAGTGTTCAGAGGCAGAGTGGGCATCAGCCTCCAAAGCTAGTGAAAGGCGTTGAGGCTGCTGTTCCACTCCCTGCTACCATGCCATATAGTATGTATATTACTGAAGCAGGCCTTAAAAGTTGAAGTCCTTTGCTACTAGCCAGACCTGAAAAGTTACTCGCCACTGCAAGCCATAACATCCCAACCAGGGCTGAATTTCTACTCGCCAGGGATGAATTTTCACTCGCCATTGGCTAGTGGTGAGTGGAAATTTTGAGCCCTGACTGAAGCATAGCTCAGGTGCAGTCTAATGTCTTTACTTGACACAAGCCTCTGTATAAAATGTCAGTACATGTTCCTTAGTACCAGCAGAATCAAGCCTAAATCTGTTAAAGCTTTTGGATGTCTCTCTTGGAAGACTCAAGAATTAGTATATTCTATCAGCCCTTGAGTCAGTTCAGGCAGTCCTCCATCTTAGTACAACATGTTAGCTTATTTTTAGCCCTGGCAGTCAGGCCTAAGAGTTCAGAATATCAGGTATTGTGCCAGTCTTGACCCACCTTAGTCTTAGTGTAATATATTAGTCTGTTTTGTTAGTCCTGGAAGGTAACAGACTGAGTTCATGATATCAACTTCCCTGCCAGTCCCTGAAGATCGAAGCCTTAGTGCAATATATCAGCCAATTTGTGACAGTGTAGTCAGCTAGAGCCATAGGTCAGAACCGGAGTGGATAGTCAGACAAGCCAGGGTCATACACGGAGTGATTGGTCAGCCAGAGCCACAGGTCAGAACCGGAGTGGATAGTCAGACAAGCCGGGATCATACACTGAGCGAGTAGTCAGCCAGAGCCACAGTTCAAAACTAGAGTGGATAGTTAGACAAGCTGGGGTCATACACGGAATGAGTAGTCAGCCAGAGCCACAGTTTAGAACCGGTGTGGATAGTCAGACAAGCCGGGGTCATACAAGGAGTGATTGGTCAGCCAGAGCCACACGTCAGAACCGGAGTGGATAGTCAGACAACCTGGGGTCATACACGGAGCGAGTAGTCAGCCAGAGCCACAGTTCAGAACCAGAGTGGATAGTCAGGCAAGCCTTGGTCATATACGGAGTGAGAGACAACTAGAGCCACTGGTCAGAACTGGTATGGATGGTCAGACAGGCCCAAGGAAGTTCATATATACCCAAACAAAGGCGGGAATCAATTAGTCAAATGAATGCATGCGTATAAACAAGCACCGTGTTCAGAGACAGAAATGTGCATCTGCACCCGTGACCACCAGACAGAACAGCAACACAGCACAAGGGTAACTGGCAGCACGGATGCTGAGGTACTCTGTGATAATTCCCTAAACTAAGCTTCAATTCCCCTTTATTTTCCTATCTTCTCTAGCTCAAAAACATGCTGCCTTCTGCTTTCACAAACACAGAATGGCTGCTGTGAGAGACTGACACCCTTGTATATGGCTGTAGAAAAGTAGAGAAAACTTTCATGTGGTGGGGAAAAATGTTATTCCTATTGATTTCAATGCAATGAGCTAGGTGAAAAAAGTGAGAAAACTGCACTTTTCGCAGGAAATTATTTGCCAAGTGGAAGTGCCATTTTTCGCTGGTTTTGTTTGAGGCAAAAGTTTTAGCCCATCCCTAATCCAGTGATATCACTTCTCCATTTCCTATATTATTCTATGGAGCATATGCACTAAGATCTCCAAAGTTAGATAAATCTTAGTGCATTGGCTCCACAGAATAACATAGGACTTGGAGAAGTGATATCACTGGAGAAGTCATCTTTATCATGCTTTAGTGCATCTCCCCCAAGTGTCCCTTAGTCGAAGTATCAGTTTGTCACAATTCCTGTTATATCTGCATATTTTAAAGAATAAGGCTATATATACATACCTCCCTGGCTTTTGGATGTGACTCTGTAGGTGTACTCTTACTTCATCATACGTTAGGAAAGCCATGTATCCAGGGTGCGTTACTGCAAGTAGCATCCAATTCTGAAGCAGTGTTTCCCATGGCTAGGACAAGACAGATATATAAAATGTACAACAATGCACAACACAAATGTACAATAATTAAATCTGATAGCCCACATTCCACAGACACAGAACTGACAATAGATTGCAATGTCATGTCCATTGTGAAGCAGATATATATAGATTAGGGTACAATGCAGGTATATTATTCCTCTTATACTAACAGCTGATTGGTTTCACACAACGATATGTAATGGAAAAAGCATCTGCACACACATAATTCGCCAACCGTTCTCTTGATATACAGTGGGTGCACAGTAGATATTAGCAAAACAATTCTATAAGTTTGCTATTCATGTGAAAAGTACCATTTTACATAAATAAAACATGTCTTGCAAATAGGATGTTTGAGTTTAATTTCCTGTGTTAATCAAAGAAACAGCAGAAAAAGTGATTTTGTGATGTTAATATAATAACAATATAAAGCAAGATTAATTTACTTTCTGAAATCAATCAGTTTCCTGCCCATCCACTTGCCTCATCCTCTCATCCCAATGCTTCCCACTACTGCCTCCTCTGTCCCCAAGCTCCCCATTACATTATACTCTCACTTCAGGCTCCTCCTCCTGCATCCTTTTTCTGACACTGTCCCCTCCCTCGCCACCTTTCTTTCATGTGCAGCTGTGGTTCTTGTACCCCATTGATACACTCTGGCACCTTATCTCTCTCTCCCACCTCTGTCCATCTCTCCTCCTCCTACCTCAATGATACATTCTAAATCTATTTAGACTGACTCAAAATATTCTCAGACCCTGCATACTGATATCAAATATTGGATGTTATCCACAGCCATTATTCCACCTAGACATAAATGGCAGTGTATAGCATTGTGAGAAACCAGGGTGCTGAATTTAGTACATTATTTGAGGGGCAGCAGAATACAGATTTATTTTGCACTTGTATAGTTGATGCAGTGCTTCCTCAGAATCTGCACAGGTTTGCCTCTCCTAGATGTACTGCTAGTCCATCTCACACCTGGATTCAAGATCCAAGTAGGAAATGGACTAACAGTCTGCTAGATGATGGGTGTAACTTTTCACCTCAAATGCAAAACATGCTAAAAGCAGCACTCACAGCCTTCCATGAGAATTCTTATGAAAAGTGCAGGTTTCATCTTTTCTCTGCTTTTTTTAATTGCCTTCAAATCAATGATAATAATGTATCCCCCTTCTCCCATGTGGAGTTCACCATATATTCTAGCTGTGTTAAAATGTAAAAGGATTGTCAGTTCCCCACATTTTGCCAGTCTGTGCTTAGAAGAGAGAAAGCAGCGGGATTTTTGATGCTAGCTAGTGGAGCTGCTTGATAGAAGTATTGGTGGTACTAGGCACTTTCAGTTGTTTTCTGGGTGTGAGTATAAAGGGAGTTTTAAAAAAGAAAAACAAAACACCCCTTTTGACTGATAAGTGACAGTCAGACAGGCAGGTGATCCATATTCCTACCTGAACTGAAGAGGCCTACAACTCTTTGAGACTGAGTGAGACAGATACTATGCAGACATATATAATACATCCTACAATAAAGGCAAACAGATAGGTACAACTTACACAGTGTTACTTACATATATAGATACATATACTACTAGACCCATGAGAAAAGGAGAGACAAGCATATACTGCAACCTTTACACTGAGCTTTATCCTTTAGTGCAAGCTGTTTAGTGAATCTAACAGATATATCCTCATCCAGTACTGTACTGGAGAAAATAAGACCATATTCAAACTGGCAGAAAAAAAAGCTGCTTCTGAAAATTGGTAAGTAGCTATGTGTAGAGGCAGACAGGCAAAGAGGGAGAGTCTGTAGATACTTGGGGTTGCAGGGAGGATGTGTGTAATTTCTTTGTGCATAGTGACAGACATGGACAGTCTAAAAAAACAAAAACAAATAATTTATTGACTGACAGGTGATAGAGAGAGACAGGAGATGTTTCACTAGAGCAGTGACTGAGATTGACAGTGATAGTTAATAGAGACAGAAACATACATCACACATTATTTTCAGATGGACAAAATATCAATCCACTCTCTAACAGCTCTGTAATGTATTTTACTGTATATATCAACACTATCATCATTATGCCCACGAAACTTGCTAGAGGCAGAGGTAATGGGGAAGAAGTAGGAGGAGTGCATGGCAGTGTTAATGTAGTAAAGTTGTACTACAAAAATCATGGTGGGCATGGTTACTGTAGCTTGTGCATTAACTGATGATGATCTTCCTCCTCAAGAGTCTGTTATCCACCAGTTGTAGTACTAACAATTTAACAACACTAAAGACAACGAAGAGTCAGAGTGTAGTTTTGTTGCCATAACAGAGGAGGATTTAGCAGCAAGACCAACTGCTGCATGAGACAGTGATAATAACACTACCTGCAAACTAGCAGTCAATTTAGGCTAAATATCGAATACATCTAAAATGTTGTTAATTTTTTTTGTTTTGTTTTATTTTGTTTAAATTTAACTTAGAAAGTCTGTCCCCCAGCTACTTCCTCATAGACAGCTCTTCCTCTGCTCTCCTCCCTCCTCCGATGACAGAGTCTTTCTGTCTGTAAGCTGGAGTGCTCTCATTGGCTAGATATCGATCTGTGCCAATGAGACCACTCCAGCTTACAGACAGAAGCCTCTGTCATCAGTGGATGGAGGAGAGCAGAGGCAGAGCAATGGACTGTGGTTACAGAGCAGGTAACTGCAGTCTATATGGAAGGAGCTGGAGGACAGACTTTTTAAGTTAAATTTACAACAAATAAAACATAAAAACAAAAAATTAATAACGTTTTAGAAGTATTCGATATGTAGCCTAACTATTTAGGCTATGTTATAAATAGGTGACACTTCCACTTTAATCCCACTAAGGGGAAAGTAAAAAGACACTTTCTTAAACTTTAAAAAATCATATAAGAATATGAAAGTAATGAGAAGGAAGTGGATGATGTGGGTAATGATACTGTTTATTAATATCATTATAATTATTGATAGTGATGTTGATTTAGAAAATATTACTCCACTGTCCTCTCCTTCTTCTGATACAGATGAAGTATAGAGTGAGAATGATGACGATATGGCCAAATAATTAGCTTAAAGAAATAGGCTCATAGCATCATAGTTTCCAAGCCTAATTCCACATAGTCAAACTCTCTAAGCGGTATCACAAGTCATCAGCATCCACAACCCTAGTTATGAGTGCTTCTGCTGCTATTCAAAGTGCAGCACCACTGCCATTTACAGCTAATATTACTGCAACTTCTAGATCTAGTAGTAGTAGTAGTAGTAGAAGTAGAAGTAGTAGTAGTCCTTCAGTCTATTAAATCTACAGTATAGAGATCATTCACTCATGAGCCAATAACCAAACTTGTTGATATTGGTTTTCTCTGTAAAAACACGTGAACAGGTGGAAAGGAGTATCAAATATAGGTACATCCACATCGAGATCCCACCTAAATGACAGGTTTAACTAAGAGACATACCAGCAGCACATCAGAGTTGTGATGAGTTGCAGCTTTAGAAGCACTCCTAAAAGTTTAGTGGGCTGAGTGGCACATAATAATAGTGTTATAGATGTCTCAGTTACTGGGACAGCATTTTCCTCACTAAGAATAACACCTATGTCTCCTGCCGCTGCATGTAGGATGACTGAGTTAGTTGGAGGTAACAAGAGTTATAGAGTCCCCAGAAGTACTTTTTCCACTGCCATGACATCTGCCACTATAACTAGTAGTAGTCATGTTGTCAGACCAATTCAGTTGCACAGTTCTTCTATGTGCAACTACCCTACACTTACTGAGGTCTTTGAAATAAGTCAATAATTTCACAAAATAATACAAAAGTATGACTATAGAATGGCAAGCCTGCCAAAATGATAGCTGTTGACATGCTATCCTATTCTTTTGCAGAAAACAGAAGTATTAAATAACTGATTTTATTTATTGCACCCTGCTAGCATATCCTAATCCACTGTTATTTTTAGGGATGACTGTGATGTAGTTGAACAAGCAGATTGTTGTTGAGTTGTCATTGACAAGTGCTTGAAAAATCATAGGCAAGATACTTCATCTAAGCACAGCTATATTGACAAGTGGCCAGAGTAGACTACATGTCACTGCTCACAGGGTGTCTTTTCCATCAGTGGGCAGCAGCAGCAGGTCACCACCAATGTTGCCTCTGGCTTGGGCGCTAGTAATAAAGATCAGCTACAAGGTAGCTCATATCATCAGCATGCTACTTCAAGCATGCAGAGTTGTGAGAGACAATCCCACAAAGCTGTAGATGTGTTAAACAAACCATAACAGCTAATAGGGAATATGGCAAATTTCTCTCCTATGATGCAACTGGTTTGCTGTACAGTTACTCATATTTTGCTTTCTGCATAAGTAATGAAGACAAATGCACACTAATGATTACTATACAGATGTAGCCAGACTTTGTGACACATCAAGACTTTCTGCACGATGTCTGAATAAGTAAACAAAAACTCCCATGCAAGTCAATAGAAGCTGCTTATTAAAACCAGATAACACACTGAAAAGAAATTTAACAATTACTTCATATATGTGTATTTGTGTGTGTGCGTGCTTGCGTGTGTGATAGTGAAGTTGGAGGAGCAAAATGTGTTGGTGTGAGGGTTACAATTCATGGTAAAGATTCAGTACCTCCACAAACAGAGCAGGCAGCCTTTTCAGCCTCTTGAACAACATTTTGTGGGCAGGGATGCACAAAAGAGAATTACCTGGAAGAGTCGTGTGAAGATATCAAACTCAAACACGGATACATGGTCATTACATGTGAGGTCCATTGTACTGCGAAGAGCAGACTCCAGAGGTCCTGCCCCCACAGGATGCACAGAATTAAGTTTTGTCCTAAACTCTCCCCATTTCACCAGGCACCTGTTAATGTGACAAATATGTGACAAGGGTAACAGTGTGAGACAGACATATTCTATAGCATGTGATGGAATGTGACATAATGGGCCTTATGTATAAAGGCAAAACAGAGCAATTATGGAGAAAACTGTAGGGGACACATGTAGATACATCAGTATCTCATTGCTTTTAACCCTTTGAGTGACAGATAGGTGTCCAAAGAATAGCTCTAAATGGGCTCTAAATTAGTATTTTAATTCCTTGAATATTCGGGACGTCTCAGACACAATTTTTGCAATGAAATGGAACCCTGTATAGCATTTCTGGAATTAACCCTTAGTGTTGGGTACGCAATGCATTGCTTTGCACTTAAAGGGTTAGAGGCCACATTTAATTTAACAACAATTTTATTTGTCCATTATAGTGCATTTGGTTGGCTCCATTTTATGAATACTCATAAGGCCCAATGAGGTTGATGTAAAAATAACTGAAGTTATTCCAGGGCAAACTAACTGCACCACAGGGGACAAATAAAAATCCCCATTGACTGAAACTGTGTTATAACACCTTAGGGTTATGTACTAAGGCATGATAAAGAGGTGATAAAGCGTACATGACTTCTCCCATGATATCACTTTTCCAGTTCCTATGTTATTCTATGGAGTTAAAGGGATAGTAATACTTCATTTTATCTTTATTTTATTTTGTAGTCTTATCTCTCAAACCTTTATGGTTTGAGAGATATTCACAAGCAAAGTTTCCCCTCACTGACCAAAACGGTCAAGTCTGCCATCTAGCTATCAGATTTGGAATCCGACCCGCGGACTGGCCGTGACTCTACAGCAGAGCCGAGATCGCGCGACATAAGAAGAACTACTTCATTTGAATAGTCTACAAAGTGTGCCTGATTTGCAAGCACACTTTTTAGACCCTTCCAATGAAATATTTATTTTTATATCTTGCGATCTCGGCTCTGCTGAAGAGCCACCGATTGATCTGCAGACTGGATTCCAAATCTGACAGCTAGATGGCAGACTTGACCGTTTTAGTCAGTGAGGGGAAACTTTGCTTGTTAATATCTCTCAAACCATAAAGGTTTGAGAGATAAGACTCATATGTTCTTCATGTTTTTTTAATGCCTACAAAATAAAATAAAGATAAAACAAAGTATTACTATCCTTTTAATGCATAGTGCATAGGCTCCATAGAATAATACAGGAAATGGAGAAGTGACATTACTGGAGAAGTTATCAACACTTTATCACCTCTTTATCACACCTTAGTGCATAACCCCCCTTGAATCACAGAAATATCTACACCTCATTGAAAGATCTCTTTAATCAAGAATTAAAGCCCCATTTAAATCAATGGGAATTTTGGGATTGTTTAGTTGTTCCTTATGGTACAGACGGTTTGCCCCAGAATTACTGCAGTTTCTTAGTACATCACCCTCAATGTGACATTCCAAAGAGGATATAACATTAAAAAAGTATTAAAGAGATAGTAATGTTTCCTTATACAAGCATCTCATATTGTTTGTCATAGTTAATAGTTCTGATGCTTGATGCTTGCACTGTTCAGAACTTGCTAAGGACGCTATAATTATATGATGAAGTTTACCCCCCCTCCTTTTTTTTCCAATCGTAAGTCACCTCCCCATATATCTGAAAACTGGATTTCAGACCAGACAGATCATAATGAGGGACAATCTTCCCTCTGTTAGTGTAAGGAAAAAATGTGCCCTTACAGGTTTTTCCTAATACTGACTGAAGATTGTCCCTCGTAGTGATCCGCTCTCAGATCCAGGGTCGGCGCTGCCATTAAGGCAGAACAGGCATCTGCCTTAGGGCGCCGCAATCGAGGGGCGCCGAAAAGAGGGAAGGTTTTTTTTTTTTTTATAATCCTATATAATAATTCGCTAAGTTGTGTGTAACGCCGGACATGCGCAGTAGACACTGCTGTGCGTGCGGCAGTCACAGGCAGTGGAGACTGCCCGTGCCGCGGCTGATACAGAGCTGGGCGCTCCGAAGGAGCGTCCAGCTCTGTATCAGCCGAGGCGCGGGCAGTCTCCACTGCGCGTGACTGCCCCGCGACCGGCTGCCAGACGCACTGTGGCCCGTGTAACGGGCTGTTCAACTAGTCTATATATATCTGCCTTGGTCTCTCTGCGGTGTGTTACAAAGACGCCGTGATGGAGCGCTTGGTAGTGTAAATCAGTGCTCCCTCGCAGCATCTATGTTACACACCGCAGAGAGACCCAGGTTCTGTAGTAATACAGAGCGCTGAGAGATGACATAATCTCCCAGCGCTCTGCATTACTGAGAGCAGCGCGGGAGCCTCAGCTCTGTGCCGAAGGAGGCACAGAGCTCTAAGCTGTGGCACGCCGCTAGACCACCAGGGACTCAAGGTAGGGGGATGAAGGGGGCATTGTGGAGATAAAGGAAGCATTGTGAAGGGGAATTGTGGAGATGAAGGGGCGATGTGGAGTTAAGGGGGCATTGTGGAAGGGTCAATGTGGAGATGAAGGGGCATTGTGGAGGGGGCATAGTGGAGATGAAGGGGCATTGTGGAGATGAAGGGGCATTATGGATGGGTCAATGTGGAGATGAAGGGGGTATTGTGGAGATGAAGTGGGCATTGTGGAGATGAATGGGCATTATGGATGGGTCAATGTGGAGATGAAGGGGGCATTGTGGAGATAAGGGGGCATTGTGGAAGGGGCATTGTGGAGATAATGGGGCAATGTGGAGATGAAGGGGCAATGTGGTGATAAGGGGGCAATGTGGAAGGAGCATTGTGGAGATAATGGGGCATTGTGGAGATAATGGGGCAATGTGGAAGGGACATTGTGGAGATGAAGGGGCAATGCAGAGATAAGGGGGCATTGCGGAAGGGGCAATGTGGAGATAAGGGGGCATTGTGGAAGGGGCAATGTGGAGATGAAGGGAGCATTGTGGAAGGGGCAATTTGGAGGTGGGGAGAGTTTGGAGGTGAATATGTGGGCGGGGCAGGGGATTGTGGCAAGGTCGGGGGGGCGGGGGGCATCAAAATGCACCTTCGCCTGCGTATAAAAAAATCCTTGCACCGGCCCTGCTCAGATCTGAGCCATAAATTATGATGTCAGGAAAAAGGGCAGGAGGGGTAAACTTCATCATATAACTACAGCATAATTATCAGGTTATGAACAGTGCAATCATCCGACATCTAACTATGTTGAACGATCTGAGCTGCTTCTGAAAGGAAACATTACTAACCCATTCAGGATGACATCATTATTGGGGCACATAGTTTATATTTGGACAGAATATGAGGTGGCAATATTTGAAGTGGACTTTATGAGCAGTATGAATCAGTGCAAACTGGAGCAATTATTGGAGAAACCAAATTCAGGGTAGGGGAGAAATACCCATTGATTTAAATGGGGAGTTTAACCCATTTAATTTTATGGAGGTCTCTAACACATTACGAGACCTCTGTAGGGGTTAAATAAATGAGAAGTTTTATTTCTCACCTGCAGTGCAGCTGGTTTGCCCTAGAATTGCTCCCGTTTCCACTGATACCTAAGACCATGTGAGTGAAACAAGATTAATTCGACAAGATTAATGCTTTGTTAATACTTCCAATACTTCCAGGCTTGTTACCTCATTACAGTTGATCAGACCAGTTTTCAAATGAATCTTTGATGCATCTATATCTGTTCCCATTGGATCTGAAGCAAACTGACTGCAGGAGCTAAGTCGCTGCAGTTGATATTTTAACCCACATCTCTGATTGGGTATTCTAAGGTCTAGAAATCCATTTTCAAAAGCATTTATTTATATGATTTTAAGCATGCATATGGAGAACATTAATGAAATGCGGAACAGCATGCTGATCTTGTCTACAAATGTCCCTATAGGGCTCTTTCACATGGGCAACAAAACTGAGGCAGTCCTGTACTACAATTTTGTCATTTGTGTATGAATTCACCTTTCTCCTGCATTCTATGGCCAGTCCTGTTGCAGGCAGCTGTGACTGATGGCCGGCCAACGTCAGTGGAAGACAAATATTTCTGACTAGTTTGGGGACTTGGAGAAGCCATACCTTATAGCTCCATACCTTATTCACATGGATTTTTATCTTAATATGTATTTTAAACACTTTCTCTTTCTAATTCTAGCTGTTTTTCCCCATGTTTCATCTCACTTAATTTTACAGCTATAAACATAATAGATGTTAAAATGTATTTAAAGGGGAACTTTCACCTCTATTAAAGTTGTTCTTGTCTTAATTTTCCCTTTTGATTGAATCTGTAATCCATTTTTTTTAAAATGTATTTAATACTGTATTGCTAGAGATATTACCTTGTAAAGATAAGCCGGGGATGTCAGTTCAGTACAGGCTGAGGTACAGTTCTGTACCGCAGCCTGTCAATGTTAGTCTGTTAGTCTCATCCCCTCCCCAGTTGTTCCCCTTTACATCCTCCTCTGACACAGAAATCCAGCATGTGAGTTGGTAACATCTTGGGCAATACAGTATTAAATTGAAAAAAAAAAACCAAACAATTACAGATTCAGTCAAAAGGTAACATTAAGATAAGATCATCTTTAATAGAGGTGAGAGTTCCCCTTTAAAGTTGCAATATGAACAATTGTTTTAATTGTAAAAAAGGGTTTATCTTAAATGCACTGTACATGGCCTTGTTTTTTGATTGGCTTGCCCGGCCTTGTTATTGCCTTTAATTATGGTTTATTACAAAGACTATATATAGCTCGCAGTGGGGGTGGGATAGACCTATAAAAGGGATTGGTAGTGTTCCTGTCATTTTGGGTCTGTAGCCACTCACCCACTCTGGCTGATTCCTGCTTGAAACAAGTCAGTCTAACCAGGTTGATTCTGGATAGTTTATTTCTTTATGGGTAATGGTTTTTAGATTTTTTTTAACTAATCTTTTTTTTAATCAGCTATGTGTTTCTTAAAAGATAATTTAATGAGGAGGAAATCTTAAATGTAAGTGTATTTTAATCTACAATTTTTTTTGCAGGTCATACAGATAATATATATACATGTATAGATATATACATATATAGATGTAAAATAACAAACAAAATAAGTATCTTGTAATACCTTTTTTATTGGACTAACAGAATTTTGAATTGACAAGGTTTCGGGAGAACCTCCCTTTCTCAAGTCTAAAGCATTTCTGACTGTTACTGTTGAGCTGTATTTGTTTTCTGGTCATCTTGTAGATTTGCTGCTTTCTAAAGCAGAAATGCTTTAGACTTGAGAAAGGGAGGTTCTCCCGAAACCTTGTCAATCCAAAATTCTGTTAGTCCAATAAAAAAGGTATTACAAGATACTAATTTTGCTTGTTATTTTACATCTGCATCACTGGACTAATACGGCTACAATCTCCACTCTACTATATCTATCTATATATATATATATATATATATATATATATATATATATATATATATATAGGTTAGGAATTTCTTGAAATGGGGTGCCTTGGCGAGGTAAGGCAGTTTAAACATACTTTGGCCAAACTATTCAAAGAGACACATGATGCATACTTTACACAAGCACAGAACTCTCTTTTTGAATATTTCTGAATGATGCACACATGGGACGACCGTTCTTTGGTGGTAGATCGGTGCATCAGAACCTCCAACATCACTTATGCGAATGGTCTGTGAATGGCCCATAGGCTGCAGTGTAAAACTGCTTGTTGCATGTTTACTGCTTCCCTGTGTGAATGAAGTAAAGATGCACATTGCTGGACTTTTGTGGACTGAAGAGAGGAAATAATTGCCAGTGTGAAATGTAACCTAGCCCATCATAGTAAAATTCCCCACAGGTGACATCACCAGCTCACCATTGGTCATTCATTTGAAATGAGCCACAGACTTCAATAGCACATCAGTCGCCGTACATCCCATTGAAACAAGCCTTAGATTGTATTGGTATTTTGACTCTGAAATACTGATCTGGCCGCAATGCTGGTTCTTGGCCAAGTTTACTGGCACCTCACTACCAACCGATTAAGAGAGGAATAAGAAAGGAATGCAAAAATGTATTGCAGGTTATTTGAACTAACATGGATTATTAAAGACTAGTTGAAGAGCCCGTTACACGGTCGACAGTGCCACTGCCAGCTGGTCGCGGGGCAGTCATGCGCGGTAGAGACTGCCTGCTCAGTGGCTGATACAGAGCTGGATTCTCCGAAGGAGCGTCCAGCACTATATCAGCCGCGGCGCGGCCAGTCTCAACTGCGCATGACTGCAGCACACGCAGAAGTCTCTACTGCACATGACTTCATCATTACACACATTTTAGCTAATTATTATATAGGATAATTAATACCCTACAAATAAGTGGCTCTTAATTTGTTTTTCAGAGGAACTTACTTAGAGGTAGGTATTATTCAAACAGCAGTTAGTTTTTCCCTATTTACTATTTCCACATTTGATCTTTGTTTTAGTGCACTGTTAGGTGTTTCAGATTCAATCTGTTTCCAGCTGATAACAAATTGCGGTTCATATAACGCTAAGGGTGAGATGTTCAAAAAGTCGTCATAATGAAAAAATTGGTGGATCATGAGTTAGTGGTAAAAGAATGACAATATTTTCATAATTGAGTCCGTCATGTTTGAAAATGTATCTAAAGAATAAAAATGATGGTAACAAGATCTTGATGAACTCTGCTAAAATATGTTCAAAGAAACCAAGACATTTTTTTTAATAGATTTTTACTGGTATCTAGAAGATCCAAGACATGAAAGAATAGAAAGAACAATACATTTGTAAATGTTTAACAGAGAGTGCATTTCATAACAAAATCCAATACTTATTATAACAGAGGACATGACAGATGTCCGATATCAACAATCCTAAAACGTGTAGGATCCTACAATGCTTGGATAAATCTAACCAATTTCATATAAAGAGAAAGCAAGATAGTGAAGAGAAGATATAAGACACAAGAGTGGACACTGAAATGAAAGTCAAGAAAGGTGAAAGAGGATCTGGGGGGGAGGGGAGGGTAAAGGACAAAGAAGGGAGAACTGGGTGGAACAAATCCAAAAAGTTGCTGCCTAAATGAAGGGGTCTATAGTATTCTATATATCTACTGGCGACCTCTGATGATTCCCTGCTTGTAGGAAAGGATGACATAAAGTGGACCATTGATTCATTAGGAGAAGGATCGCTGAAGGGTCTCTCCATTTAGCTATCCATGTTAATCTCATATAAAGAATCTGTTCCTCTATGGAGGATACCCATGCCCTGAGAGATGGAGGCTCTGAGGAGGACCGCTTTTAAGGGATTAATGTCTTAACCACATTCAGCATCATATATAAAAACAATTTTTAATTGGGAAGTGGCAGGAAGATTCCTGTATAAGAGAATCTGCCATGGGTCTCTAGAAAGATGCAGATCCAATAGTTCCTCGATGATGGATAAGCAGATGGACCATAGGGAAGTAATGAGTGGGCAAGACCACCATATATGGAATAAAGTACCAGTCCCGCTCCCGCACCACCAGCACTTAGGGCTATAAGAGGCCAATATTGCATGAAGTTTCGCTGGGGTATAATACCAGCAGGATAAAATCTTATAATTCAAGAGAGAGATTGGTCTATAGTTAGTGCAATGTTGGGTGTCTTTTCCAGGTTTTGGTATGACTGTGATATGGGTGTGGGATGTGATGAAATCGTGCTGGGCAGAACCAAGAAGAAGTCAACTAGCAGTGATACTGTCACGGTTTTTGATGAACACACAGACCAGACTGGTAAGGTTAAAATGATTTTATTGATATAAAGTTCACACACGTAATTAGGCCTTTTGGGCCCACACCAACAGCTTAGAAATATAGGCAGGGAATACAGGAATGGCAATTCAGTGATAGGAACAATTGCATGAATGATAACAATCACTGGTAACAAAGGTTCTGACTGGAACTGAACAGGCGGCAGGCAGCACAGTCCGAGAACTGACCACAGGACCTTGGTACAGATGGTCCAGTAGAAAATGATTGGCACCACCCAGATGCCTGGGAGGAACGGAACCCAGAGGAGCGAGGCAACACTGCTGGCACAGCCCAGATGCCTGGGCGACACTGAACCCAAAGGATCGAGGCAAACCTGACCCTGGCACTGGATGCCGATGGACTGAGACAACTCTCAAGCAGACCAAAGAACGCTAGGGGTGGATCGAAATATATATAGGCAACCAGTGTCCCCTCCACAGAGGATGGTAATAGCGCAACGCAGGCTCTTGAGCCCAAGACTACTGCAGAGTGGAATATGCACAACCTTACCTGGAGAGTCCAGGCACACAAAGGGTCAATAGGTAATGCCCTGTGATAACTGCAACTTCCAAAGGGAGTGAGCCCAGCGCTGTAAGGAGGTGGACACAGAGAGATCAGAGTAACTCAGTCAGTGGAAAAACACTGCACTGGTACTTCGCGTGTGCACACCGTCAACGGCGGTAAGAGAGTAGCTACAGCATGAATGCTTAGCTGACGATCGACAAGTAATAACGCCAAGCGGCGCAACCGACTAGAGTAACGGCAAGGCCACAGAAAGTCTAGCTTGAGCAACGGAGGCAACCAAACAATCTGTAATGCTACTGTCAACAGAGTGACAATACGCTAGACACTGTAAGCAACAGAACAGCTAGTCAGCCAGGAATGGTCAGTAGTGGAGCCAGATCCGATCTGCATCGGAGCGAGTTCTCAGCCAGAAGCAGTCAGCAACGGAAGCGGGTCCTCAGCCAGAAACAGTCAGCAACGGAAGCAGGTCCTCAGCCAGATACGGTCGGTAACGGAAACGGGTCCTCAGCCAGATATACAGTCAGCAATGGAAGCAGGAGTAGAACAGCAACTCAGGAACGTCGTCAGGCAGGCCAGGTCATACATGAACAGCAATCACGGAGCATAAGTCAGGAACTAGTACACCACAAAAGGGCACCATAGTGTTGACATGACAGAGGTTATAAAGGCTATCACTGGGCGGTGACAAGGATACTGACCAATCAGACAGAAAGTATGGAAATAGCTTAGTCAGAATATCGCCACCTGCAGCCAGGAGCACAGGCACTGATAGATACTAGCTGGGACCTAAATGATTTGTAATATGCTTGGGAGAAACCATCCGGACCTGGACTTTTCCCAGAGGGTAATGCTTTCATAACTATGTGTATTTCATCACTGGAGATGGGATCTTCCAAAGATTGGGCCAGATCTGCTCCCAGTGTGGGTAAGTTCGCGGTACGCAAATATGTTTTTATCTTACTTGAGAGTGAGTCTTCCGAGGCGATAGTGCCTTTTAGACTATATAGCGCTTCATAATATAATTGGAAGGTTTCGGAGATATCACTAGGATTGTAGGTCAGAGAATTTGATGATGAAATAATCAAGGGAATATACGTCTGAGGCAATCTAGCTTTCAATGAACACACAAAAAACAGAGACAGCGCAAAAACGCATCTAAGAGCAATCTCTTTGGCAACCAATTGCAATTTTCATACAATTTTCTTAACCCCTTCAGGGTGAGTACTCACTGGGGCTTGAGGCTTATCCAGCCTCTGAGTTTAACAGCTCATTATATACAACCTCACTCTCCCTCTCCTTTCAGGGGTGCTTTTCTCTGGAAATCAGGTTTCGTTGCTCCAACGTGCAATTACCCAAATGGGCTAAAGGTGTATATTGATAAAATAACTGCAAGGGCTATACTTAAGGCTTCTATTTATTGGCAGTTAAAAAATGTTAAAATACAACTTTTAAAACAATATTTAAAAGAATCACACGTTTGTTTGATACCCACAGGGTATTAAACTCTGTTAAACTCAGAGGCTGGATAAGCCTCAAGCCCCAGTGAGTACCCACCCTGAATGTGTTAATAAAATTGTATGAAAATTGCAATTGGTTGCTAAAGAGATTGCTCTTGGAGGCGTTTTTGCACTGTCTCTGTTTTTTGTGTGTTTACTGCAGCTGAATGGCGACTTGGTGTCATGTGGCCTAGTGACCAGGATACAATGCGTGTAGTACATAAGGCTAGGGAGAGTTATCCTGCGATGGGACTATGAGTCTGTGAAGTCCTATGGGAGTGTGATCAAGAGGTACCTTACCCAATAACCCAGAACATGATTCCTATCACATCAGCTAACATAACATACAGCATTTCAGCTATACAATACAAACACAGTCTAAGAATTCTGCTGTGGTTAGAACTAAAAAGTCTCATCTCTAACATATCTCAGAACAGATGTCCAGAAGCACGATCATAGTGTTACCAGACAAGTGGTAGGGACGCTGGGTGAGGCCTGTATAATGGCCTAAAGCCTCCTGAGTAGGTGTAAATATATCCATCAGAAGTTGGCAAAGAGAAACAGTCAGTCATCAGCTTGCCGTGAGTGTTTGGCTACTATGGATTTCGTTGAAGGGGATCCAGGTACTCATCTACGTTTGGTGGACGTCTGCCAGGGTGAGGAAATATCCATGTCTTCAATCTAAGGGGTAAGGGCTGTTGCAGGGTGGTCGTTCTCGGGTCCGTCTGGCAACGAGATGTTTAGTGTTGATGAAATAGCTTTCACATTATCCTGGTATCTTAAAGTGTGAGTTTCTTCATCTTTGGAAACATGTAGCATTAGAGGATATCCGCATCGGTATCTAACACTTTGATGTCTCAATGCTTGGATAAGTGGTTTCAGGGAGTTTCGCCAGTGGAGAGTGAAAGGGGAGAGGTCCCCATATATAGCAATATTGTGGCCCTCGAAAGGGATGAGGTGCTGCGATCTAGCAGCCAGTTCAATCTTGAAAGCAGACTATTATGTCTCTGGAGTGATCCGGAGAAGAGTGCTTGGGTTTCATGGGCCTGCATGCCCTGTCTAGAGGGTAAGTTTTAGAATCTTGATCCTTCAGTAGGTGAGTGAACAGCCTCTGTAGATATAACGGTATGTCCTCCGATTTGACCAATTGTGGAATTCCCTTGATTGTTCCTTCTATGTCTATTCTCCAAGTCATCCAGTTTAAGGAATAGGTCATTGTTCTGTTGAAGCAATGCATTAGTACGTCTCAGAGTTTCTGTGCAAAACAATTTCAATTGCTCTCTCTTCTCCTCCAGGGCCTCCATTATCCCGCCAGTTAGGTTAATGTCTCTCTTTACTTCCGCTAACTCTTCACAGAGGAAGATTTTCACATCAGTTAGCAGGTTGTGAATGTCCTGATTCGTTGATGGGGTTTCTAAGCAGTCCACCACGGATTCATCACCTGAGCTGTTAGGACTGGAGAGGTTCGAAATGTCGTCCTTATCCTGTGTGGCAGAACTACAAGGGAGATCCGCCATCGTAGATGTATGTGCAGGCAACGGCGTATTTGCCGCTTTCGCATTAAAATAAAGCTTCATATCTCTCTCCTTCTTTTGTTGTTTGTTCTTCCTCATCTCTGTGGATGGTAGTGAAAGTGGTGTGTCTGGAAATGGGCAGAATAGGGCTAATAAAAAAGAAATATCACTCCTTGGGCAGGGAGCACTCTCACTGCACGTCCATACAGCCGCGCAGTCAGACCACGCCCCAGCAAGACATTTTTTGTCTTTGAAATGACAAATTGCTTCTCACTCCTGCTATCAGTACTTTAATTTATCTTCTCCAAGTTTAGATAATTTTAATTTTGTCGGGAAAAAATGACATTAATCAGACAAGTGATGTTGAAACGAATATTTCTTTCTGAACATACCTTACAATATGATGGTAGATTAAACCACAACCATGTTTAAAAAGGCTTTTTCCCTTTGATGAAGATGGGGGAATTGAATGCAAAAAATGACAGAAACATGTCTGGGAATTGATGGGCCATGCGTAAGAACTTTTTTATTCTTATTTCAAACAATTTCAGTTACCACCAATTTCTGAACATCTCGCCCTTACATTCAGGTATATTAAACTCTATTGTTTGTTGTATGGAGGCATGGCCTAAAAGACGACTTGAACTGCACATATACTGCAAAAAATAGACAGATACACCTGACTGCTGTATGAAGGGCACCTACTATATCAAACAAATTAACCCTTTGAGTGCCAGAGGGGGTACGCAATGCATTGCAGAGCAACACAGAGGGTTAAAAGTGACTTACTCCTAGTGCACAATTCCCCTTTAAAGATACCTGACATATATTTAACATTTCATATTGCTGCCTTTCTCACATCCTATTGCAAGTTGATAACAGAGGACTTTATTCATAAAGCTGGAGCAAACCAACTGCACCATAGGGATGAAATGAAAACCTCACAAATTGCCATTGATTTAAGTGGAAGCTTTTAACCCCAAGAAAATAAGTTAAAAGCTCCCGTGTATTGTGAAGCAATATGTTTGAGACCTCCTTTACATGCAAGGAGTTAAACTTTCATTTGAACCTATGTGTATTTTCATTTACACTCTACGGTGCAATTGATTTGCTTCAGACTTGTGCCTCTTTACCTTGATGAGTAAAGGACATAATGTATACTAGTGACACAAACTAAAATGCAATGGGAAAGTAGACATATGTACTTCGGTGTTTTTCATTTACTCACTTTTTTCCAAATGCTTTTGTCCAGAATTTGGCTGCTTCAGGTTTGGTAACACGATATGCATTTCCCTGATATTTCCCTCCAGGAAACAGGGCTTTGAGTTCACATAGAATGTGACTAAAAATCAGAGACAGCTTGGTGAGATTCCTCCTGTGGATAAACAAAGGGTCATTCTCAGGGCTGGTTTTACATCTTAGGTACCCTGGACAAGTCATGCAGGTACTCTTAGCCCCTCTCATGCCCCCAACCCCAACCCCAGCCCAAACTCTTCAAAAGACTCCAGCCTTCATTACATCCACTTTTGCCTTACATGGAAAATTCTGTTTATTTATTTTATTTAGAAAATGTATTACCAGGAAGAACACATTGAGATTTATCTCATTATCAAATACTAGTGTAAAAGCAGTTTACATGGGCCAAGGTCCAGGTGATGTTAACCCTTTGAGTGCCAGAGGGGTATGCAACGCATTGCTTTGCAATGCTTTGCATACCCCTCTGACACTCAAAGGGTTAAGAGGCCGGTCCTGCTCTGCATCCTGCTGCCCACACAGTCATGCACTATAGAGACTGCCTGAAAGCACAGAATGCTCACAGCACAGAACTCCCAGCATTCTGTGGTTTCCGGCAGTCTCTACTGAGCATGACGGCTTCTGACAAACATCCTATCGAATTATGTTATAGGATGTCCTGGATAGTTTTCAGTAAAGAGTTCCTTATTAACACAAATAGAGAAACATTATATATATGCTCACAAAAACATACATACATACTAAAAAATGATATACAGTTATCCCTGTCAGTGCCAGAGGGATACGTAATGCATTGCGTACCACTGTGGCACTGAAAGGGTTAAACACCTTTTTTAGATATAACAAAGCATTTATTTTTAAGGATTTCAGACTGGATAAAGATCAGATTTTTTCAAAATACCCAACAACTATAACAGAAACTCTCAAAAAAGTCTTAACTACTTTGCTGCTAGAGAGGTTTCCATTGAATTGCTTTGCAATGTAGTGGAGACCTTACCAGCAAAGAAGGAGTTATATAATGGCAAGTTTACCCCTTAACTGAATGATATGCTACATACAGTTCTGTACTATGAGGATGGATGAGGGTTCTGGCACATCAAGAGTTAATAATTCCAGTGAGCCTCTGGGTATGCTGTGATCATGGTGGGACAGGAGCAGGCAATGTAAGCATATATTATCCTTGTCACTATTCACTGCCTCTCTCCTCCTCACTGTGATAGTGAGGCAAAGAGAGAGAGAGACTGAGAACACAGCTCCCAAATCTGTAGATGGCCAAAGAGGAGGGCACTTTTGTTGTGCTGGGGACAAGAATGGTGGGTACAGTATAAAAAAAACACAGTTTATTCCATATAATATTGACACCTCTATATTATTAACTAATTAAATGACATGTTATATATGTATAAACATGGCATCAAAAGAAAGCCTTAAAATGGTATATAATTTGTGTGGTGTACTAAATGAATTTGAGAGTAAATATGGTTGAACAAAGACATAGCAAAAAAAAAATTAAGGGAAAGAATTGGTGAATGTAGTAGAAATGTTTTAAAGACAGATCTAAAACATAATGTGTCTTGACATTTCAATACATGTCCACAGGGAGGGATACACATTTTTTTAGAGTAATGGGCATAGAATCTGTTTCCCTTAATCCTTTGAGTGCTAGAGGGGTATGCAACGCATTGCAAAACAATTTGTTGCTTACCCCTCTAGCCCTCAAAGGGTTAAAGCTAAAAACAGGTTTTGCTTAGTTTGTCGAATTTTGGTGTATTTGGGTTCAACCTCCTTTCTTCCTTTTTGTCCCCCAGAATCCCCTTGATTACATTAATACAGAGAACAGATTTCCTGACTACAAGACTCCCTATTCCCTGTGGGAAAAGAAGGGAAATTTGCCATGTGGTGGGGAGAACTTCAGTCTTTCCATTGATTTCAATGCAATGAGCTAGGTGAAAAAAGAGAAAAAAAATGCACTTTTCCTGAAAAATTTCTTGCCAAAAAGAGCCATTTTTCTCCTGTTTCTCTTTTGAGATGAAAAGATTCAGCCATTTCTAGTCAGAATGGTTCTTGTCTGTTCTTTGTTGTTGTTTGTTTGGGGGGATATGTAGAGAGGAAAGCAGGCCAGAAGTGGGTGCAGCCAAAAGAGGAAGAACACAAGCTAATTTACCTCATGATTCATCACCACTATGATGTCTTGGGTGGTCTCACTGCAGCCAGGGCCAGATTTATAATAAGGCAGAGTAGGCATCTGCCTGCAGGCGCACAACACAGAAGGGCACCTGTCATTGGGATTGTTTTTTGTTTTAATTTTTTTTTTTTTTAAATTAGCCAGACAGCCTTTTCCTTAGATCATGCCATCATGTCTGGTGGACCGGGGGGACGGGGATGCTGCACCTGTGCGCTGGCTGGATGTGACTGACTCTCTGAGTGACACAGAAGTTCAAATTTGGAAGACAAGAGCTGGAGTCAGTGTCACGGAGGTGCATGTCATTACTCATCCTCAGTTGCTTCAACAATCACCACTTGACTTGTCTTGTGACTGACTTGCCGGAAGTTCGGCACTGCCCCGCCTCCTCCCTCCCAGATGCTCAGTGCAGCCCAGCCTGCAGGGAGCGAGTGAGCCCACACCATGATGAATAAGAAGTTGAAGAACGTCAACATACAGCTGCCAGCCCGCCACAGAGGAGCTGGCCTGCTCGGCTGCTGCCTCACCCTCTACCTGTACAGACTGTACTGCTGTCTGCTGCACCGACGCCTGCAGCATGGACAGTATTTAACCCCTTACCTTACCCCTGGCCTTGAGGTAAGCCTATGTGGCTATGAGACACACCCCACGCTACTAATTTGTTTTTATTATCATTATTTTTTTTTATTTAATTTAGAGAAATATTTTGCAGAATTATTTTTATTATTGTAATAATAATAAAAATTATTATTATTACACCACACAGGCATCTTACTTTGTCCTGTTAGCTATTAAAATTATATTATAAAGGCCTACTCATTTAATACAAATAAACAAAAAATTATTTCAGTCAACACTTTTTGCACTTTTCTTTTTTTTGGGGGGGGGCTTCAGATTTTGTGCCTACAGGCTCCTGAGATGTAAATCCGGCCCTGGCTGCAGCTCCAAATGACCAGACTAAAATTCTTTTTGAGGGTGAAAACCACTATCTTCATTTAGTGCGCTCAGCAATGTTGGGAGAGAAACCCTTTTTACTGTCCTGGGCTATCATATGTAGGAAGTGGGAGCCAGAGTCTTTATCACTTTGCCCTGCTGGTGGCAGTGCAAGAAATGCCAGTCCCACCACCCATATGTTAGCATGAGCTGCTCTGCTGCAAAGCAGCAGTGTGAGGCTTTAATCTAATTTAAAGGGATTGTAATGTTTCAAAAAAAACTGCAGCTCCAATTAATCTTCATAGTATTGAGCCATAGAGAGTGTTATTTCAATACTGTCAGATTTGTAGTTCAAGAGTAATTGATAAAGTTTCCCCCTCCTGCCCCATTTACCTAGTGTAAGCCACCTCCCCTCAGATGTGGAATCTGGTCTTAAGACCAGCCAGCTCACAGCAAGGGACAATCTTCTTACTGTGAGAACAATAAAATAGATATAGAAAGCAAAATATCAATATTTGCAGATGACACTAAATTATGCAAGGTAATTCATTCAGAACAGGATATTTGCTCTGTACAGAGGGATTTACATAAAATGGCAGATTGATCAAACAAGTGGAATATGAAGTTTAATGTGGGAAAGTGTAAAGTCATGCATTTGGGAGGAAATAATCCCAAAGCTACTTATGAACTTAATGGAATCATTTTAGGGGACTCATTGCTAGAGAAAGACCTGGGTATCCTTGTAAACTACAAACTTGGAAACAGTGACCAGTGTCAAACAGCAGTAGCAAAATCAAACAAAATCCTGTCTTGCATATTGAAGCAAGAGTGGATAACATCATTTTGCCATTGTACAAATCATTGGTAAGACCTCACCTCGAATATGCAGTACAGTTTTGACCAGCTTTCTAAAAAAGGACGTACTAGAACTAGAGAGGGTACAGTGAAGAGCAACAAAATTAATCAAGGGAATGGAGGACTTGACGTATGAGGAAAAACTGAACAAACTTGGTTTATTTACTCTAGAGAAAAGAGGACTGAGAGGAGATCTTATCACAATGTACATGTATATGAGAGGTCAATTCAAGGATCTCTCTGGTGAGCTGTTCATTCCAAGGCTTGATCAAACCTGCCCCCCTTGGCAGGTTTTTCAGGTTTTTCCCTCATGCTAAATGAAGATTGTCCCTCTCTGCAAGCCATCTGGACACCACCTTGCTGCTCTGAGGTGAGCAGTGTTACATCAGTAAAAGGTGCAGGAGGGGGATACTTTATCATTCAACTACTCTAGAACTACAACTCTCCATGACCCAAATACTATGAAGATTAATTGGAGCTGCTTTTAGTTTGAAACATTACTATCCCTTTAACATTAACTGAATGTAGGGCGAGGTTGGGGCAATAAGCCTCACAATACATTCAAACTGAGGTAAAATACATGCATCACGGCAGCAGCGAGGTGCCTGATGTCATACAGGGGTGTATGATTACCATCCCAAGAGACACCACACACACACAGGCTTCACCATCAGCAGAGTGGAAGGATGGCTCTGTCCTGTGTCGGAGGTGGAGAGGTACAGCTTCCCTATCTTCAGGAAGCCATGATACCAGTCTGTAGATTACTTGAGAAATGACAACTTGCAGCCTTTCAGGCAGGCATAGTATAAACACTCACAATAGACTGTATCTTCAAAAGAAAAATGGTGAAGTTCTGGGGCAAACCATTTGCACTATGGGAGAACTAAAATGATATCAGTTTCCATTGATTCAAATTCTAACCCCTTAAATGCTAGAGAGGTCTCTCAAGCATTGTGAAGCAATGCTTTGGAGACTTTTCTAGCATTCAAGGGGTTAAAATGCACATTCAAATCAATGGGAATTTTTAGTTCTCCCCTATAGTGTGAATGGTTTGCCCCAGACCTCTTTTACTTCTCTTTTGAACATACATCTCAGTGTGTGCAGGTTGTGTGGGGCTGTGAGTGCTAGACAGATCGCCAACACATTCTGAAGCAATGTGTTATAGAGCTCTAGCATTTAAGAGGTTAAAGTACCCATTTAATATCATTCTGTTTTTTTATTTGCCCACTATGGGACAGTTGGTTTGGTCCAGAATTACTCCACTGTTTTTTGAACATAGGGGCCCTATAATCCACATTCATATTTTTGTGTCACATTAAATTGTATATCCCAATTTTGCTGTTGGAGACTACTCTAGCAAGGGGTTAAAAGACATTTAAAACCACTAAAACATTAACACTATGGTTCCTAAAGCCATATAAGCATACCTGGGAACTTCCAATTGAGGGCTACCCGGAGGGGAGTCCTCTGTTCAGCAGGAGGTGACAATAATGACGCTAATCGCGTCAAAAAGGGGCAGGGCTTGACGCGAGTTGAGGGGGCAGGGCTTAAAGATGTCACACAGAAGGCTGGGGAAGGAGGAACAGCGGGAGAAAAAGCAGATGTTGGCAGAGTTACAATAGAAACTCCCCACATCCGGAGGAATCAGCCTCTGCCCCGGAGACCCGGTAAAGCTCTGTCAAAACCAGAGTCTCAGGGGCAAATACGGAGAGTTCCCAGGTATGCATATAAGGAACACTCATATCTCACATTAACAACAAACGAGAAACTTCTCATCTATAAATAACTTTAAAAAATCTCAGTCTTATATAATCATCACGCTGGGAAAATCTTCTCCAGGAAATAGTGAGCAAAAATTCAACAGTTAAAATAACACAGAATTACAGTACAAATGTCACTTGCATACTTGACACACATATCACCCAAGTGTCCCTTTTTAGGAGGGACAGTCCCTCTTTCAGACCCAAATCCCTCTGTCCCTCTTTCCCACTCTGCTGTCCCTCTTTTTAGGAGATCAGATGGTGTTGTGTGTATATAAGAGCATTACATTGCTCCACAGCAATAAATATCACTTTAATATAATGTTCAGTATATGAGTTTATAAATTAGTATGTGTAAATAAAATACTTTGATTTTGCTCTGTAATTTATTCAGTTACACATAGAGCTGTCAATAGGTCATGAAATTACCTAAAAATACTTGGTTATGCCCCACCCACCTGACACACCCACTGAAACACCCCCTAAAACACAAGTGTCCCTCTTTGGCCATTTGAAATGTTGGGAGGTATGGACGTTCCATTAAAAACTATATATCATGTTAGCCAAATGACCAGAAGATACATATTTTAGGAGATATTCTTGCATTTATTTATATACTAGTTGAAGAGCCTATGCACACAGGCCACAGTGCCGGCTGGTCGCGGTGCAGTCATGCACAGTAGATACTGCCCATGATGCGTCTGATACTCCGAATTCAGACCATGGTCCTCTCTGAGCACATACCACGGTCTGAATTCGGAGCGCCCCCACCATATCATCTGTGCCACGGGCAGTCTCTACTGCGCATAAATGCGTTGTTACAAACTTTTATCAAATTATTATATAGGATGGTGAGACCCCTGAGTGTGACACCATATGCTAGTTTATGCTAATACAGTTCTTAATGCAGCACAGAGCTTAATTTGCCCATGAAACAGCTCTGTGAAAAACCTTTTTTATTAAAAATACAAGTATTATCACCTAAAGTGTGCATCTGTTGGCTAACCTGAAACATTGACAGATTTGAATAATGTTTTTGAATATACAGACATACATTCCTGATGACAGGCCCACTTTATAGCAAACTGGAACTAGTTTAAAACAAAACTAAGTTACATAACTTAGCCAGTATTTAATGAAAAGTATTCATTTAAAACATAATTTCATCACAATACATAAAACATTGTGTGTATGTGCATTCTGCAGGACTAAATCGGTGATTCTTTAGAATTCCTTTTAATTTACAGCTTAACGTAAATACGATCTCTAAATTGAGGCGGGCTTTAGCTGGAATTAATACATCTGACAAGTCATTAGCAATAAAACGATGGGAGGGGAATTTAGGATCCTCCTTTCAGCTGCAGGAATGGTACAGTGCAGCGTGCCTTACTAGGAGAGAGCTGCATTGTATCAATCTAAATGATCAATATTATAAATGTTCTCATAGGTGGTATTTGGTACCATCTCAGTTGGCACATTATCAGGATGGCATAACAAGCCAGTGCTGGCAATGCCAACATACAGTGGGTTCTCAGTTCCATGTATGGTGGGAGTGCTCTGGTTTGAATGCCATAAAAACTAGATTAGTTCAATTGTTTACGGACTTGTTTCAGGTGAAATTCACACTGCGGCCACAGACTTTTCTGTTCCATATGGAACTTCCAGTCTCTGATAACTCTAGTAGATGTTTGGCAGTAAATATTTTATTGGCGTTTAATATGAGTACTGCCAGATACTGGAGGAAACGGGAGGTTCCATCTTGGGGGGAAATAAAAGATCGAATAGAATACCAATGAACTTCAGAGAAGTACTTTTTTATAATATAAATCAGAATAGGTCTCGGAAATATGTTAAAATCTGGTCTCTGTGGCAGCAACTGAGCTGAGGAAAGATGTCCTTGTGGATGTTTGTGATAGTTATCCGTGGCCCCGTTCCCGCTGATAGAAACCCACATAACCAAAATCCACAGACGTCTTTTTTGTTATAGGGAGGTATGTTTGTAATGAAATATGATATATAACTTTATTGTATATTGATGTTTTTGTTGTATATCTTCTGTAAAACAAGTAGTTTAAAAGCCCGTGTACACGGGCCAACGTCTGGGTAATGTTAACCCTTTGAGTGCCAGAGGGGTACACAACGCATTGCAAAGCATTGCGTTGCGTACCCTTCTGGCACTCAAAGGGTGAAGAGGGTGCTACCTCACTGCTCCACGCGATGCAGACTTGCGTCACCTCACTCATGTGATGCAATCATGCTCAGTAGCAGGGACATGCACAGACATTTTGGGGGGCAGGGGCTCAAATGAAAAAAGGGCACTTCTCGATAAAATTGGACTGATTTTTTTTTTTTGTTAAAAGGGCAAGAGGGCACTTTGGACAAAAAAGGCAGGTGCTAAAGCCCCCCTTGTGCACGTGCCTGCTCAGTAGAGACTGCCAGAACATGCGCAGTCTCTACTGTGCATGACTGCATTGAGACAAACATCCTAGCAAATTATTATATAGGATAAAGAAAGACTTAAAAAAACCAAATCAGTGAATTTAGCATTTCATGGGACCAAGTGGATATATGCCACCTTTTTTGTTTTGACTGTGTTAGCGGTGACAGAGATAAATAATGATGTGTAAATGTATTTACACAATAGTATAGCCATTTCCACCTCATTCTTTTATTTACTGGTCACATGAGAAAGATGCATATTGCAGGACTGAACAGGAGCCACTGTTGTTGTTATTTGTTTAGAACTTCAATCATGCTTAAGGTGATGAGAGTTATGCACCATTCTGGCACTCAAAGGGTTAAAAAATGCAATTTTTATATTGTGGATGGTTCCTATCACTGACTATGGAGAGATGGAGAGTTGTAGTCACTAACTCCAGCTGTCCCACAGAGTTCATGATATTAAAGGGATAGTAATGTTTCATAATAAAAGCAGCTCTAATTAATCATCATAATATTTGGACTTTGGAGAGTGTTATTTCAATTCTGTCAGAGTTGTAGTTCAAGAGTAATTCAATAACAAAGTGTCCCACTCCCGCCCCTTTTACTGATGTAACACTGTTCAGTCAGATCAGAAGGGAGGTGCCCAGGTAGACTGCAGAGAGGGGCAATTTTCAATTAAGATAAGGGAAAAACCTGAAAAGCTTGTCAAGGGGGGCAGGGCTTTCATTGTTCTCATAGGAAGATGATTGTCCCCTGCTGTTATCCGTCTGGTCTGTGGAGATGGCTTACACTAGGTAAAAGGGGCGGGAGGGGAAACTTTGCTTGTGAATATCTCTCAAACCATAAAGGTTTGAGGGCTAAGACTTATATCGTTCTTCATGTTTTTTTAATGCCTACAAAATAAAATAAAGATAAAATGAAGTATTACTATCCCTTTAAATAAATGGATTTGTGTTCATTATTTGACACTTGTTCTTAAAAAATAAAATAAAAAATAGCTTGAGCTGTAAGAAAGCATATTTCTCACAAAGAAAAAAAAATGTTGCGGCTTCTTTAAGCAACCTCACCTTGAGTGTTCTAGCGGCTGATACTTTACTGAAATGCTGTGCTGTTTTTATGTCACTGTGACTCTTGTGCTACTGTGCCAGAAGCAGGAAATTATGCTGCGTGAAAAATGTGTTTGCTGGTCTTATCACTACAAATCAGAAATCTAGTCACAAAGTCCAAGAACAAAACAAATCTATGCCAATACACAGAAAAGCAAACAGTACAGAACAGAATAATGCTAATCACATCACAACATAGTAGTACAGAATGCAGCAATACAGGGCAGGGTACTGCAGAGTAACAAAGTTTAACTTTATAGGAAAGGACAGGGTAGTCTACAGAGCAGCACAAAGCAATAAAAATCAGAATATCAATTAAAGCACAGGGCAAAAAGTGCAGGAAAATGTAACATAGAAGCAGGGCAGCACAATACAAAGAACAGAAGACATTGTCACCTTCATGGATCATCTATCCTACTGGATACATGATCCATGCTGGGGGGGGTTATCAGGAGGGGTCCTCATGCCCCCCTTGAGGTCTGAACTATTTTTTTTTTTAAATAAAATGCAACATAACATTTGTACATGTATACAGGCAAGGTATGCAGCCGCATACCTTGCCCAGTAACCCTTTGATTACCAGAGGGGTATCAAACGCATTGTAAAGCAATGCGTTGCTACCTCTCTGGTACTCAAAGGGTTAATCATGCAATACATATACAACAGGGCATGTCTACTAAAATTAGAGAATAAACAATGTTGATTATGAGCAATATTTGTCAAGTTAAAATGGTGAAAGAAGGTTAGATGGGAGCACTTAATGTCGAATTTCAAAGGGAAGGGTTAATATGTCAAAGGGTGGCAGTTTATGTTGGATTTCTATAATGTATACTGTATTCTGCACTGCTTATGTTTGAACAACGATGGTTTTGAAACTGTTGTTGTGGCTTGTACACCTCAACTCTGAGGTGCAGAATTCCAGACAGAAAATGTAACCACAAAACACGCAGTAATTGTGACCGTAGGTAATAGTACGCTACTAGTGCACTGTTTTTCAGTTGTTTCTTATGAGCATTTTTTTGACTGGCAGTGAGTATAATTACCGCTGGTTTTGTTTTCACAACTCCAGTAATAGGAAAACAAAACCTGTTTTGTTAGCCCCGCTTAAAAAAAAACACAACACTTTTTTTTTTTTTTTTTTAAGCGGGGCTAACAGTATCGAGCCTCATGTTCCTGACTTTATTCAACTCATCGCTGTGCAGTTGCATTTCTTAGAGTCCTGTGTGCAAAAAAGTTGGAGTAATTATGGGGCAAACGAGCTGCACCTTAGGGGACAATTCAGGGGCATAACTACATGAAGTGCCGAGGGTGAAGATGTGCTGTGCCCAGAATCCATAGGGGCCCCATCTTCCCCAGGGCACAATATGTTCCAGTTATGCATCTGTGAGAATATTTTTGTGTTGAACCCCTAAAAAATGATTGCAAAGCCAATGACAAGTTATACCACTAGGGCATATAAACATTCTCACAATTGCCATTGGTGTATAGGGGGCTTTTTACCCTTTGAATGCTACAGGGGTCTCCAACATATTGCTTAACAGTACTTTCAGTCAAGTACAAACAAATAACCCTTTCAGTTCCAGAGGGGTACGCAATGCATTGCTTAGCAATGTGTTGCATACCCATCTGCACTCAAAGGGATAGAGTCAGGAGAGCACCAGTTGGCGGTAAATATATATTTATTACATATGTACAGACAATAAAATATAAATTACTTACAAAACCACCAATCTGAGTGCATGAGGGGAGTGCTGGTGCTTAGTCTTCCCTGGTAAGAGACTCAATCAGTGGGCACATGCTTCTGGGGTACATATAGATAACCCACGAGTAGGAAGAGATGAGGAAAAACAAACAAATTCTAACATATATAAAAAATAATAAAAGCAATGTGCACATGAACAATTAAAAACCCTCAATGCATTTCATGATTGAAGGGATCGTTTTCTCAAGAATTTATTATTGAAGGGGTTAAAAGCCCCAGTTAACTCAATGGGACTATATATTTATTCCCTGTCATGCAATTAGTTTGCTATAAAAGTATTCCTGCTTTCTTGAAAACAAGGCCCTTAGTGATGTTCTCATGTGAGGATATTGGTGCTCATATGTGACAACAATACCTGCACTGTTCATATTGCCATGATACATTTGCATTTCCGTTCCTATGCTGTAATTGACCTGTAGCCTCCAGTCAATTAGGAACAATGGTTTGTGTTTGGCTGTTCACCTCAAGACAATCAAACAGGCTGTAGCTGTCAACACATTAGAGTGAAAGAAAGCAGGAACAAAGAGATGGTGGCCTGGGACATTGGCATTTTCCCCAAAATTGGAACAATCTCCCTGTAATCAGAACAGGAATTAGAAAAAAAAAATGTTAACACATTTCTTCCCAAACATGTCAAGAACCACTAAAAGGACAAGATTTCCCTGCCTCACCATAGATGAATAAATCAAAATGATTGAGTCTCTGACTAGATCACCTGTTCTTAAGCAGGTGAATTTTATAGTGTTGGCCTGTTATTGATACACTGGTGCTCCTGCAGTACAACATTAAACAAATAGCATAATAAAACTTTAAGCAATGTAGGGGTGTAGGAATGTCAGAAAAATATGTCAAAATGAGATTTCGGGCCTTATTCAATGAGTTAAATATGTGCAAATCCAGAGCATATCAGATAGCTGCACCATGGGAAAGAAAGTTGAAAATTATATTACAGTTTCATGCCATTCCTTTCCTGGACATTTGCCATGTTATCATTCACCAGCAGGTAGACACCCATCTAATCTGATTGGACAGGAAACAAGAAAACATACTGTACCTATAAAGTGGAACTTTCACCTTCTATTGACTTCATCTCAATGTATTATTTGGATTTAGAGGTTCATTGTAATTTATATTAAAAATATTGGTAAATATTGGTAAAATACAAGATATTAAATCTTGATTTATAGATGTAACGTTGTCCGTTCAATCTGCTCGGCACTAGCCATTCCACACAGAGCAGTGTACAATCCCTCCTCAGAGTTGGAGTGACTCCCCCAGGGCCGTCCCATTAATTTCTATACCGGGTGCATGCCATTTGTCAAGCGCATCCAGGTTTCAGAGCGCCCTCATGTTGTATAATACATAGGAGTACAACTGAACAAATACCAACACAGATACATGAAAAAACAGACAAACTCAAAAACACACTCACAAACACAGACATACACACACAAACACTCATACAAACAAACACAGACACAAAGACATATAAACACAAATAAATAGATTGTAAAAAAGTAATATATGTTTAACCTGTTTAACCATTTGAGTGCCAGAGAGGTATACAGTGCTTTACAATGCAATGCGTTGGTTACCTTTCTGACAATCAAAGGGTGAAGATTATAGTGACATGAAAGGTTTTATTAATTATTTATTTTTAATTGGGGAAATTTAATTATTTCACTTAGCTCCAAGCCATACCTTATCAATGCCTCAGATATCCAGCATGCGTAAGAGCTCTGTGCAGGATGCTGTGTGCGTCCGCAATATAAGACGTTATTGGGAGCATATTTAATAACATGATTGACATGCAAACACAGCCTGAGAGCTACCTCGCATGTTGAAAGTCAGCAAGATGGCAGCACTGTAGTGCTTGCAATTAAAGGGATAGTAATACTTTGTTTTAACTTTATTTTATTTTGTAGGCATTAAAAAAATGAAGAATGATATAAGTCTTATCTCTCAAACCTTTATGGTTTAAGAGATATTCACAAAGTATCCCCCCCCCATTCAACCAGATCAGAAGGGAGATGCCCAGGTAGACTGCAGAGAGGGACAATCTTCAATTAAGATAAGGGAAAAAGCTGAAAAACTTGTCAAGGGGGGAAGGGCTTTCATTGTTTTCATACAAAGAAAAGTGTCCCCTTCTGTTATCTGTCTGGTCATACAACCAGACTCACATCTGAGAAGAGATGGCTTACACTAGGAAAAAGGGGAAACTTTGCTTGTGAATATCTCATAAACCATAAAGGTTTGAGGGATAAGACTTATATCATTCTTCATGTTTTTTAATGCCTACAAAATAAAATAAAGTTAAAACGAAGTATTACTATCCCTTTAAGGTATGATTCCTAATGAAAATGGGCAACATTATCATTTTATTTACAACAATTACAATTACTTGGGCCAGACAAATCTATACAACGTTCCTTAACTAGACATGACAGTTCTGCTTTAAAGTCCCCTAACTGTAAGTGCTTAGGATCTATTCCGAAGAGCAGAAAGCAGACTAACCAGAAGCTAGGAGGGAAATTGGTGAATGCCAGTATGCGAAATGGCCCAGAAAAGAAATTAATGAAAAGCCAACACAGTTTCCTTCTTTTGTTTGAACGCATTCATCAGAAGTTAGTGCCTATACCCAGAGAAATCCCTGAAACACAAATGTGGCAGCAAATCATTTTTTAAATGAGATATAGTCTCCAGAACTCTTTAAGCAAAGACTGTAGCCTCCTCTGACAGGACATCCAGTCGATAATATCTAACAAGATTGGAGACAGAAGACCAGACTGCTGCCCTACAAAAATCTTCTGAAACAACTGTTACCTCTGTATTCAAAGAACTCACTATAACAACTCTCACACCCTGAGGAATTAGAGTCTTTTTTATTTTCTTGGTAGGCCTTCATGATACAGAGATGATGCAGCGATTCAAGGTAGACTTAGCTGCTTCCTGGCACTTCCTATATCGACACTGAAAGAGGAAGATCTTTGTGATCTTCTGAAGGGGCTTGCTTTTTCCAAATATGTTCTGAGGCATCTAGTTACATCAAAATTATGTCACAGGGATTCCTCCTCTGAGTTGAATCCAGAACAAAAAGCCATAAAGATAATATATTTGGTTGATGTGGAACTTTAAATTACTTTAGGAAGGAATTCAAAGACTTTGTATCACCTTGTCCTAAATGAAGCTGTTCAGCAGATAAGGCCTGAAGTTCACACACCCTTGTGGCTGAGGTGATTTCTGTCAGGAATACTATCATCAAAGTTAGCATACCAACAGAGATGAAGGAAAGCATAGTAAGCTTGCCAGTAAAAGGTTACATAAACCCTTCCCTTCTCTGCTTAATTGAAAACCACATGTCCTGTACCAAAGGAACTTAGTCTGCTAGGAATTCCAAAGAGTATCATACTTTTCTCTAGAGGAGTTCAAGGGGAGCAATAAACAGCCCATGTCCTACAGAAAGAGTCCTGTTTGTGAGAGTTTACAGTCTGCGATTATTTCCTTGAAAAGCAGGTTCACTTGAACTGACACTTATGTCATACAAACACCAACACAATTACCGTTTTTTTGCATTATATGATCGGGAAAAATACAAGTTATGGGGGTGGGGAGAATAAGGAAGAGATGAAAAATATGAATAGATCATCTCAAATTTCTGACCAGGGACCCTGTGTTCAAAAGGAACAAAATGCTGATTGATAGTTTAGGAGATATTTATAGTTTTAGTTCTGGGTGTTGAAGTATCTCAGTGTAGCATATAAGTTAAGTTATACATAGTGCTGCACTGAGAGAGATCAATATGCATGACTTGCATAATCCTTAATTGTCCCTCCAACCTATGAACATTCCACTCAGCAAAATCTCTCCACTTGCACATAGTGATAGCTTATAATGACAAGGACACAAATATGGGTGAAATGGCCACAGCCTTTTTATTTTCAGTTTATAAATAAATCAATAGGACCTTTCCAGTACTACATATACTGAAGAATAAACTCCCTAATGGGCATTATGTTAGAGTAACATACTATTAGGGGTAGGAGAAAGGTTTCTTCATATTCCCACAAAAAAAAATCAGCGAAAACCACATGGTTATCTGCTTTTTCGCAGGAAAATCCACTTTAAATAAAGCAATTAAAATCTCCACCATTTTTGCCTATTGGCAAAAGTTTGTTGCTATTTTTCAATGGCTACAAACTTTTTGCCCCTTTAACATGTTTTTCGCCTTTTCTCTATAAAATATGATATTTTCCAGGACGTGAAACACAATACAAGCAGCTACAATTAGAGGTGCTAGGCCAGTGGTTCTCAGACCATGATTTGATGATTTCCTTGTTAGAGCACAGGTGAGTTAATCAATGTGAATGAGCCTATGATCTACACACTTGTGCTCTAGCAGAGAAATCCCTAAGTCCTGGCCTGTTAGTGGGTCCTGAGGATAGGAGATTAGAACCACTGTGCTAGGCTGTTGTGCTGTGAGTTTTATAGCAAAATTGAGTCAGGAAAAGCTCATAATGACTGCTATAACTATGAGCAAGTGAAATAACAGTGAAAGGAGGAGCTGGAAGAACCGTTATGTGTCCAGTGAGTCGGAGGAGGAAGTGACCACTACCAACATTAATGGGTCTGGATGATCTGATTCCCCAGAATCAGTGATGGAGAGTCTCCCTACATCACCCCTAGGGATCTTGGGTTAATTTATGTCTCAGAGAGAAGAAGAAAAGGGTAGTAGTGTGAGCAGGACTGTCAGCTACCTGTGCCTGTTGGCTGCTGCCAGTGCTGCATCTGCCAGGGTGTCTTGTGATTCTCAGGTGGGAGGAAGTAGGAGATGATGCCAACTGTGACACCAGTGTACTTTAAAGCGATAGTAATGTTTCATAATAAAAGCAGCTCTAATTAATCATCATAGTATTTGGACTTTGGAGAGAGTTATTTCAGTTCTGTCAGAGTTGTAGTTCAAGAGTAATTCAAATACAAAGTATCCCCCTCCTGCCCCTTTTACTGATGTAACACTGTCCAGCCAGATCAGAAGGGAGGTGCCCAGGTAGACTGCAGAGAGGGACAATCTCCAATTAAGATAAGGGAAAAACCTGAAAAACTTGTCAAGGGGGGCAGGGCCTTCATTGTTCTTATAGCAATAAGATTGTCCCCTTCTGTTATCTGTCTAGTCTTACAACCAGATTCCACATCTGAGAAGAGATGGGTTACACTAGGTAAAAGGGGCGGGAGGGAGAAACTTTGCTTGTGAATATCTCTCAAACCATAAAGGTTTGAGAGATAAGACTTATATCGTTCTTCATGTATTTTTAATGCCTACAAAATAAAATAAAGATAAAATGAAGTATTACTATCCCTTTAAAGGGATAGTAACCCCCCCCCGAAAACTTGAAGACAAATGCTAGTAATCAGTAAAACATACCTAACTCCTTTATCCCCATCTCTCAAACCGTTATGGTTTGAGAGATGTAAGAACAGAAAGACCTCCGCTCCCTCCTCCTTCTCATGCATCCACTGTATAGCGGACATCATGAGATGCTGCTTCCATGACCAGACGGCGGCTCTTCAGGAGCACTGTCATCACGATATCTCAGTATAATTACTTCATCAGTATGGTCTAAAACGTGTGCCTGGCTTGCAAGCACATGTTGTAGACCATACCGATGAAGTAATTATACCGAGATATTGAGATGACAGCGCTCCTGCAGATCCGCCGTAAGTCGATCGACCAGATTCTGCCTCTGACAGCTTTACAGCTTGTCAGGCAGAAAGGGGAGGGAGCGTAGGTCTTTCTTCTCTTACATCTCTCAAACCATAACTGCTTGAGAGATGGGAACAAGGGAGTTAGGTATGTTTTACTGTCTTCAAGTTTTCTGGGGGGGTTACTATCCCTTTAAGTGAAACTTGCCATCCCCAAGCAGTCCTGCCACTACTACTACTAAGAAAATCCAGCATCCCCATCCCCTAGCCTTCTTGGACACACTCTATGACCCATGTGGACATGGAGAATGATACAGTCCCCATTCTGGCAATGTATCTTATATATATATGTACGTATGTATATTGTTAAATATATTTGCAAATACTGGACAATACCTGGACAAATAAATGGCAAATGCGTCAAAATTAACCAAATTAAGGCAATACAAAATCACAGAAAACAAGAGAAAGAGGAGAAAAGGCAAGATAAAGACACATATCTCAACCGTAATAGTGAAAGGGGAAGAGAATACATTAAAAAATGGGCTAGATAGGTTTTGGGAGTGGTAATACCAACCCACCCCACAGTAATCAAAACCTAGACCCCTTACCAATACACCCCCCCCCAACAGCAACTCCAGCCACTCCACGTCTTCATATTGTACTATGATTAAATAAAAAGATTGTACAAGGGCACCACAACCCAGGAACAATGCACCCTTTCCTTATTCATAAGTAGCTACATTACATTGGGAATTACAATTTTATAAAGTAACATATTTAATGCAGCTAGCGTGTTACATATCAAAACTTTATGTAATTTAATTCTATCCTTTACATCAGCATTATAAATAGAGCAGGAAGGTAAGTATTACCACATGTTCAGACTGAATTATCTTTACTTCCTCTAACCTATTTCCTCCTATAGCTCCATCCCACACAACCAGCACACGTAGAAGACCGTTCCAGTGAAGGATTTCTTTTGCAATAACACAATCTCGGCTCTGCTGCAGCACCGCCAGCTGGTCTCAGGACTGGATTCCCCTGCAGTCAGCTAGAGCACTAATGTCAGGGTGGGGGGAACTTTGAAAACGAATATCTCTCAAACTATAAAGGTTTGAGAGATGGCATTGGGGGCATTTCATTTACAAAATGCAGTGTGGTGAAATGTAAGTATTACTATCCCTTTAAGGGGTTAAAGTAGGACTGTCACTGCAACACAAGTTTATTTGGTTTACAAACAACTATTATCTGCATATATGCTGTAGCTATTTTTCGATAAAAAAAAATATATTTTCAAAAAAATCACCTTCATTTTTGATGGCAAAGTGTAACACTTTATGGTAATTTCCAGTATAATATGCTAATGAGTTATCCTTGAATTAAAATGTATTGTTTCCTCTGTTATTAGAAATTCCCCCAGTGTGTGTGTGCTACAGCTCTGTTTAGATTCTTTCATAGTCACTAGGATGACACAAATGCACAAAACCATTCCCTCACTAAATCAGTCACAAGCCTAGATTTTCACTACACCTACCTAACATCAGTTTTCTAATGATCTTATTGAATTTCCTAACCCTGCTTGTGCCAAAGGGATGACAAGCGCAATCTGTGTGAATGGAAGTCCATTCTTCAACACCTTGCTTAAATTAATGTACTAAGGAAGGTGTAGAGAAAATGGTACATATGTACACAACATTCCCTGTACATGCCATGAGGCTGGAATGTGATGCTTGCTGCCATTAAAGTCCAATGCTGGCAGAGTGTGTCCAGCAATATGTACTATAGCAATCATACGCAGTAGTACATAACCTAATGTGCTGTCACTGGTGTTAAAGAATAGTGCCAGTATGGCTGGACTGGTGAATTCTTTCACTTGCCACAAGGTGTGGAAATGTAGACAAAACATAGGAAAAAATTAGCATAAACTGCCACTTTGTTCCAATAACAAATAAAGGTTAAAGGGATAGTAATACTTAAAAATTGCTATCCCTTATATTGAAGCCCTTTAAAAACTGAATTAAATGCCACCAGCGGCATCTCTCAAACCTTTATGGTTTGAGAGACAGCCGCTTTTAAACTTCGCTCTCCCCTGATGTCATCGTACTTGCTGCAGCAGGGACATTCAGTCCCGGGACCGGCGGAGGCTCTTCAGCAGAGCCAAGATCTTGTAGAAGACCGTTTTAGTGAAGGATCGTTTCTTCTATAATGAGATCTGGCTCTGCTGAAGAGCCTCCGTTTGATTCAATGAACAGATTCCCCTGCTGCAGCAAGAATGCTGATGTCAGGGGAGAGGCAGGGGACAGCGAAGTTTAAAAGCGTCTATCTCTCAAACCATAAAGGTTTGAGAGATGCCGCTGGTGGAATTCATTCAGTTTTTAAGGGCTTCAATATAAGGGATAGTAATTTTGAAGTATTATTATCCCTTTAAGCCTTTGAATGCCACAGAGGTGTGCTGTTCATTGCTTTGCAATGTATTGTGTACCTCTCTGACACTGAATGGATTCAATTCTCAAAAAGATTTATACTACAAAAATGGCTAGCACATCATATAGGAAGTTTTTGATTTTCCTTAAAATTAAATGAATGAACGAATCTGTTGATTTATATAGAGCCACAAGTGTACGCAGTGCTTTACAATTGAAGGGTTTTGACAATACAGGGTGACAAGTGCTCTGCAGAGTTAAACATTGGAAATGAGGTCCCTGCCCAAAAGCTTACAATCTAAAGTAGTAATGGGAGACATACAGAGTACTTAAGGGTCAAGTGCTGAATACAGTGCCAGAGTTCTGGTTAGGATAGAGGACATAAAGTAAAGCATTTATAAAGAGCCTAAGTTGTACAAAGTCAGTGCCATGTAGAATGTTTAAGTTTTGTTAAGGAAGTGTAGTTTCAATCATGACATTGAAGACCATTAAATTATTTGAAGATCATATATGTCCACTTAAAGGTTATTGTTTTGTACTTAAAAGCGGAGCTAGGTTATAGTACTTTTAGAAGACAGTTCTTACAAAAGACAAATCTTGCACTTTATGAAATGTTTCGGTTGCCCACAGATCCACTAACAGTCACAGAATCATACATACACTGTGGGCTGAATAGAAAAGTGGTGGAATTTTGGGGCAAACCAATTGCCCAGTAGCCCAATGGGGATTTTAAACCTTGAAGCCTTGAATTGGAGATCATTCTAGCATTCAAGGGGTTAAAGTCCCCATTTAACTCAAAAGGAATTTTTAGTTCTCCTCTGTAGTGCATTTGTTCCAGAATCCCTTCACTTTTCAGCATACAACGCCATTTGTCAATTCAGTCTTGTTCCACTATCCACAGTTAGTGGAAATTCTTAGGCAGAAATCCTCAATCTACTTCAGTTAACACAGTTTGTAAGCCAATGTCCTAAACTATGTATCTGCTAGACTTTTGGCTAAAATGATGCAGAGTCATTTTTGAGTGAAGCAATTGTGCAAATTTAATGCAAAGTGTCATGTTTACTTTAAAGACTCAGTACCTTTAACACTTTGCAAGAAACATCTCCAAAGCAATGCTTCACAATGCATTGGAGATATATCTAGTATCCAATGGGTTAAATAGCATTAAGACAAGCCTAATATGGCAAGATTCCAACATCTTCTCACCTTGGTTTCAATCATTCCCAAACAGCCTGCATGACATTGCAGTGTGTCAAAGTGTAATGTCAGGTATGTCACAAATTACTTCATCAAAAAATGATTTATATAGATAGAAGCAGTAAACATAAACTATTTCCAATGTGCTTTATAACTCAAAATCATGTTAAAAAAATAAATACAGTTTCTGTCATAAACCATTTTGGTTGATAACAATTGGGGCATTAGGCATTTTTCTATAAAGGACACATAAGGGGAGATGCACTAAAGGTCGATGCTGTGGCGATACGATTTGGTACATTTAGATGTACACACATCTCCATATGCACTAACATTTAGGGATGCAAGGGGAGAGGAGTAGAAGGTCACAATTAGAATACAGGGTTGTCGAACTGCTGTTGATGTGGAAGGAATGCCCTCCCTTTTATATCACCAGGAGTACGACAATCATGAAGTCTAAGAGCATATTCACTGCTGCCCCCCTTGGTTAGTAGGGGAGTGGAGTGGATACTTTCAGCACCACAAACAGCATCACTCCCTTAACCCTTTGACTGCCAAAGGCATGTGCATTGCTCACACCATTGGCACTCAAAGGATTAAAAAAAATCACCAAGCAGTACATAATCATCTGTATCATATTTTATACATGTTCTGTACTCCCAAGGGAACAAGGTTGGGTTTCAGGCAGTGTTCATGGGGATTTGTGGCTACCAGTTGCCTTTCAAACTTGTTCCGTTGCTCACCGGTAGCCATAGAAACCCATGCACACTGCCTTTCCTCAGACTTGTTCCCTTGCTTACTGGTAGCCACAAATCCCCATGGGCACTGCCTGGTCAAAGGCACAAGGATGGGGTGTCAGGCAGTGTATGTGGAGCTTACACACAATGGTGATGTTCTCCATGCTGTCACATAATATAGAAATCCGACATTATGCCGCACAATATAGAAATATGACATGTTGCTGCCTCCCCCCCACCAGTAAACTCAGACAAGTATATATGTAAAAAAAATACATACATTTTGCTTTGAAAGAAAATCAGACCTCGCAGAGGGCATCAGAATCCCTTCTGTTGTCCCCCTGATATTGATCAATGCAGTTACCAGGAATGAGCTCACCGCCTTCCAATATTAGTTCCTACTCAAGCCATAGTTCTATGAATGACCAGTTTGAGTAGGAGGATCCTCAAGACCCACGTGATGTGAGTTGGTCTCAAGCCTGTGAGTTGGTCTCAAGCCTGTCATTCATAGAATTTTGTCTTGAGTAGGAGCTACTATTGGAAGGCGGTGATTGCCTTTCTGGTTGCTGTATTGAAAATCTATCCTATTGGATAGGAAAATGAGTAGTTCTGATGTCTGCCGTGAGGTCTGATTTTCTTTCAAAGCAAAATGGACAAAGTTCAGTATTAGAGATCCTGCACTATGTATTTTTTTACATATGTACATAGGTTCTCGGCAGTATATATCGGATATTCACCCTCTGAGTTCCAGTGGGTTAAGCAACTCCTTGAAATGCAATGCATTGTGTACTCCTCTGGCACTCAAATGGTTAACTGTATGGGGACAGCATCTGTTGAATTTAGGGGGAACCATTTATCAAATGTAACTGGGGGGCAGCATGTTGGAGTTTACTGAGGGGGCAGCATGTTTCAATTTACGAGAGGGGGACATGTTGCAGTTTAATGAGGGGGGCATCATGTCAGAGTTTACTGGGGGGGGCATGTTGCAGTTTACTGAGGAGAGCACCATGTCAGATTTCTATATTGTGGGGTAGCATGGGGGATCACCATTGCGTGTGTGGGGGATCACATATACTGCCTGACACCCCCCCCAACTTTTTTCCCTTGCCCAGGCAGTGCCCATGAGGATTTGTGGTTGCCTGTGGGAAAGGGAACAAGGCTTGGGGGGGGAAGGGTCAAACAGTGAAAATCTGGATCTGTGGCTACCAGTGGGGGCAAGGGAACAAGTCTGGGGGTCCAGGCAGTGTACATGGGATTCTATGGCTACCAGTGGGCAAGGGAACAAGGCTGAAGTGCAGCTGGTAGCCACAAATCCTCATGGATGGTGCCTGTCCTGACCCACAGCCTTGTTCCCTTTGTAGTACACAACATGTATAAAATATGATACAGAACTGAGGGGATGATCATGTACTGCTTGGTGTTTGTTCTAACCCTTTGGGTGCCACAGGGGTGTGCAATGCACATCCATGTGCCACTTAAAAGGTTTAGGGAGTGATGCTGTTCATGGAGCTGCAAGGATCCTCCCCTATCCCCTACTGAGCAAATGGGGAAGGAGAGAGAAGGCTGTCAGACTTCAGTATTGACTACTGGTGATCTGTGAGGTAGAGCATCCCTTCTACATCGATATCAGTTGAAAACCCTCCCTGCTTCTACAAAGTAACATAGTAACATTGTAAATTAGGTTTAAAAAAGACACAAATCCATCAAGTCCAACCCTTGCCTCATAAACCAGTGAAATGAGAATTATATAGCCTTCCTACTGCCAAATAATTTAGTATTTATCAGAACTTCCTGTTTTGCCTACTAATATACAGTATAACCCTGTGTGTTCCCTTTTGAAATAAATGTACAGTAATGTGCAAAAGTTTTAGGCAGTTGTGAAAACATGCTACAAAGTAAGAATGCTTTAAAATAATACACATGTTAATAATTTATATTAATCAATTTAGCATAGTGAGTGAGTCAAATCAATATTTGGTGTGACCACCCTTTGCCTTCAAAACAGCATCAATTCTTCTAGGTACACCTGCACACAGTTTGTTAAGGAACTTGCCAGGTAGGTTGTTACAAACATCTTGGAGAACTAACCACAGCTGCTTCTCTCTCTTCATGTAATCTCAGACAGACTCTGTGATTTTAAGCTGACGATAGTTCTTTGTGACTTTGGCTGTATGTTTGGGGTTGTTGTCATGCTACGGAATAAATTTGGGGCCAATCATATGCCTCCCTTATGGTATTGCATGCTACTTATCAGCATTGAGGAAACCATTCATTCTGACCAAATCCCCAACTCCATTTGCAGAAATGCAGCCCCAAACTTGCAAGGAACCTCCACCATTCTTCACTGTTGCCTGCAGACACTCATTCTTGTACCTCTCTTCAGCCCTTCAGCAAACAAACTGCCTTCAGCTACAGCTAAATATTTAAAATTTTGACTCATCAGTCCAGAGCACCTGCTGCCATTTTTCTACACCCCAGTTCCTGTATTTTTGTGCATAGTTGAGTTGCTTGACCTTGTTTCCACTTCAGAGTTATGTCCGCAAAAGAAGACCACTTCTGATCAGGCTTCTCCGGACAGTAGATGGGTATAAGAGGGTCCAACTGTTTTCTGCCAATTCTAAGCTGATGGCACTGCTGGACATTTTCTGATTGTGAAGGGAAGTAAACATGATGTGTATTTCATCTGCTGCACTAAGTTTCCTAGGCCAACCACTGAGACTACAGTCCTCAACGTTGACTGTTTCTTTGTGCTTCTTCAAAAGAGATTGGACAGCACATCTTTAAACGCCTTTCTGCCTTGAAATTTATGCGTGGGAGGGAGCTTGCTGATGTAGTATAACCATCTTGTTTCTTGTTGCTGTGCTCAGTTGTTCCATGGTGCATGACTTTTGACATTAAACTGTCGTCAGCAAACTCACATTGTTAGCTGAGTTTGGCTGTTCCTCACTCAGTTTTATTCCTACACAGTTGTTTCAGTTTCAGTTAATGATTGTGTTTCAGCCTACATATTAAATAGATGATCAATAGCACCTCTAATCATACACCTGACTATATGCCTACAAAATCCCTGATTTTGTGCAAGTGTACATAGAAGAACTGATGCTGTTTTGAAGGCAAAGAATGGGCACACCAAATATTGATTTGATTTAGATTTTCCTCTGTTCACTCACTATGCATTTTAATTAATATAAACTATTAAAATTTCTATTTTTGAAAGTATTCTTACTTTACAGTATTTACTTTACTTTTCACATCTGCCTAAAACTTTTGCACATTACTATATCTAATCTTCTCTTAAATGTATCCATTGTATCTGCCATAACCACACCCTTTGGCAAGGAATGCCACAATTTAACATACCTTAACAGACCCTTCCTCTGCTGAAGTCCAAAGCTCCTTTCCTCTAATCTCAAGGGGTGGCCCCTGATTATTTGATCATGTCTTTGAATGAGCAGCTCACCTGTATTGACCTCTCATATACTTGTACATTGTGATAAGATCTCCTCTTAGTCATCTTCTGATTGATTGATGGCTGTTATTGCATAGAAGAGTACAGGGAGATCCCAACTTCACCAACATCAGGTAGGCAAAGTTGAGACTGTGGACTCCAACAGCAGAGGCTGCTATTGGAGTTTAGTGCATGTGGTGAAATGCCACATTAACATGTAAACACCCCCCTTGAATATGATTATGGCTCCTTATCCTGCATTTCCATATGTAAATGAGACATTATGCTGTATTTCCATATGGAATAAGCAATTGTCGATGTGATGAGTGAAAATTCGCCAACCTGGTGAAGGCATATCAGATTAATGATGTTGTGGCCAGATTTTTGCCTGACTGATGAGGTTTTGATGTCGAAGACACTTTAGCACATACTGTCAATGTACCTTTGATACTGCTCCGACAGGACATTGCCATTATGAGTCCTCTTCGTCCTTTATTGCAAAACCTCTAAAAGACTTCCTAATAATAAATGCCAAATTGTTTTCATATGCAGAAAATCCCAATGGCAACTATGAATCAAGTCTGTGTGTCGTGGTTCTTCAGAATTAATGTTTATACTATGTCCTTGATTCCTTTTTCATGACACTAGGAACACAAATTCATGACAATGACATTTCATAGTAAATTCTTCAGTGGGAGAGGTCTGGCATTCTTAGTCATGCAACAAGGAACCATGTCTCTGTCCATAGATGTTCTATTAATTACTAATTATATATTAATTTTGGGGGACCCATCCAAGCAGAATTGATTCATAGTGTTCACTAGGCTTTTATGCCAAGAGGTGTGCACAGTGCATTGCTTTGCAATTTGTTGTGTACCATTCTGGAATTCAAAGGGTTAAATAGAAGATGTTAGTGTTTGCTTAACCCTTTGAGTGCCAAAGTGGTATGCAATGCATTGCAAACCATTGCTTTGTGCACCCCTCTGACGCTCAAAGGGTTAAGTTTACATATAATTTTAACTATACTTGCTGCACTACAGCAATAAATATAGTAGCAGGCAGTTACCCTATATAAGATATCAAGCTTGTGAAATTACTGATAAAACGAAAAACTGACATAACTGATTTTAGATTAGAATACTATGATTTTTAGTTCAGAAAAGGGCATATTTATGTTTCAGGTTTAAGGAGCAAAACAATTGTACGACGAGAGTAGTGTATGAATGTGTTTCCAAGTTAATATAGGTGCACGGGACGCGATTTTGTGTGCTGCAACTGCCTAACGCCTTGGAAATAAATATTTGACACCAAATTATGTGTAGGATAGATTGTAAGGAGGAGAGATGGAAAACAAGAAGTCCAGTTAAAACAGGCTGCAACAGTTCAGGCCGGATATGATAAGGGCATGTATTAGAGTTCTGTTTGAGGTGTGGGACAGAAACAAGTGGCTTAGTGATAGCACAAGGAAACAGTGTTCTAGCCAATGTGTTAAGGATTAGAGAAGTAAATGGAAGACTTAAATTAGAGGCCTTAATCAGTGTACAGAGACTGGTAGGTATTATGGACAGTTAAAGAGACACTAAGTCCTGTATTCATCAAGTTACGAATGGATTAATACGCAGAAAAATCAGAGGATACGCCCATTCAGCAATTTTTGGATTGTATCTGGCCATCGCTTATTCTTCAATAAGAGATGACGAGATAGATCCGCAAATGTGATCCTCTAGCTTCAAGCTGGCGAATCCCATTTGAATGCATGGGGCAAACACACGCATACGCATTTTCACGTATGTGTATACATGCGTTTTCCCATGACTGAGCAGTTTACGCAAGTTTCCCTGCTTCACATACGCAAAGCAGGGAAACACGCAAAATCAATGATAAATACCTGAAGGTATCCATCAATGGTTGTGGCGAAGAGCAGCATATTTGATATGCTGCTCTTCCCACAGTGTGATGAGTCCGGGACTAAGCCTGGGATTCATCATGGGATGATGAGCAGGTTATCTGATATGCTGCTATTCGAATAGTCACAGTTATTCATCAGTGACTGACCATATTTCCCTGTCTTGTGTATACAAGTTAAAGAAATATAATATAAACTTGCATTAATGTCTTAATTCTAGAAATACACACATACAACGATTGTGTATGTGTGTGCCATTGCTTACCCTGTATGATTTGATGGGATCCACCAGCTTGAAGGTGGCAGATGATATTGGTAGATCTATCTGACCCTCTATCATTTACCTATCCAGATCTGAATCAACATTCAGATTAACTATAATTGCATTATTGTTTTCTTTCACTGTATTCACTCTCAGTGAAACAAATGTCTACAGACGCACAGAATCACAGACACACACACACGCAGAGCAGTATTGCCACTCTGGTTTGTCTCAAGAGTTTGAATCAGAACATGATTCATATATAAATAAGACATTAAGAACCATATTCATTTTAGTTTCAAAGCAGATCCGGTAGTGATGCAGGTCTCTAAAATGCAAATAAGGGAACAGGGCACAATGCTATAAGTGTAGACATTCTCGGTTACTTTAATGATTCACTAGCAACTAGCACCACTCAGTTGAGTCACAAATTCCTGTTGCATATCCATCCTTTTTTACCCCAGTCAAGTTATTTACTTGCTCTCCCATTACCCTTCTGCCATCCTTTTTATATGGTAACAGTCTCTGTATAACTCTTGTTTTTGCCACCTCCTTAAAGGGACTGTAATGTCCCATAAAAACTTTTTATAGTTTTGTAGAGCTCAAGAAAATAAGAAGAATGGTGCAAACCCTATCTCTCAAACCACTATGGATTGAGAGATATTTGCACTGAAAGTTAGCCCCTCTCTCTCCTTCTCCTGACGTCAGCGTCTAGCTAACAGCAGGATATTCCGTTCCGGGGACCAGCCGGTGGCTCTGCAACAGAGCCGAAATTGCGATATTGCAAAACAATTACCTCACTGGAAATGTCTACAAAGTGTGTTTGCAAACCAGACGCACTTTGTAGACATTTCCAATGAAGTAATTATTTTGCAGTACCGCGATTTCAGCTCTGCTGAAGAGCCTCCACAAGCCGTACAACTCAAATCTCCTGCTGCCAGCTTTACAGCTGACATCAGGAGAAAGGGAGAGAGGAGTGAACTTTCAGTGCCTATATCTCTCAAACCATAGCGGTATGAGAGATAGGGTTTGCACCATTCTTATTTTCTTTAGCTCTATAAAAGTTGTAGATGAAGGTTTGTTAAGATTATTAAAAGATATTTTTTGCTACATGTGCTAGGGTGTATGTCAATATATATATATATATATATATATATATATATATATCAGATATATAAGCCTTTCACAGATGTTCCACATTTCTGTCCCTAAGCCAGTTTAACCCTTTGACTGCCAGTGCTAGAGGTGTCTGCTGTGCTCTGCTGATGTATTAAGAAACGTGAACCAATTCTGGGGCAAACCGACTGCACCAAAGTAAACAAATAAAAATTCCTATTGATTTAAATGGAGGGGTTTAAACCTCTTGAATGCTAGAGAGGTCTCCAATTCATTGCTTTGCAAATTGTTAGAGTCTTCTCTAGTATTCAAGTGGTTAAAAGATACTTTCAAATCAATAATGATTTTTGGATTTTGGCTTTATTTCCTATGGTGCACTTGGTTTGTACTAGAATTGCAACACTTTTTCTTTAGTATATCAGCCTCAGTAATGCATTGGACACCCCTCTGGCACTCAAATGGTTACTTTTTTCTTCTAATCCTGTGTACACATGGAATTTCTTGCTTTAGTGGCCTTAAACCAATCTCCCATAGGCCTCAGCTTCTTAGCAAGTAAACAATCAAATCATGTGCTACATCACATCTAAGAGATATAGGATACACTGCATGGAAATTTGGATCTCAGTATAAAAGAGGATTCATTTTCAGGGGGGGCAGCTGTAAAGTGAACCACAATGTAGGGTTTCTTTTAAGGACCTCAAAATTGTGTGGTACACAGTTAATGCATACTTTGTGAATGATCTATACTGCTCACAAAATCACATTTCCATATTTCAGCTTCATGCGTTCAAAGGGTTTAGAAAATAGAATAATAATTTGTCTAAGCACTGAAATAATTCTTGAGCCACAGTGGGAAAACTAAGACTTTTGTGGTTCAGAAAGCACAAGGTATTCCAGACGTCTAATGGGCATATGCAGAAAGATCAAGGTGGAGCGATTCTGTGGCAAACTAACGGCTTCATAGGGGGTCAAATACAATTTCCGATTAATGTAAATGAGGCTTTTAACTGCATGAAGGCTAGTGAGGTCCCCAGCATACTCTAAAGCAAAGCACTAGAGACTTCTCTGTCATTCAAGGGTGTTAAAGCCCAATTAAAATCAGTGGCAATTTGGGAAATTTGTATCATTTCCTTGTGGTGCCGTTCGTTTGCCCCCTAATTGCTTTAGTATATGGTAAATTAGTGACATAGTTGATGAGGCAGAAAAAATGACATGCGTCCATCAAGTTCATCCCATGCCAAATCATCCCTGTTGATCCAGAGGAAGGCAAAAACAAAACCATTGAAGCCATTTCCAATTAAGCCCCAAGTGGGTAGAAAATTTCTTATTGACTCTAAATGGCAGTCAGATAGTTTCCTGGATCAACAACCTATCTGCTTTGAAACCATCTGTCATAATTATCATCATTATCATTATGGTATGGTTTACATTGTATGTGGTACATGTTATCACTATTTTATCTCATAGATTCATATTGCAGCTTATGGCCCCTCTTTCTTGGGATGCACCAACTGATGCTGCTTTGGTTATGTTGCCGATTGTGAACAGTACAGTAGTGAACTATGGTGCCTTTCTTATGGGCTGTTATCACCTTGTGCAAAAACGCCAGTGTCCGACATACTGTATATTTCCTTTGTCCATGCAGGAATGCAGTAAAGATGCATTAAGGAAGGCCTACAGGGTGGCCTATGGTGCCATTAGCAAAGCTTTCACCTGTGACTTGTTGGAGTCTAGGATGCTCTTTGCAACCTCCAATGAATGGCTGACACACATAATGATACGTGTATTGACCATCAGATACACCCCTCCTGCCTCCACATCGGCAGGAGAAAGTGAGTGAAAGAACATGGGTGAGGGGCTGATACAGTTCTGTTGTGCGTGTGAAAGAGCCTTGTGGGGACATCTGTAGATAAAACTAGTGATAAATCTATCATATGAAAATAGGATTAGTTAAACCACTATCTGGGTCAGATCCGGAGAGTTCTTATGCATAGGCATATGTATCAGGAAATGGTTAGTAGATCGGGAGCAAACCAGTTGTACCTTTTGTACCCAGGAAAAGGCTCCCTGCAAATCCAAGGGGATTTTCTTTGAAACAGGAGTTTTAATGTATAAAACCAAGTTGGAGCAATCCTGGAACAAGTCAACTGTACTATAGGAGTCAAATAAAGATCCCCAATTATCTGAAAAGAGGCATAGCAATGCTTCAGAGACTGATTTAGTATTCTAGTGTTTAAAAGTCACTTTTGAAATCAACTGGAATTTTTGGCATGTTTATTTGACCCTGTCATGCAACTGGTTTGATCCAGAGCTCAACAACTTTGTTGTTATACATAAAACCCATAAGGTGCAATTGTTTTGCTTTAGGTTTAGTAAACGTTTCGCTTCATGGGGGGGGGGCAGGGATTCTAGGAACTAGATGTGGATGTTAAAGTTCTAGATCTCATACTTAAATCTCCTGGTCTATAGTGACGCTACTCTCCCTATTATTGATAGTGCAATTGGAATTCACAGTGCTGTAATAATGCCCTAGTTTGGCTAAACACCAAGAGCTTCTGGGAAACTAGTAGCAACTCCTCTACACTGTAATCCTGTATGTATAAACTAATATCATAGTTAATGGCTAGGGATGGGCAAAAACGTTGCCTCAAACCAAACTTGGTGAAAAATGGTACTTTCGATAGAGAAGATAGGTATATAAAGAGGAATTGAAGCTTAGTTTAGGGAATCTTTTAGGTAGGACACTTGTTCTCTGTATTAGGGCTGTCTGGGGGCACTCTGGGGAGATGAAAGGAGGAAAGAGGTTGACCTCAAATACTCCAAAATTTGGTGTGACTGACTGGCAAGACACAGGCAGCTGGGGTCCAAATTGCTTGCTGATTTTACTTTTATTGTCTGTGCTGGGGAATTCTGGGGAAAGTAGTTGTTGATTTTGTTTTTTAGTTAGATATTTTTTGGGGGACTGACTGTGATAAGATAGGGAGGACAACTTAACAACTTAATAAAATTAGAAAAGTAAAAAAAATTAATACACAAATAATGAAACAAATAAATATATTAGGTGACAGACAGCCGAATGGGAGCCTGATATGATCTCTGTGACTGAGGCAACTTGATAGACAGCAGACGACATTGAGAATTTTGTTGACGGCTAAGGCAAGAAATCACACTCCATCAGTTGTGTACTTAGAGGGTAAAAACACACAAAGTAGTTGAGTAATGTCCAGCAAAAGAACAAGGAAGAGGGGGAAAGGTGGAGCAGTACAGGGACATGGGAGTAAAGTGGTAGTTCAAAAACCGACTTCAGCAATGGTTGCTGCAGAGTGTGCAATAAATGATGATAATCCCTCTCTTTCCAGGGTGGATGCAGTTTGCCATGGTCCCACTATTCACATCATGACAGCCCCCTACCAGCACTTCCATACACATATGCTGCATTGTAGGTTGCAATTTATTTTATCACTTGATATCATCATGAATATGTGCCAGCGTCACTTAAGCAGAAAGTTAGTGTTGTGGGCAAAGATCATATTTTACCTAGCTTTATTGTTTAATAATGCAATAATGTAATAATTGTGACATTATTGATAGTGCAATTGGAATTCACAATGCTGAAATATGCATTAACCTGGTCAAACCCCCAGTTCTTCTGGGAACCTAGCCACAACTCCTCTGTACTGTACCCCTGTACATCTAAACTAATTTCGTAGTTCACAGCATCGCTAATATTTTGCAAAAAAGTATTATATGGAGCCTGTGTTTATATAACCTACTTAGAAAACATGACAAAATGATAGTGATGTAACCATATATTACCTAGCATAATTGTTTAAAGGAATAGAAACTCTTTATCTTGACTTTAAATATTCTGCAAGTAATTATGCATTGTAAAATCGCCTATACTTTTACTATTATTTTTAATCTTCCTCAATTTTTTACACCTTCACGTGGTTGACAATGAAATCCCTGGATTTATTTGCAGAGAGCATTCTGACAGAGAACATGAAAGCAACTCTAATAATAGATTGTAAAATAGAAAGCACACAGCGTTCAGTGCTGCATTTATAATCCTCATCCCACTGTCTCTGTTTGTCATTATGAATTCAGCTTAGATTGTAAGCTCCTTGGGGCAGGGTGCCTTTCCTAGTGTATGATTCCCTTGCTGCACTTTCCCCCACAAATAATGTAATGATTGTACTTAACCTTAATGCTCTTAACCCAGTTCTGTAGTTTTGTACTATATTATTTCAACTTCTGTTAAGCGCTGTGTACATGTATGGCGCTATATAAATAAAGATTCATACATTGTATCACTTCCTGCTCTGATAGTCTGTTGACCAGAAAACACTCTGGACTCAAGTACATAAAAGTATAAAAATGTAAAAAAATATAGGTGAAGATGGAATGAATGAATGAATAAATAAATAAAACTTTTAGGCAGTTTGAGTGTACATACTGCAAACGTGCAGAATATATAAAGTCAAAATAAAGGGTTACTATTCCTTTAAAAAGTTTATGCATTGAGGTGTTTTACAATGTCAAACATATGCTGTGCATTTATTTGTACTGTTTACTGATTATTTTTGTTTATTCAAAAATAAAAATAAAAACATTTGTTAAAAATAAAAATGTATATAAAAATCACACATTTATATTTGTCCCTGGCAGGTAAATTTAACAATTCTGTTTGTTAATTTTTTTGTTTAATATTGTGCAACAACTGATAAATCCACTTCCTAAACAGACCAAAACAAACTCCCCACAAATATAATAGTAACGTCCCAGAATTTTTTTTGCTTTTTTTGTAGAGTTTTAAAAAAGAAATTATGTAGCACAAAAACATTTATAATTTGAGAGATATTCGTGTCTAAAGTTCTGCTTTACAGCTGACAAAAGGAGATCCATGTCAGCGGACATGAGGCGGTTACTTCATTGGAATGGTCTACAAAGTGTGCTTGCAAACCAGGCACACTTTGTAGACCGTTCCAATGAAGAAATTAGTTTTAAAGATCGTTATTTCGGCTCCGCTGAAGAGCCGCCGACTGGTTCCAGGACCGGGATCTCCTGCTGTCAGCAGAGCGCTGACGTCAGGAGACGGGAAGGGGGGGGGAACTTTAGAAGCGAATATCTCTCAAACCGTAAAGGTTTGAGAGATGGAATTAGTGCTACATAATTTCTTTTGTTTTATCTACAAAACCCGAAAAAAAAAATAACAAGTGCATTTGTATACTATATCTTGTGGCTAGTGGCTATTGTTTCATGTACAAATCAACACAAAATAAAAAATATACACATTTATTTAAAAATACCTCTATGTTAAACGCGAGCGAACCTTCATATTTGTACTTACATCTTTCTCTTTTAGTACTTGACTCTTTGGGCATTATTTATCAAGTTAAAGAGGTGCAGTTCTGGAGCATACCAACTGTATCATGGGAGGAGGGGCAAACATTCTGGAAATTCATATTAACCGTTTGAGTGCAGAGCAATGTGTTGTGTACCACTCTGGCACTCAAAGGGTTAAAAAAAACATTAACTCAATGAGAATTTTTATTTGTCCCATATTGTGAGTTGGTTTGCCTGAAAATTGATCCACTAACGTCTGTGTTCATATGGCCCTAGATGATATGCAATCGGAATAAAGTCTCAGGAGTCATATATGAAAAGGTGGAATGCAGAGAAACTAGTTGGATTTCAACCTTGCGCCTCAAGCATCAAATGCTCAAAGTTCTCAGTAATACTGTTGTACTGGTCTGTAGGTACTGCCACTGCTAGAACAATGTTCATTCAGAGGTTATTATTGTTCAAACATTTGTAATCTTGATATATCTCACCCATACATTAACAGTGTACTACCCTCACCTGGCAGAGGTCTGCTGTCCATTCAGTGCTGCGCTGGCACCTATTAGGATCTCATTGCTCTGGGATGCCTTGCGGAGCAGGCTGGGCACTGTTACCTGTAGGTACTGATTCTGTGCCAACTCAAATCCAGAGGTTTTCTGCAAAATCAAGTACAGTTGCTCTCTAGTGTCCCGGGCAATGTCTGGCAGGTAAGGATGGCTCCTATGGAGTATAGGTAGGTTGCTGAGCTTTGACAGGAGCAGTAAATCTCGCATTGCCTTCTCCATTGTCTTTTTATCCATAGCGGGATAATGCGATCCATGGGTTGTGAACATGGATGTAGGAAAAGCTTACAAGCAAGGAAGGTGGACAGAATATGTATTGAGCAAGAGGAAATAAATATACCAAGAGAGACTGTCAGAATTAAAGAGATTGGGGAGATATAGGTAGAGTGCGTGGGGTATCGTAAAATGAAATGTGAGGTGGGGGAAGACAGCAGAGTTGAAGTGTGTGGTGGTGGATGCAACTGGGAATAGAGGGAGACTGGGGAGAAATGAAGAAACAAGGTGAGAATAAAGTTTGAGGAGAGCAGAGAACAAAATAAATATAAGTTAATGAAAGATTCAGGGATATAAACAGAGGAGGGGTCAGTGCAAGAAGGAAAAAGAGATGTGAATAAACCAGTAGGGAGAGGAACTGAAAGGGATAGAAAACAGAATCTGATCAGACGACTGGAATCGCTTGTGAGAACAGCTCAACAGTGACAACTGTCTGATAAACAGACTTTTCCTGTTTGTAAAACAGACACACCTACTAGAGTTCTGCTACACCTGCTGCAGGGCAGGTACCTGTGTCTGAGTCAGCTACACAAGACTCTGCAATACAGGGACAGCACTGAGACTGCACAATACAGGGATAGCACAGGAATACACAGACTGCACAACAGAGGAACACTATAGGAACACTGGGGCAGCACAATACAGGAACAGCAGAGAGAGTGAGACTGCACAATACAGGGGCAGCAGAGAAACACAGAGATTGCATGAAACAGGTACATTATAGTAACACCAGACTGCACAATACAGGGAAAGCACAAGAACACTGACAATGTGCAATACATGGACAGCACAGGAACACTGAGGATGATAAAACAGGGACAGCACATGGATACTGAGACTATATAGTTAGAGACAGTACAGGAACACTGCGACTGCACAATAAAATGCTAGCACATGAACACTGAGAGTGCACAATACAGGAACAACACAGAAACACTGAGATTGCACAATACAGGGACAGCACAGGAACAGCAAGGGTGCACAATACAGTGACAGCACAGAAACAATGAGACTGCACAATACAGGGACAGAACAGAGATACCGAGACTGCACAATACAGGGACAGAACAGGGATACCGAAACTGCACAATACCAGGACAACACAGGGATACTGAGACTGTGCAATACACGGGCAGCACAGGAACACTGAGACTGCACAATACAGGAACAGCACAGGATCACTGAGACTGCACAATACAGGGAAAGAACAGGAACACCGAGACTGCATAATACAGGGAAAGAACAGGAACGCTGAGACTGCACAATACAGGGACAGCACAGGGACATTAAGATTGCACAATAAAATGATAGCACATGAACACTGAGATTGCACAATACAGGGACAGCACAGGAACACTGAGGTTGCACAATACAGGGACAACATAGGAACAATGAGACTGCACAATACAGGGACAGAACAGAGATACCGAGAATGAACAATACAGGGACAATATAGGGATACTGAGACTGTACAATACAGGGACAGCACAGGAACACTGAGACTGCACAATACAGGGAAAGAACAGGAAGACTGAGTCTGCACAATACAGGGATGGCACAGGGACATTGAGACTGAACAATTAAAATATAGCACATGAACACTGAGAGTGCACAATACAGGGACAACACAGGAACACTGAGGTTGTACAATACAGGGACAGTGCAGGAACAATGAGACTGCACAATACAAGGACAGAACAGAGATACCGAGACTGCACAATACAGGAATAGAAAAGGGATACCGCGACTGCAGAATACAGGGACAACACAGGGATACTGAGACTGCACAATACAGGGACAGCACAGGAACACTGAGACTGCACAATACAGGGACAGAACAGATATACCGAGACTGCACAATACAGGGACAGAACACGGATACTGAGACTGCACAATAAAGGGACAACACAGGGATACTGAGAATTCACAATACAGGGACAGCACAGGAACATTGAGACTGCACAATACAGGACAGCACAGAAACACTGAGACTGCACAATACAGGGAAAGAACAGGAAAACTTAGACTGCACAATACAGGGAGTGCGCAGGGATACTGAGACTGCACAATACAGGGAGAACACAGGAACACTGAGACTGCAAAATACACGGTCAGCACAGGAACACTGAGACTGAACAATACAGGGAAAGAACAGGAACACTGAGACTGTACAAAACATGGACAGCACAGGCATACTGAAACAGCACAATACAGGGAAAGAACAGGAACACTGAGACTGCACAATACAGGGACAGCACAGGAACACTGAGACTGCACAATACAGGGACAGTACAGGGATATCAAGACTGCACAATACAGGGACAGCACAAGAACACTGAGACTGCACAATACAGGGACAGCACAGGGATACTGATACAGCACAATACAGGGAAAGAACAAGAACACTGAGACTGCACAGTACAGGGACAGCACAGAAACACTGAGACTGCACAATACAGGGACAGAACAGGGATATCGAGACTGCACAATACAGGGACAGCACAGGAACACTGAGACTGAACAATACAGGGACAGTACACGAACATTGAGACTGCACAATACAGGGACAGCACAGGGATACTGAGACTGCACAATACAGGGACAGTACAGTACAGGTGTTCATGCTTGTTGGCAGACAGATAGTCAGTGGCTTAGTCATTGGTATTGTTCCATCTATGTTTTATCAGGGATATCCTTAAAACATGTCAGGGATTATGCACTAAGGCATGATAAAGAGGTGATAAACAAGAGAAGAGTTCTCCAATTATATTGCTTATCCAGTTCTCAAGGCTGGAGAAATCTTGGTACACTACCTCTATAGAATCACTGTACAAGTCATCTATGATTTTTTACCTCTTTATCGCACCTTAGTACCACCCACCCCACCCCGTCCTCTTGTTGTGTGGGGAGACCTGACCTAATCTACAAGGGCAGCTCTTTTCCTGAGGTCAGAGAATATGATTACTTTAGTAAATACCAGCTCACAGATGAAGACTTTATGGCAAGCAAGCCCTGTACGCCTTCCCTATAACATGCACAGAAAAATGGAGGGATTTTACATAACTTTCCTATGTGCATTGTATGTGCATGACAAGAAATGGTGCAGAAGAACATAAATACCCTATTTTCCTTTTGACACAAGTGACATAAAAAGAATAATTTTATGTGTAAATAGCTTAGGAAGGAAATTAATTATTGTTCCTACTAGTTGAACAGCCCGTGTACATGGGCCACAGTGCCAGACAGCAACGGCTGCACAGTAGAGACTGCCCACGCCGTGGCTGAAAATGGAGTGCCCCTCTCCATTATCAGCCGTGGTGTGGGCAGTCTGTACTATGCATGACTGCAGCACGTGCAGCCATCTGTACTGAGCATTACAGCTTCTGACAAACATACATTAGCAAATTTTTATTTAGGATGTTAGAGCAGAATCAGTTAAGTGCATTCACCTATTATCAAGACATTAATCTTATACCACTTTAGAATCCAATGGTTTAAGGCAGACATGTCAAATGTATGGTCTGTGGGCATTTTGAAGCAACACATTGGAAACCTCGCTAGCAATTCAGTAATTAAAGGCCCCACTTAAATAAATGAAAATGTTTATTTTGGTTTGCTCCAGAATTGCACCCCTTTAGCATGATGAATAAAGCCCTAGGCCCCCACTTTGCATGATACAATATTGGCATCTGTGCTTATAAGCATGTACACATGCAACCGTACCTATATATACAAACTCATAATGTCACTAGTTATTCCAACCCTGCAGCAAGGGTAAAGAACATTAAGGGATTTGAAGCCTGGGGCATAATCATTAAGTTAAATAGGCGAGGTCCTGACACAAACCAACTGCACGAATCTAGAGCAAATCAACTGCCCCAGAAGTCAAGAGTGCTCAAACCTGTCCTCATGCCCCTCCTCCAACAGTGCATGTTTTTTGAGCAATTCATTTCAACACAAGTGAATGTTATTAACTCAGACAGATCAGAGTGACTTAACCACTGAATGATTCACCTGTGTTCATGTAAAGAGATACAGAAAACCTGAAATGCTGTTGTGGGGGGCCAGAGGACAGGTCTCAGCACCTCTACCATAGGGAACAAATAAAATGTATATTAACTTAATTGGGGCTTTTAACTTCTTGAATACTAGAGAGGTCCCCAACACATTCAAAGGCTTCACCGCTTGAGGACCAGAGGGGAGTGTAAGGTAACTTTGGTAACTTTGGGGATGTTTATTTGCTCCCTACAGTTCAGTTATATTGCCCTAGAATTGAACTTTGCCTTTTTTACGTAAGGCCCTTGATATACAATTCAATAACTTAAAAAGAGGTGCAAATCTGGGGCTCAATTCTATTGTCCACTGGAAAAAATTATGACAATAGTTTGGAAGTCACAGTTTGGAATTCCATTATCTGTGGTATGACCGACAAACGAGAGTTAAATATGCACAACAGCTGCTAAATTAATGCCCATAGAAATCAATGGAACAGCCCAAGCTAGGAGATGCATGTTCTGTCGTATTTCTGCGCTTCCCAAACTGCCAAGTAGAGGCCCCAACAAGTATGTAAATCAATTGTCGTACTAGAGAACTGCACCAAAAACACACCCATATATGTGCTACCAGGTATCGCTACACCAGAAACTACAAGATGAATTGATATGGGGTCAAAGGCCTTATATCTATTCATCATAAGCAAAGGGATACCCTCCCTGTACCCCCCATAAAACACCAACATTAAAAGTAACAGAGGGTCCACTCCCTCCATCCTCCCAAATATCAACAATATGACAAACATTAGAGGCTCCCTCCCATCACTCCCACACCCCCCCTAAATACCGCCAACATTAAAAGTAATAGAGGCCCCACTCCCTCCATCCTCCCAAATATCAACTATTTGACAAACATGAGAGGCTCCTTCCCCTGAAGATGTAGTGGCCGCAACATATCTATCTATGGTCTATCTATGGTCTATGCGCCAATGCTTTGGCTCTATATGTTACTCAAGTGTTGGGATTCCATTTACATTTGCCTTTAGATTTGTCATTTAGAGTCACGTGATTTAGAGTCAAAGACAAATACGGAACTCCAGCACCGGAGCAACATACTAAATGCCAGAGTCAGAGCATCATTTTAAAAGTGAACCTTGAGAACAGGTGCTGCTTTTCCAGCTTTTGTGAGTTTCCTGGGTAACTTTGCTGACTTCACATTCATTCTGCCCGCTTCCCACCCTGTTCTGTCCACTTCCCGCCCATGCTAATACTGAACCCCACCTTTCATTCTTTCAATCCTGATTAAGCCCTACCTGCCCAATTAAGCCCTGCCCACTTTATGATGCAACTCACATAATTTAGCAGATTCCCTCATCAGGAGTTCCAAAGAAGATATGATTTCTAGTATAGAATCCAGGTGGTTAATGGTCTCCGTTTCTAGGTCCTTGAGTTCATATTCAGGAAACTAAAGAGATTCAGTCAGGGTTGCCATATTTTTTTTTTCTGCCAAAACTAGACAGGTATGCCCTGCATGAATTGTGTAGATAATTTTTTGGGGGAGGAGAGGTGTTATACTAGCTGATGTTTTGGGGCAAAACAGTTCAAGGCAGTGTTTCAGTAACTGCTTGCCCATGTATTGAGAAGAAAAGTAATGGAGAGAGAGAGAAATAGGAATGGTGATTAACTAGGGTGATTAAAGGAAGTAGCTGGAGGCTAAAGATACTTAGAATATAAAAAAAGACATGGGGGATATGGACTATGGGAAGGAGAGGGAGAGAGTGGGGGAAAAAGCAGAGAGAAAGAGACTGGAGAAAAAGTAGAATAGCTAAAGAAAAGACAATGTGAAACTAGGAGGGAGAGACTAAGGAGACTATTAGGCCTTATTTATCAAACAAAAGCAGTGCAGTTATGGAACAAATCAAGTGCAACATAGGGAGAATTTAAAATCCCATTGAATTAAATTGAGATTTTTACCCCTTAAATGTTAAAGAGGTCTCCAGTGCATTGCAAAATAATACAGTGGTGACCTCTCTGGCATTCAAGGGATTAAAAAAACATTTTAAATCAGTGAGGATTTGAGGGCATTGTTTTTTGCTCCAGACATAGTTTGCTTGCTCCAGAATTGCATCTCTATAGCTTGATAAATAAGGCCCAGAGACAAAGGAATGTGAATAAAGAAATAGACCCCTTGCAAGCTGTGTTAAAACTACTTAGTGTAGTTGGGACATGTCTGGGAGGAACGTACAGAAGGCAGAATATTAAGGGTGTGGTTGTTTCAGCTCGAATGGTAGTAGATGTTCTCTGGCATCCATATTGCCAGTGCATTATCCACATAGGAAGAGTTGGAGCTCCTGTGATGATATCCAGAATAAATAAATAAATATGAATAATTGCAGCTGCATGGAGGAAGTTATGGAAGAAGTCAAGAGGGTTGCAGCTTCAAATTGAGGCATTGTGACCAACTCGCTACTCTTCTTATGCATTCCTCTGCAGGATCCTCAGTCTGAGGTGTTAGGCCAGTCCAGCAGCCAAGATTCCATCCCCTTTAGAGGGTTAGCTGCAGCACGCAATCTTCCAAGATGAGAAGAACAGGTCCATGGGGTCCTATGGCAGGAGGAACTTGGTGGACAGAATCTCTTTCCCATCTCAGGCAGGGCACAGGGGCAAAACATCATTAAGGCTCTAGCATACACACAGTTTCCCAGCAGATGTTCAGTGGGGGCATGATGGCAAAGCAGATGGTGCCGGCAAAGGCGCACTTGCTGAATCCAAGCCATCAGTGGATATCAACGGAAGATGGAACAATTTAGAATTAGCAGGTGAGGGCCCCGGAATCCTTCATCCTTCACCTTGCCTCCTGGGTCTGCATCCTCTTCATGCGGTCATTTTCCTCCTTTCACTTGTATATCTAAAAAATGTTTTATCCCCCTTTTTTACAGACTGGGCACGTTTTTCCTCTGTGTGTGCTTTGGCACATCTAGTAATACATTTGGCCTCCTTCAGCCTAGTGTTGTACCGATACCTATCTTCTTCCTTCTGCGTCTGCTTATATTTCTTAAATGTTTCTTTTTCCTCCTTTACTATATTTGCCACTTATGCGGAGTACCACAGTGGTTTATTTTTCTTTTACCCTTGCTGACATGACTAATGCAATGCTCTGTTGCGTTTAGTAACACACATTTCAGATAATCCCATTTCTCCTGGACTCCATTTAAAGATCTCCAAGTTATAGACTGACATAAAAATGTTTCCATTTTAGAAAAATCAGCCTTTCTAAAGTGTAGAACCTTTGTTTTTGTTTGGCGCAACTCAGCCTCTGTCTTTATATTAAACCACACAGATTGATGATCACTGGAGCCCAAACACTCTCCTACAGCTACATCTGATACCAAGTCTCCATTAGTAAATAAGAAATTGAGTGTGGCTTCCTTCCTAGTCGGTTTTTCTACTAATTAACTAAGAGTTAATTTTTGTAAAAAATTTAGGATATCTCTACTCCTGGCTGAACCTGCTGCTTGCTTTTTCCAGTCCACATCAGTAAGATTAAAGTCCCCCATAATAATAAACTCACCTTTCACTGTCATCTTACTTACTTCCTTGACCAGCAGTTGATCCAACTCCTCTGCTTGTCCTGAGGGTCTATAGATCACACTTATACGAGTGACCATCTTATTCCCATATTCTAAAGTTATCCAAACAGTCTCTGTGTTCTCTCCCATACCCTTGTAACAGTTACCTTAGATCCAGCGCCGCCGCTGGGCTTGTATCGCTCTAAATGACGCCTCGGCATCATCCCATGTGTCACTCTGAGGACTGAGTCTGGGTGCACTTGGCGTCTGTAGAGGCTGCCCGTATCCTGTGGCTAGGCAGGTCAGCGGCTCTAGGTGATGCAGGAGAGTTGCAGGTGTTTGGCGCATCTCAACGAGATGCATAATTTTCGGGTAGGAAGTTAAGGTTTTGACGCAGGCCTCACTTTATGCTGGTAGCCTTGCCAGTCTCCTCCTATCTACTTCCTTGCTCGTTGTATTTATGGGAACTGGATTTCTATCCAGTTACCCTTATGTTTTTGTCCAGTGTTATTGTGTTTGCTGGTTCCTGAGTTCCTGTGTATGACCCTGGCCTCTCTGACAATCCATTCTGGTGCTGACCTGGGGCTCTGTCCATCCATCTCCTCAGTGTTCCCTTCCAACTAATGGACATCCTATCTGGTGCAGACCTGTGGCTCTGACTGAGTACCTGCTCCGTGTATGACCCTGGCCTGTCTGACTATCCATTCTGTTTGCTGATCCGGGGCTCTGTCCATCTATCTCCTCAGTGTTGCCTTCCCATTAGTGGACATCCTACCTGGTGCAGACCGGTGGCTTTAATAGGCTCCAACCTTACTGACTGCAGGCGTGAGTCAGTAATCTCCCTTGTTGCCATCCTTTTCTGGAGACCATAGAGTCTAGTCTGGATACTCCTCAGTAGGGGTGAGCGAAAGTTGTCGCCGTGTTCCAGTGGGAAATTTTGCGAAAACCACATTTTCTGCTTTTCGCTGGAAAATCCACTTTAAAACTAGCGGTTAAAATTTTGCATCTTTCGCCATTTTTTCAATGGCTAAAAAGTTTCCGCCCATTGATTTACATTGTTTTCGTACTTCTGCTATAAAAACGTGATGTTTTTGCTGAAGGCAGACACAATAAAAGCAGCTACAGAGCAAGACAGACATGCTGTGCTGTTGTCTTATGATATTTTGCAAAAAGTGAGGCAGGAGAGGCTCATAGTGGCTCCTACCACTATGAGCAGGGTAAAAAATAATCAGTGGAGGAGCTGGAAGAACCATTATGTGTACACTGAGTCGGAGGAGGCAGAGACTATTACTGTACCAATGCTGTCCAGCCCCCCTAAATCAACCCAAGGGATCTTGGGGAATTTAATGGGAAGGGAGGGAGAAAAGGGAATGGAAAGGGAGGGAGAAAAGAGTAGTACTAGTGAGAGCAGGACAGGTCAGCTGCCTGTGCCTGCTGCAAGACTTGCTGCCCCTGCTGCCAGTGCCACCATTGCTGTACCTGCAGCCACTAGTGTTGTACCTGTTGCCAGACGTGCTGCTCCTGCTGCCAGTGCCACCATTTCTGATCCTGCAGCCACTAGTGTTGTACCTGTTGGCAGACGTGCTGCCCCTGCTGCCAGTGCCACCATTTCTGATCCTGCAGCCACTAGTGTTGTACCTGTTGCCAGATGTGCTGCCAGGCCACCATTTCTGTAACTGCAGGCACTAGTGTTGTACCTGTTGCCAGACGTGCTGCCCCTGCTGCCAGTGCCACCATTTCTGATCCCGCAGCCACTATTGTTGTACCTGTTGCCAGATGTGCTGCCCCTGCTGCCAGTGCCACCATTTCTGATCCTGCAGCCACTAGTGTTGTACCTGTTGCTAGTACAGAACCTGCTGCCAGAGCTGAACCTACTGCTAGTACTGAACTTGCTGCCAGTGCCACCATTTCTGTAACTGCAGCCACTAGTGTTGTACCTGTTGCCAGACGTGCTGCCCCTGCTGCCAGTGCCACCATTTCTGATCCCGCAGCCACTATTGTTGTACCTGTTGCCAGATGTGCTGCCCCTGCTGCCAGTGCCACCATTTCTGATCCTGCAGCCACTAGTGTTGTACCTGTTGCTAGTACAGAACCTGCTGCCAGAGCTGAACCTACTGCTAGTACTGAACTTGCTGCCAGTGCTGAACCCGCTGCTAGTACTGAACCTGCTGCCAGTGCTGAACCTGCTGCCACCAATACTTTGCCTGCTGCTAGTGTTTCTTGTAGTACTCAGGTGGGGAAGGAGAAAATTATGCCATGTGTGACAGCAGGGGGCCCTCTGCCACATTGCTCGTCATCTCCTCCAAGCAGCAGTGCAATGTCTGGAACAGAGCAGCAGCACGTAGGGACTAGTGGTGGTGGTGGTATTGGAGAAGCTGGGGTGGAAGAGACATTGATGGCCTTTTTAGCAGAAGCTGAGAAGGAATGGGAGACAGGTATGAGGATGGGCATCACCACCACCACTAGCAGTCAGCTTCTGAAATTAGCGGAAATTGTAACTGCTCTAACTTCTGCTGCTGCTGAGGTGAAAGGGCAGCAGTGTGCTGAGGAGCAGGCTAATGTGCCACAGACCACCGTGGACACAGTTGGAATGGGGTCAACAAGTAATGCGGGACTAGGACAGGTTCCACTTGCCAGCAGTAGCAATACTCCTCCTGATCCTAGTTGCAGTGCTAAATCTGAGGCAGTAGCAGCAACAGCAGCAACATTATCCGCTGCCACAGAAAGTGAAGGGGAATGTGAAGGAAAAGAAGAAAGAGGCCATTCTTCTCCACCTGTTCCCTATCCCTCCCCCCAGAAGTCGTGGGTGTGGGACTATTATTCTCTTCTGGCAGACACAGTACAGTCATCATCAACAATGGTACAGTGCAAAATTGTTTCTGGTAAGCAAGGCTTAGGAGCCTTTCAGAAGCTGGCATCTCAGTCAGTGTCCTACTCTACCAATGCTGAATACAACCATGTGCATATTCATGAGAAGCTGCTACACTCATATGCACCAATATTCTCTGATACGATTACCTATTCTTATAACTTTGTGAAGTTGATAAACAAGCAAAAGTATTTAAAAAATGCAGTCGGGAGAGCTTTGCTTACAATGGCTTCATGCTCTAAGTGTAAATATTTTTCCAATGCACGTCAATGATATCTTCAAAGACATTCAACATGGATGGGATTTTTCAAAAGTATGGGTAAAAATACCAGTAGGTGAAAAGTCAGATTGGCTGCAATTGCAGATCACATTCATAGACCATGGCGACCTGTGCAGATTCATGTAGATGAGCCAATTTCCAGTTTGTCTTAACTATTTTCTTACAGATCTTAATAAATGTCACAAAAAAGTTGATAATATTTGCTTCCTTAAGTTATTTTTTAAAATTTTGCTAATATTCATCTGAAAACTATTTGGGAAATATTAGGTTATCACTGCTATTTTATGTAAGTTGCAGTTACAAACAAAATTTAGCTATTAACAATAGCAAAAGATTGCGAGCTGCTCATAAATACTAATGGTGCCTCAGTATAGATGTGGTACATTTGCATCTTACAGAGGCTCAAGAACAAGACTGTAAATATGTAGATGCTTTATTGACATCTCCTTGTGTTGTATTCATCACGATCATGTGACTACCAATGTAGACACTGTTGACGCACATAAAGTGTGTCTCGGGCTCTGTTAACTTAATGAAACACAGTGTGTATCTCGAACCATCAAATTGGGAGAGTCAACTGATTGGATGATATTACTTCAATGAGTTTATAATATTCTGTATTTAAATGTGTCATCAGTAACGGCTTCTTTGTATTCCTCTATCATTACTATTATCTTTGAAAAAGTGGCACGTTGTTGTCACGATACGTGTGAGATGGAAAGATAGAGTTAATTGTTTTATTGTTTTATTTTGGGCAATTGTTTTATTATGTTATAGATTTCCCAATAAATTTTAGATCTGATTATTATTTTTTGGAAGCCTTTCATTTTTATTTTGTGTCATCGAAGACTTTCTGGAGCTACCCGAGCGGAGACAGGATATACTCTCTTCCTGCGCTTTTGTCAGCATTACTCATAGCTGACCACCTTGTTTGTGAGTATCTATTTGGCATTTATTTGAAATCAGTATTGCCTTTGATATACTACACCATTGGGTGCCTTCTTCTTGTAGTTGTTTTAAGACTGTAAATACAATATGAATGAAATACACTGCACGCTGAGTAATGGATTTAATTTATATTGTATACATCTTGAGACACATAGCTGTTCTTAGCTCACTGAGCACACAGCTGACCTTTATTCTGCTATACTAAGAAATGAAAGAAAATGAACTGCTCCTCTGGAATCAAATAAAAATTCCTCTTGATTTAAATGGGGGTTTTAACCCCTTGAATGATCAAGAGGTCTCAATTTCTATAACATTTTAAGGAGTTGAAAGTTCTTCTTAATCCTTTGAGTGCCAGAGGGCAATGTGTTGGACACCCCTCTGGCACTCAAAGGGTTAACCTTTTGAGTGCCAGAGAGTTGTTGAACTCATTGCAGTGCGACTCACTGGATATCACATGATACTCAAAGGTTTAAATCAATGGGTACAAAGGATTGAGTGGAGAGTTACATTGTGGAGGATGAGAGGAAGAAATTGAGGGCACAACAAACATCTAGGCAGTATAGTGAAAAGGAAGGCAGCACAGCATTTGAACCTGCAGAAGCAGCTACATCATCAACCAGAATATCCCGTTCGGAACACAGGGCAATTCATCATGGGTCTCAGCAGGGGCAGAAAAAAAACAACATGGGGGGGGCGTGGTTTGGTTCCTCAAGATGGCAGTCTCACCTTTACTGGGCTCCTCTACTCCAATGGACTTCAGCTACTGCAAGCTGCTTTTGGTGCACCTTTCAATATCCAAACTAACCCCAGATGTTGCTAAACACCTTGACTACCGGATGTCAAAAAAGAAACAATGACACTCTGTTAAAACCAACAAAATTACCCGGTACACAATCCCTAAGCCTACCTCGGATAACCATTTTACAGCTGCGTCACTCCCCACACACATAACTGAGCGGGAACTTGTTTCCAGTCAGAACAGCAGAACAACATCTTCCGAAACTGATATCGCCTTGAACACTTCAAACTCCTCGGAACTAGTCATGTCTTTACCCTCTCCTCTAACAAGAGAAGACATTGCAGAACTTATGGCTATTTTTACGGCCAATATACCGTCAAAAGTCGACCTACGAAATGTGGTGACTGAAGTTCAATCGACCCTACACTCAGAGATCTCTGCACTCAAAGATGAACTAGCAACGATAGCTATCCGGGTCACATCTTTGGAAGAAGAGCGTTCTAGAGTAGCAGACCACATTCATTCTCTCGAGACTTTATTCAATTGCTTACCTCACGTACAGATGACCTCCCTCGAAAATAGAGGTAGAAGAAATAATATTCGGATAAAGAATCTCCCTGAATCCGTCCATTCGACTGATCTTAGGTCATCTCTCACAACCCTTTTCTCCGATATTCTGGGGTCTTCTGTTACGGATCCCATACACATCGAACGAGCTCATAGGGCCCTGAAACAGAAAGATAACGGGTCACCCACAGATATCATCGTCTGTCTCAACAGATTTGAAATCAAAGATCTCATCATGAAAAAGAGCAGACTTCTTCCAAAAATCACCCATGAAGGCTCAGATGTTTTGCTATTTAATGATTTGTCACCCTACACTCTACAGATGAGGAGATCTGTTAAGGTCTTAACTAGTGTTGAGCGAGCATGCTCGGCCGAAGCTCAGTTCGGCTCGAGCATCGCTCTGCTCGGCACATGGCGGTACTCGTACGAGTACCGCATGTGCTCGCCCGCCATGTTCGGGTCTCCTCCCCGCACGTTTCGCGGCTGCTGCGCAGCCAATAAACGTGCAGGGAGGCTCTGACATCAGTGTAATGCCAGCAGCCATGTTGGCTGCTGGCATTACACTGATTGGCTGGCCAGAACCCGTGATCGGGTGCTGTATAGCACCTGACCAGCGAGTTCGGCTCAGTCTTAGCCAGGGAGAGATGAGGATAGGAAGGGAAAGTCAGTGTAGGGAGAAGACAAGCAATTGTGAAAAAAAAGAGACCCAAAAGTCCTTTTTAGGACTACTGTGTGTGGGGGCAGCAGTTTATTTTGTGTGTGGGGGGGGGGGGGGACTTCATATATTCTGTTTAGTGTGCAAAGTTGCAGATTAGAGCACATTCTGTTCAGTGTGCAAAGTTGCAGATTAGCAGCACATTCTTTTTAGTGAGCAAAGTTGCAGATTAGAGCACATTCTGTTTAGTGTGCAAAGTTGCAGATTAGCAGCACATTCTGTTTACTGTGCAAAGTTTCAGAATAGGAAAACATTCTGTTAAGTCTTCAAACTGTAAAATATCAAAGTCACATATTCCATTCACTGTGCGTCGCCGCATTTAAGAAGCAAATTCTGTTTACTGTGCAAAGTTTCAGAATAGGAAAACAATCTGTTAAGTCTTCAAACTGTAAAATATCAAAGTCACATATTCCATTCACTGTGCGTAGCCGCAGTTAAGAAGCAAATTCTGTGTACTGTGCAAAGTTTCAGAATAGGAAAAAATTCTGTTAAGTGTTCAAACTGTAAAATATCAAAGTCACATATTCCATTCACTGTGCGTCGCCGCAGTTAAGAAGCAAATTCTGTTTACTGTGCACAGTTTCAGAATAGGAAAAAATTCTGTTAAGTCTTCAAACTGTAAAATATCAAAGTCACATATTCCATTCACTGTGCGTCGCCGCAGTTAAGAAGCAAATTCTGTTTACTGTGCACAGTTTCAGAATAGGAAAAAATTCTGTTAAGTCTTCAAACTGTAAAATATCAAAGTCACATATTCCATTCACTGTGCGTCGCCGCAGTTAAGAAGCAAATTCTGTTTACTGTGCACAGTTTCAGAATAGGAAAAAATTCTGTTAAGTCTTCAAACTGTAAAATATCAAAGTCACATATTCCATTCACTGTGCGTCGCCGCAGTTAAGAAGCAAATTCTGTTTACTGTGCACAGTTTCAGAATAGGAAAAAATTCTGTTAAGTCTTCAAACTGTAAAATATCAAAGTCACATATTCCATTCACTGTGCGTCGCCGCAGTTAAGAAGCAAATTCTGTTTACTGTGCACAGTTTCAGAATAGGAAAAAATTCTGTTAAGTCTTCAAACTGTAAAATATCAAAGTCACATATTCCATTCACTGTGCGTCGCCGCAGTTAAGAAGCAAATTCTGTTTACTGTGCACAGTTTCAGAATAGGAAAAAATTCTGTTAAGTCTTCAAACTGTAAAATATCAAAGTCACATATTCCATTCACTGTGCGTCGCCGCAGTTAAGAAGCAAATTCTGTTTACTGTGCACAGTTTCAGAATAGGAAAAAATTCTGTTAAGTCTTCAAACTGTAAAATATCAAAGTCACATATTCCATTCACTGTGCGTCGCCGCAGTTAAGAAGCAAATTCTGTTTACTGTGCACAGTTTCAGAATAGGAAAAAATTCTGTTAAGTCTTCAAACTGTAAAATATCAAAGTCACATATTCCATTCACTGTGCGTCGCCGCAGTTAAGAAGCAAATTCTGTTTACTGTGCACAGTTTCAGAATAGGAAAAAATTCTGTTAAGTCTTCAAACTGTAAAATATCAAAGTCACATATTCCATTCACTGTGCATCGCCGCAGTTAAGAAGCAAATTCTGTTTACTGTGCACAGTTTCAGAATAGGAAAAAATTCTGTTAAGTCTTCAAACTGTAAAATATCAAAGTCACATATTCCATTCACTGTGCGTCGCCGCAGTTAAGAAGCAAATTCTGTTTACTGTGCACAGTTTCAGAATAGGAAAAAATTCTGTTAAGTCTTCAAACTGTAAAATATCAAAGTCACATATTCCATTCACTGTGCGTCGCCGCAGTTAAGAAGCAAATTCTGTTTACTGTGCACAGTTTCAGAATAGGAAAAAATTCTGTTAAGTCTTCAAACTGTAAAATATCAAAGTCACATATTCCATTCACTGTGCGTCGCCGCAGTTAAGAAGCAAATTCTGTTTACTGTGCACAGTTTCAGAATAGGAAAAAATTCTGTTAAGTGTTCAAACTGTAAAATATCAAAGTCACATATTCCATTCACTGTGCGTCGCCGCAGTTAAGAAGCAAATTCTGTTTACTGTGCACAGTTTCTGAATAGGAAAAAATTCTGTTAAGTCTTCAAACTGTAAAATATCAAAGTCACATATTCCATTCACTGTGCGTCGCCGCAGTTAAGAAGCAAATTCTGTTTACTGTGCACAGTTTCAGAATAGGAAAAAATTCTGTTAAGTCTTCAAACTGTAAAATATCAAAGTCACATATTCCATTCACTGTGCGTAGCCGCAGTTAAGAAGCAAATTCTGTTTACTGTGCACAGTTTCAGAATAGGAAAAAATTCTGTTAAGTCTTCAAACTGTAAAATATCAAAGTCACATATTCCATTCACTGTGCGTAGCCGCAGCTAAGAAGCAAATTCTGTTTACTGTGCACAGTTTCAGAATAGGAAAAAATTCTGTTAAGTCTTCAAACTGTAAAATATCAAAGTCACATATTCCATTCACTGTGCGTAGCCGCAGTTAAGAAGCAAATTCTGTGTACTGTGCAAAGTTGCAGATTTGCAGCACATATTCCGTGTAATATGAAGAAGGCGGGTAAAAAGGGACGGGGAAGTGGACGTGATCCTGATAGTTCAGGGCGCGGGTCAGGACGCGTAGAAACTGCGCCTGGTGCCAGAGCACAAGACAGAAAGACATCCACCATACCTAGCTTCATGTCTCATTTTACAGGGCGTCGCAGGACATCACTCTCGAGGTCCGACCACTGCGAACAGGTGGTCGGTTGGATGTCAGCAGATACTGCTTCCAGTCGGTTAAGCACCACCCTGTCTTCCACCAAGTCCACTCTCAGTAGCCAAGAGTCTGGTCAACATAATCCTCACTCTGATCATCCTTCCTCCCACCATAGAGGATCTGGTCAAAGAAGTGATCCCACACTGGGATATAGTGAGGAGCTCGTCTCATCACCAATCCTTAATTTGAACCTCTCTCCAAGCACGCTTGCAGAGGAACATGACATCTTGTGCCCTGATTCACAACCTCTAGAGGGTACCCAATCACAAGAAGATGACAGAGGTGAACGGCATTTAAGGTCAAAGGAAGTGGATGATGATGATGATGAGACACAGTTGCCATTACATCAACCACTATTACTGTCTGAAGACCTTGATGAGGAGGATGATATACAGTTGTCAATGACTGAGTATGTGGTGGGATCAAGACATGAGGAGGATGATCAGAGTGAGGAAGTGGAGGAGGACTTGGTGGACGATGAGGTGACTGACCCCACCTGGGAAGGTGTAGAGCCGAGCGATGACAGCAGTCCTGAGGGTGAGCCATCTGCAGCACCGCAACAGGCTGGAAGAGGCAGTGGTGTGGCTACAGAAAGAAGGCGGACCGCACCAAACCGGCCCGCAAATGTTCCACGGAGCACCCCCTTGCGTAAATCTCCCTTGCCAAGGGGTAGGTGTTCCGCGGTATGGCGTTTTTTTAAGGAAAGTGCGGACGACAAAAGAATTGTAGTTTGCAACCTGTGCCACACCAGAATGAGCCGAGGCATGAACACTAGAAACCTCACCACCACCAGCATGATCCGACACATGGCATCCAAGCACCGTAATAAGTGGGAGGAACGCCTGGATCGCCCATCTGTGTCTGCAGGCCACACCACTGCCTCCTCTTCCCCTGTTTTCGGTGCCGGCCAATCGCCTGTCGAAGGCGCAGGCCCGCATACCTCCCGCCCTGCACCTGTACCATCTGAAGCACCATCAGCGACCACATCCACTTCCCTGTCCCAGCACAGCGTCCAAATGTCGTTACCCCAGGCATTTGAGCGCAAGCGAAAATACCCAGCCACCCACCCACAGGCCATAGCACTAACCTCACACCTTTCCAAATTACTGGCCATCGAAATGCTGCCATTTAGGCTTGTGGAGACTGAGTCCTTCCGCAGCCTGATGGCAGCAGCTGTCCCTCGGTACGCGGTCCCCAGACGCCACTACTTTTCCCGGTGTGCCATCCCCGCATTACACCACCATGTGTCCCGTAACATCACCCGTGCCCTGACCAACGCAGTTACTGGGAAGGTCCACTTAACGACTGACACATGGACAAGTGCTTGTGGCCAGGGACGCTACATTTCCCTGACGGCACACTGGGTGAATGTCGTGGAGGCTGGGAGCGACTCGGACCCTGGGATGGCACAGGTGCTACCCACGCCGAGGATTGCGGGCCCTACCTCCATCAGCGTTTCCGCCAGCACCTACGTTATTGGCTCCTCCTCCTCCGTTTCCACCTCCGAATTCTCTGCGTGCAGCGCCACTCACCCATCAGCCGGTAGCTGGAAGCAGTGTAGCACTGCAGTAGGGAAGCGTCAACAGGCCGTGCTGAAGCTGATCTGCCTTGGGGACAAACAGCACACGGCCTCAGAGCTGTTGCAGGGGATTAGTCACCAGACCGAGCAGTGGCTCTCGCCACTCAACCTGCAACCAGGCATGGTTGTGTGTGATAATGGGCGTAACTTGGTGGCGGCTTTGGAGCTCGGCAAGCTCACACACGTACCATGCCTAGCGCATGTATTTAATTTAGTGGTTCAGCGATTTCTAAAAACCTACCCCAATTTGCATGATCTCTTGACCAAGGTGCGCCGCGTGTGTGCACATTTCCGTAAGTCATCTACAGCTTCAGCCGGCCTGTTGAAGCTGCAGCAGCGCTTACAATTGCCAGCTCACCGGCTGCTGTGTGACGTGAGCACGCGTTGGAACTCCACCTTCCACATGTTGGCCCTGCTTTGTGAGCAGCAGAGGGCAGTAGTGGAGTACCAGCTGTTACACGGTCGTCGCCTCTCCGTTCAACTTCCTGTAATCAGAAGTGAGGAGTGGGAATGGATGTCAGACCTCTGTGAGGTTTTACGCAATTTTGAGGAATCGACACAGATGGTGAGCGGCGATAACGCTATTATCAGTGTAACCATCCCACTTCTGTGTCTACTGAAACGCTCGCTGCTCACAATTAAAACTGATGCTTTGCATGTGGAAGAGGTGGAAATGCGGGAGGAAGAGCTTACACAAGGTGATAGCCAGAGTACCCTCACTTTGTCTTCTCAGCGACAATTGGAGGAGGCGGAGGAGGAGGAGGAGGAAGACACGGTTGCCTCCGCTACAGAGGGTAGCCATGGAACTTTAGTTCCATCTCTTCAGCGTGGGTGGGCAGAAGAGGAGGAAGAGGATGAGGAGATTGAGAGTCATCCTCCTGGTGAGGACAGCGAAATCTTGCCTGTTGGTACTCTGGCACACATGGCTGACTTTATGTTAGGCTGCCTTTCCCGTGACCCACGCGTTATACGCATTTTAGACAACACGGATTACTGGGTGTTCACCCTTCTGGACCCCCGCTACAAAGAGAATTTCTCATCTCTCATTCCTCCGGTGGAGAGGACAAGCAAAATGGTGCAATACCAGAAGGTTCTTGTTGAAAAATTGCTCCAAAATTTTCCATCTGACAACGCTGGCGGCAGAGTACGTGCTACCTTGGCCAACCGAGAAGGGGAGAAAAGGGGAGCACACAGCAGTTCCGACAAAGGCAGGGCAACACTCTCCAAGGCGTGGGACACCTTCATGACACCCCGCCAGCACCCTCACCCTGATGCGCAGCCTAGTGTCACAAGGAGGGAAAAGTTTTGGAAGATGGTGAAGGAGTACGTAGCAGACCGTGTCAGCGTCCTCAATGATCCCTCTGTGCCTTACAACTACTGGGTGTCCAAGCTGGACACGTGGTATGAACTGGCACTCTACGCCTTGGAGGTGCTGGCCTGCCCTGCCGCCAGCGTTCTGTCTGAGCGGGTATTTAGTGCTGCTGGTGGCATCATAACAGATAAGCGTATCCGCCTTTCCACCGAAAATGCTGATAGGTTGACACTTATAAAAATGAACAAGGCCTGGATTTCCCCTGACTTCTCCACTCCACTGGAGGAAAGCCCCGGAGGAACATAAAGTGACTTTATATATGTTATTTACAATGATGGGAATACTCTGTATTCCCATTCACCCCTTCCACCCAAAAAACGGGTATATGGTTGACTCTTAATCTTCTCATCCTCCTCCTCCTCTTCCATATGCCCTGTGATATAATTTTTATATAGGGCCAGCTCACCAGCGGGCCCTGTTTGACAATTTTTGTATAGGTCAGCTCACCAGCGGGCCTTCTCATATAATGTTTTATTGGGTCAGCTCTCTAGCGGGCCCTCTCATATAATGTTTTATAGCGTCAGCTCACTAGCGGGCCTTCACATATAATGTTTAGGATGGTCAGCTCCGCAGCAGACCCTCACCCATAATGTTTTGGATGGTCGGCTCAGCGCACGTTTCCCTCTTAATCATGGCCCCAGTTCAGAAAAATCGAGGAAATTTTTGGGAGAATTTGCCTTTGCGCACGTTTCCCTCTTAATCATGGCCTCAGTTCAGAAAAATCAAGGAAATTTTTGGGAGAATTTGCCTCTGCGCACGTTTCCCTCTTAATCATGGCCTCAGTTCAGAAAAATCGAGGAAATTTTTGGGAGAATTTGCCTTTGCGCACGTTTCCCTCTTAATCATGGCCTCAGTTCAGAAAAATCAAGGAAATTTTTGGGAGAATTTGCCTCTGCGCACGTTTCCCTCTTAATCATGGCCTCAGTTCAGAAAAATCGAGGAAATTTTTGGGAGAATTTGCCTCTGCGCACGTTTCCCTCTTAATCATGGCCTCAGTTCAGAAAAATCGAGGAAATTTTTGGGAGAATTTGCAGATGATATACAAGTAAATATACAGCAAATACTGTTTGGTAACAATTTTTCGCCTAAAGTCGTTTTTATCTGCCTTTTTGTGTGTTTTACAGTCAGTCTGTAAAAATGGCGTACTACGGGCGAAACATCGTTCCCAGCAGCGATGTTGGAGTCCAAGATGCATCCAGACATCCTCCCTATGCTGTCCCTGAACCATTTCTGTGGTGTTTCCATCATTTTCTGCCCTTTTCCTATGGACCAGGCACCCTCCCCTCATCAGAGCAGGGGGTGCCTGGTGTAATGCTCGAGTCCTCCCATTGACTTCAATGGGGCTCGGGTGCTCGGCCGAGCACTCGAGCCTCCGGGGGTGCTCGGTCAGAGCACCCGAACACCCGAGCATTGGGGTGCTCGCTCATCACTAGTCTTAACAGAACAACTTCGAAATCTAGGAATTAAATATCGGTGGGGCTTTCCTTTTTCACTGTGTGCTTCTCATAATGGAAACAATGCAGCTCTACAGGCAGTTGGTGAGATTCCATCCTTCGTATCTAAATTGGGTATTCCTCTACCCTCAATGCCCACCACTCCTCAGACACCTCCACCTAAGTCTGGCAAATGGCTAGAATGGTCTCCTGACTCTCCCGTCAGGAAGAATAAGCAAAGACGACTGGAACATTTCCCAATTCCAGTCCCCTCATCTTCCTGGACCTGAAAACTTTGAACCACATCGGAGACCCTCTTTCTAACAAATCACACCTAGCTGCATACACCTCCAACTTCCATCACACTTCAATGTGTTTTTGTTCTTTAACTCACTCCTTCATCTACCCTAACAAATAGAACTCTATTGTTGATTATGACAGCTTCACTTTACAGGTCTTTTCTACTTTAAGTTGTTAGTTTATGACTTTCATACCAGGCCGAGACTGTGGTGAGGGACACTTTCACATATTTCTATTTGGATAAACCACAAATTTCCCCTCCTCCACAATTTTATGATATTCTGTATTTTAAACATAAACAAATAATTTTGTACACTGCATGGTTATTTTAGGGCATCTTGCAGTGTTTTTTCATCAAGCCCTACTCAATTATCCCATACTCACATGACAGAGACAGTTTTCACTTCAGTCTTCGTCCTGGTTTCTAACCTATAATGTTGAATTATATAATTAAACCTGAATGTCTTACCCTTCTTTTCTCCCTTACTATCTACATTACCACATTTGGGAGCACTCCAGGGCAGAAAATAATTGTCTTTGACTGCATACATCTTATGATTATAAGATTTCCCCCCCCTGATTGCTCCACTTTATATACTTTCTATAATACCCTCTGCATACATATTTAATAACACAGGTTTACCCAAATGTCTGTTGTTTTTTTTTTTATATAGCTGGAATTCCAACATCTCTATTATTCCCAATTATGGTAAACAACCGTTTTACATATAAATTGTCTTTACATCCTGTAAATTTTGTCCTCTCAACAATATTGCGGCTTCATTTAGAGAACTCTTGTATACCCTTTCTTGTACAATATTCTGCACCCTATATAGTCTTTATATCTTCACCCATACTGAACTGTAGTTGCTGCAAATTGCTGCATCCTTTATATGCCCCATCCTTATACATATGCTCATATCTTATGCCGAATGAGCTCTACATTAATATTCCAATTTCCTATCTTACCTTATTCGTTCATAACATATGACCTGCTCATGTCCTCTTCTTAACACTTAACAGTCTCTCTCACCGCTGTTCAGGGCTCTTCCCTCTAATTTATACCCACTTTATTTTTTTTTCACTACACCTATTATATAGCACCATACTACTCCTATCATATACTGCTTCATACCTGATCACCCAAGATACATCAGCTTATACCTTCTTACATTCATGATACTATATTTTCTTCTTAAAGATACCTCTAACAGACATTTGTTTATGTCTCCGTTGCCCATTATTACTTAAAGTCTGCTTCATCTCTAAACAGACCGGGACTGAAGTATAGAATCCTCTCACACATTCTCGATCTGAAATTTACGCATTTACCCTCCATATTATAGATTACAAAGACTGTATATATAAATAAATACAACTTTACAAGTTCAGTAGTTAACATAACACATTAACATGTTTTTCATTTTACCTTCCTCAATTATTCGTACTCAAATGGTAGTAGGATTTCTCACTTCAGCCCTTGCCCTTAGCTTCTAATTTATGATGTTGAGGTAAATAGTCTTCCACAATGTGACATCCTTTGTATTTTCTTTTACTGTTTATGTTATTGAATCCCAGTGACTCGGGAGCGGAAAACAATTACCATTCCTAATGCACCGCTCAAGACTGTCAGGTTTCCCTGGAATGTTCCTCATTCAATACGTCTCTAATAATACTGTACATGCACTTTCTTGGTCTTATATGCTTTAACAATGTTGTTCATTACGTTTGCATAATCTGATTTTACTGTATGCTGTTTCCCCTGTTTTGTGTAAATGAATGCTCTCAATGAAACCGCAAATTTGTCTTATGTCCTCTCTGTCTTTTCTCCAGCATCTCAGACTCATTCTAAAAACTTTTTAACTGATATACATATTCTACAACTATCTCATACATACCCTCCCCACATAAACCTCCATGCCCTTTATAGTTTCTCACAACCCCCTTTATATTGGACTACAGTTGTATCAACAAATTCTTTCATGTGCCTTACCTTTGCATCTCTGCATACATCTCACATACATTCAGTCCTCCACACGTACATCTCCAATTTATACTTCCCATTCAGCTGCCCGCAACTTTATGGCAAGCTCCATTCATCCTCCTAACATCTCCCACCTCACGCTGCTGCTCAGAACTGTATCCTCTGTTCCACATTTCCTTCAGTTCTTAGTCCACTATCTCTACTATGTATCTACATACTGACCTTCTTGTATTCAATTTTTGACACTTATGGCAATATTGCTAAACATCACCAAATACTGTGCATTTGTCCAACTGAGGACACCCTCTTTGTGTCGCTGCGATCCTGATCTCCTTACCTTACGCCCCTAGAACTTGGTCACTTGAGCGCTCTGTTTCCATCTGTCGCAATACACTTTCTCTACTCTGCTTTTTTCTCTGTCATCCGCCTTTTTTTTTTTTTTTTTTTTACGCTCTTTTCCCCTTTCCTTACACTTCGCCTACCCCACCCCCCCACGGAGTCTCCTACGCATTCTCCTTCACAGTTAATGCCAAGGTTTAATTTCACCTTAGAAATGTTCTATGGCCCTTCAGGATTTCCACTTCCTACAGACAGACATAGTTATGGTACTAGAAACATACTTTGACTCCCGTAATACTCCACGATTCTCTGATAGACATTACAACACAGTGTATTTTTCTTCTGCCTCAGAGAAAAAAAAAGAGGTGTCTGTATTCTCATACACAAAAACATTCCATGGCAACATATTGAATCTCACTCTGACAAGGATGGTCGTTATCTCATACTTCGTGGCATGCTTCACAATACCCCTTACACCTCTGCCAATGTATACAGCCAAAACACTAAACAAGTCCCCTTCTTTTCCAAATTTTTTTGACTACTGGGGAATTTCACAACAGGTCACTTAATCATGGGTGGTGACTTAAACATAGCTCTCACTCCTTCTCTAGATTTTTCTTTAAGATGCTCTTTGATTAAATTCCCCTAATTAGCTCGCCTACGTTGAGACATCCTTGGATTACATGTACATGATGCTTGGCGCTCACTTCAACCTTCAGACAAGGATTTCACCTTTTTCTCTCATGTACATTCCATTTTCTCAAGACTGGACTATCTTTTCATCCCTCAAAGCATATTACATTTATTGACAGACTCTAGAATTGAGACCATATCTTGGTCTGATCACTCCCCAGTTAGCATGACTTTAACGCTTATTTATTTTCACTCAGCCCCAAGAGCCTGGAAATTGAATGACCTATTGTATTCTGACACCCAGTCTTCGGATCTTATTAAATCTGAACTGGGAAATTATTTTTCCTTTAACGTTTCTCAGGAGGTTTCTTCAGCACATATATGGGAAGCCCATAAATTAGTGGATTATTTATAACATTAGGCTCATACAAGAACAAACAGAGATGTCAACACATTCAAGTACTGTTACAGAAACTCTGTTCTTCAGAATTAACACACAAAAACTCCCATACTGACACTACTCTTCGAAAACTTTCAGAATGCAGGGAAGAACTTAACACCATTCTCTGCCAAAATGTCACCAAATCTTTCATGTGGCACAAATATCAGTACTACATTTTAGGCAGTCTCTGTGGGAAAACCCTAGCTAAGGTGATTAAGGGCAGATGTTTCTCCTTTCAGATCCATCACATTAAAAACACAATGAACAAATCAGTACACACCTTTCCTCAAATTGCATCAGCTTTTAAGGATTTCTTTACAAACCTATATAACATAGAAACTGCTGACATACCTAAATCAGATTCTTGGCACACAGGCCTCAAACAGTTCTTGCTTAGATCTCGTATGCCCATCCTCACATTGGACATCTACGATACACTCGAGACTCCTATTACCCTTACCGAAATGCACAAAGCAAGAAGCTAGAATTTCAGTCAACGGTGTTCTTTCCGACCCCTTTCCCATTTTGAACCAGACAAGGATGCTCTCTCTCCCCGATTCTCTTTATCCTAACATTAGAACCCTTCCTGAATATAGTCAGGAATATACCTTCCATCTCTGGCTTATAATCAGAAAAGAATTGTTTCAAAATATCGGCATTTGCAGACGATATCCTTCATATTATTACACGACCTGAAAAATCTATCCCTTCATTATTACAAATACTAGAAGAATATTCTTAATATTCTCAAGCTAAAATTGATTTTGACAAATCAGAAATACTAAATATTAATTTGCTTATGCACCGTAAACTTTGACTTCAATCTCTTTATGCTTTTTAAATGGGCGGCCTCGCATATTACATATTTAGGGATTAATGTTTCCCCTAATCTAAACTCTCTTCTAAGTATAAATTTTATTCCCTTAATATCCTGAATTGAAACAGTTCTTCTCAAATGGTCTCAACTATTCGTGTCTTGGTTTGGCAGAATCAACTCTATCAAACTGCTGATCCTAACCCGTCTTATCTATCTTTTTAATGCACTACCGCTATTCATTCCCCAAAGGTACTGGTGGATATGTTATGGCTTGCAGTGGCAAGTAATTTTTCAGGTCTGGCTAGTAGCAAAGGACTTCAAATTTTAATCCCTGGAACAACCATCACCCCAGAATACACCTAGATATCCTTTCCAGGAACTGGAAATCTGGGGGACTGGGACTACCAAATACACATATGTATTACAGAGCTGTGGCTCTAACCAAATTGTTAGATTTTACTTCCTCCTTGCACATTAAATGGATCAACTTGCTATCACAATCACTACTAGGTACTAATTTTTTACAATATATATATGGTCTTCCCTGGCCCACTCTGGACCTTACGCAATACAATATCCCAATACTTACCCACATCCTTAAGATTTTGAAAAAAATGCAATGACTCTCACAACTTACTTACTCACCCATCTCCACTCTTGTCGATATTCCACAACCCAGATTTTCTGCCTGGGCTTCTTGCCCCCAACTCCTTCAAAGCACCCTCTGCCAATGAGAACCACACATTGGGACATTTATCCTCCCTCACAAACTCCTCGACCACTTCCATTTCTCCTACACCTAGTTTGACAGATCGAATTCCATGGAAATGGATACAACACAAAATCAATAACAGTTTTCTCCCAAGACCACCTAACACCTTTGAAAAGGTGATCTCGCGTAAACTCCCTGTCACTTGCCCTTTATTGTTTTACTATAAGTTCCTATCTTCCTCACTGCCTCCTCGCAAACCTTACTTCTTCGCCTTTTGGAAACTGATTTATCGACAATCATTACTCAAGATCAATGGTTGAACATTCTTAAGTATAACTGTCATATTCTCAGATGTGCAAAATTATGCAAACTCAACTATAAAATCATCTCATGTTCGTATAAAACAACGTATAACCTTCCTATAGCTTATCCAGAAATAGACAACAGATGTTGGAGATGCCTCTCTGAAGTAGGAAACTTGTTCCATCTCTGGTGGACCTGTCCCTGTATCACCCACTATTGGGACCTAATAACTTCACTTAACACCGCCCTTCATATCACCCTTACACTAGACCCTCGCCTCTTCCTACTTCTTCTTGATCTTGATGATAAGTTTCCCAGAGATAAAAATAAATGTCATATTATACACTCTCTCTCCTCCACTTAGCCAAATATTCAATTCCCCTAAAATGTAAATCATCCTCCCTGCTTACCATTCAGGAATGGTTTAACACAATTAACTCTTGGCTACTCATGGAACTTTGTCATGCCATAACTAGAAATTGCCTCAATACATTTGAAACCATATGGATACCTTGGTTTCACTACGAATCATCAATTACAACTTCCCGACCCATCACTACCCCTTGATAGTCTACACTACACCCCATTTCATACCCTTGGCCCTTCCTTTTAAGTTTCTCTTAACTTTAGAGACACTCAATCTCAGCATTACAACTATATCCCCTGGGTTTCCAGACCCCCCTCTCTGCCCCCGTTTTCCTTTTTTTTCCCTCCTCTCTCTCTCCTCTTTACCATTCTGCTCCCTTTCCTTTCTCTCCTCTACATACACATATTCAAATGATCTCTTTACGCCTACCGATCTTCATACCTCAGACTTCCTTGGATGCAATGGGAAACCTACCTTTTCCACCTTATCCTGTAAATGAGACAACATGCTCCATTGCATTATCCATACCTTTTCACTGCTTACAGGCTGAATCGTACAATGCCATTTCCTTTTGCTTCTGTTTATGCCCTCACTCTACTTTTTATTCATTTATTGTTACCGTTACTCCATATGAAGTGTATGTATATGACTTTTCTCTTGTTGTACTACTTAATATCTTCAATAAAATTTCTTGGCACATCTCTTTGGGACTTGCTCCCTGAGTATGGGTTGGCAACTGATACACAGGAACACTGTGTAGCTCCTAGAAGTGGTCCCACTGCATGTGAGATGGTTTTTGCTTACTTGCAGGATAGCTATGTTTTAGGCAGAAACAATGACCCCATAGACTACTGGCAAACAAAGCAGTGTGTGTGGCCAGCATTGACATGTAATGCAGTGGAAACCCTCAGTTGTCCTCCAGCAAGTGTTGAGTCTGAGAGAGTTTTAAGTGCGGCTGGTTATATTGTCAATGACCGCAGGACACAGCTATCAAGCAGCAATGTTGGGAGACTAACATTCTTAAAAATGAAACAACATCTCTTACCATCTGAGTATCAGGTACCAAAAACCACATATGACAGAAAAAGCCAGGACAAATATGTTAGCAGCACAGATGAGGAGGTGGAAGAGAGATGTGAAGAAGGGTTGCCACCATCTACCCCACTTGGAACCACTGCTATGAGCGACAAATAAAGTGTGTCAATAATCTGATACGGAGCATAGCGTATGGCAATGGTAAAAATACATACACAAATCACACCATGCCAGTCCCTCATCACCACCACTACCATACAAATGTTCCACATTGTAGGTTGTACTTTATTTTTTTTAATTACATGATATAATCATGAATATGTGTCAGTGTCACATCAGGAACTTAGTGTTGTGGGCTAAGGACAAATGCATTCTGCATGCTAACACATTTTTCAAGGCATATGTTGCTGTAGGACTCACAACTTTGACTTTCAGCCACTTATTTCTAAACTTTAGCCCTCACAAGAAGTAATATTACTGTAGGAAATATAGTACCTATAGGAAATATAGGTGAAAAATTTGTTAAAATAGGTGGAAAGGAGGACATTTTTTCATAGGCGGAAAGGCGACATTTTTTGTGGGAAAAGTGAAAAATCTGTACGTTTTCGCGAAGTCATGCAGGAAATGTTCCACACTTTTCGCCCATACAACCCATGTAGGTGTAAATAAACCTTTTTTTTTTTTTTTTTTTTTTTTAAAGATGGAAGCAATGTTCTTCTTAAGACATAGAAAATAAAAAATCAGGATTTCATTATATACACAACCATAAACTGATCCAATAGGTCTCCAGACACATAATTCACAAAGTGATAAAATGTCTCGGGGCATTGTAAAGCCTGAATGGCTGTTACGGTTTTCTGACACTCAGACCAAGGTTAAAAATAAAACATAGTTTTATTGAGGTAAAATTAAGGAACAGCGCCCCTGGGGGCCAGAACAGGTATAGCAGGTATAGACAAGTATTGGCTGTAGTACAGGCCCAATATAGCTGGAGCAAATAGCACTCAACAGAATCAATGGAGGAACAAGGGTAAATGCCCAAAGCAATTTGATCAGTCTCTGTGGTGGTGATAAGCCAACGCCCAGTGGTAGTGCAATAGGAAGGTGCAGTATGCGACTGAACTGAATCACACTCAGATAGCTGTATAGTAATGTGCCCAATGGTACAGCAAGGATTGACTAGAGCTAGAGCCAATCGCACCACTAGGGTGCAATAATGGAGGAGACCCACTGCTGGAGCTAATGGAACCAGAGCCAGGGACGCCCCTTAGGTATGGCAACGGAGGAGACACTGCATGTGCCAATGGGACCAGAGCCAAGTACACCCCTTGGGTGCCACTACGGAGGAGACACTGCACAAGCGTATATCGGGAGCCAACACACTGCCTAGTGCGATACGGTAGTAGAACACAGTGAGCAATTGGAAACCAGAGCCAAGACACCCTTCCGGTGCCGAAACGAAGCAACACACTGCAAGAGCTAACGGTATGCTCAATAGCACCACACGGTGCAACAACTGCAAGGAACGAGCACCATAGTTGGAGTACTGCTCTGCTATTGTCAACAGATAGGCTCGGTGATAGAGAAAACAAGCTCATCAAGTGTTAAATGGCTCAGATAGAATGGCAGCAAGCTTGGCAAGTGTACAGAGACAGGCTCAATATCAGAGGCAAACAGCACAGCAAGTGTATCTGACAGGCTTGGACACGGAAGCAACAGCTCAGCAAGTATACTCAGACTGGCTCGGTAACGGAGGCAACAGCTCAGCAGCAGAGACTTGATCAGTCAGGGCAATACTACCTGCACAGTTCAGAATGTCGCCGGCAGGTGATCGAACTCTCGCAGGAACACAGGAAACAATCACGGAGCAGGAACAACAGTCAATGCCGGGTCAAACACGGAGCAGGAACATCAGCCTGAACTGGGTCAATCACGGAGCAGGAACGTCAGCCACAACTGGGTCAATCACGGAGCAGGAACGTCAGCCAGAACCGGGTCAATCACCGAGCAGGAATGTCAGCCAGAACCGGGTCAATCACGAAGCAGGAACGTCAGCCGGAACCGGGTCAATCACGGAGCAGGAACGTCAGCCAGAACCGGGTCAATCACGGAGCAGGAACAGCAGGATAGTCAGACGGGCCGAGTCGGTACACAGGAACGCAGGAACACAGCAACAATGGCGCAGGATCAGGAACACCACGAAAGGGCACCTGACAGGTGCCATAGGCCCAGTATATAAAGGGACACCCTGGGCGGGCCAATCAACCTCCTCCAATGGATGAGCACCATCACAGAGAGTGACAGGGAATCACGGGGACCGTGATAATGGCATTGCCAAGTACCCAGAAGCAGGAAAGCTGTCTCCCACTCATAACCTTCTTTAACTCTCACCAGATTATAACCCCCTTTTAGTTCTTTATTGTGAAGATTGTAGTGCATATCAAGTGACTCAAAGGGATGAGAGGGAGCAGGTACTGACTTTTCACGTTAATAGTTCAGTTCCCTGTAGTCCTCATGCAACTAAGGCGATAAAGCTTTTTATTTTTTTTTTTGTTTCCCCTTCCTTGTTATAGACCAATGACATTTTATGTGCCAGGAATAGTGGATGGGGTTGGGGGCGAGGGGCCATGTGAGGACTTGGTGTGTGGCCATGGGCGGAGTTAAGGTACCAAGAGTGCCTTACCTTGGGATGCCTGGGATGTACATTGGTAACATTTATTTTTTTAGTTTATATATCTCTGTAATATACAACTCAACCATTTAAGCACCGGGGAGTGCAATTTGCAATGCTTTGAGTACCCCCCTGGAATTCAAATGTTTAAATAGTAATTTATTTACCAACTAGTTGAACAGCCCGTTACACGGGCCACAGTGCCACTGCCACCCGGTCAGCTCTGTATCAGCCGCGGTGCGGGCAGTCTCTACTGCGCATGATTGCAGCACGCGCAGCAGTGTTTTTAATTCCTTGAGCTCTAAGCATAAAGGTAAAGTTGGGGAAATTCTGGGGAAAGTCAAATATTGCTTTTAATTTATAAAAGTAACCCATTTTTTTACTGATGCTGCCTCTACTCATTGCTAATGTACTAAGCTATCAAGTTCTCCAATTTCCACTGCTTGTGCCAAGTAAAAGACAGGTGGGCATTGTATGGGCTTTCTGGACATTCCATTCCACTGTTCCTTGTTTCCGTGTTTTGTACTAACAAGGTGCAGAGGAAATAAGTGTAAAAATGACTCAGTTTTCCTGCACATACTATAGGAGAGAAGTGCAGGGCTTGTCTGCATTGGGGTCATACCTGAGAAGTCTCCAGATCTGATTGAGAGATTTCAGTTTTCTTTTTTTTTCAAAAATGCTTTATTGAAATATATGTTGTACAGGAAATGTAGTGCATATGTAGCGATAATAGTACATAAAGGAAAGCAAAGGCATAGGACTACAAATGAACTGACAGTGCATTGGTCATGATACATAAAATATGGTACAAGTAGAGATAGCATCTCAGTCATCAGGTAAAGGTAAGCAATATAGTTCTGTAGAGCATGACCAGGAAGCTACGAGAGAAAGGGGGTGTAAGAAAGAAGCAAGAGGAGGTGGTGAGTAGGAAGATAAATAAGATAGAGAGGACAGAGTGAAAAAAGAAAAAGAGAGGGTGGAAAAATGTGGGGTGGAAGGGGATGGGGGAGAGAAAGGGGCTGGGTGACTGGGCCCATATACAACCCACTTTGTAAGACATGTATCTAAGGGCCACAAGCTGTTACAGCTTACCTTGTTTTCAGCATCATCTGCAGGCACGAAGCTTCAAGCATGCAGCAGGCCTCTGTTTTATGTGCCATGCTTACTGTAGTCCCCTACTACCTACTTCCTTCCTCTGCGCTGCTCCTCCTACCTACTTCCTGAGGAGGGGTTTAAAGGCCAGTCTGAGTCCTGACTCAGTTGCCCTTGCATTGTTGTTCATAGCAATTCTATTACCTGGGGCTCTGTGTGTGACCTCGTATCACGGTGCCCGTGATTGCTGCAGTTCCTTGTCTGTCACCAGTAGGGGGCTGCTATTGGCTGTCTGCAGATAGCCCGCCTTTCATTGCCTATTTAAACCTGGATTGGGCACCCTTTGGTTGCCCTTTCGTGTTGTTTCTGACCTTCTTGCTATCACTATGCCAGTGATAGCTGGGCCTCTGTTCCAGTGTTCCTGAGTTCCTGATCTCATGTGTTCCTGAGTTCCTGATCTCTACTGTTCCAGTGTTTCCTGCATGCTGAAGTACTTCCAGTCCTGGTTCCGGCCTAGTCTCTGGTGTTGCAGTTCCTGCTGAACTTCTTCTCTGCTGTTTCATGACCTGACTGATCGTTGCTGGTTCCTGTCATCGCATCGCCTGTCTCCTGTATCCTGGCGACCTCCTGCCTGGTCGCGTCGGCGACATTGCTTGTTACTCCAGTGTGCGGTCACTGGTTTGCTCCACAGCCTATCGGCTATACAATTCTAGGTTGGTCCCAGCGTGCGGACGCTGGTTTGCTCCAAAGCCTTGCGGCTATACAAACTCGCTTGTTACACCAGTGTGCGGTCACTGGTTTGCTCCAAAGCCTATCAGCTATACAATTCTGTGTTGGTCCCAGCGTGCGGACGCTGGTTTGCTCCAAAGCCTTGCGGCTATACAAACTCGCTTGTTACACCAGTGTGCGGTCACTGGTTTGCTCCAAAGCCTATCAGCTATACAATTCTGTGTTGGTCCCAGAGTGCGGACGCTGGTTTGCTCCAAAGCCTTGCGGCTATACAAACTCGCTTGTTACACCAGTGTGCGGTCACTGGTTTGCTCCAAAGCCTATCAGCTATACAATTCTGTGTTGGTCCCAGCGTGCGGACGCTGGTTTGCTCCAAAGCCTTGCGGCTATACAAACTCGCTTGTTACACCAGTGTGCGGTCACTGGTTTGCTCCAAAGCCTATCAGCTATACAATTCTGTGTTAGTCCCAGCGTGCGGACGCTGGTTTGCTCCTAAGCCTTACGGCTATACTAACTCGCTTGTTACACCAGTGTGCGGTCACTGGTTTGCTCCTAAGCCTATCGGCTATACAATTCAATGTTGGTCCCAGCGTGTGGACACTGGTTTGCTCCAAAGCCTTGCGGCTTTACGATTCCCCTGTTAGTCTCAGTGTGTGTACACTGGGTTGCTTACGATCCTGTCAATTTGCCATTACCATCTGACTGCTGCTACTATCTCTGGGCTGCCCTGCCCGGTATTGGTAAGGCCGGTAGAACCTTTTGCCACATTCCATCTGAGGTTGCCTTACCCGGTATTGGCAGGGCCGGTAGAGCCTACATTATGAATCTATTGAGGCTGCCTTGCCCGGTAATTTGGTAAGGCCGGTAGAACCGTTATGCGATTCCATCTGCAGGTTGCCTTACCCGGTATTGGCAAGGCCGGTAGAGCCTAACATTCTATTACTTCAGACTGTCCTGTCCGGTATATTGACAGGACCGGTAGTGTCTGCCTTCTGTCTTGTTATATTCTGAATATATCTGTATGTATGTGATTGCCATCCTACGTTATCAATTTATTATTTCAAAAAATAGATTTTTACCTAAAACTTGTGTCTGAGAGTCATAACAAACCGTGACAGTACGAAAGGGCCATGACCTCAGACAGCAAAGGTGAAGGTAATGCACAGAATATCCATTGGAGGATGGATGTGCACGAGCAACGTTTGGATCAGTTGGCAGTTGCAATTCAAACGATCCTTGAATGCACGGTACTTGCTGACAAATCTAGCTCTAGCCCGGTGGTCTCGCCAAGTCAGACACCGGAGAGTGATACCAGACCCCTAGGGGGCACTGTTAAAGGGTTAACGGCTTCTGCACCCTTGCCGCTAAGATACGATGGTGACCCTAGTCTCTGCAGAGGGTTCATCAACCAACTCGAGATTTTTATGGAATTGACGGCACACGCATTTCCCAATGATCGTAGTAAGGTGGGGTTTACAATATCTTTGCTCACTGGCAGAGCTTTGGCTTGGGCTAACCCCTTGTCGAAGAATGCTAAACCTTGTACTAAAAACTTTAGAGAATTTGTGCAATCCTTTCGAAGAGTGTTTGAGCCTCCTGGTAGAACCACCTCTGCTGCCAAACGCCTTATGGAGATACATCAGGGCAGGCGTACAGTAGGCAACTACGCCATCGAATTCCACACATTGGCAGCAGAGGTAGGTTGGAATAATGAGGCATTATTGGCAGCTTTTTCTCAAGGCCTGAATGACCACATTAAGGACGAAATCGCTGCTAAAGATCTACCTATTGATCTAGATGACTATATTGAATATGTTATGATAATTGACTCCAGAATACGTGAGAGATCAATTGCCAGAGATCGTAAGTTACGGTCAAAGAATAATGAGCCTAGTGGCATGTTTTGCCCACCCATCCCTCCCCTGGCATTGAAGTCTAGTGAACCTGTACGGGAGACAAGTGAACCTATGCAAATAGGCTTCACTAGACTAACCAAGGCTGAGAGACTTTATCGCAGAAGACAAGGGTTGTGTTTATACTGCGGTAAAAAAGGGCATTTGCTAAATTCCTGCCCGGTACGTCCGGGAAACGCACACACCTAGGGTACCTTGGGGGACAGGCCCTAGGTGGTGTACAATCGTCCCCAGTGTCGGGCACAATGAAACCCACCATACAGGTGGTATTATCTTGGGCACAACGCTCTGTGGAGGTTTTGGCCTTGGTTGACTCTGGTGCAGCAGGGTATTTTATGGATAATACCTTTGCTGAATTGCACGGAGTTCCACGCATTGAAAGAGAAAATCCCTTGACTATTGAAGCGATTGATGGCAGACCCTTAGAACCGCCTCAGGTTATGTTTGAAACTATGCCACTGTCTATGACTATTGGGGCACTTCACAGAGAAGAGCAGCAGTTTCCACTGATTAATTCTCCGCACCATGCGGTAATATTGGGCTTTCCGTGGTTACAGTTACATAACCCACAATTTGATTGGAAAAAGTGTGAAATTGCTGCTTGGTCCCAGTTTTGTATGGACAAGTGCGTCATCCAGCCTGTTAAGGTCCTGTGCACCTCCTCGGCTATACCGGATGTGTACCAACAGTTTGGCGATGTTTTTAGCAAAGGAGAGGCCAGTTTGCTACCTCAGCATAGACCTTATGATTGTTGCATCGAATTGCAGCCTGGGGCAGTACCTCCGAAAGGACGCACTTATCCATTATCTTGTGAGGAAAATAAGGCTATGGAGGATTACATTTCTGATGCCCTTGCTAGAGGGATCATACGAAAATCTACCTCTCCAGCTGGGGCTGGGTTCTTTTTTGTAAAAAAGAAAAATGGCGAATTAAGACCATGCATTGACTACCGGGGCTTGAATAAACTAATGGCAAAAAACGCATACCCAATACCACTCATCACCAAGCTTTTTGACAGGCTTAAGGGCGCTTCGATTTTTACCAAATTGGACCTACGGGCCGCTTACAATCTGGTGCGCATTCGAGCAGGTGATGAGTGGAAAACTGCCTTTAATACTCGAGCTGGGCACTACGAGTATCTTGTAATGCCATTTGGGCTATGTAATGCCCCCGCAGTTTTCCAGGAACTGATAAACGATGTTCTGAGAGATATGTTACAGACGTGTTGTGGTTTATCTGGACAATATATTGAATTACTCTCAAGACATGGCACAGCACATCAAAGATGTATCCGCAGTATTGCTACGACTCCGTGAGAACAAATTATTTTGTAAACTGGAAAAATGTGACTTTCATAGAACCAGTGTGCCATTCTTGGGGTTCATAATTGGCAATGATGGCATTGCCATGGACAAGGATAAGTTGTCAGCTGTCTTACAATGGCCAAAACCCAAGGGGCTTAAAGCCATACAGCGTTTCCTGGGTTTCGCTAATTATTATAGGCGGTTTATTAAGAACTTTTCTTCCATTGTTAAACCTTTGTCCGATCTTACGCACAAGGGCGCTAATCCTTCTTGTTGGCCGGTATCTGCTGAGAATGCCTTTGAGAATTTGAAGCTGGCATTTGCTGCGGCTGCTGTGTTATCCCACCCCAATCCTCTACTTCCATTTACGTTAGAGGTGGATGCCTCAGATATTGGGGTTGGGGCAGTACTTTCGCAACGACATGAGAAAGGTGGTACTCTCAGACCTTGTGGGTTTTTCTCTAAGAAGTTGACTGTCACTCAAGGCCACTATGAGATAGGTGACAAAGAATTATTGGCCATTATCCTCGCTCTTAAGGAGTGGCATCATTTGCTTGAAGGTACCAAGACTCCCGTATTAATCCTAACAGATCATAAAAATCTGACTTATCTCTCGGAGGCCAAGAGATTGTCCTCCCGTCAGGCCAGGTGGGCACTGTTCCTGTCTCGATTTAATTTCATTGTATCATACTTACCGGGGTCAAAGAATATCAGGGCGGATGCACTGTCAAGACAATTTGAGGCCGACAGTGACAGAGTGGAAGCACCAGCACCCATCATCCAACCTGATAGAATACTGGCTACTATACGCACGAGTATCACTTCTCCTTTAGGGGAGGAGATCCTGGCCTCTCAGGGGTCCGCTCCCCATGAAACTCCAGTGGGCAAATGTTTTGTCGATGAACCATTTCGTACTAGGCTGCTTGAAACCTACCATTCCTCTAAGGCTGTGGGACATATTGGTAGAGACCAATTGTTATGGTCCCTTTCTCAGTTATTTTGGTGGCCCTCCATGAGAAACGATTGTGCCGAATTTACAAATGCCTGTGCCACCTGTGCCCGCGCTAAGACCCCGAGACATCTCCCTGTGGGCTTGCTTCAACCAGTGCCTAATGGCGAACGCCCCTGGTCTCATGTTTCCATTGATTTTATGGGAGAGTTGCCTATGTCCAAGGGGTACTCCTTTATATTCATGGTGGTGGACAGGTTTTCTAAAATGGCTCATTTCGTGCCCCTCCGTGGTCTTCCTTCAGCGAAGGAATTGGCAATGGTGTTCGCCAGAGAAGTATTCCGGTTGCATGGAGTGCCTAGGGTACTGGTGTCTGACAGGGGGAGCCAGTTTGTGTCTAGATTTTGGAGGGCATTTTGCCAACAGATGGGCATACAGCTGTCCTTCTCCTCTGCCTACCATCCCCAAACCAATGGAGCCGCTGAACGAGCTAATCAGGGCTTGGAACAATTTCTCCGTTGTTTCGTTACTGACCATCATGATAATTGGTCCGACTTGTTGCCTTGGGCAGAGTTCGCCAGGAACTGTGCGGTCAATTCTTCATCTGGGAGCTCTCCATTTCTGATTAATTATGGGTTCCAGCCCTGTTTGCTTCCAGACTCATTTCAGACGCAACAGATTCCAGCTCTGGATGAGCATATCGAGCAACTCCGTTCCACATGGGCACAAGTTCAGAGGGCACTTGGTCAGTCATTTCAGCGTCATCAGCGCCATGCAAATCGCAGAAGGCTTCCAGCGGTTTCCTTTCAGGTTGGGGATAGAGTATGGCTTTCCTCCAGAAATCTCAAGCTGCAGGTTCCATCTAATAAGTTGGCTCCCCGGTTTATTGGTCCATACAGAGTTATTCGCAAAATTAACCCTGTCTCCTATGCACTAGACTTACCTGCATCCATGCGTATCCATAATGTGTTCCATGTGTCCCTTCTTAAGCCTCTGGTTTGCAATCGCTATACTACCACACCTGTGGTGCCAGGACCTGTTGAGGTCGAGGGCCAGGAGGAGTACGAGGTTCAGAGCATTATTGATTCCCGTAGGCTTAGAGGAAGGGTACAGTACCTGGTACATTGGAAAGGGTATGGTCCTGAGGATCGATCATGGGTGGATAGAACGGACCTTCATGCACCTAGGCTAACTAGGGCCTTTCATGCCAATTACCCACAGAAACCTAGACCCTATTCTAGGAGAGGGGGTCTTTGAAGGGGGGGTACTATCACGGTGCCCGTGATTGCTGCAGTTCCTTGTCTGTCACCAGTAGGGGGCTGCTATTGGCTGTCTGCAGATAGCCCGCCTTTCATTGCCTATTTAAACCTGGATTGGGCACCCTTTGGTTGCCCTTTCGTGTTGTTTCTGACCTTCTTGCTATCACTATACCAGTGATAGCTGGGCCTCTGTTCCAGTGTTCCTGAGTTCCTGATCTCATGTGTTCCTGAGTTCCTGATCTCTACTGTTCCAGTGTTTCCTGCATGCTGAAGTACTTCCAGTCCTGGTTCCGGCCTAGTCTCTGGTGTTGCAGTTCCTGCTGAACTTCTTCTCTGCTGTTTCATGACCTGACTGATCGTTGCTGGTTCCTGTCATCGCATCGCCTGTCTCCTGTATCCTGGCGACCTCCTGCCTGGTCGCGTCGGCGACATTGCTTGTTACTCCAGTGTGCGGTCACTGGTTTGCTCCACAGCCTATCGGCTATACAATTCTGTGTTGGTCCCAGCGTGCGGACGCTGGTTTGCTCCTAAGCCTTGCGGCTAGGCAAACTCGCTTGTTACACCAGTGTGCGGTCACTGGTTTGCTCCAAAGCCTATCGGCTATACAATCCTGTGTTGGTCCCAGCGTGCGGACGGTGGTTTGCTCCTAAGCCTTGCGGCTAGGCAAACTCGCTTGTTACACCAGTGTGCGGTCACTGGTTTGCTCCAAAGCCTATCGGCTATACAATCCTGTGTTGGTCCCAGCGTGCGGACGCTGCTTTGCTCCAAAGCCTTGCGGCTATACAAACTCGCTTGTTACACCAGTGTGCGGTCACTGGTTTGCTCCAAAGCCTATCAGCTATACAATTCTGTGTTAGTCCCAGCGTGCGGATGCTGGTTTGCTCCTAAGCCTTACGGCTATACTAACTCGCTTGTTACACCAGTGTGCGGTCACTGGTTTGCTCCTAAGCCTATCGGCTATACAATTCAGTGTTGGTCCCAGCGTGCGGACGCTGGTTTGCTCCAAAGCCTTGCGGCTTTACGATTCCCCTGTTAGTCTCAGTGTGTGTACACTGGGTTGCTTACGATCCTGTCAATTTGCCATTACCATCTGACTGCTGCTACTATCTCTGGGCTGCCCTGCCCGGTATTGGTAAGGCCGGTAGAACCTTTTGCCACATTCCATCTGAGGTTGCCTTACCCGGTATTGGCAGGGCCGGTAGAGCCTACATTATGAATCTATTGAGGCTGCCTTGCCCGGTAATTTGGTAAGGCCGGTAGAACCGTTATGCGATTCCATCTGCAGGTTGCCTTACCCGGTATTGGCAAGGCTGGTAGAGCCTAACATTCTATTACTTCAGACTGTCCTGTCCGGTATATTGACATGACCGGTAGTGTCTGCCTTCTGTCTTGTTATATTCTGAATATATCTGTACGTATGTGATTGCCATCCTACGTTATCAGTTTATTATTTCAATAAAATTGATTTTTACCTAAAACTTGTGTCTGAGAGTCATAACAAACCGTGACACCTGGCCAGTCTTCCATCCAACCTGGTGCTGACCTGTGGCTCTGTCTGACTATTCATTTGTCTATCCCTGTAGTGGACACCCAACTGGTGCAGACCTGTGGCTCTGGCTGACTACCTGAACTGTGTATGACCTGGCTTTTCTGACTACTCTCTCTGGTGCCGACTTGTGGCTCTGTCTGACTATTCTTACATTTGTTCCTTTTACCTAGCAGACACGTAATCTAGTGTGGACCTGGGGCTCTGGTAGACTAGCTCAGATACTGACTGCAGGCGTGAGTCTGGTATCCCTTTCCTTATACTGACTGCAGGCGTGAGTCAGTTATCCATTTCCTTATACTGACTGCAGGTGTCAGTCTGTTATTCATTTCCTTATACTGAATACAGGCATGAGTCAGATATCACTCCCTACTGACGGCAGGCGTAGAGCCAACTAAGCTGGAAGCCATACTAGTGAAAATATTGTGAGAAGTTGTCTCACAAGTACAATGGGTAAATACACAGTAAAGTGCAACTACTGGTAATTAAAGGTAAGTCAATCAAAATTTAAGAACAAACATCATAATAACTAAAGACAAAGAGATGTAAAGAAACAAGGCGAAACATAGGCATTATGTCTGCCAATAAATAGTGAGAGGATTTACTGCAAGATAAAGAAGAGGTGGAAAAGAAAAGGGGGAAGGAAAGAAAAGAAAGGGAGGGAAGGGAGAACAGGATTTCAGGTACAAAGAGCCAGATACATCATAACAAGATGTGCACAGAAGACGCAGCAAAAAGGGTCTATAGAGGAAGGTTCATTGAAGAGGACGCAGCAGTGGAGGTCAGCCCGAGCCACCAGAGTGGAAGGTCATCCCTTATAAAGGAGGGAACCCAACCAAATATAGGTACTGCTCCCAAGTTCTCCAAATATGTTTGAAGATAGGTCACGTGCTAGTAGTCTTGGCATGCATCTCCTGCATCGAGTGGTATAATTGCATTCGATTGAGCCAGGAGGATATGGTTGGTGGGTTGGGGGATTTCCAGTCTAATGGTATTAGTGATTTAGCAGTGTTCATAAGATCCATGTAAATATTCCGCAGAGTGGAACTCTTTAGCAGCTTCTCTGATAAATCGTAAGCAAACAAAGACCTCATGGGGTCAGGGTCTAACTTGATCCCCAAAATTATACTTCGACCCAGAAGGCAGAAAGTGCAGGGCAGTGCCACCAGATGTGCAACATAGAACCCCCAGCAGCTCCGCACCTCTAGTAGGAGTCCGATTCAAAAGCAGGGTACATAACATTTGTAGTGGAGTTCCGTACCGTCTCATGAGAAGTTTGCAGTTACATCGTTTGGTGGCCACATCCCTAGCGTTATGCATGAGTTTTCCCATAATCTAGTGCCAATGTCTCAGGAGAAGAAAAAGCCCCAAATCCGATTCCCAATCGATTTAGGTTTAAGAGGTGGTGGGTGGAGCAATAAAAAACTATACCAATGAGCCAAGTTGCTCCTGGGTTTTAACACATCAGATATATGAGATTCAAATAGGGACTTGGTCCGCGAGAGAGGAGACCCTCACCGAAGACTTTTGATATTATAATGCACTTGATAATACTGCCAGAGGTGGGTAGCTAACAAGCAGAATTCATCACATAGTTGCTCAAAAGAGCGAATCAAAGAACTTACTACCAAGGCCCCAATCATGTTAAGATGTCTGTCCCTCCACTGATGGAAGGAGTGGAGCATTTGTCCAGGGGGAAAACCAGTATTGAAGAGAATTGGGGTATTCGGGGAAGGGATGGGAAGGGAATAGGGCACATTCTTTTAAATATTTTCATTAGTGATCTTGCAAATGGTCTTCAAGGTAAAGTATGCCTTTTTGCAGAAAGACATTCAAAAGGGTAGACATTCGGGAGGTAATAAGTCAAATGGAAAATGATTTAGGTAAATTAGATGAATGGATGAGAGTGTGGCAACTGCAGTTAAATGTACAATATAATAAAATAATGCACTTGTGATGTAGAAATCCAAAGGCAAAATAGTATTAAAGGTGTTGTGCTGCTGGAGACAAGAGGAAAGGGATTTGGTAGTAATTATTTCTGGTGACCTAAAGGGATAGTAATGCTTAAAATATGGAAAAATATATCTTGTGTGTTTATCCTTCTGAATAAAACAAGGGTACTCCCACTGCTCAGAGGTGTTTTATTAAAAAGTTATTGCAGCTCAAACTTGCATTTTGTTAAGTGCAATATCTCAGTGACCTGAAATTTTACAATGGTGTTGTGGTGTAGCAACAGCACAGCCGTGCAGATTTAGACCATTGAAATACTGCCTAAATGATCAAGTTTGAGCTACAATAAGGTTTCAATAAAACTCTCAGAAATGGGAGTACCCTTGTTTTATTCAGGAGGATAAGCCCTAAAATATATATTTTTAAGTATTTGTTACTAAATTTGTAAAGGTAGGCAGACAATGTAACAAAGTAGTGGGGAATGCAAGCAGGGTGCTGAGATGTATAGCTAGAGAGAGGGAAGAGGTCATGCCGCTTTACAGATCTCTGGTTAGAATTCACCTAGACATGTGTAACTTGGAGAAGAGAAGAGAGAGTAGGGATATGATAGAAACATTCAAATGTTTCATTATTTTGCCATTATACAAATCATTGGTAAGACCTCACCTTGAGTATGCAGTGCAGTTTTGGGCACCAGTTCTGAAAAAGGATATACTAGAGCTAGAGAGGGTACAGCAAAGAGCAACAAAATTAATTAAGGGAAAGGAGAACTTGACGTATGAGGAACAAATAGACAAGCTTGGTTTATTTACTCTACAGAAAAAAGACGACTAAGAGGAGACCTTATCACATTGTACAAGAATATGAGAGGTCAATACAAGGATCTCTGTGGTGAGCTATTTATTCCAAGGCTTGATCAGGTGACCAGGGGATACCCCTTGAGATTAGAGGAAAGGAGGTTTAGACTTCAGCAGAGGAAGGTTTTTTTTACAGTAAGGTCTGTTAAATTGTGGAATTCCTTGCCCAAGGAGGTGGTTATGGCAGATACAATGGATACATGTAAGAGAATATTAGATACATTTCTTTCAAAAGGAAACATACAGAGTTGTACTGTTTTTTAGTAGGCAGATCAGGAAGGTCTGATAAAGACTAAAATAATTGGTAGCAGGAAAACTATAAAATTCTCAGTCACTGGGGTATGAGGAGACAGTTGAACTTGGTGGACTTCTGTCTTTATTCAACCTAATTTACTATGTTACTATGTTATATGAATTGATTCAACAAAATACAGGAGATAAGTCAAAATAATAGAAATGTTAGGAAAAGAGGGCATAGTCTAAAACTATGACAGAAGCTTAGATGTAATGTAAAAAGGTTTTACTTCAATGAGAGGGTGGTAGATAAGTGGAATAGTCTACCAGTAGATGTGTAGTGGTTAATACAGTGAGGGAATTTAAGCATACATGTGACAGCAAAAGGCTATCCTGAACATAAGACAAGACCAAGGACCAAATAAGGTTTAAAGTTTTTACATTAGGATAAATGGCAGATGAGATCTCAAATTCTATGTTTCTATAAATATGCTGGCACTTTATAAATTAATGTTAAATATAATACATTTAGACCTAAATATCTCAGGAAGTGGGGCATCTATATAAATGTGGTAAATGAAAGTTAATAGTGTCCCTTGATCTCTATCTCTATCTTGATCTCTCCATTCCATAGATTTGCCTGTAGCCCTGACAAAGTTTTTGTGATGGCATGAAAAGTAATATAGATGAAAGTACTATTTTTCTCACTATTTTTTAAACAAACTGATTTGTACCATATTTATAGGGTTTATGGAAACTGGCAATGATTCCTGTGGGAGATGCACTAAATTATTATAAAAGTGTAATAACCTAGAGATAAATTCTCCAGTGTGATAAATTCCCCAATCCCTATGTTATGGAACCTATGAGTTCAAGTTAGAGAGATGCCAGTGCATAGGCTGCAAATAATAACAAAGGAACTAGAGCATTTCTAACAATGCAAACTCTTTATCACACCTTAGTGCATAACCCCCTGGTTTCTCAAATCTCAGTTTAATTCATCTGCTTCTCAAAAAATTCTAACCTTTAGAAATTGGCATTAACTTATAAACCCCAATCAAACTATACCTACGACAACACAATTACACTGCTATGATATATAATACATGTATGTGACTTTTACGAATTTTTTTTTCACATAAGAGCAATTTGTATACTTGCACTGGTGTCCTTTTAGTTAAACCTGAACTACATTGAAGTGGACTACAAGTGCAGTATCCTTGTCAAGCCACAAGAGGTCCTGCAAGTGTAAAGAAAGAAAAAGGGAAACAGAGACAAATTCTGCAACTTGTAAGTTTTTTTATGTGTGATGCGCATCTTTAAATCAAACTGTGTTCATAATCACTTTTAAATTCATTTAAAATGAGATGAAGCAATGCGTTGCACACCCTTCTAGGACTCAAAGGGCCATGTTTAAAGTGGATCTATCACATATAGAGAAGTAATGCTCATTAGTTAGAGCATTTAGCGAAAAATTTTAACATGTTAGTCATTTTATTTTGTTATCTGTGCAAAAATTAATGTTTAAAACTTGCTCAGCAGCCTACTTCCGGCTTGCAGCACTGCCTCTGCTCCCGTTCCTCTACCCAGCATCCTCTGATGACAGAGGCTTTATTTCTCTAACCTGCAGCGATCTCATTGGCAGAGATCGATATCTAGCCAAAAAGATTGCTCCAGCTTAGAGACAGACAACCTCCATCATCTGAGGATGCTGGGTAGGGGGACAGGAGCAGCTTTTGTGCAGTAATCTGCGGCAAGTGGAAGTAGGCTGCTGGGCACTTTTTAAACATTAATTTTTGCGCAGATAACTTTTTTTTTAAAAATGAGTAATGTTAAACTTTTTCGCTAAATGCTCTAACTAATGAGCATTACTTTTCTATATGTAATAAATCCACTTTAATAAAATCCCTCTATAAAAGTGCAACACAAAACAAATTATGATTGTGAATGATTGTATTTCTCATATTTAAGTCATTGAGTGTGAAAGGGGTATCCAACACATTGCTTTGCAATGTGCTGCATACCTCCCAAGTATCCCTCTTTAGTCATAACAGCCCCTCTTTGAGACCCAAATCCCACTGTCCCTCTTTCCCACCCTGGTGTCTCTCTTTTTGGATTTCAGACTGTGCGGTGTGTGTGTGTGGAAGTGTGTCACGTTGTTCCAAAACAATACATTAATATTTGGTTAAACTTCAGTATGTGGTTATTCATTAGTATGTATAAATATAATTTGGTCTTGCTCTAAATCATTTATTCACTTATACAAAGAGGTGGGCACTCAAAGGATTAATAATTTTGTGGCTAAAACTTACTATTGCTTCTAATATTTTTTAACCCTTTGAGTGCCATAGAGGTATGCAATGCATCGTGTATCCCTCTGTCACTCAAAGGATTAAATATTTACAGACAGTACTGAGACATAAAACGTCTATGGTCTCTAAATCTATATGTGTAAAGGTCTCTAAATCTGTATGTTCTATGTGAGATTTTATATGCAATTCAGTGTCTTAGAAGTACTGTACCTTTCTGAGTGCAATAAAAAACACACCTAGTGCTAGACGAATAGGTACTGTAAAATCTCACATATAATACTCACAATTTTGCTCCTTTTCACCTTATGTGAAATGAGGGGTACGTATTATACACAAGAGAAAAAAAAATACCCTCATGTCTCCCCCCCTCAATCCCTCCACCCTTGTGGACCTGTGTTAATTGAAGATAATAGTAGTGCGCTTTGAGGACCTGAAGGTCCTTGCAGGGCACTACTGTAGTTTCATTGTGCAGAGGTCTATGCATAAACACTTTGGTTTTCTCCTAAAATCTTAGTTATAATTTAAACCTGCATATTATTCATAGGTACGTATTATACCAGAGATTATAAAGTAAATTAAATGCATTCAGTTTGATTACTTTTTTTGCCTTTCAGTGTTTCAAGAGCAGTTTTGCTAAATTTGGGCCAAAATTAATATGTAGTTCCAATGTAATGGGGGATTTCTTAAAAAAAAAAAATGTCAATACCTCATCAAAATAACTCTCCACTAAACTTACAAGGGTCAGAAAATCCTAATAACCACTATGAATTTTACCACTGCGCCTTTGTTAAAAAGATTACATCTTCAATTGGTACTGGATGTCATGTCTGTGGAAGTGAACATGACAGTTGCTTCAAACTGAAGATGGGCAAAGTCCTTGAGTCACATAGGATTAAAATGTGCAATGAGCAAAGTTTGAGGTCCTGTGATCCTGCTACTGTCCTATCAGCCTCCATGGACAAGACATCCAGGACTTATTGAAAAATGTTATCTCTTGAACAAAGGCAAAATTCATAGGGCAATTAGGATTTCCTAGCCATAATAAGTGGGAGGTATTAGTGCAGGTGTAGCCAACCCTGATCCTCTAGAACTACCAACACTACATGCTTTTAGGATATCCCAAGTTAAGAACCAATCTGACCAGTGAAAGGAAGACAAGCACCTAAATGTGAATTTGGCTAACAAACCTTTAAATATCATGTACTTACAGCTGGCATCTGGAAAAATTATAGATTTCTATAATATAATCATAAACTTGCTTTTTAATGCATGTGTAGAATGGCCTATTCAGATGCCATTTTGTTAATATCGTATGTCCTGTTTGTAATGAGAAAATAAATATTTGGGATCTGTACCCATTACCATACCTGGGAACTCTAAGTATTTGACCCTGAGACTCAGGGATTTGAAATACACAAGAAAATCCAAGCAGCACTAGAAACAGGTTTCAATCCACAATGACTCACCGATCAAATCTCTATTCCGGTGCAACGAAGAAAAGATGCGCTGAAAACATCCAACATAAGAACTTGAAAAAGAAGAAATCTTCTGCACTCGTGAATAATAAAATCAAGTCTTTATTGTGAACAAATGGACCACAGAGCTGACAGTCTCACGCGTTTCGCACACCAAGGTGCTTACTCATAGACTATGTCTATAGACTATGTCTATGAGTAAGCACCTTGGTGTGCGAAACGCGTGAGACTGTCAGCTCTGTGGTCCATTTGTTCACAATAAAGACTTGATTTTATTATTCACGAGTGCAGAAGATTTCTTCTTTTTCAAACTCAGGGATTTGACCCAGATCTCAGGGTGTCATGGTAAAGGGTCAAAATCTCAGATGAGGAGAGTTCAGTGTTACCTACTTTATAATCTGCATCAATTAACTGCCTCTTTAGTCTCTAAAGCGATACCATTTATACCAGAAAGGCTGAGGGAGAAGACTTGTTAGTCTAATCTATGGTCAAGCTTTGAGATCTCAAAGTTGTAGCATATTAAAGGTTCTTTATGGCCTTATTGGATGACCTCATGTTTAGAGCAAGAAGGGAGATATTGATCTAAGTTTTCTTGAACCTTCAGGGTTAATATTTCAAAGATCTCAGAGTCAGCCCATTTTGAAAGTTCCCAGGTATGTCCACCACTCTTGTATTCTAATGTTCTGGTACCTTATGTCAGTCCAGTTTCAGAAAATACAACACCACCCTAGCACTTCTCAGAAACAGTGACTTAACTAGTCATTAGAGGGCCTCCAGTGCAAACATTTCTGGGGCCCCTAAGACAATATGTTCTCCCAGGGGCATAACTAGAAACTCTTGGGCTCTGGGGCTGATGGGCTTCCCTTGGATGCTGGCCCCAGTACAACTGAATCATCTGCACCCCCTGTAGTTATACTTCTGGACACATATAAAGATTGCTATGATAATGGAAGTCAGAGAGCAACAATGCAATATCCAATGCAAAAAGATTTTAGGCCTCAGAAAAAATATACACATTTTACTGATTCTATGCTGGAGAACAGGACACATCCCTTTGAGTGGCAGAGGGGTACAGTTAAATGTATTTAACACCAGATATTTTTACAATATGTTACAATTCCTTTAAACCCCCCTACCCAATTCTCTAACCAGAAGTTCACAACAACATATTTTGCCCTGGAAAAGAAGAGAGGGATGGGCATTCTGCTTTGATCTTCCCTCTCTTGGTCACTTACTGACAAAGTGCTGGACCAGGATGGTTGTTTTCTTCTGCTTAGAGATGTTTTTTACAATAGGACTTTTATCCTTCTCAACATTTATGGAATTAACTCTGGCCAAACTCCCTTCTTACACAATATACTTTCCATGTTAGACTCCTTTGAGGAGGGTAGGGTTTGAGTAGGGTTATTCAGTGCTTGACTTGCAAAGTGGCTGCTTTTGCAGATGAAGTATTAGTTTTCTTCACCAAACTTGAGGACTCGGTCCTTCTTCTTCCTCTAGCTTTTGAAGACTACTCCTTTATCTCCCAAGCCAAGATCAATTACTTGAAACCTGAGGTGCTCAAAGTCAATATTGACATCATAAGGGTAGCCTCTCTTAAGAGGAAATTTGCCTTTAACTGGTCGCCCGATATCAATTTCTCACGCTTCTTGCCTCTATATCGGCTGATCTCAATAACTGGTCTCTTCCCTTTTTATCTTGGTCTGGTAGGATTAACATCATTAAAATTATGTTCCTTCCAAAAGTACTCTACCTCTCCACTGCTGTTCTGATCCACATACCTCGATGCCTGCTGAATTCACTTCGTTTTCTAGTTTTGTCCTTTATTTGGGCTAATAAAAAACCTAGATTATGGCCTCCTATTGTCTTCCACAAGCCTCAACACGGGGGTCTATGTCTCCCTGATTTCCATTCCTATTACAAAAATACCTTCCATTTGTATGGACCAAATCATCTTGGAACACCTAGTGAAAATATGGTATGCTTAGCCCCTTCGCTCCTTCCCCACTTAAATCTCTGGTGGATAAGCCTGACACTCATATTTCTACCTGTGGAGGAATAAATGAATGGACACCATACTCTCCTTAATATCCAGAATCTGTTGATTCCTGAATTTTGAAAATCAAATGATCACCCACCTATCTAGAAAGAGAGTTGCCATGGTGTTCTCCATGAAATGGTGCCATGCTATCTCTACATCATCCCTCCCCTGCTTCCATGACCTTTTGTCTGAGTGGATACACTTTCACAAAGCATACCCAGTCTCTTAGAGCTGAACAGTATCAAGCTCCTTATCTCTCTTCTACCCTAATAAATGGGTTGGGCCCTTGAAATTAGCTCACTGCATGACTTCTTAATTGAGCTTCCCTCACTATTCCACTGTGACTTGTCACCACAGTATTTGGACTTAGCCATACTCAGGACTATAAACTCTTGGGCTCTGGGGCTGATGAGTTTTTTATTTTTTTCTTTCTCTCCCCTTTCCCCAATCTCCCTTCCCATCACTTCCATCTTACATTAGGTACGATTTCCGTATTCCCATAGGACTCCCTTTGTCCGACTTCATCCAATGTTAAGCTACAATGCCTCCCTCAGTGATCGTGCTTTCATTGATTACTGATGCTTCTGTTCTGCTTAGACCACCATATTATATGGTCTCAATTGTTTTTCTAACTGCATCAATAGTGTATTACCTTCTTCTCCCAGTCTGATTGTAGCTTTTTTATTCTCAATAAAATCTTTTGAAACATAAAATAAAAATCCTTTAACCGTTTGTGCAATATGTTGCATACCCCTCTGGCACTCAACGGTTTAAAGGGAAACTAATGTCCCATAAAAAATTATGCTTGTTTTGTAGATGTTTAAAAAAGAATTTATTTGGCACCAATCCTAACTCTCAAACCTTTATAAATAATGCAATTTGACTCTGCTGAAGAGCCTCCTCTTCTGCTTGTTTTGTAGACGTTTAAAAAATTAATTATTTGGCACCAATCCTATCACACAAACCTTTATAAATAACGTGATTTTGACTCTGCTGAAGAGTCACACGACTTGAATCTCTTGCTGTCAGCTTTACAGCTGACGACAGGAGAGAGGGAACATTAGCAGCTAATATCTCTCAAACCATAAAGGTTTGAGAGATAGGATTGGTGCCAAATAATTTATTTTTTAACCGTCTAAAAAACAAGCATAATTTTTTATAGGACATTAGTGTCCGTTTAAAAGTATTTAAAGTTGACCTGCCACCCTTAGATAAGTTTATTTAATTTTAAAGAAAATAAAAAAGTCTATATGTTGTACTAGCAGTGTGTTTCCAACATAAACATATTTTGAGAATTTAACCCTTAGGGGGTTGTCTTAAGGTGACAGGTCTATTTGTTTGAGAAGCTGTGGTGCACAGTTTGGGCTGTTATAAGCTCAGTATTAACCTATTGGATACTAGAAACATCTCCAGCTCTTTGCTTCACATGACATTAGATCTGCATGCAGGAGGTTAATGTTGGAATGCAAGACTCAGCATGTTGGTGTGAGAAATGTGGACCATGGTTTTTCCCAAACTTTCTTACAAGTGAGCTGCAATTCATCTTTCTCATAACTTTACTTCATAAATTTGTCAGCTATCTCATTCTCACAGCAAAAGGGGGAGGGGGTAACTCTGAGTTGCACAGGTTTGATGAAGCTTTGCAGAGCCATGCTTTCTGCATCCCCTTGGCACACATAGTGAAGTAACAAGGATTTATTTATATTTTTTATTTGCCGGGGCTTAATACTCACATGGATTGGGGCATGACCAGGCTTTAAGTTTAAACTAAACACCTGTAACCCCTTCCGGATTGGCCGGTGACCAACTTCCGACCTTATCCATGATTACCTCTGACTTTGGCGCTAACAGGATGATGCTGAGTCTCCACAGAATTTGGGAGTTTGGGGAATAATGAGCTTTTGGCAGTGCCTCCACTTAGCTAGGTATCTAATGATAGATGTTTATCCCTGCTAAGAAAACAACAAAGCAATTCTAATAATAACTGCACACAGTATGTATTTTAAAGGGGAATGGTACCGACAATATATATTGTAAAATGCAAAGAATAAAAACAGTGCAACAGAATAACACAGATATTTATAACATAATCCTATACTGCACAGTGTGAAAGTTCAGCACCCATCAGTGACACCCTCCCAACAGTAGAGTCCCTATTATTTCCTCCCCCTCAGCTGATACAGACTCAGTCCCCTGGGGAAACGGTGGTGCATGTGGTGGGGCCCTTGTTGGAGGTAGCGCTACCCCTGTAGTGTGAGGTGTGAAACACAGAGTACCTTTTTGCAGCTTGTATGCAAATCTCCCTGTCTTTGCTTGACCTGGGAACTGTGCTTTCCTCCTTCTATGCTGATTGCAGGCCTTGCACCTTTGGACAGCTTTGCACAGCTTTGCACTTGAACCCTCTGAGCAGCAACACCTTGATTGGCAGGCAGGTCACCTACAGGAGTTCCTCTGACAGGCGTCTGGATGGTTACTGGAGTGTCAGTTCCTTCTTCATAAGTAACATGTGGAGTAGTGCACCAAACAAGATATACTGCTAGACATTCACAAGCTTCCACACTAGGAGACTTCTGGGATCTCTCACTTTAATATACAACTCCTAGCAGACATGTGGTTTAAAATGTCTCCTATGCTGAGCAGCAGGGAGTTCTGCTCACTTCCCCTGCTCAAACCAAAACTGAAACTCCTCCAGCTCCCCTAGATCATCATTCCCCTTCCTGGATACTCAGCAGGATTCTCATTGGCTGAGGGGAATGCTGGGGCAATGAGTCATCCACAGAGAACTCTATGGTCTACAGTGTAGCTCTGTGGTAACTGGAGGTATCTGGATACCAGGGTTACATTCTCCTCTCTGTTAAATTCTTGCCTTCCACTGGCAAGATGAGGTAGTCCATGTGAAAAGTCATACACAACATAACATTTACAAAAGTCATATTACACTAGATATGAGAACAAACTAATACAGAGTATCTTCTACACAAAACACATCAGCAAGAGCATGTAAAAGTACAACTACTTTAGACTGTACATTTAGTAGGATATTCATAGCTGGGTTCCCCTATGGAATCATAAGTTAGTGTCCTAGGAGGACGCCTCACTCGTTGTCCCCTTCTCAACTCCCGTGGAGGAAGTCTGTGCCCTTCTTCAGTATTTCTTCTGTCTTAAGTGTTGGGGAGATCTCCAGTGGCTTGAGGCCCCGACTCCCTCATAGGACTCAAGTTCCTTCTCTCAGAAGCTGGAACAAAGCTGGGACTTTCGGGGTTTAGATTTGTCTGGGCGGGAGGATTTAAAAGAGGCATCTGCTGAGACATGTCATCTGGTAATGTCTACCAGTCCTGATCAGTTGTAACCTCTCCTCTATCTTCATCAGAGCCAAGTGGCACTCCATCATCCCCTTCCTCTGAATGAATATTGGGGGTATCCATTTGCCCAGGTATTTGACTAGGGCCTTCATCCCCATCTTCTACATTGGAATCTTGTGAATCCTCTTCTTCACTGTATATGACTGGCAGTAGGTGATTGCGATGCCAAGCTTTAATCTGGCCATTGGGTCCTCTTATCCTGTATACCGGTATCCCCGGAATTTTGGACACCACTTCAAATAGAGTATCTTTCCAGCGGTTTGCTAGTTTATGCTTTCCAGGCACTCCCAAATTGCGAAGGAGTACCCTATCTCCAGGCTTGATCTCCTTAAATCTCACTTTGCGGTCATATCTTCTCTTGTTATTTTCATTGAGTCTGGCTGTGGCTTGTTCAGCCAGCTCATAGGCTCTCTGAAGACTGTCTTTCAGTTTCTTCACATATTGGTAGTGAGAAGCTTGACTCATACCATCAGGGGAGACTCCCAGTCGAATGTCTATAGGCAATCTAGCTTCTCTCCCGAACATCAGGAAATATGGGGAGTAACCTGTCGACTCGTGTCTAGTGCAATTGTAGGCATGGACCATTGCTTCTACATGCCGACTCCAAGATCTTTTCTCTGAATCCTTGAGGGTTCCTAGCATATCCAGGAGAGTTCGATTGAATCTCTCAGGCAGAGCATCTCCCTCCGGGTGGTATGGGGTTGTTCTTGATTTTTCTATCTGAAGCAACTTTAGGAGTTCTTTGATTAACCTGCTCTCAAAATCTCGCCCCTGGTCAGAATGAAGTCTATTAGGAAGTCCATAGTGCATGAAATACTTCTGCCATAACACTTTGGCCACGGTGGCTGCTTTCTGATCCTTGGTTGGAAATGCTTGGGCATATCTTGTGAAGTGATCGGTTATAACTAGGACATTCCCACTTCCAGTCGAGTCTGACTCTATGCAGAGGAAGTCCATGCATACCAAGTCCATGGGGCCTGAACTCTTGAGGTGGCCCATTGGTGCAGCTTTGGTGGGTAAGGTCTTACGCTGTATGCATCTTCTGCAAGTCCTGCAGTACTGCTCCACCATTTCTCGCATCTTCGGCCAATAGAATCGGTCTTGGACTAGACCATACGTTTTGTCCACACCTAAATGTCCATGCTGATCATGAAGAGCTCTCAGGACCATTCCTTTAAAGTTCTGTGGCAACACTAATTGTTTTCTACCTGGGTGGTCATGATATTGGGCAATCCTGCACAGTAGTCCTCTTTCTACCTGAAGCTTACTCCACTCTCTCCTGAAGATATCACGATCCTCATTGCAAAGACTTCTCAACAAGGCAGGGTTTTTTGACTTCACCGCTCGTAGCACTGGGCCTACTACAGGATCTTGATACTGAGCTCTCCTTTTGTCTTCCAGCCCAATTGCGGACCACTGCTTCAGGATCACTGGTAGACACAAGGTATCGGGAACTACTCCAGGAGTCCAGCTAACTGAATCAATGCATCTCAGCTCAGAGAAGTCTACACAATCCCCAACAACCGTGGCAGTTTTACACAAGGCTCTCACCCCTGGACCAGGGATTTCTTCCCATTCCGCATCTTCTTGTGTTGGGGCAGTCCTGGTCTTCTGAATAGAGCATCAGCACTCACATTCTTGGGCCCAGGCTTGTACTTCAGGGTAAAATGATAATTGGAAAGTGCTGCCAACCATCGATGTCCAGTTGCATCTAACTTAGCCGTGGTCAATATATAAGTGAGAGGGTTATTGTCTGTTCTTACTTCAAATTGAACTCCATATAGGTAGTCATGGAGCTTATCTACAATAGCCCACTTGAGTGCCCCTGAGAAGTTCTTCTCACTTCCATTCAAACTTCTACTAAAATATGCTACGGGCCTCAATCCTTCAGGGTAGATCTGATGTAGAACAGCTCCCAACCCCTCAAAACTAGCATCCACATGCAAGACATAGGGTTTATTAGGATCTGCATATGCCAGTACTGGAGCCTCAGTGAGCTTCTTCTTAAGCATATGAAATGCCTCTTCACATCTTGATGTCCATCGTTCTCCAAAGGGCTCTTTGGGGCGCGGTGCCTTCTGTCCCCCTTCCCCTGGGGTTGTCTTCAGGAGATCATGGAGCTCTCTGGCTATTTTCGAGTAGCCTTCTACAAATCTTCGGTAGTAACCACAAAACCCCAGAAATGACCGTAGTTCTTCAACATTGTTAGGTCTTGGCCAGTTTACTACTGCTTCGATCTTTGCAGGATCTGTGGTCATGCCATCTGCTGACACCACATGGCCCACATAGGTGACGGAGCTCTGGGCAAACTTACACTTATCCAGTGAGAGTTTCAAGCCTTCCTCCTGTAGTCGATCTAATACCTTGAGCAATCTAGCCTCATGCTCTTCAGGGGTTTTCCCAAAGACTATAATATCGTCTAGGTAGACCAGACATTCTTTAGGGTTCATATCCCCTATTGTCTTTTCCATGAGACGCTAGAAGGTTGCAGGGGCTCCCGTGACACCTTGAGGCATCCTGGTGAACTGATAAAACCCCAGTGGGCAGATAAAGGCTGTCTTCTCTTGATCTTCCACCTTCATGGTAACCTGGTAGTATCCAGATCTCAAGTCCAGGACACTGAACCACCGACTCCCACATAGGGCATTCAGAAGATCCTCAATTCGTGGTAGGGTGTATTGATCTGGAATGGTTCTCCTATTCAGAGTACGGTAGTCGACACATAATCTAACTGATCCATTCTTTTTCCTAACTACCACAATAGGAGAGGCATAGGGGCTCCGGGATTCAGTAATAATTCCTGCCCCTTCCATCTGCTGAAGAATGTCCCTTACATCGTCAATGTCTCGTGGAGCTATTCTTCTGGACCGCTCCCTGAATGGAGTAGGGTTGTCTAACCTGATGATATGACGAGCACTCCTGGCACATCCAACATCCATCTCCTGTCTAGATAATACTTTCTCTCTTGATAAAAGCTCAGCACAGAGCTTGTCCTTGCATCCTTGAGGTAAGCTGGAATCTCTGAAGTTGAACTCTAAGGGTCTGTGGGAGTTCTCTTCTGATCCAACCTTCATAGCAGTTAATGGAGTTATGTCTTCCAAAAGATAAACCACTCCTAATTCCTGTTGATGAGCGATCTCTACGCTTGTATGAGATATATTCCGAACAGTCACTGAGAATACACTTGTCTTCCTGTTCCTCCAGTCTTTAACTTCGGGCATTACTGTCCAACCTTTCTTAGCATCTTCCTCGGGAAGGGACTCAACAGAGTATTGTTGACCTCCATCAACTATTCCTTCAGGTAAAGTGGCTACAGCTTGTAGGATCCTTACTTCTCCTGGCTGAAGACACACAGAACGTCCACCCACATGGTGGAATTTCCCAGATTGTGTTTGAAGGGCCAACTTGTGACACTCTTTTCCTAGACCAGGATGAATTTCCATCAGTCGAGCCAGGGATACATCTCCCACTTCTTTCAGGTAAGCCCGAAACACATCCTGCACCACCTGTGCATTCGTGCCCAGAATTACTGGGGCACAGTGATCTCTAGGCACTGGACAGATTAGTGCCTCAATTTCCATGGGGCAAACCATCCCTGTGTTGATTTGGGGTATGGTTAACTTTACTTGGATAAACCCTTCTACAGGGTAGGCCTGAGAACTTAATCCCCAGAGCTTAATGTCCTCAGCAGGCTGAATAAGAATGTGCTTCAGATGATTATCATAGAATGATTTATATATGATGGTTACTTGTGATCCTGTATCAAGTAATGCAGATGCATGGATTCCCTCCACTATAATAGATATTATAGATTTAGGTCCCACTCTGGGATTTATGGCTAAACTGTTAATCCCCCTCATGCGTCTCCTTTTTTTCCATTTCCTCTTCTGCCTAGGAGTGTGGGAGGGGGTCGGCTGTTCTATAGTTAGAGTTTCCACATAATGAACTTCTTTGGTGTTAGTGCATTCCCTTGCAAGGTGACCAAGTGTCACGGTTTGTTATGACTCTCAGACACAAGTTTTAGGTAAAAATCAATTTTATTGAAATAATAAATTGATAACGTAGGATGGCAAAACACATGTATACAGATACATACAGAATATAACAAGACAGAATGCAGACTCTACCGGTCCTGTCAATATACCGGACAGGACAGTCTGAAGAAACAGAATGTTAGGCTCTACCGACCTTGCCAATACCGGGTAAAGCAACCTGGAGATGGAATAGCATAACGGTTCTACCGGCCTTACCAAATTACCGGGCAAGGCAGCCTCAACAGATTCACAATGTAGGCTCTACCGGCCCTGCCAATACCGGGTAAGGCAACCTCAGATGGAATATGACAATAAGGTTCTACCGGCCTTACCAATACCGGGCAGGGCAGCCCAGAGATGATAGCAACAGTCAGATGGTAATGGCAAATTGACAGGATTGTAAGCAACCCAGAGACTAGGCCGGAACCAGGACTGGAACAACTCAGCAGGCAGGAAACACTGGAACAGAGGCCCAGCTATCACTAGCATAGTGATAGCAGGAAGGTCAGAAACAACACGAAAGGGCACCCAAAGGGTGCCCAATCCAGGTTTAAATAGGCAATGAAAGGCGGGCTATCTGCAGACAGCCAATAGCAGCCCCCTACTGGTGACAGACAAGGAACTGCAGCAATCACGGGCACCGTGATAGTACCCCCCCTTCAAAGACCCCCTCTCCTAGAATAGGGTCTAGGTTTCTGTGGGTAATTGGCATGAAAGGCCCTAGTTAGCCTAGGTGCATGAAGGTCCGTACTATCCACCCATGATCGATCCTCAGGACCATACCCTTTCCAATGTACCAGGTATTGTACCCCTCCTCTAAGCCTACGGGAATCAATAATGCTCTGAACCTCGTACTCCTCCTGGCCCTCGACCTCAACAGGTCCTGGCACCACAGGTGTGGTAGTATAGCGGTTGCAAACCAGAGGCTTAAGAAGGGACACATGGAACACATTATGGATACGCATGGATGCAGGTAGGTCTAGAGCATAGGAGACAGGGTTAATTTTGCGAATAACTCTGTATGGACCAATAAACCGGGGAGCCAACTTATTAGACGGAACCTGCAGCTTGAGATTTCTGGAGGAAAGCCATACTCTATCCCCAACCTGAAAGGAAACCGCTAGAAGCCTTCTGCAATTAGCATGGCGCTGATGACGCTGAAATGACTGACCAAGTGCCCTCTGAACTTGTGCCCATGTGGAACGGAGTTGCTCGATATGCTCATCCAGAGCTGGAATCTGTTGCGTCTGAAATGAGTCTGGAAGCAAACAGGGCTGGAACCCATAATTAATCAGAAACGGAGAGCTCCCAGATGAAGAATTGACCGCACAGTTCCTGGCGAACTCTGCCCAAGGCAACAAGTCGGACCAATTATCATGATGGTCAGTAACGAAACAATGGAGAAATTGTTCCAAGCCCTGATTAGCTCGTTCAGCAGCTCCATTGGTCTGGGGATGGTAGGCAGAGGAGAAGGACAGCTGTATGCCCATCTGTTGGCAAAATGCCCTCCAAAATCTAGACACAAACTGGCTCCCCCTGTCAGACACCAGTACCCTAGGCACTCCATGCAACCGGAATACTTCTCTGGTGAACACCATTGCCAATTCCTTCACTGAAGGAAGACCACGGAGGGGCACGAAATGAGCCATTTTAGAACACCTGTCCACCACCATGAATATAAAGGAGTACCCCTTGGACATAGGCAACTCTCCCATAAAATCAATGGAAACATGAGACCAGGGGCGTTCGCCATTAGGCACCGGTTGAAGCAAGCCCACAGGGAGATGTCTCGGGGTCTTAGCGCGGGCACAGGTGGCACAGGCATTCGTAAATTCAGCACAATCGTTTCTCATGGAGGGCCACCAAAATAACTGAGAAAGGGACCATAACAATTGGTCTCTACCAATATGTCCCACAGCCTTAGAGGAATGGTAGGTTTCAAGCAGCCTAGTACGAAATGGTTCATCGACAAAACATTTGCCCACTGGAGTTTCATGGGGAGCGGACCCCTGAGAGGCCAGGATCTCCTCCCCTAAAGGAGAAGTGATACTCGTGCGTATAGTAGCCAGTATTCTATCAGGTTGGATGATGGGTGCTGGTGCTTCCACTCTGTCACTGTCGGCCTCAAATTGTCTTGACAGTACATCCGCCCTGATATTCTTTGACCCCGGTAAGTATGATACAATGAAATTAAATCGAGACAGGAACAGTGCCCACCTGGCCTGATGGGAGGACAATCTCTTGGCCTCCGAGAGATGTCAGATTTTTATGATCTGTTAGGATTAATACGGGAGTCTTGGTACCTTCAAGCAAATGACGCCACTCCTTAAGAGCGAGGATAATGGCCAATAATTCTTTGTCACCTATCTCATAGTGGCCTTGAGTGACAGTCAACTTCTTAGAGAAAAACCCACAAGGTCTGAGAGTACCACCTTTATCGTGTCGTTGCGAAAGTACTGCCCCAACCCCAATATCTGAGGCATCAACCTCTAACGTAAATGGAAGTAGAGGATTGGGGTGGGATAACACAGGAGCCGAAGCAAATGCCAGCTTCAAATTCTCAAAGGCATTCTCAGCAGATACCGGCCAGCAAGAAGGATTAGCACCCTTTGCGTAAGATCGGACAAAGGTTTGACAATGGAAGAAAAGTTCTTAATAAACCTCCTATAATAATTAGCGAAACCCAGGAAACGCTGTATGGCTTTAAGACCCTTGGGTTTTGGCTATTGTAAGACAGCTGACAACTTATCCTTGTCCATGGCAATGCCATCATTGCCAATTATGAACCCCAAGAATGGCACACTGGTTCTATGAAAGTCACATTTTTCCAGTTTACAAAATAATTTGTTCTCACGGAGTCGTAACAATACTGCGGATACATCTTTGATGTGCTGTGCCATGTCTTGAGAGTAAATCAATATATCGTCCAGATAAACCACAACACATGTCTGTAACATATCTCTCAGAACATCGTTTATCAGTTCCTGGAAAACTGCGGGGGCATTACATAGCCCAAATGGCATTACTAGATACTCGTAGTGCCCAGCTCGAGTATTAAAGGCAGTTTTCCACTCATCACCTGCTCGAATGCGCACCAGATTGTAAGCGGCCCGTAGGTCCAATTTGGTAAAAATCGAAGCGCCCTTAAGCCTGTCAAAAAGCTCGGTGATGAGTGGTATTGGGTATGCGTTTTTTGCCATTAGTTTATTCAAGCCACGGTAGTCAATGCATGGTCTTAATTCGCCATTTTTCTTTTTTACAAAAAATAACCCAGCCCCAACTGGAGAGGTAGATTTTCGTATGATCCCACTAGCAAGGGCATCAGAAATGTAATCCTCCATAGCCTTATTTTCCTCACAAGATAATGGATAAGTGCGTCCTTTCGGAGGTACTGCCCCAGGCTGCAATTCGATGCAACAATCATAAGGTCTATGCTGAGGTAGCAAACTGGCCTCTCCTTTGCTAAAAACATTGCCAAACTGTTGGTACACATCCGGTATGGCCGAGGATGTGCACAAGACCTTAACAGGCTGAATGACGCACTTGTCCATACAAAACTGGGACCAAGCAGCAATTTCACACTTTTTCCAATCAAATTGTGGGTTATGTAACTGTAACCACGGAAAGCCCAATATTACCGCATGGTGCGGAGAATTAATCAGTTGAAACTGCTGCACTTCTTTGTGAAGTGCCCCAATAGTCATAGACAGTGGCATAGTTTCAAATATAACCTGAGGCGGTTCTAAGGGTCTGCCATCAATCGCTTCAATAGTCAAGGGATTTTCTCTTTCCATGCGTGGAACTCTGTGCAATTCAGCAAAGGTATTATCCATAAAATACCCTGCTGCACCAGAGTCAACCAAGGCCAACACCTCCACAGAGCGTTGTGCCCAAGATAATACCACCTGTATGGTGGGTTTCATTGTGCCCGACACTGGGGACGATTGTACACCACCTAGGGCCTGTCCCCCAAGGTACCCTAGGTGTGTGCGTTTCCCGGACGTACCGGACAGGAATTTAGCAAATACCCTTTTTTACCGCAGTATAAACACGACCCTTGTCTTCTGCGATAAAGTCTCTCAGCCTTGGTTAGTCTAGTGAAGCCTATTTGCATAGGTTCACTTGTCTCCCGTACAGGTTCACTAGACTTCAATGCCAGGGGAGGGATGGGTGGGCAAAACATGCCACTAGGCTCATTATTCTTTGACCGTAACTTACGATCTCTGGCAATTGATCTCTCACGTATTCTGGAGTCAATTATCATAAAATATTCAATATAGTCATCTAGATCAATAGGTAGATCTTTAGCAGCGATTTCGTCCTTAATGTGGTCATTCAGGCCTTGAGAAAAAGCTGCCAATAATGCCTCGTTATTCCAACCTACCTCTGCTGCCAATGTGCGGAATTCGATGGCGTAGTCGCCTACTGTACGCCTGCCCTGATGTATCTCCATAAGGCGTTTGGCAGCAGAGGTGGTTCTACCAGGAGGCTCAAACACTCTTCGAAAGGATTGCACAAATTCTCTAAAGTTCTTAGTACAAGGTTTAGCATTCTCCCACAAGGGGTTAGCCCAAGCCAAAGCTCTGCCAGTGAGCAAAGATATTGTAAACCCCACTTTACTCCGATCATTGGGAAATGCGTGTGCCGTCAATTCCATAAAGATCTCGAGTTGGTTGATGAACCCTCTGCAGAGACTAGGGTCACCATCGTATCTTAGCGGCAAGGGTGCAGAAGCCGTTAACCCTTTAACAGTGCCCCCTGGGGGTCTGGTATCACTCTCCGGTGTCTGACTTGGCGAGACCACCGGGCTAGAGCTAGATTTGTCAGCAAGTACCGTGCGTTCAAGGATCGTTTGAATTGCAACTGCCAACTGATCCAAACGTTGCTCGTGCACATCCATCCTCCATTGGATATTCTGTGCATTACCTTCACCTTTGCTGTCTGAGGTCATGGCCCTTTCGTACTGTCACGGTTTGTTATGACTCTCAGACACAAGTTTTAGGTAAAAATCAATTTTATTGAAATAATAAATTGATAACGTAGGATGGCAAAACACATGTATACAGATACATATAGAATATAACAAGACAGAATGCAGACTCTACCGGTCCTGTCAATATACCGGACAGGACAGTCTGAAGAAACAGAATGTTAGGCTCTACCGACCTTGCCAGTACCGGGTAAGGCAACCTGCAGATGGAATAGCATAACGGTTCTACCGGCCTTACCAAATTACCAGCAAGGCAGCCTCAACAGATTCACAATGTAGGCTCTACCGGCCCTGCCAATACCGGGTAAGGCAACCTCAGAAGGAATATGACAATAAGGTTCTACCGTCCTTACCAATACCGGGCAGGGCAGCCCAGAGATGATAGCAGCAGTCAGATGGTAATGGCAAATTGACAGGATTGTAAGCAACCCAGAGACTAGGCCGGAACCAGGACTGGAACAACTCAGCAGGCAGGAAACACTGGAACAGTAGCAAACAGGTACTCAGGAACACATGAGATCAGGAACTCAGGAACACTGGAACAGAGGCCCAGCTATCACTAGCATAGTGATAGCAGGAAGGTCAGAAACAACACGAAAGGGCACCCAAAGGGTGCCCAATCCAGGTTTAAATAGGCAATGAAAGGCGGGCTATCTGCAGACAGCCAATAGCAGCCCCCTACTGGTGACAGACAAGGAACTGCAGCAATCACGGCACCGTGATAACAAGTTGTCCACATGAGAAACATCTAAACTCCCTTGACCTACTCATGGTAGGGGAATGGGCTGACATTCTCCTATCTCTGGGTAATGTTGCCCCAGCACTTTTCTGGGGAGTGCTGAATTTTTGATTCCAGCTCAGCCAGTTTCTTGTTCACTGTCAACAACTCTTCCGTCATATGGGGTTCTTGAGAGGATGTTTTCTTCTCATCAGGCTTCCTGACAGGGTGAGGAGACATCTGACTTTCCAACTCTTTCACCCTTTGTACCATTTCAGAATAAGTAACAGGCTCTTGTGGCAGACTGGCCCTTAATGTGAGCATCACTGGGTCATGAGATAGGGCTCCTCTGAGAACTTGTCTGGTTCTCCGCCGGTCTATGTCAGAGATGGAAATTACTCCTTTGTCAACCAACTTCCATAACATGAGCTCCAATCGGATAATGAAATCAGAAGCCTTTTCATTCACCTTCTGTTTGGTGGCAGAGATTTGTGCATTTAGCTCTTCAGGGTCCTCTACTTCCCCATAGGTGTCTTGTAACACTTTCATGAAATCATTCACTGTTGCATCAGTATGTCTCTTCTTATGGAGTCTCACTAAGTTCACTGCTGGAGGTCTCAGACTCTCCATTAGCTTCTGCCGTTTGGCATTATCTGTACAAGTCCATTCCTCTAGGACCTGAAGAGCGTTACTCCTCCATGTCTCAAAATCCTCCTCCCCTGTAGGAACAGGTACAGTACCAGAGAAAACTTTTAACTTCCTGTAGCTGTGAGTGTGTGTGGCCTGAACTATAGTATCAGATAACTGTAGCAGCACTGTAGATAGCTCCACAGATTCTACTGATTTATTAGAAGAATGAGGAGATTTGGAAGATGATGATGATCTGCGAGGGGGTTTCTGGGACCCAATGTACGGACTCTTTAGAGACAGATCATCTTCCACATCATCAGTTTCATCAGAAGATGAACTAAAAACATTGTGAGGATCTCTGTCTGTGCTATCTTCATCCTCTTCGTGGGCACCCTGCTGGAGAGGCTTTTGTCAAATGTATACAGAGGGGGCCATCTTCCTTGTCCAGGTCTTTCCTGCCTTTGATCAAGGCCACTCCCTGTTTGGTAATAGGGCCAACCCTAGTGTCTACAATGCAGACTTGCTCTAAGCCAGATATTTGCCTCAAAGTAGCTTTCATTTCCTTCTTACTAGCCCTTTCAGGCAAATGACATACAGCCACAACTTGCTTGGGTGGAACCTTCCTCTTTAAGGCCCAAACTCTCACTTCTTGAGATGTAGGGTAGGATACTGTACTAAAGACTTTACTTGCTCCCCAATTCATCTCAGCAGTGCCTCCATCTGTAACCCCTTCCGGATTGGCCGGTGACCAACTTCCGACCTTATCCATGATTACCTCTGACTTTGGCGCTAACAGGATGATGCTGAGTCTCCTCAGAATTTGGGAGTTTGGGGAATAATGAGCTTTTGGCAGTGCCTCCACTTAGCTAGGTATCTAATGATAGATGTTTATCCCTGCTAAGAAAACAACAAAGCAATTCTAATAATAACTGCACACAGTATGTATTTTAAAGGGGAATGGTACCCACAATATATATTGTAAAATGCAAAGAATAAAAACAGTGCAACAGAATAACACAGATATTTATAAGATAATCCTATACTGCACAGTTTGAAAGTTCAGCACCAATCAGTGACACCCTCCCAACAGTAGAGTCCCTATTATTTCCTCCCCCTCAGCTGGTACAGACTCAGTCCCCTGGGGAAATGGTGGTGCACGTGGTGGGGCCCTTGTTGGAGGTAGCACTACCCCTGTAGTGTGAGGTGTGAAACACAGAGTACCTTTTTGCAGCTTGTATGCAAATCTCCCTGTCTTTGCTTGACCTGGGAACTGTGCTTTCCTCCCTTCTATGCTGATTGCAGGCCTTGCACCTTTGGACAGCTTTGCACTTGAACCCTCTGAGCAGCAACACCTTGATTGGCAGGCAGGTCACCTACAGGAGTTCCTCTGACAGGCGTCTGGATGGTTACTGGAGTGTCAGTTCCTTCTTCATAAGTAACATGTGGAGTAGTGCACCAAACAAGATATACTGCTAGACATTCACAAGCTTCCACACTAGGAGACTTCTGGGATCTCTCACTTTAATATACAACTCCTAGCAGACATGTGGTTTAAAATGTCTCTTATGCTGAGCAGCAGGGAGTTCTGCTCACTTCCCCTGCTCAAACCAAAACTGAAACTCCTCCAGCTCCCCTAGATCATCCTTCCCCTTCCTGGATACTCAGCAGGATTCTCATTGGCTGAGGGGAATGCTGGGGCAATGAGTCATCCACAGAGAACTCTATGGTCTACAGTGTAGCTCTGTGGTAACTGGAGGTATCTGGATACCAGGGTTACACACCTTTAACATAATATTTTGTATGAAAACATTGCAATACTTTCTTCTGATTAAGAAAAGGGAGCTCATAGTACCGGAAGATCATTCATTCATAAGTTATTACAGCTCAAACACACCATATTATTTTTCAGTTGCTGACTTTGGAGCACTTTCTGATCATTGGCATATTAGTTACATCTGTACAACTGACATAGAAAATCCACCGCTGGTCCCACCTAAATGCAAATTCAATTTTTGCCAGAGATCTTTCCTTTCAAAAACAAATTAACATATAAATGGAACATCTGTATTGCTGAGGGAGGGGAATGAATTGGAAATCACCTGAGGATGGAGGGGGATAAATAGCAATTCAAAATTGCTTTGTGGTGTTAGGTGAGTTGCCTCTGCCCTGGCCCAATGGTTATGGAGTTAGGTGAGTTGTCCCTAGCCTGGCCCAGTGTTTGTGATGTTAGGTGAGTTGCCTAAGCCCTGGCCCTTGGGGTATGGTATTAGGCGATCTGCCTGAACCCTGGCCCAGTGGTTGTAGTCTTAGTGATTTGTTTCTACCCTTCCCTAGTGGTTTTAGTGATAAGTGAGTTGCCCGTACCCTGGCCCAGTGGTTGTAGTGTTAAGAGAGTTGACTCTGCCCTGGTCCAGTGGTTGTGGTATTATGTGATTGCCTCTACCCTGGCACATTGGTTCCTCTACCCTGGCCAAGTGGTTGTGGTGTTAGGTGAGTTGCTTCTACCACAGCTCAGTGGTTATGGTGCTCATTTGGTTGCCTATACCCTGTCCCAGTAGTTGTGGTGTTAGGTGAGTTGCCTCTACCCTGGCCCAATGGTTGTGGTGTTAGGGGAGTTGCTTCTACTCTGACCCAGTGGTTATGGTGTTAGATGAATTGCTTCTACCATGGCCCAATGGTTGTGATGTTAGGTGAGTTGCTTCTACCCTGGTGCAGTGGTTGTATAGCTAATAATAAGATTGATGTACTAATACAAATCCAATTAAACCTTAATCCGGCTCTGATGGCGGTGTGTGTGCACGCTGTTATGCACTTCAGTGATCATAGGCATGAGTACATACCCACATGTGCAGGTACAGAGTTTGGAGGCTAAAATGAAAGCTCACAAAATGAACTGGTCTGGCAGAGTCTTACATTGCATCTTGACTAATTCCAAGAAAGGAGGAGGCGTACTTCCTATTACCCTATCCATGCTCAATGATGCAGATGGAAGATTTCATATTCTCAGAATACAAACACCACCAAGTTTTTACTGTCTGTTCCAAACCCAATTTTTTGGCACCAAAATATATATTTTGCAACGTGTGGTCATTTCATTATTCCTAAAACAGTCTAAGGATGCTATGGCTAAAAAAAAGTTGAGTAATTTTCGAGCAAACCAACTGCAGTATAAGGTACAAATAAAACTTCCTATTTACTTAAATGGGGCTCTTAAAGGGATAGTAATACTTCATTTTAACTTTATTTTATTTTGTAGGCATTAAAAAAACATGAAGAATGATATAAGTCTTATCTCTGAAACATTTATGGTTTAAGAGATATTCACAAACAAAGTATCCCCCCCCTGTTCAACCAGATCAGAAGGGAGGTGCCCAGGTAGACTGCAGAGAGGGACAATCTTCAATTAAGATAATGGAAAAAGCTGAAAAACTTGTCAAGCGGGGAAGGGCTTTCATTGTTTTCATACAAAGAAAATTGTCCCCTTCTGTTATCTGTCCTGTCATACAACCAGACTCACATCTGAGAAGAGATGGCTTACACTAGGTAAAAGGGGCGGGGAGGGGAACTTTGCTTGTGAATATCTCATAAACCATAAAGGTTTGAGAGATAAGACTTATATCATTCTTCATGTTTTTTTAATGCCTACAAAATAAAATAAAGTTAAAACGAAGTATTACTATCCCTTTAAAGTGATAGTAATGTTTCTCAAAAACAGCAGCTCCAATTAATCTTTATAGTATTTGGGCCATAGAGAGTGTTCTTTCATTACTGTGAGCGTTGTAGTTCAAGAGTAATTGAATGATAAAGTTTCCCCCTCTCGCCCCTTTTTACTACTTCACAAATGTATCACTAATAAATCTTCATTATAAGGGTCCCTGGGACACTGAGCCCAAGCAGGCCAAAAACACCTTTACATGCTGTGGAAGTATAAAAAGGATGGGAGATGAACGTGTGAAAAAGGACTGTGTAGATGAAGGGATGGGGGGGAGATAAGAGAATACGTAAGGTGAGAAATGAGAGAGTAAAAAGGGATAAACAACTGAAGATGAAAATGGAATTGGAGGATAAAGTTGGAGTATGGGAGAATGACACAAGAAATTAAGAGTATGTAGATAAGACTACAGGGAATAACGTAAAGATGAGATGAAGAAGGGGTGGCTGGAGATTATGAAAGGAATTGATAAAGAGATTATGAAGAATCAAAATAATAGGGAGAATGAAAAATTCACCTTCCTTTTCATATCTTAGTAATGTGGAGCTGGGTGTCCTTGCCAAAGCCCCTGCCCAGAACTTCGAATTTGATATTTCTTTGTACCACTACTGTTCCAGGTGCATGATGATGTTATCGTCCCATTTCCTTCTCACCAGAAAATGCCCTAGTGGGCCATTCTGACCACAGCTGTGACAGACATTATGAAGGGAGGGCTACTTCCCAACCCCGCAGAGATGCCAGTATGTCAAGGCTGTTCACAGTGCATTGAAATGGCACTCTATAGGAAAATAAATTTAAATCCATACCAGTCTCCAGCTGCTTGGTCTATAATGTTCTACCTGACTGCACATGGTCTGAGCTCACAAACAGAAGGCTGGACATGGAGGTGACATAGACCCCAAGTCTTCCTTTCTTTCCACTGCTGCAGATGGGATAATGTAGGTTGTACTGTTCTCTCCTGTATGTTACAGTTTGCCACCACCCTGTGGCTAGAGGGAGCTAAATGGTCCCCTGTGAATTTCTGGGGGTTCCATCCCTGAAATTAAGTAATTAAGCAATTCTGGCACTAACAACTTCCCCATAGGAGACAAATACACAGAATTATTATTGCTTTCAAATAGAAGGTTTAATCCCTTGAATGCTATGGAGGACTTCACTGCATTGTGAAATAATACTTTAGGGATCTCTCTCTAACATGCAATGGATTAAAAGATGCATTTTAAGGAAACTATCATGATTTTTGTTTTTTGGAATTATCAACTAAATATCATTATTAATTTCAGGTCATAACGTATCGCGGTTTGAAACATACATTACCTGTTTATTTTTTCACATTATATCAAAATGGTAAACTCACAGTGCAAACTGTGTGAATTAAGTGAAGATGTAGGTGGATCCCTTTTTGCTTTTCTTGTGTTGCAGCAATGCTTGAAGGTTTCCTCTATTACCCTGGGTGGTGGTTAGTTGGACACAGGTTATAACCCATGCTGTGACTATATTGGGGTTTAGGGCACTTCATAGGGTTTTGACAGGAGGGTTCATCCCAGGGTTGTTTTTATTTGACTGTTGTCATGTTTATGGGTACTTGGTGATGGGATGAAATGGGGTAGAGGGAAGAAATTGCGGTGATGTTCGGGTTAATAAAGGGAAAAAAGGGAGTAGGATGGTGCAAGCCTAATTAATGGGATTTTGCATCCCTTCCTTATGGTTCAGTTTCTTGCATGGCTGTCCACAGAAATGTTTCAGGGGGTGGGGATCCATAATATGACCCCAGACCAGACCAACCAGCATGTTTATCTAGGGTAGGCAAGTGCAGGGGCGGGGCATGTGCTCCCTCTTGCTCTCCCTCTTGCTGGAGAATGTCTTCAGTTATTATTAATATATAATCATATCCTTGATATTGATTGCTAGCTGGCACATGTAATATAGGCTTATTCCAAGTTATATCTAACTCAGTGATATGCAAGCTCAATCCTCAAGGGCAACCAACACACCAGGATTTAAGTATTTCTCTGAGCATTGGTGATTTAATCAGTGGCTCATTCATTTTGATTGGCCCACCTGAGTTCATACAGGGAAATCCTTAAATCCTGGACTGTTGGTAGTTCTTGAGGACTGAACTTGGACACACCTGATTTAACGGAAGACAAAACTCTCTCTTTTACATGTCCACTGGTAGTCACAGAATAACAAATAAATGGCCTGTCACTTCAGTCTTGTTCCACTGTTCTCCATGATATAAATTTGTTCTATGAAACCCATTGAACGTCTTTAGGGAACCCTGAGGTTTCATAAAAGTATTTTTGTATGTTCCTGCATTTCATCTGAAGTACTCTTGTTTCTTAAGTTTGTCATTTGCCATCTGTGTGTGAAGCAATGTGAAATACAGTAGAAATAGCACACCGTACCTCTTGATTGTGACGTGAGGTCCACTTTCCCTCCACAGACACTTGTGTAGGAAACAGTCATATAAGTCATTCATTATATGTTTACAATGAAGTACTAGCTTTATTCACCTACCTGCCCGTGGGCTATTTTTTTTGTAATCAGGTGTCAGAGTCTATGTTTCTATGTTACAAGAAACAACCTTATTTTTCTGCTTCATGATTGCTACCTGCTGATGTTAAAATTAATTTAGAACTTTATTTCAGTGTCTGCTTGAGTGTTTTTATTATTTGCTACCACTGATGTAAAAAAAATAGTGCCATAACTCTTCTGTCCCATATCTCTTCATATAACCTCTTGTTGTCCTTGTTGCAATATAAATAAATGCCAGCTGTCATCATTATCCACTGATTTACTTGAGAAACACATAATATCTTCAGAGCGTGTTCTAACATTGTGTATTAAAAGGATAGTAATGTTTCACAATAAAAGCAGCTCCAATTAATCTTCATAGTATTTGAGCCATGGAGAGTGTTATTTAAATACTGTCAGAGTTGTAGTTCAAGAGTAAGACACCTCCCCTCTGACAGGTTTTTCCTTATGCTCACTAAAGATTGTCCCTCTCTGCGATCCATCCGAACAGTCTTGCTGATCTGAGGTGTGCAGAGTTATATCAGTAAAAGGAGTGGGAAGGGGATACTTTATCATTCAATTACTCTTGAACTACAATTGTGACCGTATTGAAATAACACTCTCTATGGTCCAAATACTATAAAGATTAATTGGAGCTGCTTTTATTGTGAAACATTACTATCCCTTTAAAGGCAGAATGAGATCCAAGACCTATAATGCACTGACTCATCATGACTTCCTTACATACACTGCTCCTACCTCTGCTTTGATCACAGAATGAAAGCACACAGAGGCTTTTAAGGATTGTGCCTTGGCCCCACTACAACAATGTTTGCAATATGGAGTTAGGCAGTTTAGACAGTTGATATCCATCTATATTTATTTAGAAGAGAAATGTATTATTGTACTGTTTTCTCTTGCTCCTCAGATGCTTAAAAGAACAATTCAGTTACTGTTTTTTTCTGTGGTAGAAAAGGACATCACTATTTCTCTGCCAGTTTCACTATATTATACTGTTACGGCAATTTCTCCACAATATGGCCTGACACTCACTTCCCAATACCTTTCTCCTCCAACTAACCTGTCCAACACACCAATACATTTTTAAAGAGTCCCATTATCACATTACTTTATCCCCTGAAAGAAACCGAGTACAAAAAATTTATTGTAAAAAATATATATATTAAATAAGTTATATAAATGCATACTTTACATTGGATCATATTTCACCATCCACCCAACAGTGCATTACATACATTAAATCAGTGGGAGTAGAGAGGATGTTAATTTGGCATAAATGGAACTATTATGAGTCAGATCAACTGCACAATATTCATAAAAGTAACCCATTGATTGTATTAAGTGGTTAAAAGAAGAGAAACATTCAAGCATCAGAGGGCAGTGCTTGCCAATTCTCACTAATGTATGGAAGATGACCTGAGGACTGAGCAGGCAAAGACTGTGGCAGGAGCTACATTGCATAGTGAGTGAAACTGAGTTTGAGGGAAGCATGTGTGTCATTCCAAATTCACACTGACCAGCATATTCAGTGGAGGTGGTCATATGTCCGTGTATATTATACAGCCGATTGTGATCTATCCCCTATAACAGGTCTGTCCAGGTTCAATCCTCAAAGGCCACCAACAGTTCAGAATTGGAGGTTTTCCCTGCTTAACCCCTTAAGGACTGGCTGCACGTGCACACGGCTGGCACTTAAGGACTACTGAGCATTTTTTTTTTAATAACCAATTCAGGACTCCTGAACTTCGTGCAGCCCTGAAATCCATGACTTGCCAGGACCGTCATGGGTTCTTATAACAGGCTGGACCCATGATGGTCCTGACACATCATGGGTCCTTAAGGGGTTAAGCACAGGTGAGTCAGTCAAAATGAATGAGCCACTGACTAACTCACCTCTGCTTAGTCAGGAAAATCCTTAAATCCTGGCCTACTGATGGACCTTGAGGACTGAATTTAGACAGCCCTGCCCTATGAAATGAGCTGTTTGGATTATGTAACCCCACAACAACAATGCTGCATCCCTCTGCTCACTTATTAACCTTTCAGTTACCACATACACAACAACTATATTTACTGTTACATTCTTCCTTCTGCTTATTAAAAAAAATCAGCTTTCTTTCTGACCTCATGACATGTGATGTCAAATTCTATATACTTTTTATTATTTTTTCATCTACACCTTTTTTCTATATTTGAGCTCCCTGTAGCTGTGTTTCCCAAGAGCTTTGCCAGTTAGGGATCAGAGATATTTATGCAATGCTGAGATATTTCTGCAGCTCTGAGTTTCATATGTCTTGTAGAAGCAGCTTTTCTGTATGGTTTCACTGTCTTTTTACATTGTGTCTTTTTTACATTTTTGCACTGTGTCTGTTTTCACAGTCCAGACACAAAGTTTTCTGAAAACAAATTCAGACACATAAACGTGTGACAAAATGGGGAAAAATATATAATTAGAGGCATAGACAATTTCACTTTACATATTATGGTCTTACAGAATATGTAAAGTCAAAAAGGACATTGACTTTCACTTTATCTCTTCAACTGCCATATTTATCATTTGTCATTTATGAGTTATAATTGTTATACACACACACACACACACAGAATTTGTGTTTTTATGTTTTGGGGGGTTTTCAGTCTCTTATCTATTGGCTTTTCCTGTGCATTTTACATATAGAAAATATACAGACTATATACTATATGTGTGGTGTATATAGTTATCCTTTATGCTTAGTACCATTGAGACACCAATATTATAGTAGCCAAGTATAAATAAAAGAGCCCGTGTACACGGGCCACAGTGCCACCCAGCTACGGCCGTAGTGCAGTCATGCACAGTAGACACTGACCGCACCGCGACTGATATGGAGCAGGGTGGTCCAAATTCAGACCGTTGTGCTCTCTGTGCAGCTTCAGTGCGCAGAGAGGACTATGGTCTGAATTTGGAGCTCCGCTCCATTATCAGCCATGGTGCGGGCAGTCTGTAGTGCGCATGACTGCATCTCCCGCAGCCGTCTCTACTGCACATGACAGCTTCTGACAAACATACACTTAGTGAATTACTATATAGGATTGGGGATAGATTTGTTAGCCGATTGACCAGTATTTTTTTAAAGAAATAATTATATTTATTTCATCCTCTGCCTCAATTCAAATACTGTTTTTCCTGTTGATTAAACCAAGGATATGTTTTCTGCTGGGAAATAATTCATTCTAAAGCTATTACAGAGCAAATGTTTGCATTTTTAAAATATAAATTCAGTACATGAAAAGTCTCCACTGGGTGGCACTGTTCCAGTTTCTTTCAAAGGAGAAGTATATTTGGACTATATCAGGGACTACAAGTTCTCCAATGAAAAAATGAACAGGATTTTTGAGGTCTCGCATGAACTGTAATAATTTTTTAACAAAGCACCTGCCAGCAGTGGAAAGTCATTGTTTTACTCAGCAGGAAAATCATTTATTATATTCTCTGTTCTTTATGAAACTGTACTATGCATTTGAAAACACTATGCAAATCAGAGGAAATTTCCGTTCCATATGGTGCAGTTGATTTGCCCAATAATTCTCCAGCTTTATTGTTTATACACTGACCTCATTAACCCTTTGAAAGCCAGATGAGTGCCCAGTGCATTTCAGAACAATGCAATGGATACCTTTCTGGCACTCAAAGTGCTAATTCCATTAGGACCAAACGGCTGCACAATGCATAATTCATAATGCAGTGATTACCCTTGGTAGATGATCTTTGAGTGCAGTCATAGTAATGGGGGAGTTTTGGGGTGTAAACTGTGTAATGTGGGTGACTGAGCTCTTTATGGTTGTTTCTCATCATGGTGGTGTGGAAGAGGCCATGATTCCTTGTGGTGAGAAATGACTTATGGAACCGTGTCCTATGTGTTTGAAGGGTAGGGGTTCATGGAATTGTCTTCCTTCAGGTAGTTAGATCATAGAACTTTCTCTTCTTGAATATTGGTATAAGAGTCTTTCATTGAGGAGGTTGCTCACTTGCTGCCTTCTCCTGTAATTACTCCTCATGATAATGCTGTGGGGTGATCAGTGTTTTTTTCCGCATATTGGAAATTCACAATTTTTCCTCTGGAAATACAAAATAATTGTTTGGGAGCTAAAGGCACATAGTTCTGTGTAATTGTCTCTTGTAGTAAGTAAGATAACAGAGTTGTCTGTATCAAGAAGAGGGGCTTGCAGAGTTGTATCCAGGTGTTCCTCCTTGTGGCGGGGTAAAAGCACAACCTCCAATTTCTCCCCTGCATTTCTCATTCTGAGCTCGTGGAGAGGAGGATTTCCCACGGAGAATGTCTATGATCTAAGAGATAACAATGAAAAATTAAGTGGTGTGATACCTCTTAGACCAATATTGTGAAACAGCATGCAGGCTTCCTTACTTCTGACTTGTAGAAATATAATAAAGCTAATAAATTAAGTCAAATGTAGATATTCTGGGGCACACCAGCTGTACTATAAGGGACAAATACAAATTCCCATTGAATTAAAACAACACTAACACTGTTTAGCGATCAAATCATAGTTTGCTGTGTCTGCAAAATAAAACCAGTCAAGTTCCAAAGTCATACTCACAAGATTATTTACAAAATTTAATCTTCCTAAATGATTTAAGAAATTGCTTATGGCATAGAATATATCTAATACCAGACCTAGACTCAGTGACTGAATTTTTTAACTCGGAATTCTTACGGGTCTGTAATACCCACGCCCCACTAAGGAAGGTCAGGGTTAGGGGGGCACATCTACCCTGGATCACAGCTGACTAGATTCAATTATAGAGTTTCAGAGATGCTTATGGACAAAATTTAAACAAACCGGCTCCACATATGATCACACTGCATACAGACAATCATGGAATACATGTACAAAACAAACAAAATTAGCAAAAGCACAATATTTTACTGACAACTTAAACAGTAACATTTCAAAGCCAGCCAACTTTTGGAAGGTTATTAAAAACCTCTACAACCCTCCTAATCATTATCACCCATCAACTATAACCGTAGACAAGGAAACAATACAGTGCCCCATAGCCATAGCCAATGCATTTAACAGCTACTTTGTTGGATGTGCCACCACCCAGATTACACAAATGAAAAATAACTTGGACATTCAGCCATCTATAGAACACTCTCTGGCACCTGTTACCCGGTACAATTATGAAAATGAATTAAATTTCATGCCAGTAAATGAAAGCGAAATATATGATCACCTCCTCAACCCAAAAATGAAATCCCAATCTATCTCTGACAAACTACCAGCAATGCTATTAAAGCTCAGTGCCATGGTAATGGCCAAACCGATTGCATCATTAATTAAAGCCTCTTTGGCAACAGGGTATATGCCCTAAATAAATATTACCAACAGCCCAGTTTTTTCATCCCACTTCAATCAGGCTTTCGACCAAATCACTCAACAGTCACGGCCCTCCTAAAAGTAACCAACGATATCCAGACGGGCATGGAAAATTGAGCCATTTTCCTAGATTTTGCCAAGGCCTTTGACACAGTAGACCATAATATTCTTATAAACAAACTCCAAAGATCAGGACTGGGTAATAATTCTCTAAACTGGTTCCGATCCTATCTATCAGACAGAATGCAGTATGTGTCAGTTGCCGGCAATTACTCCCTTCTGCTCAAAGTAACAAATGGAGTTCCTCAAGGCTCCATTCTTAGCCCTCTTCTATTTTCTCTTTTTATAAATCATCTGCCCAAGGTTTGCAAATCATCTTCAGTACACATGTATGCAGATGACACCATAATCTTTGCTAAAAACTCAAACATATCACACCTTGAAGCCATAATACAACATGATTTCTACGAGGTTGAAAGATGGATAACAAGGAACAAACTGTTCTTAAACACAGACAAAACGGTCACAATGATATTTGGCACAAAAGCACAAACTGCTTAATCTTGGCAATACCCACCTATCCATAGTAACAGAGTCTAATCGTAAATTCTCCCCAGTGGACTCCTACAAATATCTTGGTATGTGGCTTGACTCCAACCTCACTTTTGGTCATCATATTGACATATTAACCTGCAAGCTTTATCCCAAAATCAGTACTCTTTTTAGACACAAATCATGTTTAAGTCCCCTGGTTAGAAAACGTATTGTGTAACAGATGTTGCTGCCTGTCATAGACTATGGTGATGCAGTTTATGCTCCAGCGCCAGAAATCCATCTTAGTAAAGTTGACACCCTATATAATTCAATATGCCGCTTTAGCCTCCAATGTAATTACACTACTCTTCGCTGTGATATGCTAAAAGAACTAAATTGGTTAACACTCATATCTAGACATGCCCTTCACTTTTCTTGTTTAGTACATAACCACTTCTCTGGAAAACTACCAGACTACCTGAGCAGTATTCTCACTCCTGCTCTCATACTAAGTATAACCTCCGCTCCACCGCAAACAACTTGCTACGCATACCACAATACAAGAAAGAAGCAGGAAGATCTGCCTTCTCCTTCAGAGCTCCAAAGGCCTGGAACAATCTACCTGAAATAATCAAATCTGCTCCCAGTCTAAAATTCTTAAAAGTAAATGCTTCTTTATATCTAAAAACAGAGTGCAACTGTATATAATTTTAATATTCCATATGTATGTATATTCATATGTGTATGTATATATAATAACGTGTAATATATAATGTCTCAATTTGTGTAAATATGCAACCCTTTACTGAAAACTATCCAGGACATACTTCAAAACGAGAGAAATCTCAATGTATTCTTTCTGGTAAAACATTTTCTAAATAAATAAACTAATACCTAAATATGATCTGGGTTATATACACTTAAATATCCTATACATGCTAGTGTCTGCAAAGAAAAATATTTTATGAGTGCAAAAATCTAGTCTTCCATCTGCTCTATAGGGGCAGCTATTCCTGCCTTTTCCAGGGATCCTGACTACCATTACTGCAGCTGTCTAAATAGGTATCTGCAAAGAGATAGAACTGTATTGTCTGTAAATGAGCTAAGGTAACATCCTTTCTGACCAGATGCGGTGGTTACTAATCTTTACATATTAGTGGCCTAAGGCAATTTGTCTTTCATTATAAAAAGCACAAAATTAACCAAATGTTATCTGGATAGGATATTATACTGATACAAATTCAAGTTTAGGATGAGAGCTGGAAGTACATAATATTGAAAATGAAATAACTCCATTTTATTTTTAGGTGTAAGTGTTACATTAAATTTAGGATTTTAACCCCTTGAATACTAGCGACATTTCCAATGCATTTTGAAGCAATGTGTCGGAGACCTGTCTAGCATTCAAGGGATTAAATGCCCCTTTTAATTCAATGGGAATATGGGAAATTGTTATTTGTCCTTCCCTTGTGGTGCAGTATTCTCTGCTTCTTCTTATTACATCAACCAGAGTGGGGAGAATATTGACCCAGCAGTGAAACTGATTAGCAGTTTCGGAGCAATGAATAGGAGTTCTTTCTAGCAACCAAGAGGTTAAAGATTTTTTAGATCTTACTTTTTAAAGTCCAAGGGTATTTTCTGTGCTGTGAAAAAGTGGATGGGATTGGTTCATTTGAGAAGTGAGGTTGTGGTCATGGGTGAACCTAAGGGCAAATACAATGCTTTGCCTAGGGGCACCTAGGATGTAAATCTGAACTCGCTCATTAGCATAAAGTTCCACACTGTGCCAACAACAAATTAGGTCAATTTATCAAAAACTCTGTATGTGGCAAGCACAACATATTGAATCCCTTGAACGCTAGATAAGTCTTTATCATTGCAAAATGATTATGGGGTTAAAAGGCTCATAAAAATCAATGAACATTTTTATTTGTTCCTTATAATGCAGTTGGTTTTCCCCAGAATTCCTCCAGTCCATTGGCCTCACTGTGCTATGAGTTAATCTAGGAAGCCCACACACACTGGGGTCATTTCTATTAATAGAATGATAGGTGTGACCTCAAACACAACTAATTATCATACTGTGCAGGAAATTCACAAACATTACCATTTTGTACCACCACAATATAAAGGTTAATTTCTCAAAAATGTTTAGCACAACATATATGAAATGTCTGTAAATGTCTGAAATGTCTGTAAAAAAACCTAAATGTATCTTAGGGTGAAAATTCCATTTAAAATTTTCATTTAAATCAAAGAAAACTAAGAAAATTCTGTTGTTCCATATGGTTCAGATGGTTTGCTCTATAATTGTTTTACTTCTTCATTTTTACCCCATTTCACCAAAAGTGTGGTGTGTGTATTATACACAAGTTAAAAAAAAAATACAAAAAATATAAATGTTTGCCTCCCTTTGATCTTTCTTCCCTCCCTTTCCTCCCCCACTTCAAAAACGTGTATGTGAGCCCAAATTTCCCTCTCTCTACCAACCTCCATGCTGGCAAGCCCTTGAGTCCCTGAGGAGGCAACCCGGTTATCCATTCAGCGGGCGACATGCTGGCCTTTACCACCCGCTTCCTCCACTGCTACCTTCCCACTTTCCCTCCAAGATCCTTGGTCAGTTGGAAACTGCTGAAGTGCCCTGTCAGGACTTTCATGTTTCAGAGTCTGCACTTTGAAATTATGGTAGTACCCTGTGAAGGTCATGGAGAAGTGGGCAACAAAGGCAAGCATGACTCATACTGAACAGATCCCCAGGCTGCCTCCTCAAGAGCTCACCAGCATGGAGGTGGGTAGAGGGAGGGAAAGTAGGGGGCTCAGGATACACGTTTTTGAGGTGGGGGAGGAAAGGTAGGGGAAGAGGGATCAAAGAGAGGCAAACATTTTTATTTTTTGCACATTATACACAGGTGCGTATTATACCTGAGATTTTACAGTAACTGCATATTTTCCCGACAAAATAAAAATGGACTAAACATGGAGAAGACAAATACTTTTAACAGGAGAGAGAAGTAGTAGCATGGAGTTAACTGGGAGATCAGTAGCTGGGGTCCTGATGCCCATCAAGAGGTCTGACTTTTAATACAAACCTCTCCTAAAAAAAGTGATTTGCAGCTCGGATAAAGCCGCACCACACACATGCTAATATATATATATATATATATATATATAGGTCCAGGTATTGGAGAAAAACATTGACAAATTTGCTTTGAATTATTTATATGGCCATATGTAATAAGACAAAGTGAAGTAAATCTGAGCAAACCACCTACACATAAATAAATATTCCCAAATTTGTCATTGAATTAAAGGGAGCTTGCAATGCACGGCAGACCTATTAGGAAGACATTTAACCCTCTGAGTGCCAGGTGGCTGTTCAACTCATTGCTCCTCAATGTGATAGAAACCCATCTGGCACTCAAAGGGTTAAAGCAATGGGAATGCCTGTTTGTCCTCTATGGTACAGTTGGTTTGCAGTAGAATTGCTCCTCTTTGTATTTTTACATAAGGCCTTATGATGTTCCGCGTAATGACAAAGTTCTGTGAACAAGTACAATGGGTTCCACTGAATATATTTTGTACTGGAGGACAGTGGAGTAAGACTAGGGTGGCACATCCTAAAATCTAAACGAAAGTGGTAGAATCCTGTAGAAAACCAGTTGCACCATACAGGACAAATATTAATCCCCATTTAACCCCATGAAGGCTATAGAGTAATATAACATAGAACAATGAGCAGACTAAAATCTATAGGCCATATGCACAATACTACACGTTTTATTACGGAGCACACCAGTTGCACCATGATTTAAATAGGGCTTTTAGGCCACTGAATGGTAAAGTGTTCTCTAAAGTATTAATAGAAAACATATTTGGGACCTGTACAGATTTAGAGGGTTTATATCCCAATTTATATACATGTAATTGCCTATTTGACCTCTCATTGGGTTTATCGTAGACTTGTTACACTTTTCCTTAATGTGTCGGTCACAGAGTGACTGCCAGGGAGCATGCAGAGCAGGGATGAGTAACCTGAGGCCCACCAATTGTGGAGGACAGCGGTTCCCAACTGTAACTAGACATGGAAGGACCCCATCAAATATTTTTTGGGCCCCTAAAAGAAAACATTCTCACAGTGGCATAACTAGAACCAGGGATAGGAAAGCCACGTGAGGTGTGGAGAAAGGGAAAAGAAAACATAGAAAGAAGTGAGGGAGATAGAGAAAGGGAAGCAGCCTCATAACAAATATGAATCCATGTAACATGCTCACCATCCTGTCCTTTGCCACAGTCATGGCAGTGTCATTATGACAGTTTTTTGTGCTACAATCTGCTCCACTCCTTAGCAGTATCCGTGTGATCTCCGCAAGTCCTCTTCCACTTGCAACGTGTAATGCTGTGTTACCTGCATACGTCTGTGCATTGACTTGAGCTCCATGCTGTGAGTAACCAGAGAGCAAAGACAGGGTTTATCATGGTAACATCTTACAGTGCATGTTACAAGGGATGTATTAAATGATGCATCCAAACGGTTACAGTAGTTATTATGTGAGTAACAGGTTAGTGATATCACAAAGACAATGCAAAATTTTAGATTTTGAGGAAACATTCTTTCAGCATTACAGAGAAAGGTTTTACTGGTAGATACAGTAGAAATATTCAAAGGTGGCTTGGACTGTTTTTAGAAAATCATGATAAACAGGTTTACATCAGAGGAAGGGTTGAACTTGATGGACATATCTTTGTCATCCTCCATATGGGCCAGTTCACATAGGCAACATAAACAGAGCAGAGATGCAGCAACATTTAAAGTGTTAGGAGAGACCTACCATCCTCCGGACTCCTGATTCTCTCCAGCGATCCACTCACAGAGGTGGGTTTGGTGGGAGTTTGACATGTGCTAGCCCACATCGGGTTAGCTTATGAGGGTTGGCCTGTCACTGGGGGTTGCAAAGGGCAGAGAGACTTCAAATGTTGCCTATGCGAACCATCTGCACAGCGGTCACATAGACCACCATGCAAATCAGACATGCAGCAAACTGGATGCATTTGAGATGAATGCAACAGTTTTTAGAAAGAACTGCTCCAGTTTTGTTAGTGACCTGTGTGTTACATTTTATTGTGCTAAAACCAAGTGTTAGAACCTTTGCATTTCTGTCACCTTTGTAAAAAGGGCAATATGTGGGATAACTTTCTGGTACTCAAACGATTAACCCCTTGAATGCTAGATTGATCTTTGGTTTGGTGCAATGTTGTGTGCTGGAGACTTCTCCTGCATTCCCAGGGTTAAAAACTCCATTTAAATAAGAGAGAATGTGGGTAATTTTTCTTTTTGGTTCATTTGGTTAACCTCAAAATTGCCCCATTTTTTACTTATGTGCATATGGTCTTTGGTAAATTACCATGTCCTAGATTACAGTGCAGATGATAAATGTTACAGGGATATTTGTGATAAAGCTGTCACCTTCTATGGAATCCTGCTAATGGTAGAACAAATTATCATGACAACATGCAAAACCTATCAACCCCTTGGCTGTTACAGACATATCCATCACATAGGTCTACAATGTGTTAGAGACATTGAACATCTAAGGGGGTAACTAACCATGAAAGCACTGATAAAGGGTTTGCTATGGTGACAGCAAGCTGAAACAGCATTAACTTACCGGACCATCACATGCAAAGAGACTAATGTATTAAGAAAATGGTGCAGTTCTGGAGCAAACCAACTGTACCGTGGGGAACATATAAAATTCCCATGAATTCATTACTAAAGAAGTCTCAAATGTATTGCTTTAGAATGTATTTGGGATCTCTTTAACATTTAAAGTCAAAAGCGTTTAAATCAGTGGAAATTATGTTTTAACCTATAAAGCAATTGGTTTGTTCCAGAGCTGTAACACATTTCCTTAGTACATCTTCCTTAGGGTTAGCATGACAGCCCTCAGTCACTCACTTGTAGTAGAAGAGACACCAGGTCTTCAGAACCACTTTCAACAGCTTGTATCAGGGGACTGTTCCCACTCTTTACGTCCTGTAAAAAAAGAGGTGGTCAATTCTCTTAATGCTTACCTCCATTCATGTGAAGTCTATGTTCAAAGTCTGGTCCTTCTTAAAGCCACATGAACAAAATGTATATGACTGAATATTGGCTTTATTCATCAAGTTGAAAACAAATCAATAGCACCATAGGGAACAACTAAAAATTCCCATTGATTTAAATGGAGCTAAAAGCCCCTCAAAAATTAGTAACACTTTGTGTACTTTTTATCAACTAGGGTGTTAGCTTTATGAATAAGGACCTATAACTTATGTTCTAAGAGCTAGTATTAGCATTTTCTAATATATATGATATACACACTAGAAAATAGCACTAGTGGCTCTTTCAATATTTAGTACTACTTGCATCTGTTATTTCCTTTTTCCTCACACCGTATTGAATAAGTTAGCAAGAGGTGGGATACAAATATGTCAGAGACTGGAAGGAAATTGAAGAGGAAGGAGAGAAAACCAAAGGGGCTGCAGAGCTAGGGCACAACAGTAGATTGGGGGAATATGAGAAGAAGGCAAAGAACAGAGAAGAAGAAAAGAGAGGGACAACTGCATTAGTGGGATATAAGGGACAGTTATAGAAAGAACAAGTGAAGGAGGAGAGAGCAGACAAGAGAAAAGCGAAGGTGATGTGAAGGTGAGATGATTGGTGAGCAATTGTAGAAATCAGTGAATGTTATGTTAATACCTAGTAATGTTCAAAAGAAAAAAAGCAGAGATTAAATGGTGGAATAACAATGAGGATCAGTAAATAGGTTGCAGAAACAACAGTGATAAAAGGGTTTTGAGGGAGAAATGAAGCAGGAGCTGAAGGAGCAACAAATGAGATGAGGAAATAGAGAAAGGTAAAAGGTAAGTGCAAAAGGACAGCACTGATAAAGAAACATTCACTTTCCCTTTGTTGTCTCACACAATAGCATACATACAGATCATGTTTGCTGATTTTCTAAAAAACATATTCTAGTACACAATAGGATAAGATCACAGTGCAGCTCATGGGTAGAAATGGGAGAATCAGTGCAGCTGACACCTTGTAACAACTTTTAGAATCAACTGTATGTTGTGTTAGCCAATTTTTAACCCTTTTAGTGCCAGAGAAGTATCCAACACAATGTGTTGATACCTCTTTGGCACTCAATTGGTTAATGTAAAACAATAGTTTATGAGTTATTCATTTATTAATTAGTCGGTTTAAGAAGATTAGCTAGCACTGGCTGACAGGGAGAGGTAATCATAATGCCACAGGCCCACATAACCATAATGCCATAGGCCCACATAATCGTAAGGCCAGAGGCTTACAGGCCTTTTTATTCTGCAGTCTGGGAGAAGGGTAGTCCACCAGAAGATCAATGGTTGGTGGACTAACTTTCCCCATGTGGTAGGAAGGAAAGGGGAGCAGGTAGGAGTTAGGGGGAGGAAGGGAGGGACCCAAAAGATGGCTATAGATCCTTTGGGACAGTAGATTTACCTATTGATGATTGCCAGTATGCACTGAAATATAGAGGAGGCATGGTGGACAGGCCATGTGAAATGTCAAACTAACTTCATAGATGTCAAACTAACCTCATAGATTTTTTTGACTGGGTGATTAAAATAATAGATCAAGGGGGAGCAGTAGATATAGCTTATTTATATTTCAGTAAAGCATTTGACACTGTCCCTCAAAGAAGACTCATTAATAAATTGCTGTGTTTGGATCTAGATGTAAAAATAGTTAAATGGATAAGGCAATGGCTGCTTGACAGGAGACAGAGGGTGGTAGTCAATGGAGAATATTCGGACGAAAGGAGTATTACTATGGGGTACCTCAGGGATCTGTACTGGGGCCCATTCTTTTTAATATTTTTATTAGTGATATTGCAAAAGGTCCTCAAGGTAAGGTATGCATTTTTGCAGATGATACAAAGATCTGCAATAGGGTAGACATTCCAGGGGGAATAGGCCAAATGATAAATTATTTAGGTAAATTAGAAGAATGGATACGATTGTGGCAGCTGCAGTTTAATGGTGATAAATGTAAAATAATGCACTTGGGACATAAAAATCCAAAGGAAAAATATACTATTAAGGATACTGTACTGTCAGAGACAACAGAGGAAAGGGATTTGGGAGTAATTATTTATAATGACTTAAAGGTAGTCAGGCAATGTAATAAAGTGGTGAGGAATCTAGGCAGGGTGCTGGGTTGTATAGCTAGGGGCATTAGTAGCAGAAAAAGGGAAGTGGTCATGCCACTCTACAGATCTTTATTAGACCTCACCTAGAGTATTGTGTACAGTACTGGAGACCCCATCTCCAGAAGGATATACACACTCTAGAGAAAATACAGAGAAAGGCTACTAAAATGGTGAATGGTTTACAGGAAAAGAAATATCAGGATAGACTAAAGGATTCTATGTTTCTATGACAACACCCAATTCATCTCCTCTGGTGTGAAGTAGCCACTGCTGATGGTTTAGATATGTGCTGGCAAGTGGCCACAAGACATGAGAAGTTTTTTCCGCTCCTGCAAACCCACTGTGTTGTGGGTTTGGGAATGTTCTGCCAAGAGATTCCCTTAAATAGGTCAAAAACACCTAATAAAAGCTGTGACCTCCCTATTTGACACCTAATTCCTATGTCTGTGTGTTACTAGTGTGTTAAGTGTTGGGGGAAGGTGTGGGGTGCTGTAGGAGTGAATGGCATACAAGAAAGAGAACTGGAGGGCATTGGGGACCTTATGTTTTTTGACAAGTATACTGGATATGCCTTTTGCTTTCATTTTGAGTAAGAATGACTAATAGAAATATACATGTTTTTGGTTTTCTATCATACCCAAACTAGATGACTAGGCTTCAGAGGAAAATTACTTTGCAGGTAAGAGCATGGGTAATGACATCAACATTATTTATATAGTCAGCTTATGAATATTTGACACCATCATCTAAGACAGAAAACAAGTGCAGTCACTTGACCCTATTTGAGTACAGATTGTTTTACAATAAAAGATCAATGGGATCATACCACAGAATCCACATCAGCTCCATTCTCAAGTAAACAAAGAGTGATGTCCCTGCGTCCAGTGCTGATCGCTACATGCAAGGCTGTCATTCCTGTGGGAACAAAGTCACAAAGAGAACTAAGTAAAACAACATTATAAATGTTAAATTTTACCTTGCAGAAAAAGAGATGAGGAGGCGGATGGGCAGTTACACAAAGGAAAAACATAAAAGTGGCATGGTGACAGTGAAGCCTAAAACCAGAATTCCATTTTAAGACTCCTAAGAACCAGTACAAGGGCCTCACAGCTAGAAATTTCATATAAAATGTTGAGGTACACAAATCAGAAAAAGACGCCGTTCTCGTGTTTTTTTCATAGGGTTGTAGGCCTAAGGTGTTGGAGTTGGGAGCAGGTTGGCTATACCTGGAATTGGCTGAGTTAGGGCTCTGGGTGTTAGGGTAGGAGTTCTGGGGTGTGGGATTGGGTTGTTTCTTTGTTTTTCCATCATTCTTAATGCAATTTCAGTTGGTTTTCTATCATTCTTAATGCAATTTTGGCTTGATTTGGGTTTTCCATCATTCTTTCTTGTTCAGTCTTGGTTTCTCCATCATTCTTACTGCGATTTCAGCTGGAATTGGATCTGTTCAGGGCTGTGATACTTAGGGTAGGAGTGCTAGGGTAAGGGAGTTGGGAGTGGATTGAGTATACCTGGAATTGGCTGAATTAAGGGTTGTGATAGTTAGGGTAGGAGTGCTTGGGGTTTGGGGGTCTGGTTTTTGGGTTGGAATTACCTGGAATTGGCTCATGTAGGGCTGTGATACATAGGGGTTTTTTTGGTGACTATAAAAAGTTATCATTCGACTTTTATCACAAAATTAGAATTGTCTGAAATTCACAACTACAGTAATGTGAAAAAGAAAGTACACCCTGTTTGAATTCTATGGTTTTACATATCAGAACATAACAATCATCTGTTCCTTAGCAGGTCTAAAAGTGAGGTAATTACAACCTCAGATGAACAACAACACATGGCATATTACACTGTGTCATGATTTAACAAAAATAAAGCCAAAATGGAGGAGCCATGTGTGAAAAACTAAGTACATCCTTACTGCTTCCATAGGAATTAAGATGCTAAGTAGCAGACATGTGCTACTAATCAAATGCCTTTGATTAATTGATCATCAGCAAGTGTGACCACCTCTATAAAAGCTGATGTTTTAGCAGTTTGATGGTCTGGAGCATTCAGGTGTGTGTTAACACAATGCCAAGGAGGAAAGACATCAACAGTGATCTTAGCAAAGGGTTATAAAGCCATTTCCAAACAATTTAAAGTCCATCATTCTACAGTGAGAAAGATTATTCAAAAGTGGAAAACAATCAAGACAGTTGCCATCCTTCTCAGGAGTGGACATCCCAGCAAATTCACCCCAAGGTCAGACCACGTAGTGCTCAGAGAAATTGCAAAAATCCCAAGAGTTACATCTCAGACTCTCCAGGGCTCAGTTAGCATGTTAAATGTTAAAGTTCATGACAGAACAAATAGAAAAAGACTGAACAAGTATGATTTGTTTGGAAGGGTTGCCAGGAGAAAGCCTCTTCTATCTAAAAAGAACATGGCAATATGGCTTAGGTTTGCAAAGTTGCATCTGAACAAACCATAAGACTTCTGGAACAATGTCCTTTGGACAGACTAGACCAAAGAGGAAATGTTTGGCCATAATGCAGAGCGCCACGATTAGCAAAAACTAAACACAGCATATCAGCACAAACACCTCATACCAACTGTCAAGCATGGAGGTGGAGGAGGGATGATTTGGGCTTGTTTTGCAGTCACAGGACCTGGGAACCTTGCAGCCATTGAGTCAACCATGATCTCCTCTGTATACCAAAGTATTCTAGAGTCAAATATGAGGCCATCTGTCTGACAGTTAAAGCTTGGCCGAAATTGGGTCATGCAACAAGACAATGATCCTAAGCACACCAGCAAATCTACAACAGAATGGCTGAAAAAGAAAAGAATCAAGGTGTTGCACTGGCCTAGTCAAAGTCCAGACCTCAACCCAATTGAAATGCTGTGGCAGGACCTTAAGAGAGCTGTGCATAAACATATGCCCACAAACCTCAATGAACTGAAGCAAAGCTGTAAAGAAGAGTGGGCCAAACTTCTTCCACAATGATGTGAGAGACTGATAAAGTCATACAGAAAACGATTACTTCAAGTTATTGCTGCTAAAGGTGGTTCTACAAGTTATTGAATCATAAGGTGTATATAGTTTTTCACTCATGGCTTCTCCATTTTGGCTTTATTTAGTTAAATAAATCATGACACAGTGTAATATGTCATGTGTTGTTGTTCATCTGAAGTTGTATGTACTAATTTTTAGACCTGCTAAGGAACAGATGATTGTTATTATGTCTTGATATGTAAAACCATAGAATTCAAAGAGAGTGTACTTTCTTTTTCGCACAAATGTATAACGATTATTTGCTTTTTTTCTACATTGTTATAGCACAATGCGTTATTACATTGTGTTATTAATTGTTTATTCTCATATAATACATAGTAAATTTCTACAATGCATGCATTAATATAGACTTCATATGATACATGATACACAAAATACATGAAGGCTTATGTATTAAGCAGAACTGGAATAATTCTAGGGCAACTGAACTGAGCTTTCTGCTGTATGATTACTCATCTGAACATGCATACATACAAACAAAACTTAGGCAGTGCTACCTGCTACAAGAGCCCCAATTGCTCCATTACATCTATACTGTGTCCTGGATAGTTGGGTTTGGTTTGTTCACTTTTTATTTGACCAATGATCCGGGTGTGGCAAGCAACACCAAGACATATACCGCCATTATGCTTTTAGGGTTACTAGATATTCACTTCTCTTTAGGTAATCGTTATTTTGTGTACACTAGATAAGTCTGAAAGATAAGGGGAACCAATTAAAGGATCAGCATATTAGAGAAACAAATAAGGATGGTAAATCATGGTATAGATCATTGTGAAGACCATAGGGTCAGATGAATGCCAGTCACATGTAACACACATTAGTCATAGTGGCAATTTATCAATGCACTAGTGTCTTGTGCATCAAGTGGATGCATTCACTCTAGATCAGTGGCAAGTAACCTTTGGGTCTCTAGCTGTCAGAGACTATAGTGTCCATCATCTCTGTTAGAACTAATACATCTAAAATGTGTCTTTTTTAAATGTAACTGTCTTTTCACTAAATAGATTTTCACTAGCCATCTACAACACTAAATTGAAGCTGTCCATTCTAGCAACCAAAACAGACCATTGGTTTATGTTTAATGGACATCTACCCAGCAAATGTGATTGTGTATTACAACAAACACAGCCTCTACTTCTCCTCTCATTATTCTTACTTTATCTATTTACATATTTGTGTAACATAGTATGACTTCATTAGTCATAGATCGAGTTACTTATACATCCATATTACATAATGTGGCTTTACTTTGTACAGAGGTATTTATTAAAGTTTGTAAAATGATTACATACATGTATTCTATTTTCATTGCTCACTGACCATATTTGTACCAGGTCAAGTTGTATATAAAGCTAGCCAACCAGCAGTGTAGAGTAGAAGTATGACACAGCTAGTTCCACCAAGCTGCAATATCATCGTAACAATCAAGAACCACAGATTCCATCAGCTGTAGAAACATTTCTGTGCTGCAAATCTGTTATCATTTTGCTAAAATAAAAATAATCCTGAGTTGCTTCAATCGCAATTGCCAAATGAAACCTCCACTACAAAGGTTTAACAGTTCCCAACCAGCCGGCAGCTGGGTGTTATGATGAGAGTTGTAGATTTAAAAACAGAAGGAGAGCCAAAGGTTGCCTACCCTACCTCTGATCTAAATAATGACAAGGGGTTGAAAGAATTGGTCTATATGTGTCAACAATGAGAATGTCATAACACAAAGAGAGTATGAGCACTGGAACAGTTTAAGTTTCAGGTAAGGATGAATCATGACAGACAGCGGGGAATAGAATTGAGCCATTAGTACAGAGATTGTGATGGAAAGTCAAATAAGCTTATTAGTTTGCTAAGAGGAAATATATATATAGAGAGAGATAAGCAGTAGGTTAAAGAGAGTGAAACCAAGCCTAGTAGGACCTCAAAATAAGGTAGTGTATGATTTCCTAGAATAGTAGTAGCTTCATAAGTGAGATGTGAACCAGAAAAGAACTGAGTCATGGGTACAAATTTACAAGAACATATCCTGGAAAACGGTGTGTGTGACACCTGTGTATCCATACACATATAAAGTGTTTGTTTTGAACCCTGAGTTGCTTCAATCGCAATTGCCAAATGAAACCTCCACTACAAAGGTTTAACAGTTCCCAACCAGCCAGCAGCTGGGTGTTATGATGAGAGTTGTAGATTTAAAAACAGAAGGAGAGCCAAAGGTTGCCTACCCTACCTCTGATCTAAATAATGACAAAGGGTTGAAAGAATTGGTCTATATGTGTCAACAATGAGAATGTCATAACACAAAGAGAGTATGAGCACTGGAACAGTTTAAGTTTCAGGTAAGGATGAATCATGACAGACAGCGGGGAATAGAATTGAGCCATTAGTACAGAGATTGTGATGGAAAGTCAAATAAGCTTATTAGTTTGCTAAGAGGAAATATATATAGAGATAAGCAGTAGGTTAAAGAGAGTGAAACCAAGCCTAGTAGGACCTCAAAATAAGGTAGTGTATGATTTCCTAGAATAGTAGTAGCTTCATAAGTGAGATGTGAACCAGAAAAGAACTGAGTCATGGGTACAAATTTACAAGAACATATCCTGGAAAACGGTGTGTGTGACACCTGTGTATCCATACACATATAAAGTGTTTGTTTTGAACCCTTGGATGATAGAGATGTTTCCAACACAAGATATCTGTTTGATTTTTTTATCTGTAGCAGGCAGAGTTCATAAGCCTATAGTCAGTATAAGAATTGAATTGGGTGGTGCTTGGTCCAAGAATCCCACCAGCTAGAGACATGTTACTTTCCATGGGCATAATATCCAGGACTGATTGACGATGTAAGGTACTCATGGCCATTAGAATGGGATGGCTATAATAAGCTAAAAGGGGATTACTTTTAGAGGTGTTAGGGTTCCTTTAAAAGCTTCCACATTACAAAGAACTTTAAATATATGAAATGGCCTGGGCTGTATTCCAGCAGAATGTGGTAACAGTTTTGTCAGTACTCCTTTCTTCCTGCTTATTCAGTCAGAATGATGTAGTAAGAAGAACCAAAGCAATTCTATGGCAAACCAACTGCACCAAAGGTGTAAATAAAGATTTCCACTGGTTTAAAAAGGGTGTTTAACATTTTGAATTCTAGAGCAGTGTTTATTGCATTACAAAGCAATGATTTGGAGACCTTTTTAGCATTTGATGGGTTAAAATACCAGTTTAAATCAATGACAATATAGGGAATTTTTAACTGCCCTCTTCTGCTCCAGTACTGATCCTATTTTCTTTTGTGCATAAGGCCCAGTTTCAGAGCTCAAAGAATGTTAGAGTGAGGCTGATGTACTAAGTAGGACTGGAATGATTCTTGAGCAAACCACATGCATCATTGGGAATATCACCAATTCCCTAAATTACCACAAATATAAAAGGGGCTTTTAAACACTTGTTTGCTAGAGGTCTCCAATGCACTGCAAATAAAGAAGTAAACAAGTTATACCAATCAATGGGAATTTTCGATATGGTGTGAATGTTGCAACAAATTATTTCCAGGGCAATATGGCAAAGGCTGAACTTGGTATATGCATGTCATTTTTCAGCCTCATCAATGATATTATTATGAGGTGAATGTACAATTTCACCAGTACAACTCTAGTTATGTCAGCCCCATAGCAAGTGCAGGGAAATGGTATAAAATCACCTATTCCCTATACTCCTCCTGTAGTACATTACTTTAACCCTTTGAGTGCCAGAGTGGTACGGAACGCATTGCAAAGCAATGCGTTCCGTACCACTCTGGCACTCAAAGGGCTAAACAAGGCATAGAGGAAAGAAACACTCCAAAAGGTCCATAGAGTGTCCCATCATCCTCCCTTTGGTGGAAGCTGTGTTAAGGAGAGTAAATGTGGCATTCATAGGTTAGTAAACTGGTATTAGGCAGGCTTAGGGTTAAACAAAAAAAATCCTGCTCTTATTTAGCACAGAACTGCCATTGTACAGTTACCCCTATGTTACTTTGAAGAAGGTAGTACCAGTAAAGTTGTTGCACCAAGATAATTAAAAACAACACAATTTCATATGTCAATATGGAAGTGCTTGCATAACATGTGTGTGTATATGTACATATGTGTGTGTGCTAGGGTGTGTGTTTGTGCTAGTGCATATGTGTGCGTATACTTATGTGCACGTGTGTGCACTAGTGTGTGTGTGAGGTAATCTGAGTGCAAATATGTGCTAGTTTGTGTGTGTTATATTGTGTGTGTGTTAGAGTGTGTGAGTGTCCTAGTGTTTATGTTAATATCTACGTGTGTGTGCTAGTGCATGTGAATTTGTGTATGTGTGCTAAAGTATTTGTATGTGTATGTATGCTAGGGTGTGTGTGCAAATATATTATTCTGTGTGTGCGTGCAAAAATGTTTGTTTGCGTGTGTGTGTCATAGTTTGTATGCGTGCATGTGTGCTAGTGTGTGCGTTTCTGCTAATGTTTGTGTCGCATATGTTTACACTAGTGTCATAGCATTTGAGTGTATGATAGTATTTGTGCTAGTGTGTGTGTGTGTGTATACAATAGCATGCTGGTGTGTGTGCTAGTATGTGTACGTATATTACAATAATCCCATTCACGTCACATCATTTTGTTTTTAAGCATATCTGGACTAAATAGTAATTTCTAAGGCTGTCATTGATTTAAATGGCTGTTTTAACTTCTTGAAAGCTAGTGTCCAGTTTACAAAGTAATGAGATAGAGATCTATCTGGCATCCAAGGGTTTAAAAGCCCAGTTTATATAAATGGGTATTTTTATTTTGTCCCATATGGTGCAGTTGTTTTATCCCAGAATTCCTCCCCTTTAGCTTCTTGAATACAGTCCACTTTTTCTTTAAAGAAGTAGCAAACTTCATTATAAAAATACATGGACAACAGAACCATGCACTATATGGGATATGTCCATAAGACATTATGGGAATATCACCACCTGTTGACCTGTTGCAGTTATTTAAAAAAAAAAAAACAAATAAATGTTTGAACTGTAATAATCTTTGAATGAAAAATGTCCCATACGTGAAAAAAACTTTTTTCCCAACAGATAAAGAATTACACATAATAAGTTTTCATTGCTGTGATAAGTAAATATTTTAACCCCTCAAATGCTTTGCTATACTTTGGAGACTTCTCTAGCATTTGCAAGTTAAAAAATCCATTTAACCCTTTGAGTACCAAAGAGGTAGGGAATGTATGCGTAGCTACCTCTCTAACACTCAAAGGGTTAAATCAATATCTATATAGGGATATTGTTAATGTTTATTTGTCCCTATGGTGCTGTTGGTTTGCCACACAATTATTCATAGTTAGCTTCCTGTATACACCCAATTTTCCTTGAAATGAGCAGATGTTATAAATATTTTGTTGCACAAGTAGGTAAATGAAGTGAAAGGACAATATTAATCTCTGCATTTAATTCTCTCTCTCTATCTCTCTCTTTCTCTCTCGCTCTCTCTCTCTCTGTTCTCACACCCTGGTAGTTGGTAGCTTCTAGATCCCAGGTTCTCCCCCTCAATAGCACTTCCAGGCTGCTTTCACTGCCATATTCACATGCCAGGTGCACACACGTCTGTCCATTCCGGTCTGGAATCTGAGGTGAGGATCCGTGGGCCAAGAGTAGAGAGACGAGGGCTGGTTGATCAGTAATTACGGCAAGGTGCAGTGGTGTCTGTGGCAAGAGAAAGGAGAGTACGTAAGTGATTTAGAATGAATCTTGAGAGAGTTTTATAGAGAAAGAGAGAGCTATGTTGGAAGATAAACTAAGGCAGGGCAGGACAATCTGAGGCCCTCTAGCTGCTCAGGACTACAGATTGCATCAAGATGGGAATGGTAGTGCTTAACAGCTGATAGGCCTCTGTAGGACAACAAATCCCCTCGTCCTCAGTTGGTCATTAGCCTGCTGATGGTGATGCAAATTATAGTCCAATACAAGCAAATTGCCCACGTGTGATCAAGAGCATAGTCTAACAAGGATAAACAATAAAAGAAAATTGTGTTGCAAGAAGGAAGGAAGTGTAAGAAATTATGTAAATAGATATGTGCATATTAAAGACTCCTTGAGCATCTGGTACTGTATCATGGTGTGTGACTGTCTGTATAATCTCTCCTGGGAAGGAAGAGGTCAGAAGGAAACACAGGGAGAACAGCAGGGGGAAACCCCTAAGTCACATGACTGCCAGCAAGAGCAAAATACTTAAAGTGACAGTCAACCTCATTTTTTACTTGACATATTATACAGGTGCAGAATATGTAATGAAAAATTAATAATAATAATTATGATGTAAACATAGGCGAATATATAATAATAATAATAATAATAATTATTATTATTATTATTATTATCTAAACTTAGGTGAAGTCTAGATAAAAAAATAAAAATAATAATAATAATAATTATTATTATTATTATTATATCATCACTCATTTTTTTACACATTTATGATTCTGAGGTTTCTGACTGGGACTGTGAATGCAGGTTTAGTGAAACAATGTTGCACTATGCCTGTAGCACTTAGCACTCTGCACGCCATAGTGAAGGCAGGGGAAAAACCAAACTCTACCCTGTGGGTCTGCTACACTGGGGGATAGGACTTAAATTAATCAATAAATAAAAATACTAACCAGGGTTGCCCCTCTGAAGTAATAATGTGATTAATATAATTATAAATTATACACAGTACAGGATACTGTGGCAAAAACTAAGATGATGGGCCAACAACCACCATGGGATATATATATGCCCAGGTGTCAAACACTAAACACCAAGGGATTATTTATATAGTAAATACTAGGAATACATAATTTAAATATTGGATTTACATAAAAAACAAAAATACCAAAAAATATTTGCATGATAGCGCTCATTAAACCTGCCTTGCCCATATGTGTTTAAACAATATTTATCTATATACCCTTTGACTGCAATAGTCTTTTATCATTGTCTAAAAGAGAAAAACACAATGTATTCCCTGCGCCTCTCAACAAGATGGAACACAAGGCCCCCAGACTATACAACAATATTCCTTAGATTACCAAAAAATGTTTTAAAAACAGACAAAACAGAATAAAACAGAAAAGAATGGGAAAAAATGATTGTATATGCCACATTTGGAGAGTCACCAAAGTTCTATTACCATACAAAGTTTCAAATCACCAATGTCAACAGATAGCTGCTGCATACTGCAGGTGGGTTGGGTCCCCACCAAAACACAAACTGTAAAAAGAGAAAAAAGAGGCACAGGAAATATCCTCTAAGAGTAGTATATTATGAATTTTTAGTCCTTCACCGACTCCAGAATAGTGGAAATTTCAACAGGTCTACTCACATTCTTCAGAGGCAATATCCTGCCTCTAGATGATCAGGCATTCACTGGCTTTAACCCCATATGGTGTCTCTCAGGCTTTTGTACAAATGGAACCTCCAGTTGATCCTTTCTTTTATCTTTAGCTCCAATTGTATGGTAGGGTCTGGCATGTGCAGGTTAAATCACTTCTGCACCATAGACCAAATGGTATAGTTGTTCTATGGTGCAGAAGTGTTTTAACCTGCACATGCCAGACCCTACCATACAATTGGAGCTAAAGAAAGGATCAGCTGGTGGTTCCATTAGTACAAGAGATTGAGAGACACCGTACTGGGGTGAAAGCCAGTGAATGCCTGATCATCTACAGGCAGGATATTGCTTCTGAAGAATGTGAGTAGAACTGTTGAAATTTCCGCTATTCTGGAGTCGGTGAAGGACTAAAAGTTATTTCTCTTTTATCAATGTCTCCTTCTCTTATTAACAAATTTGCACTAACTACAGTTTGTGAATTTTTTTTTTTGCTTTCCTTGTAAAATGGCATATCACCAATGAACTTCCTACATTTTTTGTTATAATTTGTACAATATTAAATAATTCTGTTTTAAAATGCGCCAGTATTTCAAAATAGTTTCTTAAACCGTTTAGCTCTGTGTTTTGAACGATGTCATTTGATACCATATATCTAAACTATTCTTTTTTTGACCATAATTAGTTTTATAGAGCAAAGCAGGTCTATTACTGAACTTAGCTGCTTGATAGATTTCAGAAATTTTTACATATACCCCTTTGTTGGAACTGTTTTTGTAACACTTTAAGCTCCTTCTCGAAAATCACTCAAAGTGTTACAATCTCTCTTAATGGTTAAAGCGTGACACCATGTTAGCCATAGAAAAGATGGTAGAATAGCAGAGTAAAAATTAAATCTTCATTGACTAACTGAGTGACTGACTCTAGGTTGCAAGCTTTCAAGTCCACTTAGGTCTCATCTTCAGGCATAATTGTTAAGCAATAAAGGTATCAGGTATTACTGACCTACCAGAATTTTTTTGACAGTGAAGTAGTAAAAATACTGCCCCACACAAACCATGTTGAGGGATCCCCATTCTGCTGATACATAAAGAGCTCAATGATAGTTGCAGAATCTCACATACACAGTCTGCCACCACAGCCTTGTTCTACCTGCACCTCATCTCATCAGCATGGGGAGGCATGTATCAATGAAGAATTCCCCCTGGAAGTAACAACCCATAAACCAGAAACTATCTGGATGTAGTGGAAGTAACCTAAAAGTGGATTTGATATCCATCTTAGCCATAAGGGCCCCAAGACCTGTTTCCATGACCAACTGAAGGGCCTCATCGAATGACTTACACTTCACAGAGCATAGTTCAGCATCAAGAGCATCATTAACTGACTGACCTTCGGGATAGGAAAGATGCTGAATTAGCCTAAACTTCCCTGGTTCCCTCTTACGCATCATGCAGAAACTAGCAAATCCTGTATAGGAGCTGTCTTAAATGGGTCTGCTATTTGCCCTGCCTCAGTCTCCTTCTTTAACTTTGTCCTGACCACCTCAGGATACTAATGCTCTGAATGCAAATGACTGTGTCTGGCACTCTGGAAAACTTGTCTTGTAACTGGAATGAGAAAACCAAACTGAAACCCCTTGAAAATCTTGCAAAAACTCACTTAACCTTTTTAGCATTATGGATGACTGGGCCTTTAGAAGCAAAGATTAATATTAACTCTATTAAAATCATCCTGTTTCTATGCTACTCCCTCTCCCCCTTTCCACCCCCTACCCTGTACCATCCCCTTTCCTGCAGGTGAATCACTGCCTACCGCCCCCCCCCCCCCAATCAACACCATGTGTGAATGGAGGGGGAGAGGGGAGGCAGCCCACCACCCTGCCATCTTAATTGGCCTCAGGAACAAAGAGGCCCTTCTTCCATTTTTAAGGCGCACTATAGCTTATGACTGAATAAGATTAAGCAGAAGTTGCAGAACATATAGTGTGTACTTTAATTTATTATTATAAATTTACATATCATGTTTAAACTGTGTGACATTGCAGAGAGTGAACTGGTTCTAAATTGGGTAGGATTAAACAACTCAAACTGGTTTAGGGAAGTTTAAAATTATTGGACACTGATGATCATGTGATTACCCCATGACAAAGAGAAACAGTGTCAGGTTGTAAGATGTGATTGCCCTGCTTGATAAAGCATCACCTCTGCATTAATCACATTTTGTGTGTACACAGTCTACCAGTTTGTGACATCTGGCCACATTAAACTTAGTGCCTGGAGGAAGGGTGAGACAGCTAAGGACTACTAAAATTGCAGAGAGGATTCATAATTGGAACAAAAGTCAAACATGTAAAAGTGAAAGGAGGGCATGCATGACTGAGAGAGGTGTGGCCATAGCTTTTGTCCTCCTGATCCTGTTACCCTCTGAGTGTTTTGGTAGGTATATATATCACTCACTGAATGGTAAGGAAATTGGGAGGTTCAAGAGAGTGGAGTAAAAGATGAAACAGTCATTACAGGTACTGTACTGTGTACCTGTTCAACACTCTAACATATCATCACCAGCAACCCATAGTTCATCATTTATGCCTACTAATCACGTTTATGAACATTATTAATATTTTCTCACCTCTCATCTGATGTTCTTATAAATGTTGATCTGATACAGATACAACTTAAAGTGATACATCAATATGCATGCTGCATTGATTAATCTGGATATCCACTTTTGGACTATATTATTGATGTGATAGAGCAGTTATACATGCATAGCTCACAAATGTGCTATTTGTAATTGTATAGGTAAAGATTCAGGTTTAATGTGATTTTATATCTTGAGAAGTAGAATATCTTTATACAGAACTAAGTTCATTGGTGTTAATGTTTGACAACTGGGCATGTATGCCCCATAGTGGCTATTGAGCCATCATTTACGTTGGCAACAATGATACCCTGCACTGTGTACAGTTACTTTATAATGAGTTGTATTGATCACAGTATTACTTCAGTGAGGCACACCTGGGCAGTGTCTATATTTGTTTTTACATATGTGTCTGTATAACACCTTACACAAATAGATACATTTCTATTTTGCTACAATTGTGCTGGCCAAGATCTAATTTGTGTCAATATTTTTATGGATTGATTGTTTTAAGGGCTTTCCCCTAGTGTAGTAGACCAATAGGGTATTGTATTATCTAATGTAGATGTACAAGATAGCTCTTTATCTGACATTGAGTATTATATCTCATTAGTGTGGTTTAGGTCAAGCTTCCATTTGACATGTTAGCACTAGTCCTACTTTCAAGGTACCTGACAGAAAACTTCTTAGATTCAGAAATTCAGCTCCCTGTCAGACACATGAAAGTATAAAAAATAGGTAAAAAAGAGAAAAAAAAGTATAGGCAATTTGACTTTCATATGCATTTTTAGAATATGTAATGTAGGATCCTAAATGTAGGATGACTGTCACTTTAAACAGGAAGTGGTCGAGACAAAACAAGAGAATTGTGAAGTGGTATGTGGAGTTTTAGGGAATGGTTATATGGAACACAAGGCTGAGTTATAGGGATTGGTTATATCAATAAGTAAAATTATAGGGAGAGGTTTTATAGAGCGACTAGTATGAAAGCCCGTATACACAGGCTAAAGTGCCACCCAGCAGCCTCGGCTGCTGCCCCAGAGGCGGGAGCAGAGATAGGTGGTGGGCTATTCCGAGCGCCCCGCTCCGGATCAGCACGTTCGTCCAGTCTCTACTGTGCATGACTGCATCATTCCGACAGTCTCTACTGCGCATGTGCTATTACGCACACAGGGAGCTTCGCAGCCTAGTAATTTATATTCTACAGATATGGAAAGGGATATGTGGGTTGATCAAAAGAAGGAAAATCATTATTTGGAGAGGTTATATGAAACAACTGGGGGAGTTATTGGGAGCGGTAACAAAGAGCGATAGGATGAGCTATACTGAGCAAATATATGGAGTTGTAACAACAGTTTACATTGAGGAGAAATAAGTGTTATGCAAAGCAATATATAGAATTACACAGAGTGGTTTTATGAATCAACAGAAGTCATACAGAGTAGTTATATGGAGAAATATGAGAAGTTATAGGAAACAGTTATTAGAAGAAACAGGAGATTTTTTTGGTTAAAGGGATAGTAATGTTTCATAATAAAAGCAGCTCTAATTAATCATCATAGTATTTGGACTTTGGAGAGTGTTATTTCAATTCTGTCAGAGTTGTAGTTCCAGAGTAATTCAATGACAAAGTGTTAGGGTTGCCACCCAGCCGGTATTTTACCGGCAGGCCGGTAAAAAATTGGCTTCTGTCCAATGTTAAGTCTATGGAGGGAATGCCATGGCCGGTATTTTTTTGGAGAAAAGGTGGCAACCCTACAAAGTGTCCCCCTCCGCCCCTTTTACTGATGTCACACTGTTCAGCTAGAGCAGAAGGGAGGTGCCCAGGTAGACTGCAGAGGGGGACAATCTTCAATTAAGATAAGGGAAAAATCTGAAAATCTTGTCAAGGGGGGCAGGGATTTCATTGTTTTCATAGGAATAAGAGTGTCCCCTTCTGATATCTGTCTGGTCTATAGACTGCATTCCACATCTGAGAAGAGATGGCTTACACTAGGTAAAAGGGGCGGGAGGGGGAAACTTTGTGAATATCTCATAAACCATAAAGGTTTGACAGTTAAGACTTATATCATTCTTCATGTTGTTTTAATGCCTCCAAAATAAAATAAAGTTAAAACGAAGTATTACTATCCCTTTAAAGGCTTTATTTAAATAATTGTTATAGGCATTGTTATTTAATGGTAAAATGTATTATTTCTAGCAGTTATATTAAGAGACAAAAGGAGCGATAGGCAAGTGTTAACCCTTTGAATGCCTGAGGGGAACGCAATGCATTGCAGAGCAATATATTACTTACCCCTCAGGCACTCAAATGGTTAAATGTATTGAAATTGTGAAAGATTACATGACAAGTAGAAGGAGCATTTTTTGTCATACTCATCTGGGAAAGCCCTACAATGTGTATGTGTTCCTCATAGTTATTAATATTCCTTTAAAACGATTTAGGCTATGATTAGTGTAAATGCCCATGTACACGGGCCAAGGTCCGGGTGATGTTAACCCTTTGAGTGCCAGAGGGATACACAATGCATTGCTTAAGAGGTCGGTCCTGCTCTGCGTCCTGCTGCCAACGCAATCAAACACTGTGGAAACTGCCCGAAAGCACAGAATTCTCCCAGCACAGAACTCCCAGCATTCTGTGCTCCCAGCACAGAACTCCCAGCATTCTGTGCGTTCGGGCAGTCTCTACTGCGTATGATGGCTTCTGACAAACATCCTAGCAAATTATTATATAGGATGGGATAGCATTCTCAACCACAGAGATGTTTCTTTAATAACCCCTACATATAGATATTACTGATAAAAATTAATTGCCAGTGGAATTTAAATGTTAAAACAATTTGCATGGTATAACCTGTCATGTTTTGTGTATTCACCCTTCATTCTTTTTTTACATCTGAAGAAGGAGGGATGCAAGAAACATGCACAATTGCTATTTCAAGTGTGAAAATCAATATCAATTTGTTGCTGAATTGCGTATAAACAATCTAAATTAGCAAACAGCTGCACATATTTTTTTGTGTGGGCGTGGTCAAGATTAACAAATCTGTCTGAGTGGAATAGTGAATGCACCTAATGCAGGAAGTTCTGTACACTTGATTTTATATGTCTATGAGTGTTGTTATAACAGCAATTTTTTTATGCGCAATTCAAGAAATGTTCGGTATATAGCTTCCTGGATTAAAACATGCGCAATATCTATGTCCTCAGGATAAATACCTTTCTCTCATGCGCACGTTTCTTGAATTCCGCTCCTAGTGCTTTGAAAGCTTGCATCCTAGAGCCACTCAGTTAGCCAGTATAGATATCACATTAACTCTATCAGTCTTCTGCTTAATAACCAGCGAAACTCCTGGCATAATTGTGAATGGTGGTTCCCAAATATATGTAAACATTTAGGATCCTATTAGGTTTAGCTGTAGCTTTTCTTCTTTTCCCTCCCTGTTTATGGGTACAATATCCACATTTATCACTCCTTCCTGACTGAGGCTGTTGGGAAGCAAAGGTGAGGCCCTCTGAAGCAGGAGACACTCACAGAATTCTGAGTACACTTGAATTAATATGCCCCTGCCCAGGAGAGATGGGGGAAAAGTGAAATTGTGTGCAAGTAAAGGGGCAATTTTCACCTTAGTGACTATCTTCCATACATTAGTGTTACAAATCTTTGTTTGAAAGCTAAGAGAAGCAGTGTTGTGAACTGATGATTTGGGCCATATGCACAAGTCAAAATTGGAGCAGATTTGGAGCTAACCAATTGTGTCATACAAATATCTACTGACAGAAATTAAACTTTTAACACCTTGAATGCTAAAGATACCTCTCAAGCATTTAGAAGACAAATTTAAAGTAAAATCATGTTTATTTGTCCCCAATGGTCCAGTTAGTTTGTCACAGAATTGATCCACTTGTCACTTGTATATATAGCCCATAGGGTAGAAGGATATAAGGGACTGATTGCACAGTGTATACAAATGGAGCAAAAGGAGTTAAAAAGGGGAAGAAGCCACATGAAAAAAGTGTGATAATTCTTACTTACCTGCCTTAAGTTGTTTAGGGCATCCAGGTGTCCCCTCCCATGTCGAAGAAGAGAGATCACCCTTTGGGCAGCTGAAATGTTTCCATGAACCACAGCAATGTGCAGTGCTCTGTAGGCAGAGACAAGTTGAAGTATATTTGTAAAGAGAGGAAACAGAGAGAGCTGAGAAATAAATATGAGAGTGTAAAGAGAGGTGAGAAGAAATCAACAATCTAAGGGAAACTGGGAATGGGGTTACCAGTTGTATAGAAACTACCTATGAACTCTATGGCTCCTATCAGCTGTGAGCGATAATGCTTTAGCACCTCTGATTGAGGATTTGAGGAATTATTATTGCATAATGATTTACATTTTTGTAAACTCAAATAAAGTCAAAGGATGAAGTCTCAACATTTCCCCTCCAAGGAGGGACACAAAAGGGTCTGCATATGTGTGTAAATAGATAGATAGATAGATAGATAGATAGATAGATAGATAGATAGATAGATAATCTGTGAATGTTGGGAATGATAATACACTCACTCAACTTGAACATAAACTGGAAGTCTGTGGCTTGAGGTTTGTGTACACATTCCCCATAGGCCCACAGTGGTGGACTTTCATGCATAATAAAGCAAGTATATGGGGAATTGCATCATGCAGGACAGGAAACTATCCATCGTGATGCAGAAGAGATAGACTGGGACACCATCCGGTGTCTCCTTTCAGATCCCCATTCTTCTCCCACTGTAGGCTTGCTGGAACTCACAATATAGCCCTGGCTTAATTGAAAGGTCTGCTCTCAGATGACAGTTGTCCTAAAGCATGAGATGTGGGAAGGCTGGTTATTAGGGGAAAGAGTATAAACAGGGATGGTTGGTCAGGAGAGATAGACTGGATATATCATAGTGAGAAGACTGCAGATAAGGTTAAAGAGTGCAGGGGAGGGGAGAGACCAGTGAAGGTAGACCATTATGAGGAGGTAATCATGGATTAGAGGAAGGAGAAAACCAGGGCCCGTGGGTGGGTGTGCAGAGAGAAACATATGGTGGAGAAGGTTGAGGATTAGAGGAGTCATTGATGGGCATTGAGAAAGATATTACAAGGATGTATTAGAAACAAATCATGCAGTTGCTTTGCTCCTAATTTACTGAATGTTTGCCTTGATGTCTATGCTAAAGATTTGAAGTGAGATGGTAATTTGAAGAGATAAATGTTGGAGCACACAAAGGAAAGAGAGCAAAGAGGTAAATGGATGAGAAAGAAAAATATCATGAAGGAAAACTGAGATGAGAGACGAAACAAATTGAGTAAGAGAACAGATAATATGGAGGTAACCCTTATGATCCATTCAGGTCTATGTGAATCCCATTATGTTGTGGTTCGGTGTGGCCTAGAGGAACACTTCAATGTGCATATATAAAATACAGGGTAATATAGTACGAGATGACTTTACTCTCCATTGCATTTGTACTCAGAATAATGGGGTGCTGCACAATAAGTTGGAGTTCTATAGTATAATAAGATAAAAGTGGAACTGGAAAACATTGAGGACAAACCCATAGCAGGTTCAGTAACAAATAAAAAATGTCATTGCTTTGAGTCTGGAAGAGACTGGCACTCAAAGGGTTAACCACTTGGGTGCTAAATAGGTCTCTAACAAAATGCAAAATAAAAATTAGCATCTGATTTATCCCAGATTTGTTCTACTTTTAACTTTATACATATGCCCGAATATATTCATTTTACATAGAGAAATATAGATCTAGACTATTAAACACTCACTGGAGTTGATTTATTAAAAGGTGAATTGAGAAACAGCCAGCGAGAGTAATTCATGTGTTTACATATTATTCATTCCTCTACTTAGGCAATGCAAGGGACTGCCTGGGAGTGAGAACCATTAAAGTGCTTCAACTGCAGGCACTATGAAATGGGACCCAGGGGCCCAGCATGCAGGTTGGGTCAGCCCAATTATTAGGGGATGTGTTCTGGGCCTGCTTGGGTGGCAGGAAGAGTTAGGGTAGGAGCTAAGGGGATTAGGATATGAGGCGCCTATTTAGAAGAAGTCAGCCAGCCTGCTTCAGAACTAACAGAAGGTGGTGGAGCTGGCACTGGCATGTGACCATGCAAGAAAATTAGGTCTTACTGCCAAGACCATATGGTAGCAGTTAAGGTGGTTTTGGTCTCCAGGCCATAGAACATGCATCTTTCCCTTGTCCCTGCTCTGGTCCCTATCTATTCATCACGGTATTTCTGCCCTATCTCCTTCTTTTCTTGCCATGATTTCCACTCTGCTTGCTCCTGCCTGATCTCCTCCTGATCTGCATGTACGCTCATGCTGTCCCTCTCATCTGATCTGGCATGTTCCCTCTGAGACCAGTGTCCATGCTGCCCCATTGGTTGCTCCTTCCCTGTACTCCTCAGCCCTGCATATTTTCCCCACTAGTGCTCTTCCTGTTGATCCAGTCCATGACCTACCTGCATGCACCCATCCTCCCGCGGTGCCCCCATCTTTTCCTTTATCCTCCCCACTTCTTGTGAGGCTGGGCTTTCCATGCATGCTAACACCTATTCTGGGCCAAATGTAGCAACTCAAGGGCTGTTCGGAGGTTCTTTCTATGTTAGTACTGGTAGTATGACACAGTAAGTCACTTAAGATGTGGCTTCTGCATGTAGTCGGCCACTTTAAGACAGCCTAAATCAGGTGATGAGGATTCGAGTATGCTCTCTGGTATATGCAGGGTAGGTAATCTTTGCCCAGGGAAGCAGAAGGGGGATCAAGGTAGCTTCAAACTTCTACCGCTAGGTCAATCCCATACATTGGTCCTTTCACAGCCCTTTGCAGAAGATGGACAACTAAATCCCTAAAGTGGATAGGCACTAGACCCAATAAAGTCACTTCCAATAAATATCACAATGATAGGGTGCACTCTAGAGCCAAAAAAACAACCATAAAGACATATAAGGTGGAAGTCTGGGAAGGGAGAACAAAAAGAGAAATACCCCCCACACACAAAACAACCACCAATAGCAGCTCTTTAAAAGAGGCACTCACATAAAAGTGACAACCAAATAACGATCAATTATATAAATGTTTATTGAGTACACAAAAATGACAGATCACAAATTTAAAAACATTCAAAAACATAAATCCAGATGGAGTTCCTAAATATGCCTAATACTCAGCTATACAAAGATCTAACAATCATCCTATAAGGTAAGACTCTCAGTCCATAAAAATAAATCCACATATTATTATGTATTAACAAAGTGCCTAAAGTGCAAAACAATATATTAATCTAAGAAATAATCCCTAACATAAAAGTGCTAGTGATCACTCGTGGACAAATATGAATCAATATAGCAGGTAAAGAATAATAAGATACTTATCTCCCACTTATGTTTTTAAATTTGTGATCTGTCATTTTTGTGTACTCAATAAACATTTATATAATTGATCACTTTTATGTGAGTGCCTCTTTTAAAGAGCTGCTATTGGTGGTTGTTTTGTGTCTCCCTTCCCAGACTTCCACCTTATATGTCTTTGCAGAAGATGGGACCAAGTAGCTCCAAGTATAGCCCCTTGGGGTTCAGATCTCTATTTGGCTGCTGTACAGTCTTGGCAGGAGCCCTGTTGGCTTAGAGGGGAACAGCAAATCACCAATCCAGGCGGGTCTTATGGCTGGACCACCAGTACCTCTATCCCCTTCCCCGGTCAGGTTCTGGGTTCAGTAAGAAGGTATTTCCAAGTCCAAGGGTTTGAGGGAGTTGGGTGTTCCCCAGGGTGGTCATATTGTTTTTCCTGTACACTGTAGTGTGGGTTTTCCCAGTTCCCTCAAATCTGCAATTCCCCTTGGGTGTTCAGGGATTTTCCCTTTTATGTCCAACCAGCATTTGCAACCAACAGTGGCACCAGTGATAAAGGATGAGGCATGTGGTGCAAGTCAGGGTATCTGCACTCAAGAAGTAAGACAGTGAAATTGTTAAATGCAGTTGTTGAACCTGATTTATTATCTGAGGATTTGGATTCATCTGATTCCTCAGATGCTAATGCCAGAGAAGGGGTGGTAAACAAATTTATGAAAAAGTGTTGGAAATCCTTAAAGAAAAGTGGGAAGGACAAGAGCAAGGACGGTGAAAGTAGGATTAATTTGCAGATGGCAGAAGACACATACACCTGTGCATGCTCATTTGAAGGGATGGAGGCGAATTAGGGTGGGGATGTACGTGAATATATTTAAACTCCCTAAGGAGGTGGTGAAGGCAAAGGAGGATAAGGAAGATAAGTGGGGGATAACTAGGGAAGCTTTAAGGTCTGTAGGGGCATTATACAGGTGGTTTAATGTTGTCATAAGTGTGTATTTAGAGTTAAACTGGAGGAATGTTTGAATTTGGTGAAATATGCAGACTTGATTTTGGATCTTAACATGTGCCATGGAGGTTCGGGATAGATGGAGTATAACAGGGAGTTTAGGAAAAAGAAGGCAGTATAAAAGATGCTGAGTTTTGGTCAGAAAGGCCAAATTTGGTGACTCATTGGAAAAGTCAGGGCCCTACAGCAGTAGGATGTAAGCAGAGTGGGGAGGGGATAGTATAATAAAGCATGGGACAGGGTTTACATGCAGGTTCAGGCATGCATGGAAGCATTGTGGGGATAACCACCCTGTGGTAGATGACCCTAGGCAAGGGGACAAAGGGGAAGGAAATAGTTCATTTTGCAAACCAGATGGGGTTGGCTAACACACCAGTAGTTGACTGATAAGTAAGATGAAAGAATGGCTAGATAGATAACCGGACATGGCAAATGCGGAGTGGTTATTGAATGATCTTAGATTTTTTTTTTTTTATACCAGTTAAAATAAAATACCTACAGTGGTAGGGCCAGGAATTTGAAATCTACCTATGTTCACCCAGAAGTGGTAAGGGAAAAGCTGAACAAGGAACTTGGGCTGTGAAGAATGATAGACCAATCTGAGTCACCTCACTGGAAGGCTATGTATCTCACCACCATGCTGCTGAAACAATTGTTGAGCCTGTTGAAGGAACTGGGTTGCCGTTGGTGGAAGATCAGAGTTTTACCTTGTCAGACTCTATACATTTTGGATATAGAGATTGATACCAAAAGAGCAGAAGTGCAGGTAGCCAGCTGAGAAAGTGGTGAATGGAGACACTACAGTGAAAGTGAGGCGTTTGGGGGTCAGCACATTCCAAAACAACAAAAGAGAGTTAAAGGAGGCACTGGAGTTGTTAGGGGTTCTCAACATTGCATGCCAGGTGATACCCATGGGTAGGATTTTAAGTAGAAGACTAGAGAAGGCTACAACTGGCATAGCCAAGAGGCATTTTTGTAACAAAGATCTAGGAACACCACAAAACTAAGCAGAAAAGCAGCGAATAGAAGACTCCGCCAACAATAATCAGAAATGCAAGAAATTAGGGATGGGAGCTAGAGAGCAGGGCTTGCTCTTGAGGTGGATTGTGCTGCAGCCCCCAAAAACAAACTATGCACCACTGAGTGCCGGGAGAAACAACTCGAACTGGAAATGTACACACTTACTGTAGCTAGATGATACTGCTTGCAGCAGGCTGAGGATTCCAGAGGAATACATAGTCAACTAGCTAGGTCATACACAGAGAGAAGTACTAGACAAAATTGGCAGGCTGGAAGCAGAGTCAGAAGGCAGGGCCATGAGGGGTAATTTTGCCAAAGCCACATTGTTATCCGCTTTTTCGCAGGAAAATCCACTTTAAAACTAGCGGTTAAAATTTTTGCATCTTTTGCCCATTGGCCAAAATATTTTGCCATTTTTTTCAATGGTTAGAAAGTTTCCGCCCATTGATTTATGTTGTTTTCGCACTTCCGCTATAAGAAGGTGACATTTTCGCTGAAGGCAGACACAATAGAAGCAGCTACAGAGCAAGATAGACGTGCTGTGCTGTTCTCTTGTGATATTTTACAAAACGTGAGGCAGGAGAGGCTCATAGTGACTTCTATCACTATGAGCAAGGTGAAAAATAATCAATGGAGGAGCTGGAAGGACTCTTATTATGTGTCCACAGAGTCTAAGGAGGAGGAAGTGACTAGCAGTACTGAACCAGTGCTGTCCAGTCCCCCTAAATCACTCCAAGGGATCTTGGGGAATTTAATGGGAAGGGAGGGAGAAAGGAGAATGGGAAGGAAGGGAGAAAAGGGAAGGAAGGGAGAAAAGGGAATGGGAAGGGAGGGAGAAAAGGGTAGTACTAGTGAGAGCAGGACAAGTCAGCTGCCTGTGCCAGCTGCAAGACGTGCTGCCCCTGCTGCCAGTGCCACCATTGCTGTACCTGCAGCCACTAGTGTTGTACCTGCTGCCAGATGTGCTGCCACTTGTGTTGAACCTGCTGCCAGTGCTGAACCTTCTGCCAGTGCTAAACCTACTGCCAGTGCTGAACCTGCAGCCAGTGCTGAACCTGCTGCCACCAATACTTTGCCTGCTGCTAGTGTTTCTTGTAGTACTCAGAGGGGAAGGAGAAAATGATGCCAAGAGTGACAGCAGGGGACCCTCTGCCACTTTGCTCGTCACCTCCTCCAAGCAGCAGTGAGATGTCTGGAACAGAGCAGCAGCACATAGGGACTAATGGTGGTGGTGGTGTTGGAGAAGCTGGGGTGGAAGAGACATTGATGGCCTTTTTATCAGAAAGTGAGAAAGAATGGGAGACAGGGATGAGGATGGGCATCACTACGACCACTAGCAATCAGCTTTTGGAATTTGCAGAAATTGCAACTGCTTTAATTTCTGCTGCTGCTGAGATGCAAGGGCAGCAGGATGCTGAGGAGCAAGCTAGTGTGCCACTGACCACCGTAGACACAGTGGAAGTGGGGTCAACAAGTGATGCAGGACTAGGACAGGTTCCACTTGCCAGCACCAGCAATACTCCTGGTCCTAGTTGCAGTACAAAATCTAAGCCAGTAGCAGCAACATTATCAGCTGCCACAAAAAGTGAAGGGGAATGTGGAGAAGAAGAAGAAAGAGGCCATTCTTCTCCACCTGTTCCCTATCCCTCCCCCACAAAGTCATGGGTGTGGGACTATTATTCTGTTCACAGTCAGTCACAGTGCAGTCATCATCAATGGTACAGTGCGAAATTTGTGACAAGTCAGTGAGAAGGGGAAAGGAGGGAACACACCTTGGCACAACCTCCCTGATAACACATATGAAATGCAGACACCATGACATTTATTCCAAACATGTTAAAGCCAAACACCCGTTACAGAAATCTAGTGCCGCTGTTACTGTATCCCCTGACTCTCCAGAAAGGTGGAGATCAAAGAGGAGGAAGAATAAAGAAACCCAGAAAGACACTGGAAGTTCCATGATGAGCGAAACAACTAGCTCACCATCAACATCACCTTCTTCCTCTAGGGTAACAAGTGCATCTCCTGGCAATCCACCTCATTAATCGTTATCTCTCCGGCCAAATGGTAGCCACTCTGTTAATGTTAGGATATGACAGTTCATCTCTACCCATTGCACACTGTGTGGTGCACTGAACCCCACTGAATCAATACCAGGTCCTCAGGTGGCATCTGAGGAGGTTCCATCCCGCAGAATATGCTAGGATTCTGGCAGAGAAGGTTAATCATTACTATTAAACGGTCAGCAAGTTGTCATGTGTCCTTAGTGGGGTCTGGACAAGGGCTACAGCGACAGCGGCAGTACTTGGTTTTGGGTGTCATAGTGTTTGGATACAGTTGTGCCCCCAGATGTCATTTACCACACACACTGTGCACATTGCAGATGCTGATGAGACCCGTTGTTCCTGCTCTCAAGGGAAAAATATATTCTAGTAACAACACACCCATGATGATTTTGGAGGAGGGACAGGTGGAGAAGATTTAATGGCCAACTTGTTCTTTTCTCCACATATACTGGGGGCTACTTATTCTGCTGCTACTGCCTCAGGCGCATCACTGGAACCAGTCGTGGCAAGTGGAACCTTCATCATCCATCCTCCATGTTACTGCTATTATTGATCCCATTACCTTTCAGCTGCCTAATCATCCTGCTGCTTAAACAACGTAGCAGCAGCAGTACGAACAGCAGTTGCAACTCAGGACTCAGGAGGACATTTGACAGTGGCCACTGGCCAACATGATCTGCTGGCATTAGGCCAGTAGGGCATTTTTATTTTTTTCTCAGGTCTTGTGTTTAAAAATAAATAAATAAATAAATAAAAACAATAAACTTTTTTTTTTGGAGGGGGTTGTTTCTAACAAGCCTAAGTCCTACAAATCAATGTTCCCTTAGGGCTTGTGCCAAACAAGCCTAAGTCCTACAAATCAATGATTCTACAAAGGCCTCTAACGAAATCAAACAAATCATCCCCTACAAAATACTCTATCAAGTCAAGTATCAGTCCACCCCAGTGGCAACTTATGTCAGGGGGTTCCTGTCTCTGTCACTTTAAATACAAATGTCTTATTTTATTTTATTGATTTATTTTTTTATAAACTGTCCCCCCAATAGCAGTCAAGAAAGCCCCCCAAAACAAATTCCCTGTTCAAATGATTCATTTATTCACCAACGCAGGTACCTTCCTCAGACCCCTTTATACCACGTGTTATGGTTTTTATTTTATTTTATTTAGGATTTCTTTTTTATTAAGTGCCCCCCAATCCCAGTAAACAACCCCCAAAAACATTCCCTGTTCTTTTTTCCCCACACCCCACCAACACAGACACCCTCATGCCCCTTTTATACCATGCCTTTGGGAAATAAAATATTATTTGTAATGTGTTGTGTGTAACTTCTATGTTCCCTTTGATTTCAATGGGCGAAAAAAGCAGAAAAAAGCGGAAGATCAGCACTTTTCGCAGGAAATTATTCACAAAGAGGAAAGTGCCATTTTTAACCGATTTCAGTTTGAGGCGGAAAGTTTCGCCCATCCCTAAGGGTCAAATACGGAATAGACTACAGGACACAAATCGGCAGGTTGGAAGTAGGGTCAAGAGGCAGATAGGGTGAAAACAGAGTCAGGAGGCAAGCAGGGTCATACACAGAACTGGAAAATAATCAGGGAGAGAGCAGGGTCATACTAGGCAGTGTCATACACAGCAGAAGAACACAAAATAAGAATGAATGGAACAATGGCATGCCTCTCCTTAAGAGAGCCAGAACCCAGAAGCAGCAGAGACAGAGAGGCAGAGAGAGAGATGGTGCACCAAAGCCACCAGAAAGAATGTATAAGTGGCCGCAGGAGAAACCATGTAAATTCAGAAACCAGGCTAGAGGTAGCGAATGCACACCGGGATGAGGAACAAAGTGTGACAATTTTAAGGTGTGGGTGATCAAACATTTGAGACAGGTCCCAGGGGCATTGCTAGGCTCTGAAAAGATCTGGGGCCAGAGCCTGTGGCAAAGTTCAACAGCGCACATGGCACAGTGACGATAACGCTGTTGTGCGGAGCAGTGGGTTATCCTCAGACAAACTCAAATACACACAAATATATATATACACACACACACGCACAAACCACACACACAAACATACACACATGCAAACATACAAGCACATAGACACAGACACAAACACACACACATACACATACAAATACTGTATAACTTAGCTTGCAATTGAAGCCACTGGGACATCTGCACCCGAATCTGTGACTACTAATGCTCGGTGGTTGATGCAGTATGAAGTACTATATTCATTTTGAAGCAAATGAAAGGCACCAGAGTGGACAAATAAAATTCTACATTGAGCTAGTCCTTCAAATGCTAGAAAGGTCTTCATCATATTGCATTGCTGTCCTTTCTAGCAATAATGTGATTAAAAGCCTTATTCAAATCAATGTGATTTATTCAGCTGATTTACTCCAGAATTGCTCTGGTTCCTCTTCATGCATCTGACCCTTTATCTCATGTGCTCTCAATTGCAGACAAAGGGGGGGGGGAGATGCACTAAAGTCTAGTAAAGAGGTGATAAAATGGAGATAACTTCTCCAGAGATATCACTTCTCTATTTCCTTTCTTATTCTATGGAGCCAGCGCACTAAGATTTCTTCAACTTTGGAGATCTTAGTGAATAGGCTCCATAGAATAACATATGAACTAGAGAAGTGATATAACTAGAGAAGTAATCTCCATTTTATCACCTCTTTATCACACCTTAGTCCATACCCCCAAAGTGTTATAACACCCAAGTAGTGCAGGCAAGAGGGCATCAGTAGTCATAGATGCCCATATGGGTTTGGGAGACTAAGCAGCTTCAAGAGCAAAATAAATGAACCCCTTGAGTGCCAGAAAGATTTCCAACATAGGAGCTCCTTTGCATCTCTTCTGACCAGTTATTGTAAGAACATTTACGATTTTAGCTATAACTCCATATGCTTCTAAATCTATTTTCCAAATATAAGAAAAAATGGAAAAATTACTGCTTTGACATTGTTGCTGATTTATTCAATACTACTGTAAAAGACTGTGTACACGGGCCAAGGCCCAAGTGATGTTAACACTTTGAGTGCCAGGGGGTACGCAACACATTGCTTTGCAATGCATTGCATATCACTCTGGCACTCAAAGGGTTAAGAGGCCAGTCCTGCTCTGCGTCCAGCCGCCGACGCATTCATGCACTGTAGAGACTGCCGGAAAGCACAGAATACTCCCAGCATTCCTACACCTCCCAGCATTCTATGAGTTCGGGCAGTCTCTACTGTGCATGACAGCTTCTGAGAAACATACTTAGCAAATTATAATATAGAATTAGTGAATCCAGTAATATTACATTTCAGTAAGATGAGGTGTGCAATGCATTAGCTACCCCACTGGCACTCAAAGAGTTAAAAAAAAGACAGGACTGGATGAGACCAGCTGCATTTGCAGGACCAACACAAAATCACAAGGAGGGTGATTCAGATAAAAAAATGATAAGAAGGGTGAGTAGAGAATACAAATAAAGTATGCAGTGAAAATCAGGAAGTGTTAGGGAAAAGGTTCCCATAACCTTAGTTAAAAACAAAGCACCTTTGTTAGCAAGAAGGCTTCCGAGATGCTTTAAATATTTTTCACAAATAAAATCCTCAAAATACACATAATGCAAATAAAAAAGTTACAATAATTTAAAAAAGAAATCAAAAGGGATTGAAGAAGGAGAGAGGCATAGAGGGCCATGGGAATTGAGGAGATCTGGCTATCGTGGGCTAAGCAAGAATGATTTAACTCCTTGAGAACTAGAAGGCTGTGCAACACAATGTCTTGCATACACCGCTGGTCCTCAAAGGGTTAATAAAACAAGTAAGGTCCAAGTCATTTTCTGTTCCTCAGTACTACAAAATTTTAAGAAACCGAAGTGTAATATAATTCAATATTTACCCCCTTTGATTTTAAAGATTTAGTGACAGCCTGTTAACCCCTTAAGGACCAGCCGCGCGGCCGGCACTTATGGGCCACGGAACATTTTTTTGTGCGGTCTGATTCAGGTCTCTGAGAGAAGAGAGGGAGAAAAGGGTAGTACTAGTGAGAGCAGGACAAGTCAGCTGCCTGTGCCAGCTGCAAGACGTGCTGCCCCTGCTGCCAGTGCCACCATTGCTGTACCTGCAGCCACTAGTGTTGTACCTGCTGCCAGATGTGCTGCCACTTGTGTTGAACCTGCTGCCAGTGCTGAACCTTCTGCCAGTGCTAAACCTACTGCCAGTGCTGAACCTGCAGCCAGTGCTGAACCTGCTGCCACCAATACTTTGCCTGCTGCTAGTGTTTCTTGTAGTACTCAGAGGGGAAGGAGAAAATGATGCCAAGAGTGACAGCAGGGGACCCTCTGCCACTTTGCTCGTCACCTCCTCCAAGCAGCAGTGAGATGTCTGGAACAGAGCAGCAGCACATAGGGACTAATGGTGGTGGTGGTGTTGGAGAAGCTGGGGTGGAAGAGACATTGATGGCCTTTTTATCAGAAAGTGAGAAAGAATGGGAGACAGGGATGAGGATGGGCATCACTACGACCACTAGCAATCAGCTTTTGGAATTTGCAGAAATTGCAACTGCTTTAATTTCTGCTGCTGCTGAGATGCAAGGGCAGCAGGATGCTGAGGAGCAAGCTAGTGTGCCACTGACCACCGTAGACACAGTGGAAGTGGGGTCAACAAGTGATGCAGGACTAGGACAGGTTCCACTTGCCAGCACCAGCAATACTCCTGGTCCTAGTTGCAGTACAAAATCTAAGCCAGTAGCAGCAACATTATCAGCTGCCACAAAAAGTGAAGGGGAATGTGGAGAAGAAGAAGAAAGAGGCCATTCTTCTCCACCTGTTTCCTATCCCTCCCCCCCAAAGTCATGGGTGTGGGACTATTATTCTGTTCACAGTCAGTCACAGTGCAGTCATCATCAATGGTACAGTGCGAAATTTGTGACAAGTCAGTGAGAAGGGGAAAGGAGGGAACACACCTTGGCACAACCTCCCTGATAACACATATGAAACGCAGACACCATGACATTTATTCCAAACATGTTAAAGCCAAACACCCGTTACAGAAATCTAGTGCCGCTGTTACTGTATCCCCTGACTCTCCAGAAAGGTGGAGATCAAAGAGGAGGAAGAATAAAGAAACCCAGAAAGACACTGGAAGTTCCATGATGAGCGAAACAACTAGCTCACCATCAACATCACCTTCTTCCTCTAGGGTAACAAGTACATCTCCTGGCAATCCACCTCATTAATCGTTATCTCTCCGGCCAAATGGTAGCCACTCTGTTAATGTTAGGATATGACAGTTCATCTCTACCCATTGCACACTGTGTGGTGCACTGAACCCCACTGAATCAATACCAGGTCCTCAGGTGGCATCTGAGGAGATTCCATCCCGCAGAATATGCTAGGATTCTGGCAGAGAAGGTTAATCATTACTATTAAACGGTCAGCAAGTTGTCATGTGTCCTTAGTGGGGTCTGGACAAGGGCTACAGCGACAGCGGCAGTACTTGGTTTTGGGTGTCATAGTGTTTGGATACAGTTGTGCCCCCAGATGTCATTTACCACACACACTGTGCACATTGCAGATGCTGATGAGACCCGTTGTTCCTGCTCTCAAGGGAAAAATATATTCTAGTAACAACACACCCATGATGATTTTGGAGGAGGGACAGGTGGAGAAGATTTAATGGCCAACTTGTTCTTTTCTCCACATATACTGGGGGCTACTTATTCTGCTGCTACTGCCTCAGGCGCATCACTGGAACCAGTCGTGGCAAGTGGAACCTTCATCATCCATCCTCCATGTTACTGCTATTATTGATCCCATTACCTTTCAGCTGCCTAATCATCCTGCTGCTTAAACAACGTAGCAGCAGCAGTACGAACAGCAGTTGCAACTCAGGACTCAGGAGGACATTTGACAGTGGCCACTGGCCAACATGATCTGCTGGCATTAGGCCAGTAGGGCATTTTTATTTTTTTCTCAGGTCTTGTGTTTAAAAATAAATAAATAAATAAATAAATAAATAAAAACAATAAACTTTTTTTTTTGGAGGGGGTTGTTTCTAACAAGCCTAAGTCCTACAAATCAATGTTCCCTTAGGGCTTGTGCCAAACAAGCCTAAGTCCTACAAATCAATGATTCTACAAAGGCCTCTAACGAAATCAAACAAATCATCCCCTACAAAATACTCTATCAAGTCAAGTATCAGTCCACCCCAGTGGCAACTTATGTCAGGGGGTTCCTGTCTCTGTCACTTTAAATACAAATGTCTTATTTTATTTTATTGATTTATTTTTTTATAAACTGTCCCCCCAATAGCAGTCAAGAAAGCCCCCCAAAACAAATTCCCTGTTCAAATGATTCATTTATTCACCAACGCAGGTACCTTCCTCAGACCCCTTTATACCACGTGTTATGGTTTTTATTTTATTTTATTTAGGATTTCTTTTTTATTAAGTGCCCCCCAATCCCAGTAAACAACCCCCAAAAACATTCCCTGTTCTTTTTTCCCCACACCCCACCAACACAGACACCCTCATGCCCCTTTTATACCATGCCTTTGGGAAATAAAATATTATTTGTAATGTGTTGTGTGTAACTTCTATGTTCCCTTTGATTTCAATGGGCGAAAAAAGCAGAAAAAAGCGGAAGATCAGCACTTTTCGCAGGAAATTATTCACAAAGAGGAAAGTGCCATTTTTAACCGATTTCAGTTTGAGGCGGAAAGTTTCGCCCATCCCTAAGGGTCAAATACGGAATAGACTACAGGACACAAATCGGCAGGTTGGAAGTAGGGTCAAGAGGCAGATAGGGTGAAAACAGAGTCAGGAGGCAAGCAGGGTCATACACAGAACTGGAAAATAATCAGGGAGAGAGCAGGGTCATACTAGGCAGTGTCATACACAGCAGAAGAACACAAAATAAGAATGAATGGAACAATGGCATGCCTCTCCTTAAGAGAGCCAGAACCCAGAAGCAGCAGAGACAGAGAGGCAGAGAGAGAGATGGTGCACCAAAGCCACCAGAAAGAATGTATAAGTGGCCGCAGGAGAAACCATGTAAATTCAGAAACCAGGCTAGAGGTAGCGAATGCACACCGGGATGAGGAACAAAGTGTGACAATTTTAAGGTGTGGGTGATCAAACATTTGAGACAGGTCCCAGGGGCATTGCTAGGCTCTGAAAAGATCTGGGGCCAGAGCCTGTGGCAAAGTTCAACAGCGCACATGGCACAGTGACGATAACGCTGTTGTGCGGAGCAGTGGGTTATCCTCAGACAAACTCAAATACACACAAATATATATATACACACACACACGCACAAACCACACACACAAACATACACACATGCAAACATACAAGCACATAGACACAGACACAAACACACACACATACACATACAAATACTGTATAACTTAGCTTGCAATTGAAGCCACTGGGACATCTGCACCCGAATCTGTGACTACTAATGCTCGGTGGTTGATGCAGTATGAAGTACTATATTCATTTTGAAGCAAATGAAAGGCACCAGAGTGGACAAATAAAATTCTACATTGAGCTAGTCCTTCAAATGCTAGAAAGGTCTTCATCATATTGCATTGCTGTCCTTTCTAGCAATAATGTGATTAAAAGCCTTATTCAAATCAATGTGATTTATTCAGCTGATTTACTCCAGAATTGCTCTGGTTCCTCTTCATGCATCTGACCCTTTATCTCATGTGCTCTCAATTGCAGACAAAGGGGGGGGGGAGATGCACTAAAGTCTAGTAAAGAGGTGATAAAATGGAGATAACTTCTCCAGAGATATCACTTCTCTATTTCCTTTCTTATTCTATGGAGCCAGCGCACTAAGATTTCTTCAACTTTGGAGATCTTAGTGAATAGGCTCCATAGAATAACATATGAACTAGAGAAGTGATATAACTAGAGAAGTAATCTCCATTTTATCACCTCTTTATCACACCTTAGTCCATACCCCCAAAGTGTTATAACACCCAAGTAGTGCAGGCAAGAGGGCATCAGTAGTCATAGATGCCCATATGGGTTTGGGAGACTAAGCAGCTTCAAGAGCAAAATAAATGAACCCCTTGAGTGCCAGAAAGATTTCCAACATAGGAGCTCCTTTGCATCTCTTCTGACCAGTTATTGTAAGAACATTTACGATTTTAGCTATAACTCCATATGCTTCTAAATCTATTTTCCAAATATAAGAAAAAATGGAAAAATTACTGCTTTGACATTGTTGCTGATTTATTCAATACTACTGTAAAAGACTGTGTACACGGGCCAAGGCCCAAGTGATGTTAACACTTTGAGTGCCAGGGGGTACGCAACACATTGCTTTGCAATGCATTGCATATCACTCTGGCACTCAAAGGGTTAAGAGGCCAGTCCTGCTCTGCGTCCAGCCGCCGACGCATTCATGCACTGTAGAGACTGCCGGAAAGCACAGAATACTCCCAGCATTCCTACACCTCCCAGCATTCTATGAGTTCGGGCAGTCTCTACTGCGCATGACAGCTTCTGAGAAACATACTTAGCAAATTATAATATAGAATTAGTGAATCCAGTAATATTACATTTCAGTAAGATGAGGTGTGCAATGCATTAGCTACCCCACTGGCACTCAAAGAGTTAAAAAAAAGACAGGACTGGATGAGACCAGCTGCATTTGCAGGACCAACACAAAATCACAAGGAGGGTGATTCAGATAAAAAAATGATAAGAAGGGTGAGTAGAGAATACAAATAAAGTATGCAGTGAAAATCAGGAAGTGTTAGGGATAAGGTTCCCATAACCTTAGTTAAAAACAAAGCACCTTTGTTAGCAAGAAGGCTTCCGAGATGCTTTAAATATTTTTCACAAATAAAATCCTCAAAATACACATAATGCAAATAAAAAAGTTACAATAATTTAAAAAAGAAATCAAAAGGGATTGAAGAAGGAGAGAGGCATAGAGGGCCATGGGAATTGAGGAGATCTGGCTATCGTGGGCTAAGCAAGAATGATTTAACTCCTTGAGAACTAGAAGGCTGTGCAACACAATGTCTTGCATACACCGCTGGTCCTCAAAGGGTTAATAAAACAAGTAAGGTCCAAGTCATTTTCTGTTCCTCAGTACTACAAAATTTTAAGAAACCGAAGTGTAATATAATTCAATATTTACCCCCTTTGATTTTAAAGATTTAGTGACAGCCTGTTAACCCCTTAAGGACCAGCCGCGCGGCCGGCACTTATGGGCCACGGAACATTTTTTTGTGCGGTCTGATTCAGGTCTCTCCTAACAGTGTGCAGCCACGCGGGGAGCCCTGAATTCCATGACATACATGTACATCCTTGGTCCTTTAGGGACCTACACCCCGTGACGTACATGTACTTCATGGGTCGTTAAGGTGTTAAAATTAAACTGAAAGCCTTTAGCCCCTTGAGTGCCTGAGGCACTCAAAGGGTTAACATTATAACACCAATAACAGGACTAGTACCCTGATCCCAGCAAACATCTCAAACATAACTTTAGAAGTGTTCTCACCAGAGCCGATTTTCAACCAGCACCTTTTGTTTGTGACCTTTGACTTTCTCTCTGTTTTGTAACTAATCATGATCAATGATCACTCCTACCACAAACACTGGTGGTGCGCGCACTTTCCCTCTTGCTTCTCCTCTACGGCTTCTACTTCTCCCACTCCTCAGACCTCACTAATATGACAGAGCAACCCAGCAACAACATTACATCACCTCTTTTCCTCCTCTGCCTACTATAATTGGAGCTGCTTTTATTTTGAAACATTACTATCCCTTTGAATCGGTCTTTTAACCCCTTGAATGCTAGATAGGTCTCCAATGCATTGTGAATCAATGCCTATGAGAACTCTCTAGCATTCAAGAGGTTAGAAATCTCTGTTCAAGCGCATGGGAATGTAGGATATTTTACTTGCCTCCCTATGGTACAGTTGGTTTACTCCAAAATAACATCAAGCGGTAGATGCACTAAAGCATGTTAAATAATTTATAAAGCAGAGATGACTTCTCCAGTGATATCACATATCCACTTCCTATGTTATTCTATGGAGCATATGCACTAAGATTTCTTCACTTTATCACCTCTTTATCACACCTTAGTACATAACTCCCCAGTTTGCTTTTATAAACAAGGGCCATTGTATTTGTCCCCTAGTGTGCAGTTAGTTTACTGTAGCATTTGTCCAGTTATTCATAGTGCATCAGCTACCACAACTATATTCTATGCTGATCAATATATCTGTATCATACAGAGTAAAATCTCTGTAACACACAGAAGAGAAGGGAAATAGCTAAGTGAAGAAGAGGTGGCTCAGATGAAAAGGGGGAGGGGAGTAGGGGAATAGATGGGGGGGTAGATGTGCATCACTTTTAGGAAGTTTAAGGGATTTCACAGAAATATCTCTCTTACTACAAAGTGAAACTCAGTGGGGCCTGAGGGGAAGTGGATAGACTGAGATGAGAGAGACACAAACAGAGACAAAAGACGTTGTATGAACGATGATAAGAGAACCCCAGTATGTTAAAGCTTTTACATTTCTTTGTTAACCTATGAGATTTTCTATAAAAGACAGACATTTTACTCAAAATTGTTAATTATTGTAATTGTGAGAACACAACCTGATAATAACTCTACTTTTAACTTACTATGATCAGAAAATCCTAATGGCCTCTGTGAGTTTTATCCCTGTTGTTTGGTTCAAGCGATAATGGGGGTTATGCACTAAGGTGTGATCAAGAAGTGATAACCATACCTGGGAACTTTGCTTTGTGGACTCCCCAGAGGGGAGATCAATGACGCGATTTGCATCAGAAAAGTGGTTGGACTTACTCGCGTGGGGGCGGAGCTTCAGAAATATAAAAATAAATTAAAATAAATATTAAAATAAATTATTAGGAAGTGAATGACAGCATGTTTACTTCCTGAAAGTTCTGCTAGCATGACTTAACTGTTTGTCTTGACTTTCATCTCAAACATAATGTAACAAATATCTAATTGGAAACTGACCACTAAGGGGCACTGTTAATGAAGAAAAAAAAAAGAAAGAGAAAAACTAGAGTTTAAACTGTAATAACTCTGATATATCCATCTCTCTGCAGTGGGAGCATCCTTGTTTTACTCAAGAGGAAAAGCATTAAATATGTATTTTTCAAAATAAAGGTTTACTTCTCCTTTAAGTTTATCATGTGCAAGATTGTGTCCTGTGGCCCTGCTAGCAACTGTCATGTCTGCCTCAATTTACACGTCATTCAGGAATGACTGAAGATATTATCTCTTGAACAAAGACAGAAGAGCAAAATTCAAATGTATCATTAGAATTATCTTGCAATAATAAGAAAGTGGATGCTATAATTAGGAGTTAGTTTATCTTTAATGAGATTTTTTTTTTATTATCTTAATCCTCTGAGTGCCAGAAATGTATCCAATATGCATTGCATTGGGCACCTCTCTGGCACTCAAAATGTTAATAAATCCCCTCATCTCCAAAGCATTTCTTCACACACCTAGCACTCAAAGGGTTAATAAATCCCCTCATCTACAAAGCATTTCTTCACACACCCATACTGTTAACCCTTTGAGTGCATGTTGCAATGTGTTGGATACCTCTCAAGCACTCAAAGGGTTAAAGTGTTAGTAATGTTCCAGAATAAATATTTATCATCTTGTAGTGCTTAATAAGTTGAACTAAATGCAAAAAAAAACCTATCTCTCAAACCACTATGGTGTGAGAGATATTCCTATTCAAAGTTCCCCCCTACCTCCCCTTTCCCCGACGTCAGCGCTGTGCTGACTGCAGGGGAATTCTGTACAGGGATCAACTGGCGGCTCTGCAGCAGAGCTGCAATCGCGTTATTTAAAAAGAATGACTTCATTGGAAAGGTCTACAAAGTGTGCCTGCAAACACACTTTGTAGACCATTCCAATGAAGTCATTTGTTTTAAATAACGCAATTGCGGCTCTGCTGAAGAGCCTCCATGTGTCGGCCAACACGGATCTCCTGCTGTCAGCTTTACAGCTGACAGTAGGAAGCATCAGACTTTCACAGTGAATATTTCTCAAACCATAGCGATTTGAGAGATAGGGTTTTTGCATTTAGTTCAACTTATTAAGCACTACAAGATGATAAATATTTATTCTGGGACATTACTAACACTTTAAAGAGGGAATTCAATGTCAGAGGAATTATATTCTCATAATAAAAGAAAGATTGAAACTCATTGTTATCCCTTAAATTAACCCCTTGAGTACCAAGAGGTCCAAAACATTGCAGCACAATGCGTTTTATACCTCCCTGGCAATCATTCGAGGTTAAGCACTAAGAGGTGATAAAGTGGAGATAAATTTTCCAATTATATCACTTCTCCAATTCCTATGTTATTCTATGAAGCCTGTGCACTAAGATTTCCCAAGTGGGAGAGAGTGGGAGAGTGCATTAGCTCCATAGAATAACACAAGGGGGGAGATTCACTAAGCATTGATAAAGAGGTGATAAAGTGGAGATAAAGTGGAGATGACTTTTCCAGTTTATCACTTCTCCAATTCCTGTGTTATTCTATGGAGCTTATGCATTAAGATGTCGACAACTCTGGAGAGCTTAGTGCATAGGCTCTATAGAATAACATAGGAACTGGAGACGTGATATCACTGGAGAAGTCATCACCACTTTATCACCTCTTTATCACCCCTTAGTGCATAACCCCCAATATGTTGGATACTTCTCTAACACTCAAAGGTTTAAAAAAAAAATCTTACATTTTCAAAAAAATAGGAAACACTTTGAATAATAATTGAAAAGAAAAAAACACTTTGAATAAAATTCCTTCCAAAAAAAGAAATATTTTCTAAAGAGTAGAGAACTTGCAATATCAACTATAATAAATTACATAAATACAGTTTGGAGTATTAGCAGCAGGAAAAATAAGTACTATAACCACTTTAACCCTTTTAGCGCCAGAGGGATATTCAATGCATTCAAAGCAATGATTATTAGACAACTAGAAAAGTAAACTGTCACTTTGGGCTACATTCATTTACAGGTGATACACTTTGTCATTCAGTTTTATCGCAATTATTACTTTTGTGGTGTTTTAGTAAATTTGGAGTTTAAAGGTCCAAAGTACTAAAATGAAGTGGATTAATTCTGAAGCAAAATTGCTCTATAGAGAACACATAAAAATCCATGTGATTCCCATTTATTTTAAATGGGTCTTTCATACCTCCCAAGTGTCCTGTTTTAGGAGGGACAGTCCCTCTTTTAGGCACAAATCCCTCTGTCCCTCTTACCCACCTCTTTTTAGGAGTTCAGACTGTGTGGTTTGTATATGTATATAACCTTGCTCTGTGGCAATAAAACTCAGATTAATTTGTTTAAACTTCAGTATCTGTTTATAAATGAAATTAGTCTGCGTAAATAAAATACTTTGGTCTGGTTATAATTTATTTATTAGGTTACACAAAGAGGTGTCAATAGGTCATAAAATAGCCTATAAATTCTTGGCAATGCCCTACCCACCAGCTGCAACCCCACGTACTCCACCTAAAACAAATGTGTCCCTCTTTTGGCCATTTGAAATGTAGGGAGGTATGGGCATTTAACCTCTTCAATGCTAGAGGTATCCAACACATTGTTAAGTACTGTGTTAGAGATCTTATAAACATCCAAAGGGTTATAGAGTTATAGCAACACTATATACTGTGAAGCTGTTTTGCCCTAAAATTATCCTCTTTTCACTTTGTAAATATGTCCCTATGATTTAAAATAGAGAGTAACTGGGTTAGTAAAATAGTTAGTAAGCATAGGCAATTCAACTGGGAAGTTTGTGCAGGGGAAAGAGAGAGAGCAGTGTGCAATAGAGAAACTTTAAAGGATGATTCTGGAAATCATTGTTTGGGGTAGGATGTATGTAACTGGGGAAGATTAGGGGAATCCTGTGGTTAAAGGTGAAGATTGCAAAGACATAGGTGGGGAGAGCATGTGGTGGTTGCAAGTGAGGAAGTATTGGAGGAAGCAGGAAGTTGCGGTCTCAGACAGTCGGAGGGGGTGGGTTCTGAAGATTGTGTGGTTTCAGAATGGCTTGCTAGGTGGTTTCTTTTCATACCTTCCCTCTACAATATTCCAGTAACATGTTCACTAGACAGTTGCCAGGGGTCAAAGGTTAACCAGTTATTATAAGTCAGACTCACACAGAATAACGTGCATCTGCACCACAGAAGCGTAAATCGAATTGTATGTAGTCTTATTTAAAAGTAGATATTAAGTAACTGAATTTGATTCAATGTAATAATAATCCCTCAACACATCCTGGTTCTAACACTTTAATGAAGCCTCCTTAAACCTTTGCGTGCCAGAGAGGCACACAGTGCATTGCTTTGCAATGCGTTGCATACCCATCTGGCACTCAAAGGGTTAACCACTTAGATGAGGATTTCTAATGCATTGTTTCATAATGTGTTGGAAATCTCTCTAGCGTATAAGTGGTTACAAAAAAAGATTTTAACACTGAATAAAATTACAGATTTAGGGCTATATGTTCAAAAGAAAATAGTAAGAAATCTGGAGAGAACCAACTACATCACAGGGGGGAGGGAATACAAATTCCCCAAATGCCTATTTGACCTCTAGCATTCAAGGGGATAGAGTTCAATTTCTGTCAATGGGAATATTTTGTTTCTCCCCTATAGTGCAGTTGGCTTGCTCCAGTTTTATTTTGAACATATTGCCCTTAGATAGAGAAAGAATCAATTTTCTTACTAGGCTAAACAGGCAGTCACATAGAGCAATAGGTCTCAAACCTATCCTCAGGGACCACTAACAGGACATGCTTATAGGAAAGAGAAGGGTTGGAGGGAGAAATGCAACCCACAGGCCAGATGTATGCATTCTGTGCAACATCTGATAAGTATGATTAGCAAAACAAGGGCAGGTAGATGTAATTCTGTCATTTTCACCCGCAGAGCAGTCAAGAAGGGGGATCACGAATGGGCATAGCTGGGAACTTGCCGGGTTTCAACCCTAGACTCCTGATTTTGGGCAGTGTCTCCGGGTCTCCAGAAGAAGGATGAAGTTCTCCAGGTTCCGGGGGAGATGTTCAACTTCTCTGAGAAGGCTGCTTAATGACTTCTAGCTGATGGAGACACTGTTGAATGAACAACGGCTAAAAGGAGGCAGTCACAGAGTATTTAATTGGATAACAGTACGCTCATGGAGGGAGAGTGACAGCATGGTGGACGTTGTTGCATTGCTCTGCTTCCAGCAATATGCAGGAGGCCACTCTTGCATTCCAGAGGGTAAACATCCTATATGACTCTCATACCCATGCCTATATTATATATATAACAATATATATTATAGTTTTTATTTCAATGGTAATCAAAGCTGATGTCATTTGTAAAGTTCATTTATGTAAATGTGAAACATTTTATATTGTACATTACAAGCAATCTACATAACTCAGTGGTGAGACTTGTGAAGGCTTCCTAGACCTTTATAAAAAAATAATCAGCAAAGCAGGAACCAACCTGAAAGGGTGGGCTGTGAACTGAAAATGGCAGTCCTGTAGAGCAAACCTGAAGAAAGTGGTGATGATCTAAATGGATGGAAACATGCAGATACATGTCCTTTATGTCTAGGGAGGCTACAAACTCCCCTGGACTCATTGAGGCTATGACAGAGAGCAAAGACTCCTTCTTGAACCAAAGTATAAGAACCAAAGGGTTAAGAAGCTTCAAGTTCAGAATAAAACGGCATCCACCATCTTTTTTGGGGACTATGAAAGGGTTAGAATAGAATTCAGTGAATCTTTCATTAGGAGGAACAGGTGCCAAGACCTGCAGTCTACCAGGGCAGAGTCCATGTCTAAAATTAATTGGCTTTTCACCAGATCATAAGGAACTCTCGACAGGAAGAATTTAGGTGGTTGAAGGGATTTTAAATCTATGCAATACCCTTTCAAGATCACCTGCAAAAGCTACTGGTCCAGAGAGGCAGATGACCTCTGTTTGCCTGAGGTAGACATCTTAGCTGGAGGCTTTTGGGTAGACGTTTTGCCTGTCCAAGCCTGTTTGGGTTTCAGGGGAGGTCATGACTGAGCTGCTGAAGGAGTAGAGCACCTGAGTTCATACCCATACTGATGAGGGTAATGAAAACATGGGGGTAACCTAAGTTAATAATGTACTCTTACCCCCAGGAGAATGGCAAATAACCTTTTGCAGTTCTGATCGAAGCAACTTCCTCCCCAAGAATGGGAGAGAGACCAAGGACTTCCTGGACTTCTTAGAAGACTGATCTGTTGACCATATTTTAGTGCTAAGGCCTTCCCAGTAAGCTTGGCATTATCAAAAGTCACTTCAGTAAGATATGCATTAGCCTCAGGGAACTTAAAAATAGCCAGAACAATATCCTTTTTAGCTGTGTCCACATGGCCAGCCTCTAAGAGTTCATCTCCACAGATAACAGTGGCCCTAGTCACCCAAGCAACCACAAAGGTGGAATGTAAGGCAGTCAGGAGCCACAACAGTCACCTTTAGGAGGCTATCCAGGCACTTATCTGTCTGGTCCTTAAACTCCACAGCATTCTCAAATGGCAGTGCTGTAAGCTTAGAAAAGGAGAGAGGTAGCCCACTACAGCCATCAAAAAAGAAGTAATATAAGAGATTAAATCATCTGGGAATAAATAATATCTTAACAGACAATTTCCCTTGTTTTCAGAACCATCTGGTTCAAGGAATGATGAGCAGAAAAATGCAGCATCCCTCAAATGACTTAAAAATATCTGGGGGAAGAAGAATTCAAGTCAGAGGATTCAGAGACCCTAAGAGTCGCCAAACACCACAATGATAACACCCTCAGCAGATACAGCAGAGCCATCTTCAAAAGAATCCCCAGGAATATATAAGGAATGATAAATCACCCTCATCCATCTTCCCCTTCCTCATCAGAAGTCCTCATCCAGAGTGGGGGTGGGGGGTGGGATGTTCCTACTAAAGAACTCAAGGACACCTTTAATAGCCTTAGAAGAAATAAGGGCCATAACCCATGTAAGCTCCTGAGAAGTGGGGCCAGGGAGTACTGTGTAGAGGCTACAGACCAAGAGGGATTTTGTGGTGCAGTAAAGTCCCTTAGAAGATGAGTCTGTCATGTGGAACAAAGTGTTTATAGGAAAACCCTCAATGTCCTGGTGGTCTAAAACTGCCTCATCTCCCTGTGCTCAGACATAGACAGATGACCACGAAATAAAAACTGCAGAGAAGAAATAAAAGAGAACATTTTTATCTGCCTGTAAGGGATTAAAGCCATAATGTCAGGAGTGAGGTATTGGTCAAATAGGCAGAAGAAAGGGCGTGAAAAAGCATAGTAACCCACCCCTTCCCCTCCCCTGAGTCCCAGGAAAAACCTCCTGAAAGGGAACAGCATAGTTCTTGCAGCCATTGCATCTGCTACCTGCCTTGGAGGTGGGGGGGCCCTTGAGGGAGTCCCCCTAAGAATAGGTAAAGAAGAGAAGTTTAAGCCCTTTTCCTCACATTGGAGTCCACCAAGTGCTGCAGGAACATTAAAGTTGCTGCCAATGCCTCATCCAATATGGCCACCGATTGCCCCTTTCTTAAAGGCACATGGCCCAATAAAGAGGTTTGATTAAAATGTCATCGACTTTATTAAAGTAATTAAAGTGTTTACTTTTGGTAAAGAGGAGAAAATGAGTAGGGCTGACAGAAACAAATATCAATTTTACCACAGACCTCAGAAAGTAGCTGCTAGGCAGACAAACACACAAGAGGCATACTCGTGGGACCTGTGCATTCTGAAACTGGAATCCTCTTCAACCTTCAGGCTCCTATACATAATATTTTTGCTCAGGCATCTCCATGTAGAGAAGGAGGAAAATGACTGAGTGAGAAAAGCATCCTATAGCAGACCCAGGTCCCTTAAAAGTATGCATCCTGGGCCACGGGGCGTGACCGGAAGCCAGGCCGGGTGGACGTGTCCCTGCTCTACTCCGTGAACAGAGAGAAAATCTGGTTAAATCTACTCTCAAGATCGATTTGGATCCACTTTCAATGGGCGGCACCACGATATCCTTCTCGCTGGGCGAAGCAGTTTGACACCGATATTGTGTAGTACATGTTGGATGCTCGTGTGGAGATGGAGGTGTTCCTGGTAGGCTGCGGATGTGGTCTTGCAGTGTGGCAGAGCTGCCTTGTGCTCATACAGGGTGAATTGTCTCTGCACATGTGCCCGCTTATAAACACCTATTCACCGTGGCTAGTCTGACCTGATGTAATCCCGTTATGCTAACCGCAAGAGAGACTACCTGCTGACTAATCCAGCCCAGGGGGCCTGTGATGCTTCCTCGGGGAGTGCTCGCGGTGCAGTGGACTCTGGGCTTGGAGTGGATGAGGCGGCCCTGTGACATACCTCGCGGGATGCTGACGGTAGCAGGAGACATCCACTGCGGTACTGACTATACTTGCAGCGTGGTAAGTGATGAATTCCCAGTTCCCTATCCCACCCCATAGGCATACAACACGCTGCTGCTCTATGTACAATATGTGATGGGATACCTGCTGTTAGTCAGTCCCTTGAAGTTGGGGCCTTGAACACCTGAACAAATGTGATTTTCATCTTCCTCATGTATAAATAGAGTGAACTGCCACTTGTCTACTATTACATAGGCAACTTGCTGGCTCTGTCCTATGCTGATTTTGGGCCTATTTCTTATGATTCCAGTTCAAGAGTGCCTGCTGGATCTACCTGACCCCTGTTTGTCTTGATACCCTTCTTTGTGACCCCTTCTGTCCCGTGTAAAATTAAGGCCGTTATTATTGGACCTGGTTTGCTGGCTACCTTCCTCTCTGAAGAGGGCTTCTACTATGTCTTATTTTCCCCCTGTGGAATCTGAATGCAGTTACCTACTCTTGGAGTTGAATGTGTGCAGTGGAGGCAACACTTCATTAAGAATTTCCTGCTGTAGTTTATATCCTGCGATCCGTTGCTTATACTACAGGAGATATTACTACACACTTCATCCCTGTCTGTCTCCCCACCTCATTTATGTGTCCTCTTCAACCCCATGTATTATAGAGTTCAGTTGGCACTCTGGTTCTGCTTCTACTTAATTTAATCTTCATATCATGTACTTGAGCTCTATGTAATTCTCTCCAGGTGTCCTGGGGTGTCTGATCTCTCGCTGCACGGCCTCGATTCACTACGATCTTCTTCTTTGTGTTGCTCCTCACCTGTTATTTGATATGATGGGCAAAAAGTCTAAATAAGGTGAAATCAAAAATAGACTTAGCCAATTCGCCAGGAGGCAGATGGAGGAGGGTGAAGTCAATGCTATTATGGAACACTCTTCTGCTCCGTCATCACACTCTCGTTCTACTGATAATGGTGATACCTCGGAGTCACATTTTTCAGAATTGATGGCGGCCACCTCTAATTGTCAATATGTCCTGACCACTAAGATTGATTCAGTGCAGATGGAATTGAATTTGCTCCGAGCGGACCAACAAAATATAAGGGAAAAGGTGTTGGACGCTCAGTGGCGTGTCTCCACTGTGGAGGATTCTCTACCCCAATCAGTGAATCGCTTGAAGCTCTGAAACAGCAGGTCAGGGTATTGCAGAAAAAAGCCGAAGATCTTGAAAATAGATGGCGACGCTGCAATATCCGCATTATAGTGCTGCCAGAGAATAGTGAAGATCGTACTCCTGAGCACTTCCTGGAGAACTGGGTGAAAGAAAAGTTGGGAACGGAGGGTCTCTTGGGTTCTTTTGTGGTGGAGAGGGCGCTAGAATACCCTCGGCGCGACCGCCCTCAGGGGCGGCTCCCAGAACCCTGATCGCTAAGTTCCACAATTACAGAGACAGGGATGCGATCCTGAGAATGGCTCGTCTTCATAATCCTATTATGTGTGGTGATGTGCTCGCATTTCCATGTACCCTGATTTCTCAATGGAGGTACAGCACCAGAGAATGAAGTTTCAGGAGGTTAAACACAAATTACGCGAGAAGGAGATCAAATACGCTATGCTCTACCCAGCTAAGCTGCGCGTGATCCATAATGAAAGTACATCCTTCTTCACATCCGAGGTTGAGGCTATGAACTGGCTTGAGGCTTTGAAGCTGGGAGAGATATGTTTGTCTGGCGGCTTGCACTTCATATTGCTGTCTGTGTATGATAATAATACTTGAATTACTGAGTACTTTACCCTAAGGCTGAGAGGGCTGGGCGGTATACGAAAATTATCATATTGGTGTCATAGGTCAGGGGCTTGGGTACATGACTGCCGATATATGTGGGGATGTGCTGCGGAATGTGTGCCCCCCCCCCTCGTGGCAAAATAGGTGTATCTGCATGTGTTATAGATACTTTGCTTTGGGGGTTTCTGGCTAGGTTGCCTAATTGTCGGTATGTGTGGGGATGTTTTGCGGCATACGTGCCCCCCCTTCTTGGGTGAGTGCGCATCTCGTGGGACAATGGATGTACCTATATATGTTTGTCATAAGTAAGTAGCTTAGGTACATGACTGTCGATGTATGTGGGGATGTGCTACGGCATTTGTGCCCCCCTCTGGGTGAACATGCATCTCGTAGGAAAATGGGTGTATCTGCATATGTTATAGATACTTTGATTTGGGGGTTTATAGCTAGGTTACATAATCACCAACATGTGTTGGGATGTTTTGCGGCATGCGTGCCCCCCCCCCCCTTTTGGGTGGGTATGCATCTCGCGGGACAATAGATGTACCTATAAATGTTATGGATACTTTGTTTTGTAGATTTATGACTTGGCTACATGTTTGTTAATATACGTGGGGTGGAGTTGTGGCATGTGTGTCCCCGCGGGGGGATATGCATCCAATATATGTGGGGGTATGCTGCGGCGTGTGTGTTCCTTCGGGGGGACATGCGTCTTCCGGAGAAATGCATGTGCCTTTATATGCCTGCTACCCTACTCATAGGCACTTCGATGATTAACATATTACATGACTGACAGGTTATCTGTCTTATATTTGACACTGTTTATGTTTATGTTTTATATGGACTCTCTCTCTCTTATTTGACTTTGTAGTTTCCGCTACCGGTGGTTAAGTGTTGTGGGTGCTTGGGCTGGCTGTGTTGCTGGGCTGCCTAGCAGTGCCTGTTGGTGATGGGCGGCGCGGTGGCATAGCTGGTGTGAGCCACCATGGACACCCTTGGGACGATCTTAAATGTTTTGTACTGTTGTACTTTTCATTTGTTTGGGTTGTGAGGTTTACTATGTGGGGTGCGTCCCGGGTCTGGCTTGGGATTTCCCTAGGGGTAATTGTTTGGGTATGGGTCCACTTCTGATTGGGGTTGGATGGAGACGGGGAGGGGGGTTTAGTTTTCCTTGTGGGATTGGGAGTAAGAATGGGAGATCTTTGTAATGGGCTTTGCTCTTTGGGAGACGGGCAGGCATCATTTACTTGCTCCAATGGTTATGGCTAATAAATTGGTTTCTATTATTTCCTGGAATTTTCGGGGTCTGAACGAGAGCATTAAACGCTCTTTAGTTCTGAATCATGCCAGGAAACACAGACCAGATATTTTACTTCTCAAGGAGACCCACTTACAAGCTGGAAAAGTCTTGGCTCTTAAGAAACCATGGGTGGGGCGTCACTATCATGCAAGTTTCTCTACTCATGCAAGGGGAGTCTCTATTTTGGTCAGTAAGTCCCTACAATTTGAACTGATGGATTTGAAAATTGATCCATTAGGTAGATACATTTTCTTGGACTGCTTGGTCTCTGACATCTCGATTGTTTTAATGAATATATACATTCATCCATCTTTTGAGCCCGGGGTCCTACAGGACGCTCTCTTATATATCTCTACGAGGCCTAATCGTTGTCTGGTTGTCATGGGGGACTTTAATATGTTCACTGACCTCGTACTGGATAAGGTGGGTGCCAGACCTTCTGACTCTCTACCTTCTAGACTTAAATTTTTAAGTACCATAGAGGACATGTGCCTTATTGATGCGTGGAGAACCCTGCACCCGAATGTTAGGGAGTATTCGTGTCATTCTGCCACTCATAAATCACTATCTAGAATCATCATACCTTTGTTTCTAATCATGCTTGGCATATGGTTGAGGACTGTTCCTATTTGCCTAGAGTGGCCTCAGATCACTCACCAATGTGCCTATGTCTCTGCGTGGGTAGGGATTTTTCGACTAACAGTTGGCAACTTCAACCATATTGGCTATCTATTGATCATATTGCTGAAGATCATGGGGCTACTTTGAAAGAATATCTCTGTCTTAATGAGGGCTCTGCATCGCAGGGAGTTGTCTGGGATGCGATGAAGGCTGTGGCTAGAGGTTCACTTGTTTCATTAATTGCTGCTCATAAAAAACAACAAAGGATAAAATAAACCATTTAGAGAGGGAAGCTAGTGGAGCAGAGAGAACGTATGTTGACAGAGGTGATGATGTTTCCTATGACTCCTTTTTACTTGCCTCTTCCGCCTATAATACTGCATTAATGGAGCAAAATGTAAATTTCATGATGTTCCAGAAACAGAAATTATTTGAGAATGGGGATAGAGCAGGAAAACTTATGTCCCACTTAATAGGAGCCAGGGAGGGCAGACGTTCCATAACGTCTATATACAACAATGCTGGAAACCTTGTGCATGATGAAATGGACGTCAATGCTGTGTTTGCGGACTTCTATTCCAATTTATACACAAAACAGATGGTTTCCACTTGTCGGCAGATAGAGGAATACCTAGCAGGGATTTCTCTGCCGTCCGTGTCTCTTGATCAGAGACAAATCCTGGACTCCCCCATGTTGTTGGGTGAGGTTGTGGAGGCTATTAATTCTCTTCCGGCAGTTAAGTCTCCTGGTGGTGACAGGCTGCCGGCTGAGTGGTATAAGCGGTACGCTGATACGCTGACTCCACAATTACTTAATACTTTTTATGATGCCTTGGAGGTGGGTAGATTGCCGACATCTCTTACTGAAGCAACGATAGTGGTGCTTCCTAAGCCTAGTAAAGATCTGACTAAATGTGACTCATATCGGCCTATCTCTTTGCTTACATCGGATGCTAAAATTCTCACCAAGGTACTGGCTGCTAGACTCAACCTGGTGATCTCTGATCTTATTCATCCAGACCAGGCTGGATTTATGCCGGGGAAGTCTACGTTTCACAATCTTAGGAGTTTATTCTCTCACTTGCATTTGAACCATGACAATGCTGGTCACAGAGTGGTGGTGTCACTGGATGCATCCAAGGCATTTGATTCTGTGGAGTGGGAATATCTCTGGTGTACACTCCGCGGGTTTGGATTTGGGACAACTTTCTTGAAGTGGGTTCAACTTCTGTACACGGATCCGTCTGGTAGGGTTCTGACTGGGTCAGTCCTGTCCGGGCCTTTCGGATTCGGAAGAGGTACGTGGCAGGGATGTCCGTTGTCTCCGGGTCTGTTTGCACTGGCTATTGAGCCATTGGCCAGGTTGATTCGTAGTGATCTGATGGTGGAGGGGTTTTGGATGGGTAATAGAGAGGAAAAATTGGCATTGTATGCCGATGATATATTATTATTTTTGGGAGACTCCCCCAGGTCTCGTCCACGTGTTTTAGCTTTGGTGAATACTTACGGCAATTACTTGGGATTGAGAATCAATTGGGCTAAATCTTCCATGCTGCCTGTGGACTCGGTTGTGGATGGGGATCCTGGATTATCAATACCTTTAAGATATGAGGAATCGGTGAAGTATCTCAGACTTTTGGTAACTGCTTCGGTGGGTAGCTACCTGAGGGATAATTTGGAACCCCTAATTGACCATTTTAAATGTCAAACTATGTCTTGGATTGCACTCCCGTTGAATGTTATTGGTTGTTCTAACCTAATTAAAATGGTATTTCTTCCAGTGTTCTTATATGTATTTCAAGGCTCTCCCATTCTTATACCTAGAAGATATTTTACAGTAATTGATAAGATAATTAGGTACTTTCTCTGGTCAGGTGGCCTGTCTAGGGTTGGGCTATCTTCTCTTAAATGTCCGGTGAGTGAGGGCGGAATTGCCCTCCCTGATTTCTACAAATACTATCTGGCTGCGCAGGGACAATTTGCATTAGCATATATACTAGCAGATACCCTACATACTTTCATAAAATTGATGAGTCTTTACTTAAACCAGGCTATTCTTTGGGTCCAGATACACTTCAGGATTCACCTACCACGTCTAGGACTAATTGTGCCGTATGGTCCCTTATTCAATTTTCTTCGAATTATGAAGCAAAGGATCCTGATGTTCCCCTTTGGGGTTCAGGGGGATTGATACAGCTTCGACACTTGGATTTTGGACGGCTTTGGTTGGCATATGGTATTCCTATGCTCAGTCATCTATACCAGGGCAATGTCCTGAAAACGTTTGAGCAGTTGTGTCTGGAGTTTGCCTTACCTACTACTTTTTTTACTCCTATTTATGATTGAGGCATGGTCTGGATGCTTTATGGGGTGCTAAGGCACCGTGTTTGAAGGAATTCCTGTTGGTTACACTGGCTAAGAGGAGACGGACACTTCGACCTGTCTCTATAATATGTGCGTGGCTAGATAAATGTTCTTTGGGTGAGAGTGATGGGCTTAGGTCTAGATGGGAGATAGATATGGGTACCCTTGAAGATTATGAGTGGGAAACGGCCTTGCATAGTCCTGCAGCAGTGGCTTCCACGGCTACACATCAGTTAATTCAGCTTAAGATTCTGTACAGGTCTTATTACACTCCTGTGCGTCTTTTCAGGATGGGTAGGTTGGATGACGACCGGTGCAGGAGGTGTGGGGAGGCAGGTGCCGCCTTCTTGCACCTTCTGTGGGAATGTCCCCTGGTTCGTAGATTTTGGGAGAACGTGATACGCACTGTGTCAGCTGTGGTACAATGGGACCTATTGCTCTCTCCAAAGGTATGCATATTCTCTATTCTACCTGATCAACTTCACACTAATTTTCATAACGTATTGATTAAGGAGTTGTTGGTTATGGCACGGAAGGTGGTAGCACAATCGTGGATGTCAGAGCACCCCCTAAACATGTCCATTGGATGGCCCTGGTGGCTAATAATCTCCCTCATTATAAGGGACTCTATTTGCATAGATGCACCCCGAATAAATTCAACTTGATTTGGGGCTCCTGAACTTCTTATTGCAATGCTAGAACTCTTTACTAGTAGTGATTATGGAATCGTTACTTGTAGTTCTCTGAGCCGTGGGTGGTATCCTGGAGATTCTAGTTATCCATATTTGTATAACTACCAAATAATTCATGTCTATGTTCTTAATTGCTATGCCTAACAATAATTATTGCGGGAAGGATTGTGCTTGTCTCCCAGGGGGGGTAGGGGGGTGGGATGGGTTTCAGTAGGGATATGGTGGGGGTTATAGTTGGGTGAGGTGAATTTTGTTTTTTTTTATGCAATAAAAAAAAAAAAATGGGACAGCTCTATCTTTAAATTATGATATTTACTTGTTGTCTTACAGAACGCATCTTACCTGTCTACTTTGTGTATTATTTGTGACTTTGTAATGTTTTATTACTGTCCTCTCAATAAAAACGTTTAAAAAAAAAATAAAAAGTATGCACCCTGGTCCATATCAATCAAGGAGGCCAGGGATGGGAGCCCATCTAATGGGGGTTGTACAGACCCATATAAGGTAAGAAAACAAAAAGGTGGTTATATAAGAAAATCTTTCCCCGATTCATGCCTGGTGGGAGAAAAGTGGAGTAGGTAGTTAGTGAGGTGCACCACTAGAGAGCCTTTTTAGGCAAGTGCCCTTCCCTACTGGCTGGTGAATACTTTCCTCATGGTCCCTGTGTTCCATGGATGACGGCAACAGGATATATAAACATCTAATGGACTTTGCTCTGTTTAGTGATGTCATACAGGTAAGACCCTCCAAAAATATTTTGAACAGAGGTAATAATAACAATAATAATTGTTAACCCCTGCTTTAGGATTTCCCTACCTGAGCCTCTGATTTACTCACCTGTGCACAAGCAGGAATATCCTAAATACACTGCCTGTTTGAGGTCCCTGAGGGCAATTTTTAGAATCAGCTTCCTACAATATTGTTCCTAATATTAGTCTTTGTACACCAACAAGTCAGGTTTCCAGGATATCCCTATTTTATCCATTGTGGGTAATGTTTAGCCCAGTTACTGTTATTGATTTACCATAGGGATAGCAGAGAGAGAGCAGTAAGCGCCCATGTGTGTGTGAGTAAGTGATTGTTCTCTAGTATCCCCCTTCTTCTCAGATACCTTACCATTTCCTGTCCATCTCCACAATCTCCACCCTACTAGTTTTATTTTTCATCCCTCCCATCATCCTTGTCCCTCTCCTGATTGGATCAATAACACTTGAACTTGACGGACTTGTGGCATTTTTCGACCTTATCAATTAAGCTAAACAAAACAGAAAATACATTATAATATAAAAAAGAGGTAAAAAAACCCCTCTAAAATTATGATAGATGGGTTAATCTGCAAGTCTGCATTGCTTAAATATATGCCTTTTTCATAAGCACCTTTCTTAAAATAATAATATGTCAAAAAATACAAGACTGCTAGGGATTTTGGTCTTTTATTAGCCTCCACACATGTAAACTTATCCTCTGCCTATGCTTTTGCTCCCCACACTGGACCACCGTGGAAAGCAGGAGAAAGGGTGGTAAAAAGCAGACATGTGGAAAAGTAAGGGAAAATGGGGAAGAAAAAAGACTATACAAAAGGGAGTGGGCTGGGAGAGAGACAGGGGACTTAGGGATTTGAGGGATGCATTATTACAAAGAGGGGGAAAGTATGGGGAGAGAGAAGGAGTGCAAGAAAGAAGATGATGATGGGGAGGGGATGAAATAGACTGGAGGACCAAGGAGGAGAAGAAGCAGTCAAATGTGCTGCAGGTAAAAAAGAGAGAGAGGGCAATAGGCTGGGGCAAAAGAAAGAGTGGGGAAAAAGCTAGTTGTTATAGAGAAAAAGAGAGTAAGGGAGACGGGTTTTGAGTTGTTGGGATGCATTTAATACACATACACAAAAAGTAATACCAGCTAGTGAGCCAGTTACAAATAAAATCCCCCTAGCTGGAATTCCACTTTAGTCCAACCTGGTCTGCCTCCACGGACGTGACCTCTAGGACCAATTGAAAATGTCATCTCTTGAGCATAAGCAAAAGGGCAAATTTCATAGAGGCCATTAGGATTTTCTGGACACAGTAAGGTTTGTAAGGTAAGTACAAGCTGTAAAATTCAATGTTTATTTGTGTCTTTATAAAATCACTGCTGGGGCCTGGAGTTATTGTGGGGGAAAACCAATTACATCCTGGGGGAAATAAGAATTGCTAAGCTTTCCACTGTGGTTCTGTGCCAGGGTGACAGGCACTTTGGTGTTCAGCAGGCATCCGCTCAGAGTGCCCACTGTTTGTTATAAAGAGTGGAATAAAAATGTGTATTTTGAGTTTGAAATGTACATTTATGGTATTTTTACATAAAATATGTTTGTTTTTATTCCAATTGTGAGACCTAAGAATAACTATATATTACTTGTTTTACACTTCGTAACACCCTTCACAAATGGCATCACATTTTAGAGGTGCCCTGAACAAAAACAGATGAGAACCACTGCCCTAGAATGTTATACAGGTTTACAATGAATTGCTTCTCAATTTGATGGAGACCTCCCTAGCATTCAAGAGGTTAAAAGCCCCATTTAAAGGGATAGTAATGTTTCATAATAAAATCAGCTCCAGGTAATCTTCATAGTATTTGGGCCTTGGAGAGTATTATTTCAGTTCTGTCAGAGCTGTAGTTCAAGAGTAATTGAATGATAAAGTGTCCCCCTCCCGCCCCTTTTACTGATGTAACACTGCTCACCTCAAAACAGACAGGTGGGGTCCAGGTGGATCACAGAGGGGGACAATCTTCAATTAACATAAGGGAAAAGCCTGAAAAACCCGTCAAGGGGGGCAGTGTTTTCATTGTTCTCACAGTAAGAACATTGTCCCTTGCTGTGAGCTGTCTGGTCCCAGGACCAGATTCCACATCTGAGGGGAGGTGATGTACACTAGGTAAAAAAGGCGGGAGGAGGATACTTTATCATTCAATTACTCTTGAACTCCAACTCTGACATTACTGAAATAACACTCCCCATGGCCCAAATACTATGAAGATAAATTGGAACTGCTGTTTTTGTGAAGCATTACTTTCCTTTAAATGAATGGGAAATGTTTATTAGTCTCCTGTGGTGCAGATGGTTTGCCCCAGAATATTTTCACTTTTCTTCTGAATATGAAGTCCCTGAAGCGGTGTTATATAGACACAAATAAACACTGAATTTGACAGTTCGTAAGAATTATTTCTCATCTACCTATTTTTATCTGCTTCAAAGGAAAGCATGAACTGGAAACAAGTATTTTGGAAAATGATTTCAACATGTCCTGAAATGATCATGACATGCCACAGTAAGTTCCTACTCTGAATAGCCAGTGCAGCAGTTGGGTAGGCTATACTTGAAGGAAGGGTACACAGAGGTGGATTTACATCTGAGATGCCCCTAGGCAAGGAACTCTAGGAGCCCTTAGCTTCCTCCATGACCACACCCCTTTCCCTCATATGACCACACCCCCAGACCCATAAACAATTTCCTGACAGAAAATACCCTTGTCCTATAACAATTACAGCAAAAGGCAATAACCCCTTGGTTGCTAGATAGATCTTTCCAGCTTTCAAGGGGTTAAATAATAGCTTGTAAAGGCATACAGGTGCAGGGGACATTAAGATTGCTCTGACCACAACCACAATTCAGAATATGGGTGTGGCCAGCACAGCTGTGGTGCCCCTAAAAATGTGGTGCTCTAGGCAGTTGCCTACTCTGCCTATTGGGAAATCTGACCCTGAGGGTACATATTTTTTCTGCCTTTACTTCCTTGACCCTTTGGTTGCCAGAGGGGTAAGCAACACATTGCTTCAGGTGTTTCTTTAATTTACGACTTGTTCAATACCATCCATTAACTAAGGAGCAGAGGAAATGGTGTAATAATAACAATGGAATGTGTCTTTCCTTATGTACTAAAGTGACCATATGTTCTAATGCCCAAAAGTGCAGCCACTGACATTGAAGGCTAATGCCAGTGCAAAGGTGGATTTGTACATTCACCCCATGGACTTGTCTTTCCTTGTTACTTCTAGTGCAGCATGCCCAGTTGGTGCCCTGGTTAATTAGGAGAGGCCCTTACCAGGCTGTTTTAAACCACTGTAAGCCCCTAGACAAAGTGGTGGCCCCTTAATGGGATAGTAATGTTTCACAATAAAAGCAGCTCCAATTAATCTTCATAGTATTTGGGCCATGGAGAGTGTTATTTAAATACTATCAGAGTTGTAGTTCAAGAGTAATTGAATGATAAAGTATCCACCTTCTGCCCCTTTTACTGATGCAACATTGCTTACCTCAGAACAGCAAGACTGTCCAGATGGATCTCAGAGAGGGACAATCTTCAATTACCATAAGGGAAAAACCTGTCAAGGGTGGCTGGGTTTACCTTATGCTCACAGTACAAAGATTGTCCTTTGCTGTGACCTGTCTGGTCTCAGGACCAGATTCATCTGACAGTATTGAAATAACACTCTCCATGGCACATATACTATGAAGATTAATTGGAGGTGCTGTTTTTGTGAATCATTACTATTCCTTTAAAGGAGCAGTGATGTTTAGATACTAATGCAAGCTTGATTCTTCAATATACTTTTTTTTATAAAAATTTACCTTTTTAACTGCTCATAACATTGTTGTTTTTGTTTTATTTTAATTAAAAGTGTCCCCACTCCTGTCCCTTTTTCATAAACCACAATGCCTCTCCTCAGAGCAGCAAGCTGGTCTAGATGAATCACGAAGAGGGACAATATTCTGTCAGCATAAGGAAAAACCTTTCATCAAGACCTCCCCGCAACTTAGAAGGGGAGGCATGTCAAAGCCGGGGTAGAGGAGTAAAGGCTAGTGGGGGGGGGGGGTAGGCAGGAAGTGAGGTGGGGGCTTAGGTGAGGATATATAGGGCTGGGGGTTGATGGGAACTTCCTCTTTGAGGAAGTTGAAAAATACTTGTACCTGTGTGATGGCTGCGGAGGGTCTGGTGGACGAGGTCCGGCGGTTGCTGGCTGCTGGGGGTGAGGACTGGCTCCGGGAGCAGCTAGCTCTGAGGGCTGCTGGCTCATCTGCAGCTCCTGTGTCACGGCCGGTGCGGCGCACCCGCGCCCGGCCGCCTGTTCGGCTGAGTCCTGGAAGTGGAAGGGAGCGGAGGCGGTCTCCCAGTCCTGGTCGGCGACTGTGGGGTCGGCGTTCTGCTGCAGGGGCATCTTCAGCCAGGAGGAGTCTGTCCCCACGGAGCCCGCGGGAGCGGCGTTCGGAGGCGGCTGAGGGCAGGAGATCTGGTGGGCAGGGTGCCAGGAGACTGGAGTCTGGTGACCGTAGCAGGAGCCGGTCTCATCCTTCCCCTGGTGTGGCTTCACAGGTATGCTGCCTTGCTGTGTTGCGGAACGGTCTGCTGCTGTGTGCTGCTGGAGGCTCTGTGAAGCGTGGCTTGGTTCTCTCTATGTTTTTTTTTTTTTTTTTTTTTTTTTTTTCCCTCTCTCTCTATCTCTCTCTTCTTTCCTAATGATTTGGGGTGTTTTGGCTGGGGGGCTTGGGGATTGGGGGGCTGCTTGTCCTAGTGTTTATGGGGGGCCTTTGGTGTTTCTTTCTTGCAGGCTGCTGGATCCTCACGGGGGGCGGATGGCGCTTCGCGGACGGGAAGTCTGGATGCCGCGGCTGGAGTGGATAGGACGCAGTCTGTGCCGGCTGATCCTCTGTCGGGGGCAGGTACGGGTCTGCTGGGGGTTTCCTCCGCTGTGGGGGTGGGCGGTGGGGCTGTTGGCGGTTTGTCTGTTCATCATGTGTTGGGCGCCTGGCAGGACAGGGCTCTTGGGGGCCTGGGGGGTGTTCCTTCTGCTGCAGGGGCATGGGGGGCTGGCCTGACTGGTCCGGATGGTGGGTCTGGGGGTGTGGCTTCCGTAGCCTTGCCGGCTGGAGGTTCATGGGGTGGGGGTCCGGGGTTGGGTCCTGGTGGTGTGGCCTCTGTTTCTGTCGGGTTGTCCGGGCTGGGGTCCGGGTCTGTGGGTGCTGGATCCTTGCCTGTTGGCGTTGGGGCTCCGGGGTCGCTCCTTCCTGGTGCTCCGGGTTTGGAGCTGCCCGGTGGTTTGGGGGTGGCTGGTCCTGGGGTTGGGGTGGGTGGTCCCTCTCTCGCGAGTTCGGTGCCGGTAGCTGGTATGGGTCTGCCGGGAGTGGGTGTGCTTGCGGGAGTTGATCTGGTGGCCCCGCAGCTGCCGGGGCTGAGTGGGGTTGGGAGTAGTGGGGTTGGTCCATCTCCGCTTGGGGGGGTTCCTACGGCGGCCTTCGGGGCTGCGTATATGTGCTGGGCGGGGCCGTTGGGCATTCATCTAAAATTGGAGGTTAAGGAGAAGATCTGGCGGAATGAATTCGTTGAAATTTTTTCACTTCTTCCGCTTGATGAGGCTCCACCTGACAAGGAGGAAAAGGATGCGGAAAAGAAGGAGGAGAAGGAACGCCGGAGGTACCGGAAGATACCGAAGGTGTTCGGGAATTGGATCCGTGCCTTTTCCATTCTTGCCAGCGTTATTGGGGAGCGCTTCCCCTCTAAATGCTCGGCGTTATTTTGTTACCAGGACACGATCTGGAGTGCTTGTCGGATTTATGGAGGCTTGGCGTGGTGGACGTATGACGAGCAGTTTCGTCAGCGTATGGCGTTGCGGCCTGCCGTCTCGTGGGATCAGTTGGACATTGGGTTGTGGTTATCCCTCATGACTCGCCCGGCTGGTTCTCCCATGGGGCTGCAGTCCTTTCAGGCCGGCGCCGCTGGGTTGGGGCTCCCCGCCACGTCCTCCTCGGCCTCCAAAAGGGCTGGGTTCTGCTGGCAATTTAACGACGGGCATTGTAAGTGGGGTTCCTCCTGTAAATTTCGGCATGAATGCTCTGGCTGTTCGGGCTCGCACCCCTTTGCCAAGTGTTTCAAGAAGTCCCGAGGTGGAGAAAAGGGGGGTTCCGTGGGCGTCAAGGGGGAGGACTCCGGTGTCCGTCGCAAAGATGGGTCCCTGGCTAAGAGTGTACAAGGATAGGCGGGCAGCGGAGATCCTGGAGGAGGGGTTCACTGTGGGCTTTCGGATCCCTAGCAGGGTCGGGTTTGGAGTGTCTGATGCTGGGAATTTGCGGTCGGCGACTCAACACCCTGATGTACTGAGGGACAAGGTGATGAAGGAGGTTCGTTTGGGTAGGATGGCGGGTCCGTTTTCTCGGCCTCCGCTGCCGGATTTCCGGGTTTCTCCTTTGGGGGTGGTCCCGAAGAGGGATCCTGGAAAGTTTCGTCTCATCCATCATCTGTCCTTCCCGTTCGGGTGTTCGGTCAATGATGCGATTGACCCTGCGCTTTGCAGCGTTTCCTATGCTTCTTTTGATAGGGCTCTTGCCTTGGCTGTTAAGGCGGGGCGTGGGGCGTGGTTTGCTAAGGCTGACATTGAGTCGGCGTTCTGTCTTCTCCCGGTCCATCCAGACTGCCATCATCTGTTTGGGTGTAAGGTGGATGGCGAGTATTTTGTGGACTTGTGCCTGCCCATGGGGTGTTCGTTGTCCTGTGCTCTGTTCGAGCGCTTTAGTACGTTCATCGAGTGGGTGGTGCGCAAGGAGGCGGGATTCTCGTCCATCTTGCACTACTTGGATGATTTTTTGTGTGTTGGGCCTGGCGGTTTGGATGTGTGTCGGCGCTTGCTGGACACTTTGGAACGGGTTTGCAGTGAGTTTGGGGTCCCGTTGGCCCGGGAGAAGACTGAAGGGCCTACAACTTGTCTGTGTTTCTTGGGGATCGAGCTGGACTCGGTTTCCATGGAATGCAGGTTGCCGTCGGACAAGCTGTCCGCTCTGTTGGGGGAAGTGTTAGCTTGTAGGCGGGCTCGGAAGGTGTCCCTTCGGGCTTTGCAGTCCTTGTTAGGAAAACTCAATTTTGCCAGTCGGATCATCCCCATGGGTCGGGTGTTTAGCCGGCGTTTGTCGCAGGCTTCGGGTGGTGCCTTGCGCCCACACCATCACATCCGGTTGACGTTGCCTTTGCGGGAAGATCTCAGGGTGTGGGAACAGTTCCTGGTCGATTTCAACGGTCGCTCCTACTGGCAGTCGCCTGTGCAAACCAACGGCGACTTGGATCTTTATACCGATGCAGCTGGGTCGGTTGGTTTTGGAGCGATTTTTGGTTCCGACTGGTGTTCAGGGCTTTGGCCGGAGGTTTGGGTCAAGGTGGGGTTAACCCGGAATATCTTGTTCCTTGAGCTCTTCCCGATAGTGGTGGCGGTTTCCTTGTGGGGTGAGCGTATGCAGGATTGCCGCATTGTTTTTCATTCCGACAATATGGGGGTGGTCCAGTCTGTCAATAACCTGTCTGCGTCTTCTCCGCCCGTGTTGGCGTTGTTGAGGCGTTTGGTGTTGTGCTGTTTGCGTTTGAATCTGTCTTTCCGGGCGCGTCATGTGCCTGGGGTTTTAAACGTGGCTGCTGACGCTTTATCTCGGTTCCAGGTGGCGGAATTCCGGAAGGCTTGGCCGGGGGCGAAGGCAGAGGGGACGCCTTGCCCCGTGAGCTTGTGGGACCTTGGCGGAGTGACGTTGCCTCTTGGATAAAGGATTCGGTGTCGCCGGCCACCTGGGCGCGGTATGCCGCAGCTTGGGACGACTGGATTTCTTTGGAGCGGTTGGCGGGCTCTTTGGTGTCTGCTGCTGAGTGTGTTGATGGGGTACTCTGGTTGGTGTGGAATTGGCACGATACGGGGCTGTCTGCTTCGTCATTGTCAGCTAAAGTGTCGGGTCTGGCCTTTGGCTTTAAGCTACGGGGGTGGTCGGATTTTACGAAGGCGTTTTCGGTGCGTATGGCGTTGCGGGGTTTGCGTCGGGGGTCGGTTTCTCGGGATTCTCGCCGTCCGGTTTCCTTTCAATTGCTGCGTCGGCTGGTGGACGTACTTCCGTCGGTTTGTCGGGACGATTTTGAACGGTGCCTGTTTGTCGCGGCCTATTGCTTGGCATTTTTTGGCGCTCTTCGCATCGGTGAGTTGCTCAGTGGTAGCAAGTTTCGTCCGGGCGGGGTGTTGTTTGAGGATGTGCGGTTGGGGTCGGATTTTTTGGAATTCCGCTTGCGGCGGTCGAAAACTGATGTGTTGGGTAGGGGTCGGTGGGGTACGTTGTACGCGTTGGGGTGTGTTGAGGTGTGTCCGGTTTCGGTGGTTCGGCGCTTCTTGTCCTTGCGTCCTTTGGGTTCTGGACCTCTGTTGGTTCACCGGGACGGCTCGGTCCTAACGCGTTTTCAGTTTATCAGGGTTTTTCGGATGGGTTTGGACTGTTTGGGTTTTCCTGCGGGAGAGTTTGGGGGTCACTCTTTTCGTATTGGTGCTGCGACGGAGGCGGCTAGGTTGGGACTCCCGGATTCGACCATAAAACGGATTGGTCGTTGGGAATCGTCGCGTTTTCGGTCTTACGTCCGTCCGGGTCGGGTTTTGGGGGTTTAAGGGTTGTTGTTTGGGTCTGGGGTTACGGTTGGTTTGTTTTTTTTACAGGTGCTGCTGTCCTGCGGGTGTGGATCGTGGGTCACTCCTTCGTATTCTGGGCGAGGAGGAGGGCCGCAGTTCGGGAGCATGGATTGCAGATGTCCTTGGATGGATCGGTGGCCCGGGTGTCTTGGTTTGGCTATCGGGGCCTGCAGTGGTCTCAATTTCTGCCTTTGATCTCGAGGCTGGTGTCCATGGAAGGTTCGGCTCCGCATGTTTTGGCGGTCCATTTGGGGGGCAATGATTTGGGTGCGGTTCCAGTTTGGCACTTGGGTGAAACTATAAAAGGGGATTTGGAGTCTCTACTCCTTGGTTTTCCGGGTCTGAGGGTGGTGTGGTCCGAGATTATTCCTCGGCGGTTTTGGTCTAGGGCTCGTGACCCTGCGGCTTTAGATAAGGGGCGGATTCGTCTCAATCGGAGGGTCTCTCGATTTGTGGTCTCTCGTGGCGGTTTTGCGGTCCGTCATCGGGTGTTTGAAGATAGGGAGTTGTCTTTGTTCCGGGAGGACGGGGTTCACCCCAATGATTTGGGGTGGGACTTCTTTAATCTGGAGCTGTCGGGGGCGTTGGAGCAGGCCACAGCTTTGGTGGGGGGGAAGGGCCTGGATGTGTAGGGAAACGCATCAGGCCCTTGTGGCGCTTTGGGCCCTTGCCAAGGGTAGAATGGTCAGTAATTGGGGGATAAGGAGGCCAGCGGCCTGGTGACAAGGACGCCCGGACTGGGGTCGCGGGTTTAATCACCGGCCCCATTGAGCTACGGGCCAGCTAATGGGGCGCGGGTAGGTGAAGCAACAAACGGGTAGAGCCGAAGGCTCTGGTAAAAGGGGTAGGCAAGTTTATGTCTACCATGGTACGGATTGGCAAGGGCTTAAAGTAAATAATGTTGTAAATGGTGTGTGTTTTAAGTTAATAAAGCTGTGGCCTGGTTTAACCCAAAGTTATGTGTCCGTGTCTTTACTTAGTCACTGCCCCGTGCTTAAGACAAGACCTCCCCGCAACTTAGAAGGGGAGGCATGTCAAAGCCGGGGTAGAGGAGTAAAGGCTAGTGGGGGGGGTAGGCAGGAAGTGAGGTGGGGGCTTAGGTGAGGATATATAGGGCTGGGGGTTGATGGGAACTTCCTCTTTGAGGAAGTTGAAAAATACTTGTCCCTTCCTCCCTCCCTTTGTTGTTTGTGGTGTATTGGGGGTTCTGGGAATTTTGGTTCTGATTGTCACAGCTTTTGGGGCGCTTTGGGCCCTTGCCAAGGGTAGAATGGTCAGTAATTGGGGGATAAGGAGGCCAGCGGCCTGGTGACAAGGACGCCCGTACTGGGGTCGCGGGTTTAATCACCGGCCCCATTGAGCTACGGGCCAGCTAATGGGGCGCGGGTAGGTGAAGCAACAAACGGGTAGAGCCGAAGGCTCTGGTAAAAGGGGTAGGCAAGTTTATGTCTACCATGGTACGGATTGGCAAGGGCTTAAAGTAAATAATTTTGTAAATGGTGTGTGTTTTAAGTTAATAAAGCTGTGGCCTGGTTTAACCCAAAGTTATGTGTCCGTGTCTTTACTTAGTCACTGCCCCGTGCTTAAGACAAGAAAGAAGATTGTCCTTTTTTGCAATCTGTCTGGTAAAGCGACCAGATTTCAGATCTGAGGGGAGGTAGCTTTTGTATGGAAAAGGGGTGGGAGGGGGACACTTTTAATTAAATAAAATGAAGACGATAATGTTATGAGCAGTTAGAAAGGTATGTTTTGTTCCAAAAAAGTATATTGAAGAAACAAGCCTGCATTAATATCTTTAATTTCTTCAGTAGCAGAGAGGTCACGATTCCACTGCTTTGCAATTCATTAGAGACCTCTCTAGCATTTAAGACATTATATAACTGCACTTGTTTTTCCTCTTGCTAAAACTGAATACTCAGGCTTATAGTAATTTGCATAATTCCAAGCTTACTGTACATTTAACTTCATAGAACTTTGTGCTCACAGCTAGGACAGCCAGTACTAAGTACTGGTACCTTCAGTAGTTTCATAAGATAGACAGAGACAGAGGAGCAATTCTGCAGCAAACTAACCATTAAGGGATAAATAAAAATGCCCCAGATTCCAGATATGCTCCTCTGTTCTTTAGTTCATATAGCCCACTGAGTTTTCACAAGTATCTTCACTCAGTGCTGAGTTATCTTTACTCAGTGCTGAGTTTTATCACCAGGCTCCCCACAATTAACACACCACTGGGAGAGGAAGATTCAGAAGGTTAAAGACAGTGTAGTATGTTAAACAAAGTTCTTCTTGAATGTGGGGGCCCCTTTCACCAGCAGGTTGTGTTCAATGTCCAATTTCCTGATTCTTAAAGCATGGGCACTTACATGGACTTGCTGCACTAGCATTGCTGCAATTTTGAGTAATGTAAAGAGTTTTTTAAAAACACTTTTCTTTTTTCAGATGATACTTCCCTTAACAATGCACAATCCTTAGTCTTGTTTTAATGCCCATCAATACCTTATATCCATCCCAGTAGTTTGTTCATTCGCTTACTGTGGGCTCTCTCCAATAGTTCAAGTTCAGGGGGGAGATTCACTAAGCGTTGATAAAGAGGTGATAAAGTGGAGATGACTTCTCCAGTGATATCACTTCTCTAGTTCCTATGTTATTCTATGGAGCCTATTCACTAAGATCTCCAAAGCTGAATAAATCTTAGTGCATAGGCTCTATAGAATAACATAGGAACTGGAGAAGTGATAAACTGGGGAAGTCATCTCCACTTTATCACCTCTTTATCACCGCTTATTGAATCTCCCCACAGGAATGGAGTACAGAAGTATGTGCAAAGCATTGCAAATCAATGTTTTGAACACCCATCTGATACTTAAGGGGTTAACTGCATTTATTCTGGCACAAATCAGCTGTTATGTACCTAAATGTATGAGGCAATTTATCCTTTGAAATGCTGAGCGCTCCACTTTTCATTCCTGAACATGACACTGGATTGCCATTACGAGTTTGCACCACCCATAATCCTTTGACAGACAGAGAGGTAAGCAAAAGCAATGTGTTGCTCACCCTTTTGGCACTTGCTAGCCTTTTGCAATCCAATGCAATGAAAATACTGGTATTCAAGGTGGCTGCTGTGTTAAGAAGAAATGGAGCAATTCTGGATCAATCCAACTGCACCATACAGGATAAATACAAATTCCATACATTTCCACTGATTTAAATAGAGATATTAACACTTTGAATGCTAGAGAGTAGTGATGAGCGAGCACCCCAATGCTCGTGTGTTCGGGTGCTCTGACCGAGCACCCCCGGAGGCTCGAGTGCTCGGCCGAGCACCCGAGACCCATTGAAGTCAATGGGAGGACTCGAGCATTACACCAGGCACCCCCTGCTCTGATGAGGGGAGGGTGCCTGGTCCATAGGAAAAGGGCAGAAAAAGATGGAAACACTACAGAAATGGTTCAGGGACAGCATAGGGAGGATGTCTGGATGCATCTTGGACTCCAACATCGCTGCTGGGAACGATCTTTCGCCCGTAGTACGCCATTTTTACAGACTGACCGTAAAACACACAAAAAGGCAGATAAAAACGACTTTAGGCGAAAAATTGTTACCAAACAGTATTTGCTGTATATTTACTTGTATATCATCTGCAAATTCTCCCAAAAATTTCCTCGATTTTTCTGAACTGAGGCCATGATTAAGAGGGAAACGTGCGCAGAGGCAAATTCTCCCAAAAATTTCCTTGATTTTTCTGAACTGAGGCCATGATTAAGAGGGAAACGTGCGCTGAGCCGACCATCTAAAACATTATGGGTGAGGGTCTGCTGCGGAGCTGACCATCCTAAACATTATATGCGAAGGCCCGCTAGTGAGCTGACGCTATAAAACATTATATGAGAGGGCCCGCTAGAGAGCTGACCCAATAAAACATTATATGAGAAGGCCCGCTGGTGAGCTGACCTATACAAAAAGTTGTCAAACAGGGCCCGCTGGTGAGCTGGCCCTATATAAAAATTATATCACAGGGCCCGCTGGTGAGCTGGCCCTATATAAAAATTATATCACAGGGTATATGGAAGAGAGTCAACCATATACCCGTTTTTTGGGTGGAAGGGGTGAATGGGAATACAGAGTATTCCCATCATTGTAAATAACATATATAAAGTGAGTTTATGTTCCCCCGGGGCTTTCCTCCAGTGGAGTGGAGAAGTCAGGGGAAATCCAGGCCTTGTTCATTTTTATAAGTGTCAACCTTTCAGCATTGTCGGTGGAAAGGCGGATACGCTTATCTGTTATGATGCCACCAGCAGCACTAAATACCCGCTCAGACAGAACGCTGGCGGCAGGGCAGGCCAGCACCTCCAAGGCGTAGAGTGCCAGTTCATACCACGTGTCCAGCTTGGACACCCAGTAGTTGTAAGGCACAGAGGGATCATTGAGGATGCTGACACGGTCTGCTACGTACTCCTTCACCATCTTCCAAAACTTTTCCCTCCTTGTGACACTAGGCTGCGCATCAGGGTGAGGGTGCTGGCGGGGTGTCATGAAGGTGTCCCACGCCTTGGAGAGTGTTGCCCTGCCTTTGTCGGAACTGCTGTGTGCTCCCCTTTTCTCCCCTTCTCGGTTGTCCAAGGTAGCACGTACTCTGCCGCCAGCGTTGTCAGATGGAAAATTTTGGAGCAATTTTTCAACAAGAACCTTCTGGTATTGCACCATTTTGCTTGTCCTCTCCACCGGAGGAATGAGAGATGAGAAATTCTCTTTGTAGCGGGGGTCCAGAAGGGTGAACACCCAGTAATCCGTGTTGTCTAAAATGCGTATAACGCGTGGGTCACGGGAAAGGCAGCCTAACATAAAGTCAGCCATGTGTGCCAGAGTACCAACAGTCAAGATTTCGCTGTCCTCACCAGGAGGATGACTCTCAATCTCCTCATCCTCTTCCTCCTCTTCTGCCCACCCACGCTGAAGAGATGGAACTAAAGTTCCATGGCTACCCTCTGTAGCGGAGGCAACCGTGTCTTCCTCCTCCTCCTCCTCCTCCTCCGCCTCCTCCAATTGTCGCTGAGAAGACGAAGTGAGGGTGCTCTGGCTATCACCTTGTGTAAGCTCTTCCTCCCGCATTTCCACCTCTTCCACATGCAAAGCGTCAGTTTTAATTGTGAGCAGCGAGCGTTTCAGTAGACACAGAAGTGGGATGGTTACACTGATAATAGCGTTATCGCCGCTCACCATCTGTGTCGATTCCTCAAAATTGCGTAAAACCTCACAGAGGTCTGACATCCATTCCCACTCCTCACTTCTGATTACAGGAAGTTGAACGGAGAGGCGACGACCGTGTAACAGCTGGTACTCCACTACTGCCCTCTGCTGCTCACAAAGCCGGGCCAACATGTGGAAGGTGGAGTTCCAGCGCGTGCTCACGTCACACAGCAGCCGGTGAGCTGGCAATTGTAAGCGCTGCTGCAGCTTCAACAGGCCGGCTGAAGCTGTAGATGACTTACGGAAATGTGCACACACGCGGCGCACCTTGGTCAAGAGATCATGCACATTGGGGTAGGTTTTTAGAAATCGCTGAACCACTAAATTAAATACATGCGCTAGGCATGGTACGTGTGTGAGCTTGCCGAGCTCCAAAGCCGCCACCAAGTTACGCCCATTATCACACACAACCATGCCTGGTTGCAGGTTGAGTGGCGAGAGCCACTGCTCGGTCTGGTGACTAATCCCCTGCAACAGCTCTGAGGCCGTGTGCTGTTTGTCCCCAAGGCAGATCAGCTTCAGCACGGCCTGTTGACGCTTCCCCACTGCAGTGCTACACTGCTTCCAGCTACCGGCTGATGGGGGAGTGGCGCTGCGTGCAGAGAATTCGGAGGTGGAAACGGAGGAGGAGGAGCCAATAACGTAGGTGCTGGCGGAAACCCTGATGGAGGTAGGGCCCGCAATCCTCGGCGTGGGTAGCACCCGTGCCATCCCAGGGTCCGAGTCGCTCCCAGCCTCCACGACATTCACCCAGTGTGCCGTCAGGGAAATGTAGCGTCCCTGGCCACAAGCACTTGTCCATGTGTCAGTCGTTAAGTGGACCTTCCCAGTAACTGCGTTGGTCAGGGCACGGGTGATGTTACGGGACACATGGTGGTGTAAGGCGGGGACGGCACACCGGGAAAAGTAGTGGCGGCTGGGGACTGCGTACCGAGGGACAGCTGCTGCCATCAGGCTGCGGAAGGACTCAGTCTCCACAAGCCTAAATGGCAGCATTTCGATGGCCAGTAATTTGGAAAGGTGTGAGGTTAGTGCTATGGCCTGTGGGTGGGTGGCTGGGTATTTTCGCTTGAGCTCAAATGCCTGGGGTAACGACATTTGGACGCTGCGCTGGGACAGGGAAGTGGATGTGGTCGCTGATGGTGCTTCAGATGGTACAGGTGCAGGGCGGGAGGTATGCGGGCCTGCGCCTTCGACAGGCGATTGGCCGGCACCGAAAACAGGGGAAGAGGAGGCAGTGGTGTGGCCTGCAGACACAGATGGGCGATCCAGGCGTTCCTCCCACTTACTACGGTGCTTGGATGCCATGTGTCGGATCATGCTGGTGGTGGTGAGGTTTCTAGTGTTCATGCCTCGGCTCATTCTGGTGTGGCACAGGTTGCAAACTACAATTCTTTTGTCGTCCGCACTTTCCTTAAAAAAACGCCATACCGCGGAACACCTACCCCTTGGCAAGGTAGATTTACGCAAGGGGGTGCTCCGTGGAACATTTGCGGGCCGGTTTGGTGCGGTTCGCCTTCTTTCTGTAGCCACACCACTGCCTCTTCCAGCCTGTTGCGGTGCTGCAGATGGCTCACCCTCAGGACTGCTGTCATCGCTCGGCTCTACACCTTCCCAGGTGGGGTCAGTCACCTCATCGTCCACCAAGTCCTCCTCCACTTCCTCACTCTGATCATCCTCCTCATGTCTTGATCCCACCACATACTCAGTCATTGACAACTGTATATCATCCTCCTCAACAAGGTCTTGAGACAGTAATAGTGGTTGATTTAATGGCAACTGTGTCTCATCATCATCATCATCATCCACTACTTCCTTTGACCTTAAATGCCGTTCACATCTGTCATCTTCTTGTGATTGGGTACCCTCCAGAGGTTGTGAATCAGGGCACAAGATGTCATGTTCCTCTGCAAGCGTGCTTGGAGAGAGGGTCAAATGAAGGATTGGTGATGAGACGAGCTCCTCACTATATCCCAGTGTGGGATCACTTCTTTGACCAGACCGTCTATGGTGGGAGGAAGGATGATCAGAGTGAGGATTATGTTGACCAGACTCTTGGCTACTGAGAGTGGACTTGGTGGAAGACAGGGTGGTGCTTAACCGACTGGAAGCAGTATCAGCTGACATCCAACCGACCACCTGTTCGCAGTGGTCGGACCTCGAGAGTGATGTCCTGCGACGCCCTGTAAAATGAGACATGAAGCTAGGTATGGTGGATGTCTTTCTTTCTTGTGCTCTGGCACCAGGCACAGTTTCTACGCGTCCTGACCCGCGCCATGAACTATCAGGATCACGTCCACTTCCCCGTCCCTTTTTACCCGCCTTCTTCATATTACACGGAATATGTGCTGCAAATCTGCAACTTTGCACAGTACACAGAATGTGCTGCTAAACTGCGGCGACGCACACTGAATGGAATATGTGACTTTGATATTTTACAGTTTGAAGACTTAACAGTATTTCTTCCTATTCTGCAACTGTGCACAGTACACAGAATGTGCTGCTAAACTGGGCGACGCACACTGAATGGAATATGTGACTTTGATATTTTACAGTTTGAAGACTTAACAGTATTTCTTCCTATTCTGCAACTGTGCACAGTACACAGAATGTGCTGCTAAACTGGGCGACGCACACTGAATGGAATATGTGACTTTGATATTTTACAGTTTGAAGACTTAACAGTATTTCTTCCTATTCTGCAACTGTGCACAGTACACAGAATGTGCTGCTAAACTGGGCGACGCACACTGAATGGAATATGTGACTTTGATATTTTACAGTTTGAAGACTTAACAGTATTTCTTCCTATTCTGCAACTGTGCACAGTACACAGAATGTGCTGCTAAACTGGGCGACGCACACTGAATGGAATATGTGACTTTGATATTTTACAGTTTGAAGACTTAACAGTATTTCTTCCTATTCTGCAACTGTGCACAGTACACAGAATGTGCTGCTAAACTGGGCGACGCACACTGAATGGAATATGTGACTTTGATATTTTACAGTTTGAAGACTTAACAGTATTTCTTCCTATTCTGCAACTGTGCACAGTACAGAGAATGTGCTGCTAAACTGGGCGACGCACACTGAATGGAATATGTGACTTTGATGTTTTACAGTTTGAAGACTTAACAGTATTTCTTCCTATTCTGCAACTGTGCACAGTACACAGAATGTGCTGCTAAACTGGGCGACGCACACTGAATGGAATATGTGACTTTGATATTTTACAGTTTGAAGACTTAACAGTATTTCTTCCTATTCTGCAACTGTGCACAGTACACAGAATGTGCTGCTAAACTGGGCGACGCACACTGAATGGAATATGTGACTTTGATATTTTACAGTTTGAAGACTTAACAGTATTTCTTCCTATTCTGCAACTGTGCACAGTACACAGAATGTGCTGCTAAACTGGGCGACGCACACTGAATGGAATATGTGACTTTGATATTTTACAGTTTGAAGACTTAAGAGTATTTCTTCCTATTCTGCAACTGTGCACAGTACACAGAATGTGCTGCTAAACTGCGGCGACGCACACTGAATGGAATATGTGACTTTGATATTTTACAGTTTGAAGACTTAAGAGTATTTCTTCCTATTCTGCAACTGTGCACAGTACACAGAATGTGCTGCTAAACTGGGCGACGCACACTGAATGGAATATGTGACTTTGATATTTTACAGTTTGAAGACTTAAGAGTATTTCTTCCTATTCTGCAACTGTGCACAGTACACAGAATGTGCTGCTAAACTGGGCGACGCACACTGAATGGAATATGTGACTTTGATGACGCACACTGAATGGAATATGTGACTTTGATATTTTACAGTTTGAAGACTTAAGAGTATTTCTTCCTATTCTGCAACTGTGCACAGTACACAGAATGTGCTGCTAAACTGGGCGACGCACACTGAATGGAATATGTGACTTTGATATTTTACAGTTTGAAGACTTAACAGTATTTCTTCCTATTCTGCAACTGTGCACAGTACACAGAATGTGCTGCTAAACTGGGCGACGCACACTGAATGGAATATGTGACTTTGATATTTTACAGTTTGAAGACTTAACAGTATTTCTTCCTATTCTGCAACTGTGCACAGTACACAGAATGTGCTGCTAAACTGCGGCGACGCACACTGAATGGAATATGTGACTTTGATATTTTACAGTTTGAACACTTAACAGAATGTGCTCTAATCTGCAACTTTGCACACTAAACAGAATGTGCTCTAATTTGCAACTTTGCACACTAAACAGAATGTGCTCTAATCTGCAACTTTGCACACTAAACAGAATGTGCTCTAATCTGCAACTTTGCACACTAAACAGAATGTGCTCTAATCTGCAACTTTGCACACTAAACAGAATATATGAATTTTTTGTTTTTTTGTTTTTTTTCCCCCCACACAAAATAAACTGCTGCCCCCACACACAGTAGTCCTAAAAAGGACTTTTGGGTCTTTTTTTTTTTTCAACAACACTTTTCTTCTCCCTACACTGACTTTCCCTTCCTATCCTCATCTCTCCCTGGCTAAGACTGAGCCGAACTCGCTGGTCAGGTGCTATACAGCACCCGACCACGGGTTCTGGCCAGCCAATCAGTGTAATGCCAGCAGCCAACATGGCTGCTGGCATTACACTGATGTCAGAGCCTCCCTGCACGTTTATTGGCTGCGCAGCAGCCGCGAAACGTGCGGGGAGGAGACCCGAACATGGCGGGCGAGCACATGCGGTACTCGTACGAGTACCGCCATGTGCCGAGCAGAGCGATGCTCGAGCCGATCAGAGCATCGGCCGAGCATGCTCGCTCAACACTACTAGAGAGGTCTCCAATGCATTGCTTCACAATGGTTGGAGACCACTCCAGCATTCGTGGCATTTAAAGTTCCATTTAAATCAAAGGAATTTTTTTGCCCATGTGGTGCAGTTGGTTTGCACCAGAAGTTTGCTAGTTCATCTTAGTACATAGGTCTCACTGTAATAATGAAGGGCTGCAGCATGCCTAAGAAATAATCAATGCAGTGATATGTACAAACAGAACATGTAGTTATATGCAGCACTAAAGCCTGCAATAGAGGAAGTAACAGCATAGAGGCAATGAGCCAAAATAATAAAACATGAAATGCGTGGGCGTAAATGAGCTGGATATTCAGGGAAGGGTGAAAGAGAAGTAAATGCAATTAGAATGTATCTGGAATAATAGAAAATTAAGTAAATAACCCTTTGAGCACCAGAGGGGTACACAACGCATACGCACCCTCTGGCACTCAAAGGGTTAAGAACAGAACAGATAAAGACAACCAGAATAACAAAGAATGAAGTGATCTAGAACAGCATGAACAGTGAAGGTGAAGGGTCTCTTACGTGTCTCCATCCTCATCTGGCTGAGTTGCTGCATTGATGTCGGCCTGGAGCTGTGCATCTGTATACAGCAAAGTTGTGTGTTGGGGATGCAGGATCCCTAGATGGGGTACATTTAGTAATGCTGGTGATGAGGCTGGGTACAGGGGTAATAATGATGAGGGTAAATAGGCAGAAGCACTCCCTGAAATATAAGAAAGGAAACATATGATTAGGTACACACTTGTTTTAATGCTTTATTCTTCTGAGATTTGATCCAGCAATTGAGATTTGATGGGCAAAAACCCAAGTAATAGGGTAATATTCAGGTATTGTTAATGGGATGGTCTCATTTATTATGATAAACTATACACTACAGTACAAAAGCTTGGGGTCACTTAGAAATTTCCTTGTTTTTGTTACTGGAGCAGCTTGACCGTATGGTACATAAGAAGTGCTCAAGAAGCCAATCCAAATTGTGGGAGGTGCTTCAGGAAGTATGGTGTGAACTCTCTTCATATTACCTCAACAAATTGACAACTAAAATGCCAAAGGTCTGCAAGGCTGTAATTCCTGCAAATGGAGGATTCTTCAAGGAAAGCAAAGTTTGAAGGACACAATTATTATTGAAATTAAAAATCATTATTTCTAACCTTGTCAAAGTTTTGACTGTATTTCCTATTCATTTTGCAACTAATTTGATGGAAAACAAGGACATTTCTAAGTGACCCCAAACTTTAAACGATAGTGTATAGTGTGACTTTTCCATCTGAGTAATACATGGTTATTCCCACAGATAGGAGGTTCTGGACTCAAAAAGTTATGATAGAACAATCATGCATTTTAGTTGAAACCTTGAAAGTAGCATTCCTTGTGGCCATTCCATTTTGCTGTCGTGCTCTTGCTATAGCAAACTATGGAGATCCCTGAACAATAAACAGAGCTTTCCATAACACATTTCATGTTTGCTGGGTCGTGAGGGTATTTTTGAACTCCTTGAGGACCATACGGGTGTGCAATGCATTGCAAAGCAATGTGTTGTACACCCCTCTGGTTCTCAGGGGGCTAATTAATTATTACTTCATTTAGCTGTTGGCAACCACATGTTGGCAACCACCAGGTTGGTGAGCATTTTTCTTTTACAATTGCGTATTGCAGGTACTTACCATGTTTTAATGTTTTATACCAGATTATAAGAGGAAAGTTAATTGATGTATCTTGGGAATCTAATACATAAAATCAAATATAGAACACAGAAAAGATAGAAAAATGGTGAACATTACCACTCATGGAACAGACCTGTTCAATACTGTATATTTATGGGCCAGTCTCATATGGTAATGTATTCATTTATAGCCCAATTAAAACAACAACTTTATTAGGTTTTATCAAAAAATATGTACAATATAACAACAAACACAAATGATTTGTGATAGTTGTAAAATGTGTTAATATGCTGTTGAGTTACACACCCACATTTTATGTCCATACATGGGAACTCTCAGACAATTATCAGGTCTATGGATAGAGGGGCTAATTTTCCAGAATACTGAGTTCCCCAGTAATCCCACCCACCCTGATTAAGCCCAACCTACATTATAACACAAATCTTGACATTTGGACACTCCCATCCCTTCCCTACAGGGGGCTTGGGCTTGACAGTTCTCAGGTTTTTTATGTCCTCTTGGCTTTTTAACATGACTGACAGATGCCCCTACTGCTACGTTTGTGGAAACAGCATTTTCTGTAGTTCAGGCCATTGCATCTCCTTGATACATACCCCCTATTCTGGAGTATGAGAAGATATGCAGTGAAAATTGGAGCAATTTACGAGAAAAACAGCTGCGCCATAGGGAAAAAAATAAAAACTCCATTGATTTAAATAAGGCTCTTACCCCCTTGCAAGGCAGATTTAAGAACCTCTGAGTGCCCTGGTAAAATTCCTTTCATCCCTCCTTATTTGTAGGAAAACCAACCATATTAGTTTGTTCTGTACTCTCAACAGAGTCAGTCCTCACTGGCAGTATGGATACAGATAGGTTTCTGTATGTGACACTGCTGGAAACACAAGGTGAGGTCCCCCTGAAACAAGGGGCTCTGGGCATGTGCTGGGCCATGCATTAAAATGACCCAAACCCTTGCTCTCTCCAATACGATGTGAAGCAATGTGCTGAAGACATCTCTAGTATGAAAGAGGTTAAAAACTCAATTTAAATAAATGAAAATGTGGGGATTTTTTATTTATCCAGTACAGTATTTTTGGTTTGCCCCTGATTTAATTAATTCGTTTGGGCACATCTCCCACAGAATCCAAAAATCCAGCAAAGTCAATGATCTTATTTTTATTTGTGAATACGTTGAGGCTGATACACTATTAACCCTTTGATAGTTTTGTGAACCCCTCTGGCACTCAAAGGGTTAAGTAATGGAATAATTGATGGGCAATTCAAGTACAAAATAGGGGTCAAAAAATCCTCCCACTGATTTAAATGTGGCTTTTAAGCCCTTGAATGCTGGAGAGATCGGTTACGCATTTAAGTGGTTAAATAGTTTCATTTAAATCAAAAGGAATTTTGGATAATTTTATTTGTCATCTATAGTAGTTTGGCCCAGTATGACTCCATTTATCGGCAATACTTCACACACCCATCTGGCACTCAAAGGGTCATTTTTTATTTTTCATTACCAAGTTGAACATATGGATCTCTACCAGTTGTCACTATTTAAATAAATAAATAAATCCGTATTCCATCACCATACTTTTTTTTAAAATGCATAAATTTTAACTTCTTTTCCTATATTGTGTAATTGTAAAGTACTTCGTTTGGAAATGAATACACATAAAAAATTGAAAAAGCAGACATTTTATATTACTCCCTTGAATATATATACGTAAGCTCAAATAACCTTTGACCTACGGCATCCTAACGAGCAATCCAGCTCTGGAAACTACCTGAATTTTCGAAGCACCCCATTTATTTCCGGACTGTTTGCTATGGACAAGTGAGGTGAAAACCTAAGAAATCCCCACAGACAACACCCAATAAACAAGCCTCATCAATATAATAACCCAAGGTGCAGTCTGGCCCTATTGATTCATAGGCATTCATATTGTAATGGAGCAGTTAAAGTTTATTATGAATAATATATGTATTTTGGGGGATTTCCAGTGAAGTAAAACAAGGGTACTCCCACTGAAATAGTTTTTTTTTAACCCATTAAGGATAAGGAAAGTATGAATTTCATTGCAATATATTGCAAACCCATTTAAAAAGTAGCAAACCTTCGCTATGAAAACATATAATGAAAGGCTTTTGTTGGTGGGTAAAACAAGGTGCTGCCATTTCTGTGAAATGCTATTTTCCAAAGTTGAAACTGCTGCTTTTTATATGTGAGCATCATTGTCACCTAATGTCCAGACATCACCTCAGGAGAGATGCACTAAGGTTTGATAAGGTTGTGTAAACTGTGTAGTATTTGCATTTATTCCATCTCATCATACGTGCTAGGATGTCTTTGCCATCATATCCTTGTGAATAATCCACTAATAAGCCAATGATGCCATGCTTTCGTCATGCCTTTACCAGGTTTACAATTTTGCAGTGTCTACTTCGACAATGGCTCATTTGCTTATCGAAATACAGCTTAAAAAGCCATTGTTGTATTCATGAGGTTGGATTTATGTTAATGCGGCTGTCCGCCAGATGCGCTAATCTCCAATAATTGGTTATGCTGTTGGAGTACACAATCCTACCTTTACCAAACTGAGACTGCAAAGTTGAGCTTTTTCCATAAATTTATATGGAGCCAGGGGACAGTTTGCTACCTCCTGCCTCCTGTTTCTCTTCACAAATCATGTACAGACATTGACGAATGACTAAGTAGCTGTTACATGTAGCCGTTTCTCTGCTGGTTCTGCCTTCATATGAACTGGCATATCAGTTGTTTGAAGTCTACAACAGACTATACACTAGACTTGCGCACGGCAACATTTTTGGTAAAATTTGATTTCAGACAAATTTTTTTTCCCCATTTGGAGGATAAGAATTTCGGAATGGACCTGTTCGACTTGGACGAAATTAGGCAATAGTCTGAATTATTCAGCCGAATTTAAAAACAAAAAAGTGAAATACTCAATAAAAAATTAAAATTATACAAATAAAAAAAATACATTAAATGAAATTAATAATAATATTAAATCTCTAATGAGACAAGAAGGGGTATTTTATAAACCCCTACACACTTACATATGTATATGTCACATCAAATTAAAGCCCTTTCTGCCCTTTAAAAAATGGTATATAATATGTGTTTGTGCAATAAATGAGGAAGATAGGATTTATGGTTGGACATACACATAGCAAAAATGCCAAAATTGCTTGTGTCCTTATGTGGTTAATATCTGCACTTTACATAAACTGTAAAGAGCCTTTTTTACCAGATCTATTTTTAGCAGCATGTAGCAACATTGTAATAGTTTCAGGTGGGAAAGCGTGGTGCCGCCTACTTTTAGCAGCATGTAGCAACATTGTAATAGTTTCAGACGGGAAAGCGCCGTCCGAATTTCCAAAATTTACACCGAAACTTCAGACTAGGTCCGTTTCGGATTCTGATTTTTTTTTTGTGGGTGGATCTTGGCTTTCAGAAGGTCAGAATACATCTTATTTGTCCAAATTCTGAAATTAGCCTAATCGAATCGCACAAGTCTACAATACACTGATCAGATGACTTGTAAGGTACTTGAGTGCCTTGCAGGTCTTCCATTTACATTGATCAGCTGAGAGCCTGCTGTGGACTTCAAACAGCTGATAAATAAGCCCCAGAAATTGGTAAGGATTTGGAATGGGCAAATACTTTTTTTACTGTAGGAATTATCCTGGAAACTGTCAATTTTGTACTTTTCCTGCAAGAATTCCCACATCCTGATAATTCAAAAATGTTCTGCTTTTTACTAAACACCTTGGGGGGGGGGGGGTTTAGACTCAGTAGAGCATTTATATTGCTGCTAGTGCAGTGGAGATGACTGGGAGTCAGAAGATAGTGTGGTTCTATGGTTACCATGGGGCAATTCTGTGGTGGGGTATTATGTATGTTTCAATAGTTAATGTGGGGCAAAGCCAGGGGGACAGTGTATTGATTTATGGCTACCATGGGAGAAGGATGGGAAGACAGTGTGTGGTTCTGTGGTAACCGTGGGAAAAGGTTGAGGGACAAAGTGTGGTTCTATGGGTCAAGGCTGGGAGGACAGAGTGTCATCAAGGGATAAGGCTGGGGGGAAACTGTGTGATTCTATGATCACCGTTGGACAAGGATGAGGGAACAATGTATGGTTCTATGGTCACTGCTGGACAAGGCTTGGGGGATAGGGTGTGGTTTTAAAGTCACTTTGAATCAAGGCTGGGGTATAGTGTGTGGTTCTATGGTCACTGTTTGACAAGGCAGGTGAGACAGTGTGTGATTTTATGCTTATGGGGGAACAAGGCAGGAGTGGACAGCATGTTGGTCTGTGATCACTATGGGAATGGGACAAGGCTGGAGGGATAGAGTGTGGTTCTGTGGTTACCACAGTACAAGGCTGGGGGACACTGTATGGTTCTGTGGTCATCATGTGACAAGCTGGGGAGCACTGTGGGTTCTGTGGTTTCCGTGGGATAAGGCTGGGGGAGACAGTGTATGGTTCGATGGTCACCATGGGATAGTGTAGGTCATGGTGGAAAAAAGCAGAAAAACTGCACTTTTCGTGGGAATGCCTGTCTATTTTTCATTTATTTCTGTCCCCTCTACCCTAGTAAGAATAGCAATAAATGTACATCACACTAGTGTAAACATTTTGACTGTTTATTTTTTTTATCAACTTTTGGTTCTACAAAAATCCTTTTAGTTTAGAATATAACATTATAGACTGGTTTACAGCACATTTCCTGGTAGCAGATACTTTAGAGGCCCAGGAGTAGCTCACCTTCAAAGACTCCATTATTTATGAGTGTCATAGTTTACTATACTCACAGCCTATTATTGGTTGGGAGTTAATTAATATGTGATGGGCTGATTTCAATCAGTCTCAACTCTTATTAGACATCTGTATGGGAGGTTATAAATTCCCCTGGAGGTCCAACGGAACTCAGGTTGATTTTGTCAATTGGCCATTGTGGGTTGATTTTCTCTTGGTCTGCATCAGGATTTTATTTATGTTGTTTTTAACTGCTTCAGAGAATGAGTTACAGACCTATTACAGCCCTATGTTTTCTGAGGGTAAACTGAGGTGTCTGGGGCTTTATTGATCTCCACTGGATGTCAAAAAATTATTTGATATGTTTTAATGCCATATGGAGGTCAATGCTATTAAACCTTCTATTTACTATGATGCATAACCCCAAGCAATAATAGGTTATTGTCCTATTAGGGAGTACCACAGTCCATTGATAAAGTCTTGAGGCGTAGTAATGTTTCAAAATAACAATAGCTCCAATTAATCTTCATAGTATTTGGGCCATGGAGAGTGTTATTTCAATACTGTCAGAGTTGTAGCTCAAGAGTAATTGAATGATAAAGTATCCCCCTCCCACCCCTTTTACCTAGTGTAAGCCACCTCCCCTCAGATGTGGAATCTGGTCTTAAGACCAGACAGCTCACAACAAGGGACAATGTTCTTACTGTGAGAACAATGAAAGCCCTTCACCCTTGACAGGTTTTTCATGTTTTTCCCTTATGCTAATTGAAGATTGCCCCTCTCTGCAAGCCATCTGGACACCACCTTTCTGTTCTGAGGTGAGCAGCGTTACATCAGTAAAAGGGGAGAGGGGGGATACTTTATAATTCCATGGCCAAAATACTATGAAGATTAATTTGAGCTGCTTTTATTTTAAAACATTACTATCCCTTTAAACCCTACCCAGTAATTTGGCAAAGACAGTGATACAAAGATATGAGCACTTTGGTATTCGGTGATACTTTTTTAACAGTTTATAGTTTTCTAACAGTTTATAGTTTAAGACAAGGTTCTGAAGGATCAACTCTCTTACTCAGATCAAACATTACTGAATCACAAAGCCTGTTCCTTCACAGTGTCTGTTCAAAGCAATGCAGAGTTCACAAGTTAGATAACAATCTTGGATGCAAGAGGGAAAGCTTGGAGAGGGTTCAAACGCTTTCCAGGATTGCCATATGGCATCCTAGATTTTATTAGTGCAAATAAAAAAAGGTATCATGGAATACTAGATGACTTGTATCTTTATATTACTAAGACCAGACTAAAACAGCTACTACAAATTTGTTTATTATTGCTAAGAGAGTGAGGAATGTTTATGTTCAGGAGACCCTTTGTTCCCTTTGTTTAAATTCAAATCATTTTCTGACTTAAAGGGAGAAGTGTTAGACCTGGAAATCTGTTCCCTGGGAGATATTTAACTAATATGGGGTCAAATACAACATATTACTTTTCAACATTTCAAGGTGATGGGGAATAGGAGCGAGCAACCTACAAATCCATCCCTTAGTCACTAAAAATAAAAATCAGAGGTTGGGGGGGTGAGCTGAAGGTTGCCCTCTTAGGTAGGTTAAGTAATATGGAGCCAGTAGGCACTGTATTAACAATTTAAATTCATCCTTACCTAGGATCTCTCGACAACAGATTGTCTACCATATCTATCCCAATGAAATCAGAGTACAGGGATTTGGGGATCATTAGATCCCACGGGATTTAAAGTTAGGCTATCATGGCCTTATTTTGTATATATATTTTTTATTTAGTCCTTCCTTTGCCATATAGACTAAAGATATTATTTTTCATTACAATGCAGGGAGTGGCTCATATTTTATATTACTAAATATATAAAAGATGCGTAGGAGCTCTCAATTCTTCAAGACCCACTTCTGTGCTTATCACTTACCTGGCTTCTCTTATAAATGGTCTAAATGGTTCTCATACCACTTCCGCTATCCTAGTTCTTTCTACACCCCTACAGTCTGTAGTCTCTACAGCCAAATAACACTCTCCATGGCCCAAATACTATGAAGATTAATTGGAGCTACTTTTATTTCGAAACATTACTATCCCTTTAATTTAATGTAAACTCAAAATTCTGTAACTCCTCATTAAGCATCAGAAATCATTTTCAGAAGAAAAACTTGCTGTTGTTATTTACGGTAACCTCTCAGACGCATCATGCTAGACATGTCTCCAGCTAATTTTGGAACCTAATGCGTACAACAATCAGAAGCAGTAAATGATCAATACAACAATCACAGATGGTGCCTAATTAGTACAACCTTCACCCTAATCAATGCAATAGACAAATATATACTGATCAATACAACCCCCATCCCAACCAGTAGTCTAATCGATACAGTGCACAGACAAAACGCCTGATCAATATGACTCCTCCTACCTCATGAAACTGCAGATATTGCAGGCACTGGAATCAATTTTTAGTCCTTCCTCCTGCTTAACACTAATTTACTAAGATTCTTACCCCCAAAAGCTGCCTGCACCATGGAGAGAGCAAGCTGAGCTGTCTATGGGCATTTTGGATAATTCCTTTCCTCTGCTCCTTGGTTAATGTTCTAACGCTGGTGAAGATTGTCCTCTGGAATGCACTACACTGATAATCATACCCTGTATGTGTAGCCACTGAGATTGGAGGCCAACCTCATGCCATGCCACTGCACTGGCAAATCTAAACATTCACCCCACTCTGAGGTTGATGTACCAAATAGAAATTAAGTCACCTTGGAGCAAACTAACTGAATCATGAGGGAAAGATAAACATTTCTCAAATTACCATTCATTTAAATGGTGATCTTAACCCCATGAATGCTAAATAGGTCTGCAATGCATTTCATTGCCATGTATTGGATATCTCTCTAGCACTCAAGGTGTTAAATGCACTATTTAAATTACTTATAATGTTTCTCTGTCATCTATGATGAAGTGGGTTTGGCCCAAAATTTCACTTCTTTATCTGACTGAATACTGCCCATTGAGTCTTATGTACAAGAGGGTAAACCAAACCAACTGTGTCATAAGAAAAATACAAATTCCCCAAAATTGCTCTAGATTCAAATGGGTTTTTTTAACCATTTGAATGCTACACAGGTCTCCAATGCATTCCATTGAACTGGGGAACTACTATAGCATTCTATAGGTTAAAAGTCCAAACTAAATCAATAGGGATTTCTATTTGCCCCCTATGGTGTAACTGATTAGCCCCAGAATTGTACTATTTTATTCATAGAACACTTAGAAACATCGGGGAGAACGTACAAATTCATTAGTGCAGTCACACAGGCATAAGTCCCTAACACCATTGGCTCCACTTCCGGGTATGCATTAAAGGGTATGAGTGATGCAGTGCATATCAGTTGAAATCTGTGCTATCGTTTTAAATTCCAGTAAATCCCTCACACCAACCTCATAGCATGCACAGGAAAAAGATTTACACATTCACTATTTCTTCTATGATTACTCATTACATTAACCTATTCACGGTGCGAAGAGGAAAATAAATATCCCAAAATTCCTAGAGACTACCCCACTGTCCTACCCTGGCACCATTGGCATTAAGGGGAGGATTTGGGAAGTATGTAGCTTAGTAAATTAACTTTAGACATGAGAAGGGACAGCACTACCATTCCTTCACCTTTTATTGCTCAGAATTGGCTGCAACATTCACCCCACTCTGAGACTGATGTACTAAAAAGAAATGGATTGATCCTGTAGCAATCCAAATGTACCACAGGAAATGAAAGTTCCCAAAATTCCCATTGCAGTAAAGGAACTGTACATTTTTTTAATGGAGAAAAACCTATATTGCAGGACTTTTTGTGCTGAAAAATACAAGAGTACCCTCACACTAGGCAGGGTCGGGTTTACTCAGATCTAGAATAAGACTCAATGGGTCCCTAGGCAGGATTCCAAATTGCCCCCACGCCTTCCCCGCCAGCTCAGGCCTACTACCCCAACCCACCCTTGCTGCAGTCCTTTCTCATTTGGCCCACTTATTTGTAGAGGTACTAGTACCAACTTAATTGATGACAAAATGACTGCTTTAAATATATTTAAAATGTACAACAGAGCTTAGAATTTTGGCACTCAAAGGGTTAAACCGGTCACCAGTGAAAACACATGGCCCTATATCAGTATTAACATGCAAGTCGCACATTGTATAGCAAACACAAACCGTGTATAATAGAATAATACAGACGTTGTATAATACAAAATGAACCTGTTGGGACTGTGGGTAGGGATCTAGGGTACACAGGAGGGGACCTTGAGTAAGAGGGCACTGAAAATATCCAAATGTGTGAGCCTATCGCAAGCACTATCCTGATGGCTCTGAGCTAACAGATAATAATCCAAATATCCCTGCACCTCTATGTCAGGGTCCAGTGCAATGATATGGAGCCTTCAGGTGCCTGGGCTCCATTCACATGACCCAGGTACATGGCTGGCAAGTACCTTGATGTTGGCTCCCGCTTGCTCCTAAACAGTCTACTGGAGCACTCAGAGGTGGCTACCCAGATGCTCCCTGACAGCTCAGCCAGCATCCACTTGGCATCATGCAGTCTTTGGGGATGTTCAACATACTTTAGATTTTCTGAGGTACCCTGAAACATGCTTTGCTCCCCCTACTTATTAAATTGTTCTCTTCTACTACCTACTGTTACTACACTGCTGCCCCAATAGGCTGATTAAAAAAAATATATATGCATGAGCCCCTGGAGCCAAGCATATGTGATGAAAATAGTAACGCAGTGGACTCCTCTTGATGCAGTATGCTCTTTTTGAGTCCAGGCTATATAGAAAGGCACGTATTGTGAGACACTGTTCTAGCTTTTCAACTTACCTTAGTATATGTACAAAAACACAATTGATTTATCAAACAGATGGACTATATACAGGCAGCCAGAGAGGGGTATGCACTGCATTGCTTTACATTGCATTGCAAGGTAAACATAAAGGGTTAATTTTCAGTTTCGGCACAGCTACTTTACAGGAGGTCCTAGGGGCTGACTGGTCCAGTATGGGAATGTTTATGTTACTTTACCCCAGTGGTTTGCCGATATAATTCTAAGCCATTCTTTGTTGGATGTAGGTGGAGAGGGATGCCCAAGGTGGGGGGAGGCTGTCTCTGTCAGGGCCCCTTCCAAACGCTGCAGGTTTCCAGTGCCAGAGGATGCAAAGAAGCCCTAGAGCATCACCGATCCATCACCATGCTTAACTGTAGGCACAGTGTCCTTTCAGTATATGCTTCATTCCCCTTCCTCCAGACATACTGCTGATCCATCGGGCCGAAAAGTTCCAGTTTTGTTTCATCGCTCCACAGAACAGAATCCCAGAACTTCTGTGGCTTATTTATATGATTTTGACCATATTTGGAGCCAACTTTTCTTGTGCTTTTGGGTCAGTAGTGGTGTCTGTCTTAGAGTTCCTGCATGGAAACCTTCTGCGTTTAGTATACGCCTTATTGTGTTCACTGAAACCTCAGTGCCTGTTGCCACCAAGTCTTGCTGCAGGTCTTTTGCAGTCACTCGAGGGTTTTTCTCAACCTGCCTTCTCAGAAATCTGGTTACAGCCATTGATAGCTTCCTTTTTCTGCCCCATCCAGGTAGTGTAACCACTGTTCCTTTGACTTTAAACTTGCGAACTATGCTTCCAACGGTGTCTCTAGGAACATTCAGTGTCTTCTCTATCTTTTTGTATCCTGTTCCTTGTTTGTGAAGGGTGATGATCTCTTCTCTTAACTTTTTGGACCATTCTTTTTTTTTTTTTGCAGTCAAACGTGACACTCAACAAACCTCTAGCCAGTTCAGGTATTTCATGTGTTCAAGCTGAAGAACACCTGGTACAGTTAAAGAAGCCCTTGATTAGTTGCATCAGGTGTGCTTGAGACAACATCTGTTTTGCGTATTTGTGCTGTTGTGAGGGATTCTATTCAGGGGGCGAAATAATTTTGAGACTGGGAAAATCATTATAAGTTGCATTTTCAGCTGAAAATTTTGCCAAGAAACCTGATTTGCAATGGGGGTTGAATAATTTTGATTACAACTGTAGATCTGATTGATTGAAATCAGTCTTCAGAAGGAAGAATAGTATTCAAGCGTTAAATGTGACTGATTTTCCCCTGTTTTTATTTTGTGATTGTCTCCTGCTTACACAGAGAAGTGCCAGGAACTGAGACCTCTATGTGAGAGCTCCTCTATGACGCACGGTATGTGCCCAGGCATTCCTTCTGCTGCTGAAGACCCAGTTTCAAACTTGTTCTCTTAGAATAGCAAGTTTAAAAATGGAGCTCCAACAGCAGAAGGAAAACCCCAGCAGGAACCGAACATCATACATAGAGAAAACGGCTGCACCACCTAAGTTCAAGAATTACAGTGAAGGACTCTTTTCTGATACCGGGTGTATGGTAATCGTTGTGATTCTATTTGCGCTATTTGCAGTATTGTGAAAGCGGAACCGAACATCATAGTGGAGGTTTCACATACCAGTCCCAGCTCCTCTTACTGGCTCCATGTGATCAGGACAGCACAATAGAATATAGCAAAACTGTAGACTCAAGCTGCCAAAATAAGAGGTTTGCATAGGCGGTGGTGCAATTTGAGATCCTGCCTAGGAACCAGTAGAGTCTTAATCCGGCTCTGAGTGGTGCCATGTTTTGCACACCTGTAGGTCAAAAGCACATTTAAATAAAACAGGATTTTTATTTGTTCCCTATAGAGCTGTTGGCTTGCTCCAGATCTGCACCACTTTTATTTAGTACATCAGCCTCACTATGTGCATCTATCTAAATGTGAAGAGTTTAATTCTCCAGTCACTTGTATCTGACCTCGGAACATTTCAGTAAAGATGTTCAAATCTGTTGCAGGATAATTTCTAAAACTTCCAGTGATTAGAGTTGTAACTCTTGACAGGGGCATAATCAAGTCATCCAGTCCCACATAAACCCCCCTTTTTCCTTTACCCAATCAATAGCAGACACCAGGATGGGTTGAAAAGTCCACAGAAAGTTTTATTATAAATACACAAAAAATATTAAACTTTTATATAACCATTACAAATCCAATAAATAACCTTGTGTAAACATAACCTAGTGCTTATTAATACACAGCCATTACTTAACTAGGACTGTAAACAACTGCATAACATTCTTATAACTACTTGGCTGTGGAACACACCACCAACCACCCTTAAACTAATTGAATGTGGTGAGTAGTAGTGCAGCAGCCTTAACCCCACGACTCTTAAGTGCAGGACCAACAGTCATGCTCCAGAACCTACCACCCAGCAAGCACCCTGCCAAGCTGTGACACACCACCAACACTATGCCAACCACTCTGGCAACACACTGTCCCAAACCAATAAGATCCACCCCCCAAGCCACCAGACCCGACGGCCCTTGCACCACCGTAGTACAGGACAGGGGTGAGTGGGCATGGAACGCTCCATTTTGTTGCTCTTAAAATGGCTGCAGGACTGGAAGCTCCACCTCCCAGCAGCTCCACACATTTATCTCCTCCTTCCTGCTTGGCCCTGTCAAACCCCCTGTGCCTTAGCTGAGATTAGCTCCGGGGTTCCATGAAAGGGCACAGTCAAGTCATCCACCCCCACCTAACCCCCCATTTTCCTTTACCCAATCAATCGTGGACACCAGGGATGGGTTGAAAAGTCCATAGCAAGTTTTATTATAAATACATAACAAATATTAAACTTGTACATAACAATTGCAATTCCAATAAGTAACCTTGCATAAACATAACCTAGTGCCTGTTAATACACAGCCATTACCTGATTAGCACTGGCAACAACTGCATAATATTCTTAAAACTACTTGGCTGTGTGCCACACCACCATCCACCCTTAAGCTAAGTGAATGTGGCGAGTAGTAGCCCAACAGCCATAACTCCATGACCCTTAAGCCCAGGCCCAAGAGTCTTGCTCCAGAACAGACCTCAAAGCTCATGCTTCACCTAGCAAGCACTTCACCACAGCCCAGCTGATTGACACCTTAGGCCAGTTGAGCCCCTCAACACACCAACAAGAGTGCCTTTTCAACACCATTCCTCAGCCCAGACAGAAAGATGTCCAACCCAATATCCGAGCAGCGGACACCATCCGAAAAAAACAGACCCGGCTCCCCTTCCAGCTCCCTGTGCCGAATCACAGCTCCTCCCATCTTGCGCACAAAACTCGCCAGCATCTTATTGACCTTCATCCTGCACCCTTCCAGTGCATCTGGTGAACGTGCCCCCCTCCAACACAAGTGCAGAGTGATCTCAGACCACACCATAACTGTATTCCATAACAGCACACCTAGCCTCTCCCACTCCCTCTTAAACAAACTGACAAACCCACAACGAGAGATAAAACCCAACTTGTTCCTCTACCAGCACATCCGGTGGGGAACTCACCCTTGCCATCTGAACCACTAACAACAAAACATGCTCCCACGTCATACCTACCACCTCCAGCCAACACACTGCTAACAAACCCTCAGGACAACTCAGCTGTATTCCGGCTTGCAAGACTGCAGCTCTCCTCTGGGCTCTGCATATGCATGAATACCCCATCAACCAAACCAACTTTGTACCCGGACTTGAAATGAAAGAAAACAAAGAAACATAACCCCCACTCACAGCAACAGATCTAGCCTCACATAAGACCTAAACCACTTAGACTCCCACCTCCCAACTCTATGGACCATATTCTCACCCAAGCCCCACTGTGCCGCCTCCATCGCGGTGCCAATTTGGAACGAATGATAGCCAAACTCGGCTGCCACCAACCCCAAACTCCTCAGTCCAGTCTTAAAAACCTTCACAAACTGGAATCACGAGAGACGACCTGTCCTCATGAACTCGGAAAGATAGGCCAGCTGACAGACACAACGCGATGTAGACCTGCATACACACCACCGGACACTCAGGAAAACCCGTTCTGGAGAATGACACCAGCACCCCTTTTCTCACCTGATACGTCTTCGTCTGCCTCAAGGTCACACACACACAGTCACTGTTAGGGCTCACTCGCGTATTCCCTGGTGCCAGACCCCCTGCTGACCCCTTATTGTCCCTAACCAATTCCCCCACTCGAAAGGCACCAAAGAAGCCAACTAGAAAGCTGCCTGAAACAGCTATACCTCAAATTCTGAAAAACAAATAGACAGTAACACCTGCAACAAACCACAAAGAACCTCTAACCACACCAGACCCCGAGAATCTTGTGATACACTCCCCTTATGCAACCCTATTAAAGCTTGATGCACCAAAAAATTCTTGGTAACATCTTGCCAACCCTTGCCTTAAACAGAAAAGCTGAAGCCACCATCCTCGTATCCACCTAGGATCTAGAATGTCCTTCCGCACTAAGAGTAGCCAGAAACCACAATAACACATACAGTCATTCAGTATCACACCCCCAACTACCTCCACCAAACCAAACCATTCCTCCCAGCATCATTGATACATTAGCATATCTTGGTTGCCACCAATCGCCTCAGCAAGATGCCAAGGAGGCGAGAAGCGCAGTCTACAGCTGATCCAGGCAGGCCTCCAGCACCCCATTGCTGCCTCTGGAACCACCTCCCTGAAGCAATCAAACTGAAACGGGAAAGGGAATCGGCGATTGCATGCAAAATACCCCAGAACATGAAGCACCTTAACCCTTATATTTTGCTCCAAGCATCTGAGAACCAGCAGCCTAAGCAATCAAAATACTGGAGGAGAAGAAGAGAAACAGAATTGATTGACTGAACCACAGCCATATTGTCAGAACACAAGCAAACTCTCCAGTTCCGCAACTCGTCACACCAAAGGAAGACTGCCAGCAATACCGGAAACAATTCCAGGAATGCCAAGTTCCAAACCAGAGTTCTTCCACGACCATGGCCAAGCCACAGAGGTCCAACACCCTCGGAAGTAGGCCCAAAACCCACAACTCCCTGAAGAGTTCGTATACATCTTCTCCAGCTCATACGCCGTAACCTGAGCCAACTGAAAAACAGAGCACCCATTTTAACTGTGCAAGAAAGAGGCCCAAACCACCAAATACTCCCTCATTCCCCTGGTAATCTGCACAAAATGATGGGGACGGGCCACTCCCAAAACCCCAGACTCAAGCCGGTGTCCAAAAACCTGATCCATGGGAATGATGTGGAACACAAGAGCGACTGCAGCTAATGCAACTTAACTTCCTAGCCCAAAGCACTCCATCCAGCTTATCCTCTGGCAAACTGCACTCTATCGCCACAGAGTCTATCTCAATTCCTAAGAACTTGAGGCAAGTAGTGGGCCCTTCAGTTTTGTCCTCTGCCAATGGAACCCTGAAGGTAGAAGACACCCTCTCGAACTGCCCCCACCCAAACAGATACATTTGTCCAGGTAATGCATCACAGAAGACAACCTGGACTCCTCCTGAATGACCCAGTCCAAAAAACAGCATGGGCAAACAAAGGTCTACATAGAATGACCCCTCAAATTAGAAGCCCAACAGATGGTGGCAAGCTGGGAGCACTGGAAGCAGCCGAAAGGCAGATTCAATATCCACCTTGACCAAGAGTGCCCCGCTTCCCACTGTCTGAAACAAAGCAACCAATATCAAAAGATGTATACTGCACAGAACAAAGGGTCCTGTCAATGCCTTCATTAACCAAACCGCCCAACAGAAACGAAAAATGATTTATGAGCCGGAATTTGCCCACTTCTTTTTTGGGCACAACACCCCAATGGTGATATGTGCAGGTCGTCCCAGGGCAGCTCCAAATAAATGGGCCTTCTATCCGCCCCAAAGCCACTTCCTTGGCCAATTTGTCACGGACCACCCCAGGGAAATCCAACATCGATTTAAGATTCTGCACAATCCCCCCACAGCAAACCCACTCCCGCATCAGCAGTGTCCTCACGCCTAAAGTAGCAGTCGACCCATGGCTGCATCATGCCTAATTTCTGTGACGTCGCCCCCCCCCCCACGGCAGGCAGGCAACTGGGTCCATTGACTGTCATTGAACAACCATCAGACCCCTTGCTTCTGACGCCATTCAACAAGACAACCACTGGACCATCTGACCCTTGAGCAACCACCGGTCCAGTGCCTGGAACCAGAACATCCCCATCGGCCATAAGGTGACCCACAGTAATATGGGAAGGACCCCCTGACACTCCCGATGTGGCCTCCCCTGCTGTCACCCCCAACAGACTCCCCAGTGCAAACCCCCTCAGGCTACCCAGCCTTCTCAATAAGCTGCTTAAGATCCTCTAAAAACCTGTCCGGCAACTCCTTGATCTGTGCCACTTCCCTCTGGCCCCCAGCAGAAACAGGCAAAGGGGACTCACCAGAGGCTCCACCAGAAGAATGCAGAGCATCCATACCAGTTCCAGGGGTGTCCATCCCCCCGCGAGGTCTCCGCTGCTGCTTGCACCACCACTACACTATGAAGCATGTTTCTCAAGGAAGGGGGAGCTTGTGGGGAAAACCCAGGGGCCGTGCTGCCATCCAGGTCCTCCTCCATTAGGAGGGATATTTTGAAAGATGTAGTTGAATTTTCACCTTATAGACTGGCGAATCATTGATTCCAATACTATTTCCAGGTTATACTGGTTCTGGGATTAATGCACTTCATGTTTTAATTTAATTTAGCTTCCAGTTGGTTATATCTATTGGGATTAAGATTTTGATATTACATTTTGCTACATATGTGTTCTATGAGAGCAATACAATAGGTTTGCTCTTTTAGTCTGCTTGATCAGTATGTTATCATATACAATACAAATGCTGAATTTTGATATTGATTGTTTGCCCTCTCATCAATCAATGAAAGAGTGATGCAATGCATTAGATACCTCTCTGGCACTCATAGGGTTAAAGGATTAGTAACCCTTTATTTTGACAACATATTGTGCAAGTACATAAGATGTATTGTCAAACTGCCAAAACTTTTTATTAAATTATATTTTTCATTTTCACCTATTTTTTTAATCACTTTGACAATGACCTACCAGGATCTGTTTACAGGGAGCTTTCTGTCAGGGAACATGAGCGCCTCTCTAGTTATACAAAGTAAAGAATAAATTATCTAAAAAAAAAAAAAAAAAAAAAAAAAGCACACTGAGCAGTTAGTGCTGCAAATAGACGGTAATATTGAATTAAATCCTGCTATAATAGTCCCAACCAGAAAATACTCTACAAACAGAGGTCCAGGGAGGGCAATGTCAGGATATAATAGTGTACAAAATTGGCTTAAGACAAATAAAATAATAAATAACTATAGGCAATCTGACTGTAAATATTATTAGCTTGTAGAACACATAATGTCAAATGAAAAGGTTACTATTTCCTTAAAAATGTAATAACATTCTGTTAATTTGGACAAATCTATTTGCTAGAACCCTTTGAGTGCTAGAGTGCAATATAACCAAATAATAAACCTTTAACCCTTTGAATGCTAGAGATGTATCCAATGCATTACTTTGCTCTCTGGCACTCAAAGGGTTAAGATGGATGCTCCACTGCCTCTTCATCCTTAATTTAGATTTAACCCTTTGTGTGCCAGAGGGGTGCACAACGCATTGCACTCAAAGGGTTAAGCAATTTATTCTTATTGCTACAGTCTCTAAGTCAGAGGTCTGTAATAAAGGAAATGTCTGATGAATTAACCTTTTGAGTGACAGAAAGGTATCCAATGAATTGTTCAGCAATGCATTACTTACCTCTCTGGGACTTAAACGGTTAAGAAGCTTGTGTTATCAGGCGATATAATCACATCCCACATACCTCAATATAAACTGACCTATCACCGAGGACTATTGGGTTCTATAATCACGTAGAACATCAATACTACCTTGCTCAGTAGCTCAAAGGTCGACATAAGTACAGATGCCTCATATAACTAGTCTCTGTGTAAAGCCACAAATGAGATGCTCATACTGAAAATCTCTTAACAATAATGAGCATGCTGGTGCTGTGTTCATACAGCTCCTGTACTTTAATAAGGTACAGTATACTTATCCTATATAATAATTCTCTAAATGTATGTTTGTCAGAAGCTGTCACGCACAGTACAGTCGACTGCGAGCACTCCAGTCATGCGCAGTACAGACTGCCCACGCTGCGGCTAATAACAGAGAGGGCTGCTCCGAATTCACACCACGCAGAGAGGACTATGGTCCGAATCTGGAGCGCCCCGCTCCATATCAGCCATGGAGCGGGCAATCTCTACTGTGCATGACTGCATCGCGGCCGTTGCTAGGTGGCTTGTGTACATGGGCTCTTCAACTAGTAATAATAAAGCAGATAAATTCACATTAAGGTAGTAAGAGAATGGTTTTCCGCAGAATTGAAAAACATGAATTGCTTGTACTGCAGTAAAGGATTGGCACACAGATGGGCACTCAAAGCGTAAAACCTTTTTGACTCTATCCACTTTAAACACGGGTTACCAAAGCATAAACACATAAGTAGAGCAGAGCTAGAAAACAAATTTATGCGCAAATAAAAAAAATTTGCACAATCACCTCACAGGTATCACCAATGTGCATTTGGCATTTCATTACTATCATAGTATAAAGCTAGAATAGGTCCTAAGACAAAGATACACAATATATTTTATGGAGGGTAGCTATTTAGAATCAAAGTAAACATTTCCAGAAGATCTTGGGGGTTATGCACTAAGGTGTGATAAAGAGATGATAAAGTGGAGATGCCTTCTCCAGTGATATCACTTCTCCAGTTCCTATGTTATTCAATGGAGCCTATTCAGTAAGATTTCTCCAGCTTTGGAAATCTTAGTGCCTAGGCTGTATAGATGAACCTAGAACTGCAGAAGTGATGTCTCTGGAGATGTTGTCTCCACTTTATCACCTCTTTATCACGCTTTAGTGCATAACCCCCCTGCCTTGCTCATATCTTATCTCTCGTCTCAATGTATTCTTTTACACAGACACAACCATCAGTGACTATATATAGAGAGATGTGTGACAACATTTTCAGTGTTGTTATGAAGTTTTAGGGTATTTAGATTAGGATCATAAAATGTTACTTGTTATTAGAATAAAATACAGTATTGGAAACCTGTACAGTAAAGTTGCTATTTACAACCCTTAACAACTACTGAACTCTTGTTTCAAGTGAGGGTGATCTACATGTCTTCCCCTGCTGTTGGACTGCAATTCCCATCAACCTTAGCTGGACATCAACTGGCTGAAGATGATGTCAATTGCAGTCCAAACAGTAAAAAGTTCTAGACTGCCCACCTCTGCCTTACATTTATAATTTCCTCATTCTTAACCCTACCTCAACAATAACATTATTACCTGGATAATATGGTGGCAATGTTACTGTCATGGAGGGGGATAAGAACTTCCTTGTCCATTCCGGGCTCTTATCTTCCAGTTTCAGTAAGGGCCCCTCTTGTACATGAGAAGGGGGGTATTTTCGTTTTCTGAGAGGAAGACAAGCTTGGTCTTTGCATAGCCCTATTCCCTCGATGGACTCATTCTGAATTTCTTTTGGGGGATCTGTCTTCTCCAGCTTGACTTCTTTCAAGGGCTCAGAGACCTTCAATGCTCCCCATGACCGAAATCCTTGAGGGCTTCTTGGGGCCACTCTAAACATGTCCATATTCTTTCTGGTGCTGAGGTCCAAGGGAGATGAGGTCTCAACACCCCCAGTTAAGGTACGATGAGGGTGGTCCATTGGCCAGAGTCAGTGAATATCATTCCATTCAGACGTACATGAAATCTCCAGGGGTGAGAGTGAACTGTTACACTCAGACACTCTTCTTTCCCTATCTCTCTACTCTTGTCTCTCCTCCTCTAGTATCTGTTGCTTTCCTCTTTCTCAATTGCCTATCTCTTTTCTACCCTCCCTCTACTGCTCCTTTTTAATTGTATGATTTAGGTCTGTTTGGTTAGATTTTTCTCAGTCCTTCTCAGTGTCTCTACATGGATTGTATGCATGTCTCTCATCATGTGTTTTTATTTTTATCTGTGTTACTTGCATTTTCTTGCTATTTCAAAAATGTTCTGTACCTCACCTAATTGTTCTCAGCCCTCTTCATTCAGTATTTAAATCTCTCCCCTGGATATATACTTATTTTTTATAGGCGTCACCAAATACCACCTTCTCTGTGTCTTTTTTCTCTAATGTCTTGTTTCATATTCTGCCCCATTCACCTCTAGCTGTGATCTCATTATTTCCCTGTGCAGAGAGACCACAATTTCCCTTTCAGATGACCCCCTTCACTTTCCCTATTCACATTCTAAGTCTGTCCCCTCTCTTTATTCCTTTGCCTTCTCCCTCCTCTTTTACCCTTCTTTGAATGCTTCCTTCTCTTTTTCCCATTTATTTTTTTCACCCTCTTACCTGCCCCCTCCCTCTTTTTTCCCACACTTGTGTCAGTCTTCCCCTTCTCTCCTCACTCCCCCGGTGTCCCCCCTCTATCTGGATGGCAGTCTCACAGGCTGTCAGTGTATAGGAAACAGCTCTGAGTCAGGGACTTCCCCGATGTAATATAACACACCCAGGTGCTTTCTCACTATGTTCCCTGAATATCTCCTCCCCCCTGTCAGAGGCCAGGAAACCACTTCCTACTACTCCTCCTATCACTCCTCCTTGTAATGACCCATACAATATACCCTTGTTATGCCAGATTTCCACACCCTGTATAACACTTTTTATTTACTTTTTACTGTAAGACTGCAGCTAAGAACTACTTCTGTTGTGTACTGTAACATCTTCCTCTTACTTGTCAGTTGCCTCATATAGAAGCTTCCTAATATTTCTCTACTCCTGTGTTTCTGCAAATAATATATCTCAGTAGCTCCTCTTTTTGCTCTATTTAACCCTTTGATGCCAGAGGGGTACACACCGCATTGCTTTGCAATGCGTTGTGTATCCCTCTGGCACTCAAAGGGTTAACCTCTCACTGTACCGTCTCCCCTGTTGCTGCATTGAGCTTCTCTTAACCCTTTGAAAACTAGAGAATTCTCCTTTATATTGCTGCACATTGCACTGAGAACTCTCTAGTATTCAAGGGGTTAATATCAGTTCTTATTTCCTCTCTCTTCATTCTCTCCTTATGATCTACCATTCCCTACTCTATTTATTTCTATAGAAATCCCCCTATTGAAAATCTTATTGGTTTAACCTCTCCCTATAACTCCTCCTTTTGCTCCAAATGACTATCCTTATTGCTCTATTTAAGTCCAAACTAGAGCTACTACTATTGCACTGTAAACACCTCCAGGTCCTGTTTTTGTCACATGTAACTAATCCCTATATTTCCTTATATTGCTGTTTATAACACTTCCTTATAACTCACCCTATTGGTACATATAACCTCTCGTATTCCTGTTGTTCTATAGAACTTCTCACTATAACTTCTCCTATTGCTCTGTATAATCCCTCTCTATAGTCTTTTATTGTTCCACATAACCAGCCCCTCTAAATCCTCCTATTGATCCATATAACCATTCTTTATATACCTAGCTATTGCTCTTTATATCCAGCCCCCATTGACTGCTCTCTGTAACTCATGTTATTACTCCACATAACCATTCTCTACAACTCTACTGTATACTCTATTCCGTATAATCCATTTACAAATAATCTTACATACAATTATCACTCAGCAGAATCATACCCTACTTCTCAGTGAAATGCTGCCTTTCTCAGAACAATTGTACACTAATTCACCTGGGCACTTCTACACTTCATCAGGATTATGTGCAGTGATTCACATAAACACTGCTAACTGTGCTCTGATTATTTTCTGCACAGCTCTTGTTAGCACATGCATGGTATGTCAGTCTATCTTATACAGATTATATTATACAAACACCACACATCCTGCCACGCATTCTAAAGAGAAACTATCAAGAAAAAAATGTTCTGTTCCAGTAAACCCAGGCAGTATAGAGTAGTATTGTGTTTTGTGTGATGTTTCAGTTTCCTTTTATGTTAGAAACAGGAATAATCTGAAGGTCGAATTGTCCATTTATATAAGAATCAGCTGGTCCTTTTTGATACCTACTGAGTCTGATGTACTATGAAGAACAGGGGTAATTCTGTAACAAACCAACTACACTGTAAGGGACAAATGCAATTGCCTACAAATTCCCATTGATTTAAATGGGACTTTAGTTTAGAAGCATGTGATATTCAGCATCAAGGCGTTAGTATGTTTCTTGCATAAAAACATGAGCAACTGCAAATAACGCATGCATTTATGGCTTTCAAAAAATAATGAATTCTCCACTTTCTTGCATCTTGCCTGAGGTCCCTTCATTCTGTAATAGAGTGTTGCTTTGCTGGTCACATGCAAAGCTTTATTGTTCTGCTGGTCTCATGTGATTATATTTAACCCTTTGAGTGCCAGAGGGGTATGCAACTCGCTGCGTTGCATACCAATCTGGCACTCAAAGGGTTAAAAAAGGTGTAGGGGAATCAACCTGGTGGAAACTCATTCCTGTTTACTCACAAAAAGCATATTGTTACATATAATGTAGCAATTCATACTGGGTATTTCAGTCATTTGCTTAAGAAGTCTTCAATGCATTGTTTTGGGTAAGGGCACTCCTCCCAACATTTCAAATGGCCAAAAAGGGACACTTCTGTTTTAGATGGTGTTTCTGGGGGCATGGCTGGTGGTCGGGCATTACCATGAATTTTTAGGTTATTTCTTGACCTATTGGCACCTTTTTTTGTAACTGATAAATCATTTAGAGTAAGACCAGAGTATTTTATTTACACAAACCTATTTATAAACACATATACTGAAGATTAAAAACACATTTATGTGAGTTTTATTACTGTGGAGCAATGTAATACACACTACTCATTCTGTTCTTCAAAAAAAGAGGGACAAAAGTGTAGAAAAGAGGGGACAGAGGGATTTGTGTCTTAAAGAGGGACACTTGGGAGGCATGTAAGTGTAAATATAAAAAGCAATTTCCACTCTAAATTAAACATAGAAGTAAATTCTGCACAAGAGAGAAATGGCATTAGTGTATGCAGGGCCGGCGCCACCTATAGGCGAGGTAGGCGCCGGCGTAGGGTGTACATTCTGTGAGGGTGCATCGGCCCCCGCTGCCGCTCATCACTTACTGCGGAAGCAAAAAAAAAAAAACGTACATTTCGGTGCCCTCCCTCAGCTAGCTATTTTTTTTTAATGTAGCACAGCGATACCTGTTTCTCTCTCCCCCTCCGCTCCTTCAATCCCAGACCCCTCTGGCACTGAAACGGTTAAAAAAAATAGCTAGCCAAGGGAGAGCACCGTAACATACTCACTGGGGGAGAGAGAGATGTGCACCAGAAACAGTAAGTGGAACAGGGATCAAGAGGGGATAAACAGTCAAACGGGGAGAGAGAGAGTCAAAGGGGGGATCATCAGTCAAGAGGGGGATCAAGAGTCAGATGGGGGAGAGAGGGAGTCAAAGGGGGGATCAGCAGTCAAAAGGGGGAGCAAGAGACAGATGGGGGAGAGAGAGAGTCAAAGGGGGGATCAGCAGTCAAGAGGGGGATCAAGAGTCAGACTGGGAGAGAGAGAGAGTCAAAGGAGGGTCAACAGTCAAGAGGGGGAGAGAGTCAAAGGGGGGGAGAGTCACATATAGAGAACATACACTTTGTCACACTGATACACACATAGAGAAGCACACACACATACTTACACACTTATCCTTACAGAGACTCACACACACTGACACACTTATATACATACAGGGAACACATACACATATAGAGAACACACACACAAACTGACACATATAGGGAACACACTGACACTTAAACACATACAGAGGCGGGGGCATAAATGGGTAGGGCACAAGGGGTGGAGCCAAGGGGCGGCAAAATTAGGTTTTGCCTAGGGTGGCAAAAATCCTTGCACCAGCCCTGAGTGTATGACATTTCACGTATGCTATGGGGCAGTGTGCAGGGCCTGCTGGCATTAGTAAAGTCCTACTCTGACAGAGTCTGTCCGCTGGTATGTACTACAGAGATCATGCACTGTGCTGAATAATATTATTTGTAGCCACTGGCATTAAAGAGTAATACCAGGGTGGCTGCACTGAAGAATGTGCACATTTGTACCATGTGTTGGATACCTCTGTAGCCACCAATGGGTTTAAATCCCCATGTAATGCAATTGGAACTTTGAAGATTTTCATTGCTTCTCTATTGTTCATTTGGTTTGCCCCAGAGATACTCCACCTGCATTTTGAACTTAGGGCCTTTAGTGAATGAAAAAAGTTATATGCTGCTGTTTCAATGGGGATATGCTGATGAGCTGGTTTTGTGACAATGAATTCCTTCATAGCATAATATGTATAAGGGGAAAGCACAGCAATTCTGCTAGATAGCAACACTCAAATAAGGGTTTTAAGTGATTTAATCCTATATGTATCTTGTTGTTTTTATTTTTAACCCTTTGAATGCCTGAGGGTTGGACATCCCTATGGCATGCAGGGTTATAGCAACCTGTTAGTGTAGTTTAATTATAAAGGAAACACTTTGCGCCATGATTTTCATGGGAAAAGCACTCTCCATAGAGAAATAGTAAAGGATTGGAGTGGAGGATATTCCCAGGTGCTCTTTTCTTACTTTGGGACCCAAGAGTTGTATTCTATTTCGGAGCAGAGGCTGGATGATAGTTTTATATATATATATATATATATATATATATATATATATATATATATATATATATATCCTATATAATAATTTGCTAAGTTGGGTGTAACGCCCGACATGCGCAGTAGACACTGCTGCGCGTGTGGCAGTCATGCTCAGTAGACACTGCTGTGCGTGTGGCAGTCATGCACAGTACAGACTGCCCGCGCCACGGCTGATAGAGCGTCCAGCTCTGTATCAGCAGTGGCGCGGGCAGTCTCCACTGCGCGTGACTGCCCCGCGACCAGCTGCCAGAGGCACTGTGGCCCGTGTAACGGGCTGTTCAACTAGTATATATATATAAAACTATCTCTTAGTGTCTGTAAGAGGCACAGTAACCTGTCTGCAATATTGTACTGTCTATAGTCAGTGCTTTCCCCATAAGAATTCAGTGAAGAAAACATTCCTCCACAGAACAACACTACAGTAGCAGATTAGCTATAACCATGTGAGTGACAGAGGCTTGTCATCCTCTGTTAATATGAGGGCGGGAGAGTATGAGGGAAAGAAGGCTGAATTTGCTCATAGCAGTATACAGGCAGAAGGTCAGAGCAGAATGAGTCACTTGTAATGGTAATCGAGCAGAAGTTTGATGCCAGTTAAGTCAAACATATTCCAAGGTTAAAATTCAAGGTCAGAACTAAAGAATTCAGGGATACACACCCAAGCACAAACTGAGACTTGATAAATAGGCAAATGAAAAGAGGAAAGGCTGGACTGAATTAGGGGGCTGAACCAATCAGGAGTCAGAATCAGAATTCAGAAAGCACGCTGAACAAAGTAAAAGACACACAGGTGAACATAGAAAAGAGCACATAGATGAATGTGGAAGAGAGAAAAGGAAAGAGGAAAGAGGTAATATGAAACCACCACCCTGTCAAAGGGCTTGACAGTATAGGAACGGTGAAGGGCATAAATAAAAATAAGACAGTAAACATCCAAAGTCCACAGTCTTTCTTCGGGTTCATATCTTTTCCAGTTGTTGAGATACTGAAGGACACTGTGATCCAGACGAGAATCCAGGATCTTATGAACTAGGTATTCCTCCTGACCCTAGACAAGAACTGAATTCATAAGGTTTGAGGACAGTAGAATCAGTTCTTGACTGCAGATTTAAGGAGAGACATATGAAACAAACTAGTAATCATCATCGAAGAAAAGCCAGAGGAAAGAGGTAATATGAAACCACCACCCTGTCAAAGGGCTTGACAGTATAGGAACGGTGAAGGGCATAAATAAAAATAAGACAGTAAACATCCAAAGTCCACAGTCTCTCTTCGGGTTCATATCTTTTCCAGTTGTTGAGATACTGTAGGACACTGTGATCCAGACGAGAATCCAGGATCTTATGAACTAGGTATTCCTCCTGACCCTAGACAAGAACTGAATTCATAAGGTTTGAGGACAGTAGAATCAGTTCTTGACTGCAGATTTAAGGAGAGACATATGAAACAAACTAGTAATCATCATCGAAGAAGGCAAGGCCAGAATAAAAGTGACAAGGAGGACTTGATTCATAGTTCTAAAAAAGTCAATGTCCAAGTTTAGAGGATGGAATTTCTTAGTAGACAACCACAGTTCATCTCCTGGTCGGCAGGTAGGATGAGCCCTATGATTTTTGACAACTTCTTTTGCAAGAAGACAGCCTATTTTTAGCGTTTCATGGACTAATGGTTTAACTTGAAAATCAGCTACTGTGCTCCCAGAAGTGGTAAAGATTCAGGAAGGATCTGGGGATGGTAGCCTTAGGAAGCGAACAAGATGAAGCATTTAAGTAGTTCACATATGAGATTATTAAAATCAACTCAGCTAATGGTATAAGATCTGACCAATCTGAGTACAGATAGTCCATGAAGAAATTAATAAAACAGTAAAGGAACTGAGTAATGTATTCAATCTGCATATTTGAAGAGCATTGCAGGTTGATGCTGAGATGACAACAGAAGGCCTTCAAGAATCAGAAAACAAATTTAGTTCACTTGTTGGACACAATATGCAAAGTGAGCTCTTGGAAATGAATTATTTCCTTCAGAATGATTCTCACAAGTTTTTTTGAAGAAATCAATAATTGAAGCATGATAAAATAATTGTTTAAAAAAAAAATCTGCATTTCTTTTTATGTTGTGACTCATGGATAATAGTTTGGATGTGTATCAGTTTGATTTTCGTTCCACCTTCAACCATAATTTATGGGCCAGGCCTTTTGGGTCAGCTCACCTCAAACTGTTATTTGTATTAATTTTTAACATTATAGCTAGAAGAATTTTGAGGCAGGTAGATGCTGTGCATAGCAACAGTTCTCCCACTGTTGGGAGATATGTCTTTCCAGAGTTATTACATTTTAAAATGTTGATTTTTTACATTAACGGAGCCCTTTATTAGCCACATTTCAGACAGTTATTCTGTAACATTATATGGGAGAGGTGAGTCACTGACAAAGGTTCACCATAACATGTGATAGTAACACTAAGCCACTTCCCATCAGTTTGAACTTTCAGGAAGTCAGGTCACTGGATCTTTGTTTCAGAGTATGACTATACCTTTTGACTACAACTCCCAAGAGTGGGAGTACCCTTGTACTGCTCAGCAAGAAAAGCCCTATAACTTACAGGGGTTTCATAAAAAAAAGTTTAATTCTAGTTGGTTTAAATGTGCCAATCAAATTCTATGTACTAATTGGTTGATTATAATGACTGGGTTATTAGATGTGGCAGATGTACATACTATTGCTTCCATATGAAATAGATGGTTTGGTCAAGAAACACTTAGAGGTGTAAATGTGTGAGAGGGTCTATTTCTATTATAAAAACATTTACTTTTTAAATCAAATTCAGTTGGTGTTGTTGGTCCACTGCTTTCATCTTCTACAACTGACCATACTGGGTACAGTGCAGTAAAACCTGTTGTGTGTAGGCAGGAACCAGAGAGACAATAATTGGTGCAGCATACAAACTGCTGGACTGATCTGAGATCTTTAGGTGTAGTCACAGAGAAACGTCAGAGACTTTGGCTGGAACAATCTTCAAACCAGCATTCAAGATGATATATCCGAACAAGGACAATCAAAATGTTCATATTCACATTTCTCCACTTTACCAAAGTGGTGATTTAGTATGAAGTCATTGGACAACACAACATGCTCAGTCCTCTGTAATTGATGTAGGGTCAGCAAGACCATTTTTTCATGGCTAAAAAGCAGGATTCTAGACTGCTAGAGAATATGAATGTCTGATAAACCCTTTAGCAAAATTTTCATGGCTGTAGATGGTCAGTGCCTTGTTCTCCAGTCACAAAATCAGATGTGTTCTGCCCTAAAGTGGAGTTGTTCCCAGCAAGAGATATAAAATGCAGTCATAAGGCCACAGACTTAAGAGCCTATAGAGAGAGGGGTCTAGTAAAGCAGCTAGTGGAGCAACACTGATTAAAGGGACAATAATGTCCCATAAACTATTATACTTGTTTTGTAGAGTTTTAAAAATATGTTATGTGGCACAAACCCTATCTCTCAAACTGCTCTGGTTTGAGAGATATTCACCTGTAAAGTTTCCCTTTTCCTGCTGTCAGCTGTAAAGCTGACAGAAGGAGATTTGAGTCGGCCGACTCAAGGAAGCTCTTCAGCAGAGCCGAAATGGCATTATTTAAGAAGAGCTACTTCATTGGAATGGTCTACAAACCAGGTCTACAAACCAGGCTGTAACGGTTTGTTCGACACACAGACACTATGGGTTAGGATAAAAACATAGTTTTATTGAAATTACAACAAAATAAGAACCCTCACAGGTCCCGTAGTATACAGGCAGTATAGTACAGACACACGACAGGTTAACAATATAAATGCCCACACAGGTCCAGTACAAACCTAAGGTACAAGCAGTCTATACTGACACAGGTCAGGCAAAATGTGTTGCTTTCCCAGGACTCAGGTACTGCAAGAGTTAAAGTTCATTAAGGAGTGTAAACAGTCCCATGTGTTGAAAGTACTGTGATAGCACTTCCCAGATAGAGAGCTTCTGGACACTTAATGCTAGCAGAACAAACATGAACTGCCAGAGTACAACAGGAATAGCGTTTAGAGAGTACTGCCGGAGCAGTAACGGAGGCAGACACTTGCAACCGGTAGGAGTAGTAACTGAGGACAATCCAATGGCGCACTACCTGAGCAATTATGGAGGCAGACACTTGCAACCAGTATGAGCAATAACGGAGGACTAGGCCAAAGGCACACTGCCGGAGCAGTAACGGAGGCAACCACTAGCAACCTGCAGGAGCAGTAACGGAGGACCAGCCAATGGCACACTACCGGAGCAATCACAGAGGCAGACACTGGCAACCGGTAGGAGCAGTAACGGAGGACTAGGCCAAAGGCACACTGCCGGAGCAGTAACGGAAGCAGACACTAGCAACCTGCAGGAGCAGTAACGGAGGACAAGCCGATGGCACACTACCAGAGCAATAACGGAGGCAGACACTTGCAACCGGTATGAGCAGTAATGGAGGACTAGGCCAAAGGCACACTGCCGGAGCAGTAACGGAGGCAGACACTAGCACCTTCCTGGTGCACTGGCAGGGTATAAAAAGCATCCAGACCAATGGGATAGCATCTAGAGTCTCAAATGATGATGGACATCGATGATTGACAGAAGGAGGCTTGAGGCAAGGAGTCTCTTGTGATAGAGATGGACAGCTATGATTGACAGGAGGGGGAGTGTGGCTAGGAGTACTAGTGACAGTATCTCACAACTAGTTAAGTGACCCTTCATTTTCTCATTATCCCCTCTGAAGGTGCCCCAACATTCCAGTCAATTTCAAAGGTCAGAGTCCAATACTCAATACTATATTGAGCAACATAAAAATAGTTCAAACAGTGAAGCCTCTGCTGATGCCTTGCATCCTGGAGAGTCATAGACTGTTTGAATAGCTCCTCTAAAGGTATCTGAGTTCTCAACGAGGGGAAAATTTTTTGCCAGGAGTAAAGTCCAGGCCAGAAAGCCTCTACCTTCTTTATAATACTCTGGAATAACACTCTGGAAGAGAAGAGGAATGTTATGTGGTCTATTAGGCTCTGGAGCTCACAAGGATGTAGGGGTGGCTGGAGAAACAGAAGATGAAGATGAAGATGGTTCAAAAACAGACACTGGCCAAGAAGGTGAGAAAGCAAAGTTTACTATTCAAATTTTGCCCTCTATTTGGCGACCATCAAAACGGCGAGATCAGAATGTCACCTGCACCAAGTGGGCGACATCAGAATGTTGGCCGCATCAAAAGGTCAACATTCTTATTTTGCACGCTTAAGTATTCCCAAAAATATAGCATAATGCATACCCTGTGTCTAAATATAAATACTGTCCCATCTCCTCCTCATCCCCATAAATAAATAACGTATCCTGTTCTCCTCACCACCCACATAAGTAAAGAAAATAGTGTAATGCATACCATCTATCTGTTCCTTATCCCTTTGAGTGCCAGAGAGGTCTGCAATGCATTGCAAAGTATTGCATTGTGGACCCCTCTGGCACTCAAAGAATTAAGATGCGGGCGACATTCTGACGTGGGCTTGTCAGAGGAAGAGGGTATCTAAACCCTCTGAGCATGCAATGCATTGCTTTGCAATGTATTGTGGACCTCTCTGGCACTCAAAGGATTAAGGCTCAGATGGAGGTTATGCATTACGCTATTTTCTTTATTTATTTGGGGAGTGATTAGAAGATGGGACATTATTTATTTGAGTGTTTGAGGAGGAGACGGGATGTTATTTATATTAAGGTATAGATGGAGGGTATGCATTACAATATTTTCTTGGTGACACTTAAGCTCGCAACATCAGAATGTTGCCCTTTTAATGTGGGCGACATTCTGATCATGCTATTTTGATGGCTGCGAAATAGAGGGAGAAATTTCAATAGTATACTGAAAGCATATAGTTTTATTAACATGTTCTGAACATGCATAGCATAGTCAAAACTTGCTCTTGATGGTTTTGATTAGTGGGGGCAAAATGTATGAAAAATGTCCCGCATGACTTTTCGTGAAAACGTGCAGATTTTTAGCTTTTCCTGCGAAAAATTTCCCCTTTCCACCAATTTATCAAATTTTCCGCCTATGTTAACACATTTTTCGCCTATATTTCCTATAGGTACTACGTTTCCCACTGTAATATTACTTCTTCTGAGGGCTGAAATTTAGAAATTAGTGGCTGAAAGTTGTGAGTCCTACAGCAACATATGGCTTGAAAAATATGTTAGCATGCAGAATGCATTTGTCCTTTGTCCAGAGCTTCCTGCTCAAGTGACACTGGCACATATTCATGATGATATTAAGTATAAAAAAAAATAAAGTACAACCTACAATGTGACAGATGTGTATGGTAGTGGTGGTGGGGGGTGGGGACTGGCATGGTGTGATTTGTGTATGTATATTGTTTTTACCATTCTCATATGCTATCCTCCTTCTCAGATTATTGACACACATTACTTATCGGTCATAGCAGTGGTCCCAAGTGGGGTAGACGGTGGCAACCCTTCTTCACATTTCTCCTCCACCTCCTAATCTGTGATGCTGTTAGTATATATTTGTCCTGGCCCTGTCTGTCATACTCCTCTGCAGCAGGAGCCATAGGTGTTATTTGGACTGAACTAACTGTTGGCACTGGCAGTATGTCATGGTTTGTTAAGACTCTCAGACACAGAGTTTAGATAAAAATCAACCTTATTGAAAAGTTAATGCAACCCCTTAGGGAAATATACACGTACACACATATATCTTTAATTGGATAGAAATACAATGCAAAATAGAGAAATATTGGCTCTACCGATCATGCCAATATACCGGGCAAGACATCCAAGGAACAGGAACTTGAGGTGAGGCTCTACCGGCCTTGCCAATACCGGGTAAGGCAACCCAGGGAAACAGGACAGGTTTTACCGTCCTTACCATATACCGGGCAAGGCAGCCAATTGACAGGAGAATTAACAGACTCTACAAGCCTCGCCAATACCGGGTAAGGCAACCCCAGGAAACGGGAGAGGTTCTACCGGCCTTACCATATACCGGGCAAGGCAGCCCAATGACTGGATGAATGCAACACCGATAGTAAAGTGACTGGTAGGCAAAAAACAATCACTTATGACCAAAAGAGGCTAGGTCAGTACATAAGCCGCCAGCAATAGATGTAATGAAGGTATTGAGCTAGCAAGGTTCTCTCCGTTGGAACATCACAACACATAGAGCAGTCAGGGTTGAATGGAGCGAACCAGTAACCTGTACATGGAACGCTATAATACTGGTACAGCTGGGTGGCTGGTGGAGCGAACCAGTACCCTGTATGAGGAATGCAATGATGTAGATACAGCCGGATGGCCTGGAGCGGACCAGTACCCAGAAAGTGGAACACTATACACTGAGACAGCCGGAAGACTAAAGGAGCGAACCAGTACCCTGTACGTGGAACGCTATACACATGAAACAGCTGGGTGGCTTGAGTACTGAAAACAGCCAGATGGCTTGAGGAGCGAACCAGTACCCTGTACGTGGAACACTATACACATGAGACAGCCGGGTGGCTTGAGCACTGAAACAGCCTGATGGCTGGAGGAGCGAACCAGTACCCTGTACGTGGGACGCTATACACATGAGACAGCTGGGTGGCTTGAGGGGCGAACCAGTACCCTGTACGTGGAATGCTATACACATGAGATAGCCGGGTGGCTTGAGCACTGAAACAGCCGGATGGCTGGGGGAGCGAACCAGTACCCTGTACGTGGGACGCTATACACATGAGACAGCCGGATGGCTTGTGTCTCCAGTAAGCTAGCTGGCGAGATAACAATGTCGCCAAGGCGACTCAAGAACGTCTTGAAAGCAAACAGGACTGGACAGAGGACCAGGAAGGAAGCAGGAACCCACAGACAGACGGTCAACCGGAATCAGGACGCTGAGGAGACTGGCAACAGAAGGCGGAGGTTCAACCGGATCAAACGTCAGCAGGAACTCTCGAACTGGAAGCACTGGAACGGGTTAACACTGGTCACAGGAAACACAGCAAAGGCCCAGGATACTCAGGAACAGTGAAAATCACAGCAGCAAGGAGACAACACGAAAGGGCAACCAAAGGGTGCCCAGGCTAGGTTTAAATAGGCAATACAGGGCGGGCTGAAGACAGCCAGCCAATCGAGAGCCCCCTACTGGTGACAGACATAGAAATAGAGCAATCACGGGCACAATGATAGTACCGCCCTCTCAAAGACCCCTTCTCCCAGAGGAGGGTCTAGGTTTCTGAGGGTATTTGGAATGAAAAATACGCAGTAATTTGGGCGCATGAAGGTCCTTGCTGTCCACCCAAGATCGTTCTTCAGGACCATAGCCTTTCCAATGCACCAAATACTGCACCTTTCCTCTAAGCCTGCGGGAATCTATGATACTCTGAACTTCGTACTCCTCCTGACCCTCCACTTCAATAGGCCCTGGCACCACAGGGTTATTAGTATAGGTTGCATACAAGAGGTTTAAGGAGAGACACATGGAAGACATTATGAATACGCATGGACGCAGGGATGTCCAATGCATACGATACTGGATTGATTCTGCGAATGACTCTGTAAGGACCAATGAATCGGGGAGCCAGCTTGTTAGATGGAACTTGCAGCTTAAGGTTCCTGGAGGACAGCCACACTCTATCCCCAACCTGAAAGGACACCGCTGGCAACCTTCTGCGATTAGCATGACGTTGATGTTGTTGAAATGACTGACCCAATGCCCTCTGTACCTGTGCCCATGTGGAGCGGAGCTGCTCGATATGCTCATCCAGAGCTGGAATTTGTTGTGCCTGAAAGGAGTCTGGGAGCAGACAGGGCTGGAACCCATAATTGATAAAAAACGGAGAACTCCCTACTGACGAGTTAACTGCACAATTCCTGGCGAACTCTGCCCAGGGCAACAGGTCGGCCCAATTGTCATGATGGTCAGTAATAAAACAGCGCAAAAACTGTTCCAAGCCTTGATTGGCACGCTCAGAGGCCCCATTGGTTTGGGGATGGTAGGCGGAGGAGAAAGATAATTGTATGCCCATTTGTTCACAAAATGCCCTCCAAAACCTGGACATGAACTGGCTCCCCCGATCGGACACCTACACTCTGGGTACACCATGCAGCCGGAATACCTCTTTAGCAAAAACCACCGCCAATTCTCTATCAGAGGGAAGGCCACGGAGAGGCACGAAGTGAGCCATTTTAGAGAACCTGTCCACTATCATGAGTATGAAGGAATACCCTCTAGACACTGGTAATTCTCACATAAAGTCAATGGAAACGTGAGACCAAGGGCGTTCACCATTAGGTACCGGCTGGAGTAAACCCACAGGGAGGTGTCTAGGAGTCTTAGCACGGGCACAAGTGGCACAGGCATTAGTAAAATCGGCACAATCTGCCCGCATGGAAGGCCACCAAAAAACTTGCGAAAGGGACCATAACAATTGGTCTCTGCCAATATGTCCTGCAGCCTTAGAGGAATGGTATATCTCGAGTAACTTTGTGCGAAATGGCACATCCACAAAACACTTGCCCATCTGGGTTTCAGGGGGGGCGGAGGCTTGGGATGCCAAGATTTCTTCCCCTATTGGTGAAGTGATACTTTTGCGAATAGTAGCCAAAATTCGATCAGGCTGAATAATAGGAGCTGGTACCTCATCTCTGTCAGTCTCAGCCTCAAATTGTCTTGACAATGCATCAGCCCTGATATTCTTAGACCCAGGTAAATATGATACAATGAAGTTGAAACGAGACAAGAATAGTGCCCACCTAGCCTGGCGTGGGGATAACCTCTTAGCCTCAGAGAGATAAATTAAGTTCTTGTGATCGGTCAAAATTAAGACAGGGTTCTTAGTACCCTCAAGTAAGTGACGCCATTCCTTAAGTGCCAGAATAATGGCTAGCAGTTCTCTGTCACCAATCTCATAATTGCTTTGTGCCCCGGTCAACTTTTTTGAGAAAAACCCACAAGGTCTGAGAGTTCCTCCCTTAATGGGACGCTGAGAAAGCACTGCTCCAACCCCAATATCTGAGGCGTCCACCTCCAAAGTGAATGGAAGCGATGGATTGGGGTGAGATAATACAGGAGCGTTAATGAAGGCAGATTTCAATCTCTCAAAGGCCTCTTCCGCAGCTACTGGCCATAGGGAGGGATTGGCACCCTTGTGCGTAAGGTCAGTCAAAGGTTTTACCAAGGATGAGAAATTCTTAATAAATTTCCTGTAATAATTGGCAAAGCCCAGAAATCGTTGAATGGCCTTCAGGCTCTTGGGGCGTGGCCATTGTAATACTGCCGTTAATTTCTCCTTGTCCATGGCAATGCCTTCTTTGCCAATTATAAATCCCAGGAATGGTACACTAGTTCTGTGAAATTCACACTTTTCGAGTTTACAATATAGTTTATTTTTCCTTAGGCGGAACAACACTTCAGACATGTCCTTGACGTGTTGTGACATATTTCCAGAATGAATGAGAATGTCGTCAAGATAGACAACAACACAAGACTGCAACATATCTCTAAGAATGTCATTGATGAACTCTTGGAATAACGCGGGTGCGTTACAAAGCCCAAATGGCATGACCAAGTACTCGTAATGGCCAGTTCTCGTATTAAAGGCGGTTTTCCACTCATCACCAGCCCTGATCCGAATTAAATTATATGCAGCCCGTAGGTCCAACTTGGTGAAAATAGAAGAACCTTTAAGTCTGTCAAATAGCTCGGTGATGAGTGGTATAGGATAGGCATTCTTAGATATTAGCTTATTTAAGCCCCGGTAGTCAATGCAAGGTCTCAGCTCGCCATTCTGCTTTTTTACAAAGAAAAATCCAGCCCCAGCCGGAGAGGTGGATTTCCTTATGATGCCTCTTTCAAGAGCATCAGCAATATATTCTTCCATAGCTTTGTTCTCCTCGCAGGATAATGGATACGTGCGTCCCCTAGGGGGCACTGCCCCTGAAGGCAATTCAATACAACAGTCATAAGATCTGTGCTGGGGTAGGGTGCCAGCCTCTCCCTTACTGAATACATCGCTAAACTGTTGGTATTCGTCTGGTAGGGCAGAAGAGGTACACAAGATCTTAACTGTCTGGGTTACGCAATGTTCCATACAAGACTGAGACCAAGCGGATATTTCACATTTTTTCCAATCGAACTGTGGGTTATGCAACTGTAACCAGGGAAACCCCAGGATTACTGCATGATAAGGGGAGTTGATAAGCTGGAACTGCTGTTCCTCTTTGTGGAAAGCCCCAATAGACATGGACAAAGGCATAGTTTCGAAAGTCACCCGAGCAGGTTCCAGGGGTCTACCGTCAATTGCTTCAATAGCGAGTGGGGTTTCCCTCTCAATGCTTGGAACCCCGTGTAATTCAGCAAAGGTATTGTCCATAAAGTACCCAGCTGCACCAGAATCAACCAGGGCCAAAACCTCCACTGAGCGTTGTGCCCAAGAAAGTACCACCTGTATGGTGGGTTTCAATATACCACATTCTGGGGACGCCTGAACACCACCTAGGGCCTGTCCCCCAAGGTACCCTAGGTGTGTTCGTTTCCCGGACGTACAGGACAAGATCTTAGTAGGTGCCCATCTTTGCCACAGTATAAGCATAACCCATGTTTTCTGCGATGTGTCCTCTCCTCCTTGGTTAGTCTGGTGAAACCCAACTGCATAGGTTCAGTTGGTTCTTGAACTGGATCAATCTGTTTGGAAACCAAGGGAGGGATGGGTGGGCAAAAAGTACTACTAGACCCCATACTCTTTTGCCGTGACCTGCGATCTTTGGCCATTAGCCTTTCATGAATCCGTGTGTCAATTAGCATGACAAATTCAATATAGTCATCCAGATCAATGGGCAATTCTTTCGCAGCGATCTTGTCTTTAATTTGGTCACTTAGACCCTGACCAAAAGCTGCCAATAATGCTTCATTGTTCCAACCTACCTCTGCTGCCAAGGTGCGAAATTCAATGGCGTAATCACACACCGTACGCCTGCCCTGTTGTATTTCCATAAGGCGCTTAGCCGCAGAGGTGGTTCTACCAGGAGACTCAAACACTCTCCGAAAGGACTGCACAAATTCTCTGAAACTCCTTGTGCAGGATTTCGCATTCTCGCACAATGGGTTCGCCCATGCCAATGCTCTACCAGTCAGCAGGGATATCATAAAACCAACTTTACTACGGTCACTGGAAAAGGCCTGAGCCATCAATTCCATAAATATTTCCAGTTGGTTAATAAATCCTCTACAAAGGTTAGGATCACCATCGTATCTGAGTGGCAAAGGGGCGGAGGCAGTTAACCCCTTGACTGCAGCCCCTGAGGGTATGGTAACGTTCTCTGGTGTCTGTCCGGAAGAGACCACGGGACTAATGCCAGCCTTTTCAGAGAGCACAGTGCGTTCAAGTATAGTTTGGACTGCTACCACTAGCTGATCCAATCGTTGCTCATGTGCATCCATTCTTCAATGGATGTTTTGCGTATTACCCTCACTCTTGTTGTCTGAGGTCATGGCCCTTTCATACTATCACGGTTTGTTAAGACTCTCAGACACAGAGTTTAGATAAAAATCAACTTTATTGAAAATTTAATGCAACCCCTTAGGGAAATATACACGTACACACATATATCTTTAATTGGCAAAATAGAGAAATATTGGCTCTACCGATCCTGCCAATATACCGGGCAGGACAGCCAGGGAACAGGAACTTGAGGTGAGGCTCTACCGGCCTTGCCAATACCGGGTAAGGCAACCCAGGGAAACAGGACAGGTTTTACCGGCCTTACCATATACCGGGCAAGGCAGCCAATTGACAGAAGAATGAACAGACTCTACCGGCCTCGCCAACACCGGGTAAGGCAACCCCAGGAAACGGGAGAGGTTCTACCAGCCTTACCATATACCGGGCAAGGCAGCCCAATGACTGGATGAATGCAACACCGATAGTAAAGTGACTGGTAGGCAAAAAACAATCACTTATGACCAAAAGAGGCTAGGTCAGTACATAAGCCGCCAGCAATAGATGTAATGAAGGTATTGAGCTATCAAGGTTCTCTCAGTTGGAACATCACAACACATAGAGCAGTCAGGGTTGAATGGAGCGAACCAGTAACCTGTACGTGGAACGCTATAATACTGGTACAGCCGGGTGGCTGGTGGAGCGAACCAGTACCCTGTATGAGGAATGCAATGATGTAGATACAGCCGGATGGCCTGGAGCGGACCAGTACCCAGTACGTGGAACGCTATACACTGAGACAGCCGGAAGACTAAAGGAGCGAACCAGTACCCTGTACGTGGAACGCTATACACATGAAACAGCCGGGTGGCTTGAGTACTGAAAACAGCCGGATGGCTTGAGGAGCGAACCAGTACCCTGTACGTGGAACGCTATACACATGAGACAGCCGGGTGGCTTGAGCACTGAAACAGCCGGATGGCTGGAGGAACGAACCAGTACCCTGTACATGGGACGCTATACACATGAGACAGCCGGGTGGCTTGAGGGGCGAACCAGTACCCTGTACGTGGAACGCTATACACATGAGACAGCCGGGTGGCTAACGGAGCAAACCAGTACCCTGTAGTGGGACGCTATACACATGAGACAGCCGGGTGGCTAACGGAGCAAACCAGTACCCTGTACGTGGGACGCTATACACATGAGACAGCCGGGTGGCTTGTGTCTCCAGTAAGCTAGCTGGCGAGATAACAATGTCGCCAAGGCGACTCAGGAACGTCTTGAAAGCAAACAGGACTGGACAGAGGACCAGCGGAAGGAAGCAGGAACCCTCAGACAGACGGTCAACTGGAATCAGGACGCTGAGGAGACTGGCAGCAGAAGGCGGAGGTTCAACCGGATCAAACGTCAGCAGGAACTCTCGAACTGGAAGCACTGGAATGGGTTAACACTGGTCACAGGAAACACAGCAAAGGCCCAGGATACTCAGGAACAGTGAAAATCACAGCAGCAAGGAGACAACACGAAAGGGCAACCAAAGGGTGCCCAGGCTAGGTTTAAATAGGCAATACAGGGCGGGCTGAAGACAGCCAGCCAATCGAGAGCCCCCTACTGGTGACAGACATAGAAATAGAGCAATCACGGGCACCGTGATACAGTAGCACACTCTCTGGAACATAAAAAACTTCATTACTTCTTTTTTCTACCCTAGAGCCCTGGGAACTTTTTAAAGTGCTTCTACTGCTGATAGTTGTGGCACATTTGGCCTGCTGATAGTGTGTCTCCCAGTCAGACCTGTAGTTGTGCTTCAGGTGGGATCTCATAGAGGAGGTGCCTAGGTGTGAGCCTGCTTTCCCCCTGCTCAGAGTGACCCACTGACTCTCCTAATAGAACAAATGCCCTACTCCTAGCTAAAAGATTCCCTAAACTAAACTTCAATTCTCCTATCTTTTCTATCACAAAAAACATATTGCTCTCCTCTCAGAAACACAGAATGGCTGCTGTGAGAGCCTGACAGCCTTTTATATGACTGTAAAACACTTTTGTGTTGTGGACAAATAGTTTTCTTCCCATTGATTTCAACTGGAGAAAAAGGTGGGGAAAAGCGGAAAAACTGCACTTTTTGAGGGAAATGTTTTGCCAAGAGGAAAGTTCCATTATTTGCCGATTTCAGTTTGAGGCAAAAATGTTTGCCCATCCCTAGTCTTGATAGGACTGGAATCTAGTCCAATTCACAGTGTTGGTAATCTGGCTTTTTTAAAGTGTCAGAATTCTGAGTGCCAGATTCCTAGCATTTTCTTCATGTGATGATAGGAAGTTGACGATTGGATGGAAGCTTTGAAACATGCAGGGGTAACTGCTCACTTCCAACGGGTTGAGGGCCAGAGTTGTGTAGTAGTAGAAAGATACTTAAACAGGAACCATCACTTGAAGGATATTCTGACCAAAACTGGTCTCACCTGAGGCCAGGACACTGACATACTAGTGTCTGGTGAAAGTGTGTAGAGACAGCCACATTGCCACTTTAAATAGGTGCTCAGCAGAGGCCTTATTCTTGTAGACTCAAGAGGTGGCCACTTAAATGATGGAGAGAGGTATGGCTTGGAAAGGAACAACTTTCTTTCTGAGCACATATAGCTGTCAGATGGACACCTTGATCCAGGAGGCAATGATAACCTTGGATTCAGCCTGGCCCATAGGGGCCACATGATGAGCATAGTACTTTAGACAGTGTACCACATCCAATAGATGATGCTTGCTAAGCTAAAAGCATCAGGGCACAAAGAAGGAAGAACAATTTCCTGGATGATGTGAAAATCTGAGATGACTTTGGACAGAAAGCCCCTGGGTTTACAAAGAACCACCTTGTCCTGGTTAAAACCAGGAATGAGGGTTTAAAAGACAAAGACTGTAGTTCAGCAGCTCTGCAAATGGTTATAATGGCCAGCAGGAAGGCCATCTTAAACATCAAACCACCCAAAGCAGCAGCTGAAAGAGGTTTAGAAGGAGGCTTCTGGGAAACTCCTAACTCCAAATTCGAATCCCTCAGAGAAGTGGGATTTCTGGAGATGAGGTGTTGCAGAACAGGTTAACTCTGAGAATGTAATTTCTGAGATGAGGTGGCTTCATGGAGTTATAGCAGAAATATTCTTTATTCTGGAGATGGTGTACAGATAATGGAACCCAATGACAGGCTACAAATACAGAGATATGGGCGTGTAGACAATAGTAGTGGATACAGAATAAGACTGAGTAACATATAATGACAGGAAGCAGAAGAACACTAGGAATATAGTGTATCCAGGAGTATGGCTTGTACAGGGTTAAGCTGAACAATCTACTGAAGGTAGTAGGCAGAGGTAAACAGGTATATAGCTTGTACAGGGTTAAAGCTGAACAGTCTGCTGAAGGTAGTAGATAGAGGTACACAGGTGTACAGCTGTATGGCTAGATGAGACTTACTCACAAGCAGAGCAGACAGAGACAAAATTCCAACAAACAAAACCAAAGTGGGGGAATCTAAGAGTGTGGTCAGGCAGTCCAAGGTCAGGGGAAGCCATCACAGGCTGAAGGTCGCAATGGAAGAAAAGGATAAGGAACCAGGAACAGAGTAAATGTTCCTGTTAACACCACTAAAGGACCAGTACAAATATGCACTGGACTACAGGCAGCTTCCTATATAAAAAGGTATGGCGTGTAATGTCATCATATGTGCATCGTGATTTATAGCGTGTGATGTCATCATGTGTGAGACATGATCAACACAGGGTAGACATGGATACCCCCTGAAAAGAGATGTTAAGATCAGGGGAAAAGGCAATAGACTTCGGAAAAAGAATGGAGAGAGCTGAGATCTGAATCTGGATGGAACTCAAGCTTAAACAGCTGTTGACTCCATTTTGAAGCAAGGGCAGAAGATCAGCATATACTGGTAGTACCGGACCATATCCTATGATAGACCTTAGACAAAACTAGCTTCCTAGCTAGGAGCATAGAAAAGATTGCAGCATCCAAAAAAACTCTCTTTTTCAAGATGTTTGCTTCAAGAGCCACACCTTCAAAGCCAACATTTCCACCTGAGGATGGGAAGTGAACCTCTGAGATGGCTGGCACATGAGCTTTGGCCCACTAAAGGGGCTCCCAAACCTCCATCCAAGCTGACTCCTTTCTGGAATGTATTCATCCCCTGTTGAGTGATCTGACTGGACCCTCACTGTTGTTCCTATCAGGATATGGATCCAGTGAAGAAGTGCTAAGTGAATTGCTTGTATTTCCAAAATGGTACTAGGTAGAAGACTCTCTTCCCAGATACAGAGACCCTGTACCATCAGGGAATGTAATGTCATTTCCCAGCCTGTCAGCCTGGCTTCTTTGGTGACCACTACCCATATACAGTTGTATCGCTTTTGTTTAAAACTGAGCACAGGGAACAGCTTCCAAAGCTGAGACCAGACTGCTTAGTACTCTAATATATTCTCTTATGACTGCAGATGGCCAGGATTGCATTTAAGTCATCTGCAGGGACAGAGACTGTATCTTGTCCTCTAGCACAAATACCCTCCCTTGTAGGATATTGAATCCCATGCCTAAATAATACAGGACCTGGGAAGGTACGAGAGGGGATTTCTTGAGATTGAGTAACCATTTTGCTCCAAGATATGGACACAGTCTGGAGTCTGTGAACGTATAAAAGTCTCTGAAGGATCCTTGCATAAAAAGGCAATCTAAGCAAGGAGTCAGGCAGCAGCACAAGAGGAATTCCGGTAAGATGAGAGGGCAATACCCTAGTATCAGCCCCACAGACAGCATAGAAAGGGGAATGCACTGGAGAAATCAAAATCTTACCCAGGGTCAAAACCAGTTAATCAAAAGAGGCAAAGGTACCATGTCATTAACCAAAAGGGAAGTCAAAGCAGAGCTGTGTCAGGAGCTAAATGGTCTAAGATGAAGTATAATCAGCAGGCAAAAGCAATGCCATGGAGCAGTAAAAGTCCAGGAATCAAGCAGGATACTGTAGAACAGGTTTAAATAACTGGATACAGAACAAGAAAGGAGCAAGACATTTAAATCACCCTGACCCAATCAGGGAACAAGGGACTAGTGTGACATTTATCAGGCATCTTCCACTCTTCCAGAAAAAAACAGAAGGAGGGGGTAGACAGTGCAAATTCCCTGTAAGTGTAGTAGGTAATGATCAAAATATATACAAATCAAAACTTCAAATGACCAAATAAAAATAAATATAAAGAATAAAATTAGACCATTTAAATATCACACGTAAGAGAAAAAACATATATATATCAAATAATGCAGTGTAATGGAACATAAATAATAAAAATGGATTGAAATCAATTCCCATTAACGTGGGTTTTTTGATTATAGAAGTATAGTCAATCTTGCACAGATTTAGTGTACAACTATTATAAAAACATATGGTGTGAGATATCTAGAAGAGACGTTTTAATCAGAGGCCTCAGAAACTTGATAAAATTCTCTAATACTGCTCTGATGAGCCCATCATCTGAGGGACAAGGGTCTTCCTCATAGGCATCCCAATGGACAAGGAGGATTTCATATCCTCCCTATCAGTGTCAACTTCCTCCACAGAGGAATATCCAACCAACTGAGCATGGCCACTAAAGACAAGATCAATGTATGGGGTGCCAAGAATGAAGGATCTCTTGAATAGAAGAAGGGATAGAAGCAACTGAAGACATCAGTGTCTTAACCCAAACTGGCTTTTGTTCTGCAGTGGATGGCAACTGGATAAGTATTAGGGGCCACAGCTCAAGAGGGATATATGGTACTTGAATATTTCAGTGGAAGCCGAAAATGGCACGAGAAACAGCATGCTAAAGTGGTTAAGGGGAGCTCAAGATCCTTAGGTTTACATTTCCCCATGTGTCCCTTGGGATCTGACATGTTCAGAGAAACACCCAAAGTAGGACAAAAGTAGACTAAATTGGTTGTAATGTATGAGGAAGTACTCAAAAATACCCCAAAAAGATACTTATCTGACTGCAAGGGATTAAACTGGTAGAAATAGAAGATAGACCAGATTCTGAGTAGCCAATGCAATGAGAAAAAAAATGTCTGCCAAAGCACCACATCTGTCCAGTCCTGAAAGTCAAGGAAAAGGGGGATTCTGGGACATGTAGTTTCTCATTGTTCTTTCCTTGCAAACTCTGGCTCTCCAACCATTTAAAAATTCAATTTTTTATGCACTAATCATTTACCCCATGCTGTCCACGTGGAAGAGCAAGTCATTTTGAGCCTTCTCTGACTCTGGTGGGTGCAGTGGGTGCAGAGATATGCCCCTGCATGCAACAAAAGATGGCCATTATGTAGGCACCAGTTTTTAAAGAGGTGCATCAAATATAATTAAGTTCTAAAAAATATAGAAAAAAGACTAAAAACTGCATATATACATAGCAAATTAGTAGAAAATAGACAATGCAATAAACACATCTTGTCTAAAAAGAGTAGAAAGCTAAGAAACAACAGTGTAAAATCAGCCCAAGTACCAGAAGGGTTAAAAAACAGCAACCTTACAGTGTAAGAAGTAGAAATGAAATGGCGTTCTTCATAGGCAATACCACCACATAAATTGTACCATAGCACTCAGAAAGGGTTAACTTACCATTGTTCAGGCTTCAGACTCCCATTGTAAAAGAACTTCAGAGAAGTTCAGTAATGAAGCACAGACTTATGAAATATTCACCCTCCACAGGAAAAGGTCCACCTGTGAACTGGTCAGTCCAACTCCAGGGAAGCCAGTTAACTGGAGTCGGCCTAATGGGGATTATACAGCCCCATATTCTAACAATAAAAACAAAACAGAAGTCTAATAAACAGAGCAGTGCTCAATTCGCCAGGTCACTTGAAATTGAGGAGACAGAGGAAAAAGCTGTTTGTAAGACATGAGTCTCCACCTTAGAGGCCTTGCCTTTTTTGAAATACCTGTCCTCCAATGGAGGGGAACTTTACCCCTATGGTTCCTGTGTTCCACATTCGATGTAAGAGAAATAATATTTAGGTTGCACTAAACAATGGAATTGTGAAACTTGAAAGCACATTCCCATTACAAGAAGAGTGAAATCCAGTGGCGTAAAAATAGGGGTCGCACCTGCGACCAGGCCAGTCACTCCGGAGGCAAGGCCGCCCCCTGTGACCCCCCCAGCCAGGCTCCATGGACATCAATTAGCTGCACTCTCCCTCATTGGCACTCTTGCAATGCAAAGCTCAACGAGATTACATCATCTGCCAGTGCTCTGCATTATTGGAGAGGTCCGTGTGGGAACTCCAGGTCTTCATAGAGGCCGAAGGAGGCACAGACCTCTACTGCAACACCACCGGACCACCAGGGAGGTAGGAAATGGACACTGGGGGCAATGTAGAGTTGGGGGCAATGTGGAGAGGAGAACATTGGCGACAATGTGGAGAGTTGGGGGCAATGTGGAGAGGAGGATATTGGGGGCAATGTGGAGAGTTGGGGGCAATGTGAAGAGGAGAACATTGGGGGCAATGTGGAGAGTTGGGGGCATTGTGGAGAGGAGGACATTGGTGGCAATGTTGAGAATTGGGAGCAATGTGGAGAGGAGAACATTGGCGACAATGTGTAGAGTTGGGGGCAATGTGGAGAGGAGGACATTGGGGGCAATGTGGAGAGTTGGGGGCAGTGTGGAGAGGAGGATATTGGGGGCAATGTGGAGAGTTGGGGACGATGTAGAGAGGAGGAAATTGGTGGCAATGTGGAGAACTGGGAGCAATGTGGAGAGGAGAACATTGGCGACAATGTGTAGAGTTGGGGGCAATGTGGAGAGGAGGACATTGGGGGCAATGTGGAGAGTTGGGGGCAGTGTAGAGAGGAGGATATTGGGGGCAATGTGGAGAGTTGAGGACAATGTGGAGAGGAGGACATTGGGGGCAATGTGAAGAGGAGAACATTGGGGCAATGTGGAGAGTTGGGGGCAATGTGAAGAGGAGAACTTTGGGAGCAATGTAGAGAGTTGGGGGCAGTGTGGACATACCCAATGGGGGCAATGGTTGGGGTGGGGCCTATGGCAATTTTTGCACCAGGGCCCAGTGACTTCTAGTTACTCCTCTGGTGAAATCTGACTTAGCCTTTATGTTGTAAAATAGCCCCAGGACTTAAACAACAATATCACATAAGCAGTATTCCCTCTGTAGATCTGCTTCAGTGAGAGCAGATCTGACAATACAGCCAAGACTGCATTGTGCACCCTAATGGACCTCTGGGTGGAGCACTAGGGATCTGAAAAAAACTCCTGTTGATCCCCCAGTGCAAAAGTGCTGCACTGAGCAGAACAGTCTCCTATCCTCAGCAATGTAGGTCCTCATAAACCCTCTGCATCAGTCTCAAATGCCTGAAACAGCAGATCTATGAATGCTGCACATGGAAACCTGGGCTTTTTACTAAGTCTGATCCCATAGGAGCAGAATTAGTTAAATATGACAATTGACATGTAAACGGTTCACACTGGTTTATACATTTGAATATAGTAGAGCACTCAAATGACATTCCCAACTTGTTTGATTATAATTATAATAGTGGCAAAATAAGCAACTGAAAACTGTGAGTGCTCTGAATGCTCTGAATGCTGTGTGTGTGTGTGTGTGTGTGTGTGTGTGTGTGTGTGTGTGTATGAGACAGAGAAAGAGAGAGGTGTGAGTGTGTGCATGTGTTAAACAGGTCACAGGTAACAGTGACACAACGTCTGCTCCCCACACCCAGGCAGTACAGGGGAAAAGGGGACACGTAATGACAGGACTCCAGGAAACTCATAATTCATTGGCATTGATGTGCTGTGTTGCAACAAGAGGGAGGAGGCAATGTAGGAGGAGAGGAACTATGATACATTAAGTAAATGAATGATTGTCACATTAACAGCTGATCCACTGCAATCTTAGGCCTTTATGTACAAAAAAGTAGAATAATTCTGGAGCAAACTTACTGCACCAAAGAGGTAAAAAAAATGTTTTCAGAAGATTAAAAAGGGGCTATAAACTCCTTGAACTCAAGTAAGATCTCCAACATTCAGTTAGTTAAAACCACAAATTAAATCAATGCATATTTTATTCTCCTCCTATGGTGCAGTGGGTTTGTCCCATAATTACTATACTTTTTTTTAGTGTGTAAGGCCCTTAAGATCATATGCAGAGTATCTTGCCAATCTGATACATTTACAAGCTGAGGAGACTCTCCAGTTCTTGTTGGATACAATAGCTGGAGAGTCACAGTTTGTCCACTCTTCCTTTATGTAATGCAGAGGCTGATGTAAAGAAACATAATTGGGACAGTGCTAAAACAATCCAAGTGCACCATAGAAGAAACATAAAAATTCCAATTGTTTTAAATTGGGGTTTTAACCCCTCAAAAGCTAAAGAGGCCACCACTGCATTGCAAAACAATGCTGTGGCAACCTTTCAAGCATTCAAGGCGTTAGAAGGCTCATTTAAATATATGAGCACAGAGAGAAGTCGTGTTGTATTTGAATCCAAATACATATACACAGAGCTGGACTTATATACAGGTGCCCTTAGTACCACCCATTGCCACAACTCCATTATTCACATGGCCCCACCCCAGTCCCATCCATTATTTCCTGTCACAGAAAACACCCATTGGCCTATAACAAGAAAGGACAAAAAAAAACCTTTAACCCTTTACTTGCAAAAGAGATGTCCAGCACATTGCTATGGTTAAGTAATAGCCTGCAAAAGTGTATAAAATGGGGGCACTAATATTTCTCTGGCCACGTCCATAATTCAGAATGTGAGTGTGGCCAATGCAGCTGAGGCATCTCTCAAAATCTGTGTGCTAACTCTTTACTCATTTCTTGATATCTATCTATCTATCTATCTATCTATCTATCTATCTATCTATCTATCTATCTATATCTATATATATAAAAGAATAAACCTCAATTTATGGTACCTCACATACAGAACATAATTTATGTCTCCTCAGAAAACAAACACACATTGAACTTATTTGCCTCATTACCTAATTTATGTCTCATTAGGAGACACAACTCCCATTGGGTGATTCAATGGGGACGTTACTGCTTCCATTGGGTGATGCAATCATGCAGGGACTTGGCCCGCCCCCACTTTCCAGCCCAGCCACCACTATATAACTGATAAAAAAACAAAATGGCTGCCACTTGCGCCTACACCACAGACTCACACAAGACACAGACTCACACAAGACTCACACACACAAGACTCGCACACGGGAGTTCTGCATTCAAGGGGATAAAATACAAAATGCCTGCCTTGCTTACGATACAGTCAGCCTGTGTCCTGCACCAAACCAATTGTCTCCAGTATATGAAAAGTTGTAGGGACAAAGCTGTAGATACGTCCTTATGTGCCTGCTAAAATACAGCTGTGTGGGCGCCAAATTGTCTCTCTCTCCCCCTTCTCCATCATGTGTCTCTCTCTCTCCCATTCTCCATCATGTCTCTCTCTCCTATTCTCCATCATGTGTGTGTCTCTCTCTCTCCCCTTATTCAGCGTGTGTGTGATATACCCAAATCCTGAAGCACTCAAAGGACTTAATCCCCACGAGCAACGCCGTGCCCCTTTTGCTAGTATATATATATATGCCTACAAATGCATTGACTTGGAATGTGTTCTCATCATTTATTGTTTTTTATTGTTTTTTGTGCCTAGTAAGTGTTTTTTTCATTAAAGATTTTTTTACGCGTACATCATTCCTGGTTTATTCACCTCTACTGCACAGTCAGAGGGTGCGGGAAGTGATGATTCCCCTGAAGCCTATAAGTCATTGAATGTATGTATGTATGTATGTATATCTCTATTTATATGGCACCACACAGTGTACGCAGCGCCTTACAATAGACGTATGTTATAATAAATAAGGGGAGATAAAACATGTAATATAATTGTCACTGTCATAGAAACAATATGAGAGAGGTCCCTGCCCCAAGGATGCATACTAGGAGACAGACAATAGGGTAAGAGGACATCAAGTGCAGAGATTACAAGTGCTGAGTTTAGCCAAAGGTAGTGCATGGTTCTAGTGTTCCAGAAGATAAGATTTCAGGGTAGACTTAAAGACAGAGGGGGATTGTTCTAGGCGTAGGGAAACGGGTATGGTGTTCCATAGGTAGGGAGCAGAAAGTAAGAAAGGTTTGAGACAGAAAGCAGAGGTTGTGGATGATGCAACATGAAGAACGTTGTGTACTGAGTGAAGGAGGCAGCCAGGACCATAAGAGGAGATGAGAGAAGAATTGTAAGGAGTGGTAGTTGTGTGGAGAGCATTAAAGGTGAGAAGAACTTTGTAAATGATGCATTGCAGGATAGGGTGCCATGACAGATGTCTAAGAATTATGTGAGCAGGTTCAGTTTTTGGGGAAAGTGTGTTGATTCATGCAGTCGAGTTTGCAGATTGCATATGTGAAAGATGGGTAGCAGGGAGCCAGTTATTAGGACATTACAATAGTCTAAGTGGGACAGAATGAGGACATATATAAGAGTTTTAGTAGTTTGTTGGGAGAGGAACGGGCAGATTTTAACAATGTTGCGGAGAAAGAAGCTTCAAGCTTCTGTGAATATTATACATGAGCCTGCCAACAAAGTACCATGTATTCTTCTTCAAACATACACCCATGTCTCTGCGTACTGTTTGTTTGGAGTCGTTCCCGACTTTTGAGTGTACTTTTCTTTGAGGGGAACACAATGCTTGGGGAGCTGGTGTGATGATTGAGACATCTTAGTGAAGACATTTAATTTCCATGCTGTATTTACTGTTGTTTCATGATACTGTGTTAAAATGTGAGTAGGTCTTAATTGAGTCTACATAGATCAGCTATGTATAAATGTTATTACCCTGTGAGGTACCTTCTTGGTTTTAGTTGCTAGAGTTTGGGGAAGTTTTATTTGTCACCTATGGTGCAGTTGGTATGCAGTTGGTATGCTCCAGAATTGATCCAGTTCTACTTAACACATTAGCCTCGCAAGGTTTTACTGCTTAAAGCAAGCTTGCTAATAACCACCTCAGACTGAGAAGGGAGAGGGAAGGGTGAGAAACATAAAAGGGACTTTCTGCATGAATGGGAAGAGGATATGACTAACTGAGTAATAGAGAAACAGGAGGGAAGGGACAGCAATATGCGAACATGTGGTAAGGACAGAGTATAGAGAGAATTGAAAGGCAGAGTGAGGACATGCATAGATACAGGGACAAGTAGCTAATAAAGAGAGATACTGACAAGGGGATAGTCAATGGACTAACATTTTTCTCTTTAGTTACATGGTTAACCCTTTAACCCTTTGGGTGCCTGAGGATATCCAACATATTATGAGGCAAAGGGATGAATACTCCTCTGGCACTCAAAGGGTTAAGCACCAGAGGGATACACAACTCATGGCGAATCAGCAGGTTGCACATCCCTCTGGTCTTAAAGGGTTAAAAGAGGAGTGAACTTTTTATGAAACAGATATGTTATATTGGTTTTATGCTGGGAGATTTTTCGTTCCAAAGTTAGCACGTCTCAAACTTTTTTTTACAGTAAACTGCAATTTTCTGTGGGGCAGGTTCCATCAGTTACTATGGAGAGCTGTAATCAGTAACGCATGCTTTGTAAAAAAAACACCTGTACTGATGTTTGAATGAGAAATCTCCCAGCAGTAGACGGACCCTTGTTTTACTCGAGAATATAAAACATATTTGTACTGCTCCTTTAACCTGTTAAGGACCAGAGGGATGTGCAGTGCATTGCTTTACAATGAGTTGCATTTGGTCTGAAAGGGGTGAAATAAAGATTTCATTAAAGGGATAGTAATGTTTCATAATAAAAGCAGCTGTAATTAATCATCATAGTATTTGGACTTTGGAGAGTGTTATTTCAATTCTGTCAGAGTTGTAGTACAAGAGTAATTCAATGACAAAGTATCCCCCTCCCACCCCTTTTACTGATGTAACACTGCTCAGCCAGATCAGAAGGGAGGTGCCCAGGTAGATTGCAGAGACGGACAATCTTCAATTAAGATAAAGGAAAAACCTGAAAAACTTGTCAAAGGGGGCAGGGCATCCATTGTTCTCATAGGAAGAAGATTTTCCCTTGTTGTTATCTGTCTGGTCTATGGACTGGATTCCACATCTGAGAAGAGACGGCTTACACTAGGTAAAAGGGGCAGGAGGGAAAACTTTGCTTGTGAATATCTCTCAAACCATAAATGTTTGAGAGATAAGACTTATATCGTTCTTCATGTTTTTTAATGCCTACAAAATAAAATAAAGATAAAACTAAGTATTACTATTCCTTTAAAGGGTATAACAATGCTTCTTCCAGAATCTGACATGTATATGCAAAATTCAGTACGTGGGGAAAACACTTTTATGTCATTGAGGGAATAGGTTTGTGAATATTTAACACTTTTGAGTGCCATAGAGGCATCCAATGCATTGGATACCTTTCTAGCACTCAAAGGGTTAACCCTATGAGTGCCAGAGTGGTACACAATGCACAGCAATGTGTTCCGTAGCCCTCTGGCACTGAAAGGGTTAAGTAACATTGTTTGTGGAGATCTGAAACCAGGATTGGGTTCTCACTTCTTTCAGGTTCACAATTTTTCCACTGATGGTATGAGACTGCAGAGAATTGAGAGAATTTCTGTTGGGGTCAGACGGGGAGACCTGTCCCAGAAATTGTCCTTGAGGGAAGCCTTTTTGATTTTCACTTTTGGAACCAGGATCCCCTTTGGCCTAGACAATATGACGTACTGTAACAGGTATAAATTAATGATGATTTGGTGTGAGGCCTTTTGGAAGATGGTAGGGTTTGAATGAAACTGTCCGTTTATTATCATTAATTTCTTAAGGACTAGGTTTGCCTTATTGCCTTCCTATAGACAATATGACATATTGTTACAGGTATAAATTAATGATGATTTGGTGTGAGCTAAGGCCTTTTGGAAGATGGTAGGGTTTGTATGAAACTGTTATTTTATTATCATTAATTAATTAAGTACTAGGTTTGCCTTATTACCTTCCTATAGACAATGTGACATACTGTTACAGGTATAAATAAATAAATGATGATTTGGTGTGAGCTAAGGCCTTTTGTAAGATGGTATGGTTTGCATGAAACTGTCCTTTTAATATCATTCATTTCTTAAGGACTAGGTTTGCCTTATTGCCTTCCTATATCTTTAATTTTTTTGTTTGCACCTGCTTAGGTTACAGCTCAATGTATATATTGCTTTTGGTTGGGAAGGGCTTTTAGATAACACCAGAAGTCAGGAAAATAGGCCTATGATTAAGCATAGATATGCTCAAAGCACAAAGGTCCTTGCACCATCAATCAAATAAGTTCCCTTTAAACCTTATCATGCAGCACAACATGCTATGATTTTACCTAACAAATAAAAGCAAAGTTTACATATCCTGGTTTGTGAATGAGTCAACAGAGGTATGGGAGAAGAACCTCTTTCTATATTATATTTCAACATAGGAGTGTCTTTATGGATTCCATGGGGGAAAATTCACTAAGGTGTGATAAAGTGGAGATACCTTCTCCAGTGTGAGAAACTCTCCCATTCCTATGTTATTCTATGGAGCCTATGCAAGAAGATCCCCAAAGTTTGAGAGATCTTATTGCATAGAATTCACAGTATAACATAGAAATTGGGGAGGTGATATCACTGGAGAAGACATCTCCACTTTATCACCACTTTATCACACCTTAATTCATCTTCCCCAGTTCTGCACACCAGACAGTGGATGCCATAATGGAAGAGGCATGCTGGGAACCCCATAGCAGAAGCAGAGCATAGGTGGAGGGAGTCTGATAGAGTGCGTCAGACAGGAAGGAGGGGTGATGTCCCGTGGGGGAGGTGGGAATTGTGGTCCTGCAGCCATTCTGTGGGAAGCAGCGTCATAGTTAGTAGTACCCTGTCCTCCGGTACCAATATGCCTGGGTGGTGTTACCTTGTGGTAGGTAATGACAGCGCAGAGGGAGTGGTGGCAAAAGGCAATATGGGTCCATAGGTGGCCTGGAACTGGAGGATAGTCCATTTTATGTCACAGAACGGCGTAATGCTTGCTGGCTAAAAGCATGGGCTCGGTGGTGATGGTACTGGATCATGACTCTTGGGCATGGTCCTATATGTTGGGGGTGTACAGCTGTTAGGCTACAACTTGTCACATTCAAATAGCTAGGGTAGATAGTGGCATGGTCCTCAGTAAAGTTGCATTAGAAGATGTACAGATTTATTAGACTGGGATAGTCAGGCAATTACTAAATTCTTTGGTGGGACTGGTTATTTATTTGTATTTTCACAAAACATGTGAAAAATTTGTCCCAGAAAAGATGTGGTGAATAAGTAAAAAAAAAAAGAATATAAATAAAATGAGGCACACATCTGAACCAAAGAAATACAGAAAACAATAATTTTATTTGTGGCACTGAAAAATAATTGCATAAATGTGAAACAATACTCCTAAAGTAAAAAGAATTAAAATAGGGAAAAGAACCCTAAATATGAGCCACAACAGGGTAACCCACATAAATAAAGAAATACATGTCAGTGTGTAAAAGATAAAGCCAGGAATAGGGAGATAATACACATCAGCTAAACATGCAATATAACTGCAGCCATGTTAAACTCACATCGCATAATACAGTGGTAACAGTGCAATGTAATCTGCATCAAATGTAAAGCACATCAAAAAATAAAAAATGCAAAGTATAACCTAATGTGAGACTATAAAATGAGATAAATTGTTACGTGAAATCAAGTCATAGCCGCAAAGTGGAAGCCCAAAGATGATCACCTGTAAAGACCCCACACATTTCACCTAGTCTGCTTCATAAATTCCCATGCATTTGAATAGAGCTTTTTAAGTTCACAATTTTAATTTAACAGGAATTTTCATTTGTTCCCCATGGTGCAGTTGCTTTACTCTAAAGATAATTGCAAATTGAATTATCAAGAGAATAGACAGCAGAAATGAGAAGTTGAAAATCTATAATTAGACAGGAGGCAATATAGATTTCTATGATCAGGAAGAACCAATATATGAATGGTTGTTGGACTCCATTTAGAAAATACTTCCATTCTATAATGTTCTCCTTATTTCTAACATTGTTGACCATCTCTGGAGAGGTATTTGTAATGGAAGTTGAGATTGGGTGACCAGGTGTCCTGATTTTCCAGGACAGTCCCTGATTATTTAAAATCAGGGACTGTCCTGGGAAATCAGTCCCTTGTCCCGGTTAGCCCCCTTCTGAGACAATACAAATTCCCTGAATGAAAACTCCAGTACCAATATTGATAATATTTTTATGCGCTTAGAAGACCAATTCTTGTTCGCTTGCCTTGTACTGTTGGTCTTTGTCGTCATTGTCCACCTTGGTTCTCTTCATACAACTCTTCCCGTTCTTGGTATTCTGCTCTCCCCCAGATCCAGACGGCAGCAAGGAACTCTAAGGATTTAACATAACTTGGGCTAGATTTAATGGTAGGAGTTAACATAGCCGATAGGGCCAAAGTGAATACCAGCTGTTAAACTAACATGTTTAACGCGGTATTTAAAGGCCCTACCAGCTAGAACTCCAAAGGATGTTAAACCACAAAAACAGTGTTGTGGCTGAACGTTCGTTTTGTGAGTTTAGTTCCCAAAATGCCGCTAAAAGCAGATATATTGGGAACTGAACAGTGAAAAACAATTAATTATCGGAGCTTGACATACTGCCAAGCACCGATCGTTAACTGATCCATGTTACACTTACCTGTCATCCACTGTCCTTTTGTCTTCTCTTCTTTCTTCCACCTTCTCTTCAGTCTTCCGTCTTCTCCCTGTAAAAGAAAAGAAACCAAGTATTACCAAACATGAACAAATACATTCCAGAACCCTTTGAGTGACAGTGGGGTATGCAACGCATACCTGGCAGAGACACGAATCTCTAAGCTAGGTGTCATACTGGGCATTAAAGGGATAGTAATACTTCATTTTAACTTCATTTTATTTTGTAGGCATTAAAAAAACATGAAGAATGATATAAGTCTTATCTCTGAAACCTTTATGGTTTAAGAGATATTCACAAACAAAGTATCCCCCCCTGTTCAACCAGATCAGAAGGGAGATGCCCAGGTAGACTGCAGAGAGGGACAATCTTCAATTAAGATAATGGAAAAAGCTGAAAAACTTGTCAAGGGGGGAAGGGCTTTCATTGTTTTCATACAAAGAAAAGTGTCCCCTTCTGTTATCTGTCCTGTCATACAACCAGACTCACATCTGAGAAGAGATGGCTTACACTAGGTAAAAGGGGCGGGGAGGGGAACTTTGCTTGTGAATATATCATAAACCATAAAGCTTTGAGAGATAAGACTTATATCATTCTTCATGTTTTTTTAATGCCTACAAAATAAAATAAAGTTAAAACGAAGTGTTACTATCCCTTTAAGGAATAGCATTGATTTATGTCTATGTGGATCATTTTATTTCTTGGCATTTTTTCTTGGCATTTGTATTCTTTGGGGCATTACATGGAGGCATATATGGGTATCTTTGGGGAGCCTACTATTGAACCCTTTGAGTGCCAGTGAGGTACGCAACGCATTGCTTTGCAATATTTTATAAAAAATCATACTTGGTCTATGGTGTAAAAATATTATTATTGTGAAAAATCATAAATATATTTCTCATTTTTTCCATATATATTGACCCTTTGGAATGTATAAATTACATCAATATTCTACAGTGTTCTAGCCCTGTACTTATGGCTGCTCATTGTATCATCTATCTATACGCAGCATTAGATGAGAGCTAGCCACTTACTCATTTCTATTATTGCAGTTTAAACTTTCATTTTCTGGGGTGCAGTATTTCCATAGCCTGAACATTTATGGGGGTATTGCTGCTACAGAAGTCCATGAACAGCTCTATTTGGTGTAAACCTCCAGAAGTTGGTATAGCAACAGAACTACTGTAAAACGTCAGGCCTCTGATGAACTGCACTCAAAAAATGTACGTTTTACCTGCAATAACTTTTTACTAAAACATCTCTCACCAATGGTCACCCTGCACTACATGTATTTTTAAAGGGATAGTAATACTTCGTTTTAACTTTATTTTATTTTGTAGGCATTATAAAAACATGAAGAATGATATAAGTCTTATCTCTCAAACCTTTATGGTTTAAGAGATATTCACAAGCAAAGTGTCCCCCTCCCGCCCCTTTTACTGATGTAACACTTTTCAGCCAGGTCAGAAGGGAGCTGCCCAGGTAGACTGCAGAGAGGGACAATCTTCAATTAAGATAAGGGAAAAACCTGAAAAGCTTGTCAAGGGGGGCAGGGATTTCATTGTTTTCATAGGAATAAGAGTGTCCCCTTCTGTTATCTGTCCAGTCTATGGACTGGATTCCACATCTGAGAAGAGATTGTTTACAGTAGGTAAAAGGGGCGGGAGGGGGAAACTTTGCTTGTGAATATCTCATAAACCATAAAGGTTTGAGAGATAAAACTTATATCATTCTTCATGTTTTTTTAATGCCTACAAAATAAAATAAAGTTAAAACGAAGTATTACTATCCCTTTAGATATTAAATGTTGTTGTTCCTTTTGTATAGAGAATTGTGGGGGTAGTGTTAACTCCCATTTCTTTACAAGGATAATTTTAATGCTTTTATTTGTTTATTTATTTAATACTCATTGATACCTCCATTGCCACTGTAGCTAATTGTTCCTGCCATGTCAACAGGGGGGTTAATCATGTTTTTAGATGGGATTTTGAAGCGGTGGTGGTGTGTTATTTAGCTATTTAATTTTACCTAATGATGTTTATCCCTTCTGTTGCCAAAGCAATGATATTGCTTTAACCCAGCAGCTGAGAGGTTAACCATTTCTGTGGATGGGGTGGTAAGGAGGTTGTGTATGTTTTTCTACTTAGAGGATGACCCTTCTGGTGCCAATGCAGCAAAAAAATCTGTGATCTGGCAAAATGTTGTGAACCTCCGGTGGCGGGACTGTGGGGAGGATGCTCAGGGACATGGGGGATCAAGAGACTTCCACATTTAAGCTAAGTTGATTTACTTAGCATTGCTGCATTATATATTTATCTGCTCTCTCTATATTATTTATGTGGCTTATTTAAACATTGGAAAAATTCATGGAGGCATTGCTTTGCAATGCGTTGCATACCCCTCTGCCATTCAAAGGGTTAAATGATATTAATGTTAATGCTTTGTAAGACTAATATTGTTTTATTTTACAGGAAGAAAGAAGAGAAGAAAGAAGACTGAAGAGAAGGACAGAAGAGGACCAGGAAGCTGAAGACTCCACTGGACATCAGGATTAATGGTAAGTGTTACTTGTGATGCAATGATTTTTTAACTTAGTCAGGTTAACCCTATGAATGCCGGTGGGGTAATTATACCCCACTGGCACTCATAGGGTTAATTCTACTTACTTTTGAAACATTTTTCATACTTTGGGTGTATTGATATGGGGCTTAGAGCCTCATATCAATACATCCACTGGTGACTTAGGTTTTTTTTTTTTTTTACTTCAGGTTTCTGTGTTGGCTGTTTAAACAGCCGATAAGGGACACAAGTTTAAAAAAAAGTAGGCCTTAACTTTCCTGCGATAACTTGAGTCCTTTATCAGGTTTTCTTGGAAAACACAGACATTTGAATTACTATTTACCGTGTTTTCATCATTTTCAAAGGATGAAAACACCTCTTAACTGTAACACATGATGGCTCTTTTTTTGCACAGACATTGCACAGACATTTGAATAGCTTACTGTGCTGGAAAACATGCCGTTAGCAGAAAAAAACAGCCGTCTCCAACATTTGGATCGAGCCCTAAATGCCTCATTTGAATCAATGGGAATTTTGAGAAGTTTTATTTGTTTCAGTGGTGCAGTTGGATTGCCCCAGGACTGATCCAGTTTACCTTTACACATAAGATCATATGGGCTTTATTCTTCATGCTGAAGAGAAGTCCAATTCTGGACAAAACAACTGTACCATAAGTTTGAAATAAAAATAAGTTAAATCCCTATTGATTTAAAAAGAAATTTTAACTCCTTGAATGCTAGAAGTCTCCAATGCATTGATTCACATTGGGGATTTTCATCCCCCCTCCCCCATGGTTTTCTCCAGAACTGCATCTCTTCAGCTAGATGAAAAAGGTCCATTATGTGTCCAGATGCAAAGTCCTGCTTAGGAGTTATCTTCTGTTAATAGCAATCATTGTCCAGAGTTGAGTCAAAGTTTTGGGTAATTGTGTGGATTTTATCCTTCAGACTGTCCCTGGCTAGAAAAAGAAGCAACAGACTGATACATAAGCTCTTCCTGAAGATAACAATATCTGCTGCACACTGCTTTGTGGGAGGCAATACAATCTTCCTACATAAATAACGGTATTACATTCAGTTTAAAATGTGCTTTATCTTTGAGACAGGTGGAGGAAATATACATTTCCAAGATTATTTGCTAGTTCCTCCTATATGACAAGTTGGATGTCATTGTTATAGTGCATTGTATATCAGACATCTTGAAAATTTGTGATTCAAGTTGGTCAATATTTATGCCATGCAAATGTCTCTTCTGATGTTCCTGTACCTGTTATACCCAGACTATATATTCCAGCCTTGTGTTTCTGTTTGTTATTCTTTTGTTGTATGTCTTCTGTGTTTCAATAAAGATATGTTTTTTTTTAAAGTGCTTTATCTGTGATCCTTCTCACATTATGTTGCACCTTTATAACACAAGGCCCTGATGAAAGCATAACATCATACCAAAATGTCAGCCAATACATTTTTTTAAAAGCTTTGTCTATCTAGACTAAAAAATATAAGGACCTGGATATCAGGTTGAGGTAGTGTAGTGTAGTGAGAGTGTAGTTAAAGAGGGCCAGGTCTGACCACAAAGGACCAGACAGAGTATAGGAAAAAACAGGCTGAATCCTTACTCAGAGTGGAAGTAAGAAAATAGTGAAAGTGATATGGCTCGGTATACAGAGGTAGTAGTTAAAGGAAGCAAGAGATGAAAATGATCAGGCAGAGAACAGTGAACCAATATGGTACACAAACATAAAGGCACAGTAGAATTAACCTTTTATGGGTTATGTGGTGCACACACCCTTGGTCCTTAAAGGGTTAAGGTAGGCATGGTTGGTACATAGCAAGTTATTGATAGATTAGTTAATGTAGGCCAGGGTGGTATGAGTTCAAAGATGTAAAGGCGCCCAAATGGTTTGAAATCAATGAAAAGGAACTGTAGATCCCCCATAAAAAAAATCAAATCTTTGATAAGATAAGAATGAATAAGGAGGACATGATAAGCCACTGATAAAAATGAAGAAGGAGACAGGATTGTTGAGCCACTGATAAGAATGAATAAGGCGATGTGGATGATGAGCCACTGATAAGAATAAAGAAGGAGATGGGGATGATGAGCCACTGATAAGAATGAAGAAGGAGACGTGGATGACGAGCCACTGATAAGAATGAAGAAGGAGACGGGGATGATGAGCCACTGATAAGAATGAAGAAGGAGATGGGGATGATGTGCCACTGATAAGAATGAAGAAGGAGATGTGAATGACGAGCCACTGATAAGAATGAGTAAGGAGACGGGGATGATGAGCCACTGATAAGAATGAAGAAGGAGATGGGGATGATGTGCCACTGATAAGAATGAAGAAGGAGACGGGGATGATGAGCCACTGATAAGAATGAAGAAGGAGATGGGGATGATGTGCCACTGATAAGAATGAAGAAGGAGATGTGGATGACGAGCCACTGATAAGAATGAGTAAGGAGACGGGGATGATGAGCCACTGATAAGAATGAAGAAGGAGACGGGGATGATGAGCCACTGATAAGAATGATGAAGGAGACGGGGATGATGAGCCACTGATAAGAATGATGAAGGAGACGGGGATGATGAGCCACTGATAAGAATGATGAAGGAGACGGGGATGATGAGCCACTGATAAGAATGAGAAGGAGACGGGGATGATGAGCCATTGATAAGAATGAAGAAGGAGACGTAGATGATGAGCCACTGATAAGAATGAAGAAGGAGACGTGGATGATGAGCAACTGATAAGAATGAAGAAGGAGACGTGGATGATGAGCCACTGATAAAAATGAAGAAGGAGACGTGGATGATGAGCCACTGATAAGAATGAAGAAGGAGATGTGGATGATGAGCCACTGATAAGAATGATGAAGGAGACGGGGATGATGAGCCACTGATAAAAATGAAGAAGGAGACGTGGATGATGAGCCACTGATAAGAATGAAGAAGGAGACGTGGATGATGAGCCACTGATAAAAATGAAGAAGGAGACGTGGATGATGAGCCACTGATAAGAATGAAGAAGGAGACGGGGATGATGAGCCACTGATAAGAATGATGAAGGAGACGGGGATGATGAGCCACTGATAAGAATGATGAAGGAGACGGGGATGATGAGCCACTGATAAGAATGATGAAGGAGACGGGGATGATGAGCCACTGATAAGAATGATGAAGGAGACGGGGATGATGAGCCACTGATAAGAATGATGAAGGAGACGGGGATGATGAGCTACTGATAAGAATGAAGAAGGGAATAGGGATTAAACAGACAGCCAGAACCTCAAACAGAGGTCTTATACATTTCATCCCTTTAGACACTCATAGGCTGAAGGGTATATGCAGTCAGTTATGCCTGCTTATATATTTTTACATAGTGTCTGACTTGCCATAGTTGCTTTATATATCTGTATTTAATACACACCTCTTCACAATGAACACTACAGTTTGTCAGTCTGTAATAAGATTAGCCATAGAGAGAAAGTCCCATCCATGACATTTCCAGTCATGCAAACTTTCTGAAGGTGGTTGAGATAGTTAAAGGGGAAGTAACACCTCTTAATAATAAAACTCCACTTACTTCACTTTGGCCAGAAAATCCTATAACCCCTATGAATTTTGTCCTTGTTCCTTTTTTTCAAGAGATAACGTCTTCAATCAGTCATGGATGTCATTTCCATGGAAGCAGACATAACAGTTGCTAATAGTTTTGTTTTCAAACTGCAACAGACTGTCTGAGCCTTCTTACCCTTTAAGGACTATTGCACATCCGGACCTTAAAAGATTGCGATTACCATTTGCCGTGGGAAGGATAGTTTGTGTCCTGTGGAGCTACTAGCAACTATCATCATCAACTAAGTTTTTACTTCTCTTTTACATTAAAATGGTTCCATTGGCATAAGCAAAAAGGATGAGCAAAGCTTTTCACATCAAAAGAGAAAAATGTGAAAACAGCACTTTCCACGATGGGGGAAACTCCCAAATACCAATTTCCTGCTTTATTCCACCTTTTTAATTCAATTGAAATGTATGATAATAAATTCCCCAACACACATGGATGTATTCCCACAGGCTAATATAAAAGAGGTGTCAGAATCCTGCATGTTGTCAGTCTGTGACTGAGAGAAAGAGAGAGAGCGAGAGCAAGCAGGTGAATTTTTACTTCTAGCTAGTGTAGGCAGACAGGAAGATAGAGCTGCTTAGTAGGGGTTTTGGTGGTAGCAGCTGCCAGTTACGTTCTGTGAGTGTGAAGGAAGAATTAAAATAAAATCATCTTGATTGATAAGTGACAGGCAGACAGGCAGATGATCCTTTCCTTAATAAGTTAGCAGATTGTGACTGAGACTCTACTGAGGCTGAGTGACAGAAACTACACAGACAAACAATATTTCATAAATTCAAGACAAGACAAGGGGTTAAATCTGACATTCTGAGGTACATACTGCAGTACTTATACTTAACTCACTCTAACATTCACCAGAAAGAGAGGCACAAGCATATACTGAGGCGTTGTAAGTGCTGCACTAGCTGGTGTTCAATGTATTCTTTTATTTTCCACTAACATATTTATTACAGAAAAAAATGAAGAGCATGGCTGATTATTCTTATAATAATAAAATAAACATGAACCAGCTGGTGACTCTTGTTAGTATGGTTTTAGCTGAATCCTCTCATAGTCTAAATTAAAAGCAATGAGGAGCTAAAAGGGGAGGCAGGAGGATCCTTTCTCATTCAATTGCTGCTGAACTACAAGACTGATAGTATTAAAATACAGAGCTACATGGGACAAACAGTATGAAGAGGAATTGGAGCTGCACTTTGTTTGAAGCATTTCTATCCCTATTAACCCTCTGAGTGCCAGAGGGGTACAGAATGCATTGCTTTGCAATGCATTCCATACCCCTCTGGCACTCAAATGGTTAACACTTATGGCGGTTTTGGTACTTACACATGTCTATGGAATTTGCTTCCATAATATGGATTGGTAATTGATGAACATAAACACTGCCTAGCACCAAGGAATAACCCAGCTGCATGTGAGATTGTTACAGCATACACACAGAATAAGTAGATTCTAGGCTGAAATTATCTCATATGTACTAGCAAATAAAACAGTGTGTGCAGCCAGCACTAGTGTATACTACAATGGAAACCCTTAGCTGCCCTCAGAAAGAATGCAGTAACATAGTAAATTAGGTTGAAAAAAAATTCACAAGTCCACCAAGTTCAACCTTTGCCTCATACCCCAGTGACTGAGAATGTTATAGCTTGAGTGCTACCAAATAAGTTAGTCTTTATCAGACCTTCCTGATCTGCCTACTGATAAACAGTATAATTCTGTATATATTAGAAATGTATCTAATCTTCTCTTAAATGTATCCATTGTATCTGCCATAACTACCTCCTTGGGCAAGGAATTCCACAATTCAACAGACCTTACTGTAAAAAACCCCTTCCTCTGCTGAAGTCTAAACCTCCTTTCCTCTAATCTCAAGGGGTGTCCCTGGTCACCTGATCAGGCCTTGGAATAAATAGCTCACCACAGAGATCATTGTATTGACCTCTCATATACTTGTACAAAGAACAGCATAAGGGAAACCGTGTGCCACTTGTTGTCACTTACCACCCACAGGTTGAAGCTCTGCGCAAAATATCAAGAGAACTTCAAGCAACCTTACACACAGATGAAAGACTTAAGAACATATTTCCACAGCCTCCCTTACTCTCCTTCAGACAGCCTCCCAATTTAAAGCAACTGATGGTAAGGAGTGCCCTGAACAAAAATAAAAAAAAATGGCACAATACCCTGCCTACAAAGTAGGTGTAAAACCTGTGCACACATTTATACCACAGACAAGATACCCATACCAAACACCCAGTTACACCATAAGGTCAATGGTAATTTCACCTGCAAATCATCCAATGTAATATACCTTATCATGTGTGCAAAAAGCCCAACAGCTGTTTATGTGGGGGAAACGGGACAGAAATTACATAAGAGGTTTAATTCCCACAGATCCAGCATTAACAACAAAAAGACAGAGACACCAGTGGGAGAACATTTTTGCCAAAGTGGGCACAGTATCAGGGACATTAAATTGACTGTACTAATGGGACAATTTCGCAATCAGAGGGACAGAAAATTATGGGAGGTTACAATTTGACTCTTTGACCAATGGCCTGAACAGGGACAGGGAATTAACTTTTATGACAGTCCCTCTGGAATCATAAATACCTGGACCTAGAGGAAGAATGCTATTTAAATCACATCCTCTACCATTGACTGATCAAGGAATTGGTATCTGGACTAACGTTCTTATATGATTTCCATTATAAACAATGTAATGTGTACTTGTATTTAAGAGAGAAGTTTTCATATTTATCTGTATAACATGCCTGAGGAAGAGACCTAAGAAGTCTTGAAAGCTTGCATTTTAAATCTATTTAGTTAGCCAATAAAGGTATCAACTTTACAAAAAAAATTTGCATCCTGTATTTCTTAAATATAGGCACTACAATGGCTCTTTGCCAATCTTGTGGCACTGAGCATGTGGTGAGATAATCTTTAAAGAGTAAATATAGGAGTTTTGCTAACACTGCACTGAGTTCCTGAAGAACCCTTGGATGTATATCATCAGGACCCGGTTCTTTGTCAGTCTTAATTTTGTTCAGTCTTCCCATGACATCTTCTTGAGTTAATCCAATATCTGATAAATGTATTGTTTTATTAGTTACTTATTGAGGCTCTTCTACCATTCCTTGCTCCCTTGTATATACTGATGCAAAGAAAGTGTTTAGAACATCGGCCTTTTCCTTATCCTCACTAACCAACTCACCCATCTCATTTTTGAAAGGTCCAATACACTCCCTCTTAAGTTTTTTGCTATTTATATATTTGAAAAACTAGTTTGGATTGGTCTTGCTTTCCCTTGCAATTCAGGTTTCATTATCTATTTTTGCTACCCTAATTGCCTTTTTGCAATCATTGTTGCACTCCCTGTATTTTAAGAAAGACTGTTCATTTCCTTCAGACTTAAATAGTTTGAATGCTTCTTTTTCCTTGCCATTTCCTTCTTTACATGTGCAGTTAACCACACTGGCTGTGACTTACATCGTTTGCATTTGTTCCCCATTGGTATATACTGCTGAGTACATTTCTGCAACCTAAATTTGAATTCTGACCATTTTTCCTCAGTATTTTGCCTTTAAATAATGTATCCCAGTCTATGTGTTGCATTGAAGCCCTTAACAATTTGAAGTTAGCTTTTTTAAAAATTAAGAGTTTTGGTCGAACCTATACAGTTTTGCTTTGCTTTGCCAGACTGATCTTTGCTTTTACTACTGTTATATAACACCGGTCACTATTTCCAAGTGTGTAGTTTACAAGGATTCCCAGGTCTCTCTCTAGCAACGAGTCCCCTAAAATGATTCCATTAAGTTCATAAGTCGCACTGGGATTTTTCCTTCCCAAATGCATGACTTTATACTATCCCACGTTAAACCATATTCCATTTGGTTGCCCAGTCTGCTATCAGACCATGTTTCCAGTGCAGATGGATATAGTTAATGACTGTAGGACACATCTATCCAGTAGAAGAGTTTCAGATTTACATTTTTAGAAATATATCCCTATCTAATAGCATACAAGTATCATGTATGCTATTAGGTGAATATATATCATGTATACTGATAGGTGAATTTAGATTGTGAGCCCCAATGGGGACAGGAACCAATATGAGTATAAAGTGCTGCGGAATCTGTGTGCGCTATATAAATAAAGGATTATTATTATTATGTAGCAAAAGTGAGAATAGCTCACATGACAGAGAAGCATGAAGAGAAGGTGGGGTTTGCACAGTTGCCACCATCTACCACGGTTCAGATGAAAGCTATTGCATAATAATGAGAGGTTATACTGGAATCATACATGATACTGCATATAATTTGTACATCATCATACAGTATTAACCGCCACCAACACATCATCATCATCATCATCCTCATAAATTTTTAACCATCACCATTGATCACATTAAATTCAATAATGTTGTCCTGAACATAACACAAGACCAAGAACCAAATAAGGTTTGAGTTTTTTATAGTAGGAAAATGGGCAGACTAGTTGGTCCGAATGGTTCTTATCTGCTGTCAAATTCTATGTTTCTGTGTTTCTGTTTCTAATATTTTTTTCTTTAAATTGTTGAATGATATGATTATAAGTTCATGTCATCACTGTTTATATTTATTAATATAATTTTAATTACACTATCAAAAGTCAGTCACATTCAAGTGACATAGACAGCTGATATGCCTCTCCAAAAGGTATAAATGGGCATCAGTGTCTGTCATTGTGTTCCTTGTCCAGCCCACAAAAAAAAAGTTACCGGTGGTGGTGTGGCAATACTTGACTGATACTTCCAAAGGATCATTCCTTACCAATCAGTAAAAATATCTGACCCTGCCTAATATAAACTTGGCATGTTTTGCAGGGTGGTCAGCCTAAAGATGTTCCCTTATCCTCTGCAATCTACTGGCCTCTACCACATTGCCTCATGTGGTAACTGTACTACACAAATGTGCAGTGTTAATTGTCAGATTCAGAAATCTGCAGATTCACTGTGGTTAGTGGTGGCAAATATGTCCATGACAGTGTGACTGCTGAGGAAGTGGGCAGGGGTGTTACTACTAGTATTCTGAACCCAAGACAGGGTAACAATGAGCCAGGTGAAGTCATCAGCATTCTGGTGGGGATGTTGCCTCACTCCTTGTTTTGTGGCCATGTTTCTCTTGATGGATGGTTCAGGTGGACTGTGCTCACAGTGATAGCAACACCTGCTTTTTTATTGGGGAAGAGTTTCACATATTCCACATGAATATCTGAGTGGTTATACTGCATGTGCTTTATTAGGGTGGATGTGACAAAGGTGTGACCCCCCTCCTTCCCACTCTTCGCATTCTTGCACAAAATGTGCACATTACAGCTGTGTCACGGGGTGACTATGAAATTAACACACTGACAAGTACAGATGAACTTAAAGGGATAGTAATACTTCGTTTTATCTTTATTTTAATTTGTAGGCATTAAAAAAACATGAAGAACGATATAAGTCTTATCTCTCAAACCTTTATGGTTTAAGAGATATTCACAAGCAAAGTACCCCCCCCCCCCCGTTCAGCCACATCAGAAGGGAGGTGCCCAGGTAGACTGCAGAGAGGGACAATCTTCAATTAAGATAAGGGAAAAAGCTGAAAAACTTGTCAAGGGGGGAAGGGCTTTCATTCTTTTCATACAAAGAAGATTGTCCCCTGCTGTTATCTGTCTGGTCTTACAACCAGATTCACATCTGAGAAGAGATGGCTAACACTAGGAAAAAGGGGCGGGAGGGGGAAACTTTGCTTGTGAATATCTCTTAAACCATAAAGGTTTGATAGATAAGTCTTATATCATTCTTCATGTTTTTTTAATGCCTACAAAATAAAATAAAGCTAAAACGAAGTATTACTATCCCTTTAATATAAAACTTTATTAATTACAATAAAGACAGGTAGTAATGAAACAGGCTGCTGACAACAAATTACAACAGTACTTAGGTAATGACACAAAGTGGCAGTAGATGGTAACACACCTTCACAAGACCAGGGAGGAACAGTGGACCCACTTTCCTCACCCTTCACCAGGCAGGTGAGCAGTAATGGAATGGTCCTTGGACTACCAGGTATATACGAGGACAGTGCGGGTACACCACATACACGGAATAAATGTCACACCTTCACGAGACCAGGGAGGACTAGTGAACTCACTATCCTCACCCTTCACTAGGCAGATGAACGATAATGGAAAGGCCCAGGGGCTCACACAGGTACATGGAATAACAGTGTGAGCATACAATGCTTATGTCTGGATTGTACACCTTCACGAGACCAGGGAGGACCAGTGGACTCACTTTCCTCACCCTTCACCAGGCAGGTGAACCGTAATGGAATGGCCCTTGGACTTACATGGTAGATGTGAGGGCATTGCAGAGCACTCCCACACACACACAGTCGACATAAATGGAAAGAGTGCACCAATACCCGGAGAGGGTATACAATGCTGGTAGCCAACACTGAGGCTCGATAAGGCAGCATGCAAAACCGGGACGGCCACGGGAGGTCAAACACACAGTATGACCGACAAGAGCCAAACAAGAAACAAGACAAGAAACCAAACCGAGGCACGGAATGGTAACGGAGTGCAACAATGGAGAGAGAGTAACCCAAGAGGCAGCCAATGGTCAGAATCGGATCGGGTAGTCAGACGTCGCCAGTGGTCGTAGCCGGAGCTGGTAGTCAGGCGTAGCCAAGAGTCAGAACCGGAACGGGTAGTCACACGTATCCAGGAGTCAGATCCGGAACGGGTAGTCACACGTAGCTAGGTAATGCACAGGAACAGAAATGGACCAACACAGCAATAAGCTCAGGTACACAGCGAAACGGCAAAGGTATTAACACAGATTGAGGTTTAAAAACCCTGACAGGTGGGTGGAGCGATGACCTCACCAACAAGTAGACCTATAAGAATAGAGACTCAGCGAGAGCGACAGTTCAGGAAGTAAATAATGTCGCCTATAGACAATACTACGAGAGGCAATCACGGGGCACCGTGATAAGCTGAGAACAATTGCACAATATTCCCCCCAAGGAAAAGTATTGTGAATTCAATGATATCAAGACAGATAGGAAGTCAGAGATCGAGACAAGATACAAAATCGGAGGACTAGGAATGCCAAAACTTTAAGTTACAGGTAGTCAGTGGAGATATCCATGGGCTCTGGTGCCTCTGAGTCACAGCAGTGAACGTTGTGGAGAGTTGGCAGCACTATCTGATTCTGACCACTGTTGCTACTAGAATTGCTGCAGCTGCTACTGGTGTCCTCCATATCAGCAACAGCATTTCACCAACTCCTCTTACTTGTTTTGTCCCAAACACACAGCACAGCAGGCAACAGCAAAAACAGGTGTATTGGCGGTGTTAACTCTCTCTTACTATACAGTTACTCCACAAAGTACCTTTTCTTCTCTCTCTCTCTATAGAGCATGCTGTCTCAACTATACCTTGTAGAACAGCAGGAAGTTCCAGAGTTTTATAGCAGTAACATAGGAATTATCCTACCTATAAAAAGCACAGGTGGATAATGGCAAACTTCTTGAGAGAAATTAAATGGCAACAGTATAAAGGATGAAACATTATGAATGTTCAATATGTGGGAGTTTTCATGAAAAAGCAGTAAAATTATGGTTTTTATACAAATATTCCTGTGAAAAAAACTGACCTTTCATCCATCTCTAATACTTAATTCTTAATATCTTTAACAGAACGACTTTCTAATGACATTTTTTGCAATCTATTGCTGAAGAAATAGAAAATGCTTATAAGTTTATAAATGGTCATGGGTGAGACTTTCAAAGGCTAATCACAGTTCATGCAAAACAAAAGAAAGCAGTCAGGGCCCAATGGTGTAATACATTCTACTTGGCTTTTATTTATACCCATTGTCATTTATAAAGCATCATGTGGCTGCAAAATGCGTAAGTGGGTTTTACTTCATTGTATATTCTATTTTAACTTATTTAACTAAAAGTATCTAGTTACATCTGAATGTGGAGAGCAACCTTCATCCTTTTTTAGAAGTATACCCGATTCCTGAATTGAGACACGATAATATCTCAGTAGGAGAGCTTGTCAGTTTCTGGGAATATTCCCATTGTGGCCTAAGGATCATGTGACTGCACCTATGATTATTTAATAGTGATCCAATTGCTATAAGGTATTGGGGGGCCCCTCCTTTCTTTTGTTTTGCATGTATATACCACTGTTGGAGGATGGGATTCAGACGGGTGTTGCCCAGATATTGGTATTGGATTAATTATTCCAGTTCTGCTATTCAAGCATTTTTACAATTACACTTTAACATTCGGTGGATTGCATATGTAATGCTTCATTGACATTTTTTGTGAGTATAAAATTATGAGGTGTTTAATATACCCATGACTCTGCAAAAGGGGTTCCCCCCTTCAAATTTTGTTTTTCTGTAATCTCTGTCCAGACTCATAAAGTGTACTGTTTATTGTGAAGAGGTGTGAATTAAAAACAGACTTAATATGGGATCAGCAACTATGGACATTACAGACACTATGCAAAAATATATAAATATGCATAAGTCACTGCTTTATGATAGACTAAAATAAGATACATTTATTCTAAATGTATAGATCCTCTTTAAAGGAGCAGTAAACTTATTTTTATAAAAACACATATTGTATAGAGCTTTTGCTGCTGAATAAAACAAGGTCTCTCCCACTGCGGTCAGATGTTTTATTCAAAATGTATAGCAGTTCAAATAATCAGGAAGTGAATTTACTGTGTTTACTTCCTGATAGTTCTATCTGACAGGAAGTGACAGGCAGTTTCTATAACATTCTGTGGAGAACTGTATGTCTGACTTTTCTGACTTTCCTCTCCATTAGAATCTAACAGGAAATCTAATTAGAATTCGACCACTAGAGGGCACTGCTAATGTAAAAAAACATGGGTTTAAACTGTAATAACTCTGGAAATATAAATCTCTTGGCAGTGGGAGTACCCTTAATTTACTCAGTAGGAAAATCCCTACAATATATATTTTTTTCATAAAAAAAGTTTACTGCTCCTTTAAGGCAGGCCAGGTTAGTGCAAAATGGTCATTTAGCCAAGAGTCTGGCTTGAGTTGACCAGTATACAGAGGGTCACTTAGCCAATAATTAGGAGTGACCATTTCATAAAACAGAAATCAAAGACTAATCTAGACATGTAAGACTGATCAACATGAGAAACAGAGAAAAAGAAATAAGAAAAGTTAGGTTTACAGTCATAAGGAAGGAGGTAAAAGGTACTCTTTGTAAATGCACAATAATAAGCACTGTTGAGGGAGTGGTGCCTGAAGGCCTCAGGTGACCCTTAGAAATAGCAATGGTAATTTCTCTAATATCAGAATACCTGACAACTGTGATGAGAATCAACAATATAACAGGAGGAAGTTAAAAGTAATTTCACTCCATATCAGAGTCCAAGAAAGGCATTTTTGATTTTGGGGGGGCATACAAACCAAACAAATTCATGCTGACTCACCAGGCAACAAGTTAGTGCAAGGGTGGACAACTTACAAGGCTCTACCTGCTGCTGGACAACAACTTCAATCACTCAGAAGCAACCTATGGTCAGCTGAGAATGATGGGAATTGTAGTCCAGCAATAGCTGGAGAAAACAGGTTTGTACATTTCTGGATTAGAGGGAACATTGGCTCTGAGTGAGACATAAAGTTAGTGGTGCCATGCCACTAGTGACCTAACTTTTACACTGTCTATATCCCATATAGAATTAGTATAAGTTACTCTTCATTTGGACAGAATTTAAAAAGATGTTGTATGAATGTTTGTATACATTTTTGGATAGTACAGGGATGCAGTGATGTATTTAGGGGTGGGCCATGTAGGCCCAGGCATAGGGCAGCATATTTTCAAGGGTAGCATTTTAGGGGGATTTGGCTTGTTGTTATTCTTTATTATATAAAAATGTAATATTTGTATCTGCTGCCCAAAGTGAAATCCCCAACCCCTTCCATTTACATTGTGCAGTTGAGACATTACATGTGTGATAAGTACAGTGTAATGTTGCCAGGTGGTCTGGTATAAAAGGATTTGAAAATGCTATTTAGAATGTGTTAAGGGTTTTTTTTTTTGTTAGGACACCTTCAAATTATTCATTATTATATTTAAGTGATTTAACCCTTTGATTAATTGTTTGTCTCTAAGAAAAGGGGTGTGTGGTCTGTGGAAAGTACTGGATAAAATGAAAGGGCATAGAAAAGTGTGTGTCTGGGGGGTTCCATGAACTTTGTTATTTCTGAGGTACCAGAAAGCCCAAATATATTATTGCAGTGGTAGACGAATTGTTCTGCCAGTTAGAATTTTGTAGGTGGATGAAGCAGTCATTTTGCATGTGTAGACACACACAGAAAGACTTACACCTTACACCTACTTCTTCCTAAAGAAAAAAATCATACAATAGAAATTAATCAGGCAGGGTCCTCCAAATTCTGTACAGACATCTACCTTTTCCAGTACTTCTTCCTGTCCCCAGTTGGCTCAGAGTGGTGGGATGATGTCATCATATCACGCTGACCCCATTAAAGTCAGGACAGAGCACTAGGAAAGAGAGAAGTCAATTCAGTATACGGAGGACATCACAAGCTTAACTTCTAAAGTATATATTTCTTTTCTAAATAAAAGTCATCTGGGCCAAATCAAGTTGGTCAGCAGGCAGCATTTAGCCTGCAGTTTTGTTTCTTTGGCCATTCTGGAATATCTATATCGCTGCACACAGAGCTGTTCAATACAAGAAGACTTCAAATAAAATAACTTATTCAGACAATTACACTGATATGAGGAGACCCTATCCCTATTGAACTTAAATCTAAACTCAGTCTACATCTGTAAGTAGCTGCTACAAATTTGAAAAGTTAATTTAATATGACAGTACAATAGAGCAGCCATAGTTATGGCTCAAACTGGAGTTTTTGTTAAACACCAGTATTCAAAGGCTTATAACTTCTGAATGCAATAACAAGTTACAATTAATTATTTAAATAGTGGGTTCCAGAAAAAAATAGGACTTTTCCTATGGTAACATCTGATGTCAGCAAAATTGGTCAACAAAATCTATTGAATGTATAACAACTAACTAATATCACTCAGAGATAAGGACTATTCACTTTCGTTTACTACTGTTAAAAAGTCACCCCAGTTACAGAGATATTTTATTTTAAAATCCCAGCTTTTTACAGGGGCAGTGCATTTTATTCAAGAGCATTCACAGAGTTAATATAGGTGTGCCTTGCTCATTTCAATTGATTCAGTGAAAAAAAAGCAATAATCAATGCCCTGATCAACCAGGGAATAGACAGAGCTTACATCATTATCCTCCAATCAATATATGAAAACGCAGCTGCATCAATATAGGTCAACAATGATAAAGTACAGAAAAAGGGGTCAGACAAGAGGACTCAATCTCCCCACATACTATTTTCTGCTTGTTTAGAAGAAAGTTTACAAAAATTAAATTGGGCCAAAAAAGGACTCAAGATCAATGGAAACTACCTATATCACTTTTGTTTTGCAAACAATAATATACTCTTTGCCTGAAGAACTGAATGCAATGAAGAGCTACAACAGGAAAGCAAATATTTGGTTTAACTAATTTACCATACCAAGGAAAACCACAGTAGATGGACAAGTACTAGAAGAGGTGGACAAGTATGTTTAAAGGAATGTCAACAGATGGAACACCATGATGGAAATTAAGCAACAATACAGCTGGGGTGGCAATGGTTTGGCAATGCTGTCTTTAAGACAAAGTTACCACTCTGCTTTAAGATTTTTTACCAATATGTCCTCACTGTCCTTATGTATGGCTGTAAACATGGACAATGAATGCCAAAGCCATACACAAACTTAAGGTTACACAGAGAAGTATTGAGCAGCAAATTCTAAACATTAAAAAACAGATAGAAAAACATATGCATGGATTCATCAGCAAACAACGGTCTATGACATAAATGAAAGTGTAAAGACCTGAAATGGAAATGGGCAGGCCCACTTGATACTAAAAGCCCAAGAAGACCAAAGACAAGATGGGTAGATGAAATTACCAAATTTGTTGGTGCACAATGGCAACAAAAGCCACAGGACCAAAGATGTTGGAGGCTTTCTGAGGAGTCCTTCATTCTACAGAGGATCAACAACAGTTGAAGATGATTTTATATAGATAGATAGATAGATAGATAGATAGATAGATAGATAGATAGATTATAAACACAATATCACCACATCAAAAATGCCTTTTTCAGCTTTTTCCCCCTTTTTTCGCCTAGCTCATTGCATTTAAATCAATGGGTACAAAAATGTTTCACTACCACGTGAAAGTTTTCTACAGCCATATAAAAGGATGTCAGGCTTGCACAGCAGCCATTTTGTGTTTGTGAGAGAAAAAAGCAGAATGTTTTTTTAGAGGAGATAGGCAAATAATGGGGAATTGAAGCTTAGTTTAGGGAGTCATTTAGTTAGGACATTTGTTCTCTGTAGTAGGGGAGTCTGGGAGCACAATGGGGAGAAGAAGGGAGGAAGGAGGTTGACCCAAAATACCCCAAAATTTGGTGTGACTGACTGGCAAGACACAGGCAGCTGGGTTCCAAATTGCTTGCTGTGATAAGATGTCGTAGACAACTTAAAAAATGAATAAAGAAAAAAACAAAACATAAATAATTAAATAAATATATTAGACAGCTGACTGGGAGCTCTGTGATTGAGGCAGACTTGATAGGCAACAGATGACACTGAGAATTTTGTTGAGGGCCAAGGCAAGACATCACACTCCATCAGTTGTGTACTGTAGAGAGTAAAAACACACACAGTAGTTGAGTAATGTCTAGCAAATGCACAAGTGGGAGGGGAAAAGGTAGAGGAAGAACAGGGATGTTTTAGTGCAAAAACCAACTGCAGCAATTGTTGCTGCAGCATTATGATTCCTCTCCTCCCAGGGATGATGCAGTTTGTCTAGGTCCCACCAATCATACCACGCCAGTCCCCCACCATCACTACCATACACATCTACCACATTGCAGGTTGTTCTTTATTTTTTTATAATCATTTGACATCATCATGAATACATGCCAGTGCCACTTAAGCAGGAAGTAAGTGTTGTGGGCAAAGTACAAATCTACTCTGCATGCTAACACATTTTTCAAGGTATATGTTGCTGTAGGATTCACAACTTTGACTTTCAGCCACTTATTTCTCCACTACAGCCCTCAGAAGTAATAGTGTGCTGGGAAATGTTGCTCCATATTAAACATAGGAGACAACTGTTGGAATAGGAAATAATGTGTTGAAATAGGAGAAAAATGTGTTAGAATAGGAGAAAAATGTGTTGTATAGGTGAAAAAGTGTTAGAATAGGAAAAAAATGTGTTGGAATCGGCGAAAAATTTGCGGGAATAGGTGAAAAGGAGGAAAATTTTGCAATGGAGAAAAATGAGAAAAATAATCCATTTTTTGCAAAAAGTCATGCAGGAAATTTTTCTCACTTTTCACTCACCCCTAGGTACAATAAATGTTATATATTACTTATTACATGTCACTTATATAAGCATAGTGTCAGCATTCACAGAAACAGTTTTGCCATTGTGAAGCTGGCAAAATCTATGTGTTATCATAGTTTTCTACAGTATGCAAGCCTCAGATTACACTTATTCAAGTACACCACTTAACATGAGAATATAGCATATTGACATAGTTGTTATTGCTGTATTTCAAAGTTCTCCACTCAGGAGTATTTTAAAGTTCCCTATAGAGATTTATTTCAAAGTCCTCCATTGAAGTGTATTTCAAAGGTCTCAATATATATAAATATCAAATTTCTGTATCAAACTGGATTTCAAGCTTCACCATAGCTGCTTATGTGAAACCTCACACAAGACTGAAAGGGCAAAGTTTAAAGGGACAGTAATGTTTCACAAAAAGAGCAGCTACAATTAATCTTCATAGTATTTGGGCCACAGAGAGTGTTGTTTCAATACTGTTGAAGTTGTAGTTCAAAAGTAATTGAATGATAAAGTTTCCGCCTCCCGCCCCTTTTACCTAGTGTAAGCCACCTCCCATCAGATGTGGAATCTGGTCCACAGACCAGACAGCTCACAGCAAGGGACGATCTTCTTACTGTGAAAACCCTGCCTACCTTGACAAGTTTTTCAGGTTTTCTTTTGAATGGTCGCACACAGAAGAGTGAGCGACCATTCAACTGTTTCAGCAGGTCGCCTGGGTAAAAAGTGCAACGTGACATCTTGCAGTGTATGACAGCGTGATATTGTTACATCGCGCTGTCAATGGGTGCATTAAAGTACCACTGATCCCCGCTGTCAATGGGTGCATTAAAGTACCACTGGTCCCCACAAATAATGGGTGCATTAAGCACATGGAGGCAGCTGGAGTGCCTCCATGTGCTGCAAACATCTTCTTCACACAGTACCACTGATACCCGCAAATAATGGGCACATCTGTAGAAATAGTAGATGAAAGTGCACCCCCAATACAAACCACTCATCAGAAGTTTTTGGGAATGGATGTGTAACAAGCGCCACCTGGCTTAGACAAATGGATGCTTTTATCACATTGTGATTTCCCTATGAGTTTCATTACACATCTGTTTCCAAAGACTTCTGGTGAATGGTTTATGTTGGGGGTTGCACTTTCATCTACTATCACTACAGATGCACCCATTATTTGTGGGGATCAGTGCTACTTTAATGCACCCACTGACAGTGCGACATGCACCGCGAGATTGTCACGTTGCGCTTTTTACCCAGGCGACCTGCTGAAACAGCTGAATGGTCGTACACTCTTCTGCATGCGAACATTCAAAAGTGAACCGTTTTTCCCTTATGTTAATTGAAGACTGTCCCTCTCTGCGATCTACCTGGATACCACCTTTCTGTTCTGAGGTGAGCAGTGTTGCATCAGTAAAAGGGGCATTGCAAAGCAATGCATTGCATAGCCCTCTGGCACTCAAAGGGCTAATGTTTAAAAAAAAAAATGTAAATGATAAACTAGCGATTAGGAAATAACTTTCAAAATCATCCAAGATGGCTTAAGATGACAGATCCACTTTAAAGGCTTTATTCAATTGATGATGAAATGCCATTAACACTACACAAGACGTAGCTGTTTGTTATGATAAGCTTTTCAGGAGTAGTTGTAGATTGGAGATGTGTAAAGAAAAGTGGAGCAATTCTGGGGCAGACCAAATACTTGATAAGGAACAAAATGAAATTAGCATTGATTTAAATGGAACTTTTATCAACACATTTCTTCATCAGTGATTATTTTTCTTTGTTCTCTATAGTGTAGTTGGTTTGCCTTAAAATTTCTCCCTTTTTATTTACACATATTCCCCACTGTAACTGATATTATAAGAAGAACTGGAGAAATTCTGTAGCAAAAGTCCCTTTAATTTAAAAGGTACTTTTAATCCACTGAACTCTGAGCAAATTCTTTCATCTTATATAAAGTCACCCTGCAATAAAGGGATAGTAATACTTACAATGTAAAAAAAAAATATGTTGTAGGGTTTATCCCCCTGAGTAAAACAAGAGCACTCCCATTGTTGAAAGGTGTTTCATTCAAAAGTTATTAATTTTGAAAGTTTAATTTTTTAGGTGCAATATCACAGTGGCCTGAAATTGTACAGTGGTGCTGTTGCTACACGATCCTATGGACAGCTCTGGTCCCGGGACCATAAATCTCCATAGGCTGGTGTAGCAACAGCGCCACTGTACAATTTCAGGCCACTGTGATATTGCACCTAAAAAATGCAACATTGAAAATTAATAACTTTTGAATGAAACACCTTTCAGCAGTGGGGATAAATCCTACAACATATTTTTTTTTTTACATTTTAAGTATTACAATCTCTTTAAGCAGATAGCGGCTAGCTTTATATTAAGTCTATTACCTCTCAAAAGTAGCCAATTATAAAGTAATCTTTAATCTTCGGAGACTGGCGGCCAGGTTAGTGCGGTGTGCGCTCCTGCACCGTCAGTCCCTTCTGGTTACCTTGCCGCACACTGCAATGCATGTTAAAGGAGACCGGGACCGACTGCACAGGTGCTCATACAAGATATCTGCTCTGTGCCTGGCGTCCGGCCTCCTAAGATTAAGGATTACTTTACAATCCCGGTCTCCTCTAACAAGCATTGCAGTGTGCGGCAAGGTAACCAGAAGGGACTGACGGTGCAGGTACACAGACGACACTAACCTGGCCGTCAGTCTCTGAAGATTAAGGATTACTTTACAATCGACAACTTTAGAGAGGTAATAGACTTATAATAAAGCTAATCGCTATCTGCTTAATTATTGCAGTGTGACTTTATATAAGATGAAAGTTCTGCTTTAAATCAATAGGAATTTGGAATATGTCTATTTGTTCCCTATGGTGTAGCTGGTTTGCTCTGGAATTACTTATGGGGGGAGATTGCAACATAGTAACTAGAGTGTGTAAATCTCCACACTTATATGATTAATGCCTTGAAAACCAGGAGGCTGTGAAATGCATTGTTAAGTAATGTGGCTCAGATCCTCAAGAGCTAAATAATTAAAATAAGTATTTAAAGGAGCAGTAAACTTTTTTTTATGAAAAAATATATATGGTAGGGATTTTCCTATTGAGTAAAATAAGGGTACTCCCACTGCCCAGAGATTTAAAGTTCCAGAGTTATTACAGTTAAAACCCATGTTTTTTACATTAACAGTGCCCTCTAGTGGTCAAATTCTAATTAGATTTCCTGTTAGATTCTAATGGAGAGGAAAGTCAGTGACTTACAGTTCTCCATAGAATGTGATAGAAACTGCTGAGTCACTTCCTGTCAGTTAGAACTATCAGGAAGTAAACACAGTAAATTCACTTCCTGATTATTTGAACTGCTATAAATTTTGAATAAAACATCTGACAGCAATACGAGTGACCTTGTTTTATTCAGCAGGAAATGCTCTGTAAAATATGTGTTTTCATAAAAAAAAGTTTACCGCTCCTTTAAGAATATAGGGTCTCAGATTAAATTGAGTTTCTATCCCATTCTTGATTCTTCACCCTCCTCTTCAAGTTTTCACTTTAGCATTGTGTTAGGAAGGCTTAAAATGAATTCTGAGGTTGGGAGACCCTATTAGTCATAGCGGGACAACTAATTATCCACTCTACTCACACACATCATACTCTTTGCTGGACTGGCGACATGCCAGGACCCTCACTGGTTTTTAATACCCTTCCTGGTACGTCACATACTTTTTACTTACATTGCTCCTGCTGGAGCGCTGTAAGTAGAAACGGGGTCTGAAATTGACTGCTCCAAGACCAGGTCAACAGGTCACATGTGCAGGCACGTCAGTAGGGATCAAAGCTGTGCTTACAGGAAGGTAACTGCCTGGACCACTGGTCTTTAAGGGATTAATGTGAGCAAGCCCTTATCACCTCCTACAACATGCACAGGAAAATGGAGTGACGCTAAGCCACTTTCCCCTGAGCCTTGACTCAGATAAACAAAGCCCTCATATACTTCTAGTTTGCCTTCCCTTAGTGCAAATGGCATAAATGGCAGAAATGTCAGCAACGGTATCTTAGTACATCGATGATAGGTATGTGTAGTACAAGCAAAATGATTCCAGACTTATTTTATGGCTGACTTTTATTAGTACACCTCACTACTAACTACAGAAGGACTCCCAAACAGGCCTGATTTATAAACTAAAATAAGATTTTGCAACGGTTGTCCAAATTAAGATAATTAAGAGTTAAACTAGAGAAATATTGTAAAGCTTGGTTCTTGAACATGTGGAGTCTTGTATGAGTTTCCTGGAATTGACTTCAGCCGTCTTATTGTTGTATAATTTTCCATTGTGTCTAAAACGCTTATCCTTTTCCTTATGCTTGATACTGAGGCTGATATACTAAGTAGGACTGGAGCAACTCCAAACCAAACCAACTGCACCATAGGGGACATATACAATTCCAATAAGTTACATTAGTTTAAATTGTGATTTTAATGTTAGAGAGGTCACCATTGCACTGCTTCTCCATGATTTAGACACCTCTTTAGCATCTAAAATGTTAAAAGCTTAATTCAAATCAATTTGAGTTTTACTTGTTCCCTATGGATCTGTTGGTTTGCAAAAAAAAATTTTCCAATTATTTTTAACTTATCAGTCTCAGTGGGTATGAATCTGAGAACACAGCTAATGTTTTATGCATGGATATTGGTGTACAGTATAAATCATACAGCTGCACTACAGGAATGTGTTAGTGCATACAATCACTTGAAGTGCATACTGGTGCACACACTCCACCACTGTCTACACCTGACTACCAGCAAGTTCTGTGCATTATCCCTATAGCAAGCTCATTGAAAAGAAGTTAAGATGCATCATTTCTACTGTGCCCAGTTTTATATAATGTAAAACAATGCACAAAGGAAAAGAACACCCCAAATGACCATACATACCCTTACTGTTCTCACTTTGATGCAAGAGTCTTTAAGGGGATCATTTTAGGTGTAAGCTGCTTAGTAAATTGGCTGGTTAATAGGAAATGTAGTCCAACAGCTGCTGAAAGACCATGGATTGCCCAACCTTAGTAAGGACGGGCTGGATTTACATCCAAGATGCCCCTAGGCAAGGCACTCTAGGAGCCCTTAGCTCCAGTCATGGCCACATCTCAGTCCCTCACATGGCCACACCCCATACTCATCCACTATTTCCTGACAAAGAAAATACCCTTAACATATGACAAGTAGTACAGTGTACAGTCTATGGTAAAGTAGATTACTGTCTGACACTGAGACTGACAAACTAAGAACATGTGGCTTTATACATACACAGTGTACTGTCTGTGGTAAGTTATAGTATGTAAACTACTGTCTGACACTGAGGCTAAAGTACTAAGAACAAACGTGTGGCCTTATGCTTAGACTATACAGGGTATACTGTATGTAGACTACTGTCTGACACGGAGGATGACACACAAAGGGCACAAGGCCTTATCGATAGTGTATAATCTATGGCAGGTTCTGTATGTACACTACTGTCTGACAGACACTGAGGCTGATGTACTTAGAAATATAGACAACAGTGTATGGTAAAGTACTGTATGTAGATTACTGTCTGACAGTGAGCATGACATACTAAGAACATGTGGTCTTATACATATAGACAACAGTGTACAGTGTATGCTAAGATACTATATGTAGACTACTTTCTGACAGTGAGCATGGCATACTAAGAATATAATAATTCACTAGAATGTTTGTCAGAAGCCGTCATGTGCAGTAGAGACTGCCCGAATGCACAGAATGCTGGGAGTTCCGTGCTGGGAGCATTCTGAGCTTTCAGACAGTCTCTAGTGTGCATGATTGCATGGGAGGCAGAACGCAGAGCAGAAGCAGCCTTTTAACCCTTTGAGAGCCAATGCGTTGTACCCCTCTGGCACTCAAAGAGTTAACATCACCCGGACCTTGGCCTGTGTACACGGGCTTTTACACTTGTTATAGATAACAGTGCAGCAGTGTAACTCTGTCATAAACGAACGTCAAGTTCTTTAAAGAGAACTTTTATACCCTTGCATACTAAACAGGTCTCCACCTCTAGCATGCAAGGGGCACAAAGCACAATTTAAATCAACAGTAATCAGGGGGATTTGTGTGTGTCCCCTATGGTGTAGTTGATTTACACCCAGAACTGTACTGCTGCACTTTAATACATAGGACCCATTGTACCATAGTTGATGAGGCTAAAAAAGACCTGTGTCCACCAAGTTTAGATTTTACCCTATCATCTTTGGTGATCCAGTCAAAGGCAAAAAACATTCAAGGCATTTCCAGTGAAGACCCAAGGGGTTAACCTCCCAACCCAGTAGGGGACAAATAAATATTCTCCAAGCTTCCAATGATTTAATTGGGGTTTTAATTTGTTTAAATGTTAGGGAGGTTTTAAATGTATTGCCTCATAATTTATTGCATAACTTCAAGGGGGATTTGTGTTTCTCCCCTCTGTTGTGCTTGGTTTGCTCCATAATTGATCCAGTTCTTCACAATATATTTGCCTCACTGTGTATAATATACAGTCCAAAGAAGAAATGGAGCAATTCTGGAGAAAACCAACTGCACTCTAGGGAACAGTGCATTGCACAAAACAGTGGCAATCAAAGGTTTAACCCCTTAAGGACCGGGAAAATCTGAGATCGTTTTCCCTTAAGGACCGGAGCAATTCTGACCTTTTTGACTATGTCTTTGTTCAACAGTGTTTTCCCTCTTAGGCTTTTATTCCACCCCCATAAATTATATACTGTTTTTTTACAAACAAATAGGGTTTGATGCCCCACTTATATGGATAACCCACCAATTACTTTATTAAAATTAAAGAAAATGGTAAAAAAAATGTAAAAAACCCACCATTTTTATATTTTCTCTTGGGATCAATTGGGTTAACTTTTTATGGAGACTGCATGAAAGGTATGACCAGTCAGTCATACCTACAAAATGCGCAGTTTAAAGTGGCCACTGTCCCCCCTGGGTGAAAATCCCCATGTCCCTTTTTCCCATCCTATTTTTCCACTTTTTTGTTCATTACATTTGGCGGTGTGTGTAAGTGTATAACATGGCTCCACAACAATCACACTTCCAGTTTTGTTTCTTGAGATGTTTTTTAAAAAATTAAATATTTTATTTGTAAAAAAAAAAGTGTTTTGCTTTTATTTAAAAAAAAAAAAAAAGTGTATTTAGCAGGTCAGAAATTGACCTGCATCCAGCCATCCTCCTGCACCAGCAGTGAAGGGGTTAACACCCCCAGCTGCTGTATTTTTTATTTCCACTAGGTGTCTCCTCTCTGCTTCTCTGTCCCTTACTTTGATGTAAGGGACGCATTGGCAGAGAGGAGACACTAGAGGTAGTAAGTAGCACTGCCTCATTCATTGATTTAGAATGCTGGTACATGTGATCGCTGATGCAGCGATCACATGACCCGGCACAACTGACGGGCTGAGACTGAACAGTCCGGTACTGGACCGCTCAGTTTCAGCCTGGAATGAATGGTAGCAGCGTGCACGGCGGCGAGCTGCTACCATTTAACACTTGATGTACCAGGACCGTCACTGGTCCTTAAAGCAAATTTACCCTTGACGGTCCTGGTACGTCAACGTTCGCTAAGGGGTTAAGGGGAGGGGTGGAGTAGGGAGCTACATTCTCATTGAGCTTGTTGTTGTTTATCCCTCTGAGTGCCAAAATGGTGTTCAACCATCGGACCCTTTTCAGGTGCTCAAAGGGTCCTCTTTCCCCTGCGACTCTTTCCCCCATCTCTCCCCCATTGCACCCTAAATCCCCCATATTACCCTTCTCTTATGTCCCTCCTCCCCATTGCCTATCTCTGTTCAGTTTCCCTACCACCCATTGCCACCTCTCTCACACTTCCCTAACTTGCCTTTTTTCCTTATCTTGCCTTTCTTTGTCCTTTTTGCCCTTCTCCTTCTCCCCCTTTTTTATTCTCCCCATTTGCCCTTTCTTTCCACATTTTCCACTTCATTTGTAAGCTCTGTGGTATCAATGACATAGCTCCACTTCTGTTGTAAGCTCTAGGGATCACTAGTGTAGCTTCATTTGAATTGTTAGTGCTCTGGAATCACTAGTGAAGCTCTATTTAAACTGTAAGCTCTGTGATATCACTGGTGTTGCTCCATTTCACTTGTAAGCTCTGTGATATCACTGGTGTTGCTCCATTTCACTTGTAAGCTCTGTGATATCACTGGTGCAGCTATATTTCGATTGTAAGCTCTGTGGTATCACTAGTGTTGCTCCATTTCAGTTGTAAGCTCCTTGGCATCACTTGCCTTTCTTTTGCACAATGAATACCAATTATAAAAATAACAAAAGGGCATTGACTGGGTCTGTGGAATGGAGCAATAGTAGAAATGGGCCACTTTATTGTACTTGCTCTCCAGGCAAAAAGTTGACAGCCCCCCTGCACAGAGGACACACACATATATATATACATACAAAAATCTTAACTAATCTGGCCAGATTCAGGAGTTTTCACTCCATACTCAGCACATCTTCTGCATCTGCTGTAATCTGCCACCCAGGTTTGTTTCAGGATCCATTGTTCGCAGAAAACACTGTATGCAACCTTTTCTGCCTCACCAATGTAACCAGTGAAATAAGATCCAGTGAGAGGGAACATCTAGAGCCTGAGGAGACACTGCCAGTGCCAAGCTGCTAATTGCTTGACATCCTGCCACACTTCCTAACATGTTTAACGCCTTGGGTGCTAGAGTGGTCTACAATGCATCACGATGAAGCAATCTGTGGAAGACCTCTCTAGCAACCAAGGGGTTAACTAATCACATCTTTTTTCAGATTAAATTGTCTATTAACCCTTTCAGTTCCAGAAGGGTATCTAATACATTGTTTTGCAATGAGATGTATACCCCTCTGGCACTCAAAGGGTTAATAACATTTGTTAAAGCGTGTGCAAAACTTGGTTATTAACATATTATTTTTTTGTTGAAAATCATCAGTGTTCATGAGTATGATAAAAAAATGAATTCATGGAAATGCAGGTGACTATTTAGTCTTATATTCATTAAGATCTGAAAATGCTTGTACAAATCCAGTAAGCAGTAATCTGACCACACAGCTGCACACAAAAACAACCTCGCTCAACTCCCTCCCGACTGTACTCTGCACTGTCCTCTTCCGTATATTTAAAGTGACTAGTGTTTTCACTTCTGTAAAATTGAGCAGAGGTATGGGAGATCTAAACCTCAATGTTGAATTGGTTTTAAGAAGATTGTCAGGGAAATTAATTCATCTCTGCACAATCAAAAGTATTTTTAATAAAAAGAATTAGGTTACATTTTAACTATCTATAAAGTAAAGGTTAAGTTTTAACCACTGATAGTTATTCTAAATGATGGTGACAGAACTTATTATGTGATTAAAAGAATTGCTGTATACAAGCACTGACTCCCAGTTTCTTTAGTGTAGACATAATCTGGATGGGCTTCTGACTTAAGCAGCTGGAGGGTAGGGGTGACTTAACTTGTCTGCAGCTGTATCTGGATTGGCTGGCGGGAGTGGTGGGACATTTCTCCCGTCAGCCAATCCAGAACCAATATGACTTTAAACCTGCCCCAGCTGCTTTAGAGCAGGTCTCATCAGGCATCTCTCATGGGGGCAGCACCATGGCAACTGAGCTGGTGGGTGGAATGGTGACTGTTGGATAGGATGGGTGTCAAGATGTGCGACTCTCAGGCTATCAGTGCAAATGGGACAAGGCTGGGGGTCAATAGGTCAAGCATGGTCAAGGATGGGGGTCAGTATTTGTGATTCTGTTGCTACCAATGAAGTGGGACAAGGCAAGATGGTTAATATGTGTGGGTCTCTGGTTACCAGCAATGTTGGGACCAGGCTGAAGCTCAATATATGTGGTACTGGGTTTTTCAGTGCAGTGGAACAACGCTGGGAGTTAATATGTGAGATTCTATGGCTACCACAGAACAATGCTGGGATTCAGTATGTGTGGTTCTAGGGCTGATAGTGGGAGAAGGTTGTGTGGTCATTATGTGTGGTTATCTGGCTGTCAGTGCAGTTGGGACAAGGGTAGGTGTCAATATATGTTGCTCTAGGGCTTCCAGTGCAATGGGACATGGCTGGGGTCAGTATGTGTGTTTCAGTGACTACAGTGGTATCAACAGAGTTGTACCATTTCAATTGTAAACTCTGCAGTATCACTAATGTTGCACCATTTCAACTGTAATCTCTGTGGTATTACTAGTGTAGCTCCATTTCAGTGGGAAATTCTGTAGATCACTAGTGTAGCTCAGTTTCAACTATAATATTATTTTATTTATTTATTTATTTATTTATTTATTTATTTATTTATTTTGCAAAATACCCCCACCTAAACCCAAGAACTAGCCCTGAGTACAGTGGTATACAATTTGTATAGATATTTACAATCAACATTAAAGTGTTAGTAATAATTAATTTTATTTTATATTGTAGACATGAAAAAAACATTAAAAATGATATGTCTTATCTCTCAAACCTTTATGGTCTGAGAGATACTGGCAAGTAAAGTTTTCCCCTCACTGGCTGTTTCAGCCAAGTCTGCCATCTAGCTGACAGATTTGGAATCCGGTCCACAGATCAACAGGTGGCTCTTCAGCAGAGCCGAGATCACAAGATATAAAAATAACTATTTAATTGGAAGGGTCTACAAAGTGTGCTTGCAAAGCAGGCAAATTTTGTAGACCATTCCAATTAAGTAGTTATTTTTATATCTTGCGATCTTCAGCCGATCTGCAGACCGGATTCCAAATCTATCAGCTAGAGCGTTGACGTCACTCGGGGGAAACTTTACTTACAAATATCTCTCAAACCATAAAGGTTTGAGAGATAAGACTTACATTGTTTTTAATGTTTTTTTCATGGCTACAATATAACATAATATTAATTTTAAGTATTACTATTACTTTAAAACACTTTGGAAACAGAATGGTAAGAGGGCCCTGCTGTTGTCTAGAGATGAAAGAGGTCACTGGATCAGAGGCACAAGAGCAAAATTAATAAGGGCCATTAGGATTTTCTAGCTATAATAAGTTAAGTGGGAGTTACTATTAGATGAGAAAAAAGTCAGATACATTTCCCTACAGGACTTTTCACGAAAAAGTATAATTTCCCACTTTTTTCTTGAACATTTTCACCCACACATAAATTTGCTCCTTTTCACCACTGCCAATAAACTTCCGACCAAACTTTGCCATATTTTGATTTGTTTTCTATGACTGCACATTTTCCCAACACACTATTACTTCTTCTGAGGGCTGAAGTAGAAAAATAAATAGCTGAAAGTAAATGTTTTGAGTCCTACGGCAACATATGCCTTGAAAAATAACTACAGCTTAGGATATTCCATCAGGGGGTAACACATGGCATACATTCTTTAAATCCTCTTTTTTTCAACCAAAGAAAAGGGCAGCATGTCAACTGCCAACAATTTTTACTATTCCATAGGCTTACTACTGCATTATGTTTGTGCACGTTCTACTTCTTTCTAATAACTTAGTAGTAGAAAAACTGTGTAACTTTATTGGTTTAATGCCATCACCTGTGTGGGTGGTGCCATGTGTGTAGTCATGCTATGACTATCACGGTGCAGTGATTCCCCTCCTGTCACTCTCTCTTGTGCTGCGCTCCAATTGGTTGAGCCTGTTTGGCCCGCCCCTGGTGACCTTTTTATACTGGGCCATTGGCACCTGTCAGGTGCCCTTTCGTGGTGTTCCTGAGCCAGTTTTGCTGTGCTGTGTTCCTGCGTTCCTGATTTCCGGTGTATCGACTTGGCTTGCTCTGACTACGTTCCTGTGTTCCTGCCCTGTGATTTGACCCTGCCTGGCTGACGTTCCTGCTCGTATCCTGATCTGGCTTGTCTGAGAACCTGCTCCGTGATTCGACCCGGCTTGGATGACGTCCCGCTCCGTGACCTGCACCAGTTACAACTGCCCAGACTACGTTCCTGCTTCCCGCTGTCACCGAGGCGACATTCTGACTTCATCCAGCTACTTTTTTTCTACGGCTGCAGTTGTTACCCATGCTGAACTGAGACCCTGCTACCAAGCTATTCCCTGCAGAGCTGTACTCATCTTACGAGCCGTTAACCTGTGCAGAGCTGTGTTCCAACTATAAAGCCATTAACCCGTGCAGAGCTGTGTTCCAACTAGCGAGCCGTTAACCCGTGCAGAGCTGTGTTCCAACTATCGAGCCGTTAACCCGTGCAGAGCTGTGTTCCCGGTCCTGAGCCTCCAGTCCGGTCAGAGCGTTGCTATTGTGCAGAGCCATTTCTCTCATACCACTATTACTGCTGAGCTGGTCTGGTAGGCCTTGTAGGTGACGGTTCATATCTATCATTGCAGTATAGTGAAGTTCGTTACCGTGCCCGGTAGGCGCTACGGCTTTTGCTACTACGGTGCAAGTCTCTGTTATTACGCCCGTGGGGGCTATTGGCTCAAGCTTTTGCAATCCAGTTGCGTCCATTATCACGCCCGTGGGGGCTATTGGCTCAAGCTCTTGCAATCCGGTTGTTTCCGTTATCATGCCCGTGGAGGCTATTGGCTCAAGCTCTTGCAATCCAGTTGCTTCCATTATCACTCCCGTGGGGGCTATTGGCTCTAGCTCTGGCAGTCTACTTGCTACGTTATTACGCCCGTGGGGTCTACTGTTCAAGTGCAGCAGGGTCAGGTTTGCAGGTTCCTCTTTGCTGGACAGTTATCTCAGTATTATGAACATTTGGTGTTGAGTCCTCTCCACCATTTACTGCCTATTATCACCTTGGGCGTGCCAAACACCACAACTGAGACGGACTGATTACTGTGTTAACCCTTGTATCTCTGTACTCAGTATCTACTATTTGCCTGTGCTTTGTATATATATACCTGTATATTGGTCATACTATTACCTCCTTGCTGCTACGCAGTGCTGCCTATAGAGGGCGAGTTTTGTCATTTATTTTGTTCTTAATAAAACTGTGTTTTATTTCACCTACTGGTCTGAGTGTCTTGAAAACCATGACAGACTCTTGTCATCTCCAAAAACAAACTCAGAGTCATACTCCTCTGCAGCAGGAGCAGAAAATCTTGGCACACACTCACATCAGTAGCACTTCTGTTATGAACCCCAGAGCCCCGGGAACATTTAGGAGTTCTCCAGCTGCTGCTAGTTGTCGCATCTCTGTCATGCTCATAATATATCTCCCAGTTCAGACCTGTGGTTGTGCTTCAGGTGGTAACTCATTGGGGAGGTGCCTAGGTGTAATACTGCTTTCCTCCTGCTCACATGCTTTTTGCATACCATCATGCTTAGCTTTTGGATCATGAGTGAAGTATCTCCATACTGTAGACTTCATGGACTGCAGGGTTCCTGAGGGGCTGCTACTACTACTACCACTACTATGGTTAGATGTTGATGCAATTATACTGCTACTAATAGGTGTCAAAGGTGCTGCGCTTCATCATAGCTAAGGTTGAGGATGTTAATAACCTGTGCTGTTGTTGCTGCTGGTTACTTATCGCTAGTAGTGTGTGTGTGGCTGAGTGGGGCTTGGACTTGGAAGTGGTGACAATGCTGATGATGACTGACAAGGTCACTGTTTATATATATATATATTACATATTCTAGATCTATATCATCATCAATAAGTAATGCTCAGCATCGCCCACCACTACCTTTATATTTCGCTAAGCTTTTAAAGGTCTCAAATAATTTCTTTTTACTTTTACTTTCATAAAGTTTGCTACTACGTTGAGGACATGTTTGTTTGTGCTTGTTTGTCTCACTGTCAGATGCAGAATTTGTTTGAGCTGTAACACCTTCCATTTGGCATCATCAACTCTAGAATATGGCTTGTTGTCTTCAGTGTTCTTCTTACATGTTTTTCTTTTGTAGTACTGGCATTGTTGGTGGTGGAACGTTTGGTGGGACTTTGACAACCTGCATCCTTCCTGGGAGAAGAGGGATCACCATTATTTACTCCACACACGCTGCAGCAACCATGACTGCAGTCCGTTTTTCAACTACCACTTTACTTGCATATCCCTGCACTTCTACTCCTTTATCCCTCCCCCAGCCCATTGTGTGGTTACTGGACATTACTAAACTACTGTATGTGTTTATAATGTAAAGTACACAACAGTACAGAAGGAGTGTGATGTCTTGCCTTGGCTCTCAACAAAATAATCTCGTCTGGTATCAATGAAGTCTGCCTCAGTCACACAGCTCAAGTCAAGGTCCCAGTCAGACGTATTCCCCTATCGCATAGATAATAACAAGATCGGCCAGGATCTTGGATCACAGCTGCCAGTATCTTTCAAAGCAAGTTGGTCAAACAAAATGTTTGAATATGTGTGGTCAACCTCCTTTGTTCTCTTCTCACTCACTCCCTCAGACACCTCCAACACAGAGATCAGCAAGGAACGAACAGCAGCTGCCTATGTCTTTCAAATCAAATCAGTCAGACAAAATGTTGGGATATTTGAGATCAACCTCCTCTGCTCCTTTCCTGTCCAACAAACTCCCCTAATACAGACAACAAATGTCCTGCCTACAAGACTTCTGAAACTAAGCTCCAACTCTGCTTTGTTAGTCTGTTTTCATTAGCTCAAAAATTAACTGCTCTCTCTTCCTCTCACAAACACAGAATGACATGGTGTGAGAACATGACACCCCTTTTATATTATTCCTGTAGGAAAATAAGGGAAAGTTGCCATGTGTATGTGGAAATGTAGTCTTCCCATTGATTTCAATGCAATAAGCTAGGTGAAAAACACGGAAAAAAGTCACTTTTTTTGCAAAAAAGTTTCCGCTCGGCAAAAAGTGCCATTTTTCTTTTGTTTCACTTTTGAGGCAAAAACATCCCTAGTAATTAAAAGAAATATTAGCTCTCCATTATTAATCTCACATGTTTGTTGTTCTGGGAAATTTTCCTGGTATTAAATTAAACCAATAGAGCATTAGACAAATACATTTAAACACAGAGCAATATGCCAGCAACTGTGAAAGATACCAGTAGAAAAGAGCCCCATATCATGTCAAACTAATTCTGACAGGTGCCCCGCCCCTTTAGGGGAGTGATCACACCCACTATGGGTGTGACTATGGCTATAAACACGTCCCTTTGATTTTGAGTCTCCACCCACTGTGCAGTATAACCCAGCCCACTGTGCATGTCATGTGATCTCATAACCCCGCCCATTGTGCTGTTTTTTAGCCCAGCCTATTGCGCGTATAACACTGCCCACAGCCCCCCCAATGAGTTCATAACCCCCAATCACTTTATTTATTAATAGAACATTGTTTTATTGTGTTTTATTGTTTTTGTGATTGATGCATACATTCAGTGTTGGTGGGGGTTGGAATCGCTAGGGCCTTGCAAAACGGCAAGTACGGACATGTTTATTTCTGAAGCTGGATATGTCTTATGGTGCCTCTCTGCACATGGTATGAAATAAAAGAACATAACAAGTCCAAATCGCAGTTAAAGTTTTTATTAATAGACACAGAATAGTCACAGGCGGTAGAAAAAAAGTCTACAGATATATATCTATATATATCTATATATATATATATATATATAGAGAGAGAGAGAGAGAGACAATAACAGGTATCTTATAAATTTTAAACACACACATAATGAAGAAATAACAAAAACATAAATCATACAGATAATTAAAATATATGAAAGTCATGATTGCTTTTACAGCTTTAACTAGACTTAAATGTAGATAATGAAGTAATCACAACATAAACAGAGATAGTGTGTGAAAGAGAGAGAGAAATAAAACCCAACTGTATGTAACAAGAGAGAGAGAGAGAGAGAAAGAAAGAAAGAGAGAGAGAAAACTCAAATGTACATAATGGAGTAATAACAACAACATAAAATCATAAAGATAATTAAAATGTATGAAACACAGAATTTTTTACCTTTTTTGTGAATAAATTGAAAATCCAGGCACAAGTTTGTCTGCAAAACTCTAAATGATAAGCACCTCTGTGTGAGATAATGTACTTACCACTCTTGCACAGCCAACCCCCACACCCTCTGGACCACAGCCAATCATGATCCTTCATTTAAAATATATGAAAGGCATTATTTATTTTTTTCACCTTTTTTGTCTCTGAATAAAATGCAAATCCAGGCACCACTTTGACTGTAAGTCTCTGCCTGATAAGCTGTAGCGTGTGTGATAATGTTGATTCCAGGCACCACTTTGGCTGTAAGCCACTGACTGATAAACTGTGATGTATGTGATATTGTTGCTATCAAGGTGTACAGCCCACCCCTCCTGCCCAAAACCACTCATGCTCCTTTTCATCTATTACTTAAAGGGATAATAATGTTTCATAATAAAAGCAGCTCTAATTAATCTTCATAGTATTTGGGCCTTGGAGAGTGTTATTTCAGTTCTGTCAGAGTTGTAGTTCAAGAGTAATTGAATGATAAAGTATTCCCCTCCCGCCCCTTCTACTGATGTAACACTGCTCAGGTTAGAGCAGCAGGGAGTGTCCAGGTAGATTGCAAAGAGGGACAATCTTCAATTAAGATAAGGGAAAAAGCTGAAAAACCTGTCAAGGGGGGCAGGGATTTCATTGTTCTCACAGTCAAAAGTTTGACCCTTGATGTGAGCTGTCTGGTCTGTGAATTGGATTCCACATCTGAGGAGTGGGGGCTTACACTAGGTAAAAGGAGCGAGAGGGGGAAACTTCATCATTCAATTACTCTTGAACTACAACGCTCACAGTAATGAAATAATACTCTCTATGGCTCAAATACTGTGAAGATTTATTGGGGCTGCTGTTTTTGTATTACCATATGGGTGAATCATGAAAAAACAAAATTTTATATATTTACCATCAGTACAACCATTACTATGGTATTAAAAATATGAAAGCATACATAGGCCAAAAGTACTTTTGTAATTATTGCAACATACCATTCTATCACAAAAACAATAATTCATGCCGTTATTTTTTTAGGTCATGCCATATGCAAGTCTGTGATGAGGTAATAACTGAACTCTCCCGTTGCCCCAGCTGCAGAGCATTTTGTCGATCACAAGTTTGTTTAAAGAGGCACAAGGTACTTGTACTTTCGGGAGTGATACAATGCCGCCTTAAACAATATTGTGACAGATGTGGCATGTACGTAGTTATGGATTCACACACATGCAGAGGTTTAAAATGCCTGGTTTGCTATGCAAATCTAGACACCTTTGTTGGTCACGTTTGCTACATGAGAAAATACACCCCAGATGAACCAACAAACCGATAAATTTTTATGACTTTGAGTGCATGCAGGAAACGGGGATGCATATATCAAATTATGTGTATGCTATGCCATTAGAGGTAGATGACCACTGGGAATTTCAGGGGGGATCATGTCTAGATGACTTTGTAAAAAAGTTCATAGAGAAAACTTTTACAGGTTACACTTTTATAGCTCATAATGCCGACAGGAATGACTCTTACTTTGTGGTTAAACAACTAATAAAGGAGAAGACTGAGATAAAATTTCTGGCTCAGGGTGGTAAATTACTCTGTGTAACAGTGAAAGATTTAAACATCAGATTTAAATTTCTTACCCATGAAGCTCAGCAAGCTGCCACAAGCCCTGGGGATCACAGGTTGTAAAGGTAATTTTCCACATTTTTTTAATAACGCTCATAATCAAAATTATATCGGCAATATGCCCGCTGTGGAGCATTATGGTTTTGAGACCATGATGTCTGATGAAAAGACTGAATTCTTGGCTTGGTATGATGAAAATCAACACCATGAGTTAAATTTTCAGGTCGAACTTAAAAAATATTGCTTTGAGGATGTTAAAATTCTAAAACAAGCATGTATCTGTTTTAGAGAAAATGTGATAGAGATCACAGAGAAAACAGTGATTAAGTGGTCTGAGGATGCTGATAACGATGTGCCCATTGAAATCATTCAGGAGATGGACCCTTTTCAACTCATCACACTAGCCTCTTTGTTCATGGCTATGTACAGTCTCAAATTTTTACCACCAGACACCATAGCTTTCCTACCTCTTGACAATTACCACAAAAAGCAAAAACGCCTCTCTACACTATCTATACAGTGGTTATTGTATGCAGCACAGAAGGAAAATATCACCATACAGCACGCTCTACAGGTCAGTGAAAAGCCTCTTGGTAAATATTTTTTGGATGGTTATGCACTGATTAATGGTAAACCTACAGCTTTGGAATTCCAGGGTTGTTTTTTTCCATGGTTGTACCATCTGTTACAATGAAAATTATTTTAACAGAGTTACTCACACCACCTATGGGCAGCTGTATCACAAAACAACAATAAAAATATACTTTCTAAAAATGTGGGTACGAGGTTCGTGAGTTATGGGAACATGATTGGCTAGGCCCATTAGAGACGAGCAAGGAGCTTCAGACTTTTCTTCATGAAAGAGGGTTCCCACAGCATATGGATCCGCATGATTCTCTGTACGCATTTTGGTACACAAAGCTGCCCCCTGTGAGAGCATCCACTGCTGTGATTTCACCAGCCTACACGCATTTGTAAACAAAACTAAACTACCCCAAAGGTCATCCTGTAATTATTCATGATAAATTTAAGTCCTTTGACATATACTTTGGCATTGCTAAAGTAAAACTCTCTCCACCTAGAGGGTTATATTTTCCTGTCCTGCCTGTTAAATAAATAACAAGCTTGTATTCAAATTATGCCACACATGTGCTGTCAACAACCAGTCAGGATATTGCAAGCATACTGATGAAGAGCGAGTGTTGTCAGGTACATGGCGTAGAGTTGAAATTCAACTAGCCTTAAAGAAAGGTTACAGACTTTGTGAAATATCAGAAATTTGACATTTTCACAGGCGTACAGTCACCTCGTTTGAAACATATATAAAAGTTCATCTAAGGGATAAACAAGAGGCTTCAGTTTACCCCAACTGGTGTACAGATGCTACAAAAAAAACAAAAGTACATTGCTGATTATCATTCTAAAGAGGATGTTATGTTGCGTACAGAAAACATTTCTGTCAACCCTGCAAAAAGACAGATTGACAAATTATTTCTAAATTCTTTGTAGGATAAATTTGGCCAGAAATCTAATTTACAGAACACTAGTATTGTGGCAGACCCTGATAAACTATTTGGCTATACATTTTTACCTCAATATGAAGTGTCTTCATTAGACTTCATAGATAATGAAACTGCCATGGTCAGTTGGAAGTATGTAAAAGAATGTTATACTCAAGCACGTAACACCAACATTTTTATTGCTTGTTTTACTGCTGCCTATGCACGACTTGAGAGAGAGATGTCTCTACCATGACACTGATTCTGTTATTTTTTCATTAAAGAGGGTGTGCTGGAATCTGCCTTTGGGTGACTAACTAGGTGAGCTGACGAGTGAGATTCCAACCAGTACATACATTACAGAGTTTGTGTCTGCTGGACCCAAGGCTTACAGCTACAAACTATCGAATGGTAAAACTATTTTAAAGGTTAAGGGGATCATGTTGAATGCCAGCAGTACTCAAATGATTAACTTTGACAGCCTAAAAGACCTGGTATTGGACTACCCATTACACTCTGACACTGAGACCCAAGAAAAAACTGTTGTACGTCAAGCGGGTATTGTGAGAAATAAGCTTTGTTGGGATATAGATATACTACATTTACAGAAAACTCAGAAGTGTGTGTACACTAAGTGACGGCTGACAAGCGACTTTCCAACCACACCATATGGCTACTGATTGCTTAAAATGGACATTAGATTTCAGCATCCTTTCTCATGTTTATTAGCAGGGCCTTCTAATTACGATAAAAGTTATTTTGTTAAGCAAATAATTCACAATGCTAACACATTATTGTCACAAAGGCCTGATAATATTGTTTGGTTTTATGCCTGCTGGCAGCCTTTTTATGATGATTTATTACACACAATACCGCATATTCTATTTATAGAGGGGCTACCTAATACTTTTAATGATGATGAATTGTTCTCACCTAAAAAGGTTAATTTAACTATTGTTGATGATTTGATGGAGATGGCTAGCAATAGCTCTGAAATTGAAAAAGCATTCACCAAGTATGTGCACCACAGAAATCTCAGCATCACGTATCAAAATGTATTTTGTCAGAGTAAAAAAAGCAGAGCTATATATATATTTTTTTTTTTAATAATTCTTTATTAAAAAATTTCTTAATACAAAAAACATACATATTCCAATCAAATCTTAACATTATAAATGATATCTTTACACTAACTGGATATACACCTATCTCTAATATTAAAGACAAAGACCCAATTACCCAGCATATATTCCCACCCATACAAACCATAGTGCCAATGATGGAGTTTCTAATCCTATTTATCTAATATTAAACCTTTGGACTGAAGTAATGCACACTGATCAGACTCTCATATTCAACAGTAACTATACTACCTTCTCTTTCATCTCATTACTTTTAACTGAGGGATTTATCAACAGCCCAATACACTTCTCCATCTTTAACTGCCATATTAGTTGATTTTTTTTAATCTGTCCCCACAGAAGTCCCTATTTTGTTTCCAATCTCTCGCTATCAAAATTTTTACGGCCATCAAACAGTGAATTGCCAGATAGATCTTCCCCGGATTCATCTCAGGCCAACCTAAATGTAACAAGACTGATTCTGGCTTACAAAACAATTCAATATTATCTACTTGTCTTAGGAACTTCACCACCATTTTCCATATCTTCTTAACCTTTTCACATCCCCAAAATATATGTAAATATGTTCCAACCATCCTCACACATCTCCAGCAGACACTGGAGGCATGAGGGGACATCTTCACCAATTTCTCTGGGACATAATACCATCTAGAAATCACTTTGTAATGGGTTTCCACCAAGACTATATCATGTATTACTTTATTCACTCTCGGAAAAGCCAAAAACCATTCTTGATTAGGTATTTCAGTCCCTAAATGCTGCTCCCATCTCCTGATAATAGGGCAACAGTCACTCATCCCGTCATCTAACTTTACCAAAGTCACACACTTTGACAATACCCTCTTAGCTGATTTTCTCAAAAATATACTCTCCAATATCTCTACTCTTTCCTTCTTACCTATCCACAAACATTTCAAAATTAAGCCCTTCACTCTTAGATGATTAAATATTTCCATAGAAGGTAATTTATATTGCTGCACTAATTGTGAAAAAGGCTTCACTCCTTGTTCACTTAGAAGATCTCTAATCTCTCTGATGCCCCTTTCTTTCTATTTTCTCAATATTAGATTTTCTACATTTTGTTCCATGTTCTTTATCTGGCCAAACACGGGTAATTTACCATTTAAATCAATATCCTTTTTCTTTTTATACCATACCGATAGCGTATGTTCCAAAATCATGCTCTTATTTTTCATTTATTTCATAATACCATGTTCGTCCATACTCCATATCCACTCAGATAAATCATCTTTATTACTTTGGCCTCTAAAACATATCAAGGTTCCTCTTTTGCCTTAACCAGTTGTATCTTACATACCTGATAAATCATGGCTGCTTCATAATGGTGATATAACAATGGGAAATCCAATCCTCCTTGTATAGTTTTATTTGAAAGTCTTCGTGAATTTATCCTAGGCCTTTTCCCTCTCCAAACAAAATTACTAACGCTTGTCTGAATTAAATCCAACCAACTTTTAGACATTGCAAGAAGCAACATCCTAAACATACATGACCATTTTGGGAGAACATACGTTTTAATTCTGCTGCCCCATGACCAAATTTTGCTGTCCCAATCTTTTAAAAACTTATTGGTTGTTTTAAGCATTTTCAAACAATTAACTTCCAATCCCTTTACTTATATTAGATGTAATAGTGATCCCTAGATACTTTATATCCTTTTTTACCACATCGAAACTTAAACTTATTTTGTAACTGATCCAACTAATCTTTTCCCATATTATTACTGATTTATCAATATTAAGCTTTTAGTCTGACATTCTACTATATCGCTCTACTTCCTCCATAAAATATATCATGGAGATCATTGGGTCTCTAATTGTTAACAATATATCATCTGCATATAAACACAATTTCATTTCTTTTCCCCCTACTCTTAACCCCCTTATCTCTTCATTCTTCCTTATATTTATAGCAAATGGTTTGAGCAAAAGAACATAGAGTATAGGTGAAAGGGGACAACCTTGTCTTGTGCCATTGCCTAGACTGAACCAGTCTGAACACAAATTATTACCCACTACTCTAGCTGTAGGACTTGAATATAAAGCCTTTATAGCATCAAACATTCTCCCATTTATTCCATATCTTCGAATAACTAGAAACATATACTTCCACCTGACCCTGTCAAAGGCTTTCTCCACATTCAATGACAGGGTCAGGAGGGGTATTCCCCTCTTATTAACAAAATCTAATACTATATAATAATTCACTAAGGATGTTTGTCAGAAGCCATCATGCTGCATGCTGCAGTCATGCACAGTAGAGACTGTCTGCGCTGCGGCTGATGCAGGGTGGGGCACTGCGAATTCAGACTGGAGTCCCAGGAAGGTGCGCAGATAGGACTCCGCTCTGAATTTGGAGTGCCCCGCTCCGTATCAGCCCCAGTGCGGGCAGTCTCTACTGCACATGACTGCAGCAGTGGCACTGTGGCCCGTGTAAATGGGCTTTTCAACTAGCATATCTATAATTCTTCTTGTATTATTACAAGTTCTCCAGGTACAAATCCTATTTGATCTACATGTACCATCTCTGGTAAAAATTCTTTAATCCTCTCTGCCAATATTGAAGAGAACAATTTCACATCAACATTAATCAATGAGATAGGACGATAATTATTAATTATGGACGGTGGTTTATCTTGTTTTAATATAGGCAAAACATTCGCCTGAAGCATCTCCTTTGGAACGCTACCTAAATGTTCAACAATTTGTGTTTTATAAAGTTTATAATACAAATTCCCATATCCATCAGGTCCTGGTGTTTTATATTTATCTAACCTATCAATCATTCTCAAAATCTCTTCCTTTGTTATCTTCTGTTTTAAGTCTCACTTTGCAATGATGTTAGTTTAGGGATATCTGTATTTTCCAGATATCTCTCTATATCTTCCTTAGTGGAACAAGATGGTAAGTTATAAAGTCCCTTATAGAAATTGCTGAACACTTCTCCTATCCCCTTTGGGGTCTCATACGTCCTATCACCCACCTTAATCCTCATTATCCTTTTTTTATCGTTTATCTTTCAATTTACTTGTAAGAATTTTACTCACTCTTTTACCTTGATAATAATATTTCATGCATAGTTTTTCAATATTTTTATTCATTCTTTCCATTTCCACCTGATTAATTCTCCCCTGAATATCTCGCAACTTGGCCAAAAGTTTTTGAGTATGTTTTGCCTTATATTCACTAGATACATTATAAAATCAGCTAATGAATTTTCCTTCTGTTTTCTCATTTTATGTTTCAACTTAATTAAATATCCCCTCATTACTGATTTAAATGCGCATCATACCACCACTGGGGACATTTCTTCCACACAGTTCTCCAAAAAATAACAATCTATCATTCGATCTATAAAATCTCTATTATCTTTATTATATAACAAAAACATCATCCAACTTCCATGTTGAAAATACTTGAAATTGTTTACCATCTTCTACCTCCAAAAACACCAAACTATGATCAGACCATACATTATCCTTTTTACATATACGTTTTGTTCTCTCAACCATCCTCAAGTCTCCTAATACAAGATCTATCCTTGAAAAATACTGATGTTTTATAGAGAAATGGGCAAAATCTCTCTCCCCCGGGTGGAATAAATGCCAAATATCATACACATTAGCGTTCACGATGACATTAGTTAAATTTCTCGCCAGTTTCTTTAAGTTATCATCACTTACCCTCAAATCTTTATATTTTATATCCAACTCCGTATTACATACACAATTAAAATCTCCTGCAATAATCAAATTTCCCATTTTCACTCGCTCTACTCTTTCTATAATTTTCACCAAACAACATACCGAGGATATATTTGGTAAGTATACATTCACTAAGGTGTATAACTGTTGATTCATTTTAACCACCATTATTATATATCTACTTTCTACATCAACTTCTTGATAAACTATTTCCAAAGCCAAGTCATTTGAAAAAACTATCACTACTCCTCATTTTTATTTATATATTTAGAGTAAACTATATGCCTATATCTAGAATTACTCCATCTATTTATCTCCTCTAAGTTCCAATGAGTTTCATGTATATAAGCTACATCTATTTTATATTCCTTCAAGGTCTTTCATCCGCCTTTTATAAGGAGTATTCAGACCCTGAGCATTCATTGAGACCACAGTCTAATCATCTTCTATTTCCCATTCCTTCCTCCTTCTACTCCATCCTCTCATTGGCACTACCACCCATACATATATAGATAAAACCTCCAATGGGGATGATACCCTCAGCCCTTTTTCCCCTGTTAGTCACCTGCCATCTATTCAGGTAACCAACGTTGCCTGTCATTTGTGCACGTTGTGGCAACTGACACTCTCCTAAATTCTTGATACGAACTCCAAGCGGGGACCCACCCACCTCAAAGGGACGGAAATCAAAAACATTGGCGAAATATCCTATCAAAACTGACAAGTAGAAGGGGGAAAAAGAGAGAGAGAAAAGAAAGCTCATGTATTCATCATTACCGTATTGCCCAAACTTACGCCTATCCAATCTCTAACCCTCTATCCCCACTACAGTACTTCCATTATTATCTAAATCCAAATAAAACTGTGTTAAACCAGCCCCAACCTCACACCCCATTAACCCACGGGAGCCAGGCAGCCATCATGATTGATCATGACGCCTGCCAGAATCTACCCGCACCCCCAGCAGAACCATAAATTTAAACACTAACTATATGGTGCTTTTTATGAACCCCAGGGATAAGTTACAAATTTCAACTCTAGCCCGTCAAATGTACCCTGGGGCAGCGCACTTCTTTTTAGAGGCTTTTGAAGATGCTACCCATAATTCTTATGGTTATTTACTTGTAGATTTAAGATCAACAACCCCTGATGAGTACTGTTTAAGAACCGGTCTCTTCCCTCCTGATCTAGCATCTGTGTATGTGTTCAAAAGGCACACTTATAAAATTATATAATTTAATTCTAAGCAGCCATTCCTAAACAATCCCACATGCTGTAACCATGTCCGCCAGGTTACTACGTAATTGGCAAAAGCTAAAGACCCTAATAAGGGCATCACCAAAACAGTGAAAAGCTATTTTGTGTCTAGCCCCAAACGATTTAGTCATGGCTGTCTGTGAAATTGCACTTTAACAGGATGACAAGTGGGTGCTCTTAAAAGGTGGAGAAAAATTATTAAAAAATTGAGTGCTAAGTAAATTGGAAAAAAGAGACCTTTAGTTAAACAGTCTGGTGGTTTTATTGGGTCCTTGCTGGGATTTGCTATACAGCTACTGCCAGGCCTTCTAACTAACCGATGATGGAATATGCTGTAAAAAATTACTTGGTCCCTAAACAAGATCTGGACAGGTTACAGCAAAACCCCCAGACCGTAGCGGACACATTTGAAACCGACACGTAGCGCCTTGATGCTGAGATATCTGATATCCTTCAGAGAAAAAATCAGAGGATGAAAAGGTAAAAAGATATACAACTGTTTAACCATATTACATAGTTATTTACTTTCTAAGAAAAGTATATATATATATATATTTATGGAGAGAGAGAGAGAGAGAGAGAGAGAGAGAGAGACTTATTTCTACCCCCTGTGAATATTCTGTGTTTATTAATAAAAAAATGGAACTGAGATTTGGACTTGTGTTCTTTTATTTCAGCGCATGCACAGAAAGGTGCCAAGACATGTCCAAGTTCAGAAATAAACATGTCTGGACTTGCCCTTGTGCAAGGCAGGACATGCCTGTGTGGTCATATACACAACCCTAGCAATTCCATCTCCCTCCACCAAAAACTAATGTATGCATGTCACGGTTTGTTAAGACTCTCAGACAGAAGGTTTAGGTAAAAACATAACTTTATTGAAAAGTTAAGGCAATCCCATAGGGTTTTCATACACATACAAACAATACATATAAGCAAATGACCATAGAAATAGGTTCTACCAGCCTTGCCAATAATACCGGGCAAGGCAACCCCAGGTGACTTAGATGAAATAGCAGTAGCAGGCTCTACCGGCCTTGCCAATACCGGGTAAGGCAACCGAAAGATGGTATGTACCGGTTCTACTGGCCTTACCAATACCGGGCAAGGCAGCCTGAGGGAATTCTAGGAGTAGGCTCTACCGGCCCTGCCAATACCGGGTAAGGCAACCAAGGATGGCAACGTGAATAGGTTCTACCGGCCTTACCAATACCGGGCAGAGCAGCCCAAGAGAGGAGACACTACAGAGACCAACTGACTGTCAGAAGACAATGACAGTAGAATGAATATAATAAGAACTTGGTCAAGCGATCTCACTCAAGCAGAAGTCTCAAGCCAGAAAACTACAGGACTGACTGCTGTTAGGACTGGACAGCAACTCGGGACCAACCAGTACCTGACTGCCGTCAGGCAGTAAACCAGCGTCCGCAAGCTGGGACCAACTGACAATAATGTGAGCCGCAAGGCTTAATGGAATAAACCAGCGTCCGCACGCTGGGACCAACATCAGTAATGAACCACCAGACTTAATGGAGTAAACCAGCGTCCGCACACTGGAAGCAACAGTAGAATGAGCCACAAAGTTTAATGGAGTAAACCAGTGTCCGCACGCTGGAACCAACAGTAGAATGAGCCACCAGGTTTAATGGAGTAAACCAGCGTCCGCACGCTGGGACCAACACAGTAATGAGCCGCAAGGCTTGATGGAGTAAACCAGCGTCCGCACGCTGGGACCAACACAGTAATGAGCCGCAAGGCTTGATGGAGTAAACCAGCGTCTGCACACTGGGACCAACACAGTAATGAGTCGCAAGGCTTGATGGAGTAAACCAGCGTCCGCACGCTGGGACCAACACAGTAATGAGCCGCAAGGCTTGATGGAGTAAACCAGCGTCCGCACGCTGGGACCAACACAGTAATGAGCTGCAAGGCTTGATGGAGTAAACCAGCGTCCGCACGCTGGAACCGACAGTAGTAATATCGCTGGAGCGAAAGGAGAGCAATGTCGCCTCAGCGACTGAAGACAGGAAACCGCTGAGACCAGGCAGATGATCAACCGGAACGAGCACCACTGAGCCGTCAGGCAACCGAAACATCAGCAACCACGGAGAACAACCGGAACCGGGCTGTAACGACAAGCAGGCAGGAACACAGGAACAGGTAGACTCAGGTACTCAGGAACTCTGAAACACTGGAACTCTGGAACTCTGGCCCAATCAGCATAGCAGACAGGACAGGTAAGATGCTGTCAGAGACACTATGAAAGGGCCACCAAAGGGTGCCCAGACTGAGTTTAAAAAGGCAATGTGAGGCGGGCTGACAGCAGACAGCCAATGGAAGCCCCCTGCAGGTTATAGACACTGGATAGCACCAATCACAGGCACCGTGATAGTACCCCCCTTTCAAAGACCCCCTCTCCTAGAATAGGGTCTAGGTTTCTGAGGGTATTTGGCATGAAAAATCTGCAGTAACCTGGGTGCATGAAGGTCCTTACTATCCACCCACGATCGATCCTCAGGACCATAACCTTTCCAATGCACCAAGTACTGTACCTTTCCTCTAAGCCTACGGGAGTCAATGATACTCTGTACCTCGTATTCCTCCTGCCCCTTGACCTCAACGGCCCTGGCATCACAGGTGTAGTAGTGTAACGGTTACATACAAGAGGCTTAAGGAGAGACACATGGAATACATTATGAATGCGCATGGATGCGAGTAAGTCCAAAGCATAGGAAACAGGATTTATTTTGCTAATAATTCTGTAAGGGCCAATAAACCGAGGTGCCAACTTATTAGATGGGACTTGGAGTTTAAGATTATTGGAAGACAGCCATACTCTATCCCCAACTTGGAAGGAAACCGCTGGAAGCCTTCTGCGATTAGCATAGCGCTGATGGCTCTGAAATGACTGGCCCAGTGCCCTCTGAACTTGTGCCCATGTGGAAACGGAGTTGCTCGATATGCTCACCCAGAGCTGGAATCTGATGTGTCTGGAAAGAATCCGGGAGCAAACAGGGATGGAAACCATAATTAATCAGAAACGGAGAGCTCCCGGATGAAGAGTCACGAAAAAGCGCAGAAACTGTTCCAAACCTTGAATGGCACGTTCAGCGGCCCCATTAGTCTGGGGATGATATGCAGAGGAGAAGGATAGCTGTATGCCCGTCTGTTCACAAAATGCCCTCCAGAACCTGGACACAAACTGGCTCCCCCTGTCGGACACCAGTACCCTGGGTACTCCATGCAACCGAAACACTTTTCTAGCAAACACCATTGCCAATTCTTTAGCCGAAGGAAGGCCACGGAGAGGTACGAAGTGAGCCATTTTAGAAAACCTGTCCACCACCATCAATATGAAGGAATACCCTCTAGACCTGGGCAATTCTTCCATAAAATCGATAGAAACATGAGACCAGGGGCGTTCACCATTAGGCACCGGCTGAAGCAAGCCCACCGGAAGATGTCTAGGGGTTTTAGCACGAGCACAGGTGGCACAGGAATTAGTAAAATCGGCACAATCTGATCTCATAGAAGGCCACCAGAATAACTGAGAGTGGGACCATAACAATTGGTCTCTACCAATATGTCCCACAGCCTTAGAGGAATGGTAGGTTTCAAGTAATCGAGTACGGAATGGTTCAGCGACAAAACATTTGCCCACTGGGGTTTCATGGGGAGCGGAGGCCTGGGAGGCCAAGATCTCTTCCCCAAGTGGAGAAGTGATACTAGTACGTATGGTGGCCAATATTCGATCAGGTTGGATGATAGGTGCTGGTGCTTCTTCTCTGTCAATTTCAGCCTCAAATTGTCTTGACAGAGCATCAGCTCTAACATTCTTCGATCCCGGCAAATATGATACAATGAAATTGAGTCGAGACAGGAATAATGCCCATCTGGCCTGGCGAGAGGACAATCTCTTGGCCTCAGAGAGATAAGTCAGATTTTTATGGTCAGTCAGAACTAAGACGGGATTTTTTGTGTCTTCAAGTAAATGATGCCATTCCTTGAGAGTGAGGATAATGGCCAGTAATTCTCTGTCACCAATCTCATAATTGCTTTGGGCTCCGGTCAGCTTTTTAGAAAAGAACCCACAGAGTCTGAGTGATCCACCTTTGACTTGTTGTTGAGAAAGTACTGCCCCAACCCCAATATCTGAGGCGTCAACCTCTAAGGTGAACGGGAGTAATGGGTTGGGGTGGGATAACACAGGAGCATTAGCAAAAGCTACTTTCAGTTTTTCAAAGGCCTCCTCCGCAGCCACTGGCCAGAGAGATGGGTTAGTGCCCTTATGCATGAGGTCAGACAGGGGTTTAACAATGGAAGAAAAGTTCTTAATAAACTTCCTATAATAATTATCGAAACCCAGAAATCGCTGGATAGCTTTCAGACTCTTAGGTTTAGGCCACTGTAAGACTGCAGTCAACTTTTCCTTGTCCATGGCAATACCGTCTTTGCCAATTATAAACCCCAGAAACGGTACACTGGTTTTGTGGAACTCACATTTCTCCACTTTACAGAATAATTTATTTTTATGTAATCGCAGCAATACTTCAGACACATCCTTAATGTGTTGTGACAAGTCCTTGGAGTGGATAAGTATATCGTCAAGATAGACTACGACACATGACTGTAACATATCTCTAAGAACGTCATTGATCAGTTCTTGAAATACTGCGGGAGCATTACACAGACCAAATGGCATTACTAGATATTCATAATGCCCAGATCTTGTGTTAAAGGCAGTTTTCCACTCATCACTGGCTCTGATACGTATCAAATTGTATGCCGCCTGTAGGTCCAATTTGGTGAAAATCGAGGAACCCTTGAGTCTGTCAAAAAGCTCAGTGATGAGTGGTATCGGGTAAGCATTATTTGCCATCAGCTTATTTAACCCACTGTAGTCGATGCATGGTCGCAGTTCGCCATTTTTCTTCTTAACAAAAAAGAACCCGGCCCCAGCCGGAGAGGTAGATTTCCTTATGATCCCTCTATTAAGGGCATCAGAAATGTATTCTTCCATAGCTTGGTTCTCCTCACAAGACAATGGGTATGTGCGTCCCCTAGGTGCTGAGGTAAAGCGCCAGCCTCTCCCTTACTGAAAACATCGCTAAACTGCTGGTATACGTCAGTTAGTGAAGGGGAGGTGCACAAGACCTTAACTGGATGGGTGACGCACTTATCCATACAGAACTGAGACCAAGCAGAGATCTCGCATTTTTGCCAATCAAATTGTGGATTATACAACTGTAACCAAGGAAAACCCAATATCATGGCATGGTGAGGAGAGTTAATTAGTTGAAACTGCTGCTCTTCCGTATGGAGAGCCCCAATAGTCATGGATAATGGCATAGTTTCAAATGTAACTTGAGCGGGTTCCAGGGGTCTGCCATTAATCGCTTCAATAGCAAGAGGGGTTTCTCTTTCAATACGTGGTACCCCATGTAATTCAGCAAAGGTATTATCCATAAAATACCCAGCTGCACCAGAATCAACCAGGGCCAAAACCTCCACAGAGCATTGTGCCCACGATAGTACCACCTGTATGGTGGGTTTAAGTGTGCCAATCACTGGGGACGATTGGACACCACCTAGGGCCTGTCCCCCAAGGTACCCTAGATGTGTTCGTTTCCAGGACGTACCGGACAAGATCTTAACAGGTACCCACTTTTACCGCAAGACAAACACAACCCTTGTTTCCTGCGATACAGTCTTTCTTCCTTGGTTAGCCTAGTGAAACCTACTTGCATAGGTTCACCTGGTTCCAATACTGGTTCACTAGGTTTAGATGCCAAGGGAGGGGTGGGTGGGCAAAATATGCTACTAGACCCATTATTTTTTGACCGTATTCTACGATCTCTGGCAGTTAATCTCTCGCGTATTCTGGAGTTAATTAGAATAACATACTCAATATAATCATCTAGGTCAGTAGGCAAGTCTTTTGCTGCAATCTCGTCTTTAATTTGATCACTCAAGCCTTGGGCAAAGGCTGCCAACAGAGCCTCGTTATTCCATCCTACGTCTGCTGCCAAGGTGCGGAATTCAATGGCATAATCGCCCACCGTGCACCTGCCCTGTTGTATCTCCATAAGACGTTTAGCAGCAGAGGTGGTTCTACCAGGAGGCTCAAATACTCTCCAAAAGGGCTGCACAAATTCACAGAAACTCTTAGTGCAAGGTTTAGCATTTTCCCACAGTGGGTTAGCCCAAGCCAATGCTCTACCAGTCAGCAGGGATATCATGACCCAACCTTGCTGCGGTCATTTGGAAATGCGTGTGCTGTCAATTCCATAAATATTTCAAGCTGATTGATAAACCTTCTGCAAAGATGAGGGTCACCGTCATACCTTAGTGGCAAGGGTGCAGAAGCCGTTAACCCTTTGACTATGGCCCCTGAGGACCTAGTATCATTCACCGGTGTCTGACTTGGCGAGACCACTGGGCTAGAACCGGACTTATCAGCAAGTACCGTGCGTTCAAGAATAGTTTGGATTGCAACCGCCAATTGATCCAAACGTTGCCCATGCATATCCATCCTCCAATGGATATTCTGTGTATTAACGTCACTCTAAGTGTCTGAGGTCATGGCCCTTTCGTACTGTCATGGTTTGTTAAGACTCTCAGACAGAAGGTTTAGGTAAAAACATAACTTTATTGAAAAGTTAAGGCAAACCAGCGTCCGCACGCTGGGACCAACACAGTAATGAGCCGCAAGGCTTGATGGAGTAAACCAGCGTCCGCACGCTGGGACCAACACAGTAATGAGCCGCAAGGCTTGATGGAGTAAACCAACGTCCGCACGCTGGAACCGACAGTAGTAATATCGCCGGAGTGAAAGGAGAGCAATGTCGCCTCAGCGACTGAAGACAGGAAACCGCTGAGACCAGGCAGATGATCAACCAGAACGAGCACCGCTGAGACGACAGGCAACCGGAACATCAGCAACCACGGAGAACAACCGGAACCGGGCTGGAACGACAAGCAGGCAGGAACACAGGAACAGGTAGACTCAGGTACTCAGGAACTCTGGAACTCTGGAACACTGGAACTCTGGAACTCTGGCCCAATCAGCATAGCAGACAGGACAGGTAAGATGCTGTCAGAGACACTACGAAAGGGCCACCAAAGGGTGCCTGGACTGAGTTTAAAAAGGCAATGTGAGGCGGGCTGACAGCAGACAGCCAATGGAAGCCCCCTGCAGGTGACAGACACTGGATAGCACCAATCATGGGCACCGTGATAATGCATCAATCACAAAAAAAAAAAACCACAATAAAATAATGTTCTATTAATAAATAAAGTGAGAGGGGGTTATGAGCTCACTGTGGGGATGCTGTTGGCAGTGTTATATGGCAAAATAGGCCGGGCTAAAAAATGGTGTAGTGGGCGGGGTTATGAGATCAAGTGACATGCACAGTGGCCATGGTTACACTGTGCAGCGCCGAAGACTCAAAATCACAGGGGCGTGGTTATGGGCATAGTCAAACCCATAGTGGGCGTGGTACCTGTCAAAATTAGTTTGACATGATATGGGGCTCTTTTCTACTTATATCATTGCATGCCACGAGCAGTGCAATACATCACTACAGAATGAGTTGGCATAATACTGCAATTCTCTTTCCAGTTTCTCCATTGTAGTCCACACCTGTTTACCTAACTATCCACAGGAACCTAATCTAACTGACGATGGATGCTACACAAGTCTGCTCTTTGACATCACTTTCCTGCATTCCTATTGGACGAAACAATATATAAATCAACCTACAAACAACTTGTGAAACTTGTTTTGTGTTTGATTAAGCAACCCAATTCACACTAAATAAGAACTTGACTGCAGCATTTCACTGATCTCTAGGTCCAGCTGCTCCCAGATCACATGTTAGTCTGTTCACACTCTGTTACTCCTGAACATGAATCTAGACATAATGCTGCAATTCTTCATTCTCAAAGGGGAATATTTACTGATATACAAAATCAGCCATGTTTCAAAGAGTCAGAATGAAATGAATTTTATTTACTAAGAAGTGAATAAACCTTTTTTATAACACAGCATAGAAAAAGGGAGAGCCTACAATATTGAGTGAAAAGCCACTTTTCAAAAATAAAGTACAATTTTATCCTGGATGTGAATTTGACACATCTTACATACTAGCCATAATTTCCCTTTGATTAACTGTATTTTAATAATATACAGGTAGTCATAGACTCTAGTAAGAGGCAGGCCACCAGGGCCATGCCCCCACCCTCCAACTTTATAATCAACTCAGACCCATTATGGTCAGCATGTATTCCTAAAGGTTTGCGATAATGCAAGTTTTGGAATCACTGGCTTTTTCATCTAGGAATACTCCTAAAACTTACTCTGCCTCAGCCCTTCACAAATGCAGGTTCTGGCATTTGATGTGTGTGTTTGTTAATGCAAAATATTCACTTGATATAAAAAATATATACTGTCAGCCTTTTACCCAACATGTACTCTAAGGTACACCTACTGCAGCAAGATAAAAAAAATTAAATATAGAGGAATACTAACATTTTTGGATGCAGTATATTACTTATCTGTCCATTTTATGGTGGAGTTTTTGCTATGTCAGTCTATAGAGAAATATTGTGAAATACTAAATCCAATTATAGACATAGCAACATTGCCACCATTAAATGGACAAGCCATGCATATATTGGGCCCAATGTTAAAAGGATAAAAGTAGAAAAACTGTGGGGCAAGTAAATTGAACAATATTTACAAAATTAACTCCTAGTGGTAACATTTCTCATATGCAGCAATGGGAATTATTATATGTTACATTTTTTCCAGATACTTGTTTTACTTAATCTTTGTATTTATGTGTACTTATGATGAACTTATGATGTAATCAGCTTATAGTTGTACTTACAGTTGTACTCAACATTGTTGACTGACTGATCTTAGTCACATTCTTAAAAACTCCATAGGGGCGTGATAAAGAGGTGATAACTCAGAGAAGACTTCTACAGTGACATCAGTTCTACGGTTCCTATGTTATTCTATTAAGCCAAAGCACTAAGATCTCCAGAGTTGGGGAGATCTTAGTGCATAAGCTCTATAGAATAGCATAGGAACTGGAGAAGTGATATAACTGGAGAAGTCTTCTCTGAATTATCACCTCTTTATCACGCCTCTATGGAGTTTTTAAGAATGTGACTAAGATCAGTTAGTCAACAATGTTGAGTACAACTGTAAGAACAACTATAAGTTGAGTACATCATAAGTACATCACCTCTTTACTACATCTTAGTGCATCTCCCCCATATTTGGCCATTTGTTAAATGTGTATTATCCCTCCTCCATCCCATTTACATGACATCAACCCCTTCTCCTTGGAAGAGCTGGATGTCTGCTTCACCAGCTGAGATCTGTATATGATGATCTGCCAGTTAAAACACTTCCCTGTTTTCGTACATGATTATTTAATACTATGGGCTCAATACTATGAACAGTGCTAAAAGCATAGTTAGGGGCCAAAAAAATTCCGGGCGGTACACACACAGTTTGGTATCCTATAGAAATGTCATCAGGGCTTGTGAAAGGAAGAGGACATCCTAAGGCACAGCATGGAGAAGTGGCTCGGACACTGCTTTCTCCACAGATGGAGGGTATGCATGGTTTACTATGTCGCCATTTAATGGGAAGGGGTATAGGGTAAATTGTTTTATTTTATTTTAAAATAAAGTTCTACATGGATGTGCTGGGTGACCCTTAACATTTTTACTGCCAGAGAGGTATCCATTGCATTGCAATGCTTTGGATAACTCTCTGGCACCCAAAGAGTTAATTGTGTGACATCAGAATGTCGCCCTTTTGCATACCACTGGGGTTATCTTGTTGAATATAGCCTTTTATATGGTCAAACTGAGAGGAGGTTCCAGGCTTCTCAGCAACCCCCTTTGCACTTTTTTTCCTTATCAGTTCAAAGAAACAAAATTTTAACACCTGATAATGACTTTTGCTGCTGTTGTGCATATATCAACGCATGGTCTCCAGGGTATCCTACAGAAATGTTGCCCTCCATTTGGCGACCATTACAGGGCGACCCTTAAGCATGCAACATCAGAATGTCACCCTTTTGATGTGGGCCACATTCTGATGTCGCCCTTTTGATGCCAGTGACATTATGATCTCGCCCTTGTGACGGTTGCCAAATAGAAGCATACATTTCAATAGTAAACGATACAGTTGTACCATCGGAATCCTATGGCTTGGCCAGCATCTACTGCAAGGAGCACTGGTGGCCAAAACCCACATTGCTTCCAAATGCTTGTTGCAGCTTTTTGTTCCCACAACACATGCTAAATAGTGTGTGTTGTGGCAACATCAAAGGAAACTAGCTAACTCTCACTGTTTTATACAGTGTCAAAAAAAGAGAGTGAGCAAAAAACACAGTCGCCCTTCCAAACACTAATCCTACACTACTTCTAATAATATCAAGAAAGTGAACTTCTTTCTAAGTCCATGAGAAATGGAGGTTTATGATCTGTCAATAGATAGCCATAGGCTTCTGTTGCAAAAGCACTACCATAAAATGACAGGCTATGGAACGCTGCACCAAAAAATGAAGTTTGAGATGCAATACATTTTGAATAAAATATTTATAAGCAGTTACTATCCCTTTAGAGATATATAACATTGCAGCAGTTCATATAAAAAAGAATGGCAACAGCAGCACTTAACATTACACATAATTATATTACTTTAACCTGTCAAGGGTGTGGCGAACATTCAAAACTCCTAAAGAAATGCACTGCTGCCAATTAAGGCTACAGAGGGGCTAAATATAAATAGCAATTAAAAATAAATAACATATTACTATCAATCAAGTCTATATATGTTTTGGAATCTCATCCTCGCACTATCCTATCACCCATACCCCATAACTTTAACACTTACCTGAGTCATCCCTCCTGCTAGAAACTGATTGGTTGCGAGGTGCATAACTCTACGTCCCAGCCAATGGAAGAGTGGGAACCATTTTGAACAGAGACTGGCCATATAAAAGTCAGTCTATGTTCAAATTTCCCTCAGTATGGCTCGGACAATGGCCCTAGAGGTATTGGGGGGGGGGGGGTTGCTCTGCTTTTCTTTTGCCTCCACTGGCGATGGAAGCACTTGTAGCAGCAGCATTTTTTTAAGGGCTAGGACATTTTTGGGGTCATTATTAATTTGAGCATTTTTTATAGTGACATTATTGAACAGAAGAAGAAGAATGTAATAAGAAGGTAAAGATCAGAGGAAGAATGAGGAGAAGAAGAAAGATGAAGATGGAAGAAGATTTACAGTGGATGACCAGGGTTCAGAAGACCCCGATGGACATCAGACAACAGGTAAGTGTTTATTTTAATGTAATGGTGTTTAGGGGTGGGAAAAAAGTGTGAAAAATTTCCCACGAAAAAATTTCGCGAAAGCGTGCCGATTTTTCATTTTTCATGCAAAACATTTTCTTTTTCTGCCTATGCAAAAATGTCCTCCTTTTCGCCTATTTTAACAAATTTTCCACCTATTTTAACACATTTTTCGCCTATATTTCCTAGAGGTACTACAATTCCCACTGTAATATTACTTCTTCTGAGGGCTGAAGTTTAGAAATATGTGGCTGAAAGTTAAAATTGTGCAACATATGGCTTGAAAAATGTGTTAGCATGTCCTTTTTAGCATGTCCTTTGCCCACAACACTCTCTTGCTTAAGTGAAATTGGCACATATTCATGATGATATCGAGAAATAAAAAAAAAAGTACAACCTACAATGTGGTTAGTGGTGGTGGGGGACTGACATGGTGCGATTTGTGTATGTATTTTTACCATTATCATACTCCATCCTCTTTCTCAGATTATTTATACACATTACTTATTGGTCATAGCAGTGGTCCCATCTGTCCTCCACCTCCTCATCTGTGCTGCTGTTGATATATTTGTCCTGGCTTTGTCTGTCATGTGTGGTTTCTGCTACTACTACTAATGGAGCTAGATGTTGATGTAATTCTACTGCCACTACTACTAGGTGTCAAAGGTGCAGCACTTACAGCAGCAGCACCAGAGGTACTCTTCATATTTAACACTGTGGATGTTAACCTGTGTTGCTGTTGTTGGGTACTCATAACAGGTGTGTGTGGCTGAGTGGGACTTGGACTTTGAAGAGGTGATGATGCCGATGATGACTGATAGGGTGACTGTGTGCTTTTTGACATCTGTTTGTCCAGGGTCAGACATTCCAATGGCTTTCTCAAACAGTTTGTAGACAGACGCAGGCTCCTTAAAAGTGGTGGAAGATTCAGCCTTTGACTTTCTGCTAATCTTATAGTCCTGTCACCATCCTCACTCTCAACTTCATCTGTATCTGAACAAGAGAAGGATGCTGGAGTGATATATTCTAGATCTGCATCATCAGTCATCATTAGGTCATCCTCAGCAGCATCAGCATCACCTGACAGTTCTTGCCCACTACTACCCTCATATTCCTCTAAGCTTTTGGAGGTCTCAAACAATTTCTTTTTACTTTTGCTATAACAAAATTCACTACTACTTTGAGGACAGGTGTTTTGGTGCTTGGTTGTCTCACTGTCTGATGCAGCAGGTGGTTCTGCTGCTACACCTTCCACAATTATGTTGTTGCCAGCATCATCAACACTTGAATGTGACTTTTTGTTGTCTTCAGTGTTCTTCTTATATGGTTCTATATTTCTACTGGCACTGGTGGTGCTGGACCTAGTTTTGCTGGGACCTTGACAGATTGCATCCTCCCTTGGAGTACAGGGATCATCATCGACTGCACACGCTGCAACAACCATTGCTGCAGTAGGTTTTTGGACTACTATTTTACTCATAAGTCCCTAAACTGCTCCACCCCTCCCCCTTCCCCTTGTGTGTTTGTTGGACATTCTGCAACTACACTGTGTTTTTTTACTGTACAGTGCACAACACAACTGATGGAGCTGTATGATGCCTTGCCTAAGCCCAGTCAGCTGTCTGTCACTGTCACCTAAGATATTTAGTTTTTTATTCTTTTTTATTTTTTTATTTTTATTTTATTCTATTTTTTTAAGTTGTCCACCCTGTTGTATTATCACAGTCTGTCCAAAAAAAATTATAACTGAAAAAGAAAATCAACAATGTCTTTCCCCAGACTTCCCCACCCAGCACAGAGACAATAACAGCAAGATCAGCAAGCAAATAGGTCCCTAGCTGCCTGTGTCTTGCCTGTCAGTCACATGGAATTTTGGAGTATTTGGGGGTCAACCTCCTTCCGCCCTTCTTATCCCCAAGAGTCCCCCCAGACTCCCCTAATACAGAGAACAAATGTCCTACCTAAATGGCTTCCTAAACTAAGCTTCAATTCCCCTTTATTTGCCTATCTCCTCTAGCTCAAAAACATGCTGCTCTCTCCTCTCACAAACACAGAATGGCTGCTGTGAGAGCCTGACAGCCTTTTATATGGCTGTAGAAAACTTTTGTGTGGTGTAGAAATATTTTTCTCCCCATTGATTTCAATGGGTGGAAAAGGCATGAAAAAGAGGAAAAAGGGCACTTTTTGCAGGAAATTTTTCGCCAAGCGAAAAGTGCCATTATTCGCCGATTTCAGTTCCTAATGGTGTTAGCTTGAGGGCTATTAACCCTGTGAGTGCTAATGGGGTGTGCAATACTCATCAATGCGTTGCATAGCCCACTGGCACTCATAGGGTTTTCTTTTCACTCATTTTTGGATCACTGGATAGAATGATATGTACTTAGGGTCCCATATCAATACATCCATGGGTTGCTAGTGTAAGACTCACTTGCTGCACTTGCATGTGTGTTAGAAACCACTGTTCAAGTACACATCAGTGTTTTTTAACGCACGTTAGCGACTCATCACCTAGGTTTGCTACACACTATTTTAACGTGGGTTACAAGCCACCATATCAATGACCACCAAAGGTATCTACTTTTATGTTGTATACAATGGATACAAATTTAGTGCCCATTGTGTTTTTGTAACTCTTGGTAGTTTGTCACAGCACAAGTAATAGACCAGACTGTTATTTAAAACTACTGTCACCACCTTTTTTTTACCATTGGTCATAGTATCTAGCCCTTTGTGTATTGTACCTAGAGCCCAGGACTCACTTCCAAGACTCAGAAACAGGGAAGCATTTCAAATGACAGATCACTGTGTAGAGTTTCTGGTGCAATCCCAGCCTGGAGATCATTCTTTTGGATCAGTCCCATCCAAGGAGAAAAGGCCAACGTCACATAGAAGGGGGATACTATAAGCTGAATAACTGCATTTTTACATAATAACATAGTAATTTAGGTTGAAAAAAGACTTGCGTCCATCCAGTCCAACCCTTTTCCTATTCCTGTTTACCATCGTTGATCCAAAAGAAGGCAAAAAAACCCTCAATACAGCAATTTCAAATTCTGCCTTGAATGGGGGGAAAAATTCCTTCTTGATTCCAAATGGCAATCAGATTTGTCCTTGGATCAACAAGCACTAACTAAATATTAATCCCAATACTAACGTACATAGCCCTCTATGTTCTGCTCTTTTAAATGAGTATCCAGGCCCATTTTAAAAGCCTCTAATGTATTCAATAGCACCACCTCCTCAGGCAGTGAATTCCTACCTTTATTGTCCTTACCATAAAGAAACCCTTCCGCTGCTGTAGATGAAATCTCCCTTTCTCAAGTCTAAGCAGGTGGCCCCTTGTCCTTTGTACTGTTCTGTTAAGGAACAGGTCTTTGGAGTACCCTTTGTATGGGTCCTGAGCATATTTATATAGGTTATCATATCCCCTCTAAGACTCCGTTTCTCTAGTGTGTACAAGTTTAACTTTTCTAGCCTTTCTTCGTAACTAAAACGTTCCATTCCCCTTACTAGTTTTGTAGCCCTCCTCTGCACTCTCTCTCTAGTTCCATAATATCCTTTTTCAGAAAGGGCGCCCAGAATTGAACAGCATGCTCTAGGTGGGGTCTTATCATGGACCTGTAAAGCAGCATAATAATATCTTCCTCCCTTGAGTCAATACACCTTTTAATACATGCCAATATCTTATATCTATATTTTATTGCCAGTATCTGAAGAGTATTTTTTATTAATATACTATTAATAGTTGGATTACAAATTATATACGGATGATACATCAGTGTGGAACTCTACATGTTTGAGAGAACTTGCGAGCTGAAGCGTGAATACCGTAAACTACAGAAGCTTTGACAACATCAAGTATAAGAATTTACAAGGTGTTAAAGATTGGAGATCGACACGATTATGGGAATTGTTTACAATAACTAGCAAGACCAAGTGAAGACGGCGGTGGTAAGTTGGATTGTGGATCCTAGTTCATTATCTAGCGATAACAAGTGGATAATATCATCAAATCCACCTGCCATCAAGTCTTGGCATAGTAAAATATATACCATATCGTTTTCACAAAGTCTTATTGTCAATTGAAGTTCTGTAGATAGACTATTACCTTTATTTAAGTTCCTGTGTTTTACATCGTGGAATAGAGCAAGATATCTCTCCATTAAGTGTACACCAATGCAATATTTTTAGTGGACTTATAATTTGAAGCACAATTTGTGTATATTTTTAATAAATATTATTTTGTATGTGATTGATTTGCTATATTGAGTATTTTTAACCTCAACCCTTTATTATTAATTTATATTATTTTTATTATTATTTTATATTAGTTTTATTGTGTTGCTGTTCCACCAATGGGAAGTGTAATTCATCTCCCGCTCTAGGTGATGTGACTTATGTCCAATTAGTTTACATTTTGGGTTCCTTTGTGGTAACCATATTATACCATATTTTTTGTTGCCACTTTTTTATCTATATGCAGGGGCTGAGTCACTTTTTGTTGTGTGGTATACATAACATTTTAGAGTAGAGATCCGACACGATCTGTTGTGTGCAGAATAGCTTTCCTCGGGTGTCTGGTTAGTTGGTGTCCGGCTTCTGGGGAGACCTTTTTTGCAGGTTACATCTTTCTTGTTGGTGTCCCATACGGATATAGATTTTTGCCTCACCGTTGAGAAACGCATAAGACGCTTCCGGTGGTGAAGTAGATACTTTTGTTAAGAGTATTTGTTACATTGTTCAAGTCTCCGCTTTGATATTACATGTTTTTGTGGTGAAGTAGATACTTTTGCAAAAGATAATTGTGATATTGTTTAAATCTCCGCTTTGATATATATTTATTTGTGTGGGTAGTGGCGAGGTTTGATAATATCAGTGCCGATTATCCACAGAATAACTTTATTGGGATATGTTTCATATTGCTTGTTCTGTTCCATCTTTTTCTCTCTGATTTAGATGAGTTGTATATTATTTAGGGCGCAGAAATATTTAGATATTTTTGATTTTTCCATAACACATAGAGTGGTGGTGTTAGTTTCTATTCCTTGCTGACCTTTGTGTAAAATATTTTTGAATTTAGACTGGTGAATTTTTTTCACTTTGGTGATAGCGCACTTAGGATTTTATTTTCAATATCTTATTGGCCTTTGCAGCTGCCAGCTGGCACTGCACGCTACTGCTAAGTCTATTGTCTACCACTACTCCCAAATCCTTTTCATTATTAGATTTCCCCAGAGAAATGCCATTTAAACTAAATGTTGCATTTTTATTATTATAACCGAAAAGCATAACTTTACACTTGTCTATATTGCATATTTTTAGAATGCAAATAATTGAAATAACTATAGAAAACATTAGAATCACTATGAGTGGAAAAAATGTAACAAGTTTGTGATGGTAGTGGGGGAGTTTAGACTGCTTAGTTTTTTTGGCCGCATTAGACAAAATGACACTCCTTGGATTCTGGGTAGGTTTTAGAAAAATAATTAAAGAGGCCATACCCAGTAGAGCGAAAAAACGTCTATGTATCTCAAAATGAGGTCATACCGAATATAAATGAGCGCGGAGATTTATAAGGGCCAAACCTTACATTGCGCAAACAAAACCAAGGGTTTAGAATAATCAGTGCATACCAATCAAATGTGAAAATGACAAACAATGTACTGAAGTAGGTGTACAAGGCAGAAAAATGTCATGGCAGTTTACAAAAAAACTATCAAAATGTGCATACCATTGCAATGAGATAATGATCAGGGCTGGAATTCTTATACGGCAAAGCAAGCAACCACCTAGAGCAGTGTTTCTCAATCACTGGTCCCTGGGACTGTACAAGTCCCAGGTATTGCCAGTGCTAGTCTCTGGACTACTATATGTTGTCCTGTGCTTCAATAGACCTAAATGGCCTTGTAAATAATAGCGGTCCTTGTCAATTTAGGAAGGCTGCCTGGTGGTCCTTAGTGCTAAATAACTGAGAAACCCAAGCCTAGTGTACCATATTTTAGGGGCACCTCTGCTGTCTTGGGCACACCCAGATTCTGAGTTGTTTGCCTGGCCACTGTACATTAGACATCAAATCCTGTTTTATGGTGCCAGGTTTAAATGTACCCTTTTACTGAATATTATTTAACTTATTATATGCTGGAGAAGTCACCAATAGTATTGGATACCTTTCTAGCAAACAACAAATTAACTGGGTTTTGGCTTGTCTGTAATAGGCTGGTATTTCTGGGCATTTGAATGGTGGATTGGGTTAAGGGTGGAGTCGTAAAAGGGGTGGGGTGTGGCTTTGGGTCATTTCTTGCTTAGGGGCACCTGAGATGCAAATAAAGCAGTGTGAAAGCTAGAACAGGCTTGGCAAAGTCAGGATTCCTTTATGTTTCCATACATTTCTACTGTCCCTCTTTAGGAAGGACAGTTTCTCTGTGAGACCCAAAATCCTCTGACCCTCTTCCACACTCTGGTGTTCCTCTTTATAATATATAAGACTGTGTGGAATGTATATAAGTGTATTACATTGCTCCACAGCCATAAAACTCATATTAAGGCAGGACTCAACAAATCCTGGGCAGCAGGTCGCCATGGTGATTGGAAAGTAGGACCTAGCACCAGAAACTTGCCCTGCACGTAGGGAAGTAGTTTGCCTACACTGCAGGGCAAGTTTTAACATTTTAAAATATACATGATCTGGTATATACTGTACAGTGCAAAGTCTTATCAGAAGTGGTCTTTATGGAAGACTTGCGGCCAAAAAGTCATACATCTGATATGGAAACAAGGCCAAGCAATTCACCTATGCATAAAAACACAAGAACTGTGGTGCATAAAAATGGCAGCAGGTGCTCCGGACTGATCTGAAATACTTGGCTATAGCAGAAAGCAGAAGGCCCCTTATGTATTCTGCAGCATGACAAGGATCCCAAACATATAGACAAAGTCATTAAGAACTATCTTCAGTGTAAGGAAGAACAAAGAGTCCTGAAAGTGATGGTTTGGCCCCCACAGAGCCCTGATTTCAACATCATTGAGTCTATCTGGGATTACATGAAGAGAGAGAAGCAACTGAGGCTGCCTATATCCACAGAAGAACTGTGGTTAGTTCTCCAAGATGTTTGGAACACACCTACCTAACAAACTTAATGCAAGTGTACCTAGTAAAATTGATGTTGCTTTGAAGACAAAGAGTGGTCATTCCAAATATTGATTTGACTTAGATTTGTTTTACCTTCACTCACTATGCATTTTGTTAATTGATAAAAATAAACTATTAATAATTCTATTTTTAAAGCATTCTTACTTTATTGCATTTTTTCACACCTGCCTAAGAATGTTTTACAGTACTGTATGTTAAAAAATGCACATTGTGCATGATATCTTGGTCATGTACTCTGCACTATACCAGGTTAAAAAAAAACAAACAAAAAAAAACAAACCTTGTGGGCAGCATTAGGACCCCTCCTGACCCCCCTATGGCATTGATCACCTTTCCAGTAGGATAGGCAATCAATGCCTTCCTCTATCTCCTCATCTTAAAGCCGGCATTCTATGAGTGCCTGGGTTGAGTAGGAGGATCCTCAAGACCCACATAATGTGAGTGGGTCTTGAAGGTCCATCTACTCAGCCCTGACACTTGCAGAATAATGGTTTGAAAAGGAGGTTGTAGAGGAAGGCATTTATCACCTTCCTGGTCACCACATTGATTGCCTATCCTATTGGATAGGTGATCAGTGCCTGAGGGGGCATCAGGAAGGGTCCCGATGCTCCCTACGAGGCCTGATTTGGGGGGAGACAAAGAAATTATGCTAAATAAATAAATACATTATCCCACAGCCCCAGCCTGGCCCCATGGACACTATAACAACCTGGTTTCACTGGTATCGCAAGGCCCTACATATACTGGCTAACCCCCCAGCCTTGTTTCCTTGCCCACTGGTAGCCACAGACCTCAATGTGCACTGTATGACCCCCAGCCTTGTTCTCCTTCCCACTGACGGCTACAAATTGTCATGGACACTGCCTGACCCCCCAGCCTTGTTCCCTTGCCTGCTGGTAGCCACAGAACCCAATGGACACTGCCTGACCCCCTAGCCTCATTCCCTTGCCCATTTGTAGACACATATCCCATGTACACTGTCTGACCCCCTTCCCCAGCCTTGTTACCTTGCCCACTGGTAGCCACAGATGGTTGCATACGCTGAGTGACTCCCAAGCCTGGCTCCACTGCTCTGGTAGCCACAGATCCCCATATGCACTGTCTGACCTTAATCACAGTTCCACTGGTAGCCACAGAAATACACTTTACTCTGACAGTCCAGCCTTTTTCTATTAATAGCCAAAGAAAAAAAACATATATATATATATATATATGCACATATACACATATGTACAATTACACATGCACACTCTGCTTCCCCAGCCTTGTTCCACTAGGCCCTGAGGGAAGCTTCTCCTCTGTTGCAGTGTCTGGCTATTAAAATATTTTTGTCTGGCTCCTAGAGTCAAACCATATTTGTCAAATCCTGCATTAAGGTTTGTTTGAAGTTCAGGATATGTGTTTATAAATTTAATCAGTTACACAATTCTCAGTAATGCCTTGCCCAGCAGCCACATCCTAACGACACCACCTAAAACAAAAATGTCCCTCTTCATACATTTAAAAAGTTGAGCGGTGTTTTTTGTCCCTCATTTTCCTATAAGGAATTGAGGCTGATGCACTAATAAGAACTAAGATGTTTTCTATGGGCCACAAATGGCATGACAAATGTTCTGTGGAGTTCATGGAATAGTCTGACCAGATCTCACCTTTAACTGGGGACACATAGGAAATATCCATTTTTCAGTACTTCACTGAAATCAAAGCAGTCCTGCAGTATGCATTTTTCCTATGCGTCCCTGGTTAAAGATGAGGTCTGGTCAGCATATCATAGAAGTATGCGACTGGAGAATTTCTTGGTCTGAGAGAAAAGCTGTGGAATATAGGAATGTCTGATATCTATTGTGTGATTCCGTTGGGGGGAGAAGATGTTGTATTGAGCTTTTAACCCCTTAAATGCAATAATTCTACATATAACTTCATCAATGGTAACTTGTTGTTTCCCATATTGCAGTTTATTTGCACCAGCATTGTTACACTTTTATTTACACATATGCCCTGCTGAGGCTAAGAAGAATTATGAGAAGAATCATTGGAGTAGTTCTAGGGAAACCATTGATTTAACCCTTTGAGTGCCGGAGAGGTATCTAGTGCATTGCAGCGCAATGCACTGGATTCCTTTCCAGCACCCAAAGGGTTAAACAGGGCTTTGAACCCATTGAATGTATTGGAGACCTCTCTAACGTTAAAGGGGTTAAAATAAGCTGACCAGACCTTTCCTTTAACTGGGGACACATAGCGAATAGGCATATTTCAGGAATGCACTGAAATCAAGGCAGCCCTGCAGTATGTATTTTTCATATGTGTCCTTGGTTAAAAGTCCAAGTTAAATCAATGGGAATTTGGGAGAGGTTTGTTTGTTGCCTGTGGTGCATTTTAATGTGATCACATATTCCTTTAAATTGGAGCACACTGCAGGGTTAAACTGATTCCTGTGCCATCCTGTGGAATTCTGTTTACATCACTGATTTACAGGGCTATGTGGTCATGTTGCAAAGAATTGTTCCAGTTCTTCTTGGTACATCAGCATCAATGTATGTTAGAAAAGAGTGTTTGCCTGTTCCACTTTTTGCTTGACTGCATGACTGATACAGTGTGTACGCTATTTTACCATAACTGCATTGTATTTGTACTTCAGTATATCTTTCCATCACAACACTATTGCTTCCTGCTGTACAATATTTATTCTATTATACCCCCATTTTATAGATCTCCCCCCATATTAAAATTAAATTGATTGATAAAATGAAAAGACACAACTGCTGTTTCAAGTGATCACATTATTTACTTTTTATGGAAAAAAAATCTTACTCCTAATATTGTTGCTATGAACTTTCCAAGAGTGATTTAAACTGGATAAGCAGGAAAAGTCACACACACCAAACAATTTTGATGACATACCTCAATTTCATATCACACCTATGTGCACCTAGAGCAGTGATTCTCAATGATAGTCCTCAGGACACACCAACAGGTCACATTTTCAGTACTTAGCTTGTTCACAGGTGGGTAAATGTGTGACTCAGTCATTTGGTCGCACTTAAAACTTAACCTGTTTATGTGTCTGGTGGACTGGAGCTCAGAATCACTGAGTTCACCTGTAACTGGGGACACATATGAAATATGCATATTTCCGGGCTGCACTGAAATCAAAGCAACCCAATAGTATGCATATTTTATTGGTCCCCAGTTAAAGGTGAGCTCTAGGGATGAGCGAGCACCCCGATGCTCGGGTGCTCGGGTGCTCTGACCGAGCACCCCCTGAGGCTCGAGTGCTCGGCCGAGCACCCGAGCCCCATTGAAAAGCATGGGAGCACTCGAGCATTAAACCAGGCACCCCCTGCTCTGATGAGCGGAGGGTGCCTGGTCAATGTCCCCCTTCATCTCCGCTATGCCCCTCTTCCACAATGTCCCCCTTCATCTCCTATGCCATAGAGGAGATGAAGGGGGACATTGTGGAAGAGGGGCATAGCGGAGATGAAGGGGGACATTGTGGAAGAGGGGCATAGACTCTATGCCCCTCTTCCACAATGTCCCCCTTCATCTCCGCTATGCCCCTCTTCCACAATGTCCCCCTTCATCTCCTCTATGGCATAGGAGATGAAGGGGGACATTGTGGAAGAGGGGCATAGCGGAGATGAAGGGGGACATTGTGGAAGAGGGGCATAGCGGAGATGAAGGGGGACATTGTGGAAGAGGGGCATAGAGTCTATGCCCCTCTTCCACAATGTCCCCCTTCATCTCCGCAATGCCCCCTTCATCTCCGCAATGCCCCCGTACCTCCAGTCCCTGGTGGTCCAGCGGAGCGTCTTCGGATCTGTGCCTCTTCCGGCACAGATCCCCTTCACCCGAACATGTCGGGCGAGCACATGGCGGTACTCGTACGAGTACCGCCATGTGCCGAGCAGAGCGATGCTCGAGCCGATCCGAGCATCGGCCGAGCACGCTCGCTCAACACTAGTGAGCTCTGATCATCCTAACCTAGAGGTGACTGGAAACACAGATCTGAAGACTCCCCATAATGCTTCAGTGTTTGAATACCTCAAGTGATCTAATTAAAACATGAAGTCATACAGTTATTTGTAGTTTTACTACTAGTGCAGAGCTGCCCAAGTTCAGACCTCAAGTTCACTTGCCATTTCTTGGTGACGTGAAGAAGGCAGACTGGCAGCAGTAGCAGCAGGCACAGGCAGCTTATCTGTGCTCCTGGTGGTGGTAGTGGTATTATTATTTTTCTGCCTGCTATCCACCAACAGTTCTGTCCTCTTCAGGATCATGTTCTACTTGGACACTGTAGTGAAGGGAAGGGGACTCCCAGGGCCAGAGGAATAGTATGGGCTCCCTTTAGCGCTAGTCGGATGCTCTCAAATGTTTCCCCACCACTCCCCTAACACTAGTCCCACCGACTACTTCACCATTACTGGTACTACTGAACACCAACCACATCAAGTTCAGCCCCAGAGTCTTCCTCCTCACAGTCACTAGTAATATGATGATATTGATTACCTCCTCCTTCACTCCTAACACTAAAAAGCTGCTGGATCTTCTAGTAGTAGTAGTAGTACTAGCACTAGTGGTACTGCTTGGGGATGGTAGGTGTGACTTAGGGTCCTCTGCTGTCACACTTGGCATCATCTTCTCCTTCCCCTCCCCTCCTATTACAAGATGCACTAGCAGTAGCTTCAGCACTTGTGGCAGCAGGTTCAGTACTGGCAGCAGGCACAGCACTGGTAGCAGCAGGTTGAGCACTGGCAGCAGGCACAGCATTGATGGCAGCAGGGGCAGCATGTCTGACAGTAGGCACAGTATTGGTGGAAGCAGGTTCAGCACTGGCAGCAGACACAGCACTGGTTGCAGCAGGGGCAGCTTGTCTGACAGCAGGCACAGTATTGGTGGCAGCAGGTTCAGTATTGGCAGCAGGCACAGCACCGGTGGAAGCAGGAGCAGCATGTCTGACAGCAGGCACAGCACTAGTGGAAGCAGTAGCAGGGACAGCATGTCTGATAGCAGGCACAGCACTGGTGGCAGCAGGAGCAGCATGTCTGACAGCAGGCACAGCACTAGTGGCAGCAGTAGCAGGGGCAGCATGTCTGACAGCTGGCACAGCTCTAGTGGAAGCAGGGGCAGCACGTCTGGCAGCAGGTACAGCAATGCTGACAGCAGGGACAGCATATCTGGCAGCAGGCAAAGGCAGCTGACCTGTCTTGCTCTATTAGCCTTTTCTTCCTCCTTTCCCATTAAATTCCCCAAGATCCCTAGGGGTGATTTAATGGGACTAGACAGCACTGGTTCTGTAGTGTTCACTTCCTCCTCCTCCTCAGACACAGTGAACACATAACGGACCTTCCAATTCCTCCTTTTACTAGTTTTAAACTTTTTCATAGTGATAACTGTCACTATGAGCCTCTCCTTCCTCAATTTTCTGAAAAGATCACAGCAGAACGGCACAGCACATCTACCTCACTCTGTAGCTGCTTCTATTGTGTTTCACTTCCTGGAATACGTCACATCTATATAGAGAGAAACACGTAAATCAATGGGCTGAAACTTTCTAACCATTGAGAAAATGGTGAAGAATTTTCGCCAAACAGCAAAAAATGCAAAGCTTTTAATCACTGCTTTCAAAACAGATCTTCCTGCGAAAAAGGAGACAACAACGTGGTTTTCATGGGATTTCTCGTGCCCACCCCTAATCGGGACCCCTCCTGATGCCTCCCCAGCTATTGATCTCCCAACCAATTGCAATGGGAGATCAATGTGATCTCTACTCCTACCTGAACCTACAAGTAGGAGTGGGTGGGTTCGTGAAAAGTCTCCCCACATCACCTGTTATATGAGAGAGATTTCCCAGATCTCGCCGATTCCTACTAGATTAGGTAGGAGAGAAGCAGAAGAGATATTGATCTCCCAGCATGATCAATTGCTAGGGGGCATCACTGCCCCCCAGGCTTATTCCACTTCCCACTGATAGACATTGACTAGAATACACTTGACTTAAGCAAGATCCAAACAGTGTATGCAGGGGAAATACACTGATTTGTAGTCTGATTCTAGTACACAGTAGTAGTCACATATCCCACATATGCACTATCTGACCCACCAGCCTTGTTTTGCTGTCCACTGGTAGTCAGACATACCCACATACACTGCCTCACTCACTCCAGCCTGGTTCCACTGGCAGTCACAGGTCTGCACATACACTGGCTTACACCCTTGCCTGTTTCAACTGGTAGTCATATAATTACATATACACTGTTTACTTCCCCATCTTTGCTCTACTGGTAGCCATGCACCTGGCACCCAGTATGGTACACGTTGACCCATACCCATGGGGTACCATTTTCCTTAGGCTGGATATAGGTCCTAAATTCATCAGAGTTGAACCATTTTAGTATCCTTGAAGTGACTGATGTGTAAAAAAGCATATTTTCCCAATATCACCACATTGTGGAAATATTTGAGCACACTTATGGGTAGAAAGACAAATAACCACTCATTTGATGTGTCTACTAGTTGTCTAATTTCCAAAATTGTATGCTTTATCTGCCTTTTTCATTTCTCTCTTTGCTATAACCCTTTTAATACAGACAAGTCATAGTTGAAAAGTGTATGAAAAATGATAAATTGTGGTTGGCAAGTTGGTAGTGTTGTGCTTCTGGCACTCCATATAGTATGTCACCTCATACCAATAGGGTATTAGGTTTCTTGAAAGAGTAGCAGATAAGGATTACAGTTATAAATTCTTTGTTTTTTCAACTCTATCTATTACCCATTTGATGTGGGTGACTGTCTACCTTCCAAAATGGTATTATACCTCTCCTACTTTCCCTGCATATCTGTAATGGTTATGACCATTTTAGTACAGGCAGGTAATTTCAAAAAGAGACGTGGCAGGTGTAGGTTAGTGCTCCTGGCACACACTTATTGTATGTTAACCCACACAAATGGAGTACCATATTTCTCAGGCTGGAAGCAGGTAGTGAATACAGTAGAGAATTCTATGGTTTGCAAAGATTTTTTAATCTTTGTATAAGTGTGGGTGTTATTTGTTGAAAACATTTATTTAGACTTCTTTTTTTTCGTTACAGCTACAAGACATGGAAAAAGAAGACAGAAGAAAGGACAGTGGAGAAGGAGAGTGGATGCTTGGATGTGTGATTCCTGCATCCATTAATTTCATTGTTGTAGTGAATTGCTATGACTTACAGCACAGTATGAAGCGTGTAGGTTATAATTTTTAATGTTAAGTATTACAATGCACTACGCTTTAAGCCCGCAATATCAGAATCTTGCCCTTTTGATGCAGGCAAGATTCTGATATTGGCCTTTTCATTGAGACAACATGTTTAATACACCATTTTCTTTGTCTCCCAATAGTGGGCGACATTTCAAAAGGATACCGATGGGGCCAGCCTCAGACACTACTGCATCCAAGTGGGATACCTTAAGCCCATTTCCGTCTTCTTCAGCTCCATCAGGATCCTCTCTATGCCAGGATTCATAGCAAGTTATACCTACAGCTCTTTTGCGAGTAGGCAGCAGCTTGCCTGAAAACTTCAGCTGAGTGACTGATAAAAAAGAAAAATTTTTTACCATGCCCAACAACCCCATGTAGGTGCTTCATCAATGTTCTGATGGCATTTCCATATCTGACAGATAATAATGTGGGATGGCCACCAGCCACACCACCACAGCAATGGGATTGCAGGGGAAATGCAAGAAAAGGTGAGTTCAGAACATGGAACATAGAAATGCACCTTAAAATTATCATTTTTCTGTTGTATGCTTACTTGAAAAAATAATGGAGTTGTGGATTTCAAACAAAAAATACATATAAATGAACACTTGTTTTTTCATTCACATCTACAACTGTAATGAATAGAGGGCAGGACTAAATGTAGGTAGATATGGGAAAGGTCTTGTAATGGTACAAGGGAGTAAAAAATGTGAAAGAGCAGAATCTAAAAGGGTCACAACCACAAATTTAAATAAACGACTAACTTTTATTCATTCTCAGGGTACGCTTGACAAACCTGCTTTTTTTTGTTTTTTAAATCTCTAAATTGTACCGTATTCCAGGAATGAGACCCAGTTTACATTGTCCTAGAGGGAATCAGCTGCACCTCACTGATGAAGCCCATTTTTTCTGTTTTTGTTATTCACAGGAGTTGCCTGATATTTCATTGCTGGACTCTCTGTGGGTGGGACCAGACTAATACGAATATGGAAATGTCTTTGCTACACTGGCAGAAAGGAGCAAAAATCATGAACACTGTTTGAGGGTGATCCAATCCCATGAAAAACAATTTTATTTAATTCTCAGTGAGATCAATGTACTATGGAAAAGTGGTACAATTCTGGGGCAAGCTACCTGCAGCTAGTGAACAAATACAAATTTCCCAAATTCCTATTGGTACAAAATAGGATTTTAGTGAGTGTACACTTAAATGCTTTGATCTTTAGTCCATATGGAATACAGGGACCATGGGTTGAGCTCCCTCCTCTAGAAGGGCATGGCACGTCATCCTCCAGCTCAGCCCCCACTCGAACCAGATTCATGTTTGATAAGTACCTCAGAAAGAAGAAACAAAGCTGGAAAGAAGAAAAGGGAGCCCTCTAGACTAAGACCCTAAGAGGACTGCTTAGCCCGGGGAAGGAAACACAAGAAGGTTTAGCTTGAGGTGGGAGTGCTGTGTTCCATATTGCCTAAAGAGAATAGTATTTAACAGTAATTTCACTAAAATCCTATTTTCTCCTATGACCAATATGGAATACAGGAACCATGGGGATATACTAAAGCATGCCAAAGATTCTGGGGAGGAAAAGGAGAAAAACTCACTCTTCTCCTGGGATACCAGTGTTCCATAGGACTAAACTGTATTTATGTAACCTCAGGTGTCAACGGACACAAAACTAGCACAGCAAACCCAAAACGAGGCAATGATTCTCAAACAGCTGAACAAAACATGGTAGTAGATATAAGTGGAAAAAAAAGAGTCCTTAGACAAGCAAAATTGCCTGAAGGACCTTCCAGCCAAAGTTGGCCTCAGCTGACGCTGTGACTTTGAAAGGAACAGGTCTTGATCAAAGAGGTGACTTTGGATGATGCCTAACCCACACTGGGTTCCTCCGGGATGACAAACAGAGAGTCAGCCTTGCAGAAAGGCTGAGTATAGTGCACATAATAATACATAAAGGGATAGTAAAGTTTCAAAATAAATGCAGCTCAAATTATTTTTTTATAGTTTTTGGGCCATGTAGAGCGTTATTATCATTCTCTGCAATGTGTAGTTCCAGAGTAATTGAATCATAAAAGGTCCCCCTCCCGCCCCTTTTCCCTATGTAAAGCTGCACTGCAAGACTGTCTGGATGGATCGCAGCAAGGCACAATCTTCTGTTAGCAAAAGGAAAAACCTTCCCTCCTCCTTTAAGGGGGGTAGGGTTTTCCTTATGCTCACAGACAGGAGATTGTCCCTTGCTGCAAGCTGTCTGGTCAAGCAACCAGATTCCACACCTGAGAGGAGGTGGCTTACAATAGGAAAAAGGGGTGGGAGGGGGGAGACTTTATAATTCAATTACTCAGGAAGTACACATCATAGAAAATGTTAATGCCACTCCACATGGGCCAAAAAGCTAAAATAATAATTGGAGCTGCATTTATTTTGAAACCTTACTCTCCCTTTAAGGCTTCATACCACATCCAACAGCTGGCGTTCTTTCTCCTGTTTGGATTAGGGACCATGACAAAAGGAAGGCAATATGATCTCTTGATTGATGTAAATATCTGAGACAACCTTGGGAGAAAATTCCTGGGAAGTAAGAAGTACCAACTTGTCCTGAGGAAAATCAGGAAAGGAGGTTTGCAAGGCAGAGCATGCAACTCAGTGACTTTCCAAACAGAGATAATGGCCAAAAGGAACACCTTCTTGAGAGTCAGGAAACACAAGGAGGCCAAGGCCAGAGGGTCAAAAGAAGGTCTCTGGAGGACACTTAAGAACAAACTGAAATCCCATGGTGGTGTACAATCCCAAAATGAAGGGAAGGTATGAGCCTTCATAAGAATTGCTAACTATTTTGCAAATTTTTGTGCAAAACCCCCAAAGAATCAGCTCTGCAAATTATTTCAAACCTGACCCACAAACCCAAGAACTATCCCTTTGTCCATTATGATGCACCTGAATCAGGCCACTATAGTGTGAACTTGCTAATTATGGATGCTAACCCATAACTAAACCCCATTCATTTAAAACTGCTTTTTTGCATACAATAAAATAAAAACACAATTATTATAAAATCTGGCTCTGTTTCTTTTCATTTGTTCAAATTTAGTTTAACGCTTAGACTGTTGCACTGGTGTTCTATCACCATCTAGTGGAATACATTCAGAATGCAGGTAAGATAACTTGCTTTGCAGTCACTGAAGACCTCTTGCAGTAATTAAGTTAATTTCCCATTTAAATCGTGATCATTTTTATTTCTCTTCTATGATGCATGTGGTTTGTCCCAAAATTGCTCCACTTTGAACAGAAGGCTTTTAAGCCAGTTTTAGCATTACTTTTTCATTCAGAAATGTTCATATGGCGAAATCACTTCTAAAAAATTATGGTATTGCCACCAGTTTGTGGGAAAATGGCAGAAACATTTTTTTTAAAATGTTTGAGATATACATATCATAGGTACATAATATATTTGTGAAATTAAACATAAGACATTTGACCATGATTTATAATTGTAAAACTGAAGTTACTAACATATTTGTAATCTTTGAGTGCCCTAGATGTATTATATGCATTGTGTTGCAATGCATCAGAGAGCTCTCTGGCACTTAAATCATATTTTCTGTTTTTTATGGAAAGCATATCATGTAAAGTTTGTCCTGCTGAGAAAATCAAGTGTACTCCCAGAAGTGGGGATTATTCAAAAAAGTTACAACAGCTCAAGATAATAGGGGGATGTATGCATATGATTCCGTACAAAACCAGGCATTGGAATTTATTTTCAAGCTCTGTGTCTGGCCAGTGCCAATTTACTAGGATTCTTACACTGAAAATTCTTCCCTTAACGCCAATTATGCTAAGCGGTGTGCAGTGGGAAAGTGAGTGGGCATTTTGGGTGCTCCTGTCCTAACTTTTGGAGTGTCAGAGAGGTATCCAACATGATACCTTTCTGGCACTCAAACGGTTAAACAAGACACTGAGGAAATTATGTGACTTTTATTCCATTTTCCTAAACAGGCTATAGGGCAAGTGTAAGGGACTTGCTGGTATTGAAGTGATAATGACAGCAGAGTGTGTAATCGGGTATGCACCACAGCAATCATATGATCTAGTGCATGGATTCTCAAACTGTGTTCACTGGAACCCCAGGCTTCCTTGAAGTAGTACAAGAGTCAATTTTAGTAATGGAGTTCATGTCTGGAGTGACAGAGAGTGTATTCATCGTTCTGGTACTGCCACTTGACACGTGGAACATTGAAACATTTCCTACAGTACACTTTTGCTATCTCTTGTAATATACACTATAATCTAGCCCCCTACAGAAAAAAATTACCTTGTACCAGTGTCCTGATATTTCAACCTAACATTTTAATCATAAGTTATCTGTACCATCTAACATTCAGCTGCATTTAATATTGATACTTTACTAACCACTTGGATGCTCAAACGAATTGTGAAGCAATTTTTGGGATCTTACTAGCATTAAAGGGGTTTCAGATTTTGATTGTTGGGGATTCCACAGAGATTTAAATTCAAACTAAATGGTTAAACCACAATAAAAGTTTGGGAACCACTGTTCTTCTACATACCTCTAAATGCAGCAGTTGGCATTGGACTCATACACCAGTTGAGCGGATCTGGTAGATTCCCACATTCCCCCCTATGCCTCTCTGTGTCAGTGTATGGTGAGCTTAACAGTCATTCAACCAATATTCTCCATAGGGACTAATGAAACATCACCACTTTTAAACTTTTTTGAGTAATGTAAACTTTCTTTTTTGCTTAATATATTCTTCAACTGCAGTACATTCCCGATAGTGAGCCCTCCAGATATCTTTTACCAGAAATAAGCCACATGTAGTGATGAGCGAGCATGCTCGGCCGAAGCTCGGTTCGGCTCGAGCATCGCTCTGCTCGGCACATGGCGGTACTCGTACGAGTACCGCATGTGCTCGCCCGCCATGTTCGGGTCTCCTCCCCGCACGTTTCGCGGCTGCTGCGCAGCCAATAAACGTGCAGGGAGGCTCTGACATCAGTGTAATGCCAGCAGCCATGTTGGCTGCTGGCATTACACTGATTGGCTAGCCAGAACCCGTGATCGGGTGCTGTATAGCACCTGACCAGCGAGTTCGGCTCAGTCTTAGCCAGGGAGAGATGAGGATAGGAAGGGAAAGTCAGTGTAGGGAGAAGAAAAGCGATTTTGAAAAAAAAAAAGACCCAAAAGTCCTTTTTAGGACTACTGTGTGTGGGGGCAGCAGTTTATTTTGTTTGGGGGGGCAGAGATTTTAAAAAAAAAAAAGTCACATATTCCGTTCACTGTGCCTAGCCGCAGATTAGCAGCACATTCTGTTTAGTGTGCAAAGTTGCAGATTAGCAGAACATTCTGGTTAGTGTGCAAAGTTGCAGATTAGCAGCACATTCTTTTTAGTGTGCAAAGTTTCAGATTAGCAGCACATTCTGTTTAGTGTGCAAAGTTGCAGATTAGCAGCACATTCTGTTCAGTGTGCAAAGTTGCAGATTAGCAGCACATTCTGTTTAGTGTGCAAAGTTTCAGATTAGCAGAACATTCTGTTTAGTGTGCAAAGTGTAAAATATCAAAGTCACATATTCCATTCACTGTGCCGAGCCGCAGATAAGCAGCACATTCTGTTTAGTGTGCAAAGTTTCAGATTAGCAGAACATTCTGTTTAGTGTGCAAAGTGTAAAATATCAAAGTCACATATTCCATTCACTGTGTCTAACCGCAGATAAGAAGCACATTCTGTTTAGTGTGCAAAGTTTCAGATTAGCAGAACATTCTGTTTACTGTGCAAAGTGTAAAATATCAAAGTCACATATTCCATTCACTGTGTCTAACCGCAGATAAGAAGCACATTCTGTTTAGTGTGCAAAGTTGCATATTAGGAGAACATTCTGTTTACTGTGCAAAGTGTAAAATATCAAAGTCACATATTCCATTCACTGTGTCTAACCGCAGATAAGAAGCACATTCTGTTTAGTGTGCAAAGTTGCATATTAGGAGAACATTCTGTTTACTGTGCAAAGTGTAAAATATCAAAGTCACATATTCCATTCACTGTGCCGAGCCGCAGATAAGCAGCACATTCTGTTTAGTGTGCAAAGTTGCATATTAGGAGAACATTCTGTTTACTGTGCAAAGTGTAAAATATCAAAGTCACATATTCCATTCACTGTGTCTAACCGCAGATAAGAAGCACATTCTGTTTAGTGTGCAAAGTTGCATATTAGGAGAACATTCTGTTTACTGTGCAAAGTGTAAAATATCAAAGTCACATATTCCATTCACTGTGTCTAACCGCAGATAAGCAGCACATTCTGTTTAGTGTGCAAAGTTGCATATTAGGAGAACATTCTGTTTACTGTGCAAAGTGTAAAATATCAAAGTCACATATTCCATTCACTGTGCCGAGCCGCAGATAAGCAGCACATTCTGTTTAGTGTGCAAAGTTGCATATTAGGAGAACATTCTGTTTACTGTGCAAAGTGTAAAATATCAAAGTCACATATTCCATTCACTGTGTCTAACCGCAGATAAGAAGCACATTCTGTTTAGTGTGCAAAGTTGCATATTAGGAGAACATTCTGTTTACTGTGCAAAGTGTAAAATATCAAAGTCACATATTCCATTCACTGTGCCGAGCCGCAGATAAGCAGCACATTCTGTTTAGTGTGCAAAGTTACATATTAGGAGAACATTCTGTTTACTGTGCAAAGTGTAAAATATCAAAGTCACATATTCCATTCACTGTGCCTAGCCGCAGATAAGAAGCACATTCTGTTTAGTGTGCAAAGTTTCAGATTAGCAGAACATTCTGTTTAGTGTGCAAAGTGTAAAATATCAAAGTCACATATTCCATTCACTGTGTCTAACCGCAGATAAGAAGCACATTCTGTTTAGTGTGCAAAATTGCATATTAGGAGAACATTCTGTTTACTGTGCAAAGTGTAAAATATCAAAGTCACATATTCCATTCACTGTGCCTAGCCGCAGATAAGAAGCACATTCTGTTTAGTGTGCAAAGTTTCAGATAGCAGAACATTCTGTTTACTGTGCAAAGTGTAAAATATCAAAGTCACATATTCCATTCACTGTGCCTAGCCGCAGATAAGAAGCACATTCTGTTTAGTGTGCAAAGTTGCAGATTTGCAGCACATATTCCGTGTAATATGAAGAAGGCGGGTAAAAAGGGACGGGGAAGTGGACGTGATCCTGATAGTTCAAGGCGCAGGTCATGACGCGTAGAAACTGTGCCTGGTGCCAGAGCACAAGAAAGAAAGACATCCACCATACCTAGCTTCATGTCTCTGTTTACAGGGCGTCGCAGGACATCACTCTCGAGGTCAGACCACTGCGAACAGGTGGTCGGTTGGATTTCAGCTGATACTGCTTCCAGTTGGTTAAGCACCACCCTGTCTTCCACCAAGTCCACTCTCAGTAGCCAAGAGTCTGGTCAACATAATCCTCACCCTGATCATCCTTCCTCCCACCATAGAGGGTCTGGTCAAAGAAGTGATCCCACACTGGGATATAGTGAGGAGCTCGTCTCATCACCAATCCTTCATTTGAACCTCTCTCCAAGCACGCTTGCAGAGGAACATGACATCTTGTGCCCTGATTCACAACCTCTAGAGGGTACCCAATCACAAGAAGATGACAGAGGGGAACGGCATTTAAGGTCAAAGGAAGTAGTGGATGATGATGATGATGAGACACAGTTGCCATTAAATCAACCACTATTACTGTCTCAAGACCTTGATGAGGAGGATGATATACAGTTGTCAATGACTGAGTATGTGGTGGGATCAAGACATGAGGAGGATGATCAGAGTGAGGAAGTGGAGGAGGACTTGGTGGACGATGAGGTGACTGACCCCACCTGGGAAGGTGTAGAGCCGAGCGATGACAGCAGTCCTGAGGGTGAGCCATCTGCAGCACCGCAACAGGCTGGAAGAGGCAGTGGTGTGGCTACAGAAAGAAGGCGGACCGCACCAAACCGGCCCGCAAATGTTCCACGGAGCACCCCCTTGCGTAAATCTCCCTTGCCAAGGGGTAGGTGTTCCGCGGTATGGCGTTTTTTTAAGGAAAGTGCGGACGACAAAAGAATTGTAGTTTGCAACCTGTGCCACACCAGAATGAGCCGAGGCATGAACACTAGAAACCTCACCACCACCAGCATGATCCGACACATGGCATCCAAGCACCGTAATAAGTGGGAGGAACGCCCGGATCGCCAATCTGTATCTGCAGGCCACACCACTGCCTCCTCTTCCCCTGTTTTCGGTGCCGGCCAATCGCCTGTCGAAGGCGCAGGCCCGCATACCTCCCGCCCTGCACCTGTACCATCTGAAGCACCATCAGCGACCACATCCAGTTCCCTGTCCCAGCGCAGCGTCCAAATGTCGTTACCCCAGGCATTTGAGCGTAAGCGAAAATACCCAGCCACCCACCCACAGGCCATAGCACTAACCTCACACCTTTCCAAATTACTGGCCATCGAAATGCTGCCATTTAGGCTTGTGGAGACTGAGTCCTTCCGCAGCCTGATGGCAGCAGCTGTCCCTCGGTACGCAGTCCCCAGCCGCAACTACTTTTCCCGGTGTGCCGTCCCCGCCTTACACCACCATGTGTCCCGTAACATCACCCGTGCCCTGACCAACGCAGTTACTGGGAAGGTCCACTTAACGACTGACACATGGACAAGTGCTTGTGGCCAGGGACGCTACATTTCCAACGGCTGAGGTGTAATGAGTGAGTACTATTGCACTTCTGAATTAATACAATTACATTTATTTTTTAAGTTGGAGGGATGATTATATTTCTTACCTCTACAATTGTCAGTAGACAAATAGTTTAATTTTAATTGGTTTTTAAGTTGTGTTGACATGTGATGACCATTTAGAAAAGGAATCAAATGTCTTTGACCAATAGATTTGAATTATGAGTACCAATGGGGAATGATGAAAGGGTATTTAATTAAGGATAGGTGTATAGCTGCTTTTTTTGTGATTGAATTTAGGCTTTATTCAAGTCTGATGAAGTGGTCTGTGAACCACGAAACGTTATTTTAAGCCTATTGAATATTTGTTTTATATATAATGGGATTTTAACTTCATATAGTCCTATTGTTGGATATAAAATTTTTTTAAATAAAATATAAGATTGAACAACTAAGAAGCAGCGTTTTGACATCAACCTATCCAGTATCCGGTTCCCTGAGCAGAGACAGGGGAATACTCTCTGTATGTTGGATTTGCTGTGGTGGGATGGAAATCTGTCCACAGCCACTATCATTGTGAGTATAAATATTTAATATACTCTTCTTATTTCCTAATAAGGATAAAAGGCACTATTGGGCGCCCTCTTTGTCTTTTTTTGTTGCACATTTCCCTGACGGCACACTGGGTGAATGTCGTGGAGGCTGGGAGCGACTCGGACCCTGGGATGGCACAGGTGCTACCCACGCCGAGGATTGCGGGCCCTACCTCCATCAGGGTTTCCGCCAGCACCTACGTTATTGGCTCCTCCTCCTCCGTTTCCACCTCCGAATTCTCTACACACACCGCCACTCCCCCATCAGCCAGTAGCTGGAAGCAGTGTAGCACTGCAGTGGGGAAGCGTCAACAGGCCGTGCTGAAGCTGATCTGCCTTGGGGACAAACAGCACACGACCTCAGAGCTGTTGCAGGGGATTAGTCACCAGACCGAGCAGTGGCTCTCGCCACTCAACCTGCAACCAGGCATGGTTGTGTGTGATAATGGGCGTAACTTGGTGGTGGCTTTGGAGCTCGGCAAGCTCACACACGTACCATGCCTAGCGCATGTATTTAATTTAGTGGTTCAGCGATTTCTAAAAACCTACCCCAATTTGCATGATCTCTTGACCAAGGTGCGCCGCGTGTGTGCACATTTCCGTAAGTCATCTACAGCTTCAGCCGGCCTGTTGAAGCTGCAGCAGCGCTTACAATTGCCAGCTCACCGGCTGCTGTGTGACGTGAGCTGTGTGACGTAGGCTGCCTTTCCCGTGACCCACGCGTTACACGCATTTTAGACAACACGGATTACTGGGTGTTCACCCTTCTGGACCCCCGCTACAAAGAGAATTTCTCATCTCTCATTCCTCCGGTGGAGAGGACAAGCAAAATGGTGCAATACCAGAAGGTTCTTGTTGAAAAATTGCTCCAAAATTTTCCATCTGACAACGCTGGCGGCAGAGTACGTGCTACCTTGGCCAACCGAGAAGGGGAGAAAAGGGGAGCACACAGCAGTTCCGACAAAGGCAGGGCAACACTCTCCAAGGCATGGGACACCTTCATGACACCCGGCCAGCACCCTCACCCTGATGCGCAGCCTAGTGTCACAAGGAGGGAAAAGTTTTGGAAGATGGTGAAGGAGTACGTAGCAGACCGTGTCAGCGTCCTCAATGATCCCTCTGTGCCTTACAACTACTGGGTGTCCAAGCTGGACACGTGGTATGAACTGGCACTCTACGCCTTGGAGGTGCTGGCCTGCCCTGCCGCCAGCGTTCTGTCTGAGCGGGTATTTAGTGCTGCTGGTGGCATCATAACAGATAAGCGTATTCGCCTTTCCACCGAAAATGCTGATAGGTTGACACTTATAAAAATGAACAAGGCCTGGATTTCCCCTGACTTCTCCACTCCACTGGAGGAAAGCCCCGGGGGAACATAAAGTCACTTTATATATGTTATTTACAATGATGGGAATACTCTGTATTCCCATTCACCCCTTCCACCCAAAAAACGGGTATATGGTTGACTCTCTTCCATATGCCCAGTGATATAATTTTTATATAGGGCCAGCTCACCAGCGGGCCCAGTGATATAATTTTTATATAGGGCCAGCTAACCAGCGGGCCCTGTGATATAATTTTTATATAGGGCCAGCTCACCAGCGGGCGCAGTTTGACAATTTTTGTATAGGTCAGCTCACCAGCGGGCCTTCTCATATAATGTTTTATTGGGTCAGCTCTCTAGCGGGCCCTCTCATATAATGTTTTATAGCGTCAGCTCACTAGCGGGCCTTCGCATATAATGTTTAGGATGGTCAGCTCCGCAGCAGACCCTCACCCATAATGTTTTAGATGGTCGGCTCAGCGCACGTTTCCCTCTTAATCATGGCCCCAGTTCAGAAAAATCGAGGAAATTTTTGGGAGAATTTGCCTTTGCGCACGTTTCCCTCTTAATCATGGCCTCAGTTCAGAAAAATCAAGGAAATTTTTGGGAGAATTTGCCTCTGCGCACGTTTCCCTCTTAATCATGGCCTCAGTTCAGAAAAATCGAGGAAATTTTTGGGAGAATTTGCCTCTGCGCACGTTTCCCTCTTAATCATGGCCTCAGTTCAGAAAAATCGAGGAAATTTTTGGGAGAATTTGCCTCTGCGCACGTTTCCCTCTTAATCATGGCCCCAGTTCCGAAAAATCGATGAAATTTTTTGCAGAATTTGCAGATGATATACAAGTAAATATACAGCAAATACTGTTTGGTAACAATTTTTCGCCTAAAGTCGTTTTTATCTTCCTTTTTGTGTGTTTTACGGTCAGTCTGTAAAAATGGCGTACTACGGGCGAAAGATCGTTCCCAGCAGCGACGTTGGAGTCCAAGATGCATCCAGACATCCTCCCTATGCTGTCCCTGAACCATTTCTGTGGTGTTTCCATCATTTTCTGCCCTTTTCCTATGGACCAGGTACCCTCCCCTCATCAGAGCAGGGGGTGCCTGGTGTAATGCTCGAGTCCTCCCATTGACTTCAATGGGGCTCGGGTGCTCGGCCGAGCACTCGAGCCTCCGGGGGCGCTCGGTCAGAGCACCCGAACACCCGAGCATTGGGGTGCTCGATCATCACTAGCCACATGTATACAATCATGGATCTGCTTTGCTCTGTTCCCTATCCTGCTGAATTCATACCCAGAGCTGGGCTCTCACTGCATCTAGCTGTGTATATGTATTATTCTGAATGAAGCTGGTGAATCCATGTTTTCGTCTTACAAAATGCTAGGAGTGAGTTATGTAACTCAAGGTCATACATAAGACTGGACTTGGTTATTCTAATAACACTTCATACATAATAGCTTTTCTTAGAGGCAATTATGTAAATGAACAACAAGTCCCTATTGTTCATTGTTTCTTTTAAGCAAGCAGGTTATTTTTTTTTATTAATTTATGCAATTTAAGTCTTTTGCCGCCATCTCCTGGTGTAAGAGACTGTTTCTAGTGAGCTTTAATTGATTGCTTTGTTGACCAATCAAAGAGCTTTCTGGAAAATAAATACACCCTTATAATTCATATTGGGCTGGCCTGTCAAATAAGGGTGGGCAGTACCTTTTGGGTAAAAGGGAAAGGGGGATTTCTGGCTGGGTTTTTCCTAGTGTCTTTCTGGCTTTTATGGGAGTGTGGACCTACCTAAATGGGAACCAGTGAGATGATAACCTACATCACCACGGATTATATCTTATCTGGAATTGTTAACTATATATACTTTGTTGTATATAAAATTCTGTAAGGCTATTAGAATTATTATCACCCAATCTATATCTGGCCAATCTAATGGGGGCAGCCACATTGTAGCCATTTAGGCGGTAGCGTTAGTCAAAATTCAGAAGCTAAACATAATAGCTCATTGCCAATTCATAGATATAGATACTGATACTGTAGGAAATATGAGTGATAGCAATGTTAGATCATAAAAGGGGTTGATAGGGATATCTAGTTACTATCCCCATCACAGAATTAATTTTGTGCTGTAATCACTGACACCTGCAGAGCCACATGTTTATTGTGTGTATAAATGTGCATGCAAATGCTGCGGAATGTGATAACATCCGTTGTAAGTGCATGCAGATGATATGCAATATCCTTGTTTCTGATTGGACATTGATGCTCCTATGATCTGGTGAATTCTCAGTTGGCGTTTGGTTCCTTTTAGAGATTCCTAAGTCATGTGTGCTAATCTCATCACATGAGTAGTGGTGTTGGGACGTCATTAATTATCTGCCAGGATAGTTACCCCCACATGGTAAAAATTCTGACAGAATAAAAGACATCCTCTGTTTTGGTTAACCCTTGCAGTGCTGGTATTTTGTAGCAAACATGATTCTGCCCTTTTTATCATTATAGTTTGTATGACGAATTGATATAACTTCATAGTCTTTGCTTCTCAGGTATAAACGTACAATTTTACCCCACTTCACCTTATGTGAAGTGGGGGGTATGTATTAGACACAAGAGTTTTTTACTAAAAAAAAAATTGGGGGTAGAAGATATCTTCCCTCCTGGCGCTATCCGCTTTGAAAAGTCCACACTGAAGCCAATAGAAGGGAAGACAAATGAAAAACTTCTTCTGTGTAAATCTTCCCTGCGGGTGGCATGCTTGCATTTGCTGCCAGTTTCCTTCAATGGGCTCTCAGGACCTTCCGGAAGATATCTGCTACCCCTAATTTTTTTTGGTAAGGGGAAAACAAGGGTGTGTATTATACATTGGCACACTTGTTTTCCCTTAAACTCTTAGGTATTATATACACATGTGTATTATACACAGGTGAGTATTATACCTGAGATTTTACGGTAAGTGGGGAAGGTATTCACAGCTTTGTTTCATCCAGAAGGTGTAACCATTGAAAACATCAGATAAACAATTAAGCCTTGCTACGCAGCTGTCTTCAAATATTGAGCTTATACCTCTGGATACATTTATGGAAGGTTTAAACCCATACAGTGAGGGAAAAAATTATTTGATCCCCTACTGATTTTGTACATTTGCCCACTGGCAAAGAAATGATCAGTCTATAATTTTAATGGTAGGTTTATTTGAACAGTGAGAGACAGAATAACAACAAAAAAATCCAGAAAAACACATTTCCAAAAAGTTATAAATTGATTTGCATTTTACTGAGTGAAATAAGTATTTGACCCCCTATCAGTGAGCAAGATTTCTGGCTCCCGGGTACAGGTAAGAAGCTGAAATTAGGAACACTCTCTTAAAGGGAGTGCTTCTAATCTCAGCTTGTTACCTGTATAAAAGACACCTGTCCACAGAAGCAATCAATCGATCAGATTCCAAACTCTCCACCATGGCCAAGACCAAAGAGCTGTCCAAGGATGTCAGGGACAAGATTGTAGACCTACACAAGGCTGGAATGGGCTACAAGACAATCGCCAAGCAGCTTGATGAGAAGGTGACAACAGCTGGTGCGATTATTCAAAAATGGAAGAAACACAAAATAACTGTCAATCTCCCTCAGTCTGGGGCTCCATGCAAGATCTCACCTCATGGAATTTCAATGATCATGAGAACGGTGAGGAATCAGCCTAGAACTACACGGGAGGATCTTGTCAATGATCTCAAGGCAGCTGGGACCATAGTCACCAATAAAAAATTACTACGCCGTGAAGGACTGAAATCCTGCAGCGCCCGCAAGGTCCCCCTGCTCAAGAAAGCACATGTACAGGCCTGTCTGAAGTTTGCCATTGAACATCTGAATGATTCAGAGGAGAACTGGGTGAAAGTGTTGTGGTCAGATGAGACCAAAATCGAGCTCTTTGGCATCAACTCAACTCGCCGTGTTTGGAGGAGGAGGAATGCTGCCTATGACCCCAACAACACCATCCCCACCGTCAAACATGGATGTGGGAACATTATGCTTTGGGGTTGTTTTTCTGCTAAAGAGACAGGACAACTTCACAGCATCAAAGGGACGATGGACAAGGCCATGTACTGTCAAATCTTGGGTGGGAACCTCGTTCCCTCAGCCAGGGCATTGAAAATGGGTCGTGGATGGATATTCCAGCATGACAATGACCCAAAACACACGGCCAAGGCAGCAAAGGAGTGGCTCAAGAAGAAGCACATTAAGGTCCTGGGGTGGCCTAGCCAGTGTCCAGACCTTAATCCCATAGAATATCTGTGGAGGAAGCTGAAGGTTCGAGTTGCCAAACGTCAGCCTTGAAACCTTAATGACCTGGAGAGGATCTGCAAAGAGAAGTAGGACAAAATCCCTCTTGAAATGTGTGCAAACCTGGTGGCCAACTACAAGAAACATCTGACCTCTGTGACTGCCAACAAGGGTTTTGCGAACAAGTACTAAGTCATGTTTTGCAAACAGGTCAAATACTTATTTCACTCAGTAAAATGCAAATCAATTTATAACTTTTTTGAAATGCGTTTTTCTGGATTTTTTTGGTTGTTTCTCTGTCTCTCACTGTTCAGATAAACCTACCATTAAAATTATAGATTGATCATTTCTTTGTCAGTGGGCAAACATACAAAATCAGTACGGGATCAAATACTTTTTTCCCTAACTGTATATGCTGGTAATGTTGCCTTGTTATATCATCTGATATATATTGCCATATTTCAATTTTATAAATATATCTTAGTAAATGATTTGCTTATATATATATATATATATATATATATATATATATATATATATATAAATATGATATACATAATATCACTTGATATTCACTAATACTCTGATTGCACTGATTGCTAATTTATATTAATTTTATATTCCAATAAAAATTATGTTTTGTATAAATATGCGTAATTGATTTATCAATTTATTTATTGTGAAGTAGCATATCAAACTTAGCTTGTGAATTGATCTCAAATGAATCTAACTATAATACTATTATATATCTTATGTGAGGAGTACAATTATTTGGGGTCTCCTGATTCTTTCCTGCTATATATCATCAACATAATTTTGGAGGCACTGCTGGGATCATAACACAGGTTGATACATTTTATCAATAATTATATATTATCAGCAAAACATATTACACATGTCTCAACCAGATTCTTCTGAGGCTGTCCTGCTGGAACAGTTCACAGAAGAAAAAACTAGGTGGGCTTTGGAAGCTAAATTACTCAGTGGACTCCATACACATTTAAAGCTAAAAAGCGATCTGTGAGTGGGGAATGATGATATCAGAGTGCATAATCAATTTGATCATCTCTATCATTCACAGAGCTTTATTATAAAGCCATTGAAAACTGTGTAGAGACAGGTCCTACAAAGGAATTTGATGCTCAGCTCCTGTTACTGGTGCCGGAAATGTTGCACATTTTAATCTTCTGCTGCCCAGAAATAATTCATTCGGCAAAACCTGCACTTGATGATAAATCAGTAAAAATATCTGATTTAGACAAGGAGGTGCAGAGTTATCAAAAGGTGATAGAATCGCATTCTGAGATAGTAGAGACACTCAAGCAAGAAATACAGGAGCTTGAGAGTAAATTACAACCGTCAAAAGATGAGTATAGGTCTGTTAAGAGACAAATAACTGCACTCAGTACTGACTTTGATGATTTAAAAAGTGACAATGTATCTTTGGATGCAAAGGCTGCATCACTCTAGACCCATGTAGACAAGTGGACTCAGAAACATGATCAGCTACATAAGCAGTTGATTGATTCCCAGGCCAGCAGTAGTTTCCCCCAAGGGGATATATCAGCTGGCCAGGGACAGTGTAGGATCTTGTCCAAACAGATGCAGGAATTGTCAGAGAAAGTGCAGGCTATTGCTGCTTTTCAAGCTGGCAATCCTCCATCTATTCCTGCACAGGCCGTTGTCCCTGTCAGGGAAGCACAGGCCCATCTGGCTACAGCTGATGATCACTCTTATCATTCAGATGGGGAGGGGAGTGATACAGCCTCTGTAGACTCACACTCGAGGTTGGAGTGTGAGGAGGAAGGTAGCATATAAGAACAATTTTCACATAACCCACCTCAGAGTGTTCTAGCAGGTAACAGATTATCCTCACACAGGACACCATTGGGTAAACATTGCAGGAGAGCTAGGTCCATGTTGGGCAGATCTGGGCAGGAAGAGAGGTCATCCCAAGTGTATAAATGGCCAAACATCATAAGATTTCTTAAGTAAACTGTGTCAGTTTTTAATAGGAAATCTATGGATTATGTGGTTAACCATTTAGAGCATTATGAGGAAGCACTTGCAACTGTTGGCCTTGCTGCTGACTGGGATAAGATGCTCTATGTGCCCTGGGTTTTTTTTTCTGCTCAGTAAGGGATATGGAAATCACCACATGGGACTGTTGATGAAATAGTCCTGGCAATTGCCTGTTTTTTAAATAAAGTGCATATAGAGCATAATGAATCAATCACCCGGACTGACCCAGTGACATATTAACCCTCCCCCTTTGAAAGCCGACATTTAGCGCTCCGAGGACCTTCTCCATTTTTATTCAACAAATATTGCCCCCCTTCAACATATTAACCCTCCCCCTTTGAAAGTCGACATATAGTGCACCCATGACCTTCTTCTCCATTTTAATTCAACAAATATTGCTCCCATCTGACATTGTTCCTTCTCCAAATTATTCAACATACTCTGCTCCTTGTATATTTTATTCTCCATAGAATTGCCTGTATAACTGGTCCCTCTGCACTGCAAGTAACGTTGCGATGTGATGCCAATGCTCACTTTAATTTGTACCTAGATCACATGAATATTTACTTGGATCAGATGTGTCAGATCTTTCATTGTATCCCCTTTGAAGCTTTCATATAGATACCTGAGAGTAACAACTTTGTTGTATATTTAGTCTTTGGCAAGCTGAATGATGTCCTGGCAACACTTACATTAGGGTACAGATGTCACAGTTTTGCTTTATTTAATAACGTCTTCTGTCTCCTTTTAAGTTCATAAATAAAAGTTAGGTTTATTATCTTTGTATATGCTAATCTCCATGTGTAATTGATGGGGTTGATATATGCTTCATGAGTTCAGCAGGGAAATCTTTTTATTCCTTTGCAGGACATTGCCAGTCTTCACATGTCACCTCTACTCCAGCATGGGTTGCTGGTCACATTCTACATGGCATGTGTTCGAACATCAACAACCCATGTATGTCGCCGCCTACCCTGCATAGTTTGTCAAACAAAACAAACCCATCTGTCCCTGCCTACCCTACATAGTTTGTTGAATACAAATGAAGCTGAACTTAACTAACCATTGTCTGTCACTTCTTGTCCCTGCTTACTTTGCGACGTCACGTCGTATCTTTCTCGACTTTTATTGACTATTGAGATGTCATGGCCCATTCCAGTTCCCCGCATTCAACTACAATTCCCCCAAATTTAGAACTTTTAAGAATCCCATTGCTGGTTGGCCAAGTGCAATAGTAACAAGGCCAAAAAGTTCAAGATTTCCCTATGACCTGAAAAAGAGTGATGAATCCCCCAAGCAAGAACCAGCCCCCAACAGAGGGTTAGTCTTAGGACAGACATCTCAGTAGGACATGAAACACAGCAGCAATGGCCAGAAAAAGAGAAGGGCCCTTCAGCATGGAGGAGTATGAGACACTAGTGTGAGCACTGCAGGGCTGTTATTCAGAGATCATTGGACCAGTGGCAGCTTCCACCGGAGTAGTGGATAGGAGTGAAATGTGGGATACTGTGGTGGAAGCTGTCAATGTGGTGGCATGTGCACATCTCGCAAGTGCAGGAAGCGGATGTATAATATGAGAAGGCAGGTGCTGCGGAAAAGGGTAAAGATGGAAGTAGCATGATCATTTGGGGCCTCCAGGAGACCTGTTCAATTTTTTACCTATGAAAAGGCCCTGTATGGTCTCACTGAAACATCTGAGGCAGAAGCTGCTCCTGCTGCAGGTGGTGAAGAGGCTGTTGCTGGTCCATCACATGCTGGACTAACTCCCATCACCCCTATAGCAGGACCAGTGGAATCCTTGGATGCTGAAGATGACCACGCTTTGGCATCTTCCCCTGCCCCTCCAGCACCTCTCTTCCCTGTCAACATACCTGCTTCTGTTCCTACCGCGAATGTTAGTACTCATTCTTCATCAGCTGGAGGGAGCGACTCTTCTGTTCTGGTGATTTGCACTAGTTCTGCCAGGAGCAGTGGCAGTGATGCCTCCTCCCTGCATGACTCAGAGTTGGGTACTCCAGTGTCAGACCTCCCTTCATGGCATGATGGCATGTTTTCCAGTAAGTAATTGTATTCTGATGCATGTGTTCATGTAATGATGTTAAAACGTTGAGTGTCAGAGGAGAAAGCAATGCATTGCATGTGTTGTGTAGCCCTCTAGCACTCAAAGGGTTAGACATTTACCACTGAGTAGACTTGTGCACGGCAAGACTTTTTGGTAAAATTAGATTTCAGACAAATTTTTTTTTTCCCATTAGGAGGATCTGAATTTTGGAATGGATCTGTTCGACTCGGACGAAATTAGGCAATAGTCCGAATTATTCTGCCGAATTTAAAAAAAAAAAAAATTGAATATTCAATAAAAAATTAAAATTAAACAAATAAAAATAAAAAAAATACATTTAAACTAATGATAATGTTAAATCTCTGATGAGACAGGAAGGGGTATTTTATAAACCCCTACACACTTATATGTGTATATGTCACATCAAATTAAAGCCCTTTCTGCCCTTTAAAAAATGGTATATAATATGTGTTTGTGCAATAAATTAGAAAGATAGGAATTATGGTTGAACACACACATAGCAAAAATGCCAAAATTGCTTGTGTCCTTAACTGGTTAATATCTGCACTTTGCATAAACTGTAAAGAGCCTGTTTTACCAGATCTATTTTTAGCAGCATGTAGCAATATTGTAATAGTTTCAGGTGGGAAAGTGCCGTACCATCTATTTTTGGTAGCATGTAGCAACATTGTAATAGTTTCAGGCGGGAAAGCGCCGTCCGAATTTCCGAAATTCACACCGAAATTTCAGACTAGGTCCGTTTCGGTTTCTGATTTTTTTTGTGGGTGGACCTTGGCTTTCTGAGCATCTGATTGATGCCGAATACTCCCAACAGCATTTACTCCTTCTGTGTCCAACCCTCCTTTCTCTAGACTGTACGAGCAGGGCCCTCCAACCCTTCTGCTCTCCACATTTGATTGTATTATTTATTACCTCTGTATGTCTATTCCCTATTGTACAGCACCGTGGAATTAGTTGGAGCTATATAAATAAAGAATAATAATAAAATAATAATTATCAGACCTTCCAATAGCCTACTCAGAAACTGAAAGTAAAAAAAGTAAAAAAAATGAAGTGGATGTATTGATATAGGGCCCTAAGCTATGTGCATTGGATCTATGGTATTGCCCTGCGAAGACCTTACTTTCCTTGCAAGATACTACCATTGGCTGGGCAGAGGAGGTCCTGACATGGCCATGCTGGAAGTGGGCAGTGGATGCAAGCATGCTGTCCACTGGGACTGTGGCAGGATGCTGAAATTGGACTATGGAGGGGGAGTGGCGGGTATGGGTAAGTGGGGAGGGAGGGAATAGGTGAAAATTGGCATTTTTTTTGTGTGTGAGACTCACACACAGTCACTCACACAGGCACTCACACACAGTCACTCACACAGGCACTCACTCACGCACTCAATCAGAATCACCATCTAGCAGTCCCTTGCACTCACTCAATCAGACTGTATAAATAAAAAGAAAAATGTGTCTAGTGTTAATAAATAAAAAATGTGTGTTTGTGAATGTGTTTGGATGCAATGTGTGCAATATATATTAAAGTGTAATATGTGTTTAATAATAGTGCAAATCTCTCCTAACTGAAGTGTAATATGTGTTTAATAATAGTGCAAATCTCTCTTAACTACTCCGCCTCTACCTCTCTCACTACTGTAATGTGCCACCCTCTCTCTCTCTCTCTCTCTAATATCCTCTGCTCCTGGGGCCCTGTGCACTAGCTCATAGAACATTATACACAGGCAGTGTTTGGTGGTTTTTCAGGCCTTTTTAGAAAATTTTGGAAATAAACTAGATACTTTTGTGACTTGTGATTGGCTTGGGCTTGGATTTTGCCTTTTTAACCCTTCACAAACATTGTGAAGCAATACTGTTGAGCCATATCTAGCATTCAGTGGTTTATAAATCGCATTGAAAGCAAGGTACAAAAAAGCAACGTGTTGCTACCTCTCTGGTACTCAAGGGGTTATGTATGCAGTACTTATACAAGAAGGGCAGTGTATATCAAATAAAATTGGAAAAAGAAGAATGTCGGATGGGAGCACTATATGTCTAAATACAAATGGATAAAGTTAGTATGTCGGATGGGAGCACTATATAGTTCGAATCACAAAGGCGGGAGGTTAATATGTGGAAGGGGGGCACTGTATGTTGGATTTCTAACATGTGCAGCAGGGGGAACACCACCATTGCGATAGGAAGCAAAAAGGACATAAAATTCACAGCTGTCTTGTCTTGGGTTCTAGACTGCTCTGGTGGGATTTAGAAACCCTTTACTCTTTGCTGCTATCTATGTTTTATTTACTTATTGGACTTTACACTTTTATATACAGTATAGTGATCTAGCACTGTGCGTTTTTTTGTCCTTTTTTCTTCCTAGCACTTTTAGCTGATTTATCACTACATCTTATTTAATTCTATATATTATTTAGCACAGAACACATTTTTATTTATTAAGAGGTTTTTAAAAGGATGGTTTTTGGGCTACTGGCCTGACTGCTTGCACTATGTCTTTAAGTAATCAAGGTGATACAACAACCATATGTGGCCTGTGGGGGAGGGTAGGGAAGGAGGCTAATGTTTCTTCAGTTTTCTTGGCTTTCCACTAAGTCATTGCAGGTTCACATTGGTTTCATAGTAAGTAAGGGATTTTATTAAGATATTTTGTGTTTAGTTTGTTGTTTAAAATTGTTCACATTGATCACATTGATAATTCACATAGAGGAGCACAGGTCTTTTTTTCTGTCTAACACATTGTGTGTTAACCCCATATACATTGCCTGACACCCCCAGCCTTCTTCTCTTGCCCACTGGTAACCACAGATCCCCATGTACACTGTCTGACTCTCTTCAGCCTTTTCCCCTTGCCCACTGCTAGCCACAGATCCCCATGACCACTGCCCGGGCAAGGGAAGAAGGCTGGGGGTGGTAGGCAGTGTATATGGGGCTATGGAGGCACATAGAGGCACATAGAGAAGATGTTCATTCGAGGACTTGAAGTCCACCTTTGGGAAGGCCCCGATATTGTCCCACCCGAATCCCACCCTACCATTTACCCTGGAGGTGGATGCCTTAGAATCTGGTGTAAGCGATTTGCTGTCCCAGCTTGCGGGCCCTGGGAGACCATTGCCGCCTTGCGTTTTTTTCCTCGAAGAAACTGTCAAAGGCTGAGAGTGTATATGATGTGGGTGATTGTGAATTACTCACTATCATCCTGGCCTCGAAGGAATGGCGTTATCCATTGGAGGGCACAACTGTTCCGATCCTGACACTGACTGATCACAAAAAACTCACATATTTGTTGGAGGCTAATAGGTTGTCTTCACGTCAGGCCAGATGGGCCTTATTCCTTTCGAGATTTAATTTTGTGGTTTATTACCTGCCTGGCACCAAAAATATTAGAGCAGATGCTCTCTCATGACAATTTGGGGCTGAGTCCCAGGAGGCAGGACCCAATTAGGTCACCCAGAATAGGCCCATAAACAGGCGTTCATATTAGTGCCTGTTACCTGATGTCAGCAATGAGGAAGTGGCCGGGGGCCATGCCAGCCGGCGGCCATACAGAGTTAGGAAGCACAGGAAAACTTAGCCTCTAAGGGAAACTGTGATAGGCGGGTTCTTGACTGGTATTGGGGGGACAGTTAATAAAAAAAATGAGCAAAGTGTGTGTGGTGAATAACATCTGGGGGCACAACTTTATCAAAACACCATGACACCAGAAACCAAGTACTGCCTCTTTCACTATACCGCTTGTCCAGACCTCGTTAAGGACACATGACAACTTGCTGACAGTTTAATAGTAATGATGAACCCTCCCTGCCAGCATCTTAGCATATTCTGCAGGATGGAATCTCCTCAGATGCCGCTTGATGCCCTGCTTGCGATTCTTCTCCACCACACTACCATGTGTGGTCAGTGCACCACACAGTGCGCAATGGGTAGAGACGAACTTTCACATCCTAACATCAACAGAGTGGCTATCATTTGGCAGGGGAGGTAACAATGAACAAGGTGGATTGGCAGAAGATGTAGTTACTCTAGAAGGTGATGGTGAGCTAGTTGTTTCATTTGTCATGGAACTTCCAATCTCTGCCTGAGTTTCTCTACTCTTCCTCCTCTTTGATCTTTGCCTCACCTCTTGTTGCCTTTCTGGAGAGTCAAGGGGTACAGCAACAGCAGTGCTTGATTTCTGTGGTGGGTGTTTGGCTTTAACATGCTTGACATAAATGTCATGGTGTCTGTGTTTCATGTATGATATCAAAGTGCTTGTGCCAAGGTGTGTTCCCTCCTTTCCTCTTCTCACTGACTTGTCACAGAGCCGTTGTTGATGACTGCACTGTTCCTGCCCCAAGAGAAGAATATTCGCACACTCATGACTTCAGTGTGGGTTAGGGAACAGGTGGAGAAAAATGGCCTCTTTCTTCTTGTCCTCCACATTCCCCTTCACTGTCTGTGGTAGCAATAATGTTGCTGCTGTTGCTGCTACTTCCTCAGATTCAGCACTGCAGCTGGGACCAGGAGTATTACTGGCACTGGCAAGTGGAACTTGTCCTGGTCCTGCATCACTTGTTGACCCCATTCCCACTGTGTCCACAGCTGTCTGTGGCACACTAGCTTGCTCCTCAGCATCCTGCTGCCCTTGCATCTCAGCAGCAGCAGGAATTAGATCAGTTACACATTCCTCAAATTCCAAAAGTTCACTGCTAGTGGTGTTGGTGATGCCCATCCTCATCCATGTCTCCCATTCCTTCTCAGTTTCTGCTAAAAAGGCCATCAATGTCCCTTCCACCCCAGCTTCTCCACCATCATCATCACCACCACCACTAGTCCCTATGTGCTGCTGCTCTATTACAGACATCTAACTGCTGCTTGGAGGTGGTGACGATGACGAGCAATGTGACAGAGGGTCCCCTAATGTCACACTTGGCATTTCTTTTTGACCTGAAGAAGGCAGACTGGCAGCAGTAGCAGCAGGAACAGGCAGCTGATCTGTGCTCCTGCTGGTGGTGGTGGTATTAATTGTGTGCATGCTCTCCCCCAACAATTCTGTCCTCTTAGTCTTCAGGATCATGTTCCACTTGGACACTTTAGTGAAGGGAAGGGGAGGACTCCCGGGATAAGAGGAATGGTGTGGGTTCCCTTGACTGCTAGTCTGGATGCTCTCAAATGTTTCCCCTACCACTCCGGCTGCTTCACCATTACTGCTAGTACTACTAACACCAACCACATTAAGTTCAGCCACAGAGTCTTCCTCCTCACAGTCACTAGAAATATGAGGATATTGTTGATTACCCCCTCCTTCACTCCTAACGCTAACAAGCTGCTGGACCTTAGTTGTAGTAGTACTAGCATTGGTGAGACTGCTTTGCTGTCGCACTTGGCATCATCTTCTCCTCCCCCCCTCCTAATACAAGGCACACTAGCAACAGGTTCAGCACTGGTTGCAGCAGGGGCAGCACATCTGACAACAGGTACAGCACTAGTGGCAGCAGAGGCAGCATGTCTATCAGCAGGCACAGCAATGGTAGTAGTAGTAGCATGGGCAGCACATCTGGCAGCAGACACAGCACTAGTGGCAGCAGGGGCAGCATGTCTGGCAGCAGGTACAGCACTAGTGGCAGCAGGGGTAGCACATCTGGCAGCAGGTACAGCAACAGTGGCACTGGCAGCAGGTACAGCAATGGTGGCAGCAGGGGCAGCACATCTTGCAGCAAGCACAGGCAGCTTACCTGTCCTGCTCTCACTAGTACTACCTTTCTCTTCCTCCTTTGCAATTCCCCAAGATCTCTAGGGGTGATTTAGGGGGACTGGACCGCATTGGTTCTGTAGTGCTCACTTCCTCCTCCTCCTCCACCAGAGACTCAGTGGACTCATAAGGGTCCTTCCAGTTCCTCCTTCTATTAATTTTAAACCTGCTCATAGTGATAGCAGTCACTCAGAGCCTCTCCTACCTCAATTTAACAAACAATTCAAGCAGAACAGCACAGCACATCTACCTCACTTGCCAAGATTTTAACTGCTGTTTTAAAAGCGGATTTTCCTGCAAAAAAGAGGACAATAATGTGGTTTTCGTGGGATTTCTCGCGGGAACATGGTTACAACTTATGCCCACCCCTAGTTCCAGGACAATCACCAGGAATCATGGTTCAAGAGATGCCAATTAGCTTCTTCGTTTCATGATGAGGGATGGACTAATGACACGTCAGACAGCCAGACAGCCTGCATTTCCTGTTAGTCTGTTTTTGGAGCTCAGAGAGAGAAGAAGGTGATAGAGAGTGTCCAGTTGTTGTGTAGGCAGGCAGGTAGTATTAGGCTTAGGCAGTCAGCCAGAATCAGTGCCTTATTGCCACTGCAGAGGAGAGTCATTTGTTCATGTGCAAAAAAATATTAAAGATATTAGGAATTTGTTTTAATAGTTTTCAGAGTGACACATCAGCCACTCTGACAGTTGTGTAGGCAGGCAGGGTGCCTTATTGCCACCGCAAGAGAGAGTAATTTTTTCCTGTTCAAAATATAAAAATATTAGGAATTTGAATAATTTTCAGAGTGACACATCAGCCAGTGAGCCTCAATGCAGTGATTTTCACAGGCATGGGGGGCTTTTGCCCCTGCCCACTCCTGTAAAAATCTTTGCCCCTGATTAGCTGCTTGGAGCCAGTCTCCACTCCACTGCCGCCCCAGGGAAGGGTGGACAGCAAACCAGAAACTCTATGTATGTATGTATGTATGTATGTATGTGCAATTCAGGCACAGAAAGGGTTAATACAAATTATTATTCCAGCACATTGGATACTGATACTGTGTTAACCACTTGGTTGGTCAATAAGTCTCCAATGCATCACCAGGCAATGGATTGGACAACTCTATAGCATTCAAAAGTTAAAACAGTGGTTCTCAACCAGGGAGCCAGGGCACTTCAGCAAGCCATGGACATCCACTTAGAGTGCCTCTTTTCCTTTATAAATTCTTTCAAACAAATGGGAACATTGAGTGTCACATTTATATTTAAAGAAATGTTAATGCACAATATGCATGTTTTGCTGTTCTGATGTAAAAGTATCTGATTCTGTATATGTTTTTGTACCTTTGACAAATGACCTAAAACAAATTCTAGACTGTTTTAGGGGTGTCTTGAGCAAAAAAAAAAGAAACATTGAGAACCACTCGGTTAAAAGGTGTTAGGTTTCCACCAAGATATTGTGTGAATCCAAAGGGTTTCACCACTACAAAAATAACCACTGCAATAAATTATATTCTACTTACAGTTTATTACTGTAGTTTCAACAATGCGTGAGGCTTCCTAGAAGAAGAATAAGTACTTAACCCCTTAGTGACCGGCCGCGCGCACACGAGGCCGGCACTTAATGTGGGTTTTTTTTTCAGCATTATGCCGAATGACTTCCGGGACGTACATGTACGTCCTCTGTCCTTCTGGGACATCCGGTCGGGATGTACATGTACGTCCTCGGGCGGGAAGGGGATATAAATGATGGATGAGGTAGTAGTTTTTATTTTCTGTGTATGTATAGTACTAGTACACATGGGCCATCATGTTTGGCTGGGATTACATTGCAGGTGATAAATGATACCACTGTTTTTTTCCCCTACTGAAATCTATGTAAAAATTTGTAGATACAACCATTATCAACTGCAACGGAATCCAAGCTTTTGGTTAGGATTATATTCTTATCATATCACACATGAGTGAAATTTCCTGAAAAATACTTTTCTAGATTTTTTTTTCTTTACAGTTTAAGCCATTACATTGCATCACATCTCACTACAGTATTTATCTGGGGTAGATAATCATTCCATCCAACACCAACAGAAATGGCAAGTTCAAGAGATTACATTGCAGCTGATTAGGATTATCATTGGTTCTAGTAAGACAATTTAGTCTTCAACAATCATAGGCTGTTGAAGCAGCTCATTTTAACCAGTCAGGAGCTGAATGTCCAATGCATTTCTATGGAAAGCGGGCATTATAAGTTAATTACTGGTACATCATTTTTTAATATGTATGGATGTGTATGTGTGTATGTACATATGATGATTCTTTATTTGTGTAAATATGTAATCCTTTACTGAAAACTATCCAGGACATACTTGAAAATGAGAGAGAGGTTAATAATAACTCATATTTATACAGTGCCTTTCTTCCAGGTGGGTTAAAGCGCTTTCAGCGCACGCTCTCGGAATTAACCAAATCGGCAGCTGAAATAATAGATGCTATTATTACCCAATAAATGGAAATCATTTATTGACCTCAGAAAGATGAGAGGTTGAGTTGACCCTGCTGGGATTTGAACAAGCTTTATAGTCAGGGACTTTACCACTGACCTATCTCACCAGCATGTATTAATCTTTGTAATACATTTTCTAAATAACTAAATTACAGGCATCTTCAGCTGAAAGGTGATTAAATGAGAACTACCACTGCCTAATATCCCCCACTTATCTTTCTATAGGTAGAAAATCCTATTGGCCTCTCTGAATTTTTCTCTTGTGGCATTGTTCAAGGTTTCTGGCAGCAGCAGCACATAGACAGCGGGACTAGTGGTAGTGGTGATGATGATGGTAGAGAAGCTGGGGTGGAAGAGACATTGATGGCCTTTTTATCATGAACTGAGAAGGAATGAGAGACAGGGATGAGGATGGGCATCACCAACTGCTCTGATTCCTGCTGCTGCTGAGTTACAAGGGCAGCAGAATGCAGCACTAGGACAGGTTCCACTTGCCAGAGGCAGCAATACTCCTGGTCCTAGCTGCAGTGCTGATTCTGAGGCAGCAGCAGCAACAGCAGCAACAGCAGCAACATCATCCTCTGCCAGCACAGACAGTGAAGGGGAATGTAGAGAACAAGAAGAAACAGGCCATTCATCTCCACCTGTTCCATCCCCTTTGAATACATGGGTGTGGGAATATTTTTCTCTTGGGACAGGCACAGTGCAGTCATCACAAATGGCACTGTGCACAATTTCTGACAAGTCAGTGAGAAGGGGAAAGGAGGGAACACACCTTGGCACAACCTCCCTGGTCTCACACATGGAACACAGACACCATGACATTTATGTCAAACATGTTAAAGCCAAACACCCATTACAGAAATCTAGTATCGCTGTTACTCAACCCCCTGACTCTCCAGAAAGGCAACAAGTGGTGAGGCGGAGATCAAATAATAGGAAGAATAAAGAAACCCAGACAGACACTGGAAGTTCCATGAAGAGCAGAACGACTAGTTCGCCATCACCATCACCTTCTTCCTCTAGGGTAACAACTACATCTTCTGCCAGTTCATCTCATTCATCAATAACTCTCCCCATCAAATGATACCCACTCTGTTGCCATCCCCATTCCTATGGATGCATATACTAACACAAACTTAACCATCACAGTTCCAGATCAAGCAGAGGAGTGCATACACAACACACTGGCCTCATGAGGAACAAAACTATATGGCCTCTACCCACAACAATCCCCTACTTGCCTTTCCCATTCCAAGAATACATGTGATTCTCAGGATCTTTCATCTACTTTCTTGGCATATTTAACCATGCATTTGTTTGCTTTGGGGCCCTGTTGTTTTTTATTTCGAGGCCTGTGTGCTGTACATACACACGTTTTCTCACAGCGTAACTCAGTTAACTGACAACAAACACAAATCAACATGGTTACATTGCAGTGCTCCACAGGGATAAGTTCACATATGATATGTAAACATATCCCTGTGCAGCAGTGTATTGTAACCATGTTGTTTTGTGTTTGTTGTCAGTTAACCCTTTGAGTGGTGGAGGGGTAACCAATGCATTGCTAAGCGATGCATTGATTATCCCTCCAGCACTCATTGGGTTAAGTTTTTCCTTCCCTATGGGTCAATGTGTATGATCATGTTGTAATATTACAGATCATTAACTGCCAACATTGTTTGTGTGGGATATGTATGCAACTCAACACAGCACCAAAGTAGTTACATTTGAACCTGGACAAGATTTGGACTAGTTGAGCCTTCTCATAAGTGTTGGTAGTGTCCAGTATTCTGGCCTTGTTTGAACCCTCTCATGGCTGTGTTGATGCAGTGGTGCAGATGAATGCTACGCATGTGTTCAGGTGTGACTGTGGTGGGCTGTAGTGGTTGTGAGGGTAATGTGATGTTTTGTAAGGTGATGATGCACTTATCGGGAGTTTGGAGGGTGCTGGCGTCCCTAGTGTCTGAACTCCAGGAATGCCCTCTAGAGCGGTGGCCGACAGGCTGTTTCTCAACACCTCCTCCCAACTGTTGAATGTGATTTTGGCAGAGGACCAGGAATGCAGGGCAGCCTGGCCAATCTTGTGCTTTACCAGCCTCTTGCAGTCACCCCAGCATTTTTTGATGGTCCGCTTGCAGGTGGTGACTGCATTGACCATCACGAGGACCTGACTCCATGCAGCTTTCTTCTTCACAGCCAGGCCAGGGACCCTCTCCCTCAGATAGACGATGTTCTCCCTCTCCAGGATACCTTGGACAAGGGCCCTGTTCTCCTCATAAGTGTACCGAGGGTCTCACATTCTCTCCTCCTCAGCCCCAGCCTGAAAAGTGTCAGAGCTGTGGCTTTCTGGCTCAGCCTGACCTGAACCTGACTGAGTGGTGGGCCCCAGGATGTACTCGTTGTCCCACTGACACAGCTGACCCTGTTCTTTGTGTGCCTGCTCTTGGGCTGGTCCCCCTCCGCACCACGGATCTCTCTCTCCCACTCCTACCCTGACCAGGGATGCCCTCTTGAGCTTCTTCCTGTCCTTCTTTCCCCATCCCTCTCTCTTCTCTCCTCTCCTTGCCATCATGCACCCACAAACACCCAAGGACTCACACGGGCCCTCACAGACACAGTCAATCCCACTCATTCTCTGTCACTCACTGATTTACACTATTAAAATAAAATATAAATATGTGTGGTCTGATATAAACCAAAAAATGTTTGTGTGTGTATGTGTTTGTATGGGTGTATGGAATATGTGCAAAGGTGTTATATGTGTATCTTTAATTGCAAATCGCTCCTCTCCAAACTCCTTCTACCTTTCTCCACTGAATGCTCCTCTCTCTTTCCCTTGCTTTAATCACTATCCTTCACTCCTGAGTCCTGTGCCCTAGCTTGCCAATGCTTGAAACACAGACATGGTGTGTTGGTTATTTTGCAGTATTTATAGGTGAACTTGAATGTATATGTGACTTTGGCTTGTGATTGACTGTGGGTTTGAACTTGTCTTAAAAACAACCAAGGATGCTAGATAACATGGACCTTTGTGTTTTTCCTTGACATTCAACGTATCGTACATACTGGGAAGCACGGTGTTGTTTCAACAAGTGCTACTCAGGTTTTCAGCTACGTGATTAGTTGAGCCTACGCTCGATAGCCATTCTAGTAGACTTCCTATCGAATGGGACGTATGTCAGACATAGCTCACATACGTAAGCCATTTCTGACTTAACACAAGGTTTACCGGCCACTATTGAATCGAGCCCATAGTGTCTAATATAAATTTGTGGTAACAACTTAATGTCCTAAACATGATGAAATATCTAGTGACACAATAAATACCAACACTAAGTATCCTACTATAAACCCAAACTATAACTCACAGTTGATTCTAGTGATTCAATAATTGACTGCCATAGAGAAAATGGGTCATATGCATACACACAACAATACACCTAGCATGTGCATATTTGTGTGTATATATATATATATATATATATATATATTTATATAGAGAGAGAGAGAAAGAGAGAGAGATTGATGCATACACATATATACACACTTAGGCTATTCCCAATTCGCATGTAAGAGAGGAAGAAAAGAAGTCCAATATCAACATCAAGTTGTATCTAATTTTTATAGAAACAGTAGTATCCACTTACAGTTAAGCTGCTCTTATGATGCTTCAGTGGATTAGGATTCCCGTCCAATTTCACTTACCTTAACACCCGTTCACACCATTTATGGGACAGTCTTCACAACAAACAGCCACTCCAAACCTGATATCACTCGAGATCACTCTCCTCTGCTTTGTTCCAATTAACTCTGTTTCGTCCCAAAACGTTGGCAGAGACACAGATATTCAGTACTAGGATCACTCAATTCAAGTGATAATAAATATATCCATTCGCGAATTGAATTCTTTTAATCCAGCGTGGTCTCACAGGATGATCTTCCTTAGCATCTAGTCAACTCAATTTATTAAGCGGTTCTCCTGTTCCAAGGTGGGATTAAGTCCATATATCAATGTGTGTGGACTAATAAAATATGGGCTGAACTACTCAATTAAAAATATATTTATTAAACAGCATACAATATTTGTATAATATAGATAGTAAAATAGGATACAATATATTAAAATAAATGGTAGTGTCCAACCCCGATTCAAATAGTTAGGTCTTTAGGAGTTTTGAGTAGCGACCAGCACTACTTTATGTTCTGTTCTCACAGTGATGCCCATTCATCTTGATTGCCCCTGAGGAAGTGATTTGCAGGAAACGCGTTGGGCGTATAGGGTGTCTACCTTGATACCAAATTTGGGTCCGTATTACTGTGTGCCTCATTTCAGCCGTGTGGTCATCACTGTGAGAACAGCAGTAGCAGTAGTAAATATTCAAAGAAGGATGGCACGGCATAGTAGTGTACTCTCATTGAAAGCAGGTTAGGGAATGTATATTTCAGTATATGTAGTACTGCCAAGCTCCTCTTAATTTATGTATAAATTGGAAATAAAAGGCTGTGGCCATTTTACCCCTAGCTGTGTCTTAGTGACACCACATTTCAGAGTACTAACAAAAATGGCGCTGTCTGCTTTTATTCAACTACCGCCTAAAAAAATGCACAAAATGTCAAAGTCCAAGGAAATAGGTGTACATTTGATGACAGAAAGATCAAGTTTAGTGTTAGATGTGTTCCCCACATTATCAAAATCTGACATAGAGTGCCCCCCTTTGACATATTAATCCACACTTTGAAATTCGACTTACAATGCTTTCTTTCACCATTTTAATTCGACAAATAAATATTTTAACCCCCCCTTTGAAATTCGACTTGTAGTGCTTCCATGACTTTCTTTCTCCATTTAAATTCGACATTGTTTCTTCTCCAATTTTTTTCAAGATGCCCTCGTTGTATTTGTATTACATGATTAACCCTATGAGTACCAGAGAGGTAGCAACACATTGCCTTGCCTTTATATGTGAAATAAATGTTACTTTTTTATTGTATTTATTATTGTAGTAAAAAAAAGTTCAGACCTAAAGGCGGGCATCAGGACCCCTCCTAACACCCCTCTAGCATAGATCACCTATCCAGAAATCTGGATAGGTGATCCATGGGGCGACATTTGCCGGCTTCTTTAATTAAGCAGCAGTCTGGAGATTGACTGCAGGAACTCACGTCACCCCTGAGTGTATACAGTAGGCAAAAACATGACACATAATAAACACATAAAGAATATGAAACTGGCTTAGAGAATAAACATAATTCATAGCTAAGTAACCTCAACTGAATGTAAAGTGCTGTTCAGCCGTGTGTTTGAACATAAGTGTGATAAAATCTTGTATGTAAGATATGTAGACACTGGAGATAATACTTATATGACTGAGTGATTGGATAAGCTATTTTAATAGCTCTTCGCAGCGCTATTCTTGCGGACATTGCATCAGTCTATATTCGGATGTTGATGATATGTGTAAAAACCGGCAACACTTCAGTATATGTCAAAATAGTATGCACTAGAGACATGTGTTGGTGTATTTCAGTAGATCCTTGTGTGGTCTACAAATATAACCATGTCAGAAGCTTGTGTGCAACATAGATAGATTGAATATTAAATGGATAGTAATACTTGCAAATTACTAATTCCCATATTGTAGCTTTGTTAAAAAGAAACTTATTGCCCCCAGTGTCATCTCTCAAACCCTTATGGTTCTCCCTTATGAGAAAGAGAGAGAGAAATGTAATTGTTGATGATGATGATTATTTAGAATATACCCCTCCACACACCTCCCTTTGATCTTCTGATACAGATGAAGTGGGGAATGACAGCAATTATGATATGACCAGACATTAGTAGTATAGAAATATGCCTGTTTATAAATTGTCAACGTTTTTTGTAGCGAAAGAGTGGAAATGTATTTTATTGTCTATGAGAATTTCTGCAGAAAAGGTGGCATTTTTTTAAAATCTCTCACTCAAAAAAAGCAAACGCCAAAAGAAACAAGGACATTTCACCCATCCCTTTCTATGGCACTCAGTTTTTCACATGCAGTAATAGCATCATGAACTCAAAGTCTCAAAAATGCAAGTTTGTTCTGTAAAAATGTTTGAAAGAATCCTCTCCCAACCTTGGAAGTACATTGTAGGGCTTTCCTATTGAGACTTAGGCACTTAGAGGTCCTGATGAAGTCTTATATATTCAAAAATTATGCTACTGGTTAACCCTAAAAGTGCCAGGATGTGCAAAGCATTGCACACTCCCTCTATCACTCAAAGGGTAACTCCTACTCTTTTTAGTAGTAGTGCTCTTGCCAGTTCTGACCTCTAAACAAAAGTGAGTCTTTTATGCAATCACAAGATACGTGTACTAATCAAATTCCATACATCTTAATATACTGTTTAGAAGCAATAACCGTTAATGTTTCCTGATTTATCCTTAGCCTCTATAATGAAGCGAAAGATAAAGGGCAACAAACATCTCTCTTACTGAGTTCAAAAGTAACTAGCTGGTCCCTCGATTATGTGATGAGTACACGTATCTTGTCACAGTAACTTTGTTTGATGACCTTTAACAGAGACTCTGTTACAGAGTTATTGCTATACAATCTCAATTAAGTATTTTGCTACTTTTACATGCTTGGCCAACTACTTTATAAACATATTTGGGTCCAGTTTATAATTTGTGATTACTCTGAATATTTTATTTATTGTAGATTTTTAATTTTTTCTGATTAATAAAAGTTAAGTTTTATTACTTTCACCGTTAGTCCAAGATACAATAGAGATATTTGATCTCAATTACACCACCACTTGAGTGCCCCTAGAAGTATCTATATATTTTTTATATTTTTCTCTTCTTTGTGTATATCGTCAAAATTTAGATACAGGTACACAGCAACATTGTTCACATATGCAATTACCAGCCGCTTTGGGTGGTTTACTTGAGTCAGTGTTCCAGTTCTATTTTTTCTTGTGATTCTAGTGCAATGCAAAGCACACCCTCTGGCATTCAAAGGAATAATGGGGATCAAGAGCTGCACTTTCCATTGGTAGTCACTGAATCGCAGATTTGCTCTCTGATGCCAAAGCCTTCCAGCTTCTGGGTTGTACTGAGGTAACCTGAGTGCAACCCAGGACTACCAGAAAAGGCAGCGTATAGAGACATGGAGGGGGGTTGGTTAGAGAGAGGAGGAGAAAGAGACATGGGTGGAGGGTAAGGCAGAGAAAGACCTGTATTGAGGGAGAGGAAAACATGGGTGGAGGGAGGGGGAGAAAGAGACATATGAAGAGAAAGACAATGGTGGAGGGAGAGAAGGTGGGAGAGACATGGGTGGATGAAGAGGGAGGAGAGAGACATGGGTGGAGGTAGAGGGATGAGAGAGACATGGGAGGAAATTGAGGGGTGGGAGAAATAGGAGTGGAAGGGAGGAAGAAATTGGTGGAGGGAGACATGGTTGGAGGGAGAGAGACTCAATTTTCTCAATATTGGCACCTGTATGCCAACATTCTATAACGGAATGCTAGCAGGTGGACACACGCGGACAGTGCTGCAGCCCCCCATTCAAGGAAAAAGTTGATTATGCAGCTCTCACCTATATTTGATTTGGTCATACCTGCTGTAAACGACATAGTCAGGCTGTCTTCAGGAGGAAGAACGCTCCTAAACAGTGTGATATATACAGTATATCATATTTATATATAATAGATATATAAAATGCAGTTACTCTCAGTGGGTATAAGTATTTCCTGCTGAATAAAACAAGAATACCCCCACTGGTGGGGGATATGTCATTCAATTGTTATTACAGTTCAAACTAGTGAAGTGTTTTTTTTCCTTTATGTCCCACAGCTGAAAATACTAAGTTAGCGAGCCTCCTTAATACTTTGGATCCTCCCCAATATATTGGAGTACTCTCTAGCATTCAAAGGGGTTAAATCAAGTATCTTTTATAGTCTTTGTTGCATGCTCCAGAATATGAGGGTGGTGGAGATCCAAGAGGACTCTATATTATTATTTTGGGTGAATTTATCCTCATCTGTGAGGGGGCCTTTCCACTAATTGACTACATTGCACTATTGTTCAAACATCCTTGCCTGTTACTCTGTATGGGCAATCCTGGTATTCTATGGGTCACATAAGTTTAGTAAGACCAGCCTTAAAGGGATAGTAATACTTCGTTTTAACTTTATTTTATTTTGTAGGCATTAAAAAAACATGAAGAACGATATAAGTCTTATCTCTCAAACCTTTATGGTTTAAGAGAGATTCACAAGCAAAGTTTCCCCTCCCGCCCCTTGTACCTAGTGTAAACCATCTCTTCTCAGATGTGAATCTGGTTGTAAGACCAGACAGATAACAGAAGGGGACAATCTTCTTTATATGAAAACAATGAAAGCCTTGCCCCCCTTGACAAGCTTTTCAGGTTTTTCCCTTATCTTAACTGAAGATTGTCCCTCTGTGCAATCTACCTGGGCACCTCCCTTCTGCTTTGGCTGAGTAGTATTACATCAGTAAAAGGGGCAGGAGGGGGACACTTTGTCATTGAATAACTCGTGAACTACAAGTCTGACAGAACTGAAATAACACTCTCCAAAGTCCAAATACTATGATGATTAATTAGAGCTGTTTTTATTATGAAACATTACTATCCTTTTAAGATTTTATATAGCAAAGAAGGGTAGAAAATAATAATGCTAGGGAGGACTCCAATATATCGGGTTTAATTTATAACTACAGACTAAAACAAAGAAGGTCTGTTGCAACATTTAAACTGTTGCAACAATATTGATTCCCAGCATGCAAATATTAACTTGTAACAAAGCATTATAAACTAGTTCACTCACTGGGCCCGCAGGGCCTTGGATGCTCAGGTGCAGCCCCCAACAACCGCAGCTATGGTTTCAGCACACAAGAAGACACTGAATGGTATCGCTCGATGAAGCGTCCATAAATGTAAAGCAAGTCAAATTGTAATGTAAAATGTAATTTCTTTATTGAGGATATTAAAACCAAGCAGGAAAAGGATGAACACAAACAAACAGATGAGTCTCAACACTCCTTGTCTGTGAGGGGGGCCCTTCCACTGCGGTGTCCTGGGCAGTTGTCCATCTGTGATGGATACCACTCTGGCACTCAAAGGGTTAAAACAGCCCAGACTGTTTATCTGTATGGCAGATCCTGGTATTCTATGGCTCACATGAGTAAAATACAGCATTTCGATTTTAGGTAGCAAACCAGTGTAGAAGATTACAAATAAAGAAACAATACAGAAGTAAATAATTAAGTATTTTACATAAAGTTGCACAGTTGCATAGGACAACGTAAAAGAACTCAAACTGTAGATAGTAAAAGTCTTGTCATATTTCTTTCTTTCGTGTGATGCTTTGTCTGAACAGGGTTAGATTTATCCTCCCACAACTTTCAGCGCAGTCCAAACCACTGTTGTCAAGCACAAAAAATACTCCTACCCAATAACTTACAAACAGATCAAAGATCTTTATCCCTTGGATTTTTCATTGGGTCCCAGTGAATTGAGAAGCAATGCATTGGAGAGTTCTCTAACATCCAAGGGATTAAATAAACTGCACAGTATATAAACAGTACAGTATGGAAACTTTAATTACAGCAGGATATATAAGTTTAAAGAAAAGGCCCACAATAGCCCAGAAGTTGTGTAGAGGCACTAGGACTGAGTTGGTCATGTTCACATATCACACAGTGGGCATGGTCAGCCAGTTTGAGGTACCTCTCACTTTTAGGAGGCTGCCTGCTCTGCCAAAATGGAAAGTTTTGCCCTGGCCATGGAATATTAACAAGCAAAACCTTTAATCCCTTGTCTGTATTTAAGAGATAACATATTCAAACAATTCCTAGATATCAGGTCCATGTATATGGGCACAACCAGAGCCAGATCATCCATTATGTCAACTTACACTACTGCCTAGGGCCCATGGCAATATGAGGGGCCCTGGCTGCAAGTGATGGGTCACAACCAGTGGCCCTGCTGTTGCTGTCAATAATATCTTGTGTCAGACATGCTTTTTGTTGAACGAGTCCTGCACCATCCGGTTGCTCCCATTTCCTTTCTTCTATTAGAGCCACAATATCAGTACCTGCTAGCAGCACTCTGTGTCAGATGCACCGGATCAGCAGATGTGGGACCGAAATTGGTACCTTGCTTAGGGTCCTGTGGAGCCTTAATCTGTGTCTGGGCACAACTGTTCCTAATAGGATTAAGGGACCTCAAACTCACTCACTCACTGAACATGGTTATCTGAAGTAGGCTTGTGCACTCTGCCTGCATTAGTCTGAAAACAACTGCCAGCAACTATCACGTCTGCCTCCATGGACATGGCATCCAAGACCGATTGAAGATATTATCTCTTAAACAAAAGGCACAAGGATACATGTTTGGGGCAGTTGGAGTTTATGCCAAGAAATAAGGTAAGTGAGATGATATTATCAGGAGGTGTTAGTACTCCACATCTGTATTAATAAGCAAGTATTTATCAGGTACCAGTTAGCAGGTATGTTTATCTGTTTTTTTGTTTTATTTTTATAATCAGGGAATAGAATAGGACTAGTCAGTTATTAGACCTGTAACTGTTGGGGATTACAACTGATGAAAATTGTAGTCCCCATGAGTTGGATGTCCAAAAAATGAGTACCATTAACCTACAATTTAGAGCTTATTTTAGGATTATTTACCTTTTTTACAAAAGGAAGGATACAGGAGGAAGCTAGCTGAAAAACACCACGGCAAGAAAAGGAAGGATACAGGAGGAAGCTAGCTGAAAAACACCACTGCAAGAAAAGGAAGGATACAGGAGGAAGCTAGCTGAAAAACACCACGGCAAGAAAAGGAAGGATGGAGGAAGCTAGCTGAAAAACACCACGGCAAGAAAAGGAAGGATACAGGAGGAAGCTAGATGAAAAACACCACGGCAAGAAAAGGAAGGATACAGGAGGAAGCTAGCTGAAAAATACCATGGCAAGAAAAGGAAGGATACAGGAGGAAGCTAGCTGAAAAACACCACTGCAAGAAAAGGAAGGATACAGGAGGAAGCTAGCTGAAAAACACCACGGCAAGAAAAGGAAGGATACAGGAGGAAGCTAGCTGAAAAATACCACTGCAAGAAAACCTACCTGGGATTTTTTCCAGGAGAACTGAGAACACTGAGAGGCAGTATTTATAGCCTCTCCAACAAGTGAGTGTATTTCTATAAAAGCACAGGGTGTAGGTGGAGGTCTACTGGTTTATCAGATACTATGCTTAGAAGGTCTTCTGTGCTTTTGTTTTTATTTTTGTCCCGTTACATGTATACTCCAGAATCACATCAAGCACTTCAGTATATGAAAATCAGCCAGAAATTTAAGTTTCCAAACATGTATTAAACTTACATATACTTAAAAAAAAAAAAACGTACCTACTCTGACACATTTAATTACAGCCTGCTATCCCTGAAAAATGTTGGCAAGCTTGTTGTTTTTTAATTATCATTGTAGTTTTAATATGTTTTTGGAAATTCTGAAGATTTTCCTTTGATTTCGGAGTATACTTGTACAGGGGCAAGATTATTTTGGATAAAGTAGTGATTTTTTTAGATAAAATCAAGTGATAAACTTAACACAAACAGTCGACTAAGGCCTCAAGAGTGGTCATGTGGCAGGATTTAATTTTTAAGCTAGTTAGAAAATGATCTAAAGCAGATAATTACTCTGAGATAATAACCTTCCCTTTTTCTTTTCACTGGACTGTTTATCTTCCATTTGTCTGATTACCTCAATTAAAACTTGCATTGCATTTATCATTTATTAGAATTGTTTAAGCAAACAGAGGTTATACTGGTCAATTGGTAATGCACTGTAGCCTACACATCCATAGGAAGTGCACGTTTATCACAGATTTTAGGGAATATGCTGTAAGATTCTGGCTAAGACTGTGCATAATATTCAAAAAGGCATGACTGCTTTTTATTACAGTTGATACTGACACATTTGTTAAAGGTAAATGGAATTATAAAAGTATCCCAAACCCAATCCTAGTGGTGATACCACTACAATTAGGCACCCTTCAAGCCCAATGGAAACTCCAGCCCTGTTTGTATCCCAGTCAAATTTGCATTTTCACTTCACCATAGAGTTATTTTCCCATATGACCAACAGATGAAAGGGCTGAACTTTCTTAAAGAAATACTAACATTAAAAATTAAATGGTTGGTATAACTTTAAATATCATGTACTTATCGATAGCATATGTAAAAATCAATTGTTCATATATTGCATCCCTAAAATAGAATTCTAAACTTGCTTTTTTTTCAAAGCTTTATTGAAGCTAAAAGATGGATACAAGTTACAAGAATACAGTATAAACATCAATAGTCTCATACATGTATACATTATCAATCATCAGTATCTGTGTACAATATAGTGCAACATCAATGAGTTGCCATGAGACAACATTGTTACAGGAGAATTGGTTTTGACGTTGCAAAGAACATCATCCAACTGGATAGCAGAAATGCAGGAGCATAGAAAGAAAGGAAGATGTAGAAGAAAAAAGGCAAACTTAGAAGTGGGAAGGTCGAATAAGTCCGTGTATGGGCTCAGTGAGAACAGCAAGGGAAGAAGGGATGGGAGGGGAGGAGAGAGAGGGTAGGAATAACCCTGGAAGTGCACGCCCAAACACCCCAACTACAATGCCCCAGAAAAGGGTGCCAGCACCCCCCTCAATGCAACAACATATCACTATAATCCAGTCAGGACAACGCAATAAAAGTATTCATCTCAAATCGTTATATTGTGGGATAGACATCAAGGTGACCAAATCTCGGAGAAAGCTGAGCTATCCCCGGACAAGAGCATAGTCATCCTCTCAAGGGTCAGAATATCTCCTACCTTTTGGAGCCAAGTAGCAGGAGAGGGTGGTACAGCAGATTTCCACAGCAGAGGGATACGCAGTCTCACCGCAGTAAGAAGGTGGGATAGAAGAATCCTTGAAGAACTAGTCTTGCCAATGTCTGACAAGCCAAGTGATAGCAGATATAATTAAGGTGTAAAAGGTACGGAAAGAGTCAAAGAAGAAGTAATCTCATTATGGATTGCCTCCCAAAAAGGGGTAAGCAGTGGGCAAGACCACCAGACGTGCACCATGGAACCTACAGCTGTATGGCATCTCCGGCATGTGGAGGGAACACTTGGGTAAAAGGAATGAATAGACAACGGGACCCTATACCAACGAGTGAGTAGTTTATAATTAGTCTCCGATGCTGTAACATTTCTAGAGGAGGTCAGTAACCTCCTTAAAACAGTCTCCCTATCACGGTGCCCGTGATTGCTGCTTTGCTATGTCTGTCACCTATAGGTGGCTCCCACTGGCTGTTTGCCTTTGGCCCGTCTCATACTGCCTATTTAAACCTAGCCTGGGCACCCTTTAGTTGCCCTTTCATGGTGTCTCTGAGTATTTCATTTCCACCATGCTTAAGAAAGCTTCATTGGCCATTCTGCTGCTCCTGAGTACCTGTGTTACTGAGTTCCTGCTGTTCCATTGTTGTGGTCTGCTGTGCTGGTTCCAGTTCTGTTCCGGTTGAGCCTCTGGTAGTGCTGCTTCCTGTCTCTGATCTCCACTACCGTTCCTGATCCGGTTGGACGTCGACGCTGGTTCCTGAGTCTGTTTCCTCAGCGGTGGCGACATTGTTCATCGGTCGCTTGGCGACATTCCAGTCAGTTGGTTCCAGCGCTCAGGTGCTGGTTTGCTTCACTGTCTCACGACACTAGCCATTGGCACTCTGTTGGTTCCCAGCGTGTGGACGCTGGTTCGGTCCAAGCCTTGCGGCTGTATTACACGAAACCCTGTTGGTTCCCAGCGTGCGGACGCTGGTTCGTTCCAAAGCCTTGCGGCTGTATTACACAAAACCCTGTTGGTTCCCAGCGTGTGGGCGCTGGCTCGCTCCAAGCTTTGCGGCTGTATTACACAAAACCCTGTTGGTTCCCAGCGTGCAGATGCTGGTTCGCTCCCAAGCCTTGCGGCTGTATTATATAAAACTCTGTTGGTTCCCAGCGTGCGGACCCTGGTTGGCTCCAAAGCCTTGCGGCTGTATGATACAAAACTCAGTTGGTTCCCAGCGTGCGGACGCTGGTTCGCTCCAAAGCCTTGCGGCTGTATTAAACAAAACCCAGTTGGTTCCCAGCATGCGGACGCTGGTTTGCTCCTGGCCCTTGTGGCTCGATACTTGCATATTGTTGGCACTTGGAGTGCCTTCCAGTCTAGACTGCTGTTATTCCATCCATACCCTATCCTAGGGTCATATTTAATTGCAGTATTGGGCTCACAATTATTTTCAACTTAAACTGTCATTACCTTCTGACAGTATTAGGGCCACTTGGGTTGACACCTCCTCCTTTAGGTTGCCCTGCCCAGTATGTTGGTAAGGCCAGTAGAGCCTATTGCATTTCCATTTCATGGTTGCCTTACCCGGTATTGGCAGGGCCGGTAGAACCTAGCCCATTGTGTTCCTTCAGACTGCCTTGCCCGGTATATTGGCAGGGCCGGTAGAGTCTGTTCAGCTGGTTATCCATTAGGCTGCCTTGCCCGGTATATTGGCAGGGCTGGTAGAGCCATCTTTCCATTGCATTCTCAGGCTGCCCTGCCCGGTATATTGGCAAGGGCCGGTACAGTCGGATTCCATATTACCATTCTACTTGCTATTTATGTGTTGTATGTATGTGTATGAAATCCTATGGGATTATTTTACATTTTCTCAATAAAGTTGTGTTTTTACCTAACCTTCTGTCTGATAGTCGTAACAAACCGTGACACTCCCAAGTATCAGGTGATATAAGAATGCCCAACTCTGATTCCCAGGCAGTACGTTGAGATTCCCAATCCCCCTTATCTGGTGTTAACATGGTATGCACCTTTGCAATTGGACGGAGGGAGGTATGGAGAGGAGATAAAGGTGGATAGCAAATGGATTCAAACTTTGTGAGAGGACGAAGAAGTGATGCCTTGTAGGGATGGGAGGTCAGGAAGTTATGTATCTGAATATATAGAAACAATAGTCTGACAATTGTAAATTCCATTTATTCTGAAGCACAGCAAAGGGGTTATTCCCCCATCATGCGATAAATCAATAACCCTAAGAACGGATCCTTGTATCCAGCGAGAAAATGGCAAACCCTAAACTTGCTTTTTAACATGTGGAATATGGCTGATTCAGAGAGCATATATAACATTTTGTTTGTGTAGTTTGCAACGAGAGTTGAGAGCTAAATACGTGAGTTATTTAGAATGATTATCGTCCACTGTTTTTATATGCAGAAAAGCTATTATCTTATCTCAACCTTTTTACAGACAAACCTGCACAATAGCACCAGATTGCTATAGTAATTTGAGACATGGAAAGGGCAGCAATGGCCGCTCCCTCAGAACATATGTAAGACTATATTGTATTCCTCAGAAAACAAGTAGATAATCTTTACAGTTGCTATGCTAGTATGGTGTACAGGGTATTTAAGTGTATTGTATACAAATCCACTATTCATTTTTAGGTGTTTGTGTTCAATGACAAGTACATGCAATACATCACACAGGCCTGGATTCCATTCCAGTTGATCCATTTATTACTGGTTTTGTCTACAAATCTCTCAGTATACTTCAATAGGAATCTGTGCTATAAAACCAGGGAAACCATTTATGACCTGCAATGTGATGTATGTCATAGTCAGTCACAATATGTATCACATTGATGGCATATCTGATTCAATGTGTAAAAAGAAAACAAAGGAGTGTGTGCCTGTTATCTTTTAAGACAGAGTATTTGATTAAAATTATACTCACAAATTTAGTGGCTATAGAGAGGTATATACCCCACTATAGCAGACCCAGCATGCAGAGATATTCTCTGATCAGGTAAACATGCCTTGGAGTTTCTAGAGTCCACAAAGTGTTGCTTTCTTTTCTTCAATATTTATTGGATACAAATTGCTAATACAAAAACATTATAAAATTCTCATATAAAAATTATAAGAACAGTAGCTGGCTATAATGTTTCGTGTTACCCTGACCACTTCATCAGACAGAGTTCAGCCAGTAAAGAAAAAGACATATCTGATTCAAATCACACAGGAGGACACAGGGGACCAGTTACTGATTCCAGATAATAGCCACAATGGAGTCAGAGGAAATGTTATAGTGACTCTCAGTTGTCATGTCTACATGGCATCACCTGCAAAAAAAAAAAAAAAGATCTATTTTATTACCACCCCTGCTGTATGCTTGAAGACACTGGTAAAGAGAGGTCATAGAGACTTTAGAGATGGGAAGATTGTTGTATAGAGATGTATAGTAAAATATGTATGAAGACAAATGTGAAGCAATGTGGGGGTAAAAAATGCACCTTATGTATCAATGTAAAAGCCCAAATGAAACCAGTGGTGCATAAGGTGTATATGTTTTGCTCCAGATTTTTGCCTGATACATGTCTCACAAGTAAGAAAGATGCACTAAGGCAGTGTTTTTCAATCTGTTTTTGATCAAGGCACTCTAACATGCAATTTAGATTTTTCTGGGTACACCTAACATATCTGATGTCATTTAGCAAGGACATAATGAAGGGTACAATACATAAATATACAGTTATGCTTAGATCTCTAAATCATAAAAAATATTGTGCATAAAAATGTCCAAAAATTTGCATTTAAAATGTAACATTCACAATATTGTCATCTTAGTAGAAGAAAACTGGCACGCTATGTTGAAGTTTATGGCACACAAACATGCCAAGGCACCATGGTTGAGAACCACTACACTATGGTGCATGATATGTGTGTAAAGGGAAAGAGAACTTATCCATTGTGATACACTCTCCAATTCCTGTTTTTCTATAAAGCCTTTACACTAAGATATTTCAAGTTAGACATATCTTAATGTATAAGCCCCGTTTCATGTGTGGGCAACCTGAGGGCCTTTAGCTGTTCAGAACTATAATTCTCATCATTCTCAAACTGGCTGGCTGGGGCTAATGGGAATTGTAGTCCTGAACAGTTTATGGCATCAGGTTGCCTATCTCTGCTCTATAGCAGGAGCTTCTCACACAGGCCTAGATTCACTATAGGTTGATGCGGTGGCGATATGATTTTGTGGATGCATTCAAAACACTTAGACATTTCAATGTACATACACATCAACATATTCGCTAAAATTTTCGGATGTAAGAGGAAGGGTGGAGAAGGTCCCTATTAGCATACAGGATTGTGAACTGTTGTTGATGTGGAAGGGATGTCCTCCCTTCACGCATCACCAATACTACGACAATCCTGAAGCTGAAGAGCATTTCTCTGCTTCCCTACTTGGCCAGTAGGGGAGTGGAGAGGATACTTCCAGCAAAATGTACAGTATCACTCCCTTATCCCTTTGAGTACCATAGGGATGTGCATTGCTAACCCCTGTGGCATTCAAAGGGTAAAAAAAAAAGTATATCAAGCACTACACAAATATCCGCTTAGTTCTGTATCATATATGACACATGCTGCACACACCCAAGGGAACAAGGAGGTCAGGTAGCATCTATGGCGATTGCGGCCACCACTTGACCTCAGCCGTGTTCCCTTGCACACTGGTAGCCAACATACAATGTGGCAGTTGTGTATTATAGTGGTGGTGGTGGGGGACTGGCTGGTATGGTGTGATTTGTGTATGTGTATAGTTTTTACTATTGTCATGTTTGCGTCAAATCTCTATCCTCTTTCTCAGATTAGTGACACACATTACATTGCATGCACTGTAGGAGTGACTAAAATAGGCACAAATTTTGTAGGCAATAGTAAGCATCACTTTGAGGGTTTTGGATTCTGCCAGAAATCTGGTCACAACTAAATTTAGCACATGGGCAAAGCAAGGCACACGCACCATACCACCTATTCTCAAAGCAGCGATTATGTTGGACCCGTTATCAGCAGACGCAAAACCAGCTTTTATGGATTGGGGTACAAACCATTCCTCTATCACCTGCTCTAGCTTACTTAGAACATCTACAGCTTTGTGGGACTGTCTCGCAAAACTCTGCATGCACAAGGTGGCGTGAAAATGGTATGGGCTATCCTGCTGCTGCTGCCGCCTTTTAATCACACTGCCACAACCAGAAGCATGATTACTGGCTTTCACCTGATGCAGTAAGCTAGTGTTGTCCACTGTTGGTGCTGGGAGGGAAATCCAATGAGCAGCCACAGTCATATAATCTGTGCTCTGCCCACTTGTCCACATATATGTTGTCAGCTGGATTTTCTTGCCATACGCACTTTTCAGCCCTTTGCCCACCACACTAACCACATGCTTGTACAATTCAGGCACAGCCATCCTGGAAAAATAAATGTGGCTTGGAATATTTCAGAGTGGAGCTACACATGATATCAGTTCTCTTAAACCTTGATTTTCTACAAAACAATATATGTCCACTGCCAACATCTTGGCAACCTTGCCATTCCACAGGTATACTTTGGGATTGTTTTTGTGAAATTTTTGACTCCTTCCTAGGAACTCAGTCAGTGTAGGTTGGCAGGACATGGCAGGAGAAGCCAGAAAATGTATTGCTTTAACAACATGACTAGAGGAGGTGGTGGCTGTAGAGGCAGCATGTGTGGGCAGTCTATGACTCTTGCCATCTCCTACAGAAAATCCAGAGTCATCATAGTCCTATGCAGCAGGAGCCATAGGTGTTATTTGGACTGAACTAACTGTTGGCACTGGCAGTAGTGCACTCTCTGACACATAAATAACTTCACTACTTCTTTTTTCTGCCTTAGAGCCCTGGGAACTTTTTTAAAGTGCTTCTGCTGCAGCTAGTTGTGGCACCTTTGGCCTGCTGATGGTGTGTCTCCCAGTCAGACCTGTGGTTGTGCTTTAGGTGGGATCTCATAGAAGAGGTGCCTACGTGTGAGCCTGCTTTCCCCCTGCTCACATGCTTTTTGCACAGAAAACAGATAGCAACATGCTTAACTTGAGGATCCTGAGTGAAGTATCGCCATACTGTGGTCTTCATGGCATGAGGGGTTCCTCAGGTGGTGCTGCTGCTACTACTACAACTGCTGGGGCTAGATGTTGATGCAATTTTACTGCCACTACTACTAGGTGTCAAAGGTGCAGCACTTGCAGCAGCAGAGTCTCTCATTATATCTAACATTGTGGATGTTAATAACCTGTGTTGCTGTTGCTGGGTACTCAAAACAGTTGTGTGTGGCTGGGTGGGACTTGGACTTTGAAGAGGCGATGATACTGAAGATCACTGATAGGTTGACTGTGTGCTTTTTAACACTGGAAATTCAACATGGCACCTCATGGCAAAGAACTCTCTGAGGATCTGTAAAAAAGAATTGTTGCTCCACATAAAGATCGCCTAGGCTATAAGAAGATTGCCAAGACCCTGAAACTGAGCTGCAGCACGGTGGGCAAGACCATACAGTGGTTTAACAGGACAGGTTCCAATCAGAACAGGCCTCTCCATGGTCGACCAAAGAAGTTGAGTGCACATGATCAGCGTCATATCCAGAGGTTGTCTTTAGGAAATAGACGTATGAGTGCTGCCAGCATTGCTGCAGAGGTTGAAGGGGTGGGGGGTCAGCCTGTCAGTGCTCAGACCATACGCTGCACACTGCATCAAATTGGTCTGCATGGCTGTCGTCCCAGAAGGAAGCCTCTTCTAAAGATGATGCACAAGGAAGCCCACAAACAGTTTGCTGAAGACAAGCAGACTAAGGACATGGATTACTAGAACCATGTCCTGTGGTCTGATGGACCGAGATAAACTTATTTGGTTCAGATGGTGTCAAGCATGTGTGTCGGCAACCAGGTGAGGAGTACAAAGACAAGTGTGTCTTGCTACAGTCAAGCATGGTGGTGGGAGTGTCATGGTCTGGGCCTGCATGAGTGCTGCCTGCACTGGGGAGCTACAGTTCATTGAGGGAACCATGAATGCCAACATGTACTGTGACATACTGAAGCAGAGCAGGATCCCCTCTCTTCAGAGGAGTATTCCAACGTGATAATGACCCCAAACACACCTCCAAGACGACCACTGCCTTGCTAAAGAAGCTGAGGGTAAAGGTGATGGACTGGCCAAGCATGTATCCAGACCCAAACCCTATTGAGCATCTGTGGGGCACCCTCAAATGGAAGGTGGGGGAGTGCAAGGTATCTGACATCCACCAGCTCCGTGATGCTGTCATGGAGGAGTGGAAGAGTGGCAACCTGTGAAGCTCTGGTGAACTCATGCTCAAGAGGGTTAAGGCAGTGCTGGAAAATAATGGTGGCCACACAAAATATTGACACTTTGGGCCCAATTTGGACATTTCCACTTAGGGGTGTACTCACTTTTGTTGCCAAGGTTTAGACATTAATGGCTATGTGTTGAGTTATTTTGAGGGGGACAGCAAATTTACACTCTTATACAGGCTGTACATTCACTACTTTACATTGCAGCAGAGTGTCATTTCTTCAGTGTTGTCACATGAAAGATAAAATAAAAATATTTCCAAAAATGTGAGGGGCGTACTCACTTATGTGAGATACTGTATGTCCCAGAGAAGCTCCCCCATAGAACGCAATGGAGCAAAGATGGTGGAGGTGACGCAGGCTTCTGTTCTTAAAGGAACCGCAACACAATTTCAGGTAGCAAGTCACCTAGAGTTCCAAAAAAAATTGAGACCCCCAATAGAAGGGGAAGTAAAAACAGACCCACAACATCCCCAAATGAAGTGTAAACCAGCAGAGAAGAAGTTAACCGTGGATAGCTGCAGTCATCTTTAACCCAAGCACAGGTATAGAACATCAACAGATATTAGAAATACCCAACAGGAGTGCAGGAACCCAAGGGCTCAGAGAAAGCCTCTGTATGATGAGGCACAAAGTAGGGACAATGTAGACCAATGCAGTCAAAGGGTTACTCACAAGTCTTCTGCCTTCAGGTTATCATTGTCAAGGGAAAACAGAGCCTCATAGAGACTCTACTAGGATGGAAACTTGGCCTTCAAGATTCCCTTCACAGGGCTGCAATGATCCACACAGCATCTATAAACTGGTCAATCCACTCCAGGGAGGAAATTCTATGATTATCTCTATTTGCCCATAGCCTGCTATTGTTGCTTCATTTGGAGAATCACTGGGGAATCACTGCACTACACAATACTATGTTTTAAAATGTTGGCAAGTCAACAATTAGTGCAGCACACAATGTTAAAATGGATAAACACATATTACACTTCATATTCAGGTTATAATTCCCTTTAATCATCTTTTTAAAATAGAATAAGGTTAGCACTTTAAAAAACATTTCCCTGTTTATCACTTGTAACTATTTTCTGTATATGATGCATTCTGCCATCTGCTGGTGAAGAATATTATCAAATGTGGAAATACATACATTTTTTTTCATGATGTGGATTTGATGGAAAATATATATAGAGATACCAGCCTCTTGCACCAGTGTGTCAAAAACTGGAAGAGCTATCTTTCTATCTATTATAATACTAGAGTGTGGTATTAAAGAAATAATTACTTGTTTTCTGAGAATAGCTAAGTTGTTGGGGAACTGGGAAAAGAGGGATTTAAAGGAACACTAACAACTATTAATAATAACTCTCACGTTAATCTACTCCGGAAATCTTAATGGCAGCTATGATTCTATTATGCAAGGATCAGTTCCACAAAATTAATCTTTTATTAGTACTTAATAAAATTTGCAGCATGTCAATAGGAGGAGTTTGGGGTCTTGGGGGATTCATTAAGGTGAGATATAAGTGAGATATATACTCATGTGAGATAAACTCTCCAATTCCAAAGTTTTTTCAAGGAGCTTATGCACTATAATCTGTCAGACTGGAGAGTCTTAGTGAAAGCACTGCACAGAATAACATAGGAACTGGGGAGATTATGTGCATGGAGAGCTATCGCATGTATCAGCCCTTATTGTGTAACCCTCAAGGAGAGATATAGACGAAAGTGTGATAAAGAGGAAATAACTTCTTCAGTGTGATAAACGCTTTATTCAACAGAGACTATGCATTAACATATGTCCAGCTTGAGAGAATATACAGTTCTCTCAAGCTGGACATATCTTAGTTACTTACTGCAATGACTCCATATAATAGCATAGGTACTGGAGAGTCTATCACAATCATCTTTATCACATTTTCGTGAATCTCGATCCAGAGGCCCGATTCTATCCCCTCCAGTATAACAGGCGGAAAGGGAAAAAAAAAACACACAGCGACAAACCCACTTGCGTACTGCAGCAATTCTATAGCTGACCCAGTATATGTACCAGCATGTGTTGGTGGCCAAAACCTATGTTGTGCCCAAATGCTCTTTGTTGATTTTTGTTTCCACAAATCAAGCTAAATTGCGTGAATTGTGGTAACATCAAAGAAAAACGCCAACTTTCCTTGTTTCACATGAGAGTGAGCTTAAAACACAGTCATCTTCCCCCACCTCCCATACACTAACCCTACACTATCCCTAACACAAACACTTAAATAATACTACCCCTAACACTAGCCTAACACCCATAAATGTAACATTTACCTGTCATTCACTGTCCGTCTTCTTCAATTCACTGTCTTCTAGCAGGGGATGATGCTAGCAGCTGATTGGCTGGGAGGTGCATAAGCACACATCCCAGCCAAATGGAGGCTGGCATTCATTTTGAACAGAGACTGGCCATGTAAAAAGCCAGTCTCTGTTAAAAAACTCCCTCACTGGGACATGGCCAATGGCCTGGTATGTACAAAGGGGGGATTATGCCAGTACACATTGCTGCCACTGCCAGCAGACATTACTTACAATGTGGAACTTTTTTTTTTTATCTTGATCTTGACCTGAAAAGAATGTAATTATATTTTAAACAAAGGACAAACTATTACTTTGAAGAGCTATGCCACACTTCTTTTAACTCTTTGAGCCCCAGAGGGGTAACCATCCAGCACTCAAATGGTTAACTGTGGTATCTCTTGGGGGGCATTATTTTATTTTACAGTGAAGTCTAACTGGATATTTTTTTAACAAGATTTTAATGAAGAAAGAAGAGAACAAAGAAGAGAGAAGATTAAAGAAGAAGATGGCCAGTAGATGCCCAAGGTCCTGAGAACCCCACTGGACATCAGGATTACAGGTCAGTTTTTATTTTTCAGCACATGTGTTAACTCTAGAGAGATTAACCCTTTGAGTTTCAGTGGGGTATGCAATGCCTTACAATGCGATGTATAGCCCACTAGCACTCATAGGGTTAATCTTTTTTTTGTTTTTTAAATCACAAGTGTGTGTGTGTTGGAAACCACTTTTCTAACACACATGGTTTTCACCTCACGTTAAGGACTCTGCATCTCCTTTTCAAGGTGCAGTTTTTTCGCCATAAAAATTGTGTTCATAATGTGAGCTGAAGCCATTGCGTAGAACAGAATACCAAATTCAACTAGTTTTACGTGGTGTCCTAAAGTAGCAAAATTTGCGCCCATTGGACATTTTTGTGTGGTGCTGGTTTTTGACAGTGCAGTTAATAGAATAGCAAACTGTGCTGTCATATCCACTGTCGCCACTTTTTTTTAATAATGTGGGAGATAAAATTAAGCCCCTGGAGTACAATAACAAAGATCATGACCACCACCAAGGACATGACATTTAGTACTTAAATAATCATTTTGGGGAACTAGTCAATGTGGATTATTAGTGGCCATTAATGTTTCTGCCTACATAAATGTGAGCAGATCATTACAAGGTGTCAGACTCCTGTTGCAGTTAAGGGGTTATTTTTTACTTTACTAACTTTTAAATCACTGTGTGCAAAAGAGACATATTTTTGCTCCATTTACTACCACATATGAGTTGCATCCTTTTTATCAGATACTCTTGGTTCTACAATTTGGAGTCATTCTCTTGTTAACACACATGATGCTAGAGCAATGCATTGGCAAGATCTGTAGAATCCAAAAAAGATTAAAAGGAGATTATCATTTAAAAATGAAGAGTTCTAATCGAGTAACTATCACATTCTCCAAGTTACAAATGTAAAAAAATTCTCTCTTTCGTAATTAAAGGCCAAAATCAGAGTAGGTGAACCTGAAGCCTTCTTGGGAGGATGAGAGTTGTAGTTCTTAATAACTAGAGGGCCGCAGGTTGCCCTCAACTGCTGTAAATGCTCAAGTTATATTTGCATGAAGCTCATTAGAGGAATACTGTTTTAAGTATTATATGTTGTTAAAATTCAAGGGGGTTAAAAGTCCCATTGAAATTATAGGGAATTTATATTTGTTCTCTACAGTGAATTGTTTGCTCTAGAAATACTCCATGGGGGAGAATCACTAAACCATGATAAAGAGATGATAAAGTTGAGATGAATTCTCCACTGATATCACTTCTCCAGTTCCTATGTTATTCTATAGAGCCTATGCACTAAGATCTCCACAGCTGAAGAGATCTTAGTGTATAGGCTCCATAGAATAACATAGGAATTGGAGAAGTGATAAACTGGAGAAGTCATCTCCACTTTATCACCGCTAAGTGAATCTCCCCTCACATGTCTTTGTGCATATGACCCTCAGGCCAGAAATGGATTCATTTTGGGGCAAACCAACACCACCATAGAGAACAAATACAAATTCCTCATATTGCCTGTGAATTAACCCTTTGAGTGCCAAGGTGATGTGCAATGTGTTGCACACTCCTGTAGCATTCATTTGGTTAAATGGGGCTTTTAATCCCTTGGATGCTAGAAAGGGCTCCAGTATACTTTTTCACAGTGCCTTAGACTTCTGTGGCATTCAGTGGGTTAAAAGCCCTTTTTAAATCAACAAGAATTGTTATTACTTCCCCATGGTGCAGTTGCTTTGCTCCAGAATAGCTCCACTTTACTTAACCCGTTAAGGACTAATGACATGCTAGGGCCATCATGGCAGTTCTGCATTTAAGGACCAGTGATGGACCCGGCATGGCATGGAATTCAGGGGTCCCTGCAGGGCTGCACGTCTCTACGGACCCCTGATTCCACTGCTCTTAAAGAAATGTCCCATTGTCCTTAACTGCTGCACTATGAGGCTGGTCGTTAAGGGGTTAATCATACCTGGGAACTCTCCGGATTTGCCCCGGAGACTCCGGAACTGACATGGCTTTACCGGGTCTCCGGGGCTGAGGCTGATTCCTTCTGATGTGGGGAGTTTCTATTGAAACTCTGCCCACATCTGCTTTTTCTCCCACTGTTCCTCCGTGGGAGCCTTCTGTGTGATACCTTTAAGCCCTGCCTCCCCACTCGCATCAAGCCCTGCCCCTTTTTGACACATTGAGAGTCATTTTTGTCACCCCCTGCTGAACAGAGAACTCCCCTCCGGGTAGCCCTCAACTGGAAGTTCCCAGGTATGGGGTTAATACTTTAGCTGCAGAGACTCTTATCTCCAATTAGTTGAATTGTGATGCACATCGCACTTATTTATTATTATGAGCTTGAGTAAACAACAAGGGGTGAAATGAAACGGTCATGCCTATGTACGAATAGGAAAAAGTATATTTATCATAATTTTTACCACTCCTGTAGACACTTGGGCACCTTCTTGTCCCTGACCCCTGGAGAGAGAGATAAGGCTGAGGATGGGGGCAACTAAATAATGGGATAGTGTCATAAAGTGGGAAGTGCCTAAGCAGGGAGGGTACAGTTGGAAAGTTGAGAACACGGGTTTGTCCTGAAATGGGTGGGGAAGAGGGTGGGAGGGGTCTGAATTGGCAGGAAAATGTGCAGGGTTCCCACAGAATCAGCCTCTGTCCCTGGAGATATGGTAAAACTGGGGGAAGATGTGCTAAATCCAACTGTATGTGGGTAGAAATGTGCATAAAAGGCATTTCATTATATGCATTAAGAATTAGGTATTCAAGGGGAGGGGAGATGATTTGATCATTAGCATATGATGTTGCAGTAAAGCTGCTGATTGTTTTGGGGAGGGCGGCAGAAAGGATGAGACCTCAGATTTCAAATCAATAGCCCTTCCTTAATGTTTTGAGCATCAGAGGCATGAAACATTCCTAAACCCTCTGGCACTAAAAGGGTTAAATTTCTTCCTGCCTAACCATGGCATTAAACTAACCAGTCAAGTGGCTACTTACAAAAGCCCCACATTGGACTGATTAAAACATACACAATTCCATGTCCACAGTAGTGAGTTTCCAGCTGTTACTGGCAAATACAAGACAGGCTGTTGATCAGCTGTTTGATGTAAATACAAGACTCTGCTGACTTCTGAACATGCTGAAGGAGTACTGTTCACCATGCAGGATGTCCAGAAGCTGGCTAAGACCTAATTTTATCTGAATCAGCTGAAAAGCATGTTGCAATCTGATATTCATGCTGAAGTTAAGACCTAATTCTCTCGGCACACACGGAGATGTGCAAAAATACTGATAAGGGGTTTGTAGGATCTGAGTTATAAAGAAAGCCTAGCCAAACTGGGTTTGTTTACATTAGAGAAGAAATGTCAAAGGGGTAATTGAATTAGTCTAGGTCAAAACAAAAACTCTGATGAACTATTTATTCAGAAATCTGAGCAACAAACAAGATGTCATCCTTTAAGATTAGAGGAATGGTGCTTTCACCTAAATCAAAGGCAGGGATTTTTGTACAGTAAGGGCAGGAGAGTTATGAAATTATTTACCTCAGGATTCTGTGTTTGCAGATACTGCAATTGCTTTCAAATGTAATGGATACCTTTCAAGCTCAGAACAATAATAAGACAGTTGGTTTCAATACCATACAGTCTTTTGGAGTCAGGAAGGAATTTTTTTACGCACTTGAGGCTTATTTGGTAATGGCTTCAATGTGTTTTCTTTTTTTGCCTTCCCCTGAATCAACAGGGTGAAATGGCATAGGCTGAATGTGATGGATACATTTTTTTTCAGCCTCATCAACTATGTTACTCTGGGACAGGAAGCTACTTGAGTCATTCCCTATTTTAAGTGGATCATTTATATGGATGTACATTTGCTGTGAGTTGTACACATTCATAGTATTGCTTATGCTTTTATTACACTATTCAGGACTTACTGGCTCCAGATAAAATGACTGTAAAGCATCAAAAAATTAAGCATGTTAAAGTGAAATTATCATGTTTTGACAAGTCTGCTCCTATGTAATATGTAGCTCTAAAATGTAACATGCATCCATTAAGACCAGCCCATGCTTAAACAACCCTGTCGATCCAGAGGAAGGTAAGAAAAAAACCTGTTGAAGCCATTTACAATTAAGTCCCAAGTGGGTGAAAAAAGTCCTTCCCAACTCCAAATGGCAGTCAGATAGTTCCCTAGATCAACAACCCGTCTGCATTGAAGCCAACTGTCATAATTCTCAATATTGTTCTGTGCTAGATAGGTATCCATTGATTTTTTGAAAGCAGTTCCAGTATCTGCAAGCACAACATACCAAGGCAAAGAATTCCATAGATTTACTGCCCTTGTTGTAAAATATTTCTGCCTTTGTTTAAGTTGAAAGAGCTTTTCCTCTAGACTTAATGGATGATCTCTTGTTCCTAGATAAGCTTTTTGTGTAAATAATTCATTGGATAGTTCTTTGTATTGACCTTGAATATATTTGTAAATGGTAACCATAGAACCCCTTTGTCAGGGTTTTGCTGAGCTGCTCCCTTTCTGCCTATTGATTCTGCTGTCTGAGCTAATCTAGTGCTCTGTTATCCACTGCTGCTGTCTTCTGAGTTTCTGGCTCAGGCTGAATCAGCTGACTGCTCTGATTACTCACTTGACTGTTATAAGCCAACCCTCTCAGGGTATTTATAGCAGCTTGGCTCACTTCCCCATTGTCATTGTGTTTGTTTGCTGACCTGTTGCTGCTGGTGATTTTTCTGCGCACCTGTTTGCTGTGTACCAGACCCTTGGCTTGTTCCAGACTTCGCTGACTTCTGTGCTTCTGACCCTTGGCTTATTCCTGACATCGCAGACTTCTGGTTTTCTGACTCCGGCTCAGCTGAGTGCCTGGTGTATTGCATTTTACCTTTTTGTGTTCTGTCTGGTTCCTGGTCCCTAACACCTTTAGATGTCCCTTCTCTAAACAAACCCAGCTTAGCTAGTCTCTCTTTATAACTCAGATCCTCCAGTCCCTTAATCAGTTTTGTTGCACATTTCTGCACTTTTTCCAGTTCAACAACGCCTTTTGAAAAACTGGTGCCCAAAACTGTACTTCAAATTCTAGATGAGGCCTAATCAAGGATTTATATAGAGGTAGAATTATATTAGCATTCCATGCATCTACTCCTCTTTTTATGTAGGACAGTACCCTATTTGCTCTTGCAGCAGCTGCATGACCCTGCACACTGCTGTGAAGTATATCATCTATCAGCATTTTTCTAATGAGGTGTCCCCATGTGGCATGTTTGTTTCTACAGCCCAAATGCATAACCTTACATTTATCTACAGTAAATGTCATCTGCCACTTTTCTGCCCATTCACTCACTTATCTAAATTCTTCTGCAGAGAAAAAACATCCAACTCTTTATGTATTTCCTTGCACAGCTTAGTATCAGATTAATTAATAAAAATGAGAGCAGACACTGGCAAAAGGTTTTATAAAAAATGTGAATCAAGTTACATAAATAGTGTGGTACACTCTAAGACTCCAAACTAACAACATTCAAATTGTGGGGAATAGACCAAGAGAGGCCAATTCTCAAAAAAGACAAGTCTTATAAGTGAGGCAATCAACCCAAGTATTGCTGTATACAGAAAACAATTTTATTGGTAGGAAAATATCAAAAGTACTAGTGCAAAAGCCCATGTACACGGGCCAAGGTCTGGGTGATGTTAACCCTTTGAGTGCCAGAGGGGTACGCAACGCATTGCTTTGCAATGCATTGCGTACCCCTCTGGCACTCAAAGGGTTAAGAGGCCGGTCCTGCTCCGCGTCCTGCCGCCAACGCAGTCATGCGCTGTAGAGACTGCCCGAAAGCACAGAATGCTCCCAGCACAGAACTCCCAGCATTCTGTGCGTTCGGGCAGTCTCTACTGCACATGACAGCTTCTGACAAACATCCTAGTGAATTATTATATAGGATGATACGTTAAAAACAATTAAAAACATTCCTGAGAGATGATGTACAAATGTCTAACCAATATTTATGTAAGGCGGCACAATATTCTGTATCCTCAATATGGTTAATGGGAAAAAAGAAAAAAATCAATTACTTATCAAAAAGTAAATAACAGGTTCATCTAGAAGCAGAGCCCTCTCTGGAAGCCAGCCATCCCAATGTGTTGACTATCAAAGGCTTCGTCAGGGACTCTTCTTCTAGACAAAACTGTTATTGACTTTTTTTTTCTTTTTTTTTCCACTTATTGTATTAGCTCTTATTTGTTCTTTATTATCTATTAGGTTTCACTATTGGGTTGAACAGTTTTATAGACAGTCCATTCACATGCAATATCTTGTTATTTGCATTTCTGCTGTGTATTAACTATATTGAGGTTACAGGACATTGGTACTGTTTGATGTGTCTTACATAAATCTGTTGGTCATTTGTACATCACAGTACAGATTTATAAGCCTGTAGTAATGCATAGCACACAGGTCTAAGTAGCATCCCTCTCAGGATTGTTTTTAATTGTTTTTAATGTATCATCCTTTTGATATTTTCCTACCAATAAATTTGTTTTTATATAAAGCAATACTTGGGTCGAGTGCCTCACTGGCACGCTACTTTCAAATCCAACTTCTACATCATTAATAAACAAATTAAAAAGCATTGGGCTCAGGACTGAACCCTGTGGCACCCCGCTTACAACTTTAGACCAACTTGAAAAGGTTCCATTTACAACAACTCTCTAACATCTATCATTTAAACATCTCTCAATCCATGTACAGATATCACCTCACAAAAAGAAGCCTTCTGACTTATGTAGTAACCTGTTGTGAGGCACTGTATCAACGGCTTTTGCAAAATCAAAGTATACTACATCAACAGCAATTCCCATGTCCAAATTATTGCATACTCTTTCGTGGAATGCAAATAAATTATTTTGATATGATCTATTCTTCATAAAACTATGCTGGCTCCTACTAATAATTTTGTTAGTCTTCACATAGTTCTGAATACTATTAGTTAGTAATCCTTCTAATATCTTACCCACTATGGGTGTCAAGCTCAAAGGTCTATAATTTCCTGGTTTGGATCTTGCCCCCTTTTTGAACAATGGAACTACATTAGCTTTCCTCCAATTAAAGGGCACTATGTCTGATGAAAGTTAATCAATAAATTTCAAGTATAATGGTCTTGCTATTACTGAAGTTCTTTAAGTACCCTGGGTATATCCCATCAGGTCCAGGTGCTTTATTCACCATAACCTTTTCCAGTCTCCTTTATTTCCCAATGGTATATATTGATGTGTGTATTTGTCTAAGAGCATTTTAACCCCTCTGGCACTCAAAGGATTAAACAAATTCCATGACTCTTGTGTATTTTTACCTTTGAAGATTACATCTGACTGAATATGCTTTAATACTCTTTTTAGCTTTGTAAAATTAGCCTTTTTAAAATGTCATGTTTTGGGTAAACCCTTGCTTTTGGGCTTCTCATAATAAATTTCAAAGGATACCATATTGTGGGCACTGCTGCCTAAATGTTCCTTTACCTGTATACGGTTTATCATGTCAGAATTATTTGAGAGCACTAGGTCAAGCAAGGCACCAGTCAGCTGTGAAGGGGGAGGAGTAAGAAAACTGTTCTTTACAGGAAAAAAAACAGGAAGTATGGTGCCCTCAGCAACCTCAGTTGTTGCATGCACTGCCCCCATAGATTATCTATGCCTGAAGCAGAGGGTCAGTGGGGACTGCCCTGTACAGGAAAACAGCCGGAACTACAATGCAGCCTCAACTCCACAAACTAGTTTACTTCAAAGGGAGTTGTTCTTCCTATCGGTCACTAATCTTGGTGACAGGTGTTCTCTAAGGGATTAGTACATTCAGCTAATTGAGATTTCTGATGTCCCGTTTGCTCCCAGATGGACAATTTCTGTGTTGACAATTTTATGCTATTGAAGCACCTGGATGTAATATACAGGTAGCTGAGTTTAGGGTGACCACACTTACTTTCTGCCATTCAAGGAAACACATTTCATGAACAGGTCACAGCAATATTAGGCCCCATACAACAGGGTTTACGGATATAATTCCTCTATAAAATAAGAGCAACATCTTGTGGCCCTCCTGCACTAAAGTATAACTCTCAGTATCTTACATAATATTGTTAGTTGTTGCTGAAATTATACCACTGTGTGTGTAATGAGCTATTGGTTCTAACCGATGCGTTATTTCCTTGTAATGTATGAGTACCACCATATAGGTCATTAAGTCGCATTGATTGGTTTAATTTAAACAAATCGATTTCACTTTCAAAGGCATTAAATTTCGTGGTGGGAATAAAAGATAACCCTTTATTCAAAAGAGTTTTTTCCGCAGGAAAGTATGTTTCGATAAATTGTAAATAACAGAAGTTATTTGTTCTTGGCTTTCCTGTTTAAGCCTTTGACTCCAATGCTGGCCTCCTTTTTGACCTCTTCGGATGTAATTTCTCCTTCTTCTTCTCTTATCTGGACAGAAGGCGGTTTTGGAGGTTTCCCACTGGTGTTCCCTAAACCGATCAATGCGACTTAATGACCTACATGGTTCCAACAGAAGCAATGAATCTGTAGTGAAGTCTGATACTAAGTTTAAGTTAAAATCTAAGTACATTCCTCAAGTCTGTAAACCATCTATACAGACATTTGATATGTTAATGAGAAGTGATATTGCTGTGATGAATAATAAAGCACAGAAGGTATATTTTAATTTATCAGTGGAGGAACGTAAAGCAATTAAAACCCTTCAAGAGAATCATAACATTTGTATCCGCCCTGCAGACAAGGGCGGAGTAATTGTTATACAAAATTATTGTGATTATAGTGGTGCTTTAGTTCAACATCTCAGCGATAACACTACATATCAAAAACTTAGGTATGACCCCACTGATGATGTTAAGAGAAAAATATGTAATCTGATAGAGTTGGGGCTAGCAAATAATTGGATTACAGAAAAGGAAGGACAATATCTAACTGAAGAATTTCCAGTATGTCCAATAATGTACGGTCTTCCAAAGATCCATAAATCTGTGGTAAATCCGCCTCTAAGACCCATAGTATCAGCCCGACGTGGTGTATTACAACCAAATGGAAAATTTATTGATGTCCATTTGCAATCCAGTATTCAGAGTTTTTCTAGTTACATCAGGGATTCTTCTGATTTGATTAAAGCAATTAATCAAACTATTTTGCCTAATGGAGAGATATTTTTAATGTCTATGGATGTGGGCAGTTTATACACTATTATTCCCCACAAGGAGGGCATTGAAGCGGTAAAAAGTGTTTTATTGGAATCTAAGAGTTATACTGGACCACCAGTGGAGTTTTTGGTAGCACTCCTTGAATTATGCCTTACATGTAATTTTTATCAATTTGAAGGCAAATTTTATATGCAGAAAGCGGGAACTTCAATGGGAGCATCCATGGCTCCATCATACGCAAATTCATATATGCATATATATGAAGAGAAACATATTTTTCCCAAACATATGGATAATATCATACTACTGAAAAGGTTCATTGATGATTTGTTAATCATATGGTCTGGTCCTGAAGAGAGTTTACAAACCTTCATGAAATATTTGGATGATCTCGATAGCCCAGTTAAAATGACGTACAATTACAGCACAACATCTATTGTTTTCTTAGATTTAGTGATCAGCAGAGAAGGAAACAAGTTAGGATACAGTTTATATCGTAAAAGCACCGATCACAATACTATTTTGCATTTCAATAGTTTCCATCATCCTGCGCTAAAAAATTCAGTACCTAAGTCTCAGTTTTTAAGAGTGATGAGAAATAACTCAAATCCTGAAACTAGAGAAAAACAACTTCAAGAGATGTCTGACAGATTTATTGCCAGGGGATATCCTCGCAAAATACTTGAAAATATCAAGAAGGATTTAAAGGAGAATGGTTCTTTTAAACAAACCGAACAAGTTAATCAAAGGATGATTTTTGTTACTAAATACAACACATCATCAAATAATTTACAACGAAGTATTAAAAAGAACTGGGATGTAGTATCTAAAGATAGATCTTTGTCAAAAATCTTTCGTGATCCGCCTATGATTGCATTTAAAAGGGGACCGAGTTTAAGGGATCTATTAGTGAAGACTGATCCCGTGGCAAGTTATTCATCTCAGAAAAGCACCTGGTTACCTATTGGTGTTCCGGGTTGTTATAGATGCACTGGATGTACGACATGTGGGGCCATGAGACGTACAAAAACCTTTACTCATCCTCATACCAATAAAGTGTATACAATCAAACATAGAATCACCTGCACAAGTGACTTTGTTATTTATATGATCACTTGCCCATGTGGGTTAGCCTATGTGGGAAAAACTGAAAGAACACTAAGGGAAAGGATGGCGGGACACCGCTCAGCAATAAATGTAGCGTTCAGGGACAAGAAGTCCTATAAACCAGTAGCGAAGCATTATTTGCAGATGAATCATCCCTCTACAAATGTTTCATTCGTTGGCATTGACCATATACCACCTCTCCGGAGAGGAGGCAATAGAGCGCAATTGCTCCTTCAGCGAGAATGCTACTGGATAAATGAGCTACAAACTGTAAATCCTTATGGATTAAACGAAAATAATCCTTTTGGGTGTTTTCTTCAAGAGAGATGATCTGTTTTTTATTTATTTTTCCTTTTTTCTTCTTCCTTTTTTCTTTTTTTCTCATTTTGTTAATTTTTATTTTTATTTAATTTTTATTTCATTTTATTCCATTTTTGCTTTGTTTATTTTATTTTTATATTTATTTTTAGATATATTTTTTGTATCATGAGTCGCTCATCTTATGCCACAATGTATCATTTGTATTCCTCAAAATAGTGACAGTGTAGCTATCTTCACTTTACTTTTCCACTGTGAAATGTAGGTCTTAGGTAATGTTCCGGTGTTATTGGATCTCTATGGGTTTTCCTCTTGGGTTCTGACTTCTTTCTGCCCTGTTTAGGGACTGAGAGGGTTCCTTCTATCCTTGCTGCTCTTCTTTTTCTATACACCTTTCACATTAATATTCACAATTATAAAATTTCACAATAAATGGAGAGTTCTAGCGCTTTGAGTTTTTCTTTTTCTTTTTCCTTGTTCTTTTATACACTCTAGCAGCTTTTTCTCACCATATTTTCACAATATTACACACTTGTTATTTATTCTAATATGTAGATTTACTCTACATGCACGAATTTATTTCAAATATGCCAGTAATATGTATAATATATATGTAAAGTTATTTAAAGGCAATTTTTTAAAAATATTGATTTCTTTAAAACACATATTTCTTTTACACTGTTTAAATACACAGTTATGTTCACAGAATTTAGTCTGCCTTTGTTGTTTCTATTCTTTTATGCATATATCTTGAGGGGGTTTCTTCTTATACAGTAACTGACCATACATTTTGATAGCTTTATAGCCGAGGATATCCCTTTATGAAAAAATGCATGAGGCTTGCCTGGGTGGGGGGAGCACATATTTAAGGATGGACTGGATTACCAGGTTCTGTGTTTGTGTGCTCCTCCCGCCCATTGCAGCCTTTTCTAGCATGTAAGTCAGCAAGTGTCCTTCTATTGTGAGCAAACTGTGCCAGCTCACAGGTGTCATACACAAAGAAATATCCTGCAGCACATCACTATGATCCTGCCCATGACATTCCATACACAAAATTCCAGGCAATTGTACTCTGCAGGAGAAAAAAAAAACAGCTAACCCCAAACATCCATTCAGGCTTCTTGGGCCTCATCAGTGACATATACCTGAGAGCAAGTGGTCTACAGCCGGATTCCTCTATAACCTTTTAGCCTTTAGAGAGATCAACCCCAAAAGAATGAGCCATAACCCTGAAGGGAGCAGGCTTCTTCCTTAGTTCGTAAGCCTTACGAATCATGGACTTGATCCAAGAAGCGATGGTAACCTTGGAAGCAGACTGCCTATCACGGTGCCCGTGTTATCGCTGGTGACATTGTGATTCAATGCTACTTCCTGATTCCTTTTATTGGCTACTGAGGTTTTGCTCCACCCAGTGCTAGCCCTTAAATACTGAGCCTTGTCACTACTGCGATGCCCTTTCGTGGTGTTCCAGTTGCTAGCGCTTGTTCCTGACTTCTGTGCGAATCCTGTGTATGACCCGGACTGCCTGACTACTCTGCCTGAATACGTTCCTGCTCTGTGTACCGACCCGGCCTGGCTGACGTTCCTACTCTGTGTACAGACCCGGATTGGCTGATGTTCCTGCTCTGTGTACCGACCTGGATTGACTGTAGTCCCTGCTCTGTGTACCGACCCGGCCTAGCTAATGTTCATGTTCTGTGTACCGATTTGGCCTGGTTCCCCGCTCCATCCAGTGATCCGTTTGGAGAACGTGCCTCCAGTGCTCACACTGTCTTCTGACAGTTCCTTTGGTTGCCTCGTATACTCTGCTCCGGCATTCCTGCTTACTGTGACCCAGTCTCTGGTTTATGTGCCTCATGATCCTTTCACCCTGGTGACTGAAATCAGGTTGCTCCACGGTACGCTTTATCTGTTCATTACAATATACCCAAGGTTGGTTTGTTCCCTGGGCGCCTCGGTTGTCCCCATGGCCTTGCAGCCAATTTCAGGTCTGAGAGTTCATTTAACCCCTTGGGGATTGGTGCGGTTGCACTTTGGGTCACAGTGTATTGCAGGTTAAGGTTGGCATTACTCTGTGCTATACAGTATCAGTCACCCTTGACTGTTCTCGAAGTCTGTCACTTCTAGGGCCTCAGTTTACCTCCGTGTGGCCTCTGTCGCTTTTGTGTCACTTTCTGTGTAGAGTGTGTCCTGTGGGCCTCAGTCCTGTTAGGGCCTGTCCATATCTCTTGGCGTAATAGCACCTGTTTCTCCACTGTCTCTCCTATGATTCACATGAACTGTAACCTGACCTGTGGCAGTGTTGTACCTAGTGTTTCTATTGTAACCTGACCTGTGTCAGTATTATTTCTGTCTGTATATACTGGACCCGTGTGGGTTACTCTAATTTCTGTGTTTTTAATAAAACTGTGGTTTTACCCAAACCTTCTGTGTGTCCTAAAAACTGTTACACTGCCTCAAGGACTCAGTGCGATGCACATAGAACTTGAGACAACGCACAACATCCAACAGATGAAGATCCCTCTCTGTCAGAAGTAGGGTCAGGACAGAAGGAAGGAACCACAATCTCCTGATTGATGTGGAGCTCAGACACCACCTTCAGAAGAAACTCTTGTGAGGTGCGAAATACCGCCTTGTCCTTGTGAAAGACCAAAAAGGGTGGTCTACAAGACATGGTATGTAGTTCCACAACTCGGCGAACAGAAACAATCGCCATGTCAGCATACGTCAGCATATGTCAGAGGAATGGTAGCCAAGGACTCAAAAGGAGGGCGCTGAAGCACACCTAAGACCAGGTTAAGATCCCACTGAGGAGCAGAGGACTTAAACACCAGATGGGTATGGGCAACACCCTGGAAGAAAACCTTGACATCAGGAATGATAGCAAGATGTCTCTGAAAAAAGACAGAGAGCGCAGAAGTCTGGACCTTCAGAGAACTCAGACTGAAACCCTTATCCACGCCATCCTGGAGGAAGGAGAGAATTGTAGGAAGGTCAAATTCAAAGGGCTCGCCAAAGACCTGTTCATTAACAGAACAGTACAAAGAACAAGGGGCCACCCACTTAGACTTGAGGAAAGGAGATTTCATCTACAACAGAGGAAGGGTTTCTTTACAGTGAGGACAATAAAGGTATGAAATTCACTGCCTGAAGAGGTGGTGCTATCGAATACATTAGATGCCTTTAAAAAGGGCCTGGATACTTATTTAAAAGAGGAGAACATAGAGGGCTATGTACATTAGTATTGAGATTAATATTTAGTTAGTGCTTGTTGATCCAAGGAGAAATCTGATTGCTATTTGGAAGCAAGAAGGAATTGTTTCCCCCCATTCAATGCAGAATTTGAAATTGCTGTATTGAGGGTTTTTTTTTGCCTTCTTTTGAATCAGCGATGGTAAACAGGAATAGGAAAAGGGTTGAACTAGATGGACGCAAGTCTTTTTTTCAACCTAAATTACTACTACGTTACAATGGTAGGCCTTAGAGGAAACCGGCTACAGGCACTAAGCATAGTAGCCACCACACCAGAAGAGAATCCCTTCTTCTTCAAAATTAAGGCTTCAATCTCCATGCCGTCAAAGCTAGACGATGAAAGTCTTCCTTCGAAATGTAACCTTGTAGGAGAAGGTCTGGACGGGGCGGAAGTTGAAGAGGTTACACCACAGAGAGGTCCAGAGGCTCCGGAAACTAGGCCTGTCTGGGCCAGTACGGAGCAATCAGAATGATTGGGCAGCGCTCCAGTCCCAGCTTCCGAAGTACTCTGTTCAATAGGGGAACAGGAGGAAAGATGTATGCCAGGGGAAATGTCCATGGGATCAACAAGGCATCCACTGCCAGAGCCATGGGATCTGCCCAGCAAGAGCAGAACATTGGAACCATCCTGTTGTGCCTGGCTGACATCAGGTCCATGCATGGAATACCCCACTGCTGGATGATGAAGTTGAACATCTCTAGATGTAGTTCCCACTCTCCACTGTCCACTGTGTGTCGATTGAGGAAGTCTGCTAGGACGTTGTCTATGCCAGGAATATGAACTGCAGAAATGGCATGGACATGCTCCTCTGCCCATGATAAAATAGCCTTGACCTCTAGCCAAGCTGCGAGACTTCTTGTGCCACCTTGCTTGTTCATGTAGGCTACCGCTGTGGCGTTGTCCGACTGTACTCTGACTGGGCAATCTTCCAGTTGCCGTGTCCACTGGTGCAGGGCATGAAATATCGCCCGAAGCTCCAGAACATTGATGGGAAGGAGAGAGTCCTCCTGAGACCACCGGCCCTGAACACTCAAGTGCCCCAGCACTGCTCCCCAACTGGACAGGCTAGCATCCGTCATCACTGTCGTCCAGAAGGGCACCACAAAGGGTTTGCCCTTCAAGAGATTGTTCAGGTTGAGCCACCACGAGAGGTCCTGCTCCACTTGAAGAGGGAGAGATAGGGATCTTTCCAGAAGATCCGGACGGCCTCTGCAGGCCCTTTTTAGAAACCTCTGAAGTTCCCTGGTGTGAGCCATTGCAAACGGGACTGCTTCTATGGTGGAGATGAACTTCCCCATCAAGGATGACAGCTTCCTAGCTGGAATCAGATCCTGAGACAGGATAGCTTGGACCTTCAGTGCTATGTGGTGAGCCACTTCTTCTGTCAGAAAAATATGTTGAAGATAAGGCCCAGAAAGACCATCCTCTGGGAAGGACAAGGTCTGACTTGTCCACCCGTGATGGGGAGAGCATGAATGCAGTTCTGCACCTGCTGGTGAAGGAGTTCCGGAGAAGAGGCCTTCAGAAGGAGGTCATCCATGTATGGAGTCATCCTGATGCCAATCCGATGTAGGGCGGAGATCAATGCTACCAGGACTCTGTTGAAGACTTGAGGAGCTGTGGTCAAGCCAAAGGGGAGGGCAGAAAACTGGAAATGCCCTCGGTCGCAGGCAAATTGGAGAAACTGGCAACTCTCTGGATGAATGATGATGTGCAAATATGCATCTTGAAGATCCAGAGAAGCCAGAAATTCCCCAAGAGACATGGCAGCTATCACTGTGCGCAGAGACTCCTGGTGGTATTGGGACCTGACCACAAAGGAGTTGAGATCCTTCAGATCCAAAATGGGACATCAGCCGCCATCCTTCTTGGAAACCACAAAGAGGTTGGAGTAGAATCCCAAGCCCCTCTCCTGAGGGGGAACTGGCTCCAGGGCCGCCTTGTCCAGAGGGGACTGTAGGGCTTCCTTAAAGGCGTTTGTTACGGTTTAGTACACTCAGAAACAGAAAGTTTTGGTAAAACACAGTTTTATTAGCACACAAAGAATTACAGTAACCCTTGCGGGTCCAGCATACAGATTAACAGTAAACTGATACAGGACAGGTTACAAAGATATGATTAACCCACACGGGTCCAGTATGTAAAGACAATATACAATACCGACACAGGTCAGGTACAGTTCGTATGATACAGTGTGAATATGTCAGAATTATACTGTTAGGCCAGGAACAGCTAATTTGCCCTAATAGTGGAAGGCCCACAGTATACTCTCTATGCAGAGAGTGACAATAGTGACTGGAATCACAAGGAGCAGGTGAAGCCAGGGTATGAGACTGGCTACAAGGCACCAGAGGAAGGCGGCTACCAGCGGTATTGAGAATGCCAGTCGGAGACTGCAAGGTTTTGTGACCCAAGTGTACAGCACTGGATGGTGCAGATTAGCGCCAAACTGAGACAGCAATGGATAATGGCCCAAGTGCACGACACCGTAAGGAGCAATGTAACACCAAACTGAGACTACCATGGATATATATCCAAGTGCACTGCACCACCCCGCAAGGGGTTAACGAACGCTCCGGTCTGTAGCAACTGCAGATGTAGAAATAGCCTGAGGCACCCATCCGTAACCCAACCTCAGGGACAGCAGTAACAGACCAAGCGATCGTGGTGCAACCGGTGATATTAACGGAATGGAGCAACAGGCACTTATGAGGGAACGGATCATGGACAGGACTATCTGCACAAAACCGAGGCAACCGGTGGTCTGGTACAGGCCACAGAGAGCGAGTGAACAACACTGTGTAACGGTTTGTTTGACACACAGACACAGCAGGTTTGGATAAAACACAGTTTTATTAAGCAATTAGAAATACAATAAACCTCACAGGTCCTGTAGTATTTTCTCAATACAATACAGACACAAGACAGGTTACATTTACATATGCCCACACAGGTCCAGTATATGTATAGAGTCCATAACACCAGGGCTTAAAACTTGAAGTCCTTTGCTATTAGCCAGACCTGAAAAGTTACTCGCCACTGCAAGCCATAACATACCCACCAGGGCTGAATTTCTACTCGCCAGGGCTAAATTTTCACTCGCCATTGGCTAGTGGCGAGTGGAAATTTTGAGCCCTGATAACACGAAATACTGACATAGGTCAGGCAGAACTTGACAGAGTTCCAGTGTATCGTACTGCATGGGTTAATGGCCTTCAGCAAGTGTAAATAGTCCCATGTGTCGGTAAGGCCTGTTAAGAAGCTCACCTAGGATAGAGAGCTTAAATATGAGTAACGCCCAATAACAGGTTAGCAGGTAATGGTGAACTGCATGAGCAGTAACTGAGGCTGAGCAACATAGAGCACTGCCGGAGCAGTAACGGAGACTAGGCCACGTGATCACTGCCGTAACAGTAACGGAGACTAAGAGACGTGGACACTGCCGTAGCAGTAACAGAGACTAGGCCACTTGCACTCTGCCGTAGCAGTAAACGGAGACTAGGCCACTTGCACTCTATCTTAGCAGTAATAGAGACTGAGCAACTGAGCACTGCCGTGACAGTAACGGAATGAGCAACTGAGCAACTGGCCTGAGGAGGCAACCAACCGGGAGCGTATAGAAGGACAAGTCAATGGGAATTTCGCCGGGGCGACACAGAGGCAACTGAGACTAAAACTGCACAGCGGTCACAGACACTAGAAAGGATCACCACCCTCGACCGGAGACCGGGCTGGTGCAATCGGAGCAGGAACGTCAGCCAATCCAAGACGGGACACGGTACAGGAACGTCAGCCAATCTGGGTTGGTACACGGGGCAGGAACGTCAGACAAGCTGGGTCGGTACACAGGAGCAGGAACGTCAACCAAGCCCGGTCAGTACACAGGAGCAGGAGAAGCAGAATGGTCAGGCAGTCCGGGTCGGTTCACAAGCAGGAGACGAGATGCAGAGTAGTCAGGCAGGCCAGGTCGATACACTGAGACAACTGAGATCAGAAACAAGTGCTGGTACTGGAACGCCATGAAACGGCACCGGAGAGGTGCCAGAATCCAGTATTTAAAGGCCATACTGGGCGGGACAAGCACAGTATAGCCAATAGGAGTAGAGCAGGAGTGTAGTCTGACAGAAGGTCGCAAAAGGAGCACAGGCACCGTGTAGTACCCCCCTCTCAAAGACCCCCTCTCCTAGAAGAGGGACCTGGTTTCTGTGGATATTTGGAGTGAAAATGGAAGAACCTTTTAACCTGTCGAATAGTTCGGTAATGAGTGGTATGGGGTAGGCATTCTTGGACATTAGTTTATTCAGTCCCCGGTAATCAATACAAGGTCTCAACTCGCCATTCTTCTTTTTGACAAAAAAGAAACCAGCTCCTGCAGGCGAGGTAGATTTTCTAATAATCCCTCTTTTAAGGGCATTGTCAATATATTCCTCCATGGCCTGATTCTCCTCGCACGACAGCGGGTACGTGCAGCCCCTAGAAGGCACAGCGCGAGGAGGCAAAGCAATAGCGCAATCGTATGCCCTATTCTGAGGCAAAGCGCTAGCCTCTCCCTTACTAAAGACGTCACTGAACTGGTGATATTCAGCTGGCACGGAGGGAGAGGTACACCAAATCTTAATTGGATGAGTCACACAATGCTCCATACAGTACTCGGACCAAGACGCGATCTCACAAGTCTGCCAGTCAAACTGGGGATTATGCAAATGTAACCATGGAAACCCCAGAATGACCGCATGAGGAGGAGAATGGATAAACTGAAACCGCTGTTCCTCCATGTGGAGAGCCCCAATACTCATAGATAGCGGAATCATTTCCATAGATATCTAAGCCGGTGCTAATGGTCTGCCATCAATGGCTTCAATGGCTAAGGGAGATTCCCTCGACCAACGGAATCTGATGTAACGCAGCAAAAGAATTGTCCATGAAGTATCCGGCCGCGCCGGAATCAACCAGGGCCAGAACCTCCACCGAATGTTCTGCCCATGAAAATGCCACCTGGATCATGGGTTTCTGCATAATAGGGTCTAGGGACTGCTGAACGTCACCTAGGGCCTGTCCCCCAAGGTACCCTAGGTGCGTTTGTTTCCTGGACGTACAGGACAGGTACGTAATAGGTGCCCAGCCTTGCCACAGTATAGACATAGCCCCTGCCTCCTGCGGTGTGCCCGTTCTGTTTTAGATAGTTTGGTGAACCCAAGCTGCATTGGTTCACAAGTCTCCTGTGTTCGTTCAGGAGGCATGGGAGACAAGGGAGGCATGGGTAGGACCAAAAAACTGTTTTGCCCAACATTCCTGGGCCGTAGCTTGCGGTCTTTAGCCATACATCTCTCACGAATACGAGAATAAATCAGAATAGCGAAATAAATGTATTCGTCCAAGTCACTAGGCACTTCTCTAGCTGCCGTCTCATCCTTAATACGGTCAGCAAGTCCCTGAGCAAAAGTTGCCACCAGCGCTTCGTTTTTCCAACCTACCTCTGCCGCCAATGTATGGAATTCCATGGCATAATCGCCCACAGTACGATTGCCCTGTTGTATCTCCATCAATTGTTTGGCAGCAGAGGCAGCTCTACCAGGAACTTCAAATACTCTCTGAAAGGTACGCACAAACTCCCTGAAGTTCCTGGTGCACGGTTTAGCATTTTCGCACAGGGGGTTGGCCCATGCCAGGGCTCTGCCCGTCAATAGGGATATCATGAACCCCACCTTACTGCGGTCATTGGGAAAGGCGTGAGGGGTTAGCTCCAGAAAAATTTCCAACTCATTAATAAATCCCCTGCACAGAGTGGGTTCACTATCGTATCTGAGTGGTAATGGAGCAGAAGCGGTTAACCCTCTAACCGAGGCCACAGATGTCATGAATTGAGTCTCTGGTGTCGAAACTGAGGGAGCCACTGGTCTCTGAACTGGTTTATCGAGATGCACCGTGCGCTCAAGAATAATTTGTATGGCCAGTGCCAACCGGTCCAAACGCTGCTCATGTACATCCATCCTTCAATGGATGTTCTGTGCACTTCCCTCACCTTTACTGTCTGAGGTCATGGCCCTTTCGTATTGTAACGGTTTGTTTGACACACAGACACAGTAGGTTTGGATAAAACACAGTTTTATTAAGCAATTAAAAATACAATAACCCTCACCCTCGGTGGACAACTCCTGGGGAAAGGACTTGCAGCCAAGGTTTTCCCCCCAGGGCTTAGGTCCACAAAAGCACCTGATAAACAGAACTATCCACATTTGGGTGATGGGAATTGTCAGTGATGGTAATCCGCCTAATGGTGGTATTCCATTTCTAACAGAAAATAAAAAAAAGCTAAAACTACAGCACAACTGTTCTTTTGCTTGCATCTTGACCAACAAATCTTACTGGTTGAGGATTGGCTAGCTGCAACCTAAGGGGAGGAGATAGGCTCCACCCAGCAGTCACTTCTCAGCATTGTTCCTCCCTATTAAAGGGGCTGATCGCCTACCCAAAGTTACCAGTAACCTGTATTGGACGACAGAGAGATTCTTTTCCTATACGCATTCCATGAGGTCATTTTAAAATTAGATTATACTGGATGAATATGGTGAGGTAAAGAAGCAGGGAGGGAGTATCTAACTCTGAGCGCCTTTTAAGGCAAGTGCCCTGTCCTCCTGCAGGAGAATACTTTACCCCTGTATTCCACATAGGATGTAAAAAAAAGGGTTAAAATATATTTAAATGTTTTTGATTTATGCAATTTGTTTCACCTCCTACTTGCTTTCCTTCTTTCTTGCCGATGAAGGAAGTGTGGGATGTAAGAAACAAGTTTGCAACAGATATTGAGCACCTATAGCCAAGCAAATAAATGAACAAATACATAGGAGACTATTAGTAAGTAAATATTAGCAGTGCCTCTGGAAAAGACTATCTAGCCCAGTAGTTCTTAACTGGGTGCCATGTACTAATAGCCATAAAGACACATGTCACCCCCCCAGCCTTGTCCCAACTCACTTGTATCCATAGAACCACATACTGATCCCCCGAGCCTTGTCCCAAATCACTGGCAGATACACAATCACCCCTACTAACCCCCATCCTTGTACCACAGTAGCCTGCAGTGTGGTGAGTAAAGGGGGAATGTCCTCCAGCTGATGCCAGTTTACAGTTCCCATCAATACTGCACTGGAAGCCAGAGAACCACAAATGCTAACCTCCCAGGAGTCCTAGCTTTGGCCAATTACATTGGTAGCCAGAGGACCACATATACTGAGTCTGCATAGCTGTGGGAATTCTTGGGCATAGGTGGAAAATGGAAAAGTTTATTGGGGTTAGCAAAAAGGAGGGCATATTACGGATTTTCAATATGATAGAAATTTCACAGGAAATTGTGTGGGGGGTTTTTCGTAAAATTTCCTGATACAAAAAAGACATTTTGCTCATCTCTAGCCCTTGGCAAATGTTCTATGAAATGTTAGAGTTTCCTGAAAAAGACAGATTATGCGTTAGGAATGCCTTGAGCAATCAGACATTGAGAACCATTCATCCAGCCACATTTTATACTTCTTTTGTCAGTTTATTTACAGTTTGCATACCGTTTTAATGGTCAGCTTGTTTAACTCCTTGCATGTTAGCACCCAAGGGTTAAGATATTGTTTTGTATTTGCATGTTATTGTCTAAAGCAGAGGTGGGCACACTAAGGCCATCCAGTTTCTAAGGACTACAATTCCCATAATCCCAAGCAAGCTAATAGCTAACCCCTTGGGACAAAAGTATTTTCTGCTTCAGACAGAAGTGAATGGGGTGAGATCATATGAGGGTGAAGTGTTGTCATGTGAGGGTCTAAGGCCTTCTAGGATACCCTGTCTGCTGGTGCATGAAATGTAAATCCACCCTTCTGCCCTGATAATAACTTCCTTCCAGACTTCAGCAAGGCAGGTTCTAGAAATGTTTTACTCACCTGGCTTTTCTCTTCCTTTGATTTTCTTTTTATAGACAATATAACCTGCTACAAGGATTCCACAGACTACCAGGATTGTCACAATGACTGCTACAGGTATAATCCACTCATCATTAGTTGGTGGTGGTGGTGGTGTTAGTAGGACATCTGTGAATAAATGAATAGATTGAGCTTGGTAAAAAATAGTATGCATGTGTAGAAAAATAATAAATTACTATCTAAAGCAGTGCAATAAAATTCTTCAGAAACATTCAATTATGTGCAGTAACAAATCTGGCCTCAATAATTGTGTTTTTCTTGGATGAAAGGAATAAGCATCTTTCCTTTCCAGACAGAAACTAAAGGACTACTTGAGACCATAAATGATTCACAAAACTATCCATAGACCATCCTAACCAGTTATTAACCCATTGAATGCAGGGGCCATCTCTTTGAGGAGTAGATCAAATCAGTGACTTGCATGACCTTTGCAAAAATCACATTACTGAATGGGGAGAAGGTTAACCATGATTTGCCCACTTTCCTGGTAACAACTAGCAGCTAAAGAAACAAAACACTTCATAGAGAGATAAGTACCTAGCACTCATCTCTTTCTATGTTCAACTATTAAACCTGAAGAGTAATAAATGGAAAGTGGAGCTCCAGGGTCCTGGATTCCTCTCTGCCCCTGCCATTGTAAATGCACAAGTAAATTGGCAGGAAATGGAGGTAAGGGTCTTGTAGAGCCCCCCCTCCTCCTCAGTACACTGAATAGAATGAATGTTAGTTAAGCAGAGGAGGAAGTGCGTGGCATAAAATGGACTAGATAAAGATATTTGCTGTGGCATTAAAAGTAGTTAAATACGTACAACATGTTATGAATTGATTTACTGTGAGGTTATGTTTGTAATTTAGGCATGTTATGCATTAACTTACATCTATACTATAAAAGAGAACGTGGTCACGTGACCGCTCACACAACACTTAACATATAGCACAATCAGAGCAATGCCAAAATTAACCCATGCAAATCCACCCAGTAAATGTGCATGTCCTACAAAGAATTCCTGGACAGTCAACATGAACCCCCTGAGGGACAAATGGTTTCCAAAGCAACCAAACACAATCTGCCACACAATACCATGGAACATAAGGGGTTAACACATAACATCAGATATGCACACACAACACAAGATGCACACCTGTCAATCCTAAGTATCACAAGCTCACCTGTGCAACATTTAGCCAATGGAGAACCAAGGTGCACCAGACAATGTCACACATGCACCTGACAGGTACACAGCAATTACAACAAATCAGACAAACAAGAAGAGATACACTGGCAAACACTTACCTGGACAACACACACCTTCCCACTGGTCCCTCCATACTTGATGACTATGGCTGAATAACACCCCATCACTGTCTTAAAGTAACATCTTGCCATTCTCAAACGTGGTGTGTTCACAGTGAGACAACTCAGAGAGAGAGAGAAAGAGAGAGAGATTATGAGCATTATGTTTCTATTGTGATTCTTTTGAAGACAACCGAGTAGGAGGCGTGCGAGGATAAGGGAGCCCCAGGGACGGCCAAGCGCACCTGCAAATCTTCCGCCTGTTGCCAGAATTCCATCTTCACCTGGACAACCAGGACAGGCAGCAGCAAATCAACTGTCACAACTGGGTCCCCACAGCCTCAGCTGCCACAGGGACTTGTGTAGCAGAACAGGGAGGACAGTGTGATCGACTACACACGAGTGCATCAGATCTCCAATGCATGTATGCCATCGCTTCATCAACAGATGATGTGTGATTCTAACATGAGGATAACTCATGTTTGTGCCTCCTATCCCGGAGGCTGTCATGATTCGTACATCCACAGGCATTACTCCATCTACAGGTACTTTGAGAATGGAACCTATAAAGGAGAATGGCTTTTGGGCGAGTCCACATTCTAAACATCACACAGCATCCACAGGTACACTCACATAACTTATGTAAACACAGTTTAGCATAGCCATAACACACAAACAGTATGTCCCCCTTACACAACATCGTCCACATAATATGTGGTCCCTGTGTCACCATTTTACACGTGATGCCAGGTATGGGTGCAAAACATAGCTCCTCGCACCACTAACAAATCTACAAACACCTGCGCAGGAGTGCTAGAATGAGGCTCATGTGCAAACAAGGAATGTCATTGAGAGCATCCTTGGGCTACTGAAATCCAGATACTGGTGCCTGGGTAACTCAGGGGGAGCTCTGCAATATGCACCAGGAAAGGCATGCAACATCATCCTGGTGTGTGCAATACTACACAACATAGCCATAGACACACGTCAAGTGGAGGATATGGAGCCACAAAACATTATGGAGGTCTCCATTCCCTAGCCACAGGAACACAAGACCCTGAGAGGGGTGGAGACACAAAAAAAACAATCACACTAAGAAAACATTTACCTGTTTTAGGTGCGGATGAAGGTTTGCTGAATATCATCGCACATGGATTCAGGTTTGATTCTAAGAAATCCCCTACAATTGCAACCATCCTGTCCCCAAGTCTGTTTACCCTTAAAGAAGATGCTCAGTCTAAGACCTGGCAAGGGGTACTTTCAGATGTGGGGGCAAGCGTTGTGGTTGCTGTAAAATTATGAATGTCTCAAAAACCTTCAACTCCACAACTACAGGGAAGGGATATGATATTGTTGGTTATATAAACTGTGGAACTAGAGGTGTTGTTTATTTGGTCATGTGCACCAATTGACATAAACAATATGTGGGTAAAACTATTAGATCTATCCGTGAACGGATGAACGAACATCTTAGCAATATCAATAACACGGAATTTAGCTCAAACATATCTTCTCATTTCAAAACTGAAGATTGTGATTAAACTAATTTTCGAGTACAGGGTATAGAAAGAGTTAGATTAGACATCATTAGAGGAAGTTTGGATCACAAATTAAGTAAGAGGGAAGTATTTTGGACAGGGCTCAAAATCAAAATTGAAGCCAGCAATCTAATCTGCCACTCGTCTGTATTGTAATTAACTAGAATAAACCAATCACTCCCATGAACTTCATTGTGAACTTCCGTTAAGCAGAAAGTAAAGATTTATGCTAATCTTATAATCACATTTACATCCAGGTATCAAGTTTAATCTATACAAGGGACAAAACTTGTTTGTAAATTGGTGCAGGTTGCACGTTCTATAGTGAAGAGTGGCGGTTGATTAGGTGGGCCAGAAATTGCTGCACATAGTCGCCAGATAGGTGAGATGGAGGCCAGCTTGATGTGCACTGTGTGTCTTGGCCTTTTTCAAGAGCCCATCACTTTGCTGCTGTGCTCCCATAACTTTAGCAAGAGTTGTGTGCAGGAGTGTGCAGCTTCAGAAAGTCACACTGTTCAGGTCTTGTCTCTCTGTGTTGGTGGCGCTTCCAGTCTGACCACTGTGCCCTGCCCTTTGTGCCGTAAAGTCAGCTCTTTTCCCGGCAGGGTGTCTTCGCTGTCAGTCAACACCATTCTGGCCAAGGCTCAGCAACTGCCACGATAGAGAAAGAGTTCCCGGGAGGAGCTTTGGGAAGAGATTGCACATCTGACGAGTCCTCATCCAGTCGGAGTAGCCGTTCTCCTTGTGCCGATCATGCGCGTCAGACACTTGAGCTTTACTGTAAAAAGTGTGCTGTTCCCTGTTGAGGGAAATGTGTATCAGACAAGGATCAGGGCATGTTCCAATCTGATAGACATGGTCTACCTGGAGGAGAAGAGCAGGACCCTTGATTGTTTATCTGACCTGTAGCTGCTTAATCATCAAGCTCTAAGGGGGTTCATTGTCCCACTAACTATATACGTTAACATGCAAAATGAGCAGAACCAGTGACTTGTGAAATATTAACTGAGAAAGTGGAGTATTTCTGGGGCAAAGCAGCTGCACTGTACAAATATACAATACCGCTTATTTAAATTGTTACTTTAACCCTTTAAGTGCCAGAGGGGTAACCCTCTGACACCCAGATAGTTAACTCACTGAATGCTAATGCATCAGAGAACTGTAAGAGTCAGTGAGTTACAGTCTGCAATTTAAAACAACTGCACTGCTTGTCTTCTATGGTGCATTTGCTTCTGAATTACACCACTTTTTTTATCTCAAAAGACAGTAAATATTTCGATTTGAACCCTATGTTCTGTGTTTCTCCTTTTAAAATGTTAAAGCTTTATGAATTCCCCTCTTGTTAATATTGCCTATGTAAAGCATGCGTAGAAAAAGTATAAAGAACCTTTGGAGTCAGACAAAAGTTTTTATCAACCGGCAGGGAGTTTTAGGAGATCGAGAAGGGGTGTATGTACACAAGGGTATATATTATAATTTCCAGCATTTTAGGAACCAACAGTGACATTTTGGAAATCCTGGCTACTAGGCTTCTGGATTCCACCCCCCCCCCACACCCTGATATATAATTTAATTCAGAGTAATGTCAGGTTCTACTCAACAGGTGCAGCTGTAGGAGGTGTCTCCCCCCCCACACACCTCTCATGCTTATCAGTTCTGTGGACCTCTAGTGACAATAACAGTTGACAGCTTAGGGAAAAGTATAGAGGTGTTTGTTTTGTATTATTATTATTCTAGTTTTAAAGCCCGTATAAACAGGCCAGCACTGGCGGCGCTGCAGTCATGCGCAGTACAGACTGCCCGCCGCAGCTGATACAGAGCGGGGTGCTCCGAATTCAGACCATAGTCCTCTCTGCTCACCGGTGCACAGAGAGGACTATGGTCTGAATTCGGAGCACCCCGCTCCGTATCAGCCACAGCGTGGCCAGTCTGTACTGCACATGACTGCAGTGAGCGCAGCCGTCTCTACTGCGCATGACGGCTTCTGACAAACATACTTAGCGAATTATAATATAGGATATTTTTGATGTTGGTAAGTATATATAAAACTCTGTAGTAAGCGACCATGGAATTTATAACTGAGAATCAAGCCCTTTAACGTGAGAGTTTGTCACTCAGTGTCAGGCCCTGAGAATTCCCAGGTATTGCTGGCTGGAAAGCAGTCAAAGGAACAATAATACCTAAAAGTGTTCTACTGTTATACACAGGACTGGCCTTATCCTGAATACCTGACTCTCAGATACATGACTCTGACACAGTTTATGTAAGAGGGCAGCAAGAAATACCTAGTAGTATGGATGACAGTGAAGTCAGCGAGCTGTGTGTTACTTTCTTCTTTAATTTATTGTAATGAGGCTTTTGTTCTGCTTTAATGGGAGTGACTAGTCAACCTTAGGTTTAACCCTTTGAGTGCCAGAGAGATACAAAACAAATTGATTTGCATACTCCTCTGTCATTCAAATGGTTAAGGCCGTATGTCCAAAGGAAATTATCAGTGTGGGGTAAATAAGTTGCAGCATAGGGTCCAAATAAATTGACCCAAATGTCCACTGTTTTAAATGGGACTTTTTAATCCCTTTAATGCTAGAGAGGTCACCAACACATTGCTTTGCAATGTCATGGAGCCCTCTCTAGCATTCAGGAAATTAAAAGCCCAGTTCAAATCAATGAGAATTTTCATTTGTTCCCTATGTTGCCATATCTCCAAAGTGTCCCTCTTTAGGATATATTAGGGTCCATGTCTCCCAAGTGTCTCTCTTTATGAGATATTAGGGTCCATACCTCCCAACTGTCCCTCTTTAGGAGACATTAGAGGCTCATATCTCCCGTGTCCCTCTTTAGGAGCTATTAGGGGTCCATACTTGAGATTGGTGGGGTTAAAGGCAGGGATATGGGTGGGGTTAAAGGCAGGAATATGGGTGGGGTTAAAGGCAGGAATATGGGTGGGGCTAGGGGTGGAAACTGTTGGCAAGTAACTTTTCTAGCCTGCTAGTAGCTCAGGACTTGAAATTTTGAGCCCTGTTTTGGATATTCAAGTTAGGAACAAGATTTCCTTTGGGATTAAATAAGGATTATGACGTAAACTGTTATGTATGACATGTTTTATGTATTTGATAAAACTTTGGAGAGTATATTTTGGTTCATAGGTGAACCATGTTTTGTTTTCAGTCACATGTAAAATTAAATACTTTGGGATTGTTAGAGAAATTAGTCTATATAGATCTTATAATTAGCTCGTTTTTTGGCTTGTGCCAGACAGATCACATATATTCATTGTCACGGGAACCGGACAAATTCCCTGGTTATTGTTTTGAATATACCCCTCCTCCCCCATCCTCCTCCAAAGGACTAAAATTCACATTCTGGAGACTGCCAGCCGGACTATCACACCAGTCGTCTGGCTGTGGAACGTAGGCCGGCTCCTGATTGGCTAAAGCCCTGGGTGCCATGTTTAAAGGTTCCCCATAGACTTAACATGGGGAAAAGTAGGCGTCCCAGGGATTGGCCAGTCAGCCACCCGCCCATGTCAGCTGATAGGCTAAAGGCAGGTGTGACACCAGAGGCCAGGATTGGCCACATCATACTCAGCCCTGGATTGGCTGGGGTTTGAAGGCGGCTAAATCAAATTATGTAAAAGATGCTTTAGCACAAAGGACACTATTGTGAATGTGTATTCTAGCCCATTGTATCCAGCCCCAGCCCTTTGTCTAATGTTTACCCACCGCCCCTCACTATTGTCAGTTAATGCACTCATGTCTGTCCCCATTGTTTCCTGGCCACACTGTTCTGTATATAAGTCTGTTGGTTTCTTCAATAAACAGTTCTGGTTTACCCTGACACTAGTTCTGCCTGGTGACTTAGGGTACATTGCTGTATGCTGCGGGAGCCTTTGCTGGTGGATTCTGGGAAGAAGTGATCCTTGACGGTGACACCAACGCTGGGTGTCTGCTGGTACCGTCACATTCATCCTCACACATAGATACTGAAAGATGTTAACCACTAATTTGCATGTAAGACCTTCATTTCACTTAATCCAATTTTTTTTTTTTTTTCTACGTATTAGTTTTAAAACAATTGTATTTGTCCGGTCCTGCTCCAGAATAAGGACAAAAGTGCATCTGTATTTAGAATGTAGCTTAATATAAGTAATGTTACTATAATATGAGTGTGTTCTTTGGATGCTCGGTTGCATATACTATATGAACGCACTCATTGGTTGCCCATTTGTCCTGAATCTTTTTAATATTTTCATTGGCCAGCTACCAATTTGACTATCCTTATCCAGTGATTTTTTTTTTATAAAGCTCTCTTCATGTTGGCTCTCGATGTACGTGATCCTTGATGTACTACACGGCACATATTTATAGGATCATTTAGGCCCTTTTATTCTAAAATCTGAGTAACTCGTGGGCCATGTTTTTCCCATTCAAGGTGTGTAGGTTACAATTATTGGCAGTCTGGAATGGTTTTAATATGAATGCCGATATTTATATGTGCTGTTTATGAACAATCGAATAAAAATTGAGGTGCCGACTGTTTAAGAGTTTGATTTGTGGACATCGAAGCAACAGCAGTGAATATACTTCTTTGATTTTGACATACTTGTTTCTGAACATATTTTTCACTGTTTAATATTTTGAAGATGTACTGAAACATTTAGGATGTTCTTTCCAGTTCTAATTGCACTGTTGTCTTCTATGGTATTTATAATAGTGCATACATGGTTTATAGTGTAATACTTTGGCTATGTGTCCCCTTTTGGGCTATTTCCAGTGGTTAAATGGTTAACATTTTTACCTTTGAAGTTGAACGTTGTAACATTAACAGCGTCCGTATCACGGTGCCCGTGATTGCTGCAGTTCCTTGTCTGTCACCAGTAGGGGGCTGCTATTGGCTGTCTGCAGATAGCCCGCCTCTCATTGCCTATTTAAACCTGGATTGGGCACCCTTTGGGTGCCCTTTCGTGTTGTTTCTGACCTTCTTGCTATCACTATGCTAGTGATAGCTGGGCCTCTGTTCCAGTGTTCCTGAGTTCCTGATCTCATGTGTTCCTGAGTTCCTGATCTCTACTGTTCCAGTGTTTCCTGCCTGCTGAGTTGTTCCAGTCCTGGTTCCGGCCTAGTCTCTGGTGTTGCAGTTCCTGCAGTTCTTCTTCTCTGCTGTTTTCTGACATCTCATCGCCCGTCTCCTGTATCCTGGCGACCTCCTGCCCGGTCGCGTCGGCGACATTGTTAGTTACTCCAGTGTGCAGTCACTGGTTTGCTCCAAAGCCTATCGGCTGTTCAGTCTTGTGTTGGAAACAGCGTGCAGATGCTGGTTTGTTCCCAAAGCCTTGCGGCTATACAAACTCGCTTGTTACTCCAGTGTGCGGTCACTGGTTTGCTCCAAGGCCTATCGGCTATACAATTCTGTGTTGGTCCCAGCGTGCGGACGCTGGTTTGCTCCTAAGCCTTGCGGCTATACAAACTCGCTTGTTACACCAGTGTGCGGTCACTGGTTTGCTACAAAGCCTATCGGCTATACAGTCTTGTGTTGGTCATAGCGTGCGGACGCTGGTTTGCTCCAAAGCCTTGCGGCTATACAAACTCGCTTGTTACACCAGTGTGCGGTCACTGGTTTGCTCCAAGGCCTATCGGCTATACAATCCTGTGTTGGTCCCAGCGTGCGGACGCTGGTTTGCTCCTAAGCCTTGCGGCTATACAAACTCGCTTGTTACACCAGTGTGCGGTCACTGGTTTGCTCAAAAGCCTATCGGCTATACAGTCCTGTGTTGGTCCCAGCGTGCGGACGCTGGTTTGCTTCAAAGCCTTGCGGCTATACAAACTCGCTTGTTACACCAGTGTGCGGTCACTGGTTTGCTCCAAAGCCTATCGGCTATACAATTCTGTGTTGGTCCCAGCGTGCGGACGCTGGTTTGCTCCAAAGCCTTGCGGCTATACAAACTCGCTTGTTACACCAGTGTGCGGTCACTGGTTTGCTCCAAAGCCTATCGGCTATACAATCCTGTGTTGGTCCCAGCGTGCGGACGCTGGTTTGCTCCAAAGCCTTGCGGCTATACAAACTCGCTTGTTACACCAGTGTGCGGTCACTGGTTTGCTCCAAAGCCTATCGGCTATACAATCCTGTGTTGGTCCCAGCGTGCGGACGCTGGTTTGCTCCAAAGTCTTGCGGCTTTACTACTCCCTGTTGGTCTCAGTGTGTGTACACTGGGTTGCTTAAGATCCTGTCAATTTGCCACTACCATCTGACTGCTGCTACTATCTCTGGGCTGCCCTGCCCGGTATTGGTAAGGCCGGTAGAGCCTACATTGTGAATCTTTTGAGGCTGCCTTGCCCGGTAATTTGGTAAGGCCGGTAGAACCGTTATGCTATTCCATCTGCAGGTTGCCTTACCCGGTATTGGCAAGGCCGGTAGAGCCTAACATTCTGCTCCTTCAGACTGTCCTGTCCGGTATATTGACAGGACCGGTAGAGTCTGCATTCTGTCTTGTTATATTCTGTATGTATCTGTATGTATGTGTTTGCCATCCTACATTATCAATTTATTATTTCAATAAAATTGATTTTTACCTAAAACTTGTGTCTGAGAGTCATAATAAACCGTGACAGTCCGATTGTGACGTCAAAGTGAATTTGGATTGGTCATTGCGGATTCAAAAGGCTTTCTGTTGCAAGTTTCGGTCTCCTTGATCATGAGTAAGCGATATATGCATGAAACGCGTTGATCGGAGCTGATGGTCTCTTACACCTGACTGGTATCCACTACATAAGTCTCTCCCAGCTTGTAATACAGGTTGCAACTGTATGAGGTACTTTTATTGGATTTTCCTTGTTGAATAAAGCTGCTTAATGTTTTTAAATTATCAGATTGGTGTGGTGAAATTAACTATGATGGTGCCGATTTACTCTTATTTTATTAGGGGTGGAGACACAAGACAGGTTCATCAGGGAGTTTTATAATTGTACAAAACATGCAGGTTTGACCATGGTTAGGCATGGGGAATGTGTTCTAACACACTCCCACAACACATAATGATCTCTTTCACGCCACAGGATAACTGATATACACAACCCTGATAATGCATGTAATGTCAACTGGCATCTCCCCTTCCTTCAGCCATGATGACATTGCCACATCAAGGATATCTTCTGCAAACAAAGGTTTGCCTATGTCCACATTGCCTATGTCCATCATATTCCAGAGGATAACTGACAGCAAACAACATATATTGAGTTGAACATAGCCATAGAACCCTTGGAGCGATAGAGGGGTATCCAATGCAATGACATGCAATCCATTGCATACGACTCTGGCATTTCAGGTGTTAAGGGGGTATTAGAGTTACTATGAGATCAATAGTTGTGCATTGCCTAATGTAGCAGAATAGGGAAGGATTTACGGTGTTAGTGTTGTATCCAGCATTGGAGTACCTAATTGGGAGGCAGGTTGGCAGGCCCACCATGCTTGTGTGTGTGTGTGTGTGTGTGTAAGGCAATGACATTGGCCAACACCCTCTGATTCACGAGGGTTAGTTCACATTCTAGATGATGTATTGCTACAGTGTCCTTTTCACATATACATATGACTGGTTAGCATCCCCTTGTTCCTAACCATATGGGTTCCAGTGGGGTCCGCAACTGGGTCATTTACTCCTCTGGAACACAAAAGGTTAATAGGAAAATGATGGTTAATCTTTTGCATAACAGACACATATGCAGTGCAATTTCAACTCCTGTCATTCTGTCCAACAGATTTTTAAGGCATGACCCATCGTGGAACATGGGTATGTCCAACTGACTCCACTTCCATGAAGCACACCTCTTGAATTTGGTGAACTCTGCCCAACCTTTCACACATTCAGAAACAGCTCAAGTATTTATGTATGAGTTAACATAGTAGTATCATAGTTGACAGGTCTACTTAAAGGAATCAAAGTTTTTTTATGGTAAACTATCCCATGGCTATTTTCCAGCTTATTCTGTTGGGACATTTGTTAGTCCTGTGATGCATCACATCAGGATTTATCTGTCTCTTCAGATGTCTTGTCTTCCTTCTTTATGCTTGTTCTCAACTTTCCTCTGCCCCTTACGTTACAAAGCCTCTCAGGTTTATCTCCACTACCTTCTTTATTGATCTCTATACCACATCAGATTATTCCCCTCTCTTTCCATCCCATGTATTTCTCACCATTCCTTCCACTCTCTTGCCCCCTTAGATTCCCCCCCACCTTTCTCCTTTCCTACTGGCTTCTTCTTGGAAGTCCTAAGCTCTGAGGCTTCTCCCCATTTTCCTTTTCCCTCAAGTTTCTCTACTCCTTCCTCTTTTCTCAGATTTCATCCTCTGTTCACAGATTTCTTTCCACTAAATCCTTTCACTCTAAGATCTCAGCCCCTTTTCCCCCTTCCCTAGGTTTTCTACCCACCTTCCGCTCTCACTGACTTCACTCTGTCTACTTCTCTACCCATCTCCTCTTCTCTATTCCTTATCCATCAGGTTTCTCCCCACTTTTGTTTTCCCCTATCCCCCCCCCATAAGATTTATCTGTTCCTGTCCCTGGCATTTCTCCCTACTCTTCCTTTCCTCTCATGTTTCTCCACTCATTCTCATTAAGGTCTAACTCCTCTCTCTTTGAGGTTTACCCATATCCTCCACCTCTCATTAGGCTTTCCTCTCTTCTTCAGTCCTCTCTGACTGTAATTTACTCCCTGTCATACTATCTCCATGTTTCTGTCCACTCTTCCTTTCCCTCACTCTTACTTTCTCACACAAGTTTCTCCTCATTTTTTTTCTTTTATTTGCGTGAAAGTATTTTACCAGGAAGAATACATTGAAATTGTCTCTTGTTTTCAGGTATGTCCTGAACAATTTTATATCTGCCTCGGAGAGGTGAAAGGCTCAGCTGACCTTGCCTACAACCTGTGACTTTTGTGGCTTGAACAGATTCTACAATTGGTGCATTAAACAACTGAGCCATCTCACTGGACTTGCTCATTTGTTTCTTGTCCTGAGTTTTCTCCCCAAATTTAATCTGCCCATAGGCTTCTTCTCACCCTTTTACTGCTCACATTTCTGTCCACATTTCAGATATGACTCAGTTTTTCTTCACTCTGCCTCTCACCCTAATGTTCCTCACCACTCCTTTCCATGTTTCACCCCACCCTTTCTCTTTCTCTGTGGTTTATCCCCACACTTGCTCTCTTGCCCTTATGTATCTCAGCTCTCCTCATACAAAAGGTTCTCCCCACACTTCCACCTCCCACCCAGGCTTCTTCCCCACTGTCTCTTATGCTCAGGTTCATGCTTTCACTTTCTCTATCTCCACAGGTTTCTCCCCACTCTCCAAATCCTTCTCTCTCACTTTGTGTCATTCCCTGAGATTGCTTCCTGCACTTCCTCTCTCTCTGACGTTTCATGCCACACACTTCCTCTATCCCCTTGGATTCTAGAAATGTCTCTAACATATGGCAAAACAATACAATGGAGGTATAGGTATCATTCCATGAGTTAATAAATAATGTATTACTTTTATACCGCACACCCAATAATTTAATTTACTGACTATTCTTTACAGTTGCCCAGGGTCAGTTATGGGCAACCTCTTGACCTAAAACTGTTGTGGGACTTCAAATCACATCATCCTCATCTGGCCAACAGCTGATGGATGATGATTTGGTCAGTTTTTAAACAGCAATTGGAGTGTTGGAGGTTGCCCTTCCCTCTCCTAGAAGGATCCAGAATAATTGTAGAGGCCCTGTTTCTGATTCCTCTCCTCTGTCCTATTATTTTGCCTGGACACTATAGGTCATATGCACAAGGTCAAAAGTGAAGCAATACTGAGGCAAACTAATTACACTGTAGGGGCAAATAACTCCCTCCCCAAACTCCCACTGTTGTAAACAGGGCTTTTAACCACTGAATGCTAGAGAGGTCTCCAATAAATGGTCTCCATACAAAACTACATCACTGTATACACAGGTAGCTATACACACACATTGAGGATGATTTAATAAGAATACTTAGAACAATTCTAGAGAACACAAACTACACTCGAGGGGACAGTGGAAATACCACTGGATTCAATCTGTTTCTACCCTCTTGAGTGCTAGAGAGCCCTCCAACACATTTCTAAACTAAATTTGAGAATTGTAGGAATTGTTTGTCTCATATGATGCAGCTGATGTATTCCAGTTCGTATACAGTAATTGTATGGTACATATCTATATACTTGACCAGAAATATATATAGACACAGTTTTGTTTATATTACAGAACACAGGTGACTTACCATGTATAATCAGATTTACTGTGCCTTGTTGTTGGGGACTATTTGTCTGTATCCGAACTGTGTAAAAGCCCTCAAATCTTTTACTGAGGTTTTTGATCAGTAACGAGCCATTAGGGAGCCCACTCGCCTCAGGGAATTGTGGATCCACATCTGCCTGTGTACAGTTGGGATTTGGAATACAGAACAAAATCTGATTTGAAGAACTTGGTTCCATTCCTTGATGCCAGGAGAAGGATCTTATTGCTTCATTTATACCATTAACATTCAAGATGACAGACTGATTGACCACCGGATGGGGAGGGATCAAAATAATATCGACTCCAAAGGCCAGGTTAATCCAAAGAGTAAGGAAAACTAAAAGAAAGACAAGAGATCAAGAATATCAAAATTAATTACTCTATGACTGGGAGAAACAGAGAAGCTGCTGTAATACAGAAGAGAGGAAATGCAGCTCTGTCATACAAACAGGAGAAGATCTCTCTCTCATACAGTAACGAAGAAGAACACAACTCTCTCATACAGACAGGAGGAGAACAACGACTCTCATACAGACAAGTAAGAGGAGCACAACAATGTCTCTCCTATAGAAAGGGAAGAGGAGCACAGTCCTTTCTCTCACAGGAGGAAGAGCACAGCTGTCTCATTCAGACAGGAGGAAGAGCACAGCTCTCTCATTCAGACAGGAGGATGAGAGCAGGTCTCTTTTATACAGACAGGAGAAGGAGAACAACCCTTTCCCTCATAAACACAGGAGAAGGAGAGCAGCTGTCTTTCAGAAAGTAGGAGGAGCATAACTCTCATAACTGTCATGGGTGAGATAGCTCAACTGGTTAGTGCACCAGCTATAGAATCTGTTCAAACATCAGAGTAGCAAGTTCTAGTCCTGGCAAGGTCAACTCAGTCTTTCACCACTGTGATTTAGATAAAGTGAGTACCTGGGACATACTTGGTAAAATACTTCCACAAAAAAAATGACAGGAGGAGGAGAACAACTATCTCTTAAGCAGTAAGGAAGAATGTAGCTCACTTTCATTCAATCAGGAGGAATAGTGCAGCTCTCTATCGTATAGCAAGTGGAGTGCATCTCTATTTCATATAGTCAAGAAAAGGAATGCAGTTCACTCTCAGACAGGAGGAAGAGAAGCACTATGCTATCACTCATACAACAGAAAGTGAGCACAGCTCTTTCATGCAGACAGGAGAAGGAGCACAGCTATCTATTGTACAGACAGGAAGGGCAGTACAGCTGTCTCATACAGACAGTAGGAGAAGCACAGCTTTCATACAGACAAGAGTATGAAATCAGCCCTCTCAGTCATACAGAGAGGTGAAAGAGAGAATGTCTCAAAGACAAGAGGATGAATGCAGCCCTCTTATACAGAGAGGTGTAGGAGCACAGATCTCTCATACAGAAAACAGGAAGAGTGCAATTCTCATACAGACAATAGGAGGAGCATGGGCACCCTCAGAAATTTTTCTGGGGTTTGGCAAAGCCAAAATATGACCCCTCAGACCATCCTTTATAGCCCTTATCTTTATTTGGATGAGGCAAGTAGGGCACGTGTAAGGAGTTTGTTGGCATTCAAATTCTAATGCTAGAGGAGACCGTGTTGGTATGGGTATACTTTTAAAACATTGCATTTAAAACATTGAGAAGCTACAAGCCGCATTAAGAATGTTGTCATGATGAAAAGGGGACATGAGAATCTTGCCCTGCATAAAAGCATATATATGATTTTCAGTCCTTTGTTCGATATGTAGCTTAACTCTTTGAGTGCCAGAGAGGTTCCCAATGATTGGGGACCTCTCTGGCACTGAAAGGGTTAACCACACTACAGTTGTAATGTCCAATGTTGCTTGTTGTTCCTTAGGTATGCAGGCAATGCTGCGGGTTGAGTTGAAGCTTTGTTTAAGCACAACATGAGAATCTTGCACTTTTATGCAGGGCTAGATTCTCATGTCACCCTTTTCATCACAGCAAAATGCTTAATGTGGCGTGTAGCCCCACCAGGTTTTAAATGCAACTTTTTAAAAGTGAATCATTACTATGCACATCAGTGCAGTAGCTGGTGTGTAAAATGTGTACATTCAGCCCTGGGTGTTGGTGCTTCATTTATATCTGCAACAATATAACTTGCCCTGAAGATTCTGTCAGATAATAGGGAATACGATTCTATGGCCAGAGTAGAAGGCAATGAAGCAATCACAGTGAATAAAGAATTCATTCTTGGCTGGTGTTTTGATTTCTGTTGCAGAGAACAGGTTTGAACAAGTTTATTAAAGTTAACCACAATGTGTAGCTTTGTTTCTCTCTTTTGTTTTTAACCGTTTGGATCTTAGAGATGTCTCCAACACCCTGAGACCTCTCTAGAAACAAAGGGACTAAGAACAGATAATATGATTTACAGAAGTAATAGGCATTATCTTGCCTGTTTCATGGATCAACAGATGCAAATAAATATGGTATTGTGCTGTATAGGCACCATTTCCCTATATACCTAGAGAGCATCTACACTAAGCTTATGCACAGGACAAAAGTAGAGCAATTATGGGGTAAACAAACTGTACCCTAAAGGACAAATACAGCTTCCCCATATTCCCACTGGTTTATACAGGGCTGGTTTATACAATGCTAAAAAGTTCTACCAAGCATTGCAGAGCAGTTGATTTGAGAATTGTCTATCGTTCAAAGGGTTAAATGCCCCATTTAAACTAATGTATTTTTTTATTTGCTCTCTAGAGTGCAGGTAGTTTCCCCCAGAATTGCTCCACAGAATTGCTCCTTTATACATAAAGCACTTAAGGAGCAAACCAGTTGCACCATAGGGGAGAACTAAACATACTAAATGATTTAAATAGGGCTTTTAACCCCTTGAATGCTAGAAAAGCTCTTTGTTTCATAAACAGTTGTAGACCTCTCCAGCATTCAAATGGTTAAAATCCCCATGCAAATATCAATGTTAATTAACCCCCTCCATGCATTGCATTGCAGAGCAGTACAAGGTTGGAGACACTTGGCTCTTGATCAGGAAAATGTTGCTCCTTCTGGAAGTTTGAGGTGTAGAAGAAGAACTTGTCTGATCAGCAAGTTAAAGTAACAGTAATGTAAAAAAAACCCTTTTCTTGTTTTGTAGAGTTTAAAAAAATAAATTGTGGCACAAATCCCATCTCTCAAACCTTTATGGTTTGAGAGATATTTGCATCTAGAGTTCCCCTTCTCCTGATGTCAGCTGTAAAGCAGACAGAAGGAGATCCGTGTTGGCTGACACAAGTCGGCTCTTCAGCAGAGCAGCAATAGCGAGACTGAAAAAGAATTACTTCATTAGAACGGTCTACAAAGTGTGCTTGCAAACCAGGCACACTTTGTACACCATTCCAACGAAGTACTTATTTTCCAATATTGCTATTTCGGCTGTCAGCAGATCGCTGACGTCAGGAGAAGGGGAGGGAGGGGGGAAGTTTAGATGTGAATATCTCTCAAACCGTAAAGGTTTGAGAGATGGGATTTGTGCCACATAATTTATTTTTTTAAACTCTACAAAACAATAAAACATTTTTATTGGACATTAATGTCCCTTTAAAGCGATAGTAATGTTTAATTTTAAGTTTCTTTAATGTTGTAGACATTAAAAAAAATTACATTGATATAAGTCTTATCTCTCAAACGTTTATGGTTTGAGAGATATAACTGGCTGAAGTTACCCCTCTTGGCTGTTTCAGAGAGGTCACCGCAGATTCCAGTCATTTGACTGGACAGCGGCTCTTCAGCAGAGACGAAATTGCGCTATTTAGAAATAAATACTTCATTAAAACGGTCTACAAAGTGTGTTTGCAAACCAGGCATACTTTGTAGACCTTTCCAACTAAGTATTTATTTTGAAATAGCGAGATTACGGCTCTGCTGAAGAGCCGCCAGCCATTCCCAGGACCGGAATCTCCTGTTGTCAGCTAGCTGCCCCTCGAGGGGGGAACTTTAGTCAGTTATATCTCTCAAACCGTAAAGGGTGAAAGGGTGTAGTATGGTGTATGAATAGGAAAACGGACCGCCCAGGTGAAAAGGGTGGCAAGAAAGGAAAACCTGAAGAAAATGTCCAAGAACCCACCCCCTACAGGCCTACCCAAGCACTTGCCAGAACCAACATAATCCATCCTGTCCCTCTGTGCCCCCAGACCACTGCAACCCCCCAGAACCCTAAGTTCGAACACCCCCGAAGCAGACATACACACACACACACATACAAAACAAAGATGGATATACACATATACATATACCTACTACTATTATTTCTTTTTTTTTTGAAGCAGCATGCAGCAACTGACACCCTAGCTCGGCACGCCGCAGAGTACACCTCCATCCGGCACGTACAGTAGGCCGCTGGCCCCTGTAAAATGGGCACCCGTGATAACCCCCACTATGCCCCCTCGCAAACTCCATGCCCCAACCGCCACCGGAGCATGCAGAAGCAAGGTAGGACTATGCACCAAATGCGAATGCGCCACACTCCTTCAACACAACCTAGTAAGCCCGCGCTGCCATACTACACACCTACACCTACCGCTGCGAGTTGAAGGGGAAAGTGGGAGGGGAGAGCCAGCTTCGGGGTAAAGTAGCCCAGAGGAGATGCGTGTCCAGGATAGAACCAGCACATGGCGCAGCACCCCACTCCAGCGCCGCAGAGGCCTGCCTGTGCACTAGAAGCCCGGTCCCAGCAAACTGAAGCAGCTGTCTACCTCGGAGCATTGCAAACCCCATCCTCACCAGCCCTGTGTACAGGCAGGGGCACTCCTCCAAATCAGTGGAACTCCAGCAGCGGTCCATGCATCTCCAGCCTACGAGGCGCATGCAGCACCAAGCAGGGCCGTGCAGCCATAATCAACCCGCTGGATGGCTTGGATCCTACGGAGAGGGTTCAGAAGAACACTGCTGAAGACAGCAGAAAACTCAGGCACTCCATCTGCAAGTTGCCCATGGAAAGGCCCCAGAAGCCAGAAAAGGGGGGGGGGGGTTGAAGACCATAGCCACTGTGTGTCCGTCTGAAACTGCAGCCAGGCAGAAAGAAGAAGCTCCAGAAGAAACAAATGAGACAGCAAACCAGGGATCCACCGAAATTGAGGGCACTAGTGACAAAAGGAAAGCAGACCATCCTTCTCCTTTTTTTTCTCTTCCCCTCTAAGTGAAAAACCCACTTCCTGATATCACTCCCATTTAAGCCTTTTTCCCCAACTCTACCCCTTTACAACACATCCTGTCTGGCTCAACCCTCCCCATGACATGCATCCCCTCCAGTACCCTAGTATGCAAAGAAAAAAGAAGAAAAATATATAGACCTTCACGGGGCACTAACGTGATAGTGTCAAATTAGTGAATACTAAATCATCAAATATGCTCGCGATGAAAGTAATAAAACATAACCTTTATTAGAAATAAAATAAAAATATTAATAAAAATTACCTAAAATTACTGAGGTAACAAAAAGGACACTTGGGAGCTCAAAAAATGCTAAATATATATAGGACATGGAAAACACCCACTCTTATCTATAGTTAATATGTGGGATATACAAAACTCCCTTTCACAATTGTAATGGTATTCTCCATGTTCTAAAGACACCTATTAAATTTTTGCTGGTAGCAATAATATATCAACAAAGGTTAATAAAGGTTATGTTTTATTACTTTCATCGCGAGCATATTTGATGATTTAGTATTCACTAATTTGACACTATCACGTTAGTGCCCCGTGAAGGTCTATATATTTTTCTTCTTTTTTCTTTGCATACTTGTGTATCATTATAGACCAGGGTGCACAGCGGCCTTATATAAATAAATTTGAGGAATAAGATGCTGCTTTAAGTGATTTGACTCGTTCTGTGCTCCGGGTCTGTATTTTTTCTTTTTTTGTTAGGATTGCCCTCCAGTACCCTGCAGTGCCTTCTGGAGAATTTCTTTACTATCCCTTTAAAAGCAAATAAGAAACAAAAAGAGCACCATGTGCACAAATCTAAAGAGGAGGCAACACTAAGGAGCATACTGAGAGAGGGAGGGAAGAGAACTGAAGCTTCATTCTTCATTTTTAACCCTTCAAATGACAGAAAGGTATACAGCACATTGGACATTCATATGGCAATTAAAGGGTTAATACAATATGTAAGTGTGATGCCTTCTTCCCTCCCTCTCACTGCCCATTGTCTGTTTCTCCCATCTATCTCCTTTAGTGCCCCTGCCTCTCCTGCACTTCTCCCCTTTTTCTAAGAAAACTACTGAAAATAGATACCCCCCAAAATATTCTATTTTTCTCTAACCCCAAGAAATTTCCCTCTGCAACTTAGCCAGTTCCTGCTGGAGGGAAAAGTTTAGTATACATTTGTGAGGTTCTGACAGTACAGTGCAGTGGGACAAGGATGTTCTATGGCTACCAGTGCAGTGGGACAAGGGCTGGAGGTCAGTATATATTTCTATGGCTACCATGAAACATGTATGGGGTGGAGTTGGGTAGTGTGTGGTTCTATGGCTACCAGTGCAGTGGACCAAGGCTGAGGATTCAGCATATGTGGTTCTATGGTTAACAGCGAAGTGGGACAAGGATGAGGGATCAGTATGCTTGGTTTTATTGATACCAGAAGAGTGGGACAAGGCTGGGACGTTAGTATAGATGTTTCTGTGAATACCATGGGACAAGGCTGAAGGTGTTAGTGTGTGGTTCTATGGCTACCAGTGCAATGGAACAAAGTTGATGAGTCAGTGTATGGTACTATTGATACCAATGCAATTAGACAAAGCTGGGAGGTCAGTATGTGTGGATAAATGATTACTATGAGACAAAGGGAGGAGTTAATATGTGTGGTACAGAGGCTTGGAGTGGAACTGGAAGTCGTAGCAGTGGTGGACAACGTGAATCTCTCCAGCCTATGACAAACAACAACACATATCATTCCCCATCAGTCCTTTTTCTAAATGTTTGCTTTTTGGACAACATTTTTCACCCATCCCTACTCCCCCCTCACTGATTTGCTTTCTCCCCCTTGCCTCTTTCACCTCCTTACATCTCCCCCTTTCTCCCTCCCCTTGCCTTTCAAATTAAATAAATAAACACCTCTTTGGAAAGCCTGAACGTTGTGTGTGTCTAGCGCAACAGAGACAATCTGCAGAATTAGCCCCATAGGTGGAACCTATTCTGCTTCACCTTAATTCAAGGTTGCATATTTGAAAACTGCAGTAAAAACTGCCTATGTATCAAGTTAGCCAAAATACCAGCAAATACACAGTTAAGGGGATATACACACTGATTACCATATGCTAATGTATGCTAATTGCAGTACACGTACAGTGCCAGTGACATTTCGTATGCACATTAAGCCTTTCAATGATGTTTCAAGAGCTAATTAAGCTTTTTCAGTGATGTGTCATATGCTAATGAATATTTCAATGACATTTCATATGCTAATTAAGCTTTGTGCAGTACCAGGAAATGTTCCCTTTCACTTCACCTAGAAATAAAAGTGTGAATATCTCCTAAACTGTACATTTGCTGGAATATTGGTTAACATGACATACAAGCAGTTTTTAATACAGTTTTCAAATATGCAAACTTGAATTAAGGTGAAAGCTCCAGTGGAACTATACCCTAATAATATGCCGTTCTTATTTTGTTTCATAGGATAATTTATTTAGGCAAGTGTCTTTCACAAAGAAATTAGGTACATCTGTATAGTTTATTTTGCATTTGATCTCTCTTGTAGTCCATTGCTAGTTGTTTCTATTTAGAAACTGATTAAGAGTAGTGTTGAGCGAGCATGCTCGGCCGATGCTCGGATCGGCTCGAGCATCGCTCTGCTCGGCACATGGCGGTACTCGTACGAGTACCGCATGTGCTCGCCCGCCATGTTCGGGTCTCCTCCCCGCACGTTTTGCGGCTGCTGCGCAGCCAATAAACGTGCAGGGAGGCTCTGACATCGGTGTAATGCCAGCAGCCATGTTGGCTGCTGGCATTACACTGATTGGCTGGCCAGAACCCGTGGTCAGGTGCTGTATAGCACCTGACCATCGAGTTCGGCTCAGTCTTAGCCAGGGAGAGCTGAGGATAGGAAGGGAAAGGCAGTGTAGGGAGGAAAAAAACCAAACTTGTGAAAAAAAAGAACCAAAAGTCCTTTTTAGGACTACTGTGTGTGGGGGCAGCAGGTTATTTTGTGTGGGGGGAAAAAAACAAAAAAAAAAAAAAAAAAATATTCTGTTTAGTGTGCAAAGTTGCAGATTAGAGCACATTCTGTTTAGTGTGCACAGTTGCAGATTAGAGCACATTCTGTTTAGTGTGCAAAGTTGCAGATTAGAGCACATTCTGTTTAGTGTGCAAAGTTGCAGATTAGAGCACATTCTGTTAAGTCTTCAAACTAAAATATCAAAGTCACATATTTCATTCAGTGTGCGTCGCCGCAGTTTAGCAGCACATTCTGTGTACTGTGCAGAGTTGCAGAATAGGAAGAAATACTGTTAAGTCTTCAAACTAAAATATCAAAGTCACATATTCCATTCAGTGTGCTTCGCCGCAGTTTAGCAGCACATTCTGTGTACTGTGCAGAGTTGCAGAATAGGAAGAAATACTGTTAAGTCTTCAAACTAAAATATCAAAGTCACATATTCCATTCAGTGTGCTTCGCCGCAGTTTAGCAGCACATTCTGTGTACTGTGCAGAGTTGCAGAATAGGAAGAAATACTGTTAAGTCTTCAAACTAAAATATCAAAGTCACATATTCCATTCAGTGTGCTTCGCCGCAGTTTAGCAGCACATTCTGTGTAGTGTGCAGAGTTGCAGAATAGTAAGAAATACTGTTAAGTTTTCAAACTCAAATATTAAAGTCACATATTCCATTCAGTGTGTATCACCGCCGTTTAGCAGCCTATTCTGTGTACTCTGCACAGTTGCAGAATAGTAAGAAATACTGTTAAGTTTTCAAACTCAAATATTAAAGTCACATATTCCATTCAGTGTGTTTCACCGCCGTTTAGCAGCCTATTCTGTGTACTCTGCACAGTTGCAGAATAGGAAGAAATACTGTTAAGTTTTCAAACTCAAATATTAAAGTCACATATTCCATTCAGTGTGTTTCACCGCCGTTTAGCAGCCTATTCTGTGTACTCTGCACAGTTGCAGAATAGTAAGAAATACTGTTAAGTTTTCAAACTCAAATATTAAAGTCACATTTTCCATTCAGTGTGTGTCACCGCAGTTTAGCAGCCTATTCTGTGTACTCTGCACCGTTGCAGAATAGGAAGTAATACTGTTAAGTTTTCAAACTCAAATATTAAAGTCACATATTCCATTCAGTGTGTTTCACCGCCGTTTAGCAGCCTATTCTGTGTACTCTGCACAGTTGCAGAATAGCAAGAAATACTGTTAAGTTTTCAAACTCAAATATTAAAGTCACATATTCCATTCAGTGTGTGTCACCGCCGTTTAGCAGCCTATTCTGTGTACTCTGCAGAGCTGCAGAATAGTAAGAAATACTGTTAAGTTTTCAAACTCAAATATTAAAGTCACATATTCCATTCAGTGTGTTTCACCGCCGTTTAGCAGCCTATTCTGTGTACTCTGCACAGTTGCAGAATAGTAAGAAATACTGTTAAGTTTTCAAACTCAAATATTAAAGTCACATATTCCATTCAGTGTGTGTCACCGCCGTTTAGCAGCCTATTCTGTGTACTCTGCACAGTTGCAGAATAGTAAGAAATACTGTTAAGTTTTCAAACTCAAATATTAAAGTCACATATTCCATTCAGTGTGTGTCACCGCCGTTTAGCAGCCTATTCTGTGTACTCTGCAGAGTTGCAGAATAGTAAGAAATACTGTTAAGTTTTCAAACTCAAATATTAAAGTCACATATTCCATTCAGTGTGTGTCACCGCCGTTTAGCAGCCTATTCTGTGTACTCTGCAGAGTTGCAGAATAGGAAGAAATACTGTTAAGTTTTCAAACTCAAATATTAAAGTCACATATTCCATTCAGTGTGTTTCACCGCCGTTTAGCAGCCTATTCTGTGTACTCTGCACAGTTGCAGAATAGTAAGAAATACTGTTAAGTTTTCAAACTCAAATATTAAAGTCACATATTCCATTCAGTGTGTGTCACCGCCGTTTAGCAGCCTATTCTGTGTACTCTGCACAGTTGCAGAATAGTAAGAAATACTGTTAAGTTTTCAAACTCAAATATTAAAGTCACATATTCCATTCAGTGTGTGTCACCGCCGTTTAGCAGCCTATTCTGTGTACTCTGCAGAGTTGCAGAATAGTAAGAAATACTGTTAAGTTTTCAAACTCAAATATTAAAGTCACATATTCTGTGTAAGATGAAGAAGGCGGGTAAAAAGGGACGGGGAAGTGGACGTGATCCTGAAAGTTCAGGGCGCGGGTCAGGACGCGGAGAAACTGTGCCTGGTGCCAGAGCACAAGAAAGAAAGACATCCACCATACCTAGCTTCATGTGTAATTTTACAGGGCGTCGCAGGACATCACTCTCGAGGTCCGACCACTGCGAACAGGTGGTCGGTTGGATGACAGCTGATACTGCTTCCAGTCGGTTAAGCACCACCCTGTCTTCCACCAAGTCCACTCTCAGTAGCCAAGAGTCTGGTCAAAATAATCCTCACTCTGATCATCCTTCCTCCCACCATACACGGTCTGGTCAAAGAAGTGATCCCACACTGGGATATAGTGAGGAGCTCGTCTCATCACCAATCCTTCATTTGACCCTCTCTCCAAGCACGCTTGCAGAGGAACATGACATCTTGTGCCCTGATTCACAACCTCTAGAGGCTACCCAATCACAAGAAGATGACAGATGTGAACGGCATTTAAGGTCAAAGGAAGTAGTGGATGATGATGATGATGATGAGACACAGTTGCCATTAAATCAACCACTATTTCCGTCTCAAGACCTTGTTGAGGAGAATGTTATACAGTTGTCAATGACTGAGTATGTGGTGGGATCAAGACTTGAGGAGGATGATCAGAGTGAGGAAGTGGAGGAGGACTTGGTGGACGATGAGGTGACTGACCCCACCTGGGAAGGTGTAGAGCCGAGCGATGACAGCAGTCCTGAGGGTGAGCCATCTGCAGCACCGCAACAGGCTGGAAGAGGCAGTGGTGTGGCTACAGAAAGAAGGCGGACCGCACCAAACCGGCCCGCAAATGTTCCACGGAGCACCCCCTTGCGTAAATCTCCCTTGCCAAAGGGTAGGTGTTCCGCGGTATGGCGTTTTTTTAAGGAAAGTGCGGACGACAAAAGAATTGTAGTTTGCAACCTGTGCCACACCAGTATGAGCCGAGGCATGAACACTAGAAACCTCACCACCACCAGCATGATCCGACACATGGCATCCAAGCACCGTAGTAAGTGGGAGGAACGCCTGGATCGCCCATCTGTGTCTGCAGGCCACACCACTGCCTCCTCTTCCCCTGTTTTCGGTGCCGGCCAATCGCCTGTCGAAGGCGCAGGCCCGCATACCTCCCGCCCTGCACCTGTACCATCTGAAGCACCATCAGCGACCACATCCACTTCCCTGTCCCAGCACAGCGTCCAAATGTCGTTACCCCAGGCATTTGAGCGCAAGAGAAAGTACCCAGCCACCCACCCACAGGCCATAGCACTAACCTCACACCTTTCAAAATTACTGGCCATCGAAATGCTGCCATTTAGGCTTGTGGACACTGAGTCCTTCCGCAGCCTGATGGCAGCAGCTGTCCCTCGGTACGCGGTCCCCAGCCGCCACTACTTTTCCCGGTGTGCCATCCCCGCATTACACCACCATGTGTCCCGTAACATCACCCGTGCCCTGACCAACGCAGTTACTGGGAAGGTCCACTTAACGACTGACACATGGACAAGTGCTTGTGGCCAGGGACGCTACATTTCCCTGACGGCACACTGGGTGAATGTCGTGGAGGCTGGGAGCGACTCGGACCCTGGGATGGCACGGGTGCTACCCACGCCGAGGATTGCGGGCCCTACCTCCATCAGGGTTTCCGCCAGCACCTACGTTATTGGCTCCTCCTCCTCCGTTTCCACCTCCGAATTCTCTACACGCAGCGCCACTCCCCCATCAGCCAGTAGCTGGAAGCAGTGTAGCACTGCAGTGGGGAAGCGTCAACAGGCCGTGCTGAAGCTGATCTGCCTTGGGGACAAACAGCACACGGCCTCAGAGCTGTTGCAGGGGATTAGTCACCAGACCGAGCAGTGGCTCTCGCCACTCAACCTGCAACCAGGCATGGTTGTGTGTGATAATGGGCGTAACTTGGTGGCGGCTTTGGAGCTCGGCAAGCTCACACACGTACCATGCCTAGCGCATGTATTTAATTTAGTGGTTCAGCGATTTCTAAAAACCTACCCCAATGTGCATGATCTCTTGACCAAGGTGCGCCGCGTGTGTGCACATTTCCGTAAGTCATCTACAGCTTCGGCCGGCCTGTTGAAGCTGCAGCAGCGCTTACAATTGCCAGCTCACCGGCTGCTGTGTGACGTGAGCACGCGCTGGAACTCCACCTTCCACATGTTGGGCCGGCTTTGTGAGCAGCAGAGGGCAGTAGTGGAGTACCAGCTGTTACACGGTCGTCGCCTCTCCGTTCAACTTCCTGTAATCAGAAGTGAGGAGTGGGAATGGATGTCAGACCTCTGCGAGGTTTTACGCAATTTTGAGGAATCGACACAGATAGTGAGCGGCGATAACGCTATTATCAGTGTAACCATCCCACTTCTGTGTCTACTGAAACGCTCGCTGCTCACAATTAAAACCGACGCTTTGCATGTGGAAGAGGTGGAAATGGGGGAGGAAGAGCTTACACAAGGTGATAGCCAGAGCACCCTCACTTCGTCTTCTCAGCGACAATTGGAGGAGGCGGAGGAGGAGGAGGAGGAGGAGGAGGAGGAAGACACGGTTGCCTCCGCTACAGAGGGTAGCCATGGAACTTTAGTTCCATCTCTTCAGCGTGGGTGGGCAGAAGAGGAGGAAGAGGATGAGGATATTGAGAGTCATCCTCCTGGTGAGGACAGCGAAATCTTGACTGTTGGTACTCTGGCACACATGGCTGACTTTATGTTAGGCTGCCTTTCCCGTGACCCACGCGTTATACGCATTTTAAACAACACGGATTACTGGGTGTTCACCCTTCTGGACCCCCGCTACAAAGAGAATTTCTCATCTCTCATTCCTCCGGTGCAGAGGACAAGCAAAATGGTGCAATACCAGAAGGTTCTTGTTGAAAAATTGCTCCAAAATTTTCCATCTGACAATGCTGGCGGCAGAGTACGTGCTACCTTGGCCAACAGAGAAGGGGAGAAAAGGGGAGCACACAGCAGTTCCGAGAAAGGCAGGGCAACACTCTCCAAGGCGTGGGACACCTTCATGACACCCCGCCAGCACCCTCACCCTGATGCGCAGCCTAGTGTCACAAGGAGGGAAAAGTTTTGGAAGATGGTGAAGGAGTACGTAGCAGACCGTGTCAGCGTCCTCAATGATCCCTCTGTGCCTTACAACTACTGGGTGTCCAAGCTGGACACGTGGTATGAACTGGCACTCTACGCCTTGGAGGTGCTGGCCTGCCCTGCCGCCAGCGTTCTGTCTGAGCGGGTATTTAGTGCTGCTGGTGGCATCATAACAGATAAGCGTATCCGCCTTTCCACCGACAATGCTGATAGGTTGACACTTATAAAAATGAACAAGGCCTGGATTTCCCCTGACTTCTCCACTCCACTGGAGGAAAGCCCCGGGGGAACATAAACTCACTTTATATATGTTATTTACAATGATGGGAATACTCTGTATTCCCATTCACCCCTTCCACCCAAAAAATGGGTATATGGTTGACTCTTAATCTTCTCATCCTCCTCCTCCTCTTCCATATGCCCTGTGCTATAATTTTTATATAGGGCCAGCTCACCAGCGGGCCCTGTGATATAATTTTTATATAGGGCCAGCTCACCAGCGGGCCCTGTTTGACAATTTTTATATAGGTCAGCTCACCAGCGGGCCTTCTCATATAATGTTTTATTGGGTCAGCTCTCTAGCGTGCCCTCTCATATAATGTTTTATAGCGTCAGCTCACTAGCGGGCCTTCGCATATAATGTTTTATAGCGTCAGCTCACTAGCGGGCCTTCGCATATAATGTTTAGGATGGTCAGCTCTGCAGCAGACCCTCACCCATAATGTTTTAGATGGTCAGCTCAGCGCACGTTTCCCTCTTAATCATGGCCTCAGTTCTGAAAATCAAGGAAATTTTTGGGAGAATTTGTCTCTGCGCACGTTTCCCTCTTAATCATGGCCTCAGTTCTGAAAATCAAGGAAATTTTTGGGAGAATTTGCCTCTGCGCACGTTTCCCTCTTAATCATGGCCTCAGTTCTGAAAATCAAGGAAATTTTTGGGAGAATTTGCAGATGATATACAAGTAAATATACAGCAAATACTGTTTGGTAACAATTTTTCGCCTAAAGTCGTTTTTATTTTCCTTTTTGTGTGTTTTACGATCAGTCTGTAAAAATGGCGTACTACGGGCGAAAGATCGTTCCCAGCAGCGATGTTGGAGTCCAAGATGCATCCAGACATCCTCCCTATGCTGTCCCTGAACCATTTCTGTGGTGTTTCCATCATTTTCTTCCATTTTCCTATGGACCAGGCACCCTCCCCTCATCAGAGCAGGGGGTGCCTGGTGTAATGCTCGAGTCCTCCCATTGACTTCAATGGGGCTCGGGTGCTCGGCCGAGCACTCGAGCCTCAGGGGGTGCTCGGTCAGAGCACCCGAACACCCGAGCATTGGGGTGCTCGCTCATCACTAATTAAGAGGTTATGACTTGTGTCTCTTATGAGGTATTCAGGTCTGCTCTGTGAACTAGAGTTAGGCTTAACAGAGATATGACAGATAATTAGATAGATAGATAGATAGATACAGGGACGTGCACAGACATTTTGGGGGGCAGGGGCTCAAATGAAAAAAGGGCACTTCTCAAAAGACCTTTATTTTTTTTTTTATTTGTTAAAAGGGCACTTTTGACAAAAAGGGCAGGTGCTCAAGCCCCCCTTGGTGTCTATGTGTGCACGTGGCTGGATAGATATTCATATAGAATATAACACATACATATATATATATATATATATATATATATATATATATATATGTACACACTAGCAATGTGGGACAGCGCTGTCCGTCAGGATATATAGGGAATTAATGCACACACATGGATGCAAGACAACACACACAGAGACACACACGCAAATGCACACGCATGCACTGAGATGCATAAAGAGCGACACAGTCATACACACATACATGCAATGCACAATATGCAGACAGAGTGTGATACAGACATGCAACACACACAGTAAGGAACACACAGAGACACACACACACAGAAGTGAGTCATAAGGAGGTGTCATTGTAATGAGTTTGTGTTTGTACTTATGCCCTCCACTGTGGCATTCATTCATATAGTTGAAATGCATATGGTAATTGCACATACTATGGTGGAAGGTGGATCATGCTGGCTCCTGGGGTGTGAGCGAGTGTGAGTGAGTGGCATTCATTTATGTAGTTGAAATGCATGTGGTAATCGCACATACTATGGTAGAAGGTGGATTGTGCTGGCTCCCGGGGTGTGAGTGTGACTGAGAATATGGTGGAAGGTGGATCGTGCTGGCTCTCGGGGTGTGAGTGAGTGCGAGTGAGTGACTGCGTGTGAGTGATTGCGTGTGAATGATTGCATGTGAGTGATTGCATGTGAGTGTGTTAGTGAGTGTGTGTGATTGAGAGTGTGTGAGTGTGAGAGAGTGTGAGTATGTGAGTGAGAGGGTGTATGAGTGAGAGAGTGTGAGTGTGTGACTGAGAGTGTGAGTGGGTGTATGTGTGAGTGAGAGTGTGAATGAGAGAGCGTGAGTGTGTGTGAGTGAGAGTGTGTGAGAGTTTGTGTGTGTGTGAGTGAGAGTGTGTGAGTGTTAGTGAGAGAGTGTGTGTGTGAATTATTGTGAGTGTGTATGACTGAGTGTGAGTGAGAGTGTGTGAGTGTGTGCGAGTGTGTTTTTTGTCTGATGTGTTTGTGTCTGTGGTGTAGGAGCGAGTGGCAGCCATTTTGTTTTTTCAGTTACTTGGATAGTGGTGGGTGGGCTGGATAGTGAGGGCAGGCCAACTCCCTGCATGATTTAAATCACTCCCCCATTGAATCACCCAATGGGAGCAGTAACTCCTCCTTACTTTACCCTTTGAGTGCCAGAGGGGTATGCAACCCATTGCTTTGCAATGCGTTGCGTACCCCTCTGGCACTCAAAGGGTTGAGTTGACGTAACATAGCAATATAACACATGGTGGCTTTTCAGTTGAGGCAGCGTAGCAATATGCTGAGGGAACAAATAGAAAGTGGTGTTTGAGGCTTGCCCTCTGTAACATATAGCAAAGCATCTCTCTCCCTTTAAGGAGAAAGGGAGGGAAGCAGGAAGTCAGGGCCGGACTGGCCTACAGGGATACCGGGAAAAATACCGGTAGGCCGCCAGCACTGGGCTTCCCTGGGGGCCGGCCGGGGCTGCTAAACCATGCCAACTTTTGCGAAGCCAATCATCCGCGGCCGCAAGGTAACAGGCAGACGCGAGATTTAAACAACCGCCGGCCACATCTAGGGAGTGGAGGCAGGCTGGGAGCAGAGACAGAGCTGAGCAGCAGGCTGGGAGTGGAGACAGAGCTGAGCGGGAGGCTGGGAGCAGAGACAGCGTCAGCAGCAGGGGCGGGCTGGCCCATGGGGAAATTACCCCCTGGGCTGGTCATAAGACTGGGTCGTCAGGCCACTAGGGTGACTCAAGCGGGCTGGCTGGGTTTCAGTCTCTATCAGTACCAGCCAGCCAATGAGATTTTAGATCATGGTTTTCTGTATTGCGCGTGTTCCTGGACTCCTAGTAATCCACGCATATACATGAGTGAAGTGGTGGCAGTATGCAGAGTCCATTTGCTGGGTATTATTTCTCTGCAGAGGAGCCAGTAATATACCTAACCTAACCCTGTCCATTAATACCTTTAGTTCCACTTACTAGAAGGTAACTCATTTTATATGTGTGTGTTTGTGGGGGAGACAGACTGGGTATAAGTTGAGAAAAAGTAACACAGGATGGAAGGTCACAAACAAAAACATGAGAGCATGAAAAACCTGCATTGCACAGCCTTTTCAATGCTACATAACACCAAACACAAAACAGACTATTGCTTAATTTCAGTCTCCATTGGGCTTGGGGTGCACAGCTTTGTAATCCTTTGGGTATTAGAGGACTCCGGGGGAAACAACTCTGGTACTAAAAGAGTTAACTGCAGCTCAATGTTGCTGGTCTATTTGATAATCTCATTGTAAATAACAAAAGTTCACTCCTGTTACTTTCATAGCAATCATCAACCAGACCTGCACGATCAGGCTACAGAGTAGCTGTTAACCATTTTAGTACCAGAGAGTTGTTTAATGCAGCCCTCTAGTATCCTGGTCTTCTGTGGTCCCCACTGTGCAAAAGCAGCAGTGCAAATCCTGTGCAATGTATTGTAGATTGGGAGGAAACACATCTGGATTCAGGACTTCCCAGAGCAGTGAAACCTACCTTCGCTATGTTCACACTAGCGCCCACAAGGCTGTGGCACATGATTGGGAGCAGACAGCTGCTGGGCTGCTGTGCACTGTGCCCATAGCTGATGCTACTACACCAGCCCTGAACTGGATCAGTCTCTGACACAGGTAGATTATAAGGGTAGTTTTGTCCATTATTGTTATAAGCCATCCATTCTGCAGGGCTATTTGAATTATCTGCTGTTCCAATACAACCCTGTAGAATGAAGGTTTCAATGGAGCTTTCACTCTTAACAATTTTAACCCGTTGTGAACCAGGTAACACTAACAAACACTAAAAAAATTCACTGTATAGGGTTGTTTTGGATAGATATCCAATACAGCCCTTTAGAATGGATAGCTTGTAATATTATTCAATATCAGTAGCATAGAGGTAGTCAGCCTGTGGCTACTCAGATGTTGTTGAACTACAATTATAAGTTCTGTTCTATAGCCTATAATTGTAGCCCAAAAGCAGTTGATGAACAACAGGTTTCCTGGCTGCTGTACTATTTATTGACAACCAAAAGGTCAATTGCCAAGAGTGAGGGACTCAGTAAAAACTCATTCTGCTGGACTGTATGCTTCTGTGACCCTGTACAGTAACCCTTTGAATATCAGTAAGGTATCCATGCATTTTATAGTATACTAGTGTAAAAACCCATGTACATGGGCCAAGGTCCGGGTGATGGTAAGAGGTCGGTCCTGCTGCTGACGCAGTCATGCACTGCAGAGACTGCCCGAAAGCACAGAATGTACTCAGCACAAAACTCCCAGCATTCTGTGTGTTCAGGCAGTCTCTACTGTGCATGACGGCTTCTGACAAACATCCTAGCGAATTATTATATAGGATTAGTACAGTTTTTGCTGTGGTGCCATAGGTTTGCTCCAATTTTCTTTTGTGCATGTGGCCAACTGTGCAATATGTTATGTCTCAAAGTACAGTGACCAGATATTACAAATGGTCAAGATGCCTCTTTACCCACAATAAGAAGTGAATAAGGCAACTCTCTGCCAGTTACACCCCAGCCAAATAATTTCTGATGAGGGCTACAGTTCAGAGGGATTGGTATTTCATTGTCCGTGAGGGAGCTCCATGTATGCTGCTCTTTGCTTATATTCAACTGTCCACATATCAGAGCACCTTTTTAAACCCTTAAAGACCAAGGGGATTTGCACTGCATTGCTTTACAAGGGGTTAAAATTACTTTGAACCCAAAACCTGATTGGGACAACTCTAATCAGGTGCCCAGTCACGTGACAGGTGAATGAAAGCAAATCGCAGCATACAGGTAGTACAAGGCGTTCCACCATTGAAAAACCTACCACTTTGAGAGCCATAGTTGTATGGAACACATTGCAAAGCAGTGTTAATGTATGTGTGTTTATTTGTGTACTGTCTCAGACCACCATCATCCTCTCACAGCATATCACCCAACCCTCTTCAGGTTCACCCACCCACCCCATTTCTCACCTTCATCCTCCCCCTCCACTTCACTCTCCCATCTTCTCTCAAGTTAATTCTCCCATGCTCCTTCATTCTCCAATACTTTCTCTCTCAGCCTCATCTTCCCACCCCCTCTCCATCAGTTTAATCTAATTCTCACAGTTTTATCCACCAATCCTCTCTCTCAGCTTCCTTCTCCCCTGCTCTCTCTTTCTCTGACCCTCTCCCCCTTCATCCAGTCATTCTCACACCTTCATCCTCCCATCATGCGTCTCAGCTCCATCCTCCCATTCTTTCAGCTTCATCTCTCCATCCTCACTAAGCTTCATCCACCCATCCCCTCTCTCAGCTTTATCCACCCATTCTCCTATCCACTCTTTCAGCTTCATCCACTCATCTTCTCTCTCAGCTAAATCCAGAGATCATCTCTCAGCTTCATTCACCCATCCTCTCTGCATTACCCTCCCATACACTCAGCTGCACTCACCCGTACTCTCACAGATTCCCCCATCTGTTCTTTTTCACCTTCACCCACTATTCCTCCTCAGCCCATCTTCTCAGCTTCTCCCACCCATCTTCTCAGCTTCCCCCACCCATCCTCTCTTGGTTTCTCGCACCCATCCTCTCAGCTTATCCCACCCATCCTCTCTATCAGCTTCCCCATTTTCTATTTTTATTTCCCATTCTATTCCCCATCTATCCTTTCTCTAAGCTTTGCCCAACTGTCCTCATCCACATATTCTCTCTCAGCTGCTTCCACCCATCCTCTTTCCCAGCTTTCTCCATTCTTTTTCTCTTTTTATTTCCTCTGTCCATTTCATACCCCCATATTTTCACCTATGTCCTACAATTCTCTCCCATTTTCCTATCCATCTTTGCTTTTCGCCATCCCTCCAACACACAAACACCCTAAGCATCTGCATGTGAAGGTTCTAAAATTTAGTGTTGTCAGGGGGTCATTAGTAGCCAATGTCATGGCTATCCATGGAGGGAAATGTTGAGTATGTGGTCTTCAACTATATTTAAGTCTATACTGTGACACACATGACCGATTGCTAACTCTATTATGTTTTGTGTTTCACATTATAGATTGCTATTTCTGTTATGAAATTTGTATCATAGAATTGTAAGATCTGTGGTACCACTAGTGTAGTTCCATTTCAGTTGTAAGCTCTGTGGCATCACTAGTGTAGCTCTATTTCCATTGTAAGCTCTGTGATAGCACTAGTGTAGCTCCATTTCAATTGTAAGCTTTGCAGCATTACTAGTGTAACACAATTTCCATTGTAAGCTCTGTGGTATCCCTCACCTTATTTCACATGATTTATGCCATTTATAAAATCATCAAAAGGGAGTGGGCTGGAGCGATAGTAGAAATGGGCCACTTGATTATACTTGCCCCCCAGGCCAAAAGTTGCCAGCCCTCCCCTGGTCAGCAGAAGCCAGACACGGTCACAGGCAAGAGGGGGGGATCAAGACAGCGAGAAAGGCAAAAGGGGGATCAAGAGGGTTTATATAGAGGTAAGAGGGGGAAAAAGGCAGAAGGTGGAACAATAGTGGGTAAAAGAGGCAGGGGAGTCAAGAGGGAGAAAAAGAGGCAAAAGGAGGGGGGACCAAGAGGCAAAAGGAAGGGGGATCAGGAAGGGGAGAAAGAGGCAAAAGGTTGGGATCAAGAGTCAAGAAGGGGAGAGAGAGATGCAAAAGGGGGATCAAGAGAGGGGGAAATGGGGGAGGGGAGAAAAAGGCAAAATGAGGGGGATCAAGAGGTTTAAATTGGGGAATCAGGAAGGGGGGAGAGAGGCAAGAGGGAGAGAGAGAGAGAGGCAAAAGGGGGCTCAAGACAAGAGTCAAGGCTGGATTAAGGCAAGAGGGGGAAAGAGGCAAAGAGGGGGCTCAAGACAAGAGTCAAGGCTGGATTAAGGCAAGAGCGGGAAAGAGGCAAAGAGGGGGATCAAGAGGAGGAGGAGAATGGAGAAAGGGGGGATGAAAAGACAATGGGGGAAGAGGCAAAATGGGGGATCTAGGGGGGTAGAATGGCAAAAGGAAGATCAAGAGGGGTAAAGAGAGGCAACTTGACAAGAGGGCAAATCGAGAGCGGGTGAAAGAGGCAGAGGGGGGTCAAGAGGGGGAAAAAAGGCAAATGGAGGGGGGAATCATGAGGCAAAAAAGAGGGAGGGACCAAGAGGCAAAAGGAGGGGGATCAGGAGGGGGAGAAAGAGGCAAAAGGGGGGATCAAGAGTCAAGGAGGGGAAGAAAGGGGGATCAAAAGGGAGAGAGAAAAAGGCAAAAGGAGGGGGCTCAAGAGTCAAAAGGGGAGTACGAAGCAAAAGGTGAGAATGAAGAGTGTGAGAAAGATGCAAAAGGGGGGGAATCAAGAGTCAAGAGGAGGTGTGTATATATATTATAACTCTTTATTACTCTGATTGTGACAAATAACTCTGTATTGCTCTGGTGGTGGCATTCATATGTGTTTTAAAATGCATGTTTTCCCTTTTTATAAACAAGAAAAAAATGCTATTATGCTATGGGGCTGGTATAAAAACGCAGTGATATGCAGCTGGTATAATGACGCAGTGCTATGGGGCTGGTCAGCAATTTTTTCCAGGGCTGCTTTTTATTCCCAGTCCGGACCTGCAGGAAGTGGAGGAGTGACAGTTGAAAACAGACAGTTAGTGAGGTTGACTGAAGAGATGAAGAGTTAAATAAAAGAGCTGCTATTAACTTTATCCCTGAGTTTGTATTTTATGGAAACATTACACCCTTGTGCTGAAACAGAGTGTATGGAAGGTTACAATTATCTGTGGGAGGTGAAACAATGTGTTTGTGGGGTCATGATCCTGAGTGAGGGTGTGTGTGGAACGGAAGAAGTTATTGATATACCCTACTTCAGGAGCAAGTGGCAGCTATATTTTTTTTGTCAGTTGGATAGTGGTGGGCGGGCTGGACGGGGCAGGCCAACTACCTGTATGATAAACATGCCCCCACTGAATCACCCATTGGGAGCAGTAAAGTCCCCACTGAATCACCCAATAGGAGTTGTGTCTCCTAATGAGACATAAATTATGTAATTAGGCACTCTGTTCAATGTGTGTTTGTTTTCTGAGGAGACATAAATTATGTTCTGTGTGTGAGGTACCATAAATTATGCAATGAGGCTTATTCTTTTATATAGATAGATAGATAGATAGATAGATAGATAGATAGATAGATAGATAATGGGATAATAGATAGGGATGGGCGAAACTTTCCGACTCAATCTGAAATCAGAGAAAAATGGCACTTTACGCTTGGCGAAAAATTTTTTGGCCTATTGAAATGAATGGGAACACAGAAGTTACACACAACACATTACAAATAATATTTTATTTCACAAAGGCATTATATAAAAGGGGCATGAGGGTGCCTGTGTTGGTGGAGTGTGGAGAAAGAATCAGGTGAACAGGGGATGATTTTGGGGGGGGTTGTTTACTGAGATTTGGGGGCACTTAATAAAAAAGAAATCCTAAATAAAATAAAATAAAAACCATAAGACATGGTATAAAGGGGCCTGAGGAGGGTGCCTGTGTTGATGAATGAATGGATCATTTGAACAGGGAATTTGTTTTTTTTTTGGGGGGGGTTCTTGACTGCTATTAGGGGACAGTTAAAAAAAAAATAAATCAATAAAATATAATAAGACATTTGTATTTAAAGTGACAGAGACAGGAACCCCCTGACATAAGCTGCCACTGGGGTGGACTGATACTTGACTTGATAGAGTATTTTGTAGAGGATGATTTGTTTGATTTGTTGTTAGAGGCCTTTGTAGGACTTAAACTTATTAGAGGCCCAAGCCCTGAAGAAACATTGATTTGTAGGACTTAAGTTAGTTTGGCACAAGCCCTAAGGAAACATTGATATGTAGAACTTAAGCTAGTTTGACACAAGCCCTAAGGAAACATTGATTTGTAGGACTAGTTTTTTTTTTCTTTTCTTTTTTTTTTTTGCAAAACACAAGCCCTGAGAGAAAAATAAAAATGCCCTAGTGGCCTAATGCCAGCAGGTCATGTTGGCCAGTGGCCACTGTCAAATGTCCTCCTGAGTCCTGAGTTGCAACTGTTGTTCGTACTGCTGCTGCTGAGTTGTTTAAGCAGCAGGATGATTAGGCAGCTGAAAAGGAATGGGATCAACAATAGCAGTAATATGGAAGATGGATGCTGAAGCTTCCACTTGCCATGACTGACTCCAGTGATGTGCCTGAGGCAGTAGCAGCAGTATAAGTAGCCCCCAATCTATGTGGAGAAAAGAAGAAGTTGGCCATTAAATCTTCTCCACCTGACCCTCCTCCAAAATCATGGGTGTGTTAGAATATATTTTTGTCCCTTGAGAGCAGGAACCATGGCTCACATCAGCAACTGCAATGTTCACAGTGTGTGTGTGGTAAATAACATCTGGGGGCACAACAGTATCCAAACACCATGACACCCGAAACCAAGTACTGCCGCTGTCACTGTACCCCTTTTCCAGACCAGCTAAGGACACATGACAACTTGCTGACAGTTTAATAGTAATGATGAACCCTCCCTGCCACCATCTTAGCATATTCTGCAGGATGGAATCTCCTCAGATGCAGCTTGATGCACTGATTGAGATTTTCCTCCACCACATTGGCATGTGTGGTCAGTGCACCACACAGTGTGCAATGGGTAGAGATTAACTGCCACATCCTAACATCAACAGAGTGGCTATCATTTGGAGGGGGAGGTAATGAACGAGGAGGATTGGCATCAGATGTAGTTACTCTAGAAGGTGATGGCGAGCTAGTTGTTTCACTCGTCCTGGAACGTCCAGTCTCTGCCTGGATTGTTCTAGTCCTCCTCCTCTTTGATCTCCGCCTCACCTCTTGTTGCCTTTCTGGTGAGTCAGGGACAGCAAAAGTTGTGCTTGATTTCTGTGGTGGGTGTTTGGCTTTAACATGTTTAGAGTAAATGTCATGGAGTCTGTATTTCATGTGTGATATGAGGGCACTTGTGCCAGTGTGTGTCCCCTCCTTTCCCCTTTTAACTGACTTGTCACACATTATGCCCAGTGCCATTGCTGACGACTGCACTGTGCCTGCTCGAACAGAAAAATAGTCCCACACCCATGATGACTTCAGAGGGAATGGGAAAGGTGGAGAAGAATGGCCTTTTTCTTCTTGTCCTCCACATTCCCCTTCATTGTCTGTGGCAGAGGATAATGTTGCTGCTGTTGCTGCTACTGCATCAGAGTCAGCACTGCAACTAGGATCAGGAGTATTGCTACTGCTGGCAAGTGGAACCCGTCCTAGTCCCGCATCGCTTGTTGACCCCATTCCCACTGTGTCCACGGTGGTCTGTGGCACACTAACCTACTCCTCAGCATCCTGCTGCCCTTGCATCTCAGCATCAGAAGGAATTAGAGCAGTTGTAAATTCCTCTAATTCCAAGATGTCCTTGCTAGTGGTGGTGGTGATGTCCATCCTCATTCCTGTCTCCCATTCCTTCTCAGTTTCTGCTAAAAAGACCATCAATGTCTCTTCCAACCCAGCTTCTCCAGCATCATCATCACCACCACCATCACTAGTCCCTACATGCTGTTGTTCCTGCTCTATTCCAGACATCTCACTGCTGCCTGGAGGAGGTAACATAGTAACATAGTAAATTAGGTTGAATATAGATACAAGTCAAGTTCAACCTTTGCCTCATACCCTAGTGACATGAGAACTGTATAGCTATTCTGCTAGTTAGTATAGTATAGCTATTCTAAGTTAGTCTTTTTCAGACCTTCCTGATCTGCCTACTAATAAACAGTATAAACCTGTATGTTCCCTTTTGAAAGAAATGTATCCATTGTATCTGCCATAACCACCTCCTTGGGCAAAGAATTCCACAATTTAACAGACCTTACTGTAAAAAAACCCCTTCGTCTGCTGAAGTCTAAACCTCCTTTCCTCTAATCTCAAGGGGTGTCCCCTGGTCACTGATCAGGCCTTGGAATAAAAAGTTCACCGCAGAGATCCTTGTAATGATATCACAGTGCCCGTGATTTGCTGCCTTCCCTGTCAGTTACCTGAAGGGCTCTCCCTTGGCTGTCTGCTTTCAACCCGCCCAGTACTGCCTATTTAGACTGGGATTGGGCACCCTTTGGTTGCCCTTTCGTGGTGTCTTTATGTCGCCTGCACCTGCATTGTGTTCCTGAGCTTCCTGGGCAGTCTACTATCTATGCTCTCCAGTGATCGCCTGAGTTCCTGTCTGACAGCTTCCTCGGTTCCAGCTTCCGTTCCTGATCCGGTTGGGGTTGCTGTTCCTGCTGCTGTTCCTGCTCCGGTTGACTGCCATTGAGGGTCCTGCTTCCTGTCCTGTACCAGCTGTGTTCCTGCTCCTGGATGCCTGCAGAGTGTCTCCTTCCTCCAGTCGCCTTTGCCGACATTTTCACTTTGTTTGTGTATTCCAGTACGCGTGTACTGGTTCGCTCCATGTTAACCGGTTGCTTGCTGCGTTCCTTACAGCACAGATAGAGATTGTGTAACTCCAGTATGCGGGTACTGGTTCGCTCCATGTTAACCGGCTGCTTGCTGCGTTCCTTACAGCACCGGTAGAGATTGTGTACTCCAGTACGCGGGTACTGGTTCGATCCATGTTAACCGGCTGCTTGCTGCGTTCCTTACAGCACCGGTAGAGATTGTATTACTCCAGTACGCGGGTACTGGTTCGATCCATGTTAACCGGCTGCTTGCTGCGTTCCTTACAGCACCGGTAGAGATTGTGTTACTTCAGTACGCGGGTACTGGTTCGCTCCATGTTAACCGGCTGCTTGCTGCGTTCCTTACAGCACCGGTAGAGATTGTGTAGTACTGGTTCGCTCCATGTTCACCGGTAGAGATTGTGTAACCCCAGTACGCGGGTAATGGTTCGCTCCATTATTTTGTTGGGTGGTATCTACATCTTGATAACCCAGCTGGCCTCTGTCTGTCCATCATAGGCGACCGGCTAGTTACACCTTTATGCCAGTCACTGAGGCCATCCCTGTCTGTGTTCCAGTACCTGCAGCCTCCAGGCTGCCTTGCCCAGTATATTGGTAAGGCCGGTAAAACCTGTTCCATCGTGTGCCAGTTTAAGGTTGCCTTACCCGGAATTGGCAAGGCCGGTAGAGCCTCATTCGTCGTTGTACCAGTCTCAAGGCTGCCTTGCTCGGTATATTGGCAAGGCCGGTAGAGCCTCATTCCTCGTGTTACCAGCCTCAAGGCTGCCTTGCCTGGTATATTGGCAAGGTCGGTAGAGCCTCCATTTCCTCAGTTGCTAGCCTTCCAGGCTGCCTTGATCGGTGTTACAAATAGAAGTTTGGAATTTCAGAATAAAGACAAACACTGAAGTGAAATTCAGTTTATTTAAACATGCAATGATTAAACAGGTTATGGCCAGAGTTCACACAAGTATGAAAGCATACCAACTCTGGAAGATATAAAAAAAAAAGAGAGATCTGCCAGAGTTTCCTCCGTATGAGAGACACACGGCTCTGGTATATATATATCTGCTAGAGTTTCCTCCGTATGAGAGACACACGGCTCTGGTGTATATATAAAGAGACATACAACAATTAAACAAGTGACTTATCTATTCACTGGAGCTGAACATCAGTGTGGGAGAGCCTTCCACGCTAAACTCCGTAGTATCGTTACACAGGTGAATAGCCCGACAGACCTGACTTCCCAAATGGCTAAACAGCAACACACAAGTTTGGATGAGGTACAGTCTACAGAGGCGAATAGCCCGACAGACCTGATGTCCCAAATGTCTAAACAGCAACACTGTACCTCTCCGACTTGAGACCAGGTACACTCTTTCCTAGTCTCCAATGGCTCTAAACACTGTTGTCTTGATTACAGGTTAAAATACAGGCTACGCCCTAAGATGTCTAAAACTACGCATGCGTATGTGCTTGGTTATATAACACTGAGTATAGGAGACATCTCCAACTGACTCTCATAAACATCACGTGGCCTCACAGTGCCTGCCCCTCTGCTGTTGCTAAACTAATGCAGAGCATTAACCCCCAACTGACCGTGAGGAGAACACCAAAAACCATCCCTTACACTCCACCCTTGGTCTCCTCACGTCGTATAGGTAAGGTATGCACCTCTGCAGAAGTGGTACAACAACAAGAAAACAGACACCAAATACATTTCCATATGATATACACAATGAAAACTATGAGAAAGACATGCAACAGGGTCTGAAGGATGCCTGCAAACCAACCCCCCACACCCCTAAACCAGTCGGCAGGATTAAGATTAAGATTACTCAACCAAGCAGTCCTTCAACCGTTCCACCTGTTGGATGTGAGCTTCAATGGCATTGGCTACATCATCAGTTTGATTAACATAATGACAACAGGATGGGCCTACAATAGTACACATGCCCCCTTGGCTAGCAGTAAGATAATCTAAAACAAAAGTCATTTGCGCTAATTGTCTATGAATCATTCTCAAATCTTCTGCGATTAAGAGAAAAGCATCAACATGCAGTTCAGTGATATCCTTGATTAACTGAACTAGATCTTGGATGTATAAGCAGTTCATAGTCCCGTGGCATCCACAATATTCAGTCCCACCAAAAGTCCTTTGTTTGTGATGCAGGTTTCCCACATGCATTCCCAGTCATGGTAATAGGGATAACCTATGGGATAAACATACATGAGTTTTAGTTACAAAACTTCCACTTAGCTCCCAATCTGCCACTTGCATTATCTCATTCCAAGTACACACCTCCTCCTCATCCCTTCCTCTCGCATTATCCCTTTTCACGTACATATGTCCCTGATTCCACTTGCATTATCTCATTCCACGCACATACCTCCCTGATTGTGGGATGGGATATGAAACACAAACAGGAAACACTCACAATGCCACACTACACCCCTTCCTCAATTGTCTTTTCTGAACCATAATCACCCTCCTCTGTTCTCATGGGTCATGAACCAACATTCACTCCAAGGGAGTAACATCCTGAACAAAACACCCTTCCCCAGAGCGTGTGTGGGAACCATCTTGCGTATTTGTTCCTTCAGCAAGCCATGCATTCTTTCACACATACCCGCTTCCTGCGGGTTAAAAGGGGTATGGTACACCCAATGCACATCCCGTGTTGGAGCACACATCTTCAGCAACATGTCAGTTTGTAGGGTTCCATAGAACTTGGTGCTCAGAGATACTCGTTTCAACTTTTGATCTTCCTGTGGTAGGGGCCCAAGGAAACTGATTTGCCCAACCTCACCACTTGTCATGCCTTGATCTCTTTGTTCAGAGTTGGTCTTTGGTTTTTTCTTCTGTAAAGCCTGACCAATGAGACACTTGATCACAATCTCTTTCACTTGATCCATAATCAGAGAGATTCCCTTCAAATCAGTCCACTGGTAGAATGTTTCTCTGTGTCCACCCTTGGCTTGAGCCCAGTCCCCCAGCTTCAACAGTCCATTCATAGTCTGGAAGGGAATCTGTGCCACACAGTCAGCCATCTCATTTTCCAAGAGACCAGTATGTCCATCAGCAATGGGCCACTTGTTGCTTTGTGCCCACAATATCTGCCATAATCCAGTACCACCCCAAGGGGAGTTTTCTTTGATTGTCCATTGGTCTTGCTGCTCGGTTGCCAGCCTGACAGTCACTTCTTCATTTGGCTGTGCCGGAACTTCTGTCTCATGGTATGTCCCATCACATGTGGTTTTATGATTCACACAACCCGCCAAGCATTTCCTGATAACAACAGTGTCTTGTTCACTCGGGTTGCCTCTCTCTACCAGACACCACTTCCATATCTGTAGGGTCTGATTCTGCGCAACTGCTGTGCGAGCCGCAAGGCCGTCTTGACGCACCCAGTTACGTATAGAGATATCGGATTTCACTAGTGGGATGCGGTCCAAATTGTTGTTGACACTTACAGCCTCTTTGACTGGCATCATTGCTTCATCCCAATAATACACCGTCTTTTTCCAGGTTACATCACAGATGGGATGCAGTAACAATCCCAGACAGGGCACGAGGCACCTCCAGAAAACAGAAAAGCCCAGCAGGACTTGTGCTGCATCCATGTCTTTGACCACTTGCTTCTCCATATCATCAGCGGAGTCCCGGTATACTTGACACTGGAGGTATCCCATAGTCTGTACATCTCTGGCAGCATGCCATTACGTAGTAGTCAGTGCAGTCTTTTTCACCAATATCAGGTCTGAGGCAACGGCTGCTAGTGGGGATGTCACTTTGTTCAGTTCTTTATAGTCCATAGTTATATGCCCACTCCCATCTGGCATCTTCACAGGCCAGACCTGACCCTTGTAGGAGCTGGCAGCAGGCCTCAACACACCCAGGCCTTGAATAGTCTCTATTTTTTCTGTATTTCTCCAGGACTGTGGTACTTGCTCAGTTCTCCTTGCAGTGGGATGTACACTGGAGTCCATTCAGTATGTCCCCAGACTATTGGCTGAAGCACTGAAAGAGACAAAGTACGGACTACAGCACCAAAAGTGTAACTCCCTGTCTCAGTGTAAAGGATCTGTCCCAGCACAATACCCATTCCCAGAATAATCTCTGCTGGGAATATGGGACCATTCCCTATCTCTATGCGGCACTGCACCCGGTACGCAAGTATCTTCTGTTCTCCCACTCTCTCACCCATAGCACAACCTTTAGTGTACTTTGTCTGATTCACATTGCTGTGACACAGTGACACTTCTGCCCCAGTATCCAGCAAGGCTGTCACATCTTGTAGTCGCCTACAGTGTCCCCAGTCACAAACATATGGGCAGCGGTCCCCTAATTTCAGTACTGCTATATACAAAACAGTAGTGTTTGGGGACGGGGACCGGCCTACATGTCATTCATTTTCAGGAAGCATCCACGTCTGTGTGTGTTCATGTAATGCATCAAATGCTTCCGTGTATGGAGTAGTCATTGGTGGGGGTGGAGCTGTGAGTATAGCAAAGAGTATGTCAGTTGGTTCTACGTCACCCTCCCCCCCTATTCCTACATCACTAGTCGCCACCCTTTGGAGTCTGGCTGTTTGTAACTTCCCTTCCTGCTTCAGTATCTTCCAGCATTTCAACCAGGTCAGAGTAACACATTCACCACCAGCATCCCAGGCACACAAAACCCATGCCAACAGTTTTTTATGCATAGCAACCTCAGCCCCTTCAGTCACTGGTGTCTGAGGGGTTTGCGTGCACTGTTTGTGTGACAGTCTGATTCACTTTCCCCATCAGACAGCCCATCCCATTGATAAATTGCATCCCAATCATCCTCTGCTACCAAAGTTCGTATGTGGACAGTGCTGTGGGGAGACATCATCCTTTTTCCTCCTCTTAGCCTCCTTCTCTCCTTTCCAGCACTTACCACACATGAAGCAACACTGTCCTGCATTTGATCTAGTCTCTTTAGTTGCATCATAGTAATACATTCATCCTGTACAGTTTCAAATTCCTTCTGTAAGGCAGCTGTCTGCTCAGCTGCAGCATATCTAGATAAATTCAACAGCTGGTGCCCATCAACATTTTTATATAAATCTTGGGCACTTGGGAACCACGGTCCCCTCTCTGCCCATATTAACAATGGTGCCCTCTCGCACCCACACTCTGTACGGGTTAATTTCTTCAGTTTGCTAAACATCCCTTCACTGCACATTCCTTATCTTTAGTGAAATTCCAAACCCTGCTTGCAGCTCCAAGTGTTACAAATAGAAGTTTGGAATTTCAGAATAAAGACAAACACTGAAGTGAAATGCAGTTTATTTAAACATGCAATGATTAAACACGTTATGGCCAGAGTTCACACAAGTATGAAAGCATACCAACTCTGGAAGATATAAAAAAAAAAGAGAGATCTGCCAGAGTTTCCTCCGTATGAGAGACACACGGCTCTGGTATATATATATCTGCCAGAGTTTCCTCCGTATGAGAGACACACGGCTCTGGTGTATATATAAAGAGACATACAACAATTAAACAAGTGACTTATCTATTCACTGGAGCTGAACATCAGTGTGGGAGAGCCTTCCACGCTAAACTCCGTAGTATCGTTACACAGGTGAATACAGACCTGACGTCCCAAATGGCTAAACAGCAACACACAAGTTTGGATGAGGTACAGTCTACAGAGGCGAATAGCCCAACAGACCTGACGTCCCAAATGGCTAAACAGCAACACTGTACCTCTCCGACTTGAGACCAGGTACACTCTTTCCTAGTCTCCAATGGCTCTAAACACTGTTGTCTTGATTACAGGTTAAAATACAGGCTACGCCCTAAGATGTCTAAAACTACGCACGCGTATGTGCTTGGTTATATAACACTGAGTATAGGAGACATCTCCAACTGACTCTCATAAACATCACGTGGCCTCACAGTAACTGCCCCTCTGCTGTTGCTAAACTAATGCAGAGCATTAACCCCCAACTGACCGTGAGGAGAACACCAAAAACCATCCCTTACACCCGGTATATTGGTAAGGCCGGTAGAACCTATTCCATCTTGTACCAGTCTAAGGTTGCCTTACCCGGTATTGGCAAGGCTGGTAGAGCCTGTCTTACATTCTGTATACCACTACTCACTATGACTATGTATTGATGATATATGTTGCATGTGTATGCTAACCCGCGAGGGTTCCCTTTAAACTTTTCAATAAAGTTGTGTTTTTATCTTAACTCTGTGTCTGAGAGTCATAACAAACTGTGACAAATGACCTCTCATATATTTGTACAATGTGATAAAGTCTCCTCTTAGTCGTCTTTTCTCTAGAGTAAAGGTGACAAGCAATGTGACAGAGGGTCCCCTAATGTCACACCATTGCCTTCTGACCTGAAGAAGAAGACAGAATAGCACTAGCAGAAGTAACAGCAGACACAGGCAGCTGATCTGTGCTCCTGCTGGTGGTGGTGGTATTAATTCTCAGCCTGCTCTCCTCCCCCAACACCTGTTCTGGCCTCTTAAGGATCATGTTCAACTTGGACACTGTAGTGAAGGGAAGGGGACTTCCAGAGCCAGAGGAATGGTGTGGGCTCCCTTGAATGCTAGTCTGGACGCTCTCAAATGTTCCTCCTACCACTCCAGCTGCTTCACCATTACTGCTACTACTACTAACACCAACCACATCAAGTTCAGCTGCAGAATCTTCCTCCTCAGTCTCACAGTCACTAGTAATATGAGGATATTGTTGATTACCCCCTCCTTCACTCCTAATGCTAACAAGCTGCTGGGCCTTAGTAGCAGTAGTATTAGCACTGGCAGGACTGCTTGGGAATGGCAAGTGTGATTTAGGGTTCCTTGCTGTCACACTTGGCATCATTTTCTCCTTCCCCCCTGAGTACTACAAGAAACACTAGCAGCAGGCAAAGTATTGGTGGCAGCAGGTTCAGCACTGGCAGCAGGTTCAGTACTAGCAGCAGGTTCAGCACTGGCAGCAGGTTCAGTACTAGCAACAGGTACAACACTAGTGGCTGCAGGATCAGAAATGGTTGCACTGGCAGCAGGGGCAGCACGTCTTGCAACAGGTACAACATTAGTGGCTGCAGGATCAGAAATTGTGGCACTGGCAGCAGGGGCAGCACATCTGGCAACAGGTACAACACTAGTGGCTGCAGTTACAGAAATGGTGGCACTGGCAGCAGGGGCAGCATGTTGTTGGGGAAAAAAGCTATATCCTATAATCTTTTCCTAATAAGTGTACTGTACCTTTAAAAGCAGGACATATGCATGAATGTTTTTGCTTCACTAGAAAAATATAAGTTTTAAATTAGTAGAAAAAATAGAGTTAGTTTGCAAGGTCAGCTCTTGCTACAATACACAATACACAATAGAGGCCTTTTGCTGTAGGCTTTCAAGGACAAACAGCTGGAGTTGGACAAGATAAGGACCACTGAGACCGCTGATTGGACAACATTGAGGGTGGGTTACCTTTACAGGGTACAAGAAGTGGTCTGTAGTGTGGGAGGGGGGCGCGCTCATGTACATACTTACAAGCAATTCTAAATTGCTTGTAAGTATGTACATTACTTGCCGGTTTTTCTTCTGTAATTGATGTTACTGTATCTTTTGGAAAAAAAAATAATCAGTCTATAATTGGGAACAACTGTCTCATGTTGAATTATTTATAACCTTTGAATTTTTCCTTTACATTTTGGTGCCGAAACATCCGGGAGTTTGAACACGGGAGCAGACGGATGCAGACTCTTGGACTGGGAGAATAGGGGACCAACTATTGCCGGCTACTAACAGGTGAGATCCTTTGTGTCTCTCGGTTGTTTCCCCTCTTCTCTGTCCCATAGTTCCTCTGTCTTCTTCTGTAAGTACAAACTCTCAAGAACCTGATACAGTTGTGTATATGTTTTAACATCTTTTTGTATGGATGTGTGAGTAAATGGGATATTGGTGGTTTTAAACCCACCATATCAGTGTGAAAGAGGTCCTTTATGGCGAATGTTTGGGCTATCTCAAGACGCACCTTCTTTGATAAGAAGATCGCACGGTGGGGATAGCTGTATGCTAGAGAAAGAGGGCCCTGTCGCCCTCAGACACGTATGTATCTTCTGAGTTTGTCAAGTAAAACGTAACTAACCCTTATCTGCATGAGCAAAGGGACAAAACACAGAAGGAGTGTGGGTAGATACAGTGTTCTGAACTGGTTTGGCCTTGGATTGTCATTGCAAGTCTTTGGGTATCCCCTGTGCTCGGCCTTTGGACATTGTTGATTAAATTCAGCTTCAGTCCACTGCTGCTATTGGGTACAGGGCTACTCCCAGAGAACGAGAGCGACCTGATCTATGATCACCTCTTGGCTTGCTTCTGTACAGCCTTGTGTTATGCTGGTTTGAACCTGGACTCTCCCATGCTAAAGGGCCTGTCCCAGACGCTGTAGAAGATCTGTCTCCCCCCATGAATAATTATACTCAGACTACTGGTAAACATAACTCCCCCCTAGCGTGGTTTGACTTAGATGATACTAGAGGCCAGGTAGTTCTTGCTATAGTACTCCTACTGGGTGTCATTCGGCTCTGCTGGAAAATTTGCAGGGATCAAAAGCAGGGATTTGTAGTGTGTGAATTTCCCTGACAGCCCGAACCATAAGCCTGCTAGGAGTTGAGAGAGAAGGGTAAGAGTCTCCTCCATCATAGCCGGGCTATGGGAAACAACTCTAGCAAAGGTGGATATGTGCCACAGCAGAGTAATGGATGTCCAGAAACTCCTCTGGGAGGAGATGAATAAGAAATATGGTTCGTGGGTCAGCAAGTATTTGTCTAAATGGGGCAAGCTGACTAGGGGATTAGATTGTGGGATTCCCAAAGGGGGAACTTTTGAATTACCCCGCTGGACATCCCTCTACCAAAATTGTAAACAACAATTAACAGAGCCAAATGAGAAAGCAGCACGGAGTAGGTGGATTGCAGAGTCTTATTGGAGACAGCAGAAGGCCAAAGGTATTTTTGTTCTAGAAACTAAGACAGGGACAGCAGGAACAGAGCAGGGAGGGAAGAAACAGTCTGAGCTAGAAGGAGAAAGGGAGGCAGAGATGATAGAGCAGCTAGCTATTTCCCTAGTGGAACCCACTGGAGACACTGCGGGACTTCCTGATTCCAGTACTCAGGAGGCCCCAGTAGATATGGGGGCCAACCCAAGACCCCCACTGCACCCACTACACTGTACCCCTCAGGAGACTTACGTCTTCTTCCACCCCCTCAGTATATTGAAACCCCAGCTGGGGCTACTGCCCTGCCATTTGTGTCTCCTACTACCTCATGGCAGGATATAGCTGACCCAAGGGGAGGGAGGGTCTTATGTGGAGTAGAAGGTGAAATCCTAATCGCCCCTAAAATCAACGCAGAAGAGGTAAGTAGGATGGGTGAGGAGTTCCATTCACCTCAGGCTTCAGCACACCGTTCCCCCCCAGTCTCAGCTTACCCTGTTAGACAGCAATTCATTACAGGTACAAATGGTAAGGCAGACAGGCATATTACCCAGCATGTCCCATGGACACCTGGGGAATTAAAGGGTTTTCTCTCATCGGTCCCTAAGCCAAGGAGTAATCCATATGGGTTTGCAAGTGAACTGTACAATATCTCGGTCAGTTACAACCCCACATGGAGAGATTTGTTGCAGATAATAAGAGTTGTAGCAGGACAAATAGACACTGCTGCAATCTGCACCAAGCTCGCCCTGACCCTAGACCCATCAGAGCAAGAGAATACCCCCCAGAAGGCTTTGGAATGTGTTAACCAGATTAAGGATAAAATCAAGGAGATATTCCCTCCTCAATCCTGGATCCGGGTGACAAATATCCAGCAAAAGGTTAAGGAACCAGTGGAAGATTATTTTGAAAGATTTAGGCAGGTTGTAGAAGAGGCAGGAGGTAATCTTGATGATCAGGGAATGGGAAAGATGCTCACTGCTACATTGGTGTCTGGACTGAATAAAGATATTCATGACAGATTGGTTTCTGCTCATTCTGATTGGAGTGATAAGTCAGTTCCAGCACTAATGAGTTTAGCGAGCTCAATCCAAAGGAGTATACAGGAGGTGCAGGAAAAGAGAACCCAGAGAGTAATGCTAGTCAATGCTCCTGGGAGATCTCAAGGGAGGCAGTTCAGCAAAGAGAACAAGGGGGAGCCTAGGAAAGTGAGATGTTACAACTGTGATAAACTAGGCCACTTTGCCAGGGACTGCACAGCTCCAAAGCGAGAGAAACAGGAGGACTATTGACAAGCAGGGCTTCCAGTGCTACCTATTATCTCTGAGAGCAGGGGGGTGATGCCTTTGTCAGTCTGACCCTCTCTGAGATGCCATACCATTCTCTGGAGTGTTTGGTGGACACTGGTGCTGCCCGCAGTGTTCTCAAGAGATCAGAAGCCCCAAAATTAAAAATTTCTGGACAAACTGATGCTGTAGGACTAACAGGTAATACCATCAAGTTGAGGGAGACTGATGAAACCCCTGTGACTATAGGTAAAATGAAAACCTCCCTTTCCTTTGTCCTCAGTGATACTGTTCCCTGCAATTTGCTGGGAAGGGATGCACTGATGAAACTAAAGGCAAATATTCAGTACACGGAGGATGGACCAATTGTAACTACCTCAGTAGGATCAGAGGATCTCAACACCTTGGAGAGTCAGGTCCCCCTGATGGCAGTTCGAACTCTTTCAGAGCAGGACATTCCACCTGACCTGAAGGACGTTCCCCAGACTGTTTGGGCTCAAAAGGGTGATCCGGTGGGCTGATCAAACAAGCAGACCCGGTGGTCATCAAGCTCAGACCAGAAGCTAAGCTACCCAGGATTCCTCAGTATCCCCTCAGCATGAAACAGATGAATGGTGTTAGAGACCAGATTAAAGCTTTTGTGAATCAGGGGATTCTGGTTCCCACTAAGTCACCAGTAAATACCCCCCTTTATCCGGTGGCTAAGCCTGGAAAACCTGGCCAGTTTCTCCTGGTTCATGATTTGCGAGCAGTAAACAAAATTATTCAAGAAGATGCCCCACTTGTGCCTAATCCTTACACTATACTAGGTGAAATCCCTCCGGATGCATCCTGCTTTAGTGTGATTGATTTGGTAGATGCATTTTTAAAGCTACCTCAAGCCATAGCATTTTATGAAATGTCAAGCTCATCAGAGAGCTACAGATCCTGTCACTATGGGCAATAACAGAGCTGATGAAGCAGCCAAAAAGGCAGCTTTTATGCTTCTCCAAAGCCCCTCTAAGGCCCAGGAGAATGTGACAATGGATGCTTTATGCACCCTCCAAAACCAGACAGGAGCCCAAACACACAGAAAGTGGACTAACGCAGGCTGTAAGCCAGAGCAGGGGTGTTGGAGACATGAGGATGGTCGATTATGTGCACCCCCAGTTTTATATCCTGTCCTAGCTAACTTATCCCATGTTCTTTCTCATGTTTCCAAAGGGGGAATGATTGCGAGTGTTAGCAAATTTTGCACAAGCAACTGACTGATTTGCATGGAAAGGTTTTTTCTTCTTTACCAGATCCTGGAGAGACAACCGGAACCCATCACCTGCAACCTGGAGACTGGGTGGTGATAAGAAGATACGTGAGGAAACATCTGGATCCCCGGTTCGATGGCCCATTCCAGGTGCTACTGACCACCCCCACCTCAGTCAAGGTGGAAGGGAAGCCAAACTGGATACACGCCTCTCATTGTAAAAAAGTGGACTTCCAGGTGGGTAACGTAAACTAGCACCAAGAAGGGTAGGCCAGAAGGGGATGAAGAGGATTAATAAACCGCTAGGATGCATGTACTGTCTCTCCTGTTTCTTTTTGCTCTGTTTATCCATGCACAGGATAAAGGTGAAAAGCAGAAAAATTCTGTCTGACTGCTGGGTATGTTAAAAAAATGTTAATTATTTACAACTGCAGATAAAGTTTGGATGTGGTTCCCAGCCTGGACAGGTTGGGGAATTGAGCTAGCAAATAAGTTAAATAAATATGCTAGTATCATGGATGGAATAATTAATGAGACCACAAGTTCTATCCATGCCCTTAATGGAGAATTAGCCCAAGTCAGAAAGGTTGCTCTTCAGAATAGGATGGCCCTAGATTATCTGTTAGCCATAGAGGGTGGGCTATTATAGGAGAAGAGTTTTGTACATGGGTTGAGGATTCTCGTGACCCTATTGAGGCACATTTGAATAAGGTAAAAGAACTGCAACATAAAGCTAGAGACATATCTAAAGAGGGATGGAATCCTTTTTCCTGGTTGGGGTCTATTGGAACATGGTTTAACAATATGCTCTCAGATCTTTTAAAGCCTATAGTGGTAGTGATAGGATTGATTTTACTAGGTTTAATTGGTTTTAAATTACTAATGTTTCTCGTTGCAGTAAATGAATAACCGGTTTGAAGTTACTAATGCTTTGTGTTTCTCTTTGCAGTAAAGGACTGGACAGATCCATTCCTTTGGAGGGATACAGTGGCTTCAGTGATGATGGTCTGATAGCTCAGGTCAACTCCCTGCCTTTCCTACAGACCATTCGGATATTTTGAAAGCCAGGTGGAGGAAGTCATCCCGGAAGGGGTCCCACAGATGTATCTCAGCAGCCTATAGCCAGATGTCCTTTCGGACCTAGGGCAGTGGGGGTACATCTCTGGCTGCTGCTGCATCCCCATACATAGATAGATAGTGTATGTGTGTGGGATGTGTGTCCTAATAAAGATGAGTGAATGTTTAGAGGAAATGATCCCTGTATAGGCGGTCAGGAATGGATGCCTGACATCCCACAATCTATGCGGCTTAGCTGTGTACTTTGTGAAGTATGGACTGTCTAGGGGGTCATTTCCAGGTAGGCATGACTATTAGCTAGATAATCAGGACACTCAAAGCCCATATTATCATTATATATATATATGATAATTGATTATCAATAGGGTGGGAAATGTTGGGGAAAAAAGCTATATCCTATAATCTTTTCCTAATAAGTATACTGTACATTTAAAAGCAGGACATATGCATGAATGTTTTTGCTCAACTAGAAAAATATAAGTTTTAAATTAGTAGAAAAAAATAGAGTTAGTTTGCAAGGTCAGCTCTTGCTACAATACACAATAGAGGCCTTTTGCTGTAGGCTTTCAAGGACAAACAGCTGGAGTCGGACAAGATAAGGACCGCTGATTGGACAACAGCGAGGGTGGGTTACCTTTACAGGGTACAAAAAGTGGTCTGTAGTGTGAGAGGGGGGCGTGCTCATTAGAAATGCTTGTAAGTATGTACATTACTTGCCAGTTTTTCTTCTGTAATTGCTGTTACTGTATCTTTTGAAAAAAAAATAATAATCAGTCTATAATTGGGAACAACTGTCTCATGTTGAATTATTTATAACCTTTGAAATTTTCCTTTACAACGTCTAGCAACAGGTACAACGCTAGTGGTTGCAGGATCAGAAATGGTGGCACTGGCAGCAGGGGCAGCACGTCTTGAAGCAGGCACAGGCAGCTGACCTGTCCTGCTCTTACTATCCTTTTCTCCCTTCCTTCCCTTTTCTCCCTCCCTTCCCATTCCCATTTCTCTATCCCTTCTTATTAAATTCCCCCAAGATCCCTTGGGGTGATTTAGGGGGACTGGACAGCATTGGTTGAGTTCTGCTAGTCACTTCATCCTCCTCCTCCTCAGTCTCCGTGGACACCTAATAAGGGTCCTTCCACTTCCTCTTTTTGCTGTTTATAGTGATAGGAGTAACTGTGAGCCTCTCCTGCCTCAATTTTTCTAAATATCACAAGAGAACAGCACAGCACGTCTATCTCAATCTGTAGCTGCTTCTATTGTGTCTGCCTTCAGAGAAAACGTCACGTTTTTATAGCGGAAGTGCAAAAATAATGTAAATCAATGAGCGGAAACTTTTTAGCCATTGAAAAAAATGGTGAAAGATTTTGGCCAATGGGCAAAAGATGCAAAAATTTTAACCTGTGGATTTTCCTACGAAAAAGTGGATAACAACTTGGTTTTCATGAAATTCCCCGCGGGAACATGGCGACAACTTTCACCCACCTCTAGTAATAGATAATAGAGAAATGTGCAATTATGGGACAAAGCCAACTTCACAACAAGGAACAAATAAAAATTCCCATTGATTGGCTCAGACCACTCTGGTTAAAACACAAACCAGCACACAAGGAAACAAGACTAAAAATACTATGTTGCAATTACTTGCTTCTTCTTTTTTTACTTCCTTTTATTAACTGAAAGTATACCATTTACTCTCAGGGTTAGATCTCCTGTGTACAAAACTGTGGCAGACAGGCACCAGTGACATGCACAGACATTTTTAGAGGAAGGGGCTCAATTGAAAAAAAGGGCACTTCTCATAATTATTATTATTTTTTTGTTTGTTTTGTTAAAAGGGCACGAGGGCACTTTGGACAAAAAGGGCAGGTGGTCAAGCCCCCCTTGGTGTCTATGTGTGTACGTGCCTGTCAGGCACACACTCTACAGGCAATATTCAGCAACCTAATGACATGCAGTTCTGGGGCAAACAATGAGAACTTTTGCATACCTCCCAATTGTCCCTCTTGAGGAGGGACAGTGCCTCTTTGAGACTCAAATCCCTCTGTCCCTCTTTTCTACTCTGATGTCCCTCTTTTCAGGAGATCAGACTGTGTGACGTGTATATGTGTATCACATTGCTCCACAGCAATAAAACTCACACACGTTTAATCTTCTGTATATATGTTTGTAAATTAATCTGTGTAAATAAAATACTTTGGTTTTGCTTTAAATCCTATATTCAGTTACACAATGGATCACAAAGTAACCTAAAAATTCTCAGTAATGCCCCGCCCACCAGACACACCCCCAGAAACACCACCTAAAACACAAGTGTCCCTCTTTGACCATTTGAAATGTTGGGAGGTATGCTTTTGGTGACAAATGAAACTTTCCAGTGATTTAAATGAGATTTTTAACCCCTTGAGTGCTAGATGGGAATGCATTGGATTCCCCTCTAAAACTCAAAGTATTAACCTGTTGAAAGCGAGCGGTCTCCAACACATTGAGAAGCAATGTGCTGGAGAACACTCTGGTACGCACAATTTAAATCAATGGGACCTTAGGGAAATTTTATTCATCACCTATGGAGTCGAATTTCCTCAGAATTGCTGATCTTGCCCTGTTGAATATGTGTCTCATCTCGTCTCTCCTCTTTGCCTTTGGACATAAGGCCCAAAGTATCAGTGCAAATTCTGGGATGAAATTATTGTACTTTATGTATCAAACTAGTATTGATGGCCTGTGTACATGGGCCAAAGTGCCAGACAGCAGCCTCGGTTGTTGCCCCGGGGGCAGTGGACCGTTTGGAGTGCCCCGCTCCAGATCAGCAGTGCCTCTGACTGGAAGCCGGAGCATGCGTTCAGTCTCTACTGCACATGACTGCATCGTTTGAAGAAGTCTCTACTGCGCATATGCGGTTACGCACACAGGGAGCAATGCATTCTAGCTCTTTATGTTATTTAGATAAGGAATACAATGAATTCCAATTGTACTGTTCCATTAATAGATTAGATGTAATAGTTTTAATTCATTTATTCCAACTGGACTTTTACTTTAACCCTTTGAGTGCCAGAGGGGTATGCAACGCATTGCAGAGCAATGCTTTGCATACCCCTCTGGCACTCAAAGGGTTAATAAATGAGGTGCAATAGTTTATCCCCAAATTGCTCAGTCTTTGTCTTTAAAGAAAAGGTCTTATGCAGTAACATAAGGAGCAATTGTGGAGCATACAAACGGCACCATAGAAAGAAAATATGATTCCCGTTGATTTCAATTTAGCATTTGACCCCTTAATGCTAGAGAGGTCTACAGCCCATTGAGGAATTTGATGCATTTTATTTGTCCCTGTGGAGCAATTGGTTTGCCCTAGAATTAATCATCTGTAACTTCCTGAATACAGTTCCATGGGCTGACCTTACATCTTCTTAACCCCTTAAAGACCAGATGGGGTGCAACACATATATTTACAATGCATTGCAAGACACTCTGGTCCCTTATTGGTAAATATTCAGTAACCCTCCCCCAATCTCACTTCAACTCTCCCCTCTATATAGGTCACCTTGTGTAGAGTTAACCCCATAATGCCGGATAACAAGCCAGAACCATCAATGATCCTTGCGTTTATTACTGCTCTGGCACGTCATGACTTTTTTTTTGTATCACAGCATGCCTACAAGGCACACTGAAATCACTGAGAGAGCCTAAAACTGACTGCTCTGAGATCGGAGCAGTCAGATTCAACCTCCCCCATGGAGAGCCAGTACGAGTGAGTACTTACCAACTCTCCAAAAAACAGAAATAAAGAAATCGGCTTGGTCCTCCAGTGTACCCCACCCCTGGATCCCAGTGTCCTTAAGGGGTTAATGATGCAGATGTACTTGAAGAACTAAAGTAATTCAAGGGTAAAACAACTGCACTATAGTCAAACAATAGATATTCCAATTGATTTAAATAGGGTTAGGAATTTTGCGTTTGCTTACTTCAGTCTCAATGTGCTCACAGCAAAACTGTGAAACAGAGCAGACCTGACAGTTATTAGAAGACACACACAAAAGGTTGTAAAAAGCACAAGGAGACCCAGGTTTGAGGCAGAAATGACACAAGAAGATTGAGAGGCTTGGAAACATCAGAGAGAAACCTGAAGAATGAAGTGAAGATCAGGAGGGCTATGGTTGGAAAATGCAAGAGACATAAGAAGAGTATTGCAACAAATATATACAGTCAAATCCTGATAATATTTAACAGGATTTCCTGGAGGTGAGTCAGTCACAATGACGGATTTGCTCAACTGCCCTTTGAAATTTACATTCTTATTCCTTAGGATCCTAGAGAAGTCTCTAACTCATTATGAAACACTGTACTGAAGACCTCTCTAGCCTCCAAGGAGTTAAATTGTAGCCTGTTAGGTGGTTTTACATACAACTCTGATATACAGTATAGTGATTCCATTTATGTATGTGTATTTTGGTGGGTGAAGCTGTCATAATTTAATCCATTGGCTATGCTTTGAAACGTGTAAGACTTCTCTAGAGCCCAAGGGATTAAAGAGGCAGCATTCTCCTTTTAAGGTGTACAGGTACACATATAGGGGTGAAAAAACATTATCTAAGCCAAACAGGGCCAGACTTCCCAAGAAGAAGAGTAGGCAAGTAGGCAGCTGCCAGACCTCCAAATTTTGAGGGAAACCTCAGCTGTAATGGCCACACCCTGAATTGTGGGTGTGGCCAGAACAATCTCAAAGTCCCAGAACCAGTTATATACCCCATTAGAAGCTATTATTTAACCCCTTGGATGCTAGATAGCTCATCAACACATAACCCTGTAATTAGATGAATAGCCCTCTAGCAACCAAGGGGTTAAAGTTTTTTCCTTCTTGCTTGTCATAGGCCAAGGGTACATCGGTGGCAGGAAAGAGTGGTTGGGACTAGGGACAGGGTCTTGTGTGGAGTCGGGGTGCAGCCAATGGCAAAGCTAAGGGCATCTAGAGCACCTTGCCTATTGCACCTGGGTTGTAAATCCAGCGTGGATAATGGGTTTGGGGGGGAGGGGGCTGGTAACTTATGGCTTGAGGGCAAGAACAATCAAGTGGCCCATTTCTACTATCGCTAAAGCCCACCTCCTTTTGTTAATTTTATAATTGGCATTAATGTAATGCTAGTAATGTAGTACTAGTATCAAGCTGTATTGTAATGCTGTTTAACACAATTTATTTTCAATGGAAGAAATTCAACAGTGGACTTATAAAAGTTATCCCACAGTACAACTGAAATGGAACTACACTAGTGATACACAGAGCTTACCATTGAATTTGAGCTACATTAATGATACCACAAAGCTTACACTTGAAATGGAGCTACACTAGTGATGCCACAGTTCTTACAATTGAAATGGATTTCCACAAATGATTCCATATGGCTTACATTTGAAATGGAGCTACACTTGGGATAACACAGAGCTTAAAATTGAAATAGGGTTACATTAGTTATACCACAGAACTTATAATTGAAATGGAGAGACACACATGATACAACAGAGCATCCAACTTAAATGGGAGTTACATTAGTAACACACAGAGCTTACGATTAACATGAAGCTACACTAGTGATACCACAGAGTTTACAACTGAAATATGGTTACACTAGTGGGCAGTCATAGAATTGCAAGCTCCGTGATATCACTAGTGTAGCTGTATTTCAGTTGGTGGAGAGAAGGCAAAACGGGAAGATGAGGGCAAAGGAGTAGAAAAAGTAAAAGTGGGAAGAAAAACGGCAAAGTGGGGAGAAAGCTCAAAGGAAAAGGGAATGGAAAATGGGGAGAGAAAGACATTCTGTCTCACAAGCAAGGTAGACATAGGGAGAAAGGGAGAGACTTGGGGGAGAGAGAGAAACAAGGGACACAGATAAAGGAAAGAAGGGTTGAAAATACATAGAGTTGGGGAGATCTGGAGGAAAGGAGCTAACTGGAGAAGGTAGAGAAGCCATGCACCAACTCCCTACTCCCACCCCACACACTTGTGACATTTGCACACCTTTTTTTCAAGCATTATGACATTTTATAACAAATGTTTGAAATAGACTGACAGCATTTAGATTGTGGCAAGGAGACAGTGGAGGACAGGTAAGGAGCAAAAAGTAATCTCAAAACTGTCTCAAAACATGACTACTTTTATACATTGGAAGTGACAAAATTCTGTAGCTACCTTCATACACGTCAATTTGTATATGGAAATGACAACAGAGCTAAGTGTGTGTGTCCTATACTTTTTCTCATTATTTTCATATTACCACTTTAACCCTTAAAGGACCAGATGGGTATAACCCCCCCTGGTCCCTAACAGGTTAAAATATCAGACCACAAGTTCTGTGTTAGAAACACAAAACCAAATTTCCTAAAAGACTATTAACTCTTTGAGTGCCAAATAGGTATGCAACTCATTGCAAAGCAATGTGTTGAGTTCCCGCCTGGCACTCAAAGTGTTAAACAGCTTTTATACATCTCCCCCATTATTGTCACATTAGTACCATAACTCGTTAATGATCGGTGGGGTGTACAAAGCGTTGCTTCATAATGTGCTGTTCACCTCTCTGTTCCATAAATAATTAAGATGTACGTAACCACAAAATCTGGATAATTATGCCATAAGTACATTTCACAAAACACAAGACAATTAAAGAAACAGAAGCAAACATGAAGAGTAACAACAGCTAAAGGTGTTTTTCCTTAAAAGCTACAGCAGCATGTTTCTTAATATTCACCTGTCTGTGTGTGTGCATCCTGTATGGCAGGTGTCTGCCTGTGGTTGTTACTGTGTGTATTTTTAAGTGTTATTGTAACAGTGGGTGTCTTTATGTTACCTGTCAGTGCCCAGGCCCTCAGATTAGGACTCCAGGGTCTCTCTCTTCGGCAGAGCATCCTGTTGCGTTGTTCTTCATAGAAAATGTTCAGCTGCTTTCACTTTCAGTCCGCTCACAGGCTGTTTCTGCAGAGGCTCAGATAGGAGTTTCTTCTTAACCCTTTCAGTGCCAGAGGGGTACGCAACGCAGTGCAAAGCAATGCGTTGCTTACCCCTCTGGCACTGAAATGGTTACTAATCTTCTCCTGCTCTCGGATGACAGGTAGAACACAATACAATGGGGTGTATGTATAATGGCAAAAGTGGAGCACATATTGGGCAAAAGAGATACAGTTTATGGATGAAATAAACATTCAAATGAATATGAATTGTACTTTGTTTTATAAATATATGGTGCAAATGTTTTCCCCAGAATAACCAAATGTTATCTTTATAAATATGCCACATTGTGTCACTCTATCAAACACTTTATGAAAGATTTTTATATGCATACTGGAGTAAAAAAACTAGGTGAAAAATACGTTTATTTAGGAGCCAAATGTTTTCAGTCTACACAAACGTACTGTAGGTTTATATCTTAACTAGCAATGTGGGACGGTGCTGCCTGTCAGGATATATAGGGAATTAATGCACACACATGGATGCAAGACAAACACACACATAGACACACATGCAAATGCACACGCATGCACTGAGATGCATAAAGAGCAACACAGTCATACACACAAACATGCAATGCACAACATGCAGACACAGCGTGTGATACAGACATGCAACACACACAGTGAGGAACACACAGGCACACACAGAAGTGAGTCATAAGGGGGTGACTTTGTGTCATTGTAATGAGTTTGTGTTTGTACTTATGCCTCCACTGTGGCATTCATTCATATAGTTGAAATGCATGTGGTAATTGCACATACTAAGGTGGAAGGTGGATCGTGCTGGCTCCCGGGGTGTGAGTGAGTGTGTGGCATTCATTCATGTAGTCGAAATGCATGTGGTAATTGCACATCCTATGGTAGAAGGTGGATCATGCTGGCTTCCGGGGTGTGAGTGAGTGTGAGTGAGACTATGGTGGAAGGTGGATCTTGCTGGCTCCCGGGGTGTGAGTGAGTGAGTGTGAGTGATTGCGTGTGAGTGATTGCGTGTGTGTGTGTGATTGAGTGAGAGTGTGTGAGTGAGAGGGTGTATGAGAGTGAGAGAGTGTGAGTGTGTTTGAGTGTGTGATTGAGTGTGAGTGAACATGTGAGTGAGTGTGTGTGAGTGTGAGCATGTGAGTGTGTGAATTATTGTGAGTGTGTATGATTGAGTGCGTATGATTGAGTGTGAGTGAGAGTGTGTGATTGAGTGTGTGTGATTGAGTGTGTGTGTGTGTTTTTTGTCTGATGTGTTTGTGTCTGTGGTGTAGGAGCGAGTGGCAGCCATTTTGTTTTTTCAGTCACTTGGATAGTGGTGGGCGGGCTGGATAGTGAGGGCAGGCCAACTCCCTGCATGATTTAAATCACTCCCCCATTGAATCACCCAATGGGAGCAGTAACTCCTCCTTACTTAACCCTTTGAGTGCCAGAGGGGTATGCAACTCATTGCTTTGCAATGCGTTGCGTACCCCTCTGGCACTCAAAGGGTTAAGTTATGGTAACATAGCAATATAACACACGGTGGCTCTTCAATTGAGGCAGAGTAGCAATATGCTGAGGGAACAAATAGATTTGTGTGTTTGAGGCTTGCCCTCTGTAACATACAGCAAAGCATCTCTCTCCCCCTTTAAGGAGAAAGGGCGGGAATCAGGAAGCAGGAAGTGGAGGAGTGACAGTTGAAAACAGACAGTTAGTGATGTTGACTGAAGAGATGAAGAGTTAAATAAAGAGTTTTTATTAAGTTTATCTCTGAGTTTGTATTTTATGGAAACATTACACCCTCGTACTGAAACAGAGTGTATGAAGGGTTACGGTTATCTGTGGGAGGTGAAACAGTGTGTTTGTGGGGTCATGATCCTGAGTGAGAGTGTGTGTGTGGACCAGGAGAAGTTATTGATATCCCCTACTTCAGGAGCGAGTGGCAGCTATATTTTTTTTGTCAGTTGGATAGTGGTGGGTGGGCTGGAGGGGGCGGGCCAACTCCCTGTATGATAAACATGCCCCCATCGAATCACCCAATGGGAGCAGTAAAGTCCCCATTGAATCACCCAATAGGAGTTGTGTCTCCTAATAAGACATAAATTATGTAATGAGGCATTCTGTTCAATGTGTGTTTGTTTTCTGAGGATTATGTTCTGTTTGTGAGGTACCATAAATTATGCAATGAGGCTTATCCTTTTATATATATATACTAGCAATGTGGGACGGCGTTGCCCGTCAGGATATGTAGGGAATTAATGCACACACACACAAATGCGAGACAAACACAGAGACACACACGCAAATGCACACGCGTGCACTGAGATGCTTAAAGAGCGACAGTCATACACACATACATGCAGACACATAGAGTGTGATACAGACATGAAACACACAGGCACACACAGAGACACACACACACAGAAGTGAGTCATAAGGGGTTGACTTATGTGTCATTGTAATGAGTTTGTGTTTGTACTTATGCCTCCACTGTGGCATTCATTCATATAGTTGAAACGCATGTGGTAATTGCACATACTATGGTGGAAGGTGGATCGTGCTGGCTCCCAGGATGTGAGTGACTGGCATTCATTCATGTAACTGAAATGCGTGTGGTAATTGCACATACTATGGTGGAAGGTGGATTGTGCTGGCTCCCGGGGTGTGAGTGACAGTGAGACTATGGTGGAAGGTGGATCGTGCTGGCTCCCGGGGTGTGATTACGTGTGAGTTATTGCATTTGAGTGCGAGATTGAGTGATTGCGTGTGAGTGATTGAGTGAGTGTGTTAGTGAGTGTGTGTGATTGAGTGAGAGTGTGTGAGTGAGAGTGTGTATGATAGTGAGAGGGTGTGAGTGAGAGGGTGTGAGTGATTGAGGGTGAGAGTGTGATTGAGTGTGAGTGTGATTGAGTGTGTGATTGTGATTGAGTGTGACTGCGAGACTGTAAGTGTGAGAATGTGATTGAATGTGAGACTGTGAGAGTGTGAGACTGTGAGTGTGATTGAGTGATTGAGTGTGAGACTGTGTGAGTGTGTGAGTATGACTGAGTGAGACTGTGAGAGTGTGATTGAGTGAGACTGTGTGAGTGTGATTGAGTGTGTGAGTGATTGGGTGTGAGACTGAGAGAGTGAGAGAGACTGTGAGACTGAGAGTGTGAGAATGTGAGTGTGAGAGAGTGTGTGAGACTGTGAGAGAGTGTGTGAGACTGTGAGAGAGACTTTGAGAGTGTGAGAGAGACTGTGAGAGTGAGAGAGAGACTGTGAGAGTGAGAGAGACTGTGAGACTGAGAGTGTGAGAGAGTGTGAGACTGAGAGTGTGAGACTGTGTGAGACTGAGAGTGTGAGAGAGACTGTGAGAGTGTGAGAGAGACTGTGAGAGTGTGAGAGAGTGTGAGACAGAGAGTGTGAGACTGTGAGAGTGTGAGAGAGACTGTGAGAGTGAGAGAGAGACTGAGAGTGTGAAAGAGACTGTGAGAGAGACTGTGTGTGAGAGTGTGTGTGACAGTGTGTGAGAGTGTGTGAGAGTGTGTGTGAGAGTGTGTGAGAGAGTGTGTGTGAGTGTGCGTGTGAGAGTGTGTGTGAGTGAGTGTGAGTGTGTGTGTGAGTGTGTGAGAGTGTGTGTGAGTGTGTGTGTGTGAGAGGGTGTGTGAGTGTGTGTGAGACTGAGAGTTTTTGAGAGTGAGAGAGACTGTGTGAGACTGTGAGTGCGAGACTGTGAGTGCGAGACTGTGAGTGCGAGACTGTGAGTGCGGGACTGTGTGTGAGAGACAGAGTGCGAGACTGTGAGAGTGAGAGACTGTGAGAGTGCGAGACTGTGAGAGTGCGAGGCACTGTGTGAGACTGTGTGAGAGTGTGAGACTGTGAGTGTGTGAGACTGTGAGTGTGAGAGAGACTGTGTGTGAGAGTGAGAGACTGTGAGAGTGAGAGAGTGTGAGAGAGTGTGAGACTGTGTGAGACTGTGTGAGAGTGTGACTGAGAGAGTGTGAGACTGTGTGAGAGTGTGACTGAGAGAGTGTGAGACTGTGTGTGTGAGAGTGTGAGACTGTGTGTGAGACTGTGTGAGACTGTGTGTGTGTGTGAGACTGTGTGTGTGAGAGAGTGTGTGAGTGTGAGGGACTGTGAGAGAGACTGTGAGACTGTGTGAGAGTGTGTGAGAGTATGAGAGTGTGAGACTGTGAGAGTGTGTGTGTGTGTGTGAGAGACTGTGTGAGTGTGAGAGACTGTGTGAGTGTGAGAGACTGTGTGAGTGTGAGGGACTGTGAGACTGTGTGAGACTGTGAGAGTGTGAGACTGTGTGAGAGTGTGTGAGACTGTGTGAGAGTGTGAGAGACTGTGTGAGAGTGTGAGAGACTGTGAGACTGAGACTGTGTGAGACTGTGAGAGACTGTGTGAGAGTGTGAGACTGTGTGAGACTGAGAGTGTGAGAGAGACTGTGTGTGAGAGTGAGAGACTGTGAGAGTGAGAGAGTGTGAGACTGTGTGAGACTGTGTGAGAGCGTGAGACTGTGAGAGACTGTATAAGAGTGTGAGACTGTGTGAGACTGTGTGAGAGTGTGAGACTGTGTGAGTGTGTGAGACTGTGTGAGTGTGTGAGACTGTGTGAGAGTGTGAGACTGTGTGAGAGTGTGAGACTGTGTGAGACTTTGTGAGACTGTGTGAGAGTGTAAGACTGTGAGAGTGTGAGACTGTGTGAGAGTGTGAGACTGTGTGAGACTGTGAGTGTGAGAGAGACTGTGTGTGAGAGTGAGAGAGAGAGACTGTGAGAGTGAGAGAGTGTGAGACTGTATGAGAGTGTGAGACTGTGTGAGTGTGTGAGACTGTGTGAGAGTGTGACTGAGAGAGTGTGAGAGAGAGTGTGAGACTGTGTGTGAGAGTGTGAGACTGTGAGACTGTGTGTGAGTGTGAGACTGTGTGAGAGTGAGACTGTGTGAGTGTGAGACTGAGAGAGTGTGAGAGAGAGTGTGAGAGTGTGAGACTGTGTGTGAGAGTGTGAGACTGTGTGTGAGAGTGTGAGACTGTGTGAGTGTGAGACTGAGAGAGTGTGAGAGAGACTGTGAGAGTGTGAGACTGTGTGTGAGACTGTGAGAGTGTGAGACAGTGAGAGACAGTGAGAGACAGTGAGAGACTGTGCGAGACTGTGTGTGCGAGACTGAGTGAGACAGTGTGAGAGTGAGAGAGAGAGACTGTGAGAGTGTGAGACTGAGAGTGTGAGAAACCGAGAGTGTGAGAGAGACTGAGAGTGTGTGAGAGACTGAGAGTGTGTGAGACTGAGAGTGTATGAGACTGAGAGAGTGTGAGTGTGTGAGACTGAGAGTGTGTGAGACTGAGAGTGTGTGAGAGAGTGTGTGAGAGAGTGTGTGTGAGAGTGTGTGTGTGAGACTGTGTGTGTGTGAGAGACTCTGTGTGTGTGAGATACTGTGAGAGAGTGTGAGACAGAGTGTGAGAGAGACTGTGAGTGAGACTGTGTGTGAGAGTGAGAGAGAGAGACACTGTGTGAGAGAGTGTGAGACTGTGTGTGAGTGTGAGACTGAGAGAGTGTGAGAGAGTGTGAGACTGTGTGTGAGAGTGTGAGACTGTGTGTGAGAGAGTGTGAGACTGTGAGAGTGAGAGACTGTGAGAGACTGTGAAGAGACTGTGAGAGACTGTGTGAGACTGTGAGAGACTGTGTGAGAGTGTGTGACTGTGTGTAACTAAGAGTGTGAGAGAGACTGTGTGAGAGTGAGAGAGAGAAACTGTGAGAGTGAGAGAGTGTGACACTGTGTGAGAGTGTGAGAGTGTGTGACTGTGTGAGAGTGTGAGACTGTATGTGAGTATAAGACTGTGTGAGTGTGAGGCTGAGAGAGTGTGAGACTGTGTGTGAGAGAGTGTGAGAGTGTGAGACTGTGAGAGTGAGAGACTGTGAGAGTGAGAGACTGTGAGAGTGAGAGACTGTGTGAGACTGTGTGAGAGAGACTGTGAGACTGTGTGTGAGAGTGAGAGAGAGAGACTGTGAGAGTGAGAGAGTGTGAGACTGTGTGAGAGTGAGACTGTGTGAGACTGTGAGACTGTGAGAGTGTGTGTGCGAGACTGAGTGAGACAGTGTGAGAGTGAGAGAGAGAGAGACTGTGAGAGTGTGAGACTGAGAGTGTGAGAGAGACTGAGAGTGTGAGAGACTGAGAGTGTGAGACTGAGAGAGTGTGAGACTGAGAGTATGTGAGTGTGTGAGACTGAGAGTGTGAGAGAGTGTGTGAGAGAGCGTGTGAGAGTGTGTGAGAGTGTGAGACTGTGTGTGTGTGTGAGACTGTGTGTGTGTGTGAGAGACTGTGTGTGTGTATGAGACTGTGAGAGAGTGTGAGACTGAGAGTGTGAGAGAGACTGTGAGTGAGACTGTGTGTGAGAGTGAGAGAGAGACTGTGTGAGAGAGTGTGAGAGTGAGAGTGTGAGACTGTGTGTGAGTGTGAGACTGTGTGTGAGTGTGAGACTGAGAGAGTGTGAGAGATAGTGTGAGACTGTGTGAGAGTGTGAGACTGTGTGTGTGAGAGTGTGAGACTGTGTGTGAGAGAGTGTGAGACTGTGAGACTCTGAGAGTGTGAGACTGTGAGAGTGAGAGACTGTGAGAGACTGTGTGAGACTGTGTGAGACTGAGAGTGTGAGAGAGACTGTGAGACTGTGTGAGAGTGTGAGACTGTGTGAGAGTGAGACTGAGAGAGTGTGAGACTGTGAGACTGTGTGTGAGACTGTGAGAGAGTGTGAGAGTGAGAGACTGTGAGAGTGAGAGACTGTGAGAGACTGTGAGAGTGTGAGACTGTGTGAGACTGTGTGTGAGTGTGAGACTGTGTGTGTGTGTGAGACTGTGAGAATGTGAGACTGTGAGAGTGAGAGACAGTGAGAGACAGTCAGAGACTGTGAGACTGTGTGAGACTGAGAGTGTGAGAGAGACTGTGAGACTGTGTGTGAGAGTGAGAGAGTGTGAGACTGTGTGAGAGTGTGAGACTGTGTGAGAGTGAGACTGAGAGAGTGTGAGACTGTGTGTGAGAGTGTGAGACTGTGTGTGAGACTGTGAGAGAGTGTGAGAGTGAGAGACTGTGAGAGTGAGAGACTGTGAGAGTGTGAGACTGTGTGAGACTGTGTGTGTGTGAGACTGTGAGAGTGTGAGAGTGAGAGACAGTGAGAGACAGTGAGAGACAGTCAGAGACTGTGACACTGCGTGAGACTGAGAGTTTGAGAGAGACTGTGAGACTGTGTGTGAGAGTGAAAGAGTGTGAGACTGTGTGAGAGTGTGTGAGAGTGAGACTGAGAGAGTGTGAGACTGTGTGTGAGAGTGTGAGACTGTGTGTGAGACTGTGAGAGAGTGTGAGAGTGAGAGACTGTGAGAGTGTGACACTGTGAGAGTGTGACACTGTGTGAGACTGTGTGTGAGTGTGAGACTGTGTGTGTGTGAGACTGTGAGACTGTGTGTGTGTGAGACTGTGAGAGTGTGAGAGACTGTGTCAGTGTGAGGGACTGTGTGAGACTGTGAGAGAGACTGTGAGAGTGTGAGACTGAGAGTGTGAGACTGAGAGTGTGAGACTGTGACTGTGAGATTGTGACTGTGTGAGAGACTGTGTGTGAGAGAGTGTGAGAGACTGTGAGAGTGTGAGGGACTGTGAGAGTGTGAGGGACTGTGTGAGACTGCGAGAGACTGTGTGAGACTGTGAGAGAGACTGTGAGAGACTGCGAGAGAGACTGTGAGAGTGTGAGACTGAGAGTGTGAGACTGTGTGAAAGTGTGAGAGTGTGAGAGACTGTGAGACTGTGTGAGACTGAGAGTGTGAGAGACTGTGAGAGTGTGAGAGACTGTGAGAGTGTGAGGGACTGTGAGAGTGTGAGGGACTGTGTGAGACTGTGAGAGACTGCGAGACAGACTGTGAAAGACTGTGAGAGTGTAAGACTGAGAGTGTGAGACTGTGTGAAAGTGTGAGAGAGTGTGAGAGACTGTGAGAGTGTGACAGACTGTGAGACTGAGAGTGTGTGAGACTGTGAAAGTGTAAGATACTGTGAGAGTGTGAGGGACTGTGTGAGACTACGAGAGAGACTGTGAGAGACTGTGTGAAAGTGTGAGACTGTGTGAAAGTGTGAGACTGTGTGAGAGTGTGAGAGACTGTGAGACTGAGAGTGTGTGAGACTGTGAAAGTGTAAGATACTGTGAGAGTGTGAGGGACTGTGTGAGACTACGAGAGAGACTGTGAGAGACTGTGTGAAAGTGTGAGACTGTGTGAAAGTGTGAGACTGTGTGAGAGTGTGAGAGACTGTGAGACTGAGAGTGTGTGAGACTGTGAGAGTGTGATAGACTGTGAGACTGAGAGTGTGAGACTGTGAGACTGCGACTGTGAGACTGCGTGAGAGACTGTGTGAGAGACTGTGTGAGAGACTGTGAGAGTGTGAGACAGAATGTGTGCTTTGCAATGCGTTGCTTACCCCTCTGGCACTCAAAGGGTTAAGTTGAGCTAACATAGCAATATAACACACGGTGGCTCTTCAGTTGAGGCAACGTAGCAATATGCTGAGGGATCAAATAGAAAGTGGTGTTTGAGGCTTGCCCTCTGTAACATACAGCAAAGCATCTCTCTCCCTTTAAGGAGAAAGGGTGGGAAGCAGGAAGCAGGAAGTGGAGGAGTGACAGTTGAGACAGTGAGGTGACTGAAGAGATGATGAGTTAAATAAGAGTTGCTATTAAGTTTATCCATGAGTTTGTATTTTATGGGAACATTACACCCTCATACTGAAACAGAGTGTATGGAGGGTTACAGTTATCTGTGGGAGGTGAAACAGTGTGTTTGTGGGGTCGTGATCCTGAGTGAGAGTGTGAGTGGACCGGGAGAAGTTACTGATATCCTTACCTCAGGAGCGAGTGGCAGTTATATATTTTTTTTTTGTCAGTTGGATACTGGTGGGCGGGCTGGAGGGGGCGGGCCAACTCCCTGTATGATAAACACGCTCCAATTGAATCACCCAATGAGAGCAGTAAAGTCCCCATTCAATCACCCAATAGGAGTTGTGTCTCCTACTGAGACATAAATTATGTAATTAGACATTCTGTTCAATGCGAGTTTCTTTTCTGAGGAGACATAAATTATGTTCTGTGTGTGGGGTACCATAAATTATGCAATGAGGCTTATTCTTTTATATATATAGATATATATATATATATATATATATATATACTATCCCATAGACTTAATCTGCCAAAAAGCAAGTGGATCTGCCAATTAGGACCTGTGGTCCTATCCCTCACAGCATCCAAATGTTTGTGCGTAGCCTAGCAACCAGGCATGTCTCCTCAGCTGGGAAGCGGTCTCTGAATAATGCAACAAAGTATAACACTGGATACAAGTCTCAATTACAATCCTGACAAAAAAATCAGAAATAAAACAACACATAAAAGGATATAAAAATATTGAAAGTGGAAACACAAAGTCAGGAAGAACAAGTTAATTATTGCCCATATACCTGAATGGAACAATGGGATGATATCAAAATTAAAGGTTAAGGCAGAAAGAGGAAAATGTCTACTTACCAATCAAGTACTAAGGAAACAGCATACTGTGGGCAACTCATTGCTTTACAATGCATTGTGTACCCCTGTTGCATTCAAAGGGTTAATCAAAATTAAACCTAAGGGAAAAACCCTGTGTATAAAGCACAAATCAAAACAATGTGTTGGCCATCCAAAATTATGTTATAGAATATATACACTGGCAAAGATGCAGACTTAATATATATATATATATATTCACATTGCAAAACATATAATTAGGAATAACCATAGACCAAGCATGTACATGAACAGTCCCAACTAGGTGGCTTAAAATGCAACATTAGTTAGTAATACTCAGTGTTTAGGAAAAAACAGAGTGTGAGTATTATAACCCCACATCAGAGTTACTAGATTTATTAATGAATATCCATGAAATGAAAGTTAAACATAGTTGTCAGTCCAAAGGTGAGACAGATGAAAGGGTGAGAGGTAAAAGTCAGTGGAGTACAAGTTTTTTCAATCATGGGTCACATGATCAAAAAGCCATACGTGTGAGGGCCTTATATTTTATTATTGATAATGATGGTGAATTATAGACTGTAAGTTATTCGGAAATACTGATTTATTTATTGCTGCCTTGCACATCTGTTCCAAAGAAGCCTGGTTCTTGTAGGCCCAGGAAGTACCCCCCCCCCCCACACACACACACACATTCTTTTGGAATGAGCCATGGTCCTAAAAGGCACAGGCTTTTTATTAAGGATGTAGGCCTGGCAAATTGTTGTCTTAATCCAGGAAGACATAGTTACCTCAGGCGCAGCTTGGTCCATGTGAGGGACCTTAGGAAAGACAAAAAGTGAGTCCAGTTTTTGGAAAGGCTCTGTGCAATGAACGTAGTACTTCAAGCACTGATCTACTTCTAAATAATGAAGCTCCTGCTCCCATCTGTTAGATGAAGCCGGTCAATGAAGGAAGAACAATTTCCTGGTTAATGTGAAACTCAGAAACAACCTTAGGGAGAAACCCTACAGGAGTCCGCCAAAGCACTATCAGAACAACAAATCAGAAAAGGACGTTTACAGGATAAGCCTGAAGTTCAGCCATTCATAGAACAGATAAAATTACCTGCTGGAAAGCTGTATTAAGAGTCCAAGACCCAATGGAAACAGAAGTCACAGGCTCAAATGGAGCCTTCTGAAGCACTTCCAGGACCAAATTTAAGTGCCACAGAGGAGTGGGATCCCGAAAGATTGGATAGTCATGAGACACCCCCTGCACAAAGGTTTGCATGTGAGATAATAAGTCAATATGCCTCTGAAAAAAGTACATATAAAGCAGAAATTTGACCTTAATAGAACTAAAACTAAGTCCTCCCTGAAGCCCACCCTGAAGAAAGGGTAAGATAACTCAAAAACAAAAAGGATGTGGCCTACAATCTCTAATCTTCTCACAACTTTTATTTTTATTTTTTTTTTCAGTTTTAAAAGCTTTATTCACATACAATGGAGAAAATGTGAAAGAAGCATAATACAGTCTGTCAACAACTTAAGTCAAATTAACAAAACATTAAATTTGACTGATGATTCTTAATATGCTAACAGGATGTAATAGTAAACTAGACACTATACTTGTATGTTGACCAATAAGCAGATAAGACCTGCTAATACACCTACTGAGAACACTAAGTACATCAGCAGTTCTGTTAAAATCAAAGAAACGTCTGTAAAAGTAATCAACACAGCAGCCTTGATATTCAGGAGGAAGTAGGAAGAAGAGGCAAAAAAGGAAGATAGGAAAGAGTAGACTAAACAGCGTGGCCAAAGGAAGGCCAAGACCACTTGACACATAGTCAATAGCCAATTTTTCAAACAGTAAACATAAGAAATCAGCTTATAGATAGAGAGAAGCAAAAGAAGTTGGAAAAATTACCTTTTGTTCCTGCTAGGAGAAGCCGAGAGAAATACCTAAAGAAAGTCCGCACACAAAAGGCAAAGAAAGAAAAGCAAAAGAAGGAAAGAGAGTAAGTAAAGAAGAGAAAGTGATAGAGAGAAAATATCAGTTATACTATAACAGACTAGTAAGTAGTGAAAGCAGTAGAAAAGCCAGTCTGAAAAGAAGAAGCTAGGAGTATCAATGCGTGGACAGAGATATGGGGTGACAGAACCCAGTCCTTGCCAGAAAATCACGCGGGGACCTCAAAGAGGTTCTTGGGGGAGGGAAAGAAGCATAAGCAGGACAGAGAGTCGAGATCCTTAATTTATATCTTAAAATACTGCCATAAACAACAATCAAAATGAGCACCATACATGCATACTAATGAAATAATAATACAGCTATATAGTAGTACACATCTGAGTTTACCCAACTGATAAAAGCATTCCTTCATCAGTTAGTCATTGTTTACTGTACCGGGGAAAACCTCTCCGAAATCTGGGGAACTCCCAAATAGGCATAGACACAAAGAGTATAGCGGCCTCAGGGTCTTGGAGAGGGACCAGCATTAACCAGTCAGAAAGCATAGCCACAGCTGCTAACAGGATTAAATATCTGGACACATAATATACACAAAAAGAGCTAGAACCAATGCCATATACTTAACAATATCTCTAAACAAGCAGTGCACTCCCCTACTTAAGCAGACTACCCCCCCTTAACATATTTGCAATGTTCCAGACCAGCTCCATATATCTGAATATAGTTAATCCCCCCTGTGCCCAAGGGGGATCACCTAGAGGAACTTAGCATAGACAATCAGTCCTGGAGGGGGCCTGCACGGTACAGGAAGTGTACAAGAGCCACAAACCAGCAGAAACAGTAGAATCTAATACCCGATCCGGAGCACCAGCACCCAAATCTGCCCACCAGATGAGGGGCAAAAAAATCCCTGGGTACCATGGGTAGGCCATCCATGCACGCAGTTCTCTGACCTCAGTGAGTAAGAAACTCATCTCATTAAGATGCCATCAGTTCTATGCAGTTCTTCATGGTCATCCAAATAACACCGTAAGGGACTTAATCCTTTTCGATAGCCAACCCCTCTTACAGGATATATACACTTCTGTGGAAGGTCATAAGGCACCCCACCTCAATCGTTGGATCAAACAACCTCAATTGCATACACTTTGTCTGCAGTGGTACAACCTTTTTCACCATTCCTCCAGCCAGAATACGAGGATCTTGGTGTACAGGTGTAACACGGGGAGTAGAGAAATCTTCTTGCATCACCTCTCTCATCATATCCCCCGCCATGATGCCGGACTCCCGATGCACATTCACACTGCGTAGAGCCATAAATTCTTCGCGTATCACTGCCAAGACATCATCAATAAACATTTTAAAGTCCATCTTTGACGGTAAGCTAGAGAAATCATCCAACAAGAGGTATATCGGAGGCCAGACACCTTCCACCATGTTGTTTGTCTGGGAATAGCGGCAAAAGTAGTCTCCCACCACAGGGATTCAGGTATCCAACCCCTCAGCAATCATCAAAACACCAAAATTATTGCTACTGTATGTTAGAGAGCAAAAATAGGAAAAGAAGGAGTAATTTCAGGCCAAATCCAGGATCACAACTACAGAGCTGAGCTAGACACGTCCATCTTGCTTGGCAGATCGCTCCTCCCCCCCTTCGCACAACTTTTAGAACAAGGACCATGCCCTGTGATAAGCATTTGAAAAAAAAAAACAGCTTGCAGACCTTTACCATAGTGCCACTGACAGAATCAGAGACATGTATCTTCTTTAGAATGCTGGCTTCAAAAGCCAAGCTGTCAATGCCAACTACTCTACCCCTGAGTGACACAGAAGATACTGAACAAAACAGGTCAGGAAGGAGTAGAAAACGAGACAGCCTTGCTATGGATGGGTTGAAAAACTCGGATTACCATGGCCAGTGAGGCCAGAATGGGGCTATCTATTACATGGAATGAACATTGCATCCATGGAAAGACTGAGTGGGTCCTGAGATCTGGAGTAAAACAGGAGAACCTTGTGACTCAACCAAAAGTCTATTAGATCCATGGTTGGAAGACCTCACAGACAAACTATGGAGCTGATACCATCTGGCTGAGTTCCCAATTCTTGGGATCCAAACAGTTGAGAAAGTCCACCAGAATACTGGGAGGATATGCACTAAGGCATGATAAAGTGATAATGCACAGTTGCAATGCTATTCTCAAAAGTTCGAGAAATCTTAGTGCATTGGCTCCATAGAATAACATAGAACATTGTGAAAATGATATCACTGAAGAAGCCATTGTCTGTCCCTGGAATATGAATGGTAGATAGAGCCAGTACGTGAGATTTTACCCAAATGAAAATCACCCAAACTGACCACGTGGCTGCACTCCTTGTTCTTCCATGGTGACTGATATATACCACTACCATCTCAATTTCGGACTGAATCCACACCAAGAGATACAGGAGGGACTGAGACCAGTATAGCAGAGCAAAGCTAATTACTCAGAACTCCAGCACATTTATGGGCAGAAGACTCTGTCTGAAGGCCCCGAGTCGCCTGAGGTTCCCTAGCCTATCAGACTGTTATCTGTCGTCACCCAATTCAGAATTACCAAAGGCCACCCCAGAGACAGATTGAATATCTGAATTCACCAAGGAGGATCCGATTTCGTCAGGTAGGATTGTGGCATGACAGGGAAGTGATGGCACGGCTGCCTGGTCAAATTCTGGAGAATCTCTAGCTGCAGTTGCTGAATGAGGAATTAGGCAAGGTAGACCACCTCCAAGACAGAAACCAGGTACCATAGCACCTTTGTGTACTCCAGCACCATTGCTGATGGTGATGTAAGACCTATGACCCCCACCAAGACAATTATTGAATCTTGTCCTGCAGCAGAAATACCTATCCCTGAAGTGTGATGAATCTTATGCCAAGAAAAACTAGAACCTGGGACAGGACCAGGGAAGATTTCTTGAAATTGATCTCCCAACCAGTGTGGCTATATACTTCTGAAGCAGATGGCACAGGGTCTACTCTGAAGGAGCTTTTAGTACAAGGGTATCCAGATAGGGAGTAAGAGAAATCTCCAGAGAATGAATGTGGGCAGTGAAAGAACAGATGCCAAATGGAAAGGCAGAGGGAAAGAAGCACTGATCTGCATGGATGGGAATATAGGAAGGTTAAACATCCCCAGGACACTCAGCAGCAGCGATGGATCTCAAGGACTCCATCTTGAACTGTGGCGTATGAACAAAATGGTTGTAACGCTTCAAGTCCAGAAAAGCACAACAGTTTCTCCCTTGAAAAGGTGCAATATAAGCCCATGAATCTTTCCTGAGGAGGAATGGGTACCAAGATCTGCAACAGATGGCCACTAACCAGATCTCAAGCTAGTCTGGACATAAATAAGATATGTAGAGCAAGGGATTTAGAATCTATACAATACTCTTCCAAGATCACTATCACGGTGCCCGTGATCTTTTCTGTCACTCTCACTTGTGCTGCTCCCTGATTGGTTGAGCTGTGTTGGCCCGCCCCTGGTGACCTTTTTTATTCTGGCCATTGGCACCGGTCAGGTGCCCTTTCGTGGTGTTTCAGAGCCAGTATTGCTGTTGCTGTGTTCCAGTGTTCCTGATCTCCTGTGTACCAACTTGGCCTGTACAAACTACACTCCTGTGTTCCTGTTCCGTGATCTGACCCGGCCTGGCTGACTTCCTGCTTGTTGCTGATCTGGCTTGTCTGCGAATCTCCTCCATGATCTGACCCGGCCTGGCTGACGTTCCTACTCGTTGCTGATCTGGCTTGGCTGCGAATCTCCTCTGTGTCCTGACCAGGCCTGACCGACTACTTGCTCCTGGACTTGTTCCGGATTTCTACCTCTCCAGTCTACAGCTCCTGTTGTCACCTCGGCGACATTCTGATCGCTGCAGTGTGTGGATCTGAGCCTCTCGAGATTACTGTGTTAACCAATGCTGAGCCGCATCTCCTGAGCCTTCCTTTCTCCTTGTATTATGAAGTATAGCTGAGTATCATTGACACTTGCTGTGCCGTATCGCTACTAGTGAGCCTCCGATCACTTGTGTTGCTTCCTTCTACCTCGCTGCCACTTTAACCCTTGCTAAGCCTTTGCCATATACTCTGCTTCTGCTGAGCCGGCCGCGTTGTGGGCCTCGGTAGTTGGCAGCTCATAGTCATCTGCAGAGCAGTAGTTCTCCGTTACGCCCGTGGGCTATTGGCGCAAGCAGTGCAGCAACCGGTGGTCTCCGTTCCGCCCGTGGGGCTATTGGCTCAAGAGATTCCAATACTGTTGGTCTCCGGTATACGCCCGTGGGGGCTATTAACTCAAGCTATCACGATACTGTTGGTCTCCGTTATGCCCGTGGGGGCTATTGGCTCAAGCAATTCCAATACTGTTGGTCTCCGTTACGTCCGTGGGGGCTGTTGGCTCAAGCAATTCCAATACTGTTGGTTCCGTTACGCCCGTGGGGGCTATTGGCTCAAGCGATCCCAATACTGTTGGTCTCCGTTATACGCCCGTGGTGGCTACTAAACAACTACTCTGCAGCTTCAGTCTCAGTCGCAGCTCTTATCAACAGCGTTACACATTTAATGGACTTAAGGTGTTGTATGATCTAGCACCTACTGCAGTCTTGTTCACCAAAGGCGTGCCTAACACCACATTTGAGATTGATTACCCTTGTAATTAACCATTTGTCTCCAGTCGCTGTTTTGCCTGCTCTGTATATGTACTAAGATATATATCCCCTGTTCTGTATCCTGATTCTGTGAAGGCATATGTAGCCTATTATCTGCTATTCACAGTACTGCCTCTAGGGGGCAAGCTTGTTATTATTTTTTGCTCTAATAAAATTGTATTTTATCCTAACCCTCTGTCTGAGTGTCTGAAAAACCATTACAATCACCCATACCACCCATTGGTCCATCATGGAGACAGTCTATATATTGTGAGAGATGCAGATGACGTACTATTACCTGAGGCAGACTAGATCCCTGCGTGTCATACAGAGGTAGTCTTGCCAGATGGGAGATTTTGGATAGGCTTCTTACCTGCCAAAGCCTGTTTGGGTTTTGGGGAAGGGTGCATCTGGGCCTCTGTAAGAATAGACACGCTGGACACATACCTATACTGGTAGGGGTAACGAAAACAATGCATCTTGTGTGTCCACACACCTCCCGTTGTTGCACTCTGCTGCGATCTAAATCAGCTGATCCCTGAGGAAGTGTTACATATAACACGAAACGCGTTGGATAATAGAGGGGGCCCCCATCACTGGAACATTTCTTATTTTATTTGGATCGCAGCAGAGTGCAACAACGGGAGGTGTGTGGACACGGTACATTTACCCCAGTGCGTAATATACATGGTGACGGCTGAGAGACGTACATCTCTATTGGAGTTGGGAGTGAGAATACCAACAGGGCTGTGGAACAGCCGGAGAGCCTACAGCTGACTTCATTACACTGCACGCAGGAGAGTTTCAGGTTGCAGTTATTTTTTTTGTTATAGTCAGGAGTGAGTACACCTATAGGGCTGTATCAACAGCCGCCGAGATAACAGCGAATCCTATTACACTGCCCGCAGGAGGAACACAGCCTGCAGCCATCGTCCTTATTGTAGTCGGGAGTGAGTACATCTATGGGGCTGTAGTAGCAGCTGTTGCGGTAACAGCTGATTAAATACACTGCCCGCAGGAGAGAGACAGGTTGCTGCCACCATTATATAAAAGAGCACTGAAGTGGGGTTTAAATATTTTCTATCCGATTTACATATAGTCCTATGCCTGCCCATTAAAACAGAAAGGATTTGGAATTAGTCCTTGCTGCTATATTGTTGGAGAGATAGGAATCTGCTGTTTTTAGTGTATATGTAATATACTGTATATTCTTGGGAATTTTATATATGTGCACATATATACTGGTTCTATGAGCTCAAACCCAGTATATTTTCATTGGTGTGTACTGTGTTTTATATGTTTTATGGGGGTCTAGATAGGTGTTGACAATAAATATTTAATACCATTTTGCATATGTGTGTCCCATTATATTTATTTGTGGGAGGTATGGATTAGCGCTCTCCTTATTTCTATTATATATATATATATATATATATATACGCACACACGACACTAGCAAAACATGCCAGGGTGCCATTAAATAATGGAAACATAGATTTGAAGAATAGCACTCACTGTTCTTTTCCAAAAAAAAATGTATATCAAAAAGATTGTTTTTACTCAAAGAAGGTCTGTGTTTTTTGTCGACCTTCTTTGAATAAACACAATATTTTTGCTATACGTTTTTTATGAAAAAGACCAGTGAGTGAAATTCTTCAAATCTATATATTATATTTCTACAGCAGTTTTTTTTACCATTATCATGTTTGTGCCAAATGTAAGCTATCATTGTTCTCAGATTATTGATTACTTATTGGTTATAGTAGTGGTCCCAAGTGTGGCAGATGGTAACAACCCTTCTTCACACCCCTCCTCCTCATATCTGGTGCTGTTAATAAATTTGGCCTGGCTTTCTCTGTCATAGCTTTTGGATCCTGAGTGAAGTATCTCCATACTGTGGACTTCATCAGCTGAGGGGTTCCAGAAGGACTGCTTCTATTACTACTGGGGCTAGGTGTTGATGCAATTCTACTGCTATTACTACTAGGTGTAAAAGATGCAGCACTTCCAGCAGCAGAGGCACTCATCATTGCTAAGGTTGTGGAGGTTAATAATCTATGTTGCTGATGGTTAGTGTTGAGCGAGCATGCTCGGCCGAAGCTCGGTTCGGCTCGAGCATCGCTCTGCTCGGCACATGGCGGTACTCGTACGAGTACCGCATGTGCTCGCCCGCCATATTCAGGTCTCCTCCCCGCACGTTTCGCGGCTGCTGCGCAGCCAATAAACGTGCAGGGAGGCTCTGACATCAGTGTAATGCCAGCAGCCATGTTGGCTGCTGGCATTACACTGATTGGCTGGCCAGAACCCGTGATCGGGTGCTGTATAGCACCTGACCAGCGAGTTCGGCTCAGTCTTAGCCAGGGAGAGATGAGGATAGGAAGGGAAAGTCAGTGTAGGGAGAAGAAAAGCGAGTTTGTTAAAAAAAAAGACCCAAAAGTCCTTTTTAGGACTACTGTGTGTGGGGGCAGCAGTTTATTTTGTTTGGGGGGGCAGAGATATAAAAAAAAAAATCTTCATATATTCTGTTCACTGTGCCTAGCCGCAGATTAGCAGCACATTCTGTTTAGTGTGCAAAGTTGCAGATTAGAGCACATTCTGTTCAGTGTGCAAAGTTGCAGATTAGCAGCACATTCTTTTTAGTGTGCAAAGTTTCAGATTAGGAGAACATTCTGTTAAGTGTTCAAACTGTAAAATATCAAAGTCACATATTCCATTCACTGTGCGTAGCCGCAGTTAAGAAGCACATTCTGTTTACTGTGCAAAGTTTCAGATTAGGAGAACATTCTGTTAAGTGTTCAAACTGTAAAATATCAAAGTCACATATTCCATTCACTGTGCGTAGCCGCAGTTAAGAAGCACATTCTGTTTACTGTGCAAAGTTGCAGATTAGGAGAACATTCTGTTAAGTGTTCAAACTGTAAAATATCAAAGTCACATATTCCATTCACTGTGCGTAGCCGCAGTTAAGAAGCACATTCTGTTTACTGTGCAAAGTTGCAGATTAGGAGAACATTCTGTTAAGTGTTCAAACTGTAAAATATCAAAGTCACATATTCCATTCACTGTGCGTAGCCGCAGTTAAGAAGCACATTCTGTTTACTGTGCAAAGTTGCAGATTAGGAGAACATTCTGTTAAGTGTTCAAACTGTAAAATATCAAAGTCACATATTCCATTCACTGTGCGTAGCCGCAGTTAAGAAGCACATTCTGTTTACTGTGCAAAGTTGCAGATTAGGAGAACATTCTGTTAAGTGTTCAAACTGTAAAATATCAAAGTCACATATTCCATTCACTGTGCGTAGCCGCAGTTAAGAAGCACATTCTGTTTAATGTGCAAAGTTTCAGATTAGGAGAACATTCTGTTAAGTGTTCAAACTGTAAAATATCAAAGTCACATATTCCATTCACTGTGCGTAGCCGCAGTTAAGAAGCACATTCTGTTTACTGTGCAAAGTTTCAGATTAGGAGAACATTCTGTTAAGTGTTCAAACTGTAAAATATCAAAGTCACATATTCCATTCACTGTGCGTAGCCGCAGTTAAGAAGCACATTCTGTTTACTGTGCAAAGTTTCAGATTAGGAGAACATTCTGTTAAGTGTTCAAACTGTAAAATATCAAAGTCACATATTCCATTCACTGTGCGTAGCCGCAGTTAAGAAGCACATTCTGTTTACTGTGCAAAGTTGCAGATAAGGAGAACATTCTGTTAAGTGTTCAAACTGTAAAATATCAAAGTCACATATTCCATTCACTGTGCGTAGCCGCAGTTAAGAAGCACATTCTGTTTACTGTGCAAAGTTGCAGATTAGGAGAACATTCTGTTAAGTGTTCAAACTGTAAAATATCAAAGTCACATATTCCATTCACTGTGCGTAGCCGCAGTTAAGAAGCACATTCTGTTTACTGTGCAAAGTTGCAGATTAGGAGAACATTCTGTTAAGTGTTCAAACTGTAAAATATCAAAGTCACATATTCCATTCACTGTGCGTAGCCGCAGTTAAGAAGCACATTCTGTTTACTGTCCAAAGTTGCAGATTAGGAGAACATTCTGTTAAGTGTTCAAACTGTAAAATATCAAAGTCACATATTCCATTCACTGTGCGTAGCCGCAGTTAAGAAGCACATTCTGTTTACTGTGCAAAGTTTCAGATTAGGAGAACATTCTGTTAAGTGTTCAAACTGTAAAATATCAAAGTCACATATTCCATTCACCGTGCGTAGCCGCAGTTAAGAAGCACATTCTGTTTACTGTGCAAAGTTTCAGATTAGGAGAACATTCTGTTAAGTGTTCAAACTGTAAAATATCAAAGTCACATATTCCATTCACTGTGCGTACCCGCAGTTAAGAAGCACATTCTGTTTACTGTGCAAAGTTTCAGATTAGGAGAACATTCTGTTAAGTGTTCAAACTGTAAAATATCAAAGTCACATATTCCATTCACTGTGCGTAGCCGCAGTTAAGAAGCACATTCTGTTTACTGTGCAAAGTTGCAGATTTGCAGCACATATTCCGTGTAATATGAAGAAGGCGGGTAAAAAGGGACGGGGAAGTGGACGTGATCCTGATAGTTCAGGGCGCGGGTCAGGACGCGTAGAAACTGTGCCTGGTGCCAGAGCACAAGACAGAAAGACATCCACCATACCTAGCTTCATGTCTCAGTTTACAGGGCGTCGCAGGACATCACTCTCGAGGTCCGACCACTGCGAACAGGTGGTCGGTTGGATGTCAGCTGATACTGCTTCCAGTCGGTTAAGCACCACCCTGTCTTCCACCAAGTCCACTCTCAGTAGCCAAGAGTCTGGTCAACATAATCCTCACCCTGATCATCCTTCCTCCCACCATAGAGGATCTGGTCAAAGAAGTGATCCCACACTGGGATACAGTGAGGAGCTCGTCTCATCACCAATCCTTAATTTGAACCTCTCTCCAAGCACGCTTGCAGAGGAACATGACATCTTGTGCTCTGATTTACAACCTCTAGAGGGTACCCAATCACAAGAAGATGACAGAGGTGAACGGCATTTAAGGTCAAAGGAAGTGGATGATGATGATGATGAGACACAGTTGCCATTAAATCAACCACTATTACTGTCTCAAGACCTTGATGAGGAGGATGATATACAGTTGTCAATGACTGAGTATGTGGTGGGATCAAGACATGAGGAGGATGATCAGAGTGAGGAAGTGGAGGAGGACTTGGTGGACGATGAGGTGACTGACCCCACCTGGGAAGGTGTAGAGCCGAGCGATGACAGCAGTCCTGAGGGTGAGCCATCTGCAGCACCGCAACAGGCTGGAAGAGGCAGTGGTGTGGCTACAGAAAGAAGGCGGACCGCACCAAACCGGCCCGCAAATGTTCCATGGAGCACCCCCTTGCGTAAATCTCCCTTGCCAAGGGGTAGGTGTTCCGCGGTATGGCGTTTTTTTAAGGAAAGTGCGGACGACAAAAGAATTGTAGTTTGCAACCTGTGCAACACCAGAATGAGCCGAGGCATGAACACTAGAAACCTCACCACCACCAGCATGATCCGACACATGGCATCCAAGCACCGTAATAAGTGGGAGGAACGCCCAGATCCCCAATCTGTGTCTGCAGGCCACACCACTGCCTCCTCTTCCCCTGTTTTCGGTGCCGGTGAATCGCCTGTCGAAGGCGCAGGCCCGCATACCTCCCGCCCTGCACCTGTACCATCTGAAGCACCATCAGCGACCACATCCACTTCCCTGTCCCAGCACAGCGTCCAAATGTCGTTACCCCAGGCATTTGAGCGCAAGCGAAAATACCCAGCCACCCACCCACAGGCCATAGCACTAACCTCACACCTTTCCAAATTACTGGCCATCGAAATGCTGCCATTTAGGCTTGTGGAGACTGAGTCCTTCCGCAGCCTGATGGCAGCAGCTGTCCCTCGGTACGCAGTCCCCAGCCGCTACTACTTTTCCCGGTGTGCCGTCCCCGCCTTACACCACCATGTGTCCCGTAACATCACCCGTGCCCTGACCAACGCAGTTACTGGGAAGGTCCACTTAACGACTGACACATGGACAAGTGCTTGTGGCCAGGGACGCTACATTTTCCTGACGGCACACTGGGTGAATGTCGTGGAGGCTGGGAGCGACTCGGACCCTGGGATGGCACAGGTGCTACCCACGCCGAGGATTGCGGGCCCTACCTCCATCAGGGTTTCCGCCAGCACCTACGTTATTGGCTCCTCCTCCTCCGTTTCCACCTCCGAATTCTTGCGCTCACCCATCAGCCGGTAGCTGGAAGCAGTGTAGCACTGCAGTGGGGAAGCGTCAACAGGCTGTGCTGAAGCTGATCTGCCTTGGGGACAAACAGCACACGGCCTCAGAGCTGTTGCAGGGGATTAGTCACCAGACCGAGCAATGGCTCTCGCCACTCAACCTGCAACCAGGCATGGTTGTGTGTGATAATGGGCGTAACTTGGTGGCGGCTTTGGAGCTCGACAAGCTCACACACGTACCATGCCTAGCGCATGTATTTAATTTAGTGGTTCAGCGATTTCTAAAAACCTACCCCAATTTGCATGATCTCTTGACGAAGGTGCGCCGCGTGTGTGCACATTTCCGTAAGTCATCTACAGCTTCAGCCGGCCTGTTGAAGCTGCAGCAGCGCTTACAATTGCCAGCTCACCGGCTGCTGTGTGACGTGAGCACGCGCTGGAACTCCACCTTCCACATGTTGGCCCGGCTTTGTGAGCAGCAGAGGGCAGTAGTGGAGTACCAGCTGTTACACGGTCGTCGCCTCTCCGTTCAACTTCCTGTAATCAGAAGTGAGGAGTGGGAATGGATGTCAGACCTCTGTGAGGTTTTACGCAATTTTGAGGAATTGACACAGATGGTGAGCGGCGATAACGCTATTATCAGTGTAACCATCCCACTTCTGTGTCTACTGAAACGCTCGCTGCTCACAATTAAAACTGACGCTTTGCATGTGGAAGAGGTGGAAATGCGGGAGGAAGAGCTTACACAAGGTGATAGCCAGAGCACCCTCACTTCGTCTTCTCAGCGACAATTGGAGGAGGCGGAGGAGGAGGAGGAGGAAGACACGGTTGCCTCCGCTACAGAGGGTAGCCATGGAACTTTAGTTCCATCTCTTCAGTGTGGGTGGGCAGAAGAGGAGGAAGAGGATGAGGAGATTGAGAGTCATCCTCCTGGTGAGGACAGCGAAATCTTGCCTGTTGGTACTCTGGCACACATGGCTGACTTTATGTTAGGCTGCCTTTCCCGTGACCCACGCGTTATACGCATTTTAGACAACACGGATTACTGGGTGTTCACCCTTCTGGACCCCCGCTACAAAGAGAATTTCTCATCTCTCATTCCTCCGGTGGAGAGGACTAGCAAAATGGTGCAATACCAGAAGGTTCTTGTTGAAAAATTGCTCCAAAATTTTCCATCTGACAACGCTGGCGGCAGAGTACGTGCTACCTTGGCCAACCGAGAAGGGGAGAAAAGGGGAGCACACAGCAGTTCCGACAAAGGCAGGGCAACACTCTCCAAGGCGTGGGACACCTTCATGACACCCTGCCAGCACCCTCACCCTGATGCGCAGCCTAGTGTCACAAGGAGGGAAAAGTTTTGGAAGATGGTGAAGGAGTACGTAGCAGACCGTGTCAGCGTCCTCAATGATCCCTCTGTGCCTTACAACTACTGGGTGTCCAAGCTGGACACGTGGTATGAACTGGCACTCTACGCCTTGGAGGTGCTGGCCTGCCCTGCCGCCAGCGTTCTGTCTGAGCGGGTATTTAGTGCTGCTGGTGGCATCATAACAGATAAGCGTATCCGCCTTTCCACCGAAAATGCTGATAGGTTGACACTTATAAAAATGAACAAGGCCTGGATTTCCCCTGACTTCTCCACTCCACTGGAGGAAAGCCCCGGAGGAACATAAAGTGACTTTATATATGTTATTTACAATGATGGGAATACTCTGTATTCCCATTCACCCCTTCCACCCAAAAAACGGGTATATGGTTGACTCTCTTCCATATACCCTGGGATATAATTTTTATATAGGGCCAGCTCACCAGCGGGCCCTGTGATATAATTTTTATATAGGGCCAGCTCACCAGCGGGCGCAGTTTGACAATTTTTGTATAGGTCAGCTCACCAGCGGGCCTTCTCATATAATGTTTTATTGGGTCAGCTCTCTAGCGGGCCCTCTCATATAATGTTTTATAGCGTCAGCTCACTAGCGGGCCTTCGCATATAATGTTTAGGATGGTCAGCTCCGCAGCAGACCCTCACCCATAATGTTTTAGATGGTCGGCTCAGCGCACGTTTCCCTCTTAATCATGGCCCCAGTTCAGAAAAATCGAGGAAATTTTTGGGAGAATTTGCCTTTGCGCACGTTTCCCTCTTAATCATGGCCTCAGTTCAGAAAAATCAAGGAAATTTTTGGGAGAATTTGCCTCTGCGCACGTTTCCCTCTTAATCATGGCCCTAGTTCAGAAAAATCGAGGAAATTTTTGGGAGAATTTGCCTTTGCGCACGTTTCCCTCTTAATCATGGCCTCAGTTCAGAAAAATCAAGGAAATTTTTGGGAGAATTTGCCTCTGCGCACGTTTCCCTCTTAATCATGGCCCCAGTTCAGAAAAATCTAGGAAATTTTTGGGAGAATTTGCCTTTGCGCACGTTTCCCTCTTAATCATGGCCTCAGTTCAGAAAAATCAAGGAAATTTTTGGGAGAATTTGCCTCTGCGCACGTTTCCCTCTTAATCATGGCCTCAGTTCAGAAAAATCGAGGAAATTTTTGGGAGAATTTGCCTCTGCGCACGTTTCCCTCTTAATCATGGCCTCAGTTCAGAAAAATCGAGGACATTTTTGGGAGAATTTGCCTCTGCGCACGTTTCCCTCTTAATCATGGCCCCAGTTCAGAAAAATCGAGGAAATTTTTTGCAGAATTTGCAGATGATATACAAGTAAATATACAGCAAATACTGTTTGGTAACAATTTTTCGCCTAAAGTCGTTTTTATCTTCCTTTTTGTGTGTTTTACGGTCAGTCTGTAAAAATGGCGGTCTACGGGCGAAAGATCGTTCCCAGCAGCGATGTTGGAGTCCAAGGTTCATCCAGACATCCTCCCTATGCTGTCCCTGAACCATTTCTGTGGTGTTTCCATCATTTTCTGCCCTTTTCCTATGGACCAGGCACCCTCCCCTCATCAGAGCAGGGGGTGCCTGGTGTAATGCTCGAGTCCTCCCATTGACTTCAATGGGGCTCTGGTGCTCGGCCGAGCACTCGAGCCTCCGGGGGTGCTCGGTCAGAGCACCCGAACACCCGAGCATTGGGGTGCTCGCTCATCACTACTGATGGTTACTCAACACAGTTGTGTGTGGCTGAGTGGGATTTGGAAGCGGCAATGATACTGATGATGTCTGTGTACTTGCCACCTTTGCATGTCCAGGGTAAGAGTTTCCAATGGTTTTCTCAAAGAGTTTATAGACAGGCACGGTGCTCCTTTTCAATGGTGGAAGATTGAGCCTTTGCCTTTCTGCTAACTTTCTGGCCATGTCATCGTCTGTCTCACTCTCAACTTCATCTGTATCTGTAGTACAGGAGGATGCTGGAGGGATATATTCTAGATCTGCATCGTCATCATCAGTCATCATTAGCCATCCTCAGCATCAGTACTGCCTGTCGCTTCTTGTCCACTAGCCTTATATTCCTCTAAGCTTCTACAGGTGTCAAACAATGTCTTTTTATTTTTACTTTCATAAAGTTTGCTGCCACTTTGAGGACAGGTGTTTTGGTGCTTGTTTATCTCACTGTCAGATGCAGCAGTTGGTTCAGCTGCTACACCTACCTCCATTATGCCATTGCCATCATCAACACTAGAATGTGACTCATTGTTGTCTTTAGTGTTCTCCTTATATTGTTTGTTTGTTTGTTTGTTTTTTTGTACTGGCGCCAGTGGTAGTGGAACTTTTGGTGGGACCTTGACAAACTGGGAGGAGATGGATCATCATCATTTATTGCACATGCTGCAACAACCATGGCTGCAGTTACTTTTTGAACTACCTTTACTCCCACGTCCCTGCACTGCTCCATCCACCCACCCACCCCTGTTATGCTTTTGCTGGATATTACTCGACTATTGTGTGTGTGTTTTTTCTCTCTACAGTACACAACTAATGGAGTATGATGTTTTGTCTTAGCTCTCAACAAAATTCTCAATGTCGTCTGCTGTCTATCAAGTCTGTCACACAGCTCATGTCAGGCTCCCAGTCAGCTGTCTGTCACCTACTCTATTTGTTTATTTATTTATTTATTTATTTCATTTTTTTAAGTAGTCTAGCCTATCTTATCACAGTCTGTCAAAAAATTATAACTAAAATACAAAATCAAAGACTTCTTTCCCCAGACTTTCCCAGCACAGAGACAATAACAGCAATATCAGCACGCAACGGCCTCTTGAATAAGATACATATTAACCTCAAGGATCTTAGTAACATCATTTTCATTAGGTGCGTCAGCATGGACAACTTCCAAGAGTTGTTCCCCAAGACAGCAGTGGCCCTAGTGACCCAAGCAACTGTGAGGATGGGGTTTAAAGTAGCCTCAGAAGCCATAAAATATGTCCTTAGAGGAGAATCCATATGCTTATGTCCCTGATCTTTAAACAATGCTGCATCCGCAAGCAGCAAAGTATTATAAGTTTAGACAGGCAGGAAAGCAGAGGATATACTGTTGGGGGGAAGGGGTAGCTCACTCTAATCATGCATCAGAAAAGAAGGACTATAAGAAAGAAATTAGTCAGGGAATAAAGAGTCTTATCAGGTGTTTTCGATTCCTCCAGAACTACCTGGTCCAAGGAATGATGGGAAAAGAAAAATGCAACCTCTATTTTGTACCACTTAAATGTATATAGAGATGAAGAACTAGAGTCAGAAGCCACAGTAACCTTTTGAGAACTGCCCTGATGAGGTCCTCAGCAGATGATCTCAGGTCTTCCTCGAATGAATCCCCAGGGATAAAGTCTGAATCAGAATATTACTCATCAGTTCACATAGAACACAGAAACCACGGGGGTTGAGCTCCCTTCTCCAGGAGGGCAGGGCACTTCAAAATGCCAGTCTTTGGGGCAGAAACTAGCTTCTCTTCTCCAGCTCAACCACCTTCTGTAACGGAAGCTAAGGACACTGGGGTGTCTTCAGCCATTTTTACAGGGTCCTCTCTCTTTGAAGCAGCTACAAAGGGGTAGCTGGTCCGGCGAAACTGGATAAATGACTGGATCTCTGGAACTGCATAAGAACTAGAAAAGGCTGGGCTCCTGTTGTCAGCTACAAGGTGAGTAGCTGAAGGATGCAGGCTGGTAGCTGAACTCCAAAAGACTGGATCACTACAGCTGGCTAGTATACTGGAACTCTGGAAACCAAACTGGGAACATCCACTGGAACTGCTGGAAACGTAGAGGCCTTGGATGGGAGTCAAAGGTACTCTTTACACCATCCAAGAATAACTGCACAGGACACTTCTTAGTTCCAAAACTAACTCAAAGTTTATTGGGAAAATCAGCTCTTTTAAACAAAATCAGTGTACAATGAACAATGGGGTAGTACAAAAGACTGGGGAATACAACAGTGTCTGGCTGCAATACATATACAACACGTGTACTCCAGTCTCTTTTTAGGGTTTTTTTATGGCTCCTAAAAGAGCCGCTAGTAACAGCCTGTGGTCCGTTACATTTCTCCCCCTTTCGAGTCCCAAGCCAGCTGCAACCTTGGTGAACGGTGGCTTGGTTGCCTGGGGGGAATCTCCTGTCCTTGAGGCCCATAGTCTGTGGGAGGTGCAGGCAGTCTGTTAGGGGCTGGAGACTGCAGCGAGCCGTGTCTTGGTGACAGTAGCCCCTTGTCCTGGGCTTATAACAAAATGGTAGCCCCATATCCTGTGCTTGTAACAAAATGGTAGCCCCATGTCCTGGGCTAGTAACACAACGGTAGCCCCTTGTCCTGGGTTTAATAAAACTGGGAAAGGGAAAAGGAGCCTCTTGTCCTGGTCTTAACAAAACTGGGGAAGGGAGAAGGAGCCCCTTGTCCTGGGCATGTTAAAGGTCTTCCTGATGGGATAGCCTATCTGCATTCTTGTTATCGCATCCAGCTTGATATTGAATAGAAAAATTGAATGGCTGCAAGGCCAAGCTCCAGCGCTATAGCCACCCATTGTCCCTTGATACTCTGTTTAGCCAAACCAGGTGGTTGTGGTCTGTAATGACCATAAACTCACAGTCATAGAGGTAGGGCTGGAACCTCTTCAGAGCCCACACTGATGCCAAATATTCTTTTTCCACAGCCGCATAGGCCACCTCGCGGTCCAATAGTTTTCTACTCAGGTAGGCTATGGGATGTTCCTCTCCCCCTGGTGTTCACTTGGCTCAACACAGCTCCTACATTGGAGGCTTCTGTATGAACCAGAAAGGCACAGTTAAAGTCTGGAGCTGCCTATACTGGCTCCCATCCCAACAACTCTTTAAGCTTGGTGAAGCCATGTTCACACTCCGGGGACCAGGTTACAGCATGGGGTAGGGCCTTCTTGGTGTGGTCAGTTAGAGGTTTTGCCAAAGTACTAAAGTGGGGTACAAATTTCCGGTAGTACCCGGCAGTGCCTAAGAAAGCTTTTTGGTCCTGGATGTGGGCCAGTCTAGGATGGCTGCTATCTTTGTGTGTTCTGGCCGCTGGGTCCCACTTCCCACCCGGAGTACAAGGTACTGTACCTCCCCCAACCCTATCTGACACTTGTTGGAGCGGATAGTCAGGCCAGCTCTGTGTATCCTACAAAGAATAGCCTCCAGGTGAATAAAGCGTTCTTCCCAGGTATCACTAAAGATGGCAATATCGTCTAGATATGTGCAAGTGAATTCCTGGGCTCCGGGGAGTAGCTAATCTACCAACCTTTGGAAGGTGGCCAGGGCGTTCTTCATCCCGAATAGCATGACCTTAAACTGGTACAGGCCATAGGGGTTCATGAACACTGATTTGTCCACCACCTCAGAGTGCAGGGGAATCTGCCAAAACCCTCGAGTCAGGTCAAGGGTAGTGACTACACCGGAGCTGGCTAACTTGTCCAGTAGCTCATCTACCCTGGGCATGGGATAGGCATCGGTGACGGTCCGATCATTGAGCCTCCGGTAGTTCACTCAGAACCGTACTGGTTCCATCCTTCTTTGGCACCAGGACTGGCGGACGGCTCAATAACCCCCAGGCCCAGCATATCCTGGTACATCCCTTTCTTAACCTCCTCGGGCACCTGGTAGGCAGGTTGTCAGAGGGGCCTCTGGCCAGGGGTATCTATTAGGTGTTGGGTCAGATTGGTTAACCCGGGGATGGGAGAAAAGAGATTGGGCCAGTGCCTAAGGATATCCTGGACCTGTTGCTGTTGGTCCGAGGTTAGATGGGGCCTTAAAGGCAGGAGCTCAAGTGGTGAGGGGGAATCTGGAATCTCCTGCTCCTCTGGCTCAGTGCCTCCCAGGGCACAGATGGCTAGGGCAATCTCCTCCCTAGGATGATAAAGCTTCAGGGCATTCACATGGCATGTTCTTTTATCCTGCTGTTTGGCCCCTCTAGCAATGACATAGGTGAACTCTCCCTGCCTATCCACTACCTCATAGGGGCCTTCCCATGCCGTCTGCAGCTTGTTGCTTCTTACAGGCTGCAGGGCTGGACCGGCTGACCTATGCTGAACTCTTTTTCTCTAGACCCTTGGTCACAGTATATCACGGTCCCCGTGACTTTCTGTCAATCTGGCCTGATTTGCCTGTGCATTTGTGGAGACTGATTGGCCCGCCCAGGATGTGCCGTTATATACTGGAGCTTGGGCACTTGTCAGTTGCCCTTTCGTGGTGTTCCTGTTGCTGCGCCTTGTTGCTGTATTCCTGTGTCTCCTGTGTACCGACCCGGCTAGTCTGACTCTTCTCCTGCTTCTGCTCCATGATTTGACCCAGTTCTGGCTGACGACCCTGCTCCGTGATTTGACCTGGCTCTGGCTGACGACCCTGCTCCGTGACTTGACCCGGTTCTGGCTGACGACCCTGCTCCGTGATTTGACCTGGCTCTTGCTGACGACCCTGCTCCGTGACTCGACCCGGTTCTGGCTGACGACCCTGCTCCGTGATTCGTTCCGGTCCTGCCTGCTGTTCCAGTTGTCGTTCCTGTCCTGCCTGCTGTTCCAGTAGTCGTTCCGGTCCTGTTTGCTGTTCCGGTTGCCGTTCCGGTCTGCCTGCTGTTCCAGTTACAATTCCGTTCCTGCCTGCTGTTCCGGTTACCGCTCCGGTCTGCCTGCTGTTCCAGTTACAGTTCCGTTCCTGCCTGCTGTTCCAGTCTGCCTGCTGTTCCAGTAACCGTTCCGGTCCTGCCTGCTGTTCCGGTGTTCCTGCATCATTCCAGTCGCTCCGGCGACATTCTGAACTGTTTAAGCGACTCACTGTTCCTCTCATTAGTCCATAGCTGTAGCCTGAGGTTGCTTTGCCTTCTGCTGGTTGCCAAGGTGCTCGCTCCGGTGCAGAACCACTTAACCCTTGCAGTGCCTGTAGTCTCCGGTCTAGTGCCTCCGATATATCGTGCCAAGCATACGTTAACTGACTTGAGCCTTTACTCTGAGTGCTTCTGTGTGTCTCTCATCCACCCTCAGAGCCTTGTCTGCTCCGTGCTCGTATTCTGGTAGCCTGTTCGCTCCCACTGTGATCATTTGGAACGGCACCAGAGGGGTGTTCGGGCCCCTGCACACAAACGCTAGAAGTTACATTTCCCATTGCACTTCAGAGGGCGCCGGCTCTATTTCAGCTTGTGCATTAACCATCAGTAATAGCACCCAAGGGGTGTCAGGGCACAATCCTTTTGGCACACGCAGGGTTACTACTTTTCCAGTTAAGGGCGATTTTGGTTCTGATCACTACAGCATTGGCAATAGCATTCCTCTGTAGCCCACGGTGGTGGTATCGGCTCAGCTCTGGACATTAGGGCGCCTTCTATACCAACTTGAGAGTGTATTCAGTACAGTCACTTATTTCTATCCAGCTACTGAGAGACTGTGTTCCAGAGACTGCTATTTATCCCGGGCGTTGGCCAATCTTGTTTATATCTATCCTATTGCACTTGTTAACCCTTTGGGAGAATATTCCCTATCCATACATTGCACCTGTTAACCCTTTGGGGGAATATTCCCTATCCATACCTAGCACCTGTCACTATCATTGTGTGCATTCACTTTGTCAGTATTGCCATTACTGCTATTCCTGTACTGGCCCTTAAGGGCATTGTTTTATTTTCAATAAAACTGTGTTTTTACTTCATACCCTGGTCTGAGTGTCAGAAAACCGTAACAGTACGAAAGGGCCATGACCTCAGATGGGAAAAGTGACAGTAATACACAGAACCTCCACTGGAGGATGGATGTTCACGAGCAACGCCTAGACCAATTGGCACTGGCCATGCAAACCTTGCTTGAACGTACGGTACACCTTGATAAACCGAATCAAAATCCGGTGGTCCCCCCAGTTATGACACCGGACAATAATACTGGGCAATTATTGGCACTGGCTGGGATACGGCCCCAAGGAACGGTCCTGGGAACTGCTGTCCAGTGTCCACGCTCCTGCCCTTATTCGCTCTTTCCATCACCTCCATCCTGACTTTCCCAGCTCTCGTCATGTCTGGAGGCCGCACGTTGGGGGGGGGGGGCCTGTCGGTTACTCGGCAGGTCCGTTTGGAAGTTGCTGGTCGACGGCGTTGGTGCTGTCTCGCATCTTCTGGTCACACTGTCGTGACGTCAGCTGCCTCGGGTTTATACCACAGCACCACAAGAGTGCCAGTGCTCAGTTCATAAGTCTGGACTTCAGGTACCCCAGTTTGTTATATATATATATATATATATATATATATATATTGTCCTTGTATGTGTATATGTACTCTGGGCTTGTTTGGGTTCTCTTGGTCCTGCATCAGGTAGCCTACCTCTTGCTGTGAGATCCCCTATCTCCTTTTAGACTATACTACAGTTGCTTGCGCATACTTTCTGTAGCATCTCTGCACCGAGTGGGGTTCCTTGCAGCTCACAAACACCCTCTTCCAGGGTTGCGACAAATGTTACAGTGGGAAATGTAGTACCTATAGGAAATAAAGGAGAAAAATGTGTTAAAATAAGCATAAAATGTGTTAACATATTCAAACTTTTTTTTAAAATAGGAGAAAAGGAGGACATTTTTGCACAGGCGGAAAGGCAAAATTTTTTGCTGGAAAATAAAAAAATCACCATGTTTTCACGAAAAGTCATGCGGGAAATTTTTTACATCTTTCACCCACCCCTACCTTTGGGGTCTGATGCTTCTGATGCAGGTGGGGTCTTCTTCTCTGGACATTTTCCAGAGGTGTAAGTAAGGCTCCCCAGTCTTTCCCCCAAAATCCTCTTGGAAGAATGGAAAGCTCCAGATAAGCCACTTTTCCTCAATAATCATGTCTGTGAACTTTAACCTTTCACGACTAGCACAGTGGGCTTCTCTCTCAGCAACAATACTCCTAGTACTAGTTGAAGTGCTGATTTTGAGGCAGAAGCAGCAAAAACATCATCCTCTCCCCCCACCAGTGAAGGGGAATGTGGAGAAGAAGAAAGAGGCTATTCTTCTCCACCTTTTCCATCCCCCCTGAAGTCCTGTCATCCTCATGGTCGTTGACCTATTTTCTAAGATGATTCATTGCATACCATTCAAAAAACTTCCATCTGCTAAAGAGTTGGCTACAGTCTTTGTCAAAGAGGTCTATCGGCTATACAGGGTTCCCAAAGTCATAGTTTCTGACCGGTGTAGCCAGTTTGTCTCGAGATTCTGTAGGGCCTTCTGTGCGCAAATAGGTATCCAACTTTCCTTCTCCTCGGGCCTATCACCCACAATCAAATGGGGCAGCAGAAAGGGCTAATCAGGCCTTGGAGCAATTCCTGCCGTGTTACATCTCAGACCATCAGAGCAATTGGTTGGACCTGCAACCTTGGGCGGAGTTTGCTCATAACAGTGCTGCCTCGGCTTCTACCCGGTTCTCCCCTTTCATGGTGAATTATGGGTATCAACCCTCCATGATTCCAGATTCATTTGTTCCCCAGGGGATCCAGGCATTGGAGGATCATCTCCAGCTAATCTGTTCCACATGGGTGCAGGTCTAAGAGTTGTTGCGATGCTCACAACAATCCCAGGAGCTCCAGGCTAATCGTAAACGCCTACCCGCACTCTACTACCAGGTGGGGGGAGAGGGTCTGGTTGTCCTCCAGAAATCTTCACCTCTGAGTAACCTCTCAGAAACTGGCTCCCTGTTTTGTGGTGCCTTTCCGTATCCTCGACGTGTGAACCCTGTGGCCTATGCCCTAGACCTTCCTCCCAATATGCGGATAAACAATGTGTTCCATGTCTCTCTGCTGAAACCTCTGGTATGTAATCGTTTCATTACGGTCACTCCTCGACCTCATTTGGTGCCCGTTGATGGCCATGAGGAGTACGATGTCCGATCCATAGTTGTCTCTCGTAGGTTCCGAGGGAGTCTTCAATATTTGGTCCATTGGAAGGGTTACGGTCCAGAAGAACGCTCATGGGTTCCAGCTGCAGACGTGCATGCCCCTGCCCTCCTCCGTGCTTTCCATGCACTCTTTCCTCAAAAACCTGGTCCTGCCCTATGGGAGGGGGGGTTGTTGAGGGGGGTACTGTCAAGGTTTTGCTGAGCTGCTCCATTCTGCCTATTGATTCTGCTGTCTGAGCTAATCTAGTGCTCTGTTATCCACTGCTGCTGTCTTCTGAGTTTCTGGCTCAGGCTGAATCAGCTGACCTCTCTGATTACTCACCTGACTGTTATCAGCCAACCCTCTCAGGGTATTTATAGCAGCTTGGCTCACTTCCCAATTGTCCTTGTGTTTGTTTGCTGACCTGTTGCTGCTGTGGATTTTTCTGCACTTTTTTCCCAGACCCCTTGGCTTGTTCCAGACTTCTCTGACTTCCGTGCTTCTGACCCTTGGCTTGTTCCTGACACCGCAGACATCTGGCTTCCTGACTCCGTCTTGGCTGAATACCTGTCTTGGTTCCTGACCTTGGCGTGTCTTTTGGTTTATGCTCTTGGATCATGCTTCTGTTTTTGTTGCACTAATAAAGGTGTATTGCATTTTACCTTTTTGTGTCCTGTCTGGTTCCTGGTCCCTAACACTTTTCTCCACATATACCTGAAGTGGTGGGGCTAGTTGTGGCACTGCTACCACCTTAGGTGCATCACAGGATATAGTCTTGGCATGTGGAACCTTCATCATCCATCACCCATGTTACTGTTGTTGTTGATCCCATTTCCTTTGAGAGCCTAATCATCCTGCTGCTTAAAGAACTCAGCAGCAACAGCAAGATCAGCACTCATAAATTCTGCAATGACACCAGGGAATTTGACAATGGCCAGTGGCCAACTGTCACGGGTACCCAGGAATGCTCAGAACTCAGTACGGTAATATAATGCAAAATATTTATTAGAATAAATCACAGAGATAAATAAGTGGTACAACAAGCAAAGGGTTACTAGCTGGCGACACTACTACCAGAAATAGTAGGCCTCTTGCTAGACCACAATGCGAGAGACTGGGCCGAAGCCCCTGTTAGCCTCAGCAGGATACAGGAACACCAAATCTTGATCCATCGACTGGAACACTGGAACAGGCGACCACTGTGAACACTGGCTCAGCAATCTTGATCCGATGAACAGGAACACAAGGACTGCTGGACTGGAGAACTGACCCACGCCTGCAATCAGTCAAACCAGCAACACTACACCTTTGAAGCAACCTGGTGACCCACGCCTGCAGTCACCATTAAGAGACCCAGTGACTGCCTGCAGTCACTATATCGGACCCCTGTGACTCACTCCTGCAGCCACCACACGAGACCCTGTGACTCTGCCTGCAGTCACTATATCGAGACCCTGTGACTCACGCCTGCAGTCACCAATCAGACCCTGTCCACAACAGTGGTCTGTCTTAAGCCAACAGCACAAATTGATCGCAGTAAGGGATACTCGTGATCACTGGGTCATACACAGAGAGGGTTCTTGTACTTAGCCGGGTCATACACAGAGAGGGTTCTCGTACTTATCTGGGTCATACACAGAAAGGGTTCTCTTACTTAGCCAGGTCATACACAGTGCAGGTTCTCATAAATAGCCAGGTCATACACAAAGTGGGTTTTTGTAGATAGCCAGGTCACACACAGAGCCCAAGTACTTCACCTAATAACAACAACGCAAGAACGACTGAGTCAGGACTCAGTCTGCCTTTTAAACCCCTTCACAGGAAGTAGGAGGAGCAGCTCAGAAGGAGGAAGTAGATAGGAGGAGACTACAGGAAACAAACAGATAAAACAGAGGCCTGCTGCATGCTAGAAGCCTCGCGTCTGTAGATGCTGCTGCAAACAAGGTAAGCTGTAAACTGTAACAGTACCTCCCCCTCAAAGGCCCCTCCTCCGCGGAACTGGCCGGGGTTTGTCAGGGAACTTCACATGAAATCTGCGTACCAAAACAGGAGCGTGAACATCATCAGCTAAAACCCAGGAGAGCTCCTCTGGACCATATGCCTTCCAATGGATCACATACTGTAAGTGCCCTCGAACCAACTGGGAGTCCATAATGTTCTGTACTTCAAATTCCTCGTGAGCTGCAACTCTCAGAGGAGCAGGCTGAACAGGAACAGTCGTGTACCGGTTACAGACCAAGGGCTTAAGCAGAGACACATGGAACACATTGTGATTTTGCATACTGGCTGGCAACTCCAAAGCGTAAGCAACTGGATTAATCTTACGTAATACACGTAACGGCCCAATGAACCTAGGAGCCAACTTGCCACATGGAACTTTCAGGTGCAGATTACGGGAAGACAGCCACACTCTGTCTCCTACTTGAAAGTGGGGAGCCGGCAACCTTCTACGATCCGCCTGCTGTTTTTGATTCATAGGCAATCATGAATGTCTGTGCCAAATATCCTGGTAGCTGTCACGATTCTTATATACTCAGGAACTCATCTATATTTCGAAAATGGAACCTATACAGGGGGATGGCTTCTGGGTGAGTTAACAATACTAAATCACACCACATACACACGTGCACACACAACACTGCTCTGCATGCTCCTCACTCACAGCTAGTACTTTAACCTCATAAAACATCATTCACACAACATGTGCTCCCTGTCTCACCATGTCATTCATGTTCAACAGGTGATGCTGGCTATGGATGTAAACCATGGCTACTGACCCCAGTCACAAATCCCCGAACGGATGCCCAGGAGCGCTACAATCAGGCTCATGCCATTGAGTGGACTTTTGGCCTCCTAAAATCAAGATTCCGATGTCTGTATCACTCAAGGGGAGCACTACAGTATGCCCCCACCAAAGTCTGTGACATCATAATGGCATGTGCAATATTGCACAACATAGCGGTGGACACCAGACTTGTGGATGGCATCCAGCCTCCACCCATACCCGATGACCCTGTGGACATTGTCCAGGGTGAGGAAACCCTAACAGGGACGCAGAGGAGAGACAGATTGATCAGGGATCACTTGAGCTGTGAGTATAATACATGTATGCACACAATCCATGCATACACACCCACCACAACACACATTTTCCTTTTTACCCCACAGGATCAGTGACACAGCCCTGACACTGGCTGCATTATGGACCACCAACATCAACCATTCCATGGACCAGTCATATTGGGTCTAGAGATTCCAATGACACCCTGTAGTCCATGTTGAAACTGATACCTCAAGGATATCATGCATGACCCCCTGGAAACCAAGGTACAACACTGTAACCATGTTCAGCATATCCCACGGCTCCAACTATAGTATTTTGCTAGGATCAGACCCATAGCAACCATGGTACCCCTGTAGCGAGGGAGTCTCATCCAAGTCAATGCATCGGATAACACTCTGTCACATCAGTGGTTAAGGGGACATTTGAGTGAACATGGGACCTGTAGTCTGGTAGAGCTGAAAAGAGCAGAAGAGGGATGGATCTACAGTGTTAGTGTTTTACACAACATAGAGCTCATGAAATGTGGATCACATCTCCAGGGACACCATGCTAACCTGTGTGTGTGTGTGTGTAGTGATATGTGCCCCAGACAGAAATACACACATCAACAAGTATGTCCTAATAGCTCCATGATCCAAACATATTTGGACTGCCTCTGTCAGTGGCAGCCCAAATATATTAGTGTCATGGAGCTATTAGGACATATTTGTTGATGTGTGTCTTCATGTCAGGGGCATATATCCCTAGGGCTGGTTGACATCCCTTTAGTTCCCCCATAATGGTTTACAGACCAGTACACAACACATGGTTTGTGTACCTCCTCTGTAACGAAAAAGATTAAGGGGATAATGATGTTGTAGCTGTTGCATGACGATCAGTTTGAGGGTGCTGTTCAAAATCCTGTCCTCTTGTCCCACAGGCATCCATAGCACGATCCATCCTTGAACAGTTGAGTTTCCATGTGACTGGATTGAAGTCTTGACAACACTTCCATGAAGCTCACCCCTTGGTGTTTCAAGTGATTGTGTTAGTGATGCAATGTTTGACCTGATGTTCACAGCAACATCTAATGGAACATTCTCATATAGACACAAATTTATGTGTGTACGAACATCCAGGTATCAAACCTGTACAGTAAGACTGCTCATCCACAGAGTTGCCAAACCATGTAGACAACACATGAGCAGTTCAGTAGTGTTTCTACAGTATCTTTTTCTTAGTTTATATGTACCTTTTGTGTGCTCATACAGGGGTTACATAGGCAATATACCCAGAAAATACATGTATGTTTTAATGTAGTTTGAGACACAATGAAGGATAACCATCACTATTCAATCTGTGTCTATATGAATACATGTTGGATTACACATCTGTCTATGTGGAACCATAGCCAAGGCTAGAGTATCCCTCATACATAGGAAGGCACGACCTATATCACTAGAGTCCACTAGCTATTTGACCATGAGTGGACTTTGTGATGTATTCATGCAACGACATGATGGCAGTGATACACTAATGTGTGTTGTGAATAATTAAGAGGTGATACAGGGAACATACTTCCACAGTGATTTCATGTACACGGTTTCTGTGTTGCTCAATATAATCAACCTACTGGAGAACCCAATGCTCACCCCAGGATTTCAATGTGAGTGCTACACATTGAAATCCTATGATGAACATTGTGTTCCCCAGTAAGTTAGGCTGTAATTCACACTGTTATTATGCAACTGACTTACTGGAGAACCCAATACTCACCCTAGGATCACGATGTGTAGCACACACGTTGAAATCCTAGGGTGAACATTGGGTCCCCTAGTAAGTCAGCTGAACAAAAGGAGTTTGAATCAAAGACTATATTGATGCATGTTCCATCTGTCCTGCTTGTTATTTCACTGCTAAGTCACATAGCTGTTTGTTTGTTCATCTCCTTAAACACAACTGATGCAGATGAATGTTCAGGGCCGGATTTGCTATTAGGCAAAGTAAGCACCTGTCTACAGGCGCATGCCAACGAGGGGCGCCTGCCATTTGTATTTTTTTTAATATATTCTTTAAAAAAAAAAAAAAAAACTAGCCACCTCGCTGGCTTCGCCGGCGGCACCCACTTACATTGCCCGCCCCCCCAGTCTTGTACCTGATGGAGCTCCCTTGTCGCCTCTTTAGGAATGCAGAGTGCTGGGAGATGACATCATCTCCCAGCAGAAAAAAAGCAACCAGAAGGGGTGCTATCCACTAATAATTTGAGTGCAATAATACACAATAAAGTGAAAAATGGTACTCACAAAATGAAGATCACCAGCTAATCCAACTAAGCTGGTGATAATAGCACGCAGGGTATAACTATCTGCCCTGCTCAGAGTTCCACCTCCCGCAGGAAAAGTCCACTCATCCAGATAATACAAAATTTATTCTTTATAATATAATAGTCTTGGAATTTATTATCTTTTAAAGTTGCCAGATTAGCTCTTGATAAAGAGGCTGTAGCCTTGAAACGCATTGAACGTTTCTGGCATTTAATTTTGTTTGTAATTTATTTTAATGTATTCCAAGACTATTATATTATAAAGAATACATTTTGTATTATCTGGACGAGTGGACTTTTCCTGCGGGAGGTGGAACTCTGAGCAGGGCAGATAGTTATACCCTGCGTGCTATTATCACCGGCTTAGTTGGATTAGCTGGTGATCTTTATTTTGTTAGTACCATTTTTCACTTTATTGTGTATTATTGCACTCAAATTATTAGTGGATAGCCTCCCTTCTGGTTGCTTTTTTTCTGTTTCTTAAGGATCTCGATAGAGGTGCCTTGGTATTGTTGGTGAGCTGCGATCCATTTCCACTGTGGACTGACTGAGTGAGGGCAGTCTGAGACCCTCATCTGTCCTGCTGGCCATTTTTAGTGGCCTGATTTATTGTAAGTACGGTGGTGTATTGGTGAAGGTCACTACATTTTTTTGGATATATTGCACTAGGAGCGCCCCTTTTTCTTCGTTTGTATCATCTCCCAGCGCTCTGCATTCCTGAATAGGAGACCGCGCGGGAGCTCCATCAGGTACAAGACTGTGCCAAAGGAGTCACATACAGATCTCCTACCAGGGAGGTAGGAAATGGACAATGGGGGGAGGCAATGTGAGGGCAATGTTGAGCTAATGGGGGGCAAGTTGGAGCTGATAGAGGGCAATGTGGAGATGGTGGGGGCAAGTTGGAGCTGATGGGGTGGGAGGCAATGTGGAGCTGATGGGGGGCATTGTGAGGGCAATGTGGAGCTGATGAGGGCAATATGGAGCTGAAGGGGGCATTATGAGGGCAATGTGGAGCTGATGGGGGGCAATGTGGAGCTGATGGGGGGCAGTGTGAAGGCAGTATGGTATATGGAGATGATGGGGCAGTATGGAGGTGATGGGGGCAATATGGTATATGGAGATGATGGGGGCAATATGAGGGCAATATGGAGATTATGGGGGGGCAACATGGAGATTAGGAGCACTGTGGAGGTATCCAGTGCAGATGGCCCACGGGGGGGGGGGTTGCTTCAAATTTCTGTGCCTACAGGCTCCTGAGATGTAAATCCAGCCCTCTGAATGTTCAGTGTTGCACCAGTTGCTGTGCTAAGGTGTATGTTCTGTTCAAATTCAAACCACATCATGGCCATATAACACTCTCATGTTATACGGCTCCAGGGATGGATTGCCAGTTGAATTTGGACAACAGTGTGCATGTGAACCCATGTTGTAACATCCCACAAACATTTTACCTATGCAAAAGTTGTGTTCACTGCATTATTTGACAATGTATTGGAGACAACTTTGCCACCCAATCTATAACTAAATACAAAGCAGATTAGACAGGATTCAAAAGCACAATGTTCTTCTATTTAAGGGGAAGAGAACAAGTTGGCCATTTCATTTATTTTTTTTTTTTTTTTGGGGGGGTGCTTAGACTCGGTGCCAGAGGTGGATGCCCTGGCTGTTTGCCTGGTTACCCTTTGCCCCCTAGATGTGGCTTCAGGGGTCACACTGAAGGGAGTGGTGGGTGCAGTGGACCCCTCTGTGGAACGCAGGTTCTCCCTCTCTACTCGCAGGTTCTACCTGCTGTTCTGCTCTCTCAACTCCACCAGCACCTGTGCAAACATGTCCATCATCCCCGTGTGGGGCTGATGGAGTTGAGTGTTGATCCTTGTGACCTCTGACTCCAGGGCATGGATCCTTGCCTCTATCCTGTTGGTGTTCATCCGGGATTCCCTCCGACTCCTTGTGATATTTTCATTTGTGCTGTGGCTTGACTGGAGTAGTCTCCTTTGTAGGGCCATACACTCCGCCTCCATCCCCGTGGGGCATTCACTGATGGAGATGGTTGTGCCCGGTGATTCTGCTGCTGTGTCCTCATCTGGTGCTGTGGCTGCTGCAGATGGGTATATGCCCACCACATCAATCGACTCACTGCTGACAACGGATGTCTGTGCTGGTTGAGGTGGTGGAGTAAACAGGTCCCTCGCCAGAGGGCACTGGGGATTCCCAAGCAGGCCCAGGTGTTGGTAGTTGAGTGGCCAAGGGTCATACTTTGGCCACTGGTAGGTGCTTGGCCCCCACCTGGGATCATACCTGGGGCCATGCTGGGGAGCCATCCAGGAGGGTAGGTCGGGGGAATGGACATTTGACCCATATGTAGGGGTGGCCACAGCCCCGGGCAGCCAGGACCTTCCTGGTGGTGCTGCATCGGGGTGGTAAAGTCACATGGAGGATGGCTGCAAGGACCTGTCTAATTGAAACCAATCCTGGTAGTGTGGGGGAGCAGCTGGTGGTGCAGTATAGGATGCAGCAGTTGGTGGTATAGCAGAGGAGGCTGGAGCTGGTGATGCAACATAGGATGCAGCAAATGGTGGTGCAGCAGAGGGTGCTGGAGCTGGTGGTTCAGCTGTGTAGGTTCTGTCCCTGTCCTTTGTGTGCCTGCTCTTCTGGGCCAGCTCCCCCTCTGCCCTGCAGATCTCCCTCTCCCACCCCTACTCTCAACAGGGATGTCCTGCTCTCCTTCTTCCTCCTCCACTACTCTCCCCATCCCTCTCTCCTGGTCATCATTCACCCACACGCACCCAAGCACTCTCACAGACACACTTGATCCCACTCACTCTCAGTCACTCACAGATTCACACTGTAAAAATAAAATTTAAGATATGTGTAAAGTGTTAAAAAAAGACTATGTGTATGTGTTTGTATGGGTTATGTAATATGTGCAAAAGTGTAATATATGTATAGTTAAGTGCACCTCTCTCTAAAAACTCTTTCTACCTCAAGTATACAGGCCTCTCTCTCAATCACTATCCTCCACTCCTGGGTCCTGTGCCCTAGCTCTCTAAAACTCGAAAAACAGACAGGGTGTGACCATTATTTTGGGGTATATATAGGTGTATTTGAACATCTTTGCTACTTTGGGGCCTTGGGATTGGCTGCAGGTTTGAATTTTGTGAACCTATGAGGGTTGCTAGCCAACAGCAGCCGTAATGTTACAATCTGACTTAAGTTGTGTTTCAACAGGTGTTTAGGACGCACGTTGATGCAAAAACAGGTGTGACACAGGTTTTTGTGTTACATGTTTTTGTTGTGCCTACACTCATTAGCTATTCTCGTACACTTACTTTAAATCTGCCGTAAATCATGTATTGTTTGTGGCCGATATGCCTTTTTTACTTAGCGGCTGGTTAACGGCTGCCATTAAATCTACCCCTAAGGGTCATAACTTTCTACAAACAGTCATAGGATTTTAACTTTCAGAAAAAAAATTAAACTAGTACCTTAACCACCATTTGTTGTACTTATTGATCTGAAATATTTGGGGTCATAACCTTCAGAGATAAATAGTATTTTGGCTTTCAACAGATAATTACCATATTTGTTACATATATAGGTTTAAAGTATTTTAATATTTTGACCCTCAGTATTAAGCTGTGTATGGTCCTAATTTGGATCTTATTAGTGTATTAATTTTATGCATTGCCCTTAGTGTGGGGAGGAACCACGTGTTGCTTTTATTTTAATCATATGATGGTGATAGGGACATTGCTGGTGTTTTATTTTTGAATCTCTTTAGAGGATTTTGAGAGTTCTTTCTAGATTCTTGGTAACTGCTTTTGTTTCAAGCATGTGTTTTGGGATCTTTATTGAGTATTTATCGCCAATGGGGGGTTAGGATTTGAAAAAACCTGAATTTACATGTGAATCTTGGAGATCATTGAAATAACATCTGGTTGTATTTACTGGATTGATTTTTTTGTAAAATTACAATTATCAAACTATGGATTTTTGTATGGGTCTGGAACATAATTTGAACATATTCCTTATTTTTTGACTGGAGGAATGACTAAAAGCACCATAAATCCATTTATTCATTAAAGGGTTAGCGATGTCTTATAGAAATAAAAGGTAATATTGTAGCTCTTCAAAAAATAAGTCCATCGATGCCACTCAGATGGTTTGAGAGATATAAGGTGATAAAATTCCCCCCCTCCCCTTTCATTGATATTAGCGTCTAGCTGACAGAAGCTGTTCCTGGTTCACGGACTGGCAGGTGGCACTGCAGCAGAGCCGAGATAATGCAATCTACAAAGAAATACTTCATTGGAATGGTGTGTTGCAAACCAGGCACACTTTGTAGACAGCTCCAATGAAGTATTTCTTTGTAGATTGCAGTATTTTGGCTTTGCTGAAGAGCCGCCTCGAGTCGGCAACACAGATCTGCTGCTGTCAGCTTTACAGCTGACATCAGTGAGGGGGGAACTTTATCACCTTATATCTCTCAAACCATAAAGGTTTAAGAGATTGGAGTGGCATCGATGGACTTATTTTTTGAATAGCTACATTATTATCTTTTAGTTCTGTAAGACAGTATGAACCCTTTAAGGTCTTTGGGGAAGCATAGTTTGAAGTTTAAAGATCCAGTAGGTTTCACGTTGAGCTAACTGTTTAAACCTTTCCCTTTCCTCTGGGATGTGGAGAAATCCAATCTATTATCTGAATTTTGATGTTGTAGAGTTCTTTTTGATGTAACTTGTTATAGTGTTTAGATATGCAGTGCTCGGCTGCTCCTTTTAGGATGTTAGCTCTGGCTCTCTGGATCTTCCCTTCAGTGGTCTAGATGTCCTTTCTATATATTGTTTATTGCAGGCACATTCCAACAGATAGATGATAAAATTAGCATTTCAATTTGCAAAGTGGTGTATTGAAAACTCCTTGGTGGTACTTGACTGAAAGCTCTTCCATATTGTGACTATATGTTGGCATGTGATGCAGATTTTGTGTCCACATTTGAAGTTGCCCGTTATATTGTTAGTCTCGCCATTCTTATTTACTTCTTTATTTCTGTTGTTTTTCCGGAGGATGCTTGGTGCTAATTTTTATCTTTGTCCTCTGCTTTCCTAAATATAATATTAGGAATGTTCTTCTTCAGATGCTTGTCCGGTTTGAGAATATTCCAGTGTTTTCCTAAGGTTTTCTTAATTATTCTGGACCCACTAGTGCAGTGTTCAAGCAGGGAAATTCCTAAGTCCTGGCCTGTTAGTGGCTACTGAGGGCACGGGTTGAGAACCTCTGCACTAGTATATTTTGTTATGAAAGGTAATTGTGGTTTGCTTTTTTTCTTTGGTTCTTAGACTCTCCCGCTATTGGCAGCAAATCTTTTTTCATTTTATTCACCTTTTCAAAGGCTGTTTCTATAATTTCTTAATTATATCCTTTTTCCTTTAATTAGTTTTTTAAGGCTTGAGAAAGAAAAGTTTGTTTATCGCTGTTTCATTTTATTCATTGAAATAGCCCAAGAGGGACATTGTTGAGCAAGAGTTTCTTGTGGTTGCTAGCTGCCTATAGGTAACCCTTGGCTTCTACTAGTTTATAATGGATTCTAGTTGAAATAGTACTGTTTCAAGTGATCATTATTTCTAAGTCCAAAAATACTATGGATTTTGTACTATAGTTGGAAGTAAATGACAGGTATAAGCTGTTTTGACGGATATCTTTTAAATATTGACACAGGGATTCTTCTTAGTTTTTCCAGATGATAAAGATGTCATCTATGAACTGAACCTAACACAAATCTGAATATAATGTTCATCTTCAAATATAAAACGATTTGGAGATAAAATTAATTGACAAGAAATATGGCACTGCTTGTACTCCTAAATTGTACGCTATGTTAGTGTACAAGGCAATCAGTCACAAGTTACCAAGGAATATCCATAGAACAGCCTGTTGTTTTTTTAAGACATGGCCTGTATCTTTAACATAAGAAGGCAATCTTTTGACATACTGTTGAAGGTGGAAATCAATCAATTGTGATACATTACTTGTTAAAAAATTGATATCTGAAATTATTGGTCTTCCAGGAGGGTTATTGGTGTCTTTATGTATCTTTGGTATATGGTAATAGATGGGGATATTCGGATGATCCTGTTAAAGATGTTGTAATTCCTGTTTGGTAATTACTGATTCTGAAAATGCATTGTGTATTAAAGAGATGTATTCTTCTTTATGTTCATGGATTGGATTATGATCTAATTTGGTATAGTATTGTGTGTCTCCCAGAATTTGCTTGGCTTCCTCAAATATTGTTTTCTTGTTTGAACCACTAGCGCTCTGCCTTTATCAGCTTCATGAAATACTAGATCTGGATTTTTCTTAAGTGTTTGTAAACTCATTTCTTCTTTTTTTTGTCAGATTCTTTTTAATCTTAATATGTTTGGTAAAATGCTTTTGTAGGTCTTGTGGTATTAGTTCCATGAATGACTGTATGAATGGTCCTCTCAATTGAGATGGTTAAAATCTTGATGGTGCTTTGAAATCACTGTGTTTGATGTCTTGTGTAGTGACTGTCATTCCCTATTATGGTAGTCTTTACATGGCCTTCTTCACATAAAAGAGCTAGATCGCATAGACCTGTGAGTTCATATTATCTTTATTAGTTCCAAAAGTTAAAATACATTATTGCCAATCCCCCCCCCATCCCAAGACACCATGTTATTGTCAATTGCTTCATGTATAGTTAATATTTGTTCATCTTCTAAAAAAGCATAGTCTGCCATGTTTGTACTTATTGAGACTTATGCAAAAAAGAAAACGAGCAATTCTGGATGAAACAATCTGCACCACAAGGGAAAACAATAATTCCTCAAATGCCTATTGCTCGGAGGGTTTTAACCCCTTGAATCCCATTAATGTCTGCACAATGTATCAGAGACTTTTTCAGCACTAGAGTGTTTTAAAAGGACACTTAAAGCGGAACTACCACCTGAACACAACTTTAGCTTAAATAACTTCCCTTCTGGCGACTAGCTGCTTAGTAGCGCTAGTCACCAGAATTATTACCTTGACAAATAGATTTCTCCTTTCTTCCCGGGCTGACAGCATCACGGAACACAGACATCTTGCCATAATGACGTCCGAGCGCCTGCACTGTCAGTCTCAGCCAGGTCTCGGAGGTGTTGCTAGGAGCTGTCCGGCTCCAAAAGGGACTGACAACGCAGGAGCATGGATTTCATTATGGCAAGATGTCCGTGTTCCGTGATGCTGTCAGCCTGGGAAGGAAGGCTAAATCTGTTTGTCAAGGTAATAATTCTGGTGACTAGCGCTACAAAGCAGCTAGTCGCCAGATGGGGAGTTATTTTAACTAAAGTTGTGTTCAGGTGGTAGTTCTGCTTTAAATCAGTGGCAAGTTTTCTTTCTCCAATATGGTGTAAATGGTTTGTTCCAGAATTACACCTCTTTAGCTTATGTAATTGCCCCTATGATAAGCCAATGTTTGACAGTGACACACAGTAACTTGGTTTGTAGAAATGTCACTTGCAAAGCAAAGAATATATACATTAACTTGTTTCAAAAAATTATGTTACATAACAAATGTGAATGAATAACATATATATGATTACAAAAGGTGAAGTTTAAAAAACAGGTAGCACCAGAGTTTGGTGAAAAACAAAAGAGGAGTCATGTCAAAGTTTGGGAGCAACTTCTATACAGTAGATAGCTCCCCTATACCCCTTTATGAGAAAAGAAGCCAGAAGAGGGGTGCATTGTGTTGCCTTTAACAACCAATACAGGGATCATAAAATGGTCCTCAGAAGCTGTCTTGGTAGTTCAAATAGAACAAGAGAACCCAAGATTTGGGAAAAAAAAGAACAGCTTCTTTTTACACTAAAGCAGAGGTAGGCAACTTCAGCCCCCAAGTGGTGTAAAAAGGCATGTTTTCAGGAGCTCTCTCTGTTTGAGTACAGGTGTATCAATCACTCTACCTTGATCCACCTTAAACAGGGATACCATGAAAGCATGAATTATTAGTAGCACTTGAGGACCAACATTTCTACCCATGCTCTAATGAAGTTTCTTAAATGGATAGCAATGTTTCACAAAAACAGCTCCAATTAATCTTCATAGTATCTGAGCCACAGAGAGTGTTATTTCAGTATTGTCAGAGTTGTAGTTCCAGAGTAATTGAATGATAAAGTATCCGCCTTCCGCCCCTTTCATCTAGTGTAAGCCACCTCCCCTCAGATGTGTGTCAGGGTTCTGTTCTCTCTTCAGTCTGGTGCAGTACCTCACAGTGCCATTACCTTTCTATGGTGCTGTTTTAGGTTGCTGCACTCAGACTGAAGAGATCTGATATTGTTTCCAGCTGTCCCTACCTTGCAGTCACTTCCCTATTTAGTTCAGTCTCTCCCCTTGCTCTGGGCCATATTATACTGATCAGTTCAGATCAGTCTCAGTACTATTTCTCTTCTTATGGGCCTGGACCTTGAGTTTCTGGAGCTAGCTGATCTCTTGAGTTCCCATGCAGGCCATTGCACCCCTGAGTTCCAGTGCAGACTGTTGCACCCCTGAGTTCCCATGTAGGCTGTTGCACCCCCGAGTTCCAGAGTCTGCTGCTCTCTTGTGTTCCAGAGACTGTTGTACCCCTTAGCATCTGTGCAGGCTGTTGCATCCCTGAGTTCCACAATCTGCTGTTCTCTTGTGTTCCAGAGACTGTCGTCCCTCTGAGCTACTGTGCAGGCAGTTGCACCCCTGAGTGCCCGTGCGGGCTGTTGTACCCCTAAGTTTCGTAGTCTGTTCTCCTGTGTTCCAGAGACTGTTGCACCCTGAGCTTCTGGGCAGGTTGTTGCACCCTTTGTATTCCAGAGACTGTTACTCCTGTGTTGCACAGCTGACTGTTCTCCATTGCCCATGGGCCCTGTTCCCCGTTACTCAGAGGCCTTGTTTCCTATTGCCTAGAGGTCCTGTTCCTTATTGCTTAAAGGCCTTGCTCTTTTGTTTCAATTAATGTTTTGTTATGCATTATTTAATGTTCCATGTATTGCTATTTCATGTTCCATGTATGCATATGTATAATATTACTATTTCATGTTTCATGTATGCATTGTATAATACATTGGTTTTTCCTTTAATTGGTTTTCTTTTTTCTTGCTTTTTTGGGTTCCACTTTGTTTACTTTCTGCTGTGATCAGTACCCTTTCCTGACCAGCAGCCTGAGACAGAGTGGAATATGGTCCACAGACCAGACATCTCACAGCAAGGCACAATCTTCTTACTGTGAAAACAATGAAAACCCTGCACCCTTGACAGGTTTTTCTCTTATGCAAATTGAAGAGTGTCCCTCTCTGCAATCCATCTGGACACCACCTTGCTGAAATAAAACTCTCCATGGCCCAAATACTATTTTTTGTGAAACATTACTATCAATATAAATACAGTTAGGAAGCACGCATAACAGTGAAGGTTTGGGGGATTTCCCTTGTAGAATCTCAATGTCCACATTTGTAGTTTGAGGCTGTATTCACATGGCTACTTAGCAGGTTTATATTTTAGAGCTGAGCACGTAACGTGCAAATACACCTCCTTTGGCTGTGCGTTCCCCCAATGATCCAGTCAAGAGACTAAGGGTGGGACACTTGTGCATCATTCAAACATGTTGGCTGATACCCACATGGGCCTCTGGATTGTTGTGAGCACCACAGCGATTCAGTTGCCCATGTGAGTGTGAACAACCACTTAAGTAGAAAGCTGTTCTAATTTTTTGTTTGTTAGCACAGCAATAGAAACACTGTACTAATGTTACTGTATGAACCCAGCCTGAGTCTGCATTCTCTGACCCACTTGATTTAGACCAGTCTCATATAATCAGTCACATAATATTTCTCACAATGATTAAGTGTCTGATGCAAATCACACAGGGTTGAATCCACTACTGAAATTATGTATCGATTATTCATCTAAGAAAGAGGCACAATGACTTTCAGTCTGATGGGAAATATGACACTGACTCCGTTAAATGTAGCTGGTCCAAATTGTTTTCACTTAATCTCTACATCTCCTACAGAAGATAAATTTAGATTTGTTATCAACCTCTTCAATGTAACGGATCTGAACAAATTTTCCCCTTGCAGTTGTTGAGGGTATAAAAGAATTAATATGTTTAGTTATATAGCGCCACAAGTGTATGCAGCGCTTTACAATTTAAGGGTTTAAACAATACAGGGTTACAGGTGCTTAGTAGAGTAAAACATTGGGTGGTAAGTCCCTGCCCAAAAGCTTACAATCTAAAGAATGCACAAGAAAAAAAAACAAAACACACATATCCTGTCTGCTCTTACCAAGTATTGTAACGTAACTATTGTTAATTGCCGTCTTTCTGATTTAAAGGAGCAGTAAACTTTTATTTATGAAAACACATATTTTATAGAGCATTTCCTGCTGAATAAAACAAGGTCACTCCCACCGCTGTCAGACATTTTATTCAGAATTTACAACAGTTCAAATAATCAGGAAGTAAATTTACTGTGTTTACTTCCTGAAAGTTCTAACTGACAGGAAGTGACAGGCAGGTTCTATCATATTCTATTAAGAATTGTATGTCTCTGACTTTTCTGACTTTCCTCTCCATTAAAATCTAACAGAAAAACTAATTAGGATTTGACCACTAGAGGGCACTGCTAATGTAAAAAAACATGGGTTTAAACTGTAATAACTCTGGAAATATAAACCCTTATCTTACTCAATAGGAAAATCCCTACAATATATTTTTTTTTCATAAAAAAAGTTTACTGCTCCTTTAAGCCACCTTGATTTTATAAACTTTGTTGATTTGCATGGGGACCTTTTGCTTTCTTAACACAAAGTTACAAATAAGAGAGAAAAATCATAGACAGTAAGTACAGCTACACCTGTATGTAGCATAGACATCATGCAAGGGATATATGGCTTATTTAGGTTTATATTTTATTCCAGCATTAAATGAAAAATACATGTGTCTGAGTAGTTACTGACAACAAAACGAGTAGGCAAACCATGCTCCATAGAGGTGGGTTTCCAAAAATTACTCTCGAAATACACTTTTTCATCTGGCTCCATTTACCTACAAATTGCAGACCTATTATTTAGCAGAAACAAGAACTCTTTTAGTGTTCATCCTTAACACCATTTTTCCCACTTTTGAGATCTTGTCAAGGCATGTTTTAGATATTGTATACTTACACTTCTATAATCCTCTATCACCAAATTTTTTACTCAGAAAGAAAATTCCGACAATGATTCCAGCAACTGCTATGATCCCTGCAATGACAATTCCAGCTATTGCTCCATCAGAAAGACCTCCACCTTCCACACATGATTCTGTGAATAAATATAGGGTCTAGAATTAAATACATGTAATATAGACTGCAGTCCATAAATATTTGAACAGTAACATGTTGTTGATTTGCTTCTGTACTCGAGGACATTGGATCTGAAATTAAATTGAACAAAGACTATAAGTGCAGACTGTCAGATTTAATGTCAGGGTATTTACATCCATAAGCTGTTAACTGTGTAGGAATTACAGCCTTTTTTGTACACACCCTCAATTTTAAGGAAACTAAACTAATTAGACAATTGGCTGCTCAGCTATATCTTGGTCAGGGATTTGTCATCACTATTTCCTGCACAAGAAAGCTGAAAAAAAAAGGTCTAGAGATGATTCTACATATGACATTTGCATTTGGAGTCATTTGCCGTTTTCTCTTAACATGAGGACAAAGAAGTGTCAATGCTAGTAAAGTAGGCCGTCACGAGCATGTCTCGCTGTTAAGGGTACAGGGTCCTTGTATGCAGATGGGGGTAAAATGTGGTCCCACTTCTCCAATAAAGATCCCAACGGGTGTCTCAAAATTAATGAGATATAGAGCAACATATGTAGCCAGATATATATTTAATGTCTATCACACTCATTCTACAATTGGAATATACTGTTGAACATTATCCAGAATAATATCAGAGAGAATACACAATAATATATAACATACCATAAAAATCCACATAGGGAATAACGTGTATAACAACTAACCAGTCCAGCCCTATATTACTGATATACTAATGTAGGTCCTGTGGTGTACAACAATCACACAAATGGTAACCAATAATCGTGATAATTACACGGCTTTGTTCTCAATATAAGCCCATTCTGCTATATGACATCAATCTCCAAAACAAATAACTAATTTGTTATGAGTAGAAAAACATCACTATACCTGTAAAGCCTAAGTGTACACCAGAAAATATCTCTACTAAAAATTAAAAACAAAAAACTTGTAGCTACATATCCACTGAACCCTGGTACCTAGTGCAATCAGCTAGATACTATCATACAGCAGGATATGAAAATCTTATGCAATCTTTCTATTGAAAAAAAAAAAACCTTCAAAAAATGCTCAGTGTTGTTTATGACATCATCGTATATTCCGCAACCTAATGAAGTTGTTAATCTACTTGACAAAAAGATGTTATAATTGGCAATGAAATTATGAGGTTCTTAAAATGAAAGATACTCACTAATATCAATATATGAGAATTAGTCAGGAATGTCAGTATATGATAAGACTCACAGTATAACCGAAACTTTTTCATTCAATAGGATCTTGCATTGACAGGACAGTTCTTTTACACCTCTTCAATTCCACAAGGTGTTAACAAACTCTGGTTATGTCATTGCTCTTAAGGACCCTTATAAATAAGTTACCAAATTACCTTCTTCTTATTAGGCATGGACTGAAGATCAGTTCTTCACATCTCCTCCACCATTCTTCCCGATATCAGGACAGAGAAGCTGCACCTCCAGTATTACACAATCATCAGCGTCCTTCCTCCATTGTTGCAGCTTGGTATTGGTAACTTTAAATTCATATTGTAGTCTTATAGACTACTCACTGTCAAATTACCGGCCAATTTCCCTACTCCCGTTCGCCTCCAAGCTTCTCGAGCGCCTTGCATATAACCGGCTCACTAAATTCCTCTGCTCCCATTCTCTGCTAGATCCCTTGCAATCCGGATTCCGCCCTCATCACTCCACTGAGACTGCCCTCACTAAAGTGGCCAATGACTTGCTCTCAGCCAAGTCAAAAGGCCACTACTCCCTACTCATTCTTTTGGACCTGTCAGCCGCCTTTGACACAGTTGATCACCCACTCCTCCTCCAAGCCCTCCACTCCCTAGGTCTCTGCGACACTGCACTCTCCTGGTTTTCATCTTATCTCTGCAATCGCTCCTTCAGTGTTTCCTACTCCGGCTCCACTTCCCCACCCCTCCCACTGTCTGTTGGTGTGCCTCAAGGATCAGTACTTGCTCTTCTCAATCTACACTGCTTCCCTTGGAAAACTAATAAACTCCTTTGGGTTTCACCATCATCTCTATGCTGATGACACCCAAATATATCTTTCCTCCCCAGACCTCTCCCCTTCCCTCCTGTCCCGAGTGTCTGACTGTCTGTCTGCTGTGTCTTCCTGGATGTCCTCCCATCAACTCAAACTTAACCTTGGCAAAACTGAACTAATTCTCTTCCCTCCATCTACAACCAGCCTTATCCCAAATATTACCCTCACCGTTAACAACACTTCCATCACACCAACCCCTACAGCACGCTGCCTGGGGGTCACATTTCACTCTGCCCTATCTTTCATTCCTCACATCCAGTCAATCTCCAACTCATGCCGCCTCCACCTCCGCAACATCTCTAGAATCCGACCCTTTCTCACAGAAGACATTACCAAAATTCTAATCCAAACACTCATCATGTCCCGTCTTGACTACTGTAACTCTTTACTAATTGGCCTGCCTCTCACCCGACTAACCCCGCTACAGTCCATAATGAACTCTGCTGCAAGACTAATCTACCTCACTCATCGCTTCTCTAACACCACACCTCTCTGTCAGTCCCTACACTGGCTCCCGTTAGCATACAGAGTAAAATTCAAAACTCTGGTGCTAACTTATAGAGCCCTCACTAACACTGCACCCCCCTATATTTCATCTCTCATTTCCAAATATACTCCCGCCCGCCATCTTCGCTCTGCACATGACCTTCTGCTCTCCACAGCTCTTATCACATCCTCCCACTCCCGCCTACAGGACTTCTCCCGTGCTGCACCTGAGCTGTGGAATTCCCTCCCCCGCCCCATCAGACTCTCCCCCAGCCTTCAAATCTTCAGACGCTCCCTGAAGACTCACCTCTTCAGGGAGGCCTATCAACTGCCTCCATAAACATCATCACCAAGATTCACCCCTTGCACGGACTACTGCACTCAACGGCACTTCTCACTCCCACCCACTGACTGGCAGTTCATGTGGCAGGAGGCACTTAAACGCAATAGCACTCCTTCTGTATCAAACCTACCTTACTCTAGACTGTAAGCTCTCACGAGCAGGGCCCTCTGATCCTCCTGTTCTCCACATCTGATTGTACTATTTAATACCTCTGTATGTCTATTCCCAATTGTACAGCGCTGCGGAATTAGTTGGCGCTATATAAATAAAGAATAATAATAATAATTATAGATCACATTCTTCTCAATAATCCAGCGCACATCTCTAATGCGTTTCAAAGCCTCTCAGGCTTCTAATATATTTCATACAAGAGTGTACAACGTCCTGCGCCATCACCAGCTGAAAATGGAAGGTCCCTATTGGGTATAGTTCCACATCGTACATGCTAAAAATGTCTATATGAGCAGGTCAACCAAATATGAACAAAGTATAGTCCTCTCAAGCAAGGAATTCCTTTGTGTTACTACCGGAATCCACGTCACAATAATCTATATGTATGTAGAAAGAAAAAGAAAGAAAAAGAAAAAGACACAGCTTGGAAAGCCTCTAAGCGTAGTAGTATATTATAAATGGTGCCCTTTTTTTTCTACTCCCCTTTTTTATGCATTCATCTTGTACAGCTGGTCAGGCGTTCCAGTTTGAAGGCACATCTTAGATGAAGCATTAATCTTGGTTTCTTCTCAGGAACCTATCGCAGACCCAAATACGCCTTTCATGATTGAAACGCCAAGTCATTCAGCCAGTCATGAAGCACTTCCGCTCTGCGTACCTCCACTTTCGATATTGAATGCCAACAATATGGAACGCAAGGTGAGATTCAAGATCACACTTAATTTATTTAGTTTTTTATTATATCCAGTATTTTAAGATATGGGTAATTTTAGACTAACATTATATCTTGTATATTGTGGGGATAGCCCACAGTTTAATGGCTATATATATATATATATATATATATACAGTTGAAAACAGAAATTTACATACACTATATAAAAAGACACATATGCATGTTTTTCTCACTGACATGAAATCAGAATAAACCTTACCCGTTTTGGGTCAATTAGGATTACCAAAATTATTTATATTTGACAAATGCCAGAGTAATGAGAGAGAGAGATTTTTTTAAGGCATTTTTATTACTTTCTGCAAAGTCAAAAGTTTACATACACTAGGATAACTATGCCTTTAAACAATTTGGGACAGCCCATATGATGATGTCATGTCTTTGGAAGCTTCTGATAGGTTTATTGGCAACATCTGAGTTAATTAGAGACACACCTGTGGATGTATTTTAATGCACACCAGAAACACACTGTTTCTGTGTGTAACATCATGGGAAAGTCTAAAGAAATCAGCCAAGATATCAGGAAGAGAATTGTGGACTTTCACAAGTCTGGATCACCCTTGGGTGCAATTTCCAGATACCTGCAGGTGCCTCGTTCATCTGTACAAACAATTATACGCAAGTACAAACAAGATGGGAATGTCCAGCCATCATATCGTACAGGAAGGAGACGGGTTCTGTGTCTCAGAGATGGAACGTGCTTTGGTTCGACATGTGCATATCAACCCAAGAACAAAAGCAAAAGACCTTGTGAAGATGCTGGAGGAAGCTGGTAAGATTGTGTCATTATCCACAGTGAAACAAGTACTGTATCAACATGGGCTGAAAGGACACTCTGCCAGGAAGAAGCCATTACTCCAAAAGAAATGCACACAGGAACAAAGACCTATATTTTTGGAGACATGTCCTGTGGTCTGACGAAACTAAAATTGAACTGTTTGGCCATAATGACCATTGTTACGTTTGGAGGAAAAAGGGAGAAGCTTGGAAGCCTAAGAACACCATCCCAACTGTGAAACACAGGGGTGGCAGCATCATGTTGTGGGGTTGTTTTGCTGCAGGAGGGACTGGTGCACTTCACAAAATAGATGGCATCATGAGACAAGAAGATTATGTGGCAATACTGAAGCAACATCTCAAGACATCAGCCAGGAAGTTAAAGCTTGGGCGGAATTGGGTCTTCCAAATGGACAATGACCCGAAGCATACTGCCAAACTGCTTACAAAGTGGCTTAAGGATATCAAAGTCAATGTTTTGGAGTGGCCATCACAAAGCCCTGATCTCAATCCTATTGAAAATTTATGGGCAAAGCTGAAAAGGCAGGTGCGAGCAAGGCGACCTACAAACATGGCTCAGCTACACCAGTTCTGTCAGGAGGAATGAGCCAAAATTCCTACCAACTATTGTGAAAAGCTTGTGGAAGGATATCCAAAACGTTTGACCCAAGTCATACAGTTTAAGGGCAATGCTACCAAATACTAATGAAATGTATGTAAACTTTTGACTTTGCAGAAAGTAATAAAAATGCCGTAAAAATGACCTAAAACGGGTAAGGTTTATTCTGATTTCATGTCAGATAGTGAGAAAAACATGAATATGTGTCTTTTTTTATATAGTGTACCTAAATAGAATGACATCGGACTATTCTCCCCTGATGCTCCTTGGACAGCAGTGTGACTTGGCGAGAATGGAAGCTTAACCCATTTTGGTTGACAGTTGATCATATTAAACAGGCACATTATAACACTCTACAAACATACTTTGACACAAATGTGGACTCAGCTTCCCCAGGGGGTGGTGTGGGAAGCGGCAAAGGCTGTGGCGAGGGGTTCCTTTATAGCGGATATTACAAAGTATCAGAAACACAGGGAGCAGGAGGTTGAGCTGTTGGAGGAAGAGGCGGTTGAGGCTGAAAGGCTTTTTGCCACACAGAGTGATTTGGATTCATACTCTAAATTTTCAGTTGCATGCTCCAATCTCTCCTTTAAGATAGCCAAGTCTTTTTCCAGCATCATAATATTTTTGAAAATGGGGATAAAGAGGACAGATTGATGGCCCAGTTGGTCAGGGGAAATAGGAACCCTTCTGTTATACCAGCTGTTTTTGATGGGTCAGGCTCATTGGACTCAGATCCTGATGCTGTCCTCTCTCGGTTTGCCTCCTTTTATAAGCAGTAGTATGAATCCAAAATGGATAGAACTGAGGGCCAGATAGCTGAATATTTGAGGACTGCGAGCTTCCAGTTTTGTCTGAGGATTGCAGACGTATGTTGGATTCGCCTATCATGTTGAGAGAGGTAGTTGAGGCTGTTCGGACTTTGCCAATGGGTAAATCCCTGGGTAGGGATGCACTTTTGCATGATAACTTTGGTAACAGGGTGCTGGCGTCTCTCAACGCTTCAAAAGTATTTGACACGGGGGAATGGAATTACCTGTGGGGGTGCTTCATAGGTTTGGGTTTAGACCCACATTTATAGACTGGATTAGATTATTATATACATCTCTTACGGCTAGGGTGTCTGCGGGGGGCTTGGGATCTGAGGACTTGTCACTACATAGGGGCACGAGACAGGGGTGCCCTCTCTCGCCTGGTCTATTTGCCTTGGCCATTGAGCCTCTGGCCTTGATGATACAACAGAGGAGAGATATTGTGGGTTGGAAACTTGGCGACAGGGAAGAAAAAATAGCGCTATATGCGGATGAACTTCTTTTATTGTTGGGAGATTCCATTGAGTCTCTCTCTACTGTACTTCGTCTCATTGACACCTTTGGGTCTTTTTCAGGATTAAAGATTAATTGGGAGAAGTCCTCCTTGCTACCTGTTGACAGAATGGGTGCGGATACACCTGTGGCGGGAACGCTAATGAAATGGGTGGACAAATGCCATTACCTGGGGGTTACAATTGGGGCATCTCCTCATTGTTTTATTGAAGCTAATTTAATACCTCTTATTAATGCTTTTAGGGATAAAATAGCTGTCTGGATGAGCCTTCTGCTTAATCTGATAGGATGCTCTAACTTAATCAAAATGATCTTCCTCCCCAAGTTCCTTTATATCTTTCAAAACACCCCGATTAGTAACCCCAAGAAATATTTCACACAGATTGACGGGATTGTTCGGAGATTCCTCAGTTCGAGAATTAGACTACGAAACCTAACGAGGAGGAAAGAACTAGGTGGAATTGCCCTACCGTATTTTAGACTGTATTATTTGGCTGCACAGTGTCAATATGGGGTGGCATACCTTGACCCCCTTGCATCCCACTCCTTTGTCCAATCTGAAAGGGATCTGCTTTGGCCAGGAACAGAACTAGGCCATACACTTGTGGCTGGACCACGAGTGAGGAGGATTCCAACGCTGCTCTCAACTGCTTTATTCAATTGCTGGAGAGAACTGCAAGTGGCAGTGGGGTATACAGCATTGCATCCTGACACACCTCTATGGGGTAACGCGGGCTTAAAGCATATAGAAACTCTGGAATTTGGTCCGGTGTGGGCTGATGGGGGGGATCACAACCTTGGGACATTTGTATCAGAATAATGTACTTAAAACTTTTCAGCAACTGCATTCTGAATATCAGATGCCAAATACAATGTTTTACTCCTATCTGAGACTGAAACACCCTCTTAGAGACCTTTGGGGAGCCGGTGAGCCTGGGCTGACTCCGTTTCCTTTGCGCTCTCTCTCTCTTGACTCTTGCACACAGACCAAAACTACTATCTTTTATATATAACTGGGTGGTAGGAAGGCTGACAAATGAGGGCTGGAACTTGTGGGCTAGATGGGAAGCTGATGTAGGACCACCGGACGACTGGGAATGGGACGAAGCATGTAAGGCTCCATCTGGGGTTGCCATTTCCACAAGACATCAACTCATACAACTTAAGATACTACATCGTACTTACTATACTCCAGTGAGACTGCACTCGATGTCTAGCACCAAGAGCAAGTTTTGTCACAGATGCGACGGGGTGGAGGGTACGTTAATGCATATGCTGTGGGATTGCCCCCAGGTGACTGAGTGCTGGAAAAAAGGTTGTCCAGACTGTGGAGAGGGTGTTGGAGAGACCGATCCCTCTCACGCCCAAACTGTGTGTTATGTCGATCTTTCCTGATGAGATACAGGAGAGTTTGGAGAGGACGCTTCTCAGGGAGCTCCTTGTTATGGCCAGAAGAATGGTAGCTATGCATTGGATGGTGGACAGGGCATCTACCTGTAAAATTTGGGTTGAACTGGTGACACAAACTTTACCACATTACAAAATGGTTCACTTGCATAGGGGCACCCCTTACAAGTATGATAAAGTTTGGGGATGCTGGCATCTGAGAGGACCATGAAGTTGGGATTAGGATTCCGGGTAGTCTATGAGTGGCATCATGTCTGCATTGTATCATTAGAGTTGCCCCAACTCCGGTAGGGATGGGGTGGACTATTGCCCTTATGTGGCGTGTGGGTATGCCTGGCGGTGGGGGGGGGGGGAGGTGGGAGGGTTGGGGCGGTGGTTTAAAAAGGGTTAAAATTTGCGGGCTATGCTGAGATGGTCATGTCAATTTGTCTTTGTAATTCTTCCTCATGTATGCATTATAGCAATGACTTCTTGTACCATCCTTGTAAGAGCCTCTCTTTTTCATGTGGTTGGTTTGGCGTGGCTTCTTAATAAAAACAGTTTTAAGGAAAAAAATCCAAAACGTTTCTTATTTACATAATACATTATATCTATTATGGTCTGAGACAATATAATGCTGACACCCATCCACGGGAGTTACAAATGCAGTAAGAGATGCTGCCCAACCTGCCAACATTGGTGTCATAAGGTGAACACATTTGAAGATAAGGAAGGGCAGAAAAAATATGAAACAAAACGGTTTATAAACTGTGAGATGAAATTTGTGGTATACATGCTCCTATGTGGATGTGGTGCCAGATATAATGGATGGACAATTAGATGACTGAAGGAGAGAATAGGTGAGCTTCGGAGAAAAATTATCCGTGGTGATGAAGATCATGGCGTTCCACATCACTTTAAGAATTGTGAATTGGGTGGCATAAAAAACTTAAGAGGAATAGGTATAGAAACGGTCCCAGCCTCTAATCATAATAGATATAATGCATTATGTAAAAAAAAAAAATAAACAGTTTGGATTTTTAGTTTGGGCACTCTTTTTCCTTTAGGGATGAACAAGGGAGTAGAAGTGAGCACTTTCATATAATTTATAGCTATATAGAGGGTTTAGTTTTAATTTAGAATAAGATATTTCAAAACAACTACATAATACAGCGGTAGTTTGTATATACCATCTAAGTGTGTATGTATAATGTACGGACACGTTAGGTTAGAGTAGATTATTCACATACAATAACTTTTATGTTGTACTTGTAAGATATACACGTATTATATATATATATATATATATATACACACACATACATACAGACACTGTAGTAAGAAAGAGTATATGGTATTGTTTTATAGATTGGATACTGTTCAGTATCCCTTAAAATGTGTAGGATATAATAATGGGAGAAGTAGAAATAATTAAGTAAAGGATAATAGTGGTAATATTTAGGGTAGCTTAGGTTTATATACATTTTTAAGGTTAGATGGTAGAGACTATGAGGTTTATTCTTTTTTAAATCTGAATAGGATAAAGTGATAATGTGTGCATTCCATACATGGAACACAAACAGCTGGTATTCTCTGACACTGTTGGGTCTGATATAATTTGTCAAAAACATTTTGAATAGGAACTACAACCGCACCATATTGGTACCATTCACGTGGAGGGTATATTTCCGGATGTGAAACAATCTGATATATCTACCGACGAGGCATCTCAGAAATGAGACGCATAATGACATATTATATGGTGCTGTGCATGTCACTAACCATGTGTGGTGCGTGTCGGCGTTTGCCAAAGGAACCAGAAGAGTGGTTCCTCTTCGATAGGATGAAGGGTGAGTCTATAAAAGGCTAAAAAATGCATCATTATGATTGATTCCATTGAAAAAGTAGCTGCATTACGAAATGCGTAGGGTTGTTATTCTACTGTATTTAGAGCTGTTTTTAACTGTTAATTGTTGTTACCCGGGAAAACAGCCTTAAATTTTAAATAAATGTGTATGTTTCTACATATTCACTGCTCCCTTTAGCTGTTTTTGTTTGGATATTACATCTCCTTTTCCTAAGTTCTCTTCCTCCCCTCCAGCTTAGGCTGGTGTAAGTATCTATCTCCCAATAGAGTGGCTATAGATAGTCCATTAAGACTACAGCTATATAGACATATAGAGATATCTAGCCCAAAGGAGGTGTTTACACAAAGAAGGAGGAATGTACTCCATCTGGAAGGAAGGTGAAGGACCTAACGGCTGGGAGAAGAAGGAAAGAGACAGTGACTGGAGGTCAGATCTGGTCAATGCGTACTTATCCAGAGACAGATAGGCCTCTTGTAAATGTGAGTACCCCGTAGAGGGGATTTCCTTTTATCCTATATAGTTTTGAAACTGTGGAGTCGATATACTACGCTTACAGGAGATTGCGCTGTTTCTTCTCTTCTCTTTTTTGCATGTTTTTGGAATCTATCCGACATCACAAGCTGCATATCTGGATTCTAAGTTTTCGAAAGATTTCAAGGTTACTTTGAAAGAAGGACTATACTTTATAGGTAAAGGACTAAGTGTCTTCTTTTAAAATATATTTTTTTCTGTTTCATGATACATTCCTTTTGCCTTCTCCATTTTTCCTTTCAATTTTCTATCTGTATTGTGCATTGCATGTAGATTTGCCTAAAGTAAGCGCATGAGTATTTGTGTTTGTTGAATTCACTTCAAGGACCTTGGTGAGTAGCACCAACAGTTCATCCTTGAGAACATCCCCTTTGATGGTTTCCAAGAGTTGTTTACCCCAGATAGACATAAATCTAGTGACCCAGCTGGTAGCAAAAATGGGTCAGAGAGTGGCACCCATGGCCGCAAAATTTGCCTTCAGGAGAGAGTACAAGCATTTATCTGCTTGATCTTTAGGGGACGCAGCATCTGTCAAATGCAGGGCAGGTGTTCTTGGCAAGGCAAGAGATTGGGGATGAACAGCAGGATGGTAGCCCACTGCATCAAAGCTTCAGCTCTAAAAAGATACATACTAGAAGTGCCTGTTAAGAATCCGTCATCTGTCAGGCATCCTCCGTGCTTCTGTTAGATGTCAAGGGAAGAGGATCTGGAGTTGGAAGCCTCTGAGACCTGAACAGTCTCCAGGACCACGCGGATAACTTCCTCAGTCGAGGGGCTACAGTCATCTTCATAGGCATCCCTCAATGAAAAAGACAAATCCAGGTCATACATATGAGTCTCCCAGGTCATACATATGAGTCTTCAGCAGAGCTAACCCCAACAATCTGAGAATGACCCCCAGATACAGGACTACAGTGCCTGATGGGGGTGTCCCACAGTCCAAGACCTTAGAACCACTTCAATAGATGAGGGAATAGAGGTGACTAAAATATAAAAGCCTTAAAACAAATGGGTTCCTTTTCAGCAGGGGAGCACCGTAGGTGATGTATGGGCCACAGTGTAAGAGGAGCATAAAGACTCCCAAGAAAGACCAGTCTGACTTGAGGAGCATTTATTAAAAGAAGATAGGGGAACCCCAGAATCTTTAGCCTTGGACTTCCTCATGAGCCCCTTGGGTTCTGACATGGTCAGAAAAAGACCCCCAGAAAAGACCAAGGATAGTCTAAACAGCAAAAAAAAGTATACAAAAGTAGGGAGAGACCAGCTGTGCAGGATGTAACAAGCCAAAAGGAAGACCATTGCTACCATGGTAATAAAATCAGGAAAAGGGGGATTCTGAAGAAAAATGCAGCTCTTCAGATGTTTCAAAATGGCCAACCCCTAAATGCTAAAATGAGTCCTATTTGTGACCCCTGAACACAATAGGTCACCCTGATCAATATGAGACCACTCTGAAACTCCTGTTATCAGCCAGAGGCGAGATATGACCCATGCATGCTAAGTTTGTGAATCCAAAATGGATGTTGTGCGGGCACACAAACTTAAAGGGACCATGTCAATTTTGGTAAAAGAGTAAAAAGATAAAAAAAAATAAACTAAAAAGGTGAATGAATCATCAAAAAAAGCCCACTGAAGTAAAGAACACGGTCCCCTTGAGGGGTGATAAGTACCTGCCTCACTAACATAAGGGAGGGAAGGGGTTAATTTCCCTTTCACCCATGCAACCGGAAAATACAACCTAATAACAAAGGCGTAGAACAGAGAATGCAAGCAGGGAGAATACCACATTATAATAATAATATAATAATAACTAGTATTATATAGCGCCTTTCTCTCAGCGGGACTCAAATCGCTTTCATTGCACGCTCTTGGAATTAACCAAATTGGCAGCTGAATAATAGATGTTATTATTACCCAATCAATGGTACTCATTTATCGACCTCGGAAGGATGAAGGGCTGAGTTGACCCTGCCAGGATTCGAACCTGCAACCTTGTGGTTTGAACAAGATCCATAGTCAGGGAATTATTATGGTGAATGCTGGTAAAGTAGGTACACAATACAGGACCATAGCATTCAAGAAGTTAACTTACCTGTAGCTTTAGTCTTCAGGTTCCCATTATAATACAATAAGAGGCTTCAGAGAAGCTTGCTAGTGAGGTAAGACTAGAGAAGTTTAAGTCAACCTACACAGTTTTAAGGTCCTGAGAATGAACCTGTGAACTAGGGAATCCATAAATAAACTGGGCTCGCCTAAAGGGGAAGGGGAGATTATACAGCCCTATACACTAAAATAAAAAAGAAGACTAAGGGCTGGATTCAATTGCAGGTGCAAATTTTATCTCTGCTTTTATCTCCAGGATCCCCCATAAACTTCAACAGGAAATTTTTTGCTAAAAAGGACGGTAACATTTATCTCCTGCAATTGAATACAGCCCTAAGAGAGCAGTGCCCAGGCATACACCATTCTTCGGTGGGAGGTCCCTTAACTCTTTCAGTGCCAGAGGGGTACGCAACGCATTGCAAAGCAATGCGATGTGTACCCCCTGGCACTCAAAGGGTTAAAACTGGATGTAGTAAGCGGGGGGGGGGGGGAGGAAGTGTCCAAATTAGAGAACATATTTTTAGAAGTTTTCTATCCTCCAGGAACAGGGGACTTTACTCAGTAGTTCCTGTGCTTCACATTCGATGACAGCAAAAAAATAGTTTATTTCTATAGTAAAAAACAGATCACTTACCATTCACAATCAGGTTCACTGAGGATTGTTGTTGTGGATTATCTGTCTGTACTTGTACAGTATAAAAACCTTCAAATGTTTTTTGGAGATCTGTGATCAGTAACGAGCCGTTTGGAAGCCCAGTAGCTTGAGGGAAGAATAGATCCCCAGCTATCTGTGGAGAGCTGCTTGAAGGGTAATAAGCTAAGATTTGTTTAGAAGAAATTGGGTCTGATCCTTTATACCATATAAAGCTTCGTATATTCCCACTGATAGAATTGACGCTGAGAGTAACACTCTTGTTCATCTCTGCACAGGGTGGTATCAGCACAATATCTATTCCAATAGTCCGATCCATCAAGATGCTGAACAAAACTGTAAGAGAAACAAATATGATTGGCATAGATGGCATCTAATACAGACTGGAAGAGGAGAAGAAGCTCACCCTTATACAGAAAAGAGGAGGAGAATCCCAATCTTCTCCCACACAGACAAGAGGAATGCAGCTGTCTTTAATGAATATAGGAGAGGAAGGAGAGCAGCACTCTAATACAGATTGGCACAGCACAGTTCTTTTTCATATACAGTCTGATAGGACAGGCCACTTTTACAGAGACATTTGGGACACAAGTTCTCTCTCATAGAGACATGAGGAGAGCTGTGCTCATACAGACAAGCAGGGGGAATGCAGCTTTCTCCCTCTCATATAGTAAGAGGAGGAGAGCAGCTCTCTCTCACGCAGACAAGAGGAGGAAAGCAGCTTACTCTCATGTAAACAAGAGGACGAGAGAAGCTCCAGTCTCATGCAGGCAAGAAGAGGAGAGCAGCTCCCTTCTCATGCAGGCAGGCAGGAGAAAAGCAGCTCCCTCTTATGCAGGCAGGCATGCAGACAGCAGATCTCTCTCATGCAGGCAAGAGGACGATAGCAGCAGGCAGGAGGAAAGCAGCTCCCTCTCATGCAGGCAAGCAGCTCCCTCTTATGCAGACCGGCAGGCAGAGAGCAGCTCCCTCTCATGCAGGCAAAAGGATGAGAGCAGCTCCTTTCTCATGCAGGCAGGCGAGCAACTCCCTCTTATGCAGGCAGGCAGGTGGAGAGCAGCTCCTTCTCCTGCAGGAAGGCGAGCAGCTCCCTCTCATGCAGGTAGGCAGGAGACCAGTTCCCTCTCATACAGGCTGACAGTCTAGCAGCTCCCTGTCATGCAATCAGGAAGGCAGGAGGACAGCAGCTCCATCTCATGCAGGCAGGCAGACAGCAACTCCCTCTCATGCAGGCAGGCAGGAGGACAGCAGCTCCCTCTCAAACAGGCAAGAGGAGGACAGCAGCTCAGGCAGAAGGAGGATGGGCTTCTCTCTCTCCCATTCAGGCAAGAGGCGGAGAACATCTCTCTCTCACATACAGGCAAGAGGAGACCATCTCTCTCTCTCTCTCTCCCATAGAGGCAGGAGGAGGAGAGTGTCTCTAATGTCTATCTCTCATACAGGCAGGAGGAAGAGTGCGTCTCTCTCTCTCTCATACATGCAGGAGGAGGAGGAGTGCGTCTCTCTCTCTCTCTCTCATACAGGCAGGAGGAGGAGTGCGTCTCTCGCTCTCTCTTATATGGGCAGGAGGAGGAGTGTGTCTCTCTCTCATACAAGCAGGAAGAGGAGTGTGTCTCTCTCTCATACAAGCAGGAGGAGGAGTGTGTGTCTCTCTCATACAAGCAGGAGGAGGAGTGTGTGTCTCTCTCATACAAGCAGGAGGAGGAGTGTGTCTCTCTCTCTCATACAAGCAGGAGGAGGAGTGTGTCTCTCTCTCATACAAGCAGAAGGAGGAGTGTGTCTCTCTCTCATACAAGCAGGAGGAGGAGTGCATCTCTCGCTCTCTCTCTTCCGGCCAGGAGGAGGAGTCCGTCTCGCTATATCTCATACAGGCAGGAGGAGCAGTACGTCTCTCTCTCTCTCATAGAGGCAGGATGAGGGGTGCGTCTCTCTCTCTCACTACAGGCAGGAGGAGCAGTGCATCTCTCTCTCATACAGGCAGGAGGAGGAATGCGTCTCTCTCTCATACAGGCAGGAGGAGGAGTGCGTCTCTCGCTCTCTCTCATACGGGCAGGAAGAGGAGTCCGTCTCTCTCTCATATACAGGCAGGAGGAGTGCTTCTCTCTCTCTCTCTCTCACTACAGGCAGGAGGAGGAGTGCGTCTCTCTCTCTCTCTCTCACATACAGGCAGGAGGAGGAGTGCATCTCTCTCTCTCTCATACAGGCAGGAGGAGCAGTGTGTCTCTCTGTCGCACTCTCATACAGGCTGGACGAGGAGTGCGTCTCTCTCTCTCTCTCACTACAGGCAGGAGGAGGAGTGCGTTGCTCTCTCTCTCATACAGGCAGAAGGAGGAGTGCGTTGCTCTCTCTCTCATACAGGCAGGAGGAGGAGTGCATCTCTCTCTCATACAAGCAGGAGGAGCAGTGAGTCTCCCTCTCTCTCAGGCAGGCAGGAGGAGTGCTTCTCTCTCTCTCTCATACAGGCAGGAGGAGGAGTGCATCTCTCTCTCACTACAGGCAGGAGGAGCAGTGAGTCTCCCTCTCACTACAGGCAGGAGGAGCAGTGAGTCTCCCTCTCTCTCATACAGGCAGGAGGAGCAGTGCGTCTCCCTCTCTCTCATACAGGCAGGAGGAGCAGTGCGTCTCCCTCTCTCTCATACAGGCAGGAGGAGCAGTGCGTCTCTCTCTCTCTCATGCAGGTAGGAGGAGGAGTGCATCTCTCTCTCTCTCTCATACAGCTAGGAGGAGGAGTGCGTCTCTCTCTCATACAGGCAGGAGGAGCAGTGCATCTCTCTCTCATACAGGCAGGAGGAGCAGTGCATCTCTCTCTCATACAGGCAGGAGGAGGAGTGCGTCTCTCTCTCACTACAGGCAGGAGGTGGAGTGCGTTGCTCTCTCTCTCATACAGGCAAGAGGAGCAGTGAGTCTCCCTCTCTCTCATACAGGCAGGAGGAGCAGTGCGTCTCCCTCTCTCACTCATACAGGCAGAAGGAGAGTGTCTCTCTCAAACACTCAGGAGGAGGAGAGTGTCTTTCTTTCATACAGACAGGAGGAGTGTGGTTCTCTCTTTCGCTCATACAGGCAGGAGGAAGAGTGTGTCTGTCTCTCTCTCTCTCACTCATACAGGCAGGCAGAGGAGAGTATCTCTCTCCTACAGGTAGAAGAAGGAGTGCAGTTCCCTTGCTCATACAAGTGAAGGCGTGCAGCTTTCTCTCTCGATCATACAGAAAGGAGGAAGAGTGCATATCTTTCTCACTCATACAGGAAGAAGGAAAGGAGAAATTATATCTAATACAGACAGGAGGAAGAGAGTAGGTCTTTCCCATACAGAAAGGATAAATGCATGTTTTCCATGCCCAGGGTAGAGCACATCTTTATTACAAAGAGAAAAAAACATGTATTATTAAATGTATTATTCCAAAGGACTCAGTTTTTCTTTTGAGCACAGTGCCCTTAATCTAGAATTTGGTGGGTCAATTTCTGTCCTCATATATAAATTCAAAATTACAGATTAGAAGTTAGGGGCTTGCTAAAAAAAAGGGGAGAAAAAGTAAAACTATAAAATATTAAAGGAAGCTGACTCAAGATCTGAGACATAAAGGTTGTTATACAAATTTGAAGATTTTTAGGACCTCCTCATATGAACAGGGTTGAATCACTCAGTGGTTCAACCATTCCGAAGGATCTGCCTGACGTAACGACATCCGCTTTTCCTTAATTGAGTGTATCTTGAAAACCTGCACTGTTGGGGAGGAGAGCTTGAAAACAGGATTGAGCAAACCTAATGCCCCTAGAGAATAAACATTCCAAAATTCCTATTGATTTAACATTTTCAGTGGCAGGAGCTTGGACCATTTCTTAGACCCAGGAGGCCAGACACATATTTAGTATATTTGCTATCCATGGTTTAGGTATGATTCCTATATGTAGCTTTCTGATTCCTATATGTAGCTTTCTAACTATACATGGAAAACTATATACTGTTTTTTCCAGCTCAAATTCAGCTTTGTCGTGGTGACTCACATGAAGTAAACTTTCCATCACATGACAAACTATTTTTTAATAAATACAAAACAAAAGGTATAAAATAACTTTTTTAGCCAATATCAAACACTATACATTAAAACTATGTATGTTTGTTGTGAAAGTTTAATTTTTCCAAGGGCACAAAAATACCAAGTATGTATATTTTTATCTACATGCATGGCCTGCACAGACCACTATATATTTATTAAAGAATTTGCTCTGCAAATTTAAGCCTACCTCTTGAGTGGCTACAGATGCTTGAATAGTGCACAGAGAAGACACACTACTTGTGAGGTGTCATGTGTCATTGAGTTACATGACCCTGCTGTAGAGCTTGCCTTCTGGATTCAAGTAGGAGAAGGAACCGGGACACTTAAAACACATAACAGGGCTGGTAATTTAACCAGCACTATCACTTCAAGCTGATTTTGCACATGGTAAGCTAACTTTTTCTGTCTGAGGCTTTGGTGTCATAATTGTGAGATTCTCTCAGTTATGACACTAGTCAGGCCCTGCAATACGTCATGAAATAACAAATATTTGCAGTAATGCTCTAGCAAACCCACCTAAAACAAAGGGGTCTCTCTTTTTGCCATTTGTTGGGACGTTTGCCAGAACCCTGACTCCACTGTCAATCCAAACACAATACGTCAAACACTATACACCAATCGTTATACAGAATTCGCCAAACACTATTTGCTAAACGCAATACACAATTTGCCAAATGCTATACACCAAACGCTATACGACATATGCTATAAACAATATGCACAATTATATTAGGCAATAAGCTATACGCAATACACACATTCACACACGCTGTCGCTCACACATGCATGTTTGCTTTCATACGCTGTCGCTCAGACAAGCTTACTCACACGTTCACACACAAACACATGCACACATTAATTGATGGAGAGTCGTGTAAAGCAATGCGTTGCACACCTTTTTTTGGCGCTGAAAGGGCTAAGCACTGATATTTCAACAAACCACTCATTAAAGCAGTCATTATTAAAGGGATAGTATTGCCATGTATTCCTAAACATTAATTTTGTAGGCATTCAAAAATAAAACTTTATGCCCCCAGTCCCATCTCTAAAATCTTTATGGTTTGAGAGATATTCCGGACCAAGGTTCCCCCCCACTCCCCTTACGTCAGCGCTCTAGCTGACTGCAGGGGAATCTGGTCATCGGTGGCTCTTCAGTAGAGCCGAAATCGCGTTATTGAACAAGAAATCCTTAAAGGGACAGTAATGTCCCCCAAAAAAATTCCCGTTTTGTAGAGTTTAAAATATTAATAAATATGATCCAAACCCTATCTCTCAAACTGCTATAGTTTGCGAGATATAGGGATTCAAAGTTCCCCCTCCTTCCCTTCTCCTGACGTCAGCGTCTAGCTGACAGCAGGAGATACCGGTCCAGGGACCAGCAGGTGGCTCTGCAGCAAAGCCGAAATCGCGTTACTTAAAAAGAATTCATTCATTCGAAAGGTCTACAAAGTGTGCTTGCAAACCAGGCACACTTTGTACATCTTTCCACTGAATGAATTATTTAGAATGATTAAATTAATGAATTATTAAACTCTACAAAACTGGAAAGACATTTTTTTGGTACATTACTGTCCAATTAACTGGAACGGTCTACAAAGTGTGCTTGCAACCCAAGCACACTTTGTAGACCGTACCAGTGAAGCATTTCTTGTTCTATAATGCGATCTCAGCTCTGCTGAAAAGCCTCGTCTTGCCCATGGACCGGATTCTCCTGCAGTCAGCTAGAGCCCTGACGTCAGAGGAATGGGAGGGAGAGGGGATCTTTGGTCCCGAATATCTCTCAAACCTTTAGGACTGGGGGAATTACATTTTATTTTTGAATGCCTACAAAATTAATGTTTATCAATACATGGCAATACTATTCCTTTAATGGCACAGGCAACACCATGCCAATATTGCTAATTATATAGTTTTACATATGTAACTAGAAATTTTCCTACAGGAATCTTACCTAAACAGATGGCTAGCAAAAATGCTGAAAATGTGTCTGGCCTCCAGAGCATAAGAAATAGCCCAAGCGCCTGGCACTCAAAGAGTTTAAATAAAGCCAAGACGCCATACCCTATTTTGGCATTAAAAGTATTAACACTCAGTATCATGACTGCATAAATCAGAGGGTGCAGCTCACTGTTTCTATAGCTTCTACTGCTATTGTCACCATCTGTTTTATGATGTTTCAAAACAACAACACAGTTATGACATGGAATAGGTCTGTGCACAAATATCCAAGTTGCTATTTGCTCTGTTTCCTCATGATTTGTTATAACTTTTAGGGCGTGTTCAACGCTTTTAGGGTGTGTTCAATGCATTGCAGATCATTGCTCATGCCTCTGGATACCTAAAGTTAAAGGAATATAGATTTATATGGGACAGGAGCATACCAACATAATCCTTTCATTATCTACATCAGACTGACCATAACTATCTATTCAGTACACATAAATACTAACACATCTTCTAAAACAGAGTAGATTGATACAGAGGTAGGATTGAGAGAGAGAACAAAGTTGTTATGGATGGCATAGAGACATGATTGGGGACATCGGCATGGATGGCTCAAGCAGAGATATGTAGGATTAGGGGCACACGAATATACCGAGGAGCTGTGGACAGTCTGTGGCTCTTCATCTCTGGTTGGACTGCAATGTCCATCTAATTCAGCTGGTAACTTACTACCTGAAGATGATGGGAGTTGTAGTCCGGCAACAGCTGGAAAGCAACATGTTGTCCACCCCCGTTTTTATTTCAAAAGCCGAAGATACCGAAAGAGAGGTCAGGAAAATATACTGGTGGCAAAAGAGAAATAAGGAGAACGGAGCATAGAGATATGGAAGGCACAAGAAGGAATTTGTAAGAATGTATATTAACCCTTTGAGTGCCAGATGGGCACACAATGCATTACTTTAATGTAACTGCTGCCAGACCAATTTTAGATCTACACAAATAGAATATAAGTCAGTCCGCACAATAAACTAAAATGTAATACAGCCATAAACAAAGGGGCTTGTATATAGAAAAGGGACGTAGCAACGTGATGCAATTCACCAACTGTTGGGCTACAATTCCCATCATCCTGTTGGGTGCCAATGTCCCACAACATATACAAGGTCTGATACAGAATATGAAATAAAAATATGAAAAACTTGAAGACTCCATGGCTTTGTGTGGCCAACGGAGCGTCATTGTATTTGTAAGTGGCACACATTACGTGCACTCCTTACCAGTCAGAACTCTGAGCTTCAGGCAAGGGCTACTCAGTATGTATTTCTGGACAGGCATGATTGTAGATTCGCTGCTGAGTGGTTAGTGTTACAGGAAGTATAATATTACTTTCAGTTTGAATTGCATCCTTCCCTGGGCGTTCCTATGACATACACTCCACCCTCTGTCGTTTTGGTTAGTTATGGCGCAAAAGCGAATACACCGAACGGAATAGATGGAATATTGTTTTTTTTTTTTTTTTTTTTTTTTTAAATCGTGGCTACCAAAGGGGTGTGCTCGGAAATGAATTTACACTCTCCATTGATATTTCAAGGTTGAACCCAGTGACAAACAGCCAGATTCACTCCATGTACCCCCAGGCTATAAAAGGACCGGATAATATGGTTATACGTTATAGTCAGGGTTGTAAAAAGTGTATTCATTTATAGGACGTTAGCTTCCTCCTTTGGCAGTGTTGCAGACTTACCTAGCAGCCAAACAGGTAGAAATGAACAGTATAAGTTAAGGCATTGTTTGAAACAAAATTAAGAGGACAGGCCCTTGGGGAGTGCAAATATGCTATGTGACGTGTGGTGGGGGGTTATTTATCGCTGAGCTAACTGGTACGGAACATTTTTTACAGTCTTCTAGTACGCAAGGGGTTAAAAGTCATATTGAATCTATTTAACTCGATCCAATAGCGCATACCTCCCCATGACCCTCCTGTAGGAAGGGCAGCACCTCTTTGAGAACCAAATCCCTGTTTCTCTGGTGCCTCTATTTGGAGGAGATCATACTGTGTGGTCTGTATATGTATATCACACTGTTACACAGCAATAAAACGCACATTAATGTTTGTATAAACCAGTATATGTGTTTATAAATTGTTTTTTTGCAAATAAAATACTTTGGTCTTCACTTACACAAAGAGGTGTGAGTAAGCCATGAAATAACCCAAACATTTTCAAAAATGCCCCACCCAGCAGTTAGCCCTAGCCCGGACTTCTTTGGCGATCTGAAATGTTGGAAAGTATGTTTGTTGGATTGTCTTAGAACTGAAATTATTGCACATCATTCTGCTCAAAGGGATAGCAGCTGGAGAGCCACATGTTGACCATCTCCACTTTTTACCTATAGAATACATGTAAAGCAGCTCCTGGGGCAGTGAAGCAAAAGGGACCATGACCTGTGCCTGTGGAATTTGGCTAGGTGTTCCCTTGGTGGGCATAGACTCTCACTTCCAGTTTCTCCAACCCCTGCCTGTCTGAGTGCGCTGTAATACTTTTATAATGAAAGAAAGAATGGAGGCAGTACTGGTGATTGTCTGGTCCAGACTGCAAAGCTTAGGACCTCCTTCAAAATGACCCGGAGAGTAACAGAATAGTGTGTGGATGAGGAAGGACTTTGGCAATTAAGGAGAAAGGCAGAGTAAAACAAAGACTGCTTCCACAAGGTAGTACGGGGTGGCTCACAATGTGTACAGGAGACATCTAGAAGTCCAGTGAGGTGATCTCCTAGTAGGTGGAGCCCTTCATTTGGTTTGAAGGAGCCTTGTGCAGGACCTTCTAAGGTCAGGAGGAAGAGCTTTGTTACTTGACGGGGACGCTGACAATTCAGTTCCCTAGAAAAAAAAACCTTCACAGTTGCTCATGGACCACTCTGAGACTGTAAATGTGTTGAAAAGGCCACAGAGTTTATTCAACATAAATAACATAACTTTATTAACACTTTATTTACAAATCCTTCTTTTAATCCCGCCACACTTCAACCAGCTAGCTCTTCACCATGCTGTGACATAACAACCATAGAGCAAAACACCCCACCACCAGGTTTATCAAAAAAGAAGCAGGCCCTTCTGTCCCACAACTTCTCGCCCCAGAGGAAAACCAAAATGTTGAAAGAGAACAGTTCTATAAATGCCAGATTCCTGACCAGGCCTGTGGCCAATGATCGGCACATCAGCCCCCCCCCAAAAAAAAATACTCCTTGAAGCCACCACTCCTGGACGCATCCATGAACAGCTCCAAGTCACCCTCTGCTATTTCTTCCAGCTGAATAAAGGACCTATCATTATAACAGCTTGCGAAAGCATCCCACACTGCCGGGTCCTTTTTCGTCCCTGCCGAGACCCCAAAATGAAGATGATGTTGACAAAGCCCCGACAGATCTAAGGCTAAACAGCGACCAAAAACCCTGCCCTTCGGAACAATGCAACAGGCAAAATTTAGCTGACCCAATAGATATTGAAGCTGACGCAAAGTGACTTTCATGGCCGACTGATGCACTTTACCTACAGTCTACAGTGAGACAGCTTATCTGCCAGCAAGTGGACTCCATTGCCATGTAATTAATTTTGATCCCTAGAAACCTGAAGCAGGTGACTGAGCCCTCTGTCTTGTCTGCCGCCAAAGAGACCCCAAAACGAGAAATAACCCACCGAAATGTTTCCAGAATCTTCAAACAATCCCTAGAATCATCGCTGCTGACGCAGAAAAAAATCGTCCAAAAAAATGGATGGTTAATGAGAAGCAACTGAAAAGCAGACTCAATGTCCGTCTTTGCCTCCCCCTCGTCCCACTTGTTGCACCTAGGAAACCACCCTATCAAAGGATATGTACTGATCAATCCCATCAATGACAGAACTACCTTTAAGGTACGACAGGTGATGAATGAGGCAAAATTTGCCTGCTCCTTTATCGGAACCACTCCCTGTGGGGAGATTCACAAGTACGCCGGGAGAGGAGAATGGAAAGGACCCGCCATCCTCCCAAAAGCCACCACCATGGACAACTTGTCTCTGTCCTCCTCAGAGAACTACGTAACAGACTTCAAATTCCTCCTAGACAAACAACCCACCACCTCCCCAAAAGGAATAAAAAACCCTGAATGAAGCAACTCTGCATCCGCACACCTAGTGTAAAGGTCTAGCCATGGCCTCATCTCTCCTAAACTCACTGGGCTCCTCCCCTTTGGCAGCCTCCTCCCCTTTCAGAATCATTGGGCATACGCATGAGTTCCCCCACATCCGGAGGGCTCATGCTTGAAGCGGTAGGCTGAACCCCACTTACACTGCCTGTTCTTGAACAGCCTACAGAAATCCTTTATGTGCACAGCCGATGCACCGATGGGGCCCAGTCCACCGGCACTCCCTGGAAAGGGATGATGCCTTCTGAAGGCCCATGAGTTTCATCCATAAATGAATGTCCTTATGGTTCCACCACATAGATGAATGAGCCACTTTGGGTAGGCAAAAATGTTTGTCGTAATGCCATGCAAGCCCGTCATAGTCCTTGCACATGGGCCAAATCTCATCAACACAGCAAAAGAGAGACGAACAATGTTCAGGTGTCCTCTCTCCCAGAACGCTGGCATAAATGCAAAATGCTGTTAACCATGTGGCAAAAGTCTTAGAAATTCACCTATAGCATTTTTTCTCCTCCTTCCACTTTGAATCCTTCTCCTCCCGCACATCAATAAAATCTTCTCACGAAAGCAATTAATACAACTTTCCAAATTCCCCTTTCCATAACTTTTCCTTAACTCCTGTTCGCAGATGAACCCCCAGAGGCCCAGCAAAGCAGACATAAGACCCAGCCCTTGCCGTATCCACCAGTGCGACCCCAACTTCCTGGGTCACACCAGGCTCAGGATTGCCCCTTGACTTCCACTCCGATCAAGCTTGCTACTGTGGATGGTGTAGATAGCTCCAAACCTACTGTAACGGTTTGTACCACACTCAGACACAGTAGGTTAGAATAAAACACAGGTTTATTAAAAGACACAATGCGAATACCCACTAAGGGTTATAGAGAATAACAGGGAAATATCAGTCATGTACATATGCCCACACAGGCCAGTATACAATGGTATAGAGAGAGAGATTGTCAAAGATCAGGCATAACCAGGCAACTTCAGCACAGCATGGGTTAAAGTTCATGGATCGTAATCAGTCTCTGATGTGGTGTGTTTAACAACGCTCAGTATGATGGTAATGGTAGCAAGAGACTGTGGTGTGAGATGTGGAAGCACCTAGTCTGTAAAGCAGGACTGAGCCTATAACCTGTGATGAGCAGAAATGGAGGCCACAATATTCAGCTAGAGCAAGAATAACTTGAGCCACGAGCACCCGACAGGTGCAGTAACGGGGACACTGTACACTGCAAGAGCTGATAGACTAGAGCCAATAGCACCCGACCGGTGCAGTAACGGAAACACTTTACACTGCAAGAGCTGAGGGACTTGAGCCAATAGCATCCGACCGGTGCGTTAACGGAGACACTGTACACTGCAAGAGCCGATGGACTAGAGCCAATAGCACCCGACTGGTGCGGTAACGGAGACACTGTGCACTGCAAGAGATGATGGACAAGAGCCAGTCGCACCCGACCGGTGCAGTAACGGAGGCAACAGTGCTCTGCAAGGGTTAACGGCAGGCCCAGAGTTAACTGAGGCAACAGTGCTCTACAAAGGTTAACGGAAGGCTCAATGTACTGGAGGCAATAGTGCTCTGCAAGTGTTAACGGAAGGCTCAGTGTAACGGAGACAACAGTGCTCTGCAAGTGTTAATGGAAGGCTCAGTGTAATGGAGGCAACAGTGCTCTGCAAGTGTTAACGGAAGGCTCAATGTAACGGAGACAACAGTGCTCTACAAGTGTTAATGGAAGGTTCAGTATAACGGAGACAACAGTGCTCTGCAAGTGTTAACAGAAGGCACAGTGGGATGGAGGCCACAACACTCAGTCTGGTAGACCAGCACTTGCGGAAGTAAGAATGTCGCCCAAGCAACACGGAGAAAAGTATCAGGATTGCTGGCCGGAACTCAGCGCAGGAACGTCAGACAAGCCGGGTCAGGTCACGGAGCAGGAACATCAGCTAGGCCGGGTCGAATCACGGAGCAGGAACGTCAGGCAAGCCGGGTCAGGTCACGGAGCAGGAACGTCAGCCAGGCCGGGTCGAATCACGGAGCAGGAACCAGAAGGAGTAGTCAAATGGGCCAAGTCGGTACACAGGAACACAGCAACACAATAGCACTGGTACAGGAACACCACGAAAGGGCACCTGACAGGTGCCAGAGGCCTGGTATAAGAAGACCATACTGGGCGGGCCAAACTAAGCTCAGCAAATGGGAGCGCACCACACAGAGAGTGACAAACCAGAGCACGGGCACCGTGATACCTGCCCAAACTTGCAACGCAGCCAAGGAAGTGGGAGCCATGATGTTGGAAACTGAACCCTGGCACATCACCTCCGGGAGACCCCACACAGCCATCGGGCTAACTGTGCCCTGACCCTCTAGCTATCCCACCTCTCACTGAGAAATAAACTGCTTAAGTCCCTCTAAAAGAAACCCAGCCACCCTCGTCACGAGCAGGCATTCTCACCGTCGCCACCTGTCTGGTCCATATCCAAACCCTCTGGCAGGCTGCCGTGGAGCCACAGCAGCTACTTTGGATCTTCCCTGGCAACTGAAGCCCCCTCGTTGGCCTGGACTGCCTAGAACCCAGACTCCCCCTCCTGTTCAGGAAAGTCTTCCCCAACCTCCGCAGCAGCAAACAGCACAACTGCAGGGGGACTGACAGCCCTTCACCTCATTGCCTTATTGGGGCTCAACCGCTTAGGAGGACGTGAGATAAGGGTGGGCCTTACGTGTGGAGAGAAGCACAGGAGACTCAGCTAACTTACTACTAAGCCACCCTGCACTCCTCCACTCAGCCTTCTCGTGAAAAGATGCAAGGAGTTCTTCCAGCAACGTCTCTTCTCTGGACATGATAAGGCAGGCAACAGAAAGGGTGACACCGGGTAAAGAGCTGAAATACAGGGCTAAAAACAGCATAACTAATCACTAAAGCAAGGAGATACAAACTAAGCTCCTCCACTCACGTTTGCTAAGTCTAAAATGGCTGCGGGTAGCCCACAATGCGTTGCAGTCATCAGATTCAGGACGGGCTGTACTTCTCCCTGCCCAGCGTCATCAAGGTATTCTTGTTTCCGGGTCCCATCAAGCCCCCCCACGAGTGACTCTAGTCCGGGGTTCTCTTTATCTATGAGAGCTTTTGAGCTTCGTTCTCAGCAAATGGATTTAACCTTATGGGAAGATTTGGGTTTGGTCTTGGCCGCCACTGCACCTGGGGAGTTGTTTGGTTCAACACCAGTATTACCAGGCTTACAAGCAGTGGGTGATGAGTTGACTGTAAGTGGTAACCTGCACTTATCCCCTTGGAAACAAATGTTTCAATACTACCTACCTTAAGACACATTATTCAACAATGGTAAAAGCAAGATACCCCTTCCAGCATCTGTCAGTGTATTGCCTTTTGTGGATGGTGGTATGACAGGGTATCAGAATTGGCCATCCAACATGTCGCAACATCTTATTCCTCCGGCTACTATAGGTTGAGGTGTTTCAGGTGGGAGAGGGACTTCCCAGGGTCTTTTATAAGATGTCAATCAAGATAAGGGTAGCCCTGTTTGGAAAGGGAGGTGTGTGGTCTCTCCTGAAGAATGGGCTAAAAGTCAAATCCTGAAGATTTTCAGCACTTAGATTAAGTCCTTTGCTATCTTAGCTAATATTATAGGTGAAAAGATGCCACAGTTGTGCTCAGCATAGTTTTCAGATATAAAAACCGTTAGTGAGGCTTATCAAGATTAGGCATGGTGGAAATATGATGAGGTATTCTGGCAGAGAAATACAGTGCATTAATACTTGTCGTGGAGTTTTAAGAACATGGATTTTGTGGCTGTCAATTTTGGAAGGTTTTAGATCAATTGCCTTCCATGAAACCTCCTGTGGTCCATTAAAAGAGGTCTGTCTGAAGCTTCCAAAGGACTATGTTGGGCATTCAGTAGGGGCAAATGAAAGTGGGGGGCCACTTTATTTTCACCATGAATGCCTCCATTGCAGTGGAGGGCATCCAATAGTTCTGTGTTGTAGTGTGGGTGAAATCTTTGGGGGTCAGAGGAAAAATCGACCATGCTAGACTTAGAGGATTTATCTCTGGTGAGCATAGGAAGGATGGAGACATGGTGAGCTTGCTGCCCTGATGTGGTAGATGCAGGGTTCTTGAGGGAGGGTTTTTACATAATGGCTTTAGGATTTGGGAAAGAGTTTGGGAACAAAGTATTAGGAGTATTTAAAAATCAGTTTTTGAACCCAAAGAAGTAGTAAAGGTATAATTAGCAAAGGAAGTGGCATTTGGTAGGTTGACAGGCTCCTAAGTTTTCCTCCGTTGCTGAGCCTCCAATCTTCTCCACTGGGGGTTGTGCCCAAGAGGGAGCCAAGTGCCTTTCAATGATACATCACCTCTTTCTTATCTGGAATATGCCTCTGTTATGGATGTGATAGACCTAAAAATTTGTAAAGTTACTTCCACCTCATTAGAGGAAGAAATGCAGATAATAGACAAATTGGGTGTGGGGCTCTGTCAGCAAAGATTGACATCAAGTCTGTTTTCTCTGTTACTGATTCATCTATCATGCTGGTATATGCTTGGGAGTACAGTTCAAGGGACCTCTGTCTTCCAATAGCATGTGTCATATGTTGCCAGTATTTTTACATTTTTAATAAGTTTCTTGAATGGGTTGTACAGCAGGAGGCATAAATTACAGAAATCTGTAGTTATTCGGATGACTTTCTTATTGCTGTTCCTACTAATTCAGAGTGTTTTTGGCATACTTTACATTTTTAAGGAGATAGCACAGTAGTCTGGGGTCCCTCTTGCAGAATGGAAGACAATAGGTCCTATGTCAGTTCTCACCTTTCTTGGTATAGACATTGGCACAGTCAACATGTGGTATTTTTTTGCCTGAAGATGAGCTTCAAAGCCTTAAAGGGATAGTAATACTTCATTTTAACTTTATTTTATTTTGTAGGCATTAAAAAAACATGAAGAATGATATAAGTCTTATCTCTGAAACCTTTATGGTTTAAGAGATATTCACAAACAAAGTTTCCCCCCTGTTCAACCAGATCAGAAGGAAGATGCCCAGGTAGACTGCAGAGAGGGACAATCTTCAATTAAGATAATGGAAATACCTGAAAAACTTGTCAAGGGGGGAAGGGCTTTCATATTTTTTCATGTTTTCATACAAAGAAAATTGTCCCCTTCTGTTATCTGTCCTGTCATACAACCAGACTCACATCTGAGAAGAGATGGCTTACACTAGGAAAAAGGGGCGGGGAGGGGAACTTTGCTTGTGAATATCTCATAAACCATAAAGGTTTGAGAGATAAGACTTATATCATTCTTCATGTTTTTTTAATGCCTACAAAATAAAATAAAGTTAAAATGAAGTATTACTATCCCTTTAATTGTTTTGGACCACTTGGCATTTGCAGGGCAAGTAATGCCAATGGAGAGAGTTTTCTGTTGTTAAGTGATGTGTTATTGGTGCATGACTAAGCCTTATCATTTTGTGGTAATTACCTGAGAAATTAAGGAGAATCTTCTGGTATGGGATAATTTATTGAACTCTTACAATGGGAAGAGAAGGGAGTCCATGAGGTGGATTTGTTCTGATACTGCTGAAAGTTGAATCTTTGGAGTATTTTTGAAGGGAGCTAGTGTGCAGAACCATGGCCAGTAACTTGGGTGACAGGAGGTTTAGACTAGAATCTTGTACTCCTAGAAATGTTCCCTATCCTGGTGGCAATGGAATTATGGGGGGAGATCATGGCTAAGTGACATGTAGTTTTCCATTTAGAAATATATCCAACATGGCAGCCTTAAACTCTTTGACAGCAAAATTTCCTCCTGTGGATAGATTATACAGGCTATGGTTTTAAAGTGTTTGCAAATAAACATTGTTTTTAGAGCTAAGTATGTGCCTGGTGTTCAGAGCTCTATTGTGGATCTTTATCTACTGTGTCTGACTCCAATCCAGAGTAAGCAAGTGTTTAAACAATCCATTGTAAAAATTGGTATTGTTGAGGATATACGCAAGGAAAGGGTTAAGAGAAGACCCGATTATTTTTGTATAACTCACATAAATAAACATGGGTGGTAAATTAATTTGAGATATTTACACAAACTAGGTATTGACACGTTACTTCAGAGTACAGAATTGATTAAAATAATACATTTTGCATATTTGTGCAAAAATTTATATATAATTTATTTAAATACAAATATAATATATAATGGTAATCATTGTGACAGGAATATAGGTGAACACAAAATTACTCAATTGTATATCTTCTAATATGAATTAGTCATATGCTAAGATATTGGCATACAGTTAATTAATAACCAATGTTAGAGAGTAACATTACCCAGCATAAACAGGATTACCTTACATAGGTGTATTCAGATGTATAATATAGCAATATGAGTATAGCAGCATAGCAATGGTTAATTGTACCTTACAATTAATGATAATAAGTTGGCTGTAATGTATATGAATACCTGCCCCAGAACTTCTGTAAACTATACTAATTAAGATAGATGTGATTTTGTTATGTGAGTTGGGCCTAAATAAGTCACAGGTCTCATAACAATTCATTTTACCACATACATATACAATATTTCAAGATTTAGAAAAGTATCTGGAAGACAAAATTTAACTACTTATCTACTGTTTTCAATGTTGCATACCTTCTGGATGGGATAAAATTGTATAAACCATTTTGCCAATAACAGATTCTACAATTACAATATAATCAAAATGATATATCAATAATATGTGTTTAAAAAGCACAGCTAAAAACTAATACATTTCATGTAATATATACTATTAAAATGACAATGGCAATATCCTGTTTGCTACACCATATAGCACTGTAAGGGTTAACTAGAGATTATGAGTATGCTGTTACACAGTTAATATTCTCATTATTGTAGATGGGAATTACATAGTTTATTCTTTGACCCATTTACTATGGATTTCTCTATGGTTAGTGATTTCTCTTTGGTTAGTTATTTGCTGCCATCTTGTGGCCTTTTTGTTGGTAATGCACTTATGACACATTTACTTTGTATGTAAACCACACCCCTGCTCTCTAGTGAGGCACTTCCTGTATCATGGTTGCCTGCCACATGTAACAGGGACACATGTATTCTGTATGCTAAGCTAGGAAAGCATCATCTTTTGACCGCATAATACTGAAATCCATTCATTCTGCTGTATTCCATTGTTTGTTGTACAGAATAAACCAGCTTGTGGATGAAAACCGGTATTGGTGAGTTCAGCTATCTGATAAGGATTGTCCGCAGTGGGTATATCTGCTTATTCAGACCAGGCATAGAGGTCTTACAAGGGATAGATCGCTATCACAACAATCTGAGTCAGAATAGTCAAAAGATGCATAGAATTTCTACAGCCTGCTGTTTATATGTGTGTACTTAATCTGCAATCAAGCTCAGTGCTATCCGCCATCTTGTGAAGCACATGGTCGCGCAAGCTTACTGCACTTCACGTGAATGTTGAAAACTGTTTCTCTACATTAAACTGTGTTACCTTACCTGTCTAAGCTGCTGTTCATCTTCTTAAAGAGACAGAATGTCTAGACAAGGCTCTGAACACTCTTTTGTGGCCGAATCAATGCAGATTCATCATGCCGCCGAACCGGCAGTCGTACAGGGAACAGATCCGGCAGATATTACCGAACTGAGTGTAAGACCCAGACATACAATAATACCGACACAGAAACTCAGGGAAAACTATGAAGCCACTAGAGATGAGTTCTCCAGTAATCTGTCAGACCTCTGGGACAGAACCTCACACTGCATGTCAGTTTTGTCACACTTTATTGATCAACCAGCTGAATTAAGAGACTCTATAAATCGCCTATTTGCTGCGTATGAACGCTACCACCGGCTGTCTGTAAAATACTCAGCTTTCTTGCAGGACTCTAATATAGAGGATTCTTCAGCAGAACTGATCAGGACCACTGCACTGAATCAACAAAGGGATCTTGCAGTGCAAAATGCAAAGCTTAAGGCAGAACTCCGCATTATTCAGCTGCAGGAGACCAGGTCTCACAGATCCAGTTCAACCAAGCGCACTGCACTTTCTTCTAGATCATCTCACTCCAGAAGTTCTACATTAAGCAACAAGCTAATAGAGGCCCGCGCTGATGCCAAATCAAAAAAAGCGCGAAGCTCTTTTGCCAGAAAGCAAGCAGAGGCAGAGTCACAAATAAAGATTTTGCAAATGGAAGGGGAGGAAGCAGCTTCCATGGCAAGGCTGAAAGTCCTTGAACAAGCAATGGGACAAAGCACTAATTCGGACTGTTTTATCCCAGCAGAACTGGAAGATCCAGTTGAATGCACCAGTGAATACGTACTAAAGCATAACATTTGCAAAGACACAGAGTCATCTCCTGTACCTCCTACTAACAGTACTGTTCTGACTCTCAACACGGAGACCTCTCAACTCTATATGCCTGAGCCTCGTCAAGTCTACAACACAAGTACTTCTACGCAGAAAGCCACATCAACTCCTGCCAACAACAACGTGATTTCCGGTGACAAGCTGCAACTCAAGCCACAGCCAGCACAAGCCTTAGAGATTACACCACAGTTACCGTAAAATCTCGGGTATAATACGCACAATTTCACCCCACTTCACCTTATGTGAAGTGGGGGGTGCGTATTATACACGAGAGTTTTTTCTTTGCGGAGTTTTATTGCTGCCGGCTACCTTCCCTCCCTCCCTCCCTCCCTCCCCACACAGCGCGACCCAATTTAAAAAGAATTCTTACTTAGTTTTGCTGCGCTATAGCTGGGTGAACCTCTGTGCCATCTTCCCTGCGGGCGGGCGGCAGGCTTGCATTTGCCGCCCGCTTCCTGCAATGGACTTTTAGGACCTTCCACCTCCAGCCAATGATAATGCACTTGCATTATCATTGGCTGGAGGCGGAAGGCCCTGACAGTCCATTGAAGGAAGCGGGCGGCAAATGCAAGCCTGCCGCCCGCCCGCAGGGAAGATGGCACAGAGGTTCACCCAGCTATAGCGCAGCAAAACTAAGTAAGAATTCTTTTTAAATTGGGTCGCGCTGTGTGGGGAGGGAGGGAGGGAAGGTAGCCGGCAGCAATATTTTTCTTTAAGTAAAGGGGAAAACAAGGGTGCGTATTATACATAGGCACTCTTGTTTTCCCCTAAAATCTTGGGCATAATATACACCTGCGTATTATACACAGGTGCGTATTATACCTGAGATTTTACGGTAAACGCTCATGCAACATCATTTTACCCTGGTAAACCTCACCCTACATCACCAGAGAACTTTCACACCCAAGGGGTTCCACAAGTTACTTTGGCAACAAAGAGTGAGAAATCAGATTTGAATGACTTTGCCAGATATATGGTACGCCGTGAGCTCATTAACACTAGCCTCTCAAGGTTTGACGATTGTGCAGAGAGCTACAGGGCCTGGAGATCAACCTTCAAGGCTGCTATTGCTGATCTCAACCTTACTACTAAGGAAGAACTTGATTTGCTCATAAAGTGGCTGGGACCAGAATCTGCAGATCGTGTGAAAAGACTGAGAACAGTACACGTGGACCACCCAGATGCAGGTCTTGTTGCTGCATGGGCAAGACTTGAGCAAGCCTATGGTAGCTCTGAAGCCATAGAAAGAGCTTTATTCAAGAGACTGCAAAACTTTCCAAAATTAGCAAACAAAGACTATCGCAAGCTGCAAGATCTGAGTGACCTCCTCATGGAGCTAGAGTTGGCAAAGACAGACCCACGTCTACCTGGAATAAGCTTCCTGGACACCGCTCATGGTGTCAACCCAGTGGTGTCTAAACTGCCATATGGCCTGCAAGAGAAATGGGCACAACAGGGCTCAAGGTACAAAAGAGACCATAACGTATCCTTTCCTCCATTCTCATACTTTTGCAGGTTCATTAGTGATCAAGCCTGGATGAGAAACGACCCCAGCTTCAGCTTCAGTGAACCCAACTTGCCTGGTTCATCCTCATCATCATCAAGGTATGATAACACAGTACCTAAACGTAGAGACTTTAATAGAGCAATATCTGTCAAGAGGACAGACATCTCACCCTCAACTACCTCACCTAGTGATCAGGGTGTTGTGGATGACAGAGATAAAGACCCTAATCGTCAGTGTCCTATTCACAAGAAGCCTCACCCTCTTAAGAAATGTCGTGGGCTTAGGGCAAAGACTTTACAAGAGCGCAGGGAGATTCTCCAGAAACTTGTAATTTGCTTCAAGTGCTGTGCTTCTTATAGTCATCTCGCTAAAGACTGTAAAGTCGTCATCAAGTGCACAGAATGCAGTAGCGACAGACATGTTACAGCTATGCATCCTACTCCACTTCTAGACAACCTACAGCAGCTAGCTACCTCCCCCCTGCCTTAAATCATGACGGGGAGCAACAAAGTCATGCTTCAGACAAAGATAATGTTTTATCTTCATGCACAGAAGTCTGTGGAGAGGGCTTGGATCACAAATGCTGTGCCAAGGTATGCCTAGTCAAGATATACCCGAAGGACCATCCTGAGAAAGCTACTAGAATGTATGCCATAATAGATGAACAGAGCAATAGATCCCTGGTTAAGCCTAAATTTTTTTAGATCTTTGGCATAGAGGGTCACGCCACACCGTATACTCTCAGAACGTGTTCTGGTCGAGTAGAGACCTTCGGCAGAAGGGTCGATGGGTTCATGGTCTCTCACATCAAGGAGGGAGAGGGCATACCCCTACCAACATTAGTTGAGTGTGACCAGATACCAGGTGAAAGGGAAGAGATTCCCACTCCAGAAGCCGCATATCATCATCCTCACTTAAGGCACCTTGTTGATGAGATTCCTGCAATGGACACGAGTGCTGAAATTTTGGTCCTGCTAGGAAGAGACATTCTCAGAGTACATAAAGTACGCGAACAGTGTGATGGACCTGACGACGCCCCTTATGCACAAAGACTTGACTTAGGCTGGGTAATAGTGGGCGATGTATGCTTGGGCAAGATGCGTACGTCAGCCGAGATCCGCTCCTTCAAAACTTACATGTTGGGAAATGGACGTGCCTCCCACTTCAAACAATGCCCTCATCATTACGAAGTAAAGGAGAAGCCTCTTGACATCATCCAAGTACGGCATGATACTCCTGTCCTTTGTGATGACAACCTAGGTGCTGCAGTGTTTAGTACTACCAGTGATGACAACAGAGTAGCCTTGTCAGTTGAAGACAGAGAGTTCATAAAAATAATGGATAAAGAATTCTTCCAGGATAAGTCTAACAGCTGGGTTGCGCCATTACCCCTTCGGGCTGCAAGGGCCAAACTCCCAAACAATCGTGAACAGGCTGTATCCAGATTCAACTCACTTCAACGAACACTAAAGAACAGGCCTGAAATGAAGGACCATTTCATCGCCTTTATGAAAAGGATGTTCGACAATGATCACGCCGAACCAGCGCCACCACTTCAAAGACACGATGAGTGCTGGTACCTGCCTTTCTTCGGAGTGTATCACCCACGCAAGCTTAAATAAATCAGGGTAGTATTTGACTCCAGTGCCAAGTATCAAGGCGTATCCCTGAATGATGTTCTTCTTACGGGCCCGAATCTAACCAATAACCTTGTAGGTGTACTTATGAGGTTTAGAAGAGAGCCAGTTGCGATAACTGCCGACATTGAGCAAATGTTTCATTGCTTCACTGTACGCGAAGACCATAGGAACTTCCTAAGTTCACCTACAGATGAAGAAGCCATAGATCTGCTCCAAAGGACACAAGGTATGCTCTCTGAGGCTAACCTCAGACTACACAAGATTGCCTCAAATAGTGTTGCTGTTATGAAAGCCTTTCAACCTGACGATCATGCCACAGGGTTCAAAGACCTAAACCTGGGGATGGACATGCCGCCACAGAGAAGTCTGGGCCTATGGTGGGACTTATTAAGGGACACCTTCGGCTTTCAAGTTAGTTCTGCAGACAAGCCATTTACCAAGCGTGGCTTTCTGTCAGAAGTGAACAGCCTATATGACCCAATAGGATTTGTGGCTCCCATCACTATACAAGGCAAATCTTTGCTTAGGCAGTTCTCAAGGGCTATTAAAGATTGGGACGCCCCATTGCCAACAGACAAGCTTCCAAAGTGGGAGTCCTGGAATCAATCTCTTCATGCCTTAGATGGAATCCGTATACCACGCTGCTACACTTCAGCTTCTCTTACTACAAGTCAGAGAAAAGAGCTTCACATCTTCTCAGATGCATCTACTGAGGCCATAGCAGCTGTTGCCTACCTCAAGGTAAAAGACTCCTCTAATCAAACCCACATAGGGTTTCTGTTTGGGAAAGCTAAGTTAGCACCTAAGCCAGAGCACACAATCCCTAGGCTTGAACTTTGTGGGGCTGTGCTAGCTGTAGAAATTGCAGATTTCATACTACATGAGCTGGACATTCTGATAGATGACACCAAATTCTACACAGACAGTAAAGTTGTTCTGGGCTACATATACAACCAGACTAAACGTTTCTATGTGTATGTCAGCAACCGTGTTGAAAGAATCACAAAATCATCTAAACCTGAACAATGGCATTATGTCCCATCTGAAATTAATCCTGCAGATCATGCCACCAGGTCAGTGTCTACAGATCCAGAGACCCCAACTATCCTTACACCAGCTACCCTGCTTACCCAGAAGCTTGGGTCCATCCCTGTTCCACCTGGAAACTTTAAATCAGGAAATCTGTGCAATGACCAGCGGAGGCGAGTACAACACCTCGCCAACTGCTTCTGGAATCGTTGGAAGATGGAGTATCTTTATACTCTGCAAGGACGCAGGAAATGGCAATGCCTGAACCCTAACATAAAAATTGGAGATCTTGTTCTGCTCAAGGATCAACAAGCCGAAAGAATCGATTGGCCTATGGGACTTATTATAAAGAGCGTTCCTAGTGATGACGGTAAGATACGCATGTGGAGGTGAAAGTTGCAAGACAAGGGACTGTAAAGACTTTCATCAGACCTATCATGGAACTTATTTTGCTCTTGCCCTTTGGAGAATGAACTTGCTTGCGTATGCTGCTGGATCCTACCTGTGACTTCAAGAAGGAAGAGTGTTGCACTTTATTGTTACGACTTGAAGTCTTACATTATAGTTGTTGCATTATCTGCATGTTCTCTTTTATGTCTTCCAGGTTTTCAAGACATCAAAGCAAATTGCACTGATGTTTATTTGCAATTGTATAACTACCGTTATAGTGTAAATAGTGACATTTAAAATGCCAGACGGGGAGTATGCTGTTACACAGTTAATATTCTCATTATTGTAGATGGGAATTACATAGTTTATTCTTTGATCCATTTACTATGGATTTCTCTATGGTTAGTGATTTCTCTATGGTTAGTTATTTGCTGCCATCTTGTGGCCTTTTTGTTGGTAATGCACTTATGACACATTTACTTTGTATGTAAACCACACCCCTGCTCTCTAGTGAGGCACTTCCTGTATCATGGTTGCCTGCCACATGTAACAGGGACACATGTATGCTGTATGCTAAGCTAGGAAAGCATCATCTTTTGACCGCATAATACTGAAATCCATTCATTCTGCTGTATTCCATTGTTTGTTGTACAGAATAAACCAGCTTGTGGATGAAAACCGGTATTGGTGAGTTCAGCTATCTGATAAGGATTGTCCGCAGTGGGTATATCTGCTTATTCAGACCAGGCATAGAGGTCTTACAAGGGATAGATCGCTATCACAACAATCTGAGTCAGAATAATGGGCATTTATCACGGTGCCCGTGATTCGTGCTATCCTGTGTCTATCATTTGCTGGAGTTCCTCATTGGCTGTCTGTTATCAGCCCTCCTCACTCAGCCTATTTAAACCCAGTTTGGGCACTCCCAGGTTACCCTTTCGTGGTGTTTCTGACATCACTTTACCTGACCTGCTTGTCAGGCTTTTGGGCCTGATATACCAGTATTCCAGTACTCCGTTGTTCCGGTGTTCCAGTACTCCGGTGTTCCTGGGTTCCAGTACCTCGCCGGTTGATCGTTCCTGAGTCTCCTGCCTGCTATTCTCTCCAGCTTGCTCCGGTCTCTTCCGTGGCTCCAGCAGTTCCGGTCATCTGTCAGTGCAGCTGTGCTCGCTCCGGTGTATCCTCCGCTTGATCTCTGGACTCTCACTCTATCTGCTGTCGCTTAGGCGACATTGTTCTCTCTCGCTCCGGCGACCTATACTGTTGGTCCCATCGTGCGGACGCTGGTTTACTCCATTATCTGGTTGCGCTCACTCTGTTGGTCCCAGCGTGCGGACGCTGGTTTACTCCATTAACCTGGTGCGCTCTCTCTGTTGGTCCCAGCATGCGGACGCTGGTTTACTCCATTAGCCTGGTGCGCTTTCTCTGTTGGTCCAAACGTGCGGACGCTGGTTTACTCCATTAATCTGGTTGCACTCACTCTGTTGGTCCCAGCATGTGGACGCTGGTTTACTCCATGAACCTGGTTGCGATCACTCCGTTGGTCCCAGCGTGCGGACGCTGGTTTACTCCATAAACCTGGTTGCCCTCACTCTGTTGGTCCCAGCGTGCAGACGCTGGTTTACTCAATTAATCTGGTCGCACTCACTTTGTTGGTCCCAGCGTGCGGACGCTGGTTTACTCCATTAATCTTGTTGCGCTCACTCTGTTGGTCCCAGCTTGCAGACGCTGGTTTACTCCATTAATCTGGTTGCGCTCACTCTGTTGGTCCCAGCGTGCGGACGCTGGTTTACTCCATTAACCTGGTTGCGCTCATTACTGTTGGTCCCAGCGTGTGGATGCTGGTTTACTCCATTAAACCTGGTGGTGCTAGTAATTGTTGGTCCCAGCGTGCGGACGCTGGTTTGCTCCTTGACTACTCATATACTGAGCACAGGTTGCTGTCCAATTCCTTAAGCAGTTGTCTGGTATTCTCAGGCTAAAGACTTCTGCTGAGGAGACCATTGTTCCTCTCCATACTACTGTCATTGTCACCTGACAGCTTGGTCTCCTCTCTTGGGCTGCCCTGCCCGGTATTGGTAAGGCCGGTAGAACCTAAATACGTTAACATCTTAAAGTTGCCTTACCCGGTATAGGCAGGGCCGGTAGAGCCTACTATCAGTATTTCCTCAGGCTGCCCTGCCCGGTATTGGTAAGGCCGGTAGAACCTGTTCTTGCTGCCATCCTAAGGTTGCCTTACCCGGTATTGGCAGGGTCGGTAGAGCCTACACTCAGTACTCCATTGGGCTGCCTTGCCCGGTATTGGTAAGGCCGGTAGAACCGGTACATGTCATCTCACGGTTGCCTTACCCGGTACAGGCAAGGCCGGTAGAGCTTATCGCTATTGCAACTGTAACTCGGGTTGCCTTGCCCGGTATTATTGGCAAGGCCGGTAGAACCTATTCTCTTGTCATTTATTGTTGTATTGTTATATGTGTATGATACCCTACGGGGGATTGCCTTAACTTTTCAATAAAGTTACGTTTTTACCAAACCTTAAGTCTGAGAGTCTTCAAATTCCGTGACAGCATTAAACCAAACTGTTGCCCCACCAAAGGTGGTGGCACTTCTTTTGTTCTGTGAGAGATTGTCCCAGATAAATTTCTCAACAGAATAAAATTTAGGCCCACAACATCATGCAATAGAACAACACATGAAAACAAAGAATCCTATGAAACACACAACAAGACAGAACAGATGGAAAACTTTCCAGATAGCAAACTAAGGGTTAATAATAAAAAGCTCCAGATAAAAATAAGCCCAATGGCCATTTCAGAAACACAAATATATGGTTCTATAGGTGTTAATAATTAGATTTAAACTAATTCTTAACGCTATTTGATCTAAATTCCTATCAATTATCTGGACAAATTAGATAATTAATCCTGTTTTGTTCTCTAGAATAAACTAAAGCAATTAATGCTTTATTATAATAGTTCTAAAGTGGATTGGCGAGTTCCATTACAATTATTATAAGGCTATTTTTCCTCAACTATAGAGAAAATGTATAATTCTTAGTGTTATTGCCAGAGACATTGCCATGATGGGGAAGAAATTGTTCATTTTTCTTTTAAACCTAGTTCTCTAAAAATCTGTGTTTTAAAATTAGTTTAAATTACCTCATGTATCAGAAACAAAGGGGCCTCTTGCTTCAATTTGGGAGTAAATATCTAGGTGACTTTTATGGTGATGGATAATGAATTGCAGACAACCACAATATCAAGCAGTATTATTATCGCATGAGAAAATCTCAGAAGTCTAAAACAGAGACAGACTCCCCTATGAGAACATCTGAGAGGATGGCATATTTATATGACGTTTAATGACCTCTTACATACATCATTGATGACATAAACATTGATTATATGTAAAATCTTAATGTAGAGTAATGGTGCCAACTATAGATTACATGGTGTTATTACTAAGGCTTTGGAATGTCATATGGAAATTAAGGATTAGAAGCACCCAATTAGGTACTACTGGTGACATCACTGTATAATGAGATGGTCCTTTAACCAATCAGAGCAGATTTTGAATAGAGGGATTTCATATTATAAATATGCAAGTTTAGAGAGAAAAGGGCTTTTTCCTCTGGCTCCTGGGTCTTCAATTCCTGCTCTGTGTACCTAGCTGAGAGATACAAAGAAACACTTATTGGACTGGTAACTATATATCTTTCCTTATTTAAATTATGCAAAATTCAAATGAAATATTTATTTTTTCAGTATTTGAAGAAACATAATTTTCTTATAATTGTCTTAATTGGACTGGCCAACCATTTGGGATCGATTATAATAAGCTATATTAGCTCTAGAAATTCTGAAATTAAACATAATTTATTTATTATTGGTAAATTGTTATATTTTGACAGATAAGGGTAATATAGTTAAGTAGTTTGGTTTATATATTAGTTAATATAATTCTTGGTATTTCTAGAATAATATTGTGTGGTTCTGGAAATGTTATAATAGCTAATATTTGATCTGGGGAATTCTTTGAATTCATTTATTAACCCTTTAACCACTATTTATTTATTTGTGGTGTGTACTAGGCTTAACTTTTGTAAAGTGAAAGTTTCTGTTAAACTCTCACTAAACAAAAGAAGCTGCCCTCTGGGATGTGGCATCATATCTTAATAAGTGGATTAACCCTTGAAGTACCCTATAGGTTTCATATAATATTGCTGTAGTCATATTTGTTATTTATGTTGCACAGAGTTTAATACACTGTCTAGACATATATTATTGGGTTGATTCTAAGTATTTTCTTGTATAATCTGTTATTGACTATATTATATGCAATTTATATGTTTTATTCAGAAGGTATGCAATATTTGTAATTGGTAGATAATTAAATTATAGTGATTTAAATCTGGGATTCTATTCCAGTTAGTCTCTAAATTTGATTATTATATATGGCACAAGGAAAATTGTCAGAGGACCTGGCTTACTATTAAAGTTGACTCATCTGACAATGTACCTTAAACCTCAATTAGCATAGTTTATACAGTTTCTGGGCTGATGATATTCATATACACTGCTGCCAACTGTATTTTCTTAATTGTAAGGATCAATTATCCTTTTCTGTGCTGCTGAGTGCAATTATTGTTAACTAATACCTCTGAATACACCTGTGTGTGGTTAACCCTTTAATTGCTGGTAATCTTCATGGTGATAATTGTGGTTTGGGTTACTATATATCTATTGCAATTGCTGGTCACTCATTTATTTCATTGTTGCTTACACTTTTTATATATATAGTATATTGTAGTTAATAAATGACATATATTTTTGCACAAATATGCGGGATTGATTATTTTAATCAATTCTGTACTGTGAAGTAGTGCGTCAATACCTAATGTAGTGTAAAGTTCTCAAAATTATTTAATATTGTCATTTATCTATTTATGTGAAGATATCCAGCCTGATTGGTTCTCTTGTTTTAACCCCTTGGATACCTTCATCATAATTAGTTCAACATTATACAGAATGAATAGGAAATATATGTATATTACCAGATAGAGTAAGGTGTGGTTTTCTCAGGATTCTTCAACTCTGGTACAGTTGGCTCTTTCTTGGAAGTCAGTTCAAAGAGCCTCTTAAATCCAGCTCACTGTAGTTATACTACCCAAAAACTCTTATCAGAAAGTCACAACCCATCCTTCTTTGATAGGATGAGTTGCCAGATCATTAGAATATGATGTCAGACTAACTTTCTAGACTCTCTGATTGGTTAGTCAAATATATCATTTCTAGTTGAAGAACCCGTGTACACGGGCCACAGTGCCACCCAGCAATGGCCGCGGTGCAGTGATGCATAGTAGAGACTGCCCCTGCTGCGGCTGATACTGAGTGGGACACTCCGAATTCAGACCGTAGTCTTCTCTGCACACCTTCTGGTGCGCAGAGAGGACTCCGGTCTGAATTTGCAGTGCCCTGCTCCGTATCAGCCGCAGCACAGACAGTCTGTACTGCACATGACTGCTTCTGACAAACATAGTTAGCGAATTATAATGTAGAATTTGAAGCTATCCTTAGTAGCAATAATTGTTTGTCCCATGTTGTGGTGCTCCAATACCAGATTAAAAACTGCATATATGGTGATACATACAACAATTGTATTAAGTCAATCTGACATGGCTGTGGGTATAGCCAATAAACTATGCGAATCTGTCAACTTAATCCCTTCCCCAGATTTTCTCATAAGATAAGGGAGCAAGTTCTAGACGTGAATACCTACCTCCAAAGATAATGGACCATGGTTGTCTGAATACCAGAGAGATTCAAACATCAACAGGCATTTATCATCATTAAATTCACTTGACTTTTTCAACCCCATAACTTAAACATGAGACCATTGTCTCTTTTAACACACACAGGTTTAAGAGAGAATTTCAACAGTCCAAAATGTTCTTTCAGAAGATGTCAACCATTTGCTATCCAGGACGGGGCAGACCCTCTGACAGTATCAACCCCAGGTCCTTCCAACAATTTTTTCTATTATGTCATATTGTAATTTGCTTATTCTCATCTATATATTATTGAGGATCTGGGGTGGTCATTTGGATGCTTGGAGATTTATATTTTCATTATGCCAGAAGAAGAGTAGCTCAACGATCGTACGGAACCATTTGTGGTTGCTAGTTTTTCAGCCGCCATGCAGCTGGTATATGTAAAGCAGTGTACAAATTCTAGCTGCAAATTTGTGTGGCGGATATTAATGAATGGTTCCCATTGGTTTAATATTTTTTTCCCCTTTGAGTTCTTTACTCGTCAAAGCTATGTTCTAATGGATTTTGGTCATGTGTGGCAACTATTTCAGATGAGGCGGGAGTAGGTGTGATCCAGAATATATGGATACATCTGAGCGCTACCATGATGATCAGGTCATCTGATTTGCTGTTTAGAGATGGGTGATTCCAGAAGATATATGCCTGGAATGAAGGAAGAATTTGGGGTGTGTAGGGGTAGATGTATTTTGTTATGAATGTAGGATGTAGTCACTTGCCAAAACTGTAATACTTGTGGACATGAGTAATCATGTGTAGTGGGTAATACTTGGAGGTTTACATTTAAGACAGTGATTGGTCTGGGGGGAAACCCACTATTCTTGCCATGGTAGGGGGGAGGTAAATTCTATGAAGCAAATGGTATCGTAAGTCATAGATATACAGTACTATGCAAAGTTTTAGGCAGGTGTGAAAAAATGCTGTAAAAGTAAGAATGCTTTCAAAAAATAGACGTTAATAGTTTATTTTTATCAATTAACAAAATGCAAAGTGAGTGAACAAAAGAAAAATCTAAATCAAATCAATATTTGGTATGACCGCCCTTTGCCTTCAAAACAGCATCAATTCATGTAGATACACTTGCACTCAGTTTTTCAAGGAACTTAGCAGGTAGGTTGTTCCAAACATCTTAGAGAACTAACCACAGTTCGTCTGTGGATTTAAGCAGCCTCAGTTGCTTCTCTCTTTACATGTAATCACAGACAGACTCAATGGTCTTATGATCAGGGCTCTGTGGGGGCCATATCATCTCTTGCATGACTCCTTGTTCTTTTTTACGCTGAAGATAGTTCTTAATGACTTTGGCTGTATGTTAGGGGTCGCTGTCATGCTGAAGAATACATTGGGGGGGGGGCAAGAAGATGCCTCCCTGATGGTATTACATGTTGATAAGTATGTGCCTGTTCTCAGCATTGAGAAAACCATTAATTTGCTTGGCCTTGTTTCCATTTCATAGGTATGGCTTTTTGGCCCCAAGTGTTCCTTGAAGATCACTTCTGACCAGACGGTAGATGGGTGTACCAGGATGTACCAAATGGAAGTAAGCATGATCTGCTGCAGTAAATTTCCTTGGCCGACCACTGCGTTTACGGTTTCCAACTTTGCCCATTTCTTTGTGCTTCTTCAAAAGAGCTTGGACAGCACATCTGGAAACCCCCGTCTACCTTGAAATGTCTGCCTATGTGAGACCTTGCTGATGCAGGATATCTACCTTGTGTCTCATTGCTGTGCTCAGTCTTGCCATGGTGTATGACTTTTGACATTAAACTGTCTTCAGCAACCTCACCTTGTTAACTGGGTTTGGCTGTTCCTCACCAAATGTTATTACTCCTACACAGCTGTTTCTGTTTCAGTTAATGATTGTGTTTCAGCCTACATATTAAATTGATGATCATTAGAACCTGTTTGGTATAACTGTTTAATTATAGACCTGACTATGGGCTTGATCCAGATGTTGGAAACGGATGTTTTTTCTACCAACGGCATTTTTCCCAGCACAGTAAGCTATTCAAATGTCTGTGCTGTGAAAAAATACTGCCTAAAAAAAGGGGAGTCATGTGATAAAGTTAAGAGGTGTTTTTAGCCATAGAAAATTATGGAAGCACCATAAATATCAATTCAAATGTCTGCATTAGCCATGAAAATCCGATAAGGGACTCAAGTTATCACAGGAAAGTTAACACCTACTTTTTTTTTTTTTTTACTTGAGTCCTTTATCAGCTGTTTAAACAGCCGACACAGAAACTTGAATTAAAAAAAAAAACCTAAGTCCTCAGTGGATGTATTGATATGGGGCCCTAATGTAACGTTTTTTTAGGACACTCAGACACAGAAGGTTTGGGTAAAAACACAGTTTTATTGAAAACACAGAATTTAGAGTAACCCTTATGGGTCCAGTATATACAGACAGAAATAATACTGACACCGGTCAGGTTACAAATAGATTTAGTAACCCACCCGGGTCCAGTGAAACAAAAGGGTACAACACTGCCACAGGTCAGGTTACAGTTCGTGTGAATCCTAGAAGAGACAGTGGAGAGACGGGTGCTATTAGGCCAGGAGGTATGGACAGGCCTTAATAGGATAGAGGCCCACAGGACACTCTACACAGAGAGTGACACCAAAGCGACAGAGGCCACACGGAGGTAGACAAAGGCCCTGGAAGTGACAGACTGCCAGAGCAGTCAAGGGTGACTGATACTGTATAGCACGGAGTAACTCCAATGTAACCTGCAGTGCACTGTGACCCAAAGTGCAATGCACCAACCACCAAGGGGTTAACGTACGCTTAGACCTGTATTTGGCTGCAAGGCCATAGGGACAACCAAGGTGCCCAGGGAACAACCAACCTCGGGTAACAGCAATGAACAGATCAAGTGAACAGTGGTGCAACCTGAATGATCTCAACCACCGGGGTGAAAGGATCACGAAGCACAATAATCGGAGACTGGGTCACAGTAGGCAGGACTGCCAGAGCAGAGTATGTGAGGCAACCAAGGACTGTCAGTACACAGTGCGAGCACTGGAGGCACGTACTCCAGCTGGATCACCGGATGGAGCAGGAAACCAAGCCAAATCGGTACACAGAGTAGGAACATAGTCAGGCCGGGTGGGTACAAGGAACAGGAACGTCAGCCAGGCTGGGTCGGTACACAGAGCAGTAACGTCAGCCAATCCGAATCGGTACACAGAGCAGGAACGTCAGCCAGGCTGGGTCGGTACACAGAGCAGGAACGTCAGCCAATCCGGGTCGGTACACAGAGCAGGAACGTCAGCCAGGCCGGGTCGGTACACAAAGCAGGAACGTCAGCCAATCCAGGTCGGCACACAGAGCAGGATCAAATCAGGCAGAGTAGTCAGGCAGTCCGGGTCATACACAGGATTCACACAGAAGTCAGGAACAAGCGCTAACAACTGGAATACCACGAAAGGGCATTGCAGAAATGACAGGGCTCAGTATTTAAGGGCTAGCATTGGGCGGAGCAAAACCACAATAGCCAATAAAAGGAATCAGGAAGTAGCACTGAGTCACAATGTCGCCAGCGATAACACGGGCACCGTGATAGTACCTCCCTCTCAAAGACCCCCTCCACGCAGAGAGGGGCCTGGCTTCTGGGGGTACTTGACATGGAGTCTGCGCAGCAACACAGGAGCATGGAGATCATTCAAATTTACCCAGGAACGCTACTTAGGGCCATAACACTTTCAATGAACCAGATACTTCAACCTTCCCCTGAACCTACGGGAATCAATGATGTTCTGAACTTCGTACTCATCGTGACCTTGCACCTGAACAGGACTGGGGACCGCATTGTGAATCCGCATGGATGCTGGAAGGTCCAGTGCATATGTAACTGGATTAATTTTGTGGCGAACCTTAAAGGGACCGACAAATTGAGGAGCCAATTTATTACAAGGGACTTGCAAATTGAGGTTTCTGGAAGATAGCCATACCCTATCCCCAACCTGGAAGGAGACCGCTGCAACGTCCTGCGATTAGCGTAACACTGATAACGCTGGAACAATGTACTGAGGGTCCTCTGTACCTGTGCCCATGTGGAGGGGAGTTGCCTGATATGCTCATCCAGAGCTGGAATCTGCTGTGTCTGAAATGAGTCTGGGAGCAAGCATGGTTGGAACCCGTAGTTGATGAGAAACAGGGAGCTCCCAGACAATGAATTAACCACACAGTTCCTGGCAAACTCTGCCCACGGCAACAGGTAGGCCCAATTGTCATGATGATCGGACACAAAACAGCGTAGGAATTGTTCCGATCCCTGATTGGCATGCTCCGCAGCCCCATTGGTCTGGGGATGGTAGGCAGAAGAAAAGGACAATTGTATGCTCATTTGGTTACAAAATGCCCTCCAAAATATGGATACGAATTGGCTCCCTCGATCCGACACCAGCAACCTGGGTACACTGTGCAACCGAAATACCTCTCTGGCAAAGACAATAGCCAACTCCTGGGCAGAGGGAAGGCCAGGAAGAGGCACAAAGTGAGCCATCTTGGAAAATCTATCGACCACCATCAAAATAAAGGTATACCACTGGCAATTCTCCCAGGAAATCAATCAAAACATGGGACCAAGGACACTCACCATTAGGCACAGGTTGAAGCAAGCCAACTGGGAGGTGTATAGTGGATTTGGCATGGGCACAAGTAGTGCAGGCTCCCGTGAAGGCGGTGCAATCAGCACGTAAGGAAGGCCACCAAAACAACTGCGAGAGACCAAATCAATTGGTCCCTACCTACATGCCTAGCCGCCCAAGATGTATGATAAGTTTCAAGTAGGCGGGTACAAAAAGGCTCGGCTACAAAACACTTCCCCACAGGGTGTCAGAAGGTGCGGTAGCTTGGGTAGAAAGAATTTCCTCCCCCAGTGGTGAAGTGATGCTGGTAAGTAGGGTAGCCAAAATGCAATCTGGCTGAATAATGGGTGCCAGGACCTCATCCGTCTCAATCTCAGGACCAAATTGCCTGGAAAGGGCATCAGCCCTAACATTCTTAGATCCGGGTAGGTAAGATACAATGAAATTAAAGCGAGACAGGAACAAGGCCCATCTGGCCTGTCGAGAGGACAACCTCTTGGCCTCAGAGAGGTACGTCAAATTCTTATGGTCGGTCAAAATTAACACCGGAGCCCTTGTATATTCCCGCAGGTGTCGCCATTCTTTAAGGGCTAGAATAATTGCCAGGAGTTCTCTTTCCCCAATCTCATAGTGACTCTGAGCACTAGTCAACTTTTTCAAGAAAAACCCACATGGTCTTAGAACACGCCCTTGGTCCAGGCGCTGTGACAGTACGGCCCCTACCCCAGTCTCTGAGGTGTTTACCTCCAAGGTGAAAGGAAGGGAGGTATTAAGGTGGGACAATACAGGAGTGGATGCAAAAGCGAATTTCAAGGTCAAAAATGCCTGTTCAACTTCCTCAGACCATTGGGAGGGATTAGTACCCTTGTGCGTAAGGTCAGACAGTGACTTTACAATCGTGGAAAAGTTTCAAATGAATTTTCTATAATAATTGGCAAAGCCAAGAAAACGTTGGATAGTCTTGAGCCCCTTAGGACGTGGCCATTGCAGAACTGCTGCGAGCTTATCCTTATCCATAGCAATGCCATCCTTAGAAATCACAAACGTCATAAAAGGTACCATAGACTTGTGGAACTCGCATTTCTCAATCTTGCAGTATAATTTGTTTTCACGTAACCTAAGCAAGACTGCTGACACATCCTTGATGTGTTGTGACAAATTACACGAATGTATGAGTATGTCGTCAAGATACACATCTACACAAGACTGTAGCATGTCATGAAGGATGTTGTTAATAAATTATTGGAACACTGCGGGGGCGTTACTTAGCCCAAAAGGCATCACCAGGTATTCATAGTGTCCTGAACGGGTATTGAATGCCATCTTCCACTCATCACCAGCTCTGATTCTGATCAAGTTATACGCAGCACACAAATCTAGCTTGGTAAAAATAGAGGAGTCTTTCAACCTGTCGAAAAACTCCATGATGAGTGGAATAGGGTAGGCGTTTCTGGGCATAAGTTTATTTAGACCACGATAACCTATACATGGTCGTAACTTGCCATTTTTCTTTTTCACAAAGAAGAAACCAGCCCCCGCGGGTGAGGATGACTTCCTGATAATGCCCCTCTCCAGGGCATCCGAGATATACTCCTCCATGGCCCGATTCTCCTCGCAAGACAGTGGGTAAGTACAACCCCGAGGAGGAACGGCACCAGGAGGCAAATCAATAGTGCAATCGTAAACCCAGTGCTGTGGCAAGGCACTAGCCTCTTCCTTAATGAAAAGATCGCTAAATTGTCGATATTCAGTGGGCAAGGAGGGAGAGGTACACATGATCTTGGTGGGTTGTGAAATACAGTGCTTAGTGCAGAAGTCAGACCAAGCCGTGATCTCGCAAGTCTGTCGGTCACACCTGGGGTTGTGCAGATGTTACCAGGGAAACCCCAGGATGACCGCATGGTGAGGAGACTGGATAATCTGAAAACACAGCTTCTCCATGTGGAGAGCCCCAATGTGTATAGACAGTGGTATAGTTTACATAGTGATCTGGCCAGTACCAACGGTCTACCGTCAATAGCTTCGATATCCAAAGGAGATTCCCTTTCAAACAGCGGAATCTTGTGTAATGTGGCAAAAGAGTTGTCCATAAAATATCCGGCTGCACTGGAATCCACCAGAGCTGGAACTTCCACCGAGAGTTCAGCCCAAAAAATTACAGCCTGCAGTGTGGGTTTTTGATTCACGGGGTCTGGGGACCACTGAACACCACCTAGGACCTGTCCCCTGAGGAAACGTAGGTGCGTCCGTTTCCCAGACATGTGGGATAGGTGCGCAACAAATGCCCAGCTTCACCACAATATAAGCAGAGGCCCTGTCTGCGGCAATGAGCCCATTCTTCCTTGGTCAGCTTAGTGAATCCTAACTGCATAGGTTCGCTATTCTCTTGGTTATGCTTAGGAGGCATGGGAGGTGAGGGAGGCATGGGTGGGAAACTTTGGCCTTGCCTGTCCGAAATTTCTGGCCCGATGTCTGCGGTCCTTAGCCGCCATCCTCTCCCTGATGCAGGAATCAATGAAAATGGAGAACTCAATGAACTCATCCAAATCGTTCGGCAAGTCTCTAGAAATTCAGATCCTCAGAATGGGGAAAAAAAAAATTTGTCCGAAATCGAATTTTTCCGAAAATTTTTGCCGTGCACAAATCTAGTATTAGAAGGTCAGATTAAGTCTTTTATGGTCATATGTATGCACCTGTTGTTGATTAAAGCTTATCAGGATTTTAAATAAACATGCAGTTTTTTTTATCATATTCTAAATAGTACTTGGACTATTTGTATATACATCTTCGTGGAGTTTTGTTTTGAGACCTGAAGCCATCGAGTCTATTTCTTCGGCATTAACCAGTGAGTTGTGAATTTAAGAAAATTCACCTGGATCAATGGTCTGCTGAGATAATCCACCTCCCAGACGTCTACCCCTGGGATGTAAATGGCAGAAAGAGCTGGAATCTGATCTTCTGCCTAGTGCAACATTCTTTATATTTTCTGATGTCGCACAGCAAATTTGGCAGATGAAACTGAGAAAATTGTACTGCTGTCATCGTGGAGACCATGTTCACCATTAATCACATACAATCTTTGACTGTTGAACAAGGTTGATCCAGAATTCTCCAAACTTAGGTTTGTAAAGACACTCTCTTGTCTCAAGGTAGGATGACTCTCTGAACAGACATATTCAAGGTGAGGACCAGAAACAACAGACACGGAATAGGCAATAGATGTCATTTGTTGTTATTGTTGATCCACCTAAATTCACATAGAATCTGATTAGTCAGTTGCAGATGCACCTGCAACAGTTGTGGTGAAGGGGTCTTGAGTAACACGTGATCCAGATAATGTGTCACATTCACTCCCAGAGATCGGAGCAAGGCTGCCAAGGCATCCCCACTTTTGTGAAGAACCTTGGGGCTGTTGTCAAGCTGAATGGCAGGGCAAGAAACAGCTAACAATGATTATAAAAGGCAAACCAGTGGAAACTGTAATGCTCTGAGCAGATGGGATTATGTAAATAGGTGTCCTTTATATCTAGTGAGGCCATAAACTCTGCCAGTTTCATGACAGCTATGACAGATCTGATTTACTCCATTGAGCTTGGATACATGAAGCTATATGTTCAGAGCATTTTAAGTTCAGGACTGGTAGATAACTATCTATTTTGTGGAGGTCAAAAAGACTGGAATAGAAGCCCTTGTATCTTTGTTCCCTGGATTATAGGTGATCATCCCTAGCATCAGCAGTCTACATCACTTGATGGAAAACACCCGATAATAAAGTTATTTTGAACTATTGACAAGAAAAAACATGGTGGAGACATCATTATGAAAGACATCTGGTATCCCTAGGATATCACCAGAAGCACCCATGCAACAGAGATGGAGTCCTTCTATTGCAGCAGTAGTTATCAGTCTTCCCCCAAATGACTGCAGAGAAGATCTGAAGGCTCACTTTCAGGCTGAAGAAGGCTTGGAAGTTGCTGGATTGGTGGCAGATGTAACGGTTTGTTCGACACACAGACACAGTAGGTTTGGATAAAACACAGTTTTATTAAACAATTAAGATCACAATAACCCTCACAGGTCCTGTAATATACACTTAATATAGTACAGCCACAAGACAGGTTATACAGAGGTAAGCCCACACAGGTCCAGTATAAGTAAAGAGTCCATAACACATTCTACTGACACAGGTCAGGCCGATCTTGTATGCGTCCCAGTGTATCGGTACTGCATGGGTTAATAGCAGACGGAGAATGTAAACAGTCCCATGTGTGGTAAGGCCTTTTAAGGAGCTCACATAGAGGTGAGAGCTTAAGTACGAGTAACGCCCAAGAATGAGTATACCAGGCAATGGTGGATTGCCTTAGCAGTAACGGATACTGAGTGTCATTGACACAGCCGTAGCAGTAACGGAGACCAGGCAACGTGAGCACTGCTGTAACAGTAACGGAGACCAAGCCACGAGAGCGCTGCCGTAGCAGTAGCGGATACTAGGCAACTGGGGACTGCCGTATCATAAACGGAGACTAGGCAATTGGATACTGCTGTGGCATAAACGGAGACTGAGCAACTGAGGAGCTGTCGTGGCAATAATGGAATCTGAGCCACAGGAGCACTGCCATAACAGTAATGGAGACTAAGCCACTTGAGCTCTGCCGTAGCAGTAACGGAGACTAGGCGACTGGACACTGCCGTAGCAGTAGTGGAGATCAGGCAACTGAGCACTGCCGTAATAGTAACGGAACCTGAGCAACTCGCCCTGAGAGGCACCCAACCTGGAACGGATCGTAAGGCAGGCCAAGAGGAATGCCGCTGGGGTGACACAGAGGCAACCAAAACCAAACTGCACAGCTGTTCACAGACAGCGAGAGAGAAGCCCTACCCTAAACCGGAGACCGGTCAGGGCATGCAGAGGAGGCAGCAGCCCAACCGGGTGGGATCACACTGAGCAGGAACGTCAGCCAATCCAAGTCGGTACATGGAGCAGGAACGTCAGCCAAGCCGGGTTGGTACACGGAGCAGGAACGTCAGCCAATCCAAGTCGGTACACGGAGCAGGAACGTCAGCCAAGCTGAGTCAGTACACAGGAGATAAGAAGCAGAATGGTCAGGCAGTCCAGGTCGGTGCACAGGCAGGAAACGAGATGCAGAGTAGTCAGGCAGGCCGGGTCGATACACTGAGAGCACACAAATAATCAGGAACAAGCACTGGTACTGGAACACCACGAAAGGGCACCGGGGCTGTGCCAAAATCCAGTATTTAAGGACAATACTGGGCGGGACAATCATAGATCAGCCAATAGGTGTAAATCAGGAGAGTAGACTGACAGAATGTCCCTGAAAAGCACGGGCCCAGTGATAGTACCCCCCTCTCAAAGACCCCCTCTCCTAGAAGAGGGACCTGGTTTCTGTGGAGTGAAAATTGCTCAGCAATCTAGGAGCATGAATATCATTATCACTGTGCCCGTACTGGGATTTGGTGTTCCTGTGCCAGTGCTTGTTTCTGCTCAGTGATTCCCAGTGTACCGACTTGGCCTGCCTGACTTTGCATCTTGTCTCCTGCTCCTGTGTACTGACCCGGATTGCCTGACTATTCTTCTGCGCCTGCTCCTGTGTACCGACCCGGCTTGGCTGACGTTCCTGCTCCTGTGTACCGACCCGTCTTGGCTGACGTTCCTGCTCCGTGATCCGACCCAGCTTGGTTGACGTTCCTGCTCCGTGATTCGACCCAGCTTGGTTGGCATTCCTGCGCTATGTCGCCTTGGTGACATTCTGATTGTCAGGCAATTGTGTCTCCATTTCCTCCTGCCTAGTACAAGTGGCACAGTCCCCGTTACTGCTACGGCAGTGTGCCATTGGCCTTGTCCTCCATTACTGCTCCTGCAGTGTACTAGTGGCCTAGTCTCCGTTTCTGCTTCTGCAGAGTGCAAGTGTCTGCCTCCGTTTCTGCTACGGCAGTGTGCCACCGGATTGCCTCCGTTATTGCCTCTGCAGAGTACATGTGTCTGCCTCCGTTACTGCTATGGCAGTGGGCCACCGTTCTAGACTCCATTACTGCTCTGCAGAGAGCAAGTGTCTGTCTCCATTACTACTATGGCAGTGTGCCATTGGTCTTGTCCCCGTTACTGTTCCGGCAGTGTGCAAGTGGTCTGGTCTCCGTTACTGCTACTGCAGTGCCTTATGTGACTCAATTCCCATTACTACCATGGCAGTTCACGTTTGTTCTGCTAACCTGTTTCTGGGCGTTACTAATCCTTCAGCTGTCTATATGGAGAGAGCCCCATCACAGACGTCTCCACACAGGGGACTGTTTACACTCAAAGAAGACCATTAACCCATGCAATACCTCACTCCTGGGAATCCATTATATTCTGCCTGACCTGTGTCACTATAGACTGTTGTGGACTTTATGTTTATGCTGGACCTGTGTAGGCATATGTATATGTAACCTGTCGTGTGTCTGTATTACTCAGCTTGTATACTACAGGACCTGTGAGGGTTATTTTATTACTGTGATTTCAATAAAACTGTGTTTATCCTAAACCACTGTGTCTGTGTGTCAAACAAACCGTTACAGTATGAAAGGGCCATGACCTCAGACAGTAAAGGTGAGTGAAATACACAGAACATCCACTGGAGGATGGATGTACATGAGCAGCGTTAGGACCAGTTGGCACTGGCCATACAAACTATTCTTTAGCTCACAGTGCATCTCAATAAAACAGTTCAGAATCCGGTGCTCCCCCCAGTTTCGACACCGGAGAGTCAGTCCTTGGCAACTGTGGCCTCAGTTAAAGGGTTAACGGCTTCTGCTCCGTTACCACTCAGATACGATGGTGAACCCACCCTGTGAAGGGGGTTTATTAATCAATTGGATATATTTCTGGAACTAACCCCTCATGCTTTTCCTAATGACCGCAGTAAGGTTGGGTTCATGATATCACTATTGACGGGCAGAGCTTTGGCGTGGGCCAATCCCTTGTGGGAAAATGCTAAACTTTTATTGAAAAGTTTAAAGGGGACCCTTGCGGGTTAGCATACACATGCAACATATATATTCAATACATTGTCATAGTGAGTAGTGGTATACATAATGTAAGACAGGCTCTACCAGCCTTGCCAATACCGGGTAAGGCAACCTTAGATTGGCACCAGATGGAATAGGTTCTACCGACCTTACCAATATACCAGGCAAGGCAGCCTGGAAGGCTAGCAACCGAGGATATGGAGGCTCTACCGGCCTTGCCAATATACCGGGCAAGGCAGCCTTGAGGCTGGTAACACGAGGAAATGAGGCTCTACCGGCCCTGCCAATGTACCGGGCAAGGCAGCCTTGAGACTGGTACAACTAGGAGTGAGGCTCTACCGGCCTTGCCAATATACCGAGCAAGGCAGCCTTGAGGCTGGTAACACGAGGAAATGAGGCTCTACCGGCCCTGCCAATGTACCGGGCAAGGCAGCCTTGAGACTGGTACAACTAGGAGTGAGGCTCTACCGGCCTTGCCAATATACCGAGCAAGGCAGCCTTAAGACTGGTACAACAAGGAGTTATTCTCTACCGACCTTGCCAATACCGGGTAAGGCAACCTTAGACTTGCACAAGATGGAATAGGTTTTACCGGCCTTACCAATATACCGGGCAAGGCAGCCTGGAGGCTGCAAGTACTGGAACACAGACAGGGATGACCTCAGCGACTGGCATAAAGGTGTAACTAGCCAGAGGCCAGCTGGGTATCAAGATGAAGAGGACACCCAATGAAATAATGGAGCAAACCAGTACCCACGTACTGGTGTTACCCAATCTCTACCGGTGCTGTAAGGAACGCAGCAAGCAGCCGGTTAACATGGAGCGAACCAGTACCCGCGTACTGGAGTTACACAATCTCTACCGGTGCTGTAAGGAACGCAGCAAGCAGCCGGTTAACATGGAGCGAACCAGTACCAGCGTACTGGACTAACACAAACAAGTGAATGAAAATGTCGCCAAAGGCGACTGGAGGAAGAAGGCACTCTGCAGGCATCCAGGAGCAGGAACACAGCCGGTACAGGACAGGAAGCAGGACCACGACTGGCAATCAACCAGAGCAGGAACAGCAGCAGGAACAGCAACCCCAACTGGATCAGGAACGGAAGCTGGAACCAAGGAAGCTGTCAGACAGGAACTCAGGCGATCACTGGAGAGCATAGGTAGTAGAAGGCCCAGGAAGCTCAGGAACACAATGCAGGTGCAGGCGACATAGAGACACCACGAAAAGGCAACCAAAGGTGCCCAAGCCCAGTCTAAATAGGCAATACTGGGCGGGTTGAAAGCCGACAGCCAATGGAGAGCCATTCAGGTAACTGACAGGAAAGGCAGCAAATCACGGGCACCGTGATAGTACCCCCCTCTCAAAGACCCGCTCTCCTAGAAGAGGGACCTGGTTTCTGAGGGTACTTGGAATGAAAAATTTGCAGTAATTTGGGAGCGTGAAGGTCCTTACTGTCCACCCAGGATCGTTCTTACGGACTATAACCCTTCCAATGTACCAAATACTGCAATTTTCCTCTAAGTCTACGGGAATCAATGATACTCTTAACTTCATACTCCTCCTGACCTTCAACCTCTATAGGCCCTGGCACCATAGGGTTAGTAGTATAACGGTTGCATACCAGAAGTTTGAGGAGAGACACTTGGAACACGTTATGAATACGCATGGAGGCAGGAATGTCCAAGGCATACGAGACAGGGTTGATTTTACGAATCACCCTATATGGACCAATAAATCTGGGGGCCAATTTATTAGACGGAACTTGTAGCTTGAGGTTTCTAGAGGAAAGCCACACTCTGTCCCCAACCTGGAAGGAAACCGCTGGCAGCTGCCTACGATTGGCATGACGCTGATGGCGCTGGAAAGACTGACTGAGTGCCATCTGCACCTGTGCCCATGTGGAGCGGAGCTGCTCGATATGCTCATCCAGAGACGGAATCTGCTGTGACTGGAATGAATCCTGTAACAAACAGGGCTGGAACTCATAATTGATCAGAAAAGGAGAGCTCCCGGATGAAGAGTTAACCGCACAGTTCCTGGCGAACTCTGCCCAAGGCAACAGGTCAGCCCAATTATCATGATGATCAGTAACAAAATAGCGCAGGAACTGATTGGCGCGTGGATTGGCATGCTCAGCAGCCGCATTGGTCTGGGGTTGATAGACAGAGGAAAAGGACAATTGGATGCCCATTTGGTGACAAAATGCCCTCCAAAATCTGGATACAAACTGGCTACCCCGGTCGGACACCAGCACTCTGGGTACTCCATGCAACCGAAATACTTCTTTAGCAAAAACCACCGCTAATTCTTTGGCAGAGGGAAGGCCACGGAGAGGCACAAAATGGGCCATTTTTTAAAACCTGTCCACCATCATAAGTATGAAGGAATACCCTCTAGACACTGGCAATTCTCCCATGAAATCAATGGAAACGTGGGACCGGTGACGTTCACCATTAGGCACTGGCTGGAGTAGGCCCACCGGGAGGTGTCTAGGGGTCTTGGCACGGGCACAGGTGGCACAGGCATTGGTAAACGCAGCACAATCTGCTCTCAGGGAGGGCCACCAAAAGACTTGTGAGAGAGACCAGATCAATTGATCTCTACCAATATGCCCCGCAGCTTTAGAGGAGTGGTATGTCTCAAGCAAACGAGTGCGAAATGGCTCGTGAACAAAACACTTGCCCACTGGGGTCTCTGGTGGAGCAGTAGCCTGGGAAGCCAATATCTCTTCCCCCAGTGGTGAAGTGATACTTGTGCGTAAAGTAGCCAATATACGATCAGGCTGTATTATAGGTACTGGGACCTCGTCTCTGTCTACTTCAGGGTCAAATTGTCTAGACAGGGCATCAGCCCTAACATTCTTGGAACCAGGCAGGTATGAGACAACAAAATTGAATTGAGAGAGGAACAGCGCCCACCTGGCCTGGCGCGATGACAATCTCTTAGCCTCAGAGAGATAGGTCAAGTTTTTGTGGTCAGTCAGAAATAATACTGGATTTTTTGTGCCCTCTAGTAAATGACGCCACTCTTTAAGGGCAAGAATGATGGCCAATAATTCTCTGTCGCCTATCTCATAATGACTTTGGGCCACGGACAATTTCTTGGAGAAAAACCCACATGGTCTGAGGGTTCCTCCTTTAACAGGTCGTTGAGAAAGTACTGCCCTGACCTCAATCTCTGAGGCATCAACCTCCAATGTAAACGGGAGAGATGGGTTGGAGTGGGTTAACACAGGAGCGTTAGTAAAAGCGGATTTCAATTTCTCAAAAGCATCTTCCGCTGACACGACCACTGGGATTGATTAGCACCCTGGTGCGTAAGGTCAGACAAAGGTTTAACAATTGTTGAAAAGTTCTTAATAAATTTCCTATAATAATTAGCGAAGCCCAGAAATCGCTGAATAGCTTTAAGGCCCTTGGGCCGAGGCCATTGCAAAACTGCCGCCAGTTTCTCCTGATCCATGGCAATGCCTTCTTTGCCAATCACAAACCCCAAGAAGGGCACACTGGTTTTGTGAAACTCACATTTTTCCAATTTGCAATACAGTTTGATTTTACGTAGGCGGAGCAACACTTCTGACACATCTTTAATGTGTTGTGACATGTTTTCAGAATGAATGAGTATGTCGTCCAGGTAGACAACAACGCAGGACTGCAGCATATCCCTGAGGATATCATTGATTAACTCTTGAAATACTGCAGGTGCATTACAGAGACCAAACGGCATAACAAGATATTCATAGTGCCCAGATCTAGTGTTAAAGGCCGTTTTCCACTCATCACTAGCTCTGATCCGAATCAGGTTATAAGCAGCTCGTAGGTCCAATTTAGTAAAGATTGAGGAACCTTTTAACCTGTCAAATAATTCGGTGGTGAGTGGTATTGGATAAGCATTCTTAGACATTAATTTATTTAGGCCACGGTAATCAATGCACGGTCTCAGTTCGCCATTCTTCTTTTTCACAAAAAAGAATCCGGCCCCGGCTGGAGAGGTGGATTTCCTTATGATCCCTCTCTTGAGGGCATATTCCTCCATAGCTTGGTTCTTATCACACGACAATGGATATGTGCGTCCCCTAGGAGGCACCACCTCCGGAGGCAAATCAATAGCGCAGTCATAGGATCTGTGCTGTGGTAGGATACCAGCCTCTCCCTATAACAGTGCCCGTGATTCGTGCTATCCTGGTGTCTATCACTTGCTGGGAAATACTCATTGGCTGTCTGCTATTAGCCCTCCTCACTCTGCCTTTTTAAACCCTGGTTGGGCACTCCCAGGTTGCCCTTTTGTGATGTTTCTGACCTCACCTGTCCTGACCAGTTGTCAGGCTTCTGGGCCTGCTGTTTCTACGTTCCGGTGTTCCTGTGCACTATCGTTCCTGTGTTCCAGTGTTCCGGTGTTCCCGGGTTCCAGCACCTCGCGGGTTAATCCTCCTGAGTTCCTGAGTCTCCTAGCTACCGCCTCGTCTACCGGCTGCTCTCTGTCATCGGTTCCTGTGTTCCGGTCTCCTGTCACCGCTTAGGTCTTGCCTCGGTGGATACCCTCTGAGTACAGGGCTCTCGCTCTTTGCTTTGTCGCTCCGGCGACATTGTTACCTTCCGCTTCAGCCTTGAGGCTGATACCAGCTAGCGGACGCTGGTTTACTCCTTATTACCTGGTTGCGAGAATCTCTGTTGGTCCCAGCGTGCGGACGCTGGTTTACTCCACATTACCTGGTTGTGAGAATCACTGTTGGTCCCAGCGTGCAGATGCTGGTTTACTCCACATTAACCTGGTTGCCAGAATCACTGTTGGTCCCAGCGTGCGGACGCTGGTTTACTCCAGATTACCTGGTTGCGAGAATCACTGTTGGTCCCAGCGTGCGGGCGCTAGATTACTCCATATTACCTGGTTGCGTGAATCACTGTTGGTCCCAGAGTGCGGACGCTGGTTTACTCCATATTACCTGGTTGCGAGAATCACTGTTGGTCCCAGCGTGCGGACGCTGGTTTAATCCATATTACCTGGTTGCGAGAATCACTGTTGGTCCCAGCATGCGGTCGCTGGTTTACTCCATATTAACTGGTTGCGAGAATCACTGTTGGTCCCAGCGTGCGGACGCTGGTTTACTCCACATTAACCTGGTTGCTAGAATCACTGTTGGTCCCAGCGTGCGGACGCTGGTTTACTCCATATTATCCTGGTTGCGAGAATTACTGTTGGTCCCAGCGTGTGGACGCTGGTTTACTCCATATTACCTGGTTGCGCTTATACCGTTGGTCCAACGCTAGGACATTGGTTGCTCCTGAATCCTAGTCCTGTGGACAGGTTGCAGTATACTTCCTATGCAGTTGTCTGAGACTTCCTGGCAATAGACTTCTGCTGCGAGTAGGCCATTGTATCTATTCCTATCTGCTGTCATAGTTTCTGACAGCTAGCCTACGCTTTGGGCTGCCCTGCCCGGTATTGGTAAGGCCGGTAGAACCTTTGCTCGTTACCATCTTGTGGGTTGCCTTACCCGGTATTGGCAGGGCCGGTAGAGCCCATACTCAGCCTCCCTTGGGCTGCCTTGCCCGGTATTGGTAAGGTCGGTAGAACCGGTGCATTTCACCTCACGGTTGCCTTACCCGGTATAGGCAAGGCCGGTAGAGCCTATTGTTATATTGCTGTCCCTTGGGCTGCCTTGCCCGGTATTGGTAAGGCCGGTAGAACCGGTACATGTCACCTCACGGTTGCCTTACCCGGTATTGGCAAGGCCGGTAGAGCCTATTGTATATACTACTGTCACTTGGGTTGCCTTGCCCAGTATCATTGGCAAGGCCGGTAGAACCTACTCTGCTACTTTGTTGTTGTATTGTTATGTATGAATAACCCTAAGGGGATTGCCTTAACTTTTAATAAAGTTACGTTTTTACCAAAACCTTAAGTCTGAGAGTCTTCAAAACCGTTACAGTACGAAAGGGACATGACCTCAGACACTAAGGGCGACGGTAATACGCAGAATATCCATTGGAGGATGGATGTGCATGAATAACGTATGGATCAGCTGGCGGTCACTATCCAAACCATTCTTGAACGCACAGTACTGGCTGATAAGTCCGGTTCTAGTCCGGTGGTCTCGCCAATTCAGACACCGGAGAATGAATCTAGACCCTCTGGGGTCGCAGTCAAAGGGTTAACGGCTTCTGCACCTTTGCTGCTAAGATATGACGGTGACCCTCAGCTATGCAGAGGGTTTATTAATCAGCTTGAAATCTTTATGGAATTAACGGCACATGCATTTCCTAGTGATCGCAGCAAAGTTGGGTTCATGATATCCCTGCTGACTGGCAGAGCATTGGCCTGGGCTAACCCACTGTGGGAGAACGCTAAACCTTGCACAAAAAATTTCAGCGATTTTGTACAATCCTTTCGGAGAGTATTCGAGCCTCCTGGCAGAACCACCTCTGCTGCTAAACGTCTCATGGAGATACAACAGGGCAGGCGCACGGTTGGCGATTATGCCATTGAATTCCGCACCTTGGCAGCAGAGGTAGGATGGTATAATGAGGCCCTCTTGGCAGCCTTTGCCCAAGGCTTGAGTGACCAGATTAAAGATGAGATTGCTGCAAAAGATTTACCTACTGACCTAGATGATTATATCGAATACGTGATTCTAATTGATTCTAGAATACGTGAAAGATTAACCGCCAGAGAACGACGGGCACGGTTAAAAAACAATGGGTCCAGTAGCATATTTTGCCCACCCAACCCTCCCTTGGCATCCAAACCTAGTGAACTGATACAGGAACCAGTTGAACCCATGCAGGTGGGTTTCACTAGGTTAACCAAGGAGCAGAGAAAGTATCGCAAGATACAGGGATTATGTCTGTATTGCGGTAAAAGTGGTCACTTGTTAAAATCTTGTCCGGTGCATCCGGGAAAGGAACACACCTAGGGTACCTTGGGGGACAGGCCCTAGGTGGTGTCCAATCGTCCAATGTTGAGCACACTTAAACCCACCATACAGGTGGTATTGTCATGGTCATGGTTGATTCTGGTGCAGCTGGGTATTTTATGGACAATACCTTTGCTGAATTGCATGGGGTATCACGTATTCAGAGAGAAACCCCTCTTGCTATTGAAGCAATTGATGGCAGACCTTTGGAACCCGCTCAGGTCACCTTTGAAACTATGCCCTTGTCCATGACTATTGGGGCTCTTCATAAGGAAGAGCAGCAGTTCCAATTAATCAACTCCCCCCACCATGCCGTGATTTTGGGCTTTCCTTGGTTACAGTTGCACAACCCACAATTCGATTGGCAAAAGTGTGAGATTGCTGCGTGGTCCCAGTTCTGTATGGATAAGTGCGTAACCCACCCTGTTAAGGTCTTGTGCACCTCCCCATCGCTACCTGAGGTCTACCAGCAGTTTAGCAATGTTTTCAGTGAAGGGGAGGTTGGCACTTTACCTCAGCACAGACCATACGATTGTCGTATTGAACTGAATCCTGGAGCAGTGCCACCAAGGGGACGCACGTATCCATTGTTTTGTGAGGAAAACCAAGCTATGGAGGAGTAAATAGCCGATGCCCTCAGTAGAGGGATCATAAGGAAATCTACTTCCCCGGCTGGGGCCAGATTCTTTTTTGTTAAGAAAAAGAGTGGTGAACTGCGCCCATGTATAGACTATTGTGGGTTGAATAAGTTGATGGCAAAGAACACCTACCCTATACCACTCATCACCGAGCTGTTTGATAGACCGAAGGGGTCCTCGATCTTCACCAAATTGGACCTAAGGGCAGCCTACAATTTGATACGTATCAGAGCCGGTGATGAGTGGAAAACTGCCTTCAATACGAGATCAGGGCATTACGAATACCTAGTTATGCCATTTGGTCTATGTAATGCTCCTGCAGTATTTCAAGAACTGATCAATGACGTTCTGAGAGACATGTTACAATCATGTGTCGTGGTCTATCTAGACGACATACTTATCCACTCCAAAGACTTGTCTCAACACATCAAGGATGTGTCTGAAGTATTATTGCGTTTACGCAAAAACAGATTGTTTTGTAAACTGGAGAAATGCGAGTTCCACAAAACCAGTGTACCGTTCCTGGGATTTATAATCGGCAAAGACGGCATTGCCGTGGATAAAGAAAAATTGACGGCAGTCCTACAGTGGCCTAAACCCAAGAGTCTTAAAGCCATTCAACGATTTTTGGGATTCGCCAATTATTACAGAAAGTTTATTAAAAACTTCTCTTCTATCGTGAAACCTCTGTCTGACCTCACGCATAAGGGCGCTAATCCGTCTCTCTAGCCGGTGGCTGTGGAAGAGGCCTTTGAGAAATTAAAGTTAGCCTTTGCTGAAGCTCCTGTGTTATCCCACCCCAATCCACTACTTCCATTTACACTAGAGGTGGATACCTCAGATATTGGGGTTGGGGCTGTACTTTCTCAGCGACAAGTTAAGGGAGGTACACTCAGACCCTGTGGGCTTTTTTCTAAGAAACTGACTAGTGCGCAAAGCCATTATGAGATTGGCGATAGAGAATTACTGGCCATTATTCTTGCTCTCAAAGAATGGCGTCATTTACTTGAAGGCACTAAAAACCCCATTTTGATTCTGACCGATCACAAGAATCTGACTTATCTCTCTGAGGCCAAGAGATTGTCTTCTCGCCAGGCCAGATGGGCACTGTTTTTATCCCGATTCAATTTCATTGTATCATATTTGCCTGGATCAAAAAATGTTAGGGCTGACGCTCTGTCTAGACAACTTGAGGCGGAGATTGACAGAGAAGAAGTACCAGCACCTATCATTCAACCTGATCGAATACTGGCTACCATACTTACTAGTATCACTTCACTATTAGGGGAGGAGATTTTGGCTTCCCAAGCCTCTGTCCCTCATGAAACTCATGCAGGCAAATGTTTTGTCACTGAACCATTCCGTACTCGGTTACTTGAAACCTACCACTCCTCTAAGCCTGCGGAACATATTGGTAAAGACCAATTGTTTTGGTCCCTTTCTCAGTTATTCTGGTGGCCTTCTATGAGAACGGATTCCTGTGCCCGTGCCAAAACCCCTAGACATCTCCCAGTGGGCTTGCTTCAGCTGGTCCCTAATGGGGAACGCCCTTGGTCTCATGCCTCGATAGACTTTATGGGAGAGTTGCCCAGGTCTAGAGGGTATTCCTTCATATTGATGGTGGTAGACAGGTTTTCTAAAATGGCTCACTTTGTACCTCTCCATGGTCTTTCTTCTGCTAAAGAACTGGCAATGGTATTTGCCCGAGAGGTGTTTCGGTTGCATGGAGTACCTAGGATGCTGGTGTCTGACAGGGGGAGCCAGTTTGTGTCCAGATTCTGGAGGGCATTCTGCGAACAGATGGGTATACAGCTATCATTTTCCTCTGCATATCATCCCCAGACTAATGGGGCCGCTGAGAGGGCCAACCAAGGGCTTGAACAGTTTCTGCGATGTTTTGTGACTGACCATCATGACAATTGGTCCGACTTGTTGCCATGGGCAGAGTTCGCCAGGAACTGCGCAGTTAATTCGTCCTCCGGGAGCTCTCCGTTTTTGATCAATTATGGGTTCCAATCCTGTTTGCTCCCGGATTCCTTCCAGACATAGCAGATTCCAGCTCTGGATGAGCATATAGAGCAACTCCGCTCAACATGGGCACAAGTTCAGAGGGCATTGGGTCAGTCTTTTCAGCGACATCAGCGTCATGCCAATCGTAGAAGGCTTTTAGCGGTTTCCTTTCAAGTTGGGGATAGAGTATGGCTGTCCTCCAAGAATCTGAAGCTTAAGGTTCCATCTAATAAGCTGGCACCTCGATTCATTGGCCCGTACAGAATAATCCGCAAGATTAATCCGGTTTCCTGTGCTTTGGAACTACCTGCATCCATGCGTATTCATAATGTAGTCCATGTGTCTCTCCTTAAACCTCTGGTTTGTAACCGTTACACTACCACACCTGTGTTGCCAGGTCCCGTTGAGGTTGAGGGGCAGGAGGAGTATGAAGTACAAAGTATTATTGATTCCCGTAGGCATAGAGGAGGGGTACAGTATCTGGTGCATTGGAAAGGTTATGGTCCGGAGGATCGTTCCTGGGTAGACAGTAAGGACCTTCATGCACCCAAGTTACTACGAATACTTCACACCCAATACCCTCAGAAGCCTAGACCCTACTCTAGGAGAGGGGGTCTTTGAAAGGGGGGTACTATCACAGTGCCCATGATTCGTGCTATCTGGTGTCTATCACTTGCTGGGAAATACTCATTGGCTGTCTGCTATTAGCCCTCACTCTGCCTTTTTAAACCCTGGTTGGGCACTCCCAGGTTGACCTTTGGTGATGTTTCTGACCTCACCTGTCATGACCAGTTGTCAGGCTTCTGGGCCTGCTGTTCCTACGTTCCGGTGTTCCTGTGCACTGTCGTTCCTGTGTTCCGGTGTTCCCGGGTTCCAGCACCTCGCGGGTTAATCCTCCTGAGTTCCTGAGTCTCCTAGCTACCGCCTCGTCTACCGGCTGCTCTCTGTCATCGGTTCCTGTGTTCCGGTCTCCTGTCACCGCTTAGGTCTTGCCTCGGTGGATACCCGCTGAGTATAGGGCTCTCGCTGTTTGCTTTGTCGCTACGGCGACATTGTTACCTTCCGCTTCAGCCTTGAGGCTGATACCAGCTAGCGGACGCTGGTTTACTCCTTATTACCTGGTTGCGAGAATCTCTGTTGGTCCCAGCGTGCGGACGCTGGTTTACTCCATATTACCTGGTTGCGAGAATCACTGTTGGTCCCAGCGTGTGGACGCTGGTTTACTTCACATTACCTGGTTGCGAGAATCACTGTTGGTCCCAGCGTGCGGATGCTGGTTTACTCCACATTAACCTGGTTGCCAGAATCACTGTTGGTCCCAGCATGCGGACGCTGGTTTACTCCAGATTACCTGGTTGCGAGAATCACTGTTGGTCCCAGCGTGCGGACGCTGGTTTACTCCATATTACCTGGTTGCGAGAATCACTGTTGGTCCCAGCGTGCGGACGCTGGTTTACTCCATATTACCTGGTTGCGAGAATCACTATTGGTCCCAGCATGCGGACGCTGGTTTACTCCACATTAACCTGGTTGCTAGAATGTCACCTCACGGTTGCCGTACCCGGTATTGGCAAGGCCGGTAGAGCCTATTGTATATACTACTGTCACTTGGGTTGCCTTGCCCGGTATCATTGGCAAGGCCGGTAGAACCTACTCTTCTACTTTGTTGTTGTATTGTTATGTATGAGTAACCCTACGGGGATTGCCTTAACTTTTAATAAAGTTATGTTTTTACCAAAACCTTAAGTCTGAGAGTCTTCAAAACCGTGACACTCCCTTACTAAATACATCACTAAAATGTTGATACTCGTCTGGCAGTTAAGGGGAGGTACATAGACTCTTTACCGGGTGGGACACACAATGCTCCATGCAATACTGAGACCAAGCAGAAATTTCACACTTTTGCCAATCAAACTGAGGATTATGAAGCTGCAACCATGAAAATCCAGAATGACTGCGTAGTGTGGGGAATTGATAATCTGGAACTGCTGTTCCTCTTTATGAAGCGCCCCAATGGTCATAGGTAATGGCATTGTTTCAAAGGTAACCTGTGCAGGTTCTGGTGGTCTGCCGTCAATAGCTTCAATAGCGAGAGGGGATTCTCTCTCGACCAGGGGAATCTTATGCCGTTCAGCAAAAGCACTATCCATAAAATATCCAGCTGCGCCGGAATCAACCAGGGCCAGAACCTCCACTGAGTGATCTGCCCAGGAGAGTACCACCTGTATGGTGGGTTTCTGAGTGATCAAACCTGGGGACGGTTGAACACCACCTAGGGCCTGTCTCACAAGGTACCCTAGGTGTGTTCGTTTCCCGGACGTACAGGACAAGATCTTAGCAGGTGCCCAATTTTGCCACAGTATAAGCACAACCCCTGCCTCCTGCGATGTGCTCTTTCCTCCTTGGTTAGCCTGGTGAAGCCCAATTGCATAGGTTCACCCGATTCCCGTAACTGTTCATTGGACTTAGATACCAAGGGAGGGATGGGTGGGCAAAATGAGCTGCTAGTTACGTTATTTCTTGACCGTTGCCTGCGGTCCTTAGCCATCAATCTTTCACGGATTAGAGTGTCAATTAGGATAACATAATCAATATATTCATCTAGATCAATTGGCAACTCTTTAGCTGCGATTTCATCTTTGATCTGCTCGCTCAAACCTTGAGCAAAGGCTGCCAGCAATGCCTCATTGTTCCAACCTACCTCTGCTGCCAAGGTGCGGAATTCGATGGCATAATCGCCCACCGTATGCCTACCCTGCTATATCTCCATTAGGCGTTTAGCAGCAGAGGAGGTTCTACCAGATATCTCAAACACTCTCTGAAATGACTGCACAAATTCCCTGAAATTCTTTGTGGACGGTTTCGCACTCTCCCATAAGGGATTAGCCCATGCCAGGGCTCTGCCAGTCAGTAGGGATATCATAAACCCAACTTTACTGTGTTCATTTGGAAAGGCATGCGAGGTTAGTTCCAAAAATATTTCAAGTTGGTTAATAAACCCTCTGCACAGACTGGGCTCACCATCATATCTGAATGGTAAAGGGGCGGAAGCGGTTAACCCCTTGACTGCAGCCCCTGAGGGTATGGTGTCGTTCTCCGGTGTCAAACCTGGGGAGACCACCGGACTCGGGGCGGACTTGTCCGTGAGTACTGTACGTTCAAGCATGGTTTGGATCGCTACCGCTAGCTGATCCAGGCGCTGTTCAAGCACATCCATCCTCCAATGGATGTTCTGTGTATTACCATCACTCTTATTATCTGAGGTCATGGCCCTTTCGTACTGTCACGGTTTGTTATGACTCAGACACAGAGTTAAGATAAAAACACAACTTAATTGAAAAGCTTAAAGGGAACCCTTGCGGGTTAGCATACACTTGCAACATATATATTCAATACATTTTCATAGTGAGTAGTGGTATAAAAAATGTTAGACAGGCTCTACCGGCCTTGCCAATACCGGGTAAAGCAACCTTAGATTGGCACCAGATGGAATAGGTTCTACCGACCTTACCAATATACCGGGCAAGGCAGCCTGGAAGGCTAGAAACCGAGGAGATGGAGGCTCTACCGGCCTTGCCAATATACCAGGCAAGGCAGCCTTGAGGCTGGTAACACGAGGAAATGAGGCTCTACCGGCCCTGCCAATGTACCGGGCAAGGCAGCCTTGAGACTGGTACAACGAGGAGTGAGACTCTACCAGCCTTGCCAATATACCGAGCAAGGCAGCCTTAAGACTGGTACAACGAGGAGTTAGGCTCTACCGGCCTTGCCAATACCGGGTAAGACAACCTTAGATGGAATAGGTTTTACCGGCCTTACCAATATACCGGGCAAGGCAGCCTGGAGGCTGCAAGTACTGGAACACAGACAGGGATGACCTCAGCGACTAGCATAAAGGTGTAACTAGCCAGTTGCCTATGATGGACAGACAGAGGCCAGCTGGGTATCAAGATGAAGAGGACACCCAATGAAATAATGGAGAGAACCAGTACTCGCGTACTGGAGTTACCCAATCTCTACCGATGCTATAAGGAACGCAGCAAGCAGCCAGTTAACATGGAGCAAACCAGTACCCACGTACTGGAGTAACACAATCTCTACCGGTGCTCAAAGGAACGCAGCAAGCAGCCGGTTAACATGGAGTGAATCAGTACCCGCGTACTGGAGTAACACGATCTCTACCGGTGCTGTAAGGAACGCAGCAAGCAGCCGGTTAACATGGAGCAAACCAGTACTCGCCTAGTGGAGTGACACAATCTCTACCGGTGCTGTAAGGAACTCAGGAAGCAGCCGGTTAACATGGAGCGAAACAGTACCCGCGTACTGGAGTTACACAATCTCTACCGGTGCTGTAAGGAACGCAGCAAGCAGCCGGTTAACATGGAGCGAACCAGTACCCGCGTACTGGAGTTACACAATCTCTACCGGTGCTGTAAGGAACGCAGCAAGCAGCCGGTTAACATGGAGCAAACCAGTACCCGCGTACTGGAGTTACGCAATCTCTACCGGTGCTGTAAGGAATGCAGCAAGCAGCCGGTTAACATGGAGCGAACCAGTACCCGCGTACTGGAGTTACACAATCTCTACCGGTACTGTCAGGAACGCAGCAAGCAGCCGGTTAACATGGAGCGAACCAGTACCAGCTTACTGGACTAACACAAACAAGTGAATGAAAATGTAGCCAAAGGCGACTGGAGGAATAAGACACTCTGCAGGCATCCAGGAGCAGGAACACAGCCGGTACAGGACAGGAAGCAGGACCACGACTGGCAATCAATCGGATCAGGAACGGCAGCAGGAACAGCAACCCCAACCGGATCAGGAACGGAAGCTGGAACCGAGGAAGCTGTCAGACAGGAACTCAGGTGATCACTGGAGAGCATAGATAGTAGACGGCCCAGGAAGCTCAGGAACACAATGCAGGTGCAGGCGACATAGAGACACCACGAAAGGGCAAACAAAGGGTGCCCAAGCCCAGTCTAAATAGGCAGTACTGGGCAGGTTGAAAGCAGACAGCCAATGGAGAGCCATTCAGGTAACTGACAGGAAAGGTAGCACATCACGGGCACCATGATAGAAGCATTGTGTGACTCATCCTGTTAAGATTTTGTGTTTCTCTCCCTCTGTGCCAGCCGAATACCACCAATTCAGTGACATTTTTAGTAAGGGAGAGGCTAGCACATTGCCCCAGCATAGGGCATATGATTGTGCCATTGATTTGCCCCCTGGGGTTGTACCCCCTAGGGGCCGCGTGTATCCACTGTCGTGCGAGGAGAATCGGGCCATGGAGGAATACATTGAGGACGCCCTTAATGGAGGGATTATTTGGAAGTCCACCTCCCTGCTGGTGCTGGGTTCTTTTTTGTGAAAAAGAAGAATGGCGAGTTAAGGCCTTGTATTGATTACCAGGGATTAAATAAACTTATGTCCAAGAATGCATACCCCATACCACTCATTACTGAGCTATTTGACAGGTTAAAAGGTTCTTCCATTTCTACGAAATTAGACCTACGTGCTGCCTATAACCTGATCAGAATAAGAGCAGGGGATGAGTGGAAAACGGCATTTAATACCAGATCAGGGCATTATGAATACCTAATCATGCCATTTGGTCTTTGTAACGAACCCGCTGTATTTCAAGAATTTATTAACGATATTTTCCGTGATTTGCTACAGTCCTGTGTAGTAGTCTACCTTGATGACATACTCATACACTCTGCCAATCTGTCCCAACACATCAAGGATGTGTCCGAGGTCTTGCTTCGTTTACGCAAGAATAAGCTATATTGTAAAATGGAGATGTGCGAGTTTCACAGGTCCAAAGTGCCTTTTTTGGGTTTCGTGATCTCTAAAGATGGTATTGCCATGGACCAGGAGAAACTCGCAGCAGTCTTGCATTGGCCACGACCCAAGGGGTTAAAAGCAATTCAGCGTTTTCTTGGGTTTGCTAATTATTACAGGAAGTTTATCCATAACTTTTCTACCATTGTTAAACCTCTGTCTGACCTTACGCACAAGGGTGCTAATCCTTCCCAATGGTCTGATGCTGCTGAGCATGCTTTTGAGATATTAAAATCCACTTTTGCATCTGCCCCGGTACTGTCCCATCCTAACCCTTCCCTTCCATTCACGTTGGAGGTCGATGCCTCTGAAATAGGGGTGGGGGCAGTACTATCACAACGCCCAGTGGCTGGGGGTGCTCTGAGACCATGTGGGTTCTTCTCAAAAAAGCTGTCCAGTGCCCAGAGTCACTAAGAAATTGGCGACAGAGAACTCCTGGCTATCATTCTCGCTGTGAAAGAATGGCACCACTTGCTGGAAGGTACCTGAACTCCTGTATTAATTCTTACTGACCACAAAAACCTAACTTATCTCTCGGAGGCTAAAAGATTGTCTTCTCCTCAGGCCAGGTGGGCCCTGTTCCTATCTTATTTTAACTTTGTAGTATCCTACTTGCCGGGCTCTAAGAATGTTAGGGCCGATGCCCTGTCTAGACAAGTTGGGCCAGAGATGGAGAAGGATGAGGTTCCCGTACCCATCATCCAACATGATTGCATCCTGTCCACCCTACGCACTAGTATCACTTCACCCCTGGGGGAGGAGATTCTGGCTACCCAGGCTACGGCACCCCCAGAAACCCCAGTGGGTAAGTGCTTTGTGGATGAGCCATTTCGTACCTGTTTTCTCGAAACATACCACTCTTCTAAAGCTCCTGGGCATATTGGGAGGGATCAACTAATATGGTCTCTCTCACAAGTTTTCTGGTGGCCTTCCCTACGGGCCGACTGCTCCGCATTTACTGCAGCATGTACCACCTGTGCCTGTGCCAAGACCCCTAGACACCTCCCAGTGGGCCTACTCCAACCAGTGCCTAATGGTGAGCATCCTTGGTCCCACGTATCCATTGATTTCCTGGGAGAACTGCCAGTATCTAGGGGTTACTCGGTCATTCTTATGGTGGTTGATAGATTTTCTAAAATGGCTCATTTCGTGCCTCTTCCTGGTCTCCCCTCTGCCCAGGAGTTGGCAGTTGTCTTCGCTAAAGAGGTGTTCCGGTTGCATGGGGTACCTAGAGTTCTGGTGTCCGACCGTGGGAGCCAATTTGTGTCCATATTTTGGAGAGCATTCTGTAACCAGATGGCCATTCAACTGTCCTTTTCCTCTGCCTACCATCCCAAGACCAATGGAGCTGCTGAGCGTGCCAATAAGGCATTGGAACAGTTCCTGCGCTGTTTTGTCACCGATCATCATGATAATTGGGCAGACCTGTTGCCGTGGGCAGAGTTCGCAAGGAACTGTGTGGTTAATTCATAGTCCGGAAGCTCCCCGCTTCTCATCAACTACGGGTTCCAGCCATGCTTGCTTCCGGACTCATTCCAGTCGCAACAGATTCCAGCTCTGGATGAGCACATTGAGCAACTCCGCTCCACTTGGGCACAGGTTCAGAGGGCCCTCAGTCGTTCCAGCGTCACCAGCACCACGCTAACCACAGACGACTTCCAGCGGTCTCCTATCAGGTTGGGGACAGGGTATGGCTCTCCTCCAGAAACCTTAATTTGCAAGTTCCGTCTAATAAGTTGGCTCCCCGGTTCATTGGTCCCTTCAGGGTGATCCGTAAAATTAACCCTGTGTCATATGCCTTGGAGCTCCCAGCATCTATGCGCATTCACAATGTGTTCCATGTATCCTTACTAGTGTTGAGCGAGCATGCTCGGCCGATGCTCGGATCGGCTCGAGCATCGCTCTGCTCGGCACATGGCGGTACTCGTACGAGTACCGCATGTGCTCGCCCGCCATGTTCGGGTCTCCTCCCCGCACGTTTCGCGGCTGCGCAGCCAATAAACGTGCAGGGAGGCTCTGACATCGGTGTAATGCCAGCAGCCATGTTGGCTGCTGGCATTACACTGATTGGCTGGCCAGAACCCGTGGTCGGGTGCTGTATAGCACCTGACCATCGAGTTCCGCTCAGTCTGAGCCAGGGAGAGCTGAGGATAGGAAGGGAAAGGCAGTGTAGGGAGGAAAAAAAAAATTGTGAAAAAAAAGAACCAAAAGTCCTTTTTAGGACTACTGTGTGTGGGGGCAGCAGGTTATTTTGTGTGGGGGGAAAAAAACAAAAAAAAAAAAAAAAAAATATTCTGTTTAGTGTGAAAAGTTGCAGATTAGAGCACATTCTGTTTAGTGTGCACAGTTGCAGATTAGAGCACATTCTGTTTAGTGTGCAAAGTTGCAGATTAGAGCACATTCTGTTTAGTGTGCAAAGTTGCAGATTAGAGCACATTCTGTTTAGTGTGCAAAGTTGCAGATTAGAGCACATTCTGTTAAGTCTTCAAACTAAAATATCAAAGTCACATATTCCATTCAGTGTGCGTCGCCGCAGTTTAGCAGCACATTCTGTGTACTGTGCAGAGTTGCAGAATAGGAAGAAATACTGTTAAGTCTTCAAACTAAAATATCAAAGTCACATATTCCATTCAGTGTGCTTCGCCGCAGTTTAGCAGCACATTCTGTGTACTGTGCAGAGTTGCAGAATAGGAAGAAATACTGTTAAGTTTTCAAACTCAAATATTAAAGTCACATATTCCATTCAGTGTGCTTCGCCGCAGTTTAGCAGCACATTCTGTGTACTGTGCAGAGTTGCAGAATAGGAAGAAATACTGTTAAGTTTTCAAACTCAAATATTAAAGTCACATATTCCATTCAGTGTGTTTCACCGCCGTTTAGCAGCCTATTCTGTGTACTCTGCACAGTTGCAGAATAATAAGAAATAGTGTTAAGTTTTCAAACTCAAATATTAAAGTCACATATTCCATTCAGTGTGTATCACCGCCGTTTAGCAGCCTATTCTGTGTACTCTGCACAGTTGCAGAATAATAAGAAATACTGTTAAGTTTTCAAACTCAAATATCAAAGTCACATATTCCATTCAGTGTGTATCACCGCCGTTTAGCAGCCTATTCTGTGTACTCTGAACAGTTGCAGAATAGTAAGAAATACTGTTAAGTTTTCAAACTCAAATATTAAAGTCACATATTCCATTCAGTGTGTATCACCGCCGTTTAGCAGCCTATTCTGTGTACTCTGCACAGTTGCAGAATAGTAAGAAATACTGTTAAGTTTTCAAACTCAAATATTAAAGTCACATATTCCATTCAGTGTGTTTCACCGCCGTTTAGCAGCCTATTCTGTGTACTCTGCACAGTTGCAGAATAATAAGAAATACTGTTAAGTTTTCAAACTCAAATATTAAAGTCACATATTCCATTCAGTGTGTATCACCGCCGTTTAGCAGCCTATTCTGTGTACTCTGCAGAGTTGCAGAATAGTAAGAAATACTGTTAAGTTTTCAAACTCAAATATTAAAGTCACATATTCCATTCAGTGTGTTTCACCGCCGTTTAGCAGCCTATTCTGTGTACTCTGCACAGTTGCAGAATAATAAGAAATACTGTTAAGTTTTCAAACTCAAATATTAAAGTCACATATTCCATTCAGTGTGTATCACCGCCGTTTAGCAGCCTATTCTGTGTACTCTGCAGAGTTGCAGAATAGTAAGAAATACTGTTAAGTTTTCAAACTCAAATATTAAAGTCACATATTCCATTCAGTGTGTTTCACCGCCGTTTAGCAGCCTATTCTGTGTACTCTGCACAGTTGCAGAATAATAAGAAATACTGTTAAGTTTTCAAACTCAAATATTAAAGTCACATATTCCATTCAGTGTGTATCACCGCCGTTTAGCAGCCTATTCTGTGTACTCTGCAGAGTTGCAGAATAGTAAGAAATACTGTTAAGTTTTCAAACTCAAATATTAAAGTCACATATTCCATTCAGTGTGTTTCACCGCCGTTTAGCAGCCTATTCTGTGTACTCTGCAGAGTTGCAGAATAGTAAGAAATACTGTTAAGTTTTCAAACTCAAATATTAAAGTCACATATTCCATTCAGTGTGTATCACCGCCGTTTAGCAGCCTATTCTGTGTACTCTGCAGAGTTGCAGAATAGTAAGAAATACTGTTAAGTTTTCAAACTCAAATATTAAAGTCACATATTCTGTGTAAGATGAAGAAGGCGGGTAAAAAGGGACGGGGAAGTGGACGTGATCCTGAAAGTTCAGGGCGCGGGTCAGGACGCGGAGAAACTGTGCCTGGTGCCAGAGCACAAGAAAGAAAGACATCCACCATACCTAGCTTCATGTCTAATTTTACAGGGCGTCGCAGGACATCACTCTCGAGGTCCGACCACTGCGAACAGGTGGTCGGTTGGATGACAGCTGATACTGCTTCCAGCCGGTTAAGCACCACCCTGTCTTCCACCAAGTCCACTCTCAGTAGCCAAGAGTCTGGTCAACATAATCCTCACTCTGATCATCCTTCCTCCCACCATACACGGTCTGGTCAAAGAAGTGATCCCACACTGGGATATAGTGAGGAGCTCGTCTCATCACCAATCCTTCATTTGACCCTCTCTCCAAGCACGCTTGCAGAGGAACATGACATCTTGTGCCCTGATTCACAACCTCTAGAGGCTACCCAATCACAAGAAGATGACAGATGTGAACGGCATTTAAGGTCAAAGGAAGTAGTGGATGATGATGATGATGATGATGAGACACAGTTGCCATTAAATCAACCACTATTTCCGTCTCAAGACCTTGTTGAGGAGAATGTTATACAGTTGTCAATGACTGAGTATGTGGTGGGATCAAGACTTGAGGAGGATGATCAGAGTGAGGAAGTGGAGGAGGACTTGGTGGACGATGAGGTGACTGACCCCACCTGGGAAGGTGTAGAGCCGAGCGATGTCAGCAGTCCTGAGGGTGAGCCATCTGCAGCACCGCAACAGGCTGGAAGAGGCAGTGGTGTGGCTACAGAAAGAAGGCGGACCGCACCAAACCGGCCCGCAAATGTTCCACGGAGCACCCCCTTGCGTAAATCTACCTTGCCAAGGGGTAGGTGTTCCGCGGTATGGCGTTTTTTTAAGGAAAGTGCGGACGACAAAAGATTGTAGTTTGCAACCTGTGCCACACCAGAATGAGCCGAGGCATGAACACTAGAAACCTCACCACCACCAGCATGATCCGACACATGGCATCCAAGCACCGTAGTAAGTGGGAGGAACGCCTGGATCGCCCATCTGTGTCTGCAGGCCACACCACTGCCTCCTCTTCCCCTGTTTTCGGTGCCGGCCAATCGCCTGTCGAAGGCGCAGGCCCGCATACCTCCCGCCCTGCACCTGTACCATCTGAAGCACCATCAGCGACCACATCCACTTCCCTGTCCCAGCACAGCGTCCAAATGTCGTTACCCCAGGCATTTGAGCGCAAGAGAAAGTACCCAGCCACCCACCCACAGGCCATAGCACTAACCTCACACCTTTCCAAATTACTGGCCATCGAAATGCTGCCATTTAGGCTTGTGGACACTGAGTCCTTCCGCAGCCTGATGGCAGCAGCTGTCCCTCGGTACGCGGTCCCCAGCCGCCACTACTTTTCCCGGTGTGCCATCCCCGCATTACACCACCATGTGTCCCGTAACATCACCCGTGCCCTGACCAACGCAGTTACTGGGAAGGTCCACTTAACGACTGACACATGGACAAGTGCTTGTGGCCAGGGACGCTACATTTCCCTGACGGCACACTGGGTGAATGTCGTGGAGGCTGGGAGCGACTCGGACCCTGGGATGGCACGGGTGCTACCCACGCCGAGGATTGCGGGCCCTACCTCCATCAGGGTTTCCACCAGCACCTACGTTATTGGCTCCTCCTCCTCCGTTTCCACCTCCGAATTCTCTACACGCAGCGCCACTCCCCCATCAGCCAGTAGCTGGAAGCAGTGTAGCACTGCAGTGGGGAAGCGTCAACAGGCCGTGCTGAAGCTGATCTGCCTTGGGGACAAACAGCACACGGCCTCAGAGCTGTTGCAGGGGATTAGTCACCAGACCGAGCAGTGGCTCTCGCCACTCAACCTGCAACCAGGCATGGTTGTGTGTGATAATGGGCGTAACTTGGTGGCGGCTTTGGAGCTCGGCAAGCTCACACACGTACCATGCCTAGCGCATGTATTTAATTTAGTGGTGCAGCGATTTCTAAAAACCTACCCCAATGTGCATGATCTCTTGACCAAGGTGCGCCGCGTGTGTGCACATTTCCGTAAGTCATCTACAGCTTCGGCCGGCCTGTTGAAGCTGCAGCAGCGCTTACAATTGCCAGCTCACCGGCTGCTGTGTGACGTGAGCACGCGCTGGAACTCCACCTTCCACATGTTGGCCCGGCTTTGTGAGCAGCAGAGGGCAGTAGTGGAGTACCAGCTGTTACACGGTCGTCGCCTCTCCGTTCAACTTCCTGTAATCAGAAGTGAGGAGTGGGAATGGATGTCAGACCTCTGCGAGGTTTTACGCAATTTTGAGGAATCGACACAGATGGTGAGCGGCGATAACGCTATTATCAGTGTAACCATCCCACTTCTGTGTCTACTGAAACGCTCGCTGCTCACAATTAAAACCGACGCTTTGCATGTGGAAGAGGTGGAAATGGGGGAGGAAGAGCTTACACAAGGTGATAGCCAGAGCACCCTCACTTCGTCTTCTCAGCGACAATTGGAGGAGGCGGAGGAGGAGGAGGAGGAGGAGGAGGAAGACACGGTTGCCTCCGCTACAGAGGGTAGCCATGGAACTTTAGTTCCATCTCTTCAGCGTGGGTGGGCAGAAGAGGAGGAAGAGGATGAGGAGATTGAGAGTCATCCTCCTGGTGAGGACAGCGAAATCTTGACTGTTGGTACTCTGGCACACATGGCTGACTTTATGTTAGGCTGCCTTTCCCGTGACCCACGCGTTATACGCATTTTAAACAACACGGATTACTGGGTGTTCACCCTTCTGGACCCCCGCTACAAAGAGAATTTCTCATCTCTCATTCCTCCGGTGGAGAGGACAAGCAAAATGGTGCAATACCAGAAGGTTCTTGTCGAAAAATTGCTCCAAAATTTTCCATCTGACAACGCTGGCGGCAGAGTACGTGCTACCTTGGCCAACCGAGAAGGGGAGAAAAGGGGAGCACACAGCAGTTCCGAGAAATGCAGGGCAACACTCTACAAGGCGTGGGACACCTTCATGACACCCCGCCAGCACCCTCACCCTGATGCGCAGCCTAGTGTCACAAGGAGGGAAAAGTTTTGGAAGATGGTGAAGGAGTACGTAGCAGACCGTGTCAGCGTCCTCAATGATCCCTCTGTGCCTTACAACTACTGGGTGTCCAAGCTGGACACGTGGTATGAACTGGCACTCTACGCCTTGGAGGTGCTGGCCTGCCCTGCCGCCAGCGTTCTGTCTGAGCGGGTATTTAGTGCTGCTGGTGGCATCATAACAGATAAGCGTATCCGCCTTTCCACCGACAATGCTGATAGGTTGACACTTATAAAAATGAACAAGGCCTGGATTTCCCCTGACTTCTCCACTCCACTGGAGGAAAGCCCCGGGGGAACATAAACTCACTTTATATATGTTATTTACAATGATGGGAATACTCTGTATTCCCATTCACCCCTTCCACCCAAAAAACGGGTATATGGTTGACTCTTAATCTTCTCATCCTCCTCCTCCTCTTCCATATGCCCTGTACTATAATTTTTATATAGGGCCAGCTCACCAGCGGGCCCTGTGATATAATTTTTATATAGGGCCAGCTCACCAGCGGGCCCTGTGATATAATTTTTATATAGGGTCAGCTCACCAGCTGGCCCTGTTTGCCAATTTTTATATAGGTCAGCTCACCAGCGGGCCTTCTCATATAATGTTTTATTGGGTCAGCTCTCTAGCGGGCCCTCTCATATAATGTTTTATAGCGTCAGCTCACTAGCGGGCCTTCGCATATAATGTTTAGGATGGTCAGCTCTGCAGCAGACCCTCACCCATAATGTTTTAGATGGTCAGCTCAGCGCACGTTTCCCTCTTAATCATGGCCTCAGTTCAATAAAATCAAGGAAATTTTTGGGAGAATTTGCCTCTGTGCACGTTTCCCTCTTAATCATGGCCTCAGTTCTGAAAATCAAGGAAATTTTTGGGAGAATTTGCCTCTGCGCACGTTTCCCTCTTAATCATGGCCTCACTTCCGAAAATCAAGGAAATTTTTGGGATAATTTGCAGATGATATACAAGTAAATATACAGCAAATACTGTTTGGTAACAATTTTTCGCCTAAAGTCGTTTTTATTTTCCTTTTTGTGTGTTTTACGGTCAGTCTGTAAAAATGGCGTACTACGGGCGAAAGATCGTTCCCAGCAGCGATGTTGGAGTCCAAGATGCATCCAGACATCCTCCCTATGCTGTCCCTGAACCATTTCTGTAGTGTTTCCATCTTTTTCTGCCCTTTTCCTATGGACCAGGCACCCTCCCCTCATCAGAGCAGGGGGTGCCTGGTGTAATGCTCGAGTCCTCCCATTGACTTCAATGGGGCTCGGGTGCTCGGCCGAGCACTCGAGCCTCAGGGGGTGCTCGGTCAGAGCACCCGAACACCCGAGCATTGGGGTGCTCGCTCATCACTAATCCTTACTGAAACCTCTGGTATGCAATCGCTACACTACCACTCCTGTGGTTCCCGGTCCTGTGGAGGTTCAGGGCCAGGAAGAGTACGAGGTCTAAAGCATAATTGATTCACGCAGGTTTAGAGGAAAATTGCAATATTTGGTCCATTGGAAGGGCTATGGCCCTGAGGAATGTTCCTGGGTTGATCAGAATGACCTTCATGCCCCTAGACTTCTGTGCAATTTTCACTCTAAATATCCCCGGAAACCAGGTCCCTCTTCCAGGAGAGGGGGTATTTGAGAGGGGGGTACTATCATGGTGCCTGTGCTCCCTTGTTGCTTTCTGTCAGTCTAATCCTGTGCTTTGCTGCCATTGGCTACCGTGTGTTTGTCCCGCCCAGTATGACCTTTATATACTGGGCTTTGGCACCACTCCGGTGCCCTTTCGTGGTGTTCCTGTGCCAGTGCTTGTTTCTGCTCAGTGATTCCCAGTGTACCGACTTGGCCTGCCTGACTTCTCTGCATCTTGTCTCCTTCTCCTGTGTACTGACCTGGATTGCCTGACTATTCTTCTGTGCCTGCTCCTGTGTACCCACCCGGCTTGGCTGATGTTCCTGCTCCTGTGTACCGACCCGGCTCGGCTGACGTTCCTGCTCCTGTGTACCGACCCGGCTTGGCTGACGTTCCTGCTCCGTGATCCAACCCGGCTTGGCTGACGTTCCTGCTCCGTGATTTGACCCGGCTTGGTTGGTGTTCCTGCGCTGTGTCGCCTTGGCAACATTCTGATTGTCAGGCAATTGTATCTCCATTTCCTCCTGCAGAGTACAAGTGGCCCAGTCCCCGTTACTGCTACGGTAGTGTGCCATTGGCCTTGTCCTCCGTTACTGCTCCTGCAGTGTACTAGTGGCCTAGTCTCCGTTATTGCCTCTGCAGAGTACAAGTGTCTGCCTCCGTTACTGCTGCGGCAGTGTGCCTTGGGCCTAGTCTCCGTTACTGCTTCTGCAGAGTGCAAGTGTCTGCCTCCGTTTCTGCTACGGCAGTGTGCCAACGGTTTGCCTCCGTTATTGCCTCTGCAGAGTACAAGTGTCTGCCTCCGTTACTGCTACGGCAGTGTGCCACAGGTTTGCCTCTGTTATTGCCTCTTCAGAGTACAAGTGTCTGCCTCTGTTACTGCTACGGTAGTGTGCCTTGGGCCTAGTCGCCGTTACTGCTTCTGTAGAGTGCAAGTGTCTGCCTCCGTTACTGCTACGGCAGTGAGCCACCGGTTTGTCTCCGTTACTGCTTCTGCAGAGTGCATGTTTCTGCCTCCGTTACTGCTACGGCAGTGTGCCACCATTCTAGTCTCCATCACTGCTCTGCAGAGTGCATATGTCTGCCTCCGTTACTGCTACGGCAGTGTGCCACCATTCTAGTCTCCGTTACTGCTACAGCAGTGAGCCACCGGATTGTCTCCATTACTGCTTCTGCAGAGTGCAAGTGTCTGTCTCCGTTACTGCTACGGCAGTGTGCCATTGGTCTTGTCCCCGTTACTGCTCCGGCAGTGTGCAAGTAGTCTTGTCTCCGTTACTGCTATGGCAGTGCCTTATGTGACTCAATTCCCATTACTACCTTGGCAGTTCACGTTTGTTCTGCTAACCTGTGTCTGGGCTTTACTAATCCTTCAGCTGTCTATATGGAGAGAGCCCCATCACAGACCTCTCTGCACGTGGGACTGTTTACACTCAAAGAAGACCATTAACCCATGCAATACCTTGCTCCTGGGAGTCCATTATATTCTGCCTGACCTGTGTCACTATAGACTGTTGTGGACTTTATGTTTATGCTGGACCTGTGTAGGCATATGTATATGTAACCTGTCGTGTGTCTGTATTTCTCAGCTTGTATACTACAGGACCTGTGAGGGTTATTTTATTACTGTGATTTCAATAAAACTGTGTTTTATCCTAAACCACTGTGTCTGTGTGTCAAACAAACCATTACAATCATTCTGATCCACCCAGGAACGTTCCTCAGGGCCATAGCCCTTCCAATGGACCAAATATTGCAATTTTTCTCTAAATCTGCATGAATCAATAATGCTTTGGACTTCGTACTCCTCCTGACCCTGAACCGCCACAGGACCAGGGACCACAGGAGTGGTAGTGTAACGGTTGCATACCAGAGGTTTCAGCAGAGATACATGGAACATATTGTGAATGCGCATGGACGCAGGGAGATCCAAGGCATATGAGACAGGGTTAACTTTGCGGATCACCTTGAAAGGACCAATAAACCGGGGAGCCAACTTATTACAAGGAACTTGCAAGTTTAAGTTTCTGGAGGAAAGCCATACCCTGTCCCCCACCTGGAAGGAGACCGCTGGCAGCCGCCTGCGATTAGCGTGGCGCTGATAACGCTGGAACGAATTACTGAGGGCCCTCTGAACCTGTGCCCAGGTGGAGCGGAGTTGCTCGATATGCTCGTCCAGAGCTGGTATCTGCTGTGACTGGAATGAGTCCGGGAGCAAACATGGCTGGAACCCGTAGTTGATGAGAAACGGGGAGCTCTCGGACGATGAATTAACTGCACAGTTCCTGGCGAACTCTACCCATGGTAACAGGTCTGCCCAATTATCATGATGATTGGACACAAAACAGCAAAAGAATTGCTCCAATCCTTGATTGGCACGCTCTGCGGCTCCACTGGTCTGGGGGTGGTAGGCAGACGAAAAGGACAGCTGAATGCCCATCTGGTTACAAAATGCTCTCCAAAACCTGGACACAAATTGACTCCCACGGTCCGACACTAGCAATCTCAGTACCCCATGCAACCGGAACACCTCCTTAGCAAAGACAACTGCCAGCTCCTGGGCTGAGGGAAGGCCAGGAAGGGGCACGAAGTGAGCCATTTTAGAGAATCTATCAACCACCATAAGGATGAAAGAGTAACCCCTGGACACTGGCAATTCTCCCAGGAAATCAATGGATACGTGGGACCAAGGTCATTAACCATTCAGTACTGTTTGGAGTAAGCCCACTGGGAGGTGTCTAGGGGTTTTGGCACGAGCACAGGTGGTACAGGCTGCAGTGAATGCGTAGCAGTCAGCCCGTAGGGAAAGCCACCAAAATATTTGTGAAAGAGACCAAATTAATTGATCCCTCCCAATATGCCCAGCAGCGTTAGATGAATGGTAAGTTTCAAGCAAGCGAGTAAGAAATGGCTCAGCTACAAAACACTTGCCTACTGGGGTATCTCGGGGTGCCACAGCCTGGTTAGCCAGAATTTCCTCCCTCAGTGGGGAACCAAGATGCGATCAGGCTGAATGATGGGTACGAGAACCTCATCCTTATCCGTCTCTGGCCCAAATTGCCTGGACAGGGCATCAGCCCTAACATTCTTGGAGCCAGGCAAGTAAGATACGATAAAGTTAAAGCGGGATAGAAACAAGGCCCATCTGGCCTGACGTGAGGACAATCTCTTAGCTTCCGAGAGATATGTCAGATTTTTGTGGTCTGTTAGAATTAATACAGGAGTTCTCTTACCTTCCAGCAAGTGACGCCATTCTTTCAGAGCGAGAATGATAGCCAGGAGTTCTCTGTCCCCAATCTCATAGTGACTCTGGGCACTAGACAGCTTTTTAGAGAAGAATCCACATGGTCTCAGAGTACTCCCGGCAACCGGACGCAGTGACAGTACTGCCCCTACCCCATTCTCAGAGGCATCAACCTCAAAAGTAAATGGAAGGGAAGGGTTGGGGTGGGACAGTACAGGAGCAGATGCGAAAGCAGGCTTAAGTGTCTCAAAAGCATGATCAGCTGCCTCCATCGCTTCGTTGTTCCAACCTACCTCTGCTGCCAATGTACGGAATTCAATGGCATAATCGCCCACAGTACGATTGCCCTGTTGTATCTCCATGAGTCGTTTGGCAGCAGAGGCGGCTCTACCTGGAACTTCAAATACTCTCCGAAAAGTACGCACAAACTCCCTGAAGTTTCTGGTGCAGGGTTTAGCATTCTCTCACAGGGGGTTGGCCCATGCCAGGGCTCTGCCCGTCAATAGAGATATCATGAACCTCACCTTACTGTGGTCATTAGGAAAGGCGTGAGGGGTTAGCTCCAGAAAAATCTCCAACTGATTAATAAACCCCCTGCACAGTGTGGGTTTGCCATCATATCTGAGCGGTAACGGAGCTGAGGCGGTTAACCCTTTAAACGAGGCCACATGTGTCATGGATTGAGTCTCTGGTGTCGAAACTGAGGGGACCACTGGACTCTGAGCTGGTTTGTCGAGGTGCGCAGTGCACTCCAATGGATGTTTTGTGCATTTCCTTCACCTTTACTGTCTGAGGTCATGGCCCTTTCGTACTGTAGCGGTTTGTTCGTCACACAGACACAGTAGGTTTGGATAAAACACAGTTTTATTAAACAATTAATATCACAATAACCCTCACAGGTCCTGTAATATACACTTAATATAGTACAGCCACAAGACAGGTTATATAGAGGTAAGCCCACACAGGTCCAGTATAAGTAAAGAGTCCATAATACATTATACTGACACAGGTCAGGCAGATCTTGTATGAGTCCCAGTGTATCGGTACTGCATGGGTTAATAGCAGACGGAGAATGTAAACAGTCCCATGTGTGGTAAGGCCTTTTAAGGAGCTCACATAGAGGTGAGAGCTTAAGTACGAGTAACGCCGAAGAATAAGTATACCAGGCAATGGTGGACTGCCTTAGCAGTAACGGAGACTAGGCAACGTGCACACTGTCGTAGCAGTAACAGATACTGAGTGACATTGACACTGCCGTAGCAGTAATGGAGACCAGGCAACTTGAGCACTGCCGAAGCAGTAACAGAGACCAAGCCACAAGAGCGCTGCCGTAGCAGTAGCGGATACTAGGCAACTGGGAACTGCCGTATCATAAACGGAGACTAGGCAATTGGATACTGCTGTGGCATTAACGGAGACTAGGCAATTGGATACTGCTGTGGCATAAACGGAGACTGAGCAACTGAGGAGCTGTCATGGCAATAACGGAATCTGAGGCACAGGGGCACTGCCGTAGCAGTAACGGAGACTAAGCCACTTGAACTCTGCCGTAGCAGTAATGGAGACTAGGCGACTGGACACTGCCTTGGCAGTAACGGAGACCAGGCAACTGAGCACTGAGCACTGCCGTAATAGTAACGGAATCTGATCAACTCGCCCTGAGAGGCACCCAACCTGGAACGGATCATAAGGCAGGCCAATAGGAATGTCGCCGGGGTGACACAGAGGCAACCGAGACGAAACTGCACAGCTGTTCACAGGCAGCGAGAGAGAAGCCCTACCCTAAACAGGAGACCGGTCAGGGCGTGCAGAGGAGGCAGCAGCCCAACGGGATGGGATCACACTGAGCAGGAACATCAGCCAATCCAAGTCAGTACACGGATCAGGAATGTCAGCCAAGCTGGGTCGGTACACAGAGCAGGAACGTCAGACAATCCAAGTCGGTACACGAAGCAGGAACGTCAGCCAAGCTGAGTCGGTACACAGGAGATGAGAAGCAGAATGGTCAGGCAGTCCGGGTCGGTGCACAGGCAGGAAACGAGATGCAGAGTAGTCAGGCAGGCCGGGTCGATACACTGAGAGCACACAAATAATCAGGAACAAGCACTGGTACTGGAGCACCACGAAAGGGCACCGGGGCTGTGCCAAAATCCAGTATTTAAGGACAATACTGGGCGGGACAATCATAGATCAGCCAATAGGTGTAAAGCAGGAGAGTAGACTGAGAGAATGTCGCCGAATAGCACGGGCACCGTGATAGCAGAATTCTGTTTGCCAGTTTAGTTTGGACTTGCCAGAGTAACAAAAAAGTCAGGAAGATGATGAGGTAAATGGGCTTTAAAAGAAGCCTCTATCATCTTTTGAAACTTGAAAGCCATTTCCTTTGCTCTGAAAGTATTTGTGGCATTGTTTGCTAAATTGAAGGAGAGTATTCTTGGCACCTGTAGCATGAATGACAATATTGTCCAGCTCAGGTAGAAAAAAAGACTTTATTCAAAAGTGGCAGTGACACCAAAGACTATCCCTTTTCTTGGCAGTTTGGGATTGTCATTTGCTCAAAAAAGTGTTGGGCAATTGAGCCCGGAAGTATGTTAGACCCTTTAAGTTCCAAACAAGGTGGTACTCAGCTCTAGTGGAGAAAGCTAAGGAACTGGCTGAAGCTGAGGCACCTGCTGCATTGGGCTAGATAAGGGATACAGCACAGAACCCAGAACTGGCTTAGTTGCTGCTACTTTTAGGTTCTTCCTCTCCCTTAGGTGAAAGGTATCAGTTTTGGATGCTAAGGAGTGAAAGGCTGTGCTTAATACCTGCAAGATACAGCTTAATGGTGCATGGGAAAAGGTAAAGGGCCAAGTGGCAGAAAGATCTGAAGACTAGGATAGAGGAAACTGAATAAGGGGCCAGTTGTTTAGTAGAACTTATAAAGGACTGCTATGCTTTGGGTCTTGGGGGATTAGAGTTCTTGAGATTAACTGTTCAGCATAAATGAGGTGAACTGTCAGGGCAGGATCTGTTCAGAGAATAGACGTGGATGAACTGGCTGATGCTTCGCTGAAGGACATAGGGGAAGAATTTCTGAAATTGGAAATGTGAAAGAACATCAGGAGCTGTGATAGATTCGCCTGGAACTTATGTACAGTGAGTAAAAAACTTATAGTATAATGAAAACCATGTAAGTTTCCTCATAAATTTCATGACACGTGGAGAGGATGACCTAGCTTTAAGCATGATGTTCTGAGTAGCTATATTGTCTGTAGGAAATGTAATAGGAAGGCTAGACCAGGATGGGCCCCATAAACCGGCTGCTAGCATGATGGGGATGATTTCAAACAAAGGGGAGATAGAGGAAAAATATCTGAAATCCCAGAGGGCCATCTTTCACCAATCCATTAATTTCCATGGATTGCTGCAAAGCCATGAGATGTTGAGGCATCAGAAAAAATGTATGGAGAGGTGGCTGATAGAATGGATGCAAAATGGAGTAACCGTTCCACTTTGCAAAAAAGTTAGCCCACATTCTCAGATCTGATTTTGCAGCAGGCCCTATTTGGATAATACTAAATTATTCTGGGGTGGGGGGAAGCAATTTGAGGAGGTGGGATACAAATGTCCTGCCTTGTGTGATGTTTCACATACAGAAATTTAGGTAGGCTAATAGAGATTGTAGCTCTAGTTTCGTACAGGATGATTTGCTGGAAAAATTAGTAATGAGGTCTTGGATTAAAGACAGTTTCTCTGGGGCAAGCTGGTTTTCATCCTGAGAGGGTCTATGTGAATTCCCAGAAAAGCAATGGATGTAGCCGGCTGACTTGAGCTCTGAGAACAGTGACTGCAAATTCGATAAGCTAGAGGGGACGGCTTACGGGGGTTCTATTAGGAGAAAATCATTTAGACAGTGAATAACAGATGGGCATTTAGGTATGTTTAAAAGTAGCCAGCAGAGGGTTTCAGCAAAAATATCCAAAATCTTTGGGCTACTGTTGCGCCATTCATCCAGGTGCAGGGTTCTGGACGGACGCTCCTGCATCACTAGCAGCATTCCTCTGCCTGCGGCCTAGTATGGTTCCTGGTTACTGGCAGCATTGAATCAGGCACTTACCTGGACACCTGTTATAGGCCCAGCCTGGGGGACCTAATTGGTTCCGCCTTCTCCTACACCTTTATAAACCTCTATAGACCTGTGTATCAGTTACCTTTACGTCGGTGTTCTGAGCAGTTAATTATCTAGTATTCCTGATTCCTGTGTATGATCCGGCTTGTCTGTCCATCCATTCTGGTGTTGACCTGTGGCTCTGTCTGACTATTCTCCTTGTGCATTCCGATTTGGCTCAGATATCCTTTCTGGTGCAAACCTGTGGCTCTGGCTGACTACCCGCTCTGTGTATGACCTAGGTTTGTGTCACGGTTTTTGAAGACTCTCAGACTTAAGGTTTGGTAAAATGACTTAACTTTATTAAAAGTTAAAGGCAGTCCCCGTAGGGTAAACATACATAACAATACAACAGTAATAGAATATACAATAGGTTCTACCAACAGTAATAGAACATACAATAGGTTCTACTGGCCTTGCCTAAATACCGGGCAAGGCAACCCAAATGACAGTTTAATGACAGACTCTACCGGCCTTGCCTATACTGGGTAAGGCAACCGTGAGATGACGTATACCGGTTCTACCGGCCTTACCAATACCGGGCAAGGCAGCCCAATGGCATGCAAAATGTAGGCTCTACCGGCCCTGCCAATACCGGGTAAGGCAACCTTAAAGATGGTGATATACAAGGTTCTACCGGCCTTACCAATACCGGGCAGGGCAGCCCAAAGGAGTACTGTAGTAGGCTCTACCGGCCCTGCCAATACCGGGTGAGGCAACCTAAAGATGGCGATATACAAGGTTCTACCAGCCTTACCAATACCGGGCAGGGCAGCCCAAAGGAGTACTGTAGTAGGCTCTACCGGCCCTGCCAATACCGGATGAGGCAACCTACAGGATGGTGTCGTCAAGGTTCTACCGGCCTCACCAATACCGGGCAGGGCAGCCTGAGCAGGTGACTAAGACAGCAGAGAGCATAAGTATAGAGGTCTAATCAGCAGAAGTCTATTGTCAAGGATAATCAGACAACTGTAAGGAAGTGGACAGAGACTGACCACAGTACTGGATGTACAGGAGCAAACCAACGTCCGCACGTTGGGACTAATGGTAAATAGCGCCACCAGGTTTAATGGAGCAAACCAGCGACCGTACGCTGGAACCAACAATGTATCTCGCAACCAGTCTAGTGGAGCAAACCAGCGTCCACACGCTGGGACCAACAATGTATATCGCAACCAGGTTTAATGGAGTAAACCAGCGTCCGCACACTGGGACCAATGATGTATATCGCAACCAGGTTTAATGGAGCAAACCAGCGTCCGCACGCTGGGACCAACAATGTATATCGCAACCAGGTTTAGTGTAGTAAACCAGCGTCCGCACGTTGGAACCATCAATGTGTATTGCAACCAGGTAGTGTAGCAAACCAGCGCCCGCACGCTGGGACCAACAATGTATCTCGCAACCAGTCTAGTGGAGTAAACCAGCGTCCGCACGCTGGAACCATCAATGTGTATTGCAACCAGGTAGTGGAGCAAACCAGCGTCCGCACGCTGGAACCAACAATGTATCTCGTAACCAGTCTAGTGGAGTAAACCAGCGTCCGCACACTGGGACCAACAATGTATATAGCAACCAGGTTTAGTGTAGTAAACCAGCGTCCGTACGCCGGAACCTTCAATGTGTATTGCAACCAGGTTAGTGGAGTAAACCAGCGTCCGCACGCTGGAAACAACGTGTATGCAAATAGTGAGGAGAACAATGTCACCGAAGAGACAGCTGGAGCACGAGACTCAGACACTCGTACAAGTTAACCCGCACGGTGCTGGAGCACAGGAACCCCGGAATACAGGCACACAGGAACGCTGGAACTCTGGAACACCGGAACATTAACGCACAGGAACACTGGAACACCGGAACGTAGCATACAGGAACACTGGAAACAGGCCCAGAGATCTGACAAGCAGGTCAGGCAGAGTGGAGTCAGAAACACCACGAAAGGGCAACCTGGAAGTGCTCACCCTGGGTTTAAAAAGGCTGTATGAGGAGGGCTAAAGACAGACAGCCAATCACGTATACTCAGCAAGTGACAGACAGAGAGCAGCACGAATCACGGGCACCGTGATAGTTTGACTACCCACTCTGGTGTTGACCTAGGGCTCTGTCCACTGCACATCCAGCATTCCATTGCTTCAGTGGATATCCTATCTGGTGCAAACCTGTGGCTCTGGCTGATTACCCGCTCTGTGTATGACCTAGGCTTGTCTGACTACCCGCTCCGACTCTGACTTTGGCTCATCTGACTTTCCTATCTGGTGCTTACTAGAAGGCCCTGTCTGTTCGCTCCTAGGGTTGGTTCCGTTATTCAGACATCCTTCCTAGTATTGACCTGGGGCTAGCAGACTCCCAGCTACTGACTGCAGACTGAGTTAGTATCACTCTTGGGCATTACCTTACCGTTAGACTCCAGCAGGCTGAGGCCTAGTCTCGGACAGTGCGGTGGTGATATTGGGAGACTGCTATTCCTGATACAGTACTCGCCTTTTCGATCACCCACTGTGTGTATACATTATATTGCATTACTGTTATTATTCTCAGCACTTAACACCCTCTCACCCCACTGTATGTCTCTTTTTACCCATTTAGAATGTAAGCTCCTTGGGGCAGGGACCTCTCTCCCATTGTTTCTATGAATGTCACACTTATTTCATCCCCTCTTATTTATTGTAACACATGTCTATTGTAAGACACTGCATACACTGTGTGGCGCCATATAAATAAAGCTATACATACATACATACATACATTATTCTCACAATAAAGGTTATATTAACTATACCGTATGACTCCTGGTTCTGCTTGCCAACTGTAACAGAACCAAAAGTGAGTCTGGTAGCAAAGTAGTAGTCATTATTACACTTTATACCATGCAAATGCCAGACATTGGGGTGTATAGTAATGAGCTTAAAAGCATTGTCTATATCCGACTTTGAGAGCCCTCCTTTGCCAAGAAAGGAGATAATCTTGATAGCGTGGTCTATGGTAGATTATGCATGGTTGAATTCTTTGTAAGGGATCAGGGAGTTGAGGCTTTGTATGGATGATGAGTGACATGCAGAGTTATTAATATTTTTTGAGGGAAAACTTATGGGTAGCGATGCGAGTTGTGCTGACTCTCCAAGTGGGGAAAGGGGGGGATGAAACATTGAAAAATTCTAGGTCTACTTTCCGTGATAGTAGACTTTCCACACTGGCTAGATCATTGGAAGAGGATAAAAGATTAGAACATTCAAAGGTGGTAGAAGGTTATGCGATCAAACCTATGTGGAAACCGTCTGAGAAACTATGAGACAGGAAATGAACTAGCTGATGTGAAGGGTAATGCTGGAGGAGAAATATGAGAAGGGGCAAATGTACCAGTGATAGTAATTTATTAGGGCAGTTTTTGAGGTAGATGTTCTTGGAATGGGCCTTTCTACATACAGAAAAAATGTGCTGCAGGTGACAGACAAAAAAACAACCTTTATTGTTGAAATTATTGCAGATGGCAAAGTCATCTAAGAAGTGGATGGGGCGCGTAAAAGGTAGAAGCTGAGGTTGATTGGAGGGATGGGGTCTATGTGTTCTCGATACCTAGTGATGGGGGGAGCAGATGGGCAATGGTTGGACTAGTGGGAAGCTGACTGAGAATTAAAGCAGTGGGGAGTATTAAGGCCTGCAAAATGACGGCAAAACAGTATACTGACTAGTATACTCCCATTGGTGATAAAATTAAATTGGGACAGGGCTGCAGTTGCCTTAGCTGAAAATGATCTATGGTAATTGAAGAATGTTGTTCTGTCATATCTGTAACCTAGGTAGACTATGTTGAAAAGGTAGTGCTCCATCTCCTGTGGTCTGTGGGGGGTGAGCTGAGAAGAGGATGTCTGTGAAAATGCTGAAAGCTATGACAAGTTCTGGAGTGAAAAGTTTTTTGGATAAGCAAAGATATTTAGCCTTCTTGGTAACCTCTATGTCACTGCAAGATGTTATATCTTGAGATGCTAGTACAAGTGAAATGAGGTTGATGTTTTTGCCCTCGATGATATCTCTGCAGATGTGACTGGGTACCATATGGGCTGGTGTAATGAGAGGTAAAATGTGAAAATTACCTGCTGCGGAGGTGGGGAGTGGAGTAATGGAAACAGATAGTTATGGGGTGGTGGGGTTCTTCAAGTTTGTAAGGCGAGACTGGATATCGGAGACTGCTGTCATCAGATTTGTGAGACACTGGTGAATCTGAGACAAATGGGGAAGTTCAGGTGAGACTGGATGTCTGAGTGATGGAGTAGATGGTGGAAACAAAGTTTGTAATAGCTGAGGCCGAGTGTGGAATGCCTCTCTTGGACAGTTCTTGAATGAGTTTTGGTATGGTCCAATCGCACATAGGGTGGACTGCTTATTGATCTTGCCCTGATTTGGGCAGTAGCTGGGGGAAGCCTGAGAAGAGGCTTCCAGACTTGGAGATAGATTATTCCTTGGTTCTACCATATCGATAATTTCCTTCCTGAATGAATAATGATGTTTGAAATTAGGCCTATGAATAGGATGAGGTAAAGGAGAGGAGGTGTGGGATGTGGAGTAGTGAATTGGACTAGAAAAAGTGAGCGGTAAACTGAATAAGTGGTTTAATAGAGTAGGTTAATTTATAAAAATATCAGCAGTGTGAGACGGCGTTTCCCATCTTTTTTTTATGATTGTATTTAGTTGTGTAAAATGTAACGTATCCAGGTCAATGGATAGGTGTGTGGCAGTGAAAGGGCAACAAACTGATTAACCCTTTCAGCGGCACTGAGCTATCCAATGCATTGTATACCTGTTTGCCTCTGATATAATTAATCCTTTCAGCACCAAAGAGCTGTTGAATGCATTGGATAGGTCTGTGTCAGCAAAACTGTTAAAATATAAAGCAGAGGGACACATACATAAAGGGAATAGTGCTCGGGATCTAAAGGTTAACCTCCTGACCGCCTTGTCAGTGGCAAAGAGGTATCAAATGCATTAGATAGGTGTGTGACAGTCAAAGGGCAGTCAAAGGGTTAACCCTATGAGAGGCAAAGAGGTATCCAATGTATTGGATAGGTGTGTGGCAATGAAAGGGCATTCAAGGGTTAACCTTTTCATTGGCACTGAGCTATTCAATGCATTGGATAGCTCTCTGGCAGTGAAATGTATGCAAACACAGACACACCCACATACGCGCACACACACACACCCACACCCATAAATGGAGTTCTGGACAGGGAGGTACTGTGTTTACTAGGCACCCACCTGACCTAAAACATATGAGAAGGAAGGAAAAAGAGAGAGACACACATAAACATTCTTTCTATCTTACAGCAGCATGGAGAGGGTGGAAGGTAAGAAGAGTGTCAAAGGGGGAGTGTGGGATGGACCAAAGACAACTAGGATAGTGGGAGGGAGCAAAAAGAAGAGCGGAAACAATGGGGTAGGTGAGAGGGTAGACGGTTATGAAAGGAGTAGCACTGAGAGGCTGCATATGTCCATAGCCTGACACAGCCACTCAGCGTAAGATTTGGTCCTGCCTATTTAACCCTTTGCATGTTAAATAGGCATGCAAAGGGTTAAGCAAAGCAATGCGTTGCCTACCCCTGTGGCATTCAAAGGGTTAAAGGTGAGTGCTGTGTGCCCCATAGCGAGAACGTTGGGCAGGAAGTGAAGGGATAAGGAAGGGAGATGGAAGTTACTGGGGAGGTGGAGACATGATATAGAGGATGGCGTCTTGCTGTGGAGACGTGAGTGGGAAAACTTAAGTGATGGGAAGAAGGGAGAAAATAATGCTGGAAAGGAAAGTTAAAATAAACCTGGGACTCCTGATTCAAGCACCATGGAGCTAAAATGGAAGCAAGCAGAGAGAAAGGGCAAATATATAAATACAGGCACTTTGAAACAAAGCATTAAGCTATGACATGAGGAAAAACTTTACCAGTGATTATGAGTGAACGTATAGTTGACATGCACTAGAGGGTGTTGGGATGGCTAGTTTATAAAGCCTCCAACCCCTCCCACAAATTCAGGAACTGCCTTCTACTTTTAAAAGAACTAGGAAAAGAATGGAAGCTAAATGGCGCTCTATTAGTTCAGATCCCAACTACCTAAACGGGCAACCACCTAGGTAGAAACTTGGGCCTCTATTACAGCTGCTACTATCCCAAGACTGGTGTGTAAGTCTAAAACTAATATACAAAATAGCAATATAGGGAGAGTGCTAACTATCTAGTGTGTTAAATACAAAAAAGGTTATGTAATACTATAAAATCTTAACCCTATGTATATGAAATATGCAGCGGTACAGTACATGCAAGAGAGGTTAAGTAAATTCTAATACCTTAACCCTCTATATACCTATATACAATAGTGAGCATTCATAAACAAGTAGTGTAAAAATGTTTAATAATACAACACAAATAACAAAAGGTAACAAAAGCTACTATCCCACAATGTCACAAAGTAACATATTATAGTTCTTATGTATATAAAAACCAACTAGTGGTACCACTAGAATATAAAAAATATTTTGTGTACTCTTCTTCCGAGCCTGTAATATTGGATATAGGAAAGAAAGTCCTCCGTTACCTTTCCCGTCTATGGGTATTGATAATGAGTTTCCCACTCCTCGCTCTCCCGTCCTGGTGTGGAAACAGATATTCCTCCCTAGATATTAGATATGGGGAGTCTCCTCACTGTAAGTCCAGTTTGTAGGGGTGTCCAGCCGGCATCCGCAGCCGCTATATTATTGTCCCGCAGAGCTCACCGAGTATAGACTGCAGGCTCTCCCCCTCGAATTCTCCGGACCAGTAAAAGCGGGCAGAGGGTAGATACACCTCCGTCCGAGGCGTTCAGCTGTTCACAGGTGTAATTATACAGCGGGCAGAGGATGTCTACAATCTTTCTCCAATTGTTAGCACTTCTCTAAGTGCTCACAGCTCTCTTAAGTCACCAAACACTGTGTTACTTAATCCTGCCTTCTGCTTATGCCTACAAATGTATGCCCACAGAATGGTGTACACCAGAAGTAGCCAACCCTGGTCCTCAAGAATAACCAACAGTGCATGCTTTCAGGATATCCTAGAATACTGGTGGACTAATTTGTGTCTCTGACACTTTTATTGTTCTACCTGTGCTCATTCAGGAATACTTTGAAATCATGCACTGTTAGCAGCTCTTGAAGACCGGGGTTGGCTACCCCTGGTGTGTACACACACACATATGCACAGGCACAATCTGTGCCCACACACTTTGGCAGGCACACAAATGTTTGCTCACCGCTCTGCTCTCCCCTTTTACTTCTAATCAGTTAGGAACCATGTGGCTCTCTAGCCCCAAAACAGCTGTTATAATTCTAAAAGCTATAGGATAAGGACCTGATATATTTCCGGGATCATCAGTCGTTGAAGTTAATGTACCAAGAAGAAATGAAGTAATTTTGAGGCAGAACAACTATACTATAGGGACTATATGCCTAAAATCTCCATTGATTTAAATGGGGTGATTAATGCCTTGAACAGAGGAGAGGTTTCTAACATTTTGTTGCATTCAAGGGGTTAAAAGCCCCATTTAAATCAACAAGAAATGTTACTTCCTATGGTGCCGATGATTTGTCCTAGAACGTTTCTATTTCTGTTTAGTTCATTATCCTCAACATGTATGCACCATATGTAAATAAAACTGCACAGAACACAAAATACACATCAAAAAACACATTTATTTAATGATTAAAACAAATACATAGACACAGTACAGCCAACTGATATTTGATATATTGTCAATGCATTTAATTATATTATCAAGGAGTGATTTGGGTTTCAAATAAAGATTATTGAAAATAGTAGAAATATTTTAATTTAAATCAGCTCACTTGGAAGAATATTATGAAACTAGTGTAAAAGCCCGTGTACACAGACCAAGGTCCGGGTAATGTTAACCCTTTGAGTGCCAGAGGAGTATGCAACGCATTGCTTTGCAATGCGTTGCTTACCCCTCTGGCACTCAAAGGTTTAATCAGCCGCTACCTCACTGCTCCAAGCGATGCAATCACGCACAGTAGAGACTGCCCAAATGCGCGCAGTCTCAACTGAGCATGACGGCTTCTGACAAACATCTTAGCAAATTATTATATAGGATAGTAGAACTATAGCTATAGGAATAAGTGAATCTTAAGACCCATGTTCAAAAGAAAACTGGAACATTAAGGAGCAAACTAATTGCACCACAGGGAACAAATACAGATTTCCATTGATTTTAATGGTGCTGTTAACCCCTTGAATGCTAGAGTAGTCTCCAACCAGGGGCGGACTGGCCCAGGGGGCAGGGGGACAACTGCCCCCTGGGCAGCTGGATCGATCATACTTGTGGGCCTGTGCCTTGAGGCTGCAGTTTGGACAGTTTAACCCTTTGAATGCCAGAGGTTTGTGCAACGCAATGCACTGCATACCCCTCTGGCACTCAAAGGGTTAATTAGCAACTCAGGACCAGACGTGTGCTATTATGAAACAAAGTGCTGCCAGCGGTTAAGCGAGCCACTCAGGAAACGAGCCACTCAGACAAAAGACAGCATACAGGAAGATGTTCTATTCTGTGCCAATATAGACTTATCCAATAAAACACCAGCCACTGCCCCTAGGGGGCAGCATTGCAGTGTTTCATTGGATAATGAGGACCCACTGCAGAGTCAGGAAAAGTAGCATGTTACATCGTTCACTGCAGAGTGGATGATTCTGAGACCAGCTGGAACCTTCAAACCTGTCCTTTGGTCCAGTAAGTGAACCATTTCATGGATCTCCCTATAGGCTGAGTGACCATGAGTTGAGGGAGATCACAGGATCTCCCCTGACAGACAAAGTAGACACTTGCCTAGAATGCCAGATTAGGGTGCTAGAAATGTGCATACCTTGCAACTTGACATGACTAGTGGCATGATATTACCAGTCCCTTATGTTACAGGGAGCTCTCTGGTGAGAAGTGAAATGGACAAAGTGAGTCTGATCCCAACCTAAGGGTACAGTGACAGGAGTCAGTGTGCACTCTGTTTCAGTAAATACTACATCCAGACTATCCTACAGCCTTCTGATACTGGTGGGCCCCTGCATCAAAAATACCCCCTCTAATGCTAGGCATATGCAGTGGTGTTTGGAAGAGAAAATTGTAATTTATTTAAAATAAAAAATCAAAGTGATGTTTTTACTTTAGCTGGATGGTCCACTGAATGTGATGATGCTTATTTAATGATCCTGCTCTACCTGTTTGTCTCGTGTTCTGTGATCCTCTGAACACTGCTGGCACTGCAGGGTTACCCCATTTCCCACCCATATGGTATGTAAAGCAAAGCAGTAATTGCAGTGGGGAGACAGCCACAAGGGGGTGCTATGGAACCCAATCCAAAATAATGACAAATAAGGGCTGCACTTTTCCAGCAGACTTCACTGGTTTGCAGCAACATGATAGAGGAGCAAAACAGCCAGCCAGGGAGGAGAACCCAGACTATATTGGACTGTTTCCTTTCCTCTCCTTGCACTTCTGCACTGGGCTATGGATACAGCTGAGCAACTGACTGGTATGTGTTTGTAGACAGGAAACAATGGGGCAGGAAGGAAAAGAAAAGCTGTACTGGATGTGAAAGTATGAGTGGTGTTATAGTGAGAAAAAATAGTGTATGTGTGAGAGAGAGTGTGTGTATGTGTTTGTTTGTTAAACAAATGGCTCTCCGGATTTTGATGGAGTACAATTAACATCATCCTCTGCTGTCCATTTGCCGTTTGGAGATGATAGAATAACAAGAGCTGAAGAACCATGGTTATTCACACCTGCTCTATTCACTTAGAACTGTGTGTATGACTGGTGTCCCATATCTCTTTCTTCTCCCCCACTCTGTGGCATGTAAAGTAGAACTCAAATGTCCTACTGATTTAAAGGTAGTAAACTGCAGGAACTGCAGCACATACACCTTTTATTGCAATGTGTATAAACATGTGCCTGTAGGTAAATGTCCATGTGTGATTGCCAACATATATAAATATGCATATGAAAATGTGCTCCTGAGTGTAATACATCACTATATACAGTAGATAACAGGAGCTCTGGAGTGCCTACTCTCTTAAAAGAGACTTTTTTAATTTGATTCTCACTCAGTCTCTTACTATACTGTGATTGTGGGGTCCCAGAGCACCAACTAGCACAGGCAGCATGGGATCATTATATACAAAAGCAACACTGAGTGTGAACAATCCTACTAGCTTCAGTGGCAAGTTCACATATACTTTTTTATTGTAAAAAATGCCTATTTTCTTATCTTTCCATATTTTCCCTTTCACTTACTTCTTACTCCAACTTCTTGCTCCTTCCCTCCCTATATCTTATTCCTTCCTCCCTCCCTCCCTTTCTCACTTCATTCTTCTGTCATCTTCCTTCTTCCATCCCTTCACCTTTCTCCTTCATTCCCACTTTTCTGTCCACCTTCTGCTTTCCTCCCCCTACATGTTGTTCATCACGCCATCATCTTCATCCCTCCATCTTGTCTCTTCCTCCCCCCTACACATCCAAAGTCTCCCTCTCACTCCTTCTTCTTCCTCCCTTCAGCTTACTTCCTCACTCTAGTTTCTGTCCTCTTCCTTTCATCTTCTTTCTCCCTCCCTCTTTCCCTCCCTCTTCTTCCTCCCTTCCTCCATCCAGCTTTTTCCTTCATCTCCCTCAAGATCTTCATTCCTCTCTGCTTCATCCCTCTATCTTATTCCTTCCTCTCATAGTTATCTTCCCTCAACCCTTCCATCTTCTCACTCCCTGATCTTCCCTCTGTCTCCTTTCTTCCTTCATCTTTTTTCTTTGTATAATATTGGTTGTAGGTGCTGTTGTATGATGTTTTATTAATTTTGTTATTGTGTGGATGAGGTGTAAAGGTGTGGGAAGAGCCTAATTACAGGGTGGGGATGAAGTCTTCCTTATCAGAATTTGCAGGAGGGCCCCAGCATTTTGTGTTTTGCCACTGCCTACAACAGGGATATTTCTGCAATGCCGTGTACTTGTCTTTACCACTATTGGGTTAAAACAGAGAGTTTCAGACTATACGTGTAGCCTCCGACATCTATCTAAATCACTGTCTGCTTTGTAGCATGTTTACATTTCCCACCTCAGTGCAGCCTTATCAGAATAAATTAGAGTGAAGTTAGAAATGTAAAAGTGCTTTAAAGCAGATATATTATGGCATAATTCTCTGTACTCATAATTCACTGTATAAAGCTGCATTGGGATAGGAGGTGTAACCCTTTGACTGTCAGAGTGTTATACAATGCATTTCTTTGAAATGTGTTAGATACAATTTTGGCACTCAAAGGTTAAAGTGTTTCAACACTCTGAGATGCATAGCTCTCCTTTCTGTCACACATGGGGTTAAAGAAGAGTAGATCTGATGGCAGATATGCCAAGCAGGTCCATTTTAACTCTTGCATTGCAGAAAACAAATGTAAACAGAAAAGCAGCAACAGACTGTACATTATTGTAGTCATTAAGCATTTGCTTGCCAGAAAGATATCCCACTCGTTGCAAGGCAATGTGTTGGATACCTCTCTGGCGCTCAAAGGGTGAACTATCACCCAAATTAAAGTTACCCCCCAAATAAATATGCACATAATGATAAACATATCCATACTAGTATAATTTGGAATTAATCTAGAATTACTGACAAATCCAACTGAGATGGACAGGCAGGCATCAGCGCAGACATCTTTCCAAAGAGACTTCTGCACACTTGCACTGTCCTTCCCAGTCTCCTCTAGGGGGCATTTCATTAATTGTACCTTAAGGTACAGGAAGAGACTGATGGCAGAGGAGCACAGATGCCTCTACAGCAAGGTGCTTGCCTGACCATCTCAGAATGAGTTGGATTCATCAATAACTCCGGACTTATTACTAATAATACTAGTATGGATATGCTTATCGTTATGTGCATAATTATTTGGGGTAACTTTAATTTGGGTGATTGTTCCACTTTAAAGTGATCTGTCAAAAAAAAACCCATCTCCATTTGAAAGAGGAAAAATATATATAAAGTGTTTTCAACTGTTTTACAAAGAATACAGTTTCATTAGATAGTTAAAAAAGTTTTAACCCTCCTGTAATCTATTTGCTATGTATCCCTAGAGATTGGCTTGGATGGTGGGCTGGAGAGATAGTAGAAATGGGCCACTTGATTGTACTTGCCCCCCAGGCCAAACATTGCCAGCCCTCCCCTGTCTCCAACCCACTGCAAAGAAAAGCCACATGTAAACAATGAGTATTTCAGGAATTTGTATTTGTCCCTTATGGTGTAGTTGGTTTATCCCAGAATTATTCAATTTTCATTTGAAAATGTGGCTCTTAGCCCTCTGAGTGCCTGAGAAGTGCCCAATGTATTGCTCAAATAACTTTTCTAAAAGCCTTCATAAAGCAGTATACAGCATATAGCAGCAGGGGAGGGCTGGGAACTTGTGGCCTGGGGGGCAAATACAATCTACTGGCCCATTTCTTCAGTCGCTCCAGCCCAGTGTCCCAGCCCATCCCCTTTGTTACTTTTAATATTGGTATTAATGGTGTTAAGTAAGGTAAACGAGACCACATAGTTTACAGTTGAAATGCGGCTACTCTAGTGATACCATAGAGCTTACAATTTAAGTACAGCAACATGATTGATACCATGGAGCTTACAAGGGAAATGGGTTATGCTGTTAGTGTAGCTCTATGTGGATTGTAGCCCTGTATCATTTATGTAGTTCCATTTCAGTTGTAAGCTCTGTGGTAACACTAGTGTAGCTCCATTTACAGCAGCAATTGGGAGACTGAGTGAGGCAGTGGCCCACTGGCCCAGACATGTGACCAGCCCAGGGGGCAATTGCCCCTCTGCCCCCCAGGCCAGCCCTCCCCTGTATAGCAGGACTCTATCAGAGTTTTAGCAGTAATACAAAGGCAGTAAAAAGCTTAATAAACCTTATTCTACTTTAGTACAGTTATAGGGTTAGTGCTAGTCACTGATCAATTTTGATTGTCAGTGAAATCATTGGTAACAGACAACTGTTCTAGACAATTGTACAATAGTTTGAAGCATGAAGTTGAACATTACTGCCTTACTAAACCTTGTTTGCAAGCTAATTAGGCAGTAAAACATGTTAACCCCTTAAGAAGCATGATGTGCCAGGACCATCATGCATGTCCAGACGGACGTTAAGGACCGGTGACATTCGTGGCAAGTCACAGAATTCTGGGATCACAGCGGGCATGCACACCGATCTGCGATCCCAGAATGCAGCCATGGAAAAAAAAGTACCGTGGTCCTCTAGAGCACTCCACCCCCAGACCACATGGCCCCTAAGGGGTTAAAAAGTTCCAGAGGCCAGACAGCTGCTTTTGGCCAGAGGACAACATGTTGGACCCCTGTGCACTGTAGGATTTCTCTTTCATACTGTTGAAGCCTATTGCCAGCTGTTGGAAAGCCTGAATTAAAGACTGACCGGAATGGAGAAAACTAGATATAGGTAAAAGCAGGTACAGTGCAAAATATATATATCAAAAGATATATCAGACTTGTATATATATTATATATATATTGCACTGCAATTTGACGGACTCTTACCTAAGTAATACATTTTGTTGACCTTTTAAGGAACAAAATGGTATGCGGCAGATTACAATGCAGTGCACAACTCTCTGATCCTCAAAGGATTAAACAAATTGAAAGTTACAAGGCACAAGCTACTATAACAATATCTACATGTTGTTCTGATGGTGGTGCTTCAGCTCACTGTACGTGTCCTGTGTTCGGTACTGGAGACCCTGCAAGAGATAAATATAGATTGCTGTGAACACCTTCTTATAATCTACAATATCTCCCTCTTTATTTGTTTACAACCCTCCTTTGCTTATTTTGTACAAATCCACAAGCACAACCAGGATTGAAACACCTGCTGCTGTACCCCTTTTGTACAGATGCTTTTAGTAAATACAGTGCACACATCTATGTCATGGCAAGCCTCTAACATGATGAAGTCCCAACGTCACCATTATAGCAAGCGTAAAAATAGGAAGAATTAATTTACTCTGCACCTTGTTAATACTTGGAGTAAAATAAGGCTCAGAGGAAAGGTACACCCCCAAATCCCCATATACTCCCAGACTACCCACTCCTTGGAAGAAGCAATTCAAATTGTCATTTTTTTGGTTAGTAAAATAAATTTTATTCATAGGCTTTAGGCAGGCGCAGGGCACAAACAGATTCATGTGCTGATTTTTGTGAGTGTGGTCATACATACCCCTCAACATATGCCCTATTAAACTTAACTTTTTTTACTGCTGTATTATTGTAATAATGTTTCAGTTCTTTAAAACCTCTGTTTTCAATAAATGAATAGGACAGAATGTCAACCGCTAATATTTTGTCAAATTTGCCATTCCACAGGCATACTTTTGGGGGAGGTGGTGGTGATAGCATAGGGTGTGGGGACTCTATGACTCTTGTTTCCTCATCAAGTTAACTCAGTCATCCTCTTTCATGCTTTGCATTTGTGGAACAGCAGCGGGAGACATAGGTGTTATTGTAAATGTAGAAAATATAGCTGTCTCAGAGTGGGACAACAACACTACTATGATGTGCCCCTTGGCCTCTTGCACTTTTAGGAGTGCTTCCACTGCTACAAGTAGTTGGACATGTAATGTACAACTGGTGTGTCTCACAATGAGACCTGTGGTTGTGCTTCACGTGGTATCTCACTGAGGAAGTGCCTAGATGGGATCCAGTTTACCCCCTGATCACATGTTTTATACAGAGACAACAGAGCTCAACATATATAGCTTTTGGATTATGAGTGTAGTATCTCCATACTGGCAATTTCATTGACTGATGGGTTCCTGAGGGACTAGCACCATTCGGAGCTAGATGGTGCAACGTACTAGCAATAGGTGTCAGTGGTATTGCATTTCCAACGTCTTCAGCAGAACTCATAGCTAAGCTTATGGATGTTGACTAGCCTGTGTTGCTGCTTAGCTAACAGTAGTGAGTGTGGCTGGGTGGGGGTTGGACTTGAAAGTGGTGATGCTGAAGGTGACGACTGTAATCATGATTGTGTATGCTTACTGATCCAGACTTTCCAGTTGATCTCTCAAAATGTTTATAAACATGCATATTGTTGCTCTGCAGTGGGGTAAGACTAAATATTTTCCTTTAAGCTATTTTTGACAATATCTTTGCTCTGGTCTGATGTTTGTCATTTAATTATGTAGTGATGTAATTATGTGTGATGTAATCATGTTTGCTGTTTAGAGTCCTTTGTCCCCCCTGTGGAGGCCCCATTGTATAACTCGTGTATTGTTCCCATTGTTCCCACTGTGCCTCTCTGTATTATGTGCCCCTCCACCGCCGGCCCCATTGTTTCTCAATATGTGGTTTGCAGTGGCCTGTATCCTATTGTATTCTAATATGTGTGGATAACTTGTTATGTGTGTATATAAACCCTGTGTTTTCTACAATTAAGCAGTTCTTGTGTTACGCCTACACTGGTGTTGCCTGGTGCTTGGGGTAAGCTTGCTGTATCCAGAGTGCGTTCATCCTACACTGGGTGAATGGAGCTATGATCCTGGTTCCTGGCTGGTGGAATTCCTGAGTGTCGTCCTGGGCTAAGGAAGCATAGTTTTGGCGGAGCTACTCAGTCTGAGTATGGGTATCCGTCACATTGGTGGCAGCAGTGGGATTGCTTCCTTGTGTAGGGAATATCCAAACCACCACTGGAACCGTTTCACCTGAAGCGGGTGGAGCAGCGTTACAACGGGCTGAAGTGAAGCATGTTGAAAGACATACTGGAATCCAGAGGGCAAGTGGCTAGCAAAAAATTGAAACCCATCCTGATTTCAGAACTGATGGAGGGCAACCAAGTGACCAACCTGTCCTCTGCAGCAACCAACATGTCAGAGGTGCAGCGAGAGGTCCAGTGGCATCTGACCCTCTATGGCTCTGCTCCCCCCCAGGAGATGATCACCCAGATCCTCAGCGAGGCCACGAACCTGCAGCTGGACAAACTCCAGTGGACTAGGGGGAAGTCAGCGGCCACCAGACTCAGTGATGTGGCCAAAAAGAAATTGCCTTACTCGGCATTTGAAGCCTTTAACTATGTGGAGGATGAAATTGACGGTTACCTGAGGGTCTTTGAAAGACAGTGTGCCCTGCAGGGAATTGAAGAATCAGATGGGTCACCCTCCTCGTGAGTAAACTGTCATGGAGGGCAGCAGAGGAATACCAGACTCTGCCTACAAAGGACAGTATGGACTATGCGCGAGTCAAGGAATGACTCCTCAGCCAGTATGCCATCACCCCATAGGCTCATCGCCTAAAGTTCTGCAGCCTATGGTGGAAAGAAGGACAGCCTATTACAGATTGGGCCCATCGAATGGTGAGTGCCGCAGAGAGCTGGATGGCCGGTTGTCAGGCTATCACCTTGGCGGATGCCCTGCAGCTCATTCTTCTGGAGCAGTTTCATGACCATTCCCCAGTAACGGTCCGAGATTGGGTTTGGGACCGACAACTCCATGCAGTGGATCAAGCCACAGTACTGGCAGACCAGTATCTGGACTCCAAAAGGTCGGTGCAACCTGAGCCCAAAACAAGCACCCGAGCATTCCCTGCACCTGCCAGAGATATGGGGCCAGTGCGGCTGCATCATTCACCTCCTTTGCCCTCCCGACCTCAGACCAGTAGGATTTCCCAGAGGTTGGGCATCCGGTGCTATGGGTGCAACCAAGTAGTGCACGTTAGGAGTGATTGCTCCAAGAATTTCACTTGGGAAACGTGAGCCCAACAGCCCCCTGGACCTTCCAGGGGGGCAGCCCCCTGCCTGGAAGCAGAGACCTCCACTACAGAGGATGGGGTGAAGAGGATTTTGGGGTGCTACAGGAAGTGGACCCTGTTCAAGCCGCCATGGCCAACAACCGCCTTCTCCATCATCAGGTGGTATGGGTCAAGGGCCACCCAGCACAGGGTCTCCGGGACAGTGGGGCCACCATCACCCTGGTTCCACCCCAGCTAGTTGCTCTAGCAGAATGGATGGGGTGATACGTATTGGTATGGTGGCCGGAGGCACTGTGCTGTGGATCCCTAAGGCCCAGGTCCATTTGGACTGGGTGATGGGGCCCGAGATGTGGAGGCAGGGGTGATGCAAAACCTACCAGTGGAAGTATTACTGGGCAATGATCTGGGTTGCTTCACTTCCTCCTTCCTTGTGGATTCACCCCCAGAGGCTTGTCCTGTGACCACCCGGTAGCAAGCGTGTAAAGCAGCTCTGTTGCACCTGCCCTGGGGGCTGGTACTGACATCCTACCCAGTGGCTCTGTCAACCCTGCCCTGTAGAGTGGGATCACTGTCCTCTCCAGTGGCTTTGTTGCCCCTGTCCTGCAGAGCGGGACCACTGTCCTCTCCAGTGGCTCAGCTGCCCCTGCCCTGGGGATTGGGACTGACATCCTCCCCAGCGGCTCGGCAACCCCTGCCATGGTGAGTGGGGCCGAGGTCCCCACCAGTGGCATTGTTGCCCCTTCACTGGAGAGTGGGACCAATGTACTCTCCAGCGGCCCTGTCACCCCAGTCACCCTGCCTACTTTCCAGTGGCTGAGAGGACTCCAGGGAGAAGGCACAGTTGGCAGTTATATTTTAAGGGAGAGGCAGAGGTTGGTTGGGTGAGTACTGCTTTTGGAATGGCAGACTGGTTGGGACATCAATTTTGGGAGCGCATTAATGGGCCAGGTGAGCTGACTAAGTGCGAAGTCAACCCGTTTTGGGTCTTCTCCTGGGTCACTCCCCTTTGGAAGGGGGAGAAATGTGATGGAACCCTCCATCACCTGGGCTCCTGGAGGGGCCTTGGGCCCAGCCCCCGCCCAACAGACTGGCACAGGATCAGGGTAGTGTATTTGTTGAGAGAATTATGCTCTGGTCTGATGTTTGTCATTTAATTATGTAGTGTTGTAATTATGTGTGATGTAATCATATTTGCTGTTTACAGTCCTTTGTCCCCCCTGTGGAGGCCCCATTGTATAACTTTCTCATTGTGCCTCATTGTATTATGTGCCTCTCCACCACCAGCCCCATTGTCTCTCAATATGTGGTTTGCAGTGACCTGTATCCTATTGTATTCTAATATGTGTGGATAACTCATTATGTGTGTATATAAACTCTGTGTGTTCTACAGTAAAGCAGTTCTTGTGTTACCCCTATACTGGTGTTGCCTGGTGCTTGGAGTAAGCTTGCTGTATCCAGAGTGCGTTCACCCTACCTGCCTAAGTGACTGGGTGAATGGAGCTATGATCCTGGTTCCTTGCTGGTGGAATTCCTGAGTGTCGTACTGGGCTAAGGAAGCACAGTTTTGGCTGAGCTACTCAGTCTGATTACGGGTATCAGTCACAATCATTAACAATAATTGGGTCATCATCAGCTTCATCCATTTCCTCTCTGCTGCTTTTCATTTTATTCTAGGTTTTTGAAGAGTGAAAAAGTTTGTATTTTCATTTCCCCTTAGGGGATATTTAGGACATCTACCTCTAATCTGCCTTATGTGGCAGTTTGTCTCACTGCTAAATCCTTCTCCACTGTGGCAGCAACACAAAACTACACATTGTGGTAACATCCTTTACATGAGAGGTGGCAGGTGTTGTGATGTCTTTTGCCTTTAGCAATACACAAGAAGGAGGGCAGGGTCAGAAAGCATGTAAGAACAAAGCACAGATATTTCAGAGAGATCTTCTTGTTGATGACATCCAGCCTTCCCCCTTGTGTGTCCCCCCCACTTCCAGTCTTGTCACATCCCTCTGTCTGTTTCCTTTTGGCTCGAATTACCAAAGTGTAAGGACCTTGGAAAATCAGGTTAGTGATTTAAGGGGAGTTGTTGCCTGGTGTACTGGGGAGAAAGGACTTTACTCTGGATTTTTAACTGCTGTGTTTGGTTTCTTAATAAATATTGGTTAAAGTAGACCATCGAGTGTGTGTGTTTATACACAACTTTTGGGTTGTGTATCTATACATATAGGTAGACAAATACCACACATATGATTTCCCAACATATTTAAAGATCTAGTATTACTACTGGTGGTGGAGGAGCTTTTCATGTAACTTTTGCAAACATCCTCCTCAGGAGAAGGAGCATCATAATTTATTGCAAAAGATGCAGGTGGGCGCAGTCAGTTTTTGTAGTACGACTTCACTACCACATTTTCAAGATCGCTTCTATGTCACCTATCAGTAAAATTTTTTTTTTTAAATAACAGTTCCTGTCACTGTCTACAAATAAATCACACCCACTCTCACTATAGCCACAATTAACTCCAACTCCTTCTCTTTACCTCTCTATAAAGTTCCTTCTTCTGGTGATGTGAACTCCACTGATTTCAGTTTGGGGCCAAAAAATTTTGCCTATCCCTACTCCTCATAGGGAGTACGATTGTCCTATTGGTCTCCTGCCTCGAACCCTGACCCCTCTGGGTATAACTTATCTATTGTGTCAGTCTCAAAATCTAGCTTTACTTGAGTACATTAAAGATAACCTGAACAAGGGGTTCACACGCCCCTCTACCTCACCAGCAGGGGTAAGAAGGACGGAGGTCTCTGTCCCTGCATAAACTACATGGACTGAATCGTCTGCCATCAAAAACAGTTACCCACTACCCATAATCTCTCTGAACTTTTAGAATGCTACCTGAGGGGCGCATACAATTTAATTTGGATCTGCCAAGAAGATAAATGGAAGACGGCTTTTAACACCAGGTTCGGGCATTACAAATATCTAGTAATGCCCTTTGGAATTTGTAATGTCCCAGCTTTCTTCCAGGGCCTCATCAGCAACATTTTCAGAGATCCTCTTTCATTGTATGTTGTGTATATCTAGATGACATCCTCTTCTTTTCTCCCAGTCTTGAGCTACACCGACTCACGTCAAAACTGTTCTCCAAAGGCCATAGGAGAATTAATTGTTTGTCAAGGCTGAGAAGTGTGAATTTATAAAACATAAACTCACCTTCCTTGGTTATGTGATTTCTTCCTCTGGGTTTCAGATGGATCCCAAGAAGGTCTCGGCAGTCACCTCTTGGTCTCAACCCACCACTCTTCACGGAATACAGCATTTCTTGGGCTTCTCTAATTACTATTGGAGATTTATCTAGGGGTTCTCCAAGATTTCTGCACCCATCACAGCACTGACTAGCAATGGAGCTAACCCCCAATGTATAGCCATGGAACACTCTCTCAGCTTTTCAGCAACTGAATCCTTTCACTACTGTCCCAGTCCTCCAGTTCCCCGATCCTAGTAAGCCCTTCTTGGTGGAAGTGGATGTGTCTGAAGTCGGAGCTGGGGCTGTACTGTCTCAGTGGGCCAAAGGGTCCTCTTATCTTCACCCTTATTCCTGTTTCTCAAAAAACTTTCGGCGGCAGAGAGGAACTACGATGTTGGGAACAGGGAGCTTTTGGCCATTAATCATTTACCATTTCTAGTCTCTCTAAGACCACTTTACAAATGATCATATAAGTTCAGGGTCGCTATCGGCCTTTTACCATCAACCTTTTGGTCGACTCATCATACCCAAACAATACCATAGGAAGATTCCGCTTTGGGCCTATCGAACGCCATTCATGGGACACCCTGGGGTAGGGAAGACTGCTGCATTTGTCCAGATTTGCTCTACCTGTGCCAGGAATAAGGTATCTCACTCCAAACCACCTGGTTAATTACAGCCATTACCCATTCCTCAGCAACTTTGGACTCATTATAGACTTCCAAAGTCCAAAAACTGTTTGACCATCTTAGTGGTTTTGGATCGGTTCTCCCGCCAAGCTCACTTCCTGACATTATGTGGCCTGCCATCGGCCCCAGCATTGGTTGATATCATTGTGAAGGAGATTTTCTGGCTTCATGGGATACCCCGGCAGCTGGTGTCAGATCGGGGTACCCAATTCATTTCCCAGTTCTGGAGAGCTTTCTTCAATCCTTGGCACTGAACTGTGTTTCTTGTCAGCATATCATCCTCAAACCTATGGCTAGATGGAGAGAACCAATCAAACTCTGGAAACCTTACATTAATGTCAGCCTCTCTAACTGGGTAGACCTCCTACCACTGGAAGAGTTCACATTCAGTAACTTCTATGATAATACCCTGCATACTACCCCATTCTATGCAGCTCTCAGGTACCATCCTCGAACTTTACCAGCATCTGACTACCTTGGGGTACCACTGGCAGACTCCTGAGTGCAGGATCTTCAGAAACGTTGGACTAAAATACATCTATATACTCAATGATCAGTCAATTCCTAAAAACGGGCTGCTGATTCCTCCAGGAATATTGAACACAAATACCAAAAACCCAGAGACCTGGTTTGGCTCTCTGGTCAGAACCTGAGAATCTGCCATCCTTCCAGGAAATTGGGATCTAGATTTGTGGGTCCATTCCGCATCCAATCTCAAGTCACCCCAATTATCTACTCTCTTGATCTCCCTTCTACTATGAAGATTGCCAGCACGTTTCAAGTCTTATTACTGAAACCAGTGGTCCGGAATTTATGTGCCTCTCCAGTTAGATATCCGCCACCAGTAGTGGTGTGACATCATCAGGATTATGAGGTTTGGAAGATCTTGGACTCTCAACGTGTTTGTGGGAGAGTGCAGTATTGCTTGGAAGGGGCATGGTCCTGAGGAGCGGTCTTGGGTTCAAGCATCTGATGTTCATGCTCCAGCCCTCATAGGGCTTTCCTTTAGACCAGGCCTGGCTGTCTGGATGCAGTCCATTGAGGGGGAAATGTCACTGTCATGTCTGTTCTTGTATATACATCTGGAATCTCCGTCTCTAAGCTTTTCTGTTGACTAGTTTGTGTTTATCTACCTTGCTTCTGTCTAGGTATATGCACATTATTCAAGCCAGTTGCAGATTGTTGTTTGTTCCTGAAGTTGTTCAAGTGTTTGACCTTGGCCTGTCTCCAACGTCATTGTCTTTTCCTTCTAATCCTGCTTCTACAACTCTCCTGTATCCAACCTCAGCTTGTCTGCGACCAACCCTGCTTCTATGACTCTCCGATATCTGGCCTCGGCCTGTCAAAGACAAACCCATCTTTGTTCTGTGATTCTGTCTCTCTCCCCCTTGCTGCCAGTTACCTCCCCTATTTCACATTTCTCATTCACTCCTTATCAGTTACAAACTTTCCTTTACATCCTTTTTGTTTTTGCCTTTGTTCTGCTCTTTTTGCCAGTATGCTTTAGACTTGAGGAAGGGAGAATATCTCTCGAAAGCTTGTCTTCATAAAATTTAATGTTAGTCTAATAAAAAGGTATTATTACATACTGGGATACATATACACATATACATATTTATTTTTCGACCAGAACAATCCCTTGGGGTACAACTTGCTTTCCATGGGTGGAGGACATAATAGACAGGCCATATCAATCTTTTGAGGTTTGTCTTGTGTTGCAAGTGTGAAGCTCATTACAAGCAATACTCGGAGTGCTCATTAGGCATCAAGCATCCAGTTTGCATCCCGTGTTTGGGACGCTTGATAAAATCTAAGGATATCATTTTTAATTGGAAACCCACATGACTGGGAGTTCTGGTCTTTTGATCCCAGGGTGGAAGACATGGCCAGAAGTGTTATTGCAAATTCAGAATGCATGGGAAAGCCTCTGACTCAAATTCTCCTCTGATCCTGTATTGCTTTGTTTGTCATATTTTTGTGTTTATGTCCCTGATGAAGTGATAGCAAAATGCATTTTGTGATTGTTATTGTGATCATATACTACATTTTATTATGTGGATTAAGGGCAAGTGGGCTATAGCAATCATATACTATATTTCATTATATGGATTAAGTGCAAGTTATGCCTTTTAAATATTCTGTTTTAGTTTTCGTATGTTAAATATCTACCAAAAAGCATCCTAGTTCTATTGGATTTGGACTCAAGCACTTTTTTGGTTAATATATCTGTATCTATACAACCTCTAATAAGTAGATACATATAGTGGTGCCAAAGAGGAACTATATATATTTTCTTTTTTTTTTTTGTGTTATTTACAGTTTTTACTTTACACATAGGAAACCAAAGTGAAAAGGGCAATGACATTCTGACAGCATACAACTAGAATTATCAGAAGATCATATTTCTACAAAAGATCAAAAGGACTTCTTCTAAAGAACATTCTCCCTACATTATTGTTTTGCAAGGAAATATATATCTAATTAAGTATAAATTCTTATCTACATTTACAAGTAGTGTGAAGACTTCATTTTGGTATAGGTTCAGGAGTGTTTATTACCATTTCTAAGCTCTTGGATTTTGCTAATTTTACTGGTTTTGATTTTTACATTTTTCACCTGCCTGTCACTCACATTTGTATTTATTTATTTTTAAACCATCTTTCTGCCTTCAGATTCCCCACACCAAGAGAACAACTCCTATCAAGCAACTCCAGCTCCCTCTCTGCCTACCCTAACTAGCATTAAAATTTCATCAGCATTCCCTCTCCCTCAACATGCAATGAATAAAAGAAAAAAAATGTACTTTTTGTAGGATTTCCTGCCAAAGACAGAAAGTGCTGTTTTTTTTTCCATGTTTCTCTTTTGAAGCGAATAGTTTTGCCTATACAAACTAAATACATCAGATGCATTGTCCTACTTGAATATACTTATAAGCTGATACTATTAGCCTCAATAAACATTCTCAAAGGGAGGAAATCCAAGTAAAAGTTACCTGTTGAACATTAAGTCCTTTGATTTCAATGCTTGACATTATGTTCAGTGCCACATTCCTGAGTACAAAGTTAGTGCTGTTTTCTTAGGTTTAACTGGCATATGGACTCGACCCTTCCGATGCACCTGCCTGAACTCTGAGTCACCCAATGCCCTCAAAAGCCCTTCCCACATGCCTACATTGCCACATGATCTTGCAATGCATTGGTATGCAATGCTGTGCCAACTCACTGACAACCAATTGGTTTACTATCATTAATAGTAACATGTATGGCCCCTGATGAAGTCGTGTGTGGGAGCATTGATGCATAGGCCTGTTTAAGGAGGGGCTACTAACTGCGTTCCACATGTTGTCAGAAGATATAATTGGACTTCTGAAGCAAGACAGTCTGTTTTCAGAGGGAGCGCAACCACCTCACAAATATCCGTTGGACATTCAATACTTGAAGTGCATAAATACTCACACTTTCCAAATGCAGTAGTAAGCGTTAAACCAGCTCAAGCAAATGGGGAAACATAAACTGCCCCGATACAGTTATTACCAAGGAAAATCGGATCCTCAATCTCTTAAAAAATATTTATTAAAAAATATAGCCTAATAATAAATAAGCCTAATAACGCGTTTCGGGGTCCTACCCCTTTTTCAAACTATACAGACAATAAAACAAAATCATAATGATTTTATATGCATAACGCAATTTTTCTATTATTAGGCTGTATTTTTTAATAAATATTTTTTATGAGATTGAGGATTCGATTTTCCTTGGTAATAACTGTATCGGGGCAGTTTATGTTTCCCCATTTGCTTGAGCTGGTTTAACGCTTACCAGCTACTCCATTTGGAAAGTGTAAGTATTTATGCACTTCAAGTATTGAATGTCCAACGGATATTTGTGAGGTGGTTGCGCTCTTTCTGTTCGTGTATCTCTTTTATTTTATCACGGTGCCCGTGATTGCTGCATTTCTGTGTCTATCACCTGTAGGGGGCTTCCACTGGCTGTCTGCCTTTAGCCTGCCTCACCCTTTGGTTGCCCTTTCGTGGTGTCTCAGACTGCATCCACTTTCACTATGCTACAGAAGCTTAATGGGCCTTTTTGCTGTGTTCCTGGTTTCCTGAGTTCGTCCTGTTCCTGAGACTCCTGTCTGCTGTACTTGTTCCAGTGCCTGTTCCAGTTGAAGTCGTCCGAGGTTGCTGTTTCCTGCTGCCAGTCTCTGTTGCCGTTCCTGATCCGGTTGACCGTCATTGTGCAGGTTCCTGCTCATCTCCTGCGTCCGGTTCCTTCATCTGTGGTGACCTTGTTCCTCGGTCGCTCCGTCGACATTTTCACCTGTTGGTTCCCAGCGTGCGGATGTTGGTTTGCTCCACTGCCTTGCGGCTACTACACTACTAGTCTGTTGGTTACCAGGCTGGTTCGCTCCATTGCCTTCTGGCCTACTATTTACTCAGTCTGTTGGTTCCCAGTGTGCGGGCGCTGGTTTGCTCCACTGCCTTGCTGCTTACTTGTATTAGAGTGTTGGTTCCCAACGCGCGGGCATTGGTTCGCTCTATGACCTGAAGGTCTACTTAACATCCAGCCTGTTGGTTTCCAGCGTGAGGGCGCTGATTTACTCCTCTGCCTCACGGCTTACGATTCATATAGTCTGATGGTTCTCAGTGCGCTGTCCAGTCCTAGACAGCTAGTTATTCCCTCGGTACAGGGGTACTGTGGTGTGCAGACTACCTGGTAATACCACTGGGCCTTGTAGCCTCTACTTACCATCCCCATACTGTCATTGTCATCTGACAGTTATTGAGGCCACTGTGGTTGACACTTCCTTCTTAGGCTGCCTTGCCCGGTATATTGGTAAGGCCGGTAGAACCTTCTATTATTCTACCCTGAGGTTGCCTTACCCGTTATTGGCAAGAACAGTAGAGCCTACTATTATGGTGTTCCGTTAGGCTGCCTTGCCCGGTATATTGGCAGGGCCGGTAGAGCCTGTATCAGCTTGTGATCCGTTAGGCTGCCTTGCCCGGTATATTGGCAGGGCCGGTAGAGCCTGTATCAGCTTGTGATCCGTTAGGCTGCCTTGCCCGGTATATTGGCAGGGCCGGTAGAGCCTGTATTCTACTGACTGTCTATTAGGCTGCCTTGCCCGGTATATTGGCAGGTCCGGTAGAGCCTGTACTCTCCTGACTGTCTATTTGGCTGCCTTGCCCGGTATATTGGCAGGGTCGGTAGAGCCACCTTTTCATTACTTGCTCAGGCTGCCTTGCCCGGTATATTGGCAGGGCCAGTAGAGCCTGATTCGCTATTGTTACTACCTATTTGCCATTCTATGTATTGTATGTATGTGTATAAAATCCTATGGGATTATCTTAAACTTTTCAATAAAGTTGTGTTTTTACCTAACCTTGCATCTGAGAGTCTTAACAAACCATGACAGTACGAAAGGGCCATGACTTCAGACAACAAGAGTGATGGTAATACACAGAATATCCATTGGAGGATGGATATGCATGAGCAACGTTTGGATCAATTGGCGGTTGCAATCCAAACTATTCTTGAACGCACTGTACTTGCTGACAAATCTGGGTCTAGCCCGGTGATCTCGCCAAGTCAGACACCGGAGAATGATATGATGCCCTCAGGGGCTGCAGTCAAAGGGTTAACTGCTTCCGCACCCTTGCCACTCTGTTATGACGGTGACCCTAATCTCTGCAGAGGGTTCATCAACCAACTTGAAATATTTATGGAATTGATGGCACATGTGTTTCCCAATGATCGCAGTAAGATCGGGTTCATGATATCCCTGCTGACTGGCAGAGCATTGGCTTGGGCTAACCCATTGTAGGAAAATGCAAAACCTTGCAATAAGAGTTTCAGAGAATTTGTGCAATCCTTTCAGAGAGTGTTTGAGACTCCTGGTAGAACCACCTCTGCTGCTAAACACCTTATGGAAATACAACAGGGCAGGCATACGGTGGGCGACTATGCCATTGAATTTCGCACCTTGGCAGCAGAGGTAGGGTGGAATAACGAGGCATTGTTGGCAGCCTTTGCTCAGGGCCTGAGTGACCAGATTAAAGATGAGATTGCAGCAAAAGAATTGCCTACTGATCTAGATGACTATATTGAGTATGTTATACTAATTGACTCCAGGATACGTGAGAGACTAACTGCTAGAGATTGCAGGATACGGTCTAAAAACAATGGGGCTAGCAGTACATTTTGCCCACCCATCCCTCTCGTGGCATCTAAGCCCAGTGAACCATTACGGGAACCAGGTGAACCGATGCAAGTAGGTTTTACTAGGCTAACCAAGGAGGAGAGATTATACCGCAGGAAACAAAGGTTGTGTTTATACTGCGGTAAGAATGGGCATTTGCTAAGATCTTGTCCGGTACGGCCGGGAAACGAACACACCTAGGGTACCTTAGGGGACAGGCCCTAGGGGGTGTCCAATCGTCCCCAGTGTTGGGCACACTGAAACCTACCTTACAGGTGGTACTGTCTTGGGCAGAACGCTCAGTGGAGGTTTTGGCCCTGGTTGATTCTGGTGCAGCTGGGTATTTTATGGATAATACCTTTGCTTAATTGCATGGGGTCCCATTCATTGAAAGAGAAACCCCTCTCGCTAATGAAGGAATCGATGGCAGACCCTTAGAACTGTAACGGTTTTTTAGGACACTCAGACCAGTAAGTGAAAATAAAACACACTTTATTTTTTAGTAAAATGATGCACAGGTTCGCCCTCTAGTGGCGGTAGGTAATACACAGATCGTGTAAACTGAGATATTACAATAGTAATAGCACAATAGATATACATGCAAGACAATAGGCAATAGGGTGATAAGAGCCCCCAAGGGGTTAATGACTTGATAACAGTCCATCTCAGATGTGGAGGTTTGGCACGCCCTGGGTGTTAAAAGGCTGTGCTGGATAGACAAAGTTCATCAAGTATTGAAGACAGAACTGCCTCGCCAAGGTGTTTGGATATTAAGCAGAATAGGAATCAACTTAGCCCCCACGGGCATAGTTACTGGAACTGCTTTGGTTTGTGCAAGTGCAAATAGCCCCCACGGGCGTAACGGGAACCAGCCGGCAATGCAAGAGCTTATCAGCCTCCTCAGACTTCACTGAATGCTGGGATATGAATGCAAGAGCCACTAGCCCCCTCGGGCGTAGTACCGGATAAGCTAACACTGAAGCCTTAAACTGCCACCACTCTGTATAACGGATATCGCCGGTAATCGGCACCGGAGAGCCTTAGGCGCCCAAACGGCCCAAACAATGTGACTACTCTGAAATGGAGGACTAGAGTTGCCGACGGTGAGCGGCCAACTCAGCAGCAGTATCACAGGTATCGAGGCTCGTACTGGAGGTAGAGAGAGTGAGATCGAGGCAGCACTGCAAGAGTTAAAAAGCACGTTTACACAAGGCTTCAGCGCTACTGGCAGGCTCTGCAATAGGAGGAAGGCATACAGATACAGACACAGCTCTGCACGGATAGCGAGGCACAGCACTAATCGTGGGTAACACCAGGCAAGGCAGTCACACTGAAGTGGGCAACAGAGACTGATAATGTCGCAGCGGCGACAACTGGAACGCAGGTCACAGGAACAAGCTGGAAGTCGATCTTCAGAGCAGGAAGTCAGCCGGGCCGAGTCGGAGCACGTAGGAGGTAGTCATACAAGCCGGGTCATACACAAGCATGAACGTCAGCCTAGCCGGGTCTGGATCCAAGGGTGGTACGCAGACGAGCCGGGTCATACACAAGCAGGAACACTGGAGAATAGTCAGGACAAGCCGAATCAGTACACAGGAACTCAGAACACAGGAACACTGCAACAGCACTACTGGCTCAGGAACACCACGAAAGGGCATCTGACAGATGTGATAGACAGGTATAAAAAGGTCACCAGGAGGCGGGCCAAACCCACTCAGCAAATCAGTGTCTGCCACAAATGAGATTGACAGGAATCACAGGCACTGTGATAAGAACCTGCTCAAGTTACCTTTGAAACTATGCCATTATCCATGACTATTGGGGCTCTCCATAGAGAAGAGCAGCAGTTCCAACTTATTAATTCTCCTCACCATGCTGTAATATTGGGATTTCCTTGGTTACAGTTGCATAATCCACAGTTTGATTGGCAAAAGTGCGAAATCTCCGCTTGTCTCAGTTTTGTATGGATAAGTGCGTTACCCATCCAGTTAAGGTCTTGTGCACCTCCCCTTCACTACCAGACGAATACCAGCAGTTTGGAGATGTTTTCAGTAAGGGAGAGGCTGGCACCTTACCTCAGCACAGACCATATGATTGTAGCATTGAGTTGCCTCCTGGAGTGGTGCCCCCTAGGGGACGCACGTACCCATTGTCTTGTGAGGAAAACCAAGCTATGGAAGAATATATTTCTGATGCCCTTAGAAGAGGGATCATAAGGAAATCTACCTCTGTGGCTGGGGCCGGGTTCTTTTTTGTAAAAAAGAAAAATGGCGAACTGAGACCATGCATCGATTACTGTGGTTTAAATAAGCTTATGGCAAAGAACGCTTATCCGATACCACTCATCACCGAGATTTTTGACAGACTCGAAGGATCCTCGATTTTCACCTATGGGCTGCATACAATTTGATTTGAATCAGAGCCGGTGATGAGTGGAAAAATGCCTTTAACATGAGATCTGAGCACTATGAATATCTAGTCATGCCATTTGGTCTGTGTAATGCACCCGCAGTATTTCAGGAATTGATCAATGACATTCTCAGAGATATGCTACAGTCATGTGTCGTGGTTTACCTTGACGATATACTTATTCACTCCAAAGATTTGTCACAACACATTATAGATGTGTCCGAAGTATTGCTACGTTTACGTAAAAATAAATTATTTTGTAAACTGGAGAAATGTGAGTTTCACAGAACTAGTGTGCCATTCTTGGGTTTCGTAATTGGCAAAGAAGGCATTGCCATGGACAAAGAAAAGTTAACAGCAGTCTTACAATGGCCACGGCCTAAGAGTCTTAAAGCTATCCAGCGATTTTTGGGCTTCGCTAATTATTATAGGAAGTTTATTAAGAACTTCTCTTCCATTGTTAAACCACTGTCTGACCTTACACATAAGGGCGCTAATCCATCCCTTTGGCCAGCGGTTGAGGAGGAGGCCTTTGAAAAACTGAAATTGACTTTTGCTAATGCTCCTGTGTTATCCCACCCCAACCCATTACTCCCATTCACGTTAGAGGTTGATGCCTCGGATATTCAGGTTGGGGCAGTGCTTTCTCAACGTCCTATTAAAGGTGGAACACTCAGACCCTGTGGGTTTTTTCTAAAAAATTGACAGGAGCTCAAAGCCATTATGAGATAAGGGACAGAGAATTATTGGCCATTATCCTCGTTCTTAAGGAATGGCTTCATTTACTTGAAGGCACAAAAAATCCTGTTTTAATCTTGACTGATCATAAAAATCTGACTTATCTCTCTGAGGCCAAGAGATTGTCCTCTCGCCAGGCCAGAAGGGCGCTGTTCCTGTCCCGATTCAATTTCATTGCATCATATTTGCCCGGATCTAAGAATGTTAGGGCTGACGCACTGTCAAGACAATTTGAGGCTGAAATTGACAGAGAAGAGGCACCAGCACCTATCATTCAACCCGATCGAATATTGGCTACTATACGTACTAGTATCACTTCACCACTAGGGGAAGAGATCTTGGCCTCCCAGGCCTCCGCTCCCCATTAAACCCCGGTGGGCAAATGTTATGTTGCTGAGCCATTCCGTACTCGATTACTTGAAACTTACCATTCCTCTAAGGCCACGGGACATATTGGCAGAGACCAATTGTTATGGTCCCTTTCTCAGATATTTTGGTGGCCTTCTATGAGAACAGATTGTGCCGATTTTACCAATGCCTGTGCCACCTGTGCCCATGTTAAAACCCCTAGACACCTTTGGGTGGGCTTGCTTCAGCCGGTACCTAATGGTGAATGCCCCTGGTCTCATGTTTCCATTGATTTTATGGGAGAATTGCCCATGTCTAGAGGGTATTACTTCATACTGATGGTGGTGGACAGGTTTTCTAAAATGGCTCATTTCGTGCCCCTCCGTGGCCTTCCCTCTGCTAAAGAATTGGCAATGGTGTTTGCTAAGGAAGTGTTTCGGTTGCATAGAGTACCCAGAGTACTGGTGTCCGACAGGGGGAGCCAGTTTGTGTCCAGGTTCTGGAGGGCATTTTGCGAACAGATGGGCATACAACAATCCTTTTCCTCTGCTTATCACCCCCAGACCAACAGAGCCGCTGAGCGTGCCAATCAAGGTTTGGAACAGTTCCTACGCTGTTTCGTTACTGACCATCATGACAATTGGGCCGACTTGTTGCCTTGGGCAGAGTTCGCCAGGAACTGTGCGATCAACTCCTCATCCGGGAGCTCTCCGTTTCTGATTAATTATGGGTTCCAGCCCTGTTTGCTCCCGGATTCCTTTCAGACACAGCAGATTCCAGCTCTGGATGAGCATATCGAGCAACTCCATTCCACATGGGCACAAGTTCAGAGGGCAATTGGTCAGTCATTTCAGCTCCATCAGCGCTATACTAATCGCAGAAGACTTCCAGCGGTCTCCTTTCAGGTTGGGGACAGAGTGTGGCTTTCCTCCAGGAATCTTAAGATTCAAGTCCCATCTAATAAGTTGGCTCCTCAGTTCATTGGTCCTTGCAGAATTATTCGCAAAATTAATCCTGTCTCCTATGCTTTGGACATACCTGCGTCCATGCGCATTCATAATGTGTTCCATGTGTCTCTCCTTAAACCTCTCGTATGCAACTGTTATACTACTAACCCTGTGGTGCCAGGGCCTATCGAGGTTGAAGGTCAGGAGGAGTATGAGGTGCAGAGTATCATTGATTCCCGCAGGCTTAGAGGAAGGGTACAATATTTGGTGCATTGGAAAGGTTATGGTCCTGAAGACCGATCTTGGGTTGATAGTAAGGACCTTCATGCACCCAAATTACTGCAGATCTTTCATTCTCCTCCTATTCTAGGAGAGGAGGTCTTTGAAAGGGGGGTACTATCACGGTGCCCGTGATTGCTGCATTTCTGTGTCTATCACCTGTAGGGGGCTTCCATTGGCTGTCTGCCTTTAGCCCGCCTCACATTGCCTATTTAAACTGAGTTTGGGCACCCTTTGGTTGCCCTTTCGTGGTGTCTCAGACTGCATCCACTTTCACTATGCTACAGAAGCTTAATGGGCCTTTTTGCTGTGTTCCTGGTTTCCTGAGTTCGTCCTGTTCCTGAGACTCCTGTCTGCTGTACTTGTTCCAGTGCCTGTTCCGGTTGAAGTCGTCTGAGGTTGCTGTTTCCTGCTGCCAGTCTCCGTTGCCGTTCCTGATCCGGTTGACCGTCATTGTGCTGGTTCCTGCTCATCTCCTGCGTCTGGTTCCTTCATCTGTGGTGACCTTGTTCCTCGGTCGCTCCTGCGACATTTTCACCTGTTGGTTCCCAGCGTGCGGACGCTGGTTTGCGCCACTGCCTTGCGGCTACTACACTACTAGTCGGTTGGTTACTAGCGCGCGAGCGCTGGTTCGCTCCTTTGTCTTTCGAATCAATACACAGTTACCTGTTGGTTCCCAGCGTGCGGACGCTGGTTTGCTCCACTGCCTTGCGGCTACTACACTACTAGTCTGTTGGTTACCAGCGCGCGGGCGCTGGTTCGCTCCTTTGCCTTTCGGCTCAATACACAATTATCTGTAGGTTCCCAGCGTGCGGACGCTGGTTCACTCCACTACCTCACAGCCTACTATATGCTCATTGTTGGTTCCCAGCGTGTGGACGCTGGTTCGCTCCACTGCCTTGCAGCTACTGTACTTTAGTCTGTTGGTACTAGCGCGCGGGCGCTGGTTTGCTCTGTTGCCTTACGGCTCTATACACAACTATCTGTTGGTTCCCAGCGTACAGACGCTGGTTCGCTTCACTGCCTTATAGCCTACGATATATCCAGCCTGTTGGTTACCAGCGCGCGGGCGCTGGTTCGCTCCATTGCCTTCTGACCTACTATTTACTCAGTCTGTTGGTTCCCAGCATGCGGGCACTGGTTTGCTCCACTGCCTTGCTGCTTACTTGAATTAGAGTGTTGGTTCCCAATGCGCGGGCGTTGGTTCGCTCTGACCTGAAGGTCTACTTAACATCCAGCCTGTTGGTTTCCAGCGTGAGGGCGCTGGTTTACTCCTCTGCCTCACGGCTTACGATTCATATAGTCTGATGGTTCCCAGTGCACTGGCCAGTCCTAGACAGCTAGTTATTCCCTCGGTACACGGTTACTGGGGTGTGCACACTACCTGGTAATACCACTGGGCCTTGTAGCCTCTACCTAACTATCACGGTGCCCGTGCTTGCCTGCCACTCTCTGTGCTGGTGCTCGTCCATTGGAGGAAGCTGATTGGCCCACCCAGGGTGTCCCTTTATATTGAACTTTATGGCACCTGTCAGGTGCCCTTTCGTGGTGTTCCTGTGCCTGCGCTATTATTGCTGTGATCCTGTATTCCTGTGTACCGACTCGGCTAGTCTGACTACTCTATGTTCCTGCTCTGTGATTGACCCGGTTTTGGCTGACTTCCTGCTCCGTGATTGACCCGGCTCTGGCTGACGCTCCTGCTCCGTGATTGACCCGGTTCTGGCTGACTTCCTGCTCCATGATTGACCCAGCTCCGGCTAACGTTCCTGCTCCGTGATTGACCCGGTTCTGGCTGACTTCCTGCTCCGTGATCGACCGGCTGTGGCTGACGTTCCTGCTCCGTGATCCTTCCAGTCTGCGGCTTGTTTCAGCCTGGCGACATTCTGAGCCTACTCGCAGCTAGCACCAACTGATCACATTCGTTACTCTGTGGCCTCCATCTCTGAGCCTGTTGGTTACCTCCGTTTACTGAGCCTGTGAGAGATTACTACCGAGATGTCTGTTGTCTGTGCCTGTTTAAGAACACTTGCTGTGCCGGTTGCCTCCGTTTATCGAGCCTGTTGCCTACGCCTGCCAAGCTTGTTGCCTCCGATACTGAGCCACTTTTACACCTGTTGAGCTGTTGTCTACATACCGAGCCTAGTTTTCATTGCAGAGTTATTTACCTGTTTGGTGCGTTCCAATACTCTGGCAGTGTGAGCTCCGTTTCGGCACCGGAAGGGTGCTTTGGCTCAGGTCCTTTCTCGCTCACTGTGTGGTTCCATACATCCGCACTTGGTAGTGTGTTGGCTCTAGTATTTAGCTTGGGCAGTGCTTCCTCCGATACAGCACCTAAGGGGTGCTAGGCTCAGGTCCCATTGGCACTCGCAGTGTTCCTCTCCTACCACACCGGGGGTGCTTCCTATTCTGGCTCCATTGGCTCAGGTAGTTTCTCTCCTTCGTTGCTACACCCCTGTAGGGGCACTGGCTCTGGTTACAGTTGGTTACTCTATACTCCTGGGCATTTCCAGACCAAGATCTGGTTGTGATTCAGTTCGGTCGCTCTGCTTGAGCTAGCTGCTGCACTACTACTACTACTGGGACTGTTGTTGTACCGGGCGTTGGCTAATCACCATCACAGAGACTGACTACCAGCTTGAGTGTTAACCCTTTATTGTACTAATGCTATAATTTACCTGCTCCGGCTTCATTGAACCTGTATATTATTCAGCACTGTATTACCGATGCTGGCCCTCAGGTGCGCTATTCCTTATTTTCATTTTAATAAAACTGTGTTTTATTTCTAACCCTGGTCTGAGTGTCTGAAAACCGTAACACTACCATCTCCATACTGTCAGTGTCATCTGACAGTTATTGAGGCCACTGTGGTTGACACTTCCTCCTTAGGCTGCCTTGCCCGGTATATTGGTAAGGCCGGTAGAACCTTCTATTATTCCATCCTGAGGTTGCCTTACCCGTTATTGGCAAGGCCGGTAGAGCCTACTATTATGGTGTTCCGTTAGGCTGCCTTGCCGGGTATATTGGCAGGGCTGGTAGAGCCTGTATCAGCTGGTGATCCGTTAGGCTGTCTTGCCCGGTATATTGGCAGGGCCGGTAGAGCCTGTACTCTCCTGACTGTGTATTTGGCTGCCTTGCCCGGTATATTGGCAGGGTCGGTAGAGCCACCTTTTCATTACTTGCCCAGGCTGCCTTGCCCGGTATATTGGCAGGGCCGGTAGAGCCTGATTTGCTATTGTTACTACCTATTTGCCATTCTATGTATTGTATGTATGTGTAACGGTTTTTAGGACACTCAGACCAGTATATGAAATAAATACACAATTTATTTAGAGTAAAATAATGCAAATGTTCGCCCTCTAGTGGCGGTTTATAATACACGAGCAGTGTAGACTGATAGATTACAAATGTAAATGCACAATAATATTACATGTACAAATACTAAGCAATAGAATGGGATATAACCCCAAAGGGTTAAGAACTTGATAACAGTCAGTCTCAGATGTGGATGTTTGGCACGCCCTGGGTGTTATAAGGCTTCGCTGGTGGACAAAGTTCACCATGTACTGGAGACAGGACTGCCTCGCCAAAGTGTTCGGGTAATAAGCAGAGCAGGAATCCAACTAGCCCCCTCGGGCGTACCTACTGGAACTGCTTCTGCTAGTGCAAGTGAAAATAGCCCCCACAGGCGTAACAGGAACCGGCCTACAATGCAAGAGCTACTAAGCCTCCTCAGACTTAACCGGATACTGGAGTATGAAGTGCTAGAGCCAATAGCCCCCACGGGCGTTGTTACTGGATTCGCTAGTGCTGAAGCCTTTTAACTGCCACCACTCTGTATAACGGATATCGCCCAGTAATCGACAATAGGAGAGAGCCTTAGGCACCCAACCGGCCCAAAAGACGTGACTACTCTGCAATGGAAGAATAGAGTTGCCGACGGTGAGCGGCCAACTCAGCAGGAGTATCACTGAGAACGTGGCTCGTACTGGAGGTAGAGGAGAGTGAGACCAAGGCAGCAGTGTTAGGGTTAATAAGCACGTTTACTCGAGGCTTCAGCGAATCAGCAAGGCTCTGCAGTATGAAGGAGGCGTACTGAGACACACACAGCTCTGCACGGGTAGTGAGACACTGCACTGATTGTGGGTAACACCAGGCAAGGCAGTCACACACAAACTGGCAACAGCAGATGATGATGTCGCGGCGGCGACAACTGGAACGCAGGTCACTGGAACAAGCTGGAAGTCTATCTTCGGAGCAGGAAGTCAGCCGGGCCGGGTCGGAGCACGTAGGAGGTAGTCATACAAGCCGGGTCATGCACAAACAGGAACGTCAGCCAAGCCGGGTCAGGATCCAAGGGTGGCACGCAGTCGGGCCGGATCATACACAAACAGGAACACTGGAGAATAGTCAGGACAAGCCGATTCGGTACACAGAAATCCAGAACACAGGAACACAGCAACAGTACTACTGGCTCAGAAACACCACGAAAGGGCATCTGACGGATGTGATAGTCAGGTATAAAAAGGTCACCAGGGGGTGGGCCAAACCAACTCAGCAAATCAGAGTATGCCACAGATGAGAGTGACAGGAGGATCACAGGCACTGTGATTGTACCCCCCTCTCAAAGACCCCCTCTCCCTGCCGGAGGTCTGGGTTTCAAAGGATATTTAGAGTGAAAGCTGCGTACCAATCTAGGCACATGGAGGTCCCCTTGATTAACCCAAGAACGTTCCTCAGGACCATAGCCCTTCCAGTGGACCAAATATTGCAGCTTTCCTCTAAATCTCCTAGACTCAATAATACTCTGGTCCTCATACTCTTCTTGGCCCTGGACGTCCACCGGCCCAGGAATCACTGGCGTAGTAGTATAATGATTACACACCAAGGGTTTCAGAAGCGACACATGGAACACATTGTGAATGTGCATTGAGGGTGGAAGTTTCAGAGCATAAGAAACCGGATTATCTTGCGGATAATCTTAAAGGGACCAATGAACCGGGGAGCCAGTTTGTTGGAGGGCACTTGTAAATTGAGGTTTCTGGATGACAGCCATACCCTGTCCCCAACTTGAAATGAGACCGCTGGGATACGTCTGCGATTAGCGTGCCGCTGATGGCGCCTAAATGACTGATTAAGGGACCTCTGAACCTGTGCCCAAGTGGAACGTAGTTGCGCCAAATGCTCGTCCAGAGCAGGAATCTGCTGCGCCTGAAATGAGTCCGGGAGCAGACAAGGCTGGAACCCATAGTTAACGAGAAACTATGTACCATCTGCACCCCAATCCTGAATCTGGCTTCAAGCTTCATTTTCACTTTCTGTGGTATGTGCTAATCACCCCTGTACCATCTGCACCCCAATCCTGAATCTGGCTTCAAGCTTCATTTTCACTTTCTGTGGTATGTGCTAATCACCCCTGTACCATCTGCACCCCAATCCTGAATCTGGCTTCAAGCTTCATTTTCACTTTCTGTGGTATGTGCTAATCACCTCTATCACCCTGATTCTGACTCTTCACAGTCTTTCCTCCCCCACAACCCTCCTACATGTCTCTGTGTCTGTTCAATTCCTTATCAGCTGTTTTTAGGGAGTCACACCTGGCTACACACAGGGCAATCAATGTACATATTAGTTAGTAATTGGAAACAGATCCTCATTCAGCATCAGCATGGGGACCTCACCAGTTTAAATTCAGCCACAGATAGGGGGAATTTCAAGGGGGTGAATTTCAAGGGGACCCACGACACTTGGGAGCAAAGTGCACCGGAGCAAAAGTGCAGCAAGAGTTAAACATGAGAGTTTGACAGGAGAGTGGACAGGAAAGAATGACAGCTACTGCAACACTTAAACCACAGGTAAATAAACAAATAAGGAGTGAAATGGAACTAGAGAATAGATAAATATTACTAATATAACAGAGGAGGAGAGGAGAGGAAGAGAGAGAGAGAGAGAGGGAGGAAGGAGAAGGGAGGAGAGGAGAGGAGTAGAAAAGAAAAAAAAAAAGAAGGAAAAAGGGAAAGATTTTTTTTTTTTTTTTTTTTTTTTTTTTTCCTGTCTCACAATAACAAGAGCTGTCTGTCTACCTATATCTTCCCTAGTATCCTCCTCATGCATGCCAACATGAATAGATTAATACTCACTGTTCTAACTATCCCACTAATAATACAGATTTACTCTCATCCTAGCAACCATGCCCCGCACCCTCACCATAACATAATAATTCATCATGGACTTCTGCATACATGTGCACTATCAACTGAATGCTGGTGGAGAGTGCTAAAATCAAGCCCACCCAGCCCCAGCAATTATAGCAACAAACACACCCTCTCACTATATGTTCACCGCAAACAACTCACTAAATTTTTATGCATATTGTTACTTGCCTTAGCAAATGATATAGAAACTAACCCTGGCCCTAAAATAGAAATAAATGGCAACCTCCCCTTTAAAAAGGGTCTGTCATTAGTGCAGTATACTGCCCAAAATGGACGAACTAAAAGCATGGTGTTATGCATACAAACCAAAAATTCTTATTCTTACTGAATCCTGGTTATACCCAAAAATTCCAGACACTGCTGTTGCCATAGATGGATACTCATGCTTTAGAAAAGGCCGTGCAAAGCGAGGAGGAGGTGTAATCATTTACATACAGGAGCCAATAAACTTTACACTTCTAAAGGACTCTCACAACACTGATTCTTATGAATACATTGCTGGTAAAATTTGTCTTCCATACTCAAAACAAATCATAATTGTAGGCATCTACAGACCACCAAATACCTCAGCACACACCGTATCTGACATAGCTCAACACCTAAAGGTGATTGCCACACAAAACAAGAAAAGTGAGTTGATGGTTCTTGGAGACTTTAATATTAATTGGCTTGATTCCAGGAATGAAAAATATTGTTCATTGTTTAAAGCACTGAACTTATCACAACAAATATCTTCCCCTACTCGCATAAATCTTAAAACATCCAACCATACCCTGCTAGACTGGATCCTCACATCCTGCGCAAGCAGAATCCAAGATTCAGGTGTTCTAGCAAACGTGTTTAGTGATCACCCCATAGTTTACTGTGTCCGCAAAATAAAACCAGTCAAATCAAATTTCAAAGTCATACTCACGAGATCATTTAGAAAATTTAACCTTCAGTCCTTCCTAAATGATTTAAAAAATTGCTCATGGCATAGATTACATCTAATACCTGACCTTGATTCAGCGATTGACTTTTTTAACTCAGAATTCCTACAGGTCTGTAATACCCATGCCCCACTAAGAAAGGTCAGGGTCAGGGGGGCACATCTACCATGGGTCTCAGCTGACTTGATTCAATTATTCAGTTTCAGAGATTCATTATGGACAAAATTTAAACAATCTGGCTCCCCTCATGATCACACTATATATAGGCAAGTACGGAATACATGTACAAAACAAACAAAACTAGCAAAAGCACAATATTTTAATAACAACTTGGACAATAACATTTCAAAGCCTGCCAACTTTTGGAAGGTTATAAAAAACATCTACAATCCACCTAACCATTCTCACCCATCAAATATAACAATAGACAATGAAACCATACAGTGCCCCCCAGCCATAGCCAATGCTTTCAACAGCTACTTTGTTGGATGTGCCACCACACTGATTAAACAAAACAAAGGCCACTCTGAAGTCCCACTAAGTTCAGAACAGTCACTGGCACCTGCTGCCTGGTCCAACAGTGCAAACGAATTCAATTTCAGGCCAGTAAATGAAAGTGAAGTATATGATCACCTCCTCAACCCAAAACTGAAATCTCAATCGAGCCCTGACCAACTACCAGCAATTTTATTAAAGCTCAGTGCTATGGTCACAGCCCAACCGATAGCAACTCTAATTAATGCCTCTTTGACATCAGGGTATATGCCCAAATCCTGGAAAGTGGCAAGAGTTGTAATTATCCACAAAAGTGGGGATAAAAATGTAGTATCAAATTACAGACCGATATCTCTCCTCCCCACTTTATCTAAAATCATAGAGAAATGTGTACATGTGCAACTACATAAATATTACCAACAGACCAGTTTCTTCACCCCTCTTCAATCAGGGTTTTGACCAAACCACTCAACAGTCACGTCTCTTCTAAAAGTAACCAATGATATCCAGACTGGCATGGAAAATGGTGAACTCACTGGAGCTATTTTCCTTGATTTCACTAAGGCCTTTGACACAGTAGACCATAACATTCTTATCAGCAAACTCCATAACTCAGGATTGGGTAATAATTCTCTACAATGGTTCCGATCCTATTTATCAGACAGAATGCAGTATGTGTCAGTTGCAAACAATGACTCCCGTCCGCTCTAAATAACAAGTGGAGTTCCCCAAGGCTCCATTCTTGGCCCTCTTCTATTTTCTCTTTTTATAAATGATCTGTCCAAGGTTTGCAAATCATCTTCAGTACACATGTATGCAGATGACACCATAATCTATGCTAAAAACTCTAGCATATCACAACTTGAAACCGAATTACAACATGATTTCTACAAAGTGGAAAGATGGATAACACAGAACAAACTTTTCTTAAACACAGATAAAACAGTCACAATGATATTTGGCACAAAGCACAAACTACGTAGTCTCGACAATATCCACCTATCCATTGTGACAGAGTCTAATCGTAAATTGGCCCCAGTAGACTCCTACAAATATCTTGGTATGTGGCTTGACCCTAACCTCAATTTTGGTCACCACATTGACAAATTAACCTCTAAACTTTATCCCAAAATAAGTACACTTTATAGAAACAAATTATGTCTAAGTACCCAGGTGAGAAAACGTATTGTACAACAGATGCTGCTGCCAGTCATAGACTATGGTGACGTAGTATATGCTCCAGCGCCAGAAATCCACCTCAGTAAACTTGACACTCTATATAATTCATTATGCCGCTTTATCCTCCAGTGTGACTACACTACCCATCATTGTGACATGCTAAAAGAACTAAATTGGCTAACACTCAAATCTAGACGTGACCTTCATCTTTCTTGCTTAGTACACAATCACTTCTCTGGAAAACTACCACAATATCTAAGCAGTATGCTCACCCCAGCTCTCCATACTAACTATAACCTCCGCTCCACTACTAACAACTCACTGCGTATACCACAATACAAGAAAGAAGCAGGAAGATCTGCCTTCTCCTTCAGAGCTCCAAAAATCTGGAACAATCTGCCGGAAAAAATCACATCTGCACCCAGTCTAAAATCCTTAAAAGCAAATGTTTCTTTATATCTACAAACAGTGTGTAACTGCAAATAATCCCATTATTTAATAAGTATGTATATTTCTGTATGTTTGTATATAATGTCTCACAATTAGTGTAAATATGTAACCTTTTACTGAAAACTATCCAGGACATACTTGAAAACGAGAGAAATCTCAATGTATTCTTCCTGGTAAAACATTTTCTAAATAAAAATGTAGAGCTCCCGGACGATGAATTAACCGCACAGTTTCTGGCAAACTCTGCCCATGGCAACAGGTCAGCCCAATTATCATGATGATCGGTGACAAAGCAACGCAGGAACTGCTCCAGTCCCTGATTGGCACGCTCAGCGGCCCCATTAGTCTGGGGATGGTAGGCGGAGGAAAAGGACAATTGGATGCCCATCTGGCCACAAAATGCCCTCCAAAACCTAGAAACGAACTGGCTTCCACGATCGGAGACAATCACTCTGGGTACTCCGTGCAGGCGGAACACCTCTCTGGCAAAGACTACAGCCAATTCCTGGGCCGATGGAAGGCCAGTCAGAGGCACAAAATGTGCCATCTTAGAGAATCTATCGACCACCATAAGAATGAACGTATAACCCCTAGACCCTGGTAATTCTCCCAAGAAGTCGATGGATATATGAGACCAAGGACGGTCTCCGTTGGGCACCGGTTGAAGTAAGCCCACGGGGAGATGCCTAGGGGTCTTGGCACGGGCACAGGTGGTACAAGCTGCTGTAAAAGCGGCGCAATCGGCTCTCAGTGTGGGCCACCAAAATAATTGCGAAAGGGACCATACGAGTTGGTCCCTACCAATATGCCCAGCCGCTTTAGAAGCATGATAAGTTTCCAACAGACGGACACGGAATGGCTCATCCACGAAACACTTCCCCACAGGGGTCTCAGGAGGTGCCCTTGATTGTGATGCCAATATCTCCTCCCCCAGAGGCGAGGTTATGGTGGTACGAATAGTGGCCAGAATGCGATCTGGCTAAATGATAGGTACAGGTTCTTCCTCCCTCTCAGTGTCAGAAGCAAACTGACGTGATAACGCATCAGCCTTAATATTCTTAGAGCCAGGAAGATAAGACACTAGAAAATTGAATTGAGACAAAAAAAGCGCCCACCTAGCTTGTCGAGAGGACAGTCTTTTGGCTTTGGAGAGATAGGTTAAATTCTTATGGTCAGTAAGGATTAGTACTGGAGTCTGAGTAACTTCCAAAAGGTGACGCCACTCTTTCAATGCTAGGATAATGGCCAGCAGTTCCCTGTCGCCAATCTCGTAATGGCTCTGAGCACTAGACAATTTCTTAGAGAAAAAACCGCAAGGCCTCAAGGCGCCACCTCCCACAGGACGTTGGGAGAGTACTGCCCCAACCCCAACCTCCGAAGCGTCAACCTCCAATGTAAATGGCAGGGAGGGATTAGGGTGGGACAGTACTGGAGCAGATGCAAAGGCAGATTTCAGGGTAACAAACATGTCTTCAGCTGCCTCAGACCACTGAGAGGGAGAAGCGCCCTTATGAGTCAAATCTGATAATGGTTTTACAATCGTGGAAAAGTTCTGGATGAACTTCCTATAATAGTTAGCAAAACCTAAGAATCGTTGAATGGCCTTTAATCCCTTAGGACGAGGCCATTGCAGGACTGCTGCCAACTTTTCCTGATCCATGGCAATGCCATTTTTGGAGATTATGAACCCCAGGAATGGTACTTGAAATGTATGGAATTCGCACTTTTCAATGTACTACTAGTTTACAGAATAACTTGTGCTTACGAAGTCGGAGCAAGACTTCTGAGACATCCTTAATGTGTTGGGAGAGGTTGGCAGAGTGAATTAATATATCATCTAGATATACTACCACACAGGACTGGAGCAGGTCTCGTAAAATATCATTAATAAATTCCTGAAACACTGCAGGTGCATTGCATAAGCCGAATGGCATCAGCAGATATTCATAATGCCCTGTCTTGGTATTAAATGCCGTTTTCCACTCGTCACCTTCTTTAATTCTGACCAGATTATAGGCGGCTCGCAAGTCAAGTTTAGTAAAGATCGAAGAGCCCTTTAATCTGTCAAATAATTCTGTAATAAGCGGAATAGGATAGGCGTTTTTAGGCATTAGCTTATTCAGCCCTCTGTAGTCAATGCATGGCCTGAGTTCACCACTTTTCTTTTTCACAAAAAAAAGTCCGGCACCAGCCGGGGACGTGGATTTACGAATGATTCACCTCTTCAGAGCATCCGTAATATAATTCTCCATAGCCTTATTCTCCTCACATGACAGTGGGTAAGTGCGTCCCCTAGGGGGCACCGCACCTGGAGGCAAATCAATGGCTCAATCATATGGCCAATGCTCAGGTAATGCGCTGGCCTCTCCTTTGCAAAATACGCCACTGAATTGCCCATATTCTGTTGGCACAGCCGGAGAGGTACACATAATCTTGACAGGTAAAGAGAGACAATTCTTGTTACAGTACTCAGACCAGGAGTTAACCTCACATCTCTGCCAGTCAAATTGGGGATTGTGTGCCTGTAACCATGGGAACCCCAAAATAACTGAATGGTGCGGGGAACGAATGATCTGAAATCGTATCTGCTCTACCTTTGACAAGCCCCCACAGTCATTGTCACTGGAATTGTCTCAAACGTAATGAAAGCAGGCTCCAGGGGTCTGCCATCAATGGCCTCTATTGCCACAGGAGAATCCTTTTTACATAAAGGAATGCCGTGCAAGTCGGCAAAGGACTGGTCCATGAAGTAGCCGGCTGCCCCGGAGTCCACCAATGCCAGAACCTCGATTACCTTGTCCGCCCAAGCAAATACCACCTGGATGGTGGGTTTAGTGGTGCTAGAATCTAGGGACTGTTCTACACCACCTAGGGCCTGTCCCCCAAGGTACCCTAGGTGCATTCGTTTCCCGGCCTTACTGGACAATTGCGTAGTATATGCCCAGGTTTGCCACAATATAGGCATAAGCCTTGCCTCCTACGATACAATTTTTCCTCCTTAGTGAGCCTAGTGAACCCTACTTTCATAGGTTCAGTACTATCGGCTGGTCGTTCAGGAAGAACGGGTGATGTGGGTGGGTTAAGGAAACTGGTCTGGCCATAGTTTTTTGCTTTAGCCCTTTTAGCCAACCGTCTCTCACGGATGCGGGAGTCTATTAACATGACATAATCGATGTATTCATCCAGATCGCCGGGTACATCTCGAGCGGCTATCTCATCCTTAATCTGTTCAGAGAGACCGTGGGTAAAGGCTGCAAGTAAGGCCTCATTGTTCCAGCCCACCTCTGCTGCCAAGGTCCGGAACTCGATAGCATAATCGCCCAGTGTGCGTTCGCCCTGCTGAATTTCCATCAGCCTTTTGGCAGCAGAGGCAGCCCTGCCAGGAACCTCAAACACTTGTCTGAACTTCATCATGAATTCTCTAAAGTTCAGTGTGCAGGGTCTGGCATTCTCCCACAACGGATTCGCCCATGCCAAAGCTTTGCCCGTCAACAGAGATATCATAAACCGACCTTACTACGGTCGTTAGGAAATGCCTGGGGTGCCAATTCCAAAAATATCTCCAACTGATTAATGAATCCCCTGCATAGGGAGGGTTCACCATCATATCTTAACGGTAACGGCGCCGCTGCCGTTAACCCTCTCGAGTTAGCTGAGGGGACTATAAACGGATTCTCCGGTGTCAGGACTGGGGGGACCACCGGATTAGGACTAGGCTTGTCCAAATGTACTGTACGTTCGAGTAACGTCTGTAGAGCCAGTGCCAATTGGTCCAGGCGCTGCTCATGGACATCCATTCTCCAGTGGATGTTCTGGGTATTACTTTCACCCTTATCGTCTGAGGTCATGGCCCTTTCGTACTGTAACGGTTTTTAGGACACTCAGACCAGTATGTGAAATAAATACACAATTTATTTAGAGTAAAATAATGCAAATGTTCGCCCTCTAGTGGCGGTTGATAATACACAAGCAGTGTAGACTGATAGATTACAAATGTAAATGCACAATAATATTACATGTACAAATACTAAGCAATAGAATGGGACATAACCCCAAAGGGTTAAGAACTTGATAACAGTCAGTCTCAGATGTGGATGTTTGGCACGCCCTGGGTGTTATAAGGCTGCGCTGGTGGACAAAGTTCACCATGTACTGGAGACAGGACTGCCTCGCCAAAGTGTTCGGGTAATAAGCAGAGCAGGAATCCAACTAGCCCCCTCGGGCGTACCTACTGGAACTGCTTCTGCTAGTGCAAGTGAAAATAGCCCCCACGGGCGTAACAGGAACCGGCCTACAATGCAAGAGCTACTAAGCCTCCTCAGACTTAACCGGATACTGGAGTATGAAGTGCTAGAGCCAATAGCCCCCACGGGTGTTGTTACCGGATTCACTAGCGCAGAAGCCTTTTAACTGCCACCACTCTGTGTAACGGATATCGCCCAGTAATCGACAATAGGAGAGAGCCTTAGGCACCCAACCGGCCCAAAAGACGTGACTACTCTGCAATGGAAGAATAGAGTTGCCGACGGTGAACGGCCAACTCAGCAGGAGTATCACTGAGAACGAGGCTCGTACTGGAGGTAGAGGAGAGTGAGACCAAGGCAGCACTGCTAGGGTTAATAAGCACGTTTACTCGAGGCTTCAGCGAATCAGCAAGGCTCTGCAGTATGAGGGAGGCTTACTGAGACACACACAGCTCTGCATGGGTAGTGAGACACTGCACTGATTGTGGGTAACACCAGGCAAGGCAGTCACACAGAAACTGGCAACAGCAGATGATAATGTCGCGGCGGCGACAACTGGAACGCAGGTCACTGGAACAAGCTGGAAGTCGATCTTCGGAGCAGGAAGTCAGCCGGGCCGGGTCGGAGCATGTAGGAGGTAGTCATACAAGCCGGGTCATGCACAAACAGGAACGTCAGCCAAGCCGGGTCAGGATCCAAGGGTGGCACGCAGTCGGGCCGGATCATACACAAACAGGAACACTGGAGAATAGTCAGGACAAGCCGATTCGGTACACAGAAATCCAGAGCACAGGAACACAGCAACAGTACTACTGGCTCAGAAACACCACGAAAGGGCATCTGACAGATGTGATAGTCAGGTATAAAAAGGTCACCAGGGGGCGGGCCAAACCAACTCGGCAAATCAGAGTATGCCACAGATGAGAGTGACAGGAGGATCACAGGCACTGTGATAGTATGTGTATAAAATCCTATGGGATTATCTTAGACTTTTTAATAAAGTTGTGTTTTTACCTAACCTTGCGTCTGAGAGTCTTAACAAACCGTGACATATTTCAAGGATCCCAGAAGATTGTTTGAGAATTCCTTTTCAAGACGCAGCATCCATCCTATTGTAGAACTGAATGGGGGCAGTTAGATTCCCTCGTGTACACACGCTGATCACTATTAGTGATCTTGGATAATGTGAGTGTAGAGGTGTATTGGTGGAGGTCCCTTATTGGCAACATATTGCTCTAGGAGCGCCCTTTCTTTTCTTCTATTTGTTTTCAGAGGGTCTGTTCTTTTTCTCTGTCACAGTTTGGCACTACTTGAGTCAACCTGACAATGTGATATTTCTGATGTGACTTATACCAGGTGGGGAAACCTTACTTGGGAGGTAACATTAGTGCCTGACTCTTCAAACAGGCTTTAGGGTCTTTGTCTATCCCTTTGTATTCAATACCTTGAACAATTTGGAGGTTAATATACTGACAACAAGTGAAAATACTGACTCCTCTTACACTGATTTTGATCTTAACATGCAGGGAGGAAGGGTTTATCTTCCCTACATGGTTATTTTAAGTTTGACTGTTTGGCAGTATTAGCCTTTTTAATGAAATGTTTAATAAAAGTTATGTTTTAGCTTACATTTAAGTTGAACAGTAAACACATGTTACTCATCTCTGCAATTAGTGTTGACCAGATTATTTTGTGGAATCATTAAGAGTTGGAAATGCTTTCCTTCACTTACTTCAGATAATCACCTTTTTTCTTGGATTAATCATAAATCTGAAGCACAGTCAACTGTACATTTAATAACTAGTACTGGTGAAACAATTGCACATTAATAATAAGCAAAAGTCAGTACCATCTGCAATGCAAAGCAATGATGCAAAGCAATGCATCTCAGACACATGGTTTTCTATTCTGTTTACTTATGTTCTAATGTCAAAATTGTGACAAACCAATTGAACAGCCAAAATTAAATAAAGAATATACTGCAGACAATATAACCCAGCTGAAAATCTCAACCTAGTAAATAAATTCTAAAAGACATGATTTATAGTTTTATGGAACACTCACCATGTAAGAAGGTTCCTCTTTATCAGACCGACCCTAACAAGAGGAGACAGAATGAAAAATGTTCAAATTAGAGTATTATATATTGTGAGTATAAATAAATTTAAGTAGAAGATTGGTAGATATTGGACAGTATAATACATAAAAAAAGATTCAGCTAAAGCTAAGATGGATAAGGTTACCCTATGTGTTAAAGAACATATGTCATACCCAAAGTCAAAAATGCCCAGGCTATGCAGTCAAAAGTTATGTTATGAGCATAAATATATAGCAAATATGTGCTTAAGATGAAATATCTGTCTATCTAGTTTTGTGTATGTGTTAAGAATAATTCTCTCTTGTTTTTGTGAAGCAGAAAACACGGAGCTGCAATAGAAGTACCAGGGGGTCTCAAGAGGCCCTGGGCTAACTGTTACTCACTACTGATCTGTAGTAACAGGTATAGTTAACATGACCTGACCTTGAGGACCAGATGGATGTGCACTGCGGGGCTTTGCAATGTGTTGTGCACCCCACTGGTCCTCAAGACATCCTACTGTGTATGAAATTTCAATAAAGGCAGTGATCATCCTGTATGAAAGCACAGTGGAACAATTCTGGGGCAAACCAGCTTCAACAATGGGGAAAATCTTGAATGCTAGATAGTAGGGATGGGCTGAAATTTTTGCCTCAAACAAAAATTGGCAAATAAAAGCTCCCACGAATAGTGTGGTTTTCCACTAGCTCATTCCATTGAAATCAATGGGAACATTGAGTTTATACACAATACATAGCAAATATTATTTTATTTCCCAAAGATATAGTATAAAAGGGATGTGAGGGTGCCTGTGTTGGTGGGAATTTTTTTTTGGGGGGGTTGTTTACTGGGATTGGGGAGACAGTCAATAAAAAAAAAAAAATAAATACAATTAAAAAACCCATAAGACATGGTATAAAATGGGGTCTGAGGAGGGTGCCTGTATTGGTGGGTGGAGTCTGAAGAAAGAATCAGTTGAACAGGGAATACTTTTTTGGGGGATAGATGACTGGTATTGGGAGGGAAAGTTAATAAAAAATAAACAAAATAAGAAATTGGTACATAACGTGACAGAGACAGGGATCCCCTGACATAAGCTGTGACTGGGACAGACTGATACTTGACAGGATGGAGTATTTTGTAGAGGCTCATGCCCCGAGGAAACATTGATTTGTAGGACATAGACTTATTAGAGGCACAAGCCCTGAGGAAACATTGAGTTGTAGAAAAGTAGACTTATGTTAGGCCAAAGCCCAGAGGAAACATTGATTTGTAAGATTTAGACTTGTTTGGCACAAGCCCTATGATAGCATTGATTTTTTGTAGGACTTAGACTTCTGTTAGAGACAAGCCCTAAGGAAACATTGATTTGTAGGACCTAGGCTTGTTTGCAAAAGCCCTAAGGAAACATTGATTTGTAGGACTTAGGCTTCTTAGAAAGACAACCTCAAAAATTGAATTTTTTGAGTAAAAAAAGTTCTCTGCTAGCCTAGTGTCAGCAGGTCATGTTGTGTTGGCCAGTGGCCACTGACCATTGTCAAATGCCCCGGTGTAATTGCAGAATTAGAGACTGCTGTTCTTGCTGCTGAGTTGTTTAAACAGTAGGATGATTAGGCAGCTCAAAGGGAATGGGATCAACAACAGCCGTAACATGGGTGATGGATGACGAATGTTCCACTTGCCATGACTAGCTCCAGTGATGTACCTGAAGTAGTAGCAGCAGCACCATAACTAGCCCCTATCATTTCTAGTATATGCGGAGAAAAGAAGAAGTTGGCGAATAATGCTTCTCCACCTGCCCTTCCTCCAAAATCATGGGTGTGTTTTTAGAATGTACATTTTTCTCTTGAGAGCAAGAACTTTGCCTTTTATCAGCAACTGCAATGTGCACAGTGTACGTGATAAATAAGGGAAGGCCTGGGAACAAAGGGCACATATGGACTCACATCAAATACCTGGCATAGCTGTAACCAAACACCATGATGCTTAGGGTCTCCAACGTAAAATCATCCCACCAGAAATCAAGTACTGCTGCTGTCACTATGCCCTTTGTCTACTCCCTGCTAAGGACACATGACAACTTGCATTTAATAATGATGATGAACACTCCCTGCCACTAACTTAGCATATTCTGCAGGATGGAATCTCCTCAGATGCCACTTTATGCCCTGGTTGCGATTTTCCTCCACCACACTGCCACATATGGTCAGTGTACCACACAGTGTGCAATGGGTGGACACAAACTGCAACATCCTGACATCTACTGAATGTCTATCAACCACTGGGGGAGGTAAAGATGAACAAGATGGATTGCCACAAGATGTAGTTACCCTAAAGCAAGAAGATGATGCGGAGCTAGGTGTTTCGCTCGCCATTGAACGTTCAGCCTCTGGCTGGCTTTCTCTACTTTTCCTCTTCTTTGATCTATGCCTAGCATCTTGTTGTCTTTGGGAAGAGTCAGGGGGTACAGCCACAGTAGTGCCTGATTTCTTTGGCGGGTGTTTGTCTTTAGCATGTTTCATAGTGTCTGTTTTTCATGTTGGTTATCAGGGAGGTTGTGCCAAGGTGCATTCCCTTCTTTCCCCTTTTCACTGTCTTGTCACAAATTGTGCACAGGGCTGTAGCTGATGACAGAACTGTTCCTGCCCCAAGAGATAAATAGTCCCACACCCAGGACCTCAGGGGGGGAGAGGAATGGTGGAGAAGAATGACCTCTTTTTTTCTTCTCTTCCACATTCCCCTTCATGGGCTGGGGCAGAGGATGCTGTTGCTGCTTGAAACAGTCCTAGAATCGAGCTCAGGTCTAGAGGCTGGGGATCAATGCTATAGTATGGTGCTAGAGTGCATAGACAGTTAAACACTTAACTCTTTCTGCAGCCAAAGCTGAACTAAAGGTGCTGGCCGCGAAGACAGATGCCCAATTTCGGTTGAGCCGAGACTCTGGCCTGGATGGGATTAAGGGTAACTGTACGAAAGACCTGAACTGTGTCCACACCGGCAGATCCCTTGGCAGAGGAAGGATAGACAAGGCCCCGAAACGGTTGGGATCATAGGAGTCCTAGAATCCTGCGACGGATTACCCAGTGATCCAATACTGGCGGAGTAGGACCGCAGAGAATACAGTAAAGGATAGCACCTGGCCAGCAGCTTACCCACCGGGAAAGCAACCCGGAAAGGACAGACTAGAGAAGTGTCCCCAAAACTCCCCTGACCTGAGCAGAATGAGACCGCTACTCCACCCTGCCAACTTGGACACAATCCTAGCAGAGAGGTAAGTACACAAAGCCAAATGGAAATATATGTAACCGGAAAACAAACAGAGCAAAGTATACATATACCCAGACCCTAGATATATCTGGAGGAGACCACCCCATCAAGAAGCCAGAACAATCTCCTAAAAAGACTGCCGGTCTAATAGCAGGATGATCTAGACAAACACCAAGTGTCCCAAACCACCACGGGGGAATAGCTAGCCCCCAAAGAGCGGCTAGAAGCTAGGCCACAGGAACCAGGAGAACACTGGGACTCCTAGGAACACTGAAGATACAGTAGTCTGTCCAAGGGTAGTTGTATTGGAATAGCTGAGGCGCAGGGCCAATAGAGATGAACAAACCAGAGGTCACCAGGAGCAAACAAGGGTACCGGAGGATGAGCAAGCGAGTAGTCGAGACAAAGCAGAGTCTGCAACAGGTAGTCAAACAAACTGGATACATAGTCGGACAAAGTAGAGTCGGCAACATGTAGTCATACAAACTGGATTCGTAGTCAGGCAAAGCAGAGTCGGCAACAGGTAGTTGTACAAACCGGATCTGTAGTTGGGTAAAGCAGAGTCGGCTACAGGAATTCCAGGAAATACAGGCAATCACAGAAACAGAGACAGCACGAATAATCGAGCACTGACGTGAAGGCCCGACTGATCTAAATACCCAAGCACTCCAATAGGAGCAGAGAGGCTGAGAGAAAAAAGGTAAGGAAGGCACAAAAACCCAAAATACCTCAAAAGTCAAACATTACACTGCTACTGTCTCAGAATCAGCACTGCAATTAATATTATTGCTGGCAAGTGGAACCTGTCCTAGTCCTCCATCACTTGATTCCATTCCCACTATGTCCACAGTGGTCTGTGGCACACTAGCTGGCTCCTCAGCATCCTGCTGCCCTTGAAACTCAGTAGCAGCAGCAACAGGAATTAGAGAAATAGCAGATGCCACAAATTCCAAAAAGCTCACGGCTAGTGGTGGTGGTGATGCCCATCCCCATTCCTGTCTCCCATTCCTTCTCATTTTAGGCTAAAAAGGTAATTATTGTCTCTTCTGTCCCAGCTTCTCCACCAAATCCACTAGTACCTCCTTACTACTGCTACTCTATTACAGATGTTTCACCAGTTAGAGGAGGTGATGACAAATGTGACAGAGGGTCCCCTAATGTTACACTTGCCATTTCTTGTTGACCTGAAGAAGGCAGACTGACAGCACTAGCAGCAGGCACAGGCAGCTGATCTGTGCTCCTGGTGGTGGTGGCATTATTGCTGCTAGCCACCAGTTCTGGCTTCTTCAGGATCATGTTCCATCTGGACACTGCCATGGTGACTTGGAAAAGGGGACTCTCAGGGTCAGGAGAATGTGGGCTCCCTTGACTGCTAGCCTGGCAGCTCTGAATTACTTCTTACGCTTGTCTCACATACCATCACTATTATTAATATTAACACCAACCACATCAATTTCAGTCCCTGAGTCTTCCTCCTCACTAGTAATATGATCGCCCACCCTCCCTCACTCTTAACACTCTGTACAAGTTGCTGGACCTTTTTAGTAGTAGTATTAGTGGCGGGACTGCTTGGGGATGGCAAGTGTGACTTAGGGTTCCCTGCTGCCACACTTGGCATCATCTTTTCCTCCCTCCTTAGAATTACAGGGCACACTGGCAGCAGGGGCAGCATTGGGAGCAGGTATAGGTAGCTGACCTGTCCTGCTCACATTACCCTTTTCTCCCTCTTGTGAGACAAATTTTCCGAAGATCCCTAGGGGTGATGTAGAGGGACTGGCCATCAATGGGTCTGGGAATCCAGGGCATCCAGACCCTTTCATGTTAGTGGTGGTTCTCACTTTCTCCTCCTCACACTCACTGGGCGCATAACGGTCCTTCCAGCTCCTTCTTTTTTTGTTGTTAAACTTGCTCATGGTGATAGTAGTCACTATGAGCCTCTTCTGCCTCAATTTTGCAAAACAACTCACATCACAACAGCCTAGCACCTCTCTCTCGCACTATAGCTGCTGGTATTGTGTTTCACTTCCTGGAAATCGGCACGTTTTTATTGAGAAGATGTGAAAAACGTGTGATTAAAGTGGCAAAAACTTTCTAGCCATTGAAAAAATATTGCAAATTTTTTGCTAATGGGCAAAAACAGCAAAGATTTTAATCGCTTCATTTAAAGCAGATTTTCCCCCTACTAGGGAGATATCTGTCCATTGAAATGTAGTGCAATACAAGTCACACTAACATTCAGAGAGTTAAAGGCCACATTTAAATTAGAGTGCATTTTTTCTATAAAGCCTTTACCAAAATGCAAATGCTGAGTTTTAAATGTATGTTTATGTAAATGATTATACACAATAACTTTTTGTCATTCTGATTGTGAGACCTAAAAATAACTCTGTATTTGTACTCTTGATAATTCTATATTGATAAGAGGAGAAGGCTGGCAGGTGACCAGAATTCTCTGTCCCTGCCAGCTATACCCCAGGGCGGCAGTAAGGAGGAGATATGCAAAATTCCTCCTTACTGCCTCAGTAAGACATAGTGGGGCCACTCCTGTCAAAATGTCTGAAAGGAATTGGCCGACACTATTTTTTTTCCTTTTCAGCAAAAGAAAAAAATGGCTGACTTTCATCACTTCTTTACTTATACACTTAGGGCTTGATCCAATTACCACTGTTAAAAAAAAAATAGGCCACAGTAGTTTTACAAGCATAGTTTGCCTTCTAATTACCCTTGCTGTGACCTGATAATGTCTGCTAAAAAAATTACAGTGGATCACTGGAACAGCTCTACCCATTTGCGATTCATTTGTGTGTGGTAAGTGCCAACGCACGGTAAACAGACACATTAATTCACTGTAATCCTGTGCCTACTTCTCTTGGCATACAACGATGTTACAGAACCCAGTCGAATAATACCAAGCAGGGAACAAACTACTCACACAACAATCAGGACATAGCACAATGACAGCAAATGCAAAATTAATCCCTGAACTGCCAAGGAAGCACCTGTCAAATGTGCATGCCATACACAAATGTACTGGACAGCCAACATCATCAAATCAACCTCAAACAATCCATGGCACAATACTCTGGAACTGTTAACTAGGGTTAACAGTTGGGTTAACATACTTAAAGGGATAGTAATACTTAATTTTTTCTTTATTTTATTTTGTAGGCATTAAACAAACATGAACGATATAAGTCTTATCTCTCAAACCTTTATGGTTTGAGAGATATTCACAAGCAAAGTCTCCCCCTCCCACCCCTTTTACCTAGTGTAAGCCATCTCTTCTCAGATGTGGAATGTAGTCCATAGACCAGACAGATAACAGCAGGGGTCAATCTACTTCCTATGAGAACAATGAAAGCCCTGCCCACCTTGACAAGTTTTTCAGGTTTTTCCCTTATCTTAATTGAAGATTGTCCCTCTCTGCAGTCTACCTGGGCACCTCCCTTCTGATCTGGCTGAACAGTGTTACATCAGTAAAAGGAGGAGGGGGATACTTTATTATTGAATTACTCTTGAACTACTACTCTGACAGAAATGAATTAACACTCTCCAAAGTCCAAATACTGTGATGATTAATTAGAGCTGCTTTTAATATGAAACATTACTATCCCTTTAATTTATAATAAGCCAGTGCTGTAACAGAACAGTACAGATTATCTGTCGTGCTTTATTAAGTTGTAAAAGGCGGTACCATGTTATTCATGAAAAAAGAAGACGCTTAAGCAGATTTAGAGTACAAGCTTTAAAAACTCTCTTTATCAGGTCTCTACAAACTTTCTAAACTATGAAGGTCTCTTCTTCAAGTCTCTACAAACTTTCAAAACTACTGAGGTCTCTTCATTAGGTCTTCTGCTTTATTTATTATCATATTAGCACCAGTGCTTAGAGTTATGCTTTTTATACAGATAAATAACTATGAAGATGGAGGGAGATACCCTCTTCATCATCTAAATGAGTGGTTCTCAATCTGTTTTTTTGCTGAAGTTGCCCCAAACACAAAATGTGGAAATTTCATGGAACCCCTCACATATATATATAAACTGTCAAGGGCATACTGAATGGTACATATATACAAATATGTAGTTATTCTTAGGTCTCTTAATCAAAATAATAAAATATGCATATTGTGCATAAACATTTCCAAAAATATATATAAAAAACCTACTTAAAAGTTTTTTTTTTTTTTTTTTTTGGTTTTGAAAATACTTCATTAGAAATATATCAAGTACATTACATAGGAAAGAGTTCAATATTAAACCAGTAATAATGACTGCGTCCACATAGACAGCATCAGTATCAGCAAGGTGGAGAGGAAAGATGGATAAAAAGAGAGTAGAGATAACTTAGAACTCCGAAGAGATCCAGCAACATTAAAGACCAGGAATGAGAAGTTTGCTGTTATTATTGATTTATTATTTTGTATGATTATTTATGGTTTAATATTATTTGATCTTATAGATTACCTAATTTTCTTAGTTTATTATTTTCTATTTTTTTTCTTTTTGTTGTTTATATAATTGTTCATAGTGCATTTATACCCACTATTAGTCTGTAATGGTAATTATTTAATTCCATTTATTCTGCGGGTTGATCTGTTTTCACATATTGATACCTTCTATTATTTTAAAGTGGATGATAGGATAAATAGTTAGGCTACAAATCGAATACTACTAAAAAGGTCTTCATTTGTTTTTTTTTTTTACGTTTTATTTAGTGTAAATCTTACTTATAAAGTCTGGGCTGCAGCTACTTCCGCATAGATGGACTGCGGTTACAGAGCAGGTAACTGCAGTCCATCGCTCTGCATCTGCTCTCCTCCCTCCTCCAATGACAGAGGCTTCTGTCTGTAAACTGGAGCGGTCTCATTGGTAGAGATCGATAGCTAGCCAATGAGACCACTCCAGCTTACAGACAGAAGCCTCCGTCATTGGAGGAGGCTGGATAGAGGGAGGGGAGAAGAGGCAGAGCGACGGACTGCAGTCTATGTGGAAGTGGCTGCAGCCCAGACTTTATAAGTTAAATTTACACAAAATAAAGAGTAAGTATTCGATATGTAACCTAACGATGTATGCTATGTTATACATAGGTGACATATCCACTTTAACTTCTATTGGTAATTTCTATTTCCTTAGGGATACTTATAGTGAGCACTCTAGATATATACTTTATTACTTGTAACCTTCTTGAGCTTTGAAAAACTACAATTGAAACACATATCAATATAATGTAAAATGCAACGTGGCAGATCCCCACAGTACAACAACTACATCTATAATTAGCAGGCTAAAGTAAGGATGGGAACCTGTGAGTCTCCAACTGTTGCTGGAATTGAGCTCTCATTATCCACGGACTGAGAGACAACAACACACAAAGAGACAGACATAGAGAGACAGTAATAGAGAAATACAAAGACAAATTCAGATAGGAAAAAAAAGCAAAAATCATCTGATCATCTGAATGGTCTCCCATGGATTATGTGGGAAAATATATTGAAATGTGGGTGAGAAAATCCATGTGAAAAAAACTCAAGAAATAAATTGGTGGCAGAATGCCCTAGACCCTCGAGCGCCAATAAGGCTTGTGACACGCCAGAATTAGATACCAGTTTAGTCCAATTTCTCAGTAAATCTGGCAAAGACCCTAGAAAGGGCATCAACAAATCATTCAAATCCTGTCAGGATAAATTATTGGATGTATTGGGCCCACTCACCAAAATTTTTGAACTGGCTGAAGAAGTCTTACAGTCGGAATCTCCTATAGATGTCCAAATACTTAGGGGATGGACCCAGAGGACAATTTGTCTAGTAGGTAATACCAATATGGCTTTAGCATCTGAAAGAAGGAGATCTATCTTTTTGAAGATTGACCCCAAGTTGGCCGAGATGGCTACTTCAGAACCTAGTCCTTCAGCACAGGGACAATTATTTGGTGACTCATTTATTAAAGATTTGGGAAAGTTTGTCACTTCATTCAAAGTGCAATCGTCCATGAAAAGAGTATTTCATGGTAGAGTTTTTGGCAGGGCCAAAAGAGGAAGGGGTTGCTCTTTTGGTCAAACAGGTCAGTCAGGCTTACAAGCTCATGCCCCCAATGTTCCTATGTTCAGAGGACATTCCTATCAAGATACCCGTAATGCAGGATCATTTTTCCCTCAAAGAGGAAGACCATGGAGAGATAGAGGCCACAGAGGACAGTTCAGGTCATGAGGTTACGCAGGTAAGTTATCACGGTGCCCATGATTCTAGCGTCTGGGCGACATTGCTACTTCCGGGTTTACCCTTGCATGATTCTTATTGGCTATTGGGATCTGGCTCCTCCCAGGGTTAGCCTTTTTAAACTCTCCTGTCATCCTTTCAGCACCCTTTCATGGTGTACCCGTACCTAGCGTTTGAGTTATTGCTTGTTCCTGTTCCATGTATGACCTGGCTTGCCTGACTATGCTCCTGGTGTTCCTGACACTCCTGTGTTCCGATTCCATTGCTGACTAGGACTGGCTGACTATCTCGATGTGTACTGACCTGACTTGGCTGAGTGTCTGATTCTGTTACTGACTAGGACTGGCTGACTACCTCAGTGTGTACCGACCTGGCTTGGCTGAGTATCAGATTCCATTGCTGACTAGGACTGGCTGACTACCCCGTGTGTACCAATTTGGCAGTTCTGGCTTCTAATCTATCAGGGTGCGTTCCCTGTGTTCTGTTCCACCTACTCTCGCTTTCAGAATACCGATACAGCGCCTGCCTGGCCTGTCAATCCCCAAGAGTCTTGTCACTTGCCAGTATCTGTGTGCTACCTCTGCTATCCCTAGAGTTCTAAGGATTTGGTCACTAGCCAGTGTCCTGTCTGTGCTGCCTCCTTGATCCCTAGTATTCTAGGTATCTGGTCACCTGCCAGTATCCTGTCTGTGCTGTCTCCGCTAACCATAGCGTTGTAGGGATTTGGTCACTGCCAGTGTCCTGTCTGTGTTGCCTCCGCTATCCCTAGCGTTCTAGGGATTTGGTCACTGCCAGTGTCCTGTCTGTGTTGTCTCCGCTATCCCTAGCCTCCTAGGGAGTTGCCCTGCAGTTACCCATCGCCATATCTCTACCTTGCTGCGGTGTGGGGCTATTGTAGTTCTTCTTTGTTCCTGTACCTGTCCACAGATCAAGCCAGCAGCATCCTACTGTTAATTACCTACTGTTATTCTTCCATCCATCCTGACCTGCGTCTGATTTGGGAAGTACCAAGGTACGGACCTCGTCTGGACCTGAGTAGGGTGATTGTTTGCTATTTATTTTTAATAAAGCTTTTAACCTTACCTAACTGTCTGAGTGTTCTTACAAAACAATGACAGTACAAAAGGGCCAATACAAGTGAAGGTAGCTCTCAGAATATCTATTGGAGAATGGACTCGCATGAGCAATGCTTGGATCAGTTGTCGCTGGCCGTGCAGACCATTCTGGAGCGTACAGCTCACCTTGACAAACCTGTGTAGGCATCAGTGGCCACCCCAGTTTTGGCACCAATGGCACAAGCTATGGCTCCAAGTAATCTAAGTAGAGGATTTTCCTCAACCGCTCTTCTCCCATTGAGATATGATGGGGATCCTACCTTATGCCATGGCTTCTTGAACCAGCTAGAAAGCAAGGTGGGATTCATGATTTCTCTGTTGACAGGCAGAGCATTGGCCTCGGTTAACCCGATCTGGGAGGAGCCAGAGCCTACGTGACCAGCCGCACGAGAGGCATGACACGTCTCCATCAACTTGGTCCGAAAAGGTTCAGCCACGAAGCACTTGCCCATGGGTTTCTCCGGAGGAGCATTGGTCTGGGATGCCAAGATCTCTTCGCCCAATGGGGATGTGATGCTGGTACGTAGTATGGCAAGGATACAATCCGGAGGTATAATAGGCACAGGCTCAGTTTCAGACTCCGGATCTGGATCAAATTGTCTGGATAAGGCGTCAGCCCTTATATTCTTGGTACCAGGTAAGTAAGAAAGAACGAAATTGAAGCGTGAAAGGAATAAGGCCCATCTGGCTTGTCTGGGAGATAACCTTTTTGCCTCAGAGAGGTAGGTAAGATTCTTATGGTCCGTCAGGATCAAAATCGGCTTCCTGGTGCCCTCCAGCAGATGGCGCCATTCACGAAGTGCCAGTGTCCTGTCTCTGTTGCCTCCGCTATCCCTAGCGTTCTAGGGATTTGGTCACTGCCAGTGTCCTGTCTGTGTTGCCTCCGCTATCCCTAGCCTCCTAGGGAGTTGCCCTGCAGTTACCCATCGCCATATCTCTACCTTGCTGTGGTGTGGGGCTGTTGTGGTTCTTCTTTGTTCCTGTACCTGTCCACAGATCAAGCCAGCAGCGTCCTACTGTTAATTACCCACTGTTATTCTTCCGTCCATCCTGATCTGTGTCTGATTTGGGAAGTACCAAGGTACGGACCTCCTCTGGACGTGAGTAGGGCGATTGTTTGCTATTTATTTTCAATAAAGCTTTTAACCTTACCTAACTGTCTGAGTGTTCTTACAAACCAATGACATAAGTGTACTTCACAAAATCCTTTCTTTTCAGGGAAAAGTGGGAGGCAGACTCTTGCATTTTTCCCATCTTGGGTTATCTAATAAAATTTTACGAGGATCCTGTCCAGTTGATTGTACCAATACCCTTAAATTTTTCCTGGGAATACAACCATATGGTTGATGCAGAAGTAAAAGAGTTGGCTCTCAAAGGGACCATAAAACGAGTCCCAGTGGATTCTCCAGGGTTTACCACCAAAATTTTTCTGGTTCGAAAAAAGGGGTCAGGTCTCAGGCCAGTTATAAATCTCTGCAAGCTGAACGATTTTGTGTTGTAAAGACATTTCAAATTGGAGGGAATTCATTATCTAAGAGACCTATTGCTTCCCTGCAATTGGATAGTCAAATAGACCTGAAAGACGCGTATTTGACAATAACAATGTCACCCCGTCACAGAGTTTCCTCCAGTTCTTTTGGAAAAGGGAAAAGTGGCAATTCAAGTGCCTTCCTTTTGGTCTTTCTTCAGCTACTTGGTGTTTTACAAGCTTATAAAGCCCATTGTAAATGATTTAAGGAGCAGGGATGTTCGGATGATTATTTATCTGGATGACATGCTCATTATGTCTCAGCAGTGGGGAACTCTTCTGACTCACATGGTGTGGGCCATTCATCTGTTGATCATTCTGGGGTTTCTCATAAATTGGAAAAAATCCGAACTCATTCTTACCAAGAAAATAGAATTCTTAGGCTTCGTAGTAGATTCAGAGCTCCAGTCATTAAGTTTACCAAAACCATGGTATAATTGATTCAAATGGAGATAGGATCGTGGTAAGGAAGGATCAGATCTCTCTTTGCATGTTAGCCCGGATAGTGAGGCAATTTTTCCAGCACCTCTACATTACAGGGTGTTGCAAAGACTAAAGGATTTAGCAGAGGTCTACGGAATACAGATCTGGTCACACTTTCACCAGCCGCAAGAAAAGAACTTATATGGTGGCTGAAACAACTAGACACTTGAAATGGCAAAGCCATTTTCGGTATGACCCCAGATGTTATCATAGAATCAGAAGCCAGCCTTCTAGGCTGGGGGGAAAGAGAGGGAGATGTTTCTACCGGAGGAAAATGGTCTCCAGAGGAATTGGATCTGCACATAAATTGTCTGGAGCTTTTAGCAGGGTTGTTTGCCCTGAAGAATTTGGCAAAAGACAATGTGAATTGTTGTATCCTTCTAAAGATGGACAACATTTCGGCGGTAAGATATGTCAATTGCTTGGAAGGTACCAAGTCGAAGCAGCTGGCAGAATTGGCAAATGAATTTTGACATTTCTGCCTAGACAGGAATATCATGATTCAGGCGGAATATTTACCAGGTTTGTCCAACACTGTGGCAGATTGGAATTCACGTTACCTTTTGGACCGCAGTGATTGGATGTTAAACAGGGAAATTGTTTCTCGCATTTTGGACCTTTGGGGTCCGCTGGAGGTGGACCTGTTTGCTTCATGACTGAACCGTCAGTTGGAGGCCAGATCCAGAGGCTCTGGCGATGGATGCATTTCTCCAATCATGGAGGCACGGAAGGAATTATGCTTTTCCTCTCTTCATGTTGATTCCCAGAACCATTTTACAGATCAGGGGGCAATTGGCAACAATAGTTTTGATAACAACATTATGACCGACTCAACCATGGTTCCCAGCTCTTCTGGAATTGTCCGTGGATTATCCATGGGTTATCCGAACATTTCCTATTCTCTTGATGGATCCGGCAGGCAATACGCACAAATTGATCATGAATGGAAGTCTGCAACTGGTGGCATGGATGGTTTCAGGGGTATTACAACACTCTCTTCATTTTCACAATCAGCTCAGTCTCTTTTGGCTGAATCATGGGCACCAGGCACCCAGGCCATGTATAAATCTGCATGGTTACTGTGGAATAACTGGTGCCTGGAATGGAGTTTGGATCCCGTATCGGCTGATCCGGTAATGATAGTGAATTTTCTGTCATACCTTTTTGATTTGGGAAAGGACCATTAATATGTACCGATCAGCAATTTTTGAGGGACATATTAATGTGGATGGTCATCCAGTGGGTCAACATATGTTAGTATGTAGACTCTCACTGGGTATTTGTTTTTCTAGGCCTCCTACATCTCGATATTCTTCTCTTTGGAATGTGAATGATGTGTTATATCTTTTGGAGAGCTGGCTATGTAAGGAACAGTTATCATTGAAACAGTTATTCGCTAAGTTAACTATGTTGTTATGCCTGATTTAGTTTAAGAGAGTGTCAGATGTCAGGGCATTGGACATGGCATTTCATTCTTTTTCCCCTTCGGGAGTTCAGTTCATTATTCATAGGAGAACTAAGATGCGGATGCGCTTGTCTCAGGGTGTATAAATCCAAAACAGTTCCTCTCCGGAGACCTGGTTGGAATAAGTTATTGATATCATTTTGCAAGCCTCATCTTCCCGTGTTAGTGGCTACTTTTGCTAGATGGGTTAGATGGCTTATGCAGTTAGCTGGTATTGATGTTACTCTGGAGTTTGTTCGTCTAGAGTCACTATGGCGCCTATGGTTCTCCATGTAGGAGGTAGGTTGGAAGATATTTTGAAACCAATAGATTGGTCTAGGGAGTCTACTTTTAGAGATTTTTATGTAACCCATCCTATCACATTTCCTTCTTTTTACAGGATAATTGCAATGTGTCAGATTATCCTTTATGGTGGAGTGTCAAAGACTGTATAGTGGAGTGTCGCAGACTATGTTGGATTATCGTTTCTGGATTTTCTACAGTTCTTTGTTGGATTTCCGGTCACAGTTTCAGAAGGAGGGAGAAGTAATTGCTGCACCTCAGTTTCATGGACTTGTTGTGATATGATTGGTGGAATATGGGAAAGGGGAACCAGCAAGTTTTTTCTTGTTTATTTGTACTGTTCAAGTACCATTGCCTTTTTATATTCAAGTTCACATGTAATAGCTTTGATGTGCTCATGCTCTCGATGTTACAGTTATATCACAAGAAAATGGTGTAAGCACTATAAGTGATTAGCTAACCCATGGCTCCCCAGCAGTCGTGAACTTACTTCAGCAAGTGCATTAAGTGGCCTTTTACTCTTTGTTTGTCTTCTAGACCTGTCCTGTATTCCTGTGCCTCACCTGTCTATGCCATTTATTACCTGTTCTGGCCCATGGCCCCAGGTAATCAGTTCAGTCGCTTGAATTCCTCCTTTGTCCTGTTGACCTGCTTCCTGTCCAGGCAGTCAGAATAACTTATTTGGGATATTAAAGAAGTCTAATAATATCTGCTTTTTGTCTTGCATATTGATTACTCATAGGGACCGTGATTGGAGAGGATCAATAGATGAAGTGAAGGAGGACTTGTTTATCTTTCAAGGTTCTATATCACATTGTTTGTGAGTGCATAAAAAGGAGGGAGGGGAATGGATCTTGTACTTTTTAATACTGCTATTTTCTTCCCTTCCAGTGATATCATGAAATTTAAAGGGCAATAGGGACAGAAGTTTGGGGGGCTATAGCACTATCTGTGTAACATGTATTTGAGAGGTTTTCACTATATATTTATTATATAAATATATTATATATATTTTTTTTCAGTTTTTGGAATTCACTGTGTGGTGTATACTGCATATAAGGAGAATGAGATGTTTATTTTCATGTAACATGTAGTGATGCTTCAGTCTTAGCTCATTGTGTTTTTTGACATTTAGGCCTACTGTGCATTTGAACTCCTAAAGCATCTGTCCTGTTGTCCCACACCCCTAAGTGGCCTTCGTTGTTAGGGGAGACTTTATAAAACAGGGTTACAGTGCAAGGATTGACCATCAGATATGGAAGGCTACCAACATACCAAGAAATAATCTGTTGAGCTACAAAGAACAACATAAGGGAAAGCGGGTGCCACTGGTGGTCACTTACCACCCCCAGGTTGAAGTTCTACTCAAAATATCAAGAGAACTTCAAACAACATTTCATATGGATAAAAGACTTCAGAACATATTCCCACAGCCTCCCTTACTCTCCTTCAGACAGCCTCCAAATTTAAAACAACTGATGGTAAGGAGTTACCTGAATAAAAATACAAAAAATGGCACATCCTGCCTACAAAGGAGGTGTGAAACCTGTGGAAAAGAAAACCTGAGACATGCTGCACACTATGGTTTTGGTATATAAAAATACAAAGAGGTACCTTATTCAGTTGAAATATCTCCAAATACTACCAAAGTCTGGTGCATTAACAAGCCGGTTCTCCCAAACCGGGAAACACAATGTAGCAATTTCAAAGATTTGACTGCACCCAGACAAATACGTGAATATGTGAAACCTGTGCACACATTTTATAGCACGGACAAGGTACCCATTCCAAACACCCAGTTACACCATGAGATCAATGGTACCTTCACCTGCAAATCATCTAATGTAATATGCCTCATCATGTGTGCAAAATGTCCAACAGTTGTGGGTGAAAATGGACAGCCATTACATAACAGATTTAATTCCCACAAATCCAGTGTTAACAAAAAAAAGACAGACACCAGTGAGAGAACATTTTTGCCAAAATGGACACAGTGTGAGGGACATTAAATTGATGGGATTGTTTCACACTCAGAGGGACAGAAAAATATAAGAGGTTAAATGAATGCTCCAGTTTATTTCTTTGTATACTGGTTTGAATAGAGACAGAGAATTCCTGTCACATTATCACATTGTGGATTAACCTTTACAAGAGTCCCACTGGGATCATAAATACCTTTAACTCCTCAGAGGAAGACTGCAATTTACCATTGACTGATCAAAGAACCTGGATCTGGACTGAGCTTTCTTATCTGATTTCCATTCAAAACAATGCAATGTGTACTTGTATATAAGATAGACGTTTTCATATTTATCCATATAACATGCCTGAGGAAGAGACCTAAGAAGTCTTGAAAGCTTGCATCCTAAATCTGCTTACTTAGCCAATAAAGGTATCAACTTGAGTATATTTGACTCCTGTATTTCTATGGCTAACACGGTACCAACTTTCATGTGTATCGTATGTCACTGAATAATTCTTGTTATGACCTTTGCTATGTTTACAACCTTGCTTCATCTAAGAGTGTGACTACCCCCAGACACTCTTTCTTAACAGCCTGTCCTGTTATCCACTGCAGCAGTTAGGAGTATGTTAAATCAGCTGGTTTTGAATCCCACTGTCTTGGATCTAATAGGTAGAAAAATTCTACAAATACTCTCCTGTCCTGAGCATGTATCCTGAAGAATATGTGATGAAATAATACAAACGAAGATGTGTAGTCAGCTTTTGAGGATGAATACATGTTTTTCTACCTATTAGATCCCAGACAGTGGGATTCTATACCAGTCTGTTATAGCTATTGACTTTGGAAGTTGATTATTATTATTAATTATTTTGTGAATATATCATTGTATGTCCCTCAAAAAAGAGGACTTTAAAATGCCCTTTCATCTATAAAATTTCAGTGAGTCTTATATGTTGTAATTTTTACCTTTAGTATTATTTTAATATATATTCTTTGAATGCATTAGTATTTTCTGTGTATTCATATTTCAATGGATTTCCTTAAATATTTTTTCAAATAGGATTATGCTCCATTATTTTTCAAGACAACTGATGTTTACCTTTGTTTGTGAGTGCAATTCTGTTTAATCACTTTTAATAAGCCATTGCATACTATCACTAGAGAAATGTGCATTGTCTATTTCTTTTATAAGTAGCGACATGTATTATAAACATATACATGGATTACTCACCTGTGCAATATTGTGGACATTTTCATACACTCTGGATGAGTCCTCTGTATCAGTAGATGGCCCTAGTGAGAGTTAGAAAAAAACATGATAAGATACTTCTGATAGCAGTATTTCTTCTTATATACCTGCTTCTCAATTGTAACTGGTTAATTCAAATTGCCCACCCTTTGCGTTGATTGGACGGATGGTTAATGCTATGGAAGCCTTCCGGGTTTTTGTTGATGGTCATCCAGTTGTTATTGTAACCATTGTAAACAAAATAACAACCCTTGTTCTCATCTTTAAATACTTATATTCCTACAAAAGCCGAAGTAGATATTAAACTAGCTGTATTAAAAACAGCTAATTCCAATACAGTTTGCCCGCATTAGGGATTTACTATCCAACGGACAGATTATTTCCTTACTCTAATTTAAGTATCAAAGAGATAAATCAATGTGGATATATTACCAGCTACATTAACAACAACTAGTTGCAATGGTATTTGCCGACAACTGGAACTTACTATAGATTTGAGGAAATTGTTTGACTCATTCCTTTAACTGAAAAAATGTGCTTTACCTTTTGAAAAAAAGATCTTACATTATTTGTGAAATAATTTTGTTTACAATGTTGAAATCTATTGTAATATAAATAATCACCTCCACTTATTACAGTACATACAAGATATTTTAAGACACAATTGTATGAAATTCAAGTTAGCCATACTCATAAGATGTTAATATTTGTCTTACAAACTTACAGATAAATATTTTGACTGATATGACATTTTTCCAGTGTCTGAAAAATGTATATTATACGAATGGTTTAAACATAAACCCTTCATTCAATCCATTTGAGCCCATGGCTTTTAAGCTGAAAATCCATTCTGCCTCTTTTTTAGAATCATTTTGTCAAAATCACCCTTCCTTGATAGAGTGACCACCTTTTGGATTCCATAAAATTTGATAAATGAAATATCTGAATTATAAATGAATTAACCCCTTAATGACCAATGATGTGCCAGGACCATCACATCTGTCCCGCACTTAAGGACCAGTGACGGTCCTGGCATGTCATGGAATTCAGGGCTTCCCACGCAGCTGCAGTTCATTTGGGGAGCTCTGAATCCAATAGTGCAACAAAAAAAATGCCCTGTGGTTCTTAAGCGGTTAAAATCAAGCTTTTCATTGTGTCCATTTAGTACTAATGAATTACAATGATAAATCCAATATAACCCTTTTGTGGCAAAGATTCCTAAATCTCTCTCCTCCTATTTTTGTATTAGGTTTGTGTTCTAATGGCAAGAGAATAGTATCATCCATGTGTCTGTTGTGGACCTCCAAAAAAATGTTTCACTAGTGGGTATTTAACATCTCCGGACAAGATGGCCCACCTGCGTTCAAGAAACATATTTTTTAGAAGCTGTTTTGTTCTTCCTATGTCTTTTTTATTGCATTTACATGTGATACTATAAACTACAAATTTTGGATTGCAGTTTATATATTCCCTAATGATGTGTCTCTTATTATTGCTATCTTCAAAATATTTTATTTTATGCAATATAAAATTACACGTAATACACTATTCATACCACATTTGAAAACCCTTTTAAGAGCTAGAAATCTATTCTCATTACTTATGTTTTCCCTGTAACTCTTATTTTTAGATTATTTTTTTTACAATTTTGTTCTTAGTATAAATCATTTGTGGAGTTGGGGAAATCTTTCAATAATGTATCTTGTAGTAATATTTGCCAAGGATTCCTCATAATTTTTTCAATGTCTACTGTTGAATTATTATATTTTGTATTTTGGCATGTTGTTATGCATCTTGTTTTTCTTATTCTGTTATTCAGGATATAATATTTACAGTCTATCCATGATGCCCACCTTCAGGTAAGATTTATACACTATTTCTTTTGGTTATCATCTATTGATAAATTTATTTTTTAATATTTCTGATTGTTCCTTATGTTCTTTCTCTCTACAAAAGTTGCTCTTCATTCTATAAAATTGGCCATTAGGTATATTCATTTTCTATTGATCTAAGTGGCAACTTGTAAAATGTAGATAATTATTTGTGAAGGTGGGTTTAATATATGGATTGGAGCAGCTGGTTAGAAAGTATATCTCCTGTTAAATAGAAGAGCCCTTTGTGTGGAGGGGGATTTGGTTTAACCTCTTGAGCTCCATTTTGTTTTTTCTCCTTTTTTTATGTGTAAATTCTTTTTGTGGATTTTAATATATGATTTAGTAATGATTTTACCATTTTCATGTGATAATGTAAAGATAGTTTACTTCAAGATAGTTTACCTCTTTCTCACTAATGTTATATGTAAATGATAAACCCCTGTAATTGTCTTAAAAACTCTGTATAAAATATATAAACTCCTTTTTACTCTTCTTCCAGACAACAAAGTCATCAATGAACCTGCCATAGAATATCAGATTTGCCCCCAGCCAAGAACACCACACATGGGTGAGCTCCCAGTGACCCATGTATAGGTTTGCATAGCTAGGGGCAAAGCTGACCCCATGGTAGATCCCATAATCTGTTTAAAAAATTGTCATATATAACGTAATTATGATGTAGGATGAAATGAATAATATCAATAATAAATTGCTGTATACTAGGCATATTATAATATAAATTACACTTTATGTGGTAAATGCTGGTATATAGAGCTGTGAATTTCACTGTAGCGCATAGGTAGGAATCCTCCCAAACTATCTTATCTAAAATTTGTAAGATGTTCAAGGAAGAGACAGGAGGGATCTTTACACCAATCTTCATTTAGCTCTATCTTAGATTAAATATTTGCATTGTATCCACATTTGAATTTTGATATGGCCAATATAGCTGGACTATCACTTGTCATTTCTTCTATTATTGCCATTTGGCTTTGTATCCCCAAAATTGTCTCTCAATTGTGGGTGTCCTTGTCTGTATTATTAACAGTACAGCATTTAAGTTAAAACAATGTCCACTACCCATATAGTTAATGCTGTAGTTGTATAACCGTCACTGATGTAGTGACCAAGGGAACCATTTGAACTGCACTGAAATATGTTTGATTGTAGACTAGTACTAGCATAGTAAACTGGTATACATATGGCTTGTAACCATCATTGGTGAACTGCCACCTTTCAAACAGTATCCCCAAAGTTCAGTGTGACTAACTGGCAAGGCACAGGCAGCTGGGTCCAATTTGTCTCTGAGCTGGTGAAGTCTGGGGAAAGAATTTGTTGATTTTGTTTTTTAGTTATCTTTAATTTTTTTTGGACAGACTGTGATAAGATAGGGTGGACAACTTTTAAACTAGATAAATAAATAAATATATTAGGTGACAGACGGCTGACTGGGAGCCTGACTTGATCTGTGTGACTAAGGCAGACTTGATAGACAGCAGATGAAACTGAGAATTTTGTTGAGGGCTAAGGCAAGACATCACACTCCATCAGTTGTGTACTGTAGAGAGGAAAAACACTCACAGTAGTTGAATAATGTCCAGCAAACGCACAAGGGGGAGGGGTAAAGGTGGAGCAGTGCAGGAACGTCGGAGTAAAGAAGTAGTTCAAAAATGAAATAAAGGCGTGGTTGCTGCAGCATTTGCAATAAATGATGATGATCCCTTTCCTCCTGGGGAGGATGCAGATTGTCAAGGTCCCACCAAAAAGTTCCTCCACCACCAGTACCAGTAAAAAACAAAACAAAGCAAAAAAAAAAGATATAAGAAGAACACTGAAGATGACAATGAGTCACTTTCTAGTGTTGATGATGGCAATGGCATAATAGAGGAAGTTGTATCAGATGAACTATCTGCTGCATCTGACAGTGAAACAAACAAGCACCAAATACCTGTCCTCAAAGTGGTAGCTAACTTTGTGAAAGTAAAAAGACATTGTTTGACACTTGTAAAAGCTTAGAGGAATATAAGGGTAGTGGGCAAGAAGAGGCAGGCACTGCTGATGCTGAGGATAACCTAATGATGACTGATGATAATGTTGCAGATCTAGAATATATCCCTCCAGCATCCTTCTCTTCTTCAGATACAGTTGAAGTTGAGAGTGAGAGAGATGATGACATGGCCAGAAAGTTAGCTGAAAGGCAAAGGCTCAGTCTTCCACCACTGAAAAGGAGCACTGTGCCTGTCTATAAACTGTTTGAGAAAACCATTGGAAACTCTGATCATGAACAAGCAAATATGGCAAGAACACAGTCATCCTGCCAGTCATCATCAGCATCATCGCTGATTCCAAATCCATGTCCCACTCAGCAACAACAATATCAACACAGGTTATTAAATGGTTAATAATGTTTGAAATGACGTGAAGCTATGATACTATGTACTACTGCTCTGTCACATTCCTAATGCTGACTTTGCTATATAGTCTTAGAAATTATAGAATAAATAGCCACACCTCATGCCCTTTTTACTTACATCACATATTCTTTGCTTAGAACTGATGGAGGATCAATCTTCATTCTGTATTAGGAAAAAGATTGTCTCACTGACTTATGTGGGGAGGTGGCTTACCCATATGAAAAGGGGCATGAGGGGGACACATAATAATATAATTTCTAAGAATATATAGCGATGTCAGCATTAGAAAAGTAAGAGAGCAGTAGTACATAGTATAAGGACAGATTGTAGCTTCACTTGATTTCAAGCATTACTATCCTTTTAACATGCACAACCTTTGCTCTGATGAGCACGTCCGCTGCTGCTAGAAGTGCTGTACCTTTGATACCTAGTAGTAGTAGTAGCAGTAGATTTGCATCAATATCTAGCCCCAGTAGTAGTATAAGCCCTTTAGGATCCCCTTAGTAGGGGTGGGCAAAAGTTCCTGTCGTGTTCCCACAAAAAAATCTGCTAAAACCAGGCGGTTGTCCTCTTTTTCGCAGGAAAATCTGCTTTAAATAAATTGATTATAATCTTTGCTGTTTTCGCCTATTGCCAAAAAATATTCTCTATTTTTTCAATGGCTACAAAGTTTTCACCCCTTTAATTACATGTTTTTTTGCCTTTTCTCTATAAAAATGACATTTTCCATGAAATGAAACACAATTCTTGCAGCTATAGAGAGAAAGGGTGCTAGGCTGGTGTGCTGCGAGTTTATAGTATAATTGAGGCAGGAGAGGCTCCCGGTGACTGCTATCATTATGAGAAAGTGGAATAATAATAATAAAAGGAGGAGCTGGAAGGACCATTATGAGTACATTGAGTCAGAGGAGGAGGAAGTGGCAAGTGGCCACTACCAACATCAAAGGGTCTGGATGCCCTGATTCCCCAGATCCAATGATGGCCAGTCCCCCTACATCACCCCTAGAAATTTTGGGGAAATGTGTGTCACAGGCAGAGGAAGAAGAGGGCAGTAGTGTGTTACAGCTTACCTTGGTTTCAGCGTCATCTGCAGGCGCGAGGCTTCAAGCATGAAGCAGGCCTCTGTTTTATGTGTTTGCTTCCTGTAGTCTCCTCCTACCTACTTCCTCCCTCTGAGCTGCTCCTCCTACCTACTTCCTGAGGAGGGGTTTAAAGGGCAGACCAAGTCCTGACTCAGTTGCCCTTGCATTTGTCACGGTTCATGATGAACACTCAGACCAGGCTAGTAAGGTAAAAATAACTTTATTAAGTACAACAGCAAATGTAAGGCACAAGAGCCCACAATCACAGTACAGAAATTGTGCAATACAAAATGGCAAGGAATGCACACTCTGAGGAGATGTACTGAAAGTAGCAAGTCCCCTAGCGCGCTAGGGAGAAAGGCAGGCAACGACTGGCAGATGATGGTACTGATCCTCAAACCCAATTAGACTGGAGGCCCATGATAGACTACTGGCAACCAAGACCCTAGATGACTAGGGGTATGCGGAGGCTTACGCAGCACAGACACTGGCAACAGGACCCTAGAACGCTAGGAGTCCAGAGGAAGGCAACTGGCACTCAAACCCAGGAACCCAGGGTCACACGAAACCCGGTATAGGACAAGGCAGCTCAGACCCTAGCTCCCTAGGGTCACAGTATGACCAAGGCAACCGCTACTGGTAAGAGAGACCCTAGAACGCTAGGGGTGAATCCAGGCAGCTCAACACGGAAGGCAACCAGTGCCCCAGCACAAAGTGCTAAGATGTAATGTCACGCAACAGCTGGCTCTTGAGCCTTGCGGCTACTGCAGGAAGCAAAATGAGCAGTGACCAAGAGGGTCCAGAGCTATATGCCCGGAAGAATATCTGCAACTCCCACAGGGAGTGAGCCCAGCTAGTAGCTAGCGGAGTGGAGGACATGTACAGATCACAGAGTAACACAGTCAGAGCTAGACAGCACTGAACCGGTACTTCGCATGTGCACACCGCCTAAGGCGGTTAACCAGTGTAAGCGACTTCAGCAACAAGTGCTCAGCCTAAGGTCGGCAAGATAAGCGGAAGCGCCACACGGTGCCACTACAGTGGGAACGCAATCAGATTAGGCAGCAGTGAGCGGGTTCGCTAGCCAGATCGATCAGCAATGTAGCGGTAATAAGCCAGGCCAGTAACACAGCCAGATAGTCAGCAGTAGAGCGGGTACTCAACCAGATCAGTCAGCAACGGAGCAGGTTCTCAGCCAGATCAGTCCGCAATCGAGCGTGTTCTCTGCCAGATCAGTTCATCAACAGGAGTCAGCAAATCAGGATGTGCAGGAACGTCGTCAGGCAGGCCAGGTCATACACGAGCAGAGCATAAACAGGAACCAACGTCAGGAACAGGTACACTACGAAAGGGTGCCCAAGTATAGATATGACAGGGTATATAAAGGCTGGCCCTGGGTGGAGTCAAGATCAGATAACCAATAAAAGAGAGGCAGTAAACCAGGAAGTATTAATGTTGCCACCTGCAGCCAGGAACACGGGCACCGTGATAGCATTATTGTACAATACAGTTCTGTTTTCCTTGGGCTCTGTGTATGACCTGCCTTGTCTGACCATCCATTCTGGTGCTGACCTGTGGCTCTGTCTGACCATTCTCCTTGTGCGTTCTGATTTGGCTTAGACATCCCTTCTAGTGCAAACCTGTGGCTCTGGCTGACTACCCGCTCTGTGTATGACCTGGCTTGTCTGACAACCCACTCTGGTGTTGACTTGGGGGTCTGTCCACTGCGCTTCCAGCATACCAACGCTTCAGTGGATATCCTATCTGGTGCAAACCTGTGGCTCTGGCTGACTACCCACTCCGTGTATGACCCGGCTTGTCTGACTATCCTTTCTGGTGCTAACTAGGGGGCTCTGTCTGTTTCCACCGAGTGTTGGTCCCTGCTCCACAGACACCCACCCTAGTGCAGACCTGGGGCTCTATAAGACTCCTAGACCGACTGCAGGCTGAGTGTCAGGGTTTAGTAAGAACACTCGGGCAATTAGGTAAGGTTAAAATCAGCTTTATTGAGAATAATAAATCAGCAAGTCAGAATCACCCTACTCAGGTCCAGATTAAGACAGTGCCGTGGTACTTTCCAACAGAAATGATAGGCAAGCAAAATATACAGTAAAAACTAAGTAGGCTTGATCCGTCGACTGGTAACTGGAACAGAGTAAACCACAGCAGTACCAAACCGTGGAAAGGCCCTCCTATACTGGTGGTAGGTAACTGTCATGCTAGGAATAGCGGAGGCAACCCAGACAGGACACTGGCAAGCGACCGAGTCCATAGAACTCTAGGGATAGTGGCGGCAACCCAGATAGGACACTGGCAAGTGACCTAGTCCCTAGAACGATAGGGATAGCAGAAACAAACACAGATAGGACACTGGCAAGTGACTGAGTCCCTAGAACGCTAGGGATAGCGGAGGCAACACAGATAGGACACTGGCAAGCAACTGAGTCCATAGAACGCTAGGGACGCTGGCAAGTGACCTAGTCCCTAGAACGCTAGGGATAGCAGAGGCAGCACCGATAGGATACTGTCAAGTGATTGAGTCCCTAGAACGCTAGGGATAGTGGAGGCAACACATATAGGACACTGGCAAGTGACCAGAGCTACTCGCAACACAGTCTCCCAGGTGACCTAGGGAGTGACAGACCAAGCAGGAGCTGTATCGGAAGTTACTGCGTAGCGAGAGCAAGAGTAACGGAGCACAGGGTACACACCCAGATGGGTCAGAAGCCAGAATGCCAATTCGGTACACACTGAGGTAGTCAGCCAGTCATAGTCAGCAATGCAGCGGGTTCTCAGCCAAAGCCAGATCGGTACACATGGAGGTAGTCAGCCAGTCCTAGTCAGCAATAGAGCAGGTTCTCAGTCAAAGCCATATCGGTACACATGGAGGTAGTCAGCCAGTCCTAGTCAGCAACGGAAAGCAATAACACAGGAGCGACAGAAGCATAGTCAGGCGAGCCAGGTCATACACGGAGCAGGAACAAGCAGCAACTCAAATGCTAGGTACAGGTACACCACGAAAAGGCACTGAAAAGATGACAGGAGTGAGTTTAAAAAGGCTAGCCCTGGGCGGAGCCAGAGCTCAAAGACCAATAGAAACCGTGCAAGGAGAAACCCGGAAGTAACAATGTCACTCTGCCGCTAGGATCACGAGCACCGTTATACTGAGTCAGTACTAGTCCTTTGGGCATTCCGAATTACCTCGAGGCTCCAGTGGGCTGAGACCTAGTCTCGGATAGTGTGGTGGATCTATTGGCGGACTGCTATTTCTGATACAGTGCTTGCCTCTTTGATCACCCTCTGCGTGTTATCTGTTTGCATCCATTACTGGTATTATTCTAATAAAAGATTGTTTTACTTTACCGTACTGACTCCTGGTTTATTCCTGGGAACCGTAACTGTACTCAAGGGCCATGAATACGGACGTTAATAGTAATTCAGCTTTTCAAAGCATCCTGGATAGGATGGAGACACAAGATCAACATATTGATCAATTATCTTTTTCCTTACAGACCTTGTTACAGCACACTGCCCATCTCGAAGGAATAAACCCACAAACGGTGGCCTCCCCCCCCCCTCCACCCTTGGCACCGGTGGTTCCTACCTCTGCTGATGCAGGCATGATCAAGAGGTTGTCTGGTTCCGCTCAGCCCCCACAGCGGTATGGGGGAGACCCAGAATCGTGTTGTGGGTTCCTCAAACAAAGTAGCATATATTTGCAGAAGGTGCCGCATGCCTTTCCAACTGAGTGCAGTAAGGTAGGCTTCCTTATCTCACTCCTCACGGGCAAGGCATTGGCATGGGTGAATCCTTTATGGGAGACTGATAAACCAATTGTGTATAACTTCAAAGAGTTTGTGAAGTCGTTCAAAAATGTGTTTCACATGCCAGGCCACGTGGTCTTGGTTTCGAAGAACCTATTAACCATTCCCCAGGGCACTCATACTGTGGCAGAGTACACCATTGAGTTTCGCACTCAGGCAGCCAAGGTAGGCTGGAATAACGAGGCCCTGGTAGCTGCCTTCTTCCAGGGGCTTAACGATTTCATGAAGGATGAAATCGCAGGCCCCTGATGTACCTAACATATTGGATGAGTTAATTTCGTTCTATATCTATCACGGTGCCCGTGACTGCTCGCCCTTGCTGTCAGTCAGGTGTGTGTATTCCCCACTGGCCACCTGTTTAACGCCCACCTAGCACTGCCTATTTAAACCAGCTTGAGGCACCCTTTGGTTGCCCTTTTGTGGTGTCTCTGCACCTGCAGTCACCTGTCTGATGTTTCCTTGGGCCTGTGGATCTTCTACCAGTGTCAGCGTTCTCCACTGTCAGAGCTGCTGCTGCATAGTTCCTGTCCTCGTTCCAGATCCGGTTGTCTGTTGTTCCTGATCCTGCTTCTGCTCTGGTCCTGGCGTTGTTCCTGCTTCTGTTCCTGACCCGGTTGACTGTCCTGCCATTCCCGTGGTTGTCCTGGAGGGCAACCTGTTCCTGTGCTGTATCCTGATTCACTGCGTCTGGCTGCCTATTGCCTGGGCGACATTTTCATAATGGGGTTTACTCCATTTGCTGTTTGCTGATCCCGTTGCATAGAACCGGTTGGCCGTTCCATTTGCTCTAGTACGCGGTACTGGTTTACTCCATATACAGGTTGCTGATCCCATTGCATAGAACTGGTTGGGCGTTCCATTTGCTCCTGTACGCGGTACTGGTTTACTCCATCTACCGGTTGCTGATCCCATTGCATAGAACTGGTTGGGCGTTCCATTTGCTCCAGTACGCGGTACTGGTTTTCTCCAAATACCGGTTGCTGATCCCACTGCATAGAACCGGTTGGGCGTTCCATTTGCTCCAGTACGCGGTACTGGTTTTCTCCATATACCGGTTGCTGATCTCATTGCATAGAACCGGTTGGGCGTTCCATTTGCTCCAGTACGTGGTACTGGTTTACTCCACACACCGGTTGTATATTCCATTGCAAACCGCTTGGGCTATTTCTCTGTCATTGCTTGTAATTGGTTTGCTCCACTGCTCTCTGGGCTGTTGCCTTACCATCTCAGCCTTAGTGGAGCTATCCTCATATTCCTACAGGCTGCCTTGCCCAGTATATTGGCAGGGCCGGTAAAGCCTATTTACATTCAGTCGTACCATCTTACTGGCTGCCTTGCCCAGTATATTGGCAGGGCCGGTAAAGCCTATTTACATTCAGTCGTACCATCTTACTGGCTGCCTTGCCCGGTATATTGGCAAGGCTGGTAGAGCCTATTTACATTCAGTTGTACCATCTTACTGGCTGCCTTGCCCGGTATATTGGCAAGGCTGGTAGAGCCTATTTACATTCTGTTGTACCATCTTACTGGCTGCCTTGCCCGGTATATTGGCAAGGCCGGTAGAGCCTATACTGTAACGTGCTACTACTGTTTGCACCCAGATTGTGTAATTGACATATGTGTATGTACTAGACCTGTGGGGGTCCCCAATAAACTTTTGAATAAAGTTTGATTTTTATCTTACTCTGTGTCTGAGAGTCATAACAAACCGTGACAGTATCCTTATAGATACTAGACTCAGAGAACAACCCTCGTTTAAGGAGCGCCTGCGGAGGGCTCCGAGCAGACTTTCACTTCATAATACTGGCCCACCCTTTCCTCCCTCACCTCCCATACCTCCTGGACTTGTCTCTGAGGGCAGAGAACCTATGCAGGTGGGTGCTACCCGACTTTCGAAGGAGCAGAGGGCCTTCAGGAGGAGGGAAGGACTATGTCTATACTGTGGCAAACCAGGACATATGCTGAAGTCCTGCCCAGTACGCCCAGGAGAACGCTCGCACCCAAGATCCTGTCAGGGACAGATCTTAGGTGACATATCGCAGTCCCCAGAAAAATTTTCTGACAAGCCCATGTTGAGGGTGTGCATCTCTTGGGGGCACAAGTCGGTCTGTGCCCCAGCACTACTCGATATGGGTGCTGCGGGTTGCTTTACTGATGCAGAATTTGCAGCCTGTAAAGAGGTTCCGTTGCAGTCCTGCTCATCTCCACTGGCCGTGGAGGCTATTGATTGTAGACCCCCTACTACCATCTCACATTACGCAGGAGACCACTCTGTTAACCCGGAAGGTGGGAGCCCTTCACACCAAAACCCTGAAGTTTCACATAATTAACTCCCCACATTACACCATCCTACTGGGGTTCCCATGGTTACAGAGGCACAACCCTAGGATGGATTTGCACACGTGACACATTTTGGTCTGGTCTCCACAGTGTTCTAAATCTCTGAGACTGACTAATGCTACCTCTTCGGCATTACCTGAGGAGTACTTACCATTTAAGGAGGTGTTCAGTGAAAGCCAGGCCTGGGCCTTACCACCACACAGGCCATTCGATTGTGCGCTGGAGCTTGTGCCTGGCACATCACCTCCTAGGGGCCGTGTCTATCCCTTGTTGGTAGAGGAAAACAGAGTCATGGAGGAGTATGTTTCGGATGCGTTGACCAGAGGCATCATCCGTAAGTCTTCATCTCTGGCATAGGCTGGATTTTTTATTTGTTAAAAAAAAGAATAGCAAGCTACGTCCATATATTGATTTCCACTGGCTTAACAAAATATTGGTTAAAAATGCATACCCTATTCCCCTAGTTACCGAACTATTTGACCGTGTCAAAGGATCTAAGTATTTTACTAAACTCGACCTAATTGCTGCCTATAATTTGGTTCCAATAAAGCAGGGTCACGAATGGATGACAGCTTTTAATACACGTAATGGGCATTATGAATATTTGGTGATACCATTTGGCCTCTGCAATGCCCCAGCTGTCTTTCAAGAGTTCATAAATGACGTGCTAAGAGAACTCTTACAGAGTTGTATGGTGGTGTACTTGGATGACATATTGATTAACTCCTCATCCTTGGAGACCCATCGGTCGGATGTATCCAAGGTCTTGAGCCTATTAAGTAAAAACAACCTGTATTGTAAACTCGAAAAGTGTGAGTTCCACAAACCACAAGTGACATTTCTGGAGTATTTTATCTCTGCATCTGGATTCGCTATGGATCCCCAGAAATTGTCTTCAGTAGTGGAGTGGCCTCGTCCTATGGGACTCAAAGCAATGCAGAGATTTCTGAGGTTCACAAATTATTACCGGAAATTTATTAAAGATTTCTCCACTATTATCAAACCTCTGATGGATATGACTTGTAAAGGTGCCAAGACCACTGAGTGGTCCCAGACGGCCATAATGGCATTCGAAAGACTGAAGGCAGCATTTGCTTCAGCTCTGATTCTGGTACACTCGAATCCCTCCATGCCCTTAACCCTGGAGGTGGATGCTTCCGAGATTGGAGTGGGCACTCTTTTGTCTCAACGCTCAGCTCCTGGTGAAGCTTTACGCCCATGTGGATATTTCTTGAAAAAGCTCTCCAAAGCTGAGATGGTGTACTAAATTGGGGACAGAGAATTTTTGGCCATTATTTTGGCTCTGAAGGAGTGGCAGCATCTCCTAGAGGGCACTACCTCTCTGATCCTGATCCTTACGGATCACAAAAATCTGATTTATTTATCAGAGGCGAAACGCTTGTCTTCCAGGCAAGCCAGATGGGCTCTATTCTTGTCTTGATTTAATTTTGTGGTCTCCTACCTCCCGGGTTCCAAAAATGTGAAGGCAGACGTGGTGTTCCACCAGTTCTGCAGTCTTTCCAGAGAGGAGTTTCCACCGACCCCGATTATTCCAGCTGATGGGACCCTTGCGACCATACAGACTTGCATCACTTCTTCCTTAGGAGAAGAGATCATGGCTGCCCAGGCCTCGGCTCCGGCTGAAAAACCGGATGGGAAGTGTTTTGTCCCAGCCCAGTTACGTATTAAGCTGTTCGAGATGTACCATGCGTCCAAAATAGCAGGACACATTGATCGGGACCAATTGATCTGGTCATTGTCTAGAATCTTCTGGTAGCCAAGTCTCAGACTGGATTGTGCGGCTTTTACTGCTGCTTGCACAACCTGTGCGCAGAGTAAGACTCCTCGACACCTGCCATTCGGCTTGCTACAGCCTGTGGCTAATGGGGACCGTCCATGTTCCCATTTATCTATCGATGTCATGGTCGAGCTTCCTAGTTCCATGGGCTTTACGATCATACTTATGATCATGGACAGATTCTCAAAAATGGCACATTTTGTACCTCTCAAGGGCTTGCCTTCCGCAAAGGAATTGGCAGTGATATTTGCCAAGGAGGTCTTTCGAATACACGGCATACCCAGGGTTATTGTGTCTGATAGGGGAAGCCAATTTGTGTCCCGGTTTTGGAGGTGCTTTTGTGCTCAGATGGGAATGCAGATGGCATTCTCTTCTGCCTACCACCCTCAGTCAAATGGTGCGGCAGAGTGGTCCAACTAGGCCTTAGAGCAATTCTTCCTCTGTTTTATCGCCAACCACCATGACAATTGGGCTACCCTGTTGCCCTGGGCGGAGTGAGCCAGGAATTGTGCGGTCAATTCTTCCTCACAGAGTTCGCCATTCCTTATCAATTATGGGTTTCAACCCTCTGCACTACCAGAGGCCTTCCAAGCACAAGAGATTCCGGCTCTGGATGAGCATTTAAGGGCACTCCATTCCTCATGGGCACGGGTACAGCATACCCTACGTGGTTCTGCACAGCGGCAGAAAAGGCAGGTGGACCGTAGGAGACTGCCAGCACCTTCCTTCCAGGTGGGAGATAGAGTGTGGCTGTCTTCCTGAAACTTGCACCTCCAGGTTCCATGCAATAAGTTGGCTCCTCCTTTTGTTGGTCCGTTCCGAATGATATGCAAGATTAACCCTGTGGCTTATGCTCTTGATCTTCCTGCCAATATGCGTATCCACAATGTATTTCATGTGTCATTGTTGAAGCCCTTGTTCTGCAAACGGTACACCTCTGCTCCTGTTCGTCCAGCTCCCGTGAGAGTTGCAGATCACGAGGAATATGAGGTACAGAACATTCTGGACTCCCGTGTGAGTAGAGGGCACTTACAATATTTTATTCATTGTAAAGGCTATGGTCCTGAGGAGCGCTCCTGGATACCTGCCAGTGATGTCCACGCTCCTGTATTGGTACACAGGTTTCATGCTCGATTCCCTGACAAACCCCATCTGGCTCCGCGGAGGGGAGCCTTTGAAGGGGGTACTGTTACAGCTTACCTTGGTTTCAGCGTCATCTGCAGGCATGAGGCTTCAAGCATGCAGCAGGCTTCTGTTTTATGTGTTTGCTTCTTGTAGTCTCCTCCTACCTACTTCCTCCCTCTGAGCTGCTCCTCCTACCTCCTTCCTGAGGAGGGGTTTAAAGGTCAGACCAAGTCCTGACTCAGTTGCCCTTGTGTTGTTGTACAATACAGTTCTGTTTCCCTTGGGCTCTGTGTATGACCTGCTTTGTCTGACCATCTATTCTGGTGCTGACCTGTGGCTCTGTCTGACTACTCTTTTGCCTGCTCCCATTGTGTAGTGGATACCCACTCTGGTGCGGATCTGTGGTTCAGGCTGACTACCTGAACTGTGTATGACCCTGCCTATCTGTCCATGCATTCTGGTGTCGACCTGTGGCTCTGTCTGAACATTCTCCTTGTGCGTTCCGATTTGGCTTAGACATACTTTCTGGTGCAAACCTGTGGCTCTGGCTGACTACCTGCTCTGTGTATGACCTGGATTGTCTGACAACCCACTTTGGTGTTGACTTGGAGCTCTGTCCACTGCGCTTCCAGCATACCAACGATTCAGTGGATATCCTATCTGGTGCAAACCTGTGGCTCTGGCTGACTACCCACTCCGTGTGTGACCCAGCTTGTCTGACTATCCTTTCTGGTGCTGACTAGGGGGCTTTGTCTGTTTCCACCGTGTGTTGGTCCCCGCTCCACAGACACCCATCCTAATGCGGACCTGGGGCTCTATAAGACTCTTAGACTGACTGCAGGCTGAGTCAGTGCTAGTCCTTTCGGCGTTCCGAATTACCTCAAGGCTCCAGTGGGCTGAGGCCTAGTCTTGGACAGTGTGGTGGATCTATTGGCGGACTGCTATTTCTGATACAGTGCTTGCCTCTTTGATCACCCTCTGTGTGTTATCAGTTTACGTGCATTACTGGTATTATTCTAATAAAAGATTGTTTTACTTTACCGTACTGACTCCTGGTTTATTCCTGGAAACCGTGACATAATGTGAGCAGGACAGGGCAGCTTACTGTGCCTGCTGCCATTGCTGCGCCTGCTAGGGTGTCTTGTGATTCTCAGGAGGAGGGGAGGAGGAGATGATGACAAGTGTGACAGCAGGGGACCCCAAGTCAAACTTGCCATTCACATGCAATCCTGCCACTACTATACTAGTACTAAAAAGGTCCAGAGTGTTAGGAGTGAGGGAGGGGTGATCATACTACTAATCAGGAGGAAGACTGAAGGACTGAAATTGAAGCTGAGGTGGTAGGGGAAGTAATGCAGAGCAGCCAGACTAGTGGTCAAGGGAGCCCACAACATTCCCCTGACCCTGGGAGTCCTCTTCCCCCTACTGCATTGTCCAGATGGAGCATGATCCTGAAGAAGACTGAATTGTTGACTAGCAGCAATAATACCATGATCACTATGAGCACAGTTTGGCTGCCTGTGCCTGCTTCTAGTTCTGACAGTCTGCCTTCTCCAGCTCAACAAGAGATGGCAAGTGTGACAATAGGAGACTATCACAGTGCCCGTGCTCTTTTCTGCCACTCTCGGGGTGATGCGCTCCCATTGGCTGAGCTTAGTTTGGCCCGCCCAGTATGGCCTTCTTATACTGGGCCTCTGGCACCTGTCAGGTGCCCTTTCGTGGTATTCCTGTACCAGTGCTACTGTGTTGCTGTGTTCCTGCATTCCTGTGTACCGACTTGGCCCGTTTGACTACTCCCTCTGGTTCCTGCTGTGTGATTCGACCTGGCCTGGCTGTCGTTCCTGCTCCGTGACCCGACCCGGTTGTCTGACGTTCCTGCTCCGTGATTTGACCCGGCCTGGCTGATGTTCCTGCTCCGTGACCTGACCCGGCTTGTCTGACGTTCCTGCGCTGTGATCCGGACAGCTATTCTGATCCTGTTCCCGGTGTCGCTTGGGCGACATTCTTACTTCCACATTGCTGGCCTAGCAGACTGAGTGTTGTGGCCTCCATCCCACTGAGCCTTCTGTTAATACTTGCAGAGCACTGTTGCCTCCGTTAACATTGAGCCTTCCATTAACACTTGCAGAGCACTGTAGCCTCCGTTAACGCTGAGCCTTCCGTTAACACTTGCAGAGCACCGTTGCCTCCGTTAACTCTGAGCCTTCCGTTAACACTTGCAGAGCACTGTTGCCTCCGTTACACTGGGCCTCCCGTTTACTCTTGCAGAGCACAAGTGTTTCCGTTACTGCACCGGTCGGGTGCTATTGGCTCCAATCCTCCAGCTCTTGCAGTGTACAGTATTTCTGTTACTGCACTGGTCGGGTGCTATTGGCTCCAATCCTCCAGCTCTTGCAATGTACAGTGTTTCCATTACTGCACCGGTTGGGTGCTATTGGCTCCAATCCATCAGCTCTTGCAGTGTACAGTGTCTCCGTTACTGCACCGGTTGGGTGCTCGTGGCTCAAATTTGTGCTAGCTGTAGCAGAGTATTGTGGCCTCCGTTTCTGCTCAGCAGTCCTGCTTTACAGACTAGGTGCTTCCACTTCTCGCACCACAGTCTCATGCTACCATTACCATCATACTGGGCGTTGTCAAACACACCACATCAGAGACTGATTACCTTCTATGAACTTTAACCCATGCTGTGCTGAAGTTGCCTGGTTATTCCTGACCTGTGACAGTATCTTACTCTCTACCTTGTACACTGGGCCTGTGTGGGCATATGTACATGACTGATATTTTCCTGTGATTCACTATAGCCCGTAGTGGGCATTCACTTTGTGTCTTTTAATAAAACTGTGTTTTATTCTAACCTACTGTGTCTGAGTGTCGTACAAACCATTACAGAGACCCTCTGTCACATTTCTCATCACCTCCTCCAACTGGTGAGATGTCTGTAACTCAGGCAACGGGAGCGAGTAGCTCCAAACACTGGAGCACACAGTAGCGACTCTAACTCCACCACCTCCTTGAGACCAGTGAGGACAGTGCAAGACACTTCCTCAACCCTTCACTAGGCAGGTGTAGCTAGTATCTGAATGGCCCTAGGCACCTTCACAGACTAGATGGGAGGACAGTGCATGGCACTTCCACAATCTCAGTCGGCAGGAGAATTATCACGGTGCCCGTGCTCTTGGCTGAAGGCGGCGACATGCTGACTTCCTAATTATACTACCTTGCTCTGATTGGCCAGGTATCTTGTCACCGCCCAGTGATAGCCTTTATATACTCTGTCAGTTCTATACTATGGTGCCCTTTCGTGGTGTACTAGTTCCTGACGTTTGCACTGTATATCCCTGATCGTCTATGAACTGGCCTGCCTGACGACGTTCCTGAGTTTCCTGTATTGCTGCTGTTCCGTTGCTGACCGTATCTTGCTGAGAACCCGCTCCGTTGCTGACTGTGTCTGGCTGAGAACCCTCTTCGTTGCTGATCGTATCTGTCTGAGAACCCGCTCCGTTGCTGACTGTATCTGGCTGAGAACCCGCTCCGTTGCTGACCTTATCTGGCTGAGAACCTGCTCCATTGCTGACCATATCTGTCTGAGAATCCGCTAAGTTACTGACTGTATCTGGCTGAGAACCCATTCCGTTACTGACCGTGTCAGGTTGATTACCGCACTATTGCCATCTGTGCCTGGCTATACCGCTTGGTTGCCTCTGTTTGGTCCAGCGATACCCGCTGTGGCCTTTCCATTACGCTAGTCAGTGTGCACCGCTTGACGCTATTATTTTGTCAACCGTAGGCTGAGCATTCGTGCTTTAGCTGCTCTCTTAACCACCTCCGGCGGTGTACACTTGCAAAGTACCGGTACAGTGTTCATAGCACTGACTGTGTTACTCTGATCACTCTCTGTGTCTACCTCCCTTTCAGCTCTGGGCTCACTCCCTTTGGGAGTTGCAGTATCTCTGTGGGCATTACCTATTGACCCTTTGTGTGCCTGGATCTTCCAGGTAGGGTTTGTGCTTATTCCTCACTGCAGTAGCCTTGGGCTCAAGAGCCAGCGTTGTGTTATACCATCCTTCAGTGTGAGGGGACACTGGTTGCCTTCCATACATATATATATTACGATCCACCCCTAGCATTCTAGGGTTGCCTATTGAGCAGTTGCCTTGGTCTCCCTGTGACCTTTGTCCTAGGGTCAGTGCTGCCTACTATAAGGGGTTGCCTTGGTCTCCCTGTGATCCTAACCCTAGGGTCAGTGCTGCCTACTAAGAGGTTGCCTCGGTCTATCTGTGATCCAAGTGCCAGGGTCAGTGTTGCCTCGCTCCTCTTGGGTTCTGTGCCTCCCAGGCATCTGGGTTTGTGCCAGTCATCTACTCCTGGACTACCTGTCACCGAAGTTCAGTTGTCAGTTCCTGGACTGCATTACCTTCTGTCTTTCCAGTTCAAGCCAGAACCTTCATTGCCAGTGATTGTTTCCAATTCATCATATATTCCTAATACTGGCTTGCTATTGCTGTACATATCTGTATATATTTATGTTCTGTTTTTGTGGGTCTAAAGACCTAACTACCTGTATGTACTTTAGTCATTTTAACCTTACCGATCTGGTCTGAGTGTTCATCAGAAACCATGACAGTAATGAAGCGCAACTATACCCTAACGCTAGGGTAAACCAAAGGCAAGGTAAATGGCACTTGAGGACTAGGTGAGGCAACACTCAAACCGGAACGACCATGGGAGGTCAGTAACACGGACTGACCGACAAGGCAACACAAACCGGAACAACCACGGGAGGTCAGTACATGGACTGACCGACAAGCGCCGCTAGAGGTAGTGAGTGCTGTAATAGGTAGGCACAGGCAGCACGGATTCCAATAGCCGAGGCTGGGTAGCCAAGGTTGGTAAACGCAACCGGAATGCAACAGAGGGAGAGTAACTAGAGGCAGCCAGGGGTCAGAGCCGAATCGGGTAGTCAGACATTGCCAGTGGTCGGAGCTGAACTGGGTAGTCAAACATAGCCAGAAGTCAAAGCCGGATCGGGTAGTCAGACATAGCCAGGAGTCAGAGCTGGAACGAGTAGTCAGACGGAGCAGGAGTAATACACAGGAACAGCAGTGGATCAACACAGCACTAGACTCAGGTACACCATGAAAGGGCAAAGGTAATAGGACATGCTGAGGTTTAAAAGGCCTGGCAGGTAGGCAGAGATGATATCTCAAGCACAGTGACCTATAAGAACAGTGACTTGCATAGAGTGACAGCCAGGAAGTAACAATGTCGCTGTTCTTATGAACAAACGTCAGTACATCCAAACACTTTCCCATCACTTTGCCACTAAATTCTCACATTCAAAAATAGCGCTCTAATACCTCCTGTGTCACCTAAATTTTGCCATGAGAATCATTCCTCTGGGTCGACCCTTCATTTTCCATCTCTTCTTCAGTCTCTCCTCCACCTTGAATGCTAAAGCTCCACCAATCAGCCAAATCAGACCTAGCCATGTGGGACATTTTTCTCCAACACTGAAAGAAAAATATTTTTCTCCAACACTGGAATGGCCGCTCCATGTCCCCCCTTCCCTCTCATCCCCTTCTGTTTATTTAGACACCTCCGCAGCCAGCGGTTTTGCATCTATCCACCAGTATGCATGGTTTGCAGAACAATGCCCCCCCAAGCCCTCAAGCTCCCCAATTTTCATCGACTTTACCCCTTTTCTAACTATACCAGCCCTCTTGGCCCATCTTGGTCACGTCAACCAATCACTATTTTAATGGACAATCTAGCTAAATCTCACCTCATCTTCAAATGTAGATACCCCTCTACCGTAATCATGATATTCCTTTTAAATTGACCTGGCTATCATTATATTATATATTCCATGTACAAAGTTCTTTCCTTCCAGTTATGCAAAACACTATAGCAATGCGCAAAACGCTATACTCTATACATAAAACCCTTTACACAAAACACTATACGCAATACGCTATATGCAATACTTTATATTCAAAATGCTATACGCCAAACACTATATGCAAAACGTAATATGCCATAAGCAAAAAGTTGTATACAAAAGGCAATATGCTAAATGCAAAAAGCTATACGCAAAACGTTATATGCAAAATGCGAAATGCAATTTGCAAAAGGCACACATGCTCTCACACACACTTCCACTGACACACACTTCTGAACATGCTAACACACACACACACGCTCACTGATGAGAGTTGTGTATGTTTTGCAATGTTTTGCATACCGTTTTGGAGCTGAAAGGGCTAAACACTGCAAATTCAATAAGCCACATAATGGCTACTCCTGTTTATGATGTCTTCTGTAATGTATGTCTTCATAAAAAAATCCTATATAATAATTTGCTATGATGTTTGTCAGAAGCCGTTATGCTCAGTAGAGACTGCTCAAACGCTCAGAATACTGGGAGCATTCTGTGTGTTCGGGCAGTCTCTACAGTGCATAGTGTGAGTGATGGCAGTAAGCAGCCTTTTAACCCTTTGAGTGCTGGAGGGGTACGCAACGCATTGCAAAGCAATGAGTTGCGTACCCCTCCATCACTCAAAGGGTACACATCTCACAGACCTTGGCCCAAGTACAAGGGCTTTTACACTAGTTCCTTTATAAAACATTCTGTTTATTTAGTCATACATACAACTGCTTGGGTTTTAAAATTTGTTTTATTAGCCACCCAGGCAAAGCAGTGCCAATATTGCTAGTGTGTGTGCATATATATAAGACTTCTGTGTGCTTGGCAAAGACACCCGGGGGAGGCAGTAAGGAGTAGGGATGGGCAAACATTTTCATCTCAAACCAAAAAGTTGGCAAATAATGGTACTTCCTGCTTGGCAAATAGTGCCATTTGTGCAGTTTTTCTGTTTTTTTTTTGCCTAGCTCTTTCCACTGAAATCAATGGGAATATTGAATTTACACACAACACATAGCAAATGTTATTTTATTTCTCAAAGGTATATTATAAAAGGGGTATGAGTGTGCCTGTGTTGGTGGAGTATGGGGAAAGAATAAGTTGAACAGGAAATGTTTTTTTGGGGGGTTTGTTTACTGGGATTGGGGGGACAGCTAACAAAAAATAAATAAATAAATACACCTCAGGAGGGTGCCTGTGTTGGTGGGTAGAGTCTGGGGAAATAATCAGTTGAACAGGGATTTTTTTGGGGGGTTTGTTGACTGGTATTTGGGGGACAGTTAATAAAATTTAGGGTGATTTGTAGGACTTGTTCTTAGAGTCCCAAGCCCTGAAGAAACATGGATTTGTAGGAGTTAGGCTTGTTTGGTACAAGCCCTAAGGATACTTTGATCTGTAGGACTTACACTTGTTAGAAACAAGCCCCCCAATGTTTTTTTTGCAGGCCTCCAGTGATGTGCCTGAAGCAGTAGCAGCACCACAACTAGCCACAACCACTTCAAGTATATGTGGAGAAAAGAAGAAGTTGGCCAGTAATGCTTCTCCACCTGCCCCTCCTCCAAAATAATAGGTGTGTTGTTACTAAAATATACATTTTTCCCTTGGGAGCAGGAACTGTACCTCTCATCAGCAACTGTAATGTGCGCAGTGTGGGGTAAATAAGGGAAAGACTGAGAACAATGGATACATCTGCACTCACATCAAACACTTGGCACAACTCTATCCAAACACCATGACGCTTTGGGTCCCCAATGTGAAATCTCCCCCATCAGAAAAACCAATGCTGCTGTTTTCACTATTCCTCTTGTCCACTTCCCACTATGGACACAACTATGGACACATGCCACCTTGCAGAGAGTTTAGTAGTAATGATGAACCCTCCCTGCCACCAGCTTAGCATATTCTGCGGGATGGAATCTCCTCAGATGCCCTGCTTGCGATTATCCTCCACCATACTGCCATGTGTGGTCAGTGCATCACACAGTGTACAATGGGTGGACACAAACTGCCACATCCTGACATCTCCTGAATAGCTATCAAATGGTGGGAGAGGTAAAGATGAATGAGGTGGATCACCAGAAGATGTAGTTACTCTAGATCTAGAAGGTGATGGCGAGCCAGGTGTTTCGCTCACCATCGAACTTTCAGACTCTGGCTGGGTTTCCCTTCTCATCCTCTTCTTTGATCTCCGGCTTGCCTCTTGTTTCCTTTGGGGAAAGACAGTGTAACGGTTTATTTGACACTCAGACACAGTAAGTTAGGTAAAAGACAGTTTTATTGAACAAACTTAAAATGGCAATAACCCTCACGGGTCCAGTAATATATCTACACAATATAGTAATAACAATATACTGACACAGGTCAGGTAGTTCATGGGATACTCAAACGAGGCAGCAGTGAATGGGTTACTATTAGGCCAGGAAGACTGACAGGCCCTAATAGCGCGAGGCCCTTAAGACTCTCACTTGGGAGGGAGAGTATAAATAGCGAGTAATGCCACAGAAGTAAGCGGCCCTTAATAAGCTTGTGGACTGCCGTAGCAGTAACGGAAGACTGACTGTATGCCCAGATGGTGCCCAACGGAGACTGCAATGCAAACAACCGGTGGAGAATGGCCCTACCCCGAAGGGTAAACTAACGCTCATACCAATGTCGACTGCCCGAGGTGGATAGTAGCCTGAGACCAACCTCAGCTGATGGCAGGAAATAGGGTCTAGCGTACCGTGGGCTCAGAATGGAAGGCTCACACTGGAGTGTCGCCCGCACGACACAGACCGTAATCGAGACCAGGCTGCAGGAATGATAATGTGATAATAGCAACACTGCCCGGATGCCAAGCCCAACGAGAGCAACGGAGAGAGCCGCAGGCAATCCTGGACAATGGGAACGGAGGCCCAATGGGTCTGTACACAGAGCAGTAACGGCAGCCAATCCAAATCGGTACACAGAGCAGGAACATCAGCAGGACCGGGTCGGTACACAGAGCAGGAACATCGGCCAATCCGAGTCGGTACACAGAGCAGGAACGTCAGCCAGGCCGGGTCGGTACACGGAGCAGGAACGTCAGCCAATCCAAGTCGCTACACAGAGCAGGAACGTCAGCCGGGCCGGGGCGGTACACGGAGCAGGAATGTCAGCCAATCTGAGTCGGTACACAGAGCAGGAACAGATGCAGCAGAGTAGTCAGGCAGTTCGGGTCATACACAGAGATCACACAAGAAACTGGAACAAGCTCTGGTACAGAAACACCATGAAAGGGCAACCGTGAAGTGACAGGGCCCAGTATTTAAGGACAAATACTGGGCGGGCCAAGGTCACTGCAACCAATAAGAGTTAACTGTGAGTGAGACTGACAGAATGTCACCAGCATAGCACAGGCACTATGATAGACAGGGGGTACAGCAACAGAGGTGCCTGATTTTTTGGTGGGTGTTTGGCTTTAACATGTTTCACATAAATGTCATGGTGTCTGTGTTTCATGTCTGTTATCACTGATGACTACACTGTGCCTCCCCCAAGAGAAAAATAGTCCCACAGCCAGGACCTCAGGGTGGAGGGGAAAGGTGGAGAAAAGTGGCCTTTTACTTCTTCTCTTCCACATTCCCCTTCACTGACTGAGGCAGAGGATGATGTTGCTGCTACTTCCTCAGAATCAGCACTGCAACTAGGACCAATAGTATTGCTGCTGGCTAGTAGAACCTGTCCTAGTTCCTTGTCACTTTCTGACCCCATTCCCACTGTGTCCACGGTGGTCTGTGGCACACTAGCCTGCTCCTAAGCATCCTGCTGCACTTGCAACTCAGCAGCAGCAGCAGGAATTAGAGCAGTAGCAAACTTCGCAAATCCAAAAGCTCACTTCTGGTGATTGTGGTGATGCCCAACACCATCCCTGCACCCCATTCCTGCTCAGTTTGGGCTAAAAAAGCCATTAATGTCTCTTCCACCCCAGCCTCTCCACCATTGTCATCACCACCACCAGTCTCTCCTTGCTGCTGCTACTCTATTGCAGACATCTCAATGGATGGAGGACGTGATGGGAAATGTGACAGAGGGTCCCCTAATGTCACACTTGTTGACCCGAAGAAGGTGGACTGGCAGCACTAGCAACAGGCACAGGCAGCTGATCTGTGCTCCTGGTGGTGGTGGTATTATTGCTGCTAGGCAACAGTTCTGCCTTCTTTAGGATCATGTTCCACCTGGAAAATGGTATGGGGGAAAGGGGACTCCCAGTGTCAGGGGAATGGGGTGGGCTTCCTTAACAACTAGGCTGGATGCTTTTCATTACTTCCCCTACCACACCCCCTCTAACGCTAGTCCCAAGAGCTTCTTCACCTCACTGTTGCTACTACCAACACCAGCCCCATCAATTTCAGTCGCTGAGTCTTCCTTGTCACTAGTAATATGATCACCCCCTCCTTCACTCATAACATACTATACAAGCTGTTGGACCTTCTTAGTAGTAGTACTAGTGGCGGGACTGCTTGGGGATGGCAAGTGTGACTTTGGATCCCCTGCTGTCACACTTGGCATCATCTCCCCTCCTCTCCTGAGAATTAGAACACACACTGGCAGAGGGTTCAGCACTGGCAGCAGGAACAGAACTGGAAACAGGCACAGGTAGCTGACCTGTCCTGCTCACTCTACTACCCACTTCTTCCTCTGCCTTTGACAAAAATTTCCCTAAGATCCCTAGGGGGTGATGTAGGGGTACTGACCATCATTGGGTCTTGGGAACCAGGGCATCCTTTCATGTTGATAGTAGTGGTCACTTCCACGTCCTCAGACTCACTGGATGCAAAACGGTCCTTCCAGGTCCTCCTTTTATTATTAAAGTTGCTCATTGTGATAGCAGTCACGATTCGCCTCTCTTGCCTCAATTTTGCTATTAATTCAGAGCACAGCAGCGTAGCACCTCTCTCTCACTGTGTAGCTGCTTGTATTGTGTTTCACTTCCTGGAAAACGTCACATTTTTATAGAGAAAAGGCAAAAAACACATTTAAAGGGACGAAAACTTTCTAGCCACTGAAAAAATAGCGAAAGATTTTTGCTAATGGGCGAAAACAGCAAAGATTTTAATCGCTTTATACAAAGTGGATTTTCCCACGAAAAAGCGGACAACCACGTGGTTTTTGAAAAATTTTTCTCAGGAACATGATGGGACCTTTTGTCCACCCATAGTAAGAAGGAGTTATTCAAATCTCATCTATACTGCCTCTCCAGTAGGTCCATTCATGGGGCTGGGATTTTCACTGAAGTCCCCCTGGCCACTCCTGTTAAAGTGTCTGCAAGGAATTGCATGGCCTTCTACATACATACACAGACTGTTTAATTCACTGGGTCTGAAAGTCCTGTTCAATACTTTATTATGGACCCATATTGTCTCATTATACACCCATTAGTGAGAACCACACTCCTTAAAATGTAAATTTATTTGTTAATTACTTATAAAATGAAAATAAATTAAAACCATCAAACCATCGATATAGTCTAAATCAATGATTCTAGAAATCTCAACCCTCCGTGAGATACAGGGAAGCTATATTGTTAACTGCAATTAATGACACTTGTTATCCAGATACTTTATATTTTTTAGTCTGGTTAGTAATATCATTTTGGTAAACCAAAGCTCTATGGTCCCTTTTGTGAATAGATAGTTCAACAGTTTGGCTCTGTACTTTTACACGATTAATGCTTTTAACTCTATTAGAACCAATTATGTGATGTACCCATATTGGTTCCGAGTTAAAAGAGATGTCAGCTAAACCGCTATACCGGAGTTAATAAATTGACCCTGCTGTATTACTAGACTTCTTAGGTCTCTTCCTCAGGCATGTTATACAGATAAATATGATAACTTCTCTCTTAAATACAAGTACACATTACATTGTTTATAATGGAAATCAGATAAGAATGTTAGTCCAGATACCAATTCCTTGATCAGTCAATGGTAGAGGATGTGATTTAAATAGCATTCTTCCTCTGGGTCCAGGTATTTATGATTCCAGAGGGACTGTCGTAAAAGTTAATTCACAATTAAGTACTGTGACAGAAATTCTCTGTCTCTTGTTGTCACTTACCACCCCCAGGTTGAAGCTCTGCGCAAAATATCAAGAGAACTTCAAACAACCTTACACACAGATGAAAGACTTAAGAACATATTTCCACAGCCTTCCTTACTCTCCTTCAGACAGCCTCCCAATTTAAAGCAACTGATGGTAAGGAGTGCCCTGAACAAAAATACAAAAAATGGCACATTTCCCTGCCTACAAAGTAGGTGTGAAACCTGTGCACACATTTATACCACAGACAAGATACCCATACCGAACACCCAGTTACACCATAAGATCAATGGTAATTTCACCTGCAAATCATCCAATGTAATATACCTTATCATGTGTGCAAAATGCCCAACAGCTCTTTATGTGGGAGAAACAGGACAGAAATTACATAAGAGGTTTAATTCCCACAGATCCAGCATTAACAACAATAAGACAAAGACACCAGTGGGAGAACATTTTTGCCAAAGTGGGCACAGTATCAGGGACATTCAATTGACTGTACTAATGGGACAATTTCGCAATCAGAGGGACAGAAAATTATGGGAGGTAAAAAATGTTACAATTTGACTCTTTGACCTATGGCCTGAACCGAGACAGAGAATTTCTGTCACAGTACTTAATTGTGAATTAACTTTTACAACAGTCCCTCTGGAATCATAAATACCTGGACCCAGAGGAAGAATGCTATTTAAATCACATCCTCTACCATTGACTGATCAAGGAATTGGTATCTGGACTAACGTTCTTATCTGATTTCCATTATAAACAATGTAATGTGTACTTGTATTTAAGAGAGAAGTTTTCATATTTATCTGTATAACATGCCTGAGGAAGAGACCTAAGAAGTCTTGAAAGCTTGCATTTTAAATCTGTTTAGTTAGTCAATAAAGGTATCAACTTTACAAAAAATCCTGCTGTATTACAGATCACTTAGTCACCTTGAATTTCCAAACAGAAAAAAATTGAGTTTTCATCTATTGAACCAATGAATATATCAATCCCCAAGTACCAGTCTTTACCTAGCATATGTCATAAAGATGTATTAGTACTTCATAGCTACTAGAAATCTCCCAAATGCTATCAACCTCAATCGGCAAACTCTCATTAGTGATTATACTCTATATATCATCCTCAATATTATACAACTCTTACAGGACATTTATTATAATTAATTTTATCATCGATTCCAAGTTGAACAATCTTTTTTGTATATCAATATTTGCTGACCTATTCTAAGTGATATGGCACTTTCTTAGTTTCTAAACCTTCACCCTCCATAGACCTTCAACTCTCTTAGAACAAATTGAATAGACAGCCTAGCATTTGTTCCGAGTTGAAAGTCTGTTTAACACTGGTCAACAGATGCAAATACCCTAAACGATTGTTTCTCTAAAGGGATAGTAATGTTTCATAGTAAAAGCAGCTCTAATTAATCATCATAATATTTGGACTTTGGAGAGTGTTATTTCAATTCTGTCAGAGTTGTAGTTCAAGAGTAATTCAATGATTAAGTATCCCCCTCTCAACCCTTTTACTGATGTAACACTGCTCAGCCAGAGCAGAAAGGAGGTGCCCAGGCAGACATGCAGGCACAATGAGTAAAACTTGTGATGTTCCATTTGCCTTAAATATATATTTATTGCTTGTTTGATTCATACAAGTGTTTGTGGTTGCCTTCTATACTTACGGTGAAGTATTGCTTATTGCTGCTATTCCATTTGCACTATGTTTACCCCTAACGAATGTTATATGGAAAAGCCCAAGGCTTCTGACCCTCCCAGGCAGAGATGTTAGACCCAAAGACCAAAACCTGTGCAGGGTGTGATCAGGATATAGCTATGACAGGCCCTGCCAAACTCTGTGCTACTACCTTAGCATACTGCTGCTAGTATTGTACCTGCTCAGTTCCAGGACTTCCTTAGCTGGAAGAAGACATTGCAGGAAGCAGCATGAAGGCAGCCTAAACCTTCTGATCCAGATGAAGGACCCTCTAAGGTGCATGATGAAGATAGTTTCACTGATCTTGAATCTGCAGTCTCCTCAGCTGAAGAAGCTGAGATCACCAAATAAGTTGGCAGCTTCATTTTTTTGATCAGCTGAACCGACTGGTAAGGGCCATGAGAAAATGTTTGGCCCAGATGGCTTTGACTTATGGATACTGCATTGTGGGATATAAGAAATCAAACACCCCACATACCGGTGCACAGCTCTATACAAGATATTATTATGAGTGAGTGAAAACAATTGGGCAGAATTTGACCACTGCCATTCCCATGGCATCTTTCATACACTACACATATGGCTAACCAAATTAGAAGAAATTGAGTATTCAGTCTCTAGATCCCATATCTTAAAAGAAATGGCTTCTATCAAAGAGACTGTCAGCTATTCTTATAATTTGATGATCAAAGCCTGGGAAACAGACCTTTCCTCTAAATACAGACTTGTCTCTTTGACTTTCTCTGGAACTAAGCTATTCTGAGACCTGCCAGAAGAAATTTTCAAGAGGTCATCAAGATCCCCTTTTACCCCAGGAGAAAAGAGCCAGATACTCTCCTGCCAAAACTGGCCACTTCAGACATCAGTCTTTTAAGAAGTCAGGGGATACAACCAAGAGGAAGTGTGGTCTTCCCCAAAATCAAGAGAGCTGGAAATGGTAAAGATTTCCAAAAAAGATGGTAATTCCAACAATAAAGTCAGACCAACCAGGCCTGGAGTCTAGTTCATCACGACAGATGGGTTCTGGAATTTCAACCTGTCCCTATGATTCATCACTTCAGGTCGTCTATATAAAAACAAGGTCTCTACAGATGAAACAGGCAGTGCAGATTCTGCTTCAAACAGGGTACATAGTACTTGGGTCAAAGACACAGGTACATCAAGTTCAACCTTTGCTTCATACCCTAGTGCCATGATAATTGTATAGCTATCCTGCTATCAATTACGTTGGTCATTTATCGGACCTTCCTGATTTGCATACTAATATTCTGTATAACCCTATATGTTCCCTTTTGCAATAAATGTATCTACCATAACCACCTCCTTGGCCAAGGACTTCCACAATTTGACCCTTTGGGTGTAGGAGTGGTACTGAGTGTGTTGCAAGCTGTACGATCCGTGCCGCTCTGGCACCCAGGTGGTTAACAGACCTTACTGTGAACCCCTTCCTCTACTGAAGTCTAAATCTCCTTTCCTTTAATCTCAAGGGGTGTCCCTTGGCCAACTCATCCAGGTTTGTCTTGTCATTCCTCATGTGTCAAGTCCAACATTCCCATAATAGATAGAGGGGTCCCACTACATCAGAGATTCAGGTGCTCCATTCCCCTCTTTTTATGTTATCCAACCTATTGGGGCGCTATGCCTCATCTTGGACCTTAAGAAGCTCAACTCTGTACTAAGGTCCGTCATTTCAAAATGGGAATTGAGTCATCAACTCTAATTTTGATACATCCGCATGTCTTAGTCACCTGAATAGATCTGCATGACACATACTTTCATGTCCTGATCTGGGAAACAAACAGGAACTACCTCAGATTCCAGATCTTCGGTCACCCGTATTAGTACAGGGACTTTCCATTTGGAGTGTATTAGTACAGGGACTTCCCATTTGGAGTGGCGTCAACCCCAAGAGTCTCCACAAAGATTAAGGTATTGGCAATGCTGCGACATTCATCTGATCAAAGTGGCCCACTATCTAGACAACATTCTGATTTGTTGGGATATCATATCCCCAATCAGTAACCAGCACAAACATTTGCTGGGACCTTCTCAGCAAACTCTGCTGGATAGTCTATTTGGAAAGAAGCTCTCTCCCTCCCAACAGCTAAGATTCTTGGGGATGCAACTCAATACCAGTCAAGGGCAAGTAATCCTGTCCCTAAATACCCAGCACTGCAGTTTCAACAGAATCATGGCCTTTTCTTCAGTGAAAGTTCCACACCGCAATAAAGCTTTTCACGACTACCGGGATGCCTCTCATCAACTTATCAGATCCTACCATATGCCTAGGTTCATTCTCATTTAATCCAAGAGAATTATCTCCGTTATTACAAAAGAAATCCCCCTGGCTGACCCAGAGGATTCCAGTCTTCCGGCCCACCACTAAGCAGTTGTCTTGGTAGAGCCAGACAGGCAGATCCTGTGGACAGATGGCAGCAACACAGATTTAGGAACAATCTGGAATCTGCACACTATTCAGGGCATTTGGACAACATTGTCTACGCATCAATGTTTTGGACGTCTGTCAAACATTTTAGGCCGATCTACAAAGTACAGCTGTATTGATTAGATCAGACAATATATCAGCAGTATACTACCTTCTACACCAGGGGGACCAGGGAGCACTACACTCAACAACATCCATGCATTGGAGATTCTCTGTTGGGTAACACAGAACCTGCTGACTCTCTCAGCATCCTTCCTGTCAGGTCATCTAAATGTTCAGGCAGTCTTTCTAAGTCGCAAGAAATTGGATCCAGGGGTGTGGACACTAAACAAAGAACAGTTTCATTCAGTAACAGCAACTTTAGGAGACCCTCAACAGATATGATGGACTCCTCTCAGAACAAACAATGTCAGACTATCCAGACGGCACAAACCTCCGGCCCTGGCACAGAATGCGATTCGTGTCCTGGGACTTCCATCTGGCATACCTATTTTCTTCTTCCTATACTCGTGGAGGTAATAAGATGAGACAGGTCAAATGTCAACCTTATCGCACCGGACAGGTCCAGGAAACCCTTGTATGCCGATCTCCTTTAATTGTCCGTCATGCCCCCATGCCTCTGCCAAACATCTCAGACCTGTTATGACCAGGTCCTTTTCTTCCCGGATCCAGCTTTCTTCCAGCTCAAGGCCTGGAGGCTGAGCAGGAATCCTTAAGACTACAGGGTGTATCTGAGCCTGTCGTCCAAACCATGCTGAGAGGCAGTCGACCCTCTTCTACAGAGCCAGGTCTATTTTTCACAAGTGGTGCCTGTCACAGAATTTGGATCATAAATCAATCTCTGCTCCAATAATCTTTCAATTTATGCAGGTAGGGTTTGAAAGGACCATGAACCTGCATCCCTGAAAGTCCAGCTCTCTGCAATCTCTGCAGTTCTAGCTACTTCCTTTGCAGACCACCACCTGAAGATATTTTACCTCAATATAAAAAAATCAGGCCTTGGTATGTCTTACTCCAATTTTGGTCTTCCATCAAGATAAGGTAGTCCTACATCCTAAGGCTTCCTTTCGCTCCAAGTTCATTGCTCAGTTTCACCTTCGCAAAGGAATTTCTCCTGTCCTTCTCTCCCTAACCTTCAAGAGACTGAGAAGAGACTACATAATTTGGATCTTCTCCACTGCCTTCAGATATATCTCAGCAGAACCAAACTCTACTGTCACATTTCCAAGAAATTGGGGTCTTCAGCCACCAGACCCTCTATCGCACTTGGGATTTGTGACTACAGTAAGAGTGCCTAGGACTCCGCTAATCTAGACCCTCCTCAGGGTATTGGCCCTTTGGGTGCTGAAGCGGTACGCGACTCATTGCTCTGCGGTGCGTTGCGTGCCTCTCTGGCGCTCAGGGGGTTGAAGCCCACTCTACCATTGCTCTCACAACCTCATGGGCTCAGGAAGCAGCTGCAACACCTACTGAGATTGCAAGACTGCCATTTCATCATCAGTCTCTACTTTCATCAAACAGTATAGACTGGACATTCAACCATCACCGGACAACAAGTTCTGAAGGAAGGTGCTTGAAGCCGCCATTCCTATCTGAACTTGCTGACTCAGCCCTCCCGAACTTCTGGGTACTGCTCTGGTAAGTCCCACAGTATGCCGTGGATTGGACACAGAGGAAAAGGTGAAATTTACTCACCAATATTTGGTTTCCCTCTGTGTCCTTCCATGGCAACCCTCCCTGAAGGTTATTCTTGGGTATTTGTATCGGTTCCATAATACTATACCATATCAGTCATGTAATATCTACTGCAGTGTGCCTTTACTGTACCATCTCTAACCTGTTATGTCTTGCATCTTGAACAACTGTATAACTGCAGGGGGAAGTGAGCTCACAGAATTTATATTTTTTGATTGGTCCTACCAGCTGGGAGGCGGAGCCAATTACCCACAGTATTCCGTGGAAGGACACAGAGGAAAAACAAATATCCGTGAGTAAATTTCACCTTTTCTCGATTGTTCCGAGTTGGAAACTATATGCCTATACGTTTTAGAAATTTCAATCTAATGAAAGGTTCGATGTTAGAGTACTGATTCTTCCTATTTTGAATATTATTTTTTGCCATTAGTTAAAAATAGCTTGCCACCTCAGATAAACGCTCAACACGTTTCACCGGGCAAAGCCGGCTCCATCAGGGGCACTCTACCTTTGCTGATGACACTAAGCTGTGTAAGGAAATACATACAGGGCTGGATGTTTTTCTCTGCAGAAGGATTTAGATAAACTGAGTGAATGGGCAGAAAAGTGGCAGATGACATTTAGGCTGTAGAAACAAACATGCTATGTATACTCTAAATAGGAACAGCTTGGGGGAGCCTCATTAGAGAAAGATGTAGGAGTACTAATAGATGATAAACTTCACAGCAGTGTGCAGAGTCACTCAGCTGCTGCAAGAGCAAATAGGGTACTATCCTGCATAAAAAGAGGTGTAGATGCAAGGGATGATAATATCATCCTACATCTATATAAGTCCTTGGTTAGGCCTCATCTAGAATATGGAGTACAATCTTGGGCACCAGTTCTTTAAAATAACATTGTTGAACTAGAAAAAGTGCAGAGATGTGCAGCAAAACTGATAAAGGGATTGGAGGATCTGAGTTATAAAGAGAGACTAGACAAACTGGGTTTGTTTACATTAGAGAAGAGACATCTAAGGGGTGATATGATTACCATTTACAAAGATATTAAAGGTCAATACAAAGAACTATTCAATGAATTATTTGAGCTATGCTCAAAAGGTTATATGCAAAATGCAATATACTATATGCAAAACACTATGTGCAAACGCTATGCGTTATATGCATTTCGAAAAATTCTATATGCAAAACACTATGAGCAAAATGCTATATGCTATACACAAAACGCAATACGCAAAATGCTGTATGCAAAATGCTATATGCAGTACACTCTATGCAAAATGATATAGGCAAAACTCTATGTGCAAAAAGCAATGTGAAAAAGGCACACATGATCGTGCTCACACAGGCCATTACTAAAACATGCTCTCGTTCACTCGCTAAGACACGCTGTCACTAACACATGCTAACACACACTCTTGCTCACATATGCTCTCACACGCTCAAACATACATACTCACACTAATGCTCACTCATGGAGAGTTGTGTAACACAGTGCTTTGCAATGCTTTACACACTGTTTTGGAGCTGAAAGGGCTAAGCACAGAAAATTCAACAAGCCACTCATTAAAAAGATTCCCTTCTTTCTGAATTTGCCTGGATGTCAGAGGAAAATAGTCCTACATGTAAATCCACTTTTTATTGGGTTGCAATGCGGTAGATAACACACAAAAATGTCTACTCCTGTTTGGGATGTCTTCTGTTGTGCCTGTCTTCATAACACACTTAATTTATAGAGCAATGTTTATTTAGTCATGCAAACAACTGCATGGCACTTTCTTTTAAATATGTTTTATTAACCACACTGGTTAAGCTGTGCCAATATTGTTAATATATCTATATAGATAAAAGAGAATGCCTCATTACATAATTCATGTCTTCTCAGGAGACACACACACAGGGGTGGCAGCAAGGAGGAGATATAGAAATCTCCTCCCTACTGCCAGTGCTGGAGATACAGGTGGTGTGATTTTGACAAGAGTGGGCAGGGGCTGCAAGGAGTTTGCCCTCTCCAAACTTCATACTCAACCAGAAAAAAACATGGCTGACACACACACACACACACACACACACACACACACCACACACACACACACTGTGACATACATACATACATATACACACACTGTGACTCACATACATACATACATACACACACGCAGTCACTCACTCTGACTCCCAGTGGCCTCAGCTGGACCTGTTGTACAGTCACTGAAGGGATGCTGCAGCACCGGGGGAACATAATGGTACTCAAAGGGTTATGGTAGACCCTCATTGCTCAATTATTTCATGGGTGTCAACAGTTGCCATGCAAGACAGAGGACAGTCAGCCATCAGGTACACACTTAATCCACTGACTGCCACAGGGTTGTCTATCAACTTTTACCCCTCCGGACAGACCAGCAGCATAGGGGGAAGTGTCCTGAAAAAGGCTCACACTGTAAACTTCCATTTCTCTCCCACTTCTACTTCCCCAGCCTATTCCTAACACTTTTTTTCTGTTAGGCTCCACCCCTACTCATGATTAAGCCCAGCCTCCTTTTATCCCAATTTGCCTCATTGATCTCTCCCCAGCAGCACCACAGGAGTCCCCTCCAGGGACTCCACAAGACAAGGTTCCCAGGTATGAATACGCTTCCCACTGCTATTTAACCTCACATGACACAGCACTGTATACTGCATGCCACTCTATACCTTACCCCTTTGAGTGCCAGAGGAGTGTACATTGCATTTCAAACCCATCTGGCACTCAAAGGGTTAACATGCTGGTATAATAATATAATACTTTTATTTTCAGCTTTCCATTTGCAAAACCCAAACACACAGACACAATACTACAATTCTGGCCCAAAGTAAAGGAGAAATAAAAAATAAAATGGATTTAATGGCATACCTCCCAAGTGTCCTTCTTTAGGAGGGACAATGCCTTTTTGAGATCCAAATCCCTCTGTCCTTCTTTTCTACCCTTTTGTCCCTCTTTTCTGGAGATCAGAATGTGTAGTGTGTTTCACATTGCTCCACAGCAATAAAACTCATAAATGTGTAGTTAATCTTCAATATATGTGTTTCTAAATTAGTCTGTGTAAATGAAATACTTTAGTCTTGCTGTAAATAATGTATTCAGTTCCACAAAAAGGTGTCAATAGGTCTTGAAATAACCTAATAATTATTGGTAATGCCGCGCCCACTGCCAGAACCTTCACACATGGGAGGCAGCTATCCCTGTGTCAGTGTCCCCTCTGTGTGTGTGCCAAGGCTTGATGAAGGTCCTGGGTAGCGGACCGTCATGTTGCTGCTAATGAGTGTTATTTGAATATTTTTTGCACCTTCTGTTATACACTAAGTGTTATTTGAGGATTTTTGCACAAATGCCTTTGTAGATTTTGAATACAATTTTAGTTTTTATACCTAATTCGTAAGTGCAAACTTTTGTTGATTGGACCTATGTGAGATATGGTAATGCACCCGGAGGGTACACAACAGATATTTATTCTCATGAGAAGGAACGTGAGTGCCAACATCAAATATATATATATTAACCTTTCTATGTTTGACTCTTCATTACCTACTATTTCTCTTTCCTACACCCTCTATCACATTTTCTTATTCCTTAATCCACTGGTTCTACTTCTTCATTCACTTACTACTAAGTATCACTTTCCTTCTCACCTTTCTGTTTCTCTCTCATAGACAGGCGATATCTCTTGTACAGCAGGAAAATTGCACATATAATCAGTAAGCTCCCAGTATGGATCCACAAATGATTCCAGCTGTAGATGCAGCATTGTTGCTTGTGAACACTGTAAGAAGAGAAAGCACAGTGCACTTATTGACATATCATATGTCAAAGGATGAAGCATTCCTTTATGCACATTAGAAACAAAAAATCTGTTGACCATCAGTTTTACAATATGCACTATGGGATAATGCACTTTTCACACAGTTTTTCACACCTTAGCTAAATGCATCTTCCTATTATATTGAATAGGAGAACTACAGTCTAAGCCCAGCATGCATAGATATTTGTGTGAAAAGTAGCATCTTGCACTTAAAATACCAATTCATGCTTTGACCTGTTTGTTTTCCTATATCTTGATACACATGAAATTTCTTATTCACAAATTAATCTCTTATTTACTAAACATTGATTTTGATAGACTAAATAATTTGTCACTCTTGAAACTCTCCTGAATGACATCATGTCTAATGTGCTTTTTACATTGTTATTGTGCCTTTAATAAAAAAAAGTTTTGCTCTACAACGGAAGATACAGTCGAATATTATTTGCTTGCCTGTTTTACATGTTTAAATTACAATAATAATGATCAATGTTAGTGAGTGTAATTCAAACATATTTAACTTGAAAAGTGCATCTTAGAACCCAGTCCTCTAAGACTTCTTCTCAGCTTACCTATTTTTCTATCTGGTCTCCTGGACATTCCCCTGTTGCCAATTTGAGGATTCGGTAGTAGACTTATGCGATACGGTTCGGCCAATGTCGGAATTCGGACGAATGAGGGTCATTCATCCTTATTCAGGTAGCCTGAAAGGCAAGGAAGGTTTGTTTTTTTAAAACTGAATCCAAACAGCCCTGGTCTGAATCTTAGGCGTAATTTCGGAAATTCGGACGATGCGTGCACTACTTTCCCTCCCTGTCTCTCTTTTCAAATTAGCTTCTTCCTTTCATGATGGGGGTTGGACTAATGACACAGACACTGAGAAAGCCTGCATTTCCTGTTAGTGTGTTGTTGAAGCTCAGAGAGAGAAGGAGATATTAGAGAGTGTCCAGTTGTTGTGTAGGCAGGCAGGTAGCATTACGCAGAGGCAGGCAGCTAGCATTAGTACCTTATTGCCAGTGCAAGGGAGAGTCATCTTTGTTCCTGTGCAAAATATTAAAAATATTAGGGATTTGTTTTAAAAATTTTCGTAGTGACACAGCCAGTCTCACAGTTGTGTAGGCATGCAGGCAGGCCTGGTACCTTATTGCCACCCCAAGGGAGATGCATCTGTTCCTGTTCAAAATATAAAAAATATTTGGAATTTGTTTGAATAATTTTCAGAGTGACACAGCCAGTCTCACAGTTGTGTAGACAGGCAGGCCTACCTATTGCCACTGTAAGGGAGATTAATTTGGTCCTGTTCAAAATATTACAAACATTTGGAATTTGTTTGAATAATTGTCAGAGTGACACAGCCAGTCTGACAGTTGTGTAGGCAGGCAGGCCTGGTAACTTATTGCCACCACAAGGGAGATTCATTTGGTCCTGTTCAAAATATTGCAAATATTTGGAATTTGTATGAATATTTTTCATAGTGATACTGCCAGTCTGACAGTAGTTGTGTGGCCAGGTTTTAAAATTGTAAAACTATAATGGTTCACTACCTACCTATCTGTAATGGATTTGAGTCCTAGTGAACAACCTATTGTTCCTCTTCCTGGTACCAGCTGCAGTGACCCAACAACCACCAACACCACCACAGTGGAGTTGCTTTCAAGTAGTGCTATTAGCAGCAGGTGGGGAAAGAAGAGTACTTTGAGTAGTACTAGTCAGACTCAGCAGCAGCACTCCAAACAAAAAAATAGAAACTGCAAGTCGTTCTACCTCTACTAGCAGGGTAGAGAGGTCCAGGTCTTCCTCTGATAGCACGAAGCAGCCGGCATCTGTTTGTCATGAGCTGTTTCATGATGATCCCCCCAGGACCACCTGCACAATGACTAGTGCCACTGCCAGTTTTGTCACCACCTCAACTACAGCCAGTTCTATAAAACTGGCGACACCTAGCATGTTTAACACTACTGGTCGGAAACTGCGGGCAGCATCAACATGGGATTTTTATAGCGAACGCCCATGTAAGCACCCCAAAACGAAAATTATTGCAGTATTTTGATACAATTTCTCCTGCCACCACTGACACTGACACTGAGAGCATATCTTCTCCAATAAAGGAGGGAGATAGTTTACCATTGCCACCAGGCAGAAGAGGGAATTCAGCAGGTCTCCCCAAAATCTGCTGCTGATGATTTTTCTTCCTGTCCAAACCTACATGAGGTAGAAGAAGAATATGAGGGACCAAGGCTTGCTAAGCTTGATTTTTCCTCTGAATTTGATTTTTCCCCTGACCTTGATTTTTCCACTGCTGCCTATAGTACTCCTTCCTTTTCTCCAGTTAGTGCTACAATTTTATCTTCTATTGAAAACTCACCACCAGCCTCTCCAGTTCCAAATGAGTCTCCCAGGCAGGTAGTAGCTGCTAGTGTCTCCGTCACCAGTTTTAATCTATCCTCCTCTAATCCCAGTCCCAACATCCCTGCTGCCATCTTTGGGTCTATTAGTACCCCTGTAAAGGTACATAGAAAAAAAAGCATAGTGAGGTTGCTCCAGCATGTGAAGATGAAGAAAGTGTCAGCTCAGTTTCTTCTTCTCCACCACCTTCCAGAGTCATCCATCGCTCCAAAGCGTGGGAGCATTTTGTGACAGTTGGCGATGGCTGGCTAGCTAGATGTAAATTGTGTGTCAGGGAAGTCAGCCATGGAAGGGTGTAGGGTCATCTAACCACCTCCGGGATGAGCCAACACCTGAACAACTACCACAAGTTAGTGTAGATAAGTGCAGAATGTGGCGGCACTACTACATATACCAGTGTCACACTCACCACCAGTAGGCAGGAGAAAAGGCAGGGGGATCATACCACATCTCGTCCTACTAAGAGCAGACAGTCATAGCCCATCCCAAAATAAATACAGGCCACACTGGAAGATTTTGGTGGGCTTTATTCAAAGGGGATGTGCAGACAGCAGTCCCGAAAAATTATATGCCTCATAGCCGTTGGGGGTGCTACTTTTAATTTGGTGGAGGGGGAGTCCTTCCAGCAACTTATGGAGGCTGTCACACCCTGATATAAAATTCCATCCCGCTCCATATTTAGTAGATGTCACGGTTTTTGATGAACACTCATACCAGCTCGGTAAGGTTAAAATGACTTTATTAGGATAAAGTACAAACACTTAGTTAGGCCCTTGGGCCCACAATAACAGAACATAAATATATGTACAGATATACATAAGGAAGGCAACCAGTGTCCCCTCACACTGAGGTATGATGTAACACAACCGCTGGCTCTTGAGCCCAAGGCTACTGCAGTGAGGAATGAAACACTGACACTGCCTGGATGATCCAGGCACAGAAAGGGTCAATAGGTAACACCCAGACAGATACTGCAACTCCCAAAGTGAGTGAGCCCAGCATGATTGGGAGGTGGACACAGAGAGTGATCAGAGTAACACAGTCAGTGCTATGCAACACTGTACCGGTACTTCTCGTGTGCACACTGCCTAAGGCAGTTAAGAAAGCAGCTAAAGCATGAATGCTCAGCCTACGGTCAACAAGAAAAATAGCGCCACGCCGTGCACACCGACTTGCATAACGGAAAGGCCACAGCGGGTATCACTGGCTCAAACGGAGGCAACCAAGTTGTATAGTCAGGCACGGATGGCAACAGCGTGGTAATCAGCCTGATACGGTCAGTAATGGAACGGGTACTCAGCATGATCCGGTCAATACCGGAGAGGGTTCTCAGCCAGGTACAGTCAGCAATGGAGTGGGTTCTCAGCCAGATACGTTCAGCAACGGAGCGGGTTCTTAGCCAGATACAATCAGCAACGGAGAGGGTACTCAGCCAGATACGATCAGCAACAGAGCAGGTTCTCAGCCAGATACAGTCAGCAACGGAGTGGGTTCTCAGCCAGATATGGTCGGCAATGGAACAGGTTCTCATCCAGATACAGTCAGCAACGGAGCGGGTTCTCAGCCAGATATGGTCAGCAACGGAGCGGGTTCTCATCCACATACGATCAGCAATGGAGCAGCAGCAACACAGAAAACGCAGGAACGTCGTCAGGCAGGTCAGGTCATTTACGATCTGAGAGACTCAGAACAAACGTCAGGAATTAGTACACCACGAAAGGGCCCCATAGTGTAGACATGACAGAGTATATAAAGGCTATCAGTGAGCGGCGACAAAGATACCTGGCCAATCAGAGTGAGGCAATGAAATTGGAAGTCAGAATGTCGCTGCCTGCAGCCAAGAGCACGGGCACCGTGATAGTAGAACTATAGTGCCCTCACTGTACCGGTCATGCATTGGTGTTTTGAAGGACCTGCTAGGAAAGGCTGGTGGCCAGTCAGTGCACTTTACCACTGACTTATGGAGTGCTTCGAGTGGCCAGCATGCCTTCCTCTCATTGACGGCGCATTGGTGGCAGCCCAATGTGTTGCAAGACACATTGATAACAACATCAAGTTCAAGTGCAGTAGCTGAGCAGACAGGGCACTGCTCTTTCCTCCACCATGCTGGGATAATGGATCAGCAGCACACCTCAGATAACATTCGCAAAGCACTGCAGAACATGGTGGCGCAGTGGCTAGGGGAGCAGACAGGCACAAATGGGGTTTGTGGTTACTGATGGTGCAACTAACATGACAAAGTCTCTCCAGGATGGCAGATTTGTGGGTGTGCGCTGCTCAGTGCATATCCTGCATCTGGTAGTTAAGGCTGCTCTCGATGATGGCAATAACACTGGAAGGATGTCAGCGCTTCTAGAGTCATACAGACAAATTGCTGGCCACTTCCATAGGAGCGTCAAAGATAGCCATCTCCTCAGGGAGGAACAGAAAAAGGCAGAACTCCCTGAGTGCCACCTGAAACAAGATGTTGGGACCAGGTGGAACTCCACCTTAGATATGCTAGAGCGTATCCTGGAACAGAAAAAAGGCAATTCACGCAATGTCATGTCATCATTTCATTGGCAGTAACAGGACACTGGACAGGGCTGACTGGGCCCTGATGGAACAGGTAGTGACAGTCCTCACGCCTTTCTGTACTTTGATGGAAATTTTAAGCAAAGAGAATGATAGCCTCACCGAATTCATTCCCCTATTCACGCACCTCTCCTTAAAAACTGACAATGTCCTTACACATAGGGAACACTTACATGGTGCTGACGGTAATATAATTCCTGATGTTGCTGCCCTTCTAACGAGGCTGAAAAAGGAACTGACTTGGCGCATGGAAGAGTGCATGGAAAATTGTCCCAAGTTAGTGTTTGCCACAATTCGCAATCCTCGAATCAAAGGTAAGATGGGACTTATTTCTAATTCCCTCACTGCCTGGAGGGAACAATTGATAGCGAGGGTGAGTGAGAGGCAAAGAAAAAATGTAATGCCGTCAGAGGAGGCGGGAGAAGATTCTGAAGCTGAGCTGGAGGAGTGTGGTGGTTTTCCTGGACCTATCAGTCGCAGCACCAGTAGCACTTCATCTTGTTCCGGTGGAGAAGCTCCTGTTTTTTATGCTGAGGCAATGGATTCACAATGAACACTTGGATAATACGATCATAGAAATCACTCTTATACTCATATGATACAGTTCAGCGCAGACTTCCTACTATTCTACTATCCTACTATTTTGAAAATGGCTAAACACTTTTAGAGAAACATGTTTATGAAGTGTTTCATTTTCTATTTTAAAGGGGAACTCTCACCTTCTTTAAAGTCATCCTTCTTTGATTGTTGCTTCCCAATACATGTTCAATCATTTTTTTTTTTTTTTTAAGTGATCTTGTTAAGCCTTTATAATGTTCCCTCATGAACTCACCTCAGGACAGGCTCCAGTACAGCTCTGTACAGAAGCTTGTCAATCTTCGCATCTTCCCCTCTCCAGTTGGACACATTTTAGGTACTTTGGATGTATTGATATGGGACTTGGGGCCCCATATTAATACATCCACTGGAGACTTATTTTTTCTTTTTTACTTTCAATAGCTGCGTTGGTTGACTAAAGATCTGATAAGGGACTTTAGTCAGAAAAAAAACTGGGTCTTAAATGTAAGCACTAAAGTGATTCCCTTATCGAATCTTAACAGCTAACGCAGTCTATTGAATGGCAACTTAAGGCATTTGTTTCACTTTTCTATGTCCTACTAGGGAGAAGAGCTTCTTGCTGCGTCATCATTATTGAACTCCCAGCATGATCGGCTGGGAGATCAATAACTGTGGGGCATCAGGAGGGGTCCGGATGTCCCCCAACAAGGTCTGAAGAAAAAATAAAAAAATTAACCCTATGAGTGTCACAGGGACATCAGCACATTGAAAAACGCTCACAGGATGTATCATATTGGGCTCTTTACTTTTATTCAGATCTCATTGGTGACATCAGAAGAGATCATGATGTCCCCTCAATGAGGTCTGAACTGAAAAACTGTAAAGTAAAAAGATAAAAAATTAACTGTGTGTGTGCCAAGGGTGAGTGTGTGTGTGTGTGTGTCCAATGCAGAACACAATGCAGGTCCTGATGTCCCCCCAAACAAGTTATGAATAAAAAATAATAGTAATAAAAAAACCTCTGTGTGCTACAGGGGGATCAACATATTGCTTTGCATTGCATTGGACACCCATGTTGCACACAGATAATTTTTTTTCCATTATTATTTTATTTAGACCTCATTGGTAGGCATCAGGAGGGGTTTTGATGCCCCCAACAAGGTCTAAATAAAATATTGGGTAACCCTCCCCAAAAAAGCAAACAAATGTATACCACGGGGGGGGGGGGAGTCCAACACAGTGATTTGCAGTGGGTTGAACCCCCTGTGGCACACACACTTTTTTCATTATTTATTATTCAGACTTTGTTGGGGGCATCAGCAGTGGTACAGATACCCCCCACCCCACCCCCATGTACCCTAACCCTCCAAGCCTGGTTCCACGGCCCACTGGCAGGCCAATTCTCCTAGCCTGGTTCCATTGCCTACTCCCAGTTGCACTGGATTCAGTCTGGGAATCAAACAGTATATATGGGGGACATACAGTGCATGCTGATAGTCACAGATCCCACATATGCAATACCTGCCCCCCCATCCTTGCTCTGCTGTCCACTGGTAGACATACCCATATACTCTGCCCGACCCCTCACCCCCACCTGGCTCTACTGGCAGTCAAAGGTCTACACATAACAAATACTTTCCAAACACTGCAAATAGCGCAAATGAAATTACAATGATTATTTTACACCTGATATCTGAAAAGAGTCCTTCAATGTAGTCCTTTATTTGACGGTGTAGCCGTTTTCTTTAAGAACTTCGGTACCACAGTCCTCCCATGTATGCAAACAAAAAGAAAGAAGAAAAAGCGCACACAAATCTAAGTGTAGACTGTTTTCGATGTATATAACACCTCCACCTTCTTCCAAGAAGTGTTCTCCTCCACCATGCCAAATAGCACTCACAAATCTGTATTTATTGCACTCACCTTTAAGTGAGGCAAAACAGACCTCTCAGTATGGAATGCCTTCACTGGATAACCCCCAGTGTCGGTCTTTGTTAAAGACAGCTCCCAGCTTTATCAGCCCTCCACTCCTTCTTTTTAAGTATATTCTCCGTCCAAAGCTAAAAAGCTGAGGGATATTCTTTTTATCTTGAGTATACTGAGGAAGGGGCATATATCTAAATATAACTAGAAACCAAAGACACTTATGATGCTAAATAAGTGCATCATATCATTTATTTGGGGTAATCCTTAAAACTAAATATATAAAAAATGTTAAGCAATATACAAGTCCTTCTAGAGTACAGTTATACACAGAACATAATAAAATCTGGATAAAATAGCTGAACTTAACCACCCAACACGTTTCACGATTTACACCGCTTCTGTCTGGCCTACATTTGACAATTGGTTCAAATAAAGTTGGTCGTCTTTGAGTCCCCATGGGTCACCCCCTCCTCTCTCCTCATCCTTAGTTTCTCCATATCCCTCTTTCTTTTCTATTTCTCTTTCCTGTGCTTTTTCTTTTGGGTTCTAGTACTCTCTGTCCCTCTCTGTTGCAGTCTGCACTCCTACCGCTCCCTCAGTTATGTTACTGAAAAATTTTGACTCCGCTCATTCAGTTGTGCTTCCCTGTTTACCCTACTGTATTGCCAATGTACCTTGTACCATCTATATTTCAACGTATGTATGACTTTTATTTTTGCTGATTCAATAAAAATGATTTAAACAAAAAAGGCTGTCTTCCACCCCAGCTTCTCCAGCATCATCATCACCACCACCACTAATCTCTACGTGCTGCTGCTCTTTTAAAGACATCTAACTGCTGCTTGGAGGAGGTGACGATGACGAGCAATGTGACAGAGGGTCCCCTAATGTCAAACTTTTTGGCCTGAAGAAGGCAGACTGGCAGCAGTCACTAGTAATATGAGGTTAGAAACAACCCCCCCAAATTGTTTATTTTTTATGGTAGGACTATGATTTTTTTAATTTATTTATTTTTTTAAAGCACAAGCCCTGAGAGAAAAAAAATAAATCCCTACTGGCCTAATGGCAGCAGGTGATGTCCTGTTGGCCATTGGCCACCATCAAATACCCTGATGTAGATGCGGAATTTGCGACTGCTGTTCTTTCTGCTGCTGCTGAGTTGTTTAAGCAGCAGGATGATTAGGCAGCTGAAAGGGAATGGGATCAACAATAGCATTAACATGAAAGATGAATGATGAAGGTTCCACTTGCCACGACTAGATCCAGTGATGTGCCTGAGACAGTTGCAGCACAATAAATAGCCCCCAGTCTATGTGGAGAAAAGAAGAAGTTGGCCAATAAATCTTCTCCACCTGCCCCTCCTCCAAAGTCATGGGTGTGTTGTTATTAGAATATACATTTTTCCCTTGGAAGCAGGAACTGTGCGTCTCATCAGCAACTGTAATGTGCACAGTGTGTGTGTGGTAAATAACACCTGGGGCACAACTGTATCCAAACACCATGACACCAGAACTCAAATACTGCCGGTGTCACTATATACCCCTTGTCCAGACCCTGCTAAGGACACATGGAAACTTGCTGGCAGTTTAATAGTAATGACGAACCCTCCCTGCTAGCATCTTAGCATATTCTGCAGGATGGAATCTCCTCAGATGCCGCTTAATGCCCTGCTTGCGATGCTCCTTCACCACACTGGTATGTGTGGTCAGTGCACCACACAGTGTGCAATGGGTGTAGATGAACTGCCACATCCTAACATCAAAAGACTGGCTATCATTTAGTGGGGGAGGTAACGCTGAATGAGGTGGATTGGCAGAAGATGTAGTTGTTACCCTAGAGGAAGGTGGTGGCGAGCTAGTTGTTTGACTCTTCATGGAACTTCCAGTCTCTACATGGGTTTCTCTATTCTTCCTCCTCTTTGCTCTCCACTTCGCCTCTTGTTGCCTTTCTGGAGAGTCAGGGGGTACAGCAACAGTGGTGCTTGATTTCTGTGGTGGGTGTTTGTCATTAAAGGGGATGTATCACCTTACTAAAGTTTTCCTTAATCTCTTTCTTTTAGCTACTCTAATAATGCTGTGTTGTTGTTTTTTTCAAACGCTATAGAAATGCAGTTTGACAGCTTAGTTTTTCCCCGTGATGTCTTTTCCTCATTCTGATCGGCACCAAGCGTGCGGACAGGAATACAGGAGAGATCCTCCTCCCCGCTGGTCTATCTGTAAGCTGGAGTACTCTCATTGGCAGAGATCAATATCTAGCTAATGAGAGTGTTGCAGTTTACAGACAGACCATCGTGGAGGAGGATCTGTCCTGTATTCTTGTCGGCTTTCGTTGTGCCGATCAGTATGAGGAGAAGACGTCACGTGTAGTGATGAGCGAGCACCCCAATGCTCGGGTGTTCGGGTGCTCTGACCGAGCACCCCCTGAGGCTCGAGTGCTCGGCCGAGCACCCGAGCCCCATTGAAGTCAATGGGAGGACTCGAGCATTACACCAGGCACCCCCTGCTCTGATGAGGGGAGGGTGCCTGGTCCATAGGAAAAGGGCAGAAAAAGATGGAAACACTACAGAAATGGTTCAGGGACAGCATAGGGAGGATGTCTGGATGCACCTTGGACTCCAACATCGCTGCTGGGAACGATCTTTCGCCCGTAGTACGCCATTTTTACAGACTGACCGTAAAACACACAAAAAGGAAAATAAAAACGACTTTAGGCGAAAAATTGTTACCAAACAGTATTTGCTGTATATTTACTTGTATATCATCTGCAAATTCTCCCAAAAATTTCCTCGATTTTTCTGAACTGAGGCCATGATTAAGAGGGAAACGTGCGCAGAGGCAAATTCTCCCAAAAATTTCCTTGATTTTCAGAACTGAGGCCATGATTAAGAGGGAAACGTGCGCAGAGGCAAATTCTCCCAAAAATGTCCTTGATTTTCAGAATTGAGGCCATGATTAAGAGGGAAACGTGCGCAGTTCTCTTTGTAGCGGGGGTCCAGAAGGGTGAACACCCAGTAATCCGTGTTGTTTAAAATGCGTATAACGCGTGGGTCACGGGAAAGGCAGCCTAACATAAAGTCAGCCATGTGTGCCAGAGTACCAACAGTCAAGATTTCGCTGTCCTCACCAGGAGGATGACTCTCAATCTCCTCATCCTCTTCCTCCTCTTCTGCCCACCCACGCTGAAGAGATGGAACTAAAGTTCCATGGCTACCCTCTGTAGCGGAGGCAACCGTGTCTTCCTCCTCCTCCTCCTCCTCCTCCTCCTCCTCCTCCGTCTCCTCCAATTGTCGCTGAGAAGACGAAGTGAGGGTGCTCTGGCTATCACCTTGTGTAAGCTCTTCCTCCCCCATTTCCACCTCTTCCACATGCAAAGCATCGGTTTTAATTGTGAGCAGCGAGCGTTTCAGTAGACACAGAAGTGGGATGGTTACACTGATAATAGCGTTATCGCCGCTCACCATCTGTGTCGATTCCTCAAAATTGCGTAAAACCTCGCAGAGGTCTGACATCCATTCCCACTCCTCACTTCTGATTACAGGAAGTTGAACGGAGAGGCGACGACCGTGTAACAGCTGGTACTCCACTACTGCCCTCTGCTGCTCACAAAGCCGGGCCAACATGTGGAAGGTGGAGTTCCAGCGCGTGCTCACGTCACACAGCAGCCGGTGAGCTGGCAATTGTAAGCGCTGCTGCAGCTTCAACAGGCCGGCTGAAGCTGTTGATGACTTATGGAAATGTGCACACACGCGGCGCACCTTGGTCAAGAGATCATGCACATTGGGGTAGGTTTTTAGAAATCGCTGAACCACTAAATTAAATACATGCGCTAGGCATGGTACGTGTGTGAGCTTGCCGAGCTCCAAAGCCGCCACCAAGTTACGCCCATTATCACACACAACCATGCCTGGTTGCAGGTTGAGTGGCGAGAGCCACTGCTCGGTCTGGTGACTAATCCCCTGCAACAGCTCTGAGGCCGTGTGCTGTTTGTCCCCAAGGCAGATCAGCTTCAGCACGGCCTGTTGACGCTTCCCCACTGCAGTGCTACACTGCTTCCAGCTACTGGCTGATGGGGGAGTGGCGCTGTGTGTAGAGAATTCGGAGGTGGAAACGGAGGAGGAGGAGCCAATAACGTAGGTGCTGGTGGAAACCCTGATGGAGGTAGGGCCCGCAATCCTCGGCGTGGGTAGCACCCGTGCCATCCCAGGGTCCGAGTCGCTCCCAGCCTCCACGACATTCACCCAGTGTGCCGTCAGGGAAATGTAGCGTCCCTGGCCACAAGCACTTGTCCATGTGTCAGTCGTTAAGTGGACCTTCCCAGTAACTGCGTTGGTCAGGGCACGGGTGATGTTACGGGACACATGGTGGTGTAATGCGGGGATGGCACACCTGGAAAAGTAGTGGCGGCTGGGGACCGCGTACCGAGGGACAGCTGCTGCCATCAGGCTGCGGAAGGACTCAGTGTCCACAAGCCTAAATGGCAGCATTTCGATGGCCAGTAATTTTGAAAGGTGTGAGGTTAGTGCTATGGCCTGTGGGTAGGTGGCTGGGTACTTTCTCTTGCGCTCAAATGCCTGGGGTAACGACATTTGGACGCTGTGCTGGGACAGGGAAGTGGATGTGGTCGCTGATGGTGCTTCAGATGGTACAGGTGCAGGGCGGGAGGTATGCGGGCCTGCGCCTTCGACAGGCGATTGGCCGGCACCGAAAACAGGGGAAGAGGAGGCAGTGGTGTGGCCTGCAGACACAGATGGGCGATCCAGGCGTTCCTCCCACTTACTACGGTGCTTGGATGCCATGTGTCGGATCATGCTGGTGGTGGTGAGGTTTCTAGTGTTCATGCCTCGGCTCATTCTGGTGTGGCACAGGTTGCAAACTACAATTCTTTTGTCGTCCGCACTTTCCTTAAAAAAACGCCATACCGCGGAACACCTACCCCTTGGCAAGGTAGATTTACGCAAGGGGGTGCTCCGTGGAACATTTGCGGGCCGGTTTGGTGCGGTCCGCCTTCTTTCTGTAGCCACACCACTGCCTCTTCCAGCCTGTTGCGGTGCTGCAGATGGCTCACCCTCAGGACTGCTGACATCGCTCGGCTCTACACCTTCCCAGGTGGGGTCAGTCACCTCATCGTCCACCAAGTCCTCCTCCACTTCCTCACTCTGATCATCCTCCTCAAGTCTTGATCACACCACATACTCAGTCATTGACAACTGTATAACATTCTCCTCAACAAGGTCTTGAGACGGAAATAGTGGTTGATTTAATGGCAACTGTGTCTCATCATCATCATCATCATCCACTACTTCCTTTGACCTTAAATGCCGTTCACATCTGTCATCTTCTTGTGATTGGGTAGCCTCTAGAGGTTGTGAATCAGGGCACAAGATGTCATGTTCCTCTGCAAGCGTGCTTGGAGAGAGGGTCAAATGAAGGATTGGTGATGAGACGAGCTCCTCACTATATCCCAGTGTGGGATCACTTCTTTGACCAGACCGTGTATGGTGGGAGGAAGGATGATCAGAGTGAGGATTATTTTGACCAGACTCTTGGCTACTGAGAGTGGACTTGGTGGAAGACAGGGTGGTGCTTAACCGACTGGAAGCAGTATCAGCTGTCATCCAACCGACCACCTGTTCGCAGTGGTCGGACCTCGAGAGTGATGTCCTGCGACGCCCTGTAAAATTACACATGAAGCTAGGTATGGTGGATGTCTTTCTTTCTTGTGCTCTGGCACCAGGCACAGTTTCTCCGCGTCCTGACCCGCGCCCTGAACTTTCAGGATCACGTCCACTTCCCCGTCCCTTTTTACCCGCCTTCTTCATCTTACACAGAATATGTGACTTTAATATTTGAGTTTGAAAACTTAACAGTATTTCTTACTATTCTGCAACTCTGCAGAGTACACAGAATAGGCTGCTAAACGGCGGTGAAACACACTGAATGGAATATGTGACTTTAATATTTGAGTTTGAAAACTTAACAGTATTTCTTACTATTCTGCAACTGTTCAGAGTACACAGAATAGGCTGCTAAACGGCGGTGATACACACTGAATGGAATATGTGACTTTGATATTTGAGTTTGAAAACTTAACAGTATTTCTTATTATTCTGCAACTGTACAGAGTACACAGAATAGGCTGCTAAACGGCGGTGAAACACACTGAATGGAATATGTGACTTTAATATTTGAGTTTGAAAACTTAACAGTATTTCTTACTATTTTGCAACTGTGCAGAGTACACAGAATAGGCTGCTAAACGGCGGTGAAACACACTGAATGGAATATGTGACTTTAATATTTGAGTTTGAAAACTTAACAGTATTTCTTACTATTCTGCAACTGTACAGAGTACACAGAATAGGCTGCTAAACGGCGGTGAAACACACTGAATGGAATATGTGACTTTAATATTTGAGTTTGAAAACTTAACAGTATTTCTTACTATTTTGCAACTGTGCAGAGTACACAGAATAGGCTGCTAAACGGCGGTGAAACACACTGAATGGAATATGTGACTTTAATATTTGAGTTTGAAAACTTAACAGTATTTCTTACTATTCTGCAACTCTGCAGAGTACACAGAATAGGCTGCTAAACGGCGGTGATACACACTGAATGGAATATGTGACTTTGATATTTGAGTTTGAAAACTTAACAGTATTTCTTATTATTCTGCAACTGTACAGAGTACACAGAATAGGCTGCTAAACGGCGGTGAAACACACTGAATGGAATATGTGACTTTAATATTTGAGTTTGAAAACTTAACAGTATTTCTTACTATTCTGCAACTGTTCAGAGTACACAGAATAGGCTGCTAAACGGCGGTGATACACACTGAATGGAATATGTGACTTTGATATTTGAGTTTGAAAACTTAACAGTATTTCTTACTATTCTGCAACTCTGCAGAGTACACAGAATAGGCTGCTAAACGGCGGTGATACACACTGAATGGAATATGTGACTTTAATATTTGAGTTTGAAAACTTAACAGTATTTCTTATTATTCTGCAACTGTACAGAGTACACAGAATAGGCTGCTAAACGGCGGTGAAACACACTGAATGGAATATGTGACTTTAATATTTGAGTTTGAAAACTTAACAGTATTTCTTACTATTCTGCAACTGTGCAGAGTACACAGAATAGGCTGCTAAACGGCGGTGAAACACACTGAATGGAATATGTGACTTTAATATTTGAGTTTGAAAACTTAACAGTATTTCTTACTATTCTGCAACTCTGCAGAGTACACAGAATAGGCTGCTAAACGGCGGTGATACACACTGAATGGAATATGTGACTTTGATATTTGAGTTTGAAAACTTAACAGTATTTCTTATTATTCTGCAACTGTACAGAGTACACAGAATAGGCTGCTAAACGGCGGTGAAACACACTGAATGGAATATGTGACTTTAATATTTGAGTTTGAAAACTTAACAGTATTTCTTACTATTCTGCAACTGTGCAGAGTACACAGAATAGGCTGCTAAACGGCGGTGAAACACACTGAATGGAATATGTGACTTTAATATTTGAGTTTGAAAACTTAACAGTATTTCTTACTATTCTGCAACTGTTCAGAGTACACAGAATAGGCTGCTAAACGGCGGTGATACACACTGAATGGAATATGTGACTTTGATATTTGAGTTTGAAAACTTAACAGTATTTCTTACTATTCTGCAACTCTGCAGAGTACACAGAATAGGCTGCTAAACGGCGGTGATACACACTGAATGGAATATGTGACTTTAATATTTGAGTTTGAAAACTTAACAGTATTTCTTATTATTCTGCAACTGTACAGAGTACACAGAATAGGCTGCTAAACGGCGGTGAAACACACTGAATGGAATATGTGACTTTAATATTTGAGTTTGAAAACTTAACAGTATTTCTTACTATTCTGCAACTGTGCAGAGTACACAGAATAGGCTGCTAAACGGCGGTGAAACACACTGAATGGAATATGTGACTTTAATATTTGAGTTTGAAAACTTAACAGTATTTCTTACTATTCTGCAACTGTTCAGAGTACACAGAATAGGCTGCTAAACGGCGGTGATACACACTGAATGGAATATGTGACTTTGATATTTGAGTTTGAAAACTTAACAGTATTTCTTACTATTCTGCAACTGTTCAGAGTACACAGAATAGGCTGCTAAACGGCGGTGATACACACTGAATGGAATATGTGACTTTGATATTTGAGTTTGAAAACTTAACAGTATTTCTTACTATTCTGCAACTGTGCAGAGTACACAGAATAGGCTGCTAAACGGCGGTGATACACACTGAATGGAATATGTGACTTTGATATTTGAGTTTGAAAACTTAACACTATTTCTTACTATTCTGCAACTCTGCAGAGTACACAGAATGTGCTGCTAAACTGCGGCGAAGCACACTGAATGGAATATGTGACTTTAATATTTGAGTTTGAAAACTTAACAGTATTTCTTCCTATTCTGCAACTCTGCACAGTACACAGAATGTGCTGCTAAACTGCGGCGACGCACACTGAATGGAATATGTGACTTTGATATTTTAGTTTGAAGACTTAACAGAATGTGCTCTAATCTGCAACTTTGCACACTAAACAGAATGTGCTCTAATCTGCAACTTTGCACACTAAACAGAATGTGCTCTAATCTGCAACTTTGCACACTAAACAGAATGTGCTCTAATCTGCAACTGTGCACACTAAACAGAATGTGCTCTAATCTGCAACTTTTCACACTAAACAGAATATTTTTTTTTTGTTTTTTTTTGTTTTTTTCCCCCCACACAAAATAACCTGCTGCCCCCACACACAGTAGTCCTAAAAAGGACTTTTGGTTCTTTTTTTTCACAATTTTTTTTTTTTCCTCCCTACACTGCCTTTCCCTTCCTATCCTCAGCTCTCCCTGGCTCAGACTGAGCCGAACTCGATGGTCAGGTGCTATACAGCACCCGACCACGGGTTCTGGCCAGCCAATCAGTGTAATGCCAGCAGCCAACATGGCTGCTGGCATTACACCGATGTCAGAGCCTACCTGCACGTTTATTGGCTGCGCAGCAGCCGCAAAACGTGCGGGGAGGAGACCCGAACATGGCGGGCGAGCACATGCGGTACTCGTACGAGTACCGCCATGTGCCGAGCAGAGCGATGCTCGAGCCGAACCGAGCATCGGCCGAGCATGCTCGCTCAACACTAGTCACGTGGAAAAACGAAGCTGTCAAACTGCTTTTCTATAGCATTTAAAAAAAAAACAACAACACAGCATTGTTAGAGTAGCTAAAAGAAAGAGATTAAGGCAAACTTTTACTCAGGTGATACATCTCCTTTAACATGTTTGACATAAATGTCATAGTGTCTGTTTCTCATGTGTGATATCAAGGCGTTCCCTCATTTCCCCTTCTAACTTGTCACAAATTGTGCACTGTTCTATTGGTGATGACTGCACTGTGCCTGCCCAAGAGAAAAATAGTCCTACACCCATGACTTCAGTGGGGAGGGATGGGGAACAGGTGGAGAAGAATGGTCTCTTTCTCCTTGTCCTCCACATTCCCCTTCACTATCTGTGCTGGCAGCAGATGATGTTGCCACAGAATCAGCACTGCAACTAGGACAAGGAGTATTGCTACTGCTGGCAAGTGGAACCTGTCCTAGTCCTGCATCACTTGTTGACCTCATTCTCACTGTGCCCACGGTGGTCTGTGGCACACTAGCTAGCAATGAGATGTCTGTAATAGAGCAGCAGCAGCACATAGGTAGTGGGAGTAGTGTTAGTGGTGGTGGTTATGATGGTAGGGAAGCTAGGGTGTAAGAGACATTTATGGTCTTTTTAGCCCAAACTGAGAAGGAATGGGATAGAGGGATGAGGATGAGCGTCATCACCATCACCACCACCACCACTAGCAATGAGCATTTGGAATTTGCAGAATTTGCAACTGCTCTAATTCCTTCTGCTGCTGAATTGCAAGAGCAGCAGGATGCTTAGGAGCAAGCTAGTGTGCCACAGACCACAGTGGATACAGTGGGAATCGGTTCAACAAGTGATGCGGGACTAGGATAGGTTCCACTTGCCTGTGGCAGCAATAGTCCTGGTCCTAGTTGCAGTGCTATTTCTGAGGCAGTAGCAGCAATAGCAGCAACATCATGCGCTGCCACAGACAGTGAAGGGGAATGTGGAGGAGAAGAAGAAAGAGGCCATTCTTCTCCACCTATTCCCTATCACCCCGTGAAGTCATGGGTGGGGACTATTTTTCTCTTGGAGCAGGCACAGTGCAGTCATCTCCAAAGGCATTGTGCACAATTTGTGACAAGTCATTGAGAAGAGGAAAGGAGGGAACACACCTTGGTACAACTGCCCTGATATCACACACGAAACACAGACACCATGACATTTATGTCAAACATGTTAAAGACAAACATCCACCACAAAAATCAAGAACCACTATTGGTGTACCCCCTGACTCTCCAGAAAAGAAGCAAGAGGTGAGGCCGAGATAAAAGAGGAGGAGGAATAGAGAAACCCAGTCAGAGACTGGAAGTTCCATGACGAGTGAAATAACTAGCTTGCCATCACCTTCTTCCTCTAGGGTAACTACATCTTCTGCCAATCCACCTTGCTCATCGTTACCTCCTCCCGCCTGGCAAATTTTCATGATGATGTCAAGAGATAAAAAAAAAATACATTCTACAATGTGGCAGATGTGTATTGTAGTGGTGGTGGTGGGGGACTGCCTGGTATGGTGTGATTTGTGTATGTATATAGTTTTTAACATTGTCGTGTTTGCGTCAAATCACTATCCTACTCAGATTATTGACACACATTAGGTCATAGCAGTGTTCCCAAGTGGGGTAGATGGTGGCAACCCTTCACATCCCTCCTCTACCTCCTCAACTGGGCTGCTGTTGATATATTTGTCCTGGCTTTGTCTGTCATGTGTGGTTTCTGCTACTGGATACTCATATTGTATGAGATGTTGGTTAATTTTTAAAAATGTGACTCTCCCATTGCTGCTTGATAGCCGTGTCCTGCGGTCATTGACAATGTAACCAGCTGCACTGAAAACCCTCTCAGACTCAACGCTTGCTGGAGGACATTTAAAGGTTTCCACTGCAGGACGTGTCAATGTTGGCCACACACACTGCTTTTGTTTGCCAGTAGTCCATGGAGTCATTGTTTCTGCCTAGAACGTAGCTATCCTGTAAGTAAGCAGAAACCAACTCACATTCAGTGGTACCACTTCTAGGAGCTACACAGTGTTCCTGTGTGTCGGTTATCAACCCGTACTCAAGGAGCAAGTCTGAAAGAGATGTGCCGCCACCATCAATACTAATGTTTTTTTCCTCCCCTGCTGAGACCCATGAATTGCCCTGTGTTCCGAATGGGATATTTTGGTTGATGATGTAGCTGCTTGTGCTGGCTGAAATGCTTTGCTGCCTTCCTTTTCACTGTACTGTGTTACCAGATGAGTTATTGCTTGTGTAATATGTCCATTTCATGTAAATAGATGTTGTTGGTATGTAGATAGATAGATAGATAGATAGATAGATAGATAGATAGATAGATATGGCTGCATTTTATACTACAATCAGTGGGCAGCTTGTTATGGGACAGGTGGCCCACAGGCATGCTGAGATGCAGATCTATTTTCTCTCACTCCCATAATAACAGGGGTCAGCTTGTTTGTGGAGAGGGGGGCTCTGTGGGCACTCATGCCATCTATGAATGGCCAATGTATGAATAAATGTGTATCAGTGATAATGGGATGTACAAGTATGTTTTATAGTGCATACATAATACTGATACGTAATATTTATTCTGCAAATACAGATGGTGTGTATATATATATATATATATATATATATATATATACAAATCAGGTGTATGTATGATCCTTTTGCCTTTGCCCACTCAGTGAGGGTATCACCTGTTTGCTGACAAGACAAATAGCCTGGGGACCAATATAGATGTGTATATCTTTCAGGAGGGGGATTGCTGACCTTAGGCTGACATTCCTTTATCCTTCAGAGAAATAGGCATTTTCAGAAGTGTCCCAAATAAGGTTTTGCTAGCAAGCTAGGCACCCACACCTGTCAGCTGTGTATCATAAAGTCCACTCTGATGTGTTTTTTTACACACCTAGCAGTTTGCCTCCCTGAGCTGACAAGTTAACTTCTTAAAATTTTCCTTATTTGGAAGTGTCTTAAATAAGTACACTGTCATGTGTTTAGGCATATTTGCATTAAAAGTAATGGGCAGTAAAGAGTATGAAACAAGAGATTAGATTCCATTTAGATAGAGGAGGAGGAGTGGAGGAGGAAGATGCAGTGAAAAAGGAGTGGAGGAGAAAGATGGAGTGAAGGAGAAAGATGGCGTCAAGGAGGAGGAAAGTGAAGGAGAGCTGTAACAAAAGCATGTTCAGGAGGATTCTGCCCAGGTAATTATGCCAGAATACACAGTGCACTTATGTATATAGAAATGTATTAATGTTTTGTGTTCTGTAGTCTTAAATGTATTTTTGTAGTTAGTTTAATCTTTGTTGTGCATGCTATTTAATTCCTTATAAGGAAGTATAGATTAAAAATGCCGTGTGATTTAAGACTCTGACTGGTATTCTAATAAATTTGTTTTTGATTGAACCATCTCTTTTGCGCCTTAATCCTCATAACCAGAAATATTTATGTATATGTACATGTAAAATTATAATATTTATATATACATACATATTTCTCTGGGTTACATTATTGCTGACCCAGTTAAAACCGGTAACAACTGTCTAGATGTTTGTTGTGCCCTCACTTTCTCCCTCTCATCCTCCACAATGCAATACTCCACTAGATCAGTAAGCATATCTCGATATTCCTTGACAGAATCCAATTCCTCAGAGAGTTGCTGTTGATCATTAGGACTCCTTGTTGTGACAAACTGCTGATGGCCCTTTGGCAGAAATTCTGAAATTTTGTGTTTGAAGCAGGGGTCCATAAAAGTGGCAAGAATGTATTCCTCATTGCTTTTAATAAACACTATGCGAGTATCTTGTTCAAGGCACGCTACCATGTCATTTACCAATTGGTGCATGTCTGTGTTGTCATTATGGTAAGAATCCTAAGCCATGTTCCTCATTTTTTTCTACAATAAAAATATCCATGGTAGAATTTCACTAATTCCTGCCCCAATGTGACTCACTAGCATGGTTGCCTCCTCAAAGGATTTCAGCAGCTCACATACATTGTATTGTTCAGATACGGCAAGTAAATAGGTCCCCGTCCCCAGATGTCTGTGTCTTGCCAGTCAGTCACCAGGGCCGGATTTGCCATAAGGCAAAGTAGTCACCTGCCTACAGGCGCACGCCACTGAGGGGCGCCTGCCAATGGGTTTTTTTTTTTTTTTTATTCTTTAAAAAAAAAAAAAAATAGCCAGAGCCGGATTACAGGCAAGGCGCCTGTCTAGGGCCCAGAGGAAGCCTCATTCCTATATTCAACGAGTCCTCCACATACAAGGAAATAGTGCTTAACTAACAAATTAGAAACCTGCATTTTATTTATGGTCAAAATTGCAAAAAGCCCTGTTCTTAAGGGGTTAACCATTGCAGATAATGTGGAGTTGCAGACTCTCATGCTGCAGCTAGAGGGAGCTCACATCACTAAATGAACAAGAACGGGAGTAAAAGAACAACAACAACTACTAAAATGAACTGGGGTTATGTGGATTTAAATACCTCGTATTTCATGTTAACATCTGGAAATATTCTGTTTTCTGAGCTGATGAGTGAGCTGATATAAGAGCAGTGGAGATTCATCATAATCCACTGATTTTTCTCACGTTACAAACAGTACAAACATTAACCCTCTGAGTGCCAGAGGGGGACACAACGCATTAGGTATGTAACATGAATAATTGTGCATATTCTACCTGTATGGGCATGATATTTAAATTTAGATCAATACACTTCATTTTTTTGGTGTTCGTGGTCCTTTACAGAAAGCTAGAATCATAAGGAAACATACTGTTAAAAATACAGAGCTATTCTTTTAACCTTTTGAGTGTCAGAAAGGTATCCAATGCATTGTGCTGCAATTCATTGGATACCTCTGGCACTCAAAGGGTTAAATGAATTAACGTTTCAACTCACTTTAATACTTTAATGAAAGAGTAGGCAAATATTCTGTATTATATTTGCAAGTTTAACTGCTTAAGGACCATGCAATGCGTTGCACACCCCTTGCGTTGTAATGGGGGGCAAGTTGGAGCTGATGGGGGGGAAGTTGGAGCTGATAGGGGGCAAAGTGGATCTGGTGGGGCAAGTTGGAGCTGATAGGGGGCAAAGTGGATCTGGTGGGGCAAGTTGGAGCTGATAGGGGACAAGTTGGAGCTGATGGGGCAATGTGAGGGCAATAAAGAGATGATGGGGACAATGTGGACATTAGGAGCATTGTGGAGGTGTCCAGTGGAGATGGTCAATGGCGGGGGGGGGGGCGGTTCAGATTTCTGTGCCTACAGGCTCCTGAGATGTAAATCCGGCCCTGTCAGTCACGTGGAATTTTGGGGTCAACCTGCTTCCTCCCTTCTTCTCCCCAGAATGCCCCACTGACTCTCCAAATACAGGGAAAAATGTGAGGTCCTGCTCACACTGCTACCCATTTCTTCTTGTTCCTGTGACACAATTTTCCCCAAGATCCCAAGGGATGATTTAGGGGTACTGGCCATCATTGGGTATGGGTAATCAGGGCTTCCAGATGCTTCAGTGCTGGTAGTGGTCACTTCCTCCTCCTCATCAGACTCACTGGATGCATCACAGTCCCTCCAGATCCTCCTTTTTTCTCACCCAGGTGCTCATAGTTATAGCACACACTATGCGCCTCTGCTGCCTAAATTTTTCAAAATTAAGCACTGCACCCTCTCTCTCTCTCTCTCGCTGCTTGTTTTGTGTTTCACTTCCTGGAAACATCATGTTTTGGAGCGAAAACGTACATCTAAGGGGCAAAAAGTTTGTAGTCATCGAAAAAAATAGCTAAAACTTTTTGGCAATAGGCTAAAACCATGAAGACTTTAAGGATTTTATTTAAAGCGGATTGTATTTGGTGGGAAATCTCCTTTGCTCCCTTCACACACCTCAAGACTCCAATAACAAAGAGATAACTGCCAGATCAGTAAGGAACTTGGATCAAAGTTGCCTGTGTCAAAATTTTGGGGTAATTGCGGTAAATCTCCTTTGCTCCCTTCTCACACCCCCAGTCTCCCTTAACACAGAGAACAGCCAGCGGGAAGGAACTTGGATCACAACTATCTGTGTCTTCTTGTTAACATGACTGGAATGCTGTAAAAATGGTGATGAAATGTCTGAAGAGAACAAACCAAATGAAATTGCAGTTGTCAGAAACCTTGAGTCCAAACTTAACTGAATATGTAGAATTCTACAGATGGCTATATCTTTCAGCACTGATAAGGGAACACCAGCTGTTCCAGTAAAGAAGCAAGTGACAGTTGCATTCTTCAACTGAACCAGAGTATTTTGAAGCAGCACATGCATGTAAAGAAGCAATTTAGATTAGTCAGCTACTACTAGATATGGGACTGGGCATTCTCAATATAATACCAATTCTAGAAGACAACTATAGAAGAGTAAATAACAAACTGAGAGGGTCAGCTCTAGAACCAGTCTGATGTGAAACACCACTTGCTTGTGGATATGTACGAGCAAGGCACCAGTTTCATTCAGCATTGCTCATTCTAAGAGATAGCCACATATACAATCACCAAACCACTGAAAAAAATGTCATTAGCATTTGCACAAAAAATAATCATTTTGTGTTATAATTCACGCCATGATAGTATGTAGCATTTATAAGCTGTGGCAAGCTTAATTTGTTTTTCTGTTGCGTCTTTCCTGACTAACAGCTTATTAAATCTAGTACAATTTTTCCCTTTTCCCTGGTTTATAAATGAATGTGATTATGTTGTTCGGTTTGCTGTTGTTTATCTATACACTTAATGTTTAATAGTCTGTTTAAATTTGCATCTAGTAAGTTCTTTAAAGGGATAGTAATACTTCATTTTAACTTTATTTTATTTTGTAGGCATTAAAAAAACATGAAGAATGACATAAGTCTTATCTCTCAAACCTTTATGGTTTAAGAGATATTCACAAACAAAATATCCCCCTCCTGTTCAACCAGATCAGAATGGAGATGCCCAGGTAGACTGCAGAGAGGGACAATCTTCAATTAAGATAAGGGAAAAAGCTGAAAAACTTGTCAAGGGGGGAAGGGCTTTCATTGTTTTTATACAAAGAAGATTGTCCCCTTCTGTTATCTGTCTGGTCATAGAACCACATTCACATCTGAGAAGAGATGGCTTACACTAGGTAAAAGGGGCGGGGATGGGAAACTTTGCTTGTGAATATCTCATAAACCATAAAGGTTTGAGAGATAAGACTTATATCATTCTTCATGTTTTTTTAATGCCTACAAAATAAAATAAAGTTAAAACGAAGTATTACTATCCCTTTAAGGTAAATTAACCAACATTCACTGTGCATGTAAACAAATTGAGTGTTGAAACATGTGCATAGCCTCAATGCACATGTGAATGAACTGAGTGCTGGAGCCTGTGCATCTCCTTACTAGATAAGTAAATGAATAAAGTGATGGTGTCTCTGTAGTTACACACTATATGTGTTAATTAATTGAGTTCAGGATCTTATGTATCCCTCATTATATATGTGAAGGGATTGAGTGCTGGAGCCTTTGTATCCTTCACTATAAGTGTGAGAGAATCAAGTGCTCTACCCTGAATACTTCGCAGTTGTTTCTGTAAATTAATTTAATGTTATAGCTTGTGTATTATCCCATTGTTTATTCTAATGTATTGAGTGCTGAAGCATGTGTATCTCCCTACTGTATGTGTGAATGAATCAAGTTCTGGAGTCTCTGTATCTCCTTACTGTATATATGAATGAATTGAGAGCTGGAGCCTGTAAATCCCTCACTTTGTGAGTGACTGAAACAAATGCAAGAGCATGTGTATCCTTCAATGTATGTGTGGAAAGATATAGATAAACTGAGTGAATGGGAATAAAAGTGGCAGATGAGATTTAGTATCGATAAATGTAACGTTTTGCATTTGAGCTATAGAAACAAACATGCTGCATCTATATATATATAAAAGTGAAAACCTGCATCTCCAGCCACAAACACACCCAGGGGTGGCAGTAAGGAGGAGATATTCAAATCTCCTCAATACTGCCAGTCATAGTCGTAGACAGAGGTGTGATTTTCACAGGAAATCTCTGCAAGGAGTTGGCCTGCCCTCAACATCCTCCTGAAAAACAAAAAATCATGGCTGACACACACAGTCACACACACACATATACACAAAACAAAAAAGGCCCTGACTCCTCATATGGACAAAACATGCTCCTTTGACAGAACTGCACTTCACCTATGACTCCTCCAGTTCCCCATCCACATGGAGGCCTCTATTTAACGACAAACAACCTTACACACTCCAGTACTCTGCGCCTCTGGCTCTTAATGTACACACACTGTATCATGGCACACCAGTTGCAGGATATGACTGATGGAGGCTCAATGCAATAGTGCATTACTAGACTGTTGCCTCTGTTTATGTGGGGAGGACTATCACGGTGCCCATGATTGCTGCCTTTTCCTGTCAGTTATCTGTGAGGTTTTCTCATTGGCTGCCTGTCTTTAGTCTGCCCAGTATTGCCTATATAGACTGGGTTCTGGCACCCTTTGGTTGCCCTTTCGTGGTGTCTCTATGTCAGAAGCCACCTGCATTTGTTTCCTGTGTTCTATGGGCCTTGTTTGAATCCTCTACTCTCCAGTGTCTGCCTGCTTACCTGACTGACAGCCTACTCTTCTGAAGTGGTTCCTGCCTCCGTTCCTGATCCGGTTTGGGCTGACGTTCCTGCTTCTGTTCCTGCTCCGGTTGACTGCCGTTACTGTTCCAGCTTCCTGTCCCGGCCTGGCTGTCCCTCCTGCTCCTGGATTGTCTTGGATATTCTCCGTTATCATGGTCACTTTGGCGACATTCTGATCTCTCGGCGTATTCCGTGTAGTCCAGTACGCGGGTACTGGTTTGCTTCTTTACAGAACTGGTTGTATACTCCTGTAGTCCAGTACGTGGGTACTGGTTCACTCCTATGTTTTCCGGTAGCTTACTGCCACCTCTCAGCACCGGTAGCGTCTCCGTGTAGTCCAATACGCGGGTATTGGTTTGCTCATTTACAGCACCGGTTGTGTAGTCCAGTACGCGGGTACTGGTTCGCTCCTATGTATTCCGGTTGCTTACTGCCACCTCTCAGCACCGGTAGCGTCTCTGTGTAGTCCAATACGCGGGTATTGGCTTGCTCATTTACAGCACCGGTTGTGTTAGTCCAGTACGCGGGTACTGGTTCGCTCCTATGTTTTCCGGTTGCTTACTGCCACCTCTCAGCACCGGTAGCATCTCCATGTAGTCCAATACGCGGGTATTGGTTTGCTCACTTACAGCACCGGTTGTGTAGTCCAGTACGTGGGTACTGGTTCGCTCCAATGTATTTCCGTTGCTTACTGCCACCTCTTAGCACCGGTAGTGTCTCTGTGTAGTCCAATACGCGGGTATTGGTTTGCTCATTTACAGCACCGGTTGTGTTAGTCCAGTACGCGGGTATTGGTTGACTCCTATGATTTCTGTTTGCTTATTGCCACTTATACAGCACCAGTTTTGTCTCCGTGTATTCCATTTCACCGGCTGCTTGCTGACTCCTATATAGCAGCGGTAGGTCTCCTTGTTGTCCAGCACTTGCGACTGGTTTGCTCCACCTCTTCACCAGTCGCTGAGACCACCTTCATGATGTACCAGTACTTGCCTACACTGAGTTCTTGTTAGGCTGCCTTGCCCGGTATATTGGCAAGGCCGGTAGAGCCTACTCACTCGTTTTGCCAGTCCTAGGCTGCCTTGCCTTTATATTGGCAGGGGCGGTAGAGCCTTTTTCTATCTCCTGTTACCAGTCTCCAAGCTGCCTTGCCCGGTATATTGGCAAGGCCGGTAGAGCCTACTCACTCGTTTTGCCAGTCCTAATGCTGCCTTGCCCAGTATATTGGCAAGGCCGGTAGAGCTTCTTTCCATCTCCTTTTACCAGTCTCCAGACTGCCTTGCCCGGTATGTTGGCAAGGCCGGTAGAGCCTACTCACTCGTTGTGCCAATCCTAAGGCTGCCTTGCCCGGTATACTGGTAAGGCAGGTAGAGCCTATTCCATCGTTGTGCCAGTCCTTGGGCTGCCTTACCCGGTTATTGGCAAGGCCGGTAGAGCCTGTCCATATTCACTGTACCATTGTTCTCTACTACTTTGTACAAGTTGTGTGTTTATTTATGTGTATGTCAGGACCCGCGAGGGTTCTCTTTAAACTTTCAATAAAGTTGTCTTTTTATCTTAACTCTGTGTCTGAGAGTCAAGACAAACCGTTACATTAAGAAAGGGCCATGACCTCAGAGAGTAAGAGTGAGGGTAATGCACAGAACATCCATTGGAGGATGGATGTACATGAGCAGCGCCTGGATCAGCTGGCATTGGCGATCCAAACCATTCTCAAACATACAGTACTCACGGATAATTCCGTTCCGAGTCCAGTGGTCTCCTCAGGTTCGACACCGGAGAACGATACTATACCCCCAGTGGCTGCAGTTAAAGGCCTAACCGCTTCCACACCATTGCCACTCAGATATGATGGTGAACCCAGTCTGTGCAGAGGGTTTATCAACCAACTTGAGATATTTCTGGAATTAACCTCCCATGCCTTTCCTAATGATCGCAGTAAAGTTGGTTTTATGATATCCCTACTGACTGGCAGAGCCCTGGCATGGGCTAATCCCTTATGGGAGAGTGTGAAACCCTGCACAAAGAATTTCAGGGAATTTGTGCAAATATTTTGGAGAGTATTTGAGATCCCTGGTAGAACCGCCTCTGCTGCTAAACGCCTAATGGAGATACAACGGGGCAAGCTTACTGTGGGCGATTATGCCATCAAATTCCGCACATTGGCAGCAAAGGTAGGTTGGAATAATGAGGCATTGCTGGCAGCCTTTGCACAGGGTCTGAGCGATCAGATCAAAGATGAAACCACAGCTAGAGAGTTGCCTACTGATCTGGATGAATATATTGACTATGCTATCCTAATTGACACTCGTATCCGTGAGAGATTGATGGCTAAGGACCGTAGGCTACGGTCAAAGAGTAACGGATCTAGCAGTTCATTTTGCCCACCTACTCCTCCCTTGGTGCCTAAATCTAAGGACCAGTTACGGGAATCCGGTGAACCTATGCAATTAGGTTTCACTAGGCTAACCAAGAAAGAAAGAGCACACCGCAGAAGGCAAGGGTTGTGCTTATATTGTGGCAAAACTGGGCACTTGCTAAGAACCTGTCCGGTACGTCTGGGAAACGATCACACCTAGGGTACCTTGGGGGACAGGCCCTAGGTGGTGTCCAACCGTCCCCAGGCTTGATCATACAGAAACCCACCATACAGGTGATACTCTCGTGGGCAGATGGCTCGGTGGAGGTTCTGGCCCTGATTGACTCCGGCGCAGCTGGCTATTTCATGGATAGTGCTTTTGCTGAACGGCACAAGATTCCGCTGGTTGAGAGAAAATCCCCTCTTGCTATTGAAGCCATTGATGGCAGACCTCTAGAACCTGCCCAGGTTACCTTTGAAACAATGCCATTACCTATGGCTATTGGGGCGCTTCATAAAGAGGAACAGCAGTTCCAGATTATCAGTTCTCCATACTACGCAGTCATTCTGGGATTTCCCTGGTTGCAGCTTCATAATCCTCAGATTGATTGGCAAAAGTGTGAAATTTCTGCTTGGTCTCAGTATTGGATGGAACATTGTGTGTCTCACCCAGTTAAGATTTTGTGCACCTCTCCTTCTTTGCCTGACAAGTACCAACAATTCAGTGATGTGTTTAGTAAAGGAGAGGCTGGTACTCTACCACAGCACAGATCTTATGATTGCGCCATTGAGTTGCCACCGGGGGTGGTGCCCCCTAGGGGACGCACTTATCCATTATCATGTGAGGAGAACCAAGCTATGGAGGAATATATTGCAGATGCCCTCAAGAGAGGGATCATCAGGAAATCCACCTCCCCGGCTGGGGCTGGATTCTTTTTTGTTAAGAAAAAGAATGGCGAGCTAAGACCGTGTATTGATTACCGTGGCCTAAACAAGTTAATGCCTAAAAATGCTTATCCGATACCACTCATCACCGAATTATTTGACAGGTTGAAAGGTTCCTCAATCTTTACTAAACTGGACCTACATGCTGCTTATAACCTGATCCAGATCAGAGCTGGTGATGAGTGGAAAACAGCTTTTAACACTAGATCCAAGCACTATGAATATCTAGTTATGCCGTTTGGCCTCTGTAATGCACCCACAGTTTTCCAAGAACTGATTAACGATATCCTCAGGGATATGCTGCAGTCCTGTGTTGTTGTCTACCTGGACTATATACTAATTCATTCAGACAATGTGTCACAACACATTAAAGATGTGTCAGAAGTGTTGCTCCGCTTACGAAAAAACAAGTTGTATTGCAAATTGGAAAAATGCGAGTTTCATAGATCCAGTGTGCCCTTCTTGGGGTTTGTGATTGCAAAAGAAGGGGTTGCCATGGATCAGGAGAAACTTGCGGCAGTTTTGCAATGGCCAAGGCCTAAGGGCTTAAAAGCAATTCAGCGATTTCTGGGTTTCGCTAATTATTACAGGAAATGTATCAATAACTTTTCCACGATTGCTAAACCATTGTCTGACCTTACTCATAAGGGTGCTAAGCCTTCCCAATGGTCTGTGGCAGCTGAAGATGCTTTTGAAACATTGAAATCCGCCTTTGCAGCTGCTCCCGTGCTATCCCACCCCAACCCATCTCTCCAGTTTATATTGGAGGTTGATGCCTCAGAGATTGGGGTTGGGGCAGTACTTTCCCAATGACCAGTTAAAGGGGGATCTCTCAGACCATGTGGGTTTCTTTCCAAGAAATTGTCTGTGGCTCAAAGTCACTATGAGATAGGTGACAGAGAATTACTGGCTATCATTCTTGCATTAAAAGAATGGCGTCATTTACTTGAGGGCACCAAAAATCCAGTATTAATTCTGACTGACCACAAAAACCTGACCTATGTTTCTGAGGCTAAAAGGTTGTCCTCTCGACAGGCCAGGTGGGCGTTGTTCCTCTCTCGATTTAATTTCATTGTATCATATTTGTCCGGGTCCAAGAATGTGAGGGCTGATGCTCTGTCGAGTCAGTTCGAGCCTGAAGTTGACAGGGACGAGGTCCCAGCACCCATAATACAGCCTGATCGTATATTGGCTACTTTACGCACAAGTATCACTTCGTCACTGGGGGAAGAGATTCTGGTTTCCCAGGCTGATGCTCCCCCGGAAACCCCAGTGGGCAAGTGTTTCGTTGATGAGCCATTTCACACTCGCTTACTTGAAACATATCACTCCTCTAAAGCCACGGGGCATACTGGTAGAGATCAATTGATTTGTTCTCTCTCACAAGTCTTCTGGTGGCCCTCCCTGAGGGCAGATTGTGCTGAGTTTACTAATGCCTGTACCATCTGTGCCCGTGCCAAGACCCCTAGACACCTCCCGGCGGGCCTACTCCAGCCGGTGCCCAATGGCGAACGTCCCTGGTCTCACGTTTCCATTAATTTTATGGGAGAATTGCCAGTGTCTAGAGGGTACTCTTTCATACTTATGGTGGTTGACAGGTTTTCTAAAATGGCTCATTTCGTGCCTCTCCGTGGCCTTCCCTCTTCCAAAGAATTAGTGGTGGTTTTCGCTAAAGAGGTATTTCGGTTGCATGGAGTACCCAGAGTGCTGGTGTCTGACCGGGGGAGCCAGTTTGTGTCCAGATTTTGGAGAGCATTTTGCGAACAGATGGACATTCAATTGTCCTTTTCCTCTGCCTATCACCCCCAGACCAATGGGGCCGCTGAGCTGAGGGACTAGAGCAGTTCCTGCGCTGTTTTGTCACTGACCATCATGATAACTGGGCTGACCTGTTGCCTTGGGCGGAGTTCGCCAGGAACTGTGCGGTTAATTCTTCATCCGGGAGCTCTCCATTTCTGATCAATTATGGGTTCCAGCCATGCTTACTACCAGATTAATTTCAGTCTCAGCAGATTCCAGCTCTGGATGAGCACATCGAGCAGCTCCGTTCCACATGGGCACTCAGTCAGTCTTTTCAGCGCCATCAGCGTCATGCTAATCATAGACGGCTGCCAGCGGTTTCCTTCCAGGTTGGGGACAGAGTAGGTCTATCCTCCAGAAATCTCAAGTTACAAGTCCCATCTAACAAATTGGCTCCTCGATTTATTGGTCCATATAGGGTGATTCGTAAAATCATCCCTGTCTCTTATGCCTTGGATATCCCTGCATCCATGCGTATTCATAATGTGTTCCATGTGTCGCTCCTCAAACCTCTTGTATGCAACTGCTATACTACTAACCTTGTGGTGCCAGGGCCTATAGAGGTAGAGGGTCAGGAGGAGTACGAGGTTCAGAGTATCATTGACTCCCGCAGACTTAGAGGAAAATTGCAGTATTTGGTACATTGGAAAGGTTATGGTCTGGAAGAACGATCCTGGGTGGATAGTACGGACCTTCATGCTCCCAAATTACTGCAAATTTTTCATTCCAAGTACCCTCAGAAACCAGGTCCCTCTTCTAGAAGGGGGGGGGGTCTTTGAGAGGGAGGTACTATCACGGTGCCCGTGATTGCTGCCTTTTCCTGTCAGTTATCTGTGAGGTTTTCCCATTGGCTGCCTGTCTTTAGTCTGCCCAGTATTGCCTATATAGACTGGGTTCTGGCATTCTTTGGTTGCCGTTTCATGGTGTCTCTATGTTAGTAGCCAGCTGCATTTGTTTCCTGTGTTCTATGGGCCTTGTTTGAATCCTCTACTCTCCAGTGTCTGCCTGCTTACCTGACTGACAGCCTTCTCTTCTGAAGTGGTTCCTGCCTCCTTTCCTGATCTGGTTTGGGCTGACGTTCCTGCTTCTGTTCCTACTACAGTTGACTGCCGTTACTGTTCCAGCTTCCTGTCCCGGCCTGGCTGTCCCTCCTGCTCCTGGATCGTCTTGTATGTTCTCCGTTATCATGGTCGCTTTGGTGACATTCTGATCTCTGGGCGTATTCCGTGTAGTCCAGTATTCGGGTACTGGTTTGCTTCTTTACAGCACTGGTTGTATACTCCTGTAGTCCAGTACGCGGGTACTGGTTCGCTCCTATGTTTTCTGGTAGCTTACTGCCACCTCTCAGCACCGGTAGCATCTCCGTGTAGTCCAATACGTGGGTATTGGTTTGCTCATTTACAGCACCGGTTGTGTAGTCCAGTATGCGGGTACTGGTTCGCTCCTATGTATTCCGGTTGCCTACTGCCACCTCTCTGCACCGGTAGCGTCTCCGTGTAGTCCAATACGCGGGTATTGGCTTGCTCATTTACAGCACCGGTTGTGTTAGTCCAGTACGCGGGTACTGGTTCTCTCCTATGTGTTCCGGTTGCTTACTGCCACCTCTCTGCACCGGTAGCGTCTCCATGTAGCCCAATACATGGGTATTGGTTTGCTCATTTAGAGCACCGGTTGTGTTAGTCCAGTACGTGGGTACTGGTTCACTCCTATGTTTTCCGGTTGCTTACTGCCACCTCTCAGCACCGGTAGCGTCTCCGTGTAGTCCAATACGTGGGTATTGGTTTGCTCACTTACACGGTTGTGTAGTCCAGTACGCGGGTACTGGTTCGCTCCAATGTATTCCGGTTGCTTACTGCCACCTCTTAGCACCGGTAGCATCTCCGTGTAGTCCAATACGCGGGTATTGGTTTGCTCATTTACAGCACCGGTTGTGTTAGTCCAGTACGCGGGTACTGGTTCTCTCCTATGTTTTCCGGTTGCTTATTGCCACCTATATAGCACCAGTTTCGTCTCTGTGTAGTCAAGTACGCGGGTACTGGTTTGCTCCTTTACAGCACCGGTTGTGTTTCACTGTAGTCCAGTACGCGGGTACTGGTTTGCTCCATTTCACCGGCTGCTTGCTGACTCCTATATAGCAGCGGTAGGTCTCCTTGTTGTCCAGCACTTGTGACTGGTTTGGTCCACCTCTTCACCAGTCACTGAGACCACCTTCATAATGTACCTGTATTTGCCTACGCTGAGTTCTTGTTAGGCTGCCTTGCCCGGTATATTGGCAAGGCCGGTAGAGCCTACTCACTCGTTTTGCCAGTCCTAGGCTGCCTTGCCCGGTATACTGGCAGGGCCGGTAGAGCCTTTTTCTATCTCCTGTTACCAGTCTCCAAGCTGCCTTGCCCGGTATATTGGCAAGGCTGGTAGAGCCTACTCACTCGTTTTGCCAGTCCTAAGACTGCCTTGCCCGGTATATTGGCAAGGCTGGTAGAGCCTCTTTCCATCTCCTTTTACCAGTCTCCAGGCTGCCTTGCCCGGTATATTGGCAAGGCCGGTAGAGCCTACTCACACGTTGTGCCAATCCTAAGGCTGCCTTGCCCGGTATACTGGTAAGGCTGGTAGAGCCTATTCCATCGTTGTGCCAGTCCTTGGGCTGCCTTACCCGGTTATTGGCAAGGCCGGTAGAGCCTATCCATATTCACTGTACCATTGTTCTCTACTACTTTGTACAAGTTGTGTGTTTATATATGTGTATGTCAGGACCCGCGAGGGTACTCTTTAAACTTTCAATAAAGTTGTGTTTTTATCTTAACTCTGTGTCTGAGAGTCAAAACAAACCGTGACAAGGACTTTACACAATACGTCCATTACTTGCTCTTGTTCATGTGGAAGGGGGTCAGATTGGACACCACACTACACGATGACTCTAATGTTACTTTGCCTTCTGCAGGGGTAGCAGAACACTTGCCTAACATGCAGCCAACTCTCAGCTTAGGGAACTGAAAATACAGCTTCTGCATAAGCAAGGGTATTACTGTCCAACGTTAATCTGCAAGGGGATTTTAATAGGACTGTACAACATGCGTGTAAGCCTACTCTGCCTTCTGTAAGCTGAGCGGAACAGTAAGGTGCCTTACACTTGATTGTCCAGTTGGCCTCCAGAAGGCGGAGCAGCCTCACATGCATGGTGTACACTCCTATTGAAGTTCCCTTTGTACATTAACACAAGCAATGCTGGACAGTAGTAAGTACCCTTGTATGAATCGTCTCCCCACTACACTATGCAGACAATTGCATGCATCTTGCCCTCCTCTTCTGCGACCCCTGCACAAGGCCAGGTAACATTAGGAGCCAGAAAACAATTTCTGCATAGGCAAGGGTACTGCAAAAGGAGAAGAGAAAAGGGTATTACTGTCCAACGTTGCCTCTTTTCATCTGCAAGGGGACTTTAACAGGACTGTACAATATGCACGTAAGCCTACTCTGCCTTCAGTAAGCTGAGTGGAACAGTAAGGTGCCTTACACTTGATTGTCTGGTTGGAGTCCAGAAGGAGGCGCAGACTCATACGCATGCTGTACACTCCTATTGAAGTTCCCGTGGACATTGACACAGGCATGGTTGAACAGTAGTAGTACCCTTGTCTGAATCATCTAACCTATGTGGACAATTGCATGCATCTAAGCCTCTCTTCTGCGTCCCTTGTGCAAGGCCAGGTTACGTTAGGCATATCATTCCCTTCCCCACATGAACAGAGCCAATGGGACCACTACTACAACAACCCACCGGGGAAGGAATCCCAAGACTGCCACTACACTTGGCTACAAATTTCCTACATCTAATCAAGAACACAGGCTTTTATGTTACATGTGTGTATCTTACTCTGTGTCTTCATGTTGTGCATTGCATGTGTGTTTGTCTCTCACTATTTATGTATGTCAGTGTGTGTGTGTTTGTGAGTGTATCACTATGTGTATGTCTGTTGCATGTGTATGTGTGTCCCCATGACGGTTGCATGTGTATGTACGTAACTGTGTATGTCTCATACTCTTATGCCCAACACTGTATCTTTTATAACATTCATTCAAAAAAATAAATTACACATTCCCTACTTAACATGATGGGCAATGCCATCTTATATTGCTAGTATACACAAAATGGGAAACTACTTGGAGAATCCACTTTAGACAAAGATTTAGGAGTACTGATAGATGATAGACTTCACAACAGTGTGCAGTGTCACTCAACTGTTTCATGAGATATAGGGTACTATTCTGCATAAAAAGGGGTAGAGATGTACGGGATGGGAATATCTTTCTACCTCTATATAAATCCTTGATAAGGCCTCATTTAGAATATGTAGTAGAGTTTTGGGTACCATTACCCATTATTGAACTGTAAAAAGTGTATAGATTTGCAACAAAACAGATAAAGGGAATGGAGGATCTGAGTTATAAAGAGAGATTAGCCAAACTGGGCTTCTTTATATTAGATTAGAGACTAAGGGGTGATATGATTACTTTTTACAAATATATTCAAGGTATCACGGTGCCCGTGATTGCCCTCAGTGAGCACTGTTGATGTGTCAGGCGACATTGTCTATCACTTCCTGAGTGTTGCGCTTATGCGCATTCGCTATTCTTATAGGCCTATGGTAATTTCCAGAGTGAGTCTCCGCCTACTTGCTAGGCCTTATAGGCCTTAGTCTGCCAGTACTCTGGTACAAGCAGTGCTCAGTTCTGCTGCTGCATCAGACCTTGTCTCTGGCATTCCTATTCTGCCTGTTACCGATGGTTAGTGCCATTGGGTATTCCCTAGCATTCTAGGGATTTGAGTCACCATTGCCTTCACTACCCTAGCATTCTGGGGAATCTCTGTCACCATTGCCTGTAGGTTACCCTAACGTTCTAGGGATCTCAGTCATCGTTGCCTTCACTACCCTAGCGTTCTAGGGGAGTATCTCTTGTTTTGTTTGGGCATTTCAGCTTCACCTGCACTAGTAGCTACTGCTATCCTTGCTACCATTGCATTCCATAGACAGATTGGGTTCAGCCTCTGTTCAGTCAGTGGATCCTGTGCTGTTTCCATACCTGGCTAGTGATTGTTGGTCCTGTGACGATTGAGGAAGTGCCATCCGTATTATTCCTGTTCTTATTTTAATAAAGATATTGATTTTACTGTATCTGTACTTGTCAGTGTCGTTATTCCTCAGTCACCCCGTGACAGTACGAAAGGGCCATAAACTCTGAAAGTACAGATACTGGTAGCCGACAGTTGCCTAATATCCTTTCAAGGATGGATATTCATGAACAGCGTATTGACCAGTTGTCTATGGTGATGCAGATGCTCGTTAATCGTACAGCACATCTCAATAAGCCTGTGCAACTACCGGTGGCCCCTCCTGTTTTGGCATCAGTAGTAACCACTCAGGTGGAAAACAAGATTTATAGAGGGCTGTCTGGAGCTGCTCCACTCCCTCTAAGATATGATGGGGAACCCATGTTGTGTCATGGATTCATAAATCAGCTCTGAATTTTTTTGGAACTGGTACTTAATGCATTCCAGATTGAAAGAAGTAAAGTGGGCTTTATGATTTCTTTGTTGACTGGCAAAGAATTGGCATGGACAATCCATTATGGGAGACAGCCAATCCCATAACTTTGAACTTTACAGAATTTGTGGATGCCTTCTGTAAAGTATTTGATGTTCCAGGCCAAGCAACCTCTGCCGCCAAAAAACAGATGACCATTCGCCAGTGCGCCCATACAGTAGCAGAAAAGGCTATTGAATTTCGTACACTAGTATTAGAGATAGGCTTGAACAATGAGGCTCTGGTGGCTGCCTTCTCACACTTAATGATATTATCAAGGATGAGACGGCATCCCGTGAGCTGCCAGAGGATCTGGATCAGTTTATTTCCTTTGCTATTCTGATTGATACCCACATCAGGGAAAGATCCCTGTTCAAAAATCACAAGCCAAGGTTTGAGTCTCGACTGGCACCAAACAGGGAGCTCCCACTCATGCCTCCTTCAACCTCCCAAGCCTCCTAGTGCAGAGGTCTTTAGGGCTGAGCCCATGCAAGTTGGTTTTACACACCTGCCCAGGCAGGAGTGATCCTTCCATCGAAGAGAGGGTCTATGCCTGTACTGTGGTAAGGCTGGACATTTGTTAGGAGCTTGTCCGGTATGTCCGGGAAATGCATGCATCTAGGGTCTCTGAGGGGACAGATCCTAGGTGGCGGTAATCAGTCCCCAGACCAAGAGTAGAACAAGCCCATTTTACAGGTGGCAATTTCTTGGGCAACCTCCTTTGTTGTGACACCAGCCCTGATCGATTCAGGAGCTTCAGGCTACTTTATTGATGGCAAATTCGCTAAGCAGCACAAAATTTCCTTGTTGTCTCATGCTTCTCCATTGGCTATTGAGGTGATTGATGGTAGACCGTTAGAACCATCCCATGTCACACATGAGACCTGTCCATTGTCTTTTAGAGTAGGAGCTCTCCATGTGGATACCCAACGGTTTCAAGTAATTAAGTCTCCACACTACAACGTCATTCTGGGTTTTCCTTGGCTTCAGACACACAACCCCAGAATGGACTGGAAAACTTGCGACATCATATTTTGGTCCGATTATTGTAAGAAGTCTTGTCTACAGCAGCCCACTACGATTTTGTGTACCTCCCCCTCCATACCCTCAGAGTACCATTCGTTCAGTGAAGTATTCAGTAAGGGGGAGGCTAGCACTCTGCCAAAGAATAGGGCATACGACTGTGCTATTAATTTGATGCCAGGCACGATACCTCCTAAGGAACGCACCTACCCTCTGTCGGTAGAAGAGAACTGAGCCATGGAGGAGTACATTATTGATGCCTTGGCCAGAGGAATTATCAGGAAGTCTTCCTCGTCTGCGGGGGCAGGATTTTTCTTTGTAAAGAAAAAAGATGGGGAGCTTAGACCTTGTATCGACTATAGAGCTCTAAACAAACTGATGTTAAAAAATGCATGCCCATTCCAGTTATTTGACCGCTTGAAGGGCTTCTCAGTTTTCACAAAGCTTGATTTGTGGGCAGCCTATAATCTAATCACAACCAAGGAGGGCGATGAGTGAAAATCCGCATTTAATACTCGTAGTGGCCATTATGAGTACCTGGTCATGCCCTTTGGGCTGCGCAATGCTCCAGTAGTGTTCCAAGAGTTTATTAATGATGTACTGAGAGACCTGCTACAGTCCTGCGTAGTAGTTCACTTGGATGAAATCCTGATACACTCTGCAGTGGCCGCATCCGATGGGCCTGAAGGCCATACAGAGATTCTTAGGATTCACAAACTATTATAGAAAATACATACAGAATTTTTCTACGGTAGTCAAACCTTTGACTGACTTGACTCATAAAGGAGCTAATCCCTCGGCTTGGTCCACTGAGGCCAACAGTGCTTTTGAATCATTGAAGTCTGCTTTTGCTGTGGCTCCAGTATTGTTGCATCCTATCCCAGCCTTGCCCATTACCCTGGAGGTGGATGCATCAGAGACAGGAGTAGGGGCAATGCTGTCCCAGCGATCCGAGCCTGGCAAGACCCTCATGCCTTGTGGGTTCTTTTCCAAAAAGATGACTAAGGCCCAGAGCCTATACGACATAGGTGATCGCGAGTTACTAGCCATTATTCTCGCTCTCCGTGAATGGCGTCACATCCTGGAAGTGATGAATGCTCCAATCCTGATCTTGACTGATCATAAAAATCTGACATACCTGTCAGAGGCCAAAAGACTGTCACCACGACAGGCCAGATGGGCACTGAAATTGTCCAGATTTAATTTTGTGGTCTCATATCTTCCGGGGTCCAAGAATGTGCGAGCTGACCCTCTGTCTAGGCAATTTGTGCCTGAACATGAGACTGAAAGTGCACCTGTGCCTATTAGTGATGAGCGAGCACCCCAATGCTCGGGTGTTCGGGTGCTCTGACCGAGCACCCCCTGAGGCTCGAGTGCTCGGCCGAGCACCCGAGCCCCATTGAAGTCAATGGGAGGACTCGAGCATTACACCAGGCACCCCCTGCTCTGATGAGGGGAGGGTGCCTGGTCCATAGGAAAAGGGCAGAAAAGGATGGAAACACCACAGAAATGGTTCAGGGACAGCATAGGGAGGATGTCTGGATGCATCTTGGACTCCAACATCGCTGCTGGGAACGATCTTTCGCCCGTAGTACGCCATTTTTACAGACTGACCATAAAACACACAAAAAGGAAAATAAAAACGACTTTAGGCGAAAAATTGTTACCAAACAATATTTGCTGTATATTTACTTGTATATCATCTGCAAATTATCCCAAAAATTTCCTTGATTTTCTGAAGTGAGGCCATGATTAAGAGGGAAACGTGCGCAGAGGCAAATTATCCCAAAAATTTCCTTGATTTTCTGAAGTGAGGCCATGATTAAGAGGGAAACGTGCGCAGAGGCAAATTCTCCCAAAAATTTCCTTGATTTTATTGAACTGAGGCCATGATTAAGAGGGAAACGTGCGCTGAGCTGACCATCTAAAACATTATGGGTGAGGGTCTGCTGCAGAGCTGACCATCCTAAACATTATATGCGAAGGCCCGCTAGTGAGCTGACACTATAAAACATTATATGAGAGGGCCCGCTAGAGAGCTGACCCAATAAAACATTATATGAGAAGGCCCGCTGGTGAGCTGACCTATATAAAAATTGTCAAACAGGGCCCGCTGGTGAGCTGGCCCTATATAAAAATTATATCACAGGGCCCGCTGGTGAGCTGGCCCTATATAAAAATTATATCCCAGGGCATATGGAAGAGGAGGAGGAGGATGAGAAGATTAAGAGTCAACCATATACCCGTTTTTTGGGTGGAAGGGGTGAATGGGAATACAGAGTATTCCCATCATTGTAAATAATATATGTAAAGTGAGTTTATGTTCCCCCGGGGCTTTCCTCCAGTGGAGTGGAGAAGTCAGGGGAAATCCAGGCCTTGTTCATTTTTATAAGTGTCAACCTATCAGCATTGTCGGTGGAAAGGCGGATACGCTTATCTGTTATGATGCCACCAGCAGCACTAAATACCCGCTGAGACAGAACGCTGGCGGCAGGGCAGGCCAGCACCTCCAAGGCGTAGAGTGCCAGTTCATACCACGTGTCCAGCTTGGACACCCAGTAGTTGTAAGGTACAGAGGGATCATTGAGGACGCTGACACGGTCTGCTACGTACTCCTTCACCATCTTCCAAAACTTTTCCCTCCTTGTGACACTAGGCTGCGCATCAGGGTGAGGGTGCTGGCGGGGTGTCATGAAGGTGTCCCACGCCTTGGAGAGTGTTGCCCTGCCTTTGTCGGAACTGCTGTGTGCTCCCCTTTTCTCCCCTTCTCGGTTGGCCAAGGTAGCACGTACTCTGCCGCCAGCGTTGTCAGATGGAAAATTTTGGAGCAATTTTTCAACAAGAACCTTCTGGTATTGCACCATTTTGCTTGTCCTCTCCACCGGAGGAATGAGAGATGAGAAATTCTCTTTGTAGCGGGGGTCCAGAAGGGTGAACACCCAGTAATCCGTGTTGTCTAAAATGCGTACAACGCGTGGGTCACGGGAAAGGCAGCCTAACATAAAGTCAGCCATGTGTGCCAGAGTACCAACAGTCAAGATTTCGCTGTCCTCACCAGGAGGATGACTCTCAATCTCCTCATCCTCTTCCTCCTCTTCTGCCCACCCACGCTGAAGAGATGGAACTAAAGTTCCATGGCTACCCTCTGTAGCGGAGGCAACCGTGTCTTCCTCCTCCTCCTCCTCCTCCTCCTCCGCCTCCTCCAATTGTCGCTGAGAAGACGAAGTGAGGGTGCTCTGGCTATCACCTTGTGTAAGCTCTTCCTCCCCCATTTCCACCTCTTCCACATGCAAAGCGTCAGTTTTAATTGTGAGCAGCGAGCGTTTCAGTAGACACAGAAGTGGGATGGTTACACTGATAATAGCGTTATCGCCGCTCACCATCTGTGTCGATTCCTCAAAATTGCGTAAAACCTCACAGAGGTCTGACATCCATTCCCACTCCTCACTTCTGATTACAGGAAGTTGAACGGAGAGGCGACGACCGTGTAACAGCTGGTACTCCACTACTGCCCTCTGCTGCTCACAAAGCCGGGCCAACATGTGGAAGGTGGAGTTCCAGCGCGTGCTCACGTCACACAGCAGCCGGTGAGCTGGCAATTGTAAGCGCTGCTGCAGCTTCAACAGGCCGGCCGAAGCTGTAGATGACTTACGGAAATGTGCACACACGCGGCGCACCTTGGTCAAGAGATCATGCACATTGGGGTAGGTTTTTAGAAATCGCTGAACCACTAAATTAAATACATGCGCTAGGCATGGTACGTGTGTGAGCTTGCCGAGCTCCAAAGCCGCCACCAAGTTACGCCCATTATCACACACAACCATGCCTGGTTGCAGGTTGAGTGGCGAGAGCCACTGCTCGGTCTGGTGACTAATCCCCTGCAACAGCTCTGAGGCCGTGTGCTGTTTGTCCCCAAGGCAGATCAGCTTCAGCACGGCCTGTTGACGCTTCCCCACTGCAGTGCTACACTGCTTCCAGCTACTGGCTGATGGGGGAGTGGCGCTGCGTGTAGAGAATTCGGAGGTGGAAACGGAGGAGGAGGAGCCAATAACGTAGGTGCTGGCGGAAACCCTGATGGAGGTAGGGCCCGCAATCCTCGGCGTGGGTAGCACCCGTGCCATCCCAGGGTCCGAGTCGCTCCCAGCCTCCACGACATTCACCCAGTGTGCCGTCAGGGAAATGTAGCGTCCCTGGCCACAAGCACTTGTCCATGTGTCAGTCGTTAAGTGGACCTTCCCAGTAACTGCGTTGGTCAGGGCACGGGTGATGTTACGGGACACATGGTGGTGTAATGCGGGGATGGCACACCGGGAAAAGTAGTGGCGGCTGGGGACCGCGTACCGAGGGACAGCTGCTGCCATCAGGCTGCGGAAGGACTCAGTGTCCACAAGCCTAAATGGCAGCATTTCGATGGCCAGTAATTTGGAAAGGTGTGAGGTTAGTGCTATGGCCTGTGGGTGGGTGGCTGGGTATTTTCTCTTGCGCTCAAATGCCTGGGGTAACGACATTTGGACGCTGTGCTGGGACAGGGAAGTGGATGTGGTCGCTGATGGTGCTTCAGATGGTACAGGTGCAGGGCGGGAGGTATGCGGGCCTGCGCCTTCGACAGGCGATTGGCCGGCACCGAAAACAGGGGAAGAGGAGGCAGTGGTGTGGCCTGCAGACACAGATGGGCGATCCAGGCGTTCCTCCCACTTACTACGGTGCTTGGATGCCATGTGTCGGATCATGCTGGTGGTGGTGAGGTTTCTAGTGTTCATGCCTCGGCTCATTCTGGTGTGGCACAGGTTGCAAACTACAATTCTTTTGTCGTCCGCACTTTCCTTAAAAAAACGCCATACCGCGGAACACCTACCCTTTGGCAAGGTAGATTTACGCAAGGGGGTGCTCCGTGGAACATTTGCGGGCCGGTTTGGTGCGGTCCGCCTTCTTTCTGTAGCCACACCACTGCCTCTTCCAGCCTGTTGCGGTGCTGCAGATGGCTCACCCTCAGGACTGCTGTCATCGCTCGGCTCTACACCTTCCCAGGTGGGGTCAGTCACCTCATCGTCCACCAAGTCCTCCTCCACTTCCTCACTCTGATCATCCTCCTCATGTCTTGATCCCACCACATACTCAGTCATTGACAACTGTATAACATTCTCCTCAACAAGGTCTTGAGACGGAAATAGTGGTTGATTTAATGGCAACTGTGTCTCATCATCATCATCATCATCCACTACTTCCTTTGACCTTAAATGCCGTTCACATCTGTCATCTTCTTGTGATTGTGTACCCTCTAGAGGTTGTGAATCAGGGCACAAGATGTCATGTTCCTCTGCAAGCGTGCTTGGAGAGAGGGTCAAATGAAGGATTGGTGATGAGACGAGCTCCTCACTATATCCCAGTGTGGGATCACTTCTTTGACCAGACCGTCTATGGTGGGAGGAAGGATGATCAGAGTGAGGATTATGTTGACCACACTCTTGGCTACTGAGAGTGGACTTGGTGGAAGACAGGGTGGTGCTTAACCGACTGGAAGCAGTATCAGCTGTCATCCAACCGACCACCTGTTCGCAGTGGTCGGACCTCGAGAGTGATGTCCTGCGACGCCCTGTAAAATTAGACATGAAGCTAGGTATGGTGGATGTCTTTCTTTCTTGTGCTCTGGCACCAGGCACAGTTTCTCCGCGTCCTGACCCGCACCCTGAACTATCAGGATCACGTCCACTTCCCCGTCCCTTTTTACCCGCCTTCTTCATCTTACACGGAATATGTGACTTTAATATTTGAGTTTGAAAACTTAACAGTATTTCTTCCTATTCTGCAATTGTGCAGAGTACACAGAATAGGCTGCTAAACTGCGGTGACACACACTGAATGGAATATGTGACTTTAATATTTGAGTTTGAAAACTTAACAGTATTTCTTCCTATTCTGCAACTGTGCAGAGTACACAGAATAGGCTGCTAAACGGCGGTGACACACACTGAATGGAATATGTGACTTTAATATTTGAGTTTGAAAACTTAACAGTATTTCTTCCTATTCTGCAACTGTGCAGAGTACACAGAATAGGCTGCTAAACTGCGGTGACGAACACAGAATGGAATATGTGACTTTAATATTTGAGTTTGAAAACTTAACAGTATTTCTTCCTATTCTGCAACTGTGCAGAGTACACAGAATAGGCTGCTAAACGGCGGTGACACACACTGAATGGAATATGTGACTTTAATATTTGAGTTTGAAAACTTAACAGTATTTCTTCCTATTCTGCAACTGTGCAGAGTACACAGAATAGGCTGCTAAACGGCGGTGACACACACTGAATGGAATATGTGACTTTAATATTTGAGTTTGAAAACTTAACAGTATTTCTTCCTATTCTGCAACTGTGCAGAGTACACAGAATAGGCTGCTAAACTGCGGTGACGAACACAGAATGGAATATGTGACTTTAATATTTGAGTTTGAAAACTTAACAGTATTTCTTCCTATTCTGCAACTGTGCAGAGTACACAGAATAGGCTGCTAAACGGCGGTGACACACACTGAATGGAATATGTGACTTTAATATTTGAGTTTGAAAACTTAACAGTATTTCTTCCTATTCTGCAACTGTGCAGAGTACACAGAATAGGCTGCTAAACTGCGGTGACGAACACAGAATGGAATATGTGACTTTAATATTTGAGTTTGAAAACTTAACAGTATTTCTTCCTATTCTGCAACTGTGCAGAGTACACAGAATAGGCTGCTAAACTGCGGTGACGAACACAGAATGGAATATGTGACTTTAATATTTGAGTTTGAAAACTTAACAGTATTTCTTCCTATTCTGCAACTGTGCAGAGTACACAGAATAGGCTGCTAAACGGCGGTGACACACACTGAATGGAATATGTGACTTTAATATTTGAGTTTGAAAACTTAACAGTATTTCTTCCTATTCTGCAACTGTGCAGAGTACACAGAATAGGCTGCTAAACGGCGGTGACACACACTGAATGGAATATGTGACTTTAATATTTGAGTTTGAAAACTTAACAGTATTTCTTCCTATTCTGCAACTGTGCAGAGTACACAGAATAGGCTGCTAAACGGTGGTGACACACACTGAATGGAATATGTGACTTTAATATTTGAGTTTGAAAACTTAACAGTATTTCTTCCTATTCTGCAACTGTGCAGAGTACACAGAATAGGCTGCTAAACGGCGGTGACACACACTGAATGGAATATGTGACTTTAATATTTGAGTTTGAAAACTTAACAGTATTTCTTCCTATTCTGCAACTGTGCAGAGTACACAGAATAGGCTGCTAAACGGCGGTGACACACACTGAATGGAATATGTGACTTTAATATTTGAGTTTGAAAACTTAACAGTATTTCTTCCTATTCTGCAACTGTGCAGAGTACACAAAATAGGCTGCTAAACGGCGGTGACACACACTGAATGGAATATGTGACTTTGATATTTGAGTTTGAAGACTTAACAGTATTTCTTCCTATTCTGCAACTCTGCACAGTACACAGAATAGGCTGCTAAACGGCGGTGACACACACTGAATGGAATATGTGACTTTGATATTTTAGTTTGAAGACTTAACAGTATTTCTTCCTATTCTGCAACTCTGCACAGTACACAGAATGTGCTGCTAAACTGCGGCGACGCACACTGAATGGAATTTGTGACTTTGATATTTTAGTTTGAAGACTTAACAGTATTTCTTCCTATTCTGCAACTCTGCACAGTACACAGAATGTGCTGCTAAACTGCGGCGACGCACACTGAATGGAATATGTGACTTTGATATTTTAGTTTGAAGACTTAACAGTATTTCTTCCTATTCTGCAACTCTGCACAGTACACAGAATGTGCTGCTAAACTGCGGCGACGCACACTGAATGGAATATGTGACTTTGATATTTTAGTTTGAAGACTTAACAGTATTTCTTCCTATTCTGCAACTCTGCACAGTACACAGAATGTGCTGCTAAACTGTGGCGACGCACACTGAATGGAATATGTGACTTTGATATTTTAGTTTGAAGACTTAACAGAATGTGCTCTAATCTGCAACTTTGCACACTAAACAGAATGTGCTCTAATCTGCAACTTTGCACACTAAACAGAATGTGCTCTAATCTGCAACTTTGCACACTAAACAGAATGTGCTCTAATCTGCAACTGTGCACACTAAACAGAATGTGCTCTAATCTGCAACTTTGCACACTAAACAGAATATATATATTTTTTTTTTTTTGTTTTTTCCCCCCCACACAAAATAACCTGCTGCCCCCACACACAGTAGTCCTAAAAAGGACTTTTGGTTCTTTTTTTTCACAATTTTGCTTTTTTTCCTCCCTACACTGACTTTCCCTTCCTATCGTCAGCTCTCCCTGGCTAAGACTGAGCCGAACTCGCTGGTCAGGTGCTATACAGCACCCGACCACGGGTTCTGGCCAGCCAATCAGTGTAATGCCAGCAGCCAACATGGCTGCTGGCATTACACTGATGTCAGAGCCTCCCTGCACGTTTATTGGCTGCGCAGCAGCCGCAAAACGTGCGGGGAGGAGACCCGAACATGGCGGGCGAGCACATGCGGTACTCGTACGAGTACCGCCATGTGCCGAGCAGAGCGATGCTCGAGCCGATCCGAGCATCGGCCGAGCATGCTCGCTCAACACTAGTGCCTATCATTCCTCCACATCACATATTGGCCACCATACGCACTAGTATCACGTCTCCACTGGGCTAAGAGATTTTGGTGTCCCAGGGCAATGCTCCAGCAGAGAAATCTAGTGGTAGAGCCGAACCTCTCCATACTAGACTAATGGAAACATACCACTCCTCGAGGGCAGCTGGATACATTGGTCATGACCAACTGATTTGGTCAGTCTCTCAGCTCTTTTGGTGGCCTAGCTTAAGAGCAGATTGTGTAGCTTTTGTGGAGGCCTGTTCCATTTGTACTCATGCTAAAACCCCGAGACACCTTCCTCTGGGATTGCTCCAGACAGTTCCTAATGGCAAGCGCCCATCGTCACACGTGTCCATAGATTTTATGGTGGAGCTGTCAGTGTCCAAAGGGTGTACGGTCATATTGATGATAGTGGACTGTTTTTCCAAGATGGCTCATTTTGTCCCCCTCCAGGGACTGCCTTCCTTCAAGGAATTGGCTGAGGTGTTTGCTAGCGAGGTGTTCCAACTCCACGGAGTGCCCAAGGTACTGGTCTCTGATCGTGGGACTCAGTTCGTATCACGGTTCTGGAGGGCCTTTTGTGACCAGATGGGTATCAAATTGTTGTTTTCTTCTGCCTACAATCCCCGGATGAATGGTGCTGCTGAGAGATCCAACCAGGGGTTGGAACAATTTTTGCACAGTTTTATCTCTGACTATCATGACAATTGGGCTGACCTGTTGCCTTGGGCTGAGTTTGCCAGGAATTGTGCCATAAGCTCTTCGTTCGGGAGCTCTCCCTTCCTGATCAACAATGGATTCCAACCATCCCTGCTCCTTTCAGGCTCAAGACATTCTGGCTCTGGACGAGCATATTAGGCAGCTCCGCTCCACATGGGCACAGGTTCAGAATGCCTTACGAAGGTCCTCACAGCACTATCAGAAACATGCAGACCGCAGGAGGTTTCCTGCTCCTGTTTTCTAAGTTGGGGATAGAGTGTGGCTGTCCTCCAGGAACCTAAACCTTTAAGTACCCTGTAATAAGCTGGCTCCATATTTTGTAGGTCCATTCTGGGTACTTCACAGAGTGAACCCTGTCACTTATGCCTTGGACCTTCCTGTGTGTTTGTGCATTCACAGCGTCTTCCATGTTTCCTTATTGATGCCTTTGTGTCACGTACTCTCAGTAAAGAAACACACAAAACAGTACAAGTGAATTTAAACCAGTTTATTGAGCAATAGATAATAAGAATACAAATAGTAATAATGAACACTTCCTCAGTCAGAGGGGAGATAGACGTGAGGACAGTGTCTAGTCCACTACCCAGAAGCTGACACTGAACCACTGTAGGTCTATGGTATTAGTCTTAGAAACAGACTTGGCTCTACCACAACAGGAAGGAATGACAAGACTAGTACAGGAGTGTACCCAGTGGAGGCAATAGTGCAACTGGTAGCACCACTCGAGGCAGCAGAGTAGGTGCTTAGATAGATGCAGCCAGATTGGAGTGCACTACTGAGGCAAGGAGCGAGACAAGCTGCACTCTATCTTACCGAAGGCAACTAGGGGGCACAGAGCACAGGTAGCACCACAAGTGCTAAGCCAGGCAACAGGTCAGTGTAAAAGGCGAGTGCCCAGGAGTGAGACTAAGTTGCACTAGCTGCCCAAAGGCAAACGGAAGGCACCAAGCAGAGGCAACCTGTAAGCCACCAGCTGGTGGCTGAGCTACCAGGTAAAGGAGAGCACCCTGGATCGGCCAAGTGGTAATCAGACAGGAGCGAGGCACAAACGGAGCTTCAGTCAGACAGGACACAGTCAGGAACCAGATCAGGTAGTCAGCCACAGCAAAGATCAGCACGGAGCCGGTAGTGTGGCAAGCCAGAGTCATACACGGATCAGGAAGTCAGCCACAGCCAAGGTCACAACCGGAGCGAGCAGTCAGACAAGCCAAGGATAGAACACCAGGAGACAACGTAAGCAAAGAAAGGGTCAGAGGAACAAACTAGATGCGCACAGATACACGATGAAAAGGCAACAAGTCCTAGTCTCCATGAGGTTTATAAAGCAGCAGAAGGAGGTGGGACCCAATTAGGCCCAACAGCATAGGCCCATAAACAGGCATCCGTGCCAGTGCCTGAAACATGACTATAGCAATGAGGAAGTGGCCGGAGGCCATGCCGGTCGGCGGCCATACAGAGGTAAGAGCACAGGATCACTTAGGCCTCAAAGGGAGACTGTGATACTTTGGATTGTAACTGCTACACTTCTACTCCAGTGGTACCAGGACCTGTGCGCATTCAAGACTATGAGGAATTTGAAGTTCAAAGCATCCTGGACTCCAGTAGAGTCCGTGGACACATTCAATATTTAGTGCATTGGAAGAGCTATGGCCCTGAGGAACGTTCCTGGGTAAATCAGTCTGATATTCACACTCCTGTTCTACTGTGTAAATTCCATACTAAATTATGGAAAAAAGTTGGGTCTCTTCCATGAGGGAGAGATCATTGAGGGGGGTACTATCACGGTGCCCGTGATTGCCCTCCGTGAGCACTGTTGCTGTGTCAGGTGACATTGTCTATCACTTCCTGAGCGTCGCGCTTATGCTCATTTGCTATTCTTATAGGCCTATGGTAACTGCCAGAGTGAGTCTCTGCCTACTTGCTAGGCCTCAGTCTGCCAGTAATTCTTTGCCCTTTCGTGGTGTACCTGTGCGCTGAGCTCTTGTGTTATTTCCTATGCTCTGATTCCATGTATGACCTCTGGCTATGTTTGACTCCGGCTACGTTTGATCCCTGACTTGTTGCCTTCCGCTCTGGTCTGATCCTTGGCTCTGTCTGACTATCCGCTCCTGTCTGACGCTTGGCTCCGTCTGACTACCCGTTCTGGTCTGACCTTTGGCTCCATCTGACTACCAGTTCCGGTCTGACCCTTGGCTTCGTCTGACTACCCGCTCTGGTCTGATCCTTGGCTCCGTCTGACTACCTGCTCTGTGCTGACCCCAGCTCCGGCTGACTATCCTTTATGATACTGATCTTGGCTTGGCTGACTACTACTCTGTGCTGACTCCGGCTGACAATCCGATCGTTTCCAACCCTTGACTGTGCTCTAGTTGTTACCTCTGGTACAAGTGGTGCTCAGTTTTGTTGTGCCAGACGTTGACTCTGGCATTCCTATTCTGCCTTTTACTGACGGTTAGTGCCATTGGGTATTCCCTAGCATTCTAGGGATTTAAGTCACTGTTGCCTTCACTACCCTAACATTCTGGGGAATCTCTGTCACCATTGCCTGTAGGTTTACCACAGTGTTCTAGGGATCTCAATCACTGTTGCCTTCACTACCCTAGCGTTCTAGGGGAGTATCTCTCATTTAGTTTGGGCATTTCATCTTCACCTGCACTAGTAGCTAATGCTATCCTTGCTGCCATTGCTTTCCGTAGTCAGATTGGGTTCAGCCTCTGTTCAGTCAGTGGATCCTATACTGTCTCCATACCTGGCTAGTGAGGGTTGGGGAAGTGCTTATGCATTGTCTTCACACCTGGTCCTGTGAGGGTTGGGGAAGTGCTATCCATATTATTCCTGTTCTTATTTTAATAAAGGTATTGATTTTACTGTATATGTACTTGTCAGTGTCATTATTCCTCAGTCACCCTGTGATACAAGGTCAATACAAAGAACTCTCCAAGGAACTATTTAGTAAAAAAGCTGGGCAAATAACAAGTGGCCATTCATTTAGGGATGGACGAAAATTTCCGCCTCAAACTGAAATTGGTGAAAAATGGCACTTTCCTCTTGGCAAAAAATTTCCTGCGAAAAGTGCTGATTTTCTACTTTTTCCTGCTTTTTTTGCCTAGCTCATTCCATTGAAATCAGTGGGAACATAGAAGTTACACACAACACATAGAAGATATTATTTTATTTCCCAAAGGCATAGTATAAAAGGGGCATGAGGGTGTCTGTGTTTGTGGGGTATGGGGAAAAAATTAGTTGAACAGGGGATGATTTTTGGGGGGGTTGTTTACAGGAATTGGGGGCAGTTAATACAAAATCCTAAATACAACTAAAACCTAAATAAATCATTTGAACAGGGAATTTGTTTTGGGGGGATTTTTTGACTGCTATTGGGGGGACAGTTAATAAAAAAATAAATCAATAAAATAAGAAATTTGTATGTAACGTGATAGAGATAGGAACCCCTTGACATAAGCTCCCACTGGGGTGGACCAATACTTGACTTGATAGAGTATTTTGTAGAGGATGATTTTCTAGATTTGTTGTTAGAGGCCTTTGTGGGACTTAGACTTATTAGAGGCCCAAACCCTGAAGAAACATTGATCTGTAGGACTTAGACTTGCTTGGCACAAGCCCTAAGGAAACATTGATTTGCAAGACTTAGGTTTGTTAGAGGCCCAAGCCCTGAGGAAACGTTGATTTGTAGGACTTAGACTTGCTTGTCAAAAGTCCTAAGGAAACATTGATTTGTAGGACTTAAGCTTGTTTGGCACAAGCCCTAAGGAAACATTGATTTGTAGGACTTAGGCTTGTTAGAAACAAACCCTCCAAAAATTGTTTTTTGTAGGACTATGTTTTTCTTTTTTTTTTTCAAAGCACAAGCCCTGAGTAAAAAAAATGCCCTACTGGCCTAGTGCCAGCAGGTCATGTTGGCCAGTGGCCATTTTCAAATGTCTTCCTGAGTTGCAACTGCTGTTCCTGCTGCTGAGTTGTTTAAGCAGCAGGATGATTAGGCAGCTGAAAGGGAATGGGATCAACAATATCAGTAACATGGAAGATGGATAATGAAGGTTCCACTTGCCACAAATGGCTCCAGTGATGCGCCTGAGGCAGTAGCAGCAGAATAAGTAACCCCCAGTATATGTGGAGAAAAGAAGAAGTTGGCCATTAAATCTTCTCCACCTGCCCCTCCTCCAAAATCATCATGGGCGTGTTGTTACTAGAATATATTTTTTCCCTTGAGAGCAGGAACAGCGGGTCTCATCGGCAACTGCAATGTGCACAGTGTGTGTGGTAAATAACATCTGGGGGCACAACTGTATCCAAACACGATGACACCCGAAACCAAGTACTGCCACTGTCACTAAACCCACTGTCCAGACCCCGCTAAGGACACATGACAACTTGCTGACAGTTTAATAGTAATGATGAACCCTCCCTGCCACCATCTTAGCATATACTCCAGGATGGAATCTCCTCAGATTCTACTTGATGCATTGCTTGCAATTCTCCTCCACCACACTGGCGTGTGTGGTCAGTGCACCACACAGTGTGCAATGGGTAGAGATGAACTCCCACATCCTAACATCAACAGACTGGCTATCATTTGGAAGGGGAGGTAACGATGAACGAGGTGGATTGGCAGAAGATGTAGTTACCCTAGAAGGTGATGGCGAGCTAGTTGTTTCACTCGTCATGGAACTTCCAGTCTCTGCCTTTGTTACTCTATTCCTCTTTGGTCTCCGTCTCACCTCTTGTTGCCTTTCTGGAGAATCAGGGACAGCAAAAGCAGTACTTGATTTCTGTGGTGGGTGTTTGTCTTTAACATGTTTGGGGTAAATGTCATGGTGTCTGTGTTTCGTGTGTGATAGCAGGGCGCTTGTGCCAGGGTGTGTTCCCTCCTATCCTCTTCTCACTGACTTGTCACAAATTGTGCACAGTGCCGTTGCTGATAACTGCACTGTGCCTGCTCCAAGAGAAAAACAGTCCCACGTCCATGATGACTTCAGTGGGAAGGGAACAGATGGAGAAGAATGGCCTCTTAATTCTTCTCCTCCACATTCCCCTTCATTGTGTGTGGCAGTGGATAATGTTGCTGCTGTTGCTACTACTGTCTCAGATTCAGCACTGCAACTAGGACCAGGAGTATTGCTGGCACTGGCAAGTGTAACCTGTCTTAGTCCCACATCACTCACTGTGGTCTGTGGCATACTAGCTTGCTCCTCAGCATCCTGCTGCACTTGCAACTCAGCATCAGCAACTCAGCATCAGAAGAAATTAGAGCAGTTGAAAATTTCTCTAATTCCAAAATCTCATTGGTAGTGGTGGTGGTAATGCCCTGCCTCATTCCTGTCTCCCCTTCCTTCTCAGTTTCTGCTAAAAAGGCCATCAATGTCTCTTCCACCTCAGCTTCTCCAGCATCATCATCACCACCCCCACTAGTCTCTATGTGCTGCTGCTCTATTCCAGACATCTCACTGCTGCTTGGAGGAGGTGACTAGCAATGTGACAGAGGGTCCCCTAATGTCACACTTCCCATTTCCTTTTGACCTGAAGAAGTAGGCAGACTAGCAGCAGTAGCAGCAGGCACAGGCAGCTGATCTGTGCTACTTCTGGTGGTGGTGGTATTAATTCTGAGCCTGCTCTCCTCTCCCAACACCAGTTCTGGCCTCTTCAGTATCATGTTCCACCTGGACACTGTGGTGAAGGGAAAGTGAGGAGGACTCCCTTGACCTCTAGTCTGGACGCTCTCAAATGTTTCCCCTACCATTCCGGCTGCTTCACCATTACTGCTACTTCTACTTAAGCCAACCTTATCAAGTTCAGCCACAGAGTCTTCCTCCTCAGTCTCACAGTCACTAGTAATATGAGGATATTGTTGATTACCCTCTCCTTCACTCCTAATGCTAACAAGCTGCTGGACTTTAGTAGCAGTAGTACTAGCACTGGCGGGACTGCTTGGGAATGGCAAGTGTGATTTAGGGTCCCTTGCTGTCACACTTGGCATAATTTTCTCCTTCCCTCCCTGAGTTCTACAAGACACACTAGCAGTAGACAAAGTATGGTGGCAGCAGGTTCAGCGCTGGCAGCAGATACAGCTCTAGTGGCAGCAGGGGCACCACATCTGGTAGCAGGTACATCAATGGTGGTTGTAGGTACAGAAACATAGAATTTGACGGCAGATAAGAACCATTCGGCCCATCTAGTCTGCCCAATTTCCTACTGTAAAAAAAACAAAAAACACACAACCTCAAACCTTTTTTGGTCCTTGGTCTTAGTGGCTGCAGGTGCAGCAATGGTGGCACTGCCAGCAGGGGCATCATGTCTTGCAGCAGACACAGGCAGCTGACCTGTCCTGCTCTCACTAGTGCTACCCTTTTCTCCCTCCCTTCCCATTAAATTCCCCAAAATCCCTTGGGGTGATTTAGGGGGACTAGACAGCATTGGTTCAGTACTGTTAGTCACTTCCTCCTTCTCCTCACACTCAGTGGACACATAATACGGGTCCTTCCAGTTCCTCCTTTTGTTGCTCATAGTGATAACAGTCAGTATGAGCCTCTCCTGCCTCAATTTTGCAAAAAAATATCACAGCAGAACAGCACAGCACTTCTATCTCGCTCTGTAGCTGCTTCTATTGTGTCTGTCTTCCGCAAATTTTTTTATATTAAGGGCAGTAAAGTTATGGAATTCTTTGCCTCGGCATGCAGTGTTTTCAGATTCTGTAATTGCTTTAAAAAAGTAATGGATACCTTTCTTGCACAGAACAATATTGAGAATTATGACAGTTGGCTTAAAAATAGATAGGAAATTGATCCAGAGAAATATCTAAATGCCATTTTGAATCAGGAAGGACATCTATGTATCTGCTCACTGTATATGTGAACAAGCCTTGTGATGAGAGCAGTACCTGGGTCTCAGGTCTTACCATTCACAATTACAAATGCAGATGTGGAAGCAGAGCGATTTGTCACTGAGTTATACACCTCACAGATATAGGTCCCTTCATCCTGGAATATAGCCTTTGGAATGTGGAGTGTGTCCTCTGTTATATTTATATTAGTTGAATTGAATGTCCAACTGTAGTAGGGTGAAGGAATAGAATCAGCAGCACATTGTAATGTTAGCTTAGAACCAACTTTCACTTTTAATGAACCCTTAATGGACAGATTCTCAGGACCATCTGCAATAAAAAAGAGAACAGACTGTCAGTCTATGCTTAGTTGCTATATTAATATATTTTACTTGACACTAGGATGACTGAATAGTTTCACCACAAAAGTGAAAGATTTCAAAAATGGCACTTTCCAATCCATGAGGATTCTCACAGAAAGTGCAGTTTTTCCTCTTTTTTTTCCATTTATTTGCATTGAAATTAATTATGATGCAATCCATCTCCAAGTAAAGCATTTCCCCATGTATTCCCAAAGCGTTAACCTACCATTATGAAAGGGTTAGTTTACTGCATGTTGTCAGCCTGTACTTGGGAGAGAGTGAGACATTTGCTGAAAATATGACTAGCCAATGTAGAGGAAGACAGGCTGGAGCTGCTTGATCTAGGAGTATTGGTGTTAGCTAGTTGTCTGGACAGATGGGCTGCAGGGAGTGTGGGTAAGACAAGTAAAAGCCGAGTTACACCCCCCCCCCCGTAAAAAAAAAAAAAAAAGGACAAAAACATTTTGGCTGACAGGTAACAGTGACAATCAGCCATGCAGATGAGCTTGAGACTTAACTGAGACTAAGTGACAGTCAGGTACTAGTAAGCTGGCTGTAGGGTAAAACATATATATATACTGAGCCTAGGGAAATAATACAATAATCAAATATTGGTTACAAATAAATGAACAATGTATCTCCATTACTCCCACTGACTAGAATATACATATTCCTACTAATCACTGGCATTCCCAGGGATAACCCCTCTTATATACTATTACTTGATATATTCTTGTGGTGTAAGCCCATTGAGTACACAGTCCAGGTCACTTTGATGTATATTCTCCCTCATTCCACACTCCTTTATAATCTGATTGAAAAAGCTCCATGTATAGAAGCCTTGACTTGATCAAAGGTGTGTAAAGAATAATAAATCAAAATCAAAAATACCTAAAAACTACATTAAAAGGCCTAAAGAATCACACTGAGTGCAATGCATTTGGGACACTGTGTCAGGCATAAGTGAGATAGTATCAAATCAAACCGGATCTCTTGGAGTGACGGGGTTTAAAAGGAGCTGTCAACCAATCCAATTGATTGCCTCATATTTATTCTCATCTATCAACCCATGGAAATACAACATTTTTACAAATACATACGATAGCATGGGAATGAACACAAAAGTTCCATTAACTGGTACTTGCACTTACATCCCATGTATTTCTTATGCATCCTAATATATAACAGACTTACATTGTTATTAAAAGATTCTCATTCAATGTGAAAAGCGTAGATCCCTCAATACAGATATTGAGTTATTTAGAACTAACAGAGACATTAGTTCCTTGAATGGAACACTACATTAAATGATTGAATAGGCCAGTTCCAGTCCAATTGGACTCAATTTCCTTAATCATATCCCAACTATTGCTCATAGGCCAGTTGAAAAATTCAATTAGTACCATGTAAGGGAACCAAATTGATAAGATTTATATTTTCTTTTGGCGGTTTGTAATTAGAGAGCACACAATTTATAAATGCTTTTGATGACTGATACTGCTCTTTTGGACACCCTTGTGTACTATACATCATACCCAAGGTATATGTTATTTTATATGTAAGATGATTACACTACAATTAATAACCTCATGGTAGTATCATGAATCTGAATCAATCCACCAGTGAACAATCTCTATATTATGTGAAACATACTAGTCTCACCAATAAACTATGTTAAAACACATTAGGCAAAATTAGATCAGAAGAGAAATCAATGAAACTCAAGGGGAAATACTCCCATTATTCAAGTTCTTGAGATATATTTGATTTAAAACTTTTAATGGAGGGATTCTAGTGCTACTACTGTCTAATATGCAGCTTTTATAGCACCATTTATAGTAGAAAACTTTCTCAATAAATTGTTTAGTACATCCATATTATAAGATAATTGCCATTTATTATTTATAAGTATATATTCTATTTATTTATATCTCCTTGGACTGGCATAAAGATAATCCCCTTCTGTACACATAACACTCCATAGATTCTCATGTATGCAATTGTAGGGGATGCTGCTTATTCTCTACTGTGTATCTTTGTTCCTATGTCACTATTTAATCATACTGCTAAAAGTGTACTTAATGAATGAAATTTGTACTTAGATTCAATGTTTCCTTGTACATATTAACACCCTTAATGTAGAGGTACACTCAACTTTTAAAATCCCCCAATCAATACTCAGATAATAAGTTACCTAATATGTTTCTACATTGTTCTAAATGAAAAAAAAGGAAATTACAGAGGAGCAGCCTTCCATAGGATAGGATAGTTGAGACAGGAATCTAAATAGTAGGCAGAAATCAGTTAAAGTACCACAAGCCTAGGTCCTTATTTATACCTTTTGGAAGCATGTTGTCCAACTTGAAAATCCAGATACTCTCCCTATGTGCCAGCCTCTGGAATCTGTCCCCCCCAGTCTGTTGATGAATGTGTTAAATTCCAGTGATTTTTAATAGCGCAAATTCCTTGTTCTCTATACACACTGAATTTCTGGCAATATTTAGACTCCAGATGATTAATTGTTCCCTTCAGGATGTTATTACGATGTTCTCTAAATCTAGTTTTCAGAGGTCATGTGGTTCTTCCTATGTACTGTTTACTGCAGCCACATTCTAACAGATAATGATGTATTCCATGCAGCAATTGATAAAATGTTTCACCCATACTGCATATGATTACATTCCATACATCTATAATGCCCACATCTAAAATTGCCAAGAGTTGTGGGGGGAATTAAGCTTGAATTCAAAAGTTTGTCCCTGCTTGTCTTTTTCAGCATAGGTGGAGCAAGTTCCTGTTTTAGATGATTTCCTGAAGACAAAGTTAGGCGTTTTTTGGGATAATTTCTTCCAAGCTATCATCCCTCCTCAGGACCTTCCAATGCGAGCTAATAGTTTTTTTAACTGATGAAGCGGCAGAATTATATCTGGTAATGAAATGTAACATCTGCTGAATATCCCCACTGTTTTTCTTCCTCAATTATTTTTTCTTTAGATGTACATTCTGACCCTTATTACTTTCCTCCATACTGTATTCACATGGAATTTCGTTCCTTCTTCTCATAGTCATATCTAAAACCTGTGTGCTATATCATTTGTCCTCAAACTTCTTTCTCAGATGTATAGTTTGTTCCTGATATATCTAATTTTTGGAACAACTGGATTTAATCCACTGAAATTTACCAAATAGGACATTATCTAACCAACTCTTAAGATGTCCAGTACTAGCATCAATGAATGCATTGACATCCACAGTCTTATAGTGAGTCCTTGTTTCTATTTGTCCTTCTGATTTAGTTTGGATTTCTAGATGTAAAAAAAAATAACTGATTTCCTGCTCCAAGATTAGTTATTATTGCTGGCAAAAAAGATGTTTAGGGACTCCTTTCCATACCAGCAACAAATCATCTGTTTAACTTGCGTACAGGGCCAGATTCGCTCAGAATATTTCCCAGATATTTTACCTTCCCAGTGTCCCATAACAGGTTCACATAACTCGGAGGGAACCTGGTTCCCATGGCTGTACCGCACATTTGCATATAGTGTTTACCTTCAAAATAAAAGCGATAATGAGACCACATTAATTCTATGCTGTTCAGAATTTTTTGTCTCCTCCTAATATGTTGTTCACCATCCAGGAAATCTCTAATGGCCTGTATACCATCAGTGTGTCTTATGACTGCATACAGTGAAGTTACATCGCATGTGACCCTATGTATTCCTTCTCCCATTTCAGATCTTCCAATTTTTGTATTATATCGGTAGTCTGTGGTGTAAGTGGGGATCTTATTTACAGTTGGTTGTAAGAAGGTTTCTATTAGTTGTGAAAAATTGTTGGTAAGAGATTTTATCCTCGAGATAATAGGTCTCCCTGGAGAATGTTGTCAACGTTGGCAATCTTTGATCATGATCAAGTGCTTATTGCACGAAACGCGTTGATCAATATGATGCTATATAGTGCCATCTACCGAAGTGAGAATCCAGGATCTAAGTCTCTCCATGTGGTGTAACAATATATCAGTATTCTACTAAAGGTATTTTATATACATTTATGTGAATTTTCATCAATAAAGTTGTTTTTATATTTTTGGAGAAAACTGTGGAAGTGCAATGTTTCACAGTGTTATATGTTCTAAGCTATTGGGGATAGCTTAGATATACACACCCGCATAGCTTCTCCATAAAAACGTTTTTAAAACACACTTTACGGTAAAATGGTTACTTCACTCTGGACTCTGAGTTTAAAGAGACATGTCCACTTTGAATGGAATTAAGAGCTGCTGACGACTGTGTAAGTGAAACGTTGGCAAGCAAGACAGGAGTCAGACAGTATAGTAAAATTCACCTTTATTCAAAATACAGCAATGATAAATATAGAGAGCTGGGGGGTGATTGAGAGGCTAGAACTCTATCAGAAATAGGAGCCGCCTCAGGTCCACCACACCAACAAGAGACTAGGCCAGAGCCCACTGGAGTCTCAACACCCTGGGAAAGGCTCTGATAAGAACAGATGGTCTCACAGAATGGATGGCAGCAGGGAGACTACTGACTCATGCCTGCAGTCAGTAAGGCCAGAATCCACCAGAGCCACAGGTCTGCACCAGATGTCCACTGTCAGATGGCAACACGGAGGACTTAGCTGGACAGAGCCCCAGGTCAGCACCAAGATGGATAGTCAAACAGGCCAGGATCATACATGAAGCGGGTAGTCAGCCAGAGCCACAGGTCTGCACCAGATAGGATGTCTACTGTCAGATGGCAACACGGAGGACTTAGCTGGACAGAGCCCCAGGTCAGCACCAGGGTGGATAGTCAGACAGGCCAGGGTCATACAAGGAGCGGGTAGTCAGCCAGAGCCACAGGTCTGCACCAGAGATGTCCACTGTCAGGTGGCAACACGGAGGACTTAGCTGGACAGAGCCCCAGGTCAGCACCAGGATGGATAGTCAGGCAAGTCAAGGTCATACACAATACTCAGGAACCAAAAGCACAACAGCACAGGACAAAAACGTAAGGGTAACTGGATGGGAATCCAGTTCCCTTAATACAACCAGAGCCAGGAAGTAGATAGGAGGAGACTGACAGGAAAACCTGAATAAAGTTAGAGCCTACGTCACCAAGATGCATCAACCAACTGAACCACCATTGCGTCGTTTGGAGCCAGTGCACCACCTATCCAGAAGACACGGGCAGCCGCTACTGAGGCTTAGTGCGCGCAGACCTAGTATCACGGTGCCCGTGATTGCTGCAGTTCCTTGCCTGTCACCAGTAGGGGGCTTCTATTGGCTGTCTGCAGATAGCCCGCCTCTTATTGACTATTTAAACCTGGATTGGGCACCCTTTGGTTGCCCTTTCGTGTTGTTTCTGACCTTCTTGCTATCACTATGCCAGTGATAGCTGGGCCTCTGTTCCAGTGTTCCTGAGTTCCTGATCTCTACTGTTCCAGTGTTTCCTGCATGCTGAAGTACTTCCAGTCCTGGTTCCGGCCTAGTCTCTGGTGTTGCAGTTCCTGCTGAACTTCTTCTCTGCTGTTTCCTGACCTGACTGATCGTTGCTGGTTCCTGTCATCGCATCGCCTTACCTATGCAAATAGGCTTCACTAGACTAACCAAGGCTGAGAGACTTTATCGCAGAAGACAAGGGTTGTGTTTATACTGCGGTAAAAAAGGGCATTTGCTAAATTCCTGTCCGGTACGTCCGGGAAACGCACACACCTAGGGTACCTTGGGGGACAGGCCCTAGGTGGTGTACAATCGTCCCCAGTGTCGGGCACAATGAAACCCACCATACAGGTGGTATTATCTTGGGCACAACGCTCTGTGGAGGTTTTGGCCTTGGTTGACTCTGGTGCAGCAGGGTATTTTATGGATAATACCTTTGCTGAATTGCACGGAGTTCCACGCATTGAAAGAGAAAATCCCTTGACTATTGAAGCGATTGATGGCAGACCCTTAGAACCGCCTCAGGTTATGTTTGAAACTATGCCACTGTCTATGACTATTGGGGCACTTCACAGAGAAGAGCAGCAGTTTCAACTGATTAATTCTCCGCACCATGCGGTAATATTGGGCTTTCCGTGGTTACAGTTACATAACCCACAATTTGATTGGAAAAAGTGTGAAATTGCTGCTTGGTCCCAGTTTTGTATGGACAAGTGCGTCATCCAGCCTGTTAAGGTCCTGTGCACCTCCTCGGCTATACCGGATGTGTACCAACAGTTTGGCGATGTTTTTAGCAAAGGAGAGGCCAGTTTGCTACCTCAGCATAGACCTTATGATTGTTGCATCGAATTGCAGCCTGGGGCAGTACCTCCGAAGGGACGCACTTATCCATTATCTTGTGAGGAAAATAAGGCTATGGAGGATTACATTTCTGATGCCCTTGCTAGAGGGATCATACGAAAATCTACCTCTCCAGCTGGGGCTGGGTTCTTTTTTGTAAAAAAGAAAAATGGCGAATTAAGACCATGCATTGACTACCGGGGCTTGAATAAACTAATGGCAAAAAACGCATACCCAATACCACTCATCACCGAGCTTTTTGACAGGCTTAAGGGCGCTTCGATTTTTACCAAATTGGACCTACGGGCCACTTACAATCTGGTGCGCATTCGAGCAGGTGATGAGTGGAAAACTGCCTTTAATACTCGAGCTGGCTACTACGAGTATCTTGTAATGCCATTTGGGCTATGTAATGCCCTGCAGTTTTCCAGGAACTGATAAACGATGTTCTGAGAGATATGTTACAGACATGTGTTGTGGTTTATTCGGACGATATATTGATTTACTCTCAAGACATGGCACAGCACATCAAAGATGTATCCGCAGTATTGCTACGACTCCGTGAGAACAAATTATTTTGTAAACTGGAAAAATGTGACTTTCATAGAACCAGTGTGCCATTCTTGGGGTTCATAATTGGCAATGATGGCATTGCCATGGACAAGGATAAGTTGTCAGCTGTCTTACAATGGCCAAAACCCAAGGGGCTTAAAGCCATACAGCGTTTCCTGGGTTTCGCTAATTATTATAGGCGGTTTATTAAGAACTTTTCTTCCATTGTTAAACCTTTGTCCGGTCTTACACACAAGGGCGCTAATCCTTCTTGCTGGCCGGTATCTGCTGAGAATGCCTTTGAGAATTTGAAGCTGGCATTTGCTGCGGCTCCTGTGTTATCCCACCCCAATCCTCTACTTCCATTTACGTTAGAGGTGGATGCCTCAGATATTGGGGTTGGGGCAGTACTTTCGCAACGACACGAGAAAGGTGATGCGATGACAGGAACCAGCAACGATCAGTCAGGTCAGGAAACAGCAGAGAAGAAGTTCAGCAGGAACTGCAACACCAGAGACTAGGCCGGAACCAGGACTGGAAGTACTTCAGCATGCAGGAAACACTGGAACAGTAGAGATCAGGAACTCAGGAACACTGGAACAGAGGCCCAGCTATCACTGGCATAGTGATAGCAAGAAGGTCAGAAACAACACGAAAGGGCAACCAAAGGGTGCCCAATCCAGGTTTAAATAGGCAATGAAAGGCGGGCTATCTGCAGACAGCCAATAGCAGCCCCCTACTGGTGACAGGCAAGGAACTGCAGCAATCACGGGCACTGTGATACCTAGATACCATAGTGACGCGTGGGATGACGCCGAGGTGTCAGTTCAGGCTATACAACTCCAGCTCCAGCTCCAGCCAAAGCGGTGATGCTGGATCTAGGTAAGCTGTGACAGTACCCCCCTCTCAAAGACCCCTCCTCCGAGGGCCCAGTCGGGGTTTGTTAGGAAAACAAGCATGGAACCAGCACACCAAGTGAGGGACGTGAACATCACCAGCGGGTATCCAGGAGTGCTCCTCTGGACCATAACCTTTCCAATGAATCAAATATTGCAAACACCCTCTGACCCATCTGGAGTCCAGAATACTCTGTACCATGTATTCACAGACAAACACCAGCTGGTAAAGGATATTGTTAGCGTGCTTTGAACAAGATCCTCGCATAGTGTCCATTAAAAGCAATGAGGAATACATTCTTGCCACTTTGCTGGACCCCCGCTTCAAACACAAAATTTCAGAATTTCTGCCAAAGGCCCATCAGCAGTTTATCACAACTAAGAGTCATGATGATCAGTAACAACTCTATGAGGAATCGGATTCTGTCAAGGAATATCAAGACATGCTTATTGGTCGAGAGGAGGGCTGCATTTTGGAGGATGAGAGGGAGAAAGTGAGAGCACAACAAACATCTAGAGATTATAGTGAAAAGGAAGGCAGCAAAGCATTTCAACCAGCAGAAGCAGCTACATCATAAACCAGAATATCCCATTCGGAACAGAGGGCAATTCATGGGTCTGATCGGGGGAGGCAAAAACAGAACATTGGTGGTGGTGATGATGGAGGTGGTGGCTGCACATCTATTTGGGACTTGCTCACTGAGCATGGGTTGGTAACTGACACACAGGGACACTGTGTAATCCTAGAGGTGGTCCAACTGCATGTGAGATGGTTTCTGCATACTTGTAGGATAGCTACATTTTAGGCAGAAACAATGACCCCATGGACTACTGGCAAACAAAGCACTGTGTGTGGCCAGCACTGACATGTAATACAGTGGAAACCCTCAGCTGTCCTCCAGCAAGCATTGAGTCTGAAAGGGTTACATTGTCAATGACCACAGGACACAGCTATCAAACCACAATGTTAGGAGTTTAACATTCTTAAAAATGAACCAACATCTCATACCATCTGAGTATCAGGTAGCAGAATCCACACATGACAGACAAAGCCAGGAAAAATATATTAACAACAGCACAGATGAAGAAGTGGAGGAGGGATATGAAGAAGGGGTAACACCATCTACCCCACTTGGGACCACTGCTATGACCGATAAGTAATGTGTGTCAATAATCTGAGAAGGAGGATAACGATTTGACACAAACATGACAATGGTAAAAACTGCTGTATATACATATACATATACAAATCACACCATGCCAGTCCCCCACCACCACCACTACAATACACATTGTAGGTTGTACATTATTTTTATTACTTGACATCCTCATTAGGGATGAGCAAAAGTTGTTGCCGTGTTCCCGCGAGAAATTCCACGAAAACCACGTTATTGTCCACTTTCACGTGAGAAATTGCGCTTTTGAAACAGTGAGTAAAATTTCCGCGTTTTTTGCCCATTGGCCAAACTTCCCCGCCAATTTTTCAGTGGCTACAAAGTTTCTCTCCATTGATTTACGTGTTTTCGCATTTTCGCTATAAAAACATGACGTATTCCAGGAAGTGAAACACAATAGAAGCAGCTACAGAGTGAGGTAAACGTTCTGTGCTGTTCTGCTGTGAACTGTTTGTTAAACTGAGACAGGAGAGGCTCATAGTGACTGCTATCACTATGAGCAGTAAAAGGAGGAACTGGAAGGAACCTTATAATGTGTTCACTGAGTCTGAGGAGGAAATGATTAGCAGTACAAATGCTGTCCAGCCCCCCTAAATCACCTCAAGGGATCTTGGGGAATTGAATGGGAAGTAAGGGAGAAAAGGGTAGCACTCGTGAGAGCAGGACAGGTCAACTGCCTGTGCCTGCTGCAAGACATGCTGCCCCTGCTGCCAGCGCCACCAGTGCTGTACCTGCTTCCAGACGTACTGTCCCTGCTGCCACCAGTGCTGTACCTGCTGCCAGTGCTGAACCTGCTAATACCAATACTTTGCCTGTTGCTAGTGTGTCTTGTAGTACTTAGGAGGGGGGGAGGAGAAGATGATGCCAAGTGTGACAGCAAGGGACCCTAAATCACACTTGCCATTCCAAGCAGTCTAGTACTACTGCTACTAAGGTCCAGCAGCTTGTTAGCATTAGGAGTGAAGGAGAGGGTAATCAATAGGAATGAGGATGGGCATTAACACCACCACCACTAGCAGTGAGATTTTGGAATTAGAGAAATTTGCAACTGCTCTAATTCTGATGCTCAGTTGCAAGGGCAGCAGGATGCTGAGGAGCAAGCTAGTGTGCCACAGACCACCATGGACACAGTTGGAATGGGGTCAACAAGTGATGCGGACTAGGACAGGTTCCACTTGACAGCGACAGCAATACTCCTGGTCCTAGTTGCAGTGCTGAATATGTGGCAGTAGCAGCAACAGCAGAAACATTATCCACTGCCACAGACAGCGAAGGGGAATGTGGAGGACAAGATGAAAAAGGCCATTCTTCTCCACCTGTTCCCTCCTCCATAAAGTCATGGGTGTGGGACTATTTTTCTCTTGGGGCAGGCACTTTGCAATTCGTGACAAGTCAATGAAAAGAGGAAAGTAGGGAACACACCTTGGCACAAGCACCCTGATCGCACACATGAAACACAGACACCATGACATTTATGTAAAGCATGTTAAAGCCAAACACCCACCACAGAAATCAAGCACCGCTGTTGCTGTACCCCGTGACTCTCCAGAAAAGCAACAAGAGGTGAGGCAGAGATCAAAGAGGAGAAAGAATAGAGCAACCCAGGCAGAGATTGTAAGCTCAATGATGGGTGAAACAGCTAGCTCGCCATCACCTTGTAGGGTAACTACATCTTCTGCCAATCCACCTTGTTCATCGTTACCTCCCCAGCCAAATTATAGCAACTCTTTTGGCGTTAGGATGTGGCAGTTTGTCTCTACCCATTGCACACTGTGTGGTGCACTGACCACACATGCCTGTGTGGTGGAGGAGAATCGCAAACAGTACATCAAGCGACATCTGAGGAGATTCCATCCCGCAGAATATGCTAAGATGGTGTCAGGGAGGGTTTATCATTACTATTAAACGGTCAGCAAGTTGTCATGTGTCCTTAGTGGGTTCTGGACAAGGGGTATAGTGACAGCGGCAGTACTTGGTTTCGGGTGTCGTGGTGTTTGGATACAGTTGTGCCCCCAGATGTTATTTACAACACACACTTTACACATTGCAGTTGCTGATAAGAGCCACAATTCCTGCTCTCAATGGCAAAAATTATATTCTAATAATAACACACCTATGATTTTTGAGGAGGGGCAGGTGGAGAATAATTAATGGTCAACTTATTTTCTACACATAGACTGGGGGCTACTTATTGTGCTGCTACTGCCTCAGGCATATCACTGGAGATAATCGTGGCAAGTGGAACCTTCATCATCCATCACCCATGTTACTGCTTTGTTGATCCCATTCCCTTTCAGCTGCCTAATCATCCTACTGCTTAACCAACTCAGCAGCAGCAGTAAGAACAGCAGTTGTAAATTCCACAATTATGGACTCAGGAGGATCACATTTGACAATGGCCAGTGGCCACTGGCCAACTTGACCTGCTGGCATTAGGCTAGTACGGCATTTTTATTTTTTTCTCAGGGCTTGTGATTTGGAAAAAATAAAAAAATAAAAGATAAATAAATAAAATAAAAAAACATAGTCCTAAAAAAATAATAAACAATTTCTGGGGGGTTTGTTTCTAACAAGCCTAAGTCCTATAAATCAATGTTTCTTCAGGGCTTGGGCCTCTAACAACAAATCTAAAAAATCATCCTCTACAAAATACTCTATCAAGTCAAGTATCAGTCCACCCCAGTGGCAGCTTACGTCAGGGGGTTCCTGTCTCTATCACTTTAAATACAAATGTCTTATTTTATTGATTTTTTTTTTATTAACTGTCCCCCCAATACCATTCAAGAACCCACCCCCAAAACAAATCCCCTGTTCAACTGATTCATTCCCCAGACTCCACCCACCAACACAGGCACCCTCCTCAGACCCCTTTTATACAATGTCTTATGGGGTTTGTTTTTAATTTTTTATTTAGGATTTTTTTTTATTAACTGCCCCCAATTCCAGTAAACAACCCCCCCAAAAATCATCCCCTGTTCAACTGATTCTTTCCTCATACCCCACCAACAAAGGCACCCTCATGCCCCTTTTATACTATGCCTTTGGGAAATAAAATAATATTTGCTATATGTTGTGTGTAATTTAAATGTGTCATAATGTACTTATGTTGGGCCGGCAGCGGGGGAGCCGGCCGCGTCCATGTCTCCTTGCGGCAGTTCACGCCACATCTCTGAATGCATGCTACTTATGCATTCAGTTTCGTCACAGCTGGCGCACGTCAGCTGGCAGCTGTCCAGTGACGTGCGCACCACTTTAAAAGTGTAATAGGGCTTGTTGTGTGCGCCACTTCTCTGCTGGGTTATATATATACTAGTTGAACAGCCCGTTACACGGGCCACAGTGCCTCTGGCAGCCTCGGCTGATACAGAGCCTCTCGCAGCCGGTCGCGGAGCAGTCACACGCAGTGGAGACTGCCCACGCCTCGGCTGATACAGAGCTGGACGCGTATCAGCCGCGGCGCGGGCAGTCTCTACTGCGCATGACTGCCGCACACGCAGCAGTGTCTACTGCGCATGTCGGGCGTTACACACAACTTGGCGAATTATTATATAGGATATATATATATATATATATATACTGTATATACTGCCTGGACACCATCTCAGTTGCCCTTACGTGGTGCTCCAGTATTTATTATTCCTGATTCTGGATCCAGCCCTCTTTAAATCCATCAGACAAGGTGTACTGGTGCTATAGATTCATTACAGGATGGCTCATGGACTGCCTGTGATCTCCTGGTATGCAATTTCATTTTTTTGTCTGGCACTCAAAGGGTTAAGCTACATATTGAACAAACACATCTAGCAGTACACCTTGTCCAATGGATTTAAAGAGGGCTGAATACAGATTCAGGAATAATTAATCCATTTACATGCTGCAATGGTATGCAGGCAATGCTGCTGCATTTAAGGAGGTGACATGAGGATCCTACACTTATTTGCAGGGCGAGATTCTCATGTCTCCCTTTTCATCATGGTGACATGTTGAATGCGGTGTGCAGCCACACAGTCTTTTAAATGCAACCTTTTAAAAGTGAACTGGTACATTCTGTCTCCCATCACTGAGGCTGATGCACTATAAACATGGAACAATTATGGAGCAAACCAGCATCACCATAGGAATCAAATAAAAAACCCCATTGGTTTGAACAGGACATTTAACCCCTTGAATGCTACACAGGTCTGTCTCTCTAGCCTTCAAGGGGTTAAAGCCTCTTTTAAATGTTTCTTTTAAATGTTTATTTATTCTCTTTTTAGCTGAATATTTTCAATTATCTCTAACGAATAGGGGCATGAATCTGTGCATACGTAGTTGCATAGCTGTGACATCAGGATGGAGATATAAAACTGAGTGCACAACAGCCCTTTTTTTCTCTCTCCTGGTTATAGTGTTGGTGGTCTGGAAGCAAAGTGAGCAGTGATCAAAGAGGCTGGAGTGGAGACACCTTTGAAGACACTGTTGGGTTTAATCTGCTAGTGTGGATGGGCTGTATTCCTTTGCTGTGATTGGCTGTGTGTGTGAGTGTCTCTTTTTGTATGATAATAAACATCTTATATAATAAAAGGCCAGAATGTTTGTCCCAATGCAGTGATGTGCAATAGAGACTGCCCTAACGCACAGAATGCTGGGAGGTGTAGGAATGCTGGGAGCATGCTGTGAGTTTGGGCAGTCTCTACTGCGTATGACTACATCGCGTGGGCCTCCAGTGAGGCGGCGGCAGTACACAGAGCAGGACCTGCCTCTTAACCCTTTGAGTGCTAGAGGGGTAAGCAACGCATTGCAAAGCATTGCGTTGCGTACACCTCTGACATTCAAAGGGTTAACATTACCCGGACCTTGGCCCGTGTACACAGGCTTTTACACTAGTAATTAATAATATACAAAATTGGAAGTACCACACAGGGTGCACTCATATAAAGGTCCCAAATGCCTGGGTGCAGATATTGAAGTACTGGTACAACCAAAGAAAAAATACATTTCACAATATTGTATAAACAAATAAAAGGGAAATTAATTAACTTTAGTGCAGAAAAATAATAAATGATAAAGCCCCTGATAGCTATTCTTTACAGAAAGGGAGTATGATAAAATCCTGAGCTGTTTATTTATCATTTTGGAAGATTTACGACTAGTAAAAACTAAACACAGAAACATTTATGAAAAAGAAAAATTTATGATACTATTTAAGAATATGTTTAAAGGTAAAGAGATCTGGGTCAAATCTAGGCTAACTGATGACTGTGCAAAACTGGAGTTGATGATCTGCCATGAAGAAAATCTAGCTTCAGCTATTATAAGAGTGTAAAGTGTTAAATTTAATGGCATGTTCATTAAATATGTACAGTATTTACACACAGTATACAGCAGGGGCATCCAAGTTTTTTCGGTTGTGGGCCACATCATCAAAAAGTGTGAGAGATACATTATTTTTTATTGATAATGAGGGTGAATTATAGCCTGCCACCTACTCAAAAATATTGATTTATTTATCGATCAAGTCAATGACAATACTGATATCTAACAGACATCTATTCTTGAACAGTACTGGCAGGCAGGGAACTAGGTCTTACTGGCCTATGTGTTCTAGTTTATTAGGTAAAATATATTTTTGAAAAAAATCTCAGGAGGGCCTTGCCCTGGGGTCAGGCAGGGCTGTATTTGGCCTACAGCCACACGTTGAATACCCTTGGTATACAATTTTTCACCAAAAAATATAGTATTCAGTATTTAGTTACTCACAGTATACAGTCAGCATGTAGGTGTTACTGGTTCTTGTACTGATAGGATTCACAGCCTCACAATGATACTCTCCTGCATCTTTGCGGTTTATCCTGGTGAAGGTGACAGTACTGTTATCTGAGGACAGAGTGACTCCGGAGGGGAGACTAGCACTGCCTCTTCTCCACAAGATCCTCTCAGCATTGGCTGTGGTACATGTGAGTGTGACATTCTCATTTTCTTGGGGCTGAGAGGTGGAAGAAGTGACCACAGGTAAAGTGACCGGTGCTGTACAGTAAAGGAACAGAAGTATCAGTTATCAGCTAAAACACTGGGGTCATGTGTGTTTTTACAAAAGTGGAGCCGTTCTAGTTCAACTTTGCATACTACATAACAAATAAAAATTACCTGTAACCCTTTGAGTGCAAGAGGTGCATCCTACACATTGCAATGCGTTGAATATCCCTCTAGCACTAAGACGGTTACATCAAATTGAAATTTTAACTCCAGCACTAGAGACGTATAGAATGCATTGAGAAGCAATCCATTGCAGACCTCTTCAGTCTCTAAAATGTAAAGGGTTAACTTTGCAGTTTTACTATATATTTTCTCTTCTCTGTTCATATAACCTTCAGTATCTGTAGGTCATGTTATAAAGCAATGTCAGTATGCAGGAAATAACACACCAAGAACATTGTCATATTGACAATTAAAGAACATTTTCATTCATTTTCTTTAATTATTTTGGGACAAAGCATTTACCCCCTTTAACCCTCTAAGGACAAGACAGGTGCACAAAGTATTGCAAAGCAATGTGCTGCATATCTTTCTGGTCCTTATAGGGATAAAAGAATTAAGCTAGTGCTTCTGCTTCTTGATTTAAATTAACTTGTGGATTTTACATTGTCCTTTGGTCTAACATTAAAGGGGCGGTAAATCCTAATTATGAAAATGCATATGTTGTAGGGCTTTCCCAAATGAATAAAACATGTTGGGATCTGTTTCTTTCAAAAGTTATTACAGAGTTTACTTACCATTTTTGGACAGCTTGAGTTCAGGGTGTTTTGCTGCCAGGCAGATCTGTTGTTACACCTGCCTGTGAAAAGCTTGTGTCTGACTCCGCAGCACTCAGCTTTTCACAAGAAGTATTAGCAACAGCACTTCATGGCTACAAAAATGTTTGAAGTCAAGCTGTCAAAAATAGAATGTTTTCTCTGTAATAACTTTTCACAGTAGCATCTCCCAGAAGTACTCTTGTTTTACTCAGAAGAAAAGCCCTATGATATAAATATTTTAAACTAAGAATTTACTGGCCTTTAAAAAGCCAGATTTTCAAAGAGAGATGACCTATTACGTAGAAGCAACACACACGATCCTCATTGATTTAAATAGGGCATTTAACCCCCCTGACTGCTAGAGAGGTCTTAGTGAATTGCTTTGCAATGCAATGGAGCTCTCTCTAGCATTCAAGGGGGGGTTATACACTAAGGTGTGATAAAGAGGAAATTACTTCTATAATATCAGTTATCTAGTTGCTATGTTATTCTATGGGGACTATGCACTAACATCTCTGCCACTTGAAAAATCTTAGTGCATAGGCTCCATAGAATTTCATAGGAACTGTAGAAGGGTTATTGCAGGAGAAGTTATCCCTGCTTTATCACCTTATTATCACCTCTTTATCACACCTTAGTGCATCTCCCCCTAGGTGTTATAACCACCATTTAAACAAATTAACATTTTGATCTGTTCCCTGGGGGAATTGGGTTTCCCCAGAATTATACCTCTTTGGCCCATAGAATATATCCATTACTCAATACCTTTATAGATTAGAAATCACAGGAAAGAAAGATATTCTTTCATCCTATGAGGAATGTGAACATTACTGGATCATTTACGAGCATTACTGAGTTTTATGTTTAACTACAAAATGTTCATTTTCATTTGGAAAAAACTGCACCAACTTTAAAATTAAAATCACCTTGTACCAGCTCCTTAAAATGATATTAAATGCACTGGTACCCAGTGGGTCTTTATTTCCATAATAAATACAGGGTTAATTTTCTATAATCTATGATCACTGAGCATGTTACTATATATCATGTGTAGCCACCCTGGTCCTGAAAAGCTACCAACAGTGCATGTTTTCAAGATATCCAAGCTAGAACATGTAGACTAATTAGTGGCTTAGTGACTTTAATGAAACCACCTGTGCTTATCAGGGATATCCTGAAAACATGCACTGTTGGTAGCTACTGAAGACCATGGTTGGCTACCCCTCCTATATGTAAACAAGATAGAGACAGTCAAATGATTATTGCACATGGAAGCTTTCTGGATTTACTACTTGGATGATGTGGCACTTTGAGGATTGTTTTGTTTGTGCTGGTGATTTAACCCCTTAACGACCCTTGACGGTCATAGTACGTCAAGGGTCGATTTGACTTAACGACCGATGACGTACTATGACCGTCGTAGAATTCCGGTCTCCCCCCACGGCTGCACGCCATTCGGGGAGTCCATAACGCAACGGAGCAATAAAAAAAATTGCTCCATGGTCATTCAGTCGGGTCGCGGCACGGATTCCCCGGTCCTTAAGGGGTTAAACTGGCTGCAATATAAACAATCTGTGCTGCAAACTGAGAACTTAGTTGTAATGATGTCAGAATTCAAACTTCTCACCTAACATTTAACACTTGTCTGTATATATGCTGCAGCTAAAGTCAGAATGCTGGAGACTAGCCATGCCAATGATAAACAGGGATGGGCAAAAAGTCCTGTTTTGTTTCCATGGGAATTATCAAGAAAGAAGCATATTTTTCTGCTTTTCCTGCAGGAATACCCATAAATGTTCCTCATTTCACTAACACCACAACATTTCCAGCAAGAACTGTTCAATTATCTGCCTATGTATTCCAAAGGCAGTGAAACTTCCTGCCTCAATAGTAGACTTGTGCGATCCGGTTCATCCACATTTGGATTTCAGACGAATATGGCTAATTCGGAGCCATTCGGACATGGCGAAAATCTCAGAGCCATTCCAATTAGCTTCTTCGTTTCATGATGGGGGTTGGACTAATGACATCACAGACAGCTTCTGCATTTCCTGTTAGTACACATTGCATTGTTGGAGCTCGGAGAGAGAAGAAGCCCCCAGATAGAGAGAAAGATAGAGAGAGTGACTGTCCAGTTGTTGTGTAGGCAGGCAGCATTAGTGCCAGTTATTACCACTGCAAAGGAGAGTCACCTTTGTTCCAGTGTAAAAGCTGAAAATTCAACGTAGGAGTTTGTTTGAATAATTTGCAGTGACACAATCTCACACTTGTGTAGGGACTGGGGGGCCTCCTGTCTCACTGTCACCGCAAGGGAGACTCATCAGTGTTCCAGTGTTTAAAAAATTCAAAATCCAAGTTAAGAGTGTATTTGAATAATTTGCAGAGTGATACAATCTCAGAGCTGTGTAGGGACTGGGGGGGGCTGCTGTCTCACTGCCACCACAAGGGAGACTCATCAGTGTTCCAGTGTTTAAAAAAATTCAAAATCCAACTTAGGAGTGGATTGTAATAATTTGCAGAGTGATACAGTCTCAGAGCTGTGTAGGTACTGTGGGGCTTGCTGTCTCACTGCCACCGCAAGGGAGACTCCTCAGTGTTTAAAAAATTAAAAATCCAATTTAGGAGTGTATTTGAGTAATCTGCAGAGTGATACAATCTCAGACCTGTGTAGGTACTGGGGGCCTTCTGTCTTACTGCCACCGCAAGGGAGACTCATCAGTGTTCCAGTGTTTACAAAATTCAAAATTCAACTTAGGAGTGTATTTGAATAATTTGTAGAGTGATACAATCTCAGAGCTGTGTAGGGACTGGGGGGCCTACTAGCTTACTGCCACAGCAAGGGAGAATCCTCAGTGTTCCAGTGTTAAATTTTAAAATTCAACTTAGGAGTTTGTTTGAATAAGATGGAACTTACTTCCGATTCACTCACTGCCTGGAGGGAACATTTGATAGCGAGGGTGCGTGAGAGGCAAAGGAAAAACAGGATGCAGTCACACGAGACTGGAGAATATTCTGCAGATGAGCTGGAGGAGTGTGGTGGTTTTCCGGGACCTACCAGCAGCAGCGCCAGTAGCATGTCATCTTCTTCCAGCGGAGCAGCTTCTGCTTATTATGCTGAGGCAATGGACAGATTATGCTTCGGGCAAAACAAACAGCTCCCAATCAGTAGAAAAAGTGCGAGGTTAAGGCTTACCTTGCGGAACCTTCCTTGCCTCCAAGTACAGATCCCTTGACTTTCTGGGATAACAAGAGGGCTGTGTGGCCTACTTTGTCCCTGATAGCACAGGAGTTGCTTTCTTGCCCCACAACCACTGTCCAGAGTGAGTGGGTATTTTTTGTTACTGGAAATATGCATAGACCCCAGCGCTCTCAAATGGCCCCCAGCTCATGGAGCAAATTACTTTTTTAAAAGTCAACCTGCCAAAGCTGGGGTTACCCTGCTCTCAGATTCGATGCAGATTAGAAGAAAAAAAGTACCATAGTAACATAATATGCTGAGTGCTCCAGCTTACCCAGCTCTAGGACAGTGGTTGGTTGGGCAGAGGACACTCCCCTGACTTGGTGGGACTCCGGGGGGAATTTAAAGTCTTCATTGTGTCCCACTATATAATTTCGTCTGAGTCGAACAGGGATGGTCCGATTTTCGGATCAACCGAAAAAAAAAAATTGTCCGAAGTCGAATTTTACTGAATTTTTTCCCCATGCACAAGTCAATACTCAATAGTATAAAACCCCCAAATATTCTGCTATCCAGCATGGTGTAGTTTAGGAGACAGAACAGAAGCAGTCAGAGACAAGGAGAGAGAAAAAAGGAAAAAATAAAAGTTAAAATTAAAATATTTGTAACTTTTGTCTAGCACTATGATCAGCAGGAGAGGCTCTATGGACCCTGCTGATGATGATGTTTTACTGATACAGAGGGGAGTGAGGAATTCAGCATCACCAGCAGTACAGGGAGCCTGCATATCCCAGACCCAGTGATTATCATTCCCTGGCATTGTCCCCACGGAAGAATTTTGAAGAAGGCAGAACTGGCTAACAGTATGAGCAGGAGCAGCAAATTTCAGCTGCCTGTGCCTGCTGCTACTGCTGCCAGTGTGCTTTCTCCTGAGGAGGAGATGATGAGAGTGAAGGGGATGGTGGATCAGCTAGCATGGAGAAGAGCGTGAGAGGTTTTTGGCAGAAAGCAGTAAGGTATGGTAGACAGAGATACAAATGGAGATGGGCATCACTTTCATGACCAAAAGTGGCATTCAGGAGTTTAGCTCTGCTGTGATTCCTGCTGGTGTGCCATAGACCACTGTGGCCACTATGTGATTGGCTCCTTCAAGCAGTGGTACGGGACCAGGATCTGCTCCACTTGTCACCAGCACTCCTGGGATTAGCTCTAGTGATGATGTTGAGGTAGCAGCAAAACCTGCCCCAGCCAGTAAAGGTGATTTTGGAGAAACAGAAGGTAAATCTTCTCTATCTCTCCCCTTATTGAGATCATGGGTGTAAGGATATTTTCCCTTGGAGCTGGCACAGTGCAGTAATCAGTGACTACTGTGCACCTTGTGTGATAAGGTAGTAAAGAGGGGAAACGAGGGGACACACATTGGTACTCGAAATGTTTTGCCTAAAAAGAGAAACAGGAGTAAAATGGCATTATCCTGAAGCGGGAAATGTTTAGCGAAAAGTTCAATTTTTTTGGCTAGCTCATTGCATTGAAATCAATGGAAAGTCATTGTCAGATTATTCAGCATGCTCCTCATAATCAATAGCTGTGAGCTTTAGGAGTTGCAAGTAGAAATGGGTGAAAATTTTCACCTCAAACGGAAATTGATGAAAAATGGCACTTTCCACTTGGCGAATATTTTCCCATGAAAAGTGCAGATTTTCCTCTTTTTCCCGCTTTTTTCGCCTAGCTCATTCCATTGAAATCAATGGGAACATTTAAGTTATATTATTTTATTTCCCAAAGGCATGGTATAAAGGGAGCATGAGGGTTCCTGTGTTGGTGGGGTGTGGTGAAAGAATCATTTGAACAAGGGATGATTTTTGGGGGGGTTGTTTACTGGGATTGGGGGACAGTTAATAAAAAAATAACCCCTAAATGAAATTAAAAAAAAAACCCATAAGATGTGGTATAAAAAGGGGTCTGAGGAGGTTACCTGTGTTGGTGAATGAATGTATCAGTTGAATAGGCAATTAGTTTTGGTGGGGTCTCTTGACTGGTATTGGAGGGACAGTTAATAAAACAAGCAAATCAATAAAATAAAATAAGAAATTGGTATGTAAAGGGATAGAGACAGGAACCTCCTGACATAAGCTGCCACTTTGGGTGAACCGATACTTGACTTGATAGAGTATTTTGTAGAGAATGATTTGTTAGATTTGTTGTTAGAGGCACAAACCCTGAAGAAACATTGATTTGTAGGACTTAGGCTTGTTGGATACAAACCCCAAAACATTTTTTATTTTTTTGTAGTACTATGGTTTCTTTCTTTCTTTCTTTCTTAGCAGAAGCCCTAAGAAAATAATAAAAATGCCCTTCTGGCCTAGTGCCAGCAAGTCATGTAGACCTGAGTTCATAATTTGGAATTTGCAACTGCTGTTTTTACTGCAGCTGCTGAGTTGTTTAGGCAGCAGGATGATTAGGCAGCTGAAATGCTCCTCATCATCCTGTTGCCCTTGCAGCTCAGCATCAGAAGTAATTAGAGCAGTTGCAAATTCCTCAAATTCCAAAATGTCACTGCTAGTGGTGGTGGTGATACCCATTCTCATCTCTGTCTCACATTCCTTCACAGTTTCTACTAAAAAGGCCATCAATGTCTCTTCCACTTCAGCTTCTCCAACTTTATCATCACCACCACTACTAATCCCTACATGCTTCTGCTGCTGCTTTATTACAGACATATCAATATTGCTTGGAAGAGGCAACGAACAATGTGACAGAGGGTTCCCTAATGTCACACTTGGCATTTCCTTTGACCTGAAGAAGGCAAACTGGCAGCAGTAGCAGCAGGCACAGACAGCTGATCTGTGCTCCTGCTGGAGGTGGTGGTAGTAACGGTGTGCCTGCTCTCACCCAACAACTGTTCTGGCCTCTTAGGACGAGATGTTCAAAAAGTCATCATAATGAAACACTTGTCGGATCATGAGTTGGTTGTAAAAGAAGGATATTTTCAGAAGTAAATCCATCACGTTTGAAAATTTATCTAAAGAATTAAAAATGATGGTAAGAAGATCTCATTGAACATTGCCGTTAAAAATTCTGATCTTAAACGTTGTCTTTCATTTTGTCTTTGAAACGAACATTTTCAAAGAAACAAGGACTTTTTTTTATCTTTGAAACAATTTTTTCTTCTCCAAATTTAGACCATTTTTATTATGTTGGAAAAAATGACGTTAATCAGACAAAAAAATGACATTCAAAAGAATATTTTTTTCTGAAAATACCTTACATTATGACGGAAGATTAAACTACACCCACTTTTAAGATGGCTTTTTTCCTTTGACGGAGATGGCGGAATTGGGTGCAAAAAATGACGGAAACATGTCTGAGAACTGACGGACCATGTTGTAAGAACTTTTTTATTTTGATTACAGACAATTTCAGTTACCACCACTTTCTGAACATCTCACCCATAGTCTTCAGGATCCTCTTCCACTTGGACACTATAGTAAAGGGAAGGGTAGGACTCCCAGTCCCAGGGTCAGAGGAATGGTGTGGGCTCCCTTGACCACTAGTCTGGATGCTTTCAAATGTTTCCCCTACCATGCTGGCTGCTTCACCAGTACTGCTACTACTACTAACACCAACCACATCAAGGTCAGCAACAGAGTCTTCCTCCTCAGTCTCACAGTCAATAGTAATGCGAGGATATTGTTGTTGATTACACCCTCTTTCACTCCTAACTCTAACAAGCTGATGAACCTTAGTAGTAGTACTACAACTGGGAATGGCAATTGTGACTTAGGGTCCCTTGCTGTCACACTTGGCATCATCTTCTCCCCCCCCCCCTTCTGAGTACTACAAGACATACTAGTAGCAGTCAAAGTATTGGTGGCAGCTTCCGCACTGGCAGCAGGTACAGCACTGGTGACAGCAGGGGCAGCACATCTGGCAGCAGGTTCAACACTAGTGGCAGCATGGGAAGCAAGTCTGGCAGCAGGTACAGCACTAGTGGCAGCAGGTACAGCATTTCATAGCTACATAGTAATTTAGGTTGAAAAAAGACTTGCGTCCATCGTGGTCAACCATTTTTCGATTCCTGTTTACCGTTGTTGATCCAAAAGAAGGCAAAAAAACCCTCAATACAGCAATTTCAAATTCTGCTTTAAATGGGGGGGGGGGATTCCTTTTTGATTTCAAATGTCAATCAGATTTCTCCTTGGATCAACAAGCACTAACTAAATATCAATTCCAGTTCTAATATACATAGGCCTCTATGTTCTGCTCTTTTAGAAAAGTATCCAGGCCTTTTTTTAAAGGCATCTAATGTATTCGATAGCACCACCTCCTCAGGTAGTGAATTCCATACCTTTATTGTCCTTACCATAAAGAATCCTTTCCGCTGTTGTAGATGAAATCTCCTTTCCTCAAGTCTAACTGGGTGACCCTTTGTCCTTTGTGCTGTTCTGTTAATGAACAGGTCTTTGGAGAGCCCTTTGTATGGGCCTGAACATATTTATATAATGTTATTATATCCCCACCGTTTCTCTAGTGTGTACAAGTTTAACTTTTCTAGCCTTTCTTCATAACTAAAACTTTGCATCCCCCTTATTTGTTTTGTAGCCCTCCTCTGCACTTTTTCTAGTTCCATAGTGTCCTTTTTCAGAAAAGGTGCACAGCATTGAATAGCATTAGTGGCAGCAGGGACAGCACTTCTGGCTGCAGGTACAATACTAGTGGTAGCAGGTACAGCAATGGTGGCACTGGCAGTAGGGGCAGCATGTCTTGCAGCAGGCACAGGCAGCTGACCTGTCCTGCTTTCACTGGTGCTACCCTTCTCTTCCTCCCTTCCCATTAATTTCCCCAAGATCCCTACTGGTGATTTATGGGGACTGGACAGCATTGGTTCAGTACTGCTCACTTCCTCCTCCTCAGATTTAGTGGACACATAAGGGTCTTTCCAGTTCCTCCTTCTATTAGTTTTACACCTGCTCATAGTGATAGCAGTCACTATGAACATCACTTGCCTCAATTTTACAAACAATTCACAGCATAACAGCCCAGCACATCTACCTCGCTCTGAAGCTGCTTCTATTGTGTTTAACCGCAAATACGTCACAGCGAAAACAACATAAATCAAAGGGCAGAAACTTTCTAGCCACTGAAAAATTGTCAGGGAATTTTGGCCAATGGGAGAAAAACGCAGAAATTGTACTCGCTGTTTTAAAAGCAGATTTTCCCATGAAACAGCAGAGAATAACGTGGTTTGCAGGGGATTTCTTGTGGGAACATGGCGACAGCTTTCGCCCATCCTTAGTTGCAAGGGCAGCAGGATGCTAAGAAGCAGGCTAATGTGTCACAGACCCGTGGACACAGTGGGAATGGGGTCATGGTGCAGGACTAGGATTGGTTCCACTTGCCAGCAGCAATACTTCTGGTCCTAGTTGCAGTGCTGATTCTGAGGCAGTAGCAGCAACTACAGCAACATCATCCTCTGCCCCAACCAGTGAAGGGGAATGTGGGGGGAAAGAAAGAGGCAATTCCTCTGCACCATTCATCTCCCTGAGGTCCTGGATGTGGGACTACTTTTCTCTTGGGGCAGGCACAGTGCAGGACTTGGTTTCTGGTGGGATGATTTTATGTTGGGGACCCTAAGCATCATGGTGTTTGATTACAGTTATGCCAGGTGTTTGATGTGATTCCAGATGTGCCCATTGTTCCAAGTCCTTCCCTGTCACGGTTTGTTTTGACTCTCAGACACAGAGTTAAGATAAAAACACAACTTTATTGAAAAGTTTAAAGAGAACCCTCGCGGGTTAGGCATTCACATACAACAACATAAATTAGTACATGACAATAGTGAGTAGTGGTACTGAGAATGTGAGACAGGCTCTATCGGCCTTTCCAATACCGGGTAAGGCAACCTTAAACTGGCACGAGATGGAACAGGTTCTACCGGCCTTACCAATATACCGGGCAAGGCAGCCTGGAGGCTGCAGCAGAAAGGAAGGAGGCTCTACCAGCCCTGCCAATACCGGGTAAAGCAACCTTAGACTGGCATGCGATGGAATAGGTTCTACCGGCCTTACCAATATACCGGGCAAGGCAGCCTGGAGATTGCATCAGAAAAGAAGGAGGCTCTACTGGCCCTGCCAATACCGGGTAAGGCAACCTTAGACTGGCACGAGATGGAATAGGTTCTACCGGCCTTACCAATATACCGGGTAAGGGCAGCCAAGATGCTGCAGTGAGAGAGGAGGCTCTACCGGCCTTGCCAATATACCGGGCAAGGCAGCCTGCAAGTACTGGTGCACAGACAGAGATGGCTTCAGCAACTGGTATATAGGTGGAGTAAACCAGTTGCTTACGCTAGGCACGCAGAGGCCTTGCCGGGGCTGTATAGTTGGAGATGAGAGCCCGGTTATAAGTGGAGTGAACCAGTACCCGCGTACTGAACAGACAAGGATCAAAGGTGCTATTGGAATGCAGTAAGCTGCCAGTATATGTGGAGCGAACCAGTACCCGCGTACTGGGTGACACAATCTCTACCGGTGCTGTAAGGAGTGCGGCAAGCAACCGGTTATACGTGGAGTGAACCAGTACCCGTGTACTGTGTGACACAATCTCTACCGGTGCTGTAAGAAACGCAGCAAGCAGCCGGTTATACGTGGAGCGAACCAGTACCCATGTACTGGGTGACACAATCTCTACCGGTGCTGTAAGGAATGCAGCAAGCAGCCAGTTATACGTGGAGCAAACCAGTACCCACGCACTGGGTGACACAATCTCTACCGATGCTGTAGGGAATGCAGCAAGGAGCTGGTTACACGTGGAGCGAACCAGTACCCGCGTACTGGGTGACACAATCTCTACCGGTGCTGTAAGGAAGGCAGCAAGCAGCTGGTTATACGTGATGAAAAGAGTGATGAAAATGTCGCCCAAGGCAATAGAAGGAGTAGGCACACTGCAGGCGACCCGGAAGCAGGAACACAGCCGGTCAGGACAGGAAACAGAAACAGCAATGACAGCCAACCGGACCAGGAATGGCAGCAGGAACAACAGGCCAACCTGGATCAGGAACGGAAGCAGGAACACAGCCCAACCGGATCAGGAATGGAAGCAGGAACCGAGGAAGCTGTCAGGCGATCACTGGAGAGCATTAGAGTAGAAACGGCCCAGGAAGCTCAGGAACACAGTGCAGGTGCAGGTGACATAGAGACACTACGAAAGGGCAACCAAAGGGTGCCCAAGCCCAGTCTAAATAGGCAATACTGGGCGGGCTGAAGGCAGGCAGCCAATGGAAAGCCCATTCAGGTAACTGAGAGGAAAAGGCAGCAATCACGGGGACCGTGATATTCCCTTATTTATCTTACACACTGTGCACATTGCAGTTGCTGATGATAGCCACAATTCCTGCTCTCAAGAGAAAACGTTCAATTCTAACAACGCACCAACGGTTTTGGAGGAGGGACAGGTGGAGAAGCATTATTGGCCAACTTCTTTTTTCCACATATACCTGAAGTGGTGGGGGCTAGTTATGGTGCTGCTACTGCCTCAGGTCCATCACTGGAGCTAGTTGTAGCAAGTGGAACCTTCATTATTCATGATCCATGTTATGTTGTTGATCACATTCTCTTTGAGCTGCCTAATCATCCTGGTGTTTAAACAACTCAGCAGTAGCAGCAGCAGCAGCAGCAGCAAGAAAAGCAGTTGAAAATTCTGCAATTAAACTGGGGCATTGACAATGGCCAGTCACCACTGGCCAACACAACAGGCCAGCAGGGCATTTTTTTTCTCAGGGCTTGTTCTTTAAAAAAACAAAACAAAAAAACTACGTCCTACAAAGCAATGTTTCCTTAGGGCTTGTGCCTAACAAGTCTAAGTCCAATAAATCAATGTTTCCTCTGGGCTTGGGTCTAACACAAGTTTAATTTCCTACAACTAATCAATGTTTCCACAGGGCTTGTGCCTCTAATAAGTCTAAGTCCTAAAAATCAATGTTTCCTCTGAGCTTGGGCTTAACACAAGTCTAAGTCCTTCAACAAATCAATGCTACCTAAGGGCTTATTGCAAACAAATCTAAGTCCTACAAATTAATATTTCCTTGGGGCTTAAGCCTCTAACAAAAAGTCCTACAAATTAACCTCTACAAAATACTCTATCCAATCAAGCATCAGTCTGCCCCAGTTGCAGCTTACATCAGGGGGTCCCTGTCTCTTTCACGTTACGTACCAATTTCTTATTTTATTTATTTTAATGTATTAACTGTCCCCCCATACCAATAAACAAATCTCCCCCAAAAGTCCCTGTTCAACTGATTCTTTCCCCAGAGTCCACCCACCAACACAGGCACCCTCCTCAGACCCCTTTCATACCATGTCTGATTTTTTATTTTTACTTAATTATAATTTTTTATTAACTGTCCCCCCCATTCCCATTAAATAACCCCTGTAAAAAAATTCCCTATTCAGTTGATTGTTTCTTCTTGTATACTATGCCTTTTAGAAATAAAATAACATTTGCTATGTATTTCTTGTAAATTCAATGTTCCCATTGACTTTAAAGGAATAAGCTAGGTGAAAAAAGCAGAAAAACTGCTCTTTTTGCAGGAAATTATTCTCCAAGTGGGAAGAACCATTACTCGCCGATTTTGTTTTGAGGCAAACATTTTTGCCCATCCCTAGTTGGGACCTCTATTTTCAGATGGTGATGGGACAGGTTGTTATGCTCTAGTATGGAATATAATGCATGGTGAGCACTGTAGATCACCTACTCTTATGGCAGATATTATGTTGGAGCCACAACACATACAGAACCAACTTTCAAGGAGTTGGGTACAAGCCAGTCTTCTATCACCTGTTCTAGTTTATCCCTTCCAGTACCAGAGGGGTATGCAACGCATAGCTCTGCAATGCACTGCGTACCCCTCTGGCACTGAAAGGATTATACCCTTGAGGAATTGTCTCTCAAAACCCTGCATGCACAAAGAGGCATGTTGATGCTATAGGCTATACTGCTGCTGTCTTTTAATAGTACTGCCAGAGGCAAGATTACTGGCTGTCACCTGATGCTGCAAGTTGTTATTGTCCAATGGTGGGAGAGAAACCCAGTGACAGTCATATAGTCTGTACTGTGTATTATATACTACGTACTATGTAATTTTCTTGCCATATTAGGTTTTTAGCCCTTTTCCTACCACACTAACCACCTGCTTGTACAATTCTGGCACAGCCATCAGTTCTTTCAAACTCTGTTTTCTACAAAATAATAGGGCAGCATATTAATTACCAACATCTTGGCAACTTTTCCATTCCATGGGCATACTTCGGGATTATTTTGTGAAGTGTTTGACTCCTTCCTAAGAACTCAGAAAGTGCAGGTTTGCAGTGCATGGCAGAAGAAATGTGTAACTTTATTGTTTTTACAACATGACTTGAGGAGGTGGCAGGGGTAGCAGAGGCATGGGTGGTCAGCCCATGACTGTTGTCATCTCATACAACAGTCACTGAGTTATTCTCCTTTGAAGCGGGAGCCATAAGTGTGTCATGATCTTCCTGATCATGCCCAACTGTGACTCCACCATGTCTTCTCATTGGTCAGCCTAGTATACCTACCTTCAAGACAAGAAGAAGCAGATTCTTTGAGCCAGACTTAACATCAGTAACCTATTCTTTGAACTTGTGTTTGACCTCGCTTTCCAGATTATCCTTCTGGTTTTCACTCCAATATGCCTGACTCTCCTGTTACCAGCCTGGCCTGACCCTCCTCTAGTCATCTGATTAGGTTCTGACACTACTGAAGTGTACTGACATGGCTATCCTGACCAGTCTTAACAGCTTGAGCCCCTTACTTCTCCCTTCTTGCTGTCTCACCATTCAAGTACTTGTTTTTTCCTGACACTGACGAATTTAGCCTTTCCAGGAGCAGTCAATCTCTCAGCTCTGGACAAGAGTGGGAGAGAAAGAGAGAAAAAGAGAGAAAGGGATAAAAGAAGAAAAAAGAGAGAGCAAAAGAGAAAGAAAGAGAGTGAGAAAGAGAGAGAGAGAAAGAGAGAGGTAGAAAGAGAAATAGAGAGCCCTCATGTGCAGAATCTTCCCTCTGACACCATATAGAGGATAGAAGCTGTGTATCTGGGGTTCTCTTGTGCAGAATCTTTCCTCCAACACCATCTAGAGGCTGGAAGCTGTATAGCTCCCATCAGTCTTTATCTAGGTCAGTGTACGCTATATCATCACCTTCTGGTGGCTGAAGCCTTAACTTATTCTCTCCTACTCCTGTCCATTTCCTAAGTCTTGGGAGACTGGGGTTCTTCACTACCAACATAATCAGCAGGAATCTGGTCATCCTCAGCATCATCTGATGGTTCTTCCCAGCTCCTTCTATATTCCTCTAGACCTTTATGAAGTGACAAACAATTTAGTTTTACTTTTTCCCATTGGAGAGATTTTCAGCACATTCTCATCTACTTTGAGGACTGGTGTTATTACACTGTCAGGCACAGTAGTTGATTGAACTTCTACACCTTCCTCCATTATGCGATCAACACTAAAATGTGACACTTTGTCATCTTCAGTGTTCTTATATTGATTATTAATATTATTAATTATGGCCAGCTGAGTACCAGCAATTTAGTGACGTTTTTAGTAAGGGGGAGGCTAGCGCGTTGCCAGTTCATAGGGCCTACGATTGCGCTATTGATCTGCCTCCTGGCACTGTTCCTCCTCGAGGCAGGATGTATCCATTATCCTGCGAGGAGAATAGGGCCATGGAGGAATACATTTTGGATGCCCTGGTTAAAGGGCTCCTCCATTTTCACCAAATTGGACTTACGTGCAGCATATAACCTGATTAGGATAAGGGCCGGTGATGAGTGGAAAACGGCGTTTAATACTAGATCCGGACATTATGAATACGTGGTAATGCCATTTGGGCTGTGTACTGCTCCCACGGATTGGCTGACGTTCCTGTTCCGTGTACCGACCCGGCCTGGCTGACGTTCCTGCTCGTTGTATTGACTTGGATTGGCTGACGTTCCTGCTCCGTGTATAGACCCGGCCTGGCTGGCGTTCCTGCTCCGTGTATCGTCTTGGATTTGCTGACGTTCCTGCTCCGTGCTGACCGTTGTGGAGTCTGTTGCTCTCCCGTTACTCCTGTACTACCGGATCCGGTAGAGAGTTGCCTCAGTGCTCTGTCTCTGGTGTACTAGCCCAATTGGTTGCTGTATATACTGCACTACCATTTTGTACTGCGACCCACTAGTGCCTTGCTGCCTCCTTACTTCATACCCCAGGTTGTTGCTCAGCTTGTTGATCCATATACGCTTGGCTTGTCCCGTTGTCACTGGGGTTGGTCTCACGGGCGCCTCAGTTAGTCTCCGCTCCTGTTCTGTTGTTCCACAAGCCAAGCGCCTGTTCAGGGCCTTCCGTTTATACACCTGGGTAGGAGTGTTATTGTGGCACTAATACGCTGGCTTGTCATTCCACCACTAGTAGGTTGGCCTCTGGGCGCCTCTATCGGCTCTGTCACCTGGCAGTTGCCAACAAGCCTTGTGTATCATGATAATATCCGGTACCGTTACCGTGGGTCGCAGTTGGAGTGTATTCAGGGCGTTCCATGATTCCTCCGGTTGCAGTATCACTATAGTGTGTGTTTCCTCCTGGGCCTCGAGCAACCATCCTGGGCTAGTTGCCATTATTGCACTTATCAGCATTTGCGTGCTTCCTGGGCCTCGCTATTAGGGCCTCCCAGTCTCTTGGCCTAATAGCATTAACCATTTGTATCTCACAGAATCAAACGAACTGTTCCCGACCTGTGTCAGTATATTTACTACGTGTTATATGTATACTGGACCTGTGCGGGCAAATGTAATTTATTAACCTGTCCTATGTCAGTTCTGTTGTTCCATTACTGGACCAGCGAGGGTTAATTTAACTTGCTTATTCAATAAAACTGTGTTTTACCAAATTGCCTGCCTCTGAGTGTACTGACACCTGTTACAGGAGGCAGCAGCTCAACCGGGAGGGATCACACAGCAAAAGAACGTAGACAGTCCAAGTGGGTACATGGAGCAGGAACCTCAGCCAATCCAAGTCGGGACACGGAGCAGGAACATCAGCCAAGCTGGGTCTGTGCACGGAGCAAGAACGTCAGCCAAGCCGGGTCGGTACATGGAGCAGGAATGTCAGCCAAGCCAGGTCGGTACACAGGAGATGAGAAGCAGAATGGTCAGGCAGTCCGGGTCGTGCACAGGCAGGAAACGAGATGCAGAGTAGTCAGGCAGGCCGGGTCGCTACACTGAGAGCACACAATAATCAGGAACAAGCGCTGGTACTGGAACACCACGAAAGGGCACCGGAGATGTGCCAGAACCCAGTATTTAAGGACAATACTGGGCGGGACAATCATAGTTCAGCCAATAGGTTTTAGGCAGGAGTGTAAACTGACAGAATGTCGCCGAATTGCACAGGAACCGTGATAAAACCCTTGTCAAGTTTCATACAGGTGGAACATGTTTTTAAGGTTCATTCTCGATTTATTGGGTTATCCTCTGAGGAGCAATTAAATTCAAAAGATGAGGATATTGACGCCTCCTTCTCCTTTGGAGATCCCTATGATGCTGATCCTGTCCCTGATGTTGAGGCTAATGCCATTACTGAAGCACTGTTTTATGCACATAGGTCTTCAGGCAAATCCTCAACCTGCTCTGTTTCCCGTGTCACACCCTGTGGCTCAAGATTTGATCCGTGGACCAATCTTCTATAGAATCACCAGTGTCATTGCCTTTTCAGAGGCCAGACCTGAAGCAGATAATTAGCTATGCTACCGGTGGAAAAAGCACCCTGTTACCCCAGATTTCCAAAAAGAGGTCCTTTCTGGTAAGGAAGACAGGTGGATTTCATCCCCCTTCCAATCCAGGGTGCAGAGGGCAAAAATCCTTCAGGTCTTCTAGGCACTCCCATATAGACCTAAGTCTGACAACCCAACCTCCACATGATTTGTGGAGTACTGGTCCATTGTTGTCTGTAGGGGGCTATCCCCACCTTTTTTGAGACCCCTGGGAATCCTCTATTGCATCGAGTCCATTGCTCCCCATTGCGTCATATTGTCAAAGGTTCTGTAGGACCCAAAGCATGTGCATCTTTTCACAGATGCTGTCGCCACGCTACTGGAAAAATAGGTCTTGTTACCCCCAGCCCAAGAGAGTTTTTAAGGTTTTCCAACCTTTTTGTGATTCTCAAAAATGAAAGTGGCAGCTGTCCTATTTTGGAACTGAAATGTCTCAACCAATAAGTGGCTGCAAGGCTTCAAGATGGAATATTTGCATTCTGTCATCACATCAATGTGCCCAGGGGAGTTTCTGGCCTTCCTGCATCTTCAAAAAGTGTATCTTCATATCCCGATCAATCCGGACCACCAATGCTTCCTGTAAAATGCTTTTGCATACAATCACTACCAGTACGCACAAATAATGGGCTGCTACTGTTGCATAACTAAGCATTTTACTCTCAAAAACTTACAAACATGTATAAACTCACCCGGTCTCAACGGACCATGCGGACCTGGAGCAGCCCCCGACAGTCTCGGCACAGGCTTCAGCAGACAAGAAGACACAGGAAGGGAGCGCTTCAACGGATCCACAATAACTTCAGTGCCAGTCAGGATTAAAAAAGTAGAAACGTGTAACTTTATTAAAGCTGCATCCTAAAAACATACACAGTCCAGCAATATAGAAATACAGGATCAAAGAAAAGCACAAATGACACGCTCTAACGCGTTTCGGGAAAACATCCCTTAATCATAGGCTGTACATTCAAACTTTCCCCACTTGCTTAAATTCATCCACCTCAATTAACCCAAATTCAAAAAGGCCAATGAACACCACATGCTCCAATCATATGACCGTTAAAATAACAGACACTAATTGGCTCAGCAATATTATATCCATTATGTGAACAACATTAACCCCTTAATGCAGAGTACCCCCTAATAAACTCATCCATAGGGTTAACCCATTCAATACCAAATATATCACTCTATCAAGAGTGTATCGTGCACAATAAAGAGGTAAATCCGTTCACTGTTGATATGGCACCCTCTTAGATATACATCGAGGTGGACAAATTAGGCTCACAACAACACTTAAAGAGACATATACTCATTAATAAAATCAGTTATTAAAAGATAATATAGTCATCTGCAAAATATTATCAAATCCAGATATATCCAATAAGATCCAATCATACCAATTTACGGGTGTATGCATGACCTTCATAATCTATACCCAAATAAGGCACAATCTCTACCTACTACGACAAATCACAAAAAGATCTCATAAGAAACCACCTAAAAGTCCCTATAATTTTCTTCAAATGTAGATAATCAACCAGGGCATACATTCTCAAATATAAACCAAACTACCTATGTATATATAAACTCACATCATTCTCCAAATTCATACCCTTAGGACGTCTAGTGTCCAAATACAATGTCCATTTAACCTCAGCATAATCTAGATGAGTACCAATGTCACCTCCCCTACCCAATTCACTTATTCTTTCAATACCTTGAAAAGAGAAAAAACTGATATCGCAATTAGAACACTCCAAAAAATGTCTAGCCACAGGTTTGGTAACATCAGTATTTTTAATGGAATTGATATGTTCACGAATACGTTCCTTCAAAGTACGTCTTGTCCGACCCACATACTGCATCTTGCACTTAATACATGTAATAAGGTAGACCACTGAAGTAGTCCGACAATTTATATATTGTCTTATTTGGAATACCTTACGTGTAACAGTGCTGCTAAATTGGTTCGTGACCATGACGTACTGACAAGTGAGACATATTCTAGCCCCACACATGTTCATGCCCACTGTCTCTAACCAAACTGGCGCAATTCTCAGTGTACTGCTAAACAAACTAGGTGACAACTTACATCCTAATGTTGGTGCTCTTCTTCTAATAAATTTGCATCCACCCTGAACCACTGATTTCAAACGTGAATCTCCTAATAGAATGGGCAAATGTCTATTGATAATTGCTTTAATTTCCATAAATTCCATACTATAATCTGTAACAAACCGAATGCTATTCTTACATTCCAATATAGTTCTCTTAGGTTGTAAACCAATGAGGCCATTCCTATCAGTTTCCCTCGCTCGTTCCATAGCTCGTTGTAATACACCTCCTGAATAACCACTCCTCAAAAATCTGGTCTGCATAAGCCTAGATTGTAACATAAACTCCTAATCAGTTGAACAGTTCCTGCGTACCCGCAAGAACTGTCCAACTGGAACCCCTCTGATCGTATGTCTGGGGTGACATGATTTTGCATGTAAAAGTGTATTACCACTGCATGGTTTCCTAAACATAGTGCTCTGCACTCCATTACATTCCAATGAAAGCCTTAAATCCAAAAACGTAATCTCTCTCCGCTGATATTCAGATATAAACTTCAAATTGAATTGATTCAGATTGAGATACGTTACAAAAGATGAAAAGGTATCACCAGAACCCCTCCAAATAAACAACAAACCATCAATATATCTATGATATGTAATAATATTTTGTCTAAAGGGATTCTGTGAACCATATATGAATATCTCCTCAAACATTCCCATATAAAGGCACGCAAATGATGGGGCAAATTTAGCCCCCATCGATGTGCCACATTTCTGCAAATAAAAAACATTATCATATTTAAAATAATTATGTTTGAGTAGATATTCAATCGCTGACAATAAGAACAATTTCATATCAGAAGATTACATGCTATAGCTCTCCAAATGGTACCCAATAGCCTCCAAACCATTCTCAAAGAGAATCATATTCCATATTGTCTAAAGATCCTACCAAGTGCTATTCAAAAATTCTCTTTGGGTTAGTTGACGAAGGCTTTTCTCTGGGAGTGTTGACCACTCAGGAGTACCTTAAGGTTCGCTTCCCTAAGACCTCCATTTTTCATCACCTTCCTAAGGTGCATAAGCCAATAAGACATTGTATAAAAATAGAATAAGAATTTTGTATGTAACATGATCAAGACAGGGACCCCCTGATGTAAGCTGCCACTGGGGTAGACTGATACCTGACGTGATAGAGCATTTTGTAGAGGATGATTTGTAAGATTTGTTGTTAGAGGACCATGCCCTGAGGAAACATTGTAAGACTTAGACATATTAGAGGACTAAGCCCTGAGGAAACATTGATTTGTAGGACTTAGACTTGTTTGGTACAAGCCCTAAGGCAACACTGATATGTAGGACATAGACTTGTTTGGCACAAGCCCTAAGGAAGCACTGAGTTGTATGACTTAGTCTTTTTTGGCACAAGCCCTAAGGAAATATTGATTTGTAGGAATTGGGCTTGTTAGAAACAAAAACTCAAAAAATGGTTATAAGAGGCCCAAGCCCTGAGGAAACATTGATTTGTAGGACTTAGACTCATTTGGCACAAACCCTAAGGCAAAGCTGATTTGTAGAACATAGACTTATTTGGCACAAGCTCTAAGGAAACATTGAGTAGGACTTGGGCTTGTTAGAGACAAACACCCAAAAATCGTTTATTTTTTTGTAAGCCTGTGTTTTTTTTTGTTTGTTTTTTTAAAGCACAAGCCATTGTTGATGACTGCATTGTGCCTGCCCCAATAGAAAAAATAGTCCCACACCCATGGCTTAAGGGGGAGGGAAAAGGTGGACAAGAACTGCCTATTTCTTCTTCTCCTCCGCATTCCTCTTTACTGGCTGGGGCAGAGTATGATGTTGCTTGCTGCTGCTGCTACTTCTTCAGAATCAGAATTGCAACTAGGACCAGGATTATTGCTGCTGCCAGCAAGTGGAACCTGTCCAAGTAGTCCTGTATCACTTGTTGACCACATTACCACTGTGTCGACGGTGGCCTGTGGTACACTAGCCTACGTCTCAGCATCCTGCCCTTGCAACTCAGCAGCAGGAATTAGAACAGTTGCAAATGTAAAAAAGCTCACTGCCGGTGGCAATGATGCCCATCCTCATCCCTGTTTACCACTCCTTCAGAGTTTGGGCTATAAATGCCAAAAATGTCTCTTCCACTCCAGCTTCTCCACCATCATCATCACCACCACCACCAGTTGCTCTATGCTGCTGCTGCTCTATTACAGACATCTCACTGGTTGGAGGAGGTGATGAGAAATGTGACAGAGGGTCCCCTGATTTCACACTTGCACTTCTTGGTGACCTGAAAAAAGGCAGACTGGCAGCACTAGCAGCAGGCACAGACAGCTGACCTGTGCTCCTGGTGGTGGTGGTATTATTGCTGCAAGGAAACAGTTCTGTCTTCTTCTATATCATGTTCCACTTGAACAATTCAGAGAGGGGAAGGGGACTCCCTATCACGGTGCCCGTGCTATGCTGGCGACATTCTGTCAGTCTTTACTTACTGCTGACGCTTATTGGCTGGAGTGACTTTGTCCCGCCCAGTATTTGCCCTTAAATACTGGCCTTGTCACTTCTCCGGTGCCCTTTCGTAGTGTTTCTGTTACCAACGCTTGTTCCAGTTCTCATGTGATCTCTGTGTGCCGACCCGGATTGCCTGACTACTCTGCTGTATCCGCTCCTGCCTGTGTACTGACCCGGACTGCCTGACTACTCTGCTGTATCAGTTCCTGCCTGTGTACCGACCCAGCCCGGCTAACGTTCCTGCTCTGTGTGCCGACTCGGATTGGTGGACGTTCCTGCTCTGTGTATCGACCTGGCCTGGCTGATGTTCCTGCTCTGCGTACTGACCCGGTTGAGTCACATTTCCTGTGTATCTCTCCTGCCTACGGTCCCATTCTGGTCCTCGGTTTGGGTTTTACCTCCGGGCTTCTGTCTGTCTCCGGATATTAACACTGTTGCCTCAGGGCCACTCCTGCAGTCTAGTCTCGGTTCAGTCTGTGTTGCATGGGCGACATTCCGGTGTCCATCTCCCATCTGTGCACCACAGTACACTTGACCCTCATTCCTGCCAATACGCTGAGGTTGGTCTTCCATTGGGCACCTCAGGCTGTGCTTACGATCGGGCAGTCGACATTGGTCTTAACATGCGTTAACCCCTTTGGGTAAGGTGCCATTATCCACAGGCTTTTCTACCATGCAGTCTCCGTTGGGTGCCCTCCCGGGCAGACCTGTGCAGTCCTCCGTTACTGCTATGGCAGTCCACAAGCATATCCTGGGCCTCTGTTGTTTTCTGGGCATTTCTCACTATATTGAGCACTCTTTGCAGAGTGAGAGTCTTAAGGGCCTCTCGCTATTAGGGCCTGTCAGCATTCCTAGCCTAATAGTAACCCATTCATTGCTGCCTCGTTGAGTATCACAGGAACTTTGCCTGACCTGTGTCAGTATATTGTAAATTGTGTATTGTACATATACTGGACCCATGTGGGTATATATTGCTGTAACCTGTTCTGTGTCAGTACTATATTGTGTATTATATATTACTGGACCCGTGTGGGTTATCGTTTACTGAGTCTGTTCAATAAAACTGTGTTTTATCTCACCTACTGTGTCTGAGTGTCAAATAAAACCGTAACACTCCCAGGGTCAGGAGAATGGTGTTTGCTCCCTTGACCACTTGTCTGGATGCTCTCAATTGCTTACCCTACCACTCCCCTAACTCTAGTCCCACCAGCTGCTTCACCATCACCATTACTAGCACTAACACAAAGTACATCAATTTCCCTGAATCTTCCTCCTCATCACAGTAACTAGTTATAATATGATGATCACCCCCTCCTTCACTCCTAACACTCTGTTCAAGCTGCTAGACCTTCTTAGTAGTACTAGTGGTGGGACTGCTTGGGGATGGAAAGAATGACTTATGATCCCTTGCTGTCATACTTGGTGTCATCTTCTACCCTACTCCTGAGACTTATAAGACACACTGGTAGCAGGTTCAGCACTGGCAGCAGGTTCAGCGCTGTTGGCAGCAGGGGCAGCACTGGCAGCAGGAGCAGCACATCTGACAGGAGGGACAGGCAGCTGACCTATCCTGCTCTCACTACTACCCTCTTCTTCCTCCTTTGAGATTGATTTGCGCAAGACCCCTAGGTGTGATTTAGGGGGGCTGGCCAGCATTGTGTCTGTAGTGGTTACTTCCTCCTCCTCAGACTCACTGGCCACATAAGGGACCTTCCAGCTCCTCCTTTTATTATTTTTAAACTTGCTCATAGTGATAGCAGTCACTATGAGCCTCTCCTGCCTCAATTTTGCTATTAGCTCACAGCAGAACAGCACAGCTCCTTTCTCTGTAGCTGCTTCTATTGTGTTTCATTTCCTGGGAAATGGCAGGTTTTTATAGCAAATAGGCGAAAAACATGTTAGTCAATGGGCAAAAACTTTCTATCCATTGAAAAAATGATGAAGAATTTTTACCATTGGGAAAAAAACTGTGAAGATTTTAATTGCTATATTTAAAGTAGATTTTCCCTCAAAAAAGCAGACAACAACATGGTTTTTGTGGATTTTTTTTGCAAGAACATGACGGGACCTTAACTATCACTATCCTATCACTTAGAGCTGGAACCCTTCCCTGTAATTCTGACATCCAGAGGGGTCTTCTGCACTCTAGTCTTCCTCTATAATTTCTTTTCTGAAAGGGATAGTAATACTTCGTTTTAACTTTATTTTATTTTGTAGGCATTAAAAAAACATGAAGAATGATATAAGTCTTATCTCTCAAACCTTTATGGTTTATGAGATATTCACAAGCAAAGTTCCCCTCCCCGCCCCTTTTACCTAGTGTAAGCCATCTCTTCTCAGATGTGAGTCTGGTTGTATGACAGTACAGATAACAGAAGGGGACAATTTTCTTTGTATGAAAACAATGAAAGCCCTTCCCCCCTTGACAAGTTTTTCAGCTTTTTCCATTATCTTAATTGAAGATTGTCCCTCTCTGCAGTCTACCTGGGCATCTCCCTTCTGATCTGGTTGAAGAGGGGGGGGGGGGATACTTTGTTTGTGAATATCTCTTAAACCATAAAGGTTTCAGCGATAAGACTTATATCATTCTTCATGTTTTTTTAATGCCTACAAAATAAAATAAAGTTAAAATGAAGTATTACTATCCCTTGAAAGCTTCTCTCTTCTTCTTCATCTGTCATCCTCTTCTTCTTTATTCTTGTTCATTTGTCATCTTCTTTCTTCTGTTCATCTGTGCTCTTCTTCAGTATTCTTCTTTAAAGTTAGAGTTTCACCTGTAAAAAAGTTATTAAAATTATATCAATCGTTAAAGTTATGCTGCTGGCAGTGGTGGCAGGAAAAAAAGCAAAAACCCTCCCTCCAAGTAACTTTTGGGCTATTGCCCGATGCCAACTGAGGGAAATCTTAACAGGGACTGACTTTTATATGGCCAGTCCCTGTTCATATTGCCTTGCATGCTCCTAGCCAATCATCTTCTAGCTCAAGGACTCAACACGCTATAAGCTGTTTGGTTGGGAGGCGTAGTTACAGTAGGACACATTCTGTGTCCTGCGTAACCCCACATCCCAGCCAATTGGAGCGTAGGAAAAACTTTGAATACGGACTGGTCACATAAAAGGCAGTCCCTATTCAAATTTGCCTCACTTTGCAATTGGCAATGAACCAAATGGTACAGGGGGGGGGGGTTGCCGGTTTTTTTTTTTCTGCCATCAGCACCGGCAGCAGCATAACTTTAAGGATAGATATAATTTAATTAACTATTTTTTTTAACAGGGGAAACACTTTAAAGAAGAATACTGAAGAAGAGCACAAATGAAGAAAGAAGACTGATGAAGATGGAGATGACAGATGAAGGAAAAGAAGAGGATGACAGAAGAAGAAGAAGATAGAAACTTACAGAAGAAGAATTTAAGAAGACATCAAGATTACAGCTAAGTGTTTATTTTAATTGTATGGAGTTAGCTTTGAGGGAATTAACCATTTGAGTGCCAGTGGGGTATGCAGCGCTATGCAATACGTTCAATACACCACTGGTACTCAAATTGTTATTTATTTTTCCTTCACACACAATTTTTTTAAACTCTTTGCTTTGCAATGCGTTGCATACCCCTCTGGCACTGAAAGGATTGAACTTTAGGGCCCCATATCAATACATCCACAGGTCTCTTGTGTAGGGATCACTACTTTAGCATTTTTTCCAATCTCTTTTTGACCCTTCACTTACATGTCGGTGGTTATGCACACGCGTTACGGGACTCATCGACAACTTTTTTAGCCGCTAATATTTGGTGATAATTCTTATTACTAGCAACCACATGTAATTGTATCTCAAATTAAACTACTTTGTATTTGCTTCCAAAGGGTGCAAATCTTGCATGATTAGTGCATTTTTTATGTTCGGTAGCGTGTCACAGTGCAGGTAAGTGCATACCTAACAGTGACTTAAAACTACGAACAGTATTTTTTTTTTTATTGCTGCCAATTGGATCGAGCCTCTAGTCTCCTGTTTTTTCTATGGCTAACACGGTACCACGCTTTACCCATAAACTAATACAACCTAGCCATCTGCACCACAGGGACTTTCAACATCACAGGATCATACAGCTGCACTTCCAAGAATGTAGTATATATCAAGTAACAAGCATGACCAAGGATACTAAACTGGGGAAAAATAGTAAAAATTAGAAACCTGTATAAACCAGCACAGATCTATGATAACACATCTCAATGAAGAAAATTACCATACTACAGTTGGATACCATTTATGTCAACCAGATCACTCATTGAACAATCTTATAGTCAGGATCCTTAAAAGTAATGTTAAAAGCATCCAAGAAAGAAAGACATTGGAACTAAGGATGATAGTTCTCTTTAAAACACATTTAAAAGGACTCAATAAAGATTTGGGATTCTTATCTCACTACCAGAAATACATAGTAACATCATAAATTAGGTTGAATAAAGACACAAGTCCATCAAGTTCAACCTTCTCCTCAAATAAGTTAGTCTTTATCAGACCTTTTTGATCTGCCTACTAATGAACAGTATAACTCTGTATGTTACCTTTGGAAAGAAATGTATCTAATCTTCTCTTGAATGTATCCATTGTATCGGCCATAACCACCTCCTTGGGCAAACAATTCCACAATTTAACAGACCTCACAGTAAAAAAACCCTTTATCTGCTGAAGTCTATACCTTCTTTCCACTAATCTCAAGGGGTGTCACCTGATCAGGGCTTGGAATAAATAGCTCACCGCAGAGATCCTTGTACTGACCTCTCATATATTTGAACAATGTTATAAGGTCTCCTGTTAGTCGTCTTTTCTCTAGAGTAAATAAACCAAGTTTGTCTAGTCGTTACTCATACTTCAAGTCCTCCATTCCCTTAATTAATTTTGTTGCTCTTCGCTATACCCTCTCTAGTTCTAGTATATCCTTTTTCAGAACCGGTGCCCAAAACTGCACTGTATACTCAAGGTGAGGTCTTACCAATGATTTGTATAATGGCAAAATGATGTTATTGCTTCAATACCTCTTTTTATGCAAGACAGGACTTTGTTTGCCTTTGCTACTGCTGTTTGACACTGGTCACTGTTTCCAAGTTTGTAGTTGACAAGGATACCCAGGTCTTTCTCTAGCAACAAGTGCCCTAAAATGATTCCATTAAGTTTATAAGTAGCCTTGGGATTATTTCCTCCGAAATGCATGACTTTACACTTCCCCACATTAAACTTCATATTCCATTTGTTTGTTCAATCTGCCATTTTATATAAATTCCACAAGTCCATAACCAGTGCCTCCTCTGTACTTTTCCCATCCCACTCCTCTTCTTTCTGTATCCAAACCACTTCTCAGACACACTTTATTTATTGCCCAGTCCAGTTACACAGACGGTTTTCCCTATTACATCCTAGATTGTTATTCAATGTGGGGACTATGCATTGTTTTGAATAGACTGTGTGACTGAATAAACTTTGATTTCTTGATTTGAGGAAGAGGGTTGATCTCTGTAAAGCTCATTTTAAAATATAAACTAGAATTCAACATAAAAAAGGTATTACCAAATACCAAAGTACTCATATTTTGGTATTACTAAAACTGGACAAATATAGCTAACACAAATGAATTTCAATTAACCCTTGAATGCTAGAAAGGTTTCCAATGCATTGCAAAGCTACACATTCAAGACCTCTCTAGCATGCAAATGGTTAAAGCAATGTGAATTTGAGGCATTTTAATTGTCCCCTATGGTGTAGCTGGTTTTCTCCAGAATTGCTCTACTTTGTACATAAGACCAGTGCTGCAATATTTAAGTGATATTGTTGATGTGAATGAATTTTTGTTTGTGACTCTAAGAAATGGCACTTTTTGTATAAGAAAATCACACTAAAATGTCAAAGAAATTCCAGGCATCTACATAATAGACTATTTCCACAAAATACCGCTCTGTAGTATATTCCAGGCCCTTATCTGAATATAATAGTATTAGTTATAATTCTGCTAAGTATACTAATATGGTCATTGTTACTGTACATGGTGCAACATGTATATGTAGTTTATATGCAGTATCTATACATAACACACAGAGGCAGCTGTATAAAGACAAAAGTGGCCTATATAGTCTCACAAACCAGCTGTACCATGGAAAACAAATAACAATTCCCATTGATTTATTAGGGTTTTTTTTTACCCCATGTATGTTAGTGAGGTCTTCAGCACATTGCTTTATAAAGATTTGTAGACCTCTCTAGCATTAAAAGGCTTAAAAGCCCAATTTAAATCAAAGGGAAATTATATTTGTATCCTGTCCTACAGCTGGTTTACCACAGAACTGATCCACTTTTGACTTTATATACATGTCCCACAGAACAGAGACAGAACAAGAAATCAAGCTTGATCTTCATAAATGTACTCACCATAAACATGCAGATAAACTGTGAGTTGTGATGCAATATCAGTCTGTGTCTGTACTGTGTAATTACCCTGGTCTGTTGTAACCAGGTCTGTGATCTGTAATGAGCCATTTGGGAGCCCACTGGCTCGAGAGAAGTACTGAGACGCTATTACCTGTGGATAGGAAGTACTTGGGTAATAGCCTAAGATTTGGTTGACAGATGCTACATTTGAACCTTTATACCAGCCGAAGCTTCGTAATGTCCCAGTAATCCCAGTAACACTCAGGATGACTGTGTTATTGACCACTGGATACTGTGGTATCAGATGAATATCAATTGCACTGGTCCATCCCATCCAAACACTGAGGAAACCTGAAAGACAAGAAAGTTTAACATTATTAATAATTATTCATGCACAATTCATTTTGTTGTCAAAGTCCACATTTTGTTTATCTTTACAGATATACGCTAAAACATAACATTTCATTTTACAGCTGAAAACATTGGGGACACAATGAAACGTGAGCTGTTGCAGCCTTGTTATGGATATTTAACCCCCTGGTTGCTAGAGTTCTCTAGCTTACTTAAGGCAATATGTTGGACATGTCTGTAACAAATTAATAGAGCTATTATACGTTTGAATTTAATTTTATATTTTAACTTTTATGCTTATTTTTTAGATGTTTGTGTTTTATTGAGGGCCATATATAGAATGAAAAGAGGCACAATTATGAAGCAAACCAACTGCACCTTAGGGAACAAATAAAGATTGTCCTTGATGTAAATTAAGATTTAACTCACTGAGTGCTAGAGTGGTCTCCAACACATTGCAGATCATTGTACTGGATGCCTCTCTATCACCGGTTAAATCTCCCATTTAAATCAAGGGACATTTGGAGAATGTATATTTGTCCCAAATGCTACGGTTGGTTTGCTCCAGAATTCTAATTCTTTTCTTTGTGAATTTTGAGAAATCTAAATAGGTGCAATTCTGGAAAAAACATTTCCAAAATGTCCATTGCATCGAAATGCATTGGTGACCAATCCAAGGGGTTAAAAGCCCCATTTAAAACTTTGGGATTCTCCCCTATGATGCTGTTGGTCTCAACTGCACATTGTTAACTTCCTGAATATGGACTTTAGTGTATTACTGGAAATGTTGATGTTCATACATAAGGGAAGAGTCTAATGGTGTAGTACATCAAACTCAAACAGTTAAATTGATTGAAAGGAAATAACTCCATTCTAAAGTTGCTAGATAAGTCCAGAACTGCCCCTGTTTAGTAGCTGATCAAGCCAGTGGAAGATATTAACACTGCTCCCACACAGATCACTGGAAAACAGCCTTTCAATTCCTCCAAAGACGTAGTCCACCGGCACAATTTAAAGAAACAGAAACAAACAGCAGGCAGGAGGAGAGCTGCAATCACAACAATATCAGTTTGAATTTATCTAACTGTTGTAAAGGAACACTCACATGGAGTTGTATGACCAGCCCATATCATTGTCAGCTGGTCTAAAAGTAAGCAGGAAATTTGGATGCTGATCCTCCTCACAATCAGACCACATAAGTAGGCATCACCAATCACTTGAAGGAAGTCAAAACGTTAGAGAGGTAATATAATAACGTTCAGCAGACCAGAAGAAAATCCCAAGCGGTTTATTGATAAAAAATATTAAAAAACAAACCCTAACATGTTTCATGGTTACACCTACCACTTCTTCAGAAGGAATATAACATACCTCCTGAAGAAGTGGTTGGTGTGACCATGAAACATGTTGGGGTTTGTGTTTTGATATATTTACTAATAAACCACATGGGATTTTCTTCTGGTCTGCTGCATGTTATTATCACCTTTCTCTTGGTCTGAGTTCTATCAAGTGATCTGACTGTGATGCCTGCCTATGTGATCGAGTTGTGGGGACGGTGTCATCCAAATTCCCTGCTTACATTTAGACCATATCCAAAAAGTGTAACAGCGCTGGGTTGATCCTATAATGAACCACAGAACAATGAAATAGACAATGAATATATAAGTAACCCTTAATAAATGCAATCCCTACAAAAGAAATTACATATAATTAGTAATGACCAGAAAACAGACGAATGTTAGTCACTTATCTCTATAGTCCTCACAGTAATGATGTAGATGATATGAGGTTAATGTTCACAAGATTACATAGTCAATGGAGATGTTATTAAGCCATCAATCACACTCGCTTATGGAGAAAATAGGCACAAACTTGTTCAGAAAGCTTTTCCATGCAGCCCATCAACAGAGAATCTCCATTCCCAAAAATAGGATAGAAGAGGTTAACAAGCCTATCTCCCTCCTGGTTCACTCCTCCTCCACAACCGGTAGCCACAGCGTCCCAATTCCCCAGTGAATCTTCCCCTTCTCAGGGTAGTCCAGTATCCTTAGACGCTGCAACCAGCCTCCAATACAATGCCGCTCTTATCAGAGTGTCTCCTCCCAATCTGCTGGACTGTCCCCGGCTCTATCTGCACTCTCCTGACCCAAAGCTCGTAATAGGTTCCAAAATGCACATACAATTGGACGTGGGCTTCCTTCACAAGGAGGCATGACCAGGAGGGACCAAATGTGAAAACCTCCCTCCTCTCTTTTGCCCACGCGTATAGAGGACTCCTACTGTCCACTTCCTCAGGGCATACATTTAGACCAGCTGACCAATCTATGGGCCAGCTATATAATTCCATGTGAGTATTAATTTACAATATTTAAGATAATTCCAAACTGACATGATTGTGGTTGTTGCTTTCCTCTTGTCTGCTGTTTGTTTTTGTTTTGTTTTTTTTATATTATTTTATAGTCACTACAAAAATCAGCATCTACCCATCTAAGCAGATTTAAATTATATTTTTTAACTACTCAAATGTATATTTCTCTGTGCTTTTAAATGGAGTTTGCAATCTATTTTGTATACATCATACATGTCACATTATCAGGATATTTAATTATTTAAATTATATACTCTTTTGTCAACATAAATTACATTAAAATAGTTACTTTACAATTAATGATTACCTTTTTTCACTAAAAATTAGGATGCATGGTCACCAAACCATTACCTCCATATTCTCTGCTTCTGCATTTCTGATTCCTAGCTCTCATTGTGCCACCCTTAGCTCCTTCACCTCTATTACAGAGGAGGAAGTATCTCTGTTACTATCATTCTCGCAACCTACTATGTGCTCCCTGGATCCCATGCTCTCTCCAGTCATCAAGTGCCTTGCAGCTACTCTTGTTCCTAGTCTTACTGATATCTTTAACTTGTAGCTTTCTACTGGAACTTGTACTTCTTCATTCAAACACACAAAAGGTGCACCTGTACTGAAAAAACCTTCCCTCGATTCCAATTGTCTTCCAAACTACTGTCCAGTTTATCTCCTTCCCTTTGCATCTAAGATCCTGGAATGCATTTTATTCATATGCTTAAACAACTTCCTCAATTCCAAATCTCTTCCTGACTGATTTGATTCTGGTTTCTGCTCCAGTTACTCCAGAAAAACAGCCCTGACAAAAGTTACTATTGGCTGACACACAACAAAGTACAAAGGCCACGCCAGAAATATTAATAATCCTACTAGACCAGTCTGCTGCTGATGCTCTTATCCTTGTCCTATATTTTTCCAGTTGCGCTATTACTGTTTCCATACGTGTATGGTGTTATATAAATAAAGATACATATATACATACATACATATATATATATACATACAAATAGTGACACACACATGAATGAACTACATGTAATGAACCATAATTAGATGCATGTAATGTAACTGCATTTATCAAAGTAAAAATAACATAAAATTCATATAGGGATGTGTAATAAGTAGATTAAATTTACTTTATGAACATTGCTAATCTATAGTCTATTGTGTGTAGCATGACACTCTCCAGTGTTTCTGGACTACAAATCCTATCATCCCTGTCAGTCATTGTGGAGTATGATGGGAATTGTAAACCAGCAGCAGCTGGAAGGCCTCACATTGTTCATCCTGGTATTCAATTTGGAAATAAACTTCACTTAGGAGTTATGCTAACAACTGAAGTAACACCAGATTATGCAGCAGAGTCCTTGGTGATGAATTACCTTATACCTCGGTATGTGTTTCATACTATATGTGCAACGAGTGAGGTTGACACATACCAGTTAGAATGTATCCCATGGTGTAAAGGGTCCTGGATGGTGTCTTTCTCCTTCAGAACAGAATGCTGTGTTGGACACAGATTGAGGAAGTGTGCTTGTTATGACACAATGTCCAAAAAACTGGTTAATTATTTCTTCTGTCTAAGCCACAGGGGAGGGGTTATCTTTATGTTGCGTATAACTTTCCCTTTAACTTGTTAATGTACAGTTTTGTCAGTTAGCTACAATATACCTAGAAAACAACACTGTCAAATTACAGGAGTGGGTGAGTTTAGGAAAAGTTAAAATATAAACCAATGTCCATCATACTGCTGTAGCACTTCAGAGCATTAAAGGGATAGTAATCCTAATATGGAAATCATTCAGTTGTATGCAAATGTTTGGGCACCCTTGGCCAAATTAGATGTTTTGTTGATTTGCTAAGTGAAAAGTAGTTAACAAAACCTATGTAGTGAACAAACTTCCACTTTACATATTCCTGAAAATTATAATGCACAGTTATTATGTATTTGCTGAATTTAACAGATTGAAAAAAAAAGAACAGAAAATGTGCCATGTGCAAAAGTTTGGTCACTCTATCAGCCAGTACCTAGAAACACCCCTTTTGACAGAAATCACAGCTTCCAAATATTTTTTGTAGCCAGCTAACAGTCTTTGGGCTCAATTCTATTCTCTCTGGTAAAACATCCAGTAAGGGAAAACAAAAACACTGAGCAAGAAACCCATTTGCTTACTGCTGCTATTCTATATCTGGCCCAGTACATGGACCAACAATCGTTGGTAGACAAAATCCATGTTGTGGCCAAATGCTTGTTGTAGATTATTGTTCCCACAACTAATGCTAGATAGCATGAATTGTGGGAACATCAAAGGAAATACAAGCCAACTCTTGTTTTTTGACACAGTGAGCTCAAAACATAGTTACCCTCCCCCCTCCCATTCACTAACCCTATACTACACCTAACACGACACTTAAACAATACTACCCCTAACACTATCATAACACACAGAAATGTAACATTTACCTGTCATCCACCATCATCATCTTCTTGAAGAATCTTCTCTTTTCTGTCTTCTTGTTTCCTTCTCCTTTCTTCTGTAACATCTGTGTAAAATAAAAAAAAAATCCAATGATGGTTGAATTTAAAATGTAAAAATTGCACCCAAGAGATGCCACAGTTAACTATTTCAGTGCCAGAGGTTAAATTAAGTGTGGCATATCTCTTCAAAGTAATATTTTGTCAGTCCATTAAAAAAAATAAAAAAAAATAATAATAATTGTTTTGTGGTCCAAATTACAGGATTCCAAAGTGTAAAGAAATGTCGTCTGCCACTGCCGTTTGCTCCACTGATGGTGGCAGGGATGCTTATGGTAACAGCCCCCCCCCCTCCCCTGTTGCCCGAGGCCCAGTGAGGGAATTTTGAACAAAGACTGACTTTTTATATAGATGCCAGCTGCCATTGAGTGGGATGTGTGCTTACGCCCTGCTCAGCCAATCATCTTCTAGCGGGGGGAGGGGGGTGACAAAACTGCTAGAAGCTGATTGGCTGGGAGGTGCGTAAGCACACATCCCAACCAATGGCAGGCTGGCATCCATTTTGAACACATACTGGCCATATATAAAGTCAGTCTCTGTTCAAAATTCCCTCACTGGGACTCGGGCAATGGTCCGGTACATATGGAGGGGGGATCTGTGACCAGCTGCATGCCTGTCACCTCCAGCAGAGCCAGCACTGGTGGCAGCGGACACTTATTTAGACTTTGGAAACATGTAATTTGGACCACAACATAATTTTTTTTTTAACTGACTGACAAAATATTAATTTGAAGAGATATGCCACAATTCATTTAACCCTTTGAACACTGGAGGGGTACCCCTCCTGCACTCGAAGGGTAACTGGCATCACTTGGGGGCATGAGAAAGAAGAAGGAAAGAAGAAACAAAGAAGGAAACAAGAAGACAGAAGAGAGAATATTCAAGAAGAAGAAGGCCAGTAGCTGACCAGGGTGCTGAGGACCCAGCTGGACATCAGGATTACAGGTAAGTGTTTGTTTTTCAGGAGATGTGTTAACTATAGGGAGATTAACTCTGTGAGTGCCAGTGTGGTATGCAACACTGTGCAATGCATTGTATAACCCGCTGCACTCATAGGGTTAATCTTATTTGGTTTTTAAACACTAGTGCGTGTTGGAAACCAGTTTTCTAGCACACACTGGTAGTTTTTACCTCACGTTAAGGACTCTGCGCCTCTTTTTCATGGCACAGTTTTGACGCCATGAAAAGTGCTTTCCTTCTGTGAGTTGAAGTCACCGAGTGTTATAGGATACCAAGTTCAACTAGTTTTATGAGATGTCCAATGGGAGCAAATTTTGCGGCCATTGGATATGCTTACACTGTGGTGGTTTTTGACAGCACAGTTGATAGATTACCAAACTGTGCTTTCAAAACCACTGTCGCCAGTTTTTTATTTTAATGTGGGTAATAAAATACAGCCCTTTATGTTCTTGCTTTAGGGATTTTTCCACTCTTCATTGAAGAATGAATCTAGTTCAGGAACATTCTTTGGTTGTCTTGCATGCACTGCATAATTGAGATCTACACATAAATTTTAATTAATATTCACATCTGGGTACTAGGGTTGAGCGAAAGGTCTTGTTGTGTTCCCAAGAAAAAAAATCAGTGATAACTAGTGATGAGCGAGCACCCCAATGCTCGGATGTTCGGGTGCTCTGACCGAGCACCCCCTGAGGCTCGAGTGCTCGGCCGAGCACCCGAGCCCCATTGAAGTCAATGGGAGGACTCGAGCATTACACCAGGCACCCCCTGCTCTGATGAGGGGAGGGTGCCTGGTCCATAGGAAAAGGGCAGAAAAAGATGGAAACACTACAGAAATGGTTCAGGGACAGCATAGGGAGGATGTCTGGATGCACCTTGGACTCCAACATCGCTGCTGGGAACGATCTTTCGCCCGTAGTACGCCATTTTTACAGACTGACCGTAAAACACACAAAAAGGAAAATAAAAACGACTTTAGGCGAAAAATTGTTACCAAACAGTATTTGCTGTATATTTACTTGTATATCATCTGCAAATTCTCCCAAAAATTTCATCGATTTTCTGAAGTGAGGCCATGATTAAGAGGGAAACGTGCGCAGAGGCAAATTCTCCCAAAAATTTCCTTGATTTTCAGAACTGAGGCCATGATTAAGAGGGAAACGTGCGCAGAGGCAAATTCTCCCAAAAATTTCCTTGATTTTCAGAACTGAGGCCATGATTAAGAGGGAAACGTGCGCTGAGCTGACCATCTAAAACATTATGGGTGAGGGTCTGCTGCAGAGCTGACCATCCTAAACATTATATGCGAAGGCCCGCTAGTGAGCTGACGCTATAAAACATTATATGAGAGGGCCCGCTAGAGAGCTGACCCAATAAAACATTATATGAGAAGGCCCGCTGGTGAGCTGACCTATATAAAAATTGGCAAACAGGGCCCGCTGGTGAGCTGGCCCTATATAAAAATTATATCACAGGGCCCGCTGGTGAGCTGGCCCTATATAAAAATTATATCCCAGGGCACGCTGGTGAGCTGGCCCTATATAAAAATTATATCCCAGGGCATATGGAAGAGGAGGAGGAGGATGAGAACATTAAGAGTCAACCATATACCCGTTTTTGGGGTGGAAGGGGTGAATGGGAATACAGAGTATTCCCATCATTGTAAATAACATATATAAAGTGAGTTTATGTTCCCCCGGGGCTTTCCTCCAGTGGAGTGGAGAAGTCAGGGGAAATCCAGGCCTTGTTCATTTTTATAAGTGTCAACCTATCAGCATTGTCGGTGGAAAGGCGGATACGCTTATCTGTTATGATGCCACCAGCAGCACTAAATACCCGCTCAGACAGAACGCTGGCGGCAGGGCAGGCCAGCACCTCCAAGGCGTAGAGTGCCAGTTCATACCACGTGTCCAGCTTGGACACCCAGTAGTTGTAAGGCACAGAGGGATCATTGAGGACGCTGACACGGTCTGCTACGTACTCCTTCACCATCTTCCAAAACTTTTCCCTCCTTGTGACACTAGGCTGCGCATCAGGGTGAGGGTGCTGGCGGGGTGTCATGAAGGTGTCCCACGCCTTGGAGAGTGTTGCCCTGCCTTTGTCGGAACTGCTGTGTGCTCCCCTTTTCTCCCCTTCTCGGTTGACCAAGGTAGCACGTACTCTGCCGCCAGCGTTGTCAGATGGAAAATTTTGGAGCAATTTTTCAACAAGAACCTTCTGGTATTGCACCATTTTGCTTGTCCTCTCCACCGGAGGAATGAGAGATGAGAAATTCTCTTTGTAGCGGGGGTCCAGAAGGGTGAACACCCAGTAATCCGTGTTGTCTAAAATGCGTACAACGCGTGGGTCACGGGAAAGGCAGCCTAACATAAAGTCAGCCATGTGTGCCAGAGTACCAACAGTCAAGATTTCGCTGTCCTCACCAGGAGGCTGACTCTCAATATCCTCATCCTCTTCCTCCTCTTCTGCCCACCCACGCTGAAGAGATGGAACTAAAGTTCCATGGCTACCCTCTGTAGCGGAGGCAACCGTGTCTTCCTCCTCCTCCTCCTCCTCCTCCTCCTCCGCCTCCTCCAATTGTCGCTGAGAAGACGAAGTGAGGGTGCTCTGGCTATCACCTTGTGTAAGCTCTTCCTCCCCCATTTCCACCTCTTCCACATGCAAAGCGTCGGTTTTAATTGTGAGCAGCGAGCGTTTCAGTAGACACAGAAGTGGGATGGTTACACTGATAATAGCGTTATCGCCGCTCACCATCTGTGTCGATTCCTCAAAATTGCGTAAAACCTCGCAGAGGTCTGACATCCATTCCCACTCCTCACTTCTGATTACAGGAAGTTGAACGGAGAGGCGACGACCGTGTAACAGCTGGTACTCCACTACTGCCCTCTGCTGCTCACAAAGCCGGGCCAACATGTGGAAGGTGGAGTTCCAGCGCGTGCTCACGTCACACAGCAGCCGGTGAGCTGGCAATTGTAAGCGCTGCTGCAGCTTCAACAGGCCGGCCGAAGCTGTAGATGACTTACGGAAATGTGCACACACGCGGCGCACCTTGGTCAAGAGATCATGCACATTGGGGTAGGTTTTTAGAAATCGCTGCACCACTAAATTAAATACATGCGCTAGGCATGGTACGTGTGTGAGCTTGCCGAGCTCCAAAGCCGCCACCAAGTTACGCCCATTATCACACACAACCATGCCTGGTTGCAGGTTGAGTGGCGAGAGCCACTGCTCGGTCTGGTGACTAATCCCCTGCAACAGCTCTGAGGCCGTGTGCTGTTTGTCCCCAAGGCAGATCAGCTTCAGCACGGCCTGTTGACGCTTCCCCACTGCAGTGCTACACTGCTTCCAGCTACTGGCTGATGGGGGAGTGGCGGTGTGTGTAGAGAATTCGGAGGTGGAAACGGAGGAGGAGGAGCCAATAACGTAGGTGCTGGTGGAAACCCTGATGGAGGTAGGGCCCGCAATCCTCGGCGTGGGTAGCACCCGTGCCATCCCAGGGTCCGAGTCGCTCCCAGCCTCCACGACATTCACCCAGTGTGCCGTCAGGGAAATGTAGCGTCCCTGGCCACAAGCACTTGTCCATGTGTCAGTCGTTAAGTGGACCTTCCCAGTAACTGCGTTGGTCAGGGCACGGGTGATGTTACGGGACACATGGTGGTGTAATGCGGGGATGGCACACCGGGAAAAGTAGTGGCGGCTGGGGACCGCGTACCGAGGGACAGCTGCTGCCATCAGGCTGCGGAAGGACTCAGTGTCCACAAGCCTAAATGGCAGCATTTCGATGGCCAGTAATTTTGAAAGGTGTGAGGTTAGTGCTATGGCCTGTGGGTGGGTGGCTGGGTACTTTCTCTTGCGCTCAAATGCCTGGGGTAACGACATTTGGACGCTGTGCTGGGACAGGGAAGTGGATGTGGTCGCTGATGGTGCTTCAGATGCTACAGGTGCAGGGCGGGAGGTATGCGGGCCTGCGCCTTCGACAGGCGATTGGCCGGCACCGAAAACAGGGGAAGAGGAGGCAGTGGTGTGGCCTGCAGACACAGATGGGCGATCCAGGCGTTCCTCCCACTTACTACGGTGCTTGGATGCCATGTGTCGGATCATGCTGGTGGTGGTGAGGTTTCTAGTGTTCATGCCTCGGCTCATTCTGGTGTGGCACAGGTTGCAAACTACAATTCTTTTGTCGTCCGCACTTTCCTTAAAAAAACGCCATACCGCGGAACACCTACCCCTTGGCAAGGTAGATTTACGCAAGGGGGTGCTCCGTGGAACATTTGCGGGCCGGTTTGGTGCGGTCCGCCTTCTTTCTGTAGCCACACCACTGCCTCTTCCAGCCTGTTGCGGTGCTGCAGATGGCTCACCCTCAGGACTGCTGTCATCGCTCGGCTCTACACCTTCCCAGGTGGGGTCAGTCACCTCATCGTCCACCAAGTCCTCCTCCACTTCCTCACTCTGATCATCCTCCTCAAGTCTTGATCCCACCACATACTCAGTCATTGACAACTGTATAACATTCTCCTCAACAAGGTCTTGAGACGGAAATAGTGGTTGATTTAATGGCAACTGTGTCTCATCATCATCATCATCATCATCCACTACTTCCTTTGACCTTAAATGCCGTTCACATCTGTCATCTTCTTGTGATTGGGTAGCCTCTAGAGGTTGTGAATCAGGGCACAAGATGTCATGTTCCTCTGCAAGCGTGCTTGGAGAGAGGGTCAAATGAAGGATTGGTGATGAGACGAGCTCATCACTATATCCCAGTGTGGGATCACTTCTTTGACCAGACCGTGTATGGTGGGAGGAAGGATGATCAGAGTGAGGATTATGTTGACCAGACTCTTGGCTACTGAGAGTGGACTTGGTGGAAGACAGGGTGGTGCTTAACCGACTGGAAGCAGTATCAGCTGTCATCCAACCGACCACCTGTTCGCACTGGTCGGACCTCGAGAGTGATGTCCTGCGACGCCCTGTGAAATCAGACATGAAGCTAGGTATGGTGGATGTCTTTCTTTCTTGTGCTCTGGCACCAGGCACAGTTTCTCCGCGTCCTGACCCGCGCCCTGAACTTTCAGGATCACGTCCACTTCCCCGTCCCTTTTTACCCGCCTTCTTCATCTTACACGATATATATGACTTTAATATATATGAGTTTGAAAACTTAACAGTATTTCTTACTATTCTGCAACTCTGCAGAGTACACAGAATAGGCTGCTAAACTGCGGTGACACACACTGAATGGAATAAGTGACTTTAATATTTGAGTTTGAAAAATTAACAGTATTTCTTACTATTCTGCAACTCTGCCGAGTACACAGAATAGGCTGCTAAACTGCGGTGACACACACTGAATGGAATATGTGACTTTAATATTTGAGTTTGAAAACTTAACAGTATTTCTTATAATTCTGCAACTCTGCAGAGTACACAGAATAGGCTGTTAAACGGCGGTGAAAGACACTGAATGGAATATGTGACTTTAATATTTGAGTTTGAAAACTTAACAGTATTTCTTATAATTCTGGAACTGTACAGAGTACACAGAATAGGCTGTTAAACGGCGGTGAAAGACACTGAATGGAATATGTGACTTTAATATTTGAGTTTGAAAAATTAACAGTATTTCTTACTATTCTGCAACTCTGCAGAGTACACAGAATAGGCTGCTAAACTGCGGTGACACACACTGAATGGAATATGTGACTTTAATATTTGAGTTTGAAAACTTAACAGTATTTCTTATAATTCTGCAACTCTGCAGAGTACACAGAATAGGCTGTTAAACGGCGTTGAAACACACTGAATGGAATATGTGACTTTAATATTTGAGTTTGAAAACTTAACAGTATTTCTTATAATTCTGGAACTGTACAGAGTACACAGAATAGGCTGTTAAACGGCGGTGAAAGACACTGAATGGAATATGTGACTTTAATATTTGAGTTTGAAAACTTAACAGTATTTCTTATAATTCTGGAACTGTACAGAGTACACAGAATAGGCTGTTAAACGGCGGTGAAAGACACTGAATGGAATATGTGACTTTAATATTTGAGTTTGAAAACTTAACAGTATTTCTTATAATTCTGGAACTGTACAGAGTACACAGAATAGGCTGTTAAACGGCGGTGAAAGACACTGAATGGAATATGTGACTTTAATATTTGAGTTTGAAAACTTAACAGTATTTCTTACTATTCTGCAACTCTGCAGAGTACACAGAATAGGCTGTTAAACGGCGTTGAAACACACTGAATGGAATATGTGACTTTAATATTTGAGTTTGAAAACTTAACAGTATTTCTTATAATTCTGGAACTGTACAGAGTACACAGAATAGGCTGTTAAACGGCGGTGAAAGACACTGAATGGAATATGTGACTTTAATATTTGAGTTTGAAAACTTAACAGTATTTCTTACAATTCTGCAACTCTGCAGAGTACACAGAATAGGCTGTTAAACGGCGTTGAAACACACTGAATGGAATATGTGACTTTAATATTTGAGTTTGAAAACTTAACAGTATTTCTTATAATTCTGGAACTGTACAGAGTACACAGAATAGGCTGTTAAACGGCGGTGAAAGACACTGAATGGAATATGTGACTTTAATATTTGAGTTTGAAAACTTAACACTATTTCTTATAATTCTGCACCTCTGCAGAGTACACAGAATAGGCTGTTAAACGGCGTTGAAACACACTGAATGGAATATGTGACTTTAATATTTGAGTTTGAAAACTTAACAGTATTTCTTATAATTCTGGAACTGTACAGAGTACACAGAATAGGCTGTTAAACGGCGGTGAAAGACACTGAATGGAATATGTGACTTTAATATTTGAGTTTGAAAACTTAACAGTATTTCTTATAATTCTGGAACTGTACAGAGTACACAGAATAGGCTGTTAAACGGCGGTGAAAGACACTGAATGGAATATGTGACTTTAATATTTGAGTTTGAAAACTTAACAGTATTTCTTATAATTCTGCAACTCTGCAGAGTACACAGAATAGGCTGTTAAACGGCAGTGAAAGACACTGAATGGAATATGTGACTTTGATATTTTAGTTTGAAGACTTAACAGTATTTCTTCCTATTCTGCAACTCTGCACAGTACACAGAATGTGCTGCTACACTGCGGCGAAGCACACTGAATGGAATATGTGACTTTGATATTTTAGTTTGAAGACTTAACAGTATTTCTTCCTATTCTGCAACTCTGCACAGTACACAGAATGTGCTGCTAAACTGCGGCGAAGCACACTGAATGGAATATGTGACTTTGATATTTTAGTTTGAAGACTTAACAGTATTTCTTCCTATTCTGCAACTCTGCACAGTACACAGAATGTGCTGCTACACTGCGGCGAAGCACACTGAATGGAATATGTGACTTTGATATTTTAGTTTGAAGACTTAACAGTATTTCTTCCTATTCTGCAACTCTGCACAGTACTCAGAATGTGCTGCTAAACTGCGGCGACGCACACTGAATGGAATACGTGACTTTGATATTTTAGTTTGAAGACTTAACAGAATGTGCTCTAATCTGCAACTTTGCACACTAAACAGAATGTGCTCTAATCTGCAACTTTGCACACTAAACAGAATGTGCTCTAATCTGCAACTTTGCACACTAAACAGAATGTGCTCTAATCTGCAACTGTGCACACTAAACAGAATGTGCTCTAATCTGCAACTTTGCACACTAAACAGAATATATATATTTTTTTTTTTTTTTTTTTGTTTTTTTCCCCCCACACCAAATAACCTGCTGCCCCCACACACAGTAGTCCTAAAAAGGACTTTTGGTTCTTTTTTTTTCACAATTTTTGTTTTTTTCCTCCCTACACTGCCTTTCCCTTCCTATCCTCAGCTCTCCCTGGCTCAGACTGAGCCGAACTCGATGGTCAGGTGCTATACAGCACCTGACCACGGGTTCTGGCCAGCCAATCAGTGTAATGCCAGCAGCCAACATGGCTGCTGGCATTACACCGATGTCAGAGCCTCCCTGCACGTTTATTGGCTGCGCAGCAGCCGCAAAACGTGCGGGGAGGAGACCCGAACATGGCGGGCGAGCACATGCGGTACTCGTACGAGTACCGCCATGTGCCGAGCAGAGCGATGCTCGAGCCGATCCGAGCATCGGCCGAGCATGCTCGCTCAACACTAGTGATAACCACATGGTTGTCCACTTTTTTGTGGGAAAATCCCTCTTAATCAAAGCCCTTAAAATCTTTGCTGTGTTTGCCTATTGCCAAAAAATGTTGCTATCTTTTTCATCAGCTACAAACTTTTTGCCCCTTTACTTCATGTTTTTGCTCCAAAAATATGACATTTCCAGGACGTGAAACACAACACAAGCAGCTAGAGAGGGAGAGACGGTGCTAGGCTGTTTTGCAGTGCTAAATTTTGAAAAATTAAGGCAGTAGAGCCCCGTAGTGTGTGCTATAACTATGAGTACCTGGATGACAAAACAGGGGAGGAGCTGGAAGGACTGTGATTTGTCCAGTGAACCTGAGGAGGAGGATGAAGTGACCACAATCTGCAGTGAGGGGTCTGGAAGCCCTAATTCCGAAGATCCAATGATGCCCAGTCCCCAAAAACCGTCTCTTGGGCTCTGCGGGAAATTAGTGTCACAGGCACAGGAAGAAGTGGGTAGCAGTTTGAACAGTACAAGTCAGCTCAGCTACCTATGCCTGCTGCTACTGCTGCTAATGTGCCTTGTTGTGCTAATCAAGGGGGGGAGGGAGGAGGAGATGATGACAAATGTAACAGCAGGGGACCCTAAGTCACACTTGCCATCCCCAAGCAGTCCCACTACTACTATGATGCAGCAGCTAGAGATTCAGAGTGTTGGGAGGGAGGGGGTGATGGTGGTGATGATGATTCTGAAGTTGAAGTTGTTACTGTTACTGAAGCAGCTGGCAGGACTAGTTTGACTGTTGTTGATCCTCCTGCTGAGGTGGAAGGGGAAGTAAAGCCAAGCACGCAGACTAACAGTCAAGTGAGCCCACAACATCCCCTTGACCCTGCAATTTCCCTTCCCCCAGCATTGTGCCTGTGGGACTTGATACTGAGCAAGGCAGAACTGGCTAGCAGTAGTAATACCACCATGAGCACAGATCAGCTGCCTGTGCCTGCTGCTAGTGCTGCCAGTCTGCCTTCTTCAGCTCAAGAGATGGCAAATGTGACAGTAGGGGACCCTCTGTCACATTTGCCATCATCGTCAACCAGGAGACTCTCATAAAACAGAATCAGAAAGGAGGGACTGGTGGTGGAGGTGATGATGAGGGTGATGCTGGAGCAGCTAGAGTGGAAGAGACATTAATGGCCTTTTAGCCAAAATTGAGAAGGAATGGGAACAGAGAAACAAATGAGGATGGCATCACCACCACTAGCAGCAGTGATGATGGAGTTTGCTGCTGCTGTAATTCCTGCTGCAACTGAGTTGGAAGGGTATCAGGATGATGATGAGCAGGCTAGTGTGCCACAGACCACATTGACACAGTGGGAATGATGCAGGACCAGGACAGGTTCCACTTGCCAGCAGCAGTATTCCTCCTGATTTTAGGTGTAGTGCTGATTCTTAGGCAGCAGCAGCAGAAGCAGTAGCATCATCCTCTGGCCCTACCAGTGAAGGGTTTTGAGGAGAAGTATAAAGAGGTCATTCTTCTCCACCTTTCCCCTCAGAGCCAAAGGTCATGCCAGGGACTGGAGACAAGCCGGAGGTCAGAATCAGAGACAAAGTTCAAGCCAGGGACAGGAGACAAGCTGGACGTCAGAATCAGAGCCAAAGATCAAGCAACTAACAGAGCAGGAAACGGACTAAACGCTATAGAAGCTCATGGAACGGGCACCCTAAGCCTGGGATAGCCCATTTAAAAACATAAGGCAGCCAATGGACGGGGCAGAGAGAGGGGCACACCTGGGAGCTGTGCGGGATAGGAAAAGCCTGTCCAATCGAGCGCCCGACTGGGTGCAGAAGGCAGCAATGTACTGCGCATACACGGCCCGACCAAGCCGAAACCCGGAAGCAACGCCGCCGCAGAGAGACGCGGTCGGGGATACACGGGAAACAAGCAAGCGGTGACACCACCCCCCTCAATGGGACGACCAGGTGTGAAGGGAAAGGCACAATGAAAAGCCCGCCGAAGGGCCGGGGCATGCAGGTCACGAGCAGGAACCCAGGAACTCTCCTCCGGGTAGTAGCCCTTCCAATCAACGAGGTACTGGAGGGAACCCCGAACGAGGCAGGAATCAAGAAGCTTCCAGACAACTTACTCCTCTTGACCATCGACTAGAACCAGAGGCACGGTGGAGAAGCAAGGGGTGTATCGGGTACGAACCAAAGGCTTGAGTAGAGACACAAAGTAATGAGTCATGGAAGAAGGTAGGTCCAGGGCGAATGTCACTGGGGCAATCTGAGAGCGGATTCATAAGGGTCCAATGTAAAGGGGGCCGAACTTGGCAGAGGGCTGCCGAAGGCATAGATTCTTAGTGGAGAGCCATACTTTATCTCCTACTGCATACATAGGGCCGAATATCCATCTCCGATCAGCTACTCTTTTGTACCGCTCTGCAGTAGTCACTAATCATGAACAGATACATTGCCAGTGGGTTTCCAGGTCGTCCAAGTGATTGTCCACGGCGGGAATGCCATAGGGGGAGGAGAGTGGAAGGGAAGTAGGATTGTACCAGCCGGCAGCAAAGAAAGGAGAACATTGGAGGATACTTGTTTTTGACCATGATGCAGTTCAGTCCTCAGTAGTCCATGCAGGGATGCAGAGAGCCATCTTTCTTGCCCACGAAGAAAAATCCCACCCCAGCGGGTGAAGTGGACGGATGAATGAAACCCCTGGCCAGGTTCTCCTGGATGTAGGTGGCGAGGGCTTTCATCTTGGGTCCTCTGGGTGGTTGGGACCAAGGTAGGAGGTTGATCGGGTAATCATAGGGTCGATGCGGGGGAAGGCGTTCGGCTTGAGACTTGGAGAAGACATCTTTGAAGGCAGGGAGTAGGGACCCGTGTGGTGCCGGAACTGGTTCAGTAGCTGGAGAGCTATGCTGGGGAGTGATGCTTGAGATCACAGATGGCGTGCCAGGTACTCCCTTGCTGCAGCCAAAGCTGAGTAAACGTGCTTATCGCAAAACCAGATTTTTGCACCCCAGTTGAGCCGGGGTGCAACCAGGATGGGAGTGCCCTGGGTACCGTTAGGAACCAGGCCGACAAGACAAGCTGGAATCCAAGCCAGAGATCAAGCCAGGGACTGGAGACAAGCCGGAGGTCAGAATCGGAGCCAAAGGTCAAGCCAGGGACTGGAGACAAGCCGGAGGTCAGGATCAGAGCCAAAGGTCAAGCCAGGGACTGGAGACAAGCTGGAGGTCAGGATCGGAGCCAAAGGTCAAGCCAGGGACTGGAGACAAGCCGGAGGTCAGGATCGGAGCCAAAGTTCAAGCTAGGGACTGGAGACAAGCCGGAGGTCAGGATTGGAGGCAAAGGTCAAGCCAGGCACTGGAGACAAGCTGGAGGCCAGAATCAGAGCCAAAGATCAAGCAACTAACAGAGTAGTAAACAGACTAAACGCTATAGAAGCTCATGGAACAGGCACCCTAAGCCTGGGATAGCCCATTTAAAAACGTAAGGCAGCCAATGCACAGGGCAGAGAGGGAGGCTCATCTGGGAGCCGTGCGGAATAGGAGAAGCCTGTCCAATCGAGCGCCGGACCGGGAGCATGCACAGCCGCCAAGCAGAAGGCAGCAATGTACTGCGCATGGGCGGACAGACCGAGCCGAAACCTGGAAGCACCACCGCCGCAGGCAAGCCGTGACATCACTAGGCCATTAGGGCATATATTTTTTTTTCTGGGCTTGTGACTCTAATAAACCTGAGTGCCAAAATGTATAACTGGTTCCTCAGGAATTGTGACACTAACAAGCCTGAGTGCAAAAAATGATCACTGATTGCTCAGGGCTTGGGGCAAGTCAAACTCCTACACATCAATGTTTCCTCAGGGTTTGGGACTAACAAGATAAGTCCTACAAATCAATGGTTCCTCGGGGCCTGGGCCTAAGTCTATGTCCTACAAATCAATGGTTCTTCAGGGCTTGGGCCTAACAAGATTAAGTCCTACAAATAAATCTTTCCTCAGGGATTGTGCCAAACAAGTGTAAGTTCTACAAATCAATGTTTCCTCAGGGCTTGGGCTTAACACAAGTCTAATTTCCACAAGAAATCAATGTTTCCTTAGGGCCTGTGCCTCTAACAACCAATCTGAGTCCAAAAAATCATCCTCTACAAAATAATGTATCCAATCAAGTATCAGTCTGCACTAGTCACAGCTTACATCAGGGGGTCCCTGTCTCTGTCACTTTACGTACCAATTTCTTATTTTATTATTTTTTTTATTATTTTTTTATTAACTGCCCACCCCAAAAAAATTCCAAATTCAACTGATTCTTTCACCAGACTCCACCAACCCAGACACCCTCCTCAGACCCCTTTAATATCATGTGTACTTTTTTTTAAATTAATTAATTAATTGTACTGTTTCCCCCAATACCAGTCAACAAACCCCCAAAAACATTCCCAGTATAACTAGTTCTTTCCCCATACTCCATCAACATGGGCACCCTCAGACCCTTTTTATACTATGGCTGACAGAAATAAAATAAAATGTGCCATGTGTTGTTTGTAAATTCAATGTTCCTAGTGATTTCGATGCAATGCACTAGGCAAAAAAGGCGGAAAAACTGAACTTTTCAAGTGAAAATTTTCACTGTGCAGGATTTCTTTTTGAGGCAAGAATATTCACCCATACCTACTGGGGACTGTGAAGGTCATTACTAGCGATACACGAAAATGTTTGCCTTAAACCAAAATTGGTGAAAAATGGCACTTCCCACTTGGCAAAAAAATTCCCACAAAAAGTACAGTTTTTCTGCTTTTTTAACATAGCTCATTGCCTTGAAATCATATGGCAGTTTTCTCTACATTTCCTGCAGGCATATAAAAGGGTAGCAGGCTCTCACAACATGCCATTCTGTGTTTCTGGAGGAAAAAGCAGCACATTTTTGAGCTAGAGAAGATAGGGGATTTTAAACTTCATTTAGGGCGTCTTTTAGGTAGGAAATTAGTTCAGGGGATCCTGACAAAGCCATTTGGTGATACGAGTTGGGAGTGTGGCTGTTAGTGGGGTGACCATTCATTATTACTCTTTGGCCAGTTTTGATATTCTATTTGTTTTTCAGTCATTATGAAGTGGTGGCACGATTTGGCTTGATAAGTATTTGATTATTATTATAATTTGTTTGTATGTTTGATTGCACTTGCACTTTTAAATGCTATTAGCACTTTATACTGGTTGACTGTATCATTTTGTGAATTGGCCATTATTATTACATTATATGATATTATATGGTCCCCCTCTATCATTGTGTTTTTAAGTATGTTTTATAACTGTTTACCTTAGTATGTTATTATGATAATAAAGATTTTTCTATTTCAGATTACAGTTTTTTCTGGGTAGTGTGCCTCATTAATGGATTCTAGTTCTGGGATTCCTTCTTTTCCCGATTAGTGTGTTTCTGATTTTTTTTTTCCTGAGAGCACCTAACTATTAAGTTATTATTGCCCAGTTGTATTTGCCTATCGTATCTTGTGCTGATCTGTTGTCTTGTGTGCTTTGGACAGACGAGACCAAAGTGGAGATGTTTGGCCTTAATGCACAGCGCCACGTTTGGTGAAAACCAAACACAGCATATCAGCACAAACTCCTCATGCCAACTGTCAAGCACGGTGGTGGAGGCATGATGATTTGGGCTTGTTTTGCAGCCACAGGACCTGGGAGCCTTGCAGTCATTGAGTTGACCATGAACTCCTCTGTATACCAAAGTATTCTAAGGTCAAATGTGAGGCCATCTGTCCCACAGCTAAAGCTTGGCCGAAATTGGGTAATGCAACAAGAAAATGATCCCATGAACACCAGCAAATCTAAAACAGAATCGCTGAAAAAGAAAAGAATCAAGGTGTTGCAATGGCCCAATCAAAGTCCAGCCCTCAACCCAATTGAAATGCTGTGGCGGGACCTTAAGAGAGCTGTGCATAAACAAATGCCCGCAAACCTCAATGAACTGAAGTAACCATGTAAAGAAGAGTGAGCCAAAATTCTTCCACAATGATGTGAGAGACTGGTAAAGTCATACAGAAAATGATTACTTCAAGTTATTGCTTCTAAAGGTGGTTCTAAAAGCTATGGAATCATAAGGTGTACGTAGTTTTTCACACATGGCTTCTCCATTTTGGCTTTATTTTTGTTAAATAAATCATGACACGGTGTAATATGTCATGTGTTGTTGTTCATCTGAGGTTGTATTACCTATATTTTAGACCTGCTAAGGAACAGATGATTGTTTTTATGTCCTAATATGTAAAACTATAGAATTCAAAGAGGGTGTACTTTCTTTTTCACAGGACTGTTTCTGTGTTGTAAGTGTCTGGGGGTGCGAGAAGGGAGCAAGGGAGGTTGATCACAAATACCCCAGCTTTCTGTCTTACTGATTTCATTTAAAAGACAAAGGGAGCTGAGGTTGATCACAAATACCCCAGCTTTCTGTCTTACTGATTTCATTTAAAAGACAAAGGGAGCTGAGGTCCAAGCTATCTAAGACATCACATTCCATCAGTTGTGTTTTGTACTGTAGAGTAAAAAATACACTTTAGTTGAGTAATGTCTAGCAAACGCACAAGGGACATGGTTGCTGCAGAGTGTTCAGTTAATGATGGTGATTCCTCTCCTCCCGTGGAGGATGAAGTATGCCAAGGTCCCACCAAACGTTCCACCATTACCAGCGCTAGTACAAAACAAAAACAAACAAGAAGAACACTGAAGATGACAAGACGCATTCTAATGTTGATGATGGCAATGGCATAATGGAGGATGATGTAGCAGCTGAACCAACTGGTGCATCTGACAGTGAGTCAAACAAGCACCATAACACCTGTCCTCTAAGAAGTAGTGAACTTTGTGAAAGTAAAAATAAATTGTTTGACACCACTAAAAGCGTAGAGGAATATAAGGGTAGTGGGCAAGAAGCGGCGGGCAATGCTGAAGATGACCTAATGATGATGCAGATCTAAAATATATCCCTCCAGCATCCTCCTCAGATACAGAAGAAGTTGAGAGTGAGAGAGATGATGACATGGTCAGAAAGGTAACAGAAAGGCAAAGGCTCAATCATCCACCACTGAAAAGGAGCACTGTGCCTGTCTATAAACTGTTTGAGAAAACCGGTGGACACTCTGACCCTGGACAAGCAAATATGGCAAAAAAAATATCTGCTTCCAAGTACAAGTCCCACTCAGCCATACACACTTGTGCTGAGTAACCAACAGCAACACAGGTTATTAACATCCAGAAACATAGCTATGATGAGTGCCTCTGCTGCTGCTGGAAGTGCTTCACCCTTGACACCTAGTAGTAGTAGCAGTAGAACTGCATCAACATCTGGCCCCAGTAGTAGTAGCAGCTCCTTTAGTAACCCCTCAGTCCATGAAGTCCCCAGTATATAAATATACTTCACCCAGGATCCAAAAGCTAAGCATGTTGCTATCTATTGTCTGTGCAAAAAGCACGTAAGCAGGGGAAAGCAGGGTCACACCTAGGCACCTTCTCTATGAGACCCCCACCTGAAGCACAACTACAGGTCTGAATGGGAAACACACTATTAGCAGGTTAGATGTGCAATAACTAGCAGAAGCACTCCAAATAAAAGTTCCTAGGGTTCAGGGTCAAATAAGAGAAGTAGTGATGTTATTTATGTGTCAGAGAGTGTTCCACTGCCAACAGTTCCAAATAACACTTGCTGCAGAGGAGTATGATGACTCTGGGTTTGTTGTAGTAGATGGCATAGACTGCCCTCACATGCTACCTCTACCTCCACCACCTCCTCTTGCTAGGTTGTTAAAAAGGGATAGTAATAAAAGCAGCTCTAATTAATCATCATGGTATTTGGACTTTGGAGAGTGTTATTTCAACTCTGTTAGAGTTGTAGCTCAAGAGTAATTCTATGACAAAGTATCCCCCTCCCGTCCCTTTTACTGATGTAACACTGTTCAGCCAGATCAGAAGGGAGGTGCCCAGGTAGACTGAAGAGAGGGCCAATCTTCAATTAAGATAAGGGAAAAACCTGAAAAACTTGTCAAGGGGTGCAGGGCTTTCATTGTTCTCATAGGAAGAAGATTGTCCCCTTCTGTTATCTGGTCTATGGAATGTATTCCACATCTGAGAAGAGATGGCTTACACTAGGTAAAAGGGGCGGGAGGGGAAACTTTGCTTGTGAATATCTCTCAAACCAGTTTGAGAGATAAGATGTATATAGTTCTTCATGTTTTTTTAATACCACCAAAATAAAATAAAGATAAAATAAAGTATTACTATCCCTTTAAAGCAATAAAGTTACACATTCTTCTGTCATGTCCTGCCAACCCACACTGACTGAGTTATTTGGGAAGAAGTCAAAAACTTTACAAAAACAATCCCAAAGTATGCCTGGGGAATGGAAACATTGCCAAGATGTTGGCAGTGGGCATGTTGCTGTATTCTTTTGTAGAAAAATGAGGTTTCAGAGAACTGATTTCATGTGTAGCCCCAAGCCACAGCTATTTTTCTAGGACAGCTGTGCACTAGCTTACAGCATCAGGTGACAGCTTCTGGTTCTGGCATTGTGGTTAAAATACAGCATCAGCATCAGCAGGATACTCCATACCACTGTCACGCCACCTTGTGCATGCAGAGTTTTGATAGACAGTCCTACAAAGCTGTAGATGTTCTAAGTAAGCTAGAGCAGGTGATAGAGGAATGGCTTGTACCCCGCTCCCTAAAAGCTGGTTTTGTGTCTGCTGATAACGGGTCCAACATAATCGCTGCTTTGAGAATAGGTGGTATGGTGCATGTGCCCTGCTTTGCCCATGTGCTAAATTTAGTTGTGATCAGATTCCTTTCAGAATCTGAAACCCTCAAAGACATATTTACTATGGCCTGCAAGATCTGTGCCTATTTTAGTCGCTCCTACAGTGCATGCAAGGATCTATATTCCATCCGAAACCCTCAACTCTCTATATTCAAATCAAAACCCTCAGAGAGATATTTACTATTGCCTGCAAAATCGGTGCCCATTTTAGTCGCTCCTACAGTGCATGCAAAGCTCTATATTCCATACAAGAGCGTAAGAACTTGCCCCATCACCAGCTGAAAATGGAGGTCCCTACTAGGGATGGGAGAAAGTTGTTGCCGTGTTCCTGTGAGAAATTTTGCGAAAACCACGTTGTTATCCACTTTTTCGCAGGAAAATCAGCTTTAAAACTAGCAGTTAAAATTTTTGCAACTTTAAGCCACTGGCCAAAATCTTTCGCCATTTTTTCAATGGCTAGAAAGTTTTTACCCATTGATTTACGTTTTTCACACTTCCGCTATAAAAATGTGACATTTTCGCTGAAGGTGTTTCACGTGTCATCAAACTTTCAGCCTCTGGCTGGGTTTGTCTATTCTTCCTCCTCTTTGATCCCCACCTCGTCTCTTGTTGCCTTTGAGGAGAGGCAGGGGGGACAGCAACAGCAGTTCCCAATTTCTGTGGTGGGTGTTTGGCGTTAACATGTTTCACATAAATGTCATGGTGTCTGTGTTTCATGTTTGTAATCAGGAAGGTTGTGCTAAGGTGTTTTCCCTCTTTTCCCCTTTTCACTGATGTCACAAATTATGTACAGTGCCATTGTTGATGACTGCACTGTGCTTGCCTCACGAAAAAAAATAGCCCCACATGCATGGCTTCAGGTGGAGAGGGGAGAGGTAGAGAAGAATGGCCTATTTCTTCTTCTCCTCCACATTCACCTTCTGTAACGGTTTTTTAGGACACTCAGACCAGTAAGTAAAACACACTTTATTTTTTAAGTAAAATGATGCACAGGTTCGCCCTCTAGTGGCGGTAGGTAATACACAGATTGTGTAAACTGAGATATTACAATAGTAATAGCACAATAGATATACATGCAAGACAATAGGCAATAGGATGATATGAGCCCCCAAGGGGTTAATGACTTGATAACAGTCCGTCTCAGATGTGGATGTTTGGCACGCCCTGGGTGTTAAAAGGCTGTGCTGGATAGACAAAGTTCATCAAGTATTGAAGACAGAACTGCCTCGCCAAGGTGTTTGGATATTAAGCAGAATAGGAATCAACTTAGCCCCCACAGGCGTAGTTACTGGAACTGCTTTGGTTTGTGCAAGTGCAAATAGCCCCCACGGGCGTAACGGGAACCGGCCGGCAATGCAAGAGCTTATCAGCCTCCTCAGACTTCGCTGAATGCTGGGATATGAATGCAAGAGCCACTAGCCCCCTCGGGCGTAGTACCGGATAAGCTAACACTGAAGCCTTAAACTGCCACCACTCTGTATAACGGATATCGCCGGTAATCGACACCGGAGAGCCTTAGGCGCCCAAACGGCCCAAACAATGTGACTACTCTGCAATGGAGGACTAGAGTTGCCGACGGTGAGCGGCCAACTCAGCAGCAGTATCACGGGTATCGAGGCTTGTACTGGAGGTAGAGAGAGTGAGATCGAGGCAGCACTGCAAGAGTTAAAAAGCACGTTTACTCGAGGCTTCAGCGCTACTGGAAGGCTCTGCAATAAGAGGAAGGCATACAGATACAGACACAGCTCTGCACGGATAGCGAGGCACAGCACTAATCGTGGGTAACACCAGGCAAGGCAGTCACACTGAAGCGGGCAACAGAGACTGATAATGTTGCGGCGGCGACAACTGGAACGCAGGTCACTGGAACAAGCTGTAAGTCGATCTTCAGAGCAGGAAGTCAGCCGGGCCGAGTCGGAGCACGTAGGAGGTAGTCATACAAGCCGGGTCATACACAAGCAGGAACGTCAGCCTAGCCGGGTCAGGATCCAAGGGTTGTACGCAGACGAGCCGGGTCATACACAAGCAGGAACACTGGAGAATAGTCAGGACAAGACGAATCGGTACACAGGAACTCAGAACACAGGAACACAGCAACAGCACTACTGGCTCAGGAACACCATGAAAGGGCATCTGACAGATGTGATAGACAGGTATAAAAAGGTCACCAGGAGGCGGGCCAAACCCACTCAGCAAATCAGTGTCTGCCACAAATGAGAGTGACAGGAATCACAGGCACTGTGATACCTTCACTGGCTGGGGCAGAGGATGATGTTGCTGCTGTTGCTGCAACTGCCTTTGAATCAGCACTGCAACTAGGACCAGGAGTATCGCTGCTGCTGGCAAGTGGAACCTGTCCCGCATCACTTGTTGTCTCCATTCCCACTGTGTCCACGGTGGTCTGTGGCACACTAGTCTGATCTTCAGGATCTAGGGATGGGCGAAAGTTGTCGCCGTGTTCCTGCGAGAAATTTAGCGAAAACCACTGTGTTATCTGCTTTTTCACAGGAAAATCTGCTTTAAAACTAGCGGTTAAAATTTTCGCATCTTTCACCCATTGGCCAAAATTTTTTGCCATTCTTTCAATGGCTAGAAGGTTTTCGCCCATTGATTTATGTTGTTTTCGCACTTCTGCTATAAAAACATGACATTTTCGCTGAAGGCAGACAGAATAGAAGCAGCTACAGAGAGAGATAGACATGCTGTGCTGTTCTGCTGTGATATTTTGCAAAAATTGAGGCAGGAGAGGCACATAGTGATTCCTATCACTATGAGCAGCGAAAAGAGGAACTGGAAGGACCCTTATTATGTGTCCACTGAGTCTGAAGAAGAGGAGAAGGAAGTGACTAGCAGTACTGAACCAATGCTGTCCAGTCCCCCTAAATCTCCCCAAGAGATCTTGAGGAATTTAATGAGAATGGAGGGAGAAAAGGGAATGGGAAGGAAGGGAGTACCTGCAGCCACTAGTATTGTACCTGCTGCAAGATGTGCTGTCCCTGCTGTCAGTGCCACCATTTCTGTTCCTGCAGCCACTAGTGTTGTACCTGCTGCCAGACGTGCTGTCCCTGTTGCCAGTGCCACCATTCCTGTACCTGCAGCCACTAGTGTTGTACCTGCTGCCAGACATGCTGTCCCTGCTGCCAGTGCCACCATTTCTGTTCCTGCAACCACTAGTGTTGTACCTGCTGCCAGACGTGCTGTCCCTGTTGCCAGTGCCACCATTCCTGTACCTGCATCCACTAGTGTTGTTCCTGCTGCCAGACGTGCTGTCCCTGCTGCCAGTGCCACCATTTCTGTACCTGCAGCCACTAGTGTTGTACATGCTGCCAGACATGCTGCCCTGTCGGACTATTTATATGAAGGTAGCCAAAGGGTTAAAACAAGAGAACCACTCAGTTGGATTTCTTCACTTAAATAGGCAAATGACAATATAAAATAATTTGAGAACTTTATACTTTAATATGTATTGACATGCTACTTCACAGTAAAGAATTGATAATCATAATAATAATCAATCCCTCATATTTGTGTGAAAATATATATATTTTATTAAATACAATATACTATATATATAACAAGTATCAGCAACAATGAAATATATGAGTGATTAGCAATTATAATAGGTGCATAGAAAAACCATACCACACTTATTACCATGAGGATTACCAGCAGTGAAAGGGTTAACCACACAGGTATATTCAGAGGTATTAAATAACAATAATTGCACTCAGTAGCATAGAAAAGGTTAATTGATTCTTACAATTAATATAATACAGTTGGCAGCAATGTATATGAATATCTCCTGCCCAAAACTGTATAGACTATGCTAAATATGATGTAAGGGATATTGTGAGATGAATTAAATACTTCCTCTAACAATTCCTTGTATCATATATCAATAATAATCAAATTTAGGGAATAACTGGAATAGAATCGCAGATTTAAATCACTATAATTTAATTATCTACTGATTTCAAATATTGCATACCTTTAAATAAATATATATATTGCAATTAATATAGTCAATGAAAGATTATGCCAAGAATCTAATTAGAATTAATCCAATAACATATGTCTAACAAGTATACCAACTTCATGCACATATATCATAAATTTGACTATAGCAACATATATAAAACCTATGGGCACTCCAAGGGTTAATTCACTGATTTAAAATAGGTGCCACACCCAGAAGTTTCGTCTGTCTAGTGGAAGTGAATACTTCCAATTTACAAAAGACAAGCCTAGCACATACACAGAGAATTCCAAAGAAAACACCACTAACAATAGACAAATAGCGGTTAAAGGGTTAATAACTGTATTCAAAGAATTTCCTATATCAAATGTTAACTATTATAATCTTCCCAGAACCACAAAATATTACTCTAGGAATACCAAGACTTATATTAGCTAATATATATAACCCACGCTATATACTGTATTATACTGATTGGTAAATTTAACAATTTCCCAATAATTATATAGATTCTGTTAATTCCAGACATGTAGAGCTAAATATAGCATATTATAACTGATCCTAAATGGTTGGCCAGTCCACTTAAGACAATTATAAGACTAATTAAGTTTCTTCAAACAGAAGAAAAATTATGAAATTCTGGATTAAATTAATCTAGATGAATAAATGATATAGTTACCAATCAAAATTTCTTTGTCTTTCTCTGTGAAGTGGCAGGAGCAGGTGTTGTCTTTTCAACTAGGTACCTTAGCCTTCTTTTTTTCAGGAACCAAGAGACCTCAAATCATCTCTTAGCATTATATTAGGCAATTTTGCCTTATCAGTAATCCCCACCTCTTCCTAATGATTGGACAAAGATCCATCTCATTATACTGTGACATCACCAGTATGCCCTGATTGAATGTTAATGTATTATGCTAATCATATAAGAAACATACCATAGATGAGTATTTACCAATATAAGGGCTGCAGATGGCGCCATTACACTATAATAGAATTTTACAGGTAACACAAAACATGGCATATATCAAAATCAGGAGAGAGATCATCGGTTATCAGAGACCCCATAAACCAGTCATTTTGCTAGGTTTTCCCATAGGGAGTCTATGTCTATTCCAGACTTCTTGTCTACAATTTAACATCAATCGGCCATTACTGTCACTTAGTTATTTCTCCCTCATAGAGGCCCATTATTTTAACATTAGGTCATTTGAACACATCCTAAACAGAATTTCAGTTAATTTTGGGATTTAAATTTTAACCCACTATGCTCCGCCAGGACGAAGTCTCTGACAGCCCATGCTGCCCAGTGCTGTACCTGCTGCTATTGCTGAACCTGATGCCACCAATACTTTGCCTGCTTCTAGTGTTTCTTGTAGTACTCGGGGGGGAGGAGAAAATGATTCCAAGTGTGACAACAAGGGACCCTAAATCACACTTTCCATTCCCAAGCAGACCTGACAGTGCTTGTACTACTGCTATTAAGGTCCAGCAGCTTGTTAGCGTTAGGAGTGAAGGAGGGGTAATCAACAATATCCTCATATTACTAGTGACTGTGAGACTGAGGAGGAAGACTCTGCAGCTGAACTTGATGTGGTTGGTGTTAGTAGTAGTATAAAAATGGTGAAGCAGCCAGATTGGTAGGGGAAACATTTAAGAGCATCTAGACTATCGGTTAAGGGAGTCCACACCATTCCTTTGGCTCTGGTAGACCCCCTTCCCTTCACTACAGTGTCCAACATGATCCTTTAGAGGCCAGAACTGGTGTTGGGGGAAAGCAGGCTCAAAATGAATACCACCACCACCAGCAGCAGGAGCACAGATCAGCTGCCTATGCCTGCTGCTACTGCTGCTAGTCTGCCTTCTTCTTCAGGTCAAAAGGAAATGGCAAGTGTGACATTAGGGGACCCTCTGTCACACTGCTCATCACCTCCTCCAAGCAGCAGTGAGATGCCTGGAATACAGCAGCAACAACAACAGCATGTAGGGACTAGTGTTGGTGGTGATGATGATGCTGGAGAAGCTGGGGTGGAAGAGACATTGATGGCCTTTTTAGCAGAAACTAAGAAGGAATGGGAGACAGGAATGATGAAGGGCATTACCACCACCACTACCAATGAGATTTTGGAATTAGAGAAATTTTCAACTGCTCTAATTCCTTCTGATGCTGAGTTGCAAATGCAGCAGGATGCTGTGGAGCAAGCTAGTATGCCACAGACCACAGTGAATACAGTGGGAATGGGATCAACAAGTGATGTGGGACTAAGACAGGTTACACTTGCCAGTGTCAGCAATACTCCTGGTCCTAGTTGCAGTGCTGAATCTGAGGCAGTAGCAGCAACATTATTCACTGCCACAGACAATGAAGTGGAATGTGGAGGACAAGAAGAAAGAAGCCATTCTTTTCCATCTGTTCCCTTCCCCCTGAAGTCATCATGGGTGTGGGACTATTCTTCTGTTGGGGCAGGCACAGGGCAGTCATCAGCAATGGCACTGTGCACAACTGGTGACAAGTCAGTGAGGAAAGGAGGGAACACACCTTGGCACAAGTGCCCTGATATCACGTATGAAACACAGACACCATTACATTTACTCCAAACATGTTAAAGACAAACAGCCACCACAGAAATCAAGCACCGCTTTTGCTGTCCATGACTCTCCAGAAAGGCAACAAGAGGTGAGGCGGAGATCAAAGAGGAGGCGGAATAGAACAACCCAGGCAGAGACTGGAAGTTCCAGGACGAGTGAAACAACTAGCTCGCCATCACCTTCTAGGATAACTACATCTTCTTCTAATCCACCTCATTCATTACCTCCCCAGCCAAATGATAGCCACTCTGTTGATGTTAGGATGTGGCAGTTCGTCTCTACCCATTGTACACTGTGTGGTGCACTGACCACACATGTCAGTGTGGTGGAGGAGACTCGCAATCAGTGCGTCAAATGGCATCTGAAGAGATTCCATCCTGAAGAATATGCTAAGATGGTGGCAGGGAGGGTTCATCATTACTATTAAATTGTCAGCAAGTTGCCATGTGTCCTTAGCGGGTCTGGAAAAAGGGTACAGTGACAGCGGCAGTACTTGGTTTCGGGTATCATGGTGTTTGGATACAGTTGTGCCCCCAGATGTTATTTACCACACACACACACACACTGTACACATTGAAATTGTTGATGAGACCCGGTGTTCCTGCTCTCAAGGGAAAAAATGTATTTGAATACCAACACAACCATGAAGATTTTGGAGGAGGGGCAGGTGGAGAAGATTTAATGGCCAACTTGTTATTTTCTCCACATAGACTGGGGGCTACTTATTCTGCTGCTACTACCTCAGGCGCATCACTGGAGCCAGTCGTGGCAAGTGGAATCTTCATCATCCATCTTCCATGTTACTGCTACTGTTGATCCCACTCCCTTTCAGCTTCCTAATATCATTGAAAGAAATAATCTCCGTCTCCTCTCCTGGTCACACCAAAATGCTTCACCTATTACCCCCGGGGGACCCCTAGACAGTACACCAGTTCCAGCAGATCTCCCAGTCTTAGGCGCCTGGGGACTGAAATAATAGACGCACAACAAGTGTAGGTGCTAAAATCTCATTCCAACTTTATTGCAGTTGTGCACAAGCTTATATTAGGATAGATATATGGGTGGGTCACATCTCCCGGAATATCACACCTCCAGGACATGGATCACAACTTGCAATTACAACATGTGCATATCATTATTAGTAATAGAATCATAAATCCCCTAGGGGGCACTCTATGACTGGAGCATGGGTCAAGTCCAAATGACCAATTTCCATTAAGCCTTGGCCTTCTAGCTACTTGGCCACCTGTCCCAAGCATGTGGTCCAGAAAAGGAACAATTTACCACAGAAATGAGGAACCCAACCTTTGTCTAACCACCTGTCTAAATGTCCCTGATGTGTACATCCATGTCTGAGACAGTAACATCCTGTTAAAACAACATTTACTGGGGGTTATATTGAAATAGCAAATGTATCAATCATTCTATCATGAATTTATGTTATTTTTCTGTATTTTAAGTTTATTAGCCAAGCTAAAGCATTAACCCCTTCATGTCACATTAGCCAGGGCCTACCAGCCTGAACCAACAAATGGATATATCCTTTCAGTTCCCTCCTTTTGTTCTGAAAGAACAACCACAAACGTTGCCCCTGGCCGTACTCAGAGAGGGGCATGACCCTAACCGGAAGCAGGATCCCCCCTCATGGGTCTCATGACGGCATCAGGGGCTTCCTGGCCCATACAGGATGGTTGACTTCTCACAGACAAAGGAGTCACAGGCACAAGTGGTTCCCTCGGGTATATGCCAAGATGAGTAGCATATGGTTCTGGGGTCCCAGTCATATTAACATAAGTATTAGAAAAATTCTGTTTTTTTTTGTTTTGTTTTTTTTTTAAGCATCTGGGGGCAGCAGAACACATACATACACACAAAAAAGGAAAGTATTGCACATAACAATGGAGAAACACAAAGAAGGAGGTAAGGAAAAGGAGACTAGCCACAAGGAAAGAGATAAGGAAAAGGAGAATAAATACAAACTGTCTCAACCATATATATTAGGGAGCCATGACCACAACCAATCCCACCAACCATTTCCCCAACCATCCTGTCCTATTCCCTTCACTAAGGTGTTCAATTCCTGGATATGTTCCCTTATAGATTAAGAATGATCAGTTGGGGAGTTAACTATCTGGGGGGTCGCTGCTCTGCGATGTCCTGGAGATACGAATGAGTCAGTTCCAGTCAGATTGAAATCAACAGAAAAAGTTAGGTTTGTTGTCCTGCGGGGGCTGCCTGAAAATAGAATCAGCACCACCAGAGCAACAATCATCCCCACAATACAAAAGCTTATAGCAAGAATTCTATCAGCAGTTTAGAGTCTAGTCATTAAACTGTATTTTGGCATCTCAGAGTCATTTATTAACAAGGATGTGGTGTCTTGTCCACTGTTGTGAGGTCTCTCTTTACTCTGCTCGCATGAATTCATCTTGGCAACAGTTGTTAGAGATCCAAAAGGCGGGCCCAAGGTCTGGTCTTGTCTTCAAATAGCTATCTGGCTACAAAATGTGATGGTTTACCTGTAAGCAAAGAGAGACTAACATCACCATAGATGCCATTCATTTTATCTTATGAATCAATGGGAATACATAATCATTCATTTATTACATTCCAAGTCATCTATTGTGACTTGGCCTAGCGACCTTCTATTGCCCTACTGGATTTTTTTTCTACTTGTGGTATATAATTGTAGCTATTAATGGTATACGTTTGTCACTAGTGATCATCAGAGGGCATCCAAATCCGGGAACTATTCCTATATAATACATTTACAATGGTTTTGGCGTTTTCCTTGGCCACAGGAAAAGACTTCAATCCATTTAAAAACTAGTCACATTTAACCAACAGATATTGGATGTCTCCTGATTTATACAGGTGTGTAAAATCCATTTGTAACTTATACATTATTTGCAGTACATTATTTATTACATATACGGGACATTTATATTTAGTTTGTCAAATTTCATAATTACAAATCAAATCTGCATAGAGTTATACATCTGTTATTGATACAGCTAAATCCCTAAAACGTATTAATAAAATTAATTTGGGGCAGTTATTCATTAATATCCCCACTATCTTATCTGGGGGTGGAAATGAAAGTATCAGAATCAAATATGCAATATCCCTAATATTTATCAGTTACTAAAAATGGGTGCTGCTGTCTTGGGAATACCCCATCTTCCCTCCTTATCTGACCATAACCCACCAGGGTTAAGAGTCAGATGCTGGTTTTTATCCAAAAGTGTGTCATAGTCAGTCCAAAAGTCTGTGTCGTATTAGTCAGACGCCAGTGCCTGCAGTGTCGCTATACCCACAGTGTGGGTAGGGAGTATACCTTTCCCTTCCGCTTAAACAAATCCCCCATTCCTCCAAAGAACACCAAAGATATACACAAGTCCATAGGCATACCAAGAGTGAATAGATGGTGACATCCTGAGACTGAAACAACCCACAAGCTTGGGCCAGAGCCACAAACTCAGCGGCTTGTGCAGAAACAAAACAAATAATGAAACATTAGATTAAGATTAAACAACTGTACAACACGGAATCCCAAGTGATATGCCCTGTCAACTGGTCTAGAGCAAGAGTCCTTTACAACAACCACTGCCCTGTTAACTAACTGAACAGTAGACAAATCATGTCTGGGCGAGATGACATCTAATAATGGCCTGCAAGCAATCATGTGTCTGTTCTTCTAAATGTGAATACAATATAATCGGGTGCAGTACAATGATAGGCCTGTGTAAGAGGGATAACCTCAACCTCTGATATGTCAGAGGGAGAATGTAAAAGTAATATATATATGGTAACACAGAAAACTGAGTGTGAAAGGTAATATTGAATGTATAAATAATGTCAGAACCAAATTCACTCACTCAGCACTCATATGTCTGAACAGCTCCCACCACCAGACCGCCACAGCCCAAAGCATTCAGGCAAGCCTTGAACCGCTGATAGTATCACTTTAAATAATAAACCACCAGCCTACAGTGTAGCCAGTTACCCCTGAAAGGACATCCTGAAACAGTGGGACCTCCCTCCTTACAAGACAGATGAACCAGAGAGAGTAGTTGGGCAGTCCCAGAACAGGAACAAAACATAAGACTGTAGATTTTAGTACTTGATATGCCATGTCCATTGTATGACATCAGGAGCATCCCTCAAGGTACCCTGTCTTAATGTGTAATCGTGGTGAAATCCTTTGTCTACAGTAAATGCCGTGCCTAGGAAAAAATAGCGTTGCAAATTGAGTCTGTGGCTTTGGGAGCACTCATGCAGGAGCCAGCAACCTCTGTCCAGATGACATCACAAATCCTAGGTAGTTCACAGTTTGTAGTTTAGCAGGGCTACCTTATGACCAGTCTTTGTCAGGTGTTACAACAAGGAAGATGTATCTTTCACACAGGACTCTTCATCTGGGCTACACATCAACCACAAGTCATCCACATGCTGAAGCAACGTGGAGCCACAATCAGGTGACCAAGACTCTAAGGTTTTCCTGACTACAGCAAAATAGGCAGTGGGGGAATTAAGCACACAATCTATTTCACGCACAGTGATTCCCTTTGTATGTGAAAGCAAACAGTGGTTGCATGTCAAGGCACCCCGGAATACCAAAGTAAAGGGCAGAGAATGGCAACTGCAAACAACACCTCAGGCACAATGAGTGTATAGAGCAAAATATATTACTGAATGTACACCAAACCAAATAATTGAGAAGGGTGTGCAATGGGGCAGGTAAAATGTGTAAATTGAGTCTAAAATATGTGGGGGTACTACCTGGCATGAATGTGGCTTAATGGGCAGGGAGAACAATCAATGTACCCAGGGTCAGTAGATGAGGTGGCCCACAGTGTACGTGGTAAGTCGGTCAATGCATGTGGAATGTGAAAGTCAGTAGGTGTATGGGTAAAAGTCATGATGTGCACTGGGTCAAGACGTACATAGAATTGCTTGCCCACCAAACATTGGCCCTCAAGCCACAAGTAAACACTGTCAGTAGTAACAATATACACACATTGTTCACTGAACCACAAACCATGAATCTGCTCCAGACCCGCCCCATAGGCAGTCCCCTAGGACACACTCAGGGGTCCAATGCTGTACAGTAATAGCAGCCTTGGGTGAGCATACCCTATAGTGGTAAGCATAGTCAGGATGCCACCTTGCACCGACAAGAAATAAATGCATAGATTTAACTTCTGCAATGCCAGAGTGTTCCACATTAGACATAAGGGGAAATGAAAAGCAGAAGAGCACACCACCCCTCCCTTATCAGTATTCCACAGCGACAGCTGTAACACAGACATCAAGTTCCCCTTCTTGTATAAGTTAGAAAAGCATATTACATTTTCCCATCAAAATCATGTAAATCATCAAGCATAATTTCCAGTTTCTGAGTGTCCTGGCACTCAATATGTTCCCCTCCTACATCCACAGAGGATTGTCTCCTAACCGTGGATGGACCTGTGCATGCTCTCCCAGAGATGGACCTTGTATAACTGCGGCGTGTACTGGAATGCCTGCAACGAGTCAGAGGTCCCCCTTGTCCCATATTGGGCTGTGCCCTCCCATTGGTTCATTCTGTTCCTGTCCAGTCTGTGAGGGAAAATTTGTTCTCAATTCCCAACAGTCTCTTCTATAATGACCCAGTCTCCCACAATGATAACAGGCACCCACATTCCCTAGCCATCATTCCACCTGAGTCCTCCTTCCACCTGCATATCTCCACCCTCTTCCCTGTGAGTTCGTCCATCTCCCTCTATCTTGTCCTCTACCTCCCCCATAATCCGGTTGGGAATACATACTGGCAACTGCCATTCCATCATCATTATTATGATCCTGTTGATCAAGTCCACACTCGTTTGCCCATCTATCTCCAACATGTTTCTGAAAATCTGTAACCCTTTCTACCACCTGCTGTTCACATTCCATAACTTTCATGGTATCCTCATTGTCCCCACTCATTCCAGTCAATCTGTCCTTAACCTCTCCCCAGACAGCAGCACCAGATAATGGGCAAAAGAACTTCAAACCTTTCAGCACTAATGCAAGGGTAATCAAGATAAAAGAAATCAATATCTCACCCCAGGTTATTGACAGAAATGCTGAAGTTACAAATGGACATAACATGAATTTAATCAAAACAACCAGTGATGACCAGGACATTGCATGTAAAATTATCAGCAGTAATAAGCATCAATTACCCTTAAAACTATATAACAGGGAACCAATACATACACAGATATAGGCAAATAATAACAATACAAACAGTTTTGACAAATTCAACAATGATATAATGGCAATCACACAAAGTAAGCAATAAGACCACTTACCAAAGTCCAAAAAGCAAATAACACGCATTGCAAGCCCTGTTAGTAATTGCCAGACTGCAAGTTAAACAGACAGAGCAATAAAAGAACAAACATATCAATGAGTAGCATCAAGACAAAGCAGCATTAGTACAGATTAGCATTAATTACCCACCCTACCGTTCAATCTGCAGGAAGGGTGCACTTGAGTGGGTACTCAAAACTAACCTACTACCCACGTCTAAACACTAAACAAGGGTCTTCAAAGGCCACAACTGTTTCTTCATTCCACAATTACGGATCCTTTTGAACCCTTCCCTATCACTATGGCAGGACACCTCCCTGCCCCTTATCCCCGGACCATCCGGACTGATCCCCTAACTGTCACTAGACCACCCACCTCCGGACCTATCCGGACCTACATAACTCTAGCCCCGGATCACCCAGACTGGTCCATGATAAATAATCTAAGTACCCTATTACCTGTGACCAGAGGGGAAACGCCCTATAATGCATTACAATAGGCCGTAGTCTCCGGAAAGAGGCAAGCAGAATAAACATGCACATGTGAATATACAATGAATATCCACTCACCTCAAATCCAGAGAACGTCCTCCCCGCCTGCGCGGCTGCGCCAAGTGAAAGAAATATTCTCCGTCTCCTCTCCTGGTCACACCAAAATGCTTCACCTATTACCCCCGGGGGACCCCTAGACAGTACACCAGTTCCAGCAGATCTCCCAGTCTTAGGCGCCTGGGGACTGAAATAATAGACGCACAACAAGTGTAGGTGCTAAAATCTCATTCCAACTTTATTGCAGTCGTGCACAAGCTTATATTAGGATAGATATATGGGTGGGTCACATCTCCCGGAATATCACACCTCCAGGACATGGGTCACAACTTGCAATTACAACATGTGCATATCATTATTAGTAATAGAATCATAAATCCCCTAGGGGGCACTCTATGACTGGAGCATGGGTCAAGTCCAAATGACCAATTTCCAGTAAGCCTTGACCTTCTAGCTACTTGGCCACCTGTCCCAAGCATGTGGTCCAGAAAAGGAACAATTTACCATAGAAATGAGGAACCCAACCTTTGTCTAACCACCTGTCTAAATGTCCCTGATGTGTACATCCATGTCTGAGACAGTAACATCCTGTTAAAACAACATTTACTGGGGGTTATATTGAAATAGCAAATGTAGCAATCATTCTATCATGAATTTATGTTATTTTTCTGTATTTTTAAGTTTATTAGCCAAGCTAAAGCATTAACCCCTTCATGTCACATTACCCAGGGCCTACCAGCCTGAACCAACAAATGGATATATCCTTTCAATCATCCTGCTGCTTAAACAACTCAGCAGCAGCAGTACGAATTGCAGTTGCAACTCAGGAGGACATTTGACATTAGCCTCTGGCCAACATGACCTGCTGGCATTAGGTCAGTAGGGCATTTTTATTTAGTTTTTTCAGGGTTTGTGTTTTTGGGAAAAAAAAAAAAAAAAAGTAAAAAAATAAACTAGTCCTACAAAAAAATAAACAATTTTTGGTGGGTTTCTTTCTAAGAAGCCTAGGTCCTACAAATCAGTGTTTCCTTAGGGCTTGTGCCAAACAAGCTTAAGTCCTACAAATCAATGTTTCTTCAGGGCTTGGGCCTCTAATAAGTCTAATTCCTACAAAGGCCTCTAACAACAAGTAAATCATCCTCTACAAAAGTCAAGTATCAGTCCACCCCAGTGGCACCTATTTCAAGGGGGTTCCTGTCTCTATTACTTTACATACAAATTTCTTATTTTATTTTATTGGTTTATTTTTTATTAACTGTCCCCCCAAGAGCAGTCAAGAAACCCCCCAAATTCCCTGTTAAAATGATTCATTCATTCACCAACACAGGCACCCTCCTCCGACCCCTTTATGCCATGTCTTATGGTTTCTGTTATATTTTATTTTATTTAGGATTTCTTTTTTATTAAGTGCCCCCCCATCCCAGTAAACAACCCCCCCCAAAATCACTGATTCTTTCCCCACACCCCACCATCACAGGCACCCTCATACCCTTTTTATACTATTACTTTGGGAAATAAAATATTTGATATCTGTTGTGTGTAACTTCTATGTTCCCATTGATTTCAATGGAATAAGCTAGGCGAAAAAAGCGGAAAATCGACACTTTTCACAGGAAATTCTTTGCCAAGCGGAGAGTGCCATTTTTCGCCGATTTTAGTTTGAGGCGGAAATTTTCGCCCATCCCTACTCAGCAGCAGTAGGAATTAGAGCAGTTGCAAACTCTGCAAATTCCAAAAGCACTCTGCTGGTGGTGGTGGTGATGATGACCATCTTCATCCCTGTATTCCATTCCTTCTCAGCTGGGCTAAAAAGGCCATCAATGTCTCCTCTACCCCTGCTTCTCCACCATCATCATCACAACCACCACCAGTCCCTCCGTGCTGCTGCTGCTCTATTGCACACATCGCACTGGTTGGAGGAGGTGATGAGAAATGTGACAGAGGGTCCCCTAATGTCACACTTGCCATTTTTGGTGATCTGAATAAGAAAGACTGGCAGCAGCAGCAGGCATAGGCAGCTGATCTGTGCTCCTGGTGGTGGTGATATTATTGCTGCTAGGCAACAATTCTGCCTTCTTCAGGATCATTCTCCACCTGAACAATGCTGAGAGGGGAAGGGAACTCCCAGGTCTGGGGAATGGAATGAACTCCCTTGACTGCTAGCCTGGACACTCTGCATTGCTTCCCCTCCACTTCCCTAGCACTAGTCCCACCAGCTGCTTCACCATCACCATTACTACAACTAACACCAACCACATCAATTTCAGTCCCTGAGTCTTCCTCCTCACCGTCACTAGTAATATGATGATCACTCCCTCCTTCACTCCTACACTAACAAGCTTCTGGACATTCTTAGTAGTAGTTGCAGTGCAGGGACTGCTTGGGGATGGCAAATGTGGCTTAGGGTCCCCTGCTATCACACTTGGTATATTCTATTTTCTCCTTCCCAGGCACAGCACTAGCAGCAGGCACAGGCAGATAACTTGTCCTGCTTTCATTGCAACCCTCTTCTTCCTACCGTGATATTAATTTCCCAAGATCTCTAGCAGTCCATTGGGTTTGTAGTAGTCACTTCCTCCTCCTCCTCAGACTTACTGGACACACAAGGGTCCTTCCAGCTCCTCCTTTTATTGTTTGTAAACCTGCTCATAGTGATAGCAGTCACTATGAGCCTCCCCTGCCTCAATTTTGCTATTAACTTCACAGCACAACAGCACAGCACCTCTCTCACTCTGTGGCTACTTCTATCATGTTTCACTTCCTGGAAAATGGCACGTTTTTATATAGAAAAAGCGTAAAACACATTAATAAAGGGGCAAAAACGTTCTAGCTATTGAAAATATAGCAAATAATTTTTGCCAATGGGTGAAAACGGCGAAGATTTTAATCAATGTATTTACAGTGGATTCTCCCACGAAAAAGAGGACAACCACGTGGTTTTTGTGGATTTTTCCACAGGAACATGACGGGACATTTAGGACCACCCCTAACAATGATGCCATTCATGATAAATAAAGTAAAAGTAGAACATATTCACAGGTAGCTGCACATATATACAATGGAAAGATTCAAAATGCCATGATTGCACATCACATCACATATAACAGAAATACTAAGCATGTACAGAGAAATGTTGTGTTATAAATATAAAGTATAACAGATGTATCCTCTGGTAGCAGAGCATATATTATATATATATATATATATATATATATATATATATATATATATATAATATATATACACAGTATTGGTTGGCAGTGGCACTCTATCCAAGTGTTAGCACGAAATAACGGCACACGTTCCATATAACAAATACAAGGTGTACTTAGCTGAGCTAAAGTAGGAAAATAAATAACGTATATTATAACAATGCAGTGTAACTGTATAAAGTGACTGTCCACAAGTAACCCATATATGAAACAGAGTATCTGGGGGCAATCAGACAATAACATCATAGATATATATTATCACAAACACTTTGACACTATACGTGTCATTTTCCAATGACAGCATGATAAAAAGATGAATGTTGGCTGACAGTATGGCATAGTAATACAAATACAAATACACAGTGGCACAAATTAACATAATAGTTAAGCCCATATTGATAATTAAACCTGTAGGATCAAGATCTCCACACAAAAGTTGAGAATCAATACAGGTAAATAGTATCATAAGTCAGAAAAACCTAGAACCCGTTTAGGATGCCAAAATATATTTCATAATCCAACGCAAATATGTGATGTAAAAGACCTCACATATCACATTCAGTGAAGTTCACTGATCAAAATTAGTCCAACGTATTAAGCAGGTACATATTTTGGAGCATTCATAATGGGTGGTATCCTTCAAAATCAATCAAAATCATATTTGTGACTATAATTTGACTCCTATTCGTAAAGAAAGTATGTACCAAAGTGTCAAACAAGATACTTTGAGATCTTCATATTGTATTATTATTTCTGAAATAAGAGCCCAATGTCCAATCGTTAGCAAGAAGACATTCTGACCAAATTAACACCAGTAATGAACCAATAAGTCATGAATATCTAAAGAGGAAGACAATACAAAAGCATTAGTGGATATAACTAGAGAAAAACATATCCTCATTCATGCCAGCTGGGTGGCATGACTGCGGCATATAAATCCACCAAGTTTCTCATTTCAATAACAATTGTGTTATGTTACCTCTCATAATGTTCAATTTTCACAAAATTGCAGATATTCTGCTGATCTATTGTGTGCCTGTAAAAAATGTTGTGCAACTGTGGTGAGAGTAAGCCACTTACCTAAATCTGTATGTACCTTTTATAATAATGAAAGATGTTTCTGCAGATGGGATTTAAGCATCTGTGTAGTCTGTCACACACAAAGTTTATCACAAGGACACCTGATGGCATAGATGTAGTAGTTAGTTCTGCAATTAATGAAATGTCTAAAGCATAATTCATTTCCTGTCACCGGACTAAAAATCTGTTTATAGGGCTTCATAAATCTACAGATGAAACAATTACCACAGGGAAAGTATCACGGTTCCCGTGCTGTTCTGTCAATCTTGACTGAATTACCTGTGCATTGGAGGATGCTGATTGGCCCGCCCAGGATGTGCCTTTATATACTGGAGCTTGGGCACTTATCATTTGCCCTTTCATGGTGTTCCAGTATCTGCGCCTTGTTGCTGAGTTCCAGTATCTCCTGTGTACCAATCCGGCTTGTCTGACTCTTCTCCTGATCCTGCTCCGTGATTGACCCGGTTCTGGCTGACGACCCTGCTCCATGATTGACCCGGCTCTGGCTGACGACCCCGCTCCGTGATTGACCTGGCTCTGGCTGACGACCCTGCTCCGTGATTGATCCTGTTCTTCGGCTGTTGTTTCTGCTGTGATCCGGTTCCGGTGTTCGCTCCAATCCTGCCTGCTGTTCCGGTGTTCCTGCATTGCTTCGGTCGCTCCGGCGACATTCTGATCTGTTAGTGACTCACTGTTCCTCTCACTATTCCGAGCTGAGCTTGAGGTTGCTTTGCCATCTGCTGTTTGCTAGCTGTATCTCCTGTACAGAACCTGTTAACCCTTGCAGTGCCATGTAGTCTCCGGTCTCGTGCCTCCGTTATCTTGCCAAGCATGCGGTTAACCGCTAGAGCCGCTACTCTAGTACCTCTGATACTCCACTCTATCTCCCGCAGAGCATATTCAGTCCGGTGTTCGGTGTGCACTGTGACCGCGCCTGTTGGTGCTGGTAGTCCGTTAGCTCTTGCTGGGAAAGTTACGTACGGCACCGGAGGGGTGTCCTGGCTCCGGCCTACATACGCTCAGAGGGTACGCTATCCTTTGCACTATCCAGTGCTTCGGCTCTTAGTAGCTTGTGCAGTCGCTATCAGTATTGACATCCAAGAGGTGTCAGGGCACTATCCATTGGGCACACGCAGGGTTACTACTACTTTCGGTTAAGGGCGATTTTGGTTCTTGTACTTCAGCTTTGGCAGTAGCATTTCTCTATAGCCCACGGAGGTGGTATTGGCTCAGCTCCGGGCACTTGTGTGCATTTCTTGTCCAACTTGAGAGTGAATTCAGTGCAGACACTTTACTCCAGCTTCGCTATTCAAGGACTGTGTTCCAGAGACTGCTATATATCCTGGGCGTTGGCCAACCCAAGACTGAGTTTCTCCTTTTGCACTTGTTAACCCTTTGGGGTTATTCCCCATCTATACATTGCACATTATCCTATTACTGCCTTGCATTCACTTTGTCTGTGTTTGCCATTACTGTTATTCCTGTGCTGGCCCCTAGGGGCATTGTGTTACATTCTTTACAATAAACTGTGTTTTTTACTTCATACCCTGGTCTGAGTGTCAGAAAACCGTTACAGAAAGCTGTCTATATATTTTTGACCACCAGTATGTCTAGTAAAAGGATGAAAATTACTATGTACTAGAATATCTGAAATATTGCAAGATCTTTTTGCTGTTACAGAAGGGCTAGCACCAAGATATTTCTGTAATGTTTTATAGGTCTGCAAAATGTTCCAATGTTTGTGAAAAAGATTTGAAACATTGGTCCATTGAGTGTTATATATCTTGATAGGATTAATCAATTGGACTGTATCTTCCTGCTTACAGGTACAAAGTCTTCCCTTTTAGACTTTTTGGCTCTTTGATATCCCTTCTTGATACATAATCTTAGGTACCCTCTATCCCTGAAATCTCTGAAAAATATCTCTAGAATGGTGATCAGTGCTTCTTCTTTGTAACAGTTTTGGCAAACTCATAAGTATTGTTACATCGAAATTGCCTTTTTTCAACATGCGTTGAATGGGAGCTGGAAAAATATAACAATGATTTTACTGCAGTTCTCTTTCTAAACAGAGTGGTTTATTCATAGCCATCAATATCCAATGAGATCTTCAAATCCAAAAAGTCAGCACAAGTTGTGGGACAGAAAGATGTAAGGTGGATTTTCAGATCATTCTCATTGAGTACCTTTATAAATTGCAGAAAAAAGTCTCTCAGCCCTTGCCAAAGAAACAGAATGTCATCCATATTTCAGTACCACAAAAAAGACGTGATCTGTAAATTTAACAAGGGTGTCAACAAACACAAATTCTTGTTCCCTTCAGACTAAAAAATAAGTTGGCAAAGGCCAGTGCACATTTGGCCCCCATGGTAGTACCAATCAGCTGGGGATACTACACTTAATCAAACAGAAAGAAATTATGTTTCAAAGCAAATTTTAGCAATGTCAGTAACAAATCACAAAATTTGCAATTGGATTGTCTTAAAAAGTAATTAACAGCATTGAGGCCCTGCTCATGAGCTATGATGGAGTACAGAGACTCCATGTCACATGTCACGAGCAGAGTCTCTGGTTCCACCCTCAATTCCTGTAACTTTAATAACAAATCAGCTGAGTTCCATAGATAAGAGTTTAAATTCAGAAATAGCTGCTGAAGAAAGTGATCACTGAAGGTACATACCCATTCTCAAAGACTGTCAGTACCAGCCACAATAGGTTTTCCTGGAGGTTCCCTGGTATTCTTGTGAACCTTTGGTAATACATAGAAAGCTGTGACTGGGAATTCAACCCAAATAAAATTATGTTCCTTTTTTGTGATCGTACCATCACTCAGTGCTTCAGTAAGTATACAATCCAACCTGAGCTGACATCTGTGGGATCAGATAGTAAGCATTTATAGGCTACTCAATTATATAGTTGCTGTCATACTTCTGAAATGTACATATCCCTCAGCTAAACTACTAGATTCCTTCCTTTATCCGTCTTCTTTATTTCAACATCTGTCCAGCTAGCTCTTTCTTTATATGTAAGATAATGTGCATGAGGTCAGTAGGAGGTAAGGCTAAAATATCCTTACACATCAAATGGTAAAAAATTCTCACCTGTGGACAGATGTGCATAGGTCGGGTAAAATCAGATGGAGGCTTGAAGGGGGACTTACATGAAAATGGAGCATTTCCATCATTTGGATTTCCTCTAAAAGATCTAGCATTTCCAAGAAGAAAGCATATTCTGTATCCGACTCTCTTATTGATCATTGGTACGGGTTTGTAAAAAAAAAGTTTAAAAGCAATTTTCTGCAAAAAAAGATACACATCCTTGGTTAACTGAAATTTGTTTAGTTGCTGTTCAGGACAAAAAAACTTTTTCCAATACTGACCTTAGTATGTGAGAAATGTCATGAGAAGATTAATTACACTAATTTTGTTTTGGTTCTGTTCTGTTTCCTGTACTTGTTGAGATGCTGGTTGGATTGTGTAAGATACCCCCCATTGCAGGAGCTCTCTTAATTCCTAAATGTGCTTCTCTGCGGGGATTGTTTATAAAAAAGACACAGAGGAGTGTAAATTATCTTCATCGCTCTGTAAATCAGATTCAGAACCTGAATTCTGGAAGTTTGCAAATGCCCACTACCAGGAAAAGGAGAGTTAGCATCCCTAATCATTGAAGTTGGTTTAGTTTTGCCCTTTAGAGTAAGTTTATTTCCTGCATGTCTCCATTTGTAAACCCATTCTGTAGCAAATTCTTTACTATCACAATAAAAGTAATCTTCTTTTTCTCCACAATGGCATTTTCAAACTTATCAACCTCAATTTTTTGTTGTGTAGGAAAAGAGGCAATCTTAGTAATGGCATCAGATCATAACAAATTCATACACAAAGACATAACCTCTCTCCATACCACCATCAAAAGGGTCCTATCATGTTTTATCAATAGTCCCATTAAATCCATTGAACATCTTTTAAGAACATTTTCCCATCTGGTTTTGAATTCTGAATCTGCTTCCCATGAATGTAAAACCTGAATCCTAAGCATCCTGGGGATTAATTTGCATTTAACATAATGCTCCAGACTATGTATATTCTGCCATACAGTGGTAAATTGGTAGTGAAGTTTGATCAATGAATTACAAGTGTCTGTGTAGGAATCAGCTGCTATCATAAAAACTGCAGTGGCTGATTCCTGAGGTGAAAAGACACCATCCTCCCTGTTTTCAAGGAGTCAATATTGCATGCCATAGTGAACAATAGATCTTACGCCAAAAAGGACCATAGTAAGAAGTCATGAATCATGAAGAAAAACCATAAACCAATAAAGAATAGCAGCCCCCTAAGTATAACTCTTACAAAAAAGATCAAAGTCAAACTTAATATATTTACAATGGATAAGGTCGGCACTGAAGGTGTAAAGACTGGGTCAAAAGGCCACATAAATAGTGTAGCACACTCTAAGACTCAAATATACATTATACAAGAAACAGGGAAGAAAGAAAAGAACCCCAAGAAAGGAAGTCTTATCATGGAGGCACTCAACCCAGACACATAAGAATTCTGAGCAATGCATGTGTATTAGTACAAAAAAATAACATAGATTAAACAATAGAAACAATTTAAAAAATCACATTGAGAGGAATGCCTGTGTTTTTTTGTAAATCATAATATATGAGAAAAATGTATTACAATATAGATGAAACCAATAAAGGTCATTAATCTGTTAATACTGAACTCATATAAAGTATGGATCCTCAACTAATGTCCACAATAAATAAGCCTCAAAATAGGACCAAGCTGATAAATTAAAGTGCATGGTCAACGTTCAAAAAGTTACAAAGTGAACCCCATAATATAAAAATCCTATAATCCTAAACCAAATATAATTTCACAGGTGAAATACCATTATGTGAAAGAGAAAAAAAAATACTTAGCAACCTAAAAAAATATCATGGATAATCAGCAGGGACAACAGGTATGCACAGGAACAATATAATCTTAGAGCCGACCAACCCAATGCATATCGCCAGACATGGCTTCATCAGAGATAGAGACTGTTTCAAGGATTCTTTTGGATTCCAAAGTTAATAAACAGTGAGAGACATAGCTAATCACAGATTTATTATCAATAAGCATATAATACTTAATTAGCATGTAATACTTATCAGCCAATGATTTCAGTGCTTATGGGAGAGCCCCTGATGGATCTGACCACCGCCCTTACAATCTTGCAGACACACAGCAGGACACATTTCATGCACATTCCCAATGAAGCTCTAAACCAGCCCCCACATCAACCAGATCTTTATACCCTTTATCACAGCCTGAAATCAGTTTATAAACATGTTATGCACAGAAGATTTGTAAGAAACACATGAATCCCTTATTAACACCTTCACACTTGGGATGGGACCATATTTTGTCCTTCCTCATACAGACACCAAATAATGGCTTAGAGTTTTAAACACACTGTTGGCCAATGAAATGACTCAATCAGAGACACATAACCAATAATCATGCTCTCAGGAAAACAGACCTAAACAGACCAAGACATAGTAACGCAAACAAAATTATAGTATACTTATTGTTTAGTAAAGAGATCACCAAAAGGAATATCTAAAACCCACTTTTATTGATATAAAGCAACTGGTAAATCTTGTATGATAGTGAATATAGTGTGTATGCATCCACAAGTTATTTGAATGTGTCAGTGCGCATGCTCCCAAACTCATCCGCACAGAAATGGATAAATGTTCAATTTGATTTGACACAATAGTATCTAAAGGTGGATACATTCCAATTCAGCACAAACATTGGTGTGCATGCGCATTAACATAACCACAAAAAGTATGGATGCAAGGACTAATACTGTCGGTGTACAAAAAGAGTTAAAGAAACCATCATTGGAGTAACGTAATACATATATAAAGGAGAAATATATCCATAATAATTTGCTTTTCAGTATCCCTACTACGCATAATAAAGTATAAAATGATTAGTAATACACTATGTAATATAATTTAATAATAATTGTTAAGTATAAATACCAACATCAGACTCATATAATTCATGTATAAGAGAAAATGATCTCCCATGCATAATCCTACCTCAAAACATATTAGACACACATAATGATACCATATGTGATATATAAAGTTGTTTTAAATATATTATGTGAGTTTTAGTCATGGCATTTTGAATCTTTCCACTGTATATATGAAACGCTACCTGTGGATGTATTAATTCATTATATTGATATATATCACATATGGTATCATTATGTGCATCTAATATATCTATAGTCATTAGGGTTAGATGTATTGGAGATAATTTTCTCTTATACATGCATAAAGTGAATCTGATGTTGGTATTTATACTTTTACAATTATTCAATTATATTTCATAGTGTATTACTAAGCGTTTAATACTTTATTATGCGTCACGGTGATATTGAAAAGCAAATTATTATGGATATATTTCTCCTTTATATTTGTGCTAGCAGTGTGGGACGGCATTGCCCGTCTCTTTGTTTTTTAAGCAATGCATAATGCTTTGAGTGACATAGGGGTATGCAAGGCATTGCAAGGCATTGCAATGCATTGAGTAGTCCTCTTGCACTGAAAGGGTTAATGTGAGGCTGAGTCACATAGGAGTGTATATATAATGTATATTAATGTACACACTGTACACACAGGAGTATATATTATGTATATTAATGTACACACTGTGTGTACAGTGTGTAGATTAATTGACATGATATATACAGTTATGTGTGTGCAGTGTGTATATATATCATATGCATTATATATACAGTCCTGTGTCAGTGAGGTTCACATTAACCCTTTCAGTGGCAGAGGGGAACACACTGCAATGCAATATGTTGTGTACCTCTCTGCCACTAAAAAGTTTAAACATTGCTTGAAAAAAAAAAACAGATGGGCAACTCCGTCCCACACTACTAGTCAGATATAAAGTACTAGTTGAAGAGCCCGTTACACGGGCCACAGTGTCACTGCCACCCGGTCGCGGGGCAGTCACGCGCAGAGGAGACTGCCCGCGCCGTGGCTGATACAGAGCTGGACGCTCCTTCGCAGCGCCCAGCTCTGTATCAGCCGCGGCGCAGGCAGTCTCTACTGTGCATGACAGCAGCACGCACAGCAGTGTGTACTGCGCATGTCGTGCGTTACACACGATTTAGCGAATTATTATATAGGATAGTATAATGATCTGTATGGAGAAAAAAATAAGAATCAATTGCGATCATACTGTATGTTGCTGCCATCTACAGGGCAATGTCTGTCAACTTTGTTTCTGTGTTTGTGTTTTGTGTAAAGCAGATATAATTTACAAGGGTTGCAACAATCGTAGCAACGGATTAGCCACATTGCATTCAATCAGCCACTTCAGAGGATAGCCTGTTGCAGTGCTATGGTGGCCGGAACTAAAATATAGGTTAGAGCGATAAATGAACCTGGGAGTGATTGCAGTTGAACCCCACGAGTTATTTCAATGAAAATCATATGTTGAAGCTCTGAAAATGACCTTGTGTTCAAAACCGCGTTATCAGAATGCCGCAGGCATGAAAATAGCGACATTTTGATATCGCATGGCAGAATATCATGTGGTCATGTCAGAATATCATTTGCTGCATTAACCCTTTGATTGTGTAACTGAGGTCTGGCTTAGGTCCTAATTAAATAATAATAAAGTAGAATTGAGATCTCCTGTAGGGGTACATGGTATTACCAAACCATTACTAAGGATTCCTGAATTTATTCAAGAATGACATGGTTGGGATCCATTTTTTTTAAGGCTGTTGAAGTAACAATTGAACTCTTACTCGGTGAAAGCAGACAGAATACAATTGTTTTCACTTAATTGTGCTTGGTCTTGTTCCTCCTTCCCAAGTTGCAGACTCTATTTACCAATAGATTTCCTATACCTTACTGTCATAGTGACCTTTTAGTCCGCTAGAATTTGCCTCTTTGGGATCATATGATTTGGCTCATTGGGTGCCAGGGGAGTACCAAGCCACGTCTTTGCTGTGTGCTCACTACCCCAACGGTAACGTGGGGGTTAAACCAATAGTATGCAGTCAGCACAACCACCAGATTTGGGTGGCTATTTGGTCAGCCTTTTAAGTGAATCTTTAACTCTTCACTATATTTGCATATAATTTAATTTACTACTTTATTTTTTATCTGATTTAGCTCCTACTGTCGGTGCCATGACCCCAGACACATTGCCTCATAGTGCTTTGTATGAATACATGACCACACACAATGACAGCTGTGTTTCTCACTGTCTGGTGATAGAGATGTTGCTGGAGTTTATTTACGGTTTATTTGACACTCAGACACAGTAGATTAGATAAAACACAGTTTTATTGAACAATCTTAGGAAAACAATAACCCTCATGGGTCCAGTAATATATAACACAATATATTACTGACACAGGACAGGTTACAGTAATAAATACCCACACGGGTCCAGTATATGTACAATCAGCAATAACAATATATTGACACAGGTCAGGTAACGTTCGTGTGATACTCAAACAAGGCAGCACTGAAAGGGTTACTATTAGGCCAGGAAGACTGGCAGGCCCTAATAGCGCAAGGCCCTTTAGACTCTCACTCTGCAGAGAGTGCACAAATATCGAGTAACGCCACAATAGTAAACGGAGGCCCAGGATAACTTGTGAACTGCCATAGAAGTAGCAGAGGACTGACTGTATGCCTGGAAGGGCACCCAACGGAGACTGCACAGATGGATAGCCGGTGGAGTCAGGCACCTTCCCCGAAGGGGTTAACAACGCTCAGACCAATGTCAACTGCCCGATAGAGAGAACAACCTGAGGCACCCAGAGTAAGACCAACCTCAGCGTTTATGGCAGGAAGAAGGGTCAAGCGTACCGTGGTGCACAGATGGAAGAAACACACCGGAAATGTCGCCCGCGTGATACAGATAGACAACCAGGACTAGACTACAGGAATATAGTGAGGCCACAATGACACTGTCCGGAGACAGAGAGGAGCCCGGATAACAACCCCAACCAAGGACCGGATGGGGCCGTAGGAATGTCAGCCAAGCCGGGTCGGTACACAGAGAAGGAACGTCAGCCAATCCGAGTCGGTACACAGAGCAGGAACGTCAGCCAGGCCGGGTCGGTACACGGAGCAGGAACATCAGCCAATCCGAGTCGGTACACAGAGCAGGAACGTCAGCCGGGCCGGGTCGGTACACAGAGCAGGAACAAGATGCAGAGTAGTCAGGCAGTCCGGGTCGGTACACAGAGATCACATGAAAAACTGGAACAAGCGCTGGTAATGGAAACACCACAAAAGGGCACCAGAGAAGTGACAAGGCCCAGTATTTAAGGACAAATACTGGGCGGGACAAAGCCACTACAGCCAATAAGCGTAAGCAGGAGCAAAACCGACAGAATGTCGCTAGCATAGCACAGGCACTGTGATATGGAGGCACCTTGTAATGGGATGTTCCCTTATATTTATGTCCACACATAGGGGATGCTTTGACTCTTGATGTTCATAGCCCCTAAACATATAACCGATTTGGCTGCACTTAGCAATGTGGAGTATATACTGCCAGTCGTGTCGCAATGGTGCAGTTGACCGCTTTTCAGATGTATTTGGGGCTATATATAATGAAGTATTATACATCTCTTCAAGGTATTGGTATGTTTGGTATATATTTTGTGTAAGTCTTGCTGATGGCTGATCTCTAGCACGCCACGTTGACGGTTTACACTCTAGGTTCTCTACTGTTTTAGCTATTAGTCCATGGTTTTACAACTGTCACATAGTAACTGTTTATGTGACAGTTCTTAATTTGTCACTTTCGCCCACGATGATGAGCTATTTGGACATCTGCACCTGTGTGTGGCCATGCATCTCAACAAAACTTCAACCGCACATTCTTTGAATCACATGACTTCAGGCGGTATTAAAAACACAATTTTGTACCTTTATTTCTTCAGATAATAACAGTTCATCTTCCAAGATCACACAAGAATGGTAGGGCGGCAATTAGGTTACAACTGGTCATTCACCACTTCTGTTTAATTGAAAAAATCAAATAACCAATTGGAAACAGAGTATCAAGATTAGCCATTAATCTAGAATCGAATTGGTCTGGGAGAGATGTCTATGGAAACTAAAGACTCATCCGGTGAAAAAATAAGCCACAGTGTATCACAATATATTGTTGATTCTGTTATTTACAAATAAGTGGTAACATTGTCACAGCCATATGGGGAGAGTTACACAACATAACCTCCCATTGATATACACGTATACTCAAAGCTACGGCCTTGCAATCCGTGTTCTTCCTGCTCTGACAAAATAATCACTTGTAACATTGCTCGCAAATATATCTGCTGAGCATTCCACTGTCAAATATATCTGCCGAGCATTTCAGCACATTGTCACTCGTCTATATTGCTTCTATCACTGAGCATTCCAATTCGTCTCACACCAATTAGTCTTAATACAAACAAGCAAACCAAGAGGTGAAAGGATGCTTAAGCCCAAATATATAAAACAAAGTCAAATACATTGATGATCGCCTATTTTTTTAAAAAAGAAAGAAGGTGGGAAGTGAATGTAATTATGGGAAAAACAACTAGACATAATCTCTTGTCTAAACCCATCACAACTCTTGTTTAACCCTCTAGGGTGTCTGGTTCCAAGGGTGAAGATCCAGAATGCTTCACGCCGTAACAACTGGCTATCTAAATCCCCACTGCGCACTCCTAGGGTAACTTTCTCTATTATTTGTACTTGTCACATTTTAGTATCTCCCTGATGTGTTTCTTTAAAGTGACTAGCAACCCCCAACATATGGCTGTGGCAGTGTTGCCACTTGTAAATAAGTTATTATTTGTAAATAATAGAATCAACAATATATTGTGATACACTGTGGCTTATTTTTTCACCGGATGAGTCTCTCGTTTCCATAGACGTCTCTCCTAGACCAATTGGATTCTAGATTAATGGCTAATCTTGATACTCTGTTTCCAATTGGTTATTTGATTTTTTCAATTAAACAGAAGTGGTGAATGACCAGTTGTAACCTGATTGCCGCCCTACCATTCTTGTGTGGTCTTGGAAGATGAACTGTTATTATCAGAAGAAATAAAGGTAAAAAATTGTGTTTTTAATACTGTCTGAAGTTGTGTGATTCAAAGAAGGTGCGGTTGAAGTTGTGTTAATCGTACATAAAACCAGCACATTTGTTACCACACTTCAGAGACATTGCTGCACTCAGTTTAAAAGAATTTACTCTGAATAAAAAGGACATCCGTTATTGGAGATATATAATATACCCACTATTTATTGGAGCCGCTTATCCTTTCTGTACTAAAATGGCCATGCATCTCAGTCATTATATGAGAGAATGATACTTCATGTTTTGGTGTGATTGTCTTGGATATTTGCTTCATATGCTTGATTTTGTGCATTACTTTCTGGAGTCTTGTACGTTTTTTTTCACTCAAGGGGTTAATGCAGCAAACGATATTCTGACATGAGCACATAATAATGTGCCAAGAGAAACCAGAATGTCGCTATTTTTATACCGTTTTGTGATATTGGATGTAGGATAAAAAGGCCTGAATAGGTGCTGCACAGTTGAGAAGCACGTACACATACATACATAAATACACCGTTAACCCTTTGAGTGCCAGAGGGGTACGCAACACATTACTCTGCAATGCATTGCATACCCCTCTGGTACTCAAAGGGTTAATATGATCACATGTGTAGAGTTCAGTGACTGGTGTTACATCTCCTGTCCAGTGCCGTCTCCTGTCTCACAGTGGCACTCTTGGTCTTCCGCAGGTAGTGTTTCTTCTGCCTCCTTCTCCATGTTGACATACAGCACTGAGCCGGCCGAAGGACGTGACCCCAGTATCACGGTGCCCGTGCTCCTCTTCGACATTTTGTCAGTCTATGCTCTGCTTCACTCCGATTGGCTGTGCTTGTCCAGCCCAGTATGGCCTTTATATGCTGGGTTCTGGCACCTTTCCGGTGCCCTTTCGTGGTGTTCCTGTACCAGTGCTTGTTCCCGCTCTCAGTATTCCCAGTGTATCGACCCGGCCTGCCTGACTACTCTGCACCTCGTCTCCTGCCTGTGAACCGACCTGAACCGCCTGACCATTCATGTTCTCCTGTTCCTGTGTACCGACCCGGTTTGGCTGACGTTCTTGCTACGTGTACTGACCCGGCTTGACTGATGTTCCTGCTCCGTGTACCGACCCGGATTGGCTGACGTTCCTGCTCCATGTACCGACCCGGCTTGGCTGTTGTCCCTGCTCTGTGAATCGACCCGGCTTGGCTGACGTTCCTGCTGTGGCTGCCTCTGTGTCGCCTTGGCGACATTCCTGTTGGTTAGGCATTCATGACACTCCCGGTTGGTTGCGACCCCAAGGCGAGTTGCTCAGTTTCTGATTCAGTTCCCGTTATGGCAGTGCTCAGTGGTGTTGTCTCCGTTACTGCTACAGCAGTGTGCAAGTGGCCTAGTCTCCGTTACTGCTCCTGCAGAGTGCAAGTGGCCTAGTCTCCGTTACTGCTACAGCAGTGTGCAAGTGGCCTTGTCTCCGTTACTGCTACGGTAGTGTGCAAGTGGCCTAGTCTCCGTTACTGCTCCTGCAGAGTGCAAGTGGCCTAGTCTCCGTTACTGCTACGGCAGTGTGCAAGTGGCCTTGTCTCCGTTACCGCTCCTGCAGAGTGCTAGTGGCCTAGTCTCCGTTACTGCTATGGCAGTGTGCAAGTGGCCTACTCTACGTTACTGTTACGGCAGTGTGCAAGTGGCCTTGTCTCTGTTACTGCTATGGCAGTGTGCAAGTGGCCTAGTCTCCGGTACTGCTCCTGCAGTGTGCAAGTGGCCTTATCTCCATTTACTGCTACGGCAGTGTTCTATGTTGCTCAGCCTATGATACTGCTCTGACAGTTCACGTTGGTCTGCTAACCTGCTACTGGGCGTTACTCATCTGTAAGCTCTCTATCCTAAGTGAGCGCCTTCACAGACCTCTCTTCACATGGGACTGTTTACACTTGCTGAAGGCCATTAACCCATGCAGTACAGATACCCTGGGAATCCTTTGTGTTCTGCCTGACCTGTGTCAGTGTATTCTGTTATGGACTCTATGGTTATACTGGAACTGTGTAGGCATATGTATATGTAAGCTGTCTTGTGTCTGTATTATTCTGATAAAATACTACAGGACCTGTGAGGGTTATTGTACTACTGTTCTTTCAATAAAACTGTGTTTTATCCTAAACCACTGTGTCTGTGTGTCAAACAAACCGTTACACCCAAACACCATGAATTATGTGAGCACAAAGTAAGTGACATCTGTGGGTGCTGGGCGGAAGGGTCAGGGTCCATGATTAACCCTTTGAGTGCCAGGGGTTATGCAACTCTTTGTTTTGCAATGCAGTGAAAGGGTGAACATTTAGAAGGCACTAATAATAATAATGTCAGCTCCATCTTAGAAGGGCCTGCCACATGTTAACCGTCCGAGTGCCAGAGGGTTATGAAATGCATAGCAAAACAATGCGTTGTGTACCCCTGGCAGTCAAAGGGTTAATGATGGAGTGTGGATCCCTTGCTCCTCGCTCCTTGTTGTGTCGTGTTGTAGGGTGAGTGGCATGAGCCAAGCAGGCTGAGAGCAAGGTGAGAGTGTCAAGGTTTTGCTGAGCTGCTTCCATTCTGCCTATTGATTCTGCTGTCTGAGCTAATCTAGTGCTCTGCTATCCATTGCTGCTGTCTTCTGAGTTTCTGGCTCAGGCTGAGCCAACTGCTCTGATTACTCACCTGATTGTTATCAGCCAACCCTTCCAGGGTATTTAAAGCAGCTTGGCTCACTTCCCCATTGTCCTCGTGTTTGTTTGCTGACCTGTTGCTGCTGGCGATGTTCTTGTTCTCCTGTTTGCTGTGTTCCAGACCCTTGGCTTATTCCAGACTTTACTGACTTATGTGCTTCTGACCCTTGGCTTGTTCCTGACATTGCAGACTTTTGGTTTCCTGACTCTGGCTTGGCTGAATACCGTCTTGGTTCCTAACCCTGGTGTGCCTTTTGGTTTATGCTCTTGGATTATGCTTCTGATTTTGTTGCACTAATAAAGGTGTATTGCATTTTACCTTTTTGTGCCCTGTCTGGTTCCTGGTCCCTACCAGAGAGGCATGAGCCAAGCAGGGTGAGCGGCATGAGCTAGACCAGGGTGAGGGAGGGGCACAACTATGCTGAGGTGAAAGTTGTTGTGGTTTACATGAGACGTGTATGTCAAAAATGTGAACATAAGCAGTTCCAGTGTTTGTGAGCGGTGTAATGGCAGAATGTGTATGTCTGAGTCAGGCAGTGTGAGGAGATATGCAAATCTCCTCCTAGCTGTGCCCCGGGGTGTGTAGGTTGGGCTCAGGCAGTGTGGAGGAGATCTGTATATGTCATCTTTGCTGCCAGCCCCGGGGTGTGTATTATAATTAGCATGTAATACTGGGCTCAGGCAGTATGGAGGAGATATACAGTCTACTCCTAGCTACCGCCCCGGGGTGTGTGAGGCACGGACATAGAATTTGTGGTCACCTGACTACTTCTTCTTTTATAGTATAGATTATGTTACTCCAATGATGGTTACTTTAACTCTTTTTGTACACCGACAGTATTAGTCCTTGTGTCTGTAATTTAGATACTATTGTGTCAAATCAAAGGCATCTGCCTTTAGATACTATTGTGTCAAATCAAATTGTCACAAACATTTAACGTCCATTTCTGCGCGGATGAGTTTGGGAGCATGCTCATTGACACTCACATTCAAATAACTTGTGGACGCATGCACACTATATTCACTATCATACAAGATTTACCTGTTGCTTTATATCAATAAAAGTGGGTTATAGATATTCTTCTTTGGTGATCTGTTTGCTAGATAACAAGTATACTACAACCTTTCTTTGTTTGCGTTAGTATGTTTTGGTCTGTTTAGGTCCGTTTTCCTGTCAGCATGATTATTGGTTATGTGTCTCTGAGTCATTTCACTGGCTAACAATGTGTTTAAATACTCTGAGCTGTTACTTTGTCTTTATCCCCTGACAAGCAATGTTTAGTGATACACGCTGGGTTGGTCGGCTCTGAGAGGATTTTGTTCCTATGCATACCTGCTTTCCCTGCCGATTATCCATTATACTTCAGGCTGATAAGTATTTCTTCTTTTTCTTTTTTCATAATGGTATTTCACTTGTGTTATTATATTTGGTTTAGGATTATAGGATTTTTAAATTATGGGGTTCACTTTGTAACTTTGTGAACTCTAACCATGCACTTGAATTTGACAGCTTGGTCCTATTTTGAGGCCTATTTCTTGTGGACAATAGCAGAGTTTCCCTACTTTATGAGTATTAACAGCTTAATGATCTTTATTGGTTTCATCTATATTGTAATATCTTTTTCTCATATATTGTTATTTACAGGATACACAGGTATTCCTCTCAATGTGATTTTTTTAAATTGTTTTATTGTATCTATGATATTTTTTGTACTAATAAATAGGGATGGGCAAAATCTCTCACCATGTTCCTGCGGGAAATTCAGCGAAAATCACGTTGTCCACTTTTTCGCGGGAAAATCCGCTTTAAAACTAGCAATTAAAATGTTTGCATTTTTCACCCATTTGCCAAAATTTTTCCCCATTTTTTTCAATGGCTAGACAGTTTCCACCCATTGATTTACGTTGTTTTCACCTTTTCGCTATAAAAACGTGATGTATTTGCAGAAATCAAACACGCTAGAAGCAGCTACAGAGTGAGGTAGACGTGCTGTGCTGTTCTGCTGTGATGTGTTGGAAAAATTGAGGCAGGAAAGGCTCATGGTGACTGCTATCACTATGAGCAAGGTGAAAAATAATCAATGGAGGAGCTGGAAGGACTGTTATATTTCCACTGAGTCTGAGGAGGAGGTGGAAGGGACCACTACTAAACCAATGCTGTCCATTCCCCCTAAATCATCCCAAGGGATCTTGGGGAATTGAATGGGAAGGGAGGGAGAAAAGGGAATGAGAAGGGAGGGAGAAAAGGGTAGTACTAATGAGAGCAGGACAGGTCAACTGCCTGTGCCTGCTGCTAGACATGCTGCCTCTGCTGACACCATTTCTGCCCCTGCTGAAACCTGTGGGGTGCCTGCTGCCAGTGCTGAACCTTCTGCCACCAGTGTTGAAGCTGCTGCCACCAGGGCTGAAGCTGCTAGTGTGTCTTGTAATACTCAGGAGGGGGGGGGAGGAGAAGATAATGCCAAGTGTGACAGCAGGGGGGCCTAAGTCACACTTGCCATACTCAAGCTTGGAATGCTTCTTTTACTACCAAGAAGTGTGGTGTTATGCCACCATGCAGAGACTATAAGGGGAACTCTGACATGTTTTGTCCTCAGACTTATTCATGGAGATGACATGCAGATAGGTATCCAGAACCTTAACTAACCTCACTTCAAAGTTCACCTCTCTATATATATTCTCTTGGCTGGTCAATTCAAATATTAATCAACCACTCACTGATACCAATACAAATTTGCCATGTGCAGCCATCAACCAATAGGGAATCCAAAATACACAACACTATACCGTTATAAATATGAAAGACATAAAATAAAGTATAAAAACATATAAAAAGATTTCCCAGATAAAAAATAAACATCACAATCATTCCAAAGAAATGGTGGTAAAAGAAGCCCAATATTTTCAGCAGTAAATCAGTCACATTTGAAAATGTGTCTAAAGAATTAAAAATGATGGTAACAAGATCTTAATGAACATTACCTTTAAAAATTCTGATCTTAAAAAATGTCTTTGATTTTGTCAAAGAAACAAAGACATTTTTTGTCTTTGAAACTACAAATTGCTTCTCACTCCAGCTAACAGTTCTTTAATTTGTTTTCTCCAAGTTTAGACCGTTTTTAGTTTGTCAGGATAAAATGGCGTGAAATAGACAAAAAAAGTGACGTTGAAACGAATATTTTTTCTGAAAATACCATACAATATGATGTAGATGAAACCACACCCACTTTTAAGACTGCTTTTTCCCTTTGACGGAGATGGCAGAACTGGTTGCAAAAAATTATGGAAACATGTCTGAGAACTGACAGACCGTGGCATAAGAACTTTTTTATTCTGATGACAAACAATTTCAGTTACCACCACTTTCTGTACATCTCGCCCATAGACTCTGCATGGTGGGATTTGTTTGGGTTGAGCTGCCCATACAATAGCCAGTGGAAGTTGATTGTTGTACAGACCTATTGGAGACTGAGATTATGTAGCTATTATATTATCTGTCTGAGCTCTGTTATGGGAGGATCTATACCATCAATACAGACAATAATCTCCATATAGGTTCGGACTGATGGAGTGCATGTGCATGGTTCAGGCTTGAATAGTGAACCCCATGGATGATAATGTCCCACATCAGAGGTGTAACTAGAAGCCTCCGGGCCCTGGTGCAAGAAGTGCCATGGGCCCCCCAACCACATTGGCCCCTCTCAACCACATTGGCCCTCTCCACACTGCCTCCCAATCTCCACAATGCCCCTGTCCCTACCTCCCTGGAGCTCCTGCGCGGTCTTCTCTTCAGTAATGCAGAGCGCTGGGAGATGATGTCATCTCCCAGCGCTCTGCATTACTAGAGTGCCGAAGGGAGATTGCAGGCACCAGACGGAGGGGTTACAGGGGGTGGGTAGGCCCCTGGAGTGACGGGCCCAGTCGCAAGTTCGACCCCTTTGACCCCTATAGATACACCACTGTCCCACATGCAATTTAGCAAACAATTCACTTAGTTTGCAATGTTGTCTGTGAGTAGATAGAATTCTCTGTTTTTTGTATTTGCAATAATGACCCTTTGAGTGTGAGACGGGAACAAAATGCATCGCAAAGTAATGTGTTGCGTATCCCTCTGGCACTCAAAGGGTTAAAGACACATATCCCTATATTTTTCCTTCCCTCCCATTTTTTAGGACTTAGGAGAAGATTTATGAGAAATAAGTTAAATGGAAAAATTAAGTTGTTTCACTTTATAAATTTTTCTATTTTCTTATTTTTTTTTTTGGTGGGGGGGATTGTATGTTCACTTTATTTTGGGTGGTACATTTCTAATACATTACTGCACCTCGCTATTATATTTACATTAGATATCTTACCACTTTCATTTATTTTTCTAATTACTGGTTGTTATGAAGTATTTAGTTAACATTTTGTAAATGCTATGATGTATCCTATATTGCCTTTCTGGATGAACTATTCTATTCTATTTTTTTAATAGTTATGCTTTACTTAAAAAAAGTCTTAGAGAGGCTGATGTGCTAAAAAGAACTGAATTCATTGCAGCATAGGAGACATAGTTCCAACTTTTTCTTTGATTTGACCCTTTGAGTGCCAGAGGAGTATTCATCGCATTGCAAAGTAATGCATTGCATTCATGCTTTAAACCCATTGAGTGCCAAAGAGATAGCAAACAAACTGAGAAACAATGGGGAAGATTCACTCAGTAGTGAGAAAGAGGTGATAAAGTGCAGATGACTTCTCTATTTTATCACTTTTCCAGTTCCTACATTATTCTGCGGAGCCCAGGGGCGGACTGACAGAACCCAGGGCCCCTGGTCCAAAAAGAGGTCTGGGCCCCCTGCAGAAATCTCCACAATGCCCCTTCCACCTCCACAATGCCCCTATCCCCACAATGCCCCCTTCATCTCCACAATGCCCCCTTCATCTCATCTCCACAATGCCCCCTTCTCTCCACAATGCCCCCTTGATCTCATCTCCACAATGCCCCCTTCTCTCCACAATGCCCCTTATCTCCACATTGCCCCCTATCTCCACATTGCCCCTTCCACAATGCCCCCTTCATCTCCACAATGCCCCCTTCCACAATCCCCCCTTCATCTCCACAATGCCCCCTTCCACAATACCCCCTTCATCTCCAAAATGCCCCCATCTCCACATTGCCCCTTCCTCAATGCCCCCATCTCCACATTGCCCCTTCCATCTCCACAATGCCCCTTCCACAATGCACCCGTCTCCACATTGCTCCTTCATCTCCACAATACCCCTTCCACAATGCCCCTTCATCTCCACCATGCCCCTACCTGCAGTCCCTGGTGGTCTAGCGGTGTGACTTAGCACTGCGATGTCCCGCGCGCCTCTAGTAATGCAGAGGCTGGGAGATGATGTAATCTCCCAGCGCTCTGTATTACTAGAACGGCGCGCTGGCGGCCGTTGTAGTAGAGCTGCTGAGCAGCTCTGGAAGTGGCGGCGGCGGGCCCCCTTCGGTCACGGGCCCTCGGTCCGTGACCGAATGCCCATATGGTCAGTCCGCCCCTGGCGGAGCCCATTCACTAAGATCTCCAAAACTTAAAGGGATTGTAAAAAAATTAGATCGCCAAGTCTTCATTATAATATAAGAAACCCATTCTTCTATTTCAAAGCACTTACATTTTTGTAGTTCATAACATATTAACTTTAGAAGGATCCCCCACCCGTCCCTTCTGGCCGCCTTCCACTGATTCTCTAATAATGTTGTGCAACACAACGGATGCAGTGAGGGACAAACTTCAGTAAGTAATTATAAGGAAAACCCTGCCTTCCTTGACAAAAGAGTACGGGAGTTTCCTTTGAATACTGAATTTGTCCCTGTCTGCACCCGTCCGGACCTGCATGAGCTACAGCAGTGATGTATCCAGAAGGGGTGGGTGGGGAATCTTCTAAAGTTAATATGTTATGTACTACGAAAATGTAAGTGCTTTAAAATAGCAGAATGTGTTTCTTATATTATATGAAGACTCGGCAATCTAATTTTTTTACATTACAATCCCTTTAATAAATATTAGTGAATTGGCTACATAAAATAACATAGGAATTAGAGAAGTGATATCACTGGGGAAGTCATCTACACTTTAACTCTTCTTTATCACGTCTTAGTGAATCAACCCCATTGTGCTGTAGACCTCTAGCTTTCAAATGGTAATAAATAGGAATGGGAAAAAGTTGTCGCAATGTTCCCGTGACAAATCCAGCGAACACCACATTATTGTCTGTTTTTTTCTTGGGAAAATCCACTTTTAAAACAGTGATTAAAATCTTTGAGATTTTCACATATTGATCAAAATTCCCCACCAATTTTCTCGTGGCTAGAAAGTTTCTGCCCATTGATTTACGTGGTTTTCGCCTTTTTGCTATACAACGTGAAGTATTTGCGGAAGTGAAACACAAAAGAAGCAACTACAGAGCAAGGTAGACGTGCTGTGCTGTTGTGCTGTGAATTGTTGTTAAATTGAGGCAGCAGAGGCTCATAGTGACTGCTATCACTATGAGCAGTGTCCACTGAGTCTGAGCGGTAGGAGGAATTAAGCAGTACTGAACCAATACTGTCCAGTCCCCCTAAATCACCCCTAGGGATCTTGGGGAAATTAATGGCAAGGGAGGAAGAGAAATGTAGTAGTAGCGAGAGCCTGTGCCCCCTGCAGTGCCACCATTGCTGTACCTGCAGCCACCATTGCTGTACCTGCTGCAAGACATGCTGTCCATGCTACTGCTACCACCATTGCTGCCCCTGCTGCCACCAGTGCTTTGCCTGCTGCCAGTGCTGCCCCTGGTGCCACCAATGCTGTGCCTGCTGCCAGACATGCTGCCCCTGCTGCCAGTGCTGAACCTGCTGCCACCAATACTTTGCCTGCTGCTAATGTGTTTTGTAGTACTCAGGAGGTGGGCAAGGAGAAGATGATGCCAAGTGTGACAGCAAGGGACCCTAAATCACATTTGCATTCCCAAGCAGTCCCGCCAGTGCTAGTACTAATACTACTAAGGTCCAGCAGCTTGTTAGCGTTAGGAGTGAAGGAGGGGGTAATCAACAACAATATCCTCATATTAATAGTGACTGTGAGCCTGAGGAGGAAGACTCTGATGCTGAACTTGATGCGGTTAGTGTTAGTAGAAGTAGCAGTAATGGTGAAGCAGCCGGAGTCTGCCTTTTTCACGTTACCAAGAAATGGCAAGTGTGACATTAGAGGATCCTCTGTCACATTGCTCATCACCTCCTCCAAGCAGCAGTGAGATGTCTGTAATAGAGCAGCAGCAGCACGTAGGGCCTAGTGGTGGTGGTGATGATGATGTTGTAGAAGCTGGTGTGGAAGAGACATTGATGGCCTTTTTAGCAGAAACTGATATGAAATGGGAGACATGGATGAGGAAGGGCATCACCACCACCACTAGCAGTGAGATTTTGGAATATGAGGAATTTGCAACTGCTCTAATTCCTTCTGATGCTGAGTTTCAAGGGCAGCAGGATGCTGAGGAGAAAGCTAGTGTGCCACAGACCATCGTGGACAAAGTGGGAATGGGGTGAACAAGTGAAGAGGAACTAGGACAAGTTCTACCTGCCTTACGACTCTCTGCAAATCTAAGACCCCAGAGGTACCAACTGCTTTGCCTTCTCGACTAATTGTGTACCGACTCCGGCTTGCCTTACAACTCTCTGCATATCTACGACCCCGAAGTGTTGATGACTCGGATTCTCTGACTACCTTACGACTCTCCAGTATTCTACGACTCCAAGGTATCTATGACCCCCAGTCTCCGACTACTTGTGTACCGAGTCCTGCATTACTTATGACCTCTGTTTCTCCTTGAAGCTTGATTGCACTCTGTGGTCCGACTGCCGGTCTCTGCAGTAGGGTTCCGACTCTGTGTTGGAGCTTGTTTGTTTCCGCATCTCTGCACACTAGCTAACCCTAGCCCAGGCTGAGAGACTGTGACAGTATTCAAGGGCCATAACATAGAACCCGCAGAGATCGGACAAAAGCTGAATGCACGCGAGGCCAGGATTGAGGGCCTAGATCACAGCATGGTTCAGTTTGCTCAGGCCTTACAAACTTTGTTAGTTGGAACCGATCCTGAACGACACTCTGTTCCTGTGACTTCTTATCTTGCCCAGGTGGAAACTACTGCCCCCATGTCCACCATGAGACTGCCACCTCCTCCACGTTATGGAGGTGTTCCTGCTGGTTGTCGTGGTTTCTTAAATCAGTGTTCCATACATTTTGAGCTGACACCTCATTTATTCCCCTCCGACTGATCTAAGGTGGGATATGTTATCTTTCTCCTGACTGAATGTGCCCATGCCTGAGCCTCCCCTCTATGGGAGAGGGGTAATCCTCTGGTGAACAATTACTCAGAATTTACTCACAGCCTCCGTCAAGTGTTTGATCTGCCTGGTAGAGCTGGGACTGCTTCTTCCTCTCTTTTTGCTGTCAAACAAGGCTCACATTCTCTTATGGACTGTGCTATTGAATTTCGTACCTTTGCAGCAAAGGTTAACTAAAATAATGAAGCCTTGGTCTCCGCATTTAATAATGGACTTTCTGACCACTTGAAGGATGAACTGGCTGCCAAAGATCTACCTATGGAGTTGGAGGAGCTTATTACCTTTTTTTCCCGCATTGATCTCAGGCTCCGGGAGAGGCAACTCCAATGGGACCACAGCAAGAAAGCTACTGATCAGCTCCCAAGTTTTTCAATCCTGACCCTCTGCTCGTTCCCCCTCCAGAGGAGCCCATGCAGCTAGGGTCCATGGGGTTGAGTGAGGAGGAAAAACTGCAAAGAAGTAGAGAGAACTTATGCCTGTACTGTGGAAGGGCTGGTCACTATGCTTGCAACTGTCCCCGAAAGCAGGGAAACGCTCGCACCTAGAAGGGATCAGGTGCCGTGCCATAGGTGTTGTTTCTTATACCCCTGAACCAAGGGACAAACTTTTACTTGTTCCTGTGCAACTGTCTTGGCAGAACCATCATATGTTGATTTCTGCTTTAAAAGACTCTGGTGCTGCTGGCTCTTTTATTGATGAGACTTCCTGCAAGAACCAAGGGATTCCCTGTCATCTTAAGAAACAACCTTTATTACTAGTGGCCATTAATAGGACACCGCTCCACCCCTCTATTGTAACACAGGAGACTCACCCCCTGCACGTCAAAGTAGGGGTTCTACATTCAGAAACCTTGAGTTTACATGTGATTACCTCTCCTTCCTATCCCGTTATTCTAGGATACTCCTGGTTATCTCTAATAATCCTCACATTAACTGGGAGACCGCACAGATTACTTCTTGGGATTCCTTCTGCTCCCTTCATTTTCTTAACCCTTTGAGTGCCAGAGGGGTATGGAACACATTGCAAAGCAATTCATTCCGTACCCCTCTGGCACTAAAAGGGTTAAAGCCTCTGAACCTATAAGCATCCGGTCAGCCCAAACATCCGTTCCTGTGATTCCGGAACAGTACCAGCCATTCACAGATGTTTTCAGAAAAAAGGAGTCATAGAAACTACCTCCCCACAGGGCTCTGGACTGTCCTATTGATCTTTTGCCTGGCACAGTTCCCCCTAGGGGTAGAGTATACCCTCTCTCTTTACCTGAGACTGCAGCTATGGAGGAGTACATTAAAGAGAATTTAAAGAAGGGTTTTATGCAATGCGCCACATCCCTGGCAGGAGCGGGGGTTATTTTTGTTAGAAAGAAGGAAAGAGCTCTTCGTCCCTGCATCGATTATAGAGGACTCAATAAGATCACCATAAAGAACACCTACACCATGCCTCTAATTTCTGAACTGTTTGACCGACTTAAGGGGTCCAAAGTGTTTACCAAATTAGATCTATGCAGTGCCTATAATTTGATCAGGATAAGACAGGGAGATGAATGGATGACGACATTCAACACTCGCTCAGGACATTATGAGTACAAAGTCATGCCCTTTGGGCTCTGCAATGCCCCCGCCATCTTCCAGGAGTTTGTTAATGAGTGCCTTAGAGATATCCTGCAACAGTTTGTTATTGTATATTTGAATTATATACTAATCTACTCTCCTGACTTGACTACTCATTGCTCCCATGTCAAACAGGTCTTACTCCGCCTCTGCGAGAACTGGTTATATGCTAAGCTGGAGAAGTGCATCTTTGAAGTAAATAGAGTGCCTTTCCTAGGGCACATCATCAACTCTACTGGATTTGAGATGGATCCTTCCAAATTAGATGCCATTCTCAACTGGCTGCAACTCTCTGGGTTAAAACCTCACCAACGATTTCTGGGATTCACAAATTACTACCGCAAGTTTATCAGATATTTTTACAAGGTTGCCGCTCCACTCACTGCCCTTACTAAAAAGGGAGCTGATCCTGTCAATTGGTCTCCAGAGGCAGTCAAGGCCTTTATTTTGCTGAAACTAAAATTCTCCACTGCTCCAGTCTTAAGATATCCAGACCCTACTCAGCCTTTCGTATTCGAAGTTGAGCTTCTGAAATTGGAGCGAGAGCTGTGTTATCCCAGAGGAGCACCTACAACAGCCCACTTCATCCTTGTGGGATCATATCCAAGAGGTTCTCTCCTGCAGAGCAAAACTATGACGTGGGTAATAGGGAATTATTGGCCATCATTCTAGCTTTAGAGGAGTGGACACACCTTCTGGAGGGGGCATGTACACCCATTACGATCCTCACGGATCACAAAAATCTTCTTTACATCAGTGAGGCTAAAAGAATGAATCCCAGACAGGCAAGATGGGCACTATTCCTCACTCATTTCAACTTTGTGATCTCCTATCGACCAGGCACCAAGGCCGATGGGCTTTCCCGGATGTTCACTGTACCCACTGAGGAGAATCAACCAGTGGAGCCCATTATACCTCCTTGCAAGGTGCTGCCTGGTATCTTCCATTCTAATCTCTTCTCTCCACTACTGGAGGACCTATGTAAAATTCAGAGGGAAGCTCCTGGCACTGTACCTCCTGGGAAACTCTTTGTATCTTTGGAGAGAAGAGAGGAGGTCTTAAGTAGACTTGTGCTATTCGGTTCGGCCAATTTTGGAATTCAGACGAATAAGGCGTATTTGGCATCATTCAGACCCTCTGAAAGCCAACAAAAAATTAGAATCTGAAACGGACCTAGTCCGAAATTTCTGTGTAAATTTCTGAAATTCGGATGGTGCTTTCCCTAAAAGTATTACAATGTTGCTACATGCTGCTAAAAATAGACGGCATGGAGCTTTACCGCCTGAAAGTATTACAATGTTGCTACATGCTGATAAAAATAGATCTGGTAAAGCAGGTGCTTTACAGTTTATGCAAAGTGCAGATATTAACCACTTAAGGACACAAGCAATTTTGGCATTTTTGCTATGTGTGTTTAACCATAATTCCTATCTTTCTCATTTATTGCACAAACACATATTATATACCATTTTTTAAAGGGCAGAAAGGGCTTTTATTTGATGTGACATATACATATATAAATTCTCATTTATTATTAAAAAAAATACAAAACAAAAAAACAAACACTTTTTTTAAAGTTTTGGCAGTAATAATGTGTTACATAATGGGTGCAGCTTAAGAAAAGTCATTCAAAATAATGTATTTGTCCTGATGGACTCACCTATGAGGCTTGCCTTGGCGCGGCAGGTGAGCTTACATTCAAATGGCCATTGGAGTGAAACTAAAAGCCTCCAGTTATTTAAATGTGCATCGGGATTTGGGACAGAACGCAGGTAACTCTTTGTTTTTTGTACTATGTATTTTGGGCTGATGTATACCATAGCCATTGCTGCTGTCCAGGAGTAGTGGGAGTTTGTTGTATATTCATTTGTATCATACATCCATGTTACATTGCTGCCACTCACCCCATATTTGGCTATTAAGGGTTAATAAGTGTGTAGGGGTTTATAAAATATCCTTTCCTGTCTCATTAGAGATCTAATATTATTAATTTAGTTTTAATGTATTTTTTTTATTTTTGTTTAATTTAAATTTTTTATTGAATATTTTAAAGTTTTTTTTAAATTCGGCTGAATAATTTGAACTATTGCCAATTTTCATTCGAGTCGAACAGGTCCGGTCCGAAATTCAGATCCTCTGAATGGAAAAAAAAAATTGTCCGAAATCGAATTTTACCAAAAATTTTTGCCGTGCACAAGTCTAGTCTTAAGACTATGTCATGACTCCAAACTGGCGGGTCATCCAGGATTTGTCCGTAACAAGGACTTAATCTCCAGAGTTTTCTGGTGGCCAGAATGGAGGAGAGATACTCAGGACTTTGTTCTTGCTTGTCAGACCTGTGCCACATCCAAAACTCCCAGGCCACTTCCTGTCGGATTGTTGCATCCACTTCCAATACCCTCTCAGCCCTGGTCGCATATATCCATGGACTTTGTGGTAGAGTTACCATCCTCCAAAGGGAATACCACCATTCTCACAGTTGTTGACTGTTCCTCCAAGATGGTACACCTGATTCCACTCAGCCAGCTACCTTCTGCTAAGAAACTGGCTCAGATATTTATCAAAGAGATTGTCAGGCTACACTGGGTTCCTACCCAGATAGTGTCTGACCATGGCAGTCAATTTATCTCAAAATGCTGGAGATCCTTCTGTGAGAGACTTCAAACCTCTCTGGCATTTTCGTCTGCTTACCATCCACAGTCTAATGGAGCAGCAGAGCGTGCCAATCAGGAGATGGAGCAGTATCTTTGCACATTCTGTTAAGAGACCCAGGATGATTGAGCTGAACTCTTACCTCTGGCTGAATTCGCTAAGAATAACTCTCTACAAGAGTCTACTCAGATGTCTCCCTTCTTATGCCTCTATGGTATGAACCTGGTGGCTCTTCCTATGGCCTTCTCTGAATCCGGTATTCCTGCATTGGACACTCACCTGGGCAACATCAGGCAGCACTGAGGGATAGTAAACCCCAGAAAAAACTGTAAGTCAAATGATAGGAATAATAAAACAATACTTAACACCCTCATTCCCATCTCTCAAACAGTTATGATTTGAGAGATGTAAGAAAATAAACACCTCCGCTCCCTCCTCCTTCTCATGCATCCGCTGTATAGCGGACGTCATGAGATCCTGCTTCCGGGACCAGACGGCGGCTCTTCAGGAGCACTGTCATCGGGATATCTAACTATAATTACTTCATCTGAATGGTCTACAATGTGTGCTTGCAAACCAGGCATACGTTGTAGACCATACCGATGAAGTAATTATAGTTAGATATCCCGATTTTAGCACTCCTGAAGAGCCGCCTAAAGTCAGTCGACCGGATTCTGTCTCTGACAGCTTTACAGCTCGTCAAGTAGAAAGGGGAGGGAGCGGAGGTCTTTATTTTCTTACATCTCTCAAACCCTAGCGGTTTGAGAGATGGGAATGAGGGCATTAAGTATTATTTCATTATTCCTATCATTTGGCTTACAGTTTTTTCTGGGGTTTACTATCTCTTTAAGGCTACGGCAGGGCAAAAAAGAACTGCTGACAAGCAGCGATCTATCGCTCCAACTTACGTTCCTGGTGATACAGTGTAGCTCTCTACCCACCACTTACGCCTCAAGGTACCCACCATGAAGTTGGCACCTCGTTTCATCGGTCCATTTCGCATCATCAGGAGGATTAACCCTGTAGTCTTTGAACTCTCGCTACCTAGAGCTCTCCGTATCCCCAGGATTTTCCATGTTTCCCTCCTGAAACCCCTAATTTGTAACAGGTATACAAGGAGGGTTGTTGCTCCTGGTCCAGTGGAGGCTGTTCATGAAGATGAGTTTGAAGTACAGGCAATTGTAGATTCCCATTTCCTCAAAGGTTCCTTATAGTGTCTGGTACATATGGTCCGAAGGAGAGGGCTTGGGTGTCGGCCAACAATGTACATGGCCCTCGTCTTATCCGACTTTACCACAAGAAATACACAACTTGCCATGGTGCTGAACGCCCAGTTGCCGGTCTTCGGGGGGGGGGTACTGTCACAACCCATCCTACCCATCCCCACCAGAGGCGGCCTTAGTTCTGATTACAGAATTCCTACACCTGTTGAAATCCTACATATACTCTGGACTTTCCCCACCCTTGGATGGTCAGTGCTCAGCATCTTTGTACCTGTTATCCTGATTCCTGTATCCTGTTGTGACCTGATCTTGAACTTTGTTGTACCGTCTTTCTGGCTTCCTGACCCTGGCTTTGTATGTGACTGTCCTTCGAGAGTGTGTCGACTCTTTGCTCCATTGCTCTGCAAGCTTCCTGTGTACCGACTCCAGCTTGCCTTACGACTCTCACATATCGACGACCCCGAGGTACCTACTGCCTTGCCTGCTCGACTAATTGTGTACCGACTCCAGCTTGCCTTATGACTCTCCGCATATCTATGACCCCGAGCTGTTGTCGACTCGGATTCTCTGACTACTTATGTAGTGACTCCAGCTTGCCTTACGACTCTCCAGTATTCTACGACTCCAAGGTATCTACGACCCACAGTCTCTGACTACTTGTGTACCGACTCCTGCATTTCTTACGACCTCTGCTTCTCCTTGACTCTTGATTCCACTCTGTGGTCTGACTGCCATTCTCTGCAGTAGGGTTCCTTCTAACTACATCTGGCAATCCACCTCGTTCATCGTTACCTCCCCTGCCAAATGATAGTCACTGTGTTGATTTTAGGATGTGGCAGTTCGTGTCCACCCATTGCATGCACTGACCATACATGCAGTGTGGTTAAGGAGAATCACAAGCAGGGCATCCAGTGGCATCTGAGGAGATTTCATCCCGCAGAATATGCTAAGATGGTGGCAGGGAGGGTTCATCAATACTATTAAACTGTCAGCAAATTGTCATATACTCTGGACTTTCCCCGCCCTTGGATGGTCAGTGCTCAGCATCTTTGTACCTGTTATCCCGATTCCTGTATCCTGTTGTGACCTGATCTTGAACTTCGTTGTACCGTCTTTCTGGCTTCCTGACCCTGGCTTTGTATCCGACTATCCTTCGAGATCCTGTGTGTCGACTCTTTCCTCCACTGGTCTGCTGGCTTCCTGTGTACCGACTCCAGCTTGCCTTACGACTCTCGCATATCGGTGACCCCGAGGTACCTACTGCCTTGCCTGCTCGACTAATTGTGTACTGACTCCAGTTAGCCTTATGACTCTCTGCATATCTATGACCCCGAGGTGCTGTCGACTCGGATTCTCTGACTACTTGTGTAGCGACTCAAGCTTGCCTTACAACTATCCAGTATTCTGCGACTCCAAGGTACCTACGACCTGCAGTCTCCGACTACTTGTGTATCGACTCCTGCATTTCTTACGACCTCTGCTTCTCCTTGACTCTTGATTCCACTCTGTGGTCTGACTGCCGGTCTCTGCAGTAGGGCTCCAACTCTGTGTCGGAGCTTGTGTGTTTCCGCATCTCTGAACACTAGCTAATCCTAGCCCAGGCTGAGATACTGTGACAGAGTGAAACAACTAACTCACCGTCACCATCACCATCTAACTACATCTTCTGCCAATCCACCTCGTTCATCGTTACCTCCCCTGCCAAATGATAGAAACTCTGTTGATGTTAGGATGTGGCATTTCATGTCCACCCATTGCACATTGTGTGGTGCACTGACCACACATGTAGTGTGGTTAAGGAGAATCGCAAGCAGGGACTCAAGTGGCATCTGAGGAGATTCTATCCCGCAGAATATGCTAAGATGGTTGCAGGGAGGGTTCATCATAACTATTAAACTGTCAGCAAGTTGTCATGTGCCCTTAGTGGGGACTGGACAAGGGGTATAGTGACAGCGGCAGTGCTTGGTTTCGGGTGTCATGGTTGTGCCCCCAGATGTTATTTACCACACACACACTGTGCACATTGCAGTTGCTGATGAGAGCCACAATTCATGATCTCAAGGGAAAAAAATTATTTTCTAATAAGAATACACCCATGATTTTGGAGGAGGGGCAGGTGGAGAAGAATTAATGGCCAACTTCTTCTTTTCTCCACATAGACTGGGGGCTACTTATTGTGCTGCTACTGCCTCAGATGCATCACTGGAGCTAGTCCTGGCAAGTGGAACCTTCATCATCCATCACCCATATTACTGCTATTGTTGATCCCATTCACATTCAGCTGCCTAATCATCCTGCTGCTTAAACATCTCAGCAGCAACAGCAAGAACAGCAGTCGCAAATTCCACAATTATGGACTCAGACTCAGGAGGAGGACATTTGACAATGGCCAATGGCCACTGGCCAACATGACCTGCTGGCACTAGGCCAGTAGGGCATTTTTTTTTCTCAGGACTTGTTCTTTGAAGAAAAAAAAAAAAATCAATGTTTCCTTAGGGCTTATTCCAAACAAGCTTAAGTCCTACAAATCAATGTTTCTTCAGGGCTTGTGCCTCTAAGAAATCTAAGTCCTACAAATCAATGTTTCCTTAGGGCTTGTGCAACAAATCTAAGAAATCATCTACTACAAAATACTTTATCAAGTCAAGTATCAGTCCACCCCAGTGGCAGCTTGTGTCAGGGGGTTCCTGTCTCTATCACTTTACATACACATTTCTTATTTTATTTTATTGATTTTTTTTTTGTTATTAACTGTCCCCCCCAATACCAGTCAAGAAGATCCCCCTAAAACAAATTCCATGTTCAACTGATTCATTTCCCAGACTCCACCTACCAACACAGGCACCCTCCTCAGACCCATTTTATACCATGGGTTTTTTTACATTTTATTTAGGATTTATTTTTTATTAACTGCCCCCAATCCCAGTAAACAACTCCCCAAAAATCATCCTCTGTTCAACTGATTCTTTCCCCACACCCCACCAACACAGGCACCCTCATTCCCCTTTTATACTATGCCTTTGGGAAAGAAAATAATGTTTGTCATATGTGTGTGTAACTTCACTGTTCTCATAGATTTCAATCGAATTAGCTAGGTGAAAAAAGAAGGAAAAAGCTGAAAAAAGGCACTTTTTGCGAGAAATTTTTAGCCAAGCAGGGAGTGCCATTATTCACCTATTTCAGTTTGAGGCGAAAATTTTCACCCATACCTTGTAATAAACCCTATTTAAATCAATGGGATTGTTTATTTGTTTCCCTGTGGTGAGTTTGTCTACCCCTGAATTGCAGAATTTCTTCATAGTGCAATAGCCTCAAAATCTAGAAGGCTAATTTTGCAATATAACTACTAAAGGTCACAATCCTATATAATAATTCGCTAAATCGTGTGTAACGCCCGACATGTGCAGTAGACACTGCTGCGCGTGCGGCAGTCATGCGCAGTAGAAACTGCCCGCGCCGCAGCTGCTCTGTATCAGCAGTGGCGCGGGCAGTCTCTACTGCGCGTGACTGCCCCGCGACCGGCTGCCAGAGGCACTGTGGCCCGTGTAACGGGCTGTTCAACTAGTCTTCTTATAATTGTAATCACTCCAGAGTCACAGATATTGAAAATCTTCACAACTAAAAATCCTAGGTAACTAATGTGCTTAGTCACTCAAATATTCCTCAGAGTACTAGAGGGGTGTGCAGTACATTGCAGAACATACAGACACCCTGTCCCTTTGTGCACACCAACATTCACATCAAAATCATGCTGCGCTTTCCTTACAAAAGCCTTGTACCTGCATGTATCTTCCTCCCACTATTTATGTATGTTGTCACCATTATTAATTAGACTGTAAGCTCTTTGGGGCAGTATCTCCTTCCACATGTATAATTCTCTTTTCTGCACATATTGTGCACTAATAATGAAATGACCACACTTTAGCTTAATGATATTATTTGTGTTTTGTATTTTTCCTGTAAAAAGCTCAGCTGTGTACATGTGTACTGCTATGTGACTACAGATGCATACATATGCACAAACACTCAACTCTCAACTAACACCAGTAATGTATAGGAAGCTTGTTTAAACTATTTTAATTTCACTCAGCTTGTTACCTGTTTGTCCAGTCTGTGATTTATACAAGCGCTGAGAGTGATGTTCCAAGAAGTGATGTAATTCTGGAACAAACCAAATACTCCACAGGGAACAATGAAAATGTCTCATTGATTTAACCCTTTGCATGCTAGAGAGATTTTGAATGCATTGCAAAAGTATTCAAGGGGTAAAATGACCCATTAAGTTAAATGTGAATTTGTAGAATTTGCATTTCTCCTTCTGTGGTGCAGTTTGTTTGCTCCAGAATTGCTCCACTGCTGATTAACACATCAGCCTCACTGCTGTACCCATTCACAGCAAATAAAAAACATATTTATCTGGGAAATTGGGAATATTTTTTTAGAATGGGAAAGTGAAATAAAATACTCTTTTTTTAAAATAGTGTCAGAAATCAAAATAATTAGCCAATAAATACTTACAATCTTCTAACCTTTTAGTGCCAGAGGTGTGTGCAATCTCATGCAGAGCAATGCCTTACACACAAGTGACATATAAAGGGTAAATCATCTGTATTCAGAGACAGATCTGCATTAGAAGAGCAATCAAAATCAGACAATACAAATGTATAGAATGTCTTGCACATAATATTCCTTCTGTTCCTTACCCAGACCCTCCCCTACTCCTTCCCTTTGTGTCCTTCCCTCCCCATCCCTGCTATTTATCTCTATCCCTCCTAACGCCATCACTGGTTCCTCCTCTTCTTTTCATACACACACAGTTCTCTGTCCCAGGCTCTGGTATACACATCCACAGCAGGAGAGGGATTCTGTGCACACAGTAAGTATATTTATAGAGATTTCTGATAGTATTTTACATTTAATTATTCATTTTTTAAGAATATTCCCAGTAGTTTACATTGCAGCATACTCTACATCCCCAGGAATATTCTCCAACCTTTCCACTGCAGAACTGTCTGTTCTTCCTTACACTGCGGTATTATTTCCCTACCATGCTTACAATTCCCCAGACAGCTTGTCACCCTGAGGGCTTATAATTATGTTAAGCTTATTATCTATCAATTTGGAGTGCCCTGTATGACAAGAAAAAACAACAACAAAAAACAAAAACAGACACTGCTGCAAATTGTGTACGAATTGTCTTCATTTGGATCTCTGTACCTGTCTGTATATATGATTGAAAGAACATACCCTTAAATTGCTGTGCTTGCATTCTCACCATTTTGATATGGGGATTATATTCTGTGTGTGTGATCTCTCCCTACTACTGTGTAGTTCAACGTAGAAGACTAAAGAACTGGGTTCATATGCACAAATAGTCCTCCATTATAGAGGACATATTAAAATTCCTATATTTTCATTTCAATTAGAAAGGTAACCCTTTGAATGCTAGAGTGGTTTCTAATGCATTGCAGACCTATGTGTCGGGGATCTCTCTATCATTTAAGGGGTAAAAACGACTAGTTTTAATCATTTGGAATTTGTATTTGCCCCTTATACTGCAGTTGGTTTACTGAAGAATTACTCTGTTTTTCTTTTGTGTATTTTCCCTTACAACTACATATATATACATACACACACATAACGGGAAGGCCATAAACTATAAAATGTTTCATGATAAGCACATATTGCTCATAAAATGTTGGGACTGGCCTTAGAAATCTGATAAAGTTTGGCAATATACCCTAGGTATAAGTGACTCAATTTTTTCTCTCTTTCTGTTTATATATATATATATATATATATATATATATATATATATAAAAGAATAAGCCTCATTGCATAATTTATGGTACCTCACACACAGAACATAATTTATGTATCCTCAGAAAACAAACACACATTGAACAGAATGCCTCATTACATAATGTATGTCTCATTAGGAGACACAACTCCCATTGGGTGATTCAATGGGGACATTACTGCTCCCATTGGGTGATTCAGTGGGGGCGTGTTTATCATACAGGGAGTTAGCCCACCCCCTCCAGCCCTCCCACCACTATCCAACTGACAAAAAAAAATACAGCTGCCACTCTCTCCTGAAGTAGGGGATATCAATAACTTCTCCCAGGTCCACTCACACTCTCACTCAGGATCATGACCCCACAAATACACTGTTTGACCTCCCACAGATAACTGTAACCCTCCATACACTCTGTTTCACCTCCCACAGATAACTGTAACCCTCCATACACTCTGTGTCACCTCCCACAGATAACTGTACCCCTCCATACACTCTGTTTCAGTACGAGGGTATAATGTTTCCATAAAATACAAACTCAGGGATAAACTTAATAGCAACTCTTTTATTTAACCCTTTCAGTGCCAGAGGGGTACGCAACACATTGCTTTGCAATGCGTTGCTTGCCCCTCTGGCACTCAAAGGGTTAACTCTTTTCATCTCTTCAGTCACCTCACTAACAGTCTGTTTTCAACTGTCACTCCTCCACTTCCTGTTTCCTGAATCCCGCCCTTTCTCCTTAAAGGGAGAGAGATGCTTTGCTGTATGTTACAGAGGGCAAGTCTCAAACACCACTTTCTATTTGATCCCTCCGCATATTGCTACGTTGCTGCAACTGAAGAGCCACTGTGTGTTATATTGCTATGTTACCTCAGCTTAAAGGGATAGTAATGTTTCATAATAAAAGCAGCTCTAATTAATCATCATAGTATTTGGACTTTGGAGAGTGTTATTTCAATTCTGTCAGAGTTGTAGTTCAAGAGTAATTAAATTACAAAGTGTCCCACACCCGCCCCTTTTACTGATGTAACACTTTTCAGCCAGAGCAGAAGGGAGGTGCCCAGGTAGACTGCAGAGAGGAACAATCTTCAATTAAGATAAGGGAAAAACCTGGAAAGCTTGTCAAGGGGGTCAGAGTTTTCATTGTTTTCACTGTAAGAAGATTGTCCCCTGCTGTTACCTGTCTGGTCTTACAACCAGATTCCCCATCTGAGAAGAGATGGCTTACACTAGGTAAAAGGGGCGGGAGGGGAAACTTTGCTTGTGAATATCTCTTAAACCATAAAGGTTTGAGAGATAAGACTTATATCATTCTTCATATTTTTTTAATTCCTACAAAATAAAATAAAGTTAAAACAAAGTATTACTATCCCTTTAAGATAGGAGTTACTGTTCCCATTGGGTGATTCAATGGTGGAGTGATTTAAATCATTCAGGGAGTTGGCCTGCCCCCACTATCCAGCCCGCCCACCACTATCCAAGTGAATGAAAAAAACAAAATGTCTGCCACTCGCACCTACACCACAGGCTCACACACAAGCCACAAACACACACACACACACACAGAAAAGCCACACACATACACAGAGTCCCCAGGGGTCCCTCCACCAACCTGAGGCACAAAATGAGCTGATCCAACAAAGAGAGGGCGGGATCGGCTCCAGTGTACCTTCATTTCTAGTATCCGCAACACAACAATGCTTTCGGCTCCTGGTGCACAATGTGCTTCTGCTGCAGGAAGCAGAGCTGCTTCATGTAGCTCGTGGGCAGGCAGGCCCAGTACCAAATCCTTCATGTTCCCCCTTCATGAAGCACAACACTCCACCCTGCAACAGCCTGGTCATGCAGCCCTTCAAGGAGTTCTCTACAAGCAGCAGCTGGATGTGGCTATTACCAGTGGCTGAGGGGCTGGGGACAGACCATTCTGGGGCCACTCTGTAGTACACACTCTTACACACAAGCTTCTTCACCGCCACTCTCTTCCCGCTGTCACACACCTGCATTGTGTAAGTACCCTGGCACAAAAAAAATACATGCCGCACTACAGCTGCTCCAACAACACACACCATCCCTGCTCCAACCACACACACCATCCCTTCTCAGTTCCCGCTCTCTGTGCCTGGGCTGCGTCCCTGGTAACACTCTTGGCCGAGGCTTGGGGCAGGAGGTGTCTTCCTGGCCAGGGAGCCGGGCCGGCGGTTGTCTGGCAGCCTCTGAGTGTGCATGTACAGAGGGACTGTGGACTCCATGACTCTCGCTACATACTGGGACAGCTGTTAACCCTTTCAGTGCCAGAGGATTAAGCAACACAATGAGCAATGCCTTGCCTACCCCTCTGGCACTTACAGGCCTGTAATAGTATATGTGTGTGTGTGTATGCATGTATGTATGTACGTGTGTATGTATGATCAATGTCTGTATATGTCACTGTATCTGTGCGTGTCTATGTATGTGTGCAATATGATTCTTTCTGCTTCACACAGTACACACAAAAACATCATCAGTCAATACAGCTAAATGAAATGTACAATACAAACACAAAAAATTCTTTAAAATACCTTCAACATGCCACAACATTTCAAACAAAAAATGCTACATAACACATACCCTATGACAGGCAACGCCGTCACATATTGCTAGTATATATATATATATATATATATACTAGCAATATGTGACGGCGTTGCCCGTCATTGTAGTAGGGTATGTGTTATGTAGCATTTTTTGTTTGAAATGTTGTAGGTGGCATGTTGAAGGTATTTTGTAAGAAGTTTTTGTGTTTGTATTGTACATTTCATTTAGCTGTACTGACTGATGATTTTTGTTTGTACTGTTTTGTGTGTACTGTGTGAAGCAGAAAGAATCATATTGCACACATACATAGAAACACACAGATACAGTGACATATACAGACATTGATCATACATACACACGTACATACATGCGTACACACACACACACATACACACACACACACACACACACACACATACAGATATTATTAGGGTCCTGTAAATGCCAGAGGGGTAGGCAAGGCATTGCTCGTTGTGTTGCTTAATCCTCTGGCACTGAAAGGGTTAATCAGCTGTCCCAGCATGTATTGAGAGTCATGGAGTCCACAGTCCCTGAAGTGGACTCTGTACATGCACACTCAGAGGCTGCCAGATAACCGCCAGCCCGGCTCCCTGGCCAGGAAGACACCTCCTGCCCCAGGCCTCGGCCAAGAGCGTTACTAGGGACGCAGCCCGGGCACCGAGAGCAGGAACTGAGGAGGGATGGTGTGTGTGGTTGGAGCAAGGATGGTGTATGTTGTTGGAGCAGCTATAGTGCGGCATGTATATTTTTTGCCAGGGTACTTACACAATGCAGGTGTGTGACAGCGGGCAGGGAGCGGCGGAGAAGAAGCTTGTGTTTAAGAGTGTGTACTACAGAGTGGTCCCAGCATGGTCTGTATTAAGCCCCTCAGCCACGGGTAATAGCCGCATCCAGCTGCTGTTTGTAGAGAGCTCCTTGAAGGGCCCCATGACCGGGCTGTTGCGGGGTGGAGTGTTGTGCTTCACGAAGGGGGAACATGAAGGATTTGGTACTGGGCCTGCCTGCCTCCGATCTACATGAAGCAGCTGGGCTTCCTGCAGCAGAAGCACATTGTGCACCAGGAGCCGAAAGCATTGTTTTGTTGCGGATACCAGAAATGAAGGTACACTGGAGCCAATCCCGCCCTCTCTTTGTTGGATCAGCTCATTGTGTGCCTCAGGTTGGTGGAGGCACCCCTGGGGACTCTGTGTGTGTGTGTGTGGCTTTTGTGTGTGTGTGGCTTGCGTGCGTGGCTTGCGTGCGTGCGTGTGTGTGTGGCTTGTGTGTGAGTCTGTGGTGTAGGAGCAAGTGGCAGCCATTTTGTTTTTTCAGTCACTTGGATAGTGGTGGGCGGGCTGTTTAGTGGGGGCAGGCCAACTCCCTGAATGATTTAAATCACTCCTCCACTGAATCACCCAATGGGAACAGTAACTCCTTACTTAAAGGGATAGTAATACCTAAAATGTAAAAAAAAATATGTTGTAGGGTTTATCCCCCTGAGTAAAACAAGAGTACTCCCACTGCTGAAAGGTGTTTCATTCAAAAGTTATTAATTTTCAAAGTTGAATTTTTTAGGTGCAATATCACAGTGGCCTGAAATTGTAGAGTGGCGCTGTTGCTACACGATCCTATGGACAGCTCTGGTCTCAGGACCATAAATCTCCATAGGATGGTGTAGCAACAGCGCCACTGTAAAATTTCAGGCCACTGTGATATTGCACCTAAAAAATTCAACTTTGAAAATTAATAACTTTTGAATGAAACATCTTTCAGCAGTGGGAGTACTCTTGTTTTACTCAGGGGGATAAATCCTACAACATATTTTTTTTTACATTTTAGGCATTACTATCCCTTTAAGCTGAGGTAACATAGCAATATAACACACAGTGGCTCTTCAGTTGAGGCAACGTAGCAATATGCTGAGGGATCAAATAGAAAGTGGTGTTTGAGGCTTGCTCTCTGTAACATACAGCAAAGCATCTCTCTCCCTTTAAGGAGAAAGGGCGGGAATCAGGAAGCAGGAAGTGGAGGAGTGACAGTTGAAAACAGACAGTTAGTAAGGTGACTGAAGAGATGAAAAGAGTTAACCCTTTGAGTGCCAGAGGAGTACACAACGCATTGCAAAGCACTCAAAGGGTTAAATAAAAGAGCTGCTATTAAGTTTATCCCTGAGTTTGTATTTTATGGAAACATTACACCCTCGTACTGAAACAGAGTGTATGGAGGGTTACAGTTTTCTGTGGGAGGTGAAACAGAGTATGTGGAGGGTTACAGTTATCTGTGGGAGGTGAAACAGTGTGTTTGTGGGGGTCATGATCCTGACTGAGAGTGTGTGTGGACCGGGAGAAGTTATTGATATTCCCTACTTCTGGAGCGAGTGGCAGCTGTATTTTTTTTTGTCAGTTGGATAGTGGTGGGAGGGCTGGAGGGGGCGGGCCAACTCCCTGTATGATAAACACGCCCCCATTGAATCACCCAATGGGAGCAGTAATGTCCCCATTGAATCACCCAATGGGAGTTGTGTCTCCTAATGAGACATAAATTATGTAATGAGGCATTCTGTTCAATGTGTGTTTGTTTTCTGAGGAGACATAAATTATGTTCTGTGTGTGAGGTACCATAAACTATGCAACGAGGCTTATTCTTTTATATATATAGATATATCCTATATAATAATTTGTATCAGCCACGGTGCGGGTAGTCTCCACTGCGCATGATGGCACAGCAACTGGCCAGCACTGTGGCCCATGTAATGGGCTCTTCAACTAGTATATATATAACTAGTTGATCAGCCCATTACATGGGCCACAGTGCCTCTGGCAGCCGGTCGCGGGCAGTCACGCACAGTAGAGACTGCCTGCGCCACTGCTGATACAGAGCTGGACGCTCCTACGGAGCTCCCAGCTCTGTATCAGCCATGGCGCGGGCGGTCTCTACTGCGCATGACTGCCGCACGCGCAGCAGTGTCTACTGCGCATGTCGGGCGTTACACACGATTTAGCAAATTATTATCAGAGAAAACTAGCAACTCTCAGATCTATTGAAGCGTATTGTTTGTTTTGAAGAGGTGAGATTCTAAGACAGACTCCAATATAGATCATTCTATTCAAGATAATGTAGATAATATTATCATTATTATCATCATCTGTTATTTATAAAGTGCCAACTTAAAAATTGTGATATAAGTGATATAATGAAGAAAATATATACATAGCTAGATACGCTGCCTATTATATGAACTACACCTAACTAGGTAAGTTAATGTATAAAACAAATTAAAAGACTCTGATTCCTAAGGTAATTGACCCAATTGATCTAAATTACTTGATGCTAAAGGTTCAGGCCGATGTCACTGGCACAGCTGGATATTTTCATCCAGGAAACACTCTATATATATATGATGCTTTGTAGTATCATCTAATCTTGAAAAAGCTCACGCAATCTTTATTGACACATTATGTAATGCACTTATATGGTTACATAACTATTTTCCTGATTACATGGAAAGTACCAGGCTTACCTTGACTTTGCAGAATTGGACTTTTATATTCCCATGATGATTATTTGCAATGATTGCAGAACTACCACATGTGCAGCTGGTGATAAAATCAGGGCACCTTTATGGAATAAATGAATGCTACAAATAGGAAATGCTAAATATTTTTAGTGATTGCCAGTGGAAAACAAAAAATCACTCTAGATCCCCGTTGTACAGCTTACCATCTTATTATGATTTACTTTGTTTGCCTTTCTTACATGTTAGCCGTTCAAAATACATATGCTCATTTAATAAAACTGCAATAATCTTCACTCGTATTATGCTAATTGCTCCTTTTGCGAACAATGAACTTGCGGCTCCCTGACTGAGAACTATAAACACGGTTTTATACCACATAGCATGTTGGAGCATGTTGGAGTAATTCTGGAGAAAACCAGTTATACTGTAGATGAGAAATTAAAAATCACATTGGTTTAAGTGAGGATTTTAGCTACTTGAAAGTGAAGTGTCTAACATATTGCCTTTCAATGCACTGGAGAGCTCAGTAGGATTCAGCTGGTAAACATCCTATCTTAGATCCATGGGTATTTTAGGAGATTTTATTTCTCTCCTATACTGCTATTTTGCCCCAGTATCGCTCCACTTTGCTTTCATACTTAAGGTCCACAAAGTTCATTATCAGTGCATACTCAATATAATTATATACTACAAAGTGTTCATTATAAGGGCATATTCATCCTTATTATAAAATACAGTATGTTAATTCTCTATCAATACTAGCCATCAATATACAGTACATTCCATACTTGGGGTTAGTGGTGGCCTAAGATAGTATAGTGTAGTGTGGTGTAGTAGTGTGTGGATGTGTATATAGTCCTATTACTGGGGTTAAAATAAGTATCACAGTAACAGAAACCATAAGAAAGAGGTCGCATCCCTAAGGAGCTTACAGTCTAAATTTGTAATAGGAGACAGACAGCAAGGTATGAGGGAGTCAACTGTTGTGAATTATAGTGCTGATTTTATCAATAGGTGGTGGATGGAGCTAATGCTGCAGAAGATAGGCTTTCAAGGTAGTTTTAAAGATTGAAGGGGACAGTTTTTAGATATAGGGAGAGAGGAGTGGAATTCCAGAGGTAAGGATCAGAAAGTGAAAAATGTTTGAGACGAGAGAGGGCAGAGGGTATGCATAGTGTAACAAGAAGGTGGTTATGTGCTAAGTGATGGAGGCTACCAGGAACATAAACAGAGGTTAGTAGGGCCGGTGCAAGGATTTTTGTCTACACAGGCGAAGGTGCATTTTGATGCCCCCCCCCACCCCCCTCCGACCCAGCCACAATTCCCTGCCCCCTCCCAGAAAAAAAAAGCTATGGCGAAGCATGCTCTCAAGCTTAAAATCTAGAGCCCTAAAATCATGTCCACCTTGGATTTATCATCAGTGTCCACTCTCAGGTCCCCCAGGCTGTGCTGTCTGGGTCTGTTCTATGTCAATGTTCAGCACTCCGCTCCCACTCGTGTAGCTCTCTGGTATGTTTCTGACATGCGGCCGGTGGCGGTGCGCAGATGTGGTGTGCCTGACAACTTTTGGCCTGGGGGGCAAGTACAATCAAGTGGCCCATTTCCTAGAATGCTCCAGTCCAGCTCACTCCCTCTCTTTTTAGTATAAATGTCAATTTTGTCCCGTTTTTTAATATAACATATATAGTTTTTAATTTTTTGTATAAAACTGAACACGGCTTGTTTATTTCTCATAATATAAAGTAAATTGGACCTTCCTTTCTTCACACTAGTGGGTTTACTGTACACACTAATTACCATAGAGTCTTATGACTCGAGTGACTCATAACTAAGACTCTCAAGTCTACGGTAAATTACCATAGAGACTCTTAGACAGTGATACGACGATGAGTCATAAGACTCTATGGTAATCAATGCGTACAGTAAAACCACTGGTGTGAGTGACGAAGAGAGGATGTTCCGATTTACTTCGGGGCAGGCTTTTTGGCCAGAGTGAGAGAACACCACTGGTAAGAGATGGAGCAAACAGGTTCTCACTGCTTGCAGCTTACTATAATCGGACTCGGAGTGACGGAGTCCCACTGTCCGTCTGTCCCACACCCTGTCCAGTTTTTGTCTCAAGGAAATATGGTCAGCCTAGATCAGGAGTCACAAACCCCTGGTCCCAACACTCCACCACCCTCCATCTCTCCTCTTCCAGCTGTCACTGGCACCTCCAGCCACACATCTCTCTCTGCAGGGGACCTCAATAAAGACAGAGTGCCAAACTTGAGAAAGAACCCTGACAGGGCTGCCCCTAACACTGCCAAGCACACGGTGAGAATTAGATCATACACAAGTGCTTACTCTCCTCCTCCCTCTTTTCTGGCTGGACAGGTAGGGTTCATGTGAAGTATCAACCAACTTGCACCACCTTATCAGGGATACAACAGAGAAACTACCGGTGTCCATATTGCACCTCTCAAAACAGGCTCAGTCCGCTAGTTACTGGCTATGCCTGCAAAATACTGGCAGGGTGGCAACCAGTCATGGCAGATATAAATGAATGGAAAAAAATCGGAGCTCCTCTGTTGTGGTGCCCTAAGACGGCTGCCTAAGCAGCCTTGTGCTAGTGCCGGCCCTGGAGGTTAGGGAAGAGATGAAATGGGAGGGGGGTGAAACAATGGAGAACTTAAAGGTAAGGAAAATTACTTTGTTGGTGATTTTGTGCTTAATAGGAGCCATGTCAGTAGAGATGGGTGAAACTTCCCACATCGAATGCAAAACAGGAGAAAACCTGCACTTACTGCGAAGCAGGACATTTTCTGCAAAAAGTACCTGATTTTCCATTTTTTGTTACCTATGTATTGCATTAAAGTAAATGGTAGAACTAAATTACCCCCTAATGTTGAAGAAGTTTTGCAGTTCTAGTATAAAAACATGTTAGTGTCTTGCATATTGTCAGTCTGTGTTTAGGAGTGAGAGAGAAAGGAGCATAACAATAAAGCGAGCCATTTGTGGAACTGTTAAAACAGTGTTAGGGGGGACATTGCCAGTTGTTTTCTTGGTTTGGGTGTGAAGAAAGGACAGTTAACAATCATTCAGCCAAAGTGAGATTGAGTGACACGACTACCCTGACAGATACCAGGAAACACATCTGTCCTTGTGTATGGGGAGCAAGAGAGAAAGCATCATACTGGTTTCTGGCAACAATTTAAAAAAATAAATAATCAAATGAGCTGTTTGTGGTAGTGCTAGGGAGTGTTAAGGAGACACTGCAAATTGTGTGGGTGAGAGTAATAGGGAGTTAACCCCCTCAAAAATGATAGAGTGAGTGACAACAAGCAGCCAGCCAGCCTGAGACTGACAGATACAACCAGAGAAATAGCAACGGTGATTGATTTGTGCTTTTTTTTTATTTTACTGAAGGCTGTAGAGATTATGTTTTTTGAAAGACAACCAAAGTCTATCTTATACAGACTGTAAAAAAAATGCCACTGCAGTAGTTCTTGGGAGAGATTGAGAACTGTGATACTATCTATTTGTCTAGAGACAAAGAAGGGAGCTGGATTCTTGCAGTTGTAGAGTGTGTATGAAGGGGGTGTATGTGAGTTGAATACAGTGACTATGACAGACAGACAATTAAAAAATAATAATAATACAATAAAAAATACTTTGACTGTTACAGACAAACAGGATTTGTTAGGTGTGAGCTATGATGATTGACATTAAAAGTGATTGATTGTAATAGTGAAATAGATCACACAAAAGAGGAACAAAACCACATTTCATATATTGCTACTAGACATGTTGTTTACATTAACAACAATCAACAGTATAATTGCTCCATGCATGCCAAGGTTGGGGTAAAGGAAAAGGAATGATAGTAGGAGAAGTGCATGGGTGTGTTGCTGGTAGTAAAGTTTTACTCCAAAAATTGAGTGCGGTCATGGTTGCAGCAGCTAGTGCCACAAGTGATGACAAACCTCGTCTGCAAGAGGATGGATGCATTAGTAAAACTTAAGTGAAAATTTCCACTACCAGTAGTAGTACTAGTAGTACAACAAATGAAACTAAATATGTTTGTTATGAGCAGTGCCATTCTAGTGTTGTTGCCACAATGGAGGAGGATTTAGCAGTGGGACCAAGCAGTACAGCAGGCAGTGATAGCACAACCTCACTATCACTGTAAAGTAGTGCTCAAGCTTCTGTAAATCCCCAGAAAAAGTTAAAAGAATATCAATGTGGTGGGGATGGGATTCTGGTTGGGATGGTGGTGGTGAGCAAGCAGATGATGCCAATGATGATGTCATAATTATTAATGGTAATGGTGACTTAAATTATGTCCCTCTACTGTCCATCCCTTCTTTTTTGAGGGATCATGTGTAAATAAACAAGGAGGTTAAACAAAGAAATAAACAAGTAGGTTACAAAAACAAAATCCTGGTCATTATCATCATTGTCTCTGCCTATAAGTGCAACCCGAAGCAGCCATAGTCATTATTAGTAATATTAAGTAAGCAGCACCACAAGTCAAGAATGTTCCTGCACCCAGTTAGGAGTGCTTCTGCTGCTGCTGTTTAAAGTATAGACTACTGCTATCAACATTGTAACATCTAGCCCCTCTAGTTGTAGTAGCAGTCTGAAAGAAATGCCTCAGTCCATTAAATGTCCAATCAGGAGATATATCACTTAAAGTCCAAAATTCAAAAATGTTGCTATCTGTTGTCTGTCAAAGAAAAACATGTGAGCAGAAGGGAAAGCAGGATCAGATCTAGACACCTCCTCATATATGTCCAACCTGAAGTACAAGTACAGGACTGATTGGGAGGAACACCAGCAGCACGTCAGAGGGGTCAAGACTAGCAGCAGAAGAAGAATTCCTAAAAGTGGAAGAGACAGAGGGGAATCTCTTAGTAGCGTAAGAGAATTGTCAAGAAAGAGACAACATTATCTTCCATGACAATAACTCCAGCATCTCTTAGTGCTGGTTTTATGCATTTGCAAAGCATGAGTTAGTAATAGGAGTTGACAAGAGTCGTTAACATCTCTGACCTATACTTTTGCATATGTAAATTTCTCTTGGGGTTGGTTACCCTAAGAGTAATGGGAGAATTCAGATGTGAACCTTTTGTTCACAGGTGCCTAAAGAAATAAGCTGCACCTCACTGATGAGGCTCAATAAGGCTGATACATATGTATGGGGTTAGCAGCTGTTCTTGTTTAGAAAGGAATTGTCCTTTTGTAACTGGACTGTCATTTGGTTGAGACCTCTATGATATGCTTCCGAATATTTCTTCTCTGTGTATGGTACTTGTAACTAGGGATGGGCGAAAATTTGGCACTTTCCGCTTGGCGAAAAATTTCCAGTGAAAAGTGCCATTTTTCCGCCTTTTATGCTCATTAAAATCAATGGGAATAAAAATTTTTTACACAACACAAAAGTTTTCTACAGCCATATAAGAGGCTGTCAGGCTCTTATAGCAGCCATTCTGTGTTTGTGAGAGGAGAGAGCAGCATGTTTTTGAGCTAAAGGAGATAGGAAAATGAAGGGGAATTGAAGCTTAGTTTAGGGAGTCATTTAGGTAGGGCATTTGTTCTCTGTATTAGGGGAGTCTGGGGGCACTCTAGGTGATAAGAAGGGAGGAAGGAGGTTGACCCCCAAATACTCCAAAATTCCATGTGACTGACTGGCAAGACACTGGCAGCTAGGGACCTATTTCCTTGATGATCTTGCGGTTATTGTCTCTGTGCTGGGTGAGGAAGTCTGGGGAAAGACATTGTTGATTTTGTTTTTCAGTTAGAATTTTTTTTAAACAGACTGTGATAAGAAAACAGGGTGGACAACTTAAAAAAAAAGTAAAAAAAAACAAACAAAATAAAATAAATAAATATAAAAGAATAAAAAATAAATATCTTAGGTGACAGACAGCTGAATGGGCTTAGGCAAGGCATCATACAGCTGCATCAGTTGTGTCGTGTACAGTACAGAAAAAAAACACAGTGTTGTTGCATAATGTCCAGCAAATGCACAAGGGAAAGGGGGAGGGGGTGGAGCAGTGCAGGGATGTGAGAGTAAAGTAGTGGTTCAAAAACTGACTGAAGCAATGGTTGCTGCAGCATGTGCAATCAATGATGATGATCCCTCTACTCCAAGGGAGGATGCAGTTTGTCAAGGTCCCAGCAAAACCAGTTTATCACGGTGCCCGTGATTGCTGCCTTTTCCTGTCAGTTATCTGTGAAGGCTCTCCATTGGCTGCCTGTCTTGTATCCGCCCAGTATTGCCTATATAGACTGGGTCCATGCACCTTTTGGTTGCCCTTTCGTGGTGTCTCTATGTCTTGAGCCACCTGCATCCTGTTCCTGAAGTTACCTGGGCCTTTGCTGCATACTCCAGACTCCAGATTCCATCTGTTTACCTGCCTGACTGCCTCCTCTGCTGAAGTGGTTCCCGTCTCCGTTCCTGATCCGGTTTGGGCTAACGTTCCTGCTTCCGTTGGTGATCCGGTTGACTGCCGTTACTGTTCCAGCTTCCTGTCCCGGGCTGGCTGTTTGTTCCTGCTTCTGGATCGTGTGCAGCATTCTCCGTCTTCATGTCAAAGATGATGATTGAGTTTGAGCTAGAGCTAAGTCTGATGAAGTGGTCTTAGAATCACGAAACATTATTTTGGCTCGTTAATTATTTGTTTTAAATACTGTAATTTTATTAACTCTCCAATTATTGTATTTGGAGGTTTTTTAATAAACATATATATTTTGCAACATAAAAGCAGCAAAGTGGTAAAATCCATCGACTCAGTATCCAGTTCCCTGAGCAGAGACAGGGTTTTCTCTCTGTAGGCCTGTTTAGCTGTGGAGGGATATAAGTCTTCCCACAGCCATCATACTTGTGAGTATATAATAAATTGAATATACTCTATAGAGTTTGTAATAAGGATAAAAGGCACCATCAGGCGCCCTCTTTTGTTTTTCTGTTTACCATCTTCATGTCGCCTGGGCGACATTATCATCTCTGAGTATCATTGTGTACTCCAGTACGCGGGTACTGGTTCGCTCCATATATCTCCGGTTGTTGCTGCTTCCCATACAGCACCGGGAGTGTCATTGTGTACTCCAGTACGCGGGTACTGGTTCGCTCCATATATCTCCGGTTGTCGCTGCTTCCCATACAGCACCGGGAGTGTCATTGTGAACTCCAGTACACGGGTACTGGTTCGCTCCATCTTTTACCGGTTGCTTGCTGCTTCCCATACAGCACCGGTAGTGTCATTGTGTACTCCAGTGCGTGGGTACTGGTTCGCTCCATCTTTCACCGGTTGCTTCTGCTTCCCATACAGCACCGGTAGTGTCATTGTGTACTCCAGTACGCGGGTACTGGTTCACTCCATCTATCACCGGTTGCTTGCTGCTTCTTCTATAGCACCGGTAAGGTCAGTGTGTACTCCAGTACGCGGGTACTGGTTCGCTCCATATATCACCGGCTGCTTGCCACTTTCCATACAGCACCGGTAGTGTCTTGTGTACTCCAGTACACGGGTACTGGTTCGCTCTATCTATCACCGGTTGCTTGCTGATATCCATACAGCACCGGTAGTGTCATTGTGTAGTCCAGTACACGGGTACTGGTTTGCTCCTATTCACCGGCTGCTCACTACACCTATATAGCACCGGTAGGCCTCTGTGTAGTCCAGTATGGGCAACTGGTTTGCTCCACCTCTTCTTAGTCGCTGAGGCCACTTTTGCTTGCACCAGTACTTGTCACCTCTGGGCTCAAGGCTGCCTTGCCCGGTATATTGGCAGGGCTGGTAGAGCCTTCCCTCTCATTGTACCAGTCTCCTGGCTGCCTTGCCCGGTATATTGGCAGGGCCGGTAGAGCCTTCTTTCTCGTTGTACCAGTCTCCTGGCTGCCTTGCCCGGTATATTGGCAGGGCCGGTAGAGCCTTCTCTCTCGTTGTACCAGTCTCCTGGCTGCTTTGCCCGGTATATTGGCAGGGCCGGTAGAGCCTTCTCTCTCGTTGTACCAGTCTCCTGGCTGCCTTGCCCGGTATACTGGTAAGGCCGGTAGAGCCTAATTCCATATTGTGCCTATTCTAGGCTGCCTTACCTGGTATTGGCAAGGCCGGTAGAGCCTCTCTAGTATTATTCACCATACCACTGTTCACCATTGCTTTGTACTATTATGTGTTGAAATATATGTGTATTGGCAAACCCGTGAGGGTTTTCTTTCAGCTTTCAATAAAGTTGTGTTTTTATCTGAACTCTGTGTCTGAGAGTCAAAACAAACCGTGACACAGTTCCAGCACCACCAGTGCCAGTATAAATAAAGAACCATATAAGAACACTGAAGACGACAAAATGTTGGATTCAAGTGTTGATGATGCTGGCAGTAGCATAACAGAGGAAGGTGTAGCAGCTGAACTGCCTGCTGCATAAGATAGTGAGACAAACAAGCACCAAAACACCCATAGTAGGGAACTTTGTTACAGTAAAAGTAAAAAGAAATTGTTTGAGACCTCCAAAAGCTTAGAGGATTATAAGGGTAGTAGGTAAGAATTGTCAGGTGATGCTGATGCTGCTGAGGATGACCTAATCATGACTGATGATGATGATGCAGATCTAAAATATATCCTTCCAGCATCCTTCTCTTGTTCAGATACAGATGAAGTTGAGAGCGAGGATGGTGACAGGGCTATAAGATTAGCAGAAAGTCAAAAGCTGAATCTTCCACCATGTTTTAGGAGCACTGTGCCTGTCAAAAAGCACACAGTCACCCTATCAGTCATCATTGGCATGATCGCATCTTCAAGTCCAAGTCCCACTCAGCCAAACACACCTGTTTTGAGTACCCAACAACAGCAACACAGGTTAACATCCACAGTGTTAGATATGAAGAGTACCTCTGTTGCTGCTGCTGTAAGTGCTGCACCTTTGACACCTAGTAGTAGTGGCAGTAGAATTACATCAAGATCTAGCTCCAGTAGTAGTGTCAGGTAGCAGAAACCACACAAGACAGACAAAGCCAGGACAAATATATTAACAGCAGCACAGATGAGGAAGTGGAGGACAGATGGGACCACTGCTATGACCTATAAGTAATGTGTGTCAATAATCTGAGAAGGAGGATAGAGTATGACAATGGTAAAAATATACATACAAATCACACCATGCCAGTCCCCCACCATTACAATACATATCTGCCACATTGTAGGTTGTACTTTATTTTTTTATTACTTGATACCATCATGAATATGTGCCAGTGTCACTTAAGCAAGAAAGTGTTGTGGGCAAAGGACAAATGCATTCTGCATGCTAACACATTTTTCAAGCCATATTTTGCTGTAGGACTCACAGCTTGACTTTCAGCCACTGATTTCTAAGCTTCAGCCCTCAGAAGAAGTAATATTATAGTGGGGAATGTAGTACCTATAGGAAACACAGACAAAAATGTGTTAAAATATGTGAAAAATGTGTTGACATATGCGGTAAATTTGTTAAGAAAGGCGAAAAGGAGGAAATTTTTTTGTGAGAGGAAAAAGCAACATCTTTTTAAGCTAGAGAAGATAGGCAAGTAAAGGGGATGTGAAATTTATTTTAGGGAGTCTTTTAGGTAGGGCAATTGTTCTCTGTATTAGGGGAGTCTGGGGGCATTCTGAGGGAGGAGAAGGGTGGAAGGAGGTTGATCCCAAATACTCCAAAATCTGGTGTGACTGACTGGTAAGACACAGGCAGCCGGTGTCCAAATTACTTCTACTGCCTCCGGCACATCACTGGAGGTAGTGTCACGGACTCAGAAACGAGACTTGGACCAGTACAGTAGGTAACACAATCTTTATTATGATATCACACGTACAGAACAGCAGTACAGCAAGAACACCATACAATACAAAGATGTCCGGGCGGAATGTTCTTCTGTAGTAGAAATGAACTGAACCACAGCGGCAACTTGGAGAGAATCGACTCAGGTCCGCACCTGTGCGACCACTACAGGTCCGCATCTGTACTGAAAAGGAAACAAAGTAGGATGCTGTGCTACAGGTCCGCACCTGTATAGACAAAGTACCAGAGGCAGAAACTGTGCTATAGGTCAGCATCTGAACACCGCAGTAAGTACAGGAGCAAGGGAAGTCTGCCAGAGCCACCGAGACACCCAACAAGTTATCCACTGGAGCATTTGTATGCTGGGTGCACAGCGGACAACTCCCAGGTACACCAAGATGTGTAGTCAGACAAGCTGGAAACCGGAAAGAACAAAATGCAACCAGAGCCGCAGGTCTGAACCAGATGGGTATCGGACTAGCCAGGGTCACACAGAGTGGGTAATCGGACAGCGCCAGAAGTCAGCACCAGTACGTATAGTCAGCCAGGCCAAGGGTCATACACAGAGCGGGTGATCGGACAACGCCACAAGTCAGCACCAGTATGGATAATCAGCCAGGCCAAGAGTCATACACAGAGAGGATAGTCCACCAGAGCCGCAGGTTCTGCACCAGAATGGTTCTCAGACAAGCCGGGGTCATACACAGAGTGGGTAGTCATACACAGAGCCAATTGGTCAGAATCAGGACAGACAGTCAGACTAATAACCTCTACTACTAACCCATAACACTGGACACCACAAAAGGGCAACTGAGACTGGTGTCCAGGAAATTTACAAGCCCAACATCCCAAGAAGAGGAGGAGCCCCAAACGTATGCCTGTCACTTCAAGTAGGATGCGCGTCCAGCCTGGACGAGCGCCAAAGTTCAGCACGGGACTGCCGGAACGAGCTGTGGCTGAGCTGCTGGGTACAGCTGAACACTCGGCAGCCTCCACTGCTAATGGCCACCCCCCGAGGCTGGACCTGCCCGACATGGGCTGCAGCTGAGCTGCCGGTAAGTTTGCGGTCAACTCAGCAGCCGCTGCTGCTATAACAGGTAGTAGTGGAAAGTGGAACCATGATTATCCATCACGCATATCACTGCTGCTGTTGATCCCATTCCCTTTGAGCTGTCTAATCATGCTGCTGCTTAAACAACTCAGCAGCATCATCAAGAACAACAGTCACAAATGCCGCAAAGACACCAGGGTATTTGCCACTGACCACCACAACATGACCTGCTGGTACTAGGCTTGCTTGTTCTTTCAGCAAAAATGAGAGGCCTACAAAAAATATGTTGGGGCTTATTTCTAACAAGTCTAAGTCCTACAAATCACTGATTCCTCAAGGCTTGTGACTCTAAGAAGCCAATATGATAAAAAAATCTCTGATTCCTCAGGGCTTGTGACACTTATAGCAGCCCCCGCTGCTATAACAATTGATAAAAAAATATCTGTGATTCCTAGGGGCCTGTGATGCTAACAAGCCAAAGTCCTACTAATCAATTTTTCCTCAGGGTTTGGGCTGAAAAAGTCTAAGTCTTACAAATCAATATTTCCTCAGGACTTGGGCCTAACACTAGTCTAAGCCCTAAATCAAATCAAGCTTTCTTTAGGGCTTGTGCCAAACAAGTCTAAGTCATACAACAAATCAATGTTTCCTCAGGGCCTGGGCCTAAGACAAGTCTAAGCCCTACAAATTATCTTTCCTCAGTGCTTGTGCCAAATAAGTATATGTGCTACAAATCAAAGTTTCCTCAGGGCTTGTACCAAACACAAGTATAAGTCCTACAACAAATCAGTGTTTGCTCAGGACTTAGCCAAACAAGTTTTTGGGATGTGCCAGAGTGACTTTGGCCACTATCAACAAGTCTAAGTCCTACAAATCATCCTCTACAAAATGCTCTATCCTGTCAAATATCAGTCTACCCCAGTCATAGTTTATGTCAGGGGTTCCCTGTCTCTGACAAAAAGAGACAAAAGCGGCGCAGAAGATCCTCTGAGTGTAGTATTTAACTTGAAAGGGATACTTCACCAACACCACAGCAAATAAGAATACTACTCACAATATTTAGAAGCCGTAACCTGCCTCTCAGTGTAAGAGCCTGTACTGGCTCTCACCGTAGTATGGTGTGCTGGTTCCACGGTCTACTGTTTCTTTTTCTGTTTTCGCTCCGTCAGGGAATCAAAGTATGTGGAAACAGCCACGCTAATAAAGGGTGATGTAACACCCAATATCATTTTGGCTACACCTATTTATTCTCTAGATAACCTATATCATCCAGAGGAACAATATAATATAGACCAAAGTCCATTTCGGATCAGTACCCTGCCTCTTTCACGTTACATACCAATTTCCTATTTAATTTTAATTGTATTTATATATATTTTTATTAACTGTTCCTCTGAAGACCATTCTACACCCCCCCCAAAAATAAAAATTTCCTGTTCAACTGATTCTTCCCCAGACTCCACCCACCAACACAGGCACCCTCTTCAGATCCCTTTTATACCATGTCTTATTTATTTATTTATTTATTTGGAATGTTCTTTCTTTTTTCTCTCTTTATTAACTGTATCCCTTATCCCAGTCAACAAACCCCCCCCACGTAAAAAAAAAAATTCCTGTTCAATTGATTGTTCCTCACACTCCACCAACCTGCTACTTTTATACTATGCCTTTGGGAAATAAAATAACATTTGCTATGTTCTGTGTGTAAAGTCAATGTTCCTCTTGATTTCAATGCAACAAGCTAGGCGAAGATGGCTGAAAACAGTAATTTTCATAGGACATTATTTGTCAAGCGGGAAGTGCCGTTATTTACAGATTTTAGTTTGAGGCAAAACTTTTTGCCCATCCCTAATCATGTAGTTAAAACAGTTCTATGTGTAGCCAACCTACCATTACTGAGTTTTAAAATGCAGAATGCAGACAAGAAAGAATACATGTAAAATGGATGAAATCTGCATGCAAGCACAATCCAGAGATATTCAGCAGAATGAATGCAAGAGCTTAGAAAATGGGTGTGGGAGTGGAGAAATGGTTGTGTATTAACCTGTATATTTGAACGAACTGTGTTTGCAGAGGTGCAAATATATCAATTGTAGAGTCTAGAACTTGACAAGAAATATCAGTGCTAGAAAGGGACAATATAAAGGAAAGAGAGTGGGTATATTTTATAAATGTGTTGAAGGGAGTGGTGGGGCAAGGGCTAGAGTGAATGAGAGAGAAAAATAGTATAAGGTGGTGGTCTGATATAGGATATAGGGAAACTGTGACGGTGGAAAGATTAACGTTCTTGGTAAAGATACAATTCAAATAGTGACTATCGTTGTGAGTGCAACAGTCAGTCCATTGATGGAGATTAAATGATGAGGTTAGCTCAAGAAGGTGTGAGGCCCAAAGGACAGAGGGGTTATCAATATGACAGTTAATGTCACCCACAATAAGGACTGGATTATCACTAGAAAGAAAGGAGAGCCAGAATTCAAAAATCTGAAAGAAACCATTTTTTGTGAAAGTATTTTACCAGTCAAGACACACTGAGATTATGTCTCATTTTCAAATAAGCCCTGGACCCATTTTAGCTACCTCAGAGGGGCAAAATACAGAGTTAACCTTGCCAGGACTAGAACCATGGTTCCCTGTGAGGGCAAATAGCTGTAGGAATTGTGCACAAAAAAGATCATAAATTAGTGCTGATATATTAGATAGGGGGCAGGTGTTGAAAAGATCACAAGAGAAGGGGAGAGAAGAGGGAAAAAGAAGGGGAATGAGATTGAAAGGGTTGGAACCCTTCAAGGAACTGTGGGAAGATATGGTAAATTGAGGGTGATAGCAGGTGGGTATAGAGTCACATACTCTGCAGTTCAGCCATACTTAAGTATTCTAGTGATATCTGCATTGCAAGGCTTTGCAAGCCTTTGCATGATTTTAAAACATCTTAGGGATTAAAACATTTTCAGATTGTTAAATATAAATTCATATAATGTGGAAGTAGTAACAAAATAAAGATCTGACGGATATAAAGTAAATGTAAACAATGCAAAAATATATAGATTCATATTCCTGACTGTTGTATTAAGAACACCTACCTACATTAGTCTTTCTGTTAAATTAAGAATCACCTATTTTAACTCGTTGAGTGGCAGAGAGGCAGTCAACACAATTGCAGTGCTTTTCGATACCTGTCTGGCACTAAGAAGGTTCAAAATATGATTCCCATTTAATTTACTTCTGTTCTGGAGGATTTATTTGTAATATCAGCTGGTGAGAGATGCCAGGCCTCCAAGAGAATATCCTTTGCAGCACACAAGTCATGTTTGAATGCTACTCAGAGAGGGTGGAGTAACGAAGTTCTGGTGCAAACAAGCCTGGATTCTCACAGAACTGGTATAAACAACCACTGTGTCAATCATGTGCGTAATGACTGTTTAAGCCCCACCCAACTTTTTTCTTCAGCAAGGAACACGGAGTATGCAAAAGAGGAGAAGCTGACAGAGGAGCAGAGTTAACCACTTGGCTGCAAAGATCATTATGTGCAACATCCTTATCAGACCCAACAAAACTGATAAGGATGTTGTCAATGACATCCTCAGGAGAAAGAAGCACTGGGGAGCAAGGCTTGGGGGGGGCACATTAAAGTACTTACTGGGTCCTCTGGCAGTGTATCTCCTCAACCCTAGCTGATGATCTGCCAATACCTACTGATGTTACTGCACATATTGTACAGTAATGTAAGAAAAGGTCCCTTTTCCCACTAGAGTCACCAGGGTAATTCAGGTCAGTGCATAGGGGTGGAGGGGTTTTAACAGAGCTATCTCAGCCCCACTGCCTCATAGAAACTTGGGGTATACTTGCTGTGATGTGATGACATGAAGAGGTTAATGCCAAGTGGTCATGTGATCATGTCATAAAAATATAGTTCATTTTATACACATTTATGAATTTTTGTGTTTTTATGTATTTTACAGTGCCCCTCCCACACATTCTATCACACAGTGAGTGCTTTGCTATGAGTTGGGGGTCTCCCTAGAATTCATGGTATTAAAAGTGTCATTTAAATCAATGCAAATGCTTATTTACAATGGTGACGTTGGTTTGTCCCAGAATCACTACATTTTTGTTTTATGGCCGTAGGTAGCAGTAAAGAACCTCAGCTTAAACTGACTTTTCTAAGTCTTGAGAAGGAGGATCATTTCTCTGATGTCTGTCAAACTCCCATGGTGGAAGATGTATTACTAATTGCACTTGCAAATGAAATTCCAAATCAAAAGAGTAATCTTATAGTAAATGAATGCCAGAGCCTAAAGGATAAAGAGAAAGATGAGAGCAACCTCAAGTAAAAGAGGATAAACGAGGAATATTAGAAACATAAGGTCACAAAATGCTTTTTGGAATAAAACAGATTACCAAGATGCTGTAGGAATTAGTCTAAAATGCCACAAAACAAAAGGGGTATTAATCCCTCTTTTTATTGATATGGTGGTACAACCTTAGTTCCATAAAGATTCAACTGATTGGAGTTGAGAAGTGCAAAGTTAAGGAGTGCCATTATCTTTCTGTAAAAGGGATAGTAATGTTTCACAAAAACATCAGCTCCAATTAATCTTCATAGTATTTGAGCCATGGAGAGTGTTATTTCAATACTGTCAGAGATGTAGTTCAAGAGTAATTGAATGATAAAGTATCCCCCTCCCACCCCTTTTACCTAGTGTAAGCCACCTCCCCTCAGATGTGGAATCTGGTCCCCAGACCAGACAGCTCACAGCAAGGGACAATCTTCTTACTGTGAGAAGAATTAAAGCCCTGTCCCTATTGACAGGTTTTTCAGGTTTTTCCCTTATGTTAATTGAAGATTGTCCCTCTCTGCAATCCACTGGGACACCACCCTGCTGCTCTGAGCTGAGCAGTGTTACATCAGTAAAAGGGGCGGGAGGGGGATATTTTATCATTCAATTACTATTGAACTACAAATCTGACAGTAGTGAAATAACACACTCCATGGCCCAAATACTATGAAGATTTATTGGAGCTGCTTTTATTATGAAACATTACTATTCCTTTAAATAATAGCTGGAAAGTACTGAAGGAGACAGGCGGGGTGATCATGAGCAGGTTCTGAGTATAGAACAAGACAGAAGTAGGTTAGGGTGTCAGTATTAGTAAGGTATAGTGTCAACCACAAACTGACCTATTGAAAGATTTTTTTACTTTTTTCAGTTGCCCATTTGCACTAAAAATTGACACAAATATATGTAATTTTACACCTGGTGATCACATGTTCACCTGGTACTAAGCAGTTTCACTCTCCACTTTTTGGAAAGGGGAAAATATCTCTTACTAACAAGAGTACTCTAGTCATGATAGGAGTTTGCACAGCTGAAACATAATCTCTATCAGACAGCCCCCAGCTTATAACATGCATTAAATGTATACTTTTATATCAGATGACCACATTATCGCCTGGTTTTAAACACTTCATTCCTAGATCTGTTGGAAAGGGGATACTTTCCCTGTCCATCAAGGGTACATTCCTGTCATGATAATAGTTGGGGAGCACGCCCCCCAACTTCTAACATATATTACATTTATATGTTTATACCAGGTGAGCACAGGGTCACCTGCTAATAACCCCTTTATGTCTGCCTTTGTTGAAAAGGGAAGATTCTCCTCTTTCCAAAAAGGAAAATTCTGGCATGCCTTATAACCCAGAGAAATGAGAATTATATAGCTTTCCTGCTACCAAATAAGTTAGTCTTTATAATACCTTCCTGATTTGCCTACTAATACACAGTATAACCCTGTATGTTCCATTTTGAAATAAATGTATCTAATCTTCACTTAAATATATCCATTGTATCTGCCATAACCACATCCTTGGGCAAGGAATTCCATAATTTAACAGACCTTACAGTAAAAACACCTTCATCTGCTGAAGTCTAAACCTCATTTCCTCTAATCTCAAGGGGCATTCCCTGGTCATTTGATCAGGCCTTGGAATGAATATCTCACAACAGAGATCCTTATACTGACCTCTCATATACTTGTACATTGTGATAAGATCTCTTCTTATTCGTCTTTAAAATAAACCAAGTTTGTCTAGTCCTTCCTCATTTGTCAAGTCCTCTATTCCCTTGATTAATTTTGTTTTTCAGAACTGGTGCCCAAAACTGCACTGCATATTCGATGTGAGGTCTTACCAGTGATATGTACAATGGAAAAATCATGTTATCCACTCTTGCTTCAATAACCCTTTTTATGCAAGACAGGACTTTGCTTGCTTTTGCTACTGCTATTTGACACTGGTCACTGTTTCCAAGTTTGTAGTTTACAAGGATTCCCAGATCTTTCGCTAGCAACGAGTCCCCTAATATGATTCCATTAAGGTCATAGTTAGCACTAGGATTTTTGTTCTTCACAAATTCATGACTTTACACTTTCCCACATTAAACTGCATATTCCATTTGGTTGCCCATTTTTCATTTTATGTAAATCCCTCTGTAGAAAGCAAATATTCTGTTATGAATTAAATACCCTGCTTAATTTAGTGTCATTTGTAAATATACATATTTTACTTTCTGTATCTATTTCCAAGTCATTCATAAACGTTAAAAAGCAGTGGACTTTGTACTGAAACTTGAGGTACGCCCCTCTCAACTTTAACTGAATTGGAGAATTATCCATTTACAACCACACACTGTTCCCTATTCTTCAACCAGTTTTCGATCCAATTACAAAGGTTATCCCCTAGCCCCAACTTCCATAATTTATACCTCAGCCTTCTGTGTGGCACTGTATCAAATCCCTTTGCAAAATCTAGATCTACATCAACTGCCTTACCATTATCTAACTTGCTACTTACTTCTTTATAGAAGCTGAAAAGATTAGTTTGGCATGATCTATTTCTCATAAAACTTTGTTGATTCCTGCTAATCATCTTATTTTTGGTGGTGTAATCCTGGCTATAATCCCTCATTATCCCTTCCAGCAGTTTTCTCACTACAGAGGTCAAACTCACAGGTCTATAGTTCCCAGGTTCTGTTTTAATTCCCTTCTTAAATAGAGGCACTACACTGGCTCTTCGCCAATCATGTGGCACTGAGCCTGTGGTGAGAGACTCTTTAAAGAGAAAATATAGGGGTCTTGCTAACACTGCACTGAGTTCCTGAAGAACCCTTGGATGTATACCATAAGGACCCGGTGCTTTGTCAGTCTTAATTTTGTTCAGTCTTCCCTTGACCTTTTCTTGTGTTAACCCAAATTCTGATAATTGTAATGTTTTATTTGCTATTTTGGGGAATATTTATAAAGTCATAAGTGATGCAATTTTAGGGCAAACCAACTGTACCTAACTAATGAGCATTTTTATTGTTTTAATTGTGAATTTTAACCCTTTGAATGTTTGAGAGGTCTCCAACTCATTGCTTTTCAATGCATTGTATACCTCACTAGCAATCAAGGATTTGAAAGCCCCACTTAAATGAATAGGAATTTGTGTTTTCTTACATACAGTGCAGTTCATCTTCCCTATAATTGCTTCACTTTTATGCCCATGCATATGTCCTTTTGAGTGATGCACTTGATTTCTGGAGTTCTGTCATCTCTCACCAAGAAGGAGATACATTAAATTGAGCGAAAGGTAAGAAAAGTCACTCCAGTGAGCGAGACTTTTTAATTCCCATGCTATTGTATGAGGCCACATTGAAAAGTAGACTCCATAGAATATTAGAAAATAGAGATATTTCTTGTCACTGGAATTACTTATATCACCTTAATTTCTCTTAGTGCAGGGATGGACAGGCTGAAGCCATCCAGCTGTTGTGAACTACAACTCCTATCATCCCTTGGCCAGCCATTGGTTGGACAGGCATGATGGAAACTGTTGTTGATAACAGCATGATGAACTGTAGTTACCCATCCCTGCTTTCGTATATCACCCTCTATCTATTACTGCTGACAATTATATTCTTTATAATAAATAAGTAGATCATATTTTCCTGACATCAGTTTGTTTTATGAGTTTTCCTTCTTATCAGAAAGATAATTGTCCTAACCCTCACCACTTCTGTAATATTATACCTCTCCCAGTTTATTCCTCCCAATTTACAAATGTCCTTATCAACTTAAATATTTACTATTCTCTTACTATTGCCTCTTTTCTGTCACACCTATAACATTATTCCTGGACTTGTAACATCTATTTTCTCCTCATCTGTAATATATTTTACCTTCAGTGCTTTGAACAATTTGTATGGAATAGTCCAAAATAAAATGACAACAAAAGCAATGGTCCTGCAACCCCTGGCTTTCGGGGACCTAATAGTTGAATACAGAAATAGTTGCTGTGTTATATGACCTGAGTTTTCCCTATTACTCTATTGTCCTTGTATCTGAGATATAAAGTCACATGCAATGCATCAACTTGTCATGTCCGGGGCTCTCTCTTGTCTGGCCACCCGGTTGTTTCTGCCTCTTCCTGCTCCGTCGTGCGGCCGGATGTGACGTCGCGCTTGGTTGCGGCTTTTGTCTCCAGGGACGCTTCGGTTGCTTCCGGTGTTGCGGGTATGTAAGTTGCCTGTATCCTTTCCCGGACGCGTTAGTATAGCGTCCTTAGTGTAAATTAAGTCTCTATTTCGCTGTGTTTATTCTGCTTGCCTCCTGCATTGCCACATCCTGACCTTAGAGCCTTGCTTGATTCCCAGCTACATACAGCCTTGCTTGATCCACAGAAGATATCGTAGATTATTACCTCTGCATCCAGTGTCTCTGCTAGGAATCGTTTCCTGACACCCATTTCCTTCCTCTGTCTTCAAGCAGATTCTCAGGGTTTTTCCAGGATACTACCAGCCCTCCTGCCTGCTTTCTGCTGACCTGAGTTCTGCCTGTCTCCAGTCTTGATACACCTTCAGCTTACCAGGGATCCAGTGAGAGTCTACCTTACCTATCCTTCTGTGGCTTCTACTTACCTGAGTGAGTACCCTGTTTTCTTTTGGAGATTCATTCCTCCCTGGGGATTAGGTAGTAGAGCTTGGCTGTACAGTGTTATCGCGGGCCACCTTTGGCTCAACCGAAGGGGACCAATCTGGCTTCGCGGCCAGCACCTTTATCCGGCTTTTAGCCGCAGCACAACACTGTACAGTCAACCACCGTGCCCGAGCTACGCACTCTAGCGTTGCACTCTAGCATCTCGCTCCCTAATCCTTTGTTGGAGGAGACTGACCTTCTGCAGTTAAGTTCTAGGGGTTTTCTTCACTCAGTCTGTCTATTCTGCTCCAGTGTGTTTATCATGACACAACTAGGCCGTATGTACAAAGATAAAGTGACGCAATTCCTTGATATTTAAAGTACAATTTTAACCCTCGATTGTTAATTGGCAATCTAATGCATTGCTGTTGAAGACCTCTCATGAAAGAAAAATCCATGTAAATCAATGGGAATTTGGGGTATTTGTTTGATTACTCTGGTGCAGTTGGACTTCCCCAAACTGCTCCAGTTTCTTTGTATATATGACAAACTTTAGTATCCCTAATATGAGATTTAACTTTTTAAGTGGCAAAGGTTTGTCCAACACATTGCTTCAAAATGTGATGGACAACTCTCTGGCACTCATTGGGTTAAAAAAAGAAAATAGCAGACAGAAGAGGAAATCAGATAAATCTAGAAGCTCCTGAGAAATTCAGCTAATGGAAAAATTTAAAGAACAAACTTTACGTTCTAACATTTATGGGACTTCTAGGAGGTCTGAAGTTCCACATTACTGTATTTACTAAGAACAGAGAATGATTTCTACATCTAAGAGGCACATCCCTTGAAATTGCCTTTTCCTGCAGTAAATAATCTTTCACTCTGTCAGTGTTTCTCTCTACTTCTCTCTCTCTCTCACACTCACTCCCTTTTAATAATAAACCTATAAATGATATTTAGATTCAGCTAAAGTTAATATTCTTCCTTTGTCACTCTTCATTGTAGATACTTCTTTTGCTGTAACAGACTGTGAATGTGTATATTACAAAGAAAGAATTTTGCTTCCTGTACTATATTCTATTTAACCCCTGGATCACGAAAGGGGTGCATAACTCATTGCGAAGCAATACTTTACATACCACTCCAAAAAGGATTAACCTACTATTTGCTTTAATGGTGGATCATCTTTTTAGCATTTCTGGACTACGAAGCAGATTTTTTCAAAATGGCGTAATACTTTGCTGACCTCCATAGTGATAATGCTGCAAATGAACTTTGAGTTGCAGGAATATTACATTAAGTAGACCCAAGTCTCAGGTCTTACGTGAATCTGGCATATCTCACCTGTTTTTATAACTTATAAATCTTTATAGCTCTTTGCACCAAATGTACTGACTAAATAAATTTACTTAATGTCCCAATCTATTTTTTATATTTTAGTTTGAGTTGGATGCTTGCTATACTTTCAAGCATCCTTCTCACATATTTCCGGTGTTGCAATCAAAACTGTTTGTTTCACTTGTTCTCTATAAGAAGTGTTTGCTTTGTCATATCAGAGAGACATTCCATTTATGGTAATGCTTGAACTTGTGATGTCTTGGTAGCAGATCTACTGACAACCAATCCCTTGTACCCAGTACTCCATAGAAGAAACAAGAAACACATAGGGCTTTATTCATTAAGCTAAACTTGAGCAGACCCCTCTCTTACAATCAAGGAGTTAAAAGCCCCATTTAAATCTATGGGAATTTGTAGAATTTTCATTTCACCTCTATGGTGCAGTTGGTTTGCCCTTGAATTGTACCTGATGAATAAGGCCAATAATATGAAGGATGAACAGGCTATAAAATAAACTAGGGACAATACCTGTAATAAGTGTGATACATCCCTCCCCCAGGTATATAGTGTATAATTATTTGAAGCCAATGTACTAAGAAAATTTAGAACAGTTTGTAGGCAGACTAACTGCCCCAAAGATTACAAATACATTCTGGAAATCCCCATTGATTTAAATGGGGGTTTTAACCCCTTGAATACTTGAAAGGCATTACTCTGCAATGTGTTAGAGACCTTTCTAGCAATCAAGAGTTTAAAAGTCCCCTTTAAACATACCTGGGATTGCTTAGAGTTTGACCATGAGACTCAGAGTTTTGAACCATATCTCAGGTTCTCAGGGTAAGAGAGTTCAGTGTTTCTTACTATAAGATTTATACCTATTTACTGCTTATTTAATCTCTAAATTAGTGACATCAGAAAGATAGAGGAAGAAGTCCCGCTTGTCTTGTGAGTGTATAAGAAGTGATATCTCAGAAGTGCAGTATGTTAAAGGTTCCTTGAGGACTGAATGGATCATCTCTGGTTGACAGCAAACATTGACATAGCACATAGAATCTAATTTCTTGGGGCGTTAAGGGTTAATATTATAAAATATTTTAGGGTGAGCTGATTTCAAAAGTTCCTAGGTATAAATTTAATTCATAGGGAATGTTTGTCATCTGTGGTGCACTTGGCTTGCACCAGGTTTACAGTTTTTGTAGTACATCTGACTCTTTGCACTGATATATTTTGTGAATTGATGATTTATATTCCATTTACTCATTATTTTATTGACAGTGTACAATTGTTTTGTGTTCTCAGAGGTGGATTTACATCTCAGGAGCCCTTAGAGCTAAAGGCAGTTCTGACACATTTCCCATGTTGCAATCTAAGCTGTTTGTTTCACTTGTTCTCTTTAAGAAGTGTTTGCTTTGTCATATCGGTGAGACATTCCATTTATGGAAATGCCTGACCTTGTGATGTCTTGGTAGCAGATCTTTTTTAACTGGAATACACCATTGCATGCCATGAGCAAAGCAATTTGGTGACCTGGTAACTTCCTTTTTAGAAATGGGTAAATTCACATGGATGATTTTATTCAGGGCTGAACTTAGCAATAGACAGACACATGGGTACTTAAAGAGCTAAGCCAGGCCCTGGCCAGACCGTTATATTTGATTTTCAGGGATTCTTTTATTTCAGGTATGGTGCCCATGGATTGGCATAAAGCAGATGTGGTGCCCATATTTAAAAAGGGATCAAAGTCACAGCCAGAAAATTACAGAGAAGCTGTCTGAAGGGTTGTTAACGGAATATATTCAAGAATTCTGCTGGAACAGGAATATCATTAGCACTAGCCAACATGGCTTTGTGAAAGACAGGTCTTGTCAAACTAACTTTATGAAAAAGTGAGTAATAATATAGATGCGCGAGCGGCGGTTGATGTGATCTATTTAGACTTTGCCAAGGCACTTGATACAGTTCCACACAAGAGGTTACTGTACAAATTGAATGAAATAGGCCTAGGAGAAAATGTTTGTGTGTGGATTGGAAATTGGCTGAAAGACAGAATGCAAAGAGTGGTAGTAAATGGCAAGTTCTCCAGTTGGATAAACGTGATAAGTGGAGTACCTCAGGGATCTGTCCTGGGTTCTCTTCTTTGTAATTTGTTTATTAATGACCTCCCAGAGGGCATAGGGAGCCATGTATCAGTGTTTGCCAATGACACAAAATTAAGTAAGGTAATAAAGTCTGAACTGGATGTGTCTTCATTACAAGAGGATTTGGACAAATTGAGTAACTGGGTAGGCAAATGGCAAATGAGATTCAATATAGACAAGTGTAAAGTTATGCATTTTGGGTATAATAATAAAAATGCAACATATAGTTTAAATGGTGTTTCTCTGGGGAAATCTACAAATGAAAAGGATTTGTGAATAATGGTAAACAATAGACTTAGCAGTAGCATGCAGTGCCAGCTGGCAGCTGTAAAGGCCAATAAGATATTGGCATGTATTAAAAGGGGTATTGACTCAAGGGAGGAAGATATCATTATGCCTCATTACAGGTCCATGGTAAGACCCCACCTAGAATATGCTGTTCAGTTCTGGGCGCCCTTTCTGAAAAAGGACATTATGGAACTAGAGAGAGTGCAGAGGAGGGCTACAAAACTAGTAAGGGGAACGGAAAGTTTTAGATATGAAGAAAGGCTAGAAAAGTTAAACTTGTACACACTAGAGAAAAGGCGTCTTAGAGGGGATATGCTAACACTATATAAATATGTTCAGGGCCCATACAAAGGGCTCTCCAAAGACCTGTTAATTAATAGAACAGTACATAGAACAAGGGGCTACCCACTTAGACTTGAGGAAAGGAGATTTAATCTACAACAGCGGAAGGGGTTCTTTACAGTAAGGACAATAAAGGAATGGAATTCACTCCCTGAGGAGGTGGTGCTATTGAATACATTAGATGCCTTTAAAAAGGGCCTGGATACTTATTTAAAAGAGTATAACATAGAGGGCTATGTACGTTAGTATTGGGATTAATATTTAGTTAGGGCTTGTTGATCCAGGAAAAAATCTGATTGCCATTTGGAATCAAGAAGGAATTCCCCCCCCCCTTTCATGGCAGAATTTGAAATTGCTATATTGAGGGTTTTGTTTTTTTTTTGCTTTCTTTTGGATCAACGATGGTAAACAGGAATAGGAAAAGGGGTGAACTAGATGGACGCAAGTCTTTTTTCAACCTAAATTACTATGATACGATGTTACACTTGTCTAAAGGGCCAGATTTTAAGGAGCTCTTGATAGTGGTGTATTTAGGTTTTGTGCTGCCCTAGGCCTGACTAAAATCATGAACCTTCATAATCTTCATTTGCCCCACCCCTTCCTTCCCAGGCTACTCCGCTGTCCTGGCCACACCTTTTCCTGTTTAGGTTAACCCTTTGAGTGCTGAAGAAGTATACAATGTGTTGGCTACCACTCTGGCACTCAAAGGATTATACTGTATATAAAATCATATACTGAGGTGGGTAACATGTGTCTGTTCAGCTATTAGTCTTCCAACATCCTCAGATGACAATTAGCTGGCTATTGATGGTGGAAGTTTCAGTTGAATAATAGGGTAAAAGAGAGAATCCCAACAAAACAAGACCATTCAAATGAGGCACTCAGCCAAGAGTATGGATGGTACAAAATTATATGTGTATTGAATTACAAAAACCATGATAATGCTCAGAACAAATGTGTTTAAAACATACTTAAAACAGTCATATGAGGTGTACAATATGAGTTGAGTGCCTCATTTGAATGGTCTTGCTTTGTTGGGATTCTTTCTTTTATCATGAAATGTGTTCAGTTGTGTTCTAGACCCTGGGTGCACCAGACTATTACGTCTTATATTGTTAAAAGTTCTTATTTTTTACTAGTGCTGACCTATAACCCCCTTTTCTGGGTAGAATAATAGGTGAAGAGATACAGATTGCCCACTGTTAGCATGGGGTAAGAATAGGGGAGAGCATGCATGAGAGAGAATTGTGTAGCACAGACAGGAGAAATGGTGAACAACATGGGAAAGAAGGGCAAGAGCATGGGTGAGAAGGGGCCAGGGGAGAGAATGTGAGAGAAGAGGTGAGAGAAGAGGAGAGAGCATGGGAGAGAAGTGGAGGAAAACATGAAAGAGAAGAAAAGCAGGAGCATAATGATAGAGAAAGGGTTGTTTCTGGCCCTAATCTGCCACACTTTTATATTTATACACTAGTTGAAGAGCCCATGTACAAGGGCCACAGTGCCACACAGCAACAGCCGCGGTGCAGTAATGCGCAGTAGAGAATGCCCACGCACTGCTGATAACCGAGTGGGACGCTCCTAGTTCAGACCCTAGTCCTCTCTACGCACCGAAGGAGAGGAGAGGTCCGCTCCGTTATCAGCCGCGCCACGAGCAGTCTCTACTGAGCATGACTGCAGCGGCGCAGTGCGCGCAGCCAACTGTACTGCGCATGACAGCTTGTGACAAACTTTAGCAAATTATTATATAGGATATGGGAAGGTAATTGCTACGCAGAGTGCACTCTGTATGTCTCCCTGACTGACACAGTGACACTGAAAGGGTTAAATGATTAGATTTTAATATATATATATCATGGTTGTTTGGGGTTTATTCACAATAACAACAAAAACAAAATGCTCATTTTTCTTCTTTACCCATTAGTGTTTGACAGCAGGTGTTTCAAGGCAGGTAAGTATCACAAATATATCAAAAAGTCAGATTGGTTTATGCATTCACATTTATCTGAACCACAGACATACACTTAGCCTACCAAAAAAACATGATTTTGGCATGGACTACAAAAACGTGATTGGTATTTATATTATTTCTATGTCATATCTATGCCCTTTCTGATCTTGTATATAAAATAACTAGTGATGTACAGATGATAATGTCTATAGCTGTAAGCAATAATTTTGGATGGACTGGTGTCCCTTCCTTCCCCACCACCCCCCAATAAAATTAACGGCATATTGTATATACATAAATGCTAAACAGGAAAAAAAACAACATAGTCTTCCCTCCCTTGATATGTTTATGGCAGATTTGTGGACTAAAAAAGACAATGTTTCAATAACCCTCCCTAGTTGCAAGCCATTTGTGCAGACATAATGAGACTGATAAGAAATGAAGCTTTTCTGGGAAAATAATCTGTACCAAAGGGGACAAACAACATGTCTCATTGATTTAAAGGAGCAGTAAACATTTAAGAATTTTTTTTTGCCTGCTAACCAAAGCATAGGTACTCCCAACTCCCCCGTCATGGTAGACTTTTCTTTCAAACATTATTAATCTGGCAAGAACACCAACTGGTGCCTTTTTATATAATGCACTGTATGGAAGCGTTTGAGTCAAATCACAGTTCACACTTACTAAGGAGGGCTGTAGTCTATGACTCAAGCTCACACATAGAGTGCACTAACAGTTTATTAAAAAGAAGTTTGTACAGTAATAACTCTTGAATGAAAAATTACCCAGTAAGTGGGAACACACTTGTTTAATCAGCAGGAAAAGCCCTATAAAACACACACAAAAGATCTTGTGGGATTTCAGCACTGGGCCATGAGACATAATTTCCAGCTCCCATAGCTCCAGATGCTGATCAGAGACAAAAGCAGAAGTCTTCTTCTCTTCAGTATTAAGGAGGCACCAAAGGATCAAACATGTGACTGGGACGAATTAACCACTGACCTACCAGAGAATGCTAGTGGTATTCAGGTTGGGATATTAATGCAGTGTATGGCTGCCTTTGGAATAATATGTGGATTGCACTGTAGTGAATGTGTATAGTGCAGGAAGGAATACCACTTGGATTGAGTCAAGTCACAGTGTATGGGAGAGGGACAGCATTTTGATAGTGAACCTTCTGATTGTATGAGGTAGTTATGTGTGAGAAAGGCTCAGAGAGCCAAAAGGTTCAATAGCTCCTGGGCCCTCCGTGGCCCTTAACTTGCGCAGCAGTCTCTGTGCTTCCACTGGCACTCGCACAAGTCCTACTGCAGAAAGGAAGAGTGGGCAGTGCAGGAGATCTCCTAGCTAGCTTTTAGCTCTGCAGTTCCATTGCAGCGAGACCAACTCACCTGCCCCTCCCTCCCATATGTGCGAATGCACCAGGATCCGATTATATGAAAAGTTCGGACACATGCGCCCTTGACAATAAGCAGTGCTATGCTCTGCAACAAAGGGAAAACTTACAAGCCAAGCACTGGTGGGGATTTTCTTGTGGAGCAAGACAAGTTCAGAGGGTAGGGCGGCTTTTTATGCCACTCCCTGTAAAGTGCCACTCTAGGTCTAGACGGTCTAGGCCAATATACATCAATGGCTCTTGACAGTGATCTGTAACACCTACAGACATAAACCCTCCCACTGTCCTGACCTTCCATCCTGCACCCTCACTGCAGTGTCCTTGCATCCTTGCATGGGTGTAGGAACCAAACTTGCTCTCCTGCTCCTGTCACTGCCCCAATGAGAGAAGGGGACAAAGACAAGAAAAAGATATACAGAGGAATCCAATCATAAAAAGCACCAGGTGCACGTGTGTATATGTGTAAATATAATATACAGTATATATATATTAAAAAAGAAAATAAATGGTATTGGAACCATGCAATAAGTGCACTCAAAGTTTTGATACCTTTCACTATTTCTGACATGTTAAAGAGATAGTAATGTTTCACAAAAACAGCAGCTCCAATTAATCTTATTAATATTTTAGTGTTATTTCAATACTGTCAGAGTTGTACTTCAAGAGTAATTGAATGATAAAGTGTCCCCCTCTTGCCCCTTTTACTTAATGTAAGCCACCTCCCCTCAGATGTGGAATCTGGTCCACAAACCAGACAGCTCACAGCAAGGGACAATCTTCTTACTGTGAGAACAATGAAAACCCTGCCCCCCCTTGACAGGTTTTTCAGGCTTTCTCCTTATACTAATTGAACATAGTCCCTCTCTGCAAGCCATTTGGACACCACCCTGCTGCTCTGAGGTGAGCAGTGTTACATCAGTAAAAGGGGCAGGAAGGGGATACTTTATCATTCCATTACTCTTAAACTACAACTCGTATAGTATTGAAATAACACTCTCCATGGCCCAAATACTATGAAGATTAATTGGAGCTGCTTTTATTGTGAAACATTACTATCATTTTAATCATGGGCCTAAACCTGACACTAGTTTATTTATGCACAATAATACTTTTTGTCCCAGCACATAAATATAACGGTTATTCTGATTAACATTAGTGGAAGAATTTTCATCTCTACCATGGTATGGATCTTGCTTAAACCAGGAGACCACAAGCATTCCACCTCTACCGGGCAGTCAGTCATTTACGAATTGATACTGCTTGGATCTGGGCAGTTGAGACCCTTAATAGGTCTCCGCAATTTCTGTTTAAGAACAGCACGTGTAGAGCCAGGGATTCTTTTTGAGGATACAGAATTGGATATTTTTCCGATATGGACACAGGACAACATTAGACCACCATTTGTAAATAGGTTTCACATGGATTCCTATTATCAACTCCTCCTGGTGGCGGATTACCACGGAGATGGGACATACGCTCAGATCTACACTGGCATTTGAGTCCTGCAATAGGTCTACATGATGTCTGTCATGAAACAGCATGCATGGAGCCAGGGTCTCCTGCCTAAGGTACTTTTGCATTCATATTTGCATGCTTTATCATTATGTTTATTTATACACAGCAGGTAACCACTTCCGATATTAAGAGCTGGGTATATATTGTATTTGCTTTATGCTATTGTGACTCCAATTCATACAGATTTGCTTATTTTGTATACTTGTCAATCATTGCAACACGGCGAGCAGTTCAAAGAGGCTGTCGGTTATTTTTTTAAAAATATATGAAAGACCCACATGGATCTTTTTTTAAAATATCTGTACATGTGTGTAAATCACTCAACATCCTTTTGCCCTAGGTAGATTCCCTTATTCTTTGCACTGGTTAATACAGATGTGGGACACTTTCCCCATCATGCTCAACTGGCCCCAGGGATGCTCTGCATGCTGTTATGTCATGGAGAATATAGTTGCGTGTTTTTGCTGTTTTTTTTTTTTTTTTTTTTTTTTTAACATATTTTCAAGTATAAATGGTCAATGGTTGTCTTGATAAAGGCCCTTTAGGGGGCCGAAACATTGACAATTAAATCAGCACTTTTCACAAGACCTGCGTGTGCACTTATTCCATGGTTCCTATACCGTTTCTTTTCTTATGTTTATGTTTATAAGTAGCAGCCAGGCAGTAGAGTTTTTTTTTCAACATGCTAGGCAGGAGTAGCCATTTTGACATATATATATATATGTCAATCAAACAATAAGTATAGGTAATGGCGCCTATCCAGATACACTGAAACCCTTATGAAAAAATAAATAAAACACTGTCACTGCAATCCTTGTTCTGGAGGTGGACAGAATAAATAACTACAAAAAAAAACAGTAATCAGAGGAGAGCGCTAGTGAAATAATTAAAGACAATTTAATGCATAAAGCCTAGGATACAAAATATCTAAATAACATTCACTTTAATAAAATAAACAAACAATCCTAGTAAAACTAGTTTAAATTAGTGATTTCACTGATAACAATAAAAGAAGTAATAAAAGAACCAAAAAAAAAAAAAATTAAAAAAGCATTAACCCCTTGATGTGCAAAGTTCAAAAATTGGTCTCATGTATAAAAAAACGGTACCATAAATAAGCTAATATCCAGCGGGCAGGTGCCTTATAGATGGTATTCACACTTGATATACTGAATCTCTCCCGTGTTCACGGCTGTATCATTAGGGATCCATTTCCCAAGTATAAGGATCTTACTTATTCAGCAGCGGGCAGAGGTGTACATTTTTCAAGCACATATGTCAGTGCTCCCTGGCTGTGAGTCCAAATGTCTGAATCCCAGCAGGAGTCTGTCTCAGAGGCAGTGGACAGCAGCTGATACTGCCAGGTGAGCACAATCAGGCTGGTCTGTAAACCACAATCCACAGCACCTCCCAGCTATAGGAGTATAAAATTCCAAGTACTCATGAGACTGTATAAAAGTGAATGTTATTTAGATATTTTTTATCCTAGGCTTTATGCATTAAATTGTCTTTAATTATTTCACTAGCGCTCTCCTCTCATTACTGTCTCCCCTTTATTCAAGGTATGAAGCATAATCGCAAAAGGAAATATACAAGGATGGGGCAACAAGGCAAAGGACATTGGAACAAAAGGAAAACCACCAGCATTTCTAACACAGTGATTTACAATTTATCTAGTCATACCTTGAATATACAAATACAGGTGAAATTTTGTTATTTATAGGGGTGGCTTGCGGAGTTGAAATTAGATATAATTAAGAGAAATATATTATAAGATCACTTTGTGACACTGAACACAGAAATCATTATTAACAACATCACAATTTGATTTGAAGTTGAAAACTAGATACTTTGTTGCACTAGATGTCTGTTGCATGCAGTGGGGGTTCTCTATCAACGGGTCACTCTTTCTCATGTCACATTGCGCTTTCGGTGTTGGGAAGCAGGTATGTATACTTGTTTGATTTTATTCTGACTCAAGTATGTCTTGATAAAGATTCTTACGGAACCGAAACATCGATACAAAAACTTGTTTGTGTGTAATTCATATGAGTGCAAACCTACCTAAGATTTTGTACTGCATTCTCTAGAGCACCCAGGGCATTTGTCCACTGGAGGCACGAGTGCTATCCGAAAACCAGTTTTTATATATACAGTCCTATGAAAAAGAAAGTACACCTTCTTTGAATTCTATGGTTTTACATATCAGGGCATAATAACAATCATCTGTTCCTTAGCAGGTGTAGAAATTAGGTAAATACAACCTTAGATGAACAACAACGTATGACATATTACAACTCTTTGTTGCAAAAATGTGTTGGAGATGTCTTTTCTATTTTTATTAGTAGAGATGGGTGAAATTTCCCCCCTCAAAAACCAGCACTTTCTGTCAAGCTGGAATTTCTCACCACAGATTGCCAATTTTCTGTTTTTTTTTTCACTTATGTATTGCATTGTACTCAATAGTAGAACTAAATGTCCCCTGATGCTGTGAGTTTTCCTGTGATGCTAGCATAAAAGGGTGTCAGCATCAAGACAAATATAGATAAGGGGTTCATCTTAACATACTGTGTGTGCCATCCATTAACACGTGCAAACTAGAGGGGCAAGGAAGGATATACTGAGATGTGGTGCTGCACTGATGCACTAGTGAACGATTGCTTTGTGCGTTATTATTTTACTGCAATCTATAGAGATGGCGTTTTCTGAAGTCAACCTAAGTCTATCCTGTACAATACTATAAAAATACCACTGCAGTGGTTATCATTTTCCTTAACACCAACATCACATAGTGCTCCTTTTATGTAAGTGCAAAGTATGGGTAAGGATGAATTTGAGTTAGTAGTAGTAGTGCCAAGAGTCATAGAATGCCTGCTGCTGCCACCACCACCAACATTTCTGCCACTAATAGCCACTTGTAGTTAAAACAATGTGGTTAGAAAGTCCTTTCTCTACATGCAGCCAATCCACAGTTTTTTATTGCATACAAAGATGACAAACATTTCACACAAATAATACCAAAGTATGACAGTGGAATGGTGTACTAGCAACAATGTTAATGGTTCAAATGCTGCCTATTTGTTTGTAGAGAAGAGTGCAGACATCTTCCAAGCAGCAATTATTTTTGTAGGATGGCTGTTCCATAGTTGTACAAGCTAATGCTTAGTCTTGTGGGGAAAGGGATGGAAACATTTTATAGTAAGAAAGGTCAAATGTCCACATATATGTTTGGAGCTCCCATCATGCTCTAGATCCTGCCACAGGTACAAGGGCAGCTTCAGGTGTCACAAACTACCACATTACTAGTATGCTACTCTGCTGCTACTCAGCAGTTTTTTGTCACCGCAAACCCACTTAGTGCCTCAGCATTCTAAATTGGCTCCAGCACCAGTCATCATTTGTTACCTCTTCCCCAGTTCTAACTGCTCCATCACTGGGACAGATGTATTAAGAAAGGAGTACAATTCTGGTAAAATCCAAGTGCACCATAGAAAAGCATAAACCAAACTAAAAAAAAATCAATTGATTTAAATGTGACTTTTAACCCCTTGAACGATAAAGTACAGTAAGGATAGTCAGTTGTTCTGTAGACATACTGTAGCTCTAGGTGATGATTTGCACTGTATAATTTAGTGATCGCTTTTCTATTATTTGTTTTATATTTTTTAACTTCCCATAACTTGGATCTCAAAGGGAAAGGGTAGACTAAATATCTAATAAACATATATGAATGTGTGCTTTAAAGACTCCTTTCCTATTTATAACAATTTCATCCAGCTCTGAAAAATTACTGTGAAGAATATATCTAAAATGGGATTGACCACAAAAGAGGGTGTGTTTAAATATGAGAGGGCATGATTAGAGTAGGACTAAGGTGGGTTAAATGCATCAGAGGGTGGTGTAACTATGGGTGCTGAAATGTAAATCAAATACTGATTTTATTGCAGTTTTTTTACACAGGCAATTTTATCAACACATGTGGCTTGTCAGCTCAGCTTACTGCAACTTTGGTCTGTCAGTACATTGTAGATTTGTTCCTTTTTAGGTTTCAGTGGGAAGGTAAAGGCATTGTATTATTTATTTGCAGTTTGTTTTTGAATAGCAAAAAACAATAACTTGGTAAAAATCACATACAGTTTAAATCACATGTAAAACATAATAAAACACATGAAAAACGCTGACAAAATGTATTGCTTTTCTCCAAAAGATTCCAGTGCTGCAAAACAGGAGACAGTGTGATCATAACTGTACAACTCAGTACCCTGCTTGCATTCCCTACATTGCCTGTCTACCTTTAAGACATCAAAAATAATTGCTCCCAAGTCCTTTTCCTCTGTTATCACAAACAGCACAGTACCCTTAATACTACAGCTTGCCTTTGGATTTTTATATCCCAAGTGCATTATTTTACATTTATCAATATTAAATTGCAGTTGCCATACTCTCGTTCATCCTTCTAATTTACCAAAATGATTTGCCATTTGGCTTATTCTCCAGGAATGTTTACGCTGTAGCAGATCTTTGATAATCTGCAAAAAGGCATACCTTACCTTGAAGACCCTGACCACTGAGGTACCCCACTAGTAACACAACCTTCCTCTGAATATTCTCCAACAACAATCCTCTGCATGCCTCCCAAGTGTCCCTCTTTAGGAGGGACAGTCCCTCTTTTAGACTCAAATCCCTCTGTCCCTCTTTCCCACCCTGATGTCCCTCTTTTTAGGAGACCAGACTGTGTGGTGTGTATATAAGTGTATCACATTGCTCCACAGCAATAAAACTCATACTAATTTTCATGACATGGGTTTATAAATTAGTCTGTGTAAATAAAAAACCTTTGGTCTTGTTAGAAGTCATTTATTAGGTTACACAAGGAGGTATCAGTAGGTCATGAAATAGCCTAAAAATTATTGGTAATACCCCTCCCACCAGCCACGCCCACAGTAGCACCCCTTTAAACACAAGTGTCCCTCTTTGGCAATTTGAAATGTTGGGAGGTATGCCTCTGTCTCCTCTTACTCAGTCATTGCCTTAACCATTCAGCTGTTTTTACATCTGATTCCAGACCCAAACACTACAATTTATTAATGAGTCTTCTATGAGGAACAGTGTAAAATGTAAGCTAAAATATAAGCTGTGTCTACTGCCCCCTTCTTTTATTTTAGTTACCCAGTCAAAAAAATATAAGGTTAGTTTGACAAGATCTCCCTACTATAAACCCAATTTAGATATCTAACTATTCTTTAATTTAACATGGTTTCCATTAATTTTCCCACTACTGACATAAAACTTACTGGTCTATAGTAGCCAGACTCTTCCCTGCTACCTTTTTTGTGAAGTCGTACTGCATTTGCTACCTTCAAATCTTCTGAAACTACTCCAGTCAATAGTGACTGATTGAATAATTCTGTTAAAGGTTTTGTCAGAACACTCCTAAGTTATTTTAATAACTTTGAGTGTATGCCATCCGATCCCATAGATTTATCTTTTTTCCTGAGAGGGTTGAAGTAGAAATATTAATCGAGGCAGTGACCTTTATCCTCATTTACATAACTTCCATCTTTTGTTTTCAGTCTAACCATACTTTTTTAATTTTTCTCCTTTCACTTATATATTTAAAAAATGTTTTGTCCCCCTGTTTTTATTTACTGGGCAATTTTATCCTCTGTGTGTGCGTTTTCACATCTCATAATGCATTTAGCTTCTTTCAGCCTAGCACTGTATAGATACCTATCTGCCAGCTTTTGCGTCTACTTATTATTGGTAAATTCTGCTTTTTTTTTCTTCTTCACTCTATTTCCCACTTCTGCAAGTGGTTTCTTTTTTGTTTTACCCTTGCTGACAACTCTAATGTATTTCCCCTTTACTATATTTGCTACTTCTATGGTATACCACAGTTGTTTCTCTTTCCTTTTACTCTTACTGACAGGTTTAACGCAATGCTCTATTGCTTTTAATAAAGCACATTCCAGATAATCCCATTTCTCATGGCCTCCATCTAAAGATCCCCATGCTGTTAAAGACTGATCTAAATATGTTTCCATTTTAGAAGAATCTGCCTTTCTAAAATCTAGAACCTTTTTTTTAGCGTGGTGCAACTCAGCCTCTCTTCTTATATTAATCCAAACTGATTGATGATCACCGGAACCCAGACACTCTCCTACAGTTACTTCAAAATCTTAATTTCCAAATAATAAATCTAGTATGGTTTCCTTCCTAGTTTAGACATACCCCAATACTTCCATATTTTATAGATATCCCCATCGATGGCAATTATTATCATGTTTCACACACATCAAAAACAATTAGAAAAATACTTATCATACAAAAAATATGGTTGCAAATAATGATCATATAAAGCATTTTTGATATATTCATAATGATCACTCTGTTTCAAACCTGTTACATGTCTGTAAAGCAATCATAGAATCTTATATATAAAACCCACAACATTAGGAATAATGAAATATAAAAGGTTGCTTTAAATAAAAGTCAGATAAAAGTATTGCATATAAGCAGGGAAAAAATAAGATGTGTATTTACAAAAAACAGGGGTGATCTTAAATTAATAATTATTACTTATTCTAGTCTGAAATAAATTTCTAATGCAATCTGTAATTTCTTGAACTTTCAGATCAGAGAGGGAAGATTTTTTTTACCTTTTAACCCCTTAGTGACCGGCCACGCGCGCACGCGGCCGGCACTTTAACGACAGGTTTTTTTTTTTCCTATTCTAGCGAATCACTTCCTGGACTTACCAGGTACATCATCTGTTACCTGGTAAGTCCATCGTCGCGATGGGGTTAATATCCTCTTTTTCTAATTACTCAGGCATCTGTTCTTATGTTAACATTATTCTTATTAAAGGGATAGTAATACTTCAGTATTACAAATCCCTATATTAAAGCCCTTGTAAAATGAAACGTTTTGCCCCCAGTGTCATCTCTCAAACCTTTATGGTTTGAGAGATGAACGCTTCTAAAGTTGCCCTCTCCCTCCCCCTTCCCCATAGTCAACATTTTAGCTGACTCAGGAAAATCCGGTCAGAGGTCATCAGACGGCTCTGCAGCAGAGCCGCGATCGCGTTAACTAAAAAAAAAACTTTCACTAAAACGGTCTTCTACGTGTGCTTGCAAACCAAGCACACGTAGAAGACCATTTCAGTGAAAGTTTTTTTTAGTTAACGCGATCAGGCTGTGCTGGAGAGCCGCTTGAAAGTCGTACGACGCTCTTCCCTGAAGTCAGCTAAAATGCTGACTATGGGGAAGGGGGAGGGAGAGGGCAACTTTAGAAGTGTTCATCTCTCAAACCATAAAGGTCTGAGAGATGACACTGGGGCAAAACGTTTCTTTTTACAAGGGCTTTAAAATAGGGATTTGTAATAGTGAAGTATTACTATCCCTTTAACATAGTAGGATCTCATAATCATATTCCCCACCGGCCCTCTCTAACTTTTTAGTGCTTTCTAATAAAAACAAAGGCAGGGATTTTTTTTTAACAGTTAGGGCAATTAAGTTATAGAGTACTTCGACTTGGGATGTTATGTTTGCAGATACTGTAGTCGATTTCAAAAAAGTAATGTATACCTTTCTAGCTCAGAACAATATTGGGACTTTTGACATTTGGCTTCAAAGCAGATACTATGGTGATCCAGGTAAATATCCTACTGCCATTTGGAGTCAGGAATGATTTCTTTCAATTACTTGGTGCTTGATTGGAAATGGCTTCACTAGGATTTTTTTGCCTTCCTCTGGATCAACAAAGGTGATAGGGCATGGTCTTAGCTTGATGTCTTTTTTCAATCTCATTAACAGTGTTACTGTGTATGTGACTATGATACTCAAAAGTAGAATATATATCAGATCCTGGAACTCAAGCCTGCACTGATCTTGCTGCACATCAATTCTAACTAATTTTACAAAAATGTGTCCAAATCTATATCTATGTTCAGACTACCAGGAATCAATGTCCCTAACTCTGTAATCCTGTATGTTTCTATTTTCCTTACAGCTAGAAACCTGTCTTCCCCTTTTCTTTCTATAGATAGTATATCACTATTATAGTTAGATCTGAAGGATTCTGTGCATGGAAGTCTTTAAAATGTTTGGGCATGCTATGTTTCTCATACCCTATCCTGATGTTCCTGAGATGTTGCCTACATCTGACTTTTAATTCTTACCCTTTGCATCCTATATACTGTAGTTCATATGGACACTGAACTACATGCATAAAATTACAGGTACAATATTGCTTAAGTATATATCCTTTCCCTTTTTTATATATATAATATGGCAGTTTATTAGGGATGGGTGAAATTGTTTGCCTCAAAAGAGAAACAGGAGAAAAATGGCACTCGCTGCCTTGCGGGAAATTTCCAGAGAAAAAGTGCAGTTTTTGCATTTAAATCAATAGATTTGCCACCTTTCCTTTATTTCCTGCAGGCATAGTATAAAGGAGTTTCAGGGTCCTACAGCATGCCATTCTGTGTTTGTGAGAGGAAGAGAGAGCAGCACATTTGCTCAGGGCATCCTGTAGGCAGGACATTTGTTCTCTGCATTAGGGGAGTCTAGGGGGCATGCTGGGTGACTAAAAGGGAGAAAGTAGGTTGACCTCAAATACATCATCATCTTGTGTGTTTGACTGAGAAGACACAGGCAGCTGTCATCCAAGTTCTTTTCTGATCTGGCTGTTATCTCTGTCCTAGGGGAGTCTGGGGGAGTGAGATGGGAGCAAAGGAGGTTTACTCCAAATACTCCAAAATCTTGAGTGACTGACTGGGAAGTCACAGACAGCTGTAATCCAAGTCTCTTCCTGATCTGGCTTTTATTTCTCTGTCAAGAACAGGGAAGTCAGGGGTGTGAGAAGGAAGCAAAGGAGAATGACCCCAAATACCCCAACATTTTGTGCGAATGACTGGGAAGACACAGGCAACCATGATACACGATTCATCCTGATCTCTTTGTTATCTCTGTCTTGGTGGAGTCTGGAGAAAGAATCAGTTGAAAAGGAAATGTGTTTTTTGTTTTGTGTTGACCTGGATGGGGGAACAGTTAATAAAAAAACTGAAAAAAATTGGTACATGATAGTTATAGGGAACCTGACGTAAGCTGTGGCTGTGACTGGGGCAGACTGATACTTGATGATATAGAGTATTTTGTAAAGGGCCAAGGCAAGAGATTACACACAGTCAGTTCTATTGTGTACTTTACAGTAAAAATACACACAGTAGTTGAGTAATGTCCAGCAAACACACACACACAGTACAGGGAGAGTTAAAGGATTAGGAGCAGTGCAGGGAAGTGTGAGGAAAGTGGTAGTACAAAAACGGACTGCAGCCATGGTTGTTTCAGCATGTGCAATAAATTATGGTGATCCCTCCCCTCCTCCTGAGGAGGATGCAATTTGTCCCTCGCACCAAAAGTTCCACCACCACTAGCACCAGTACTATTAATTAATGTAAAAACACTGAAGAAGACAACAAGTCCCATTCTTGTGTTGTTGATGACATAGTGGAAGAAGGTGTAGTAGCTCAACCAAGTGCTAAATCTAAAAGTGAGACACCCAGGCACAAAAACAGATGTCCTGATTAAAGTAATAGTGAACATTGTGAAAATAAAAGTAAAGAGAAATTTTTGAGACCTCTAAAAGCCTAGAGGAATATAACAATAGTGGGCAATGCTGAGGATGACCTAATGATGACTAATGTTGATGATTTAGAATTAGAATGTACCCCTCCAGCATCCTCCTATTCTTCAGTTAAGAGTGAGAGAGATGATGACATGGCCAGAAAGTTAGTTGAAAGGAAAAGGCTCAGTCTTCCACCACTGAAAAGAAGCACTGTGTCTGTCTATAACATGTTTGAGAAAGCAATTGGAAAGTCTGACCCTGGACAAGCAAAGATGCCCAAAAATACACAGTCATCCTGTCAGTCATCATCAGCATTATTACCGGTGCTTCCAAGTCCAAGTCCCACTCAGCTACACACAGTACGTGTTGAGTAACCAGCAGCAACAACACAGGTTATCGGCATCCACAACTTTAGCTGTGATGATTAGTTTCTATGCTGCTGTTGGAAGTGCAGCACATTTGACACCTACTAGTAGTAGTAGTAGTAGTAGTAGTAGAAATGCAGCAACAACTAGCCCCAGTAGTAATAACAGCCCCTCAGAAACCCCTCAGTCTATGAAGTCCACAGTATGATGTCCACTCATGATCCAAAGCTAACTATGTTGCTATCCGTTGTCTGTGTAAAGCACATGAGCAGGGAGAAAGCAGGTTCACAGCTATTCACCTCTTCTATGAGATGACACCTAAAGCACAACCACATGTCTGACTGGGCAATACACGATCAACAGTTCAGAGGTGCCACAACAAGCAGCAGCAAAAGCAGTCCTAAAAGTTGCCAGGGCTCTGGGACACGTAAGAGAAGTGATGTTGATGTGTCAGAGAGTATACCAGGAGTATGTTCATTTGATTTAACATCTGTGGCTCCTGCTGCAGAGGTGTTTGACTCTGAGTTTGTTGTAGGAGATGACATGAGTCTTTTAGATTGACCATGCCTGCACACACATGCTGCCTCCACCTCCACCACCTACTACATGTTAGTGTACTTTGAAAAAGTTCCTCGCTTAGTTTCCATTAAAAACAATGAGGAATACACTCATGCCACTTTGTTGGACTCCTGCTTTAAATGCAACATTTCTGAATTTCTGCCAAAATGTGATCAGTGTGTCACACAACAACAAGGAGTCATGATGATCAGCAGCATCTCTGTGAGGAATCTGATTCTGTCTAGGAATATAAAGATATGCTTATTGATCAAGTGGAGGGTTGCATTTTGGAGGATGAGAGGGAGACAGTTAGGGTCAAAGAACTGTTAGAAAGCATATTGACAATACTGAAAAAGAAAGGCAGCAAATGGTATATACAAGCAGCAGCTACATCATCAAACAGAACACCCCATTGCCATTCTAAACACAAGGCTATTCATTTGTCACAGGGGTGGCAAATATTCAAAATTCATGGTGTGGTTGTGGCACTGGTGGTGACTCTATGGGACTTGATCTTTGAGTATGGGTTGTTAACTGATACACAGGAACACTGTGATTTATACTTTGTTTTTTTTATAAGCTTCTTCAAACAGGTGTTCTCCATATCCATTTTTTAATGTCTCTGCTTCAAAGTCACCATCTCATGTGCATTGTCTACAAGTCCTTTGGAATTGACCATTAGCGATGTTATTTTTCCATTTCACCTGTTTTCTATGATTTCTAACTGCAGTTCTATTCTTGATGTTGCCTGTATGGATTTTTATCCCATGTACAATTTCTCCTATACCCTCCTGTATATGGTGGCATAAGTAGGGTAAAATTACATACCATAGCTATAACTTTAGCCTGGGCATAGATGGTACCCACAAAAAGAAAATAATTATGCTTTTGTGTAAAACAAATTACTTCTACTATAAATTTACTCTGTATCTCAAGAAAAACATCATCCATGTCCAAGATTTCCTGAACAGTTTTTATCCCTTCCTGGTATGGTATGTTCTCTGCTTCTGGAAGACCCTCTACCAACTGCTGGATATGGTCATTGTACAAGCAAGTGTACAGAAATCAGGAGCAAGCCAAAGGTCAAATCAAGGTAATCAGGAACAGGACAACTCAAAGTAGCAAGGTACACACAAATACAACTGAGCACTCAGGTCTCAGGGATGAAAGTTTAAATAGCTAATCAAAGAAGAACAGCTGGACATTACAAGATAATCAGGAACCAATGAGATAACAACAAAGCTGGTTAATAGAATCCAGAATAGAAAGAAGGCTGCTACAGAAATCCTGTGCTCATAAAACTCTGACTTTCTGTGCTCAGAAAGTTTTATAGGTAGACATGAGGATAATGCTGTATTAATTCTAGAGGATAATGCTACATTTAATGCAAGCTGTTCCCGTATCACCAGTCCAAAGTACACTAGGCAGAGAGTTCTACTCACATATGTTAATCTAGAAGAAAGTTGCCTTGGGTGTAAAGTAGTAAGTTGAGATTATTATAAGAGAATTCACTTCACATAGAGAAAATCTAAAATTCTAATGTTATTTTATAGAGACTATGCACCAAGGACTTTATTCATCAAGCTAAAGAAGTGTATTTTTGGAGCAAACCAGCCTCGGGCATAGGAGGATTGAGAGGTGTATACAATTTTAAACAGACAAAGTCAATGTCATCAAGTAATATTTGTAATGCATTACAGTAGAGGTTTGCAGTGGTCTCCCCCATCAATTTTTAACATTTTGTATTTTTAATTATACCATTTGAGTGCTCGAGGGGTTAGCAACTCATCATATAGGTCATCATTTGGCACTCAAAGGATTAACTACTTACTAAACTTAGCCATTTCTGCTGTTTCTTGTTTTAACTCTGAACAGAGTGGCAATCTGAGGTGCTCTAGCTACTGTTAGACTGCAACAGCTGACTGAGGATTATTGATGGAAGTTGTAGTCCAACAGCAGCTGCTGTAAAGTGTGCAACTTTTACCTGAATATCACATTTTTCATGTAGTGCTCTTAAGTCTCTCAATGTCACTAGTACTGAAGTAGTTGATAGGACTTTGAAAATACATTCTGTACAGCTAGACATGTACAGCAGATGCAGAATGCTGCCCTTTAGGATGGCTTATTCATAAAATAAAAATTCTTAACATTTGGGTCCATATTAGCATTTGCTGCAGGTATAGCCAAAATGTTGTTCATCAGTAGGGATGGGTGAAAAGTAATTTTTTCTGTGGGAATTTTAGTGGAAAATTCACAATCTGCCACTTTTTTTCCTTTAGGGATTTTCACCCATAGAAAAAAAAATATAACATTTCTAACTTTTCACTGACACAAATGATCTTCCTGTGAGAACTTTGTGTTTTCTGCCAATGTTTTCATCTTCTATGTATGATTTATTTTTTATCTGTCTGCAATGTATATCTGGTACTTTCTCAATCAGAGCAAATGATCATTCATCTCAGGTAGGAACGTGAATCACCTGCCTGTCTAACTGTTACTGTTTCTTATCAGTAAACAAGTTTTTGTAATTATTCTTTCTCCATTCACCCTTCCCCCCACACACAGAACAATTTGGCTATCACTAAGTCTCCTAAAAAAACAACTCCTGCTCCCCTCTCTTTGCCTGTCTTCCCTAGCATCAACATACAAATGCTTTCTCTTTTTATACTAGCACTGTGGAAATACATTGGTAAACGGTCATACATGGAGCGAGTTAGTCAGCCAGAGCCACAGGTCAGAACCAATGTGGGTAGTCAGACAAGCCGGGGTCATACACAGAGCAGATTCTCAGATAAGGCACAGGTCACAACGGAGCACAAAACATAATAGCAGAAACACCACGTAAGGGCAATGACTCCTAGGCCCAGGGAGGTTTATAAAGGCGCAGAAGGAGGCAGGACCCAATTAGGCCACCCAGAATAGGCCCATAAACAGGCATTCATGCTAGTGCCTGTTACCTGATGTAGCAACAAGGAAGTGGCCAGAGGCTATGCTGGCCACGGCCATACAGAAGTAAGGAAGCACAGGCTAGCCCAAGGGAGACTTTGATAGTCACATGACAAAGGCAATGTAAGTATAAATTGCTTTTGTCAGTATTCTCTGTCTCTCTCCTTCTCACTGTGATCGTGATCCAAGTGCCTCGAATGGGATGAGGCTCTTTTGTTGTATTGGGAGCATGACTGGTGCTTGAGCTTAGAGCAAGTATTTTATTTACACAGACTAATTTATAAACATCTATACTGATGTTCAAACAAACATTAATGCAAGTTTTATTGCTGTAGAGGAATGTGATAAACTTATATACACGCCACATAGCCTGATCTCCTAAAAGGAGGGACAACAGGGTGGGAAAGAGGGACAAAGCATTTGTAGTTTCCTGCACTTATCCAGGACTTAGTAAGAAATATTCCCAAACCCAGAACTTCAGTGCAGATGGAGGAGATGCACTGAAAAAACTGCTGCACACTCTGAGTCTGACCCAGCCTCTGATGGACATTGCATTCTGCCTCTCTCATTCTCTTCTTTAGCCTCTGTGGCTGCTGATACCAGTCCCACAACCACATCTTCATGTCTACTCACAGCAAGAACTTGTCCCTCTTCCTCTATATTCACAGGAACCTACCCCTCTTTCTGCACACTCACAGCCATAATTTGCCCTTCTTCCTCCTGACCACTCACAGGATCTTGCCCCTCATCCTGTCCACTCACAGCCAGAACCTGCCCCCTCACAGGAACCTGTACCTCTTCTTCCTGTACACCCACAGGATCCTCCACTATATCCTTCCGACTCACAAGGGAACTTTCTGGACTATTACACCTGCCTTCTGTCTGTCTTCCTCATTATCACTCTCCTATTCCATTCCCTCTCTGTGCTACTCCATGCTTGTCTGCTGAAGAAACCGATGGGGGCACTGAAAGAAAGGAATTATCACCTGTCCAAGTTGATTGGTGACAAGGGTGGTGCACCTGGTGTCACCACCATTGTTGGTGCGGGTGGCTGGGGCTCCACTGCAGTGCTGCTGTTTCTGGTGGCAGTAGACATGGCACTTCTTATAACATTTGGTGCCTCTCTTTCCATCTTGACAATTGAGAGCGCACCCTGAATTAGACAGAATCTATGCTCTACTGCTGAGGAGGATGCTCCAATTCCTCCCTGTCCCATCCAAGTCTTACTATTTGACATTGAGTAACAGACTCTTTTTATAAAGGAAAAAAAGAGTATTGTGAATAAAAACAAGTATTATAAAAAAAATTATTGTAACAAAAACACTTCACTATACCTAAATGCCCAAAACTAACTCACACAATTTGACTGACCTAGCACTAGCTCACACACTTAGTGAACTTCAGAAATTGCATTTTTTTTATAAACATCTGTCCTCTACTGTAACACCTCTGCACCTCTTGCTCCTAACAAAACCCGCACGGAAGTATGGGAAATTCTTGGCCTTTATAGTATAGGCTGGTGGTAAATCAAGGGGTGCATTCTTCTATGAGGCAGGACATTCCAGACTTCAAAAATCAATAGTATAGTGCTGTGGAAAATGTATTGTTACAAGAAATTCCTTTCTGAAACAACCAATAGGGCAGAAATTTATCTTCAAGAGTTTTGAGGCAATTTTCTGTGGAAAAGCGGAGAATCGAGTCTTTCACAAAATTTCCCATGTGTAAAATATAGGGACTTTTCACCCATCCCTACCGCTCATCTCCAACACAAGTGCAACCTTAGTCCTCTGCATTGTGTGCAATGCATAGCAATTAATTTCTAATCTCTTTTGCACTAAAAGCATCAAGTGCATACATGCAACACTGTATAGGAAATACAGGGAAACTAAAATGATTATCAGTAGTGTATTATAAACCTGCCATGTGAAGTTATAATATACAGTAAAGATTAAAGTGAACTGCTGCTGACTCCTAGGACAGAACAGTCTCTGCAATTACTGATTTAACCCACCAACTGCCAAACAGGCAACAGCAGTCATTTGCATTAAAAGTGCAACAATCAGTATAGGAGTATTAAAAGGGTTAATGAATGAAAGTATGTTATTTACCTTTGTTTGCAATGGTTTTCTCATTTGCCACAAGCGCACTACATGAGGCCTATTTTTATTTATTATTCTTTATATATATAGTGCCAACTAATTCCGCAGCACTGTACAATGGGGAATAGACATCCAGAGGTATTATATAATACAGTCAAATGTGGAAAGCAGAAGGATCAGAGGGCCCTGCTCGTTAGAGATTACAGTCTAGAGCAGGGCTCAAAATTTCCACTCGCCACTAGCCAATGGCAAGTGAAAATTTAGCCCTGGTGAGTAGAAATTCAGCCCTGTTGGGTATGTTATGGCTTGCAGTGGCAAGTAACTTTTCAGGTCTGGCTAGTAGCAAAGGACTTCAACTTTTAAGCCCTGGTCTAGAGGAAGGTACGTTGGACACAGAAGGAATAAGTGCTATTGGGTGTAAGTGCCTCCTGCCACATGAACTGCCGGTCAGTGGGTGGGAGAGAGAAGTGCTATTAAGTGCAGTGGCCCAAGGAAGGGGTGGTTTTTGGTGATAATGTTTATGGAGGTAGTTGATAGGCTTCCCTGAAGAGATGAGTTTTCAGGGAGCATCTGAAGATCTGAAGGCTGGGGGAGAGTCTGATGAGGCAAGGGAGGGAATTCCAGAGCTCAGGTGCAGCACGGGAGAACTCCTGTAGCGGGAGTGAGAGGATGTGATAAGAGCTGTGGAGAGCAGACGGTGATGTGCAGAGGGAAGATGGCGACTGGGAATGTATTTGGAAATGAGAGATGAAATATAGGGGGTGCAGTGTTAGTGAGGGCTGAAACAAACTGCCATAATTTCCAATATTGTCTTAGCTATAAAGATACAAAGTATACTCTGAACAGAACATATCTACAAGGCCTGCAGCCAACATGGCCTTCCTAGGCAAGGAATTTCAAAACATTGCTGCTCTTACCGTATGAAATTATTGTCTTTGCTTAGCTGGAAGCACATTTAATCTTAATGGACACCCCCTTACTTATAGCGAGCCATTTAATTAAAGTTGTTCCCAGTTTTGTAATGTCTTGTTTGAAATCTTCTGGCACAATTCTTCAGCACTGTACAAATAATCTCTACAAAGGCCCATGGTAGTCTTGGTCTTTGGAGCAGTGAGCTAATAAAGTGCAATAATGGAGCAAACCAAATGCACGACTGGGGATATAATAATGATAATTGGGGCTTGAATAGAATAGAGATCAAGATACAAAATTCAGAAATGCATTAAAAGGGTTAAAAATCCCCATTTGGGATATTTTTTTATTCCCTATGGTGCAGTTGATATGCTCCAGAACTACACATATTTTCCACATATGGTCATATGGGCCTAATTCATCAAGCTAAATCTCTATTGATTTAAATGGGGATTTGCATTTCAGAACTCCCTCACCCTCACTTGGTTACAGCTTAGTTTAAATCAGTGGGGGGTTTCATTTCCCCTACCATGAGGCAGTTTGCTCCACCACTGCAACACTGTAGCTTGGTGACTAAGGAGCTATGTCTTCTAGTAGATAAAATAAATACTCTGTTATAAAGGAGTATCAAGCTGTCAAAAGCTCAAATATTTTTGAGTTTTGTTTTAATGACTCTGTATTTCATCTTTGATTAACTGATTTTTGGTCTTCGGAATGTGTAGTTCACTGGCTTTTCTGGATTACATTATTATATCATAAAAACATAGGTTATAACATGCAACAAAATAATACGCATTCTTATAAATGTGGAACAAAAATATGTTTGTTAATTTATTATGATTTCAGACTGAGAAGCAAAAAATTTTCAATGGGCAATAGGTTTTTTTTTACACAACCATTTGTGTGTACAAAGATAACCCATGGAAATATGCAATTTCTGTATATCAGTTTCTGGCTGGCATATCGGGTACCGATCTGTGAGGAGAGTATATGTAAACACTTGCATCCAGCATTGGAAAGTTGATATAAAAATTCCTCTTTACATTGACAGAAATGCTCTCAATCACTGATTAGAACTATCTGATTGGTTTTCATCATTGACTTTGGAAATCAGCAGCAGACAGTAAAGTATAAGATATGCTTCTTTCTAATCTGCTTGATAGATAAATATGTTATTTCTAGCATTTAAAGTTGATTTCCTTCTCATAGTTGCAAAGTGACCCAGAGGTGTCATTTAACCATTTAAGGACCAGAGAAGTGAACAATACAAGGGGGTAGATTCACTAAGCGGCTATAAAGAGGTGATAAAGTGGAGATGACTTCTCCAGTTTATCACTTCTGCAATTCTTATGTTATTTTATGAAGCCTTTGCACTAAGATTTCTTCAGATTTGGAGATCTTAGTGCATAGGCTCTATAGAATAACATAGGAGCTGGAGAAGTAATATCACTGGAGAAGTCATCTCCAATTTATCACCTGTTTATCACAGTTTAGTGATTCTTCCCCATTGTTTTGCAAGGCGCTGCATACCTCTGGTCCTTAAAGTGTTAAAATTTCAGGATGAAGGATGCAGAGTATGTGCTTGGATACTGGAAATTAGCCAGAGAGTACATAGTTTGCCTATCTCCCTCTTGATCTGAAGAGGGTATGGAGTTTGTTTGGGTTTCAGAGCACTTGACATATTTTCATAACAAGTAGTTGTGCCACTTCCATCGAGACAGAAATGTATTAATATTTTGTCTGTGGTGGATTCAGCTTTAGGTGTACATGGTGAGAGAGTGTGGGTGTGTAGAGACAACCAGGCAGAACTGTACTGCAAGAGGGTAGATGCACTAAAGTTGGAGTGGGACCACTATTATTATCTACAAGCCCATATGTGCAGTAATGTCGAATACAGACAATTATCTAATATCTAAAGCTTCCACCTGAGGGAGGCGAAGCCCGGCTGGGAACGCTGTGGGAGATCAGCCCGCTCACAAGAGTGCCTGCACCGGTGCTGTCGTGTGAGTGCCTGTGTCAATGCTGTGGGACTTTGTCCATCTACTATAGAGCTAGCAACAGTGCCCTTATCCTAGCAATTCAGCACTGCGATGGTGGTTTTGCCCTGGACATATACCCGGTGAAGTACCAAGGAACAACAGAGGTTTCAACCGGAGGGGCACACACGCTAATGGAGAAGGATCCAATAATACACAGCATTCCTTATCAGAAGGGCACCTATACATCCTACGGCAGCTAGGAGAGGTACGTCCCATTACTAAAGGGATACATGTAGTGAGGGTGAGCACAGGATGGGAGAGCTGAGAGACTCAGACCTACATCTTACTACAAACAAGATACGGGAGAGGGTATTTGATCCTTATGCTACGATAGCTACTGCTACCCCGGGCAATATTCCAGGTTTGAAGGAGCTAAACTATTTTTAATGATTTGGGGACATTCATTATGTTTTGAGATTTTTTATTAGTGGTACCACTATTAGACAGATTATTATTGTACTTATTGTATTCTGTGTTTTACATACTTGTAGCATATAGTCTTTTTGAGACTTATGGCTCTATACTAATAAATATTCTATACTTTTTCTATTGTTGCCATATGCTCATTGGGAGGGGGGGTTACTAATATATATATATATATATATATATATATATATATATATTTTTTTTTTTTTTATTTGTTAAGTTTACTATTTTAGACGATACACACAGGTCAAGGGATTGTAGCCACTGTTTAGGGATACACCCAGTATAACTATTTTGATGTCTTTATGTTATTTAGTATTATTATTAATTATAATTTTATCATATATTTTAATGAACCCTTGAGAGTTTAACCAGTTGATTGCCATATCTCCACATAGATCCTCCTTTAAAGTTGGATAAGGGCTCAGGAGGATGGCAATGTTGTGTCAGATGTGTGGAAGACACATCACTAATATGCACTAAGATGTCTTTGCCATCATATCCCCATCACTCTGCCAGCAATCTGTCTACATTGCTATGAATCTGTCATGCAACCGAAAGGTTTATGATTTTGCACTGAATATATGGAAAATGGCTCATTTCCATATGAAAATGAAGGTTAATGAACCAGTCGTATTCATATTGGTGTATTTATATGTTATTGTGGCACTTCGACAAATGCACTAAAATCTGATAGCTGCTCCTGCTGTTAGAGTTCACAGTCACAACATTGCCTACATGAAGTTGCTGTCTCTACTCTGGAGAGCAGAGACAGCAGCTGTTCTCCCCTAACCCTTGCAGAGCCATAGTGATTTTCATTGCACACCCCTGTGGCACTGAAAGGGTTAATAGGCAATCACAACTCTCTTTGGATCCATGATTATTATTTATTAGGTATACAATAGCTCAAGATATGGACAGAATTTATAATTTTAAATACATATCTTGTAAAGATATTAGTTTATAATAAAACTCTTCTTTAAATATAGTACTAGTACAGCAGGCATCCAAGGTATAACACTGTGAATGGGAATGTAATATACAGATAGATAGATAGACAGACAGACCATAGTAAGCAATCACTGCTCCTTGGATATGTGATCAGATGTGTTCTGAATACTGTATGTACTCATTGTACTGCATTATTTAAACATGCCAGTGAGGTGACCACACAATAGCTTAAAGAGTTAACTGAACAATACAGGAAGGATGGCTGGTGTTGAGGTTTGCAGTGTGTACATCCTTGTTTGAAAACCACTGTTGTGAAACTATGCCATCTTCATACTTCCCTCAATAATAAATGAAATTGAGACGGAGACAGAAATTAGGCCTCTGTGTCGAAGGCACATTACTAATATGCACTAACGTGTTTTCACTATGATATCCCCTTCAATACACCATCAATCTGCCATGCCTTTGACAGTTTCATGAGTTTGGACTGAACATATCAACATACCGAAATTCAGGTTAATACATGATTTTCATATGGAAATGCAGGTTAATGAGCCATTTTCATATTCATATAGGTGTGTTTATATGTTGATATGCTTGATAGCAGCCACCACTGTCAGTATTCACAGTCCCAACATCGTCTAACTGAAGTCCCTGTAGCTTCCTGTGCAGTAACAGCCCTCAATCAATAATAAGTATGAAGAGTTGTCATACTGCTGTGATGTGTAAGGAATGCCCTCTCTTACTGCCAGTTGTAGACAACCCTGAAGTCTGAGAACATCCTTTTTACTTCTCCATTTGCTCAGTGGGGAAGCAGAGAGGATCCTCTCAGCACCACAAACAGCGTCAATCCCTTAACCCTTTGAGTGCCATAGGGATGTGCATTGCACACCAGCGGCATTAAAAGGGTTAGGAAAGTATACCAGACAGACATCATCTCATCTCTGTGCAGTTTATGTCTATATTTCTAGTGTCTTCACATTACTCTAAAAAATGAAATGTATCCCTATTGGCTGGTAGAGATGAATTCAGCGCATTGCTTTGCAATGAATTAGGGACACTTCTAGAAGCCAAAGGGTTAAAAATGTAAGGACGTAAGACAAACTGCTTCCCTCTCTCCTGCACACATGAAGAAGATACCATCTAGATTTAATGGAGTGGTTGCCACTGGCTTCGCACTACTATTTGTTTCTGTTAGTATTATCAATATACTATATTCATCTCTATTGTTGCTATAGTTGCCAAACAAATGCATTGGAAACCTTTATAGCATGCAAGGGATAAAAAATTCTAATTTAAATAAATTGAAATTGTATTTGTATCCCTATGCTGCAGTTGATTTGCTCCAGCATCGCTTTACTTTAGCTTCTTGAATAAGATCCTTTATGCCATAAAAGCTATCACTGAAAATAAGGGAAATAGTCTTCCTTGTAGAGAAGGAATTAATTCTAAACTGAATCTTTTTGTAGCATTCTAGCACTATCAGATAGGCATGACCTTTATGCACTTGATCTGACTCATTCATGTACTATTATTCACCACAGCTTAGTCACTCAGGAATACTCTGTATCAACAGCACATTCAGTAGACCTGTACAATTAGGGAACTCATTCATGACATACATATCAAATGAATACAAATGGTGGAGAGGTCCCTGCTTGTGAGAGTTTACAGGGAGAAAGGGAACAAGTTAAACATAAGATTGGTTACATTTTGTTAGAGAGAAAAGTTTGGGTCAGCTACAGTCTTGGTCCCTTAGATTGGTTGGAAAGGGCTAGGATAATATAGTGACTGTTTGGGGAGAGTTAGAGGCATTGTCTTTGAGCAGGATGATTTTGATGGAGATCTTGAATGGGAGAGACTTACAGTGTATGGTAGTGAGTTACAGAAATAGGGTGCTTCCTTAGTATAATCTTGCAGGCTACCGTGAGCAGTGGTGGTAATGGGGGAACAAAGCTGAAGATTGTTTACTGCGCATAAGGTGCAGTTTGGGTGTATTTAGAGATGAACATGGATATGTAAGGGGAGTACTTCTGTGGAGGGCCCTGTAGAAGAGTGAGGAGGAAAGGTGGAGCAGTGCATAGATGTGGGAGTAAAGTGGTAGCTCAAAACTGACTGCAGCCATGGTTGCTGCAGTGTGTACAATAAATGATGATGATCCCTCTCCTTCTGGGGAGGATGCAGTGTGTCAAGGTCCCACCATAAGTTCCACCACCACCAGAACCTGTACTATAAAAATACACATAAGATGAACACTGAGGACAACAACTAGTCACATTCTAGTGATGATTATGGCATAATGCAAAAAGGTATAGCAGCTCAACCAACTGCTGCATCTGACAATGAGACAAACAATCACGAAAACACCTGTTCTCAAAGTAGAAGCAAAGTTTGTGACTGTAAAAATAAATTGTCTGACACCTCTAAAAGCTTTGAGGAATATAAGAGTGGTGGCAAAAAGCAGTGGGTGATGCTGAGGATGACCTAATGATGAAGATGATGTAGATCTAGAATATATCCCTACAACATCTTCCTCTTCTTTAGATATAGATGAAGTTGAAAGTGAGTGAGAAGACATGGGCAACAAGTTTCCTGAAAGGCAAAGGCTCAATTTTTCCCCACTTTCACAGGAGCACTGTGCCTGTCTATAAACTGTTTGAGAAAACCATTGGAAACTCTGATCCTGTGCAAGCAAATATGCCTAAAAATACACAGTCATTCTGTCAGTCATCATCAGCATCTTCACAGCTTTCAAGTCCAAGCCCCACTCAGCCACCGATACCTGTGTTGAGTAACCAGCGGCAACAACTACAACACAGGTTATTAACATCCACAACATTAGCCATGATGAGTGCCTGTGGTGCTGCTGGAAGTGCTGCACCTTTGACACCTAGTAGTAGCATCAGTAGAACTGCATCAACATTTAGCCCCAGTAGTAGTAGCAGCAGCCCCTCAGGAACCCAGCAGTCCATTAAGTCCACAGTATGGAGATACTCCAATCAAAATTGTTAGAAGGCGGAGTGCCTTTGTCCTTTGCCCACAACACTAACGTCCTGCTTAAGTAAAATTGGCACATATTCCAGCAGGGTGCAACACATCATGCTAGTTATTTAAAGCCTCTGTTTGAAACAAAACTATAGGGCAGAGAGTTAAGAACAATAAATGGTACAACCTACAATGTGGCAGATGTGTATGGTAGTGATGGACTGGCATGGTGTGATTGATATATATATATATATATATATATATATATATATATATATATATATGTATATATATATTCAGAAAAATAGAGGCTAAGCTCTCCGTGTCTCAGTATATAAATATTTATTAAATAATACACAAATATGTCCTAAAACACACCAATATAAATGTGAATAAAATCACTAAATATCTGGTAACAGTACAAAAAAATGACTGCAAAAAATAAATAAAAAATGTGATTTGAGCGCTATCAAGTCTCAGAATCTAAGAGTCTGTATGCGATCCAGTGATTCTAACTCAGAATAAATCTATTGAGAAGCTGGCATGTGTGATAGCTAACAAAGGCTGGCTCTCCCATCCTTATCAGGTGTATTATCACAGTAAATAGCACCAACCTTCAGGCTGAAACAACTCTTGCTTTGTAGGAGATAATTTCATATTGTGATCTCCTCTTTTTATTGTATGCTCTGGTTGTTGTATGGTCTGGCGGTTTGTACGGCTGACTGACGGATGATCTGTATTATATGGGAACAATACACAGTCCGTTACTGATGCGGGTAGAGTGCCTGTTCAATCACCTCCCGTCTACTATATACAGCTGCGTTCACTGGATCCGAGACTGGTAGCTGGTTTCACACAATTGGTGTTCTGATCAAATCAACGCGTTTCGTACCACTATATTAGGTACTTCCTCAGGATATAGAGGCTACAAGTTCCAGCTTCTTATTTGAATGTTGGTGTCACATATAGTGACCAGTCACAGATGTTACATTTTATGAGCCTATGCATATCTGCTGAGCAAAAAAAGTTCTATTTCAAATGGGAATTTTAACTCTATCAATCCCTATTTCTGATTGGAACAAAGAAATTACAATTGTAGCTATAGATGAAGGGGACAATGTTTACAAAGAGCAACATATCCATACTAAGTAAACACTGAATAAACAGCTAAAAAAATTATGAACTGAAAAATATGAAAATATATATAAAATACAAAATAATGTATAAAATAATAATAATAATAAAAAAATCTAAATAAAGAAAATAAAAAATGATAAATAATATAATGAAAAATAGATAATAAAACAAAAAATAAGCAAATTTAAAAAAAAATAACTAAAAAAATTAAAAAAATGATAAAATAAAATCGACAAATGGGTGAATATTGGAAGCAATGGAGATGCCACAATTAAAACATACTCATATTCCCAAATTTAAGGATAAAAATCCCCTAAGGAAAAAAGGCATACACCCCAACAAATATCCCTACCAATCTAGAAGTAGCAATATAGATGAAAGTACACACATCTAATTTGTCATTATTCCCCATTGGTGTCAATGTATTACAGTGATATATCCAATAACTTTCTCACGGACATAATTTATTGAATCTTTGACTTTTTTACGGAAGGTCAAAGATTCCATAAAATACATTTTTTAGTTAATATTTTTTTAGATTCTGAGACTTGATGGCGTTCAAATCACATTTTTTATTTGTTTTTTTACGTCATTTTTTTGTACTGGTACAGATATTTAGTGATTTTATTCACATTTATATTGGTGTGTTTTAGGACATATCTGTGTATTATATAATAAATATTTATATACTGAGACACGGAGCGCTTAGCCTCTATTTTTCAATTGTTTCTTTTTTGTATATGACCACTAACAGATTCAGGGGTTTTACAACGAATCGTCTCTCATTATCAGCATGGGAGGTACTTGGACTACAAGCCAGAGCTACCATTTGGATGATATATATATATATATATATATATATATATATATATATATATATATATATATATATATTTAAATTATTATAATGTCTGTGTCAAATGCAATCTACTCTTATTATCAGACTATTGATACACAGTACACATCAGTCATAGTAATGATCCAAAGTGTGGTAGATGGTAGCAACCCTCCACATCCCTCTGCCTCCTCATCTGTGCTGTTGTTAGTACATTTGCCCTGACTTTCTCTGTCACGTGTGGTTTCTGCCACCTGATACACAAATAGTATTAGATGTCGGTTAATGTTTAAGAATGCTAGTCTCCCATTGCTGCTTGATACTCGCATCCTATGGTGATTCACAAAGTAACCTGCTGCCCTGAAAACCAACTCAGACATAATACTTGCTCTAGGGCAACTAAGGGTTTCCACTACAGTATGTGTCAATGCTGGTCACACACACACACTGTTTTGTTTGACAGTACTCTATGGGGTCATTGATTAAGCCTAAAATGTAGATATCCTGCAAGTATGCAGAAACCATCTCACATGGAATGGGACCAGTCCTAGGAGCTACACAGTTATAGAAAGTTAGTGTTGTGAGAAAATGACAAAGACTGCTAACATTTTTTTCAAGGCAAATGTTGCTGTAGGACTCACAACTTTGACTTTCAGCTATTTATTTCTCCACTTCAGCCCTAAGTAATATTGTTGTGGGAAATGTTGTAATCATAGGAAACCTATACAAAATATGGCAAAGTTATTGTGGAAAATGTATTGGCAATGGTGAAAACTGAAAAAATGTTATGTAGTATTTATGGGCAAAAACTTTCACGAAAAAGTGGTATATCAGTGTTTTGGGTTTTTTTGCGAAAGTTGGGCAGGACATTTTTTTTTACTTTTTGCGCATCCCTAGTAGTATGTTTTACTAATCATTGGTAAGGGATACATTCTGATGAAATGGGAGTGTCCCGATATTGATGTTCTACAGTTCTGTCCTCTCTTTCTTATGATTTTAATATATATAAGTGAAGCTGATTTTTAGGTTTTTATAATCCTTGGTCTAAGGCTACAATACTGTGACCCAAAGGGATATGCTAGAGAATCAAAGGGATAATCCTTAGTAGTGGTTCTTGTCTTTCTTCTTTCTTTTGTAATGGAAATAACCTTGTACTAATCAAGAAAAATCCTTTAACATATGTTTTCATTGAAAAACTTTTATTTTTAAGTGGGGAGCTGTGGCTATAACTTCCTGATGCCAATAGTAATATATATGAAGGAAGTGATGGATGGGAAGAAAGGGCTGTGATGAAGGGATGTAAAGAATCTGAGTTGTGATGCTATCTGGGGCAAAAAATACAGGGATGTGATGGGAGGCAGTGGTCCATGATCACTCCTTTCTCCATTATGTCATTATTCATGACATGCTTAAAATATTGTTAATATCTTGTCTATCTCCATCCATAGGCTACTGTTTGAAGGAAATCTGACACTGACATGAACTGCAACACTTGTTCTCCTCTCTTCAAATGGTTTGCCTTAACAGGTGAGATAGTGGAGTTGATATGACCTTTGTCTGTTTATGTGTACTTAAGCAACAGTGTTTGTGAGGATTCATTTACAATTGATAATTTTATTAAGGGGGTTATCTACACATTCCACCATAGACTTTAATGGAAATATATTAGATAAAATAGTGATAACACTTTTCAACTGCAATGTGATCTAGCCCAGAAATAATAATAAGATACACTTATATTTTGCTCTTAAGCAGCATCTAAACAGTTAAGATCATGAGTGCTCAAACTTTTAATTCTAATATGAATATTTTAATTGGGCACTCCTATATTATTAATGTGCTACTGTCACGGTTTCGTAAGAACACTCAGACAAATTAGGTAAGGTTAAGATCAGCTTTATGGAAAATAAATAATCAGCAAGGAAATGATCAACCTACTCGGGCCCAGATAGGGACAATACCGTGGTACTTCCCAAATCTGTCACAGGTCAGGATGAAAACAGAATTAGTATGCAAATGAAGGACATTATAACAAGTAACTAAGTAGTCTTGATCCGTAGGCTGGATACTGGAACAGAGCAAACCACAGCAGTACCAAAGCCACAGGAAGGCACATGGAGACTTGCAGCAGGTAACTGCAGGGCAAATCCCTAGAACGCTAGGGAGTATAGGAGGCAACACACAGGTAGGACAATGACAGTGACCAGATCCCTAGAATGCTAGGGAGATAGTATGCAACTCACAGATAGGACACTGAAAAGTGACCGGATCCCTAGAACACTAGGGTGATCGGAGGCAACTCACAGATCGGAACTGGCAAGTGACCGGATCCCTAGAACGCTAGGGATAGTAGAGGCAACTCACAGACAGGCCACTGACAAGTAACCGGATCCTTAGAACACTAGGGAGATAGGAGGCAACTGAAGACCGGATACTGGCAAGTGACCGGATCCCTAGAACACTAGGGAGAGCAGCAATGGTAACTACTCACAACTCAGTCTCCAAGGTATACTAGGGAGTAGCAGGCCAGATGATAGGCGCTGTAGCGGAAGTCGCTGAGTGGTAATGAGAGCGAGAGTAATGGAGCTTAGGTAACACCCACAGAAGGGTCAGAAGCCAGAATGCCAGATCGGTACACATGTCGGTAGACAGCCAGGCCTAGTCAGCAATGGAAGCGGGTTCACAGCCAAGCCAGTTCGGTACACACGGAGATAGGCAGCCAGAGTCATAACCCAATGGCCAATAAGAACCGTGCAGAGTGAAACCCAGAAGTAGCAATGTTGCCATGCAGAAAGGATCACGGGCACCGTGATAGCTATGCAGTGTGGTACACCCACATCAGAATATTTTACTGAGCATCTGTACAGTCCTTTTCCCAAAAATGCTGCTTTGAACCAGAAACACACAGTCACAGAAATTTTTAGACACAAAATAAATGCATATTTTTTAAAGCCTTACAAGTATAAAATGCCCAGAAAACTTAGGTATACATATTGTATATGCAAATGACTAACACTCATAGTTTATACATACCACTTATACAATAATTATGTATAGCCATTGGGTTAATGTTGCTGCCTTTAGGAGGTGGTGCACATTAGGAAAAAGCCTCATTCTCAGTTCCACATAACTGACAGTTAGCCCCTCCCCTTTTTAGGTTTCAATGTGTTTTTCTTAGGGGAAGAACTAGAGTAATTCAACCTTTTTATTTTTGTTTTAGTTAATATATTCAGCGCAATAAAATAAGAAAGCTAGGCCCTAGACAGTCTATGGCCTACTATCAATCTAAAAGCATTGGACCTGGATCCATTTATCCAGTGATAATCTCTGCAGGCTGGGAGAGGATGTGAGATGCAATGGATTATTTCCGGTTTGTGGGTGAACAAACTTAAAATGCATGTTTCATGGTTGACAAAATTTATAATTATAACATGTGGGCATTTCTACAGCCACATTTTTCCTGATTACTGGAAGTCTGTCTACAACATTTCTACAACATTTCTGGAGGAAGTCTCAATTTGCTGTTAGCCAAGGAGTTGGAGTTGACAGTATAAAAAATAGTAAGATTGAACTACCTAATTCTGACATATAGGCTGGTAGAGATTATTACCACAGGATCTTCAGATTCCAGAGCAAATAAGAGTAAAAAGTTTCTTGCTTTAAGCATTTATTCACTTTCTAATATGTATTACTATGTCTCTAAACTGTTCTTAGTGGGTCACCATGTCTGAGCATGAAGAATAAGTTAAACAGAGAGGTCATAAAGGTACCGGTACCATAGCTGACAAAACAATCAAACTAGTCTTTTATAAAAGACTTGTAAGGTCAAACTGCCCACTGGGCATTCTGGTCCTATCTGTCCATCATACATGAACAGACCTACAAAAAACATACAAGAGAATATGCTTTCATTAACATGGGGGGATTCTACTGTATTGGAGCTTCTGTGGATAAAGTCTATTATAAATTCTTTATCTCTCTGAGAGTTTCAGTGCTCTCCCCATCCTATGAAAAAAAGACTGATATCTTCAAGATGGGAAGAGGATTCATGTATTATCCCAGGGGATGATTCCTCTATGGGGGAAGAGATGAAAATTAAAACAATGATATTTTGTCTTGAGTTCCTCCCATGACAAGTCCCATTGACATACTTAATTATTTAATTGGGGTCTTCTCAGAATAGTGCTAGAGACAATTTTCTGACAAAGTATCTTCAGAGGAACTTTCAAAAGACATAATTAAAAGTAAAAAGAAGTCAGCAGCTGAGTTCCAGCTTATGACCAGCTTGTGTTAGATGAATGGAAACACACAGATAGGAGAGTGATGCTATCAAAATTATTTAACATATTATATCATTTTGCTCAGGAGTGGATGAACCTGTGGGGATTACACCTGTGGTAGATCCACCAGTGTCTTGACAGTCTAACAGGACATCTTTACTGATCACGGACTCTTTTTCACCCAGGGACCCTGCAGACTAGAGACTTGATAAACTATTAAATATGTAGTTTTTTGGTAGCTGGTGCAGTGCTTCATCCAGCTTTTACAATTGCTTGGGTAATAAGAGAAATTGATGTATGGAATTATCAATTGATTATGGCTACTAGAGAAAATATTCCTCAACAGGAGTTACTACAATTGGATTAACAAATTCTGGAGTCTAACCTGTATATATGTGATGCAGAGCTTGATACAGCAATGTTTATTGCAATATTTTCAGCCATCACAGTTGTAAGATGGTACAAAATGTAGTCAGTAGATCTCTGATAACATTGCTTTTTTTGTTTTTTAGTAGGAAAGTCTGTTTTCAGACCAGTAAACTGATTAGCTAGGAGATGAAAAGAAAAAGCACATTACTTCCTCAGCCATGCAAACCTATTTTTATCATGATTTTTTTAAATTCTCCTTTAACTTTGATGTCTTTCATGAATCATCATCCTACTCTGCTAGCTCAGTTAGCATTATTATCCTTCAACCTTCATTTTCAAAGCAAACCAAAGTTAGCATGGATGGTTATGTAGCAGAAATATAAGCTGACAAGGAACTAGTTCAGCACGACTCAGTTGTTATTGCAGAGAGGCAGATACTTTGATGATTCCAGAATGAGTGGCATGATTCTATATCAGACTAGTGGAATATTCACATAATATTCATTGAATACAGAATAGATTTTGCAAAATTTCCCCCTCACCGATTTTCATGTAGAGGGTTCTAAAAGGACCCATAAAATCTACTGAGTTAAAGTAAGTAGTTAATGTATTAATGGGATTGAAGACTCCTAGTACAATAGAGAGGTTTTACTCAAATCAGTTATTTTGTGCCAAAGAAGGATGGGGTATTCCATCGGAATGGGTTAAAATTCCAGTATTTTTGAAGAAGGAAATTTGCAGCTTGTTCCAAGAAAAATTTCCATGCTTTGAAACCCTATACAATTTCCACATTTTCTCTAATCTAAGTACATTTTCTGTGAGAACTTTGCTGGTTTCTGCCTATACCCAAGAATTCCTGTTGATGTGCTTGTATGTGTGTTTGTGTCTATATCAGACTTAGTGTGTGAGGTTCTATAGATACTAGTGCAGTGGGACAAGGCTAGGGGTCAGTATGTGCGTTTGTTTGGGAGCGTTAAACAACACTGTTGTCTGGTGAAGAATGATGGAAGTTGTAGTCAGGAGGGTCTCACATTTCCCATTTCTATGGCTACCAGTTCAGTGGATCAAGGCTGGGGAGGTCAGTATGTATGGATCTATGGCTACTGTGGGACAAGGCTAGGAGTCAGTATGTGTGGTTTTATGGCTACCAGTGCAGTGGGACAAGGATGGGGTTCAGTGTGTGTTTACTGAGGAAAATGTTAACTCTTTGCTGGAATTCCCATGGAAGAAGAAAAGTGCAGTTTTTCGCTCCTTGCTCTTTTCAGATAACTTATTTTTGCCCATCACTACTTCTTGTATTAAACTTCAAGGTACTCAAAATATATGTACAAATTCCAAGTTTAAGATGGAATCCATTAGGTCTGTCATTGTAGTGAAGGGTCCAGAAAGGTACCTGGCATTCCAGGATGTAAAGGATTCTTAGTTACTTATCCCTATATGTAAAAACCTTAGAAAATGTTTCTGGTTCAAAATTTACAAAGAACATATCCAGTTTACAGCTCTGTCCTTTGGCTTAACAACAGCACTAAAAGTGTTCACAAATAGGGATGGAGGAAATAAAATATTAAGAAAAATTAAGTGGTTATTTAGTGGTTCGTAGAACTGGCTCTCATTATGACCACCACCATCACTGTTGTAAAAAAAAGAAAAAGAGAAGCTGGATGGACCAAGAGACTAGTGATTCACAGAGGAGAAGAATATGTCACTAACACTAGCAGTGGCACAATTGATAAAGGGACTGGGAGCCCAAATTTCCCAGACCACCACCAGTGTTTGGGGAAAAAAAAGAGACGCTGGATAGACCCTGAGGCTAGTGACTCTAGCAGTGACACCATCAGTGCTAAAGGGACTGGGAGCCCACATTCCCCAGATTCAATGAGGCAGAGTCCCCCAACATCATCCCTCCTTTGTGATCTAGGGGTGGCAGACTTTTTTCATCTGTCTAAGCAGCAGGATAGGGATGAGAACACTAGAGTGCCATGGCAACCATGGGACTGGCTTCTTCAAGCAGCGATATGGGACCAGAGCCTGCTCCATTTGCCACCAATAATCCTTGTTAGCAGCAGTGATTATGTTGATGCAGCAGCATCACATACCCCAGCCAGTGACGTGACTGGGGAGAAGAAGAAGTCCATTCTTCTCCATTTCTCCCCTCATTGAAATCATGGTTGTGTGAATGTTTTTCATTTGGGGCAGGTACAGTACAGTGATCAGTGACTGTGCTTGCATGATTTGTGATTGTGACAAGGGGAAAGGAGGGAACAATCTTGGCACAACACAAGCCCTGTTTAAGAAAAACAGCCTTTTATATATTGAAAGCCTGAGTCCTGCAAAAATGATTTACTCAGGGATTTTGTTTAGTTAACTTGGCTATACTTTGTGCAAGCTTGCTGCTATGCTAGCTTACCATTATTTTAAAAGAGATAAAAAAGGGTACAGCCTACAATGAATGTGGCAGATGTGTGTGGTGGACCGATGTGGTGTGATATATATTCATGGTTCCTACAGCAATGATTAGCATTATCGTGTTTGAGTCAAAAGTAATCTATCATTATTCTCAGATTATTGACACTCATTAATCATTAGTCCCAACAATGGTAGATGGCAGCAACCCTTCGTGTCCCCCCTCCTCCTCCTCATCATCTGTGCTGTTGTTAATTATACATGTGCCCTGGCGTTTCTCTGTCATGTATTGTTTTGTCCACTTCCGCTACCTGATACTCAGATGATATTAGATGTTGGTTCATTTTTATGAATGTTAGTCTCTCAACATTACTGCCTGATAGCCGCATCATACAGTCATTTACAATGTAACCTGCTGCACTGAAAACCCACTCAGACTCAACACTTGCTGGAGGGCAACTAAGGGCTTCCACTGTAGTATGTGTCAGCTCTGGCCACACGCTCTGTTTTGTTTGCCAGTAGTCCATGGGGTCCTGGTTTCTGCCAAGAACATAGACATCCTGCAATTTTGCCAAAACCATCTTACATTCAATATGATGCTCCTATGTATCGGTTACCAACCCAGACTCATGTTGGACATTTGCAACCCCTGCTGAGACCCATGAAGCGATCCATTTTCAGAATGGGATATTCTGGTTGATGATGTAGCTGCTCCTGCTTCTGCTGGTATAACCCCTTTGCTACCTTCTTTGTCACTATGCTGTGTAGCAGTTTTGTTGGCCCTAACTTTCTCTTTCTCATCCTCCAAAATGCAACCATCCACTAGATCAATAAGCATCTGGTTTGTCAGAGAGATGCTGTTGATCATCATGACTTATTATTTCCACAAACTGCTGATGATGCTTTAGCAGAAATTCTGTAATTTTGTGTTTAAAGTGGGTGTCCAGCAAAGTGGCAAGAATGTATTCCTCACTACTTATAATATGTGAGAGACTTGCGCAAAGCACCCTAACATAGTGCTTGTCTGTGTTGTCACTATGTGAGGATCTTGCTCAAAGCATGCTAACATGGTATCACGGTGCCCGTGATTGCTGCCTTTTTGTGTCAGTTACCTGTAGGGGGCTCTTCACTGGCTGTCTGCCTTCAGCCCGCCTTGCATTGCCTATTTAGACTGAGCTTGGGCACCCTTTGGTTGCCCTTTCGTGTTGTATGCTGTATGTCTATGCTGCTCACATCTCCATTGTGTTCCTGAGCTTCCTGGGCCCCTGGTTATGTTCCTGCTAACCTGAGATCGTCAAGTTCCTGAGTTACCAGTTCATTGGTTCCTGTTTCCGTTCCTGATCCGGTTGAGGTTGCCGTTGTGTTGCTGCTTCCTGCTGCCAGTCCCCGCTGCTGTATCTGATCTGGTTGACCATCTGGAGTGCTGGTTCCTGTTTTCACCTGCTGTGCTCCTGACCCAGTATCACCTGTAGTCGGCTAGTCCTCCATGGTCACCTTGGCGACATTTCTACTCCTTGCTGGTTACTCCAGTTTGCGGGTACTGGTTCGCTCCACAGCCACTCGGCTGCTGTTGCACAATAGTGATTTGTGTTCCCAGTATGCGGGTACTGGTTCACTCCACAGCCACCCGGCTGCTATTGCACCAATAGAGATTTGTGTTCCAGTAAGCGGGTACTGGTTAGCTCCACAGCCACCTGGCTGCTGTTGCACCTAATGTGATTTGTGTCCCCAGTACGCGGGTACTGGTTCGCTCCATAGCCACCCGGCTGCTGTTGCACCTAATGTGATTTGTGTCCCCAGTACGCGGGTACTGGTTCGCTCCATAGCCACCCGGCTGCTGTTGCACCTATTGAGATTTGTGCTTCCAGTACACGGGTACTGGTCTGCTTACATTCAACTGGTTGCGGTGCACCGGAAGAGAGACGGATTTCCCAGTACGCGTGTACTGGTTTGCTCCACCAACTACCGGCTGCCGTTGCACCGGTACAGTTTATGATTACAATACGTGGGTACTAGCTCGCTCCTATTCACTGGCTGCTGTTGCACTGAATGAGAGATTGGTCTCCCCAGTACGAGGTACTGGTTCGCTCCACCACATCTGAGTACTATTGTACCGGTTCAGAGATATTGTGTCCCCAGTATGTGGGTACTGGTTCTCTCTATGCTATCTATTGCTGTCAAGTCCTAGGCAGCTCCGTTGGTTCTCCAGTACGCGGGTACTGGTGGTCTCCTGTAAATTTCCTTGGCTTGCCACTTTTACTCCTGTAGCCTCTGCATGTCATCCTTGTGACTGTTGTTGCCACCTAGCCAGTCACTGAGGCTTTAGTGGTTGCCATCCACTCCATATTAGGCTGCCTTGCTCGGTATATTGGTAAAGCCGGTAGAACCTATTCCTCTGTGTACCATCTAGGGTTGCCTTACCCGGTATTGGCAAGGCCGGTAGAGCCTACTATCCTCCGAGCACCAGTCTCCAGGCTGCCTTTCCCGGTATATTGGCAGGGCCGGTAGAGCCTACTAATCCTCCGAGTACCAGTCTCCAGGCTGCCTTGCCCGGTATATTGGCAGGGCCGGTAGAGCCTATCTATTCCTTGTACCAACTCCCTGGCTGCCTTGCCCGGTATATTGGCAAGGCCGGTAGAGCCTATCTTATTTCTTGTACCAACTTCCTGGCTGCCTTGCCCGGTATACTGACAGGGCTGGTAGAGCCTGTATCGCTATTATTATTGCTTGCAATACATATGTATGAACGTGTATGTTACCCTATGGGGTTGTCTTAAACTTTTCAATAAAGTTGTATTTTTACCTAACTTTGCGTCTGAGAGTCTTAACAAACCGTGACACATGGTACATGTCTGTATTGTCATTATGGTAAGATTCCTCAACCAAGCTCTTACATTTTTTCTGTAATAAATATATCAGTGTTCAAATGTTGCAAATTCCTGCCCCCCTGTAAACGGTTTAAGCAGCTCACATACATCACACATTAGTTGCCATTGCCTAGGAGACAAAGAGGCTCCCTCCAAAGCCTTCCAGTTGTGCATTTTGTACTCAATATGCTAAGCTGTTGGCAGATAGAGTTAATCATTATTATTAAACTGTCTGCAAGTTGTCATGTGTCCTTAGTGGGGCATAGTGACAGCAGGGGACCCTAAGTGGCATAGTGTTTGTGCCAGGTGTTTGATGTGAGTGCAGATGTACCCATTGTTTCCAGTCTTTTCCATATTTACCGCACACACTGTGCACATTGCAGTTGCTGGTAAGAGGCACAGATCCTGCTCTCAAGGGAAAATTTTCTGTTCTAGTAACAATGTACCCATGATTTTGGAGGAGGGGCAGGTGGAGAAGCATTACTATCCAACTTTTTCTTTTCTCCACATATACCTGAAGTGATTGGGGCTAGTTGTGGTGCTGCTACTGTCTCAGGCACATTATTGTAACCTTCATCATCCATGACCCATGTTACTGCTGTTGTTGATCCCATTCCCTTTGAGCTGCCTAATCATCCTTCTGTTTAAACAACTCAGCAGCAGCAGCTGCAAGAATAGCAGTCACAAATTCCGCAATTACACAGGGGCATTTAACAATGGCCAGGGGTCATTGGCCAACACAACATGACCTGCTGGCACTAGGCCACTAGGACATTTTTTCTTAAGGCTTGTTCTTTAAGAACAAAAAAAATACACTACACTACAAAAAATAAGCAATTTTGGGGGGCTTGTTTCTAACTAGTCTAAGTCCTACAAATCAATGTTTCCTTAGGGCTTATGCCAAATAAGTCTAAGTCCTACAAATCAATGTTTCCTCAGGACTTGGGTCTAACATAAGTCTTATTTCCTACAACTAATCAGTTTTTCCTCAGAGCTTGTGCCTCTAAAAAGTCTAAGTCCTACAAATCAATGTTTCTTCAGGGCTTGGGCCTCTAACAACAAGTCCATCAAATCATTCTTTATAATGTACTCTATCCCACAAAGTATCAGTCTGCCCCAGTCATAGCTTACGTCAGGGGGTTCCCTGTCTCTGTCACTTTATGTACCAATTTCCTCAGACCCCTTTTATATTATGTCTTATGGGTTTGATTTTAATTGTATTTATTTTTTTATTAACTGTACCCCCAATCCCACTAAACAAACCCCCTAAAAACATTCCCTGTTCAACTGATTCTTTACCCACACTCCACCAACACAGGCACCCTCATACCGCTTTTATACTACGTCTTTGAGAAATAAAATAATATGTGCTATGTGTTGTGTGTAAATTCAAAGTTCCCATTGATTTCAATGGAATGAGCTAGGTGAAAAAAAGAGGAAATTATTCGCCAAAAGGGAAGTGCCATTATTCACCGATTTTGGTTTGAGGTTAAAATTTTTGCCCATCAGAGATCAAAGGAGGTTTACCCCACATAACCCAACACTCTGTCTGACTGATTTGATGTGAAACACACAGGCAACTGTGGCCCAATTTGCTTTCAGATCTTGGTTTTATTATCTCTGTGCTGGGTAAATCTGGTGAAAGAAGTTGTTAATTTTTTTAGTTATTATGTTTTTTTGGACAATGATAAGATAAGATGGACAACAGTTTTTTTTAAAAAAACACCTTACAACTTAATATTCTCTAGAAATACTCACAAAATACTGTTCAATAAGTGTTCCAGCTACCTCTGTCAGTAGACAAGGAGGAGAGTCTATTGTGATGAATAGACCAGTCATTTCACAGAAGAGAAACCATTTTCAGTAACAGAATGGCTTGTGATGGTGAAAGAAGTAAATCTGATGGGCTGAGGTGCTGTATTCCAAGACAAAATGGTTCAGAGAAAGTGGTCAGAGTCAGAGATCCATTTACATATCAGTGTCCTGGAAGACCATGTGGTATGTCTACTGTATATCTTTGGACTGAATTACTGAGACAGCAGGCAGTTTGCATTCAATCAGACAACACTATGATGTTGATGGAATACATAAATCACCATGGAGGCACAGGGAGAAAGGTAGCCTGATATCAAGTTCGATGGATATTGGAATGGAAGGAACAAATAAGATAGGTAAGACTGCATAGAAATAATCCGGCGGGATAAAATAAATGCTTTATTAGGACATATACGCATAATGATACAGACACTGGGCTGTAAAGATCTAGACGATCTTATGTGTTTCGGACTTAGTGTGCTTATTCATAGATTGAACTAGAATACAACACCAAAAGGCTATTTAAAAGACAGAGGGGCCAAGTTCAAAGACATTAACTAAAGAAAAGAACACATCTGATGATGTTGTGCTACAATGCATCACTAGTGCATAAAGCAAATCGTATCATTGGTAATTAGCCATATTAAATGCAACCAAAATAATAACAGCCTGTAGACATATCAAAAATCAATAAAGATAAACACATTCTAACATTTCAAAATTATATAAGAACAAATAACATAAATAGACAAAGAATGGATGTGTGGCAAAAACAAACTGTAAGGAGAAGACAATAAGAAATATTAAACAAGTCTTTGCTTAAGAGACAATGGCATACATAATACGTTACATCATATGCCTTACTTAAACTACTAGGAGATCAGCTGCACAAAGTAAAAATTCAGAACACTTCTCTGTCAGAGTCATAAGGACATATCTCCTCCTATAGCAGAGGGACGCAGTCTCTCAATAGCCTATGTAGAAACCCCTCAGGTGTTACAGCCATGCATTAAGCAAAAATGTTGAGCAGTACCAGTTTTGAAATCTCTACATGTTATGTTACTCAAATGCTCACAAATCTGTTCTCTAAACAACTTCTTGCCTTCATATTATATAGTGTCTCATATCATACACCTTACCTGTAACTAAGCTTTCATGGAGTTCACCCACTCACAGGTACCATATTTTCTACTTATACATCTATACATGCCAACTGTACTGAGCCATGTGTGTGTGTGAGCCTTTGCCGATCTGCCAAAAAAAAACAAACATACGATTTGCTAATGTTGGGGACCTTCTAGAGACATAACTGCACCCACAAGACAGTGTAGATCAGTGGTTCTCAAAGGATTTTTACCGGTGGCTACCACAGCCATGTTGTGTTGACCTCACTAGGACATTAGTTGTGCAAATGCATAATGGGATTAAGACATACAGAAATTGCATATAAACATGCGCAACAACAATATATTTACATCATATTACAATTTAAACATTTCAGATTCCACATAGGATTAAAAACTACCCCATAAAAGGTTCTTGAAGTTACTGGAGATATATATTTCAGAGACTGTAATTTCTCCCTTCCAGTCCTAAAGGTTATTGCTTCACAGAAAATGCGGATGAGCTCACAATCTTTTCTTGTTCAGGTATAGGAGGTCGGCTGTCAAGGGGTAGCCTAACTCTCAAATAAACTATATGTACGGTGTTTTTAAGGCACTGTGTACCACTTGGATTCTCAAAATAGAGGTTAATAAAGCATGATGGTGTGCACAATGCATTGCAAAGCAATCCGCTTTGTACACCCATTTGGTCTTCACGGGGTTAATGTATGACAAAATATGAGATTGCCTTCTGTCTGGGTTTAAAGCTGGCAAGGGATGAGCAATCACATTATGATGAGTGGGACTATTTAGTACTGAGCTTAAAGCTGGCCAGGATTGCACAGTCATAATATGATTGCTTATCAATGGCCATCATTAAACCTTAACCCAGTAGTCAGTTAGCTTTTATCACAAGTTAAAGCGGAACTACCACCTCTTAAACAATTTAACTTCAATAACTCTCCATCTGGCGACTAGCAGCTTAGTAGTGCTAGTCACCAGAATTGTTACCTTATTCAAAATAAATATGCATTCTTACCGGGCTGACAGCAGCATGGATCACAGACATCTTGCCATAGTGACATCCGCGCACCTGCGCTGTCAGTCCCAGCCGGGTCTAGGAGGTGTTGCTAGGAGCTGGCCGGCTCCAAAAGGGACTGACAATGCAGGCGTGTGGATGTCACTATGGCAAGATGTCTGCGCTCCGTGCTGCTGTCAGCCCGGTAAGAATGCATATTTCTTTTGAATAAGGTAATGATTCTGGCGACTAACGCTACTAAGCTGCTAGTCGCCAGATGGGGAGTTATTGAAGTCAAATTGTTTAAGAGGTGGTAGTTCCGCTTTAACCCCTTGAAGACCAAAAGTGTGTGCAATGTGCTTTGCAAGGCATTGTGTATCCCTATGATCTTAAAAAGGTTAATAAAGCATGATTCTCACTTGCTCAGCCTCATGCATGATTAACCTCTTTAGGATGGGGGGCACAATGCATTGCAAATGTACATTCTAGCCCATATTTGGTCTCCAAGGGTTTAACTTGTGACAAAAGATAACATTGACATTGACTATTGGGTTAAGATTTAACTTTGATTGCCAGGTGTTAACTTATGACACAAGGGGGGGGCATACTCTAAAATGTGTTAAATGGGTGGTAAAGCGGAGTTGACTTCTCCAGCGATCTCACTTCTCCAAGTCCTATGCTATTCTATGGAGCCAATGCACTAAGATTTCTTCAACTTTGGAGGTTTTAGTGCATAGGCTCCATACAATAACATAGGGACTCTGCATTATCACCTCTTTATCACGCCTTAGTGTATAACCCCCAAGAGGATACTGACAGTAAATACTGGGTTAATGTTTAAAGCTGGCCAGGGGTGGGTAATCATAAAAAAATATCATATCAGTCAATAAACCCCTGAGGAAGTGGAGCGATAACTCCACGATACGCGTCGGGTTATCTCCAGTACGGCACTCACGCTATTGGTCCCGCCTACGCCCCCTGCAAGTTCTCCCATTCGCCTCTTCCAGCCGGTGTACACCGGGTCAGTGTCCCTAGCGTTTTTCGGCAGACCACGAGGTGATACCCTCACTAGTGGAGGATTTTTTGCCTTGTGACTTACATCAGAGAGGACTGATTGGGAGATTTACATTCCCGTGTGGGATATTTGGAGGACTCCAGAACAGATGTTTCCTTTCTTCCTCTATCACAAGGACTGACCCATCGGAGAAAGATCTACCTACAACCATCATTAAAAGACGGAGGCTGGATTAAGGAGACTGTTTTGGGACGCAGTTCGAAGGCTAGTAAAGGTGGGACCTTTTATATGCATAAAGCCCAAGAGGGGCTAAATGTGAGTGCAATACTTGTTGTTTAATACTTGGTATATGTTTATTAAAATACTACACTTAGTTTGGATTTTATCTCTCTCTGGTTTTTTGTTTTGTTTTGCACTTTGACTTACTGTAGATTGTTCCATTGGGTGTACAAGGACACCAAACGTTAGAGCAGCATCAAACTAATAACGGAGAGATTTGGAATTCATTCATCTTCATCATCTTCATTCATCATCATCCTTTATCATTTTCATTATTGGCATTTTATCATTCTCATCACTTTCTCATTTCATTCTCATCTATGTGACTTTATTTGCAATTTGCAGACTTGGGATTATTGTCCGGAGAGACTTATATTATATTATTATTATATTATTCACATATATTTGTGACCTTGTATCATCATTTCTCATTTTATGATTTCCGGTACTATCTGATATACTGTTGCATATCTGTGACTGACATGCACACTTAGATCTTTATTTCTGACTTTTTTAGCCAGTTTTGCGCTAGCATTTTTTTCTATTACTATTATGTTTCTCTGCTGACTTGGTCGGTCCTCTTGGGGTGTAGTAACTGTATGACATGCAATCATTAAGCTCTTAAGAACCAGGGTTGCAAGACAGAGATTTGGTTTACTGGAGGCCTACATGAAACATATTGGATGATGTGCAGATACTTACCAAAAGTCTTAGAAGTTGTTCCAGAGCAGCCTTGTCCACGGCCAACTGTATGATGACGGAGCTGCAGCTGGGCTGGGCTGAACGAGGATTGGCTGGCTGAGGCAACATCAGGGGGTGAACCTCAGCCAGTCAGATTTGTATTTTTTTTTCCCATCAGTACAACAACTGCATGCGGCCATCATTAGAGCATTTTTCATGTTGGCTGCATGCAGGTGTACAGTGTAAACCCTTATCTGCCAGAAATAATGGAAAGTGCATTTTGCATAATCTTTTTGATCTTGTTAAACTCGACTCTAAGTGGTGCTAAAGACCACTATATCAACAATCTTTGTAGTTGAGCAATCTATATCTTTAAGAAGATCATCTCTACGTTTACCTCTAGAAAGTGATTAAGCTTTATGCAACATACAGAGAGAATAAGCTCTCTGTAATAATATCCCCAGCAGGTCTACACATGCTTCATCAAACAGTGCATCAGTGGAATAGTTACTTCTCACTCTGAAGAACTGCCCCACTGGTACACACCTGGTGGCATGGATAACAGGTGACTGCCTGCAACAGAGCATTAGTAGAAGTGGTGTTTCTATTGATGTTAGTCACAATTTTCCCCCCTTCCAATGGAGATAATGAATTCAAATCCAAGAAAATGATTTCATTGGAATCAATCAAAAATATAGATTAGAAGCCTGATTATCATTAATATAATCAATAAGCATTAACTCAGTCAAAGCGAACACTCCAAATTATTAAACTGTCATTACTATAACATTTGAAAAAGAATATAATTTTCCTAAAAGGGTTAATATCCCCAAAGAGGTGGAGCTCCTCCCACCAACCCATAAATAGGTTGGTGTAAGAGAGGACATATCTAGCACCCACTGAGATTCCACATTTCCCAAGAAATTAAACACGTAAAACAGAAAATAGCTTGCATAAATAGTACATAACTAATAAAAAGTCACAAAAAGCATCTGGATTATCACTATGTGTATTTAAGTTAAATTGATTAGCTTGCAAACCTAAATGATGTAAGATACATGAAAAAGGTGAAACTACATTATAACTAACCCAACTAAATCCTGAATTCTAAAAATTGTATCAGTTTCTTGTAGAATGCTTTGTATCTCTCAAATACATGTTCAGTCTAAGTACTAACTGCTGTAGTCAAGAGTCAACATATTCATTCAGTTTTTCATTAAGGGGACCAATCCCTGAAACAAGCAATCTTCCTATAGGATTCTCCAAAGACTTGTGCACCTTTGAAAGGTGATGGAAAACAGGTACTACAAGGAAGGCTACCTTCAAAGTATCAGTCTCCCCAGTGGTTTAAAAACTTGCCTATGTCCCATACTCAATTAAAAAATCCAAAAGGAACTTGAATTCCAAGGTGGATCCCTGGTTAATATAGTGTATGTATCTCATTCTCTATCACTCAATCAGCATTCAGCTTCACTTAAATACTTATCTTTATCCATCTCAACAGCTGACCCCCCCTTGTTAGCCTCCTTAACTGGCAACTGAGGTATTGGTAGAAAGTGAATTGATAGCCATTTTTTATGCTTTCTGTAAATTATTATGAAACATAGTAACATAGTAAATTAGGTTGAATAAAGACACAAGCCCATCAAGTTCAACCTTCTCCTCATACCCCAGTAACTGAGAATGTTATAGCTTTCCTGCTACCATGCTTAACAGCTTGTGAAAGTTTAATCAAGTCATCCTCCACCAACCCCTGTATAATGTCAAAGACACTACTATGAATTGGGTAAAAACTAGACATAGTCCTAACACTGACTTTCAGTATAGTAGTCTTTTTTTGCCCTAAAGAGGAATTAGACACCAAAGAAGTCAAAGCAATGACCACATACTGGTCACCAAAGTCTAGGCTGGACATATCATATCCCACTATTCTAGATGGATAAACATCAACATCCAGCTGAGATCCAGATGACTGGGTTTGAATATTTGCATCACCTTCTTCTCTCAAACTATAATTTTTCTAAGTGCTAATTTACATACAAATCTGTTAACATCAACAATAGTGTCAAAGAGGTTGAAGTGAACACAAACAGTTTAGTCCTGCACCAACTAGATCAAAGGGCAGGGCACTCTGGATTTTAAAGTTAAATGTACACACAAAATATGTGAAGAATTTGTCCCTGAAGAGCTGTGGGGAATAAGTCACAACAGAATACACACTGAATGAGACACCTCTGAAAACAGTAATGTTTGAGAAAATATGAAACAACATTGCAAAAATGAAAACAATTAAAAAGGGAAAAGAACCCTAGACAGGGGATACAAGAGGATAAACCACATACATTAATAAATGTTAAGCCAGTGTGTAAAAAATAAAGCCATAAATGGGGAGAAAATACACATCAACTAAACAGGTTGAAGTGTACCAATGGGGAAAACCCCAACCCTCTAGACAGTAATAGCTACTCCATCTCTGTCAGATGATGTGATGAAATATTCATTATTGATATCTGTCCCTCTGCCTGCTTATGTGTCTTGGGTATCTTCAATTGATTGGCTCCTATTCCTATTTGTACACTCCTCTTCTTGATTGCGTATGCTTTTGTTTCTGTTTTTTTTTATCACTTAAAGTGATAGTAATGTTTCACAAAAAAAAAAGCAGGTCCAATTAATCTTCATAGTATTTTGGCAATGGAGAGTGTTATTTAACTATGGTCAAAGTAATAGTTCAAGAGTAACTTGTATGATAAAGTAGTCTGCTCCGTCCCTTTTTACCTAGTGTAAACTGTCTCCCCTCAGATGTGGAATCTATTCTTTTGACCGGACAGGTCACAGTAAGGGACAATCTTCTTACTCTGAGCATAAGGAAAACCCTGTCCCCTTGACAGGTTTTTCCAGTTTTTCTTTATGCTCTCTGAAGATTGTCCCTTGGAGTGACAGTCTTGCTGCTCTGAGGTGAGCAGTGTTACATCAGTAAAATGGATGGGGGGATACTTTATCATTCCATTACTCTTGAACAACAACTCAGATAGTATTGAAATAACACTCTCCATGACCCAAATACTATGAACAGGGCTTAAAACTTGAAGTCATTTGCTACTAGCCAGACCTGAAAAGTTACTCGCCACTGTAAGCCATAGCATACCCACCAGGGCTGAATTTCTACTCGCCAGGGCTAAATTTTCACTCGCCATTGGCTAGTGGCAAGGGGAAATTTTGAGCCCTGCTATGAAGATTATTTGGAGCTGCTTTTATTGTGAAACATTACTATCCCTTTAATTAAGAGTTGATCATTATCACTAAAACAGTCACTGCTCTACTTATACACAGACTCTTTGGAGATGTAATAACCAATGAGGTACCTTGACTTGTGTCTAATTCTGATGACTCGACATGCATACTTTTGAAGGTTGTTGGTTTTTTGGGGGTTGTGGTAGGTTTTAGAATAAACTTGTGTCCATCTCTATTTTTTCTTCTCCATGTTTCTTTTCTCAATTCATAAATCAACCCTTTATCATAATAATCTTTGTCTCATATAAATTTACTTTGCTGTGATTCCATGATGACAATTTTCCAATTTATCCAATCTAGGCTGCAATTTTTCTTCAATTTTCCTGAAATTTACTTAATGTTCCTCTTTGTTTAATATTAATCTTGACCATTAGCTTTTTCTTGGACCACTATTAAAAGATGTTGTTTGTGTTGCACTATCAATGTCATCAAGGCAGATGAACATTCTCTTAAAACAGAACTCTAAGAAAGGATCATCATTTTTATTGAAAGTGGTCCTCTTCTTAATCTTTAGACCCCTTGGAATCTGTTTTTGTTGAAGATATTTTGAAGAGTAGTTACTTCCCACCAGAGTTTATTTTCACGTGTCAGCAAATCCTCCAAGTTTTAAAACTGTTTTATGAAACTCAATTTTTTGGAATAACCATATGGCTCTCTTCAGAAGATATTTTTTTGCATCCAATCATTTCAACATCCCTGTTGATTTTAAAGGGACCTCATTGTGTATGGTCTCCTGCGGAAAAAACAAACCCGGTGTCTACATTTTCTGCTGCTGCATTTTGTATTTGTTGTACCAAAGGTTCCATATCTTCAACAGTGGCCATCATGTATATGCACTGACTAATGTGTTCAAAGCACACTTCCACAATAAACAGTGAGAAGGTAAATCAATTTTAGACAGTCTGATCCAATGCAAATAAGGCTATAATGTATCTGTGTCTCAATGTCAGTGTTGCAGGTTAACACAAATAAATGTGAAAAAAGTTCCAAAGCTTCATGTTTTGTATACATTTTGTAAATCAAATGTATGGTTATATCGTGCTCAGCTGATCCAGGGCAACAAAAAGAACAGATACAATAGCAGCGGCACTGATAAACCCCCATCTCCAGAATACGTCTGGTGGGTATCCTTTGAAAATGTTGCACAGTAATGTGTGAGCAACTTAACGGCGCATTAACCATGTCGACGGGATGAAAAGGGCACTTGAGAATCTCGCCTGCATCAGAAGTGTGAGATTCCCATGTCGTGTCCTTAAACGTTGCTTGAATCCGCATCAACATATCTACATATGTGCTGCCTGATACATTGGCCATATATGCAGCTTGCTATATCACTTAACATTGCTAAGGTATGTTTATGTTAATGCGGGCACTACAATATCAGCAAGATATGATTTTCGGGTTCAAGAGACATTTAAGGCAGTGACATGTGACATGAGAATCTCATGCTTTTAATGCAGGTGATATTCTCATTTTGCTCTTTTCATCCCCACGACATGGTTAATGCGCCGGTTAGTTGGTCGCACAATAGTTTGCAACATTTTCAAAGTGACCTCGGGTGGTGCAGGTCAATGAAACAGCTGATTCCCAATAGATACAAAAGAAGGATAAGACCGCATATACAGAAATTATATATATATATATATATATATATATATATATATATATATATAGACAAGGGCTGCACCTGGCTTAATTCCCCCTATACAGACAAGTACTTAGCTTGTTGTCTTAGAGTGAAGTGGCTTGATTCTAAGTAGACTTTTAAGGAATTGGGGGGGCTGGGTGCTCTTAGGCTCAATACAATGTGAAAGTGTGTCTGGCTTTGTGTGGAGGTCAGAAGATCACTTCACATTGGAGAATACATCACATCTCCTTGGTGGGCACTAAGAATTATCTAAATAAGAGGAAAGGGAGCCATTGATCATTAGCCAGTGAGGTATACTGCTAACACTGTATTGGGTAGGGCAAGTGGGGGAGCAGATTGGATGAACTCAGACTTCAGTACCAAGAACTGCACTAACCCTCCCTCTCTTTAAGCCTGTTTGAGTACCATGTGGATGTGCAATTGCCATTGACTTTATGAAAGCGTACATCAGTGCCAGGCTTCTATTTTAGCTATATTTGTGAAGCGTTATTTAGATATTATGAAGAATTCTTTATCCCAGAACACACTGTAAGGGGCCACCTGAGAATGGTTTGAAAATGGTTTGTGCACTTACCATAGACTTCTAACTGCATAGACTGTCATGTCTCCAGCATATGAGACATAAAGGACTTTTGTGCTGCATCTCACTTTTCTCTTTGACTTTAGCTGGCAATCAGGCTCTGGGAATTATAGAGAAGGGCAGCATCACACTACCTGAATATAGAACCTGTTTGGCTGACTATAGGGAGGTGCAGAGAAAGTATAGCTGTAGTACCCCCTAAAAATATTGGTCTGGTACTACTTTGAAGAGACTGGTTTCATTATAAACTGTTTCATGAAGCCTGCTCTTGGACTTTAAGAATATCACATTTAAAAAGGATTCAATATAGTATTGTCAATCTCTCCATCCCAATCTGTATTTTGTAAATTAGGTGGTGAAATTATAAGTTCTAGTATGATTTTATATCCTTAGGGAACAAATGTAAAAAAGTAGAACACTGTCAATGTAGTTACGCCTTTGAATGCCAGAGGGGTACGTAACATTGCAATGCTTTTTTAACACTGGTGCTTTTTCTTCTAAATGTTACTAACAATTTGTTTAAAAAAAGTTTGAGATGTGATAACTTTTAACCCTCTGAGTGCCAAAATGGCATCCTGTGTATTGCAAAGCAACACACTAAATATACCACTGGCACTCAAATGTCTCGAATGTCTCAGCTGTGAGAAAAATGTCTCAGCTGAGTTACCAAACTTATTTTATTCATCAGGAGTAGCCCTACAGTTTCACACATTTAATACTGGTACTATGTTTAACCCTTTGGGTCATAGAGTACTTGCCAATGCATAGAGAAGCAGTGCATTTCTCAATGCATTGGATTAGAGCAGGCATGTGCAACTCAAATATAGTTGAGACTAGAGCAAAAAATTCAAAAGATCCCTCTAAGGAGGACCACAACAATGGCAGCTAATGTCTACACTATAATTTTGGTGGGGTGATCTGGAGAGAGGGATGAAATGTAAAATATTTACTGCCCGGATGTGACTGTCTTGACAATACGCTCAGTGTCTAACTTGCCTCTAGAACAGGGGTATGCAACCTTTGGTTCTCTAACTGTTGGAGACTACAACTCCCATCATCCCCAACCAGGCAGCAATTTGAAAGTCAAGGGTTTTTACACCTGTTCTAGAAGGTGACAGCAAAGCAACTGGATTGAAAATGGAATTTTGACCAGAAGTACCACACTGTAGGTAAAAAGAGAAATCTTGTTGAGTGTCAGAGTTAGTTTACTATGGAGTTAAAGGAACAGTAAACTTTTTTTATGAAAAAATATATATTGTAGGGATTTTCCTATTGAGTAAAATAAGGGTACTCCCACTGTCGAGAGATTTATATTTCCAGAGTTATTACAGTTTAAACCCATGTTTTTTTACATTAGCAGTGCCCTCTAGTGGTCAAATTCTAATTAGATTTCCTGTTAGATTCCAATGGGGAGTAAAGTCAGAAAAGTCAGAGACATACATTTCTCCATAGAATGTGATCGAAACTGCCTGTCACTTCCTGTCAGTTAGAACTATCAGGAAGTAAACACAGTAAATTCACTTCCTGATTATTTAAACTGCTATCATTTTTTTAATAAAACATCTGACAGCGATGGGAGTGACCTTGTTTTATTCAGCAGGAAATGCTCTGTAAAACATGTGTTTTCATAAAAAAAGTTTACTGCTCCTTTAAAATGTGGCCACTTGGCCACTTGTTTGGCATGCCTAGATTAAAGGGCTGTATTGACAGGGTGCTACTTAGATTTAATTTGAAACTAAAGGTTTCCACCGTCTAATAAACAATGATTTTGTTAACCCATGTGTTTCATCACTCATATTCTTGTCTCTTTCAGTGGTCCTTAGTCTATGGATTGATCCAATCAATGGAATCACTATTGAACTGATCCCTCAAGTTCCCAAGGTCAATCAGAATGTCACCATGAGGGTCAATGGTATTATTGGAGTCATAAGATCATTTTCCTGGTATAAAGGATCTGAACCAAATACTCAAAACCAAATCTTAAACTATAACCCAAACTTTACCCCACCACAGACAGCTGGCGCTAAATACTTCTCTCATGCTCATGGACTTGCAAATGGTTCTTTACTGATAACAAACCTCAATAAAACATATGAAGGTGATTACACAGTGCAGATACAAACAAATATTCAAGAACAAGCTACAGTGAAACTCACTGTTAGTGGTAAGTGAATCCTGTTACATAACATGTGATATTTATTATCAAAGAAGGGCAACATGTGGCATTCCATCTGCTGAGGACTACCCAACATAAACAAGATTAAAACCCAATATAAACAAGGGTATGCATTTCTATTAATTTATTATCTTCGTTTTCCTTTTAGATTATTTTACAGAAAATAGCCTCCTTTTGGTGGCATGGTGTTGTATCTTATGCAAATTCACTGTACTCTATGTATTGGAAACTAGGGATAGGCAAAACGTTTTGCCTCAAACGAGAAACAGGAGAAAAATGACACTTCCCACCGACCTGCAAATATCCCACAGAAAGTTTTTCCTCTTTTTACTCCAACTTGTTGCTTTGAAATCAATAGAAGACTGAATGTCTACTCAACACATGGCAAGTCTCCCTTATTTTTCTTCAGCCACAGTATAAAAGGGATGTCAGGGTTCCCACAGCATGCTATTCTGTGTTTGTGAGTGGAAAGGAGAGCAGCACATTGTTCAGTTATTGAAGAAAGGCTAATAAAAAAGGAGTTGAGGCTTAGTTTATGACATCTTGTAAGCAGGACATTTGTTCTCTGCATTAGGGGAATCTGGGAGCACTCTGGGGGACAGGAAGGGAGAAAGAAGGTTGACCCCAAACACCCCACAGGCAGCAGTGATCCAAGTTCCATTCTGATCTGGCTGTTATCTCTGCATTAGGGGAGTCTGGGGGAGTGAGATAGGAGCAAAGCAGACTTAGCCCAAATACCCCAACATTTTGTGTGACTGAATGGAAATCACAGGCAGTTGTGAATCAAGTTTTTTCCTGATCTACCTGCTATTATGTATGTGTTAGGGGTTTCTGGGGGTCAGAGAAGGGAACAAAGGAGAATTACCCTAACATTTTGTGTGAGTGACTAGGAAAACACAAACAGAGGTGATGCAAGTTCCTTCCTGATCTGGCTGTTATCTCTGTGCTGCCTGGGGAAACAGGCAGTTGAACAGTGAGTGTGTTTTTTTCTAATAGGGATATGGGGACAAGAAGACACAGGAAGAGAGCACCCTTTCGATCCACTTAAACACGGCAGTCAGTCATCAAATTGTTTAAAATGTGAATATATATATATATATATATATATATATAACACCAACCAATATTGGACCCACACTAGGGTTGGCGCCTTATATAGTCCCCACTGGTTACTGCTCTCTAATACCACAAATTGAGGTAAAACAAGGTATATCGCTATATCCTAATAACCCCTAGTGCAACGGGTTAACAAATAGACTACCACCACAAACAACAAAGGAAAGCGCTACACCTCCCTTACCAAAATATGTTATTGTTTATTATTAGTTATATACCACTCTATAGATATTATGTATCATTCACATACAATAATTAAAAACTTTCGGACACAGTATACATTAATATTATTACTAAAACGTGATATCACTGCTAGCATCCATACTCCTACTAAGGAGCTTAAAGGGATAGTAATACTTAAAATGTAAAAAAAATATGTTGTAGGGTTTATCCCCCTGAGTAAAACAAGAGTACTCCCACTGCTGAAAGGCGTTTCATTCAAAAGTTATTAATTTTCAAAGTTGAATTTTTTTAGGTGCAATATCACAGTGGCCTGAAATTGTACAGTGGCGCTGTTGCTACACCATCCTATGGAGATTTATGGTCCCAGGACCAGAGCTGTCCATAGGATCATGTAGCAACTGCACCATTGTACAATTTCAGGCCACTGTGATGTTGCACCTAAAAAAATTCAACTTTGAAAATTAATAACTTTTGAATGAAACGCCTTTCAGCAGTGGGAGTACTCTTGTTTTACTCAGGGAGATAAACCCTACAACATATTTTTTTTACATTTTAAGTATTACTATCCCTTTAAGAATAAAAATATTCTTTTTTTATACCACAGATTTTCCTGTGGTTCAATTTCACACCCATATTTTCCAATAGCAGCAACATTTCCTGCCTCCATGCTATAAAAAGCCCAGAATTTCTCACCATGCACCATGTTGTCCAATAGGCAGGGAAGAGATTGGAAGGAGAGAGAGAAAGACAGAGAGAGAGAGTGAGAGAGAGAGAGAGAGAGAGGGAAAGCGAGAGAGAGAGAAATAAAATGTAAATTAAAAATAAAGTCTGGCTAGCTCTGTGACCAGCAGGCGAAACTGGGTGCATCCTGATACTACTGATGTTACTAATACACAGGTGGACAAGGAAGTAAGCAGCACCAATGGTAAAGGAGCATACATACCCCTGACTTGATGATTCCCAGTCCCCCACCAGCATTGCCCCAATGGGGAAGTACCCTGATGAAGGTGAAACTGGCTAGCAGTATCAGAAGCATCACAATGTTAAGCATGTGTAAGCCAACATCTCCCCCCTCCAAAATAACAGAACTTCAGAGCTGCTGTCACTGTGTCCCCATCTCTCCCCAATGGCACAAAATCCTAGAGGAAGACAAGAGAAACCATGCCTGAATGCTTGATGACAAGAATCCTGGTGCAGGTACAGGAAAATGGACTCTGAAATGCCACCTTTGCCAGTGTAGCCCCGCCCCCAGCTGATAACGGGTCTACAGATGTGAGGATCAGGCAGTTTGTGTCCACCCATTGCACTTTGGGTACAAAGTACACATTTAAATGGCATTCAAGGGGATAAAACAGATTTAGGTTAATGGAAATATCTGATGCAGTTGTTTTGACTGATCAAGGAATTGGTATCTGGACTAACGTTCTTATCTGATTTCCATTATAAACAATGTAATGTGTACTTGTATTTAAGAGAGAAGTTTTCATATTTATCTGTATAACATGCCTGAGGAAGAGACCTAAGAAGTCTTGAAAGCTTGCATTTGAAATCTGTTTAGTTAGCCAATAAAGGTATCAACTTTACAAAAAAATTTTGCATCCTAAGTAATCAAATGCACTAGTAAAACCCTGATGAGTAGCTGCTAGAGGTGGAAGCTAACTGATAGATTCATACACTCTCCTACCTGGTTGTTTAGAAACAATGTGTTGGAGACATCTCTTCCATTCAGTGGACTAAAAATCCAGTTTAAATAAATAGGGATTTTTATTTTTCCGCTATGATGCAGTGGGTTTTCCCTAGAAGTGCTCCAGTTTGCATTCTACAAAAGGGCCATTAAATTCTAATTGGATCATGAAAATAAAAGTCAGCTGCTTTTATCAAGTGATTGTGGTGTGATGCACTGAATGTGATTGCTAAAATCCTGTCATGGGACAATTCTAGACTTAATGTTTTAACTTTGTCTGCATTATATTGTATGAAATGTACAGTAATAATACTTGATCCAATTAAATTGTGTTTTTCTCATGCATCACATGAATTAACCCCTTATATGAGGTGCATCGAGGACCAAATGGAGCATTTCTGCAGTACACCAACTGCACTATAGGAAACAAAAACAACTTTCTAAATTTCACATTGGAGCTCTATCTAGCATAACACGAGTTAAACCCCTCCTTTAACCCTTTGAGTGACAGGGGTGTGCAGTGCATTACTGCACAATGTGTTGCGTACCCCTCTTGCACTCCCAGGGTTAAATCAATAGGCATTTTTAGTTGATTTCCTCCAGAACTATTGCTTTTTTTGTGTATATAGACTAAAGTGGGATTTTTTACTTTTATTTTATTTTTTATTTATTTTTCCCAGTGCTGTGCCTTTGTAACTTGTGCTTTATAAATTATCCCATTGAAGCTCCTGCTGCCAGCAAAATCATTTTAGTTTAAGAGTAGTAAAGGTGGATAGGCAGATCATTTGCATGTGGTTGCTAAGCAACTTCATGTTAGTGGCATGTGGGGTGCACAGTGCAAAGCAACTATGTCCTAGTTATACCTTTTCCTTACTTCGGGGGGTGAGAATTGACCTGCATTATACCCAGTCTTTCCTATCATCCCTCATCTATCCTGCACTATTCCTACTTACCCCTTAAAATGAATAAGTGGTGCAAAGCACATTGCAAAGCAGTTATAGCTTTATGCTAAAACATGAAGAGCAATTCTGGAGCATACTAACTGCAACATAGGGGACAAAAAATTCCAGAAATTCCATTTGATTTAAAGCAAGCGTTAAACCTCTTGAAAGCTTTGCAATGCTTTGGAGATGTCTCTAGCATATGTCTCTAGCGTTGGAGATGTCTCTAGCAAATGTAGTATTTAAAGCGGATCTATCACCTAAGCACAAGTTTGCTTTAATCCGTTTATTATACCGATTCTAACAGTGCTGGGTTTTGTTTTTTTAAAAAAACAAAACCCAGCACTGTTAGAATCGGTATAATAAACGGATTAAAGCAAACTTGTGCTTAGGTGATAGATCCGCTTTAAATCAAAAGAATATTTTATTCGCTCCACAATAGTACAGTTGGTGAACCCTTTGAATGAAAGAAACATATTCAACAATGTATTGAATATAGCTGGCATGCAAGGGGTTAAATTGTGACTACCTGTGAACTGTTCTAAATGTTATAAAACATGTGAGACTTTTCATGTGCCTTAATGTTGTTCCAAAGAGGATTCCACCATCATGTGCAACAATGTGAAGTGTGAATATTTCCTTCAAGTGGAACGTTATAATGAGATGAGGGTTCAGATCTGTATTTTGTTCCCATTTAAGGAACAATGGGGGTGTGAATCACATTACTTCTCAATACATTGCACACCCCTATGGTCTTTAAAGGGTTTGATAATGGGTAGACTGAAAGTGGAACTACCACCCAACACAATCTTTAGCTTCACTAAGTCCCCATCTGGTGATTAGCTGCTTAGTAGAGCTAGTCACCAGAATAATTACCTTATTTAATAGATTTCTGACAGGCAGGACGGAGCGCGGACATCTTGCCATTGTGACATCCACGCGCCTGCACTGTTAGTCCCAGCCGGACCCAAATGACTCCTAGCAATGCCTCCTAGACCCGGTTGGGACTGACACTTGAAGTACTAGGAAAAACTGTAGTAATTCTGGGACAAGCCAACTGCAGCATAGCAGAAAAATAAACTTTCCCCAAACTCCCATTTAGTTTACATGAGAGTTTTAACCCTGTGATTATTTATTTTTTTTCCTACTGTAAAACTGGTTACTTTAGAATTGATCCAGTTTCTTAGTACATCAGCCTCATGATTATTTATATTGTCCTTTTTTCTGAGTTCCAATCTTTTTTTTTCTTTTTCAGGAATTGACTCTTTTAGAGCATCACCAGCTTGTTTCATGGGGGCTCTGTTAATTTCAGTTCTCACATTGCAGTATTGAGAGGACCCCAGGCGAGTAAAGCTGGAGGTAAGTGTGCTATCGGGCCAGGATAGCCTTAAGAATAATAATTGTGCAAGAATCTACCTGTTTATACTTTTCCCACAGATTAAACATAGATTTCCCTGCTTTTATATACACATCATTCTGTATAACAACTGAGGAGAGATTGACTAAGTGTGATAAAAGTAGGATAGGAGATAACATCTCCAGTGAGATAAACTCTCAGATTCCTATGCTATCTTATGGAACCTATGCACAAGACCACAAAAATTGGAAAGATCTTAGTGCCCAATAGGTAGATTCTGATCTACAAGTATATCACTGAGTGGCTTCAGGTAAATTCTATTCTTCTGTATTCACAAATTAAGCAACAATCGTAGGCTTTGGCCAAACAGGGATAATCATAGAATTTCCTCCATAATGTAGATGGCTTACTAAGGACAAAATCAAAAAGAGACTGGAAAAGGTTATAGTGAATAAAGCACTTGATGTTTAGTGGTACTGAAAGTGTAAATCAAACAATTTTGCCACAGATTTAAATTAATCACAAACATAAACAAGAAACTAGAAATGTATTTGCATATGGTGGAGTGTATTGCACACCTTTGCAACCACTAATCCTGATAGCATTTTATTGATGCTTATGTTGCCATAGGCATCAGCCAGCTAACATTTTTTCAAGAGTTATGTTACCATAGGCCCTCAGCCTGCTAACAATTCAACTCATGTTGAAGTAGGACTCACCCAATGAACAATGAATTACAACCCTTGCAAGAGTGTAACCATCTTCCCCATCACCTTCACCTGTTTAATCCTTTGAGTGCCAGAGGGGTACAAAGGAATGCATTGCATACTGTTCTGGCGCTCAACATGTTAAAATTGAGGGTCCTACCAGCTTGCTAACATTCTTTTCAAGACTTGTGTTGCCATAAAACTTCTCAGCCTGCTAACATCTTTTTTAAGTCTTATGCTGCCAATGGCCTTAGCTTGTTCACAATTTGTTCAAGGCTTATATTGCTGTAGGACTATATGACTCAACTGTGGAATTCTTCACTTCAGCACCCAGCATCAGTAGTATTGCAGTGTAACTTCCTGCTGCCATAGAAAACATAGGTGTAAACTGGCATAGTACCTGTTGGAATATGATTTGAGACAGTGAAAAGTACATATTTTATGTATTTTCAGGGCAGAAAAAACAGCAAATTGCATTCTTCCTGATAAAATTCCTGAAAATGCAAACAACCCCCCCCCAAACTTTTTACCCGTTCCTCCACATAATACCTGTCCATGAACACAGCACCTTTCCCTGTACACAAGTGTCTCTGCACACTCTACCTGCACTTATATGCAATCCTTGTCCTTCTTTACAACATATGCCTCTGTGCAAAATGTGCTCCTATACACAACACCTGTCATTTTCCACTGCACTGTTTGTACATCTCACCTGTACTTATATAAAACCTCTGTTCCTTAACACATTCACCTTTGCGCAACAATTGCCCTATATCACAAGAAACGGACCTGTATGTATCACCTATCCCTGAACACACCATCTGTCCTTGTACACATCCCCTTTCCTGTACACGAATGCTGGACCTGTACATAACACCTATCCATGTGCACAACATATGTATGCAACACCTTAATCTACATACATGTACATAACAGCAGACCCTGTATACTTGCATGTTATACATTGCATCTGTTCCAGATGTGTCCCTACAACTATCATAAGGGATCCTTAATAGACATGTGCGAATTCATTTGGAGACATTCGGATTTTGTCGAAAATGGGGTCATTCGGAGACATTCAGCCAATCCGAAACTCAAGGGTCATTCGGAAAAAATGATCCGACTCCGAACAGCCCAGGTCCGAAATTCATCGAAACTTTCAGAAGTTTCGGCAATCGACACATTTCCAAAAGTTTTGACTACTTTTGACCAGGACTTTTTTGTACTTCCTGTGCGCGCTCAATTACTTTCCCTCCATAATTTTCCCTCCATGTCTCTAGTCCAATTCCATTCTCCGTTTCATGCACTACTTCTCTCTTTTGTCTATATTCGAATAGCCTTCTTCGTTTCATGATGGGGGTTGGACTAATGACACAGTCACACAGACAGACAGCCTGCATTTCCTCATTGCGTTGTTGGAGCTCAGAGAGAGAAGAGATTAGAGAGTGTACAGTTGTTGTGTAGGCAGGCAGGTAGCATTAGGCTAGGCTTAGGTAGACAGCCAGCATTAGTTCCATTTATTGCCACTGCAAGAGCAAGTAATATTTGTTCCTGTGCAAAATATAAAAAAATATTAGGTATTTGTTCGAATACAGGGCTGGCCCTTACACGGGTCCCAGTGGGTCCATGGACCCAGGCGGCACTTTGACAGGGGCGGCAATTTGCCGTCCCATAGCATGTTTATTTTGTGCTCTTCCGCCAGTTCTGTGTTGCAGGGTGTCCCATCAGTGTGACTGTCAGCAGCTGGGCAGCCCTATGCTCACTCAGTGGCGATGCCTGCTGGCTGCTTCAGTGATGTGAATTATGTGATAGTGAAACATTATGCCTATTTTGTATTGTTTATCGCCCACCTAAAGTCAAGACTTGAGTAAATAGGTCTACCGTCCCAGATTTGCTAGAGAGGTTTTACAAGTACAGGAGGGTGCCCCCTGTACGAAATGAGTCTAAACATTTGGGATCCCTAGTATGAGTGCACAACAGTGCATGATGTGTCCTGAACAGGATTGCTGTGAGGTGTCTCCACCCAGAAGGTGCTGGCCGGGCTGAGCTTCAACATTGTGACGAGTGACCAACTAAGAGCACCATGCCAGACTTAATCTGCAGCCATAGCATCACCCCCTCCTACTCTCCGGGTCCCTGCTGACTGGCAATAATAGGTGAGTCACTAAGAGATCTGAAGCCTTTCTGGAAGTCCTTTCACAAAGGGGCTAGGTATTACTTGGGGGAGTTGCCTCGTGTGTAAATAATTTCTAGGTGGGAGATGAATGTGCATCACTTATGTGTTTCCTAACAGTAGTTAGAATACAACTCCCATCATCCCCTGATTATGACGTTGGGAAATGCCCAGCAATTCCCGTAGAGCCCTGTATTGCACACTCACGGAAAACGGTGATATTGCTATACTAAGACAATGCTGTGGACCCCTCTTCAGAATAAATGTCAAGCATTTTTTTTTATTTCTCTCTTGTGTTGCAGTTTGTTCACAACAGAATGTCTCAATTTTTCTTTTTAACACATTACATCTATCACATTACAATCATTGATGTTTATTCTTGATGTAGTATGAAACACTACAATGTATATACACATAGAGTTATCTGATATGAGGGGAAATCAGGATAGGAAAACGAGAGAGAGGAATTTGGGTACTAAAGAGGGACAGTAGGGTAGGAGGCTGGTACCAGAAAATGAAACCTTAATCTTTACCCATGTACTAACATAGAATGTGACATGTAGTTTGTCCATGTTCGAGTCGACCACTTATGTTGAGTAGGATGTGACAGGCATGGGTTTTCGATGTTCGAGCATATGCTAAATTGAATGACAGGCATGGGTTCTCGATGTTCGACGTTTGCATTGTGACTGGCATCCCATGCTGGAGTAGAGGTGACATGCACAGACTGGCAATGTACGACAATGTCCGTTTTTGGGATGGATCTTTTTCTAAATGCACACCCTGTCTGCAAAGAATGATAACAGCGTGCACGGAGGCGCACTGCTATAATTTAACCCATGTTAAATTCGACTAAATAATTCAGAATGGATCAGAATTTCGTCCGAATCGAATAGGCCCGGTCCGAAATTAGGATCATCCGAATTAGAAAAAAAAATTTGTCCGAATTCTAATTTTACCGAAAATTTTGCCCGTGCACAAGTCTAATCCTTAACATGTCAGCATATAAAGGTTTCTCTACTTGAGCACAGATGAGTGACACAGTGACCAAGCTTCTTTTTAACTAATTTGAGCTAAAATAGGGAATTTTTTGCCGTTAAAAGGAAAAAATATTATTTTTTGAATGAAAATAAAACAAATAAAATCATATTTTATCTATTTTAGTATATCTATCTTGCAGTCTAGGAAAAGGACTTAGCATTTACCCTCTTGATAACCAGAGAGGTGGGCACCGAGTTGCTTTGCAATGTGTTACACACCCCTCTGGTCTTCTAGGAGTTACAGTTGTTGTGTATGGAGTAATTTAGGCATTTCATTTGAAGAAACAACACTCAAGTGGTTCAATTCCATTAATGTTGGTTAAAAAAATTGGTATTGCTCAAACAAGTACTGACTGGCAAACATACACATTCCCCAGTATTCGATAACCTGTCAAGCAGGCTCAGTTATGAGCATAGGCCAGACAAAATCTGACTGATGCTCATCGCAACATTTTGTTTTCCCTAACTCATGCAAAATAGCACGAGAAGCAGAAACATCCAAGGAAGTAATTAATGCTTGATGTTTGACAGGCGCTAGATTTCAAATGTCAACTGTGAGCCAGTTCCACAATCACCCTCTCCCCAACCCTCCAAACAGAAGCAACATTCCCAATAGTTTACCTACCCCCCAAACACCACCCACACAAAAAAAAGGATTAAGTCCCCTTACCACCTCCCCCCAAAATATTACTTACACTAACAATAATGTACCCTTTCCTGAGTCAGTGTAGAAAATAAATGAACAGGGGTTGGCTTTTATCCCATTCAAATATTTCCCCATTCTCCTCTTGGCAGTGAGGTGGGGTTACACAGCGCACAGAGAGTGTCCTAGAGTATCCTCACCTCTCAGCTAATCACCATTCAGATGAAGGGGTTACACATTTGAGTAACATTACCCCGAATATAGTCAATCATTGACTGAATAGAGGTATGATGTTACAAGCATGCATTTACCTTTAATCTTGATGGTGATTGGCTAAGAGGTGAGGATACTCTAGGGCAAATTCTGCCAATCAATGTATTATCCATATAAAAGGCAATCCCTGTTCATTTTTTTCACACTGGCTCCAGCAACAGCCTGAGCAGAACTAAGGGGTAATAGAATACCAGACTGTGACTTAAAACTGCTTTCACCATTTTGCCCTAATGCAATCAGCTCCAGGAAGTATTCATAAAGATTAGTGATGATCGAGCACCCCAATGTTCGGGTGCTCTGACCGAGCGCCCCCGGAGGCTCGAGTGCTCGGCCGAGCACCCGAGCCCCATTGAAGTCAATGGGAGGACTCGAGCATTACACCAGGCACCCCCTGCTCTGATGAGGGGAGGGTGCCTGGTCCATAGGAAAAGGGCAGAAAATGATGGAAACACCACAGAAATGGTTCAGGGACAGCATAGGGAGGATGTCTGGATGCATCTTGGACTCCAACGTCGCTGCTGGGAACGATCTTTCGCCCGTAGTACGCCATTTTTACAGACTGACCGTAAAACACACAAAAAGGAAGATAAAAACGACTTTAGGCGAAAAATTGTTACCAAACAGTATTTGCTGTATATTTACTTGTATATCATCTGCAAATTCTCCCAAAAATGTCCTCGATTTTTCTGAACTGAGGCCATGATTAAGAGGGAAACGTGCGCAGAGGCAAATTCTCCCAAAAATTTCCTTGATTTTTCTGAACTGAGGCCATGATTAAGAGGGAAACGTGCGCAAAGGCAAATTCTCCCAAAAATTTCCTCGATTTTTCTGAACTGGGGCCATGATTAAGAGGGAAACGTGCGCTGAGCCGACCATCTAAAACATTATGGGTGAGGGTCTGCTGCGGAGCTGACCATCCTAAACATTATATGCGAAGGCCCGCTAGTGAGCTGACGCTATAAAACATTATATGAGAGGGCCCGCTAGAGAGCTGACCCAATAAAACATTATATGAGAAGGCCCGCTGGTGAGCTGACCTATACAAAAATTGTCAAACTGCGCCCGCTGGTGAGCTGGCCCTATATAAAAATTATATCACAGGGCCCGCTGGTGAGCTGGCCCTATATAAAAATTATATCACAGGGCATATGGAAGAGGAGGAGGAGGATGAGAAGATTAAGAGTCAACCATATACCCGTTTTTTGGGTGGAAGGGGTGAATGGGAATACAGAGTATTCCCATCATTGTAAATGACATATATAAAGTGACTTTATGTTCCCCCGGGGCTTTCCTCCAGTGGAGTGGAGAAGTCAGGGGAAATCCAGGCCTTGTTCATTTTTATAAGTGTCAACCTATCAGCATTTTCGGTGGAAAGGCGGATACGCTTATCTGTTATGATGCCACCAGCAGCACTAAATACCCGCTCAGACAGAACGCTGGCGGCAGGGCAGGCCAGCACCTCCAAGGCGTAGAGTGCCAGTTCATACCACGTGTCCAGCTTGGACACCCAGTAGTTGTAAGGCACAGAGGGATCATTGAGGACGCTGACACGGTCTGCTACGTACTCCTTCACCATCTTCCAAAACTTTTCCCTCCTTGTGACACTAGGCTGCGCATCAGGGTGAGGGTGCTGGCGGGGTGTCATGAAGGTGTCCCACGCCTTGGAGAGTGTTGCCCTGCCTTTGTCGGAACTGCTGTGTGCTCCCCTTTTCTCCCCTTCTCGGTTGGCCAAGGTAGCACGTACTCTGCCGCCAGCGTTGTCAGATGGAAAATTTTGGAGCAATTTTTCGACAAGAACCTTCTGGTATTGCACCATTTTGCTTGTCCTCTCCACCGGAGGAATGAGAGATGAGAAATTCTCTTTGTAGCGGGGGTCCAGAAGGGTGAACACCCAGTAATCCGTGTTGTCTAAAATGCGTATAACGCGTGGGTCACGGGAAAGGCAGCCTAACATAAAGTCAGCCATGTGTGCCAGAGTACCAACAGGCAAGATTTCGCTGTCCTCACCAGGAGGATGACTCTCAATCTCCTCATCCTCTTCCTCCTCTTCTGCCCACCCACGCTGAAGAGATGGAACTAAAGTTCCATGGCTACCCTCTGTAGCGGAGGCAACCGTGTCTTCCTCCTCCTCCTCCTCCGCCTCCTCCAATTGTCGCTGAGAAGACGAAGTGAGGGTGCTCTGGCTATCACCTTGTGTAAGCTCTTCCTCCCGCATTTCCACCTCTTCCACATGCAAAGCGTCGGTTTTAATTGTGAGCAGCGAGCGTTTCAGTAGACACAGAAGTGGGATGGTTACACTGATAATAGCGTTATCGCCGCTCACCATCTGTGTCGATTCCTCAAAATTGCGTAAAACCTCGCAGAGGTCTGACATCCATTCCCACTCCTCACTTCTGATTACAGGAAGTTGAACGGAGAGGCGACGACCGTGTAACAGCTCGTACTCCACTACTGCCCTCTGCTGCTCACAAAGCCGGGCCAACATGTGGAAGGTGGAGTTCCAGCGCGTGCTCACGTCACACAGCAGCCGGTGAGCTGGCAATTGTAAGCGCTGCTGCAGCTTCAACAGGCCGGCTGAAGCTGTTGATGACTTACGGAAATGTGCACACACGCGGCACACCTTGGTCAAGAGATCATGCAAATTGGGGTAGGTTTTTAGAAATCGCTGAACCACTAAATTAAATACATGCGCTAGGCATGGTACGTGTGTGAGCTTGCCGAGCTCCAAAGCCGCCACCAAGTTACGCCCATTATCACACACAACCATGCCTGGTTGCTGGTTGAGTGGCGAGAGCCACTGCTCGGTCTGGTGACTAATCCCCTGCAACAGCTCTGAGGCCGTGTGCTGTTTGTCCCCAAGGCAGATCAGCTTCAGCACGGCCTGTTGACGCTTCCACACTGCAGTGCTACACTGCTTCCAGCTACCGGCTGATGGGTGAGTGGCGCTGCGCGCAGAGAATTCGGAGGTGGAAACGGAGGAGGAGGAGCCAATAACGTAGGTGCTGGCGGAATCCCTGATGGAGGTAGGGCCCGCAATCCTCGGCGTGGGTAGCACCTGTGCCATCCCAGGGTCCAAGTCGCTCCCAGCCTCCACGACATTCACCCAGTGTGCCGTCAGGGAAATGTAGCGTCCCTGGCCAAAAGCACTTGTCCATGTGTCAGTTGTTAAGTGGACCTTCCCAGTAACTGCGTTGGTCAGGGCACGGGTGATGTTACGGGACACATGGTGGTGTAAGGCGGGGACGGCACACCGGGAAAAGTAGTGGCGGCTGGGGACTGCTTACCGAGGGACAGCTGCTGCCATCAGGCTGCGGAAGGACTCAGTCTCCACAAGCCTAAATGGCAGCATTTCGATGGCCAGTAATTTGGAAAGGTGTGAGGTTAGTGCTATGGCCTGTGGGTGGGTGGCTGGGTATTTTCGCTTGCGCTCAAATGCCTGGGGTAACGACATTTGGACGCTGTGCTGGGACAGGGAAGTGGATGTGGTCGCTGATGGTGCTTCAGATGGTACAGGTGCAGGGCGGGAGGTATGCGGGCCTGCGCCTTCGACAGGCGATTGGCCGGCACCGAAAACAGGGGAAGAGGAGGCAGTGGTGTGGCCTGCAGACACAGATTGGCAATCCGGGCGTTCCTCCCACTTATTACGGTGCTTGGATGCCATGTGTCGGATCATGCTGGTGGTGGTGAGGTTTCTAGTGTTCATGCCTCGGCTCATTCTGGTGTGGCACAGGTTGCAAACTACAATTCTTTTGTCGTCCGCACTTTCCTTAAAAAAACGCCATACCGCGGAACACCTACCCCTTGGCAAGGGAGATTTACGCAAGGGGGTGCTCCGTGGAACATTTGCGGGCCGGTTTGGTGCGGTCCGCCTTCTTTCTGTAGCCACACCACTGCCTCTTCCAGCCTGTTGCGGTGCTGCAGATGGCTCACCCTCAGGACTGCTGTCATCGCTCTGCTCTCCACCTTCCCAGGTGGGGTCAGTCACCTCATCGTCCACCAAGTCCTCCTCCACTTCCTCACTCTGATCATCCTCCTCATTTCTTGATCCCACCACATACTCAGTCATTGACAACTGTATATCATCCTCCTCATCAAGGTCTTGAGACAGTAAAAGTTGTTGATTTGATGGCAACTGTGTCTCATCATCATCATCATCCACTTCCTTTGACCTTAAACGCCGTTCCCCTCTGTCATCTTCTTGTGATTTGGTACCCTCTAGAGGTTGTGAATCAGGGCACAAGATGTCATGTTCCTCTGCAAGCGTGCTTGGAGAGAGGTTCAAATTAAGGATTGGTGATGAGACGAGCTCCTCACTATATCCCAGTGTGGGATCACTTCTTTGACCAGATCCTCTATGGTGGGAGGAAGGATGATCAGGGTGAGGATTATGTTGACCAGACTCTTGGCTACTGAGAGTGGACTTGGTGGAAGACAGGGTGGTGCTTAACCGACTGGAAGCAGTATCACCTGAAATCCAACCGACCACCTGTTCGCAGTGGTCTGACCTCGAGAGTGATGTCCTGCGACGCCCTGTAAACTGAGACATGAAGCTAGGTATGGTGGATGTCTTTCTGTCTTGTGCTCTGGCACCAGGCACAGTTTCAACGCGTCCTGACCCGCGCCCTGAACTATCAGGATCACGTCCACTTCCCCGTCCCTTTTTACCCGCCTTCTTCATATTACACGGAATATGTGCTGCAAATCTGCAACTTTGCACAGTAAACAGAATGTTCTCCTAATATGCAACTTTGCACACTAAACAGAATGTGCTTCTTAACTGCGGCTACGCACAGTGAATGGAATATGTGACTTTGATATTTTACAGTTTGCACAGTTAACAGAATGTTCTCCTAATATGCAACTTTGCACACTAAACAGAATGTGCTTCTTATCTGCGGCTACGCACAGTGAATGGAATATGTGACTTTGATATTTTACAGTTTGCACAGTTAACAGAATGTTCTCCTAATATGCAACTTTGCACACTAAACAGAATGTGCTTCTTAACTGCGGCTAGGCACAGTGAATGGAATATGTGACTTTGATATTTTACAGTTTGCACAGTTAACAGAATGTTCTCCTAATATGCAACTTTGCACACTAAACAGAATGTGCTTCTTAACTGCGGCTCGGCACAGTGAATGGAATATGTGACTTTGATATTTTACAGTTTGCACAGTTAACAGAATGTTCTCCTAATATGCAACTTTGCACACTAAACAGAATGTGCTTCTTAACTGTGGCTCGGCACAGTGAATGGAATATGTGACTTTGATATTTTACAGTTTGCACAGTTAACAGAATGTTCTCCTAATATGCAACTTTGCACACTAAACAGAATGTGCTTCTTAACTGCGGCTAGGCACAGTGAATGGAATATGTGGCTTTGATAATTTACACTTTGCACACTAAACAGAATGTTCTGCTAATCTGAAACTTTGCACACTAAACAGAATGTGCTGCTAATCTGAAACTTTGCACACTAAAAAGAATGTGCTGCTAATCTGCAACTTTGCACACTGAACAGAATGTGCTCTAATCTGCAACTTTGCACACTGAAAAGAATGTGCTGCTAATCTGCAACTTTGCACACTGAACAGAATGTGCTCTAATCTGCAACTTTGCACACTAAACAGAATGTGCTGCTAATCTGCGGCTAGGCATAGTGAACAGAATATGTGAAGTTTTTTTTTTTATATCTCTGCCCCCCCAAACAAAATAAACTGCTGCCCCCACACACAGTAGTCCTAAAAAGGACTTTTGGGTCTTTTTTTTTTACAAATTCGCTTTTCTTCTCCCTACACTGACTTTCCCTTCCTATCCTCATCTCTCCCTGGCTAAGACTGAGCCGAACTCGCTGGTCAGGTGCTATACAGCACCCGATCACGGGTTCTGGCCAGCCAATCAGTGTAATGCCAGCAGCCAACATGGCTGCTGGCATTACACTGATGTCAGAGCCTCCCTGCACGTTTATTGGCTGCGCAGCAGCCGCAAAACGTGCGGGGAGGAGACCCGAACATGGAGGGCGAGCACATGCGGTACTCGTACGAGTACCTCCATGTGCCGAGCAGAGCGATGCTCGAGCCGAACCGAGCTTCGGCCGAGCATGCTCGCTCATCACTAATAAAGATCACAAGATGGAATCAAATTGCTGATAATTAATAAGTTATTTTGCACCTTTGGCTTGAAAAACATCTTTTAAAGGGATAGTAATGTCCTAGATTGCTAAACAGTAATATTGTAGATAAATTAAAAATAAATCTATCAGTGCAAGTCCCATCTATCAAACCTTTATGGTTTGAGAGAGAGAACATTTTAAAGTTCTCCTCTCCCTCCCCTTTCCCTGAAGTCAGCTGTAAGCTGACATCAGGAGATCCTGGTCCAGGGACCGGCAGACGGCTCTTCAGCAGAGCCAAGATAACAAAATCGAAAAAGAAATACTTTATTGGAACAATCTACAAAGTGTGCTTGGAAACCAGGCAAACTTTGCAGACCGTTCCAAAGAAGTATTTCTTTTTCGATTTTGGTATCTCAGCTCTGCTGAAGAGCCGCCTTGAGTCAGCTGCCTCAAATCTCCTGCTGTCAGCTTTACAGCTAACAGCAGGGAGAGGGGAACTTTAAAACGCTCTATCTCTCAAACCATAAAGGTTTGAGAGATAGGACTTGAACCAATAGATTTCTTTTTAATTTATCCACAATATTACGTTTTAGCAATCTAGGACATTATTAACCCTTTAAGTGCTATTTCTTAAAGTTTTAACTGTTCCTCTATTACTGGTACCTAAAGATCATTTTTAAACCACAAGAATTAGCTGATTATGTAATTCTGGTGTTAGGGTTTCAAGTCTTAAGTAACCTAGCTTATTTGCCACATCTTTTGGAATGATGCTTATTACATTATCCTTTCATGCACATCCATAATCAGTTTGTACCAGATACCCGTATTACTAGTTGCAGTTCCTCCTGCTTGTCCTCTGCTTTCTCCTGTTATACACATGTATAATCCTATATAATAATTCGCTATAACGTGTGTAATGCCACGACATGCGCAGTAGATACTGCTGTGCGTGCTGCAGTCATGCGCAGTAGAGACTGCCCGCAGCTCTGTATCAGCCATGGCGCGGGCAGTCTCTACTGCGCGTGACTGCCCCGCGACTGGGTGGCAGTGGCACTGTGGCCCATGTAGGCTTTTCAACTGGTTAGTCCATAACCAGCTAATGTCATACACCAGTTTAGCAGTCAGTAACAATCACCCTCTTTTTAAATTCTCAATAGTAAAAAAAAAAATATCCTGTTTTCCCAACAGAGACCCTGAATTATTTAATTCAACAACAATGAAGGAATAAGACTGAAGATCCAAAAACAGAACAATGAAATATCAGCTGCTTCTATCAACTCTTCTCACTCATAAAATTGGTCAAATGTTATATACAGGTGCTGTTGATGCCCAAGTTTACGGAATCAAATCAATTCAGGCCAATATGGGAGGCATCCCTTAAATAAAATGTTAGTTTAAAAGAAGTGACCAAAACATCTACTATCTGACACATTAGCTGCAGCTTTTAGGGTTTAGTATTTAAACCCTTTGAGTGCCAGAGGTGCATGCAATGCATTGCTATATAATGCTTTGCAAATCCCTCTGACACTCAAAAGCTTACAACTAATATTAAAGTCGTTGTATGCTGACAATTTCTCCAACACATTACTTCTCAGTGAGCTGGGAACATCTCAGTCATTCATGAGGTTAGTCCCATCTTATGATGAAATTAAGTACTTGGATGCTAGAGAGGTTAGCCTCATCAGATGCTGGAGAACAGAAGGTTTACATTTAGGAGTGTTGGCTTTCAGTAACAGAACTTCACACTAATGCATGTAAAAGAATACACAGAGCTGCATATTCAGATAGACACACATGCAATCAGATTCATATGGTTTCCTTTGAAGTCATATATTTAAAGTGATAACTACTTAGATATTAATGGGAATCATGTGGATAAACTGAAGCAATTAACCATGTTCTGTGCAGTGAAATTTTGCACCCCTTCAACTATGTATAAATACGTTTTCAAGAGACCATCTGCCACTTATCAGATGATTAGCATAAGTTGATGACTAGTAATATGTGGAAGAATTTCTAATACAGCTATGACTCAACCAAGGCTCTTACCAAGACTGACAATTCACAGTTATCATCTACCCAACTGTGGCCAGGATTCCATTGGAGGCAATAACTTTCTCAAAGGTTTTTTTCAACAAATTTACATATGGACTTCAATGGAAATCTGTTAGATAAAAAAAGCATTAGTACTTATCAAGTACAATGTAATTTAGGCCTATTATTTGTTATTATAAAGAATTAATTTAAATAATCTTTTTGACTCTGTAGGAATCTTCTGTGAATGGGTTGTGATGATGTAAAGAAAGGAGTAACATTTGAGCTATATGTTGACATGACATATTAGCAGATTATTATTCTTTTTATGGATTTTTGTGTGTCTTCTGGCATACTGCGGGCCAGATTTATATCCCAGGCATCCCTAGACAAGAGCTCTAGGCACCCTTAACTACTATGGCCACACCCACCACTATTCACATGACTCCACCCCCAGACCCATTCACTGTTTCCTGGCACAAAAATATATTTGGCCTATAACAAGCAAGGACAAAAAGAGGTTTAATCCGTTGCTTGCTAGCGAGATCTCCAACACATTGTTCCATTGTTAAATAATAGCCTGTAAAGAGACAGGGACACTGAGATTGCTCTGTCCACAACTGCAATTCAGAATGTGGGTGTGGCCAGCACAGCTTAGTCTCCCCTCAAAATTTGGAGCTCTAGGCATTTACCTACTCTGTCTATTGGGAAATCCATTCCAGGGAAATATATAGTTATGAAACATTTAAAACCATTTACTATTTATAGTTATTAATGTAAAATTATTTGGAGAGAGACTAACTTAATTTTGTTTGATTTACTATATGTAAACACCCACAGTCTACTGCTAAATTAATTCTTGAACTTGTGACATAGTGGTGTGGTATGTACTAAGGCTTATATGGTGCTGTGGTTTACTTAGCACTTTGCAACATTCATGAAAATGTTATAACAGATGCATTATTATATATATTTAATATATAGGAAGTGACATCAGATACTAGCATTCATCTTATTTGAATATTTAAGTAATCCATTACAAATGCAACAAAACTATAAATAAAACTGACTGTCCCAAATCCATGTGATACTTTTTAGATGGTACTAAATGGCAAAAAAATACTATGGCAAAGCAGACAGCTGCCCAGGGCCCAGTGATAAATCTCTAGTCTCCATGACAATCTGGAGAGCATAATACAGTCTGCTGTGTGTGTGACGCCAGGTGTGAAAACACAGCATTTTGTGAAAATAGGTATAAATCCAGAGGGTTTTGTCAAGTTATTGTACATTTAAGCAGTTAGAATTTTTGAATCTAGGTATGAGCCAACAACTGTGTAATGTATTTTGATATAAGCTTGAATCTTAGCCAAGATACACAATTTTAACTGGTGAAGAAAAAGGTGGCAGCTATTATATTAAAGAGGTCTCCAGTGCATTGTGAAGCAATGTACTGGAGACCTATAGCAACCAAAGCGTTTAAAGGCATTGTACTTTACTCTTTGCTCAAGGCAAAGCAGTGACTTACCATAACAGGCCCTGGTGTTGATGCACAGAGCACACATTGCTACACAACCACAGTAACGCAAGGGTTTGAGTACAATGTACTAACCTGCTATATGGGTTGTACCGAAAAAGCTAAAGGAGTGTAATTCTGGAGCAAACCAAATACACCATAGGGCATAATTGAACATTTCCAGATGGGGGCTTTTAACCTCTTGAATGATATAGACATATTCAAGGAATTGCTTAGAGATCTCACTAGCATTCAAGGGGTTAAATCCCCCATTTAAATCAATGGGGACTTTCTTTGTCTCCTTTTGCTTTCTACAAAAGTCCTACAAGTTATATAACACTGCACTGGAAAAATACATCCCCAAACTGGACCTTAACCCTTTGAGTGCCAGAGTGGTACACAACGCATTGCAAAGCAATGCGTTGTGTACCACTCTGGCACTCAAAGGGTTAAATAATGGGACAAGGGATGTTGTAAAACAGTTCTTCTCTTGTACCTGCTTTTCTATTTGTATTGTTATGATTCTCTTACTACTGTTTAACTCATGCTGCATTACTTAAATAAAATATGTTTTATTTAAACAGACATAATGTCATTGATGAGTGCTGGATTTATTTAAAGGGGGCACATAATAAAGGCCATATGGAAAAGTGGAGTAATTCTGGGGCAAACCAACCTCACCATAGGGAGCAAATAATGCAAAATCTGTTAAAAACCTTGAGCACTGAAAAGGTTAAAAGCCCCATTTAAATAAAGGGGAATTTGTATTTGTTTGCTATGGTTTAGTTAGTTTGCCCCATGTTGTGGGTGAAATCATGGAGTACAAAGGACCAGATTTACATCTCAGGGTCCCTAGGCAAGGGCACACTAGGTGCCTTTAGCCTCATCCATTGCCAATGCAATTTTCATGTTATAATAACCTATTTTACGTTGGTGGGGTAATCTTTATGGGAACTCAAAGCACTTGGTGCAATCCTTGGTATTAACCAAGTGGTGGATGCTGATAAATAGATGTTTTTTTACCTTGAAAAATGAAAAGCTGAGTCAGCACTGCTGGTGCTGGAACATATGACTGTGATGTTTGCAAGGGTACTATTATTATTATTCTATATTTATATAGCACCAACTTATTCCGCAGAGCTGTACAGTAGGGAATAGACATACAGAGATATTAAATAGTACAAGATGAATACGGAGAACAGAAGGGTTAGAGGTCCCTGCGTGTGAGAGCTTACAGTCTAGGGGAAGGTAGGTTGGACACAGAAGGAGTAAGTGCTATTGGGTTTATTAACCAACTAAGTTATCTCACCAGTATATCCCTAACCCTTAGCCTATAACATAAAATCATAAAACCCTTGTATATATGAGAGGACTCCAACACATTGCTCTCTAGCACCAAAGCTGTTAAATAATGGCAAGTAAAGGGATATGTTAAACTGTAAATAAGCTGGTCACCATAAACCAAGAAGTAGTGTACAAAAACATTGGTATTCCACTAGCCACAACTCAGAATGTAGATGTGTCCATCAGCTATGTTTCCCTATACAATTTGGTGCCCTACAAGGCTGCTTACTCTGCTGAGAGCCTAATATAGAGCCATCTATAGTGATGTACTGGGTGTGTCATAGAATACCTGAGATATAGTATAGTCACCCATTTGTCATTCAGTTAACTGTCATAAGTCACCTGGGATACATTCCCCAGGTGTTACATCCTGAGGGGTAGTCAACAATGACTTGAAGACTCTAACTGGAGTCTACAACTTTGTTCATAACCTCCTCTTACATTTAACCTCAAAGTTTCTTCTAAGTGGCGCTAAACATTTATATTTGAAAGCAATGCTTCTGTATCTTTCGCATTTTCATTCACTGCAATGTATCTTTTCAGTGAAAACCATATCCTCATTCCTAGCACTGCCTGTCATAAATGGAACAGCAATACAAAAAATAGAATTTAAAAAATTCCAATCCAAACAAGTAATTCAAATTTTAACTAGCAACAATATCAAAAATCAAAACAATGGGAATTTTATGAGATTGGTACGTTGATTAGTGAAGAAAAGGAAAAGGTTCATGGTTTCATTTCATTCTTCTTATCAGTATATACATATTAACAACCAATAGTAAAAAAAAGAAAATCAACAAAAGAAAAGAGGACAAGCTTAGCAATATATTTATGAGACAAAATTAAGACAGACAAAGCTTCTGGTCAATATAGCATTCACTTAAAGGAAACCTAAAATGAGAAAATAAAAAAATATTAAGTTTTAGTTGTATTCTTGTTAATTGTTATGACTCCAACCTCCACAAGAAGAAGCAATTTTATATCACATTATTTATCGTACAGGTGTACCACAAGCATCTCCTGCAACAGTGAAAGTGTCAGTGGCACTATTGATTGTACAGGTTGGTGTGACATCACAGCAGCTAATAGGAGTTGTCAGCTAACAGAATTTAATTGAAGCTATTGTACCTATGTGTCATCCAGTATTGGCCAAAGGTGTACAATACAAAAACATATAAAAAATATAGAGTCAGACACTCGCAGGATCTTGATTGTGTATAAGTGATGCTTTATTGTTTGTTATACTCTTGTTGTCTATAAATCCTGCAGGTTTTGTCACTACCCGTTGTAGTTCAGGCTTGTGAAATAGTCAACATAATATATTAATTAGAACATTCCTAGCTGCTTGTTTGAAGAACAAAATGGGTATCTCCAGCACTGCAGCTTTCACAACATCTTAAGAAATAAGACAATTTGTGATTAAATAAGAATGTTTTTTAAAGGATAGATAATATTAACAGATATAGAATCTTATGCATTCATGACTTGAGAGAAGATTGTTCTGTTATATATATATATATATTATATATATATATGTTTTACAATGTTATGTACTCCAATACCAAAACAAAGAGCATCTTCTTGCCCTTACAGATCTAGGCATTAAAAGTTATAAAAACGTAGGTGTCACGGAGTGACTAGGAAATAACAACACTGACAAGTACAGATGAACTTAAGATAAAACTTTATTAAGTACAATAGTGGCAGTAATGATGACACAATGATGGAAGCAGCAAATTACACAATAGTGGCAGTAATGAGTAACACAAACATGGCAGCAAGAGTGATACACCTTCACGAGACCAGGGAGGAACAGTGAATTCACTTTACTCACCCTTCAATAGGCAGGCAAGCAGTAACGGAATGGCCATGGGAACTCTTACAGGCTAGATGGGAAGACCGTGCAGAGCACTTCCACACACACAGTATGAGTGGCACACCTTCACAAGACCAGGGAGGAACAGTGGACACACTTTCCTCACCCTTCACTAGGCAGGCGAGCAATAACGGAACGGCCCTGGGAACTCACACAGGCAAGGTGGGAGGACAGTGCTGATCACTTCCACACACACAGTTGGCAGGAAATAGGAAACGCAACTATACCCAAATGCTAGGTATACAGTTGACAAGGTAACCGGCACTGAGGCTAAGTGAGGCAACACACAAACCAGAACGGCCACGGGAGGTCAGTACACAGACTGGCTGACAAGCGAGCGCTGGGAGGAAGGCACAGGCAGCAAGGATTCCTAACAGAGACAAGGAATCACAATCGGAGCTCAACAGAGAAAGAATAAGAGGCAGCCAAGGGTCAGAGCCGGATCGGGTAGTCAGATGTCATCAGTGGTCGAAGCTGGAACAGGTAGTCAGACATAGCCAGGAGTCAGAGCCAGATCGGGTAGTCAGACGTAGCCAGGAGTCAGAGCTGGATCGGTAATCAGACATAGCCAGGAGTCAGAGCAAGATCGGGTAGTGAGATGTAGTAGGAATCAGGTACACCATGAAAGGGCAAAGGTAATGAGACAGGCTGAGGTTTAAAAGGCCTAGCAGGTGGGCGGAGAGATGACATCACCAGTATAGTGACCTATAACAATAGCGACTCAGCGTAGAGTGACAGTTAGGCAGTAACAATGTCGCTGAATAGCAATCACTCATAGAGGTAATCACGGGCACCGTGATATTAGGTTGTGAATTGGATGTGCTATGCATACACAAACTGCATGCATTTGCCCATGCTTTGTATATACAGTTTATGAACTGATGTATTCTGCATGAGTAAAATGTTATCACTCAGATTTGTATGGACAGAAGAATATGCCTAGACTTCTGGTAACATGGAGAAAACAGAAGGCCCAGCTGGGCTGAGGATGGAGACTCAATTGACTGGAAGAATGTCCCAAGCAAAAATAGTACCACTTGACATGCTATACCAATGGCTGAACCCTAAAATTCCAGATACCATCATTGCTATTCAAGGGTACTCATGCTGTAGAAATGACCAGGCAAATTGTGGAGGAGGTATGATCATATATACATATACAGTAGTCTGTAGCCTTTTTTAATTTTTTTCTTGTACATTTGCTATGGTATGAATACAGAGCTGTAAAATCTGAACATTTTCCAAAGCCAATCTGTAAGGAATTTTCTCAATTTCTGTTTTCTGTGGTATTATTCCTTACCTTTCAGCAACTCCTCCTCTTAGCTCTAATTGGAGCAGTTTTTTTTTATCTACTCACCTCACCTAGCTCTCGATTCTCTTAGTTGTGCTGTCAGCGTTAGAGGTGTTGGTGGTATCTGTTTCTGTGTATTTTGGCTTGATTCTCGGCTTTTTTGTTTTTGACTCCTGTTTTTGCTCTCTCTATATGGCTCCTGATGACCCCGGTAGACTTAGCTTCCACCTGTCTATCCTTCCCATGTGCCCTCCTATAATCCCCCTGCTCCTGTTGAACAAATAATCCTAGCTTTTGGGCCCTATAAAACCTGCCATGAGGCTAAATGTGCTATGTATGCATTAAAATGTCGGCCAGACCAGGACCCCAGACAATTCTTGTCAGAGCTTAAATGTGCATATTTCCTGGCAGATAAGGATGCAGATTTCCAATCTTATGAGTTTAGGGAACTATTCTTTAATGCTTTGCCTATGTATATGAAAACTAATTTAGCTAGGGATTATTCACCCATGTTGTCACTAGATTGGTTACTCACTCAAGCTATTAAGTTGTATAATGCTCAGCAGAGTGAGAATACCCCAGCTAGGGACAAGAAGACTGCCCCCCAGTGTGTAGCGGAGACATTGGTTGAGGAAAGATTGCCATTTGAATCTGGCAAGAGAACCTATGCAGAGGTGTTAAAATATCCACAGGTTCATAATGAGGCATCAGGACAGAAGGGGCCTGCCTCTGTTAGTTCCCAGGGGTCTAATAACTCAAATGGTAAGAAACCATTTTTCAAAAAGTCCCAGGGATACAGCCAAAACCAAATTCCCAAGAGGTTCCAAAAGGGTAAAAACTCTAACAATCAGGGGTCCAAGTCCCAACAAAATCAGCAAACCAATAAGTCTGATTCTGGAAACCAAGGTCAGAAGCAGGTAAGACTCAGGGTCCAGGTTAACAACCTGACACACATGATAGTCAAAATGATGGCTAATGTGGCACAACTAGGCCAAAGCCCTAGTTCTAATGCTAAGCAGGGATCTAACCCTTTTTTAGGGACAGCCCCAGGAGTGGCGGCTGCCACTCAATAACAGAACAACAGGGTAATGGTAAGCAGGCCTTAGGGGAAAAGATTACCATTGCTTTGCCCCATGTAAGTCCTAAAATAACTGATCATGTTTTAGCCAACGATAATGCTAATACATTTTCTTTATAGGATGTAAATGCTTTGTTTGACTCTAACATTTCTTCCTCACCCACAGCCATGTACACATAAGTCCATACCTGATGAAGTCACTTCTTTTCCCTGCATTTCTTCAGGACAGGTTGAAGAAGGAGGAGGAGTGAAGGGGGATGCTGCTGCTGTACACCCTGACCCAGTGGTCAGCAAGTCTGCTCCTGTAAATTCAGGAATTAACCCTTGCAGGCAGTAGAGGGATTCTAAGAGGACTATTATTTATGTGAAATGCATGAATATGAAGGGAGATATTTTATTGATGTCACATTGCAAGAGCTTGATGACCTAATTATTTCCAGTCTCCTGGACACCGGGTCTCAAGCTACCATCTTATCTAGCTCCCATTATTATAAAATTATGGTGGATGCTACTGTAAAGCCAGTGTTAAAAGCATTTGATGGATCCGTAATAAGCGTAAGAGGTAATCCCTTAAACGTATTGGGAACAACATGGTTAAAATTTTAAATCGGTAATAAATCATTTACACATAAAGTCATAGTAGTTAAAGTACCCTATAACAGGTTAATTATAGGTGCAGATCTGCTTCGGCGATTAAGTCCCGATGACTGTGTGAATAATGTCATCTGGTTACAGGTTAAAAACCCAATCAAATATGAGCAGGCAATGCAATGCCCCCATAGAAATGATCATGTGGTAGAGGAAAGTAGGGATTCTATTGAAATCCATTTTGTCAATAGCCAGAACCCTAACCTCACTGTTTTACAGATGCCTGATACCAATGCTGAAAATATGGAAGGTGACCTCTCCATCAAGGCATTACCAGAACAGATTCAAAATGTGAAGCTAGAGGGTGATGTCTTAACCATCTCTCTTCACAGATCACCCTCTGAACCAACAGATCCGGAGAATCATTCTCAATATCTGACGTCTATTGACAATATACGGGGGTGAGTTGTTTGTTTCTTTACAGGTTAAAGACTTGGGGAGGATCAAACAGGCCAAACTGAATCTGAAACTGGAAAACAGTTACATTAGTAACAGCCTACTGATGGAGGTAAGAGATCCTATCTAGTGATGAGCGAGCATGCTCGGCCGAAGCTCGGTTCGGCTCGAGCATCGCTCTGCTCGGCACATGGCGGTACTCGTACGAGTACCGCATGTGCTCACCCTCCATGTTCGGGTCTCCTCCCCGCACGTTTCGCGGCTGCTGCGCAGCCAATAAACTTGCAGGGAGGCTATGACATCAGTGTAATGCCAGCAGCCATGTTGGCTGCTGGCATTACACTGATTAGCTGGCCAGAACTCGTGATCGGGTGCTGTATAGCACCTGACCAGCGAGTTCGGCTCAGTCTTAGCCAGGGAGAGATGAGGATAGGAAGGGAAAGTCAGTGTAGGGAGAAAAAAAGCGATTGTGAAAAAAAAAAGACCCAAAAGTCCTTTTTAGGACTACTGTGTGTGGGGGCAGCAGTTTATTTTGTTTGGGGGGGCAGAGATATAAAAAAAAAACTTCACATATTCTGTTCACTGTGCCTAGCCGCAGATTAGCAGCACATTCTGTTTAGTGTGCAAAGTTGCAGATTAGAGCACATTCTGTTCAGTGTGCAAAGTTGCAGATTAGCAGCACATTCTTTTTAGTGTGCAAAGTTTCAGATTAGCAGAACATTCTGTTTAGTGTGCAAAGTGTAAAATATCAAAGTCACATATTCCATTCACTGTGCGTAGCCGCAGATAAGAAGCACATTCTGTTTAGTGTGCAAAGTTGCGTATTAGGAGAACATTCTGTTTACTGTGCAAAGTGTAAAATATCAAAGTCACATATTCCATTCACTGTGCGTAGCCGCAGATAAGAAGCACATTCTGTTTAGTGTGCAAAGTTGCATATTAGGAGAACATTCTGTTAACTGTGCAAACTGTAAAATATCAAAGTCACATATTCCATTCACTGTGCGTAGCCGCAGATAAGAAGCACATTCTGTTTAGTGTGCAAAGTTGCATATTAGGAGAACATTCTGTTAACTGTGCAAAGTGTAAAATATCAAAGTCACATATTCCATTCACTGTGCCGAGCCGCAGATAAGAAGCACTTTCTGTTTAGTGTGCAAAGTTGCATATTAGGAGAACATTCTGTTAACTGTGCAAAGTGTAAAATATCAAAGTCACATATTCCATTCACTGTGCCTAGCCGCAGATAAGAAGCACATTCTGTTTAGTGTGCAAAGTTGCGTATTAGGAGAACATTCTGTTTACTGTGAAAAGTGGAAAATATCAAAGTCACATATTCCATTCACTGTGCGTAGCCGCAGATAAGAAGCACATTCTGTTTAGTGTGCAAATTTGCATATTAGGAGAACATTCTGTTAACTGTGCAAACTGTAAAATATCAAAGTCACATATTCCATTCACTGTGCGTAGCCGCAGATAAGAAGCACATTCTGTTTAGTGTGCAAAGTTGCGTATTAGGAGAACATTCTGTTTACTGTGCAAAGTGGAAAATATCAAAGTCACATATTCCATTCACTGTGCGTAGCCGCAGATAAGAAGCACATTCTGTTTAGTGTGCAAAGTTGCATATTAGGAGAACATTCTGTTAACTGTGCAAACTGTAAAATATCAAAGTCACATATTCCATTCACTGTGCGTAGCCGCAGATAAGAAGCACATTCTGTTTAGTGTGCAAAGTTGCGTATTAGGAGAACATTCTGTTTACTGTGCAAAGTGGAAAATATCAAAGTCACATATTCCATTCACTGTGCCTAGCCTCAGATAAGAAGCACATTCTGTTTAGTGTGCAAAGTTGCATATTAGGAGAACATTCTGTTAACTGTGCAAACTGTAAAATATCAAAGTCACATATTCCATTCACTGTGCGTAGCCGCAGATAAGAAGCACATTCTGTTTAGTGTGCAAAGTTGCGTATTAGGAGAACATTCTGTTTACTGTGCAAAGTGGAAAATATCAGTCACATATTCCATTCACTGTGTCTAACCGCAGATAAGCAGCACATTCTGTTTAGTGTGCAAAGTTGCAGATTAGGAGAACATTCTGTTTAGTGTGCAAAGTGTAAAATATAAAAGTCACATATTCCATTCACTGTGTCTAGCCGCAGATAAGCAGCACATTCTGTTTAGTGTGCAAAGTTGCAGATTAGGAGAACATTCTGTTAACTGTGCAAACTGTAAAATATCAAAGTCACATATTCCATTCACTGTGCGTAGCCGCAGATAAGAAGCACATTCTGTTTAGTGTGCAAAGTTGCGTATTAGGAGAACATTCTGTTTACTGTGCAAACTGTAAAATATCAAAGTCACATATTCCATTCACTGTGCGTAGCCGCAGATAAGAAGCACATTCTGTTTAGTGTGCAAAGTTGCGTATTAGGAGAACATTCTGTTTACTGTGCAAAGTGGAAAATATCAAAGTCACATATTCCATTCACTGTGCGTAGCCGCAGATAAGAAGCACATTCTGTTTAGTGTGCAAAGTTGCATATTAGGAGAACATTCTGTTTACTGTGCAAAGTGTAAAATATCAAAGTCACATATTCCATTCACTGTGTCGAGCCGCAGATAAGAAGCACATTCTGTTTAGTGTGCAAAGTTGCAGATTTGCAGCACATATTCCGTGTAATATGAAGAAGGCGGGTAAAAAGGGACAGGGAAGTGGACGTGATCCTGATAGTTCAGGGCGCGGGTCAGGACGCGTACAAACTGTGCCTGGTGCCAGAGCACAAGAAAGAAAGACATCCACCATACCTAGCTTCATGTCTCAGTTTACAGGGCGTCGCAGGACATCACTCTCGAGGTCTGACCACTGCGAACAGGTGGTCGGTTGGATGTCAGCTGATACTGCTTCCAGTCGGTTAAGCACCACCCTGTCTTCCACCAAGTCCACTCTCAGTAGCCAAGAGTCTGGTCAACATAATCCTCACCCTGATCATCCTTCCTCCCACCATAGAGGGTCTGGTCAAAGAAGTGATCCCACACTGGGATATAGTGAGGAGCTCGTCTCATCACCAATCCTTCATTTGAACCTCTCTCCAAGCACGCTTGCAGAGGAACATGACATCTTGTGCCCTGATTCACAACCTCTAGAGGGTACCCAATCACAAGAAGATGACAGAGGTGAACGGCATTTAAGGTCAAAGGAAGTGGATGATGATGATGATGAGACACAGTTGCCATCAAATCAACCACTTTTACTGTCTCAAGACCTTGATGAGGAGGATGATATACAGTTGTCAATGACTGAGTATGTGGTGGGATCAAGACATGAGGAGGATGATCAGAGTGAGGAAGTGGAGGAGGACTTGGTGGACGATGAGGTGACTGACCCCACCTGGGAAGGTGGAGAGCCGAGCGATGACAGCAGTCCTGAGGATGAGCCATCTGCAGCACCGCAACAAGCTGGAAGAGGCAGTGGTGTGGCTACAGAAAGAAGGCGGACCGCACCAAACCGGCCCGCAAATGTTCCACGGAGCACCCCCTTGCGTAAATCTCCCTTGCCAAGGGCTAGGTGTTCCGCGGTATGGCGTTTTTTTAAGGAAAGTGCGGACGACAAAAGAATTGTAGTTTGCAACCTGTGCCACACCAGAATGAGCCGAGGCATGAACACTAGAAACCTCACCACCACCAGCATGATCCGACACATGGCATCCAAGCACCGTAATAAGTGGGAGGAACGCCAGGATCGCCAATCTGTGTCTGCAGGCCACACCACTGCCTCCTCTTCCCCTGTTTTCGGTGCCGGCCAATCGCCTGTCGAAGGCGCAGACCCGCATACCTCCCGCCCTGCACCTGTACCATCTGAAGCACCATCAGCGACCACATCCACTTCCTGTCCCAGCGCAGCGTCCAAATGTCGTTACCCCAGGCATTTGAGCGCAAGCGAAAATACCCAGCCACCCACCCACAGGCCATAGCACTAACCTCACACCTTTCCAAATTACTGGCCATCGAAATGCTGCCATTTAGGCTTGTGGAGACTGAGTCCTTCCGCAGCCTGATGGCAGCAGCTGTCCCTCGGTACGCAGTCCCCAGCCGCCACTACTTTTCCCGGTGTGCCGTCCCCGCCTTACACCACCATGTGTCCCGTAACATCACCCGTGCCCTGACCAACGCAGTTACTGGGAAGGTCCACTTAACGACTGACACATGGACAAGTGCTTGTGGCCAGGGACGCTACATTTCCCTGACGGCACACTGGGTGAATGTCGTGGAGGCTGGGAGCGACTCGGACCCTGGGATGGCACAGGTGCTACCCACGCCGAGGATTGCGGGCCCTACCTCCATCAGGGTTTCCGCCAGCACCTACGTTATTGGCTCCTCCTCCTCCGTTTCCACCTCCGAATTCTCTGCGCGCAGCGCCACTCACCCATCAGCCGGTAGCTGGAAGCAGTGTAGCACTGCAGTGGGGAAGCGTCGACAGGCCGTGCTGAAGCTGATCTGCCTTGGGGACAAACAGCACACGGCCTCAGAGCTGTTGCAGGGGATTAGTCACCAGACCGAGCAGTGGCTCTCGCCACTCAACCTGCAACCAGGCATGGTTGTGTGTGATAATGGGCGTAACTTGGTGGCGGCTTTGGAGCTCGGCAAGCTCACACACGTACCATGCCTAGCGCATGTATTTAATTTAGTGGTTCAGCGATTTCTAAAAACCTACCCCAATGTGCATGATCTCTTGACCAAGGTGCGCCGCGTGTGTGCACATTTCCGTCAGTCATCAACAGCTTTAGCCGGCCTGTTGAAGCTGCAGCAGCGCTTACAATTGCCAGCTCACCGGCTGCTGTGTGACGTGAGCACGCGCTGGAACTCCACCTTCCACATGTTGGCCCGGCTTTGTGAGCAGCAGAGGGCAGTAGTGGAGTACCAGCTGTTACACGGTCGTCGCCTCTCCGTTCAACTTCCTCTAATCAGAAGTGAGGAGTGGGAATGGATGTCAGACCTCTGTGAGGTTTTACGCAATTTTGAGGAATCGACACAGATGGTGAGCGGCGATAACGCTATTATCAGTGTAACCATCCCACTTCTGTGTCTACTGAAACGCTCGCTGCTCACAATTAAAACCGACGCTTTGCGTGTGGAAGAGGTGGAAATGGAGGAGGAAGAGCTTACACAAGGTGATAGCCAGAGCACCCTCACTTCGTCTTCTCAGCGACAATTGGAGGAGGCGGAGGAGGAGGAGGAGGAGGAGGAAGACACGGTTGCCTCCGCTACAGAGGGTAGCCGTGGAACTTTAGTTCCATCTCTTCAGCGTGGGTGGGCAGAAGAGGAGGAAGAGGATGAGGAGATTGAGAGTCATCCTCCTGGTGAGGACAGCGAAATCTTGCCTGTTGGTACTCTGGCACACATGGCTGACTTTATGTTAGGCTGCCTTTCCCGTGACCCACGCGTTACACGCATTTTAGACAACACGGATTACTGGGTGTTCACCCTTCTGGACCCCCGCTACAAAGAGAATTTCTCATCTCTCATTCCTCCGGTGGAGAGGACAAGCAAAATGGTGCAATACCAGAAGGTTCTTGTTGAAAAATTGCTCCAAAATTTTCCATCTGACAACGCTGGCGGCAGAGTACGTGCTACCTTGGCCAACCGAGAAGGGGAGAAAAGGGGAGCACACAGCAGTTCCGAAAAAGGCAGGGCAACACTCTCCAAGGCGTGGGACACCTTCATGACACCCCGCCAGCACCCTCACCCTGATGCGCAGCCTAGTGTCACAAGGAGGGAAAAGTTTTGGAAGATGGTGAAGGAGTACGTAGCAGACCGTGTCAGCGTCCTCAATGATCCCTCTGTGCCTTACAACTACTGGGTGTCCAAGCTGGACACGTGGTATGAACTGGCACTCTACGCCTTGGAGGTGCTGGCCTGCCCTGCCGCCAGCGTTCTGTCTGAGCGGGTATTTAGTGCTGCTGGTGGCATCATAACAGATAAGCGTATCCGCCTTTCCACCGAAAATGCTGATAGGTTGACACTTATAAAAATGAACAAGGCCTGGATTTCCCCTGACTTCTCCACTCCACTGGAGGAAAGCCCCGGGGGAACATAAACTCACTTTATATATGTTATTTACAATGATGGGAATACTCTGTATTCCCATTCACCCCTTCCACCCAAAAAACGGGTATATGGTTGACTCTCTTCCATATACCCTGTGATATAATTTTTATATAGGGCCAGCTCAACAGCGGGCCCTGTGATATAATTTTTATATAGGGCCAGCTCACCAGCGGGCCTTCTTATATAATGTTTTATTGGGTCAGCTCTCTAGCGGGCCCTCTCATATAATGTTTTATAGCGTCAGCTCACTAGCGGGCCTTCGCATATAATGTTTAGGATGGTCAGCTCCGCAGCAGACCCTCACCCATAATGTTTTAGATGGTCGGCTCAGCGCACGTTTCCCTCTTAATCATGGCCTGAGTTCAGAAAAATCGAGGAAATTTTTGGGAGAATTTGCCTCTGCGCACGTTTCCCTCTTAATCATGGCCCCAGTTCAGAAAAATCGAGGAAATTTTTGGGAGAATTTGCCTCTGCGCACGTTTCCCTCTTAATCATGGCCTCAGTTCTGAAAAATCGAGGAAATTTTTGGGAGAATTTGCCTCTGCACACGTTTCCCTCTTAATCATGGCCCCAGTTCCGAAAAACCGATGAAATTTTTTGCAGAATTTGCAGATGATATACAAGTAAATATACAGCAAATACTGTTTGGTAACAATTTTTCGCCTAAAGTCGTTTTTATCTTCCTTTTTGTGTGTTTTACGGTCAGTCTGTAAAAATGGCATACTACGGGCGAAACATCGTTCCCAGCAGCGACGTTGGAGTCCAAGATGCATCCAGACATCCTCCCTATGCTGTCCCTGAACCATTTCTGTGGTGTTTCCATCATTTTCTGCCCTTTTCCTATGGACCAGGCACCCTCCCCTCATCAGAGCAGGGGGTGCCTGGTGTAATGCTCGAGTCCTCCCATTGACTTCAATGGGGCTCGGGTGCTCGGCCGAGCACTCGAGCCTCCGGGGGCGCTCGGCCAGAGCACCCGAACACCCGAGCATCGGGGTGCTCGCTCATCACTAATCCTATCCATATGAAGTATCTGGCGCCACACGATAATTTTGTACATGACCTAGATGACGATACTACTAGTTATAACGTTGTTGCTAGATGTCTGTTATCTATATTGTTAGGTGATAGGTCTGCAAAACATGTGTTTCCTGGAGTGGAGGAACACCAACACCATATCTATATAGGCAATGAGTTGATACATTGTTTCGCCACCCAGATTGATCTGGAAAATAATAACCTATGGACTAGGTTAGAAGGGAACCCCAGTGGATTTCAGGATGACTTAAAAGCCCTGAAGTCATGCCACCTGTTGCCATATGCAGTGAAGTTACAGGTAGCTAATGAGGTCACTATACCTGGTGGGGCAAGTCAGGTCCCCATATCCTTGCAGGTTCGTAGTGGTCAGAACCTTGAGAATCCTGATGCATTAATATGCATCTCAAATAGCATTCAACAATTAGGAATTTCTGTGTCACACACCCCTATGGTGAGTATTCGTAGAACACCAGTCCACATTGTTTTAAATAACATAACCTCACACAGTATTGCCTTAGAGAAGGGAACTGTAATAGGTTACGCACTGGATTCAGAATACTATACATTTGGGTTTCAGAATCAAGTAATTGGCCTACTGCCTGATAATTATCTGTCTGAGGAGCAACTAGTTGAGCAAATGTTTTACTCCCTCCCAGAGGGACTGTTTTCCATTCAATCTTGTGTATCCATATAGCCCTGATACAGGTTCATGCCGGATTGAGGAATCCTCTCTGGTATTTGAACACCAGATAGAGGAACAAGAGTCCCGAGAATATCAGGAGGCTGTGGATAAGGTAAGAGTAAATGCTCATGATTTATCTACACAGCTTGAGGAAACCTACGAGTTAGGCAGGCCTGAAGCATTTCCAGGTTTTAATGATCTAGTAGAGGAGCAAATCTCTCTAGCCGATGCGTGCTCTGATGATTCTGAATGCCAACAGCTAAGGGAAATCATTATGGAATTCCGAGAGCTGTTTGCCAAGGATTCATATGATTGTTGTTTAACCAACATACATGTCACCCGCATACAAACTGACCCTAAGTTACCTCCTGTATATGTCAAACAGTACCGTCTTCCACTTGAGTCCTATGACTCGTTGGCAGAGATCATAAGGAACCTCAAAGAGAGGAGCATTATATGGCCAGTGCACAGCTCATATAATAACCCTATCATGGGAATCCTTAAATCCAATGGTCAATGGCGTCTGTGTGCTGACTTAAGGCAACTGAACAAACGTGTATATATGACCGGCTGGCCGGTGTCGTATACAGATCAATGTTTGGTTTAGATGCAGGGGTCTAAGTTCTTTACAGCTATTGACTGTGTCCAAGGGTACTGGACCATTAAAGTAAGTAAGACCAATATAAGCTAGCTTTCACCTTTGGAGGAGTACAAAACACCTGGGTTAGAATGCCTTTTGGGTATATCAACTCAGGTCATGAATTTGCTGTATTCATGCACAAGGCTATGCCTGATGCTATGGCTAGGGGGACTTTCTGCTATGTAGAAGATGTCCTAATTAAAAGTACTACCTTCCAACAGCATATCACAGAGATTAAATATGTATTTAATCAGCTAAAGGAAGCTGGTGTTAAACTGTTGCTTAAAAAGGCACAGATGTGCCGCAGCAAAGTTTACTTTCTTGGTCATGAGGTGACCACCAAAGGGTTAAACCCGCAATGCAAGAAGGTTGAAGCGATAGTCAAATCCAAAACACCCACTAATCTCAATGAATTTAGATCCTTCCTAGGCATGATGAATTATTCTGGGAAGTTTATTGATAATTATTCAGAAATAACCAAACTAAAGTTGTTATTATTGAAGAAAGATCAACCATGGAACTGGGGTGCAGCTCAAGAACATGCTGTGTCTGAGCTCAAGAGTAAACTCTTGAGACTAATCTTAGTCTCAGTGTGGTTTTATATCAAAAGCAGGACAACTTGAATAAGGTTATTGCTTATGCCAGTAAATCCCTGTCTTCTATGGAAATCAAATTCAATGACTGTGAGAAAGCTTTATTGGCTACTGTTTGGGCATTACAGAACTTTCGTAATTTTATTCTGTGTGAGAAGATCATCATTGAAACCGCTCATCAGCCTTTGCAGTATTTGCAAAGTGATCGGATAAAGGAAGGACACCTCTCCAATAGTAGTATCACCACTTGGACTTTATCCCTACAGGGATGGCCATTGGAGATTATATTGTATAAGCAAAACAGGAAGAATCCTGTAGCTCAGGGACTAGCCGCTCTCCATGATAGCTCAGCACCTCCCATGGAGACTGCTACCAGTGGAGACGATTACCTTGAGGAACAATTGCTTTCCCCCTATAAGGCATTTGATGAGAATTATTGTACAACCTTGCCAACCGCGTACATTGACGGTTGTTTCTACCATGTCATGAATGGTACAGAGAGGAAACTGGTGGCTGGTATAGGGATTACCTGGACAGGTGAATGCCCTATTACATCCAAAGGGTAAAGCTTAGGACCACAGAGTAGCCAAGTGGCAGAACTCTGTGCAGTCTATAAGACAGTCCTATTAGCTATTGAGCATAACATTAAGGAATTTGTCATTATAACTGATTCAAATTATGTTCGCCATAGCTTTGTAGAACACCTCCCAGGTTAGAAAAGGAGCCATATGCTCTGATCCAATAATAACCCAGTGAAACATGGTAAATTGTTTTTCGAGTTTGACTATCTCATGACGTCAAATGGCCTTACCATGTACTGGAAAAAGACCAAGGGTCATTCCAAGGTCCTAGGCCCTGAAAAACTGGGAAATGATCTAGCCGATCTATTGGCTAAAGAAGGAGCCCTTAAAGGGGAAGCCTTAAATATCTTTCATATATTGGGTCATGTACAGGTAAATGCTGTTACTAGGCAACAAGTCCGTAATGAAGCAGACACACCAGTAGCACAGTGGATTCAAGACTCACCTAGTGAAGACTTGATTACAAGTCAGAAGGGGGACCCTATCATAGGGCTATTCTATAAATATATAGAAGACGCCCTAAACCACCCAAATTCTGAGGAGGACAGGGTGGGAAAGGAAGACTTGAGGATCTTAATGCGATCCAAGGCCCAATTCCATATTTAAGATGGTCTGTTAATCAGAACCTCTAAAAATGGAATACAACAATGGGTTGTACCAACTGCACTTAGAGGTTTAATGCTCCAACATGCTCATGATGCACCTACCTCAGGCCATCGTGGAGATAAAATCACGTATGAGATTCTCTGTGATTATGCATATTGGCCTCATATGCTTAAAGATGTACAAACCAATTATCAAGGTTGTTTGGTGTGTTCCCAATTCCAACCATCTGGCCCCACTCATCGTACACCACTACAGAAGAGGGGGATGTCATTACCGTGGTTGAATATTTAAATAGATTTTATAGGACCAGTTACCCGGACAGCAAGGGTGAACAAGTATATGCTAACTATTACTTGTCTGTTCACCAAATGGGTTGAGTGTTTACCCGCAAACAATAATACTGCAGAAACCACTGCTGCATTGTTAATTAACCATGTGTTCTCTAGGTTTGGCCTACCACAGAAAATGGAATCTGATAGAGGTAGCCATTTCTCCAGTGAAGTGATGAGCAAACTGTGGAAACTATTGGGGGTAAAACGTAAATTACATATTGCTTAGCGTCCTGCGTCAAGTGGTGGGGTGGAGCGATATAATCAATCCATTGTTTACATTCTCAAGAAGTTTGTTAAGGAATTAGGTAAGGATTGGGATCATAAACTACCCCTAGTTCTCATGGCTATTTGGGCTACTCCTAATGCAGCCACGAAATTGTCACCATTTGAATTAATGACAGGTAGAAAGATGGTCCTACCCCAGCACTTGCTATACCGTAAGTCCGATCAAAATCTAATTAATGCCTCCACAACACACCAGTACATAGACCAGTTACACAGGCATTTACAACATGCCTTTGCATTTGTGCAGAAAAAACTGAAGAAAGCAGTGATAAGTAATAAGACTTACTATTACCTAAAGACAACCAAAAGGGAGTATGAGGTAAATGATTATATTTACCTGTACAATTTTGCAAGAAACCAGGTAAGAGAGAAGAAATTCTTACCCTCATGGAGAGGGCCATATATCATTACTGATAATATATCTCCAGCTGCCTATAAGGTTTCTATCCCTAATAATGGTGAATCTTTAGAGAAGTGGGTTCATATAAACCAATTGCATGCTTGTCACCCTAAATCTCAGTTACAGATCATAGAAGGAGAAGCTGAAGAAGAACAAGGATCCTAATTCAGTCATCGGATGGATGAGTATTATTGATTGTCCAAATGACATTATCATGTTTGTTTCTATTGTCTTCTTTTGTTTCAGTGAAACGTTGCTATCTCTTTTGTATATCTTTGTGGCATGTATGTTCCCCACTAACACTCTAACCTAGCTCGTCAACAAATGAATTGCTACTCGATGATTCTCTGAAAATGTTAATTTTTTTTTTTCCTTTTGACAAGGTTTTGTTTTTAGCATACAGCTGAGGGTCATTCCTCTCTGAAAGGGGGTAAAGCAGAGACAGAGAGTGTTATATTATCTTACTCTAGCTTAAGGTTAGTGAGGGCCACAAGCAGACTAGTGCAAAAATAAAGGTACGGTAATCAGTACAGTACCAAAGTAATAGGGATACTGGTTGAAACTGTATTGTAACTATGTATGCATGCAAAATTGTTTCAATGAGATCATTGGTCATTTCTTTTAGACCAAAGAGTTCTTAAAAGATTGAGGTAGGTTAACAGATGCCATTCCTATGAACGTCCAGACCAAGGCTGTGATGTGGATCATCCTTCTTCTGTGACAGGAGTTCCAGACAAAACCAAGTGTGGTTCCAGTGCCTTCATCAAGAACCATTGGGCAAGAGATGCCGGAGTCCATCCTAACAGAAGAATTTATGTCCAAGAGGAGTTTTGTCAACATGTTCCCATGATCGCCATCAAAGAAGAGAATTGATATTTTTCCCACCACCTGTTTCTAAAACTGGGAGTCTGACATGATATGCATGCCGTTTTCAGCTCAAGCCAAAACTAAGGAGATCCTTGAGTAGGCCAAACAACTATTTGTATTACATACAACGTCTTACTATCAACCAATTTGGTCTATTGGTTTCCTATTTGAGATATTGTTTCATTTATTGAAGAGAACAATAAGTGCTTCATCTTTTGGAAACAAGTCTATGCCATTAGATAGTTGATGGACTGAAGCAAACTGTGATAATTTCAGAGATGATACCAGTCACGGGAAGAATATGACAACATTCTCTTCCAGTTTTAGCATTAATATTTTAGAACTTTAATCAAGTTAGAAACATTTTTGCTAAAAAGGTGGATTATGTCAGAGACATTGCCATGATGGGGAGGAAATGGTTAATTTTTCTTTTAAACCAAATTCTCTGAAATTCTGTTTTAAGATGTGTGTAAATTATCTCATGTTAAAACAATGGCCCTTTGATTCAAGGTAGGGGGTGAAAATAACTGAATGTCAGTTATGGAGATATACGATTTGGTGCTAGACACCAAGTCTAAAGGAAGATATACTCCCATATGGGAAAGTCTATATAGTATGATGTTTATATGAAATATGTTGACCCTGTGAAACCCCTAACTGAGGAAAAAACACAGATTCATGTGTCATATGTAAAATCTTGATATAGAATAATGGCACCATCTATAGATTACATGGTGTTATTACTAATGTTTTGGAATTTTTACATAATTTATTCTGATGTCACTGCATAATGAGATGGCTCTTAAACCAATCAGAGCAGATTTTGATAAGAGGAATTTCATATTATAAATATGCAAGTTTAAAGAGAAAAGGGGCTCCTCCTGTTGGGTCTTGGCTGGCTTTTTCTTTCCTGTGGTTCCTGGCTGACTGATAGGGAGATCTTAAGAAACACTTGGACTGGTAACTATATTTCACCACCACCACTAGCTGTGAGCTTTTTGGAATTTGCAACTGCTGCTGATATGCAAGGGCAGCAGGATGCTGTGGAGCAAGCTAATGTGCCACAGACCACCGTGGACACAAAGGGAATGGGGTCAACAAGTGATGCTGGACTAGGACAGGTTCTACTTACCAGCACCAGAAATAATCCTGGTACTAATTTTAACACTGAATCTGAGGCAGTAGCAGCAACAGGAGCAACATTATCCGCTGCCACAGACATTGAAGGCGAACGTGGAGGACAAGAAGAAAGAGGCCATTCTTCTCCATCTGTTCCCTCCCCCTGAAGTCATGGGTGTGGGACTTTTTTTTCTTTTGGGGCAGGCACAGTGCAGTCATCACCAATGGCACTGTGCACAATTTGTGACAAGTCAGTACGAAGAGGAAAGGAGGCAATGCACCTTGGCACAAGCTCCCTGATATCACACATGAAACACAGACAATCAAACACCCAAAACAGAAATCAAGCACCGCTGTTGCTGTACCCCCTAAGCAAGGGGTATAGTGACAGAGGCAGTACTTGGATTCTGGTGTCATGGTGTTTGAATACAGTTGTTCCCCCAGATGTTATTTACCACACGTACTGTGCACATTGCAGTTGCTGACGAGAGGTACAGTTCCTGATCTCAAGGGAAAAAATGTTATTCTGATAACACACCCATGATTGTGGAGCAGGGGCAGGTGGAGAAGAATTATTGGCCAACTTCTTCTTTTCTCCACATATACTGGGGCTCCTTATTGTGTTGCTTCTGCCTTAGGCGCATTACTGGAGCTAGTCGTGGTAAATGGAACCTTCGTCATCAATCACCCATGTTACTGCTATTGTTGATCCCATTCCCTTTCAGTTGCCTAATCATCCTCAGTAGGAGCAGCAGCAAAACAGCAGTTTCAAATTCCGCAATTATGTACTAAGGATGACATTTGACAATGGCCATCTAAAGGATTGTTACAACTTTCCTGTCTCTTTTTGGACACTGTTTATCTTTAAGAGCTTTCTTCCATAAATTTAAGGAGTGAATCTCCAGGACCATAGAGGATCAGGCGAGATAGACAGGAGATCGGGAGAACACAGAACGCTGGCTACTGGGAGAAAGACCTTCTGATGTGCATAAAGCCCAAGAAGGGCAAATGTGAGTGTAATACCTCTTGTTTTTTATTTCTATTTTTATAAATAAATATCTACACTTAGATGGATTCCTCCTCTCTCTTTTTTGTTATTTTGAGCTGTTTTTGAGTTGTTACAGGTACATTCCTTAGGGCCTGTGCCAAACAAGTCTAAGTCCTACAAATCAATGTTTCTTCAGGGCTTGAGCCTCTAATTAGTCTAAGTCCTACAAAGGCCTCTAACAACAAATCTAACAAATCATCCTCTACATAATACTCTATCAAGTCAAGTATCAGTCCACTCCAGTGGCAGCTCATGTCAGGGGGTTCCTGTCTCTACCACTTTACATACAAATTTCTTATTTTATTGATTTATTTTTTTATTAACTGCCCCCCCAATACCTGTCAAGAATACCCCCAAAACAAATTCCCTGTTCAACTGATTCATTCCCCAGAATCCACCCACCAACACAGGCACTCTTCTCAGATCTTCCCTTTTATACCATATCTTATGGGATTTTTTATTTGTATTTAGGATTTATTTTTTATTAACTGCTCCCAATCCAAGTAAACAAACCTCCCCAAAAAACATTCCCTGTTCAACTCATTCTTTCCCCACACCCCACCTACATAGGCACCCTCATACACTTTTTATTCTATGCATTTGGGAAATAAAATAATATTTGCTATATGGTGTGTTTAAATTCAATGTTCCCATTTATTTAAATGGAATGAGATAGCCAAAAAAGAGGAAAATCAGCACTTTTCACTGGAAATTATTTGCAAATCAGGAAGTGCCATTATTTGCCGATTTCAGTTTGAGGCAAAAAGTGTAGCCCATCTCTAACTGGTAGCAGGCACAGCACTGGTGGCAGCAGGCACAGACAGCTGACCTGTCCTGCTTTCACTAGTATCCTCTTCTTCCTCCTTTGATATTCATTTCTCCAAGATCCCTAGGGGTGGTTTAGAGGAACTGGCCAGCATTGGGTCTGAAGTGGTCACTCAGTCCTCCTCAGACTCAGTGAATACATAAGGATTCTTCCAGCTCCTTCTTTTATTGGTTGAAAACTAGCTTAAAGTGATAGTAGTCACTAAGAGCCTCCCCTGACTCATTTTTGCTACTAACTCACAGCAGAACAGCACAGCATGTCTCACTCACTCTCTTGCTGCTTCTATTGTGTTTCACTTGCTGGAGAATGGCACGTTTTATATAGCAAAAAGGCAAAAAACACATTAATAAAACGGCAAAAACGTAATAGCTGTATTTAAAGTGGATTTTCCAATGAAAAAGTGGACAACAATGTAGTTTTCATCATTTTTTTCAAGGGAACACTGTGGGACCTTTCGCCCACCACTAACTTTTAGCCCACCCCTAGTAACAAGCTGGGTGGGTCAGTATCACGGTGCCCGTGCTTTCTGTCAGTCTCTGTGTGTTGTGCTCTTATTGGCTGAGCTATGTTTGGCCTCCCAGTATGGCCTTTTTATACTGGGCTCTGGCACCTGTCTGGTGCCCTTTCGTGGTGTTCCTGTACCAGTGCTGACTTGAGTTGCTGTGTTCCCGTGTACCGACTTGGCCCATCTGACTACTCTGCTTCTGGTTCATGCTCCATGATCCGACCCAGCCTGACTGACGTTCCTGCTCCGTGACCTGACCCGGCTTGTCTGACGTTCCTGCTCCGTGTTCTGGCCCAGCTCTCCAGTTCCTGCTTCATTGTGTCGCTTGGGCGACATTCTGACTTCCGCTCATCTGGTCCTACCAGACAGTGTGTCGTGTTGCCTCCGTTACTGCTCTGGCAGTGTACCTATCGCTGAGCATCCTGTTAACTCTTGCAGAGCTATGGTTGCCTCCGTTACTGCTATGGCAGGGTACCTATTGCTGAGCATTCCGTTAACTCTTGCAGAGCTACTGTTGCCTCCCTTACTGCTACGGCAGTGTACCTATTGCCGAGCCTTCTGTTAACTCTTGCAGAGCTACTGTTGCCTCCCTTACTGCTATGGCAGTGTACCAATTACTGAGCCTTCCGTTAACTCTTGCAGAGCTTACTGTTGCCTCCATTACTGTTGTGGAAGTCTGCCATTGGTTGCATTTCCGTTCAGCTCGTGCAGAGTACTGTTGCCTCCGTTACTGCACCGGCAGGGTGCCCTTGGCTCTATTCCGTACAGCTCTTGCAGAGTATTGTGTGGCCTCCGTTTACTGCTACGGCAGGGGGTATAAGTCTCAGCTCTGCTTCGGCAGATCTATAGTGCTCTGTCTCCATTCTGCACTACAGTCTCCTTATCACTGCTATTCCATCATACTGGGCGTTACTGAGAACTCATCACATCAGAGACTGATTATATCTACTGGGACATAGTGGGACATTGTATTTGTTTAAATAAAACTGTGTTGTATCCTAACCACTGTGTCTGAGTGTTGAACAAACCGTTACAGTCAGATCACATGAGACAACTGGTCTCATTTAATCCCAAAGGGAAATCTCTTGTGGTTTAGTGGGCAAATCTAACTCTGGCTGCAGGAAAGAACACACCTCTTTCCATTCAATCCATTAGATCACGGCCTCCCAGCTCATCTTCTGCAGCTCTCTGCCCAGGCACTTAACAGAGCAGCTCCCTATGGTTTAGAGGCAGAGGGCCATGAAGTGTATTTATAAAATGCCATGCTGCACAGTGCAGTGTGCATAAACCACCTCCCTGTCTTCTAACCCATGACCCTTGACCTTGCAGTCCTGCTTTTTCTCTCTTTATAGCGGCCCTGTGCAGAGATGTCTGATCACCAGTATTTGTACCTGGAAACTCACTGGATTACCCATTGTGGAATTTACTTTTGAAAACCAAGGAGAGATAATAAGGTGAAATAAACTGTACAGTAGAGGTGGAAGAAAAGTGTGAAAAATTTCCTGTGAAAAATTTTGCCTTTCCACCTATGCAAAAATGTCCTCCTTTTCACCTATTTTAACAAATTTTACGCCTATGTTAACACATTTTCTGCCTATTTTAACACATTTTTCACCTAAATTTGCTATGGGTACTACATTTCCCACTGTAATATTACTTCTTCTGAGGGCTGATGTTTAGAAATTAGTGGCTGAAAGTCAAAGTTGTAAGTCCTACAGCAAAATATGGCTTGAAAAATGTGTTAGCATGCAGAATGCATTTGTCCTTTGCCCACAACACTTTCTTGCTTAAGTGACACTACACTACAACGTGGCAGATATGTATTGTAGTGGTGGTGGTGAGGGACTGGCATGGTGTGATTTGTGTATGTATTTTTACCATTGTCATACTCTATTCTCCTTCTCAGATTATTGACACACATTACTTATAGGTCATAGCAGTGGCCCCATCTGTCCTCCACCTCCTCATCTGTGCTGCTGTTAATATATTTGTCCTGGCTTTGTCTGTCATGTGTAGTTTCTGCTACTACTACTACTGGAGCTAGATGTTGATGCAATTCTACTGCCACTACTACTAGGTGTCAAAGGTGCAGTACTTACAGCAGCAGCACCAGAGGTACTCGTCATATCTTACACTGTGGATGTTAACTTGTGTTGCTGTTGCTGGGTACTCAAAACAGTTGTGTGTGGCTGAGTGGGACTTTGAAGAGGCGATGATGCCGATTATGACTGATAGGGTGACTGTGTGCTTTTTGACATCTGTGCTTGTCCAAGGTCAGACTTTCCAATGGCTTTCTCAAACAGTTTGTAGACAGGCACAGTGCACCTAAAGGAGTTGGAAGATTCAGCCTTTGACTTTCTGCTAATCATATAGCCCTGTCACCATCCTCACTCTCAACTTCATCTGTATCTGAACAATAGAAGGATGCTGGAGGGATATATTCTAGATCTGCATCATCATCAGTCATCATTAGGTCATCCTCAGCAGCATCAACATCACCTGATAATTCTTACCCACTACCTTTATATTCTTCTAAGCTTTTGGAGTTCGCAAACAATTTCTTTTTACTTTTACTGTAACAAAGTTTCCTACTATGGGTGTTTTGGTTCTTGTGTGTCTCACTATTTGATGCAGCAGGCGGTTCAGCTGCTACACCTTCCTCTATTATGCTATTGCCAGCATCATCAACACTTGAATGCGACTTGATGTCATCTTCAGTGTTCTTCTTATATGGGTTCTACTGGCACTGGTAGTGCTGGAACTAGTTTTGCTGGGACCTTGACAAACTGCATCCTCCCTTGGAGTAGAGGGATCATCATCATTGATTGCACATGCTGCAGCAACCATTGCTTCAGTCAGTTTTTGAACTACTACTTTACTCTCATGACCCTGCACTGCTCAACCCCTCCCCCTTCCCCTTGTGCATTTGCTGGACATTTTTTTACTGTACTGTACACGACACACCTGATGCAGCTGTATGATGCCTTGCCTAAGCCCAGTTAGCTGTCTGTCACTGTCACCTAAGATATTTAGTTTTTTAATCTTTTTTATTTATTTTTGTATTTTCTTTTTATTTTATTTTTTTTTTAAGTTGTCCACCTTGTTGTCTTATCACAGTCTGTCCAAAAAAAATTATAACTGAAAAACAAAATCAACAACGTCTTTCCCCAGACTTCCCCACCCAGCACAGAGATAATAACAGCAAGATTAGAAAGCAAATAGGTCCCTAGCTGCCAGTGTCTTGCCAGTCAGTCACATGGAATTTTGGAGTATTTGGGGGTCAACCTCCTTTTTCCCTTCTTATCAACTAGAGTGCCCCCAGACTCCCCTAATACAGAGAACAAATGTCCTACCTAAATGACTCCCTAAACTAAGCTTCAATTCCCCTTTATTTGCCTATCTCCTCTAGATCAAAAACATGCTGCTCTCTCCTCTCACAAACACAGAATGGCTGCTGTGAGAGCCTGACACCCTTTTATATGGCTGTAGAAAACTTTCGTTGGTGTAGAAATAGTTTTCTTCCCATTGATTTCAATGGGCGGAAAAAGCAAAAAAAAAAACCGCACTTTTCGCTAGAAATTTTTCACCAAGAGAAAAGTGCCATTATTCGCCAATTTCAGTTTGAGGAGAAAATTTTCACCCATCCCTACTGTTCAGTTTATATGGTATTCTATAAAGCTTATACACTATGAGGTCTCCAACTTGAAAAAAGAGGTTCCATAGCGTAATGTAGGAATTGGAGAATTTCTGTCACTGGAGAGTTTATATCACCTTTGTCTCGCCATAGTCTCCTTTTAGTGTATAATCCCTCAGAACTCTATAACATAGTAACATAGTTGATGAGGCTGAAAAAAGACATGCGTCCATCAAATCCAGCCCATGCCAAATTCCCCTGACCTAAGGTTCCTGTCCAGTCAAAGAGCTTGTTGTTTCTCCATCCACTCCTTACCCCCACTGTACATCTCAACCCATCATGATCCCTCATCCTTTTCCCAGCATTTCCAGCCCACCCAGCAAAATCGCAACTCCTGTTATGACAAATATGATGTGATTTTGATTTGCCCAAGTCAAAAAAGGAGAAGAAATCTGGCTGCATTGAACCATCAATATTCTTAGGTATGCACATATTGCTGTAAACCCTTACTCAGATCCATAAAGCTTCTGGTATCTTATGAGATAAGAAAGCAGCTCATGCATTATGGCATTGCAAAGTCCTTGTCACTTCTCGGAATCACTTTAATCTGAGGCTGGGAATCCAATTAAAAGTAATACAAAGACCTGACAAAACCAATTACCAGAATCTTGAAGCCTGTTCAGTATTTGTAGAACTTGTTTTGTATTTGTCAGTTCTATTCCCATTATTTGTATTATGTTGTCAGTGCAATCATTGTAACAAGCAATGTTATTAGTTACCGAGCATTGATAGTGGCTCTTTGAGGTCAGTTTTAAAATAACATATCATTACTTAATATATCATTATAGATATTTAAATATAATTATACATAAGTATGTGGTAACATACTTAAACAGTCATGTATGTAAACCATGATAGCATTTAATCCCTTGAGGACCAGAGCCATGTAGAATGCATTGCTTCACAATGCTTTGCCCACTCCTTTGGTACGCAATGCATACCTCCCATGTATCACTCTTTAGGAAGGGCAGTCTCTTTTTGAGACCCACAATCCCTCTGTCCCTCTTTCCTAACCTTGTGTCCCCCTTTTTAACTCATTGAGTGGAAGAGAGGTATCTAAGGCATTGCATTGCAATGTTTTGGATACCCCTCTGGCACACAAAGGGTGAAGGAGAAGAGAATGTGTAGTATGTATATATAGATGTATTACATTGATGCACAGAAATAATTCTCACATTAATGTTTGGTAATCTTCAGTTCATGTGTTTCTAAATTAGTCTGTGTAAACAAAATACATTGGTCTTTTTCTAAATCATTTATTCAATGACTTAGGTATCAATTCAATTGTCAGGCAAGGGTATTTTTTTTAACACAGTATGACATTCAATTACCTATGCTATGAAAAAATATGGCAGTTAAAAAAAAAAAAAAGAGGAGCTAAATTTTGCTCCCGTTTGAACCCATGACAAGGAGATTAATTTCCTATCTGACTTACCAATAATTTTCACTAAATGTGCAAAAGTTTCACTGAAAGTACATTCATCCTTATAACCCAATCATTGGAAGAAGCATCAAATGCAAAAACAAACAATGTATTGCCAGAGGAAAAAAACATCTATTTCATTGGTCTTGATTTTTTGGGATTCATGAACTAAAAAGGGCCAGATCAATTCTAGGGCAAAGCAGCTGCAGAACATGGGGCTTTTTATTCTCCCCCTAAGGTTCCTTTGGCTTCTCCCAGAATTACTCTGGTTCCTTTTATTACATCATCCTCTGTGATTGCATTCTAATGTTTTACACATCCCCCTGTCATTCAAAAAGCCAATACATTTTGTGGAAAAAGCAGCGTGATACACACTTTTTGGTGATATAGAGGTAAATGTTACCCAAGTCTATCTTGTGTTATGCACTGAGCTGTCTCCTCCATGTTATCCTAATGATTATACGTCAAATTTTCCTACAATCACATGTACTTTGCATGTACAATTTATCAGTGTCATCTTCACCAATGGCTCAATTACAAATTGAAAGTCAAATTAATGAGACACTTTCATATTCCTGACCTTGCGTTTTTATGTTAATGTGACCATATGTACTAAGATGTGATAGCTAGCAATAGTGTCAGTGCTTACAGATATACATTTGCACACTGATGCTGGTATCAATTTTTCCATAACTATGAAGTTCTCAGATTACACTTATTAAAAATATCACCTCACATGAGACTGTGATGTGATATTCCTGAATAATTGTAATGAAAATGTACAATTTACATTAGCTGGTATATTTCATAGTGTATTACAAGGTTCATCATAGAGTATTTCAAGGTTCACCATATTTCGGAGTTGTCCATAATTAAGTATTCAAATATCTTCATAGCTATCTAATGTGAAACCTCACATTAGATTGAAAGAGTGAAATTTAAAATTACACTGCTATGGGGAACTTTGAAATACACTACTGCTGAGTAATATAACAGTAACCTAAAGATTTATATACTTAAACACATCTTTATGCCAACAAGAAATGCTAATGATTGATGTCTATTCCTTTCTCCCTGAATACATAATCCACAGTGCATATGGCAAAGTAAATCATGTTAGTCAATCACACTGCCAACAAATTGAACATTAAAGAATTTCCCCTCAAGGTATCCAGTGACGAGACATTGGGTTTGTACTGAACAACCCACAACTCAGCACAGTGATCGTGACCAGCAAAGCTGAGACAACTCTCATAACATGGTGCCCTAAGTTGTAATTCTGCCTAATGCAAAGTCCAGCCCTGATCACAACAGTAATGTTTCAAAGATAAGGAGCAATCCAACTGCACCATATGGACAAATATATACCTCACTGATTTTAATGGGACTTTTAACTTCTTGAATGCCAGAAAGGTCTCCAATGCATGGCAAAGAAATGAGTTGGAGACCTCTAAAATTTTAAAAATATTCCAATTTTAATTCATGGCATTTGACATTTTCCTTTAAATCATATGCAGCAGTTTGGTGCACCTCTTTACCTTGAAGAATAACTCCATTAAACCTTTCACTACCAGAGAGATATCTATCGCATTGCATTGGGTTAATTTAAGACTCCTTTATTTACATTCTTATGAGCTGTAAATTATGTACTTAGTATACCAATTCACAGACTTCATTTACAAACATAGCTTGATAAATAAGTTTTATGGACGGGGGTGGAAACCAGGAGGTTCTATCCAGTCCACCTGTTTATTTTAACTCAATCTGCCCCTAACACTCTCCGGGCATCAATGCAAAACCCATATTATGTCAATGATCAGAAGGGCCAGCAGCAGAATGGTTACACAAGTTAAAAATAAAACTCTGCAGCCTTTACCTCTTCATTACAACATATAACCTCTCCAAAGCCTAAAGGGCCTATAATGTATTATAAAACAATGGTTTGTAGCATTTCTGGCACTAGAAGTGTTAAACATTATTCAAAATAGATGAGAGCAGTGAGATAAAGAACCCCCTGCCATTAACATGCACATTTTTTGAATAGGTGAGTGGATGATTAAAATACATGGAGGAGCTGGTCTTCTGACAACCCATTTCTCCTCACTCCCTTGGAATTGTTTTATTTTATTTTTTGGAGGGTAGGGTTGATTGAAATGAAAAAAACAAAAAAAAAACAAAAAAAAAACACTTAGAGTTTGTTGCCCCCCCCCACACACACACAAACACACTATATAGGCTTTGGGTTAGGAGGTAAGAAAAAGTCATTGTCATAACTATGGGTGAGTTGGAAAGGGATCTTAAGAGTCCCATTATCCAATATTTATCTTTCTTGTATTGAGAGTTCTATAAAAAATAGGTGAGCAAAAGAGGGATTCATGAAACCTCAATGAATATGATACCCTCATTCCACTGCCTACTTGGGTATTCCTCTACATGTTTACCAATTGCCTTTTGATACATTTTATTTATACTGTTTGTTACTTGTTTATAAGATTTTACTTTCATTTCCAGAACTCATTCAGTATTGTTTTTTTTTGTATTATAGTACCCCCTAGTGGTCACTTGTATTTACAATATAATTTTTTTACAGTGAAAAGATTCTGGAGATTAGAGTTCTTATTTTACCACATTTGATCCATGTATTTTGATGACCATTGTATGGTATATCTATGTAACAAGCAATTTCCTTTACATTAATTTACTATATGCATTAAAAATACAGCATGATTAGTCCTGGATAATCTAAATGGGGAAAAGGCATTTTTGTTCAGTTTTTTGCTCTGTTACAGATGATATACATGCTATGCATTTATAAATGTAATAACAATTTGCAAGAAAACTGTCACATAAAGTATTTTTTGTGTGTTCATCTTCCAAACTTGACAGCTCAAACTTGTAAGGTTTAGATTTAAAAGTCTGACTTGTGTAACGTCAGACTGGATGCTATTGTAATACTGTGCTTTCTAATGCCACTGCTTAAACCTGTAAAACACAGTATTTTAAATAATATCCCATCATCTTCCCAATTACCTAATATCATTCTTCTCTATGGTACCCACATCTTGTGTTTTTGTGAGTCACCAGGGAAAACTAAGGGCTGGATTCCATTTTGACTGATGTTTGCTACCAAATGGCTTTTTTTTGCCACTTTGGTAAAAAAAGAAAAATACATAGAAAATGTGTTTGATTACAGCCAGGCCCATCAATAATCTTCCTGAAAATGTCAAACTTTTCATGCAAAAGTTACAAAAGTGAAGCTCTGACAATATCTCTCACAGTTCTTGAATTCTACCACAAGCCAATCTTGTTTGACTGTGGATGAGAAAATGTCTGCTGTCAGGGTGAGGGTGGGAGGAAGCTAGGAGGAGCGTGGGATATCAGAGGTAAGAAAGCAAACAGGATAGTATGGACCCTGAACAAGCAATAAGAGAAAGATATAGAGTGAAGGGATCAGCATCAAGGAGCATAGCAGAGGTAGGAGGACAGTCAGTTGGCCCCCTAGATGTAGTCACACCCTCTATCTCATAAACACTGGGGTGGGGGACTGGTGATGAGCAGGGGAGGAGTGGGAAGGAAGCTGCATGGCCTACTTCCTCACAGACTGGAAACCAGCAGTCCTCTACCCTAGAATCCCAGGAAGCAGAGACTTACAAAGGCACTAAATTCAGCTAAAAGGAAGGCAAGTGCTGATTCATGGCATCATTCAGCATGGCAGCATTCTATTCATCACTGACCTTAAAGCCACACCATCCCAGCACAAAGCAATATGGAGGCACATATAGTATGAGGTAAATACCATCTCTGACCACAGAAGCACCACTGACAACTGGCTGGGTATGATGAGAGTTGCAGTCTACCACAGCTGGAGGGCATCAGTGTGATCAACCCCGTTTCAGGCAAACCAACTGAACTGTAAAGAAGAAATTCCAATTTCCAAACAAACTGCATGTCTTAACTAATATTTTCAACCCCTGAATGCAAGATTTTCTCCAGCTTATTGTTTCTTTCTGGGCTGGTGATCTTTGGATTTGTACTCAATGGAAGTGGTTCACACTCCATGCCTTAAGGGCCTACTAAGAGGTCAGGACTTGAGGATCTCCCAGGTAAGTCAATCAGAGACACAGACGAGTCCTGGCCTATTAGTGGGCCCTGTGGGCATAAGGCTAGAATCATTACCCTATGGTACAGTTGTCTTAACAAAAGTACATAACTTACTAGCAAACAAACCAAAATCAGTGAACAATGGCACTTCCCACGTGCCAAAAAAAATCCTGCGAAAAGTGCAGTTTTTCTTTGTTTTTCGCCTAACTCATTCCATTGAAATCAATGGGAAAATTACATTTACACACAACACATAGCAAATGTTATGTGAAAGGCATAGTATAAAAGGCATGAGGGTGTCTGTGTTGGTGGAGTGTGGGGAAAGAATCAGTTGAACAGGGAATGTTTTTATGGGGGGTTGTTTACTGGGATTGGTGGGACAGTTAAAGGGATAGTAATACTTAAAATGTAAAAAAAAATATGTTGTAGGGTTTATCCTCCTGAGTAAAACAAGGGTACTCCCACTGCTGAAAGGTGTTCTATTCAAAAGTTATTAATTTTCAAAGTTGAATTTTTTAGGTGCAATATCACAGTGGCCTGAAATTGTACACTGGCGCTGTTGTTACACGATCCTATGGACAGCTCTGGTCCCGGGACCATAAATCTCCATAGGATGGTGTAGCAACAGCGCCACTCTACAATTTCAGGCCACTGTGATATTGCACCCAAAAAATTCAACTTTGAAAATTAATAACTTTTGAATGAAACACCTTTCAGCAGTGGGAGTATTCTTGTTTTACTCAGGGGGATAAAGCCTACAACATATTTTTTTTTACATTTTAATTACTATCCCTTTAATGAAAACAATAAATACAATAAAAGAAATACATAAGACATGGTATAAAGGGTGTCTGAGGTGGGTGTCTGTGTTGGTGGGTGGAGTCTGGGGAAAGAATCAGTTGAATAGGGAATTTCCTTTGGGAGTTGTTGAATGGTATTAGGGGGGCAGTTAATTAAAAAACAAATAATAAAATAAGAAATTTGTATGTAAAGTGACCCCCCTGACATAAGCTGAGACTAGGGTAGACTGATACATGACATGATAGAGTATTTTGTACAGAATGATTTGTAAGATTTGTTGTTAGAGGCCCAAGCCCTGTGGAAGAATTGATTTGTAGGACTTAGGCTTGTTAGAAACAAGCCCTCAAAATTTTATTTTTTTTGTAGGCCTCTGTTTTGTTTTTTTAAAGAACAGGCCGTGGCCTAGTGCAAGCAGATCATGTCTTGTTGACCATTGGCCACTGGCCATTGTCAAATGCCCTGATGTAATTGTGGAATTTGCGACTGCTGTTCTTGCTGTTGCTGCTGAGTTGTTTAAACAGCAGGATGATTAGGCAGCTCAAAGGGAATGGGATCAACAACAGCAGTAACATGGGTGATGGATGATGAAGGTTCCACTTGCCACTACTAGCTCCAATGATGTACCTGAGGCAAGATCAGCAATATAACTAGCCCCCACCCACTTCAGGTATATGTGGCAAAAATAAGAAGTTGGCCAATAATGCTTCTCCACCCTCCCCTCCTCCAAAATCATGGGTGTGTTGAGAATAGAATTTTTCCCCTTGAGAGCAGGAACTGTGCCTCTCACATCAGCAACTGCAATGTGCAAAGTGTAAATAAGGGAAGGACTAGGAACAATGGGTATATCTGCACTCACATGAAACACCTGGCACAACTCTATCCAAACACCATGACAATTAGGGTCCCCAGTGTGAAATCCCCATCCCCATCCCCAACAAAAACCAAGTACTGCTGCTGTCACTAAGCACCTTGTCCACTCTCCACTAAGGATGCATAACAACTTGCAGACAGTTTAATACAAAGGACAAACCCTCCCTGCCACCAGCTTAGCATATTCTGTTGGATGGAATCTCCTCAGATGCCGCTTGATGCCCTGCTTGCAATTCTCCTCCACCACATTGCCATGTGTGGTCAATGCACATGAACATGACATGAACTGCCACATCCTGACATCTATAGAATGGCTATCACATAGTGAGGGAGGTCACAATGAACGAGGTGGATTGGTAGAAGAGGTAGTTTTTGCTCGTCCTCAAACTTCCAGCCTCTGGCTGGGTTTCTCTATTCTTCTTCCTCTTTGATCTCCACCTCACCTCTTGTGGGGAGAGGGTTAGGATGCAGAATAAAAAGAAGAAAACCTAAAGGCACAGTTCCTATTTCTTACATGCCCCCCTGTTTATGGTCTAGAATCCATAAATTTTACAATCACAAACATTCATCTTTCGTTGCCACATTCAAAATTATCTGATAAGTGCAACACGAAAGTTGTGTCACAATGGCCTCTAAACTGAAAGAGTTGTTTCTTTAAAACGTGAAGTAAACCTTCATTTTTCCCAATCCGCTCCGCCCATTCTTCCCAAGGAAACTCGTTTATCTTGGATATATTGAACGGCAGTAGTAGTTGTGTACTTACATCTCGTGCGAGAATCTGTGAAATATTGATTTGAGACTCATGCAAGTGTACACCCACTGGATTACCCTCAATACAATATAAACCTCTTGACCTCTTGACTTTCAGAATGTATACATAAAGGAAAGTAGGCCTTTACAATTTCCTTATCAGGCATTACCTGTAAACATACTTTTCCTTTTTCTACAGGAGTATCAAGATCATGAGCAGTTCTTACTGTTTCAACATGACCAGAGCAAGAAGTATGATTATGAAAACATGAATGCTAAATGGTCTTAGCTTGGTGTGGCAAACAAATTGTTTTAGCAGAAAAATCTACTTGTTCAGGTTCTCCTATAGTGGTATCAAAGGCAAAATCATGTTATTGTAGATTGTAGAATAACATTTGTGTATTCCTAACAGGAATTCTTAATACTGTCACAGGGAATAAAATGTGTTCTTTACCAGCCATTGGTATTAAAGATGTTCTTAAACATAAACTGTTTTTACATCCTAGCCATTTATGTATCCATAGATCAGTTTGTTTAGCGCAAAGGCAATTTCTCTTGGTAAACAATTTTTTATTCCTAAAGGAGTAATTCCACCTTGTAAAGCTTGTGCCATTACTTTAAAATCTGTGGAATATTCTATTTGTACTTCTAAGCATGCTCTGGCTACATGTGATGTCTCAGCACTGTTCATGAGAGCCAGGGTTGCTTCCTGTAGATGTGAAACTGAAGGACCAATTACAGAAACAGTTTTTATTATCATATTTTCTAATATTTAGTTCAGCCTTCGCTGAAATTTCATTCCTTTGCTTCCTACTAAACCTGCAGTTTCAAGATCAGTTTTTAGTGACTTCATATCCATGCTATTGGCTATACTTCCTATTGCTCCTATTCCCCCTAGAGTTTCTTCTATCAGACCCCTTTTTTTATATTGTTTTGTTTTGTCTTTATCAAACCATTGTTCTATTCCTTTTTCCATATTTTCAAGGTATTTTTGACATTGTGGAAATCTAGTTGATATTTTCCATTCAGAAATGTTAAAATTCCAAACTATAGTTATAAATGTCCCATCTAACAAAAGTGGTTTAGATTGAAAGTGATTTACTTGGAATAGGTTAGAAAGTTTAAAAGCCTTATTTTCACAGTTAATATTTCTAGGTGAAATTACATTAACCTGTGAATATCCACATTTATCTTGTTGACCTTTCAATGATAAACAGCATTGATATTTTCCATTATCATTTAGAATAGGATTGTCCAGACTGTAAGTACAGCAAGCTTAGTAGTGTACCACATGTCAACAATAGACTATCTTTTCCTTCTATCAATGTCATTGATTTAGGCCATACATCTGGGATATTCCACTCAATTACTGTGATGGTTAGTATTAATGTGATGATTACATTTTTCTAGCTAATTTTAATTGTCATACAGTATGGTCTCCTTGTACTGTTAATGGGATTAAAAACTTTATCCACATTTGATCTATGTATAATCATTCTGTTTTGGATTTTCCTGATCTAGATATACCTGGGGCACCTGGTGGAAAATCACCTGTCCATTCTACTGGTTCTTCTCCAGAGATAGTAATAAGCCAGTAAGCTTTGTCATCTATGGTATATTCCTATGACCCTGTTTTGTCATCCTGTATGTAGGTACCTTTTGTCCATGTAAACCAATCTCTAGGTCCTATTGTTGCATTTAACTGAATCATCATTAGTTCCATTAGTTTTTTCAGCAAACTGAATGACTAAATATTCCTTTACCAGGGTGACATTTATAATCGTAAATACTATTAGGATCAGCAAGAAACACAGGAGGATGCATTGTTTGGTAGACAGTTCTTTTCTTTGTAGATGTTTCTCATTTTTGTTGAGTCCAATAACTTGATACCATCCATAATTCATCAAGCAGTCCTCTAGCACCTGTGACCTGTGACAACAGAAAAATATTTATATTTAGTTTATATATAATTTACATTGATCTGAATGGACCCAAAAACTTTGTTGTCTGCGGAATGCAGAATCAGATGGCCTTTGTACTTGAAGCATAGTTTGACCCACAGTATTAACTATATTGTAAGATCCTTCCCAATTTGCTTCCCAAGGCCCTGTTTTTCTGAGAGTTTTTTTCATCACCTTAACCCCCCTTTAAAAACTTTGAAAAATCAGGAGGAACCTTCTTCTGCATGCAGAATGCAGCATGTGTGAATGGTTTCAAGATTCGTTTGGAGCATTTGTAACCATTGAGTCTTAGCAATTGCATCTTTCTGTGGTGTAGAGAGAAATGGTTCAAGTGGAAAGATTAATGGCATTTTTCTTCCTGTCATTAATTCAAAAGGTGTATACTGAGTAGCAGAGGAAGGGCTTGTACCCAGGTATTACCTTTTTCTAACAACATTTTCACAATTCTTGATTTTAATGTGCAATTCATCAGCTCTACAATGCCTTCTGATTGTTAAGGGACATAAAATCTTTGTTCTATTCCCAAAATCCCACAGGTAGCTTTCTTTTTTTTTGTATTTAAATTCTTTATTAGGAATATAAAATTACATGACATGAAAATACAGGAAAGACATTAGTATCAGTCAGATGTGAATGCAAAAACATTATTCGAACTTTGTAGAAAATAATATAAGCAGAGGTGGACAACAGATCCAACAGAAAATTATTAGTTATATGAGTTGTTTAAATAGCTCCACACTTGTGGAGTTTTGGTGAATGTTTTATGATAAAGTTGTATCTCATGAGGAGAAAACATACATCTTCTTATTCAGGTTTTAAAACAAAAGTGCAAAGCGAGGTAGGAGCTACGCTCCTATAGATAATTAGTCTGGTAAGAAAAAATGTAGGGTTAGTAAAGAAGAGGATAAAAGAGGGGGGGACAAGGGAGGGTAGGGTAGAGAGGGAGGAGGGACAATGGAGGAAGGCAGTTGGGTAGCGACTGGCTGCAGGTCACATCAACAATGATGGTGGCTGTCTCTTAATGAGAGATAGTACAGAACTCTGATTGAGAGGGGAACAGATCATACCTAAGAGGAGGATGCAAATTAAGGTTCCCATGAAGACCACAGCTCCAGGAAGATGCCCAGACTGTTCATAGATAGCACATGTATACATTCCAGAGCATGTACAGTTTAGGCCTTAGCACGCCACTGAGCGAGTGTAGGAGGGGACACATTCTTCCAGTAGAGAGGGATTAATCTTTTCGCCACATTACCCAGAATATAAAGCAGAGACCTCTCAGTTGTCTTAAGTTTACCTGTGGGGGAGGAAGGATCAAAAAAGAGTAGGGTCTCTGGAGAGCAGGGAACCACTGTTTGCAGAATTTTAGATAGTTTGGCTCCAATCATGGTCCAAAATTGCAGAATAGAAGGGCAGGACCACCACATATGAGATGCTGCAGGTGAGTATCCACACCTCCAACACAATACAGGCATACCGGTGATAAGGCGAGAGAGATGTTGGGGGGATCTGTGCCATCTAGTGAGCAACTTAAAATTACATTCTTTCGTGGCAGTGTCATGAGAAGATCGTCATAAAATCATGTTAACTCGAGGCCAAGATGTGAAGAGGGAGTTTGAGTTCAGTTCTGAGTCCCATTCTCTCAATAAGAAAGGTGTGGATGGGGCCTGGTGTTGAAGAATAACCTTGTACATCTTGGATAAGAAATGTTCTGAAATTCTAGCAGACAGAAGTAGGCCCTTGAAAGGAGTATTAAGTGATCTACATAACCTGCATGTAGTGTCCTAAGTAAGAATTGAGTCAGTTGAGTGTATTGCCAGCGCATAGCTGGTGTTAGAGGTGATTGTGACACCAGATTATCAAGAGTAATAATGTTGCCTTACGGTAATAGTGCACGAAGGGTATGAAGAGATCGGGCTCGCCAAGTAAAAAAAAAAGAAGTATCCATGGCTCCCGGGGGAACTCCGGGTTATTAATAATAGACATTAGCGGGGAAGGATACAGCGCCAGGTTGAAACTGCAGTTAGTAGAAGAGCAAATATCCAGAAGATGTCCCCATATGGGGTGTCTTCGCATCTCAGCAGGAATCCAGAGTGATGAAGTCCAGAATACCTGAGTAACATGAGTACAGAGTCGGGCGAGAAGCAGTATCTTCTGGCCATGCAGTGCCAGTACGAAGAAGCGTGGAGGGTCAATAGGACCAATGTACTCTCAAGAACAAAATCAAGGCCCCAGAGTAACACATGAGCCCAAAGATATAGCAGAGGGAACGGGTGGAAAGTAACTAGGTAGGAGGAGCAAGGGGGGCCTATGTAAGAAAAACAAGAGAGCATCCTATAAGGCTACTGATTTAGGTGTATTTACCCAAATTACCCTAACAATATTCTCCTATCCCCCATAGAAATTAATGGGCATTAGACATTGATAGGAAAAAACAAGATAGGAGAGAACAAGAAATTACCAAACCCCATAATCTTCAAGACAACTGTAAAGTATTATGATACCAAACTATAGGGAACCCGTGGACAATGCATCTGCAGGAACAACAGCGATTCCAAAGTCCCTCCATCACCATGCAATAGGGTCCGAGACATAACACGGTAGAAGATGTGTGGTTAGTCCCAGTCAGAGTTCTCCAGTTGTCTAGTCAGCACAGGAGTAGTTTCCAGCTGACGCGGTTACTTAAGAAGTGGAGGTCGGACCGCCAACCATCTCTCTCTCCGGTGCTTTCCCAGTAAGGGCGGTGGATTGATGATAGATTCTTGCAGAGGCCTCTGGAGAAATTGTGGGACTGCAATGTTTAAGGCTGAGCAGAACTGAGGTATATCTGTCACGGTTTTATTGAATGCTCAGGCAATTTGGTGAGATAAAACAGTGAAGCTTTATTAGAACAGTATAAAGCACAACTAGGCCCTACACGGGTCCAGACATACACAGAGGATAGATAAAGGTCTGACACAGGTCAGGGCAATACAGTAGACACAATATGCAAATGTGACTGGAACGTAGACAGGAACAAAACCTCAGCAGTACAGAACCGGAAAGACCCTTGGATGGAACTATACTGCAGGGAAGGCACCTCAGTGGGAGGTGAATAGGCTCTACCGGCCTTACCTATAACCGGGTAAGGCAGCCTAGAAGCTGGTGACAATAAGAATAGAGGAGGCTCTACCGGCCTTACCTATAACCGGGTAAGGCAGCCTAGTAGCTGGTGACAATAAGGATGGAGGAGGCTCTACCGGACTTACCTATAACCGGTTAAGGCAGCCTAGTAGCTGGTGACAAAAGAATAGAGGAGGCTCTACCGGCCTTACCTATAACCGGGTAAGGCAGCCTAGAAGCTGGTGACAATAAGAATAGAAGAGGCTCTACCGGCCTTATCTATAACCGGGTAAGGCAGCCTAGAAGCTGGTGACAATAAGAATAGAGGAGGCTCTACCGGCCTTACCTATAACCGGGTAAGGCAGCCTAGTAGCTGGTGACAATAAGGATGGAGGAGGCTCTACTGGCCTTACCTATAACCGGGTAAGGCAGCCTAGTAGCTAGTGACAAAAGAATAGAGGAGGCTCTACCGGTCTTACCTATAACCGGGTAAGGCAGCCTATAGCACAAACGGAGATAGCACATTATGCCTACTGGACAAAAGGAGTACCGCTAGTGACCGGAGGCCCAGGCTGTATGGCACGTAACTGAGGCTGCAATGAGGCACAGGCTAGGAGTAGCGCAACCGGAGGCAACAGTTGGAACAGACTGACAAGCGGTAATACCGCTAGTGACCGAAGGCACAGGTTGAGAGTAGAGCAAACGGAGGCAACAGTTGGAACAGACTGACAAGTGGTAATACCGCTAGTGACCGGAGGCACAGGTTGAGAGTAGTGCAAACGGAGGCAACAGTTGGAACAGACTGACAAGTGGTACACCGCTAGTGACCGGAGGGCACAGGCTGTAAGGTACGTAACGGCGGCTGCAATGGGCACAGGCTGAGAGTAAGCGCAACCGGAGGCAACGGTTGGAATAGACTGACAAGTGGTACACTGCTAGTGACCGGAGGGCACAGGCCGTAAGGCACGTAACGGAGGCTGCACTGAGGCACAGGCTGAGAGTAAGTGCCACCGGAGGCAACAGAGAAATACCAGCTGGTAGCTACCGTGGAGGCAAGGCATAGGACACAACGGGACAACGGAAGCACTAGCGACACTAGGACACTAGGCGGAGCAGCCAAGCCAGAATCGGTACACAGAGAGCGGTAGTCAGCCAAAGCCTGGTTCGGTACACTGAGAACAGTAGTCAGCCAAAACCTGGATCGGTACACAAAGAGCGATAGTCAGCCAAAGCCTGGATCGGTACACAGAGAGCGGAGTCAGCCAAAGTCTGGATCGGTACACAGAGAGCGGTAGTCAGCTAAAGCCAGGATCAGTACACTGAGTGCGAAGACAGGAGCAAGGTCAGACGAAACCGGATCATACACAGAACTGGAACACAGATACAAAACGTCAGGTCAGGAACACCACGAAAGGGCACCGGCCTAGTGACAGGAGGGCGTATATAAAGGCAAGCCCTGGGAGGGGCTAGCCAGCTAGAACCAATAAGAGGCAGCCAAGACAAACCCGGAAGTAGGAATGTCGCATAGTGAATCACGGGCACCGTGATAATATCCTCTGGATCCAGTAGAGTAGCAGAGATCTCTTTATGCGTAGCAGTGAGGCTCATAGGGAAACCCCACCTGTAACTAATGCCCAGATTCCACAGATGATCAGTGAGGGGTTTCAGGGCCCAGCTTTTCTATAAAGTGTACACTGAGAGATCATTGCAAAAATGTACAGTCACACCAGAAAATTTGATATCCAATAACTCACAACTGTGCTTCATAATTCGTTCCTTATCTGAATAATTATGAAGACAGCAGACAATGTCTCTAGGTTTAGAACCTGGTGGGCCTCTTGAAAGTAGTGCTATACGAGCACAATCTATCTTGATTGGAGGTGCATCAGGAGACTGCAGCAAATACGTGAATAGTCCTTGCAACGAAGCTACAAGAGCCTTCGGTGGTACTGATTCAGGAAGGTCCTGTCACGGATTTGAAGACTCTCAGACTTAAGGTTTGGTAAAATAACTTAACTTTATTAAAAGTTAAAGGCAGTCCCCGTAGGGTAAACATACATAACAATACAACAGTAATATAGCATATAATAGGTTCTACTGGCCTTGCCTAAATACCGGGCAAGGCAACCCAAGTGACAGTTTTAATGACAAGCTCTACCGGCCTTGCCTATACCGGGTAAGGCAACCGTTAGATGACATATACTGGTTCTACCGGCCTTACCAATACCGGGCAAGGCAGCCCCCAAGGAATGCTGAATGTAGGCTCTACCGGCCCTGCCAATACCGGGTAAGGCAACCTTAAAGATGGTGAATTACAAGGTTCTACCGGCCTTACCAATACCTGGCAGAGCAGCCCAAAGGAGTACTGGAGTAGGCTCTACCGGCCCTGCCAATACCGGGTGAGGTAACCTACAGGATGGTATCGTCAAGGTTCTACCGGCCTCACCAATACCGGGCAGGGCAGCCTGAGCGAGTAGACCAGCTGTCAGGTGACTAAGACAGCATAGAGCATAAGTATAGAGGTCTTACTCAGCAGGAGTCTATTGCCAGGGATACTCAGACAAATGCAAGGAAGTGGACAGCGACTGACCACAGTACTGGATGTTCAGGAGCAAACCAACGTCCGCACGTTGGGACTAATGTTAATAGCACCACCAGGTTTAATGGAGCAAACCAGCGACCGCACGCTGGAACCAACAATGTATATCGCAACCAGGTTTAGTGGAGCAAACCAGCGTCCGCACGCTGGGACCAACAACGTATATCGCAACCAGGTTTAGTGGAGCAAACCAGTGTCCGCACGCTGGAGCCAATAATGTATCTCGCAACCAGTTTAGTGGAGTAAACCAGTGTCCGCACGCTGGGACCAACAATGTATATAGCAACCAGGTTTAGTGGAGTAAACCAGTGTCCGCACGCTGGGACCAACAATGTATATCGCAACCAGGCTTAGTGGAGTAAACCAGCGTCCGCACGCTGGGACCAACAATGTATATCGCCACCAGGTTTATTGGAGTAACCCAGCGTCCGCACGCTGAGACCAACAATGTATATTGCAACCAGGTTTAGTGGAGTAAACCAGCGTCCGCACGCTGAGACCAACAATGTATATTGCAACCACGTTTAGTGGAGTAAACCAGCGTCCGCACGCTGGAACCAACAATGTATATCGCAACCAGGTTTAGTGGAGTAAACCAGCGTCCGCACGCTGGGACCAACAATGTATATCGCAACCAGGTTTAGTGGAGTAAACCAACAAAGTATGATCAGCAGCGAGAAGAACAATGTCGCCAGAGCGACGGCTGGAGCAGGAGATTCAGGAACTCAGTAAGATTAACCCGCGAGGTGCTGGAACACAGGAACACTGGAACTCAGTAAGATTAACCCGCGAGGTGCTGGAACACAGGAACACTTGAACTCTGGAACACAGGAACACTAGTATACAGGAACACTGGAACACTGGAACACAGGATCAGCAAGTACAGCAGAAACAGCAGGAACAGGCCCAGAAGCCTGACAAGCAGGTCAGGCAGAGTGGAGTCAGAAACACCACGAAAGGGCAACCTGGAAGTGCTCAGCCTAGGTTTAAAAAGCTGTGTGAGGAGGGCTAATCACAGACAGCCAATCATGATACTCAGCAAGTGACTGACACTGAACAGCACCAATCACAGGCACCGTGATAGGTCCTTAATATGGATATTGGATATCTTACTCCTGTTTTTGAGATTGTCCAGTCTAGTGAGTAGTTGATTGATAGTCTCATCCTGTTGCAACAACATCTGTTCCAAATTGCTAGTCTGTTGTAGGCTTGCCTCGTTGCTTTCTTCAACAAAATGCAGAAGCTGACCCAACTGTGTGAAGTCCTTACGAAGGTCTCACCTTTCAAACTCGAATCCTCTTTAATGTCAGAGATGAAGGACTTCATGTCCTTTTTACTAAATAAATGGGCATTATCTTGTTTGGTGAGGAACTCGGAATGCAGGTCAGGTTCCAGAATAGGCCCTGATATAGTGTCTGATGTGTCGGCCATCGTCTCCAGTAACCACTCCTGAGGTAATGAGGCCTCCGGAGAGAGTTCATTATTGTAGGAGAGAATTCGGCAGGGGTAGGAGAAGAGACAGATAAAAGTTTAGAGTCTGATGTAGGGCTTTTAAGTGTCGGAGGAAGTCTGTTATTCTCTTCACAGTCCGCTTCGCGGATCGCCTGCCTCGGGTCATGAGGTATCAAAATGATCTACATTGTATAAAGAATAAGTACAGATAAGTAGGCTGTGGATAGAGTGCCAGCAGTAATGAGGGAGAAGCTATGTTGCAAGTGGCGTGTGGAGCTCTAGGACAACGTGTCCATCTTGGTCCGCGGTCAGCTCTGCCCCCTACCCCCACAGGTAGCTTTCATTACTTGTCCCGTGAAATGTGTACTAGTGATGAGCGAGCACCCCAATGCTCGGGTGTTCGGGTGCTCTGACCGAGCACCCCCTGAGGCTCGAGTGCTCGGCCGAGCACCCGAGCCCCATTGAATTCAATGGGAGGACTCGAGCATTACACCAGGCACCCCCTGCTCTGATGAGGGGAGGGTGCCTGGTCCATAGGAAAAGGGCAGAAAAGGATGGAAACACCACAGAAATGGTTCAGGGACAGCATAGGGAGGATGTCTGGATGCATCTTGGACTCCAACATCGCTGCTGGGAACGATCTTTCGCCCGTAGTACGCCATTTTTACAGACTGACCATAAAACACACAAAAAGGAAAATAAAAACGACTTTAGGCGAAAAATTGTTACCAAACAATATTTGCTGTATATTTACTTGTATATCATCTGCAAATTCTCCCAAAAATTTCCTTGATTTTCTGAAGTGAGGCCATGATTAAGAGGAAAACGTGCGCAGAGGCAAATTATCCCAAAAATGTCCTTGATTTTCTGAAGTGAGGCCATGATTAAGAGGGAAACGTGCGCAGAGGCAAATTATCCCAAAAATTTCCTTGATTTTCTGAAGTGAGGCCATGATTAAGAGGGAAACGTGCGCAGAGGCAAATTCTCCCAAAAATTTCCTTGATTTTATTGAACTGAGGCCATGATTAAGAGGGAAACGTGCGCTGAGCTGACCATCTAAAACATTATGGGTGAGGGTCTGCTGCAGAGCTGACCATCCTAAACATTATATGCGAAGGCCCGCTAGTGAGCTGACGCTATAAAACATTATATGCGAAGGCCCGCTAGTGAGCTGACGCTATAAAACATTATATGAGAGGGCCCGCTAGAGAGCTGACCCAATAAAACATTATATGAGAAGGCCCGCTGGTGAGCTGACCTATATAAAAATTGTCAAACAGGGCCCGCTGGTGAGCTGGCCCTATATAAAAATTATATCACAGGGCCCGCTGGTGAGCTGGCCCTATATAAAAATTATAGCACAGGGCATATGGAAGAGGAGGATGAGAAGATTAAGAGTTAACCATATACCCGTTTTTTGGGTGGAAGGGGTGAATGGGAATACAGAGTATTCCCATCATTGTAAATAATATATGTAAAGTGAGTTTATGTTCCCCCGGGGCTTTCCTCCAGTGGAGTGGAGAAGTCAGGGGAAATCCAGGCCTTGTTCATTTTTATAAGTGTCAACCTATCAGCATTGTCGGTGGAAAGGCGGATACGCTTATCTGTTATGATGCCACCAGCAGCACTAAATACCCGCTCAGACAGAACGCTGGCGGCAGGGCAGGCCAGCACCTCCAAGGCGTAGAGTGCCAGTTCATACCACGTGTCCAGCTTGGACACCCAGTAGTTGTAAGGCACAGAGGGATCATTGAGGACGCTGACACGGTCTGCTACGTACTCCTTCACCATCTTCCAAAACTTTTCCCTCCTTGTGACACTAGGCTGCGCATCAGGGTGAGGGTGCTGGCGGGGTGTCATGAAGGTGTCCCATGCCTTGGAGAGTGTTGCCCTGCCTTTCTCGGAACTGCGGTGTGCTCCCCTTTTCTCCCCTTCTTGGTTGGCCAAGGTAGCACGTACTCTGCCGCCAGCGTTGTCAGATGGAAAATTTTGGAGCAATTTTTCAACAAGAACCTTCTGGTATTGCACCATTTTGCTTGTCCTCTCCACCGGAGGAATGAGAGATGAGAAATTCTCTTTGTAGCGGGGGTCCAGAAGGGTGAACATCCAGTAATCCGTGTTGTCTAAAATGCGTACAACGCGTGGGTCACGGGAAAGGCAGCCTAACATAAAGTCAGCCATGTGTGCCAGAGTACCAACAGTCAAGATTTCGCTGTCCTCACCAGGAGGATGACTCTCAATCTCCTCATCCTCTTCCTCCTCTTCTGCCCACCCACGCTGAAGAGATGGAACTAAAGTTCCATGGCTACCCTCTGTAGCGGAGTCAACCGTGTCTTCCTCCTCCTCCTCCTCCTCCTCCTCCTCCGCCTCCTCCAATTGTCGCTGAGAAGACGAAGTGAGGGTGCTTTGGCTATCACCTTGTGTAAGCTCTTCCTCCCCCATTTCCACCTCTTCCACATGCAAAGCGTCGGTTTTAATTGTGAGCAGCGAGCGTTTCAGTAGACACAGAAGTGGGATGGTTACACTGATAATAGCGTTATCGCCGCTCACCATCTGTGTCGATTCCTCAAAATTGCGTAAAACCCCGCAGAGGTCTGACATCCATTCCCACTCCTCACTTCTGATTACAGGAAGTTGAACGGAGAGGCGACGACCGTGTAACAGCTGGTACTCCACTACTGCCCTCTGCTGCTCACAAAGCCGGGCCAACATGTGGAAGGTGGAGTTCCAGCGCGTGCTCACGTCACACAGCAGCCGGTGAGCTGGCAATTGTAAGCGCTGCTGCAGCTTCAACAGGCCGGCCGAAGCTGTAGATGACTTACGGAAATGTGCACACACGCGGCGCACCTTGGTCAAGAGATTATGCACATTGGGGTAGGTTTTTAGAAATCGCTGAACCACTAAATTAAATACATGCGCTAGGCATGGTACGTGTGTGAGCTTGCCGAGTTCCAAAGCCACCACCAAGTTACGCCCATTATCACACACAACCATGCCTGGTTGCAGGTTGAGTGGCGAGAGCCACTGCTCGGTCTGGTGACTAATCCCCTTCAACAGCTCTGAGGCCGTGTGCTGTTTGTCCCCAAGGCAGATCAGCTTCAGCACGGCCTGTTGACGCTTCCCCACTGCAGTGCTACACTGCTTCCAGCTACTGGCTGATGTGGGAGTGGCGCTGCGTGTAGAGAATTCGGAGGTGTAAACGGAGGAGGAGGAGCCAATAACGTAGGTGCTGGCGGAAACCCTGATGGAGGTAGGGCCCGCAATCCTCGGCGTGGGTAGCACCCGTGCCATCCCAGGGTCCGAGTCACTCCCAGCCTCCACGACATTCACCCAGTGTGCCGTCAGGGAAATGTAGCGTCCCTGGCCACAAGCACTTCTCCATGTGTCAGTCATTAAGTGGACCTTCCCAGTAACTGCGTTGGTCAGGGCACGGGTGATGTTACGGGACACATGGTGGTGTAATGCGGGGATGGCACACCGGGAAAAGTAGTGGCGGCTGGGGACCGCGTACCGAGGGACAGCTGCTGCCATCAGGCTGCGGAAGGACTCAGTGTCCACAAGCCTAAATGGCAGCATTTCGATGGCCAGTAATTTGGAAAGGTGTGAGGTTAGTGCTATGGCCTGTGGGTGGGTGGCTGGGTATTTTCGCTTGCGCTCAAATGCCTGGGGTAACGAAATTTGGACGCTGTGCTGGGACAGGGAAGTGGATGTGGTCGCTGATGGTGCTTCAGATGGTACAGGTGCAGGGCGGGAGGTATGCGGGCCTGCGCCTTCGACAGGCGATTGGCTGGCACCGAAAACAGGGGAAGAGGAGGCAGTGGTGTGGCCTGCAGACACAGATGGGCGATCCAGGCGTTCCTCCCACTTACTACGGTGCTTGGATGCCATGTGTCGGATCATGCTGGTGGTGGTGAGATTTCTAGTGTTCAAGCCTCGGCTCATTCTGGTGTGGCACAGGTTGCAAACTACAATTCTTTTGTCGTCCGCACTTTCCTTAAAAAAACGCCATACCGCGGAACACCTACCCTTTGGCAAGGGAGATTTACGCAAGGGGGTGCTCCGTGGAACATTTGCGGGCCGGTTTGGTGCGGTCCGCCTTCTTTCTGTAGCCACACCCCTGCCTCTTCCAGCCTGTTGCGGTGCTGCAGATGGCTCACCCTCAGGACTGCTGTCATCGCTCGGCTCTACACCTTCCCAGGTGGGGTCAGTCACCTCATCGTCCACCAAGTCCTCCTCCACTTCCTCACTCTGATCATCCTCCCCATGTCTTGATCCCACCACATACTCAGTCACTGACAACTGTATAACATTCTCCTCAACAAGATCTTGAGACAGTAATAGTGGTTGATTTAATGGCAACTTTGTCTCATCATCATCATCATCATCCACTACTTCCTTTGACCTTAAATGCCGTTCACATCTGTCATCTTCTTGTGATTGGGTACCCTCTAGAGGTAGTGAATCAGGGCACAAGATGTCATGTTCCTCTGCAAGCGTGCTTGGAGAGAGGGTCAAATGAAGGATTGGTGATGAGACGAGCTCCTCACTATATCCCAGTGTGGGATCACTTCTTTGACCAGACCGTGTATGGTGGGAGGAAGGATGATCAGAGTGAGGATTATGTTGACCAGACTCTTGGCTACTGAGAGTGGACTTGGTGGAAGACAGGGTGGTGCTTAACCGACTGGAAGCAGTATCAGCTGTCATCCAACCGACCACCTGTTCGCAGTGGTCGGACCTCGAGAGTGATGTCCTGCGACGCCCTGTAAAATTAGACATGAAGCTAGGTATGGTGGATGTCTTTCTTTCTTGTGCTCTGGCACCAGGCACAGTTTCTCCGCATCCTGACCCGCGCCCTGAACTATCAGGATCACGTCCACTTCCCCGTCCCTTTTTACCCGCCTTCTTCATCTTACACGGAATATGTGACTTTAATATTTGAGTTTGAAAACTTAACAGTATTTCTTCCTATTCTGCAACTGTGCAGAGTACACAGAATAGGCTTCTAAACTGCGGTGACACACACTGAATGGAATATGTGACTTTAATATTTGAGTTTGAAAACTTAACAGTATTTCTTCCTATTCTGCAACTGTGCAGAGTACACAGAATAGGCTGCTAAACTGCGGTGACACACACTGAATGGAATATGTGACTTTAATATTTGAGTTTGAAAACTTAACAGTATTTCTTCCTATTCTGCAACTGTGCAGAGTACACAGAATAGGCTGCTAAACTGCGGTGACGCACACTGAATGGAATATGTGACTTTGATATTTGAGTTTGAAGACTTAACAGTATTTCTTCCTATACTGCAACTGTGCAGAGTACACAGAATAGGCTGCTAAACTGCGGTGACACACACTGAATGGAATATGTGACTTTAATATTTGAGTTTGAAAACTTAACAGTATTTCTTCCTATTCTGCAACTGTGCAGAGTACACAGAATAGGCTGCTAAACTGCGGTGACACACACTGAATGGAATATGTGACTTTGATATTTGAGTTTGAAAACTTAACAGTATTTCTTACTATTCTGCAACTGTGCAGAGTACAGAGAATGGGCTGCTAAACTGCGGTGACACACACTGAATGGAATATGTGACTTTGATATTTGAGTTTGAAGACTTAACAGTATTTCTTCCTATTCTGCAACTGTGCAGAGTACATAGAATAGGCTGCTAAACTGCGGTGACACACACTGAATGGAATATGTGACTTTAATATTTGAGTTTGAAAACTTAACAGTATTTCTTCCTATTCTGCAACTGTGCAGAGTACACAGAATAGGCTGCTAAACTGCGGTGACACACACTGAATGGAATATGTGACTTTAATATTTGAGTTTGAAAACTTAACAGTATTTCTTCCTATTCTGCAACTGTGCAGAGTACACAGAATAGGCTGCTAAACTGCGGTGACACACACTGAATGGAATATGTGACTTTAATATTTGAGTTTGAAAACTTAACAGTATTTCTTCCTATTCTGCAACTGTGCAGAGTACACAGAATAGGCTGCTAAACTACGGTGACGCACACTGAATGGAATATGTGACTTTAATATTTGAGTTTGAAAACTTAACAGTATTTCTTCCTATTCTGCAACTGTGCAGAGTACACAGAATAGGCTGCTAAACTGCGGTGACGCACACTGAATGGAATATGTGACTTTAATATTTGAGTTTGAAAACTTAACAGTATTTCTTCCTATTCTGCAACTGTGCAGAGTACACAGAATAGGCTGCTAAACTGCGGTGACACACACTGAATGGAATATGTGACTTTAATATTTGAGTTTGAAAACTTAACAGTATTTCTTCCTATTCTGCAACTGTGCAGAGTACACAGAATAGGCTGCTAAACTGCGGTGACACACACTGAATGGAATATGTGACTTTAATATTTGAGTTTGAAAACTTAACAGTATTTCTTCCTATTCTGCAACTGTGCAGAGTACACAGAATAGGCTGCTAAACTGCGGTGACACACACTGAATGGAATATGTGACTTTAATATTTGAGTTTGAAAACTTAACAGTATTTCTTCCTATTCTGCAACTGTGCAGAGTACACAGAATAGGCTGCTAAACTGCGGTGACACACACTGAATGGAATATGTGACTTTAATATTTGAGTTTGAAAACTTAACAGTATTTCTTCCTATTCTGCAACTGTGCAGAGTACACAGAATAGGCTGCTAAACTGCGGTGACACACACTGAATGGAATATGTGACTTTAATATTTGAGTTTGAAAACTTAACAGTATTTCTTCCTATTCTGCAACTGTTCAGAGTACACAGAATAGGCTGCTAAACTGCGGTGACGCACACTGAATGGAATATGTGACTTTAATATTTGAGTTTGAAAACTTAACAGTATTTCTTCCTATTCTGCAACTGTGCAGAGTACACAGAATAGGCTGCTAAACTGCGGTGACGCACACTGAATGGAATATGTGACTTTAATATTTGAGTTTGAAAACTTAACAGTATTTCTTCCTATTCTGCAACTGTGCAGAGTACACAGAATAGGCTGCTAAACTGCGGTGACACACACTGAATGGAATATGTGACTTTAATATTTGAGTTTGAAAACTTAACAGTATTTCTTCCTATTCTGCAACTGTGCAGAGTACACAGAATAGGCTGCTAAACTGCGGTGACACACACTGAATGGAATATGTGACTTTAATATTTGAGTTTGAAAACTTAACAGTATTTCTTCCTATTCTGCAACTGTGCAGAGTACACAGAATAGGCTGCTAAACTGCGGTGACGCACACTGAATGGAATATGTGACTTTAATATTTGAGTTTGAAAACTTAACAGTATTTCTTCCTATTCTGCAACTGTGCAGAGTACACAGAATAGGCTGCTAAACTGCGGTGACGCACACTGAATGGAATATGTGACTTTAATATTTGAGTTTGAAAACTTAACAGTATTTCTTCCTATTCTGCAACTGTGCAGAGTACACAGAATAGGCTGCTAAACTGCGGTGACGCACACTGAATGGAATATGTGACTTTAATATTTGAGTTTGAAAACTTAACAGTATTTCTTCCTATTCTGCAACTGTGCAGAGTACACAGAATAGGCTGCTAAACTGCGGTGACACACACTGAATGGAATATGTGACTTTAATATTTGAGTTTGAAAACTTAACATTATTTCTTCCTATTCTGCAACTGTGCAGAGTACACAGAATAGGCTGCTAAACTGCGGTGACACACACTGAATGGAATATGTGACTTTAATATTTGAGTTTGAAAACTTAACATTATTTCTTCCTATTCTGCAACTGTGCAGAGTACACAGAATAGGCTGCTAAACTGCGGTGACACACACTGAATGGAATATGTGACTTTAATATTTGAGTTTGAAAACTTAACAGTATTTCTTCCTATTCTGAAACTGTGCACAGTACACAGAATGTGCTGCTAAACTGCGGTGATGCACACTGAATGGAATATGTGACTTTGATATTTTACTTTGAAGACTGAACAGTATTTCTTCCTATTCTGCAACTCTGCACAGTACACAGAATGTGCTGCTAAACTGCGGCGACGCACACTGAATGGAATATGTGACTTTGAAATTTTAGTTTGAAGACTTAACAGTATTTCTTCCTATTCTGCAACTCTGCACAGTACACAGAATGTGCTGCTAAACTGCGGCGAAGCACACTGAATGGAATATGTGACTTTGATATTTTACAGTTTGAAGACTTAACAGTATTTCTTCCTATTCTGCAACTCTGCACAGTACACAGAATGTGCTGCTAAACTGCGGCGACGCACACTGAATGGAATATGTGACTTTGATATTTTAGTTTGAAGACTTAACAGAATGTGCTCTAATCTGCAACTTTGCACACTAAACAGAATGTGCTCTAATCTGCAACTTTGCACACTAAACAGAATGTGCTCTAATCTGCAACTTTGCACACTAAACAGAATGTGCTCTAATCTGCAACTTTGCACACTAAACAGAATATATAAAATTTTTTTTTTGTTGTTTTTTTCCCCCCACACAAAATAACCTGCTGCCCCCACACACAGTAGTCCTAAAAAGGACTTTTGGTTCTTTTTTTTTCACAATTTTGCTTTTTTTCTCCCTACACTGACTTTCCCTTCCTATCCTCATCTCTCCCTGGCTAAGACTGAGCCGAACTCGCTGGTCAGGTGCTATACAGCACCCGACCACGGGTTCTGGCCAGCCAATCAGTGTAATGCCAGCAGCCAACATGGCTGCTGGCATTACACCGATGTCAGAGCCTCCCTGCACGTTTATTGGCTGCGCAGCAGCCGCAAAACGTGCGGGGAGGAGACCCGAACATGGCGGTCGAGCACATGCGGTACTCGTACGAGTACCGCCATGTGACGAGCAGAGCGATGTTCGAGCCGATCCGAGCATCGGCCGAGCATGCTCGCTCAACACTAATGTGTACCTCTGTCTGATTTGATTAACTGTGGAAAACCCCATCTTGAGAATATATGTTCCTATACAGCTTTTGCAGTAGTAAGTGCATCATCTTTTCTTACTGTATACCACGGTGCCCGTGCTATGTTGGTGACATTCTGTAGTTTTGCTTACTGCTGATGCTAATTGGCTGAAGTGGCTTTGTCCCTCCCAGTATTTGTCCTTAAATACTGGGCCTTGTCACTTCTCCGGTGCCCTTTCGTGGTGTTTCCGTTACCAGCACTTGTTCCAGTTCTCGTGTGAGCTCTGTGTACTGACCCGGACTGCCTGACTACTCTGCTATCTCGTTCCTGCTCTGTGTACCGACCTGGCCTGGCTGACTCGGATTGGCTGATGTTCCTGCTCTGTGTACCATCCCAGCCTGCCTGACGTTCCTGCTGTGTGCACCGACTCGGATTGGCTGACGTTCCTGCTCTGTGTACTGACCCCGCCTGGCTGACGTGCCTGCTCTGTGTACTGACTCGGATTGGCTGACGTTCCTGCTCTGTGTACCGGACCGGTTGGGCTCCATTGTCCGTGCATCTAGGCCTGCCTGCGGCCCCATCTGGTCCTCGGTTTGGGGTTGTCTTCCGGGTTCCTCTCTGTCTCCGGACAGAGTCACTGTTGCCTCATTGTGTTTCCCTGCAGTCTAGTCTCAGTAATCTGTCTGTGTCGCACGGGCAACATTCTGGTGTATAACATCCATCTGTGCACCACGGTATGCTTAACCCTTCTTCCTGCCATAAAGCTGAGCCTCAGGCTGTTCTATCAGGCAGTCAACATTGGTCTGAGTGTTCATTAACCCCTTCGGGGAAGGTGCCATATTCCACCGGCTTTCTATCCGTGCAGTCTCCGTTGGTTGCCCTTTCGTGCATACTTTCATAGTCCTCCGTTACTGCTACGGCAGTCCACAAGCTCGTCAAGGGCCTCTGTTTACTTTTGTGTCATCACTCGCTATTTGTGCACTCTCTGCAGAGTGAGAGTCTTAAGGGCCTCGCGCTATTAGGACTTGTCAGTCTTCCTGGCTTAATAGTAACCCATTCATTGCTGCCTCGTTTGAGTATCACACGAACTTTACCTGACCTGTGTCAGTATATCGTTGTTACTGTATTGTACATATACTGGACCCGTGTGGGTATATATTACTGTAACCTGTCCTGTGTCAGGACTATATTTTGTATATATATTACTGGACCTGTGAGGGTTATTGTTATTCTGAGTTTGTTTAATAAAACTGTGTTTTCCCTAACCTACTGTGTCTGAGTGTCAAATAAAACCGTTACACTGGAATGCATTCAACCCATTTGGAAAATATATCAACTACCACCAATGCATATTTTAACCCATGTTTAGAGGAAGGTAAGGGACCAATATAATCAATTTGTAATGTTGACCAGACACTGTTTGCAGGTGCAATGAGTTGGAGTGCTGATTATTGTCCCTTAGGTCTGGGATTGATTTGTGCACAAATAAGACAGAATTGGACTATATGTTTTACTGTGTCTTCCATTTTTTCTTAATAAAATTTGTCTTTTAGTACCTCTAGGAGTTATTTTTGTCCTATGTGGCCTAAACTTTCATGATTGTATGAAGTGAAGGGGATTTTAAGGTGATCAGGTACAACAGAATAGCATTTTCCATTCTGATCATAACACAAAATTGTATTTTCTACAGAAAATGGAGGTTTGGGATCAGTCGGTAAGTTAGCAAGAGTTGGATCCTTAGCTTGCTCATATGCAAATGAAGGAGGTTTAGTGTTTGTCTGTCTGACTGGTGCTAGTGAAATTGGATCTGAAGGAACTACAGATTCACCTATTAAGGCAGCTTCCTTAGCCAAGGAATCAGTTGTAGTATTCCAAAAAGTAAGGAAATCCTCACCTTTCTGATGTGCTGGTACCTTAAGAATAGCATAAAGACAGTGTGCCTGAGAGGCAAGGTCAAAAAATTGTCTCTAGTGTTTTTTTGTGTGCAGGGTCCTTGTTAGTGGCATCTACAAATCCTCTGTGTTTCCATATTGGAATGTGATCTATTAGAGATTTTAACGCATATGCTCTGTCACTGTATATGGCAAAATAATGTTTACCTTCATCATTATCAACAGTTAATACAGTTTTTACTGCTTCTAATTCAGCCCTTTGTGCTGAATAAAGTCCTGGCACTTTATGTTGAATAGAACATCCTCTCTGCAGGTACCTGTAATGGTTTGTTCGACTCACAGACACAGTGGTTTAGGATAAAAACATAGTTTTATTGAATTTACAATACAGTAAGAACCCTCACAGGTCCGGTAGTATACAGACAGTATAATACAGACACACGACAGGTTAATTATTCAATGCCCACACAGGTCCAGCATAACATGAAGGTACAGACAGTATATACTGACACAGGTGAGACAAGAGGAGTAAGTTCCCAGGACTCTGGTACTGCAGGAGTTAAAGTTCATCAATGATGGTAAACAGTCCCATGTGTGAAGGTACTGGAATGACACTTATAACAGCTCCTGATAGTCCAACGTCCGCAAATAAACGTGAACCACCAGAGCTCAACGGGGTAGTAATGAGCACTGCCGGAGCAAGAACAGAGGCAACCACTTGCAACCGGAATAGCAGTAATGGAGGTCAAGCCAATGGCACTCTACCGGAGCAATCACGGAGGCACACACTTACAACCGGTATAACAGTAATGGAGGACTAGGCCCAAGGCGTACTGCCGGAGCAGTAACTGAGACAACACTGGCAACCTGCAGGAGCAGTAATGGAGGACAAGCCAATGGCACTTTACCGGAGCAATCACGGAGGCACACACTTGCAACTGGTATGACAGTAACGGAGTACTAGGCCAGAGGTGCACTGCCAGAGCAGTAACTGAGACAACACTGGCAACCTGCAGGAGCAGTAGCGGAGGACAAGCCAATGATAACCGGATTGTCTGCTGACTTAGAATGTCGCCAAGGCGACAATAACTGAAGAAGCAGGAACGTCGATCAAGCCGGGTCAGTACACAGGAACAGGAACGTCAGCCAGGCCGGGTCAGAACACAGGAGCAGGAATGTCAGACGGTCCGGGTCGGTACACAGGAGCAGGAATGTCAGTCAGGCCGGGTTGATACACAGGAGCAGACACTGAAGAGAAGTCAGGCAATCTGGGTCGGTACACAGGAGCAGGAACTGAAGAGTAGTCAGTCAGGCCAAGTCTGTACACTGGGAACACTGAGCAGTAAGTTAGCACTGGTACAGGAACACCACGAAAGGGCACCGTGTGGGTGCAGGAGCCCAGTATATAAAGGCCATACTGGGCGGGCTCAACACAGGGCAACCAATGAGAGCATTACACAGGATAACTGACAGGAAAACAAAAACAAGGGAGCACGGGCACCGTGATAGTACCAGATGGAATAACCTGTATAATACTGTCCTGTAGAAGAGAGTCTGGAGCCATCAACAAAAACAGGCTCATCATTCTCTTTCGCCTCTCTACGAAAAAGAGGAGGAGGAGAATCCTCAAGTGTGGTTGGACATTCACAAGGCTCTCCAACATAATTCATGAGTTGAGGAAGTATATACTTGGCCTTGTGATCCACCTGGATACGCTTAGGAGACAAAACTATCAACCATTGAGAAAATCTTTGGTTTGAAATTCCTGGAATTCCTTTTTCAAGAAGCGGTTTCAAAGGTGTATGTGGTGTTTGTAGAGTAATATTTTTAAACCCTGCTATGTGTCCAGATGCCATTACTGCAAAATGTACTCCTACCAAATTTTTAGCACAAGTCTCAAAACCTTTTTCAACTGGAGAAAGCATTTTGGAAAAATAACCCACTGGCCTCCATTTTTCACTTTACGACTGCAGAAGTACTGCTGAGATTGCGGTCTCAGAAGTATGAACCTGAAGTGCAAATGGGGCTGAAGGATTTACCGTAGCTAGTGTGGGGGCTAACTGTAGTTCCTTCTTAAGGGTTTCTAAAGCATTTTGATGCTCTTGTTCCCATGGACCAAATGATGAGTCTGTACCCTTTAAGAGATCATATAAGGGCTTAGCCTTTTCTCCAAACCCTTCTATGAATTCCCTACAAAAGTTTACCAGTCCCAAAAATTGACGCAATGCTGTATGCGTAGTTGTTACAGGTAGAGCAGAAATGGCCTTGATCCTTTCCTGCACCGGCCTTTTATGTCTTGGACCAACGAATAACCCCAGAAATTGTACTTCTGGCTGTAAAAGCTTCACTTTTCGAGTATTCAGTTTTAACCCAGACTCCTGTAACAAAGCAAATAGTTCAGCCAAGAGAATCAAATGTTCTTCCACAGATTCTGTCTGTAAAAGCAAACCATCAACTTATTGTAATAAATTTTCCGGTTTTGAAAATCTCGATAAAACCTTTTCTAGCGCCTGATGAAATAAGCTTGCGGAGCTATGGTATATCTGTTGAAAAACAGTAAATACGTATTGCTGATTTTGAAAAGTAAAAGAAAACTTGTATTGACAAAAAAAATGTGGGAAATGTCTAAAACAGGGAAAACCTTGGCTGTTGCTAGTAATCTAGACATTATATCTGGGATGTCTGCTACAACATGAGTGGAGGATGGAGCGTATTTATTCAGTGTCCTTAAATGAATAGTTAATCTCCAAGACCCATCAGGTTTTTTAACTGGCCAAAGAGGGTTGTTAAATTTTGATTTTTTTTTTCGTACCACTCCCCTTGTTCTAGATCTTGGATGATCTCTGCAATTGTGCCTATTGCTTCTTGTGGCAATCTGTATTGGCGTTGGGGTGGTGCATCTGGACCTTTTACATCAACTATTACATCTTTTAGTCTCCCACAATCATTTTTGTTTCGTGCCCACAAATCTGGAAATTTCTGAACTATTTGTTGGAGTTGGGAGTTATTACCCGTATTTGGCCACTGATTTTCTGTCGGGACCATACTTATTGGACAGACTTCTCCAACATGATCATACTCAGAAGGATCTATCAACATAGGTTTCCTTCCTTTTGCAGCTTTCTATATTGCCTTATTCCCTAAGTCAACAATCCAACCTCTTTCTTGCATGACAGCAGTACCTATGATATTGTCTGCACCTTTACTGTACCAGATATCTATGTTTGTTTAACCAACCTGGTATTTCTAGAGATATGCCAGATACCAGTGTGGCAGCAGCACCTCCCTGTCCATTGAAGCCTCCAGTGGTACAAACAGGTGCCCCTGGAGACAGAAGTATTTTTTTACTTGTTACACTTAACTGTGCCCCAGTGTCAATGAGAAATTCTGTGTCATGGCCCCCTAGCAAACCTTTCACAAATGGTCTACCATTCCCATCCAAATATACTGGGGTTAGAAGGTCAAGTGATCTGGGAGTTGTTGGCGCCTCTGACTGTCATTGAGTAGTAGGAGGTTTGTGTTTGTTAGTTACATTACAAACAGAGCCCTCTCCATGTGTGACATCAGTTGAATATGTATTGTTCGTTAATTCCCTGACTTGTTTAATTAGTGGTGCATATGGAGACCGGTGAGGTTCAGCAGGAGCTGAGGGTGGAATAAATCCATTTTCATTTCTAGACTCCCTGATCTGTGTGTCTTGGAGGAACTTTCAACAATGCCTTCTCATGTGTCCTGGTTTTTGACAATGAAAACTTCTCAGGGTTTTTTCTTGTGGAGGTATATTATTCCTCCAAGGTCCTTTTATTTTGGAAAACAAAACACAAAAAGATTGATGCACCACCATTCATGAGAGTACTCAAAGCTTAAAATAAAAACTCTTCTTTATTTGAATGATGTGTAAAATACCTCCAAATAATTAATGTGGCGGTTCATTCCATCGGTGTCTAGCGATCATGAGTAAGTGTCTTGTACGCGAAATGCGTTGATCCGATGTAGAGCTTTGTTGGACCAAGCTGCTGCACAATCATATCTTCTCCAGTGAAATTCAGCATTATTTATTTGGAGGTATTTTACACATCATTCAAATAAAGAAGTGTTTTTATTTTAAGCTTTGAGTACTCTCATGAATGGTGGTGCAGCAATCTTTTTGTGTTTTGTTTTGCTATATTATGGGGCTTTTGGGGATGCTCTTTTTGCACCCACTTGAGATTGGAAGCTGATCAATGTCAATTATTATTTTATGCCGTGGATATTAATGTGGCAATCATTTATGGGTTTAAATGGGAGTTTGAGCACCTATGTTTGTTTGTATTGTTCCTTTTATTTTGGAACCTTGGTTATTTCCCCAAAAGGGTGGGTGATTCCCATAGGAATTTTTAGCCCTAGAAGGATCACATGTGTTTCCCCCTCCCCTTGTGACTGCTGGAACCTTATTCTTGGGGTTATTTTGTTTTAGCTGCCATCTAACCTTATCAACAAATGCAGCAGCTTCTTCTAAACTTTCTTTGTCCATAGCAATAACTGTGGAGGTGGGGTCTAGATATTTATTTTTTTTACATATGCCTTTACCATAGCCTCTGGTGTTTGATAGTCTCCTATCCCCATGACTAATCTATACGCTTGTTCAAATTTAATCATGAATGCATATGGATCGTCATTGATAGTAGTTTTAAGATTCTCCAAAATATCTACTGTTGGAATCACGTCACCAGTTGTAAATTTTATTAGTTGTTGTAAACGGTCAGTTTCATTACCATGTATGGCTTCCCCATCATCGTCTGTGTGTGGCATACTGATAGGTGGAGATAGTCTCCTACTCATGTATGTAGGTAGCCATACCTTAAATAAACGTTTTTTTCTGCTCATCCGTTTAATTAAATTTGTCTGTATTTGACTCAAAAACATCAGCATTATATTATATATTTGAAATATAGACAGGGATATCTTTGGGCAATTTCATTAGCTGATCATGAATTTTTATATTGAGCTTGGCCACCCTATCATGAAGTTTTTTTCTTAATGCCGCTGTCTCTGTTTCTTCCTCAATGTCATCATGTATACTAGTATCTGGGTTAGGTATGATGGATGCACCCTTGTTACGTCTACCTGCACACACCTGTTTTATATTGCTACGCAGCTGTGTTATTATGTCACCACGTATGTCCACCTGATCTTCCAACTCAGTTATACATTGGGTTAAAACATCTCAATTGAAACATTCGGTTAAAACATTACTTAGGTTAGTACAAACAGAAAGTGTATGTTCATCTTTTAAAATCATTGCATTATATATTTTTACCATTTTCATCACATACCTAAGTTTTTTCTTTGCTTTTCCTATATACATACATTTCTTATCTATCTGACTATTAGTTTCCTGACATTGTTCACACAAACTACACCATATCTCTCTGTCTGTAGACATTGAAGGCACATATCTAAACGATATACTGCTTTCCTCAGCATATTTTTCAATAAAATTCATACTCACCCTATGGAGATTATCTTCTCAATCACTGCTTTATTGGAGACATGTGTTGAGCACAGTCTCCAAGTTTTTTCTTTGCTTTTCCTATATACATACATTTCCTATCTATCTGACTATTAGTTTCCTGACATTGTTCACACAAACTACACCATATCTCTCTGTCTGTAGACATTGAAGGCAAATATCTAAACGCTATACTGCTTTCCTCAGCATATTTTTCAATAAAATTCATACTCACCCTATGGAGATTCTCTTCTCAATCACTGCTTTATTGGAGACAAGTGTTGAGCACAGGACCGTCTTTCCCATTCTTCTGGAATTGGAGACTCTCTCAGCTCAGTGGTCCTCTGGTAGTTTCACCCGCATGGTAAAACACGTTGCCTTCCTCTGGGGTCTACTCTGGAACAGTTTTTTTTTGGTCTTCAGGGACACACACTATAGGTCCCCCCCTGAAAAGACTGTAACAGACAGTAGATTATTTACTGGCAGATATCTTACGGTAATCTGTCGTCGTGGGCAGGCTTGTCAATGTTAGAATGCAGCTATGGATGTAGATATTTTCACAGAAGAAGCAATTCAGAATTTATGTAGAAGAATTCTTTATTGCAACAAAAGATGACAAGTTTTTCAGTTCTTAGAAATGGATTTCTCTGCAACTCTGTGGAAGCTCTTTCTTAGATGTTTTCAGCTTCTGATTTTTACAGTGATCACTCAGACTAATATGGTCATAGCTGTCAAGAAACACACAGGTCATCAATTACTATACATGGATATAATCTTAAACTGTGATATATATATGCTAAATTTAAACTCTATGAATTGCTGACATTAGAAACCTTATTATTGATTCAGAGACCATGATTAACACAACCAGATGGACACAATTATCATCTAATTAATCTCTTGCTTACATACCTTTCATTCATTGCGGTTTTAGGTGGGCCCCACATATTCTATAGTAAATTTAAAGAGTCTAACTGTTGTTTTCGTTAGGGGCCCAAAATTCCATAGATCATATAGCTTTTGCTAAAGTAAAACATAGAATTAAAAAGAAGGAAAACATAAAGGCACTGTTCCTATTTCTTACAGAGAGTCAGGTGGTAGAGCAACAGCAGTTCCCGATTTCTTTGCTGGGTGTTTGGCTTTAACATGTTTCAGATAAATGTCATGGTGTCTGTATTTCATGTGTTTTATCAGGGCGGTTGTGCAAGACGTGTTCCTTCCTTTCCCCTTTTCACTGACATCACAAATTGGGCACAGTGCCTTAGTTGATGACTGCACTGTGCTTACTCCAATAGAGAAAGAGTCCCACACCCATGACTTCAGGGGGGGAGGGGGAAAGGTGGAGAAGAATGGACTTTTCTTCTTCTACTCCACATTCCCCTTCACTGGCTGGGTGTTATGGTTACCCAGAAAAATTCAGGAGTCAATACGGTTTAGTTAATGCAGTTTATTAACAAGTGACATAAAGAGGATATATACAATATATACAATAGGAATAAGCACAGGGTAATAGCCAGCAATCCTGCTACCAGAAATAATAGGTTGCAATGCTAAACCACTGTGCTGGAGACTAGGCTTTAGCCATTGAAAGACTCAGCTGAAACCCGGAACAGGAACTGGAACGGGAATGCAGGATCTTGATCCTGCAGTCAGAAGGAAATATAACTGACTCTCACCTGGAGCCGGTAAGGGTGAATACTGACTCACTCCTGCAGTCAGTAGGAGCGAATACTGACTCACGTCTGCAGTCAGTAGAATTAAGGTGAAAACTGACTCACACCTGCAGTCAGCTATGCAAGTCTACCAGAGCCCCAGGCCCACACTATATTGGGTGTCTGATCACCAGGGGAAAAGATGAAAGAATAATCAGACAGAGCCACAAGTCAGCACCAGAAGGGGTAGTCAGATAAGCCGGGTCATAAACAATTCAGGTAGTAAACCAGAGCCACAAGTCTGAACCAGATTGGGTGTCCACTATTAGGGGTTAGGCAAAATAATAGTCAGACAGAGCCACAGGTCAGCACTAGAATGGATGGAAGACTAGACAGGTCATACACGAAGCCTAAGGTAACAGAACTGCTATGAACAACAATGCAAGGGCAACTGAATCAGGCCTCAGTCTGCCCTTTAAACCCCTCCACAGGAAGGAGGAGGAGCAGCTCAGAGGGAGGAAGTAGGAAGTTGGTAGGAGGAGACTACGGGAAGCAAACAGATAAAACAGTGGCCTGCAGCATGCTTGAAGCCTCGTGCATGCAGATGATGCTGAAGTCAAGGTAAGCTGTAACAGTACCCCCCCAAAGGCCTCCCCTCCGTGGAGCCGGCCAGGGTTTGTCAGGGAATCGAGCATGAAACCTGCGTACCAGTAAAGGAGCATGGACATCTCTGGCAGGTATCCAGGAGAGCCTCAGGACCATAGCCCTTCCAATGAATAAAATATTGTAAGTGCCCTCTACTCACATGGGAGTCCAAAATGGTTTGTACCTCATATTCCTCGTGATCTGCAACTCTCACAGGGGCAGGACGGACAGGAGCTGAAGTATAACAGTTGCAGACCAAGGGCTTTAACAGGGAAACATGGAACACATTATGGATGCACATAGTGGCTGGAAGTTCCAACGCATAAGCCACTGGGTTAATCTTGAGTAACACACGGAAAGGACCAATGAATCGAGGAGCCAATTTTCCACAAGGAACCTGGAGGTGCAAGTTACGGGAAGACAACCACACTTTGTCCCATACTTGGAAGGTAGGTGCTGGCAGTCACCTACAGTCAGCCTGCCTTTTCTGTCGCTGCCCAGAATCACGTAGGGTATGCTATACCCATACCCATGAGGAACAGAGCGCCCTTAAATGCTCGTCCAGAGCCGGAATTTCTTGTGCTTGGAAGGTCTCTGGGAGAGTCGAGGGTTGGAACCCATAATTGACCAAGAAAGGGGAATTTTTAGTGGAAAAGTTAACAGCACTATTCTGGGCAAACTCTGCTCAAGGTAACAGAGTAGCCCAGTTATCGTGATGGTCAGAGATATAGCAGTGGAAAAACTGTTCCAAGGCTTGATTAGACCTCTCTGCCGTACCATTGGATTGAGGATGATACGAGGAGGAGAATGCCAGTTGAATACCCATTTGCGTACAAAAGCACCTCCAGAAACGGGACACAAACTGGCTTCCTCTTCGGACACAATTACTTTAGGAATGCCATGGAGACGGAAGACCTGTCTAGCAAATACCACCACCAGTTCCTGCATGAATGGTAACCCTTTCAGTGGCACAAAGTGGGCCATCTTAGAAAACTTATCTACAATCATTAGAATGACTGTATAACCCATGGAACTTGGAAATTCAACCATAAAGTCAATGGATAGATGTGACCAGGGACATTCCCCACTGGCCACTGGCTGAAGCAAGCCCACTGGCAGGTGTCTAGGAGACTTGGTTTGAGCACAAGTCGTACATGCAGCCATGAAAGTGGTACAGTCAGCCCGAAGACTAGGCCACCAAAATATTCGAGACATGGACCATATCAATTGATCTCGACCAATGTGACCTGCAACTTTAGGGGCATGATATGTCTCCAACAACTTGATGCGCAACTGTGCAGGAACAAGGCAACAACCATCTGGTTTATCAGGAAGAGCAGAGTCTTGGGCTGCTAGAATCTCCTCTCCTAGAGGAGAAGTAATACAAGTACGAATCGTAGCGAGAATAGGATCAGCCATTATGATCGGAGAAGGTGGAACCTCTTCTTTGTATGGGCTACAAAACTGGAGGAATAATGAGTCTGCCTGTACGTTTTTAGAGCCAGGAAGATAGGAAACCACAAAATTAAGGCGGGACAGAAACAGTGCCCATCTGGCCTGCCTGAAGACAAGCATTTGGCTTCAGAGAGGTAAATTAGGTTTTTGTGGTCGGTTAAAATCAAGATAGGAACTTTAGTACCTTCAATCAGATGGCTCCATTCTTTCAAGGCCAGTACAATAGCCAGTAATTGTCTGTCCCCACTCTGACCTCCAATGCATCCACCTCCAGGGTAAAGGGCAGGGAGGGATTCGGATGCGCCAATATGGGACCTGCCGCAAAGGCTGCCTTGAGCTTTTCAAAAGCCAGAATATAATCACTCCGAGGTTTTTGCCCCTTTACAAGTCATGTCCGTCAGGGGTTTTACAATGGTAGAGAAATTATTAATGAATTTTCTGTAATAATTTGTGAAATCCAGAAACCTTTGGATCGCTTTGAGTCCCAATTCACAACAGCGGACAATTTCTGAGGGTCCATGGCGGACCCGGCAGCAGAAATTATATAGCCCAGAAATGTGACTTGAGGTTTGTGGAATTCACATTTTTCAAGTTTACAAAACAACTTGTTATCACGTAATAGGTCACGACTCTGGATGCATCAGACTGATGAGTCTCAAATGTAGGAGAGTGAATTAAGATGTCTTTCAAATATACAACCACGCAACTTCGAAGGAGTTCTCGTAACACATCATTTATGAACTCCTGGAAGACAGCTGGGGCACTACACAATCCGAAGGGCATGACCAAGTACTCATAGTGTCCACTCCGGGTATTGAACACTGTCTTACATTCATGCCCTTTTTTAATTCGTACCAAATTGTATGCGGCTCTCAGATCGAGTTTCATAAATATCTTTGACCCTTTGACCCAGTCAAAGAATACAGTGATCAGGGGAATAGGAAATGCATTCTTTACCAATATCTTGTTTAGACCACGAAAGTCAATGCATGGACATTACTCTCCGTCCTTCTTTTTGACAATAAAAAATCCAGCACCAGCAGGAGATGTGGAATTACTAATGATGCCTCTGGCCAGCGCATCAGACACGTATTCCTCCATGGCCTTATTCTCCTCCACAGACAAGGAATAAGTATGGCCCCCTGGAGGTGTAGTACCAGGCAACAATTCCAACGTGCAATCATATGGTCTGTGAGGAGGAAGGACCTCAGCCTGACCTTCGCTGAAAACGTCTATGAATGACGTATACTCCTCAGGAAAGAGTGGAGTCGTGGCTTGAGTAGCTCTCATGGGGCAAGACAGACAAGACTTTGAGCATTGTGGGGACCAGCCCAAGACTTCACAAGTGTGCCAATCTATCCTGGGGTTATGCTTTTGTACCCAAGGGAACCCCAGGACCATGGCATGATGCAGAGAGTTAATAATCTTAAATTTCAGTGTTTCAGTATGCAGGGCTCCCATCCTCATGGTTAACAAGGCGGTCTCATGCATAATATGTGAAGGCTGTAATAGTCTACCATCAAAGACTTCTACAGCCAGAGGGGAAGCAAGAGGCAACAATGGGATATTCTTACTGGCTGCAAATAGCCAGCAGCCCCTGTGTCCAGTAACGCTGGAACCATGGCAGATTTATTTGCCCAATAAATACAGGCCTTCAGCATGGGCTTATCCAAAAAATTTTCTGGGGACAATGAAATGCCACCAATCACTTGTCCCCGACTGGATCTTAAGTTTGTGCGTCTCTCGGGATGAATCGGACAGGACCACAACAGATGTCTTACCACAGTAAAGACAAAGTCCTTCCCTCCTCCTAAAGGCTCTCTCCTCCCTTGAAAGCCGAGTCACACCCACCATCCTAGGTTCTCCACTCTCAGAGACAACATCAGGGGGCATGAGAGGTGAGGGAGGATAGGGTGGGTCAAAATCATGAGGAGATGTCTCCCCTTGAGGCCTCCACAGGCGCTCAGCAACTGAGGATCTCCCCCTGACTATGGCAACCACCTGCATAGGTTCAGTATCTTCTGACATAAGCCCAGGAGGCATGGGAGGCGAGGGATGATAGGGTGGGCCAGAATAACGTGAAGACATTCTGTTTGAGGACCTCCGCAGGTAATCCTTAAATGAGGGTCTCTCTCTGATTCTGTTATCCATCAGAATACAAAACCAATCAGCCTGTCCAAATCATTAGGTAGATCGCGAGCAGATATTTCATCTTTCATTGTGTCACAGAGCCCTTGGAAAAACACGGACATCATAACAAATTCCAGTCTACCTCAGCTGCTTGGGTACAGAACTCTATAGCATAATCGTGCATACACCGTGCGAGTACCCTGACGTAGGGTCATAAGGTGCTTGGATGCCAAGGCCATGCGGCCTGGCCTATCAAAGACTTACTTAAATGATCTCAGAAATTCCGTAAAATTGTGAACAATAGGTTTGTTCGCTTCCCAAAATGGATTGGCCCATGCCAGCACCCTGCCTGGATATAAGGAAACCGACCTTACTGCGCTCGTTAGGAAAGGCATACGGTACCAACTCAAAATATATGCCCAGCTGTTTAAAGGGATAGTAATGTTTCATAATAAAAGCAGCTCTAATTAATCATCATAGTATTTGGACTTTGGAGAGTGTTATTTCAATTCTGTCAGAGTTGTAGTTCAAGAGTAATTCAATAACAAAGTCTCCCCCTCCCGCCCATTTTACTGATGTAACACTGTTCAGCCAGATCAGAAGGGAGGTGCCCAGGTAGACTGCAGAGAGGGACAATCTTCAATTAAGATAAGGGAAAAACCTGAAAAACTTGTCAAAGGGGACAGGGTTTTCATTGTTTTCTAGAAAGAAGATTGTCCCCTGCTGTTATCTGTCTGGTCTTACAACCAGATTCCACATCTGAGAAGAGATGGCTTACACTAGGTAAAAGGGGTGGGAGGGGAAACTTTGCTTGTGAATATCTCTCAAACCATAATGGTTTGAGAAATAAGACATATCGTTCTTCATGTTTTTTAATGCCTACAAAATAAAATAAAGATAAAACAAAGTATTACTATCACTTTAAGGAAGCCACGGCAACCATCAGGATCCCCACCATACCGCTGTGGGAGCTGAGCGGAACCTGTCAACCTCTTTACCATGCCTGCGTCAGGAGAGGTGGGAACTACTGGTGCCTGGGAGGGCTTGGGAGGGGCCACCAGTTGATTACAGATTTGTTCAAGGCTCACAGTGCGCTTTGAAACCGTTTGCATGGCTAAAGACAACTGATCCAGTTGCTGACTCAGTGTCTCCATCCTTTCTAGGATACTTTGAAAAACTGCATTACTATGACCGTCTGAACTCATGGCCCTTGCATACTGTCACAGTTACCCAGAGAAGTTCAGGAGTCAATATGGTTTAGTTAATTAACAAATGACATAAAGAGGATATATACAGCATGCTCAGAAGGTCCTGACAGCAACCCAGGGCCTTCCAGCCATGCTATAGAGCCAGCTTGGGTGAAAGAGTTCAAGGCTGCAACTAGGGACCTCAGGTCCACTCTTCAACTCTTTCCCTCTCAGGTACAGGGAGCACTGCAGGTATGGCAGGCCCCCTCTACCATCAGGACCTCCCTGCCTAAACCACAGGGGGCCCCTGACATGTCTGATTCTTCAGAGGAAGAATTGTTGCAAGATTCTGATGCTGAGGATGGTACTGTTATTGAGTCTACCAGGTCTGTTGGTGACCCTTTGAATGTGACCCTGAATTTTCTGCAAAGTTCCTAATTCGGGCTGTTCTCTCCACCCTCAACCTTCCCTTGAGTCAAGAGGTTCCCTCTGACCCAACTGATGTTTTTCAGAAACCGGCAAAAGCTGTTACTTGTTTTCCTCCTAATCCTACTCTGGAACGTTTGGTTTCTGATGTTTGGAAGAATCCTGATAAGTCTTCTTCAGTCTCAAAAAAGTTTGCTAAAATTTATACCTTTTCTGAGGCTGAACTGGCTAAATGGGTTCATCCTCCCAAGGTGGATGCTCCTGTGTCTAGACTGTCTAAATCAACTGCTTTGCCTGTTTCTGATGCTTCTGCCTTGCAGGACTGGACGGATAAAAATTTGGAGGTTTGCCTCAAGTCTATGTTTGCGTCTATTGGCACTGCTATGCGACCGGATTTTGCTGTGGCGTGGGTTAACCGGGCCATTGTGGTCTGGACTGAGCAACTCACCAAGGCGGTCCATAAGGACGCGCCGGTTTCAGAGCAGCTGCATTTGTTTGCCAATATTTCTAAAGCACAGAACTATGTTTCTGATGCTGCCTTTGATGCTGTCCGCATGATGGCTAGGGCCTCCACTTCTTCTGTGGTGGCCAGGCGTGCGCTTTGGCTTAAGATTTGGTCCGCTGACACTGCATCTAAAAAGTTTCTGCTTTCTTTGCCTTTCCAGGGAACTTCCCTGCTTGGTTCTGAGCTCAAGGAGCTGATCAGTGAGGCTACTGGAGGTAAGAGTACCCATTTGCCCTTGGTCTTCAAGAAAAAGTTGCCGGTTAAGCATTACCGGTCCTTTCGTTCCTTTCAGGCGGAGGCACGTTCGTCCTCCAAGACAGTTCCGTCCGATCCTCGCCCCTCCTCCAAGCCCAAGCAGTCTTGGAAGCCCAATGTTGCCTCCAAGTCCAAGGCTTCCAAGCCTGCTTCGGCATGACTCGCTGAACCCGGGTCCGCACCCTGCCGTGGGTGGACGTCTCCACTAGTGATGAGCGAGCACCCCAATGCTCGGGTGTTCGGGTGCTCTGACCGAGCACCCCCTGAGGCTCGAGTGCTCGGCCGAGCACCCGAGCCCCATTGAAGTCAATGGGAGGACTCGAGCATTACACCAGGCACCCCCTGCTCTGATGAGGGGAGGGTGCCTGGTCCATAGGAAAAGGGCAGAAAAAGATGGAAACACTACAGAAATGGTTCAGGGACAGCATAGGGAGGATGTCTGGATGCATCTTGGACTCCAACGTCGCTGCTGGGAACGATGTTTCGCCCGTAGTACGCCATTTTTACAGACTGACCGTAAAACACACAAAAAGGAAAATAAAAACGACTTTAGGCGAAAAATTGTTACCAAACAATATTTGCTGTATATTTACTTGTATATCATCTGCAAATTATCCCAAAAATTTCCTTGATTTTCGGAAGTGAGGCCATGATTAAGAGGGAAACGTGCGCAGAGGCAAATTCTCCCAAAAATTTCCTTGATTTTCAGAACTGAGGCCATGATTAAGAGGGAAACGTGCGCAGAGGCAAATTCTCCCAAAAATTTCCTTGATTTTCAGAACTGAGGCCATGATTAAGAGGGAAACGTGCACAGAGGCAAATTCTCCCAAAAATTTCCTTGATTTTCAGAACTGAGGCCATGATTAAGAGGGAAACGTGCACAGAGGCAAATTCTCCCAAAAATTTCCTTGATTTTATTGAACTGAGGCCATGATTAAGAGGGAAACGTGCGCTGAGCTGACCATCTAAAACATTATGGGTGAGGGTCTGCTGCAGAGCTGACCATCCTAAACATTATATGCGAAGGCCCGCTAGTGAGCTGACGCTATAAAACATTATATGAGAGGGCCCGCTAGAGAGCTGACCCAATAAAACATTATATGAGAAGGCCCGCTGGTGAGCTGACCTATATAAAAATTGGCAAACAGGGCCCGCTGGTGAGCTGACCCTATATAAAAATTATATCACAGGGCCCGCTGGTGAGCTGGCCCTATATAAAAATTATATCACAGGGCCCGCTGGTGAGCTGGCCCTATATAAAAATTATATCCCAGGGCATATGGAAGAGGAGGAGGAGGATGAGAAGATTAAGAGTCAACCATATACCCGTTTTTTGGGTGGAAGGGGTGAATGGGAATACAGAGTATTCCCATCATTGTAAATAACATATATAAAGTGAGTTTATGTTCCCCCGGGGCTTTCCTCCAGTGGAGTGGAGAAGTCAGGGGAAATCCAGGCCTTGTTCATTTTTATAAGTGTCAACCTATCAGCATTGTCGGTGGAAAGGCGGATACGCTTATCTGTTATGATGCCACCAGCAGCACTAAATACCCGCTCAGACAGAACGCTGGCGGCAGGGCAGGCCAGCACCTCCAAGGCGTAGAGTGCCAGTTCATACCACGTGTCCAGCTTGGACACCCAGTAGTTGTAAGGCACAGAGGGATCATTGAGGACGCTGACACGGTCTGCTACGTACTCCTTCACCATCTTCCAAAACTTTTCCCTCCTTGTGACACTAGGCTGCGCATCAGGGTGAGGGTGCTGGCGGGGTGTCATGAAGGTGTCCCACGCCTTGGAGAGTGTTGCCCTGCCTTTCTCGGAACTGCTGTGTGCTCCCCTTTTCTCCCCTTCTCGGTTGGCCAAGGTAGCACGTACTCTGCCGCCAGCGTTGTCAGATGGAAAATTTTGGAGCAATTTTTCGACAAGAACCTTCTGGTATTGCACCATTTTGCTTGTCCTCTCCACCGGAGGAATGAGAGATGAGAAATTCTCTTTGTAGCGGGGGTCCAGAAGGGTGAACACCCAGTAATCCGTGTTGTTTAAAATGCGTATAACGCGTAGGTCACGGGAAAGGCAGCCTAACATAAAGTCAGCCATGTGTGCCAGAGTACCAACAGTCAAGATTTCGCTGTCCTCACCAGGAGGATGACTCTCAATCTCCTCATCCTCTTCCTCCTCTTCTGCCCACCCACGCTGAAGAGATGGAACTAAAGTTCCATGGCTACCCTCTGTAGCGGAGGCAACCGTGTCTTCCTCCTCCTCCTCCTCCTCCTCCTCCGCCTCCTCCAATTGTCGCTGAGAAGACGAAGTGAGGGTGCTCTGGCTATCACCTTGTGTAAGCTCTTCCTCCCCCATTTCCACCTCTTCCACATGCAAAGCGTCGGTTTTAATTGTGAGCAGCGAGCGTTTCAGTAGACACAGAAGTGGGATGGTTACACTGATAATAGCGTTATTGCCGCTCACCATCTGTGTCGATTCCTCAAAATTGCGTAAAACCTCGCAGAGGTCTGACATCCATTCCCACTCCTCACTTCTGATTACAGGAAGTTGAACGGAGAGGCGACGACCGTGTAACAGCTGGTACTCCACTACTGCCCTCTGCTGCTCACAAAGCCGGGCCAACATGTGGAAGGTGGAGTTCCAGCGCGTGCTCACGTCACACAGCAGCCGGTGAGCTGGCAATTGTAAGCGCTGCTGCAGCTTCAACAGGCCGGCCGAAGCTGTAGATGATTTACGGAAATGTGCACACACGCGGCGCACCTTGGTCAAGAGATCATGCACATTGGGGTAGGTTTTTAGAAATCGCTGCACCACTAAATTAAATACATGCGCTAGGCATGGTACGTGTGTGAGCTTGCCGAGCTCCAAAGCCGCCACCAAGTTACGCCCATTATCACACACAACCATGCCTGGTTGCAGGTTGAGTGGCGAGAGCCACTGCTCGGTCTGGTGACTAATCCCCTGCAACAGCTCTGAGGCCGTGTGCTGTTTGTCCCCAAGGCAGATCAGCTTCAGCACGGCCTGTTGACGCTTCCCCACTGCAGTGCTACACTGCTTCCAGCTACTGGCTGATGGGGGAGTGGCGCTGCGTGTAGAGAATTCGGAGGTGGAAACGGAGGAGGAGGAGCCAATAACGTAGGTGCTGGTGGAAACCCTGATGGAGGTAGGGCCCGCAATCCTCGGCGTGGGTAGCACCCGTGCCATCCCAGGGTCCGAGTCGCTCCCAGCCTTCACGACATTCACCCAGTGTGCCGTCAGGGAAATGTAGCGTCCCTGGCCACAAGCACTTGTCCATGTGTCAGTCGTTAAGTGGACCTTCCCAGTAACTGCGTTGGTCAGGGCACGGGTGATGTTACGGGACACATGGTGGTGTAATGCGGGGATGGCACACCGGGAAAAGTAGTGGCGGCTGGGGACCGCGTACCGAGGGACAGCTGCTGCCATCAGGCTGCGGAAGGACTCAGTGTCCACAAGCCTAAATGGCAGCATTTCGATGGCCAGTAATTTGGAAAGGTGTGAGGTTAGTGCTATGGCCTGTGGGTGGGTGGCTGGGTACTTTCTCTTGCGCTCAAATGCCTGGGGTAACGACATTTGGACGCTGTGCTGGGACAGGGAAGTGGATGTGGTCGCTGATGGTGCTTCAGATGGTACAGGTGCAGGGCGGGAGGTATGCGGGCCTGCGCCTTCGACAGGCGATTGGCCGGCACCGAAAACAGGGGAAGAGGAGGCAGTGGTGTGGCCTGCAGACACAGATGGGCGATCCAGGCGTTCCTCCCACTTACTACGGTGCTTGGATGCCATGTGTCGGATCATGCTGGTGGTGGTGAGGTTTCTAGTGTTCATGCCTCGGCTCATTCTGGTGTGGCACAGGTTGCAAACTACAATTCTTTTGTCGTCCGCACTTTCCTTAAAAAAACGCCATACCGCGGAACACCTACCCCTTGGCAAGGTAGATTTACGCAAGGGGGTGCTCCGTGGAACATTTGCGGGCCGGTTTGGTGCGGTCCGCCTTCTTTCTGTAGCCACACCACTGCCTCTTCCAGCCTGTTGCGGTGCTGCAGATGGCTCACCCTCAGGACTGCTGACATCGCTCGGCTCTACACCTTCCCAGGTGGGGTCAGTCACCTCATCGTCCACCAAGTCCTCCTCCACTTCCTCACTCTGATCATCCTCCTCAAGTCTTGATCCCACCACATACTCAGTCATTGACAACTGTATAACATTCTCCTCAACAAGGTCTTGAGACGGAAATAGTGGTTGATTTAATGGCAACTGTGTCTCATCATCATCATCATCATCCACTACTTCCTTTGACCTTAAATGCCGTTCACATCTGTCATCTTCTTGTGATTGGGTAGCCTCTAGAGGTTGTGAATCAGGGCACAAGATGTCATGTTTCTCTGCAAGCGTGCTTGGAGAGAGGGTCAAATGAAGGATTGGTGATGAGACGAGCTCCTCACTATATCCCAGTGTGGGATCACTTCTTTGACCAGACCGTGTATGGTGGGAGGAAGGATGATCAGAGTGAGGATTATTTTGACCAGACTCTTGGCTACTGAGAGTGGACTTGGTGGAAGACAGGGTGGTGCTTAACCGACTGGAAGCAGTATCAGCTGTCATCCAACCGACCACCTGTTCGCAGTGGTCGGACCTCGAGAGTGATGTCCTGCGACGCCCTGTAAAATTAGACATGAAGCTAGGTATGGTGGATGTCTTTCTTTCTTGTGCTCTGGCACCAGGCACAGTTTCTCCGCGTCCTGACCCGCGCCCTGAACTTTCAGGATCACGTCCACTTCCCCGTCCCTTTTTACCCGCCTTCTTCATCTTACACAGAATATGTGACTTTAATATTTGAGTTTGAAAACTTAACAGTATTTCTTACTATTCTGCAACTCTGCAGAGTACACAGAATAGGCTGCTAAACGGCGGTGATACACACTGAATGGAATATGTGACTTTGATATTTGAGTTTGAAAACTTAACACTATTTCTTACTATTCTGCAACTATGCAGAGTACACAGAATAGGCTGCTAAACGGCGGTGATACACACTGAATGGAATATGTGACTTTAATATTTGAGTTTGAAAACTTAACAGTATTTCTTATTATTCTGCAACTGTGCAGAGTACACAGAATAGGCTGCTAAACGGCGGTGAAACACACTGAATGGAATATGTGACTTTAATATTTGAGTTTGAAAACTTAACAGTATTTCTTACTATTCTGCAACTCTGCAGAGTACACAGAATAGGCTGCTAAACGGCGGTGATACACACTGAATGGAATATGTGACTTTAATATTTGAGTTTGAAAACTTAACAGTATTTCTTACTATTCTGCAACTCTGCAGAGTACACAGAATAGGCTGCTAAACGGCGGTGATACACACTGAATGGAATATGTGACTTTGATATTTGAGTTTGAAAACTTAACACTATTTCTTACTATTCTGCAACTCTGCAGAGTACACAGAATAGGCTGCTAAACGGCGGTGATACACACTGAATGGAATATGTGACTTTAATATTTGAGTTTGAAAACTTAACAGTATTTCTTATTATTCTGCAACTGTGCAGAGTACACAGAATAGGCTGCTAAACGGCGGTGAAACACACTGAATGGAATATGTGACTTTAATATTTGAGTTTGAAAACTTAACAGTATTTCTTACTATTCTGCAACTCTGCAGAGTACACAGAATAGGCTGCTAAACGGCGGTGATACACACTGAATGGAATATGTGACTTTAATATTTGAGTTTGAAAACTTAACAGTATTTCTTACTATTCTGCAACTCTGCAGAGTACACAGAATAGGCTGCTAAACGGCGGTGATACACACTGAATGGAATATGTGACTTTAATATTTGAGTTTGAAAACTTAACAGTATTTCTTATTATTCTGCAACTGTGCAGAGTACACAGAATAGGCTGCTAAACGGCGGTGAAACACACTGAATGGAATATGTGACTTTAATATTTGAGTTTGAAAACTTAACAGTATTTCTTACTATTCTGCAACTGTGCAGAGTACACAGAATAGGCTGCTAAACGGCGGTGAAACACACTGAATGGAATATGTGACTTTAATATTTGAGTTTGAAAACTTAACAGTATTTCTTACTATTCTGCAACTGTGCAGAGTACACAGAATAGGCTGCTAAACGGCGGTGATACACACTGAATGGAATATGTGACTTTGATATTTGAGTTTGAAAACTTAACACTATTTCTTACTATTCTGCAACTCTGCAGAGTACACAGAATAGGCTGCTAAACGGCGGTGATACACACTGAATGGAATATGTGACTTTAATATTTGAGTTTGAAAACTTAACAGTATTTCTTATTATTCTGCAACTGTGCAGAGTACACAGAATAGGCTGCTAAACGGCGGTGAAACACACTGAATGGAATATGTGACTTTAATATTTGAGTTTGAAAACTTAACAGTATTTCTTACTATTCTGCAACTGTGCAGAGTACACAGAATAGGCTGCTAAACGGCGGTGAAACACACTGAATGGAATATGTGACTTTAATATTTGAGTTTGAAAACTTAACAGTATTTCTTACTATTCTGCAACTGTGCAGAGTACACAGAATAGGCTACTAAACGGCAGTGAAACACACTGAATGGAATATGTGACTTTAATATTTGAGTTTGAAAACTTAACAGTATTTCTTACTATTCTGCAACTGTGCAGAGTACACAGAATAGGCTGCTAAACGGCGGTGATACACACTGAATGGAATATGTGACTTTGATATTTGAGTTTGAAAACTTAACACTATTTCTTACTATTCTGCAACTCTGCAGAGTACACAGAATGTGCTGCTAAACTGCGGCGAAGCACACTGAACGGAATATGTGACTTTAATATTTGAGTTTGAAAACTTAACAGTATTTCTTCCTATTCTGCAACTCTGCACAGTACACAGAATGTGCTGCTAAACTGCGGCGAAGCACACTGAATGGAATATGTGACTTTGATATTTTAGTTTGAAGACTTAACAGTATTTCTTCCTATTCTGCAACTCTGCACAGTACACAGAATGTGCTGCTAAACTGCGGCGACGCACACTGAATGGAATATGTGACTTTGATATTTTAGTTTGAAGACTTAACAGAATGTGCTCTAATCTGCAACTTTGCACACTAAACAGAATGTGCTCTAATCTGCAACTTTGCACACTAAACAGAATGTGCTCTAATCTGCAACTTTGCACACTAAACAGAATGTGCTCTAATCTGCAACTGTGCACACTAAACAGAATGTGCTCTAATCTGCAACTTTTCACACTAAACAGAATATATTTTTTTTTTTTTGTTTTGTTTTTTTCCCCCCACACAAAATAACCTGCTGCCCCCACACACAGTAGTCCTAAAAAGGACTTTTGGTTCTTTTTTTTCACAATTTTTTTTTTCCTCCCTACACTGCCTTTCCCTTCCTATCCTCAGCTCTCCCTGGCTCAGACTGAGCCGAACTCGATGGTCAGGTGCTATACAGCACCCGACCACGGGTTCTGGCCAGCCAATCAGTGTAATGCCAGCAGCCAACATGGCTGCTGGCATTACACCGATGTCAGAGCCTCCCTGCACGTTTATTGGCTGCGCAGCAGCCGCAAAACGTGCGGGGAGGAGACCCGAACATGGCGGGCGAGCACATGCGGTACTCGTACGAGTACCGCCATGTGCCGAGCAGAGAGATGCTCGAGCCGATCCGAGCATCGGCCGAGCATGCTCGCTCAACACTAGTCTCCACCTCTTTCGCAGGGTTTGGGAAGCTTCCGTGTCGGACCCATGGGTTTTACAGGTGGTCTCAGAGGGTTACAGGATCCCTTTCTTTTCCTTTCCCTCCCTTCTTTTTCATCACACTCGTTCTCCGCAGGATGCAGAGAAACTGAGGTTGTTCGAAGGCGCTATTCAGGATCTTTTGGACAAAGAGGTCCTGGAGCCAGTGCTTCCTGGGGACATGGGTTCGGGGTTTTACTCCAACCTTTTTGTGGTATCCAAGAAGGATGGCGGGGGTCGTCCCATCTTGGATCTCAAGGATCTCAATTTCTTTGTGGTGAAGTCTCACTATCGTCAGGAATCTCTGCGCACTGTGATCGCCGCCATGTCTACAGGGGAGTTCCTGGCTTCTCTGGATCTACAGGATGCGTATCTACATATCCCCATTCATCCAGCGAGCAGGCAGTATCTGAGGTTTGCCTGCGACAGGGGTCACTTTCAGTTCTCAGCTCTTCCTTTTGGGCTGACAACTGCTCCCCAGGTTTTCCAAAGAGTTCTGGGGGCATTGATCTCCGTCCTTCATCGGGATGGAGTGAGAGTGACTCCATACATGGACGACTTGCTTTTGAAGGCAGAGTCTGTGGATCTTCTTCACTGGCAGGTTCAGACCTGCATTCAGGTACTCACTCGCCACGGGTGGATTGTGAACTTGGACAAGTCGGACTTGTCCCCATCTCAGAGCCTCATCTTCCTGGGTCTGCTGTTCGACACTCAGAAGGGCATGGTGTTTCTGCCGGAGGAAGTAGCGCATCAGATTGCTCAGCGAGTATTGAGGGTCCTGGCTCTCGAGTGGATTCCAGTTCCGAAGTTGCTTTCCCTGGTGGGGAAGTTCATCTCCACGTTAGAGGCGGTGCCATTTGCAATGGCACACACCAGGGAACTTCAGAGGTTCGTGATCCAGACATGCAGGAATCGTCCAGACCATCGGAAGTTGTTAGTATCTCTTCCTCCTCATGTGGAGCTGAGCCTAGAATGGTGGTTGGACCTTTCCCATCTCTTGAAGGGGAGACCCTTTCGGGTACCCTACTGGACTATGGTCACGACGGACGCCAGTCTCTCGGGCTGGGGAGCTGTCCTGGGTTGCTTCAGCGCTCAAGGGAAGTGGTCCTTGGAGGAGTCTCTTCTCTCCATCAACATCCTGGAACTTCGGGCGATTTTCCATGCTCTACGCCATTGGGAATATCAACTGGAGGACTGTCCTGTCAGAGTGGAATCCGAGAATGCCACAGCTGTGGCTTACATCAACAGACAGGGTGGGACAAGAAGTCTCGCCGTGTGGCTAGAGGTAAAGGCCATTCTGTCCTGGGCAGAGGTCCATGTTTCCGCTATTTCTGCGGTGCACATTCCAGGCGTAGACAACGTCATGGCAGATTTTCTCAGTCGTCACACAGTCGACAGCGGAGAGTGGTAGCTCCATCCGGAGGTGTTCAAGCTTCTGACTCAGATGTGGGGTGTTCCTTTCGTGGATCTGATGGCGACCAGACACAACAGGAAGGTTCCGACGTTCTGCTCCAGGTGGAGGGACTCGCTGGCTCTGGCGGTCGACACCATGTCGATTCCTTGGGTGTTTCCCCTAGCCTACATCTTTCCCCCTCTTCCAATGTTGATCAGAGTGATCCAGAAGCTGAAGGAGGAGAGTTGTCCGGTCATCCTCATCGCTCCAAACTGGCCTTGTCAGTCTTGGTATCCGGACCTTCTGGCTCTGTCGGTGGCAGAGCCATTTCTTCTTCCGTGTCGTCCAGATCTTCTGCTTCAGGGCTATCTTTGGATGGAGGACGTTCATCGTCTCAATTTGACGGCCTGGAGGTTGAATCCTCTATTTTGAAGAAGAAGGGGTTTTCTTCTGCTGTGGTTTCTACCATGCTCCGTGCTCATAAGCCTGTTTCTTCCAAGATCTATCACCGGGTCTGGTCAATCTTTCTCTCTTGGTGTGATGACAGGGACCTGTCTCACGATTTTCACCTTCCTGCTGTCCTGGCCTTTTTGCAGGACGGGGTGGATAAAGGACTCAGTCTGAGTCCTCTTAAAGTTCAGACGTCAGCTCTTTCTGTCTTTTTCCAGGAACGCATTGCTATGCTTCCTGATGTCAAGATCTTCTTCCAGGGTGTTGCTCATGTGCGTCCCACATTTCGGAGTCTGGCTCCTCAGTGGGATCTTAATCTGGTCTTGGGAGTTCTTCAGAGTCCTCCCTTCGAGTCCTTGGCTATGATTCCTTTATGCCTTTTGACTTGGAAGATGGCCTTCCTTTTGGCCATTGTGTCTGTCCGCCGGGTGGCGGAGTTACAAGCCCTCTCCTGTAAACCTCCTTATTTGGGGTTTCACAAGGACAAAGCGGTCCTTCGCACCTCCAAGGAGTTTTTGCCAAAGGTGGTTTCCAAGTTCCACATTAATCAGGAGATTGTGGTGCCGTCTTTCTGCCCTAACCCCGCCTCTGATAAGGAGAAGGATCTCCATTTGTTGGATGTTGTGCGTTGTCTCAAGTTTTATGTGCATCGCACGGAATCCATCAGGAAGTCTGACGCTCTGTTCGTCATTCCGGAGGGTCCTAGGGCTGGGAGACCGGCATCAAAGTGACTATTGCATCTTGGATTAAGTCTAATATTCATAAGGCGTACGAATTGAGGAACAAGCATGTTCCCTTCAGGGTTACGGCCCATTCTACCAGGTCCATTGGGGCCTCTTGGGCCTACAAAAATCAAGCGTCTGCTGATCAGCTGTGCCGGGCGGCCACTTGGTCCTCTGTGCACACCTTCTCGAAGCACTACCGTGTGGATGTGCTGGCCTCGGCTGATGCCAGCTTTGGGAGGAAGGTCCTGGAGGCAGTTCTGCCTGTCTAGGATCTTCTTCTTCTGTGGTCCTTCGTGCTTCCGTACTGTTGAGCCCTGTTGGCTCTAGTTCGTGTGCTGTGTAACAGTTCCTGGGGTTTGTTTTTACCCCTAGTTGGTGTCCGTTGACACTTCTGTTTTGTTGGGATCTCTGACCGGTAGGTCCATGGAGGTCCAGGTGACTTTGGGGGCCTTGCGCCTGGTCCGTGCCTTCTTCCCACCTCAGGGTAACTCAATGGTTGGACACCCCAGAGTTACCAGTAACCTGTATTGGACGACAGTGAAAAGAGGATTTTAGTCTTACCTGTTAAATCCTTTTCACTTAGTCCATACAGGTTACTGGTCTCCCAGCCTGTCAAGGGACCATGCTTGGCTCTCCTGTGGCATGTTGTGGGAGTCCTTCGGGGCATGCTCACAGGAGACTTCTACCTCTCTCCTTTCTCTGGTCAGTTAGTAGGGTCACAAATCATTCTGGCATCAAGCTGACTGGGAGCAGCTAAGGAGGGAGGGGAGGCTCCACCCCCTGCATACATTTGGAGAAATGTTCCTGCCTACTTAAAGGGGTGGATCGCCTCCCAGAGTTACCAGTAAACTGTATGGACTAAGTGAAAAGGATTTAACAGGTAAGACTAAAATCCTCTTTTACCATACTTACATACATACCTTGATGTTGGGGTCCAGTTGTGTCCTTGACTCCTTGGTCCTCATATCACTGTGCCAAATAAAAATGGAATAAATACATAAATTGGAAAAAAAAGCACTAAATCTGAGCCACCATTTCTGGCTATGTCCTATAATTTCTTGTGTGTTGAATTTGCATACACTTGGAGCTTTATTCAGTGCTACAAAAGGATACCAAAGTGGTATCATGCATGATTGTGACTGTAGAATTGATAATGATGGAAATAGGGGCTTGGAGGATGTTATTTTTGATGGAATGGAATCTAGGCCAGTGTTTAAAATCCTGTGTATGTGCTCCCAGTAGATTTCGCTGTAGTGACATTTTCATTATGACATAAATATTTATAATTTTAAAGGGAAAGTAAAGTGTTTTGCCTGCCTTTGTATACATATTTTTTGTAACCAGATTTGAGCTAAAATTATAGGTTTTGCAGGGGCAGACACCAAGTTCTAAATTGCTAAACTGTCAAACTGTTCAGAAATTTGGCATTTAACACAGTTTTCAAAACTGCTTTATTAAGAGAGAGAGCGAGAGATTAATAGGTTACATATTACATGAAATCAGTAGAAAAGTAAATGGTAACACATAAACTGTAACACAGAACTATTTTATTTGAAATATAACTATGGTATTGTGACTTTGTGCTATGATAAAAATAACACAACATTCGTCACTAAAAATCCAGCTGATTCCACTGAAAAAACCTTACACATACCTAGGGCTGTAAGAGCAAACTAAACAAGGAGCAATTATTGGAGTAAACTGATTACCCCATAGGAGTCAAATGAACATTTCCAAAATTCACATTGATTGAAATTGGGCTTTCAACACCCTGAATGCTACAGAAATCCCCTAGGCACGGTTATATGAAACTCCTGAATGATTGAGAGGTTATTAATTCAGCCAAATGCAATGCTTGGAGATTCCTCTAGCAATCAGGGTTTTAAAGTGTGTAAGTATGTACTGTTGGTATGTTTGTAACCATAAACACTGTTTAACCCTTTGAGTGCCAGAGAGGTATCTAACACATTGCTTTCCAATGCATTGGACACCCATCTGGTACTCAGAGGGTTAACCCTTTGAGAGCAAGAGGGATTGACCTTTTAAAGGCAAGATGGCTTTGCAACACATTCTTAAACTATGTTCTACTTCTATAAATAATGTATCTACATTTACATTTTAATTGATTGTATGCTGACATTGGCAGAGATTATTATTATTATTACTAGTTGAAGAGCCGTTACACGGGCCACAGTGCCACTCACAGCCGGTCGTGGGGCAGTCATGCACAGTAGAGACTGCCTGCGCTGCGGCTGATACAGAGCTGGACACTCCTTCAGAACGTCCAGCTCTGTATCAGCCGCAGCATGGGCAGTCTCTACTGCGCATGACTGCAGCAGGCACAGCAGTCTCTACTGAGCATGACTGTGTTGTTACACACGTTTTAGCGAATTATTATATAAATGTTTGGTGGGATGACTGGTCACATATGAAAAATGTATACAGCAGGGCTGATTTGATTTCAGTGCAGTCCAGAAATATACACAAACACACTTAGGGCTAGATTTAAAGGCAGCCGTTAAATCATCCGCTAAGTAAAAAAGGCACATCGGCCGCAAAGAACACATAGTTTATGGCAGATTTAAAGGTAAGAGTACAAGAATAGCTATCGGGCGTAGGCACAACAAAAACACGTAACACAAAAACCAGCGTCGGACCTGATTTCGCATCACTGTGCGTCCCAAACACCCATTAAAACACAACTTAAGTCAAAATGTAACATTACGGCTGCTGTTGTCTAGCAACCCTGATAGATGCACAAACAAAATTCAAACCTACAGCCAATCCCAAGGCCCCAAAGTATCAAAAATGTTCAAATACACCTATATATACCTCAAAATAACGGTAACACCCTGTCTGTGTTTCGAGTTTCAGCAAGCTAGATCACAGGACCCAGGAGTGGAGGATAGTGTTTAGAGAGAGGGAGAGAGAGAGAGAGAGAGAGAGAGAAGCATACAGAGGAGTAAGGTAGAAGAGGTGAGAACTACATTTAAATAGACACATAGCACACTTTTGTACATAGCACATACATCCATACAAACACAAACACATACACATACATACACATAGTCTTTTTATTTTCATCACACGTTACACATTTTAAACTTTATTTTGACAGTGTGAATCTGTGAGCGAAAGTGTGTGACAGAGAGTGAGTGGGATCGAGTGTGTCTGTGAGGGCCTGTGGGAGTGCCTGGGTGTGAGTGGGTGAATGATGGCCAGGAGAGGAGGACAGGAGAGAGGGATGGGGAGAGTAGTGGAGGAGGAGGAAGGTCAGGAGGGTATCCCTCAGCAGAGCAGGGGTGGGAGAGGGAGATCCGCAGGGCAGAGGGGGACCAGGCCCACAAGAGCAGGTACACGCAGGACAGGGACAGAACCTGCAGTGGGATGAGGGGTAGTTCCTGGGGACCACCACACACAGGCAGGGGCAGAGCAGGCAGGACACTCCGGTTCTGACTCCTCGCATGCCGGAGCTGAGGGGGACAGGGTCAGGGATCCCCGATATACCGAGGAAGAAAACACGGCCCTCGTGGAGGCTGTGCTGGAGAGGGAGAGTGTCCTCTTTCCGGGGGAGAGGCTCCCTGGCCTGGCTGCGAGGAGGAGAGCAGCCTGGAACCAAATCTGCAGCCTAGTTAATGCGGTGGCCACCTGCAGACGGGATGTGGACTCAATAAAGAAGAGATGGGGTGACTGCAAAAGGCAGGTGAAGAAGAAGATGGGGGATGCCGCCCTGCACGCCCGAGGCACCGGAGGTGGGCCACCTGTCCCCATCACCTTCAGCGCATGGGAGGAGAGGCTGAAGCAGACCCTGTCATCTACCCTCATTGAGGGGGTCCCTGGAGGATCAGACACTAGGGATGAGAGGAGCCTCCACATCACTGGTAAGTGCATCACCGCAAAACCACACACCACCTCAAATCACACACCCATCACAAACAAACACACTCACATCCCAACATTTGCCCTTCATTCATCCACACAACTGCACCAACACAGCACCCTGAGGGTTTAAACAGGACGCAAGACAAGGACAAATGTCAAGGTTCAACAATGCCAAAACCTATCCAACTCCCTGGTTAACCCTCCTGTTGCTGTGCTGATCACACACAATACACACAAACCATGCTCAGAGAAGTGTTGTATGTCAAACATCACAATTGTTGTCACACAATGTTACCCATGTTCCCACAGGGAATCCAGCACATAACCCCATGAGTGCTAGAGGGATTATCAATGCATTGATCAACAATGCTTTGGCAACCCATCCGGTACTCAAAGGGTTAACCAAACAACAAAACATATCGATAAGTTAACAATTACATGACATATAGGGGACATTCACTAAGCGGTGAAAAAGAGCTGATGTAGGGAATGTTACACTTACATACCCTCACTTTACCAATTACAATGTTAGTCTATGGAGAATATCCAATAACATGAATCAAGCTGCACAGGCCCCATTGTATGGACTCCATAGAAAACATTGCAGATGGGGAAATGAGATCACCGGAGAAGTCAGCATCATAATCAGTTCATCAGGTCTACTTAACCGCTTACTGAATCACTAACAGGATGGATCAGGTCACAAATCACAGTGCCACTGAGAATAACTGGTTGTATGTGCAACACACAGGCCAAAAATAATTACACATAACTAAAGGTGAAAGAGTTGGCCTTGGTGTTGTGTATGCAATCATTTACTCTAACTTGAATTTACATATCTCACATTTGATTCACATATGGATCCTCAGGAGTGCTTATGCCATGGATGGATGGTACACCAGCCACTATTTGCAGGGTACATATGGGAACCAAGTATGAACCATTGAGGTTTGGGCAATAACAGGCCATGAATTATGGATATCTATGATCGGGTCTGGCTGCCTCACACAGAAGGATGGATGGGCTGATCCAGGAAAAAAAAAGGCCTCAATCAATGATATCCTTCAATACTGGCTTGATTGTTGCCCCTAAGGATTCAACTTGAACAGACCTCATGGACAGGATCCTGTAATGTACATCAATCCCTGATTGCCACAGTGGTATCCCATGCATCACAATGCAATGCATAGAATACTATCATGACAACCAGAGAGTGACCTGTAAAATCTGACAAAATCCAGCACTGTACGGGATAAAATGATAACATAGGGATGAATACCACTTGAATCACACTGCAGATCAATTACAAAAAGATATGTACAGAAAGAAAAACGACCAGATATGTATGTGGATATGTCCCTTTCAAATGGGTACAAATATGTCCCAACAAGATGTGAACCCAGAGTTCAGTTCAGTACGTGTGATTGTCCTACTGCCCATATTTGTGCACCCTTAACAAACTAACTCATACTGATATCATCATCAGAGTACACATACCTAGTATATTACACCTTACCTGGATGGGTATCAGTGGTATCAATGAAAGTTAATTTGTGATGGCTGCTAGTGTTGAGCGAGCACCACGATGCTCGGGTGCTCGGGTGCTCTGACCGAGCACCCCCTGAGGCTCGAGTGCTCGGCCGAGCACCCGAGCCCCATTGGAATGAATGGGGCGACACCAGGCACCCCCTGCTCTGATGAGGGGAGGGTGCCTGGTCAATGCCCCCTTCATCTCCGCTATGCCCCCTTCATCTCCGAATGCCCCCTTCAGCTCCGCAATGTCCCCCTTCAGCTCCGCTATGCCCGTCTTCCACAATGTGCCCCTTCATCTCCGCTATGCCCCTCTTCCACAATGTGCCCCTTCATCTCCGCTATGCCCCTCTTCCACAATGTCCCCCTTCATCTCCTCTATGCCATAGAGGAGATGAAGGGGGACATTGTGGAAGAGGGGCATAGCGGAGATGAAGGGGCACATTGTGGAAGAGGGGCATAGCGGAGATGAAGGGGCACATTGTCGAAGACGGGCATAGCGGAGATGAAGGGGGACATTGTGGAAGAGGGGCATAGAGTCTATGCCCCTCTTCCACAATGTCCCCCTTCATCTCCGCAATGCCCCCTTCATCTCCGCAATGCCCCCGTACCTCCAGTCCCTGGTGGTCCAGCGGAGCTTCTTCGGATCTGTGCCTCTTCCGGCACAGATCCCCGCCACCCGAACATGTCGGGCGAGCACATGGCGGTACTCGACGAGTACCGCCATGTGCCGAGCAGAGCGATGCTCGAGCCGATCCGAGCATCGGCCGAGCACGCTCGCTCATCACTAATGGCTGCACATATATAGGCAGTAAGACAATCACATGTACTGAACAGATCTCTGGGTTCATATCTATCAAGGATATGTTTGTACCCATATGAAAGGTACATATACACACATATCAGACCATATTCCTCTCTGTGTACTTTGGCATGGCAATGGTTAATATCACCTTGATGTAACATTGTAGGCATCATAAAGAGATGTTTAGAAAGATGTTGCTGTATGTGACAGCTGGAGTCATTTGTCCACACGGAGGCTCTTCAGCGGACCCAAAATTGAACCAATTGGAGATGGATCCGTCATTGAAATGGTCCACAGAGTGTGCTTACAAACCAGGAACACTTTGTAGACAATGCCAAAGATGTAGTTCTCTCCAATGGGTCAATTTTGAGTCTGCTGAAGAGCCTCCGTGTGGTCAAATGACTGACATATCCAGCTGTCACATACAGCAACATCTTTCTAAAGATCTCTTTATGACGCCTACAATGTTACATCAAGGTGAAATTAACCGTTGCTATCTCGTTAAAGAGACAGTAATACCAAAAATGTGAAAGGAAAAATATATGTTATAGGATTGATCCACCGGGTAAAGCAAGGGTATTCCCACTGCTGAAAGGTGTTTCATCCCAAGAGTATAACAGCTCAAAGTTGAATATTCCATGGACAATATCACAGTGGCCTGAAAATGTACTATGCCAATGTTGCAAGACCATCCTCTGGTCAGCTTTGGTCCAGGGAGCATAAATCCACAAAGGATGATGTGGCAACAGCGCAAATGTACAATTTCAGGCTACTGGGATGTGGCACCAAAGGAATTCAACTCTGAGCTGCAATACATGTAGAATAAAACACCCTTCACCAGTAGGAGTACCGTTGTTTCACACAGGGGGATAAACCATACAACGTATATGTCCCTTTCCACATTTCAAGTATTAATATAAATTTGACACCATCATGGCTAAGTTTACTGATCACACAATCTCAATTCTCCACACAGCTTATGTGCCTCCAGCACTCCAGGAGCCCATGGAGGAGGCCACCTCACCACCCAGTGAAGAGTATACAGAGGAGGGGACCAGCCAGTGGGCACCGTACCCAACTACATCCACACCTCTTGCCCAACTGGATGCCCCACCTCTGGCTGCACCACCTCTGGCTACACCACCTCTGGCTGCACCACCTCTGGCTACACCACCTCTGGCTGCTCCACCATATTACAGTGACTGGATGCACCCCACCACCTCCAGGAGCTATTACCCTCCAGCAGCAGCAGCACCACCACCACCAGGGAGGCAATGGTTGCCCGGTGATGTGGCCACCACCCAATATGGGCCATACTCGTCCTCGATCGACCTACCCTCTGGATAGCTCCCCAGCATGGCCCCAGGTATGATCCCAGGTGGGGGCCAAGCACATACCAGTGGCCAAGGTTTGACCCTTGGCCACTCGACTACCAACACCTGGGCCTGCTTGGGGAGCCCCAACACTCTATGCGAAGGGACGTGTTTACCCCACCACCTCCATCAGCACAGACATCGGTGGGCAGCAGTGAGTCCAACGATGTGGTGGGCACATACCCATCTGCAGCACATACAGCAGCAGCTGAGGAGGACACAGCAGCAGCTGAGGGGGACACAGCAGCAGCTGAGGGGGACACAGCAGCAGCAGATTCACCAGGCACAACCATCACCAACAGTGAACGCCCCACGGGGATGGAAGCAGAGTGTATGGCTCTGCAAAGGAGACTACTGTGGTCAAGCCATCGCACCAATGACAACATCACCAGGGGCCGTAGGGAATCCCGGAGAAACACTAACAGGATAGAGGCAAGGATCCATGCCCTGGAGTCGGAGGTCATGCAGATCAACACTCAAGTCCATCAGCTCCACAAGGGGGTGATGGACATGCTTGCACAGGTACTGGTGGAGTTGAGAGAGCTGATCCGCAGGGAGAACGTACGGTCAGAAAGGGAGAACCTGCATTCCACAGAGGGATCCACTGCCCCCACCACCCCCTCTAATGTGACCCCCGAAGCCACACCTAGGGGGCAAAGGGTGACCAGGAGATCATCCAGGTTATCCACTTCTGCCACACAGTCTAAGGCCCCCCCCACTAAGAAAAAAAAAAAATGACCAACATGTTACATTTCCCCTGAATAAAGGAACATTGTGCTTTTGAATCCTGTCTGATTTGCTTTGTATTTGGTCATAGATTGGGTGACAGAGTTGTCTCCAATGCATTGCCAAACAATGCAGTGAACACAACTTCTGCCTAGGTAAGATGTTTGTGGGATGTTACAACATGGGTTCACACACACACACACACACACACACACACACACCGTTGTACAAATTCAACTGGAAATACATCCCTGGAGCCATATTACACAACTGTGTTATATGGTGATGTTGTGTGTTGATTTTGAACAGCAAAACATACCCCTTAGCACAACAAATGGTACAACATTGAACATTCATCTACATCAAACGTTGTGTTTAACCCTTTGATAGCCAGAGTAGTAGGCAACGTATTGCAAAGAAATGCGTTGGGTACAACTCTGGCACTCAGAGGGTTAAGGGGATAACCAAACAAACAGCCATGTGACTTAGCGGTGACATAACAAGCAGGACAGATAAATGGGACCTGCATCAAAATTGTCTTGGATTCAAACACTCATTGTGCAACTGACTTACTGGGGAAGCCAATGTTTTCAACCTAGGATTTCAATGTGTAGCACACACATTGATATCCTGGGGTGAGCATTGGGGTCTCCAGTAAGTTGAGTTGTTGTTTTCCTAAGAGTGTAACATACTTCACCATTAATAAAACTTGTCCACTTGGTCTGGTTGTTCATTGATGTAGCCCATGTACTGAGATATGTCAAAGTGGAGCAATATCTCAGAACATTGATTATACTGAGCAACACAGAAACTGTGGACATGAATTCACTGTGGAAGTATGTCCCCTGTATCACCTCTTTATCACTCCCACAACACATTAGTGTATCACTGCCACCATCTGTTTGCATGAATACATCACAGAGTTCACTCACTGGCAAACAAGTGGTGGACTCCTGTGATATGGGTGATGCCTTTACATGTATGGGGGATACTCTATCCTGGTTACACAGAGACACAGATTCAATAGTGATGGTCTATCTTTATTGTGTCTCAAGGTACATTAGAACGTAGATGTGTTTTCTGTGTGTATTGCCTATATGCATTGAACACTTGGATGAGAACACTAAATGTACTTTGAAACTAAATCGTACTACTTTAGTAACACTGCTGTCCTGCTCATGTGTTGTCCACAACGTTTGACAACTCTGTAGCTGAGCATCCTAACTGTACAGGTTATTACACTTGTGAATTTGTGTTTTCTGTGTCTATATGAGAATGTTCCAGTAGAGGTTGCTGTGAACCTCAGGTCAAACATTGCATCACCAATAAAATCAACAGAAACAGCAAGGGGTGATCTTCATGAAGATGTTGTCAAGACATCAATCCAGTCACATGGAGAATCTTCAGTTCAGGAATGGATCATGTTATGGATGCCTGTGGTACAAGAGGACAGGATTTGGAGCAATAGACCTGAACTGATCATCAAGCAACAACAATTTTGACTTTATAATCCCCTCAAATTTCTTAATTACACATGTGTACACAAACCATTGCTTGCTAATGTGTTGTGTACTCATCTGTAACCAATTCTGTGGAGAACTAAGTACATGTGCATCAGCCCTATGGATGTGTGCCCCTGACATGTATACGCACATCAACAAGTGTTCTGAAGTAATGACATTGGGCTGCCACTGTGAAAGTGACAGTGGCAGCCCAATGTCATTTGTTCCATGGAACTATTAGGACATATTTGTTGATGTGTGTATTCATATCAGGGGCACATATGTCTGCACACTCACAGGTCAGCATGGAGTTCCTGGTAATTTGAACTACGTTTCATGACCTCTACGTTATGTAACAATACCACTGTACATCCACCCCTCTGCTGCTCTTCGTAGCTCTAGCATGGTACAGGTCCCATTTTGAGTCCAATGGCCCTTTAACCCCTGATGTGACGGAGTATTATCCAATGCATAGCATTGGATAATACTCTTTCGCTACAAGGCTAGCATGGTTGCTCAGCCTATGATCATGGCAAATCAAGTTAGTTGCTGTCAATCAAGCCCTGTAAGGCGATGAACATGGGTGATGTGTTGTACCTTGTTTCTCCTGGGGGTGTGCATGATATCCTTGGGGTCTGTATGTCAACGTGGAGAGGGGAATGGAGGATGATTTTGGAATCCCCACACAATATGCCATGCCCATGGTATGGTTGATGTTTGGGGCCATGCTGCTGCCAGTGCAGTGCTGTGTCAATGTTCCTGTGGGGTGAGACAGAACATAATGTGCAGTGTGGTTAGTGTGTTGGCACCAATTCACAGGACTGATGGGGGACTTGCATGGATTGTTTGCATGCCTGTGTTATACTCACATGTAAAGTGTTCCGTGATGAGCCTGTCTCTGATCTGCGCCCCTCTCAAGGTCTCCTCAACATGGCTGATGTCCATGGGCTCTTCATGTATGGGGGGGTCCTGGATGTGATCCAGCAGCCTGGTGTCCACTGCGATGTTGTGCAGTATTGCGCACGCCACAATTATGTCGCACACCTTTCCAGGTGCATACTGCAGTGCTCCCCCCCGAGTGGTCCAGACATCTAAATCTTGACTTGAGGAGGCCAAAGGTCCGCTCAATGGCATTCCTTGTTCTGCCATGAGCCTGGTTGCACCTTTCCTGGGCATGTGTTTGTGGATTGGCCACAGGGGTCAGTAGCCAGGACTTGCATCCATAGCCAGCATCACCTGTGTAATGTGAGTGACATGGTGAGACAGGGAGCACATGTTGTGTGAATGATGTTTTGTGTTGTGGACATACTAGCTGTGGGTCAGGAGCATGCTGAGAAGCGTTGTGTGTACACCTGTGAATGTGGTGTGATTTTGTATTGTGAACTCACCCAAAAGCCATCCCCCTGTAAAAGTTCCATTCTCGAAATCTCTGTGGACTGAGGAGTTTTGGAGAATGTAGGAATCAGGTGAGCTGCCAGGATACTTTGCACAAACATTCATAATCCTCATGTTGCTGTCACACACCATCTGCACGTTGATGGAGTGGAAGTTCTTCCTGTTGATGAATAGCTGTGCGTCACGTGCTGGGGCTCTAATACGGACATGGGTGCAATCTATAGCACCCATGACCCTGGGCATGCCTCCCCTTGCGTAAAAGGCCTGCTTGACGTGTATCCAGTCCATGTCAGTGGTGGGGAAATGTATATAAGTACTGGCCTTGCTTTTGAGGGCTGGCAAGACCTGGGCCAGCACCCTGGAGAATGTGGCCTGTGACATGCCAGATGCGTAACCCTCAGTGGACTGGAAGGCCCCACTTGCCATGAAGTGTATGGCACACAGTAGTTTTTGCATGCCAGTTAAGACATGATTGTGAATGTAGTTGGGATCCACCTGATCTTTGATGACCTCATACAGGAAAATTATGCTGTCAGGCCTCAACCGGTAGCGATCAATGACCTCATCATCAGTCATTCCAAAGAGGGTGACCCTTGGGCGGTATACCCTGGGCCTTGGTGGTCATCTATACATCCTCTGCTGCTGTGGAGCATCCTGTTGCTGCAGCTGTGCATCTGCAGGCAGGTGCTGCCCTCCAGGTGGGGATGGACTCCTGTGTGGCTGCTGAGCCAGAGCCTCCTCACTTGCAACAGGTGAAGGCTGTTGATCAGGCGTGCTTGGAGGTTGCTGATGTTCCCTAGCTCTCTCCCTTGCACGCCTTCTCAGCAGTCTTCGCAACAATATGTAACCCAACATACTGTTTGTGCTCTCTGTCTCTATCTCTCTCTCTCCCTCCCTGAGTGGAAAACAAGCCACAAGTGAGTGTGTTGAGTTGTCCCTTTAAGTACTTGATAGGGCGTTGTGTAGGTGTGGTGATGAGGTGAGTGCTGACCAGTGGAGAGTTGTTTTTGTCCAGGTAAGTGTTTGCAGGTGTGTGTGTGTTCTAATATGTGGTGTGTTGTGCTTGGTATGTGTCTGCCATTTGCGGGGGTGTAGTTGTGGGGTGCAGGTCGCGTGTTGATGTTGCACAGATGAGCTTGTATTTGCAGGTGTCCGTTTTGTGTGATAACCCCCATTGTTGTGTTGTTGTTTTTTTGGGTGTTGTTGTCCCTGTTGTGTTGCTTGTTGTTGTGTGTGGAGTGATTTGTGTTGTGTGTCCATGTTTTTGTGTTGTTTTGGCATTGCACAGGTTAATTTTTCCATTTATATGCTTGTGCGGTAAGCATTTTGTGTATTTTCCTATGTAACGGGTATTTTGTTTTGCCCGTTAAGTGTCTAACGGCTAAGAAAAGTGGGTCTTCATTTTTTCCCGTTAGGTGTGTCTTTTTTTTCAGCCGTTAGCAGTACCGCAAGCCCTTGAATGGCTCTGGGGTATGTTGTTCCATGCGTCTGAATACACATAAGTGTATCGGCCGTAAGGATTGTGAAACTGCCGTTAGCTGTTCTTTAGATGGATCTTTGAATTGCTACATGGAACTTAACGCACCCGTTAGTGCTTTTTTTTTACTAATGGCTGCCTTTAAATCTAGCCCTTACAATCTGCGTGACTAATTCTCAGGTTGGTGATCTATATATAGTAAATGCTACAAATAAAATAAATCAAAGGGAAATAATATAATATTCTGAGGGCTAGGAAAATAACCCTCTGCTAAAAATTCAAGTCCAAATATGAATGTCCTTAAGAACTGATGACACAGTCCGTTAGTAGTCAATATGAAATGAGTTAGATGAGATGAGTGAGCAAATAATGAAATAAAATGATATGTTACGTGAGGATGAGATAATGAGGGTGAATCAGTCTCATTAGTAAAAGCAGCCTCCTCCAAAATTCTCCATAAATCCTGGTGCAGCTTTTAATAAAAGGTGTCCTTGTACACCTCAAAGAGAAATTCAGATCTCACAGATAGGAGCGCAACAACAGGAAGAAAGAAAAGAAGAGAGAAAAGCGCTCTAAGTGCAGTATATTTATTAAAAAGTAGATAAAAACAATCAGAACAAAAGCCCCCCTTCTCCCATTGTACTTACAAGATGCCCGTCTTGGGCTTTGTGCGCCTCAGGGATCCGTGCCCCTTACCTCCACGAAAACTGTGCCCTCCTTGTGTTTCTTACAATGATGCGATTAGCCGACTTCCTCGATACTGAATTTGAAGTCTTCTTATCAACACTGGTAACTTTGTATCTTAAAATCATTCAATCTGTTGGAAATAATGTTTATATTGCACTGTTGTGCAGTAGCGGCTAGTGATAGTAAAAAAGTCTGTTCAGTTGTACCAGTGTAAAGTTATAATACAGTTGCAGTTTTCAATGATATTCCATCTGGGGCAGAAAAACGCTAAAGTAGCGTGCCTGATGTGTCCTCGGCTGCACTGGGCCGAAACTGAGAGTTCTCACAGGGGGCTGGGCAGGACTAGTAACTCAATGTGCAATACAATGCGTATTGTGGATACTCAGATCCACTTTTTCAGGGGAAGCAAGAGAACGTGATGTGCCAAATCTCTGTTATTTATAGAATTCATGAATAAACGTCACTATGTTAAATAACATACCTTGATTAAAAGAATACCTCCTATTCTGTTCATAAAAGAAAAAACATTTCAAATACATTAAAAAATAAATAAAAGTTAAATTGAAATTGTAAATATATGTGAATAACTTAGTGTTAATGTAAATTAATACAATAGTAAATTGTATATATAAGTGGCAATATACTTGTGTAATCTAATGGATATGGATAGTTATATAAAAGCAAATGAAAAATGGTGATTGATACTAAATATTAGTGGAAGTCGTATATTTAGAGAGAAGATGAGACATGAAAAATGTAGAAAATAAACACCTAATAGATATAATCCTGCTAATAGTGTGCACCCCCCCGGCATTAACTCCTTCTGCACCTGAGTGTCCACGCTCAATTGAAAGACCTGTCCATCGATATACACATACTCTAATCTATGTATATGAGTGCGAACATCCTAGTGACAGTAAATACATAACCTAAAATAGGAGTAAACTGCAGTGAAAATGTTATGTGAAATATTAACAATTATACCAATTACCCCTTAACGACCCTTGACGGTCATAGTACATCATGGGTAGATCTGACTTAATGACCCATGACGTACTACGACCGTCATGGAATTCTAGGCTCCCCCCGCGGCTGCACGCCATTCAGGGAGTCCGGAATTCGAATTTAAAAAAAATGCTCCATGGTCCTTTAGTGACCGCAACGCTCCCTCGCGGCCGGTCATTAAGGGGTTAAAAGCCAGTGCCTGGAAATACTTAAAAATCATCAAATGGTGAATATCTAAAATACATGATACAAATTAAAAAAATGCTTCAATTGTCTGTAAGTGAACAACATACGGACAGACGATCTTAAAAGTCTAAAATAAATAATTACAGTTTCATATATGCAAATTTGAAACAAGCATTATTTTGGGAAAAGAGCTAAGATGGGTTAACTAACATGAAATAAAATCCCTTTCTGAATAGGGTAGAGGTTTTGCACATAGATGTTGATTGCATAAGCCATATAACTTATAGAAAAGCAGTAAAATCAAATTCAATATTTTTAGTGTGTATATCCAAAAAGATTCCCTTTGTCTTAATTTAAGCATTCTATCTCCTCCTCTATGGTTTAGAGACACTTGTTCTATACCTGTTATTTTTAGATTTTCATGTTTCAATTGTGAACTGATTTGCAATGTTTAGATAAGTTATGTGTTTCCAGACCATTTTTGATATTTTTTAAATGTTCAGATTAATTGGTTTTAAGTTTTTTTTTTTTGGTTCTTCCTACATATTATTGGTTGCAATCACAGGTAATTAAATAAACAACATAACTGGAATGACAGTTAATGAAATCTTTGATAGTGTAAATCTTACCAGTGGCTATACAATTAAAATTAAGAATTTTGGGCTTTTCCAAATGTGTGCATGTGGTTCTTCTTTTGAGTCCACATTTGTGTATACCCTTAACCTGATGTAAGAACTTATTGTTCATTTTTGAGGGAAATAATTTCGGTATAACGTCACTGGGTGATACATAATTTGCTAAATTTGTGTTTTTTTGAAAGACTGTTTTTGGCTTTTCTTCTAGCTCTTGTTACAAAACAGAATCTTGCATTAAAATGTGCCATTGTCTATTAATAATATGTTTAATTTGTAGTGCTTTCTGATTATAATTGGTAATGAACATTGGAACAGAGGACTGCAGTGACTCCGTTTTGCTTGTATCTTTATATTGAATAAGAACCTCTCTGTTAATATTTGAAGTTTGATCTAGTGCTTTTTGTACTACTTTCTTGTCATAGCCTTTTTCCTGAAATTTCTGATTGAGGACCTCTGCCTCTTTTTGAAATTCCTGTTCTGTGATCCAGTTTCTCTTAATTCGCTGAAATTAACTAAATGGAATGTTGTTAATTCAATTCCTGTAATGTCCACTTTTAGCATGAAGATAGTTATTTGAATCCACAGTTTTACGGTGATTTGTGGGTGATAAGGAATAATATCTAAAAATTTAATTATTTCTTCCTGTAAATTACTGGTAAAGCTTAAATTTAAATTATTACAATTCATATATTGTGTGAATGCCAAGAATTCCTCCTTAGACCCATTCCAGATAAAAATAAGATCGTCTATATACCTCTTATAAAATATTATATGTTCTTTAAAAGGATTTTCATCATTATAGATATACTTTAACTCCCAGAAATTCATGAACAAGTTGGCGTAGGATGGGGCAAATGCAGATCCCACGCCTGAAATTTGTAAAAAGAAAGTATTGTCAAAAAGAAAATAATTATGGTGCAGAATGAAGTCAATGCATTGTGTAAGAAATAAATCCTGTTCCTGATATTAAAAAAGAAATCATTCACTTAAAAGGTCTTCTGTGTGTGCTTGGTTTGCAAGCACATGTAGAAGACCTTTTCAGTGAATGATTTATTTTTTATTAACGAGATCGCGGTTCAGCTGCAGTGCCACCAGATGATCATAGGACATACTTCCCCTGCAGTCAGCTACAATGCTGACTTCAGGGAAAGGGGAGGGAGGGGGAACTTTGCGAATGAATATCTCTCAAACCATTAAGGTTTGAGAGATATCACTGGGGCAAATAATTTCTTTGTTTTACTCCTACAGTACTGGGATTAGTAATTTTTAAGTATTACTATCCCTTTAAGGACTAGAGGAGTGTGCAATGCATTGAGAAGCTATGTGTTGTACAACTCCCTGGTCCTTAAAGGGTTAATGAAATGCATTCACAGACTGCAGTAAACAGAGACTGCACCATATTATTTTCTTTTTGCCACATCATATAAAAGGGTTTATTCTAGTAGATACTAAACAGTTTTCATTTGGAGGGTGATTTCCTTAGCTGGAAAATAGGTAACTTATTATTCAAATATTGTACTATGTACTTTGGCTCAGTCTGTACCAGCTTCCCCTGCTCTTTCAGTGTCCCTTACACTCTGCTGTTTTTTCTCTCTGCTGCTGAATTGTCCTTAAAACCTTGAACCCCTATCTCATACCTATAGTTACAACGTATCAGTTATTTTTATGCCGGAAACTTCCCTGTGAGATTAATTCATTTTCATTTGCATATGAACAAATACAGAATTTCATGATCACATAGTATATCAGTTCCAACCCTAGGTAATGGCCTTATGCACAAAAGAAAAGAGAAACACATTGGGGGCAAGCAAACTGTACAAATAGGAATACAATAATTCTTGTAGATTTAAAGGAGGAGTATATGATTAATACAGTATCCTTTTAATTTACTGGCAGTCCCATGTCTCCTAACATTTCAACAGGACAAAGAGGGACACTTTTGTTTTAGATGGTGTTGCTGGGGCTGAGGATTGTGGGCAGGGCATTACAAAGATTTTTTACTTTATTTCATTACCTACTGACACCTCTTTTTATGACTGAAGAAATTATTTAGGACAAGACCAAAGTATTTTATTTACACAGACTAATTTATAAATACATATACTGAAGTAGACACAAATAATAATGTGAGATTTATTGCTGTAAAGCAATGTCATACATTTATATACACACCACACAGTCTGATCTCCTAAAAAGAAGGACACCAGGGTGGGAAAAAGGGACTGAGAGATTTGGATCTCAAAGAGGGATGGTCCCTCCTAAAGAAGCAAATGTGGGAGGTATACAGTCCCCCCAGAGCAAGAGGGACATATATAGTACCCTTAATGTATAACTCACACATTCTCTGAAAGTTCGCTGTACAGATAACTATTATCTGTGCAGCTGGTTGATGTCAGCACCTTACTCACAAGTCATGGTATCGTGCAGTCCTTTAATAAAATCCCTGTTTCAGAGAGTCCATCATCAATGAGCTTCTAAGGGGAGAAGGGAAAGCTTGCATGAGTTACGAGTAAGGTGCTGGTATTATTCAGCTGTGCAGATACCAGTAATCTGCACAGTAATCTGGAAAACAGCGGGCGAGGAAACTGAAAGTTGGTTGAAAGTGTCTTGTATAGATTCTATGCCGCCCAATTAAATGAGGATTGTACTGCACTGAATGCCAGATTGTGAAGATTTCTCTAGCATTCAAATGGTTCAGAGTTCAATTTCAATAAGTGGGAATTGTATGAGTATATTTATTTATTTAGATTGTTGAATGTTGTAGGAGGAATACATTGAGATTTCTCTTTTTTTGTGGTATGTCCTGGAGAGCTCTCACAGTAGTATATTACATATTTAGACTAAATAGAGATGTTACATATTTATACAAAAACCAAAAACAATATAAAAACACATAAAAACAAGTTTAGATACAAAATCAGCTATTTTTTGGTTATTCCAGGCTTTCAGAGCTCTGAAGGAGAAGGCAGATCGACCAGCTTCTTTCTTGTAGTGTGGGATACTCAGTGAGTTGGTAGTAGTGGAACAGAGGTTATAGTTAGCATGGAAAGCTTGAGTGAGTATACTGCCCAGGTAGTCTAAAAAAACATTTATAAACTAGGTAAGAAAGGTGAAAGGTACATCTAGATTTGAGTGTTAGCCAATTTAGTTCTTTAAACATATAACAACGATGGTTGGTGTAATAACACTGGAGGACAAAACAACATAGTGATTTATACATTGATTCACAGTTTCAAGTTTACCAAGATGGATTTGTGGTGCAGAAGCAAACACTACATCCTCATAGTTTATGACTGGCATTAGCAACTGTTGAACAATACATCTTCTTACCAAGGGACTTAAACAATATTTGTTTCTAAACTTTTTTTTTCCTTTAGTATTGCTCCCCCTATTTTTTTAATTGTTTGGGGGGAGTGGGATCATTTAACATATTTTTCTGTGCTGACTTTGTGCTACCATCCCTTTTTAGCTAAATTTGCTTGTAACTAGGCAGTCCTGAGGGCTTGCAGATGGTGATGAGTAGCTAGACTTGTTTCTTTGCTGTGCCACCATCTTGGATGTGTGTTGCTATAGAACTACGGTATCAGCAATATTGAAAAAATAATAATGTAATGAAATAGGGATCCCTTCTGTTGAGACCATCCTGTCCCACACAGAAGTTCAGCAATGTATGTGGATGCCCCAGTGGAGTTAGTATTGTATAGCTACCTGGTGAACCAGACTGTGAATCCAGAGGGTGGGTCCAGACATCCACTTTGGGGTCCCATTGGACACTTAGCTGCTGACACAAACCTTACTTAAAGGCTCAGAAAAAAATGTAATCACTTTCTGGCACTCAGTAGGTTAATGTATAATAGGTTGGGTTAACCAGTGCTCTTTTTTTCTTACTAACTGGCAACAGCTTTTGAGATCATGTCATGTGCCACCAGTTAAGATAGTCTGAGTGTAAACAGTTGCATCTGTCGGATAGTGCAAAGGCATTGGGCCTGCCTGGATGCTTGCCCTCTTCATCCCAAACAATTATGTCCCTGAATTAGTATTCAATTAGCCTTTCCCAGTCTGTTGAAAGTAATGTCCCAATTGTTTAAAACCAAGCATTAGAACAGAAATACAGTTTCTGTTTCTAGGATCTTTCAGTCTGAATGGCAAGTCAGCAGTGAAACAGAGCAAAGATCACATGTATTCTTATTCAGCAGGCATTACAAGTGTTGGAAGGACCCACAGGTAGATTATTCATTTGTAGATGTGACAAAAACAATTTGCCTTTTATTGATTTTCCCGATGAAGTACAGTGTACAATTTCATGAAAAATTGCATATTGTTCTCATGCAGCTAAACAGTAGTAGCACAGTGAGGTGTGTTGAGATGTGATGGTATTGATTTTTCACCATTTTGGATCGTACCAATTCTCGCATTTAAATCTCCTATTAAAAAATTGTAGTAGTAATTGTCCTTTTTGTAGAAGCATAACAAATCATCATAAAATTCTTCAAATTATCTGTGTAGGGGCAAAAATCTGAATAATTTGAAGAACATAGTGGCTAGTTTGATAGCACAAGAAGCAATTCTTTCAGAATTACATTCTACTCTTACGACTGAGTCTAACAGTCTTTTGTTAATCAAGAATCCAATTTCTCCATATTGTCCATCTTTGATTCCTTTATAATACAGCCAGTGTCCATCTTCTAATTTGAATAAATCTTTGTCTTTTTTATGAGTCTCCTAAGACCCAAGATGTCTTGAAAGCTTGCAATTTAAATCTGTTTAGTTAGCCAATAAAGGTACCAACTTTACTAAATTTTTGCCTCCGGTAATTCTTAGCACTCTCTGCTACTGTGTTGGTCTTTCTGCTGCCGTAGGAAGTAGCTTGCAAGCCTCCAGGGAATGAGAGCCATCGTTTTTGTTGTGAAGCCATGCTGAAGGAATGGACCATAATCTGCCACTCTGGTCCAGTGAGGTTTAGCAGGTTTTGGATCAATTTAGTCTAGTGTCTTAAGCTTTGATCTGTTCACCTTGGGTGACTCTGCCAGTAGTTTATGCTCCTGATGGCATAGTTCTCAGCTTCATTGCCACACACAAACACTGACACCATAATAAGGTATCAATCCATGCTGTAGACTCAGTCATGCATCCACATGCAGCTGTGTGATTTGATTAAAGTAGATCTTGACCTCCCTCACATTCCACAGCAATGCCATCCCAGGTTTGGTTAAATTCCATAGTAAAGCAACTGCACCATGTCTTTTTTTTGTTTAACTGAGCTTTATTGAGAAAATACAAAGATACAGAATATCCAAAATATAAATATCAGAACAAAATTGTAACTTCAATACAATCAAATCAAGAAAAATAACCAAAGTGCCAATAGGCTAGACAGACAAATCGACACATAGCAGTATTTTAAGATAGCCAATGTAAGATTACAGGCACATAAGAAAAAATCAGAATACAAGTAGTAGAAAATCATCCAAAAGCTGAATAGAAAGAAAGACACACAGAAAAGAATCGGGAAAGGTGACCAACACCTTCCCAGAGAAAGTGACAGGAAAGAAAAAGATGCAACAGAAAAGAAAGAGAGACAGCAAATGGAAAAAAAAAGAAGAGAAGAGGGGGGGCTGATAAATCAGGGAACATAGGGGGGAGGGGTAGAAGGAGGGGGAGCTTGGCTAGAGGACCGGGATGAGTAACACCAAAAGGCTAAGGGCCCCATTGTCATTCAGACCAGTAATAGTTAGATGCAGTAGACCAAGACCCGCAGTCTCCAGAATAGGTAGAATAAATTAGTCAAGGGTCAAGTGAGAGACCCAAATGAGAGCCAAGGGGTTCATACAGCTTTGAAGATGTTCACACAACCCATAATAAAAGCATGATTTTTTTTCCAGACATCTTGATCTTCCACTCTACATAAGAAGGAAAATGAGACTCTTTCCAATGCAGAGGGATAAAGGCTTTTGCAGAATTCGTAAGCTGCAGGAACAAGGTCAAAGTAGCAGAGTTGGCTAGTGACCTCTGCTTTTCCCAAGCAGACAGAAAAAGCAGAGGTTCAAAAGAAAGCTGCCAGTTGAGCATACGGCATATGGCAGAGTGTATTTCCGTCCAAAATTGAATAATTACAGGGCACAGACACCACAGGTGGGCCATAGTACCCACACCTGCACCACACCGCCAAGAGCCATGACACCTTTGAGAAAGACTGGGCCAAGTTGTGGTAATTAAGTAATATATGTACCTATATATAGTAAATAAAAACACAACTTCAATGGGTTTGTCTGCTTGATGAATAGTATTTAATATAGGGTGCTACAAAGATCTACATTCAAGAGTGAAATTCCTTCAAACTATACTAGGCAAACTATTTCCCTTACTTCCCCCTTATTGAACCCCCCAATATCACCTGAGATCCCAAGATTCCGCAAACATTCCTGGCCAGCATAGAAGTCAACAAACAGATGGGGAGGGTTAGGCAGGAAGTGGTGGAGGGGGAGAAGACACAAAAGGAGTTGGATCCTCCCCAACACAGGATAAGAAAAAGAACTAACCAGAGAAGCTGTGTGCTATATCCTTTAACAACTTCCTAGCCCCACCCCCTTCTTTCCTATTGGGTAATGACTATGATGTCACAAAATCCTGCCCCCATCCATTTCCTAGCATGTGGACAGATCACCACATTCCCCCACTTTTACTCATCCTGTGTTGCCCAGTTCACAAATATCTTCCCCCAGGGCAGGGGAACCCAGCAGGTGAGAAAAAACTTTTTGAGGTGAAAATCACCCAACGTCCCTGCGGAGCAATTCCCTCAGCGACATGTGCTTCCCTGCAAATTTCCTAGGTTGCATACTTATTCTAACATCCGTCTATAATTGCACACTTCTATACAAAATATACACATATTTACAAATTCTATGTTCAGTTCTTTGCTAAAAAATCTTTACAGGACTGTGACCATGGTCAGTTCATGTTTGTATGGATTACTGTATGCGAGTCATCTGTCTCCCATCACTGTGTTTAGCATCAGTAGATTCCCTGCTGCTGAGGCCCAAGATATTCATTGAAATCCATACCCAAGTCATGTTGCAACTACTCTAGAAATGGTTCCTTTATTCCCAGTTCCCTTAGTTTTGGTTTTGTACCCGCTATTGATGTTGTTCCAGACATCTTAAAGGAATGAACAATAATTAAAATCCTACCATACTGGAATATTTGAAAAAAACATGTCAATACAACTCTTTGGGCATGTGATTCAACTATACTTTTTATGGCTCTCTCATCAGATCCTTACCATGCTATCTGTTAGAAAATACCTTCATCTCACAAACAATTATTTGAGCATGCCAGAGCATGCCATTCACCACCTATATTTAAATTGATGTTGCCCACTTACTATTTGCTATAACTGCTGCATACAAGATCACCCATTCCCAGGTCTGTCCTGATTTTGATGGTACTCTGAATATAGTCCCCCCCATCTCTCTTTTACCCCGTGTACACATATACATAAACATAATTCGTGCTGTCCATGAACATGCATTGTATGTAACACATTTCCCTCCTTTCCCATTGTGATACAATGTATGCTTAGTCCTGTGAGGGAGTTCCACCATTGTCCATCAATGAGTTCCATATCTATAATGAATGCTGTTAGAGAGAGAGAGAGAGAGAGAGAGAGAGAGAGAGAACAGGAAACAAAACTTATAGCGAAAGAGAGGAACAAAAGCAGAGAGAGTGAGAGAAACAAATGAAAATGAAATCCTGAAAGCAAATCCTGTCTCTGTCTACCTTAAACTATTTTCAATCCTGAGAAAGAATAAAAAGTAAGTATCCCCCCCCCGGAACCCACACATTACCTACCTGGGATATGTTGCCTTGTTGTGAGTTAAACCACAAAGTTTATACCCACAACAGTGTTCACTCTCCATCCCTGTACACATATACACACCCACTCAACTATTATGTGCCCCCAATTCCTAAAAACAATACCATTTTATGATACAGACAAAACAACCAACTGTAATATTACTGCACCCTCCCCTCACTATAACATTATGGGAATGTGCAAAAAAGATTGAAAGGGAAAAATAATTATAATTTAAGTTGTCTCTGAGACCACTGTCAAGTTACATTGCTTAAGGTGGATAATTCTGCCTCCAGTCTGGTAACTTGCTCTCTTAAGAGATCACGCTCAATTTTTATTTTAGTGTAATCTCTTTCCAGATTTTCATTTTCTCTTTTCAGAGAAGAAAATGATCTCCATGTACAAAAATTGTCTTTCACACCTCTATTATTATGCCCCTCAATGTTTGCTCCTTCTTTTCCTGCCTCCCCCAAATATTCCCTCATCTCTTATCCTCCAGTTTCCGCTATCTCTGTTTCACTGTGGTGCATCCCATCTCTGCTTAAGGGGCCTTACTGATGAGACTGTATATACCCGTTCAGTGTATGCATGGTCAAGCCACCACTTATCTGCTCTCAGTAACAAGAGTTCTAAATCTGTAGGGGTTGGATCAAACAACCTCACAAATTCCTGACATTGCCTAGGAAGAGTGTCCAGAACCCTTGCTATGTGTGCTGGTGAGCCCTGTGCTATTGGCCGTTATGGCTGACGCAGGGTGCACCAGAACAAAACCCTTTGTGCCACCCCATGAGGTCCCTTCGTGGTCCCCAAAATGTGGTAATTAAGTAATATATATATACCTACATATAATAAATAAATACACAGCTTCAATGGGTTTGTCTACTTGATGAGCAGTATTTAATATAGGGAGCTACAAAGATCTACATTCAAGAGTGCAATTCCTTCAAACTATACTAGGCAAGCTATTTCCCTTATTTCCCCCCTTATTGAACCCCCCAATATCACCTGAGATCCCAAGATGCAGCAAACATTCCAGGCCAGCATACAAGTCAGCAAACAGATGGGGAGGGATAAGCCTGAAATGGGGAGGGGGAGAAGACACAAAAGGAGCTGGATCCTCCACCAACACAGGATAAGAAAAAGACCTAACGAGAGCAGCTGTGTGCTCTAGCTTTTAGCAACTTCATAGCCCCACCCCCTTCTTCTCTATTGGCTAAGGCTATGAGGTCACAAAACCCCACCCCCATCCATTTTCTAGTATGTGGACAGATCACCACACAAGTGAAGTACCATCTAGTAAGGGTCTTGACGTTCATTTCCTTACATACACCATTTCCAGAAATAGGCACTAGAAACAATATAAAATCACTCACAATATACTTGTTATAAGGGGGTGCACTCCAGAGCCAAAGATACTGTAGTATACTAAACGAGTGAAAATCATAGAGGGGAACAGAAAAAAGAAGAATCCCCTCCACTGATATCACTAAAAAAGAAGCCCAATAATGGAGGCACACACTCACAAGTGAATACAAAATATAGAAAAATATAAATTGTTTATTAATCAGCAAGAAAACACATCACAATTAAAAACATTTAAAAACGGGAGTTTTGGACCATCGGATCTCGTTGTTCGCTGATGACATTATTTTTTCCCACTCCTGGCCGGCAGACTCCCTGCCGCGGTCTTGCGGAGATGGACCTTTTTAGTAGTGTTAGCAATTTTAAAGTTAATATCCCCAAGTCGGTGATTCTGAATCTGGGGGTCCTGCCTGCTCTCCATGTAGTCCTCCAGAAGGTGGCTCCCTTCCAGTGGACTTCTGACGCTGTGAAGTATTTGGGGATTCAGTTATCCCCTTCCCCTTCAGATTTGTTCCGTCTTAATTTTCTTCCTCTATTGACATCTATTTCAACGGATCTCCGTAAACTATCCCATCTATTTCTGTCTTGGTCTGGTAGAGTCAATCTTCTTAAAACGGTATTTCTACCTAAAGTCTTATATCTATTTCAGACTGTGCCTATTTCCCTGCCGAGATCTTACTTGAAATCTTTACAACATGCTTTTAATTCCTTTATTTGGAGGGACAAGCCGGCTAGGATATGTTTCTCGTTAATTGTTCATCCCCGTAAGAGGGGAGGATTGGAAGCCCCAGATCTTCTCCGTTACCACCGAAGTGTTCTATTGAGCCTCATCCCCCATTGGTTTCGATCCACCTCTTTGAAATCATGGATCCCTTTGCAGGGAGCTTTATGCGCACCGTTCCGCATTATGGCTTTACCTTGGAAACCAAAGCAGTCTCGGCCCTCGGTGACCAGAAGTGATCCCATTTTGTCGCCTCTTTTTCGTGCCTGGGATATGATAGTGACTTCTTTGTCCAGTATGCCCTCTCCTTTGTTCTCTCTTCTATATTCAGCTGACTTCCAGCCAGGTAGGTCGGGCAGAGCATTCACTGCATGGGGTCAGGGGGAGGGTCTGGTGGTGGCAGACATATTGAAACCTTACAACTTAAATGGGAGTTGCATTCTAATGAGTATTGGTGCTATCATCAGCTTCGTAGCTTTATTTTGTCCCATCCTAGGTGATGTGATTTTCTCAGGAATCTTACACCCTTTGAAAATCTTTGCCGGCCGACCACCTTTCCTACCAGGCCCCTGCAGCGGGTGATTGCGCCGATTTATTCTTTGCTCTCCCCTCCGGTCCCAGAGTTTGGATCTTTTCGAACACAGTGGGAACGGGACTTGGGTTGTGTCATTCCGAAGGAGGAATGGGATGCTGCGGTGAGAGGCTCCCTTCGTTCCTCTCATAATGCAACTGCTATGGAAACAAATTATAAGCTGTTATTGCGGTGGTATCGTTCGCCGCTTCTCTTACACTCTTTCTATCCTACCGTGACACAGACCTGTTGGAGATGCAGTGGTGGTTGTGGATCTCTGGGTCATATCTGGTGGTCTTGCCCTCTTATAGTCCCTTTCTGGAGGGCAGTTGTAGGCTGCCTCAGTGATGTTCTGGGAGTCCCTGTTCCAGGACTCCTTCTTTTCTCTATTGGTTTATCTGTCCTCCCTGTTTCCGCAGTCGCTCGTCGACTATTGGGCTATATGTTCAATGCGGCCAGGATGTGTATCCCCCAATGCTGGAGGTCATCAATACCTCCCACGCTAGTGACTTGGCATAGGAAACTAATCGACATATCTCTCCTTGAGAAACTGACCTCCGTAATAAATGGGTCTCGTCAATTGTATGACTCTATTTGGGCCCCTTGGATTTCATACATGGATGCTAACCGTATGGAGCATTCAACTTAGATCTGTCGAGTTGACTCTTTAAGATTTCGCAGTTATGGATTGGGAGATCTGAATTTGAGGTAGGTTTTATGGTCAGATGTGGATACGTGGTGTGTGGACTCATTGCGCGCATTCACCAATCTCCCCCCCATTTTCTTCCCTTCTGATGTCTCTATTTTTCGTTTTCCTTAATATACTCAGTAGTTGTGTGCTTTTGGGCTGTTATTGATCCTGACGTTTCCATGCAATGGTTGTACTAACTCTCAATGATTGTATCATCTCTATTTCTGTAATGTGTGTACTCCTATGCACATGATAGTTCTTCAGAACAATGTCAGCTTTCTATGCTGCATCTGATGTATTTGTTGTTCCTAACTGTATTTTATTCTTTTTCTTTATTGTTTGCTTGTAATTCTGCTATCTTTTTCTCAAAAAAAAAACAAAACATTTAAAAACATAGCCTGCTGGATAGTCTCCAGGTATGTAGTCTGAATAAACTACATCTATATTTATATTTGTCTGATGGATATACTTTTAAGGGCAAATAGAAAAATAAAAATATACATAAGTGTGCTCACAAACCATACAAAACACCTAAAGTGTTATAATATGAATACACATCTAAAATAAAGAAGAAGTGTACTATAATCACCCACATAGTGTGAAAAAATTGTAGTAGAACAAATACTTATCCATTTAGTATAACCCCCAAAAGAACATCAAATAGAGGACATAGTATTTTTCCCCTTAAAAGTATATACATCAGAGAAATATAAATATAGATGTAGTTTATTCAGACTACATACCTGGAGACTATCCAGCAGGCTTTGTTTTAAATGTTTTAATTGTGATGTGTTTTCTTGCTGATTAATAAACAATTAATATTTTTGTATATTTTGTATTCACTCGTGAGTGTGTGCCTCCATTATTGGGCTTCTTTTTTAGTGATATCAGTGGAGGGGATTATTCTTTTTTTCTGTTCCCCTCTATGATTTTCACTCATTTAGTATACTACATTTACTTACATACGACCGAAGAGGGTGGTTGAAACAGCATTCCATTCCTGAGGTGTCTAGGAGAATCCAAGTTCAGCTTCCCACATGCAGTAAAACCACGGCTTAAAATTGGGAGCAGCACGGGTGAGTATTTTAAGAAATGTAGAAGCAGTATTAGACCTAAACCTTCCTTCAAGATGGCACGTTTTAAGTAGAGTATGAGCACGGTGTTCATAACCCAAAGCTGCAAGAGAGTAGCCAAAATGCTGTAATTGTTGATATTGCCAAGCACACAAGGGGGAAAAGAGCAAAAAGCTGTTGTAAGCATTCCCAAGACAATAAGGAACCCCCTGGGAACAAAGACTGAAGGGTGTGAGCATCCAGCCGCTTCCAAATTTCAAACAAAGGATGTGGAGCACCCGGTGGGAATTCAGGGTAGCCAACAATCGACAAACATGGAGAAGGATGGGGGGACCAATATATAAGGCCATCACAATGACACCAAACCTCAAAGAGAAAACCTAACATCGGATGAGAGCGAAGGGGAGCGTAGGAGTGATATTTCGAAAGCCACAGACCATTATAGGTGGAGAGAAGAGGTAGATCCCAAAACAAAACAGTCACCCAAACCTTGGAGTCTACAGAGAAACATTCCAGAAGCTTCTGCACATTAGTGGCTAAGAATATATTCACTACATGAGCCATACCTAAACCACCCTTATCAAGGGGTAGACTCAGTCTGTCAAGGTTCAGACGTGGAGTCTTATCTGCCCACACAAATGAGGTAAATTCAGACGGCAAAGAGGTGAGGAAAGATCTGCGAAAGAGCAGAGGGAAACATTTAAACACATACTGAAGTTTGGGTACGGCAACCGTCTTAAGGAGATTCACCCTACCGAACCACAACACCGACAGGGGCCTCCAGTGTTTCAAGTCCTCCGCTATCGTAAATAACAATGCAGTGTCATTATGATCAGCAACCTTAGATAGGTCCACCGCTATCCAAATACACAGATACTTGATAAATTCCTCAGCCCACAGGAAAGGAAAGGAACACGGAAATTTGAGAGAAGTGACTGTGACACACAAATAGGCAGAATTTCCGACTTTGAAAAAATAATTTTAAACTGGGATAATTCACTGTAGCGGTCTAAGACCCTAACAAAAGCCAGTAAAGAACTCCATGGATTGGTTTTAAAATATATCATATCATGTGCGAAACAGGTGATTTTAGTAGGACCAGCCATAATAGGGAGCCCATAAATGGCGGGATCAGATCGTATCATGGATAGTAAAGGCTCTAACACCAAGATAAAGCATGCTGTTGAAAATATTAAAGGGTCGAGACAGGAAGCCATTAACCAGCACTCTCACAGAGGGGGTAGAGTACAGGCTGAGCACCGAACTGAAACGTCTAGGGCCCAGTCCCAAGAACTTAAGCAGCCCCCTAAGGTAAGGCCAACTGAGGCGAGCAGGCGATGCAAAACAGCATAGCGAATGGTAGTTCTCCCATCAGAACAGTCTAGATCTGGGTGAAGGGAGACCTTAAAATCACCCCCCACTACTAAACATCCCAAATCAAAAGAAGTCAGGAGCTCAAACAAATGAGAGAAGAAAGAGACATGTCCAGAATTTGGGGCATAAACATTAACAAACGTGTACGGGATCCCATGTAAGGTGCCTTTGAGGAAGATAAAACGGCCCTCACAATCTGCCAATTAGACTTGTGCACGACAAAAATTTTCAGTAAAATTCAATTTCGGACAATTTTTTTTTTTTTCCATTCAGAGGATCCGCATTTCGGACCAGACCTGTTCGACTCTTGCATCTAAGGGATTAATTACATATTCTACTCATAGTTATATGTGTTTTGTGGTGCATTTGTTGTGGCCCAGAACTGATATACTTTACTTTTGAATATCCATTAGTGCATGTAGTCTTCCCTAAGATTTTTATTACTTTTCCCCTAATATTCACCAGCTTTGGTTATGTTTTGTGATGGACTCAAGGTGAGGAGGAAGAATACCAATTATATGGGTTCAGTTTACAAAGCTGTAGTGGTTAGGAATCATATGCATTGGAACCAATGACTAAATCCACTATGCTGGGATTTATGGATCCCTGTAAAAAATGGCCAAAACCATATTGTAGTGAATCCCTGGTTCCATTGCAGATCATTCCTAATGACTACAGCATGTATACATCATAAGTGTCCCATCCAAAAGGGACAAATTGTCAATCCTACTGTTATGCATTATCTGTGTTTGAAACAAGAACAATTCTTCAGCTTCACCAAAGTGATCCTATGGGTTCCATTTACCATTAAAGTCACCCAGATATTCCCCCCCTCCATTGAGGAAAAGAGGCTCATTGTCTCTGTTATATGAGGTAATTTACACACATTTTAAACACAGATGTTTAGAGAATTTGGTTTAAAGAAAAATTAACCATTTCCTCCCCGTCATGGCAATGTCTCTGACAAGATACAAATGCCTGATCATCCTCAGTATCTGGGGAATCCTCTGGTCATGCTGTAGAAATGATGGGAGCTGGTCCAGCATATGATACACCAGCAACAGCCTCATCTTCTTCTGTAGCAGGAGCACCTTTTTCCCCAGGAGCTGGGAGGAAGCCATCCATGACCTGTTCATATGGTAGAAAATGGACAGGTCTCATGGTGGCCTCAGATGACTGAGCGTCCAGCATCTTCACCCTTTTCAGCAACTTCCTTTTAATGTCTGATACCAGTTCCCTGTACCTGCATGTTGTGCATCTGACCACTGCCACCACATTGACAGTTGACACCACAGCATCCCACGTTTGCTGTCTGTTGTGGTGCCAGCTACCAATGGATCATAGAAATGGGCATAGTCACCCTGCAGTGATCCCACTAAGGCCTCATTCTCCTCCTGTTGAAGGTGGGGGTCACTTCTTCCTGCCATTTTCTCTGGATGCTCTGCTCCTTTGTATATCATGTTAGATTGGGCAGTTCAAGGGTTATTTTCACATTTCTCACTTTTTGTACAGATCATATGGTGATATGGAACATTTCTGGTATTGTTACTAAGACAACACTCTATTAGCCAATCAATGATGGGAATCTACAGATTTCAAAAATATGGTGAAATGTGATTGAATGCAGGTAAAGGGATTTGGTGAAGCCATTGCAATGTTCATTACAGGGTCAACCATGGCAAACAAGAACCGTCATGACAGCAATTCTGTTGGATTCAATACAAGCCTAGGTTAGTGGAGGACATCTCCATCTTATGCCCTCGTCGAATGCGACAACCATAGGATGATGATGTCCTTCTCCAACCTATGATCTTGTCAAATATGACAAGCATTTGCCAGGAGAACATGCTATTACATTGTGGTAATGTACAGAGTATGTACTAATGTATATAGTTTATATCAGTGGTGCTCTACCTGTGCTGTCAGAGCCTACTAACAGGCCAGGATTTGAGGATTTCCATGTTAGAGGAATGTAAGTTAATGAAATTGACTGAGTCTCTGATCAACACACCTGTGCTCTAGAAGGGAAATTCATAAATCCTGGCCTGTTAGCAAGACCTGAATGTACAACCTGAGAACCACTGGATTATATGCTGTATATTGCACAGTGGTGCTGGGGACAGGCATGTGAAGAGTGGAGTTGTGTTCATGGTGGCTCTAGAGGTGACTCGAGAGCCTTGCCTAAGAGTGATTGATATTCAGACCCAGGCTTGAATTAGGGCAGGGTTATGTGCAGAGTGGTCCTCTCTGTAGTTAGCATGCCACAGAGACCACTGGTAAATGAATAAAACAGCTTTTGTCTTTGTTTTAGTATGCAGAGCCACTGAGATTGCCCCATAGCTATTTCTGCATCTTTGTAAACTCTGTCTGGTATAGGGCTCAATAGAATCCCTGTCCACACCTTTTATCAAAATAGCATTACAGAATTCAGATATTTAAGAATTGTTTCACACTGCACTGTGGGACCTCAAACACACAGTTTAATTGTGTGACATGTAATATAAAACTCAATATGGTGCAATAATGCCCGCTTCATCTGTTTATAAAAGGCAAACATCTACATTTGTGTGTGTAATGTGGGCATTCAAGTTTGTGTAGGACTGTACTAAGTGCTGGCTGTTCACGGTTAACCCCTTTCATATATATATATCCTACGCACTGCAAAATCTTTCAAGTTTCCAAGGTAAACACATAAGAAATATAATTGCACATGACCAGTTTGCATCCTTTTATTTGATTTTAACCTTTTGAATGCCAGAGCAACACTCAAAGGGTTATACACGGCCATAAAATAATATTGAAACTATTAATGAAAATAGAGTCACATTCAGTGGACAATACATACAACCTGCTGTGAGATTCATGACTGAACAGATCATTTTAGTAGCAGCCATATGTGTACATTGTGTAATACATCAATATTGTGTAATACATCAATATTCTAGAGCATATGCTCTTCCTTAGTGTGTCCTCCTGAGGACCTCACAGACAGTGGGTACTAGGTCTCAAGTTAGACAGTCACAGACTGGGTCATTGGCAAAGCAACTTCCCTCTCTATATCAGTCATTGGGCAGTCCCACAGTCTCACATGTGACTGTCAGAGAGGGGAGGGTGTATAACACTGGGAGAGAGAGAGAAAAAAATAGATCAGAGAATAGAGCATGAAAAAGAGGAAAGAGGAACTGAGAACAGGGGTTAGTGTAAGAGAGACTGAGGGTTGAAAGAGAGAGGGAGAGGGCGATACACTTTAGAGATATTTATAAAAATATGGTTTAGGTAGAGCTTGAATTTAAAAAGAAATAGGTTATATGCAGATCAGACAAGATCAGGCAACAACTGTCAGAATGCCAGGAAGTATCACGGAGAGTGAAGAAACTGGAATTGTGGAATAATTGCATACTTCTGATTTTTCTTGAACACAAGTCTGACCCTCGGATATGATGTCTGTCTGCTTTACTCTGGCAGGTAAGACATGGGCACAGAAGAGTGGTGGTGATTGGGATGGGGCTGGTGATGTGTGAGTGTGTGTGTATAATGTAAGGATGACACATTATACGCTTTTTAGTTAGGGAATGTACAAATTACAAGGATTATTTGTTTTTTGTCTGCCATCAAATTATATAGACGTTATGTATAAAAGTGTAACAGTAAAATTCTGATGCAAATCATATTCACCATAGGTGACACATGAAAATTGCTGCTGAATTAACCCTTTGAGTGACATAGGGGTACCAAACTCATTACTGCATTATGTACCCCTCTGGCACTCAAATGGTTAAATAGAACTTGTAACCCCTGGAATGCTAGCAAGGTCTCCAAAACATTTCTTCACAGTGTGTTAGATACCTCTTTAGAATTTCAGGGGTTAAAAAAAAAGCTTCATTTAATTAAATTGCAATATGGGTAATTTGTATGTGCCCCTATAGTATTTGGTTTACCCCAGTATTGCACTACTGCACTTTTATACATTAACCCCTTAATATGAGCCTATTGTAGAAAGGGAAATTGGAGCAATTCTGGGGCAAACGAACTGCACTGGTTCTCATTGATTCAAATGGGGCTTTTAACCCCTTGTTTGCTAGAAATGTTTCCAAAGCATTGTGAAGCAATGCATTGAAGACCTCTCTAACACTGAAGGAATTAAAAACCCCATTTAAAAGGGCACTATCACATATTTTTAACATTCATTCATTTGAAATCGATTTTAAAATCACCTGCTGTATTATCAATTTATAGTTTAGATAACTAGCTTTTTAGTTGTTTAGAACTATAGATTATGCTAATTAAGGCTGTGCAGGCACTTCCTGTCTTACCTTCATCACCTACCCCCCTCTCACTGACAATGCTAGGGGAGGTGGCAAATTATACAGTGTCTGTGATTGGGGGAGGAAGTTGAAGGCTAAGGCAGTAAGGTCCTGCACAGCATATCTTTATTAGTATAATTTATAAATCTCGGTAATTTAAGATTTAATTTTCAAAATTGCAAATGGCTAATACAATATATAGGACATTTTAAAAGCTTTCCAAAATCAACAAGTTGCTTTTTAATAAATCCGTTTGAGTGCCACAGGGGTACAATGCAACGAGTTGGCATCAAAAGTGTTAACCACTTAACTGTTAAGCATTTTCACCCACCAACAACCAACACTTCAAACACTGATTTTTTTTTTTTAGCAGACCCTGCACTTTTGAAAAATACCATGGGGGTTATGCACTAAGCAGTGATAAAGAGGTGATAAAGTGGAGATGACTTCTCGAGTGATATCACTGCTCCAGTTCCTATGTTATTCAATGGAGCCTATGCACTAATATCTCCAAAGCTGCAGAAATCCTAGTGCATTGGATCCATAGAATAACATAAGAACTGGAGAAGTGATACCAATGTAGAAACATCTCCACTTTATCACCTCTTTATCATGCTTTAATGCATCTCCCCCATATCGCCTATTATGACCAAATACTATTACACAGAACTAGAAAAAAATTTCATGTACAACATAATGAGAAATATATCAAGTAATACTACATGCTATATATTTTTTATAAGTGCACAAAATTCCAATTTCAGGGACTAGTCTTTCATACCCCATGGGTGGTTTAGTATGAAGTCTTCAGAAGATGGCATTATAGCAAAAAAAAAATATATATCTTTTCAAAATTTGGTGTTATGAAATCTCTGAAAATGCAATATTAAGTTAGGAAGCTAGATGCCTCCCGATTAAAATGGTGCCCCATTGGTATAAGCTGGCATACTTAGGGGGTTCCAGGGCCCCAAAACCGCAAGGACCACATTTTGTCAGTTTTCCTTCTTTTTATGTTATACCTGCAATTAAATGTTTGTAATGTTTGTACCATTTTGGAAAGAAGATAACCTACTACATCAAATAAGGGGTAACTTGTCTTTTAGTGATGAGCGAGCACCCCAATGCTCGGGTGTTCGGGTGCTCTGACCGAGCACCCCCTGAGGCTCGAGTGCTCGGCCGAGCACCCGAGCCCCATTGAAGTCAATGGGAGGACTCGAGCATTACACCAGGCACCCCCTGCTCTGATGAGGGGAGGGTGCCTGGTCCATAGGAAAAGGGCAGAAAAGGATGGAAACACCACAGAAATGGTTCAGGGACAGCATAGGGAGGATGTCTGGATGCATCTTGGACTCCAACATCGCTGCTGGGAACGATCTTTCGCCCGTAGTACGCCATTTTTACAGACTGACCGTAAAACACACAAAAAGGAAAATAAAAACGACTTTAGGCGAAAAATTGTTACCAAACAATATTTGCTGTATATTTACTTGTATATCATCTGCAAATTCTCCCAAAAATTTCCTTGATTTTCTGAAGTGAGGCCATGATTAAGAGGGAAACGTGCGCAGAGGCAAATTATCCCAAAAATTTCCTTGATTTTCTGAAGTGAGGCCATGATTAAGAGGGAAACGTGCGCAGAGGCAAATTATCCCAAAAATTTCCTTGATTTTCTGAAGTGAGGCCATGATTAAGAGGGAAACGTGCGCAGAGGCAAATTATCCCAAAAATTTCCTTGATTTTCTGAACTGAGGCCATGATTAAGAGGGAAACGTGCGCAGAGGCAAATTCTCCAAAAATTTCCTTGATTTTATTGAACTGAGGCCATGATTAAGAGGGAAACGTGCGCTGAGCTGACCATCTAAAACATTATGGGTGAGGGTCTGCTGCAGAGCTGACCATCCTAAACATTATATGCGAAGGCCCGCTAGTGAGCTGACGCTATAAAACATTATATGCGAAGGCCCGCTAGTGAGCTGACGCTATAAAACATTATATGCGAAGGCCCGCTAGTGAGCTGACGCTATAAAACATTATATGAGAGGGCCCGCTAGAGAGCTGACCCAATAAAACATTATATGAGAAGGCCCGCTGGTGAGCTGACCTATATAAAAATTGTCAAACAGGGCCCGCTGGTGAGCTGGCCCTATATAAAAATTATAGCACAGGGCCCGCTGGTGAGCTGGCCCTATATAAAAATTATAGCACAGGGCATATGGAAGAGGAGGAGGAGGAGGAGAAGATTAAGAGTCAACCATATACCCGTTTTTTGGGTGGAAGGGGTGAATGGGAATACAGAGTATTCCCATCATTGTAAATAACATATATAAAGTGAGTTTATGTTCCCCCGGGGCTTTCCTCCAGTGGAGTGGAGAAGTCAGGGGAAATCCAGGCCTTGTTCATTTTTATAAGTGTCAACCTATCAGCATTGTCGGTGGAAAGGCGGATACGCTTATCTGTTATGATGCCACCAGCAGCACTAAATACCCGCTCAGACAGAACGCTGGCGGCAGGGCAGGCCAGCACCTCCAAGGCGTAGAGTGCCAGTTCATACCACGTGTCCAGCTTGGACACCCAGTAGTTGTAAGGCACAGAGGGATCATTGAGGACGCTGACACGGTCTGCTACGTACTCCTTCACCATCTTCCAAAACTTTTCCCTCCTTGTGACACTAGGCTGCGCATCAGGGTGAGGGTGCTGGCGGGGTGTCATGAAGGTGTCCCACGCCTTGGAGAGTGTTGCCCTGCCTTTGTCGGAACTGCTGTGTGCTCCCCTTTTCTCCCCTTCTCGGTTGGCCAAGGTAGCACGTACTCTGCTGCCAGCGTTGTCAGATGGAAAATTTTGGAGCAATTTTTCAACAAGAACCTTCTGGTATTGCACCATTTTGCTTGTCCTCTCCACCGGAGGAATGAGAGATGAGAAATTCTCTTTGTAGCGGGGGTCCAGAAGGGTGAACACCCAGTAATCCGTGTTGTCTAAAATGCGTACAACGCGTGGGTCACGGGAAAGGCAGCCTAACATAAAGTCAGCCATGTGTGCCAGAGTACCAACAGTCAAAATTTCGCTGTCCTCACCAGGAGGATGACTCTCAATATCCTCATCCTCTTCCTCCTCTTCTGCCCACCCACGCTGAAGAGATGGAACTAAAGTTCCATGGCTACCCTCTGTAGCGGAGGCAACCGTGTCTTCCTCCTCCTCCTCCTCCTCCTCCTCCGCCTCCTCCAATTGTCGCTGAGAAGACGAAGTGAGGGTGCTCTGGCTATCACCTTGTGTAAGCTCTTCCTCCCCCATTTCCACCTCTTCCACATGCAAAGCGTCGGTTTTAATTGTGAGCAGCGAGCGTTTCAGTAGACACAGAAGTGGGATGGTTACACTGATAATAGCGTTATCGCCGCTCACCATCTGTGTCGATTCCTCAAAATTGCGTAAAACCTCGCAGAGGTCTGACATCCATTCCCACTCCTCACTTCTGATTACAGGAAGTTGAACGGAGAGGCGACGACCGTGTAACAGCTGGTACTCCACTACTGCCCTCTGCTGCTCACAAAGCCGGGCCAACATGTGGAAGGTGGAGTTCCAGCGCGTGCTCACGTCACACAGCAGCCGGTGAGCTGGCAATTGTAAGCGCTGCTGCAGCTTCAACAGGCCGGCCGAAGCTGTAGATGACTTACAGAAAATTTGCACACACGCGGCGCACCTTGGTCAAGAGATCATGCACATTGGGGTAGGTTTTTAGAAATCGCTGAACCACTAAATTAAATACATGCGCTAGGCATGGTACGTGTGTGAGCTTGCCGAGCTCCAAAGCCGCCACCAAGTTATGCCCATTATCACACACAACCATGCCTGGTTGCAGGTTGAGTGGCGAGAGCCACTGCTCGGTCTGGTGACTAATCCCCTGCAACAGCTCTGAGGCCGTGTGCTGTTTGTCCCCAAGGCAGATCAGCTTCAGCACGGCCTGTTGACGCTTCCCCACTGCAGTGCTACACTGCTTCCAGCTACTGGCTGATGGGGGAGTGGCGCTGCGTGTTGCGAATTCTGAGGTGGAAACGGAGGAGGAGGAGCCAATAACGTAGGTGCTGGCGGAAACCCTGATGGAGGTAGGGCCCGCAATCCTCGGCGTGGGTAGCACCCGTGCCATCCCAGGGTCCGAGTCGCTCCCAGCCTCCACGACATTCACCCAGTGTGCCGTCAGGGAAATGTAGCGTCCCTGGCCACAAGCACTTGTCCATGTGTCAGTCGTTAAGTGGACCTTCCCAGTAACTGCGTTGGTCAGGGCACGGGTGATGTTACGGGACACATGGTGGTGTAATGCGGGGATGGCACACCGGGAAAAGTAGTGGCGGCTGGGGACCGCGTACCGAGGGACAGCTGCTGCCATCAGGCTGCGGAAGGACTCAGTGTCCACAAGCCTAAATGGCAGCATTTCGATGGCCAGTAATTTGGAAAGGTGTGAGGTTAGTGCTATGGCCTGTGGGTGGGTGGCTGGGTATTTTCGCTTGCGCTCAAATGCCTGGGGTAACGACATTTGGACGCTGTGCTGGGACAGGGAAGTGGATGTGGTCGCTGATGGTGCTTCAGATGCTACAGGTGCAGGGAGGGAGGTATGCGGGCCTGCGCCTTCGACAGGCGATTGGCCGGCACCGAAAACAGGGGAAGAGGAGGCAGTGGTGTGGCCTGCAGACACAGATGGGCGATCCAGGCGTTCCTCCCACTTATTACGGTGCTTGGATGCCATGTGTCGGATCATGCTGGTGGTGGTGAGGTTTCTAGTGTTCATGCCTCGGCTCATTCTGGTGTGGCACAGGTTGCAAACTACAATTCTTTTGTCGTCCGCACTTTCCTTAAAAAAACGCCATACCGCGGAACACCTACCCTTTGGCAAGGTAGATTTACGCAAGGGGGTGCTCCGTGGAACATTTGCGGGCCGGTTTGGTGCGGTCCGCCTTCTTTCTGTAGCCACACCACTGCCTCTTCCAGCCTGTTGCGGTGCTGCAGATGGCTCACCCTCAGGACTGCTGTCATCGCTCGGCTCTACACCTTCCCAGGTGGGGTCAGTCACCTCATCGTCCACCAAGTCCTCCTCCACTTCCTCACTCTGATCATCCTCCTCATGTCTTGATCCCACCACATACTCAGTCATTGACAACTGTATAACATTCTCCTCAACAAGGTCTTGAGACGGAAATAGTGGTTGATTTAATGGCAACTGTGTCTCATCATCATCATCATCATCATCATCCACTACTTCCTTTGACCTTAAATGCCGTTCACATCTGTCATCGTCTTGTGATTGGGTACCCTCTAGAGGTTGTGAATCAGGGCACAAGATGTCATGTTCCTCTGCAAGCGTGCTTGGAGAGAGGGTCAAATGAAGGATTGGTGATGAGACGAGCTCCTCACTATATCCCAGTGTGGGATCACTTCTTTGACCAGACCGTGTATGGTGGGAGGAAGGATGATCAGAGTGAGGATTATGTTGACCAGACTCTTGGCTACTGAGAGTGGACTTGGTGGAAGACAGGGTGGTGCTTAACCGACTGGAAGCAGTATCAGCTGACATCCAACCGACCACCTGTTCGCAGTGGTCGGACCTCGAGAGTGATGTCCTGCGACGCCCTGTAAAATTAGACATGAAGCTAGGTATGGTGGATGTCTTTCTTTCTTGTGCTCTGGCACCAGGCACAGTTTCTCCGCGTCCTGACCCGCGCCCTGAACTATCAGGATCACGTCCACTTCCCCGTCCCTTTTTACCCGCCTTCTTCATCTTACACGGAATATGTGACTTTAATATTTGAGTTTGAAAACTTAACAGTATTTCTTCCTATTCTGCAACTGTGCAGAGTACACAGAATAGGCTGCTAAACTGCGGTGACACACACAGAATGGAATATGTGACTTTAATATTTGAGTTTGAAAACTTAACAGTATTTCTTCCTATTCTGCAACTGTGCAGAGTACACAGAATAGGCTGCTAAACGGCGGTGACACACACAGAATGGAATATGTGACTTTAATATTTGAGTTTGAAGACTTAACAGTATTTCTTCCTGTAACGGATCCTACCCGTTACTGAGCCCTTGTCTGGACCTCAAACTATTTATTCAAAGACTATGGACATTTATTACGGTTTGGACTCTGTGCGGTGCCTTGGCGTACAAACTGGCCAGCTATTCCCTAAGAGAAAGACTTAAATTCATAGACTTTGGATCACATACTATGTTTAATGTATGGCAAACGTTTTAGTTATTGTATGTAGTATGTTGAGGGTTTACTCCAAGGGAATAGTCAGTGAGGGGTTAATTATTTCATTATGTATTGCAGACTCCCAAGCCTTTTGCTTAATTATTCAACCTCTGGCCATTGTTAAGGAAATGAATATTCTGGCCACTCAAGTCCTTGAAGTGAGAACTGTCCTGAGACCCCTGCAGTGTGGTAATTAGGTCAAAACCTCATGTCTTTGTCCATCAACCTTTTTGTATCTGAAATGCAATCATGTCTGAGTTATTGTGTTTGTTGGGCCATCGTCTGTTGCCCTTTTGTCTACTGTGAAATGATTGGATTAAGCCTATTGTACCTGGTTTCCCCATAAGAGGCAATGCAAGATTTCTGTATAAATATCTGTGGTCTTTGCCAATAAAAAGAGTTCTGTTTTGGAGTGAACAAGGAGTCCTGGAGTCTTGTATTGCTTATGGTCTAAAGTATCCACTCTGATACCCATCTGCGCCAAGTATCCTGAATCGCCGACCGCCTGCTGCCAGTTTCCTGCAACCTAACTTCGTGGACTGTCAGGCGGCGACGTGGACTCTTCCCTGCTTCCAGCGATCCTGCGGCTTTTTCCAGTGACTGTCCATCCTTCAACTGGTGCATCTGACGGCGCTTATCTGCGTTGAGAAGGAGAGACCAAGGAACGACGGCGGAAGGTGACGCGGTCCCTTCTCAGCTTCCGTTACACTGGTGGCAAGCGGTGGGATCGAACTGAAACCAGCCCAGCAGGGGGAGATATAGCCGCTGGCTTGACCCCGGTTTCAGCAACAGTTTGTGGGATCTTCTCCTTCTTTCATCGGTTGTATCAAATGCAGCATGGCGACACGAGGACCTGGCGGAGCAGTAGTGCCTGAATGGAGTTTCCTGGACTTCTTGGAACTTGTTGAATCAGTTGGACCCGCATGGGGTCTCAGTGACTTCCACAAGCGCCTCGGAGCTGTAGAGCCCGACTGGAAGTACATTGACTTTTTAGTGAAGGAAAAGTGGACTATTATTGGAATCGGACCAAGTGAGGACCCTGTGTACCGGAGGATGGTGAACCTTATGCCGCTTCTGGGATACAAGCCATCAGTGGCCAAGATTGATAGGCTGATGGATATTGTACGTGGCCGGTACTGGCGCGAACTGTGTGCAGGAGAAGAGGAAGAATGTTGGGGGGGACCCTCATCTGAGGAGGACCTCAGTGAATCTGAGGACTTGGATGGAGCTGCCCCTGTTCACTCCACACTGGTGAGTGGGAATACGCTCCTCACCAGTGTCCCTGTTGCCCTGGGAGCGGAGCCGTGCGTGCTCCCCAGGATCACAAGTGATGCCGCCTTGAGGGATGGGACTGCGGTCTCCCTCAAGGCAGAAGAAAGTCCTATGTGTAATGGCCTACAGGAGGAGGACCCCAGTGGGCTGGGAGAAAACAGTGCCGCTGGCCCTCCTAAAGATATGGACTGTGAACTGATGGGTGGGAGCAAGCCCATCAGTCCCCCTGAGGGCCCTGCTGTAGTGGGTGGGAGAGAACCCAGCAGCAGCCTCAAGATGTTGCCCCTGGTGGGGGTGGAAGATGCCCTGGGAGCAGAGCCGTGCGTGCTCCCCAGGATTACAAGTAATGCGGCCTTGAGGGATGGGACTGCGGTCTCCCTCCAGGCAGAGGAAAGGCCTATGTGTAATGGCCTACAGGAGGAGGACCCCAGTGGGCCGGGAGAAAATAGTGCCGCTGGCCCTCCTACAAATATGGACTGTGAACTGATGGGTGGGAGCGAGCCCATCAGTTCCCCTGAGACCCCTGCTGTAATGGGTGTGAGAGAACCCAGCAGCAGCCCCAAAATGTTGCCCCTGGTGGGGGTGGAAGATGGCCTGGGAGCGGAGCCGTGCGTGCTCCCCAGGATTACAAGTAATGCGGCCTTGAGGGATGGGACTGCGGTCTCCCTCAAGGGAAAAGAGAGGCCTGTGTGTGATGGCCTACCAGAGGAGGACCCCAGTGGACTGGAAGAAAGTAGGGCTGCTGGAACTTCCCTGGATATGTTGTATGACCTAATGGGTGGGGAAGAGTGCCCCATCCGTCCCCCTGTAACCCCTGACTTGGTGCGTGGGAGAAAGCGCACCAGGTCATGTGAAGGCCTGGCTGGGATGAGTGGGACAGCAGTCCTCATCCCCAGCCCAGCAGTTGTTCTGCCTTTCCCTGAGACCCCTGGCCTAGTAAGTGGGGCCACGATCATCCTGAAGGAGCCTGTTTGTACCCCTGCACTGGAGATCCCCACCTTGGTGAGTGAGACCGCGATCCTCACCAAGGATATTTGTGTTGCTCTGTCCCCTGTTGACCCCAGCTTGATGGGTGGGAATGTATTCCCCATCAGGCCCATACCTGATTTGACTCAGGAGCGTGGGAACTGCATCCGCTCCTGTGCCTCTGGGGCCCTGGCCCAACTAAAAGGGGGAGATATGCCTCTCTCCCCACACTCTGATGTCCAGAAGCCAAAGTCACAATTGCCCCAGGGAGATCCCCCTTATAGACTGGCTTTTGACCCGGAGCCACTGGCCCCAGACCCAGAAGGATTTGTCCTCAGCACTGCCTGGAGAGGGGCCCAGGAGAGGCCACCTAATTTGATGTTGGTCAGGGCAACCAAGCAACAATTTCCCTGGCCCAGAAGTAAGGACAAAGGAACTGTGCGCTGTTCCCCTGGCCCGGACAAGGGGCTCATGTTTTCTCCGGGCCCAGGACAAAAAGACTGTTCCAACCTCTGGCCCAGGATTAAGGCATGGACAAGGGGCTTGCATTTTCTCCTGGCACAGGACACCAGGCTGAGTCATTGTTTCCCTGGCCCAGGACAAGGGGCTCCTCCTTTAAGACTGGCCTAGGACAAAGGCCTCCAGACTAATGAACTGTCCAGACAAGTGGCTCACAACCTCAATGCTCTCCTACAGCTCCAAGCCAGCGTTTACTACTGTCCCCGCTGGCTTGGTACAAAAAGGGGGAGAAATGTAACGGATCCTACCCGTTACTGAGCCCTTGTCTGGACCTCAAACTATTTATTCAAAGACTATGGACATTTATTACGGTTTGGACTCTGTGCGGTGCCTTGGCGTACAAACTGGCCAGCTATTCCCTAAGAGAAAGACTTAAATTCATAGACTTTGGATCACATACTATGTTTAATGTATGGCAAACGTTTTAGTTATTGTATGTAGTATGTTGAGGGTTTACTCCAAGGGAATAGTCAGTGAGGGGTTAATTATTTCATTATGTATTGCAGACTCCCAAGCCTTTTGCTTAATTATTCAACCTCTGGCCATTGTTAAGGAAATGAATATTCTGGCCACTCAAGTCCTTGAAGTGAGAACTGTCCTGAGACCCCTGCAGTGTGGTAATTAGGTCAAAACCTCATGTCTTTGTCCATCAACCTTTTTGTATCTGAAATGCAATCATGTCTGAGTTATTGTGTTTGTTGGGCCATCGTCTGTTGCCCTTTTGTCTACTGTGAAATGATTGGATTAAGCCTATTGTACCTGGTTTCCCCATAAGAGGCAATGCAAGATTTCTGTATAAATATCTGTGGTCTTTGCCAATAAAAAGAGTTCTGTTTTGGAGTGAACAAGGAGTCCTGGAGTCTTGTATTGCTTATGGTCTAAAGTATCCACTCTGATACCCATCTGCGCCAAGTATCCTGAATCGCCGACCGCCTGCTGCCAGTTTCCTGCAACCTAACTTCGTGGACTGTCAGGCGGCGACGTGGACTCTTCCCTGCTTCCAGCGATCCTGCGGCTTTTTCCAGTGACTGTCCATCCTTCAACTGGTGCATCTGACGGCGCTTATCTGCGTTGAGAAGGAGAGACCCAGGAACGACGGCAGAAGGTGACGCGGTCCCTTCTCAGCTTCCGTTACACTTCCTATTCTGCAACTCTGCACAGTACACAGAATGTGCTGCTAAACTGCGGCGAAGCACACTGAATGGAATATGTGACTTTGATATTTTAGTTTGAAGACTTAACAGTATTTCTTCCTATTCTGCAACTGTGCAGAGTACACAGAATAGGCTGCTAAACGGCGGTGACACACACTGAATGGAATATGTGACTTTAATATTTGAGTTTGAAAACTTAACAGTATTTCTTCCTATTCTGCAACTGTGCAGAGTACACAGAATAGGCTGCTAAACTGCGGTGACACACACAGAATGGAATATGTGACTTTAATATTTGAGTTTGAAAACTTAACAGTATTTCTTCCTATTCTGCAACTGTGCAGAGTACACAGAATAGGCTGCTAAACTGCGGTGACACACACTGAATGGAATATGTGACTTTAATATTTGAGTTTGAAAACTTAACAGTATTTCTTCCTATTCTGCAACTGTGCAGAGTACACAGAATAGGCTGCTAAACGGCGGTGACACACACTGAATGGAATATGTGACTTTAATATTTGAGTTTGAAAACTTAACAGTATTTCTTCCTATTCTGCAACTGTGCAGAGTACACAGAATAGGCTGCTAAACGGCGGTGACACACACTGAATGGAATATGTGATTTTAATATTTGAGTTTGAAAACTTAACAGTATTTCTTCCTATTCTGCAACTGTGCAGAGTACACAGAATAGGCTGCTAAACTGCGGTGACACACACAGAATGGAATATGTGACTTTAATATTTGAGTTTGAAGACTTAACAGTATTTCTTCCTATTCTGCAACTCTGCACAGTACACAGAATGTGCTGCTAAACTGCGACGAAGCACACTGAATGGAATATGTGACTTTGATATTTTAGTTTGAAGACTTAACAGTATTTCTTCCTATTCTGCAACTGTGCAGAGTACACAGAATAGGCTGCTAAACGGCGGTGACACACACTGAATGGAATATGTGACTTTAATATTTGAGTTTGAAAACTTAACAGTATTTCTTCCTATTCTGCAACTGTGCAGAGTACACAGAATAGGCTGCTAAACTGCGGTGACACACACAGAATGGAATATGTGACTTTAATATTTGAGTTTGAAAACTTAACAGTATTTCTTCCTATTCTGCAACTGTGCAGAGTACACAGAATAGGCTGCTAAACTGCGGTGACACACACTGAATGGAATATGTGACTTTAATATTTGAGTTTGAAAACTTAACAGTATTTCTTCCTATTCTGCAACTGTGCAGAGTACACAGAATAGGCTGCTAAACGGCGGTGACACACACTGAATGGAATATGTGACTTTAATATTTGAGTTTGAAAACTTAACAGTATTTCTTCCTATTCTGCAACTGTGCAGAGTACACAGAATAGGCTGCTAAACTGCGGTGACACACACAGAATGGAATATGTGACTTTAATATTTGAGTTTGAAAACTTAACAGTATTTCTTCCTATTCTGCAACTGTGCAGAGTACACAGAATAGGCTGCTAAACTGCGGTGACACACACTGAATGGAATATGTGACTTTAATATTTGAGTTTGAAAACTTAACAGTATTTCTTCCTATTCTGCAACTGTGCAGAGTACACAGAATAGGCTGCTAAACTGCGGTGACACACACAGAATGGAATATGTGACTTTAATATTTGAGTTTGAAAACTTAACAGTATTTCTTCCTATTCTGCAACTGTGCAGAGTACACAGAATAGGCTGCTAAACTGCGGTGACACACACTGAATGGAATATGTGACTTTAATATTTGAGTTTGAAAACTTAACAGTATTTCTTCCTATTCTGCAACTGTGCAGAGTACACAGAATAGGCTGCTAAACTGCGGTGACGCACACTGAATGGAATATGTGACTTTGATATTTTAGTTTGAAGACTTAACAGTATTTCTTCCTATTCTGCAACTCTGCACAGTACACAGAATGTGCTGCTACACTGCGGCGAAGAACACTGAATGGAATATGTGACTTTGATATTTTAGTTTGAAGACTTAACAGTATTTCTTCCTATTCTGCAACTCTGCACAGTACACAGAATGTGCTGCTAAACTGCGGCGAAGCACACTGAATGGAATATGTGACTTTGATATTTTAGTTTGAAGACTTAACAGTATTTCTTCCTATTCTGCAACTCTGCACAGTACACAGAATGTGCTGCTACACTGCGGCGACGCACACTGAATGGAATATGTGACTTTGATATTTTAGTTTGAAGACTTAACAGTATTTCTTCCTATTCTGCAACTCTGCACAGTACACAGAATGTGCTGCTAAACTGCGGCGAAGCACACTGAATGGAATATGTGACTTTGATATTTTAGTTTGAAGACTTAACAGTATTTCTTCCTATTCTGCAACTCTGCACAGTACACAGAATGTGCTGCTAAACTGCGGCGACGCACACTGAATGGAATATGTGACTTTGATATTTTAGTTTGAAGACTTAACAGAATGTGCTCTAATCTGCAACTTTGCACACTAAACAGAATGTGCTCTAATCTGCAACTTTGCACACTAAACAGAATGTGCTCTAATCTGCAACTTTGCACACTAAACAGAATATATATTTTTTTTTTTTTTTTTTTTTTCCCCCCACACAAAATAACCTGCTGCCCCCACACACAGTAGTCCTAAAAAGGACTTTTGGTTCTTTTTTTTCACAATTTTGCTTTTTTTCCTCCCTACACTGACTTTCCCTTCCTATCCTCAGCTCTCCCTGGCTAAGACTGAGCCGAACTCGCTGGTCAGGTGCTATACAGCACCCGACCACGGGTTCTGGCCAGCCAATCAGTGTAATGCCAGCAGCCAACATGGCTGCTGGCATTACACCGATGTCAGAGCCTCCCTGCATGTTTATTGGCTGCGCAGCAGCCGCAAAACGTGCGGGGAGGAGACCCGAACATGGCGGGCGAGCACATGCGGTACTCGTACGAGTACCGCCATGTGCCGAGCAGAGCGATGCTCGAGCCGATCCGAGCATCGGCCGAGCATGCTTGCTCAACACTATTGTCTTTCTATTCCTAGTCGGGTGCACACAAATGATTCCAGAATAGCGATTAAATATTTGGCAAAAATGTGTGAAGTTGAGTTTCAAATGCATATTTTAGGGAACTATTAACACATTAAGGACCATTGACATGCCAAGACCATCACGGTGATCCTGCACTTAAGGACCAGTGATGGTTCTGGCATGTCATGGAATTCAGGGGTCCCACATGGCTGCAAGACACTCGGGGACCCCTAAATCAGATGAAGCAAAAAAAAAAAAAAAAAATGTTCCGTGGTCCTTAACTGCTGACCGCGTGGTGTTTGGCCTGTCACAATATGTTTGTTTTTGTCATTCTATTTAGGAAACCTAATAATAACTATATTTATATATTTCTACCTTTTATTACACCCGTGAAATTAGCGGTGATGTGAAAATTACAACCTGAGTGTTAGGGGGCATTGAGAATGAAAGCAACTGCTGAATGGTTTGCCCAAATCAGTAAACAACACCAGTTATCTTTGTTCTCTAGGATTACCTGCCAGCACTTAAATGGTTACAACAATTATAGACATGGAGAAAAGGTAGACAAGACATCTACCTTGGAAAGCAAACAATCACGTGCATCAAATGACAAGTATCTTGACTTTTTAAACAAATGTTTCCTAAAAGACGGCCTGAGAAAAATGGCATCACAATGGTATGATACAGCATACCGTATGGGGTAACAGGAGCACTAAATTGCACCTATGATTTTTTTTCTAAGTTTGCCTGTCCACAGTAATATGGTAATAACAGTTACATAATTGGGGAAAGGGCAGAAAAGGCATGAGATTTTGTAAAGCAGAAATATATATTTCTTTACCATTTCCATCACTTCTAAGATACTAAAATATTTGAAAACCAAGGAATTTTATACTGTGTGCTCAGTATGTACTTCCAGCATGAGACAAATGGTATATTTTGTTTGACATAACATAGGGGTTGCCAGGATCACTAAACAACACCCCCTCCCATTGACTTCTATAGGCACAAATAATTGTATTGATGCATTTTTGGATGATAAAATTATCACTATTCCAGTATGATATGAAAATAACATATTTGGTGGTCACCTGATCACAAAAGAGTCATGCAATGATAGGGTTCTCTGTAATGAATGGAAGAAGTTCCTCCTTTTTTGCTAAAAATGCTGATTTTCCTATTTTTCACACCTTAAAACTGAATTCCCCATTGGAAAGTTTTCCTTCTTTTTCAACCAGGATAGTACAAAAGGAGTGTCAGGTTCCCACAGCATGTAATTCTGTGTTTATTAGAGTGCGAAAGAAAGCACAGTGTTGGCACTAGTTAAGATAGACAAGTAAAGTGGAGTTGGAGTTTACTGTAGGCAGACTTTTGGTCAAACAAATTGTTCTCAGTATTAGGAGAGTCTGGGGGAGTTTGAAGGGAGAAAGGAGATTTACCCCAAAATCTTGTTTGAATGAAAGGAGACAGGTGATCCAAGTTTCTTCCTGAGTTGGTTGAGCATTTGTGATTGTCTGATAGACAGAATAATTTAAAGACTAACCCTTGTCTATAGAGTGACTCCCGCTACATCCAGAAAAAAAGGGGCCAGCATACTGACTAACGTCTATCATCCTGTACTGTAAAATAAATAAATAAATAAAATTGGACTGCAAAGACACTGGGAGAGAGAGAGAGAAAGCAGCAGCTTAATCCTATTAATACTAGCTTCAGGCAAACAGTTGTAATTTTAGTCAATTTGTTATTATTGTAGACAAAGTGACAGACAGGGACCGTTAATAAAATAAATAAATAAAAACTAGTTTGATACGTGGCATGCACCCTGACATGAGCCATGAGTAAGGCTGACAGATACTAGAATGGACAGAGACTTACTGTATATGATGCAGCATTATGAAAAGGGCAAGACATCACACACTCAGTTCTGTTGCGTACTTTACTGTACAAATCAACGTTACTTTCATAATGTCCAGCAAAGGTACTGGGGGCAAGGGTAAGGAGAAAGAAGTAGGAACATTTATTAGTAAAGTGGTAGTGCAAAAACTTACTGCAGTCAGGGTTACTGCAGCCGGTGCAATAAACACTGATGATCCTTCTCCTCCTGAGGAGTCTTTCAAAATTGCATAAAAATCTCCTCCACCACCACCAGCAGTATTAATAAACCATATAAAACACGGAAAATGACAAGTCACATGTTAGTGTTGATGGCACAATGGAGGAAGGTGTATAAGTTCAACCAACTGCTGCATCTGACAATGGGGCTAACAACACCTTTTCTAAAAGTGGTAGTGAACGTTCTGAAAATCCCTCTAATGGGAAAGAAAAAATAATTTGAGAATTTAAAAAGTCTGGGGGAAGATAAAAGTAGTGGGAGAAAAAGTGTCAGGTGATGCTGAAGATGACTTAATTATTGATGATGAATGTTGATAATGGCTCCAACATAATAGCTGCCTTTAGAATAAGTTATATGGTGCATAGAGAAAAAGGAAAAAAGAGGGACGCCTCACAGAGTAGTAAGTCCTTCAATAGATGATAATCCCAGATAACTCACCTTCTGTATAGGGTACTTAAATTCAATGATGGTCTGCCAATTGCAAATGCACAAAACAAACAGAATTAGCTTATGGAAGACAGCGATGCCCTCTCCCACTCGGGCCGACTCCTCCGGTATCTCAATCCACAGCAGCTCGTGAATGATCCAGCAGGTATGGCACAAGGCTTCAACCAGAAGGACCCAAAAAGAAATAGAAGTGCAAGTAGAAGTTTCTACAGACACAAGCAGACACCGGTGTAGATATCGCATACAGGGATTAATTATAAAGCTTGACCCTGCGCAAGCATCTCCTGGATGTTTTTTTCTCCAGCAGAAAATTGTAAGCCATGGTTTATGGATTGGATTTCCCCCATTTTTAAGGATGATAAGATTAAAGATCAATGGAACATGATAATTGATAATTGCTCATATAAGTTGATTAGTTTATTGACTGAGTTTAGGGAAAAAAAATTGAAGGAATTAAATGCAGAAATAGAAAATGTAACAAAGAAATGTAGATTTAAATCAACAGGATGGACAGTTTGCTAATATCAAAAAATGTGAAGAGATAATCACTGCAAATCAAAAAAGATCATTAGAGATAAGACTGATTATACAGCTGGAAGAGTGAGGAAATGGAAACATCCCGATAAAGAAAGTTATGTAATAAATTTGGAAGGATGTACCCCTACCATTACATTGGGTGAAGAGGAAAATCAATCAAGGGTTAATATAGTGGAACTTGAAAACCCAAGTAATATCAGACATAGATTAGTAGAACATAATGAGTCTAACCATACTTATGAAAATGTTCCCAGTTATGGAAATAGGAGAGTAACATCTGACTCCATGGGAAAGACAATTTATACTGAGTTTCAGGAATATCGAGGGAGAGGAAGGGGACGTGGGAGATTTAGAGGTAGAGGGGCAGGTAAATTTACTGGTCCCCAAAGGTATGTATATCGGGGCAAAGAAGGTTTTAGTAACAATGCCCATCAACATGCCACTAATGAACCCTGTTTTTGGCAAACACCTCAGGCACACCACAAGGAGGGGGTCATCTATGGCGGCCCCTACCGAATATAATCAATCGTTATACAGCCCTGGAAACATTGGGGGACAGAGAGCAGACCAACAAATGGGGGGGGAGGAGTAAAGAGGATCATAGTGAGAGAAGATTTAAAAGAAAACGAGTTAGGGGCAGTGGGGGGGTGTTAAATTACAACAAAAAAAGCAAAATCATCAAAAGTACAGAACTATAAAAATATTTAACCTCTCTAGTTATAAACTGACCTATGCAGAAAGTTCAGTTTTAGAGAAAGGTTTGGCTTTTTGTCCTACTGCTTACCGTAATTTGTATGACTGTTGATACAGAGAGATATATCAGGAAGCTGACATTGGAGAGATTCTTTAATAAGAACAACAATGTCACTTCCACAGAATCTACTAATTCTAAGGTAATTGAAGAGAAATTAGGAAGTATAGTAGATATTGATATAGAACAGGATGTGGATGGTTTGTTATATGAGTATATACATACTCCATTCAAGCCTAGGTTCACCTTTTACCCTACAAGTAGTAAAGGGAATTTCTTGGAAACTTTTCATACATTGGTATTGGACGATTTCAAGAAATTAGTGGAACATCCTATGTAGGGTTTTGATCACAATCTGAGTAAGGAGGAGTTTAAAGCTATTAAGAGTTTGAAAGAAAATATACAGATTGTGATAAAAAATTCTGATAAGGGTGGGGGCATAGTTATCGCCAGTAGGGAGGATTATATTAAGGAAGTGATGAGAATATTGAGCGACAATGCACAATATGAAGTGCTTAAACATGACCCTATCATATGTTGTTCTAAAGAATTTTGCAATATTATAGAGACTGCCTATTTGGAAGGTATCCTGACGTGGTCAGAGAGGGATTTTTTGTATGTTAAGTACCCTAAGTGTGCAGTGTATTACCATCTCCCAAAAATACACAAATCCCTCTCTGACCCACCGGGACGTCCAGTAATATTGGGCATGGATAGTTTAACATCAAATTTATCCCAATATGTAGATCACTGGCTTCTAAAGTTCGTATTGGGCTTGGACTCATATTTGAGAGATAATGGTCATTTGTTGAATGTTTTGAAGAATACCAAATGGGAGAGTGACTACAATTGAGTAACACTTGATGTCACAGGTTTATATTCCAATATCCCCCATTCAGTAGGATTAGTGGCTGTGGAACATTTTCTGAATATGGATCTATTGATGCCTATGAAACAACGTAAGTTTATTGTGGATTCCATATTATTTATTCTTGAACATAACTATTTTTCTTTTTTGGATAAATTCTATCGACAGATCAAGGGAGCAGCAATGGGGATGAGATTCACACTGAGTTATGCTAATGTATTTATGTTTTTTTTTTAGTTTTTTTTTTTTTTGGCCATTAATTGCCTTTTCAGTGCAAATCTCATTCTCTATTGCCACTTCATTAATGATCTACTTATAATTTGGAAGGGTGATTACGTTTCATTCCAATTGTTTGTGGATTACATGAATGATAATCCTTGGGGAATTAAGTTTACATCCACTTTTCATTGTATAAAACATTGTTTTTTTGGGATTTAGAGTTACAAATAGGGAATGATAATAGGATTATCACTAACGCACATTTTAAAAAGGTAGATATAAATAGTTATTTGGACTACAATAGCTCACACCACAAACAGTGGTTAAAGAATGTTCCCTATAGCCAATTGTATGACTGAGAAGGAATTGCAGTAAAATGGCTGATTTTAAAAATCAGAGTAGAATATTGAGTACTAGATTTGGTGAGAAAAACTATCCCAAAGGGTTACTAGAAGATTAGTTTCAAAGAGCAAAAATAAAATCGAGAGAAGAGATTGTGACAGGCTAGAGTGTGGTTAATTGCGAGGAGAGAAAGAAAAGAAGGATTGGGGATAAGAATAAAAACAAATATAGTTTAAAACACAGTATAATACAACACATATACGTGGCATATTAGAGAAACATTGGTCAATTTTAATAAAAGATCCTACATTGTGTAATTCACTCCCAAAAAGACCAAAAATAATTTTTAGAAAAGCAAGAACACTTAAAAATAGCTCCAAGTAAGTTACAGAAAAGTGCAGAAAATAAAAATAGAAATAAGAATGACAACATTTAAATAACTAATAATATAGGGGTTTATAGATGTGGACATGAGAGATGCCTAACCTGCAAAAATATAGATAATAACATAAAAACATTTAAGTCAAATACCACCGGAGGGTCTTTTAAGATTAAACATCATATGACCTGTGATAGCTCTCATTGTGAGTGTGGCCAGCAGTACATTGGCAGAACAACTCAAAAATTAAGGGCCGGATTCGGCCAACATAGGAGGAATGTGGAGAAGGGATATGACCTGCACAGTATCTTGAGACATTGTAAGGCAATTCATAATAAAGATCCTGATTGTCTTAATATCATTCAAATTGAATATATAGAACACTCATCTGGTTATAATAGAATACAGAAACTCATTAATCGGGAATCTTTTTGGATTTTTAAGATGGAAACACTAGCACCTTTTGGTTTAAATGATATATTAGAAAGTACACAGTAAGATTTTCTGTATTTAAAGTCATATTATGGTACAATACACATTATGGTTTACATATTAGCATAATGCATGTCACTATTTAAGGGATTATTTATATATGTTTTTAGAATAGAGATAGGTATTTACTCATTTGTGCATAGTATGAATAGTTGCCTTTATGTTCGAGATATTATGTGCGGTTACATGTAGTTCCGCATTTAAGTAGCGTATATGGGTTAGTACATATACATTTGTGGATCTTTTGGGTCTCTGATTATATGGGGACATGAGTGTCCACCTTATGGCTATTAACCACTTTGGTATCTTCTAGAGTATAACGATAGTGAGGATGTCAGATTTATTTCAAAAAAATGGAGTCACATTCTCTAAGTGTTCATTCTTGTGATTATTTGTTGTTTTTGGTATCTTACCTTATCTGGCAATAGTATGGTGCTGAAAGTGTTAAAGAACCTTTTAAATTTGATTACATTTGTACTTATATCCTTAAGTGTGTGTCCAAGTCCGAGAACTTAAGACTGTTGATTTAACGGTCCTATAATAGTTTGTTATTTCCTTCCATTTTTGGGCAGAAAGTTGCTTTGGACTACACAGGGTTAATTGAATCCTTGGTGTAGTACAATTGTAACTTTATGTGGATTGTTGGTGAGTAACATTGTTGCAGGCTGAAGAATTAAGAAATCCAGTGGGTGGCAGTAATTTCAGATGTGGTTTAAGGGATAAAAGGAAGTGCTGCGTGTTTGTAATTAGATAGTTCACTAAAGATTTATGTTAGAAAAAGTAAGGGTTTGCTCGATACGAAACGCTTAACATTCTTTGAAGTTATATACATTTTTATTGTTTGTAATAATATTACTTTTTGACTACATATCTTTGTCTATTTTAATACATTTTTAATACTGATACGAGCAATGTATACTTCCTATATTCCTTTGAATCCAGGAGATGCTTGCTCAGGATCAAGCTTTATAATTAATCCCTGTATGCGATATCTACACCGGTGTACATATACAACACACCGGTTGATTCGACTCTGTGACTATTAACCCGTTAAGTAAATTCTAAGAGTGCTTGTGTTTGTAGAAACTTCTACTTGCACTTCTGTTTCTTCTATTTATATGGTGCATGTACTTTGGTTTGCCCGTGTCCTAAATCTATATCTGACCAGATTCCTCATAGAATCTGAAACCCTCACATAGATGCTGAATATCGAATGACAATCTCTGAACATTTTAGCTGCTCCTACAGTTCCCCCAATGCATTATATTCCATATGAGAGAGAGTAACAACCTGCCCTATCACCAGCTGAAAATGGAGGTCTCTGTCAGGTGGAATTCCACACTATACGCTACATAGATGATTTATTAATCTTATGGGATGGCCCCAAAAGAACAATTACAACAATTCATCAAAATGCTCAATGACAATCAGATGAATTTGAAGCTGACGTTAGAAATGGATACCATGAGTGTAATCTTTTTGGACATCCCTATCTACAGGGGTCTGAATGATATGTTAAAATCTGATCTCTATAGAAAACAAACAGCAACAAATAGTTTATTACACTTTGAGTGTCATCATCCTAGACAAATGAAATGTAACATCCTTATTGGTGAGTTCCTTCATCTTAGAAGGAACTGCAGTGATGTTACTACATATAAAATAAGAGCTGAAGAACTTTGAAAGAGATTCCTCACAAGAGGGTACAGCCAAAGCTGCATTAAAAAAGCATACAAGAGAGTGTTATTTGCCTCAAGACCTCACTTATTGTTTAATACCAACAGATCCTCAGACGAGAACAAAATTCAGCTGATCACTAAATACAATTGTCAATGGGATTCACTAAGGAAGATTCTGAACTCCAATTTCCATCTACTGCTTACTGATCCTGTTCTAACTGAAAAACTGGATGATCAAATATCAATGGATTGTAAAAGAGCTCCCAATATAAGGGATAAGCTTGTACATAGTGACCTCTCGTGCGTTAAAACATTAAGACACTGGGGTCTTTTCCTTGTTGACATTGTGTTGCATGTAAATATATGATTACCACCAAAGAAATGACTGATATATTTGGCAGATGTAGAAAGATTCAACAATTTATTTCTTGTCAAACAATGGGGGTCATATATTGTTTACAGAGTCCTTGCGGCCTTAGATATATAGGAAAAACTATCCACAAGCTATCAATCAGACTAAAAGAACATGTTTATAGCATTCAGAATGCGTCTAAGGATATTACAAAGCCAAACAAAACTCTGACTCCAGTGGCCAAACATTTCTTAAATCATCATCAACATAAACCAGATGGTTTACAAGCTTGGGGTCTCCAAAATTAGTTAGGCATAAGAGGTGGGGATCTTGATAGAGCCCTTTTGCAACGTGAAAATCAATGGATCTTCCAAATGAACACCCTGCAACCTAATGGGTTAAACAAAGAATTTGTTTTGAGTGTTCATCTATAAATATTCTAATAAACATGAATAACCAATTCCCTTTAACTCTGATAATTACATGGTTAATAACGAATGTGCAACGGTTATGTACACTGTCTCTTTCAGATATATAATGATAACACCGATCCAGTTAATTTACATTTTCATAGTCAACCAATATTTGTTTGAGTTGCCAACAATGTGGTTTTAAGATTCTACCACAAAATATTAGGAATTATAGATTTGTCTATTTGGTTATCTATCTACTGAGACATCTAAATTATACTCAACATTATTTTCTAAAATAAAGTTGGCAGCTAGGGTTAACATGAATGATGGGCTGGTCAGTGAACGCAAATTTTAGCCAATCAATTCTGAGGGGTTGTTCTTCCCCCGGTATTTAAAACTCTGAGAGGCAGTGATTCCGTTTGCCATTTTTCTGAAGAAGCGTGTATGCAAAACATGTGTCAAACTTTATTTTTTTAATTATAATGTTGCACTCTGTACTAATTGGCGAGAGGTAGACGTATTTCGTTAACATTAGAATTATCTTAGCTAGCACTAGCTGCGCATTGACATGTAAAGTACTTTGCACAGCTATAGATAGGGGCCTCAAGAATGAATATCAGTGGTTTTAGATAGCACAGTTGAATACTAACATGTTAAGTACTTTATGCAACTTTATAAAGGGATTCCGTCACTTTTGTCTATCTTAGATGAGTGGCTCTACATCTAAGATAGGATGTATTTGATATGACCAAGATAACATACCATAATATGAGCTGTTATACCCCCATGTGATCGTCTGATCCTTAGGGGATTTTTTGCTGTTCTCTGAACATTTTGTACAGCTCACAGTCAGATTTCTTTCTGATTTGATATTTCCCTATCCGGTGATTGAGATTAAAATAAAGAATGTGTTGCAGCTCTAAAGGCCACTTTTAAACATTAGAAGCACTTCATGTATATACACGTATTGTATAAACAGGAAGCGCTTCAGCTGTGGATTGTAGATAGGCAATTTTAACCCATTGTATGAGTTATCTATGAGCAGCACTCACTTTTTGGACTTGTATTAGTCCTGTGGCAAGCCGGAAACAGCCCCGGTAGTACATTACATGTCTGTCCGTTTGTTGAAGTCATCCACTCTGCAGCTTAATACATAGATACTTAGTCAGAGTGCTCGTAATTTTATTCATATGATTTTATTCGTTAGCTTGTATTTTTAATTTTATAGGATTAAAAGTTAAGTTTTAATTTAGTTTTCTCTTTGATCAATGTTACCATTGGACTTTTGGAACATTGGGGGTTGAGTGCTAGTTCTGCAGGGTTATCTGTTTGTGAATATAATTATTATACTAGTCCCCTGTAGCACCATTCTCATCCATAGCCTTTCCAATATTGGTAAATAAGCACTGTGAGTGACCCAAGAGTCAGAGTGCACTGCTGCTCCCTTTTTTGTCTTAAGAGCAGAATAAGGTAATTAGTGAGTATACAGTGCAAAACTGGATGGCTTTGTCACTTGAGCAATGACAACTAATGTGTGACCTATGTGAGCTGCTAAAACCTGTTGAAAATGCCACATTGCTGGTTAGTCATGTAGGGGCAGGAATTACAGTAGTATGATTCTTCCACTGTTACATTTATTGCAGAAAAAAACTGAGGAGCATATCTGATTAATCTTATAATAATGACAGCACAGACATGGACCAGATGGTGAATGACTTGTTAGCATGCTTTGGGCAGGATCCTTGTTTAGTGTCCTTTAAAAGCAATGAGGAATACATTCTTGACTTTATTATACTGGACCCCCACTTTAAACATAACATTTCTGAATTTCTTCCAAATCGTGATGTTTGTGCAAAGGCATGATCAGCAGCATATCTCTAAGGAATCAGATTCTGTGAAAGAATTTAAAGAAATGGTTATAGATATAGTGGAGGACGAGAGAGAGAGAAATATCAATAAACAGTGTGTGTGTGTGTGTGTGTGTGTGTGTGTGTGTGTGTTAGTGGAAACACTTAGTTTCCCATCAGCAAGTGTGCAGTCTGAGCATGTTTTCAGTGCAACTGGTTATATTACAAATGACTGTACAACACAGCTATCAAGAAGCAGTTTTGGTAGACTTCCGCTTCTAATAATGAACCAGCATCTAATAAAATATGAGTATCAGGCAGCAAAAGTGGACAAAACCATACAAGACAGGGAACCCCATGGTGCATGTGTTATTAATTGCAGCAGTGAGGATGAGGAGGTATTTGAATGGTTGCAACAACCTAGCACAGTTGTGACCACTGCTTAGATAAATAATTAATGTTTGACAATAATAAGTCATGGTTAAATTGGATTCAGACATTATAATGCAAATCAAAGCATTCTTTCTTATCAGTCAGTATTATACATGCACATAAATCACACCAACACCACCATAAACATCTGGAGCATTCAGTGAAACCTTATTTTTATATTCTTTATCTATTTGAAAATAATGGTTAGAATAACTGCAGGCTTACAGAAAAAAAGGCTGAGAAATGATATTATGCAAACTTGTTGAAAGTGAAAATTTCAAAATATTACAGTAAGGCTAGGCTTGAAAAATATTGCTTGCATGCCTCAGTATTGCACAATCTCTTGCACAATACCTGCAGTCAAAAATATAGATACCAGCATTTGGAATACTGTTATAGGTAAAAAGAGCAAATGGAGGAGAAAAGATCTCTGCCTGGTGCCCCATCATAGATTGTGATGGTCTTTTGATGCTGCTGATTCCCCAAGATGCCTCAAATCCAAAATGCAGTAAGCATGTGAAAACAAAAGAAGGGGAAAAAGCACAAACAGAATAGATCATCTAAGTGTTATATTGCGACCGGATAAGAATAGTGCTAAAACAATATTTATCACAATTAATAAAAGGATAAAATAAAGATAAACAACTCAATACATATATGAAGCACTGCATAAAATCAATAGGTTAAAAAACAAATAGTGCAAATACACACTAAGAATGTAAATCTGATATAGTAATCTATAAACCAGAATAGTAAGATCTATATAAAGTCTCTATAGACTAACAACATTTAGACAATACGATGGCCAGGATCAACCCAATTACTGTAATGGATGTACCCTTACTTGATGGAAGTAAATATGCTCCTTAAATGAACACTGTAGCAGTCACCACCCTTCTTCCTGATAGTTTAGTCACTGCTGGTGTGTTCTACCACATTCAATGTTCACCACCTGGGCTGGGGGAATTGATGCTGTTCTTGTCCCATATTTCGCCATTCTGGGGATAGCTGGGATTCCTATTTCCTCTTGGCTTGCTATATTGATATAGTCAATAAGCTGGATACAAGTCAGATTGATAGGGAATAGCTGTACACATTTTGCCACTCAAAACAAAAGTTCCTTCGTCTGGAGTAGCAAAAAATATTCCCACACCCATGACCTCAGGGAGGGGACAGGTGGAGAAGAATGGCCTCTTCCACAATCCCCTTCACTAGCTGGGGCAGAGGATGATGCAGCTGCTCCCTCAGAATCAGCAGTAGAACTAGGACCAGGATTATTGCAGTAAGTGTTTGTTGGATGCTTTGTCAAGCCCTTGTCCCTGGGGGGTTTCAAGGTAGATATTGCTGTTTGTCAGGCACTTGTTTGTAGGGCATGGACATTGTTGATGTGTTTGCTTGGCTTTGCAGGGGTTAATTTTTTCAGTGGTGTGCTTGTGCTATGTGCTGTGTGTTGTGTGAGCTGTTGTTTCCCTGCTTTATTTTGTGCAGTGCTGTTTTTTGTGTGTCCATTGTGTGTTGTACATCCATTAAAGGGATAGTAATACTTGAAAATAATTTATTTTATATTGTAGCCCTTAAAAAACATTAAAAATGATATAAACCATAAAGGTTTGGGAGATATTCACAAGAAAAATAAAGCAAAGCTCCCTTTTCCTGGCTGTTTCAGCCAAGTCTGCCATCTAGTGGACAGATTTGGAATCCGGTCCACAGATCAACCGGCAGCTCTTTAGCAGCTCTTTAGCAGTGCCGAGTTCAAGATCTTTAAAAAGAACTACTTAATTGAAACTGTGTAAAAAGTGTGCCTGGCTTGCAAGCACACTTTGCAGACCATTCCAATTAAGAAATTATTTTTAAAGATTATGATCTCGGCACTTCTGGAAAGCAGCAGCCGGTCCCGGGACCGGATTCCAAAACTGAGAGCTAGAACGGTGCTTGTGAATATCTCCCAAACCATAAAGGTTTGGGAGATAAGACATATCATTTTTAATGTTTTTTTTAAGGGCTACAATATAAAATAAAATGATTTTCAAGTATTACTATCCCTTTAAATGTATCAATTTATCATGTGTTGGTACTACCGCACAGAATGGGTCCTGGGTATAGCTGTATAGCTGTTCCATTGTTTTTTATGGGTGAAATCTTCTGTCTTGATTTTAAAACTGTCATTAACTGTTCATAAGACATCTAATTGAATGGCTTACCATGCTTAAAAACTGCCCTTGGCTGTTTTTTTCTTTTTTTTTTTTTGCGTCGGAGGTAATTGGATCGAGGCCTTCATTTTTTAAGGGGTTAAGTCTCCCTTCTTCTCACCCACACCCAGAAAACAGCTAGCAGTGTTTCCCATCACACTTCTTTAACACCTCCACAAACAAACATCCAGAAATCACAGAATGCTGCATTGTTGCTCCCCAATCACAAGCACAGATTCATTGTCTGATATTAGTCAGTGTTGTCACATCAGTCAGCCTCAGGATGGCTGGCTGCTTGTCTGTCACTCGAACACTTTTTTGGCGGTGTTAATTCTCCGCTCTTCTCACGCATACCCAGAAAACAAATGTCAGTGTCTCCCCAACACTCCATTAACTCCTCCACAAACAAACATCTTGCTTTATGTTATTTCTTATTGTTGCCATATAGCAGAATATGCTCCTTTTTCTCTCACTCTAAAGCACAGAATGACAACCTGACGCGCTTTGTAATAGCACCATGGCGGGATTCAGAAATACTTGCAGTGTTGGGGGGGGATTTAGTTCTACTATTGACTTCAATATAATACATAGTTGAAAAACGAAGTAACTCTGAGCTTTTCATGAACAATCTCTTGTGATGCAGGAAGTGCCAATTTCTATCTTTTCGCTTCGCCCATCCCTAGCTATGATCTTCAGAAGGCTTAATTTCACTATTTCTGATATACTTGGCTTTAAGAACTCCAAAGCTGCTGCCCTCTCCTGACAATATGAAGACCTCTGCTATTCCAGTCTCTAAGCAACATATATTTTGTCATCATGTATTGGACGACCATCAAAACAGCGACTTTAAAATGTTGCCTAAATCAAATGGGAGATATCAGAAAAATTAAAACACTGATATACTTATATCGCATGGAAAAAGGTTGCTCAACATATCAATAATAAATAGTCTGAATACCTTAACCCTTACAGTAATGACAGTAAAGCTGCTTTGCCTTCCCAAGTTGATGCAGTTCATACAATAAGAAATTAAGTACACATTAACCCTTTGAGTGCCAGAGTGGAAAGCAACACATTACAGAGTAATGTGTTGCAGACCTCTTTGGAACTCAAAGGGTACTGGAACTCATTGCCCTCCTGCTCTGGTTTCTCTCTCTTTCTCATCTCCCCTGCCACTGTCTCACTCTCCTGCCACTGTTTCGTTTCTGGGGTATCAGCTCTGCCCCTCACAGCTCAGTCCCTCAGCCGCATGTCTGCCTCTCAGTGCAAGACTAGACAAAGACTAGACCAGAGAGAAGACTGAGAGGCAGACATGAGAAGAGACTCTCAGTCTCCTCTTAGGTCCACCTTTCAGTCTTCTCTTTGGCTGAAGAACTGAGCTGTAAGAGGTGAACTCGATTCCCCAGCAATGAGGCAGCAGCAGAGGAGTGACACAGTGACAGGGAAGACTTAATTAATACAATGCAACTTCTGGATTACAGGGTGCTCAGTTTAACTTTAATCCAAAAGAAAATTATTATTATTTTTTGTTATTAGTCCTTGATGGATTTTCTATCAAAATAACCCTTAGCACCACAATATTTTCTTCATATTGGACTGAGCAGTGCAGGGACCATTTGTTCAGCTGGACAAAAACAGTACATCAAACTTTCTAAATTTGTAAAGGATATTAATAAACTATGTTGTATAACCAATAATTCAACTTAAGTGCATACTCTGTGCTGAGAGGCGGACCTGCGGCAATATCAGAATTTCAGTATTTTGATTCTTACGCAATCTTTTACCATGCAACATCAGAGTCTCTGTGTTTTGATTCTTCCAGCATTCTGATATTGCCCATTTGATTGATGCAAAATTTTAAACTCGCTATTTTGATGGTGGCCCAGTACATGTGGACAATTCAATCAGATGCCGGGAATGACAATATGAGGTCCTCCAGCTGCTGCAAGACTAAATCACCTCATGTTGCCCAACAATATCATAGAACCATACATACTGACCCCCCACCCCTCAACTATGTCCCACTGCACTGGTAGCCACAGAACCATACACTAACCCCCAGTCTTGTTCCAGAGTATCCACAGAACTACATATACTGATACAACCTTTCTCCACAGCAGCCATAGTGCCACTCGTACTCACCCCCCCAGCCTTGTCCCTCTGAATTGGTAGCCTAAGAACCACACATACTGTATCTGACTCCCTCTCCAGAGAGAATTATCAGGCTTAGGCAGAAACCAGTAACGTTCTCCAAGGTTTTTGCAAATAGGCAGAGATTTTTTTGTGGGGATTTCTATGCACTGGATTTTTCCATAGAAAAAAAACAATTCCCACAGGAAGTACCAGGACTATCATACAGCTTACAAAATAGCTCTTATACACTCAAATGTATAAAAAGCTGGTTAGGGCCATTTTTCCTGTGGAATTTTTTATGTGGAAAACCCACATTGTGCCAGTATTTCTGCAGAAATTCCTGTGCATAGAAATCCTACAGAATGTCTGTCTTTTCACAAAACCCAGAAAATCCTGCAAGAACTTTACTGGTTTCCACCCATGCCTGTAAATTCACTGGAGTGGGGACTCAGAGTACAGTTACATAGCTGCATAGTAAATTAGACTAAAAAAAGACACAAGCCCATCAAGTGCAACCTAGAAAATGAGAATTATATGGACTCCAAAATGGTTATTTACCAGAAACATTCTGTTTTACCTACTAATACACAATAGACTGCTCTATGCTCCCTTTTCCTAGAAATTCACCTAATCTCTTAAATGTATCCATTCTATCTGCCATTTCTACATCATTGGGCAAGGAATTCCTCCGTTTAACAGACCTTAATGTAAAAAACAACCCTTCTTCTGCTGAAGTTCAACCCTCCTTTCCTCTAATTGTAATGCGTTGTCCCTACTTACTTGATCTGGAATTGGAATGAAAAGCTTACTAGAGAGATCCTTGTACTGAACTCACATACACTTATAAAATGTAACAGGATCCCTTCTTTGGCTCTTTTCTTTATAACAAATAAATCAAATTTGGCTAGATGTTTTTCATACTTCAAATGCTCAATTCCCATTGTTAATGTTGTTGCTTTTCTCTCTATTCTCTACAATTCTAGAAAATTCTTTTTTTTTCAGAACTGGTGCTCAAAACTGCACTGTATGTTTCAGGTGGGGTCTTGACAATGATTTGTAGAGTCATAAAATTATGTTATCTACTTTTGCTTCAGTTCCCATTTTATACAGTACTTTGTTTGCTCTTTGCTACAGCTGTTTGATACTGATCACTATTTTAAAGTTTCAGTTTACAAGAACTCTCAGATCTTTCTCTAGCAACCACTCCCCAATATGATTCTATAAAGTAACATTACCATTTGTTAATTCAAATTGCATAACTTTACACTTTCTTACATTAAATTTCATATTCTAGTTGTATGCCCACTCTGCCATATTATGTAAATCCCTCTGAAGAAAACAAATATCCTGCTCTGCATTTATACCTTTCATATTGTATATGTACAGTATATGTGCTTCTCCTCCTGCCCATATTAGAGTAGAGTAGAGTGACCACATTTCCATTTTCCCATTCAGGCACACTGTGGAGACAAGAAAAGCAGCTTACTTGTCCTTGGCTCAAGGGCATCTGTGCGTGAGGGGACACTATATATCTCTAGATATCAGTGCACAGATCTTTTTCTGGCATGCCACAGAGGTCTAAACTCTAGAGGGAGAACTGCCCATTTAGTGCTCTGTCAGAAAGTGATCCTTGTGGTAGTCTTCAAGAAAATATATGTTAAACCTAAAAACTAGACTAGCTTTACAATGCAACAAAATTGCACTACAGCTCCTATTCAATGTTAGTATCAAGGCTCATTTCTTTGTCTACTGTTTTGAGCTCTGTAGCCTGTTTTCTTGCAGTCCAGAAGAAGCATCACTTTCTGTCAAAGCAGGCAATGGGCAGTTCTCCTTCTAGTGTTTAGACATCTGTGCTCTGGAGTCTACATTCTGGGATTTGTATTGTCCTAGAAGAAGGATTCCTGGGACATGGGACACACATTTAAAGTCCAGGACTGTGCTGGGAAAACCAGGACATGCAGTCACCCTATCTGTGCTCCCCTCCTGTCTGTATTAGAGAGCTGTGCTCCTCTGCATTTTCATATGGGAGAAATCCACACTAGCCTCCTGCTGGAATGTGAGAGTTGTGCTCTTCCTCTTGTGTATCTGAGATAAATTTGAATTCCATTTCTTGCCTGTACAGTAGAGATGTGCTTTTCTTCCTGTCTGTATGTGAGAGAGCTGCAATCTTCCTGCAGTTTAGGTAAGGGAGAAATGTGCTCCTCATGTATAGGAGAGAAATATGGACTCATCTTCCTGTGTGTATCAGAGAGGGAGAGAGAGAAGGAGGCTGGGTCAGCTTATCACACCCTGCCACTGCTTCCAAAACACATTACGATAGTTTAGTTTACAATTATTCAATCTAAGCCTGGTACATGGCATCATGTGTGGGGAGGTTGGTCTTGTGTTCAAGCTCCATGACAAAGCTTCAGGTGGTGGAAAAATTAAACTTCCCCATCTTCATAATGCCCTGACATGAAACATGTATTAAATAAATAAATAAATAAATAACTGCTCTCTTTCAGACATGTATAGTATCAAAGCACACCAAGAGTCCTATGTACACTTTTAGGACATATCAACTATACTAAAGGTAACAAATAAACATTTCTATGGATTTCAGTGGAAACCCCTTCTCTATGCATTGGTGATATCCCATGCATTCAAGAGTAGGGGTGGGACGAAAAGTGGGAAAAATTTCCCTATGACTTTTCGAGAAAACTTGCAGATTTTTTGCTTTTTTCGTGGGTTTTCTCCTTTTCTCCAAAGCAAAATTTTCCTCTTTTTTGCCTATTTTACCAAATTTTTCACCTATATTTCCTATGGGTACTACATTTCCCACTACAATATTACTCCTTCTGAGGGCTGTAGTGAAGAAATAAGTAACCGAAAGTCAAAGTTGTGAGTCCTACATATGTCTTGAAAAATGTGTTAGCATTCAGAGTGCATTTGTCCTTTGCCTACAACACTAACTTCCTTCTTAAGTGACACTGGCACATATTTAAAGGGATAGTAATACTTCATTTTAACTTTATTTTATTTTGTAGGCATTAAAAAAACATGAAGAATGATATAAGTCTTATCTCTGAAACCTTTATGGTTTAAGAGATATTCACAAACAAAGTATCCCCCCCGTTCAACCAGATCAGAAGGGAGATGCCCAGGTAGACTGCAGAGAGGGACAATCTTCAATTAAGATAAGGAAAAAGCTGAAAAACTTGTCAAGTGGGGAAGGGCTTTCATTGTTTTCATACAAAGAAAATTGTCCCCTTCTGTTATCTGTCCTGTCATACAACCAGACTCACATCTGAGAAGAGATGGCTTACACTAGGAAAAAGGAGCGGGGAGGGGAACTTTGCTTGTGAATATCTCATAAACCATAAAGGTTTGAGAGATAAGACTTATATCATTCTTCATGTTTTTTTAATGCCTACAAAATAAAATAAAGTTAAAACGAAGTATTACTATCCCTTTAAGATGATGTCAGGAGACAAAAAAAAAAAAATTACATCCTACAATGTGGCAGATATGCTTTGTTGTGATGGTGTTATGGGACTGGCTGGTATGGTGTGATTTGTGTATGTATATAGTTTTTACCATTGTCATGTTTTGTCAAATCACTATCCTCCTTCTCAGATTATTGACACACATTACTTTTCGGTCATAGCAGTGGTCCCAAGTGGGGTAGATGGTGGTAACCCTTCATCACATCCATCTTCCACCTCCTCATCTGTGCTGCTGTTAATATATCTGTCCTGGCTTTCTCCATCATGTGTGATTTCTGCTACCAGATAGTATGAGATGTTGGTTCATTTTTAAGAATGTTAGTTCCCAACATTGCTTCAGGATTGCGGCATCCTGTGGTCATTGACAATGTAACCAGCTGCACTGAAAACCCTTCAGCAGAAAAACAATTCAGCAGCTCCAACTTCCAACATAAATTTGTCAAACAGCTGTGATATAATAAAGCACAAATATGCTCATCCAGATAGTGCTCTACATTGTAGGTATGGGCGAAACAAGAGCATCTCCATGTGCTCCATTATCAATCATGAAACATACAATTGGAATGATTTTGGTGATGGATGATGGACATTGAGAGTTTGTCTCTCTTTTTTCATCAAGGATATATATTTTTTCATGTGTGATATGAGGAGGTTTCACTTCGGGCACTGAAGAGGTTAAAATCTTTATTTAAATCTTTCTTTGACATGACTCCTACGTTTGCTGATTGCTTGTATTTGGATCGCAGCGGGATTGGTGATAGATAAATGGTTTAATTGTTTGATTGGCTGGAACGGATTTAAAATTCCTAACGAACAACATTGTAGTTTATGGTCATGATTAAGCACATACAGCGCGAAATTCATTGATCTGTGAAGGGTTGTGTGTGGCACCAATTGCTGGGTATATTTGAACATCTCCAAAAAGTCTCTCCTCCTTTTCTTCGAGATATCGATTTGTGAAGGTACTTGGAATTTTACATTGTATCGCAATAAAGGAAACAATGTTTTTACTTTCATATTGCAAGTGTATCTATGTGAGCGGTTTTGTTTGTATGTTTCAGCACTGAAAACCCTCTCAGACTCAACGCTTGCTGGATGACAACTAAGGTTTTCCACTGCAGTACGTGTCAATGCTGGCCAGTAGTCCATGGGGTCATTGTTTCTGCCTAGAATGTAGCTATCCTGAAAGTATGCAGAAACCATCTAACATGCAGTGGGAGCATGTCTAGGAGCTACACGGTGTTCCTGTGTGTCAGTTACCAACCCATACTCAGGTAGCAAGTCCCAAAGAGATGTGCCACCGCTACCACTACCACCACCACCACCACCACCAATGTTGGGTTTTGGACACCCCTGCTGATACCCATGACTTGCCCTGTGTTCTGAATGGGATATTCTAGGTGATGATGTAGCTGCTTCTGCTGGTTGAAATGCTTTGCTGCCTTCCTTTTCACTATACTGTCTAGATGTTTGTTGTGCCCTCAATTTCTCTCTCTCATCCTCCACAATGCAACTCTCCACGCGATCAATAAGCATATCTTGATATTCCTTTACAGAATCCGATTCCTCAGAGAGTTGCTGCTGATCGACATGACTCCTTGTTGTGACAAACTGCTGATGGCCCTTTGGCAGAAATTCAGAAATGTTGTGTTTGAAGAGAGAGTCCAGCAACGTGGCAATAATGTATTCCTCATTGCTTTTAATAGACACTATGCAAGGATCTTGTTTAAAGCACACTAACATGTCATTTACCAGCTAGTGCATGTCTGTTTTGTCATGATTGTAAGAATCCTCAGCCATGCTCCTAACTTTTTTCTGCAATAAAAATATCAGTGGTAGGATTTCACTAATTCCTGGCCCAAAGCGACTCAACAGCATGGTTGCCTACTCAAAAGGTTTTAGCAGCTCACATACATTGCACATAAGTTGCCAATGGCCACATGACAAAGAGGGTCTCTACAAAGCCTTCCAGTTTTGCATGGTGTACTCACTAATGGCCTTATTCTGCTCGTACAAACGTTCTAACATGTACATCATGGAATTCCACCTGGTAGAGACCTCAGTTTTCAGCTTGTGATGGGGCAGGTTGTTACGCTCTTGTATGGAATATAGAGTATTGCGTATACTGTAGGAGCGACTAAAATTGGCACCCAATTTGCGGGCAATAGTAAGCATATCTTTGATTGTTTTGGATTCTGCCAGGAATCTGGTCACAACTAAATTTAGCACATGCACCATACCACTTATTCTCAAAGCAGTGATTATGTTGGAGCTATTATTAGCAGACATAAAACCAGCTTTTAAGGAGTGGGGTACAAGCCATTCCTCTCACTTGCTCTAGCTTACTTAAAACATCTACAGCTACATGGGAATGTCTCTCAAAACTCTACATGCATATGGTGGCGTGACGATGGTATGGGCTATCCTGCTGCTGCTGCCTTTTAATCACACTGCCAGAACCAGAAGCACACTTACTGGCTGTCATCTGATGCTGTGTTAGTGTTTTCCACTGTTGGTGCTGGGAGGGAAACCCAGGGAGCAGTCACAGTTATATAGTCTGTAATCTGCCCATTGTCCACATATCTGTGGTCAGGTGGATTTTCTTGCCATACTCACTTTCAGCCCTTTGTCCACCACGCTAACAACCTGCTTGTACAATTTAGGCACAGTCATCCTAGAAAAATAACTGCAGCTTGGGATATTCCAGAGTGGAACTACACATGACATCAGTTCTCGGAAACCTCAGTATCACGGTGCCCGTGATTGCTGCAGTTCTCTGTCTATCACCTGCAGGGGGCTCCCATTGGCTGTCTGCAGCCAGCCCGCCTCTGGTTTTTAAACTCAGTCTGGGCACCCTTTAGTTGCCCTTTCATGGTGTCCCTGACAGCATTCACTTTGCCTGTCTGCTGAAGCTATTGGGCCTGTTCCTGAGTTCCTGAGTTTACCTGTTCCTGTGTTCCTGCCTGCTTGTCAGTTCCAGTCCGGTTCCGGTTGCTAGCCGACTTGCGGTGCTCGTCCCAGCTGAGCCTCGGCCTGCTCCTTCTGTTTCCTGTGTTCAGTTCCTGTGGCGAGATTTGTCTCCTGTCGCACCGGCGATATTCTGTCTGTTGGTCCCAGCGTGCGGATGCTGGTTTACTCCATTAGTCTTGCGGCTCGCAATACTGTCTGTTGGTCCCAGCGTGCAGACTCTGGTTTACTCCATTAGCCTTGCGGCTCGCAATACTGTCTGTTGGTCCTAGCGTGCGGACGCTGGTTTACTCCATTAGCCTTGCGGCTCGCAATACTGTTGGTCCCAGCGTGCGGACGCTGGTTTACTCCATTAGCCTTGCGGCTTGCAATACTGTCTGTTGGTCCCAGCGTGCGGACGCTGGTTTACTCCATTAGCCTTGCGGCTCATAATACTGTTTGTTGGTCCCAGCGTGCGGACGCTGGTTTACTCCAATAGCCTTGCGGCTCACAATACTGTCTGTTGGTCCCAGCGTGCGGACGCTGGTTTACTCCATTAGCCTTGCGGCTCATAATACTGTTTGTTGGTCCCAGCGTGCGGACGCTGGTTTACTTCAATAGCCTTGCGGCTCACAATACTGTCTGTTGGTCCCAGCGTGCGGACGCTGGTTTACTCCATTAGCCTTGCAGCTCGCAATACTGTCAGTTGGTCCCAGCGTGCAGACGCTGGTTTGCTCCATTGGCCTTGTGGCTCATTCTACTACCTGTTGGTTCCAGCGTGTGGACGCTGGTTTACTCCATTTGCCTTGCGGCTCAAGGTACAGTTGTTGGTCCCAGCGTGCGGACGCTGGTTTACTCCCTGACTTGCAGTCAGGGTCCTGGTGCTGTCCAGTCCTAGCAGCACTTGTTTCAGATGTGTACCGACACTGCCTCTCCTTGGGTGAGACAGCTTGACCGCATACTCTATTTACCATCCTACTGTCATTGTCATCTGACAGTCACTGGTCTTAGTGGTGTCTCCCTTCTTGGGCTGCCCTGCCCTGTATTGGTAAGGCTGGTAGAACCTTTCACGTTGCCACCTTTAGGTTGCCTTACCCGGTACTGGCAGGGCCGGTAGAGCCTATCCTTGGGTATCCATTCTGGGCTGCCCTGCCCGGTATTGGTAAGGCCGGTAGAACATGTTAAGTTGCCACTCCACGGTTGCCTTACCTGGTATTGGCAGGGCCGGTAGAGCCTATTCCTTGTGTAATCCTCAGGCTGCCCTGCCCGGTATTGGTAAGGCCGGTAGAACCAGTACGTTACCATCTTACGGTTGCCGTACCCGGTATTGGCAGGGCCGGTAGAGCCTACTTATCACTATTCCTTCAGTATCGCTTGGGTTGCCTTGCCGGTATTATTTGCAAGGCCGGTAGAACTCTCAATTGTCAAATGCTTATATATATATGTGATGTTTGTATGTGTATGAAAACCCTATGGGATTGCCTTAACTTTTCAATAAAGTTATGTTTTTACCTAAACCTTACGTCTGAGAGTCTTAACAAACCGTGACACTCAGTTTTCTACAAAAGAATACAGCAGCATGTCCACCGACAACTTCTTGGCAACCTTGCCATTCCACAGGCATACTTTGGGATTGTTTTTGTAAAGTTTTTGACTCCTTCCCAGGAACTCAGTCAGTGTGGGTTGGCAGGACATGGTAGAAGAAGCGTGGAACTTTATTACTTTAACAACAAAAATAGAGGAGGAGGTGGTAGAGGCAGCATGTGTGGCCAGTCTATGACTCTTGCCATCTCCTACAGCAAAGCCAGAGTCACCATACGCCTCTGCAGCAGGACCCATAGGTGTTACTTGGATTAGACTAACTGTTGGCACTGGCAGTAGCACACTCTCTGACACATAAATAACTTCACTACTTCTTTTTTCTGCCCTGGAGCCCTGGGAACTTTTTAGAGTGCTTCTGCTACTTGCAGCACCTTTGGCCTGCTGATAGTGTGTCTCCCAGTTAGACCTGTGGTTGTACTTCAGGTGGGATCTCATAGAGGAGGCGCCAAGGTGTGAGCCTTCTTTCCCCCTGCTCACGTGCTTTTTGCACAGGCAACAAATAACAACATGCTTAGCTTGAGGATCCTGAGTGAAGTATCTCCATACTGTGTATGCAATTCTACTGCCACTACTGCTAGGTGTCAAAGGTGCAGAACTTACAGCAGCAGCAGCAGAGGCACTCGTCATATCTAACATTATGGTTGTTAATAACATGTGTTGCTGTTGTTGCTGCTGCTGGGTGCTCAAAACAGGTGTGTGTGTTTGAGTGGGACTTGGACTTTGAAGAGGTGATGATGCTGATGATGACTGATAGGGTGACTGTGTACTTTTTGATATCTGTGCTTGTCCAGGGTCAGACTTTCCAGTGGTTTTCTCAAACAAGAACCCATCATGTTATTTTCAAATTTATATACATACAAACACTGGCTCTAAGCTATTACATCTCTGAATCTAAGCTATTACATCCCATGGATGCTGAAAATACCTTCATCAAATCGGAAAACAGTAGTTTTTCCCATTACGATTACTTTTGCTCCACTCTGTCCCCCTCAGCTCCTTCAATCAAGGTGCGCATGTATGTAGTTGCCACTGTAATCAAACTGGACGTCATGATCTGGCCAACTGCATACATGTGCACCGGGAGTGAAGGAGCGGAGGGGGAGAGAGTGGAGCAAAAGTAGTAATCAGAACAGGAGAAACCACTGTTTTCCGATTTCATGAAGGTATTTCCAGCATCCATGGGATGTAATAGCTTAGATTCAGGGATGTAATAGCTTTGAGCCATTATTTTTATGTATATAAATTTGAAAATAACATGATGGGTTCTTGTTTGCATGCTGAACATATAGCTAGTTTTTGCCCTTAGGGACGTAACGGGTGACCATTAAACAGGCAACATGAGAACCTCGCTCTTATAAGCAGCGCAATATTCTTTTGTCACCCTTTTATACCACACGACATGTTTAATGCTGCGTGCAGCTGCTCACTGTTTAAAACACAACATTTCAAAAGTAAACCCTTTATTTGTACTGGCACTGGTGGTGTTGGAAGTTTTGGTTCAACCTTGACAAACTGCATCCTGCCTTGGAGTAGAGGGATCATCTTCATTTATTGCACACGCTGCAGCAACCATTACTGCAGTCAATATCTGAACTACTACTTTACTCTCACGTCAACTACCGTATGTTTTTACTCTACAGTACACAACACAACTGGTGGAGTATAATGTCTTGCCTAAGCCCAGTTAGCTGACACCTAATATATTTAGTTATTTGTTTATTCTTTTTTTATTTATTTTTTTAAGTTGTCCACCCTGTCTTATCACTGTCACAGTCTGTCCAAAAAAAAAGATAACTGAAAAACAAAATCAACAACTTCTTTTCCCAGACTTTCCCACCCAGCACAGAGACAATAACAGCAAGATCAGCAAGCAAATAGGTTCCCAGCTACCTGTGTCTTGCCAGTCAGTCATGGCAAGACACAAAGTGCCCCACTGACTCTAATACAGAGAACAAATGTCCCACTTCAATTCCTAGCTCAAATAAGGTGCTGCTCTCTCCTCTCACAAACACAGAATGGCTGCTGTGAGAGCCTGACACCCTTTTATAAAACTAGAGGAAACTTTTTTCTTCCCATTGATTTCAATGCACAATGAGCTAGGCAAAAAAAGCGGGAAAAAGCAGAAAAATGGCTCTTTTCGTGGGAAATTATTCGCCAAGTGTGAAGTGCTATTATTTGCTGATTTCAGTTTGAGGTGAGTATTTTCGCCCATCCCAATTCAAGAGGTCAAAAGCTCCATTTTTAATTTTTTTATATATTTATTCTCTATGATGCATTTGCTTTGCACCAGAATTGCCCTACTTTTCATTAGTACATCAGCCTCAGTGTATGCATTTATCCTAAGCTGGGTTGTGTGGGGTTGTTCTAGGGCCATATCAATACCTGTACTGATTGCGATCCCTTTTGCTTTTCAGTATTCCTCTGCACTTGGATGGATTGGACCAATGGAATTGATATTCATCTGATACCAGAGTATCCAGTGGTCAATAACACAGTCATCCTGAGTGTTACTGGGATTACTGGGACAATACGAAGCTTCAGCTGGTATAAAGGTTCAAACATTCAGTCTGTCAACCAAATCTTAATCTATTTCCCAGGTACTTCCAATCCACAGGTAAATGGGAATCAGTACTTCTATCGGGCCAGTGCATTCCCAAATGGCTCATTACAGATCACAGACTTGGTTATGACAGACCAGGGTAATTACACAGTACAGACACAGACTGATATTGCATCACAACTCACAGTTTATCTGCATGTTTATGGTGAGTAATATCTGATATTTATCTTGTTCTGTAATCTGTAATATCTCTTATAGATAAATAGACTCAATGCTCTTATGGACTAAAGCCCATTAAGATCAGTGAATAATATAACATATCATCAAAGCACTTTTTAACAGGTGCCTAATCATCCACTCCTCTGCTCACTTTCTGCCCATCTATTGTAATAGTCTTCCCACTCCCCTCCCATTCTCTACCACTAACTTTTTATACCCTGCACAGCATCATTTGTTGGAATTCCCTCCCCTTCTCTTGATGTCAAATCAATTCCTCTTCCTGGGCCTGTGATATCTATGTACTTCTTGATCCTGGCTAATGATTATACATCCCCTAATTCCCAACTCCCAAACTCTTTGTTGTTCTCATTGAACATGTGCACTCAGCAATGTTAGTTGGACAAATCTGAGCATTCTCAGAGACATCCATGTTAACTGGATAAATCTGGGCAGGCTCAGGTTTGTCAGACTGTCATGTTTGACCCGAACAAGTAACCACTGCATTAAATAGCATCTGATAGGAGAACTTTCACTAGCTACATATTATATATGGAATTATATATGCAGGAATGATGCTTTTGTCATAAATCACAACCTAAAGTGGAAGTCATATAGTCTGGAAAGTCTTGGAATAGGCCACCGTAAGTCTACAGTGGAAGCACTGTAGGCTGAAGGAAATTGTGAGCAGACCCACTGAAGGGATATCTTTTCCTTTGTTCATAAAGGCTGAATATACACATCGTTAATAAACCATGCGCAGTAAGACTTTGACAAAAATATGTATTAAACAATTAATAGTACAGGTATAAAATTATTTATATTCAGTGTTCATATATTTACAAGTTCAGCCATGATGCATGTTTAAATAGTGCATTAGGGGCTCAATACTATTACCACCACTGAAAAAAAACAGGCATTGTGTTTTTTTGTCAGGTTATAGTATTCTATTACCCAAGTTGTTAAAGGGATAGTAATGTTTCAAAATAATAGCACCTCTAATTAATATTCATAGTTTCTGGGCCATGGAGAGTGTTAGTTCAATACTGAAAGAGTTCAAGAGTAATTGAATGCTAAAGTATCCCTCTCCCGCCCTTTTTACTGACGTAACACTGCTCACATAGGGTTGCCACCTTTTCCTCAAAAAAATACTGGCCATAGTTGTGGGTTGGTGAGGGCGGAGCCATAAAAAGGAGGAGCCACAAAAGGGAGGAGCCAAAAAAATTCAGAACCACTGAATGTTGCATGACCCTACAAAATTGAGCTTCAGGTTCCTTGTTACAGGTACCGGGTGCCAGGAGCTCAGTTCACATAAAGCACTGTTTCTGGTGAAACTCTGCTCACTTCTCCTCCTTTCCACCCTGTTCCTCCCACTTCACAAGTAGAATACCGATCAACTCTGCACACTCGTCCAATTAAGCCCACCCATATGATGCTAATTGTGTCATTTACACCCCCCTGGTCAGGGCTTAACATTTGAAGTCCTTTGCTACTAGCCAGACCTGAAAACCTACTCACCACTGCAAGCCATAACATACCCACCAGGGCTGAATTTCTGCTTGCCAGGGCAAAATTTTCACTCACCATTGGCTAGTGGTGAGTGGAAATTTTGAGCCCTGCTCCTGGTCATAGCACATGAGCCCTCTCCAGGGGCTCAAGACAAGAAGATGAAATTCACAGGTATGAAAGTGTGGGGCTGCATGGCATTAGCCAAAAGCTGCACTCTAAGGGTATGCACTGCAGGGTATGATCACTGTAGTGTATACCAGTGGACACACTCCCCCAGCATTAGGTTTCAATGCCAGCAAGCCCAGTGTGCCTGCCCCATAGCAGGGAGAGAGATAGAGACAAACATGCTTTATTAGGGGGAGAAGATAGAGATGATGGAGAAGGGGAGAGAAAGAAACATGAACGACCGTAGCAAGGTGGGGTTCATGATATCTCTATTAACGGGTAAAGTCCTGGCATGGGCTAGCCCACTATGGGAGAAGGCCAAACCATGTACATTAGACTTTGACGAATTTGTCAAGCAGTTTCGGAGAGTATTCGAGCTGCCTGGGAGAGCCTCCTCTGCTGCCAAAAGATTGATGGAAATTCAGATGGGCGAACGTACTGTAGGCGAGTACGCTATAGAATTTCGGATACTGGCAGCAGAGGTAGGTGGAATAATGAGGCTCTAGTGGCAGCTTTTTCCCAGGGATTATCAGACGCTATTACAGATGAAATTGCGGCCAGAGAGGTACCTACCGATTTGGATGAGTACATCGATTATGTATTGCTCATTGATACTCACATGCGCGAAAGGCGCTTGGCAAAGAGGGCAAGATCCAGAACCCATGGGCACGATGGTCCTTTACACCCACCCTCGCCTCCCAATCCTCCTGATCGGTTAAACGAACTCGGGGAACCCATGCAACTCGGGTTCACCGGGCTGTCAAAGGAGGAGCGGGCACACCGCAGAAGGCAGGGCTTATGCTTATATTGTGGAAAAAATGGGCACATACTACGTACTTGTCCGGTACGGACGGGAAACGCACGCACCTAGGGTACCTTGGGGGACAGGCCCTAGGTGGTGTACAATCGTCCCCAGACCCTTGTTCCAAGAAACCCATCATTCCGGTGTGCTTCCATATAGGTGATCAAGCAGTTGAGGTACTAGCATTGATAGTACCCTTTCTGGGGTTTCTCATTTCGATAGATGGCATTGCCATGGATGAGGGTAAATTGGCAGCAGTCCTACAATGGCCACGACCTAAAGGGTTAAAGGCGATACAAAGGTTCTTGGGCTTTGCCAATTATTACAGAAAATTCATTCGGAATTTTTCCACCATTGTAAAACCTCTCTCTGACCTCACGCATAAAGGGGTGAATCCCTCTCAATGATCTGATGCAACTGAAAGGGCCTTCGATACTCTCATATCTGCATTTGCCTCCACTCCCATACTTTCCCACCCTAACCCCTCCCTGCCATTTACGTTAGAGGTCGATGCCTCTGAGGTTGGGGTAGGGGCAGTTCTCTCCCAACGTCCCAAGGAGGGTGGCAACCTGAGACCAGTGCCCAAAGCCATTATGAAATTGGTGACAGGGAATTGTTGGCTATCATTTTGGCATTGAAAGAATGGCGACACTTATTAGAGGGCACAAGAACCCCAATATTAATTCTTACGGACCACAAAAACTTGATTTACCTTTCAGAGGCTAAAAGGTTGTCGTCTCGCCAGGCTAGGTGGGCACTGTTTCTGTCAAGGTTTAACTTTATAGTGTCTTACTTGCCTGGATCTAAGAACGTGAAAGCTCACGCCCTTTCTAGACAATATTGCACAGATGTTGAGAGGGACGAAACCCCGGGTCCTATTATTCAGCCAGACAGAATTCTAGCCACGATACGTACCAGTATCACTTCGCCATTGGGGGAACAAATATTGGCATCCCAGGTGAGGGCACCTCCCGAAACCCCAGTTGGCAAGTGCTTTGTGGATGAGCCTTTCCGTACCCAATTACTTGAGACCTATCACTCCTCGAAGGCAGCTGGGCATATTGGCAGGGATCAGCTGGTATGGTCACTATCACAAATGTTTTGGTGGCCCTCTCTGAGAGCTGACTGTTCAGCATTCAAGTCTGCTTGTGCCACATGTGCCCGTACTAAGACTCCCAGACACCTTCCGGTGGGCTTGCTCCAACCAGTGCTTAATGGCGAACGCCCATGGTCACATATTTCCATCGATTTTCTGGGAGAGCTGCAAATATCTAAGGGCTATACATTTATTCTGATGGTGGTAGATAGGTTCTCTAAGATGGCTTATTTCGTGCCCCTCTCTGGTCTTCCCTCGGCCCAGGAACTGGCAATAGTTTTTGGCAGAGAGGTATTTCGCTTGCACGGGGTTCCCAGAGTAATAGTGTCGGACCGAGGGAGTCAATTCGTGTCGAGATTCTGGAGGGCATCCTGTAGCCAAATGGGCATACAATTGTCCTTCTCCTCCGCCTACCATCCCCAGACCAACGGGGCCGCTGAGCGTGCCAATCAGGGACTGGAGCAGTTTCTGCGTTGCTTTGTGACTGATCATCATGACAATTGGGCCGACCTGTTGCCGTGGGCAGAGTTCGCCAGGAACTGTGCGGTCAATTCATCGTCTGGGAGCTCCCCATTTCTTGTTAATTATGGGTTCCAGCCTTGTCTGCTCCCAGACTCGTTTCAGTCACAACAGATTCCGGCTCTGGATGAGCACATTGAGCAGCTCCGCTCCACATGGGCACAGGTGCAAAGGTCCCTCAGCCAGTCCTTCCAGCGACACCAGCGGCATGCCAATCGTGGACGGTTGCCAGCAGTCTCATTTCATGTTGGGGACAGGGTATGGCTCTCCTCCAGGAATCTCAATTTGCAAGTCCCATCCAACAAATTGGCTCCCCGGTTCATTGGTCCATTTAAAATTATCCATAAAGTTAACCCTGTGGCATACGCACTGGAACTCCCTACATCTATGCGTATTCACAATGTGTTCCATGTGTCACTACTGAAGCCCTTGGTATGCAACCCATATACAACCACTCCGGTGGTTCCTGGGCCGGTGGATGTTCAGGGCCAAGAGGAATACGAAGTACAGAGTATTATTGACTCCAGGAGATTTAGAGGCAAATTGCAATATTTGGTTCACTGGAGAGGCTACGGGCCTGAGGAACGTTCATGGGTTGACCAGAAGGACCTACATGCTCCACGTTTATGGCACAATTTTCACTCTAAATATCCGCACAAACCCAAACCAGCAGGCAGGAGAGGGGGTCTTTGAGAGGAGGGTACTATCATGGTGCCCGTGATCCCCTGTCAGTCACACTGATGGTACCTGTGCATTGGAACAGGCTGATTGACCCGCCCAGGATGATCCTTTATACACTGGGCCTATGACATCTGCCCGATGCCCTTTCGTGGTGTTCCTGAGGTTAAGCCTTCTCGCTGTGTTACTGCGTTCCTGTGTACCGACTAGGCTCGTCTGACCATTCTCCGTTCCTGCCCTGTGATTGGACCCTGCTCTGGCTGACGTTCCTGTTCCGTTGATCGACCCGGTTTGCCTGACGTTCCTGCTCGGTGATTGACCCGGCTTTGGCTGACGTTCCTGCTCCGTGATTGACCCGGCTTTGGCTGACGCTCCTGTTCCGTGATTGACCCGGCTTTGGCTGACGTTCCTGCTCCGTGATTGACCCGGCTTTGGCTGACGTTCCTGCTCCGTGTATTGACCCGGCTCGCCTGACGTTCCTGATCCGTGATTGTCCTGATTCCAGTTGATGCTTCCTGTTCATCATTGGCTTCCTGAGTTCCGGTGTATCCTGGTCGCCTGCCGGTGACATTCTGAACTGTATCTAGTGGTGCGCTGTTCAATCACTCTCAGTTGTGCTGTTCGTTTACCGAGCTGTAGTAGCCTTGCTGAGCGGCTTCTCCGTGCCCGAACCTGCCCTATACTTTACTGTGTGTGTTGCCTCCGTTATTGAGCCTCAGTATACTTGCCAAGCTAACACATTCAATCCGAGCCATTTACACGTACTGAGCCGTGCCTTGTGACCTAGCCTATCCATTACACAGCAGAGCTGTTCCGTTCCGGTACGTGGCTGTACCATGGTTGCACCTCCCGGTGCTAGTGGCCTCCCCGTGTGCTCTCGCAGTGTGGTTCCGTAACGGCACCGGAAGGGTGTCTGGGCTCTGGTCGTTGCTCAAAGTGTATTGTTATCCATCGCACTACCTGTGCGTGGCTCGTTGTAGCTGGTGCAGTGTCGACTCCGATTGGTACCCTGTGGGTGGCCTGGCTCTCATCTCATTTGGGCACACAGAAGTATTCCAGTTGCATGTAATAAAGGCGATACAGGTTCCGTTCTCTTGCTCTGAAGTGGCGTTTATCCATCACACTCCTCTAGGAGTTATTACGCAGCTCTGGTTATATTTGTGCAGTCTCATTGGGCGTCCTCATAAAAACAGCTATATGAGAGTGATTTGTACAAGCCTGCTAACTACCCGAGAGCACCTTCAGAGACTCATAGGTTCAGCTGGGCATTGTCTGCTTACCATCATTGTGACTGATCAGTGGTTTATGCATTAACCCTTGTTCACCCAGTTCTACAGTGCTATACTGCATATTATTGTACTTACTCCTGTTTTACTTCTGTCTGTCTATGCCATACCTGGCCCCCAGGGGCGCTATACCTGGTTTTCATTTCAATAAAACTGTGTTTTTACTTAAAGGGATAGTAATACTTCATTTTAACTTTATTTTATTTTGTAGGCATTAAAAAAACATGAAGAATGATATAAGTCTTATCTCTGAAACCTTTATGGTTTAAGAGATATTCACAAACAAAGTATCCCCCCCCTGTTCAACCAGATAAGAAGGGAGATGCCCAGGTAGACTGCAGAGAGGGACAATCTTCAATTAAGATAATGGAAAAAGCTGAAAAACTTTTCAAGGGGGGAAGGGCTTTCATTGTTTTCATACAAAGAAAATTGTCCCCTTCTGTTATCTGTACTGTCATACAACCTGATCCACATCTGAGAAGAGATGTCTTACACTAGGAAAAAGGGGCGGGGAGGGGAACTTTGCTTGTGAATATCTCATAAACCATAAAGGTTTGAGAGATAAGACTTATATCATTCTTCATGTTTTTTTAATGCCTACAAAATAAAATAAAGTTAAAACGAAGTGTTACTATCCCTTTAAACCTTGTCTGAGTGTCAGAAAACCGTAACAGAGAGGCACAGGATGCATAAATGTAACATACACAGTCGTGATAACAATTGGAGCTGGGTTATTACTAAGATGTGTGTGCTTGAGAGCAAAAGTTAAAACTTTGAGTTTCACAGCCAGCATTATGCAGCCCCACACCCAGCACAAGATGGGGCAGAAGGCCAAAGCACGAACAGCTGTTGGCACACAAAAGAAAATTTAAAATAATAAGCTACTAAACAAGTGTACCAGGTGGCAAGCAGAGGCCAGACCCCCAGAGGGAACCCTCAACCCCCAGAGGGAAACCCCAACCACGGAGACCCCAGCGACCTATCCCCTAAAGACGAGAGCTCTGGGCTCACCGCCTGGCACACCTCAGCAAGGGCAGGTAAGAAATCGAGACATACAAAAGAAGTTCCAATGTAATCTACTGTAGGGAAAAAGAAGATATTAGAACACATAGAGCTCAAAGTGTCACAGTACAGAATTACATAGTGAAAGGGGAAGGAGGTGCAAATGCATGAGCATCCCATGTCGGAGTAATACTCTGCTAAATCCTCTGAATGCCAGATGAACACACTTCGGCAAAGTTGCACACCTACGCACAGGTCATAGGACACCCCATAATGCGAATGTAACAGTGAAAGTACAAAGAGAGCAATATCACCTTCAGGGAGCTGCAGGCTAGCAATCCTGGAGCCAACCTACTACAGAGTAGGGGCACTGGTCTCACCAGAGTTACAGCCTAAATGTTAGATGTACAGCCCTTTTCACAGCACTGTCACATGGATACAGCAAAAACATTGATAGGTGGAGGAGAGCAAACAAAACCTATGGGAAACTGGCAGGTGCCACTAAATGAGAAGTCTCCAACACAGTACAGTGTAGCTTAATTAACACATTCAGGAAAGGGGTAAAAGCATTCACTGGTTACCGCTGCACCCCCCCCCCCTTTGGCAGGAGTAACAGACATCCAACCAACTCATACACACAGCCCCCAGCGTAACCCAAGTGCAGTGTAAACACCTCAAGCCATTAGGACGTGTTTTGGGAGCCGCCGAACACCCAGGACCCGGCCGCAATTAGCACAGGTCAGACACTGGGGGCCCAACAGAAGCACCTAGGCAGGGCAGAGCCAAGAGCAACCCCCACTGCCCAATATCTCACAATGTGCTAGAGAACAGGGCCTAAGGAAGTAGGTAGCATGATAGGGAAAGAGGAGAGCCAGCGGAGCTACATACGCAAGGCAGGATCCACAGGAGAAGAATATGGGAAGCACGGCCCTATGCAGAATGAAGCACACAGTAGTGCAGCTCGGGGCACCAAGCCCCTAACCAGAAAAGAGATAGATAAAAAAGGGTGGGCGGGGGATACAAGGGGGCCATGGAGGGGCAACGCAGGGAGCAGAGAGGGGTGCCAATGACTGATAGGCAAGGATCTGAAAAGAAAACAAAAAACACAGGTTGGGCAGCTGGGTGGAAAGGCAGCAAGGCCACACAGTTAGAGGAAACCCCACAGGATGCGGCAAGAACCACAGGCCACGTAAATAATGGTGCAAGTCACTGGGAACAGAACAAGCAACGTGGCAGTCACTCCTCAATGTCGACATCTCTCCAGGCAATTGTAGGGTCAGGTGACCTCCGAGGACCTCCAACACCTCGAGAGAGGTGTCTGTTCCGTGGTCTCAGAGGTCTGCAAAGCTCCGGGAGACTCCAGTCTCGGATCTGTAGGTCTGGGAACCCCAAGTCCTCAAGGAAGCCAGGAAGTTCATGGAAGTGCTGTTCGGTGGACCGTCAAGCTGAAAGGGTACCCCCAATAGTATCAAATGTAGCGTTGTTGCAGTATTGAGGTCGCGGGCCGCAGGGCCCATCTAGCCTGAAGTGTCAGATCAGAGAGGTCTTGATAAAAAGTCACTGCATGGCCCTCATGGGACCACGAGCCCAGGTCCCTAGCTTTCCTCATTATATCCTCCTTTAAAGCAAAGTCCACAAGGCAACACACTATGTCCCTCGGGGGCCATCAGAAGGGCCTCTAGGATGTAGGGCCTGATGAGCTCTAACCAATGCAATCGCTGATTGAGGCGGGTGCCCCAGCATAGTATTAAAGATGGCACGCAGAATCCGGGGAATATCCTCCTCAGCCCCAGCCCGCACCTCAGGAACACCACGGACATGGATATTGTTGCGGCATTAGCGGTTGTCCAAGTCCTCAATTCCACCAAGTAGAGTGAATGGTGGGATGAGACTTGGGCAAACGCTGTGAGCTTGCGAGAGTGCATGGCCGAAGATTCCTCCTGTGTCACCACACTTTGCTCCAGGCCACGTAAGTTGGTGCGCAGTTTAGAAACCTCGTCTTGGACAGTATGTTTGAGTTCTTGGATGAGGTTATTAAAATCAGTGCACCAGGTTGTGGAGAGGAAAATCTGGCGAGCAGGAGCTGAGGACATTTCATCCTGTAGGGTCTCAGGGATCCGGTCTAAAGTGTTGTCCCCAGGTGAGTGTGAGCAAACAGGGGAAGCCGCCACACCGTTGTCAGCCATAGAGGTAGAAGTAGTTGGTTGGGACTGAAAAAAGGCTCGAAGAGAGTGGCCAGAGGATTTCCTTTTCTCCCCAGGGGTAGAAGATCTAGAGTAGCCCCTTCTGCCACGAACCATAACAGCTAACAGGTGCAGATTGCGATGCAAAACAGGGAAGGTGACAGAGCTCGACACTTAAGCAGCCATCTTCCTCAATGACAAGCCACATCCCCCCAATTCTGACCTTTTTGACTATGTCTTTGTTCAACAGTGTTTTCCCTCTAAATCTTTTATTCCAGCCACATCAATTATATACCATTTTTTTTGCACACAATTAGAGCTTTCTGGTGATGCCACACTTATGTGGATAGCCCACCATTAGTTTTATTAAAATTTAAAAAAATTAAAAAAAAACCCCACCATTTTTATTTATCTCTTCTGATTATTTGGGCGCAATGGGTTAAATATTTATGGAGACTACATGAAAGGTATGACCGGTCATTCATACCTACTAAATGGGCAGTTTTAAGTGGGCACTCTCCTTCTGGGGTGAAAATCCCCATGTCCCTCTTGACATTAATGTGAGTTTAAACTTTAGCAGATGTTTTATAAATAAGTTTGCTTAAATAAATCTGAATCAGAGCAATGTATTTTAATTTAAAACCAAACAAGCTGCTGTTAGCATGTCATAAAAGAACCTGCATTCATCCTGTCAAATGATCCAGCACTGAAGGGGTTAATATCCACAACTTATAACTCTATCTTCTTTCCAAAGTGTCTGTTCTCTGCTTCTCTCTTTCTTACATTCATAGTAAGGAAGAGAGAGGCAGAGAACAGTTACAAAGACAATGTGTAAAATATTGCCTTTGCTAATGAAAAAGCCAGTACATGTGACCACTGTAGTAGCGATCACAAGTATCGGCAGAGAAGGACAAACTGTGCGCTCCGGTATTGGAGCACTCAGTTTCAGCCTGCGCAATGAGGCGTGCTGGTATCATTTAACCTATGATGTGCCAGGACCATCATTGGTCCTTATGGGAAGTTTACCATGAAGGTACTGGCACATCATGGGTCTTTAACGGGTTAATATGAGAGCAGATGTGTCAATTGTTGTGATTTCTCCCAGTCTTCCCCTATATCACATTGTTTCCATACACACACTGTGCACATTACAGTTGCTGGTAAAAGGCACTATTCTTTCCAGGTCTCAAGGGAAAACTAGTATTCTACCACCATCATGATTTTAGAGCTGGTGCAGGAGGATAAGCATAATTGGCCAGCCTCTTCTCTCTAGATGCACCTGAAGTGGTGTGGGGGCTTGTCTCAGCAACTCAAGGACTATTGGCAAGTAGAAGCATCATTGTACCACTGCCTATCATGTATCAGTGCAGATAAGTGACCCCAGTCCCATGAAGCAGCCTAATCTTGCCGATGCTGCTTAGATAACTCAGTATCAGTAATTACAGCAGTAACAAATGCCAGAAGTGGCATTTTCAAACACCATCATGCATTGCTGGCACTAGGCCAGTAGTGCACCATTTTTTTGCTTGCTTGTTTTTGGTAAGTCTGGGATCTACAACCATTTTTTATATAGGGCTGTGTTTTCAATGGTAAGCCTTGAGTCCTGCAACCAAAGTTTTCACAGGGCTCGTGTTTGGCAAGCTTGAGTCCTGCACACACATTTTTCACTGGGCTAGTCTTTTTTGAAGCCCACAATTTTTTTTAAAGCTTAGCCTTGCTATAATATTTTGAATGTTTAAAAATATGTAAGAAAGCAAAACAAATATGTTTTTCTCACTGTAAGCATACTGCTATGCTGGCTAACCACAAAAAAAAGAGAGAAAGAGAAAAAAAAAGATATGGTCCCAACAGTGGTAGATTGTATTAGCAACCCTTAAAATCTGTCTTCCTCATCTTCCTCATCCTATGCGTTGATATGTGCCATGGATTTCCCTCTTCTGCTACATGATACACAGATGCTATTCGATTGGAAGTTGGTTCATTTTTAGAAATGTTAATCTTCCAACACTGCTGCTTGAGTCTTGTCCTACAGTAATTTACAATATAACCCACTGCACTGAAAACACGCTCAGATGAATGCTTGCTGGTGGGCAACTAAGGGTTTCCACTGCAGTGTTTGTCAGTGCTGGCCACACACATTGTTTTATTTGTCAGTAGTCCATGGCACATCGTATCTGCCGAGAACATAGCTATCATGCATCTATACTGAAACCATCTCATCTGCAGAGGGACTAATCCTAGGAGCTACAAGGAGTTACCAACCCAGTTTAATAGAGATGTGCCACTACCACTACCTCCACCACCACAAATGTTACATTGTCATCCCTGTAACCCATGAATTGCTTTATGTAATGATGATGACATGGGTTACTAAATTAATTGGGAATGGAATATTCATGTTGATATTGTTGTTACTCCTGCTGTTGCTGGACTAAACCCTTTTCTGACTTCCTTTTCACTATGTTTTCTAGTATTTTGGCCCTAACTGTCTCTTATCCTCCACAATGCTTCTCTCTACTCAGGGCCAGATATACATCTCAAGCACCCCTATACAAAACTCCCTATGGCTCCCCTTGCCCCAACTTCACTAATGTGGCCCAACCCATTTTTATATATTTTCTTTGGCATTGTCTACCCCCCTGGCAAGGGTTAAGCCACTTCAGCCAAATGTGAGAAGAGCTAGCAAACTCCCTTGCAGTGCTAGTACATGCACATAATAATAACGAAACACCTTAACCCCTTAAGGACCGGGAAAATCTGATGTCGTTTTCCCTTAAGGACCGGAGCAATTTTGACTTTTTTGACTATGTCTTTTTTCAACCATATTTTCTCTTTAATTCCTTTTGTGCACCCACACAAATTATATACTGTTTTTTTAAGCACAAGTAGGGCTTTCTTTTGATACCACGATTATATGAATACCTCATTGTTTAATTTGATTAAAATAGAAAAAAAATAAAAAAAAAACAACATTTTGCTTACATTTTTCTGTCAGGATTTGCATACTATTACTTAATGACAAAAAAATACCCATAAATATATTCATTTGCTTCTCCTGAATATAACAATACCCCATATGCCTAGTATTTCAATCCCTTCCTCACATTTACAAGGTAAATATTACAAGATGGATGCCATTATTTCCAACTTGTAATTTCTCAACAATTGACATGTGAGCATCATAGCTTAGTTGATGATGCCAGTACCAAAAATGTCCCACAAAGGTATATCTTTCTGAAAACTAGACAACATAAGGTAAATAATCAGGAGAATTTTGAAGTTTTTTATGCAGCTATTTTTCCAGAAAAAAATTTCAAAATTGTAGAAAAATTTTGTTTTTTTGCAGCTTTCACACTTACATTTCACTATTACTGTTGATTTCAAGCACGAGCTACGGGGCCCAAATTGGAACATGCGCGTTTCCAGTTTCACACTTTGAATTTTCACAGCTTGCATCACTGGTGCTATGTCTCATTTGGGGCTGTGTAACAGTGCTCCACTCTAAGATTTCCCCCCAAAAGTATATATTTTTGGAAAGTAGACACCCCAGGCTTTCATTTTATGTATGTTTTCAATTTTTTTACGCAGCCATTTTACCACCAATCGCTCGTAAATCTTGACGTAAGTTAAAAAAACACCGTTTTTCACACTTGCACTTCAATGTTGATGTGAATTTCAAGCACATGATAGGTGAAGATTTTTAAAAATGCATTGTTTAGTGTTCAGCTCCTTCTTCTGAGTACAGAAATACCCCATATGCATAGGTTTCTCAAGGTTTGGGAGAGCTACGGGGCCCAAATTGGAACATGCGCGTTTCCAGTTTCACACTTTGAATTTTCACAGCTTGCATCACTGGTGCCATGTCTCATTTGGGGCTGTGTAACAGTGCTCCACTCTAAGATTTCCCCCCAAAAGTATATATTTTTGGAAAGTAGACACCCCAGGCTTTCATTTTATGTATGTTTTCGATTTTTTTACGCAGCCATTTTACCACCAATCGCTCGTAAATCTTGACGTAAGTTAAAAAAACACCGTTTTTCACACTTGCACTTCAATGTTGATGTGAATTTCAAGCACAGGATAGGTGAAGATTTTTAAAAATGCATTGTTTAGTGTTCAGCTCCTTCTTCTGAGTACGGCAATACCCCATATGCATAGGTTTCTCAAGGTTTGGGAGAGCTACGGGGCCCAAATTGGAACATGCACGTTTCCAGTTTCACACTTTGAATTTTCACAGCTTGCATCACTGGTGCCATGTCTCATTTGGGGCTGTGTAACAGTGCTCCACTCTAAGATTTCCCCCCAAAAGTATATATTTTTGGAAAGTAGACACCCCAGGCTTTCATTTTATGTAAGTTTTCACATTTTTTACGCAGCCATTTTACCACCAATCCTTCGTAAATCTTGATGTAAGTAAAAAATTCAGCGTTTTTCACACTTAGGTTTCAATTTTGGTGTGAATTTCAAGCACAGGATAGGTGAAGATTTTTAAAAATGCATTGTTTACTGTTCATCTCCTTCTTCTGAGTACGGCAATACCCCATATTCATAGGTTGCTCAAGATTTCTGGGAGCTACGGGGCCCAAATTGGAACATGCACGTTTCCAGTTTCACACTTTGAATTTTCACAACTTGCATCACTGGTGCCATGTCTCATTTGGGGCTGTGTAACAGTGCTCCACTCTAAGATTTCCCCCCAAAAGTATATATTTTTGGAAAGTAGACACCCCAGGCTTTCATTTTATGCATGTTTTCAATTTTTTTACGCAGCCATTTTACCACCAATCGCTCGTAAATCTTGACGTAAGTTAAAAAAACAGCGTTTTTCACACTTGCACTTCAATGTTGATGTGAATTTCAAGTACATGATAGGTGAAGATTTTTAAAAATTGCATTGTTTAGTGTTCAGCTCCTTCTTCTGAGTACGGCAATATCCCATATGCATAGGTTTCTCAAGGTTTGGGAGAGCTACAGGGCCCAAATTGGAACATGAGCGTTTCCGGTTTCACACTTTGAATTTTCACAGCTTGCATCACTGGTGCCATGTCTCATTTGGGGCTGTGTAACAGTGCTCCACTCTAAGATTTCCCCCCAAAAGTATATATTTTTGGAAAGTAGACACCCCAGGCTTTCATTTTATGCATGTTTTAAATTTTGTTACGCAGCCATTTTACCACCAATCGCTCGTAAATCTTGACGTAAGTTAAAAAAATAGCGTTTTTCACACTTTGACTTCGATGTTGATGTGAATTTCAAGCACATGATAGGTGAAGATTTTTAAAACTGGATTGTTTAGTGTTCAGCTTCTTCTTCTGAGTACGGCAATACCCCATATGTATAGGTTTCTCAAGGTTTAGGGGAGATACGGGACCCAAATTGGAACAAATATTGAATTTTCATATCTTTCTTATCTGGTGCCATTTCTCATTTGGGGCTATGTTCCAGTGCCCCACTTTAAGATTTCCCCCCAAAAGTGTATATTGTTGAAAAGTAGACACCCCCAGCTTTCATTTTAGGTGTGTTTTCAATTTTTTTACACAGCCATTTTACCACCACTCTCTTGTAAATGTGACGTGAGTAAAAAAATCAGCGTTTTTCACACTTAGACTTCAATGTTGATGTGAATTTCAATTACAGAATAGGTGAAGATTTTTAAAACTGCATTGTTTAGCGTTCGGCTTCTTCTTCTGAGTACGGCAATACCCCATATGCATAGGTTTCTCAAGGTTTGGGGGAGATACGGGACCCAAATTGGAACATGTGTATTTCCAGGTTCACACTTTGAATTTTCACAGCTTGTGTTACTGGTGCCATGTCTCATTTGTCCTGTGTAACAGTGCTCCACTCTAAGATTTCCCCCCAAAAGTGTATATTTTTGGAAAGTAGATACCCCAAGCTTTCGTTTCAGGTGTGATTTCAAATTTTGTACACAGCCATTTTACCACTAATCCTGTGAAAACTTGACGTAAGTAAAAAAGAAAATAAGCGTTTTTCACACTTACACTTCAATGTTGATGTGAATTTAAATTACAGTATAGGTGAAGATTTTATAAACTGGATTGATTAGTGTTTGGCTCCTTCTTCTGAGTACAGCAATGCCCCATATGCAACGGTTTGTCAGGGTTTGGGGGAGATACTGGCCCCAGTTAGAACATGTGAGTTTCCTTTTACAGACATGACATTTTTACAGGTGGTGCCTTGTCTCATTTCGGACTGTTTGGCAATATTGCAATGAATTTTACCCCCAAAAGTATATGTTGTACAAGAGTAGACAACCCTGGCTTTCATTCTATTTGCATTCTTTCAATTTTTTCGCTGCCACTGTATCAGCAATCCCTCCCAAAACCTGCAGTAAGGCAGAGAAACACCATTTTTTCACACTTATATTTTAGTGTTGCTCTGGATTTCAATCAGATGATATTTGCAGATTTTTTAAGTGCTTTACTTTAGTGGTGAGTTACATCGTCTAAGTACGTCAATGCCCCATATGCATAGGTTTGTCAGGGTTTGGAGGAACTACTGGACCCAGTAGGGAACATGTGTGTTTCCATTATCAGAGATGGAAGTGCTTTGCTTCCCATTATATTTTGATAGTGTTAGATCTAAGGAGGGATGTGTTTTGAAAAATAAAAAAACAGGATATTTCAGGGGGGAAAAAGTGGCCAAATAATAAAATAAACTTCACAGCACTACTGCATTGTGCCTTCATGGTATTGCTTGAAGCAGTCGCCCATGCAGAGGCCAGGTTTAGAAGGGCAGTCAGGACAGTAAGTGGAGGTTTCTCTCCGTACTCCCTTGCTGTAGCAAACCCTGCAGCGCTTTTGTGGATTTTTCTTTTGGGGGGTTGGGGGGATTTTATAAATAAAATGTACTACTCCAGGTTTTGGGGGAATTATTTCTGTTGCCCCTTGAAGCAAAAATTGGGAGATAAGATGGAGCTGATACTGCAGAAAAGTAAGTTTTAGGGTGGGGTTTGCCAATTTAAAAATCAAAAATGAATTGTAAGCTTCAGTCTGCATCATGTAAATGGCAACCTTTTTGTACCATGCCCTACACTTTCGCATGGTGAGGTACGGCTGCATGAGTTGATCACACAGATCAACTCCCCCCATGTTCTTGTTGTAGTCTTTGATGCAGACTGGCTTTCTTAGTACCCCCCTCCTGCCACGAACAGACACTGCCACAGTTTTGTCCTCATGCATGGTGGACAGCATGTACACATCTTTTCTGTCCTTGAATTTAACTGCCAGCAGCTCTTGTTGGCATAAAGCTGAGGACATCCCGGTTTTAAGTTTTTTTTCTATCAGTTCTTTGGGCATCTCCCTGCAATTGCGCCTGACAGTGCCACAGGCCACGGTGTCAAAATAAAAAAGTGACTTAAATAAAAGGGGGCTGGTGTAATAATTGTCAACATATAAATGATATCCTTTATTTAACAAGGGGTAAATCAGATCCCAAACTATCTTCCCATTTATTCCCAGAAATTCGGGGCACCCAGGAGGATCAAGTTGGCTGTCCTTGTCCTCATAAATTCTAAAAGCCTGGGTGTAGCCTGTGGCACTTTCACACAATTTATAAAATTTTACACCAAATTTGGAACGCTTTGAGGGGATGTACTGTTTGAACCCTAACCTGCCTTTGTATTTCATTAGGGATTCATCTACACTAATTTCTTTTTGGGGAATATACACTTGGGCAAATGTTTTCTGTAAATGGGTTATTAGGGGCCGAATTTTGTATAGTCTATCATACTGGGGGTGTTCTTTTGGGAGGCACAGGGTATTATCACTAAAGTGCATAAATCGCAAAATCATCTCGTATCTAGTCCTGGTCATTGTTTTGGCGAATATAGGGGTATCATATATGGGGTTTTTACTCCAGTATGATCTAATACTTGGTTTTTTAACTATTCCCATTGTCATTGTAAGGGCCCAGAATTTCTTAAATTCTAAAATGTCAGTGGGATGCCATATTTCTTGCTTGGAAATGAATGCTGATGGGTTGGCGGCAATATATTGGTCTGCGTATAAATTTGTTTGCGACACAATTTCCCCCAAAATTTCTTCCCCTAAAAATAACTCAAAAAACTGAACATGGGTAAATCCTGCCACATCCACTTGAATTCCTGGGTTGCCTGTGAATTCAGGAACTTGTGGGCATAAATTGACTGGTGATACCCATTCATCAGCAGGAGTGGCAGTACTTGTGGCAGGTCTTCGGGCAGTACTTGTGGCAGGTCTTGTGGCAGGTCTTGGGGCAGCTCTTGGGGCATTACTTAGGGCAGCTCTTGGGGCTTTTCTTAGGGTAGCTCTTGGTGCAGTTGCTGGGGCAGCTCTTGGTGCATTTGTTGGGGCAGCTGTTGGGGCAGTGCGTCTTTTTTTCACAGAAGGCCCTGCGTCATCACTGCTAGAGCTCTCACTCTCAGAAAACTGAGTGACGTCAAAGTCTGACGCTGTGTCTGTGGCTTCAGAGTCAGACGCCAAATAAGAATACGCCTCTTCTAATGAATACCTCCTCTGCATCTTATACACCTACTCTAAACTAACTTCTATAACTAACTATACCTAAACTTAAATCTATCCCTAAGCCTTACCCTAACAGTCCCTGAACCTACCCAACCCAACTACCTATCTAAACTAGCTTATAATATAGAATAAAGTTTTTAATAAGTTTTTTTTTTTTTTTTTTTTCCCTACACTACTCCTAAACTTAAATCTATCCCTAAGCCTTACCCTAACACACGTAGTCCCTGAACCTACCCAACCCAACTAACTTATAATATAGAACAATTTTTTAAATAAAATAAACTTTTTTTTAAATTTTTTTTATTTTTTTCCCTACGCTACCCCTAAATCTAAATCTAAACCTTACCCTAACCCACGTATACCCTGAACCTAGTTAACCCTAGTTACCTATCTAAACTATATATATTTTTTTTTTTTTTGTTTTTTTTTGGGTTTTTTTTTTTTGGTTTTTTTTTTTCCCTAAACCTAAATCTAACCCTAAACCTTTCCCTAAAACACGCCTACACTAAACCTACCCACCTACCCACCTACCTACCTAAACTATAGCTCTAAATCAATTTTTATTAAAAAAAAATAAAAATAAATTGAAAAAAAATTGAAAAAAATTCAAAAAAATTTCAAAAAATACAAGGGGGATGGGGGGTGTCCCACAGATCAGCAAACACTGATCTGCAGCAAATTGATCACTCCAAGAGTGATCAGATGGGGGGAACTATTGATCACTGCAAACCAGTGATCAAATGGTTAATTTTATCTTTTTTTTAACACTTTTTTTCACAGGAACACTCTGCAACGCTGGAACAGTATCTGACACGAAATCTCTCTGTCTCTCTCCACCTCAGCAGTGTGCAAGATGGAGGGAGGCAGAGATATATGACAGGAACAGTATTTACAAATACTGTCCCTGTCATTCAGCATTTGCAACATGGGATTCGCTCATCAAGCGAATCGCATGTTGCAACAAACTTTCTATTGGTTGTTACTAAGTGTCCCGGTACCGGGACACTTAGTAACAAGCAGCCCGCGCTCTCCCATCGCTCCGTGCGGCCGCGATGGGAGAGTTTAACCCATGACGGTGCAGGACCGTCATGGGTCCTTAACGGGTTTGCAACCCATGACGGTCCTGCACCGTCATGGGTCCTTAAGGTGTTAATAATTAAAAATGAATTAAATATAGGGGAGCCTTACTCCCTCTGGATGTGGGGACACATGATCCATAATTAACCAGTTAATAATGGTATAGGGGAAAGCAGTGATAAGAAGGCTGGGCTCACATTCTGATGTGTAGGATGTGATTAGGCACCATGGCAACAGGAAACACAAGCCAAACCAAGCACACTTTGTAAACCGTTCTCAATAAGATTCTCTTTGTATGTAATGTATCACGGTGCCAGTGATTCCTTTCCTGTCAGTTAGCCTGTAGGAGGCCCTCATTGGTTGCCCTGTGTTTAGCCCGCCCAGTATTGCCTTTATATACTGGGCTCCTGCACCTTATGGCCGCCCTTTCGTGGTGTTCCTGTGCCAGTTCTACGTTTGTACTGTGGTTCCAGTGTATCGACCTGGCTTGTCTGACTACTCTCCTGTTCCTGCGCCTGTGTACTGACCCGGACTGCCTGACTACTCTCCAGTGATTGTTTCCTGTGTACCGACCCGGCCTGGCTGACGTTCCTGCTCCTGTGTACCGACCCGGCCTGGCTGACGTTCCTGCTCCTGTGTACCGACCCGGATTGGCTGGCGTTCCTGCTCCTGTGTACCGACCTGGATTGGCTGACGTTCCTGATCCTGTGTCCTGACCTGGCCTGGCTGATGTTCCTGCTCCTGGATCCTGACTTGGCAGTGCCCGTTGTGTACTAGTCACCTCTGCGACATTCTGACTTCCATTGCCTTTCTGCTGGCATATCAGTATATCAGGCTGGCCTGTCTTCCTTTACGCAGAGCGCCTCTGGCCTAGTCCCAGACCTAACCCAGTTGCAAGTGTTGCCTCCGTTATTGCACCAGTATAGTGCACTGGTTCACTCCACTCTACCAAACCCGGTTGCAAGTGTTGCCTCCGTGATTGCACCGGTAAAGTGCACTGGTTCGCTCCACTCTGTTTAACCGGTTGCTGTGTTGCCTCCGTGATTGCACCGGTATAGTGCACTGGTTCGCTCTACTCTGTTTAACCGGTTGCTGTGTTGCCTCCGTGATTGCACCGGTATAGTGCACTGGTTCGCTCCACTCTATCATACCCGGTTGCAAGTGTTGCCTCCGTGATTGCACCGGTATAGTGCACTGGTTCGTTCCACTCTGTTTATCCGGTTGCAAGTGCTGTCTCCGTTATTGCACCGGTATACAACCATTGGTGGTGTTCCTCCTAGTCAAAACCTGTTGCTATTGTTGCCTCCGTTTTAGTATAGGTAGCCCTACTGAAGCCTTCAGTGGCCTGGATATTGTGGACTCTAATTATGGCATCTCCTGATGCAGCTGGTCACCCAAACTCTTTGAACTGTTCTCCTTGTCTGTAAACATTAACTCCTGCATTACTGGAACCTGTATCCTGCATTGCCTGACCTGTGTCAGCATAACTGTTGCCTTCTATATGTATATGCTGGACCTGTGTGGGCATAAGTAACCTGTCCTGTGTCTGTACTATATGTTATATACTACAGGACCTGTGAGGGTTCTTCATTAGTGATGAGCGAGCACCCCAATGCTCGGGTGTTCGGGTGCTCTGACCGAGCACCCCCTGAGGCTCGAGTGCTCGGCCGAACACCCGAGCCCCATTGAAGTCAATGGGAGGACTCGAGCATTACACCAGGCACCCCCTGCTCTGATGAGGGGAGGGTGCCTGGTCCATAGGAAAAGGGCAGAAAATGATGGAAACACCACAGAAATGGTTCAGGGACAGCATAGGGAGGATGTCTGGATGCATCTTGGACTCCAACATCGCTGCTGGGAACGATCTTTCGCCCGTAGTACGCCATTTTTACAGACTGACCATAAAACACACAAAAAGGAAAATAAAAACGACTTTAGGCGAAAAATTGTTACCAAACAATATTTGCTGTATATTTACTTGTATATCATCTGCAAATTATCCCAAAAATTTCCTTGATTTTCGGAAGTGAGGCCATGATTAAGAGGGAAACGTGCGCAGAGGCAAATTCTCCCAAAAATTTCCTTGATTTTCAGAACTGAGGCCATGATTAAGAGGGAAACGTGCACAGAGGCAAATTCTCCCAAAAATTTCCTTGATTTTATTGAACTGAGGCCATGATTAAGAGGGAAACGTGCGCTGAGCCGACCATCTAAAACATTATGGGTGAGGGTCTGCTGCAGAGCTGACCATCCTAAACATTATATGCGAAGGCCCGCTAGTGAGCTGACGCTATAAAACATTATATGAGAGGGCCCGCTAGAGAGCTGACCCAATAAAACATTATATGAGAAGGCCCGCTGGTGAGCTGACCTATATAAAAATTGGCAAACAGGGCCCGCTGGTGAGCTGGCCCTATATAAAAATTATATCACAGGGCCCGCTGGTGAGCTGGCCCTATATAAAAATTATAGCACAGGGCATATGGAAGAGGAGGAGGAGGATGAGAAGATTAAGAGTCAACCATATACCCGTTTTTTGGGTGGAAGGGGTGAATGGGAATACAGAGTATTCACATCATTGTAAATAACATATATAAAGTGAGTTTATGTTCCCCCGGGGCTTTCCTCCAGTGGAGTGGAGAAGTCAGGGGAAATCCAGGCCTTGTTCATTTTTATAAGTGTCAACCTATCAGCATTGTCGGTGGAAAGACGGATACGCTTATCTGTTATGATGCCACCAGCAGCACTAAATACACGCTCAGACAGAACGCTGGCGGCAGGGCAGGCCAGCACCTCCAAGGCGTAGAGTGCCAGTTCATACCACGTGTCCAGCTTGGACACCCAGTAGTTGTAAGGCACAGAGGGATCATTGAGGACGCTGACACGGTCTGCTACGTACTCCTTCACCATCTTCCAAAACTTTTCCCTCCTTGTGACACTAGGCTGCGCATCAGGGTGAGGGTGCTGGCGGGGTGTCATGAAGGTGTCCCACGCCTTGGAGAGTGTTGCCCTGCCTTTCTCGGAACTGCTGTGTGCTCCCCTTTTCTCCCCTTCTCGGTTGGCCAAGGTAGCACGTACTCTGCCGCCAGCGTTGTCAGATGGAAAATTTTGGAGCAATTTTTCGACAAGAACCTTCTGGTATTGCAACATTTTGCTTGTCCTCTCCACCGGAGGAATGAGAGATGAGAAATTCTCTTTGTAGCGGGGGTCCAGAAGGGTGAACACCCAGTAATCCGTGTTGTCTAAAATGCGTACAACGCGTGGGTCACGGGAAAGGCAGCCTAACATAAAGTCAGCCATGTGTGCCAGAGTACCAACAGTCAAGATTTCGCTGTCCTCACCAGGAGGATGACTCTCAATATCCTCATCCTCTTCCTCCTCTTCTGCCCACCCACGCTGAAGAGATGGAACTAAAGTTCCATGGCTACCCTCTGTAGCGGAGGCAACCGTGTCTTCCTCCTCCTCCTCCTCCTCCTCCGCCTCCTCCAATTGTCGCTGAGAAGACGAAGTGAGGGTGCTCTGGCTATCACCTTGTGTAAGCTCTTCCTCCCCCATTTCCACCTCTTCCACATGCAAAGCGTCGGTTTTAATTGTGAGCAGCGAGCGTTTCAGTAGACACAGAAGTGGGATGGTTACACTGATAATAGCGTTATCGCCGCTCACCATCTGTGTCGATTCCTCAAAATTGCGTAAAACCTCGCAGAGGTCTGACATCCATTCCCACTCCTCACTTCTGATTACAGGAAGTTGAACGGAGAGGCGACGACCGTGTAACAGCTGGTACTCCACTACTGCCCTGTGCTGCTCACAAAGCCGGGCCAACATGTGGAAGGTGGAGTTCCAGCGCGTGCTCACGTCACACAGCAGCCGGTGAGCTGGCAATTGTAAGCGCTGCTGCAGCTTCAACAGGCCGGCTGAAGCTGTTGATGACTTACGGAAATGTGCACACACGCGGCGCACCTTGGTCAAGAGATCATGCACATTGGGGTAGGTTTTTAGAAATCGCTGCACCACTAAATTAAATACATGCGCTAGGCATGGTACGTGTGTGAGCTTGCCGAGCTCCAAAGCCGCCACCAAGTTACGCCCATTATCACACACAACCATGCCTGCTTGCAGGTTGAGTGGCGAGAGCCACTGCTCGGTCTGGTGACTAATCCCCTGCAACAGCTCTGAGGCCGTGTGCTGTTTGTCCCCAAGGCAGATCAGCTTCAGCACGGCCTGTTGACGCTTCCCCACTGCAGTGCTACACTGCTTCCAGCTACTGGCTGATGGGGGAGTGGCGCTGTGTGTAGAGAATTCGGAGGTGGAAACGGAGGAGGAGGAGCCAATAACGTAGGTGCTGGTGGAAACCCTGATGGAGGTAGGGCCCGCAATCCTCGGCGTGGGTAGCACCCGTGCCATCCCAGGGTCCGAGTCGCTCCCAGCCTCCACGACATTCACCCAGTGTGCCGTCAGGGAAATGTAGCGTCCCTGGCCACAAGCACTTGTCCATGTGTCAGTCGTTAAGTGGACCTTCCCAGTAACTGCGTTGGTCAGGGCACGGGTGATGTTACGGGACACATGGTGGTGTAATGCGGGGATGGCACACCGGGAAAAGTAGTGGCGGCTGGGGACCGCGTACCGAGGGACAGCTGCTGCCATCAGGCTGCGGAAGGACTCAGTGTCCACAAGCCTAAATGGCAGCATTTCGATGGCCAGTAATTTTGAAAGGTGTGAGGTTAGTGCTATGGCCTGTGGGTGGGTGGCTGGGTACTTTCTCTTGCGCTCAAATGCCTGGGGTAACGACATTTGGACGCTGTGCTGGGACAGGGAAGTGGATGTGGTCGCTGATGGTGCTTCAGATGCTACAGGTGCAGGGCGGGAGGTATGCGGGCCTGCGCCTTCGACAGGCGATTGGCCGGCACCGAAAACAGGGGAAGAGGAGGCAGTGGTGTGGCCTGCAGACACAGATGGGCGATCCAGGCGTTCCTCCCACTTACTACGGTGCTTGGATGCCATGTGTCGGATCATGCTGGTGGTGGTGAGGTTTCTAGTGTTCATGCCTCGGCTCATTCTGGTGTGGCACAGGTTGCAAACTACAATTCTTTTGTCGTCCGCACTTTCCTTAAAAAAACGCCATACCGCGGAACACCTACCCCTTGGCAAGGTAGATTTACGCAAGGGGGTGCTCCGTGGAACATTTGCGGGCCGGTTTGGTGCGGTCCGCCTTCTTTCTGTAGCCACACCACTGCCTCTTCCAGCCTGTTGCGGTGCTGCAGATGGCTCACCCTCAGGACTGCTGTCATCGCTCGGCTCTACACCTTCCCAGGTGGGGTCAGTCACCTCATCGTCCACCAAGTCCTCCTCCACTTCCTCACTCTGATCATCCTCCTCAAGTCTTGATCCCACCACATACTCAGTCATTGACAACTGTATAACATTCTCCTCAACAAGGTCTTGAGACGGAAATAGTGGTTGATTTAATGGCAACTGTGTCTCATCATCATCATCATCATCCACTACTTCCTTTGACCTTAAATGCCGTTCACATCTGTCATCTTCTTGTGATTGGGTAGCCTCTAGAGGTTGTGAATCAGGGCACAAGATGTCATGTTCCTCTGCAAGCGTGCTTGGAGAGAGGGTCAAATGAAGGATTGGTGATGAGACGAGCTCCTCACTATATCCCAGTGTGGGATCACTTCTTTGACCAGACCGTGTATGGTGGGAGGAAGGATGATCAGAGTGAGGATTATGTTGACCAGACTCTTGGCTACTGAGAGTGGACTTGGTGGAAGACAGGGTGGTGCTTAACCGACTGGAAGCAGTATCAGCTGTCATCCAACCGACCACCTGTTCGCACTGGTCGGACCTCGAGAGTGATGTCCTGCGACACCCTGTAAAATTACACATGAAGCTAGGTATGGTGGATGTCTTTCTTTCTTGTGCTCTGGCACCAGGCACAGTTTCTCCGCGTCCTGACCCGCGCCCTGAACTTTCAGGATCACGTCCACTTCCCCGTCCCTTTTTACCCGCCTTCTTCATCTTACACAGAATATGTGACTTTAATATTTGAGTTTGAAAACTTAACAGTATTTCTTATTATTCTGCAACTCTGCAGAGTACACAGAATAGGCTGCTAAACGGCGGTGATACACACTGAATGGAATATGTGACTTTAATATTTGAGTTTGAAAACTTAACAGTATTTCTTCCTATTCTGCAACTCTGCAGAGTACACAGAATAGGCTGCTAAACGGCGGTGAAACACACTGAATGGAATATGTGACTTTAATATTTGAGTTTGAAAACTTAACAGTATTTCTTATTATTCTGCAACTCTGCACAGTACACAGAATAGGCTGCTAAACGGCGGTGAAACACACTGAATGGAATATGTGACTTTAATATTTGAGTTTGAAAACTTAACAGTATTTCTTATTATTCTGCAACTGTACAGAGTACACAGAATAGGCTGCTAAACGGCGGTGAAACACACTGAATGGAATATGTGACTTTAATATTTGAGTTTGAAAACTTAACAGTATTTCTTATTATTCTGCAACTGTACAGAGTACACAGAATAGGCTGCTAAACGGCGGTGAAACACACTGAATGGAATATGTGACTTTAATATTTGAGTTTGAAAACTTAACAGTATTTCTTATTATTCTGCAACTCTGCAGAGTACACAGAATAGGCTGCTAAACGGCGGTGAAACACACTGAATGGAATATGTGACTTTAATATTTGAGTTTGAAAACTTAACAGTATTTCTTATTATTCTGCAACTGTACAGAGTACACTGAATAGGCTGCTAAACGGCGGTGAAACACACTGAATGGAATATGTGACTTTAATATTTGAGTTTGAAAACTTAACAGTATTTCTTATTATTCTGCAACTCTGCAGAGTACACAGAATAGGCTGCTAAACGGCGGTGAAACACACTGAATGGAATATGTGACTTTAATATTTGAGTTTGAAAACTTAACAGTATTTCTTATTATTCTGCAACTCTGCACAGTACACAGAATAGGCTGCTAAACGGCGGTGAAACACACTGAATGGAATATGTGACTTTAATATTTGAGTTTGAAAACTTAACAATATTTCTTATTATTCTGCAACTGTACAGAGTACACAGAATAGGCTGCTAAACTGCGGTGAAACACACTGAATGGAATATGTGACTTTAATATTTGAGTTTGAAAACTTAACAGTATTTCTTATTATTCTGCAACTGTACAGAGTACACAGAATAGGCTGCTAAACGGCGGTGAAACACACTGAATGGAATATGTGACTTTAATATTTGAGTTTGAAAACTTAACAGTATTTCTTATTATTCTGCAACTGTACAGAGTACACAGAATAGGCTGCTAAACGGCGGTGAAACACACTGAATGGAATATGTGACTTTAATATTTGAGTTTGAAAACTTAACAGTATTTCTTATTATTCTGCAACTGTACAGAGTACACAGAATAGGCTGCTAAACGGCGGTGAAACACACTGAATGGAATATGTGACTTTAATATTTGAGTTTGAAAACTTAACAGTATTTCTTATTATTCTGCAACTGTACAGAGTACACAGAATAGGCTGCTAAACGGCGGTGAAACACACTGAATGGAATATGTGACTTTAATATTTGAGTTTGAAAACTTAACAGTATTTCTTATTATTCTGCAACTCTGCAGAGTACACAGAATAGGCTGCTAAACGGCGGTGAAACACACTGAATGGAATATGTGACTTTAATATTTGAGTTTGAAAACTTAACAGTATTTCTTATTATTCTGCAACTCTGCACAGTACACAGAATAGGCTGCTAAACGGCGGTGAAACACACTGAATGGAATATGTGACTTTGATATTTTAGTTTGAAGACTTAACAGTATTTCTTCCTATTCTGCAACTCTGCACAGTACACAGAATAGGCTGCTAAACTGCGGCGAAGCACACTGAATGGAATATGTGACTTTGATATTTTAGTTTGAAGACTTAACAGTATTTCTTCCTATTCTGCAACTCTGCACAGTACACAGAATGTGCTGCTAAACTGCGGCGAAGCACACTGAATGGAATATGTGACTTTGATATTTTAGTTTGAAGACTTAACAGTATTTCTTCCTATTCTGCAACTCTGCACAGTACTCAGAATGTGCTGCTAAACTGCGGCGACGCACACTGAATGGAATATGTGACTTTGATATTTTAGTTTGAAGACTTAACAGAATGTGCTCTAATCTGCAACTTTGCACACTAAACAGAATGTGCTCTAATCTGCAACTTTGCACACTAAACAGAATGTGCTCTAATCTGCAACTTTGCACACTAAACAGAATGTGCTCTAATCTGCAACTGTGCACACTAAACAGAATGTGCTCTAATCTGCAACTTTTCACACTAAACAGAATATTTTTTTTTGTTTGTTTTTTTCCCCCCACACAAAATAACCTGCTGCCCCCACACACAGTAGTCCTAAAAAGGACTTTTGGTTCTTTTTTTTCACAATTTTTTTTTTTCCTCCCTACACTGCCTTTCCCTTCCTATCCTCAGCTCTCCCTGGCTCAGACTGAGCCGAACTCGATGGTCAGGTGCTATACAGCACCCGACCACGGGTTCTGGCCAGCCAATCAGTGTAATGCCAGCAGCCAACATGGCTGCTGGCATTACACCGATGTCAGAGCCTCCCTGCACGTTTATTGGCTGCGCAGCAGCCGCAAAACGTGCGGGGAGGAGACCCGAACATGGCGGGCGAGCACATGCGGTACTCGTACGAGTACCGCCATGTGCCGAGCAGAGCGATGCTCGAGCCGATCCGAGCATCGGCCGAGCATGCTCGCTCAACACTATTCTTCATGTGTTATTGTTTTCAATAAAATTGTGTTTTTATCTTAACTCTGTGTCCGTGAGTCAAACAAACCTTACACAATGCTATTTTGGCTCTTCAGGTGAGCCGTCTGGTCCCTGGACCAGAATCCAAGTTTGTCAGCTAGAGAGCTGATGTGGCTAAAAGGGGAGGGAGGGGGGATTTTACAAAGCTATTACAGGAAAAAGATACAAGTTATGCCAACAAGATTTAGATCATTTGCTTTATTTATTTAATAAGAACATTATTAAACATGTCTAAACAAAGTATTACTAACCCTTTAACAAAATGTATCTTGTGACTATATCTATTTTGTAAAATAAATATATATTGTATGACAAAATATATTTTTTGAAGTAAAGATTAAGGCCTAGATCCTATTACCCCTAACTCCAAAAAAGAATACCCAATGGCATCTCTTCAAGCACAGTATGCAATGCAATTACCAGTGCTATGAAGAAATACCAGTTAAAAATACCCACTTCAGGCGATAATTTTTACCCATTGACAAACACCAAAAAGACAAAATATGCCATTCATTTCCATGCGTTGGTATTAAGATGCATTAAGGGACCTACTTTAATGTGTGAAAATCTGTACCCAGTTTTTTTGGGTGCAGAGTCCCTTAACGCATCTCAAACCTGAAAAAAGCATTAAAAATATAAGTCACCAGGGGATGTATTGATATGGGGCCCAAAGCAATCCCAAAATGTGTCAAATGTTAGTAGAATTAACCCTATGAGTGCCAGTGGGGTATGTTTACCACACTAGCACTCACAGGGTTAGTGCGACTAAGTTAAAAAACAGCCACTAACAAGAAACACTAACCGGTAATCCTGAAGCCCAGCAGAGTCTTCATTACCCTAGTCAGCTACTGTCTGTCTTCCTCTTCAGTCTTCCTTCTTCTGTTCTCTGTAATTTTCTGACTTCTTTCTTCTTATCTTTTTTTTTTTCAAATCTGTCCTGTAAAATAAAAAAGTCAATGAAAGATTAAAAAAAATAAAAAAAAAACATGGCCTCAACATATGTCTGATTTAACCCTCTGAGTGCTGAAGGGCTACCCCTCTAGTGCTCAAAGGGTTAAATGTAGTCTGGCATATCTATTAAAACTAATATGCTGCCATTCTGTTTTTAAAAAAGAAGTAATTCCTTTGTTGAAGAAAGAAAAGGCCTTCCAGTGGTTAAAAAAGTCTCAGCTGCTGCAGCCTCCACTGGAACTAATGGTAGCTGTAGGAATGTATAGTGTCATAGACCCCCCTCCATACCTTTCAGGATGTTGCCTGAGTCCAAATGAGGGAATTTTGAACAGAGTATTTTTATATGGCCAGTCTCTGTTCAAAATGTATTCCAGCCTACAATTGACTGGGATGTGTGCTTACGCACCTCACAGCCAATCAGCTTCTAGGTGGGGGGAAGACAAAACCCTCTAGAAGCTGTGTGGCTGGGAGTTGTGTAAGTATACACCCAAGCCAACTGTAGGCCGAAATCCATTTTGAACAGATACTGACCATATAAAAAGACTCTGTTCAAAATTCCTTCATTTGGACTAGAGCAACGGCCTTAAAGATATGGAGGGGGGGTCTGTGGCACTACGCATTCCTGGCGCTGCCAGTGGAAGTAGCTGAGGCGGCAGTGGAGACATTTTTAACCATTGGAAGGCCTTTTCTTTCGTCAGCAAAGCAATTACTTATTTTTTTTTTTTTTAAACGGAATGGCAGCATATTAGTTTTAAAAAAATATGGATCCCCAGGCACTCAAAGGGTTAAGTCAGGCATATCTTGATGACATGTTTTTTTTTTTTTTTTTTTTTTTAATCTTTCATTTACTTTTTTTTATTTTACAGGACAGATTTGAAAGAAGATAAAAAAAAAGGAGATGGGAGATTACAGAAAAAAGAAGGTAAGTGTTACACAGATCTGGGTTTTAGGCTAGTGTTAGCGGTAGTATTGTTGCACTTTATTGTTAGGGGTAGTGTAGGGTTAGTGTTTGGGAGGATAACTTTGTGTTTGAGGTAATGGTCGGTGCTTGACAGTGTGTCAGACACTGATCATTAGCTCTTTTCCTTTGATATTCCCATCATTCACGCTATTTAGCATGTGTTTTGGGTACTTAACACACAAAACGGACTTCGGATGCAGGTCCGTTGTGGTATCAGCTGGTAGGACAATTGCATACTGACTTTGACATTTGTTTTTTATCCAATTTTGCCCTACAGCAAGTTTAAGTGGAAATAATTGGATTGATCCATAATTACGTAAGACAAAAACAGTACATTTATATGATAAAATGTATTTTGTCAAATTCCTTAAAATGGGCCTGTCACCCTAACATAAATTTGGTTGATTTAAAAAATGAAAACTGCCTATATGTTGCACTTGCCATATGTTATTACTATGAAATGTTTTTGAGAAATTAACCTTTTTTCTTGGTGGTATAATGTAGCACTTTATGCTTATTTGTTTACAGATTTGTTTATGTGCTGGGCCAATAATACCACACACTGTGTTATGAATAAATCTAGGCAGAGCACTCAAACTGGGGACATTTCTAAAAGCACAGTTTGGCCTCTAACAGCTAATTAGTATACTGTACAGGGAATTATCATGCAATGTGACACTGTGCTGCTAAAACAAAGGTTCATTTCTCAAAAATATTTATGAAAAAAATGGCTAGTACAACATACCTGCTGATTTTAATTATCTGCAAATACTCCAAGTACATCATAGTTATATGGTTGACAAACGGCACCCTATACTTATCTGTTCAATGTGTCTCAAATTGTCACTTTACCCTGCAAATTCCCATATTAATGTACTGTATACGCTTCTCTTAATGCCACTGTTATTATCTAGTAATATATTTTGTGATATTGAATATCTTTTCTATCACAAATGTTTGCAACTAATAATATTGCAAATTATGTGATACAAAACAACATTCTGTAAAGAGATAAAATGAACATTAATTAATAGTTTGTCCTGAAGTTATAGTCACGCCGATTTCTGTTCTAAGAAGCCACAAAAAGACCAAACTTTAAAGGGGAGCTAAATCCTAAGAATAATTGACTCTTAATTTGTTTAACTGTTTGAGTGCCAGAGGGGTAACACAGCGCATTGCAAAGCAATGCATTGCACACCCCTCTGGCACTCAGAGGGTTAACACATTGGGAGAGATTCAGTAAGCGGTGATACAGAGGTGATGAAGTAGAAATGACCTCTCCAGTTCCTATGTTATTCTATGGAGTCTATTCACTAAGATCTCCAAAGCTGAATACATCTTAGTGAATAGGCTCCACAGAATAACATAGGAACTGGAGATGTGATATCACTGGAGAAATCGTCTTTATCTTATCATCTTATCTAGGTTGGTTACCTTCATGCTGCAGTCAGGCATATCCTCTGTCTATGTTTTGCTTTATATATATACCAGTGCTGAACAACCTGGGTCTCTCCAAATGTTTATGTCTGCAATTCCCATCATACCTGAGCAGCTGCGGCTGTCTGGGCATCATGGAGAAAAGAGTCCTCAGCAGGTGAAAGGACTCAGATTGCCCAGCCCTGATATATATATATATATATAGATAGATATAGATATATATAGATAGATATTCATATAATAGCAATATTTGTTGAGGTTTAACTTAAGTGTATGCTTCCTCACAGCAAACAATAGTTTTCATTGGCCATGGGTGGCTTAGAAAAGTAAACTGAAAGAATTAGCAGTAGACTGCAAGAGAGAGATAAAGTATAAAATAAAATTAAATACATATATATGACTACTGTTTGTAGGTAAATGCTTCTGTTAAATAAATTAAGAGACACATATACTGTGGGTACAATTCCTATTTACAATACAGTTCTCAGTAGGTTTGCCTAGTAGCTGACTACAGAGCTATTAAAAGGCAACTCTAGAAATAAATGGCTCATATCTAAAATTATTTACCTAAGTAAGCACATTCACACAGCAGTCAGGTACACTACATCTATATGTGAAATAATAATAATAATAAGACCACTATTAAATAATGTAATTGTAAATTAATGCTTTTTGTGTGACCTAGTAACTATCACTGTGCTGTTCCTTACTCTACAGTGCCTGTCACTTTACCTGTGGTCACTTCTTCCACCTCTCAGCCCCAGGAAAATGAGACTGTCACACTCACATGTACCACAGCCAATGCTGAGAGGATCTTGTGGAGAAGAGGCAGTGCTAGTCTCCCCTCCGGAGTCACTCTGTCCTCAGATAACAGTACTGTCACCTTCACCAGGATAAACCGCAAAGATGCAGGAGAGTATCATTGTGAGGCTGTGAATCCTATCAGTACAAGAACCAGTAATGCCTACATGCTGACTGTATACTGTGAGTAACTGTATATGAGAAGTACTGATTACCTAATGTAGGCTTTTATATACTGACAACACGGATTGACAGTAACAGCACACACTAGGACTTGTACACACAAAAAAAAGAACAATTCTGAAGCAAACCAACTGCACCAAAAGGGATAAACATAACTTGCTATTGATTTAAGAGGGACTTTTTAACCCACTGGATGCTAGAAAGGTCTCCAACACATGGCTTTCAATTAATTGGAGAGTTGTGATTTTTTATTTTTCCCATATGGTGGCGTTGGTTTGCACCAGAATTTATTTTCTTGCTTCTATTTTCTTTCGTATATAAAACCATTTACTGTATATGAAGTGAAGAGGGGAGACAAGATGGATAGTGGGAAGGAAAAGACAATATGCAGAGAGGTATATAACGCATTGCAACACAATGCGTTGGAGATCTCTCTGGCACTTAAAGGGTTAAAGCTGAGGCACTATAAATCTGCACCTAAGGAACAATTAACATTCACATTGTTTTAAACTTACCTTTCAACCCCTAGACTGCTAGAAAGATCTCCAATTCATTGCAGAGTTAAAACCCCAGTTTAAATCAATGGGAATTTGAGAAATGTGTATTTGTCCCCACATTTCGTTTGCTCCAGATATGATCCAGTGTCTTAGTAAATGAGCCTCAATTTTCTCAAAATAACCCATGAAATATTTTGAGGAAAAGTGATGGAAAAGAGGTGAGGTATTTTGGGGAGAAGGAAGGGAGGAGAAGAGGAACACTGTGAGGAAATGAGAGGAAAAGAGGAGAGGTATTGTGAGGAGCAGGACAACAGGGAAGAATTGGTCATTTGAGAAGAAGGTCAGTAAAGAGATGCTCTATGAGAAGAAGGAGGGAATTTTGTGAATTTGTGTTTGTCCCTACAGTGCAGTTGGTATTCTCTAGAATTGCTCAACTTTTCCTCTATACACAAGGCCCATATGAGCTGTTTGGTTGCATTCCTTATTACTAAAGCAGGAATTTGGCTATAGCACCAGATTTTTACGGGAGCCTAGCAAGTGCCTACCACACACACATACCAGGGTGCCCAGTTTTATTGATTCCACGCACATTTGCATTCATTTGCCTTTAAGCCAACACTGTCTACTGATGAGAGTGAAGTGGTCAGTACAGACTTGTGCATTCTGAGTCCACCCAGCCAGCCTAAGTTAATCAGCAGCTGTGACAATCATCCTATCTTCCACTCATTGATATATTTATTATTATTATTATTATTATTGTTGTTATTATTAATAATAATCACAATAATACAAATAATTATTATTTAATAAAATGTATCTGACAGAGTGTACTCCCTGTAGCCAGCATATGATTTCTCTGGTGCTGCTGACATACCACTTGAGCAAAGCATGGAGACAATGGTGGCGTAAACTGTCTGCATTTATAAGGGCTCATATAACCCCAATAATATTGCTTTTACTGTTTGATGAACCATTCTTTACTGTGGTGTCCTTACTATGCAAAGAGGCCACACAGATGCAAATACATTGTTTTTTGAATTCCCAGGTATTGGGGAAGGCAACCAGCTTTGCATTTGTACAGATGTGACAGCCAGTACCGTTCCACATGTTGTGCCATTTTTCTATTTCTTGTAAGATCTCTTGCTGTCCGTGGCTTGCTCCAGTGTAGGCTGACACTGGATGAGGTCTAAGCAGTTTCCATTTGATCCATGCAGATGAAATGGAACCAATCTCAGCCAATGTTAGGTCATGTGACCAAAGAGTCTATTTACTAGTCTAGACTACATAAACGTTTAAACATCAGATGGGGACAGTCTGTACTAGACAGACGCATTATGATTCAATATTTGGTTTGAGAGCTAATATATTGTGGAATAATCTATAGACCAGTGTTTGGCAACCAGGGGCCTGCTAGATATTGACAAATACAATATGCACAATTTTCAGCCAGTTAAAAGCTGTCTGAGGATGATGTGAGTTATAATCCATTCAGGATGACCACCTCTAGTATAGAATGAGATGATAACTGTAAATGTAGTGAACAGGCATGTGAGCATGATCACATAATATTCGTGTGGTCAAGTGTGAGGATGGTAGTGGCCAGGGGCAGGTCCTGGAGCACACAGGAGGATGATTTTCCCAATGTAGGCTGAGATGTAAATTCAGGCCAGGTGAAATGAAAGACGAAATAGAGAACACAGTATGAGGAGAAAGAATAGAAGAGAAGAAGAAGACTTTTGAAAAACAAGGGAAGAGAGAAGTGGCAAATGGACATGGAAAGGAGAGACAGGGTAAAAAAGTGTACTGAATTGTAAAAAGATTACCCCAAAATGTATTTGATATAAAAATGCAGGCAAAAGTGTATTAGGGGAAAGACAAATAGACAAATGCAGGGATTTTCAAATATGTCCGCAAATGTCAGTGACAGACTATAACTTCAGGATTTTTATTGTTCTCTCACTTCAGACAGTTTAAAATGTAACAGCATATTCTGTAACTCTGTATTTGAGGGTAATAAGTACCAAAATGGCACACAGGTATAAACTGACACCAGTGGAAAGAAAGGTCCAACTTGTGTGACGTTCCAGTTTATAGAGAATAGGTAACATGTAAAACACAAGCTACGACAAGGTCAGGGGTGTTTTAATGCATGTGGATACTCAGAATTCACCAGGGGCCTCCTGTTTCATGGGGCATCATCTTGGGTTCCCAAGAATTCCAGTTTTCACGAAGGAACTGCTTTGTTCCTTTATCCTGATATTTAGAGGGGAGGGTGACTGTTCTGGGTGTTTATCACAAATAAGAAGGAAGAAAAATAAGGTAACACATTAACTTAAGAGGATTCTTTAGGTTACCTATAATCGGGGGCCTTCATTCACAATTCTGCCAGGGACCTCAGCAATTCTATAGCATGTCAAAACACCAGTAGGGGAAATAAAATGTTTAAAGTTAACATTTATTTAAATTAGGCTTTAAATCCCTTGAATTGCTTTGCATTGTGTTGGAGAACTATTTATCATTTAAGTGGTTAAAAGCCCTAATTAAATCAATGGAATATTTTATTCCTATATAGAGTAGTTGGTCTACTCCAGAATTACTCTTCCTTTGCTTTCTGAATAAAACCCTACACACACACACACACACACACACACACACACACACACACACATATATATATATATATATATATATATATATATATATATATATATATATATATATGTGTGTGTACACACACAAATGGCAAAGACATTTAGTACATCTGACAGTGTAAAAAGCAGACAAAATATTAAAAATAAATTGACCGTAAGACTTATCAGACTAGAGATATTAGTTATGAATATGCTGACTACATAAAGATGTTTCCAGCTCTGTCTAGTGTATGATGATTGCTTACTCCTCTATGTATCATCACACACTTAACCATCTCTCGCACAATAATCAGTAATTTAGAACACATTAATTTATACCAAATATCACATATTTTGCATTCTCCTCATATACACACATGGTCATGTACTTTCTACATTTCCTAATATATTCAGTATAAAAAATACTTTCCCTTTCACCAACACTGCACGATCACAAAACTCTGGTAATTTTAAAGAATATTTCTACAATGTCGCTTTAAAGAAAGCGAAGCTGCTGAGTAACAGAAAATGTAGAAACCATATAAAAACCTTCATAAACAAAAGCTCTTCAATAAAATAACTGTTTCAAATATTCTTTGAACACTAAATACAATCAAAAGTGATTTACAGAGCTGGATTTACATTTCAAGCCCTCCCCCCACACACACATACCACCTTCACCAAGATGAAGACCAAGAAATGCAATGCTCACCATTTCATAATAGGAATATTTAACACAAGAAGACCTGAGGGGGTTATGCACTAAGGCGTGACAAAGCAGAGATGGCTTCTCCATTTGCTATGTTATTCTTTAGAGCTTAAGCACTAATATCTCCAAAGTTGGAGAAATCTTAGTACATTGACACTATAGAATAACACAGGACTTGGAGAAGTGATATCACTGGAGAAGTTATCTCCACTTTATAATGCCTTAGGTCATCTTCCCCTCATCTCCTCTTAGTACACAGATATCAGGAATACCCTCCTTGAAACCCCTTGAATACACAGATACCTGGGACACTGATCAGTGGCATTTCTGAGATAAGTGCAGACCATCACTTAAAGGAAAACTGTACCCTTGTAGTGTGTGCGTTGGAGACCTCTCTAGCATTCAGGATGTTAAGCACCATTTAAATCATTTGTGATTTTTGTCATCTTTATTTCTCCCTTATGGTATAGTTAGTTTGTCCCTGAATTGCTCTACGTTGTTTTTATACATAAGGCCCATTTTGCGTGGTTTTTTAAGAATTGTTGCTAAAATTTGTTACAACGTGTCATATTCATAAGGAAGTAAAGTTTATAAATAACGAATCTCTTTATGTATATGATGCAACATAATTCTTATTTGGACAAGATCATTCTGATCTGACTTTTCATAAAAGCTGACAGTCCAGAGCTAGTACTTAACAAAAATGTCTTTATATCATGTTGTGACAATTTTACAGACACTTTCTCCAGTTTAATACATAACTCCCCCCCACCAAAGGGCCTTATACATCAGTGTGAAGAAATACATTTCAGAAGCAAACCAACTGCACCATAAAGGGTAAATGAAATTCCTGTAACATTCACATTTGCAATGTGTTGGAGATCTCTCTAGCCTTTAAAGGGTTAAAAGCCTCATTTAAATCAATCAAAATTTGTAGAATTTATATTTAAACTCTAAGGAGGAGTTTGTTTTCTGCAGAACTGCTCCTGTTTAGCTTCATGAATAAGGACTTACTTATATATATAATTTAATTGAAGCTGATGTAGTAAGAAGAAATGGGCTGGGATGCACTACACATTGAGGGCTCGGGATGGCGATGTTGGGTCTCATCTGTGACGAAGGCACATCGCCAGTATGCACATGTCATCTCCATCATGTTTCAATCTGCCACCAATCCAAAATGCCTTTGGTAGGTTTATGATTTTGATTTTGGAGTGAACACATCGACAATGGCTCATTTCTATATGGAAATGCAGGTTAATGAACCATTCTCATATTAATGTGGGTGTGTTTATATCTTAATGTGGCTGCTCTCCACATGCACTAAACTCCAAAAACTCACTTTACAGTTCAAACATCACCTACCTGAGGTTGGCAATGTTGGGATCTCCCTGTAGCTTCCCATGCAATAACAGCCCACAATCAATCATAAGCATGGAGGGTTGTCATAAAGCTAGTAATGTGTAGGGGATGCCCTCCCTTACATACTGTCAGCAACGGACAACCCTTTAGTCCGAGAATATCCTCTCTGCTTCTCCATTTGCTCAGTGAGGGAGTGGATAGCATCCTCTCTGGATTCAGTGCCACAAACAGCATCACTTCCTTAAGTCTTTGAGTGCAATAGGGATGTGCATTGTGCATCCCTGTGACACTCAAAGTGTTAGAAAAGTACAGTATACCAATTAATACACAATCATCTTCTTAGCTCTATATCAATTTTTTTATTCAAATAAGTAATACAAACTGCTTTACCCTCTCCTGTCCTTTTGAAGGACAGAAGAGACCATCTAGATTTGTTGGAGGGGCTGCTACTAACTGATCACAGGTGGCTCAGCCCTGAGCTCTTTACCGGCTTGGCACCGATATCCCCATGTTGACTGTATGTCAAATGCAGTGAGGAACCAGTGAAGTACTAGGACTTCACCACTCTCCCTCTCCTCCTTCGCCTGTTCGCTACTCTGTGACTGCCACCCCTCCTCTGTCTTTTCACTGCCTACCCTTCTCTTCCTTTGTTATTCACTGTGTGGATTACAAAGGGAGAGAAGGATATGAAGAGTGGCAAAAGGGACAGAGGAAGGGTGGGAGAGTGGCGAATGGGTGTAGAAGGGGTGGAATAGTGAAGTCCTAAACTTTGCTGGTTCCTTACTCCATGTAACAACACACAGCCAGCCCTGGGAGAGCGATGTCAAGCTGGCAGAGAGCTCATGGCTGAACCACTAGTGATCAGTCAGTGGCAGCCCCTCCAACAACCCTTCACAAGTGCAGGAGAGGGGGGGAGCAGTTTTGTTGCTACCTTACATTTTTTTTAACCCTTTGGCTGGTAGAAGTGTCTCCCATCATTGAAAAAGCAACGCATTGGAGACATCTGTAACAGCCAAGGGGTTACATTTTTTATTCCATTTTTAAGAATAATGTTCTGTGTGCACTACAAATATTAATAAAAAAAATGATATAGAGCAGAGAGGATGATTTTGTATTGGTTGGTATACTGTGCTTTCCTAACACTTTGAGTGCCACAGAGGTGTGCAGTGCACATCCCTATGGCACTCAGAAGGGTTAAGGAAGTGAAGTTGTTTTTGGTGTTGAAGTCTAAGAGGATCCTGTTCACTCTCCCACTGAGCAAGTGGGGAAGCAGAGATAATGTTCTTAAACTTCAAGGTTGTCTACTGCTGGCAATGTGTAATGTAGGGCATCCCTTAAAAATTGCCAGCAGTTTGACAACCCTGTATGCTAATGGAGGGCATCTCCGTACTTTCCGTAAATACTTAATTCATAGAGCATATGGAGATGTTTGTGAACATTGCCAAGGTGATGTGCCCCCTACACATCGCCAGACACACATCGCCATAGCACTGAATCTTAATTCATCTCTCCCTGGAGTAATTCAAGAGTAAACCAACAGCATTACAGGAGAGAAACCAAAATTTGTTTAACCCCTTGAATGGTAGAGAAGCTGGGATATCATTCTATCAGTCCATGGGTTAAATGTCCCATTTAAGTCAATAGGCATTTGCTGAATATTCAGTCATATTGTGCCATTGGTTTGCTCCAGAATTGCACCTCTTTAGCTGAATGAATAAGGCCCATAATTACATAGAAAACAGGGTAGCATTCCGTTCAAATCCTCCCAATGTACACAAATCTCAGGCATGAACTCAATGCATGACAACATTTTTCCTAATAAGATTGCGGGAACATTCCTTACACTTTCTTAATTCAAAGATATGTGTATTGTGGTATTTGATGATACCTTTTTTATTTGGACTAATGGCTTATACTTTAAGATAAGCTTTAGATATCAACTATCTTCCTTTGGGTCAAACAATACAAAGAAGATCGTTAATCTCTTGAAAGGTTACCTAAAGTATAAACTATTAGTACCAAACCAAAAATACATCAGCAAATATCATAGTATTCATCATATCTTTGCGTTACAAGAACTGGACTAATATGTTTACTACAAATTCATTCATTACACTTTCATGTAGTGCACAGACATCTATATGAATTCCTTACATCTTCTCCTAATAGAGAGACATAAGCACCCACACAGTATATCTCAGAACAAACCTCATTTAATCCACTTTCATAGAGTGGTCCTGCCTCTTCTGTCCTCCTCTTTCTAGTTCTTACCTCCCTCCCCTTTCATGCCTCTTCCTTTCCAGGCATTTCTTTTACATCTCTCCTGACATTCTGGTCTCTTTGTATTGCAGATGGCCCTGAAAATCTGACAATTAAGGGCCTAGTACAAGTGAATGTTGGCTCTAGCCTCAAATTACAATGTGCTGCTGACTCTCTTCCCGCTCCTCAATACAGCTGGAAATTCAATTCAAGTAAATTAAATATAACAGAGGACACACTCCAAATTCCAGAGGTTATACCCCAGGATCAGGGGAACTATACCTGTGAGGTGTTTAACTCAGTGACAAAGCGCTCTGCTTCCAAATCTGTAACTGTAATTGTGAATGGTAAGTCCTGACTCCTGAGACTCAGCATTGCTCTCATCACAAGCTTTATGCACATACAGTTAGGAGATAAATAGGCTCCAGTGCTTTATTCATTCATACATATAGTGAGGAGAAACACAGAGTCTTGCACTTGGTTCCTTCATACCAACACATGAGATTCACTGTTGCCAATATTTGATGCATTTACACATACATCAAGGAGATATACTTGATTCACTTGCACATGCAGTGAGAAATATACATGTTCCTGCACTTGGTTTAAGAAATACACAGGCTCTAGCACTTGATTCACTTGCATATACAGTGAGAAACACACAGGCTCCAGCACTCAATTCATCTGCACATACAGTGAGAAATACACAGGCTCTAGCCCTCAGTTCATCCGCACATACAGTGAGAAATACACAGGCTCTAGCCCTCAATTCATCTGCACATACAGTGAGAAATACACAGGCTCTAGCACTTGATTCACTCGCATATACAGTGAGAAACACACAGGCTCCGGCACTAAATTCATTTGCACATACAGTGAGAAATACACAGGCTCAGGCACTTGATTCAATCAGACATGAAATGAGGAGATGCACAGACTTCACAGACTTCAGTGCTTGATTCATTCATACACATAGGAGGGGGGTGTCCTAATAAAATGTAATTCTAAAACAGGCACTGGAATCAATTTTCTAGTATTACATCTACCTAATGAGAATTTACTAAGCTACTTACACAAAAAATTCTCCACTGAACAGCACTTGCACCAATGGGAGGGTAATGTGGAACTGTTTGAGTTTTTCTCGACAAACTTTTCCTTTAAGCCTTTTTTTAATGCCATTTAAAAAAGGAGCAAAGAAAATGATATACCTTTATTCAGTTTCCCCACACATGCTAGAAGTGAGGTATTCAGGGTTCACTATCAGTAAATTCTTATTGACCGAGGACTGTGTAGACCGGTATGCACTACAGTTATCATACACTGTAATGATTATCACAAAGTGCGCCAGTGGAGTCAAGCAAGCAAATTCATACATTCCCCTGAAGTGAGGAATACACAGGCTTCAGCACATGATTTATTCACACATAAACTGAGGAGATATACATGTTCCAGCAATCCTTTCCCACCAACAAAGGCTACGGTCTCCACTTTTTAAGCACATCAATCTGTTCAACTGTCTGTGTATAGCTGTCTCTGTGCCCACTTTTACTCCAATGCACTTGTCATGTGCGCCTCTTAGACTTGATGAGTTTGAACAAGCCAGAAGCAGAAATGGTGCAGCATGGTGCAGGTGTGTCTGCCATGAGAAGGATTAATCATTACCCTTGGTGTGCCAGAGGGACATGCAACAAATTGCTCCCTCAGGCACTCAAAGGGTTAATAGCATAAGTGAAAGAAGGTATCAAAAGAAAAAAAGACCATTTAAAATGCTTTTAACCAATCTGTTCCTAAAACCACTTGCAACACAGGGGTTACTTGTTAGTTGTGTGGGATAAAGGGCATGTCTGAGGGATTAATTGAATGTATTTAAAGCAGTTAAACCTTCTTTGATTTGCAATGGGCTGAACTACTCCCGATCACCTAAAAACAAATTTGGTGCTTTTGACAGAGCTTTCAAAATCACCCATATGTTGTATAATCAATTTATTATTTTGAAAATACTTTTTTGAGTTAGTTAGTTTAATAAATGTTGTTAGCAAGATAAGCCAAATAGGGGTTGAAGGGTTAGGACACATTATCTTTGTTGTAATGGGGTGGTGAGTGAGTGGAAATAGGAGGTAAGTGTGCAGGGTTACTAGTGAACTCACTAAGAAGGAAATTACACTGTCCCCAGCCACCTGGTAATTAACTCAGTGTATGACAATAATAAACAAAAATACAATCAACTAAAATGAGTATTCAGTAGGATGGAAAATGTTGTAGTCATAGATTGTGTGGAGCTTTATAAAAATAGATTATACTGACATCATACATAGCTGAAGGTTTACATGGCTTGCTTATCAGCAAGAAAGATATCATAATTATTAGAAAAAAAACAACAAACAACAAGAATATCTGGGTTCTGCTACAGTCCGAAACTTGGAAAACAAGTACATCAGGCTCACTAATTTTTTGCTCTCTCACTCTCTTGTTTAACCAGATTTCATCTTTTTATTGTCTTGTAATATATATATACTAGTTGAAGAGCCCGTTACACTGGCCCAGTGCCACTGCCAGCCGGTCGCGGGGCAGTCATGCTCAGTAGAGACTGTCTGTGCCGCAGCTGATATAGTGCCAGCCGGTTGCGGGGCAGTCATGCGCAGTAGAGACTGTCTGCGCCGCAGCTGATATAGTGCCAGCCAGTCACGGGGCAGTCAAGTGCAGTAGAGACTGCCCGCGCCACGGCTGATACAGAGCAGGACGCTCCTTCTGAGTCCTTTGGAGCATACAGCTCTGTATCAGCCGCGCCGCGGGCAGTCTCTACTGCGCATGACTGCGGCGTTACACACGTTTTAGCGAATTATTATGTAGGATGATGTCAAAAGCTATACAGAAAAATATACAGAAAACCACTTCCAAATATTTTTACCTATTTCCCAATTCTGAAAATACCTATGCATATCATATATGTATATAGATGTGCCTTGTATTTGTGGAGTTACATGGACCTATTTACAAGGTTCACATTACAGTTTCAAACTTGAGATTTCCTTTACCTTTTCACTATGTTAGTGATACTGAAATATTTTAAAACCATGGAAAGTTTTATATGCTTAGGTAGAGCAATGCATTTCAAGTAAAATGGTAACCTACTGGTATGAGATTACATATGGTAGGGGATACAGAATCATTAAACTTCCCCTATATAATCTGTTGGTTTTGTTACATTTTCTCTATTGGTGGAAACAGCTGCAGAAATGAAGAAAAGGTAGACAAAACATACTGTTTTCAAAAGTAAACAACTGGCTGCATAAAATGTAGGATAACTTGCCTTTCTACCCTTAGGCTGATGGGCACAAATGTTTGTTGAATGTGGCATTATAGGAAAAATAGGCATTTTTTTAACATTTCATCAATGTCAAAAAGTTAAAACTATGTCAATTCCCAGTGTATTCACTACTTACTAACAGTCTGAAGAAAACGGTACCCCATTAGTATGAACAGAGTTACTATAGGTAGTGGCAAGGGCATAAAATGCATCTAGCACAGTTTGTCCATTTTCTTACTTTTATTTCAGATATGGCATACCTGACTTAAATAGTTGTAACAAACAAGGCATAAAGAAAAGATAGTAAAGGCATATACGTTTGGATAGAAGACAACCCACAGCATTGAGTGGTGACCTGAGGAGTAAATCAGTGGTACAATATTCTGCAGTGTATAACCAGATGGGGAAGTTTACATACCCAGGTGGCCATCTACCTACCTCCCCACAGTTAAAATGGCCAGAGAGGGACACTTTTGCTTTAGGTGATATTACTTGGGCTGAGACTAGTAGGTGGAGCATTACCAAGAGTGTTGCACATTACTTAATTAAAATCATGCCCTATTGGTAGCTAGTTATGTAATTGATTAAATGATTAAGTAAAAGTCCAAAGAATGTACCATAATTACACAGAGTAATTTATAAATACATATACTTTATCCCTTTGAGTCCCAGATAGATTGTTATGTAAGGTGTTGCACAATCCCCTGGCACTCCAAGGGTTAAACAAATATTAATGTGAGTTGTATTTACTAATAGAGATGTGATAAACATAAACATATGCACAGTACATATCCTGATCACCTAAACAGAGGGACACAGTGTAGGAAAAAGGGACAGGGAGATTTGGGTATAAAAGAGGGACTTTGCCTCCTAAAGAAGGAAACTGGTGAGATGCAGTATTGCTGTCCAAAGGTGGCACTATTCAAATCATCACTAGTAGTGATGAAATTATATTACAGAATGTACTCCTCCCTCTTCTTTTACCTATGACAATCTTCTGACTGCAGAACTGAAGGAAGATTGTGACAAGGGACAATCTTGCAGCAGTATAATGAAAAACCTGCCCTACTTCGTCAAGGATGGCAGTTTTCGTTATACTGACAGAGGGAAGATTGTCCCTCATTGTGATCTGTTTATATCTGAAGGGAGTCGGCTTAAGCTATAGAAAAGGGGCGGGATCGGTAAACTTTATAATCTAGTTTCATCGCAGCTAGTGAGATATGAACCGTACCACCATAGGACAGCAATAGTGTAAGCTATAAGGAAGAATCATAACTTCAGTTTTCCTGAAACATTACTAACCCATTATAGGATAATAACACTTAATATATAGTAAAATGTTGTAAAGTTTATCCTTTAGAGTACAGCAAAGTCACTCCCACCGCTGAGAGGTGGTTTATTCAAAAATTATTGCAGCTTAAGCTTGAATTTTATGTGCTATCTGTCATTGGTCTGAAAATTCAATGTGCCTCTGTTGCTATACCATCCTATGGAACTTTATGATCAATTGACCAGACCTTTCCATAGGATGCCATAGTTACAACACCACTGTAAAATTTGTGGCCATTGAGATAATGCATCTAAAAAAATTCAAGTATAAGCAGAAATAACTTTTGAATAAGCACCTATCAGTAGTGGGAATATCCTTGTTTTACTCAGAAACATAAACCTAACAATATATAACTGTTCACTTGTTCCATGTGCACTGGTATAGTACTTCTGGGTGCATATGGAACTGGTGAATGGTTATCATGGTGGTAACACAGGTAGCACAGGAGACATTAGGTTACAGAAGAATTAACTTGAACACAGGAGAGGTGGGAGATAAGCTATATTTTTTTAAATATAAGACTCAGCTGAATATAAGATGAGCCAAAGGGTTTTGAAAGAAATATTTAGGAAAAAACATTGCAGAGCAGATCTGGAATTTATTACTTGTGACTTGAAAAACTGAAAATAGATTGCTAAAACACCAACAATTATGTAAAACAACAATGAAAAAGACACCTTGCTACACCAGCCATATCAAAGCACCACGGATCAGTGCACATTGTCAGCAGCATGGTGCGGCAGAGTATCAGCACTGGTAGAAACAGACATAATGGCATCTGCGGAAGTACTATTCTGTCTCCTTGCTTGCTTTTTCTTGTCTCTTCAGTGAAGAAGAGCTATTAATAGCCATGCTGGGGAATTAAATGTATAGCAGGCATGATTTTTCAGAGTGTAAGACACAGGCCATTTTTATGGCACTTTATTGCCATAAAAAGTGTGCCTTATTTTTTGAAAAGCATGGTATATTTTTTAACCCTTTGAGTGCCATAGGGGTACGGTATGCATTGCTTTGCAATGCATTCCGTACCCCTCTGGCACTCAAAGGGTTAAACTTTTGATCACAAGAAGACCTTTCTAGCTTCCATTGCAAACCAGATCATGATTCAGTCTCAATCAGTTTTGTTACCTTTGGGACACAGTCAAAAATGTCTGCTACAGGTAAGCTGAGGCTCTGGGTTATCAGTGACAGCCCAGTCCCAAAAGAACCAGAGTACTCTTAACCCTTTGAGTGCCAGAGGGGTACGGAATGCTTTGCAATGCATTCCATACTACTCTGCCACTCAAAGGGTTAAGCTTTTAATCTTGTGTATTTTATTAAAGGGATAGTAACACTTTATATATAAAAAATATGTATTCCAAATCCCCAATTCCTTTATTGTAGAAAAATCCTGACCCCCCACGGATTTTCTTATGGCTCTCTAAAACCGACAATATATACATGCTTGAAAAGTATTATGCCATTTCCACTAATACACTTCCCTTTTATCATAATGCTTTGTCCTGGTGGCAGCACCTCCTTCCTAACCCACCTCCTAGCTCACTGCTGTTAAACATTGCCCCTTAGTTTATCAGGCCTTTGATATTCCTATATGAAAGTATTTCTTATTTTCATCCTCCTCAAGATAACCTACAGGGGGCATCCCCTAACCTTTTTTCCTTTCTTTCTTCTACTCCCTCCCTCTCTCTATACACTCCCTGTACCACTCCTCCCCCCATTTAACTCATATCAATCTCTTTTCAACCTGTTCCTATCTCCTCCCCAGCCAATGAGAAGACAAAAAAATCCTCTTTTCTTAGACAGCATCATTGGTATTCCTATGAACACCATTCTGCCTCACACTTGATAATATGGAATGTACTAATCCACTCATACCTACTGTATCATTTATGTAATGTATCATGTCAAGAAATAATTTGCATTGTACTATTTTCTGTTACTTTGATAGTCTCTGTTATGCTTTCAAATCTTTCTCAATAAAGCTCTTTGAAAGCATTGAGAAAAGGCTAGCTGCTGCACCTACGAGTGTAAGAGCAGATATCATGCTTGGGATGCCCTGACATGGAAAACACTGCTGTCCACCAATATGTAGAGGGAGGCCATAGTGTATCACTTCCTAATACTAGTCTTCAAACTTGCCTCTATTAGCTATTAGACTCCAGAGAGGTACCCACCCCATGTAGTCAAACCAGTATCTGAATTCTGGTATGTGGAAAGCACAGCTGGAAGTCTCATAAGCTCCAATAAAAAGCATGTGCTCCTGTATTGACAAAAGGTAGAGGGATGCTAAAAGGCCACAAGGAAGCATCACAGCAGTAATGATTGCTCCTAAAATATAACCCCAGTACCTTGCTGGATCTTGCAATCAGGGGCAATGGCCAAACGATATTTTTATCTTATCACAATCAGACCAAATAAAAAAAATTGTAACTAAAATACAAAATCAGCAACTTCTTTCCCCAGACAACAGTTAAAGTCAGCTTTAACTATTGTATGAGGTGTTCTGTTCATGTTTTCCTAAGCTGTATCATGAGCAATGGTGATGCTCTGTAATGTTATGACCCAGGGAATAAATGCCCCAGGAAATAATTTTTGTAAATGTAGGAAAGGATGTGATACATTTAGCTTTTTTTGCTTGCTTATAAGTCTAGTCCAAATAAGCTGTGACCCCTAATAACTGACTTCTGTTTAAAAGACAGCTACATAGGTAAGTCTTTCCAGTGAATAAAGAGCCCCTCATTCTCAGATTCTTTGCACTCAGCCAACACCAGTGCAAAAATGCTGCATTTGATTTGTCGTCCATGCCTTGGTGTCTTACACAGGCAACTATCTTCATGTGTAATCACACCAAAGTCCAGCATATTGCAACTTTTACAGTATTCCCTCAGGAAAGCAGTACAGTTGCAATAAACAAGGTCAGCATGTCAGCCCACTGCACCTGAGGCATCTGTTTCATATGAACTGAATTGGAGATTGTGATTCTCATCTCAATCTCCACTGAATGGCTGACCCACATAGGTACCAGCCAGTATTATTGGCTGGTGTTAACATGAGCAGGCAAAAAAATACTCCTTCCCTGAGTGCTAGATAAGCGGTGGAAAGCAGGGCAGAAGGGAGTGAACTATTTAGGTGACAGAACTGTAATAGTATAGGAAATTCATTTTCTATGTGCAATAATCAGGAAAAAGTCCCAATAATACTAAAAAGTAAACAGTTCACCAGGAGAATATATGATATATAAATAAATGAGTGTAAAATTCTTCAGTAAAGCCAGTATTCCTTAAAGAATTCAGAGGGCAGGGTTATTTTCCTTCCATCTCTTATATGTAGCTTGTATACAGACAGTTCAATTGCCTTTAAATGTGCCTCCATATAGAAACATAGAATTTGACTGCAGATAACCATTCGGCCCATTTTCCTACTGTAAAAAAAATCAAACCTTTTTTTGGTCCTTGGTCTTTTCTTATGTTAAGGACAACCTTATGCCTATCCTATGCATGCTTAAATTCTGTCACTGTATTAACCTCTACCACTTCTGCTAGTAGGTTATTCCACTTATCTACTACCATCTCAGTGAAGTAAAACTTTCTTACATTATGTCTCAACCTGTGTCCCTCTAGTTTTAGACTTTGGCCTCTTGTCCTAACATTTTTACTCCTTTGAAATGTACTTCCCTTCTGCACTTTGTTGAATCCCTTCTTGTATTTGAATGTTTCTATCATATCCCCTCTCTCTCTTCTCTCCTCCAAGCTATACATGTTCATATCTTTTAGTCTATCCTGATATATCTTTTCTTGTAAACCAGTCAGCATTTTAGTAGTCCTTCTCTGAAATTTTCTCTAGAATATCTATATCTATCTGGAGATGGGGTCTCCAGTACTGTACCAAATACTTTAGGTGAGGTCTAACTAGAGATCTGTAGAGTGGCATGACTACTTCCCTTTTTCTGCTACTAATTCCCCTAGCTATACAACCCATCACCCTGCTTGCATTCCTTGCTGCTTTATTACATTGCCTGCCTGCCTTTAAGTCATTAGAAATAATTACTTTCAAATCCCTTTCCTTTGTTGTCTCTGACAGCACAGTACCAGTAACAGTATATTTTTCCTTTGGATTTTTATGTCCCAAATATATTATTGTACATTTATAAACATTAAACTGCAGCTACCACACTCTTGTCCATTCTTCTAATATACCTAAATCATTTGTCATTTGGCTTATTCCTCCTAGAATGTGTACCCTATTGCAGATCTTTGTATCATCTGCAAAAAGACATACCTTGCCTTGAAGACCTTTTGCAATATCACTAATAAAAATATTAAAAAGAATGGGCCGAGTACAGATACCTGAGGTACCCCACTAGTAACACTAGTTTCGTCCAAATATTCTCCATTGGCTACCACCCTCTGTTTCCTGTCACTCAGCCATTGCCTTATCCAGTTAACTATTTTTGCATCCAGATCCAAACACTGCAATTTATTAATGAGTCTTCTATGAGGGACAGTGTCAAATGCTTTACTGAAATCTAGATAAGCTATATGTACTGCTCCCACTTGGTCTATTATTTTAGTTACCCTGCTGTAAACCCATGCTGTTTGGTATCTTGCAAGCCATTAAAATTCAGATATTCAACAATTCCTTTAGCATTTAACATTAACATTAATGTTCCCACTACTGATGAAAGACTTACTGGTCTGTAGTGACCAGACTCTTCCCTTCTACCTTTTTTGTGAAGCAGTACTACATTTGCTATCTTCTGGAACTACTCCTGTCGATAGCAACTGATTGAATAATTCTGTTAAAGGTTTTGCCAAAACACACTTAAATTATTTTAACAACTTTGGGTGTATCCCATCTGGTCCCATTTATATATAATATAAGCAGATAGCATATATTTTACCAGAGTCTGAGCTTGTATGGTGTTTGCGGGCATGATCCTCCTCCTCCTCTTGTCTCCGCACCGATGTATAGCCGCAGACAGGGTTCTTATCATCCCATCACTCAGCTGATATTTTCTTGTCTCTCTCTTGTAATGTAATAGACAAATGCAGGCAGGATCCTCTCTCCTCCTGTCTCCCACTGAATATAAAACAGATCTTTACCGTCTGATGTTATATCAAGGAATTTCTCTGGTTGTATTAATCACAAAGTTTACTAATTTTGTATTATAGGAATCGGCATGATAATGATATAGGCAGTGTTCCAAAACCTGAATACATTCGGTACAGAATGTATTGCCCTCTGGCACTCAAAGAGTTAAAGGGGGGGGGAATGCGATGCTTTTTATATGTATTACTACAAACCCAAGCTTAGTTTGTATAGGAATGCATTACACATGCTTCTGGTCCTTAACAGTCCTTAAGAGGTTATACAGACACTTTGAATATTAGGTGTTGTTGAGTAACAATAGAATCTGAGAGCCTTATCTCACTGTAGAGTTTACTCAAATCTTGATATCACTAATTCTGTATTATAGGAATCAGGATGATAATAATATAGTCAGTGTTCCAAAACCTGAATATTTCTTTTTCTTTTTTTCTGCCAGAAAAACCTCCACGTAACGATAATGGACCAGATAATCCCTTGGGCGTAGGAGCTATTGTCGGCATTGTAATTGCCACAGTGTTGGTTCTGGCTCTTGTATTTTCATTAATCTACTTGCTGGTCATAAAAAAAGAACGAAACAAGTAAGTACTGCCTGTCCAGAGTAACACAAAAAACATTAAATGGCCTTCATTTTCTAATCTTTTATTTCCACATTCTCACTTTTCCCATATATTTCCCTCTTCTTTCAATCTGGTTCTTTTTATTTTCCATACTTTTGTCATTATTTCATTGTTCCATAAAGTATCCTTAATTTTCTTCTTTTTTCTGACCTCTTCTTCTCTTGTGCTCTTTATTTCCTATAATTGGGAATTAAGTGAATAAACTTGACCATTGTCCATTTTCAGATCTTCAAGCAAAATGAATCCCAAAGCAACTGAAAATGGTAAGTGATGTTCCAAATCTCATAATTATATTTTATCAAGCCAGCACGTACAGGAGAATTAACACCCCGTATAGTTTACTATGGTCAGAACCTAAACATATGAATTTAGCCCTTGTGCTTATCCATGGAGGCAGAACATGGGCCCTCCACTGTGCTCATTCCATCCCACATAGTAATATTGCTTTTGCAATGCATTGGTCAACTGCTGGTCCTTAATGAGTCAAATAGACTAATACTCTCTGCATGCTACAGTTTCAAAAGCCTGCCAGTAGCTGTCATGTCTACCTCCATGAACGTGACATCCAGGACTGATTGAAGATGTTATCTCTTGGAAAAAAACACAATAGGGAAAATTCATAGGGATCATTGTGAATTTTGGGCCATAGTAAGGTAAGTGGGGGAATTATTGTTAATTTTCCTTTAACCACTTAAGGACTGGCTGAGAAGTGGTGTCGCCGGCACTTAAGAACCATGGACTTTTTTTTATTTGCACATCCAATACAAGGATCACCAAGTGGCGTGCCAGTAGCGTCATTGGTCCGTAAGGGAAGGTTTCCCATGACGGTCCCGGAATGTCATAAGTAGGGGTGGATGAACGGTCCCGTTGTTTTCCCATAAACAAATCTGTGAAAACCATGTTGTTGTCTGCTTTAAAATCTGAAAATCCACTTTAAATACAGAGATGAAAATCTTTGCATTTTTTACCCATTGGCAAAAATTCTGCGCTATTGTTTTGATGGATAGAAAGTTTTCACCCATTGATTAATGTGTTTTTTGCCTTTTTGCTATAAAAGCGTGCCATTTTCCATTAAGTGAAACACAACAGAAGCAGCTACAGAGTAAGAGAGACGTGCTGTGCTGTTCTGCTGTGTTAGTAGAAAATTTAAGGCAGGAGAGGCTCATAGTGACTGCTATATCACTCTTAGCAAGTTTAAGTATAATAAAAGGAGGAGCTGGAAGGACCCTTATGTGTCCACTGAGTCTGAGCAGGAGGAGGAAGTGACCACTACAGAGCCAGTGCTGGCCAATCCCCTAAATAACCCTAGGGATCTTGGGGAGATAATCTCAAGGGAGGAAGAAGACGGTAGTAGTGAGAACAGGACAGGTCAGCTGCCTGCACCTGCTGTCAGATGTGCTGTGTCCGCTGCCAGTGCTGCCCTTGCTGCCAACAGTGCTGTGTCTGCTGCCAGTGCTGAACCTGCTGCCACCAGTGCTGTGCCTGCTGCCAGTGCTGCTCCTGTTACCACCAGTGCTGTGCCTGCTGCCATTGCTGAACCTGCTGCCAGTAATTCTCAGGGGGGGGAGATGATGCCAAGTGTGACAGCAGGGGATGGTAACTAACACTTGCCATCCCCAAGCAGTCCAGCCAGTGCTAGTACTACTACTAAGAAGGTCCAGCAGCTTGTTAGTGTGGGAGTGAAGGAGGGGGTGATCATCATATTACTAGTGTCTGTGAGGAGACTCAGGGGCTGAAATTGACATGGTTGGTGTTAGTGGTAGTACTAGTAACAGTGATGGTGAACCAGCTGGTGGGACTATTGTTAGGGGAATGGTAGGGGAAGCAATTGAGAGTGTCAAGACTAGAGGTTACAAGGAGCCCACACCATTCCCCTGACCCTCGAAGTCCCATTATCCTCTCAACACTGTCCAGGTGGAAAATGATCCTGAGTAGGGATGGGCAAAAATTTTCACCTCAAACTGAAATCGTTAAATCAATGCACCTCCCGCTTGGTAAATAATTTCCCTCAAAAAGTGCCATTTTTATACTTTTTTCACCTAGCTCATTCCATTGAAATCAATGGGAACATTGAAGTTACATACAACACATAACAAATATTTTATTTCCCAAAGGCATAGTATAAAAGGGTCATGAGGGTGCCTGTGTGGGTGGGGTGTGGAGAAAGAATTAGTTGAACAGGGAATTTTTAGGAGGGTTTTTTTACTGGGATTGGGGCAGTTAATAAAAAAATAAATCCTAAATACAATTAAAAAACCTCCCATAAGACATGGTATAAAAGGGGTCTGAGGAGGGTGCCTTTGTTGGTGGGTGGAGTCTGGGAAATGAATCAGTTCAACAGGGAATTTGCTTTGGGGGGTTCCTGACTGGCATTGGGGGAGGGCAGTTAATTAAAAAAATAAATATAAACTAAGAAATTTGTATGTAAAGTGATAGAGACAGGAGAACCCTGATATAAGTTGCCACTGGGGTGGACTGATACTTGACTTGATAGAGTATTTTGTAGATGTAGATGATTTGTTAGATTTGTTGTTAGAGCCCCAAGCCTTGAGGAAACATTGATTTGTAGGACTTAGACTTATTAGAAGGCACACTCCCTGAATAAACATTGAGTTGTAGGAAAGGCTTGTTGGAAACAAACCTCCAAAATTGTTTATTTTTTTGTAGGACTATGTTGAGAAAAAAATGCCCTATTGGCCTAGTGCCAGCAGGTCATGTTGGCCAGTGGCCATTGTCCATTGTCAAATGTCCTCCTAAGTTCATAATTTCAGAATTTACAACTGCCGTTCTTGCTGCTGCTAAGTTGTTTAAGCAACAGGATGAACAGGCAGCAGGGAATGGGATCAACAATAGCAGTATCATGGGTAATAGATAATGAAGGTTCCACTTGCCACAACTAGCTCCAGTGATGTTTCTGAGGCAGTAGCAGCACAATAAGTAGCCCCCAGTATATGTGGAGAAAATAAGAAGTTGGCAAATAATTCTTCTCCACCTGCCCCTCCTCCAAAATCATGGGTGTGTTGATATTAGAATATCATTTTTTCCCTTGAAAGCAGGAACTGTGCCTCTCACTAGCAACTTCAATGTGCACAGTGTGTGTGGTAAATAACATCTGGGGGCACAACTGTATCCAAATATCATGACACCAGAAACCAAGTACTGCCACTGTCACTATGTTCCTTGTCCAGAACCTGCTAAGGACGCATAACAACTTGCTGACAGTTTAACAGTAACGACAAACCCTCTCTACCACCATCTTAGCATATTCCAAGGGATGGAATATCCTCAGATGCCGCTTGATGCCCTGCTTGTGATTCTGCTCCACCACACTGGCATGTGTGGTCAGTGCACCACACTGTGCAATGGGTGGAGATGAACTGCCACATCCTACACAGGCACCCTTTTATGCTATGCCTCTGGGAAATAAAATAACATTTACTATGTGTTGTGAGTAAATTCAATACTCCCATTGATTTCAATGGAATAATCTAGGTGAAAGAAAGCAGAAAAACTGCAGTTTTCATGGGAAATTTTTCACCAAGCGGGAAGTGCCATTATTTGACAATTTTGGTTTGAGGCAAAAATTTTCGCTCATCCCTAATCATGGGCCCTTAAGGGGTTAAACTCTGGATCCAAAGCTGGTCATCTGAGACCTTCACACAGTGATGTGTTTTACCACCTGTTTAACTGTGCCAGGGGTGGAGCAGCCTTTGTCTTTTGAGCTACATTTAGACTACAGCTCCTGTCTCCCTCAGATTTGGCTGACTGGGGATGATTGGAGTTTAGTGTAACTTGAGCTGGGAAGCTATAAGTTGCTGATCTATACCTATAAGTGTTTGGCACTAGGGGAGCCTTTCATTGAGTGTATTAAGGAAGTGGTAAAATGCCTTTTAACTTACAAAATGGAAGGGGAAAACTGTCAGTCTCCTGTTTTGTGCAAATTACTATGAATATTACACAAATAACAAGGTGTACTTTTGCACATTATACTTATGCTTGGGATAAACACTTTAAGAAGAAGTAAACATTTTTATATGAAAGCCTATGTCTTAAAGAGCATTTCCTGCTGAGTAAAATCAGGGTATTCCCACTGCTGTCAGTTGTTTTAGTCAAATGTTATAACAGTTCAGATGATAAGGATAAGAATTTTTCTTTGCTTTTCTTTGCTTCCTGATAGTTCTAACTTAAAGCATGACTCAGCAGTTTCTATCACTTTCTATGGACAGCTGTTTGTCAGTGACTTTCCTCTCAAATAGAATGTAACAGAAAAACATTTGGAATTTGACCTCTAGAGGACACTGTTAATGTAAAAAAAAACACAAAAAACCCCCCAAAAAACCCCAAGCTTAAACTGTAATAATGCTTGAAATATGCATCTTTCGACAGTGGCAATACCTATATTTTACTCAACAGGAGAAGCCTTACAAGATATGTTTTTTTTCATAACCTAAGTTTACTACTCCTTAATATTATTATTTTGAATGAAAAAAATGTTACAAGCAACCTGGGATGAACAAGGGCAATACAAGTGAAAAGTAGCTGCTTATATGTCTTCCTCAGTTTATGCTCAGTTTCCCATTTATTTTTTACCCTCTGATAAGTGTCCAGAATTTATTATTGACGTGTTAGTAAAAAGAACATTTTTTTCAATAATTTTTGCAGAAAAAGCAAAGTTTGCCACTTTTTCCACAGAAATTCCCATGCATAAAAAATGCACAATATCTGTTTTGACTTCTGGCAACTAGCACAACTTTATTTTTTCAAACTTCCTCCCAAAAAACATTTCTAAATACAGACCTTTTGTTTCTATCAGAGACATTTACAAACCAGTGCTAATGTTTCTATGTAACAACATTTACATATTACACATTTATAATGGAGCTTCAGGGGATATATTTTCGTTATCATCAGCTACTGTTTTTTGTAAGACAAGTCAGATCTGAGGAAGGCCATGTATAGATTCAATTGGTGTTTTTTAGGTCACCACTGAATTATGCCACACAAAAGGCTGCAAAAAAACTTTGAGATGGAATATGGCACTGTTTAACCTGTCACTGATATGTAATTGATTGCCTATCTGTTACATTTCCCAAACAGAAACTAACCTAAACTAACCCATACCCCTTCCACCCAAGAAAGATACAGACAAAACAGGTTGGGTAAGAAATGGCCACAGCATTTATTAACCATAACATTAAAAATGTTCCCGCTCCATGGCCTATGCCAGAAACCTCAATAACAAACACCCCAACCAAGAGTCTCTGCCCTCACCTGAGCTGTTAGCCAACAGGGCAGAGACTAATTCATGAAAGCACATAAGGCAAGATAACCTCTATCCATCAAATGGCGAGCACCAAACCACCAACAGAACCTAAAGAGCAGCTGTGACATACAAAAAGAGAAAGAAAACCAGAGCAAAAGGGAGGGAAACGCTCGATAACGCTGCATGGCTACTGGCACAAACTCAGGAACAGAAACAGCCAGCAGCCTTGCAGTGAATATTTATAAACACTAACAAGCCCACTCCCCAAATGTTTTCCAGCAAATAAAATTAAGCAGAAACCCAAATATTGACCACTGCAATGGGGATGTGCCCCAGCAGTCAAGTTAACCCATTGGGTGCTCTAGTGGCTCTAACACACCTATTCAAAATGAAATGGAAAATATCCCTAGAATACAAATAATTGTATCCAAGAAAATAATTTAGACAATCACCTTCCCTTTACCATCTGGACAACACCAAACCTGTTTTGTTGTTACAACATGAAGAGGAACTGAAAGTCTGTAGGGATGTACAGTATATGAAATATACTTCACGCTTAATAGACATATTACATTTAAAGAAAGGAAGCTGTCTTGTAGCATTGGTCCTTATGTATAAAGGCAATGTGGAGCAATTCTAGAGCAAACAAAGTGCATCACAAGGGAGAAATAAACATTCACATTGATTAAAGTGAGTCTTTTAACTCTAACTGCTAGAGGTCTTCGACACATTCTGAAGCAATGCAATGGAGATCTCTCTAGCATTCAAGGGGGGAGATTCACTAAGCGGTGATAAAGAGGTGATAAAGTGGAGAAGACTTCTCTAGTTTATCACTTCTCCAGTTCCTATGTTGTTCTGTGGAGCCTATTCACTAAGATTTCTTCAGCTCAGTGCATAGGCTCTACAGAATAACATAGGAATTGGAGAAGTGATAAACTGGAGAAGTCTTCGCTACTTTATCTCTGCTTAGTGAATCTCTCCCATTGTCAAGCAATTCAGTGGAGATCTCTCTAGCATTTAAATAAATGGGAATGTTGGGAATTTGTTTCCTATCCTACAACTGTTTTGTTCCAGGACTGATTAAATTTGCTTTTTAACATAAGACCCAGTACTATCTCTGTTATCTCGCTTACTTATATAACCAGCAGTGTCAGTGCAAATTACTGGGGGACATACGAATAAAGACCAATACAAATATAATAGAAACCTATCACCCTTATGCACTAAAGGAAAAGTCCCCATAAAATTAATAGGATTTTCTTTGATATGTTCAACACAACTGCTTTTGCTCCACATTTAATAAACTTTTGTATCGATATATATATATATATAAAAGGCTTGGGTATGTTTCCATTCCCAGTGTGCTGATTGGCCACTTAGGAAACATACCCAGCCAATCATAGAGCTCCATTCGCCGGCCAATCAGCACACTAGGAATGGAAATGTGTGGAACGCTGTCGCAAACACCGCTTGAAACCCCAGCAGGGCATGCGCAGGACACCAGCCGCAGCATTCTGGGATATGTAGTGTTCCTAGCTCGCCAGAAATCTGCTATAACGGCATATGTTACACTGGGTACAGCTAGTTGATAAATATGTGTCTTAATGTTCAATCCTTATGACAATTCCCCAAGGGGCAGGGCTACCTTCACCATTAGGCACAGGAGGCCCACACATATGGATGCCAAGACACCAGGCTTAAATGCCTCAAAGTTAAATTACAGTACCTGACTGCAAAATCATTGTAGTACTGTGGGGCTGTGCAATTAAATAGAGGGTATATTTACAAAATTCAAAACAGTAGCAATTCTAAGGTAAATAAGCTGTTCTATATGGATAATCAGTGGCGTAACAATAGGGGTCGCAGGGGCCGCATCTGAGACGGAGTCCTGCGAACCCATTGACACTCGCCTGTGCCTACAGCAGCTCAGCTGTTCTCCCGGAGTTCTAGTAATGAAGAGCGCTGGGAGATGACATAATCTCCCAGCGCTCTGCATTACTGAGAAACGTGCAGGAGCGGGTCATGGAGGTAGGAGATGGATATGTGGCAGTGTGAAGGAGGGAGGGAAGGAGCCGCTGGGCCCATGGCAATTTCTGCACCAGGGTCTGGTGGCTTCTAGTTACGCCACTGTGGATAATAATTTCCATTGAATGCTAAAAATGTCTCCAGTGCATTGCAAAGAAATTTGTTACAGACCTCTCCAGCAACCAATAGTTTCAGTTTTCCCTAAAAAAATATACCTGTTTACCTTCATGCATATTCTCTTAGCTCTATGATTGCTCTTTCCATGGTTTTGGTATCATAAAGGTTAACAATTGCATTTATCCAATTAATTAAACAAGTAGATTTAACAACAATAAGAAAACGAATTTGTCCTAAAAAAATACTTTCCAATTCTTGTGACTTTATGAAATCATTCAAAAAATTTTTTAAAATATTTGGTACAATAATACATTTTCTTGATCAGTTTAAGATCCAGTAATTCTCAAAAATATAGGAATATAAAATAATACAAAAGTATTATATTGAAAAAAATACTCTCCATCCATGAGTATTTTCACACTGTTGACAATAGTGTAGCACCTTCCCCTTCACCTCATTCCTGCCTCCTTCTCCCCTTCGCCTCATTGCTCTCTCCTCCCGTTCACCTAATCACCTCCTACCCTTCACCTTATTGTCTCCTCCTATATTGTATCATATCACATTCCCCCTCAACTTCACCTCATCTCTTCCCCTTTTACTCTTCACCTCCCTCTCCCTTTTGCCTCATTGTCTCCTCAGTGGTAAATAAGACGTGCTTATTTATTTATTTATATACTATATATATATATATATATATATATATATATATATATATATATTATCCAGAATATATCCATCTCTCTGTTCTCTAATTTTACAGTTTGGTAACCTTGTCCTTTCCTCCTCAGTCAAAGCAGCATTTTTGCATAAGTGTTTTTGTTTTATAAAACTGGACTTTGTGACCTGTATAATACTATTGTTTCCATAGTTTTCCATTATTTCTCTTCATTTAATGCACCTGAGAGGATAAGTATAGAATAGTTATAGGTTAGTTTTTAATTGATCCCAGCTTGTGTCTCATCACCAGGAGCAAGTGAAGATGAATTTTTTACCATCAAAGTGGCATCAAAAAATGAAATGCTGTATATTAACCCTTTGAGTGCCAGAGAGGCATGTAGTGCATTGCAAGGTTAAACCTTTGAGTTCAATAAGAACTCAAGGGTTAAATCATTTCTGTGAAGTACCATTCAGAGTGACTTCTATCTTTTTAAAACTTAAATAAACATCAAACATCATATGTTTCTTTTCTGGAGTGAAGTGACATATGTAACTATAAAAGAGGTGCAATTCTGGAGCAAATTTTCTATTCTATGTAAATAAAATATACATTCTTATTGATTCAAATGAAACATTTAAGCCCCTGAATGATAGAGAGGTCCCTAAAGCATTGTGTAGCATCCAAGGGAATAATATTATGGGGCAGTTGCTCCAAAATGGTTCCACTTTATACATGTGTCTAATTTTGATTGTATCATGAAGAATATGAAATTATAGCAGGGTGTGTACAGTATGTTGGGAATCACCAACTAATCATGAATTGAGGTAGGGAATGCTAGGTACAATGGTTAAGGAAATTCCAGTAATAATAGTTATGTACAAAACAGCTAGCTTTTTGCTTGCGGTTATCCTGGACACGTATAAACACGTTATGTTACAGGATCACAGAAAAGAATGTCTTCAGAAATCCAGGAAATTACAGTTGTTCAGTGGTGAAGAGAAGGGCATTGTTTTTTCAGTGTGTCAGTTATGTTTGTACTAGTTGAAAAGCCCGTTACACGGGCCACAGTGCCTCTGGCATCCAGTCGCGGGGCAGTCACGCGCAGCAGAGACTGCCCGCGCCGCGGCTGATACAGAGCTGGGCGCTCCGAAGCTGCGCGTGCGGCCGCAACAGTGTCTACTGCGCATGTCGGGCGTTACACACAACTTGGCGAATTATTATATAGGATGCGTTTTTTTGCTTAGATACAGACTTAGTAAGTATTGTTTTATTTTTTTCTGCTTAGAACTGTGCCGATATTTGCATTATAATGTTCTGCTATGAATGTTATATATTACAATGCAGCTACATAGCCGCTAATAATATGCATGTCTTGCTGGGACTGTCTTCATAGGCCTATATGAACAAATACAAAAGTGGAGCAATATTGGAGTAAACCAGCTGCATGACAGGGGACAAATACAAATCCCCACTGATTTAAATGTGGCTTTTAATCCATTGAATGCTAGAAGTCTCCAAAGCATTGTGAAGCAAAGTGTTGGCGACTTCTCTAGCATCCAAGGGGTTAAAACTCCATTTAAATCAATGTAAGCGTGGAGAAATTGTATGCGTTGCTATGGTTCCGCTGGTTTGCCTCACAACTGATCAGCTTTTGATTTTCTGCATATGACCTATAGTCATACAGGACAACGTTCAATCTCCCAAAGTGTGTCAGAGAGGGATGGAGATGAGAGTGAACAAATGACGTGATTTGCATCATAATGTTAGTGGGGCTTAACCCTATGAGTGCCATTGCAACGTGCTTTCACTCAGAGGGTTAATTAACGTGTGCAGGACTGGTAGAAAGCCTGAGGAGGAAGTGGAAAATGGGTAGTAGAAGGGGGTTATTGGGCTTGGAATGGGTGGGGGATACCAGAGAATTCAGAAAATCAGGAAATCATCTTCTGCCCCTAGAGACCTGGTATTTAACCCTTTGAGTGTCAGAGGGGTATGCAGTGCATTGCTTTACACAATGCATTGCATACCCCCTCTGGCACTCAAAGGGTTAAGTCTGGAAACTGGAGTTTCCAGGCGGGGCAGATATGGAGAGTCCAGTTATGTTTTTAGTTATGATTATTCAGCCATTCAGAGCACAATGTCAGACTGACTGTGAACACAGTGTGCTTCTAATCAGGTAGATAGCCATTTTAATTAGCTTCCTTTCTGATTTCTTCAAATCCTGTGACGAGAGTCATGACATAATTAACACAACATACACTCAGTTAATGAAAGACAGGCAATAGGAAAGTGGTGTCTGTCCCAGATAGCCTACACTCTGATAATCATGCTATTAGCATACATTTTAACCCTTTGAGTGCAATAATAATAATAATAATAATAATAATAATAATGCTTTAATAAAAGTGTCTATAAAAGTATTTTGCAATATTTAAAGGGTTGGTAACCCTTTACTATGACTTTATATATTCTGTAAGTGTTTTATATGTTAATTAAATTCACTTATTTTTTAAAGTCTTATATTTCTGACAATAAGCTTCCTGAATCTCTGTTTACATTGGAAAGATGTAACACTGTCCCTGTGCCATTGAATGCTCTGTGTACTGTATGTAGGGGCGTCCAACTTTTATGGTTTTCTGATCAGTGTGAGGGCTGCTTAATTTTTTCTTGATAACTATGGTGAATTATAGCCTGTCAGCTATTCCTAAATATGAATTTATTTTTTTATACATTGTTTAAGTCAGTGACAATACTGATATTTAATAGAAAACTTTTCTAGAACTCTACAGTACTGGCAAGCATGGAACTAAGTTTTACTGGCCTAGAAGTTTGTGTGTGCTAGTCAATTGGATATAAAAAGAGTTTTTTAAAAATCACAGACAGGCCGCATTTGGCTCATGGGACACACGTAGGACATCCATATTGTATGCCATCTTTTTTTGATAATTTTGCCCAAAAAGGGAAGGAAAACAAAGTAAACTTTAATGAGGCCACATACTGACTATGAGTTGCATCACCCAATGTGAATGGGAACAAGTAGAAATCGGGAGAAAGTAAATAATACTTAACTTTTTTTTTTTAATAAAATTAAGCCTCAGAGTGCCAGAGTGGTACGCAACGCATTACTCTGGCACTCAAAGGGTTATAATAATAAATGAAATTGGAAACTACTCACTCTGACTGTGTCAGAATGATTATCAAGGGGTAGTAATCAGGTAAATCCTAAAGTCCACTTAATATCAAAATCAAGTAAAGTGCAAAAAGTGTCTATATATCCTGTATAATAATTCACTAGGATGTCTGTCACAATGCAGTCATGCGCAGTGCCTGCATTTGTACAGTCTCTACTGATTGCATTGTGTGAGTGAGAAGACGCAAGACTGCATCGTGTGGAGCAGTGAGGTAGCGGCCCCTTAACCCTTTGGGTTCTAGAGGGGTATGCATCTGGCACTGAAGGGTTAACATTACCCAGACCCTGGCCCGTGTACACGGGCTTTTATACTAGTAGTCCTATAAGTATCTAGTGATGTAACCACTTATAGTGTCAGCCTAGATTGCTATTACCTCCAAGTGAGTAAAAGAGAACATTTTTGGTAAGTATACAACCCAGTAAGTATATATATATATATATATATATATATATATATATATATATATATATATATATATGCACCAATCCTATACTAATGAGTCCAAGGACCTGTATGTGAAAACTACCTAGGTTCCTTAATTTGCTGTCACAGTGTTGAGGTCTGAACAGTCAGTGCCCTAGATACATGTGGACTAAAATATAAATTATCATTGATCATGGACCAGAATTTATGGTTTTCTCATAATTTTCACCGATCAGACCGCATAAGTCTACTGTCGGCAATATCCATAGTTTAAAACAAAGAATAAAAGGTCTGACGCATATTTCGCCCGATCAGCTTTTTCAAAGGCTAGAGCTAAGGATCACGAGATCTTGATATTTAAATGAAAATTCACCAATTATAATAGGGACCTAAATGGCCAATCCAAATAGTGATAACATTTTGCAAATATGTATAAATGCAACATCAACTAATTTCAAGCCTTTGTCATGCAACTCTGTTTTCTGAGTGCATTACTTCATATAGTACTACAGGTGTAGGGCTTGGGAATCTTCTAATATTTCATGCTCCAAATGCAGCAGTTTGAAAAAGTTCTGAATTTGCCTGGTCCGATAAGTAAAGTTGATCTCTTTGAAACAATAAAAGCCGATTAGGACTCCTGTGCTCTTGTCCACTGCTAACACAATGGGGATGATTGCTGTAATTTCCAATGTTGCCCTTTGTCATATACAACCCTTCACCTCATACTGCTTTGCATTCTAGTTTGACAATACTGTGAGGGAAGAATAAAAGAAAGAGATAGGTGAAGCGCAAATCATATTGTAGGCAAGATTAAACTTATGGACAATTTATCAAAATACCAATTCACAAATACCATACCTATGAGACATCTGAATTATTGTCTTGAGAGATCATGTCAGTAAAAGCAGACCAGATCAGTTCTTCAGCACTGTGGAAATATTATACAAACCTATGTGTCTGCAGACTGGGGTACATTTCTGTGACCCAGGTCCAACTCATCTTCCTAGTTTTTTGAAGAAAAAAAATAGTAAGCTGCTTTCTGCATGTAGGTATTTTTCCAGAACCACTGAAGGAAGCAATTTTGAGAAGGTTTCTTAAAAGGCATAACTCAATTCACTCTGCATGGTAAACTAGAGGCCTGTTTCAACCATTTTGTTCCTAGGAATTTTCAGCTGGTTTACACATTTTCTGTGTGATAGGCCAGAAAGAGTCTCTTCACTAGACCCATATAACTATCATGTGGAATTCGAAGGCTCTATATGATACTATTTAGAGCATACATGTTACCTCTAGATGATATTATTAGAAGGCCTTAACTTTCACTGTTATATAAATGACACAGAGCTCAATCACAGACCTAGCATTAGCCTTCATTGGTTGTCTAGAAATTCTCTATGAATGAATGAGTGCCTACTGGTTGAGGCTAAACCCAGAAAACACAGAGGTACTTATGGTGAGGCCCCATCATGTGACAGAAATTCCTCTGGATCAAAGAGTGACCCTTTAACTAGGGTAAGAGTGAGCAATCAAGGGGTTGGACTACACTGTGACCTGACTGTTAAACATCAGGTGTCAGTAATGATCAAATCTTATTTTTTCTATCTGAAGAACATAACATAGATCAGGCACCTGGTAGTTACAGACAATCTTTCTAAATTGGTCCATGCTTTTGTGTCTTCACTACTAGATTATTGCATTTTCTCTATATACAGGAATTCTAACTAAAGAGACATAATACAGTTTGCTATGCTTAATCCAAATTCTATGCAGTTTAGAGTAGCATGTCATATTAAGTAAAAGGTCTAAAAATGTCATGAAATTTTTTTTTTGACATTATTCACTTTTATTCTAGATGCATCTCCAAATTATTTATTCATAATGAATTGAAAATGTCTCTAGCATACAGTATGTGTGAAACACCAGTCCAGAGCTCCAAGCACTGGCAGATCAGAATTTACATTACATTATATGTAAACTAGGCAGTTGGTTGTATCTATAACTATAGAGTGCATTACTTGAGCTGGACCTGACACTTCTTGCAAGGCATAAATAAATGTAATTCAAAGAATATATAGGAAAGACAAATAAGTTACTTTTCTGAAAGATTACAGATATGATTCTTCAAACGTTGATAACATTAGTCCACAATGACACTAGATTAGAACACTTAAAGAAAGGCAAACAACTAATATTGATTTATGGTTACAGAGTAAGATAGCATTTTGCATTTGTAATGTATGAGTTTCAGGCTTTTAGCAATTGCAGTATAGCTAAACGTCTTACAACTCACACTTTACAAATGCATGAGTTGCAAGGCTTTCAGCAATTGCAGTATATCCACAAGAAAGATTACTTTGTTTCAGATGTCAAGGGCAAATTGAAAGACAGTTTTCAGCTGCCCAGAAAACTCCCAATTTTGCCCATTTTAGATCAGAGAGATTAGATTTTACCATATTAATAAAGAGAACAATTTGTTGCAGTTGAATCTATGACAACTGCATCCCTCTCCTTGTTGGACAACACCAATTATCATCAGCCGTTTAATTAATTAATTATTCAATAAGATGTGGGGCACAAACTGTATGATTTACTTAGAAACAAGCCAGGGGTATGCACCAATAAGCCCTCGAACTGGCGTTGGACTTTCAATGTTATCAGCTGATGGTCCACTGAGGATGATGGGAATTGTAGTCCATTAGTTGGAGGGATCCAGATTTCCCACTATAGTTAAAGGAGAACTAACACATCTTTTCTAGAGGTAACATCTTTAATGCTGGATATCATGATCATGGAGGCAGACATTACAGTTTCTGGCTGTTTTTTCACAATGAAGCAGGCAAATTGTATAAGAAGACTTAGTCCTTTAAAAACCATAGTGATATGCAAAGTATTGTACAACAATGCATTGCAACCCTTCTGCTGCAAGGGAAGACTGGAAACCTTTGGCCTGGTGGCAAGTACAATCAAGTGGCCCATTTATACTATCACTCAGGTCCACCATCCCAGCCTGCCCCTTTTGTTAACTTTATAATTGGCATTAATGTTGTGAAGTAAGGCAAGAGATACCATGGAGCTCACAATTCGAACAGTGCTACACTAATGTTAGAACAGAGCTTACAACTGAAATGGTGCCATACTAATGACACCACAGAGCTTACAACTTAAATGATTCTACACTACTGACACCATAGAACCTAAAATTAGATTGTGCTACACTAATGACAGCAATGAGCTTACAATTGTAGTGGTGCTACTCTAGTGATTCCACAGTGCTTACAACTGAAATTGAGCTACAGGAGTCATACCACAGAGCTTATCATTAAAATGGAACTACACAAGTGACACCACGGAGCTCGCAACTAAAATGGAGCTAGTGATATCATAATGCTTACAATTTAAAAGGGGGCTACAGTTCTAGTTTACCTTCTTTTAAATTATAAGCTCTTTGGTATCACTTGTAATGCTTTACTTGAATTGTAATCTTGGCGCACTATGATCATTTACACCAAGTCTTCAGTACTAATAATTGGGGATAGGCAAAATCTTCCATTGAAATTTCCGATACATTTACCTCAATATTCTTCTTTCTGTGTGAATTCCTACTGATGGTGAAAAGTCAGGTTTCCTAGTTGTATTACCATTCCTCTTATTTTGCTGTTGTGATGGAAAGTTATGCCAGTGCTAATGTGGAAAGAATGACATCTTGAGGGAGATTACAACTGATTTAAAAGAGGGGAAAATATAGACACTAGAATTTGTTTTAAATGTTTTAACATTTCATTTTGACTTAAACGGGCCAAAAACTTGAGGGGAAAACAGAACTTCACTGGTCTCCCTGCAGTAGGCAAAAAATGCTATTTTCTGCCTTTTTGTTTCCAATGCAGATATTTTCACTTACTCCTGCTAACAATTACACATATTTGCAGATGTGATAGATAATTAATTTGCAAGTGATTTAAAACAGGGTTGGACAACTGTCAAACCTTACCTCCAGCTGTTGTGGGCTACAACTCATCATCTCCAACCAGCAAATGGCAGTTTGGACATGATGGGAGATGTAATCCCCAATTGCTGGAGGTCCTACAGTTCACCCTGACTAACCCTAGTTTAAACCTTTGAGTGCCAGAGTGCCAGTCTGATACTCATAGGTTTAAAGCATAATACATGATCGGACCAACTGCATCACGGGGTAATTCCAAATTCTCAAAACCCCGCCCTTTACGTAGTACTTTATTCATAAACAGAGTAAATATATATTCAAAAATACTATATATTGTATATATTATTATACACCATGGATAATTGGCACATATAGGTGGCAAATGATCTATTTAAGCATGCACATGCATGTTTTAATAACCTTAATGACACTACAGGGGTTTAATTTAATAAAAGTAAAAACACTGAGAATAGCCTAACTATCCACCTGCATGTCTCTCCATTCAAGTCATCTGTTTATATCCATGTCAGTAACTTATTAAACGTGCAAGAGAAAGAATCAGCAATCACTCACTGAGCATATAATATTGAGCATCACCTTGTAGATCATACAAGTAAATATAAATAATTTATGTCATAATCAGTGAGTGTGAGAACATTCAAATAATATGAACCTGCAGTGAATATGTAAACAAGAGAGGACTGTGTATAATGAAGTATATTTACTTACACAAATATGTAGCTCTTGTTTTGCATGTATCTTATCATGCTTCTCTTTTTGTCCCTCAGGTTCTACAGCCAGAAATGGAGCAGAGATGGTAAGTAACTACATCAAGACTGTAGAGAAGTGTATTTTATCATCCAGCCAAAGAGTTGTACAAGATGTTCACTAATGTGCACAAGAAAGCACTAAAAAGATACAGCACACTTAGGGCCATATACACAAAGTAAAATGTGGAGCAATTCTGAGGCAAACCTGATGTATCACTGTGAACAAATTATTTACATCGAGGTTTTAAATGCCAGAGTGATCCCCAATGCGTTACAAAGTCCTATTTGATTCAATGGGAAGTTAAGAAATTTGTTTTGTCTCCTATAGTGCAACTGGTTTATCCCAGCATTGCTCCACTTTTGTACAAGTGGCCCTATATTGGATCTATTCTATCTGTGATGTTATGGTTCAGACTAGAGAAACAGTATGTAAGTTAGCTGTCGTGGATCAATAATGCACACTGTCTCCATTCAGACACTAGCTAGTTGGAGATTATGAGAGTTGTACTCTCCAACAGCTGGTGAGCCACAGATGACTACCTCTAATCTAGAAGTAGGGATGATAAGGAGATTGTTGATGACACAGAGGGTTCTGCCATCTTTTTGATCTTCATGTCTCCAGTTTGTCTCAATTTTGCTCCCAAGTATTAGTAACGCTCATTAACAATGCTCTTCAGAACTTCCCTGAACTGATACATTGTGACAGGGTGAAAGTGTGGCATAGTGTGTTCAATCAATAAATATGCAAACCATTACTGTCCAGTAAGCAATAGCTTACCGATGGACCAGTGGATGTACAATGGGGGTGGAAGTAGGCAAGCAGAAAAGTAAAGACTTAACTAATGATGCCAACTGGGAGGCCTTGAAACTATCAAACAGGATTTTAAAGGGACACTCACATACTCCCCCCTGAATAAAATTAAACAATTACACAGTGGTATATAACATTTCATGCTGTTTAATATTATGTAATTTTTGTAACACTTCAGATTTACTTATTTAAACTTTTTTTGCTATTGAAAGACTTTTGAAGATCACCTATCAGTTGTGTTAGGCATTCTTTTGAGAATTAAATGTATACATTATGCTAAAAAGGGTGTGCCATGCATGTACGTCTTGTCTTAGCCATACATTACCTTCCCTGAAGAAAGGAGCAGTATTTTTTTTATGAAAAAATATACAGTACTCTGCAAAAGTCTTAGGGAGGTGTGAAAAAATGCTGTGAAGTAAGAATGTTTTCAAAAATAGACATATTCATAGTTTATTTATGTCAATTAACAAAATGAGAGTGAGAGAACAAAAGAAAAATCTAAATCAAATCAATATTTGGTGTGACCACCCATTACCTTCAAAAAAGCATAAATTCTTCTAGGTACACTTGAACAAAGTTTGTTCAGGAACTCGGCAGGTAGATTGTTCCAGACATCTTGGAGAACTAACCACAGCTCTTCTGTGGATTTAGGCAGCCTCCGTTGCTTCTCTCTCATTATTCAATCCCAGACAGACTCTATGATGTTGAGAACAGGGCTCAATGGGGGCCATACCATCACTTCCTGGACTCAGTGTTCTTCTTTACACTGAAGATAGTTCTTAATGACTTTGTCTGTATGTTTGGGGTTGTTGTAATGCTGCAAAATACATTTGAGGACAATCAAATTCCTCCCTGATGGTATTGCAGGATGGATAAATATCTTCCTGTATTTATTAACATTGAAGAGATTGTTAATTCTGACTACATGCCCAACTCCATTTGCTGAAATGCAGCCCCAAACTTGCAAGGAACCTCCACCATGCTTCACTGTGGCCTGCAGACATTCATTCTTGCACTGCTCTTCAGCCCTTCGGTGAACAGACTGATTTCTGCTACAGCCAAATATTTAAAATTTTGACTCATCAGTCCAGAGTCCAGTCCTGCTGCCATTTTTCTGCACCCCAGTTTCTGTGTTTTCGTGCATAGTTGAATTGCTTGGCCTTATTTCCATGTCAGATGTATGGCTTTTTGGGTGCAAGTCTTCCGTGAAGACCACTTCTGACCAGACATCTCCGGAAAGTAGACCCCAGGATCCCACTATTTTCTGCCAATTATGAGCTAATGGCGCTGATGGACATCTTCCTATTGTGAAGGGAATTAAGTATAATGTGTCTTTCATCTGCTTCCCTAATTTCCTTGGATGACCACTGTGTATGTGGTCCTCAACGATGCCCGTTTCTTTGTGCTTCTTCAAAAGAGCTTGGACAGCACATATGGAAACCCCTGTCTGTCTTGATTGTACTGGGAGAGACCTTGCTGATACAGTATAACTATCTTGTGTCTTGTTGCTGTGCTCAGTCTTGCCATGGTGTATGACTTTTGACATGAAACTGTCTTCAGAAACCCCACCTTGTTAGCTGAGTTTGGCTGTTCCTCATCCAGTCTTATGCCTCCTACACAGCTGTTTCTGCTTCTGTAAATTATTGTATTTCAACCCATATATTAAATTGATGATCATTAGTGATGAGCGAGCACCCCAATGCTCGGGTGTTCGGGTGCTCTGACCGAGCACCCCCTGAGGCTCGAGTGCTCGGCCGAGCACCCGAGCCCCATTGAAGTCAATGGGAGGACTCGAGCATTACACCAGGCACCCCCTGCTCTGATGAGGGGAGGGTGCCTGGTCCATAGGAAAATGGCAGAAGAGGATGGAAACACCACAGAAATGGTTCAGGGACAGCATAGGGAGGATGTCTGGATGCATCTTGGACTCCAACATCGCTGCTGGGAACGATCTTTCGCCCGTAGTACGCCATTTTTACAGATTGACCATAAAACACACAAAAAGGAAAATAAAAACGACTTTAGGCGAAAAATTGTTACCAAACAATATTTGCTGTATATTTACTTGTATATCATCTGCAAATTCTCCCAAAAATTTCCTTGATTTTCTGAAGTGAGGCCATGATTAAGAGGGAAACGTGCGCAGAGGCAAATTCTCCCAAAAATTTCCTTGATTTTCAGAACTGAGGCCATGATTAAGAGGGAAACGTGCGCAGAGGCAAATTCTCCCAAAAATTTCCTTGATTTTCAGAACTGAGGCCATGATTAAGAGGGAAACGTGCGCAGAGGCAAATTCTCCCAAAAATTTCCTTGATTTTCAGAACTGAGGCCATGATTAAGAGGGAAACGTGCGCAGAGGCAAATTCTCCCAAAATTTTCCTTGATTTTCAGAACTGAGGCCATGATTAAGAGGGAAACGTGCGCTGAGCTGACCATCTAAAACATTATGGGTGAGGGTCTGCTGCAGAGCTGACCATCCTAAACATTATATGCGAAGGCCCGCTAGTGAGCTGACGCTATAAAACATTATATGGGAGGGCCCGCTAGAGAGCTGACCCAATAAAACATTATATGAGAAGGCCCGCTGGTGAGCTGACCTATACAAAAATTGTCAAACAGGGCCCGCTGGTGAGCTGGCCCTATATAAAAATTATATCACAGGGCCCGCTGGTGAGCTGGCCCTATATAAAAATTATATCACAGGGCCCGCTGGTGAGCTGGCCCTATATAAAAATTATAGCACAGGGCATATGGAAGAGGAGGAGGAGGATGAGAAGATTAAGAGTCAACCATATACCCTTTTTTTGGGTGGAAGGGGTGAATGGGAATACAGAGTATTCCCATCATTGTAAATAACATATATAAAGTGAGTTTATGTTCCCCCAGGGCTTTCCTCCAGTGGAGTGGAGAAGTCAGGGGAAATCCAGGCCTTGTTCATTTTTATAAGTGTCAACCTATCAGCATTGTCGGTGGAAAGGCGGATACGCTTATCTGTTATGATGCCACCAGCAGCACTAAATACCCGCTCAGACAGAACGCTGGCGGCAGGGCAGGCCAGCACCTCCAAGGCGTAGAGTGCCAGTTCATACCACGTGTCCAGCTTGGACACCCAGTAGTTGTAAGGCACAGAGGGATCATTGAGGACGCTGACACGGTCTGCTACGTACTCCTTCACCATCTTCCAAAACTTTTCCCTCCTTGTGACACTAGGCTGTGCATCAGGGTGAGGGTGCTGGCGGGGTGTCATGAAGGTGTCCCACGCCTTGGAGAGTGTTGCCCTGCCTTTCTCGGAACTGCTGTGTGCTCCCCTTTTCTCCCCTTCTCTGTTGGCCAAGGTAGCACGTACTCTGCCGCCAGCGTTGTCAGATGGAAAATTTTGGAGCAATTTTTCAACAAGAACCTTCTGGTATTGCACCATTTTGCTTGTCCTCTCCACCGGAGGAATGAGAGATGAGAAATTCTCTTTGTAGCGGGGGTCCAGAAGGGTGAACACCCAGTAATCCGTGTTGTTTAAAATGCGTATAACGCGTGGGTCACGGGAAAGGCAGCCTAACATAAAGTCAGCCATGTGTGCCAGAGTACCAACAGGCAAGATTTCGCTGTCCTCACCAGGAGGATGACTCTCAATATCCTCATCCTCTTCCTCCTCTTCTGCCCACCCACGCTGAAGAGATGGAACTAAAGTTCCATGGCTACCCTCTGTAGCGGAGGCAACCGTGTCTTCCTCCTCCTCCTCCTCCTCCTCCTCCTCCGCCTCCTCCAATTGTAGCTGAGAAGACGAAGTGAGGGTGCTCTGGCTATCACCTTGTGTAAGCTCTTCCTCCCCCATTTCCACGTCTTCCACATGCAAAGCGTCGGTTTTAATTGTGAGCAGCGAGCGTTTCAGTAGACACAGAAGTGGGATGGTGACACTGATAATAGCGTTATCGCCGCTCACCATCTGTGTCGATTCCTCAAAATTGCGTAAAACCTCGCAGAGGTCTGACATCCATTCCCACTCCTCACTTCTGATTACAGGAAGTTGAACGGAGAGGCGACGACCGTGTAACAGCTGGTACTCCACTACTGCCCTCTGCTGCTCACAAAGCCGGGCCAACATGTGGAAGGTGGAGTTCCAGCGCGTGCTCACGTCACACAGCAGCCGGTGAGCTGGCAATTGTAAGCGCTGCTGCAGCTTCAACAGGCCGGCCGAAGCTGTAGATGACTTACGGAAATGTGCACACACGCGGCGCACCTTGGTCAAGAGATCATGCACATTGGGGTAGGTTTTTAGAAATCGCTGAACCACTAAATTAAATACATGCGCTAGGCATGGTACGTGTGTGAGCTTGCCGAGCTCCAAAGCCGCCACCAAGTTACGCCCATTATCACACACAACCATGCCTGGTTGCAGGTTGAGTGGAGAGAGCCACTGCTCGGTCTGGTGACTAATCCCCTGCAACAGCTCTGAGGCCGTGTGCTGTTTGTCCCCAAGGCAGACCAGCTTCAGCACGGCCTGTTGACGCTTCCCCAGTGCAGTGCTACACTGCTTCCAGCTACTGGCTGATGGGGGAGTGGCGCTGCGTGTAGAGAATTCGGAGGTGGAAACGGAGGAGGAGGAGCCAATAACGTAGGTGCTGGCGGAAACCCTGATGGAGGTAGGGCCCGCAATCCTCGGCGTGGGTAGCACCCGTGCCATCCCAGGGTCCGAGTCGCTCCCAGCCTCCACGACATTCACCCAGTGTGCCGTCAGGGAAATGTAGCGTCCCTGGCCACAAGCACTTGTCCATGTGTCAGTCGTTAAGTGGACCTTCCCAGTAACTGCGTTGGTCAGGGCACGGGTGATGTTACGGGACACATGGTGGTGTAATGCGGGGATGGCACACCGGGAAAAGTAGTGGCAGCTGGGGACCGCGTACCGAGGGACAGCTGCTGCCATCAGGCTGCGGAAGGACTCAGTGTCCACAAGCCTAAATGGCAGCATTTCGATGGCCAGTAATTTGGAAAGGTGTGAGGTTAGTGCTATGGCCTGTGGGTGGGTGGCTGGGTACTTTCTCTTGCGCTCAAATGCCTGGGGTAACGACATTTGGACGCTGCGCTGGGACAGGGAAGTGGATGTGGTCGCTGATGGTGCTTCAGATGCTACAGGTGCAGGGCGGGAGGTATGCGGGCCTGCGCCTTCGACAGGCGATTGGCCGGCACCGAAAACAGGGGAAGAGGAGGCAGTGGTGTGGCCTGCAGACACAGATGGGCGATCCAGGCGTTCCTCCCACTTACTACGGTGCTTGGATGCCATGTGTCGGATCATGCTGGTGGTGGTGAGGTTTCTAGTGTTCATGCCTCGGCTCATTCTGGTGTGGCACAGGTTGCAAACTACAATTCTTTTGTCGTCCGCACTTTCCTTAAAAAAACGACATACCGCGGAACACCTACCCTTTGGCAAGGTAGATTTACGCAAGGGGGTGCTCCGTGGAACATTTGCGGGCCGGTTTGGTGCGGTCCGCCTTCTTTCTGTAGCCACACCACTGCCTCTTCCAGCCTGTTGCGGTGCTGCAGATGGCTCACCCTCAGGACTGCTGTCATCGCTCGGCTCTACACCTTCCCAGGTGGGGTCAGTCACCTCATCGTCCACCAAGTCCTCCTCCACTTCCTCACTCTGATCATCCTCCTCAAGTCTTGATCCCACCACATACTCAGTCATTGACAACTGTATAACATTCTCCTCAACAAGGTCTTGAGACGGAAATAGTGGTTGATTTAATGGCAACTGTGTCTCATCATCATCATCATCATCCACTACTTCCTTTGACCTTAAATGCCGTTCACATCTGTCATCTTCTTGTGATTGGGTAGCCTCTAGAGGTTGTGAATCAGGGCACAAGATGTCATGTTCCTCTGCAAGCGTGCTTGGAGAGAGGGTCAAATGAAGGATTGGTGATGAGATGAGCTCCTCACTATATCCCAGTGTGGGATCACTTCTTTGACCAGACCGTGTATGGTGGGAGGAAGGATGATCAGAGTGAGGATTATGTTGACCAGACTCTTGGCTACTGAGAGTGGACTTGGTGGAAGACAGGGTGGTGCTTAACCGACTGGAAGCAGTATCAGCTGTCATCCAACCGACCACCTGTTTGCAGTGGTCGGACCTCGAGAGTGATGTCCTGCGACGCCCTGTAAAATTAGACATGAAGCTAGGTATGGTGGATGTCTTTCTTTCTTGTGCTCTGGCACCAGGCACAGTTTCTCCGCGTCCTGACCCGCGCCCTGAACTATCAGGATCACGTCCACTTCCCCGTCCCTTTTTACCCGCCTTCTTCATCTTACACGGAATATGTGACTTTAATATTTGAGTTTGAAAACTTAACAGTATTTCTTCCTATTCTGCAACTGTGCAGAGTACACAGAATAGGCTGCTAAACTGCGGTGACACACACTGAATGGAAAATGTGACTTTAATATTTGAGTTTGAAAACTTAACAGTATTTCTTCCTATTCTGCAACTGTGCAGAGTACACAGAATAGGCTGCTAAACGGCGGTGACACACACTGAATGGAATATGTGACTTTAATATTTGAGTTTGAAAACTTAACAGTATTTCTTCCTAGTCTGCAACTGTGCAGAGTACACAGAATAGGCTGCTAAACTGCGGTGACGAACACAGAATGGAATATGTGACTTTAATATTTGAGTTTGAAAACTTAACAGTATTTCTTCCTAGTCTGCAACGGTGCAGAGTACACAGAATAGGCTGCTAAACGGCGGTGACACACACTGAATGGAATATGTGACTTTAATATTTGAGTTTGAAAACTTAACAGTATTTCTTCCTAATCTGCAACTGTGCAGAGTACACAGAATAGGCTGCTAAACGGCGGTGACACACACTGAATGGAATATGTGACTTTAATATTTGAGTTTGAAAACTTAACAGTATTTCTTCCTAGTCTGCAACTGTGCAGAGTACACAGAATAGGCTGCTAAACGGCGGTGACACACACTGAATGGAATATGTGACTTTAATATTTGAGTTTGAAAACTTAACAGTATTTCTTCCTAGTCTGCAACTGTGCAGAGTACACAGAATAGGCTGCTAAACGGCGGTGACACACACTGAATGGAATATGTGACTTTAATATTTGAGTTTGAAAACTTAACAGTATTTCTTCCTATTCTGCAACTGTGCAGAGTACACAGAATAGGCTGCTAAACGGCGGTGACACACACTGAATGGAATATGTGACTTTAATATTTGAGTTTGAAAACTTAACAGTATTTCTTCCTATTCTGCAACTGTGCAGAGTACACAGAATAGGCTGCTAAACGGCGGTGACACACACTGAATGGAATATGTGACTTTAATATTTGAGTTTGAAAACTTAACAGTATTTCTTCCTATTCTGCAACTGTGCAGAGTACACAGAATAGGCTGCTAAACGGCGGTGACACACACTGAATGGAATATGTGACTTTAATATTTGAGTTTGAAAACTTAACAGTATTTCTTCCTATTCTGCAACTGTGCAGAGTACACAGAATAGGCTGCTAAACGGCGGTGACACACACTGAATGGAATATGTGACTTTAATATTTGAGTTTGAAAACTTAACAGTATTTCTTCCTAGTCTGCAACTGTGCAGAGTACACAGAATAGGCTGCTAAACGGCGGTGACACACACTGAATGGAATATGTGACTTTAATATTTGAGTTTGAAAACTTAACAGTATTTCTTCCTAGTCTGCAACTGTGCAGAGTACACAGAATAGGCTGCTAAACTGCGGTGACGAACACAGAATGGAATATGTGACTTTAATATTTGAGTTTGAAAACTTAACAGTATTTCTTCCTAGTCTGCAACGGTGCAGAGTACACAGAATAGGCTGCTAACTGCGGTGACACACACTGAATGGAATATGTGACTTTAATATTTTAGTTTGAAGACTTAACAGTATTTCTTCCTATTCTGCAACTCTGCACAGTACACAGAATGTGCTGCTACACTGCGGCGAAGCACACTGAATGGAATATGTGACTTTGATATTTTAGTTTGAAGACTTAACAGTATTTCTTCCTATTCTGCAACTCTGCACAGTACACAGAATGTGCTGCTAAACTGCGGCGAAGCACACTGAATGGAATATGTGACTTTAATATTTGAGTTTGAAAACTTAACAGTATTTCTTCCTATTCTGCAACTGTGCAGAGTACACAGAATAGGCTGCTAAACGGCGGTGACACACACTGAATGGAATATGTGACTTTAATATTTGAGTTTGAAAACTTAACAGTATTTCTTCCTATTCTGCAACTGTGCAGAGTACACAGAATAGGCTGCTAAACGGCGGTGACACACACTGAATGGAATATGTGACTTTAATATTTTAGTTTGAAGACTTAACAGTATTTCTTCCTATTCTGCAACTCTGCACAGTACACAGAATGTGCTGCTACACTGCGGCGAAGCACACTGAATGGAATATGTGACTTTGATATTTTAGTTTGAAGACTTAACAGTATTTCTTCCTATTCTGCAACTCTGCACAGTACACAGAATGTGCTGCTAAACTGCGGCGAAGCACACTGAATGGAATATGTGACTTTAATATTTGAGTTTGAAAACTTAACAGTATTTCTTCCTATTCTGCAACTGTGCAGAGTACACAGAATAGGCTGCTAAACGGCGGTGACACACACTGAATGGAATATGTGACTTTAATATTTGAGTTTGAAAACTTAACAGTATTTCTTCCTATTCTGCAACTGTGCAGAGTACACAGAATAGGCTGCTAAACGGCGGTGACACACACTGAATGGAATATGTGACTTTAATATTTGAGTTTGAAAACTTAACAGTATTTCTTCCTATTCTGCAACTGTGCAGAGTACACAGAATAGGCTGCTAAACGGCGGTGACACACACTGAATGGAATATGTGACTTTAATATTTGAGTTTGAAAACTTAACAGTATTTCTTCCTAGTCTGCAACTGTGCAGAGTACACAGAATAGGCTGCTAAACTGCGGTGACGAACACAGAATGGAATATGTGACTTTAATATTTGAGTTTGAAAACTTAACAGTATTTCTTCCTATTCTGCAACTGTGCAGAGTACACAGAATAGGCTGCTAAACGGCGGTGACACACACTGAATGGAATATGTGACTTTAATATTTGAGTTTGAAAACTTAACAGTATTTCTTCCTAGTCTGCAACTGTGCAGAGTACACAGAATAGGCTGCTAAACTGCGGTGACGAACACAGAATGGAATATGTGACTTTAATATTTGAGTTTGAAAACTTAACAGTATTTCTTCCTAGTCTGCAACGGTGCAGAGTACACAGAATAGGCTGCTAAACGGCGGTGACACACACTGAATGGAATATGTGACTTTAATATTTGAGTTTGAAAACTTAACAGTATTTCTTCCTAATCTGCAACTGTGCAGAGTACACAGAATAGGCTGCTAAACGGCGGTGACACACACTGAATGGAATATGTGACTTTAATATTTGAGTTTGAAAACTTAACAGTATTTCTTCCTAGTCTGCAACTGTGCAGAGTACACAGAATAGGCTGCTAAACGGCGGTGACACACACTGAATGGAATATGTGACTTTAATATTTGAGTTTGAAAACTTAACAGTATTTCTTCCTAGTCTGCAACTGTGCAGAGTACACAGAATAGGCTGCTAAACGGCGGTGACACACACTGAATGGAATATGTGACTTTAATATTTGAGTTTGAAAACTTAACAGTATTTCTTCCTATTCTGCAACTGTGCAGAGTACACAGAATAGGCTGCTAAACGGCGGTGACACACACTGAATGGAATATGTGACTTTAATATTTGAGTTTGAAAACTTAACAGTATTTCTTCCTATTCTGCAACTGTGCAGAGTACACAGAATAGGCTGCTAAACGGCGGTGACACACACTGAATGGAATATGTGACTTTAATATTTGAGTTTGAAAACTTAACAGTATTTCTTCCTATTCTGCAACTGTGCAGAGTACACAGAATAGGCTGCTAAACGGCGGTGACACACACTGAATGGAATATGTGACTTTAATATTTGAGTTTGAAAACTTAACAGTATTTCTTCCTATTCTGCAACTGTGCAGAGTACACAGAATAGGCTGCTAAACGGCGGTGACACACACTGAATGGAATATGTGACTTTAATATTTGAGTTTGAAAACTTAACAGTATTTCTTCCTAGTCTGCAACTGTGCAGAGTACACAGAATAGGCTGCTAAACGGCGGTGACACACACTGAATGGAATATGTGACTTTAATATTTGAGTTTGAAAACTTAACAGTATTTCTTCCTAGTCTGCAACTGTGCAGAGTACACAGAATAGGCTGCTAAACTGCGGTGACGAACACAGAATGGAATATGTGACTTTAATATTTGAGTTTGAAAACTTAACAGTATTTCTTCCTAGTCTGCAACGGTGCAGAGTACACAGAATAGGCTGCTAACTGCGGTGACACACACTGAATGGAATATGTGACTTTAATATTTTAGTTTGAAGACTTAACAGTATTTCTTCCTATTCTGCAACTCTGCACAGTACACAGAATGTGCTGCTACACTGCGGCGAAGCACACTGAATGGAATATGTGACTTTGATATTTTAGTTTGAAGACTTAACAGTATTTCTTCCTATTCTGCAACTCTGCACAGTACACAGAATGTGCTGCTAAACTGCGGCGAAGCACACTGAATGGAATATGTGACTTTAATATTTGAGTTTGAAAACTTAACAGTATTTCTTCCTATTCTGCAACTGTGCAGAGTACACAGAATAGGCTGCTAAACGGCGGTGACACACACTGAATGGAATATGTGACTTTAATATTTGAGTTTGAAAACTTAACAGTATTTCTTCCTATTCTGCAACTGTGCAGAGTACACAGAATAGGCTGCTAAACGGCGGTGACACACACTGAATGGAATATGTGACTTTAATATTTGAGTTTGAAAACTTAACAGTATTTCTTCCTATTCTGCAACTGTGCAGAGTACACAGAATAGGCTGCTAAACGGCGGTGACACACACTGAATGGAATATGTGACTTTAATATTTGAGTTTGAAAACTTAACAGTATTTCTTCCTAGTCTGCAACTGTGCAGAGTACACAGAATAGGCTGCTAAACTGCGGTGACGAACACAGAATGGAATATGTGACTTTAATATTTGAGTTTGAAAACTTAACAGTATTTCTTCCTAGTCTGCAACGGTGCAGAGTACACAGAATAGGCTGCTAAACTGCGGTGACACACACTGAATGGAATATGTGACTTTAATATTTTAGTTTGAAGACTTAACAGTATTTCTTCCTATTCTGCAACTCTGCACAGTACACAGAATGTGCTGCTACACTGCGGCGAAGCACACTGAATGGAATATGTGACTTTGATATTTTAGTTTGAAGACTTAACAGTATTTCTTCCTATTCTGCAACTCTGCACAGTACACAGAATGTGCTGCTAAACTGCGGCGAAGCACACTGAATGGAATATGTGACTTTGATATTTTAGTTTGAAGACTTAACAGTATTTCTTCCTATTCTGCAACTCTGCACAGTACACAGAATGTGCTGCTAAACTGCGGCGAAGCACACTGAATGGAATATGTGACTTTGATATTTTAGTTTGAAGACTTAACAGTATTTCTTCCTATTCTGCAACTCTGCACAGTACACAGAATGTGCTGCTAAACTGCGGCGAAGCACACTGAATGGAATATGTGACTTTGATATTTTAGTTTGAAGACTTAACAGTATTTCTTCCTATTCTGCAACTCTGCACAGTACACAGAATGTGCTGCTAAACTGCGGCGAAGCACACTGAATGGAATATGTGACTTTGATATTTTAGTTTGAAGACTTAACAGTATTTCTTCCTATTCTGCAACTATGCACAGTACACAGAATGTGCTGCTAAACTGCGGCGAAGCACACTGAATGGAATATGTGACTTTGATATTTTAGTTTGAAGACTTAACAGTATTTCTTCCTATTCTGCAACTCTGCACAGTACACAGAATGTGCTGCTAAACTGCGGCGACGCACACTGAATGGAATATGTGACTTTGATATTTTAGTTTGAAGACTTAACAGAATGTGCTCTAATCTGCAACTTTGCACACTAAACAGAATGTGCTCTAATCTGCAACTTTGCACACTAAACAGAATGTGCTCTAATCTGCAACTTTGCACACTAAACAGAATGTGCTCTAATCTGCAACTGTGCACACTAAACAGAATGTGCTCTAATCTGCAACTTTGCACACTAAACAGAATATATATTTTTTTTTTTTCCCCCCACACAAAATAACCTGCTGCCCCCACACACAGTAGTCCTAAAAAGGACTTTTGGTTCTTTTTTTTCACAATTTTGCTTGTTTTCCTCCCTACACTGCCTTTCCCTTCCTATCCTCAGCTCTCCCTGGCTAAGACTGAGCCGAACTCGATGGTCAGGTGCTATACAGCACCCGACCACGGGTTCTGGCCAGCCAATCAGTGTAATGCCAGCAGCCAACATGGCTGCTGGCATTACACCGATGTCAGAGCCTCCCTGCACGTTTATTGGCTGCGCAGCAGCCGCAAAACGTGCGGGGAGGAGACCCGAACATGGCGGGCGAGCACATGCGGTACTCGTACGAGTACCGCCATGTGCCGAGCAGAGCGATGCTCGAGCCGATCCGAGCATCGCCCGAGCATGCTCGCTCAACACTAATGATCATTAGCACCTGCCTGTACAATTGTTTAATCATACACCTGACTATATGCCTACAAAATCCCTGTGCAAGTGTAACTAGAAGAATATATTCCATTTTGAAGGCAAAGGGTGGTCACGCCAAACGTTGATTTGATTTCGATTTTTTTCTTCTAATCACTATCATTTTGTTAATTGATAAAAATAAACTATTGAAAGCATTCTTACTTTACAGCATTTTTACATCTGCCGAAGACATTTGCACAGTACTGTATATTATAGGGCTTTACCTTCTGAGTAAAATGTATTAGCAGTGCCCTCTAGTGGTCAAATTCCAATTCATTATTCTGCCCTAATGGAGAGGAAAGTCAGTGACATACAGTTCTCCATAGAATGTGATAGAAACTGCAGCATTACTTCCTGTCAGTTAGAACTTTCAGGAAGTAAACACACAGTAAATTCACTACCTGATAATTTGAACTGTGAATACATTTTGAAAAAGACAACTTAAAGCAGTGAGAGTGTACCATTTTTTTCAACAGGAAAAGCTATATAATATAACCTATAAATATATAGGTTTTCTTAAAAAAAGAAGTTTACTTCTCCTTTAATGACACTGCTCAGCAATGCATTGCCCCACTTCCCAGCACTTAAAGGCATATGTGTCATTGAGTGGAAAAGATAAGGCATGGCTAAGACAGGAAGTGTCTGCATCATATGCCTTAATTATGATAATCTACTTTTCTAAAAAAAAAAATGGCTAATACAACATATAGATTGCTCTGAAGTCTCATTTAAAATCACTGTTTTTTAAGGTGATAGTTTCCCTTTAAACCATTTTTAAATCATTATCTAATTGTTGGGCTTGACTGCCTCAGCAACCATTGATGGGAGCATTGAATTGGATGTGGAAGGTCTTGGAAGGCTTTTTACTGCTCTTCTGTTCTGGCCTCTCACCATATAATGTCATGCACTTTATTTATTAAGCAACAGTGAGTAAACACAAACTATTTCTAGTATGTTTTCCTTGTAGTGTGAGCCTGAGGCAAGCAACCGTAGACTCATACTACACCGTAAACATTTTGCAGTACTTTGCAGTACTTTGCCAAAAAGAGAAACATGAGAAAAATGAAAGTTTTGTCCTTTTGTGGGAATTTCTGCAAAAAGCAGTTTTCCATTGTTTTTTCTTGCATTGAATGGACTCATTGCTTTGTCCAGTTGGTAGCCATTGATCTAGACATTTTGACCCTTTCAGCTTTGGCTGCACTAGTAGTCATAGTTCACATGTACTGACATCCACAGACCTCCCCTGTCGCACTGGTAGGCACACAGATACTGAACCCCTAACCTTGTCTCACTGCACTGGTTTTCTGTGTGTTAGACCTTCAGCATAAATGTGGAAAATAAGTTTTTATGTGAAAACTCCCATGGAAAAAAACAGCTAGACATTTCTCCCATCCTTATAGAATACCTTGTATCTCACTTGTTATTTGCTCAGAGTGTGGTGCTTTGCATCATGGGAGGGAGGCTGCCCATGGAACACCACACCAGTGCATTCAGAGAGTTTGGGAAATTCCACTTCCCCATCTCTAAGACACTCTGGCGTGTAGTAAGTTATACCATAGTATTAAAGTAAATAATTGAACTTAGTCATGCATTTAAAGGGATAGTAATGTTTCTAAATAAAAGCAGCTCCAATAATCTTCATAGTATTTAGGCCATGGATATTGTTAGTTCAGTACTGTCAAAGGTGTAGTTCAAGAGTAATTAAATTATAAATTATCCCCCTCCCGCCCCTTTTACTGATGTAACACTGCTCGCCTCAGAGCAGCAACACTGTTCGGATGGATTGCAGAGAGGGACAATCTTCAGTGGGAATAAGGAAAAACCTGAAAAACATGTCAAGTGGGGCAGGGTTTTCCTTATTCTCCCAGTAAGAAGTTTGTCCCTTGCTGTGAACTGTCATGTCCCAGGACCAGATTACACATCTGAGGGAAGATTTTATACTAGGTAAAAGGGGAGGGAGAGGGATACTTTATCATGCAATTACTCTTGAACTACAACAGTATTGAAATAACACTCTTCATGGCCCAAATACTATGAAGATTAATTGGAGCTGATATTATTGTGAAACATTTCTATCCCTTTAAAGATGTTCAATTCTGGAGCAGAATAAATGTACTATAAGTAGGAAATGAAAATTCCCATTGATATAAATTAGAATGTACAGTACATTTTTGTGCATTTGTGCCTTGTAGGGCGAAATGAGCAGTACCTTTTCAAAATAACCTTCCAAGCCCTGCATGCTGGGACTTGTATTCATGTTTAGCAAGCAGTGCTTGGTCTTGTACTTGCAGAGTACAACTCCCATATGTGTGTCTATGTGATACTTGTATAAATGTGTATATGAAGGTGTGATATGTAAAGAACATTAGCTTAAAGGGCCTTGTACATCAAATTAATGGGCACAATTCTAGAGCAATCTAGTGGCACCAGAGTAGGGGATAAACATTCACACACTGATTAACATTAACCCCTTGGATGTTAGCAAGATCTCCAGAATATTGCTTTGCATTCAAGGGGTTAAATCCCCATTGGGATCCTCAATGGGAATTTTGAGAATTTGGAGTTCCCCCTATGATGCTGTTGGTTTGCTCCAGAATTGCACCTCTTTAGCTTGATGAATAAGGCCCAAAAAAGCAGTGCAGCAAAATGCTATCTCATGCACAAATGCGAATAGAACTGGGCAACTGTGAGTATACCTTTTCTTCATTTGTAGAATGTTGAAGGCTATGGAATAAAGGTCCATATGTATAAAACTGGATTTAATATGGAGTAAACCAACTCCAACAAATGGAGAAATAAACATTCTCAAATTCCCATATGCTTGAATAGAGCTTTTTAACCCCTTGAATGCTAGAGAGATCTCCAATGCGTTGCGGCATTCAAGGGGGTTAAAACCCCAATTTAATTCAACATGAATTTGTATTTGTCCCCTATGTTGCAGTTGGTTATCTCCAGTATAACTCCAGTTTGCTTTTATAAATATGGGTCAAAGTTCAGGGTGTGTGTGTGGTAATACATGTTGTTTAGTGTCACAATAAGGATGATTTTCCAGAAGTGATAACAACAAACTGGACAGGGTATCGATGACTCTCTGGAATGTATAGTGAGATTGTGAGCTGCCAGTGAAAGCTGCAATGCAGTGTGTGAGACAACAGAGGGATGGCATTACTAAGTAGCTTGTGTACAGGTCTGTTAACTCCTAGCTAGTAGCACCACTAACTTCACTAATAAAAAGACTATCACAGCAGAAACGATTAATACATCTAGTTGGTATGCCATACAGAAATAGAACTGTAAAAGGCAGAATTCACTTCTATGAAATACATTTATCAATCTTCTAGAAAAAGCTTCAATCCGAAAACAGGTCTCGGATTTCTATATTATTATTATTATTATTATTAGTAGTAGTAGTAGCATTAGTAGTAGTCATAGTAGTAGCAGTAGTATTAAGTCCAAATACGAATATACACACACAGATATATATATATATATATATATATGAACAGCATCTGGATTTTTCTCATGAGAATGTTTTGCTACTGATGGAAGAAACAAGGCCAGGAGGAGAAAACTGGCTTTTCCGGCTGTTGTTCTACAGCATTATCCTCAGCTGGCCACTGGCCTGCTTTGAAGCATTTAGTTCTGTAATAAAAAAAAGTTGATGAGCCATATGAGTGCTTGAAAATATAGGTGGCTGCATTCCCCATATTTGAGATGAACCTTAGGATGGGCAGATTAGTTCTTGGCATTTAGAGGTGAGGTTTATAATGGGTGAGCAAAGGTTGAGCAGAATTGGGTTGAATGTGTTATGCGTGTGGGGCGGGTAATAATAGTGGTGGAGTAACACAGACCTCTCTGGTCCAGAGAAAGAGACTCCATTCAGCAAATACCCAAATCAGGAGAATGTTAGAACCACTCCTCTGGAAGGGAAATTAAGTGTTAGGGTGAAAAAAAGAATAAGGCATTTGTGGTAATCTGTGGCAATACTAACTGACTGCTTTGTAATCATTGTATTCACTTTCTTCCAGGAGGAACCTGAGATACAATACAGCTCAATCAATTTTGGTGCAAACCGAGCTCATGCAGCTCCAAAGCCCGTGGAGACCACAGTGTATGCGGAAGTGAAACGGCCATGATCATCTATTTCCAGGACCTGATATGGAACAAAATCTTCAGACAATGATTATTTTAATCATTTGGCCATCAAATTTCATATATTGAGCAATTTCTGCATTGCTGCAGGGTTTCGACATTCATTTTCCTCCTGACACATTTACAGAAAGTGTGGAAATATAATGTTGTAATGAATGTCTGGTGATTTAACAACCCCCTGTTTTCTTGCATCTAATACCTGCAAAAGATCAGTAAGAGTCAGAGACTTTGGTTTGATTATAATGCATTTTCAAGGCTCAAACTGCAGAAAGCAGAGGTATAAAGGAATTATCAACTAATATAAACAAAGGCCAAGAGGATGATATCATATGAATCATGGGAACAATTCTGGAGTAAACCAAGTGCACCACAGAGAACAAGTAAAAATGGCTCAAATTCCTGTGTCAGAGAGGTTCCAGAGCATTGCTTCAAAATGCATTGGAGACTTATTAGCTGTTTATGGGTTAAAAGGCCTAATTTAAGACAATGAAAGTTTTATTTGTCCCCAAGATGTAATTGGGCTGCCAAAGAATTGCTCCAACTGTTCTTAGTACATCACACTTAAAGGGATAGTAATGTTTCATAATAAAAGCAGCTCTAATTAATCTTCATAGTATTTGGACTTTGGAGAGTGTTATTTCAATTCTGTCAGAGTTGTAGTTCAAGAGTAATTGAATGATAAAGTATTCCCCTCCCACCACTTCTACTGATGTAATACTGCTCAGCTTAGAGCAGCAGGGAGTGTCCAGGTAGATTGCAGAGAGGGACAATCTTCAATTAAGATAAAGGAAAAAGCTGAAAAACCTGTCAAGGGGGGCAGGGTGTTCATTGTTCTCACAGTAGAATATTGACCCTTGATGTGAGCTGTCCAGTCTATGGACTGCATTCCACATCTGAGAAGAGATGGCTTACACTAGGAAAAAGGGGAGGGAGGGGGAAACTTTATCTTTTAATTACTCTTGAACTACAACTCTCACAGTATTAAAATAACACTCTCTATGGCTCAAATACTATGAAGATTAATTGGAGCTGCTGTTTTTGTGAAACATTACTATCACTTTAACACTTTGGGTGCTAGAGGGGTGCCTGACATGTTTCATAATGTGTTGCTTACCCCTCTGCCATTACAAGGGTTAAAGGGATAGTAATGTTTCACAAAAACAGCAGCTGCAATGAATCTTCATAGTATTTTGGCCATGAAGAGTGTTATTTCAATACTGTCAGAGTTGTAGTACAAGACTAATTGAATGATAAAGTATCCCCCTCCCTCCCCTTTCACTTAGTGTAAGCCACCTCCCCTCAGATGTGAAATTTGGTCTCTTGACCAGACAGATCACAGCAAGGAACAATTTTCTTACTGCGAGAACAATGAAAGCCTGTCACCCTTGACAGTTTTTCCATTAAGATCACTGAAGATTGTCCAGATGGATTGCAGAGAGGGACAATCTTGCTGCTCTGAGGTGAGCAGTGTTACATCAGAAAAAGGGGTGGGAGGGGGACACTTTGTCATTCAATTATACTTGAACATCTCTGACAGCACTGAAATAACTCTCTCCATGGCCCAAATACTATGAAGATTAAGTGGAGCTGCTTTTATTGTTAAACATTACTATCCCTTTAAGGAATGCCTTCTTGGTTGGGAAAGAAAACATACACCCTCGATTCTGCTGCAAATATCCTAATTTAGAGACCATAATACCTAAAAACAATATTAGTGATTTTGAAAGACCTTTACAAATCATCTGTATTTTGTATTAATCCTTTATTATTTAGAAATTATTATTATTATTACAATGTATAAATTATTCTAATTAAGGCATGCCATATAGGCAGTTACTTTCTTAGGCCTATATTACCTACCTCACTGATAATCTTTTCGTTGTTAAGGGAGTTAGGAAATGCATCACCTCCTTCTAGAGCCAATGGATAAAAAATATACATTTACCATTTGTTTGGGTAGCAGCACAATATATTTGAAGGTAGTCAATGCACAATTTGATGAAGAAATCGGGAATCTGGGTTGTAACAAAATCCAAATCTTTAAACTACTTGCAGACTGCTATTGATAATATATCAATAATGCACAGGCTTGTTAAAATTCCAGTTCATGTTTTTCAAAAATATAAATACCACAGTGGCCTCTTTGTTGAATACTTATGAACAGGGAAGTTGCTAGGGGTCTAAAAGACATGAGGCTTGTAGCAATTTAGGGCACGATGTTCAAAAGTCATCAGAATGAAAACTTATCGGAACATGAGTTGGTTGATAAAGGAGGGCAATATTTTCAGACATAATCCTTCTCATTTGTCATAAAGAATTAAAAATGGTGGCAAGATTGTGATGAATATTACCCTTAAAGGGGAACTATCACCCCGCAATAACTTAAGGTTCACTTATTGCTCACCTGGCGACTAGCTGCTTAGTAGCGCTAGTCGCCAGAAATATTAACCGGTTCTTCAGATATCGGCGTTTTCACCGATGGTGACAGGAGCAGGAAGCACGGACGTCTCTTCACAGTGACATCCGTGCGCCTGCGCTGTCAGACCCTTTTGCACCGTGCGGTGCAAAAGGGTCTGACAGCGCAGGCGCACGGACGTGCTTCCTGCTCATGTCACCATCGGTGAAAACGCCGATATCTGAAGAACCGGGTAATATTTCTGGCGACTAGCGCTACTAAGCAGCTAGTCGCCAGGTGAGCAATAAGTGAACCTTAAGTTATTGCGGGGTGATAGTTCCCCTTTAAAAAGACTAATGTTAAAAACGTTTTCAAAGAAACAAAGATATTTTTTGTCATTAAAATGACAAAGTTTGAACCAAAGACCTTGCTTTTAACCAATTAACGTTATACTACTGCTCCTAACTAACGCTAATACTACTTTAATTTGTCTTCTGCAAGATTACACCATTTTTAATCTGTCAGGAAAAAAATTATGTTAATCAGACAAAAACAAATTATTCTAAAACAATATTTTTTCTGAAAATACCTTATCATATGATTATAAATGAAAGAATCCCACATGTTTCTGTTCTTTTAACGGAGATGCCAGAGTTGGATGCAAAAAATTGCAGTAATGTGTCTGAGAACTGACATACTGTGGCGTAAGAACTTTTTTAATTCTGATTACAGACAATTTCAGTTATCACAACATTTTGAACATCTTGCCCTAAGAGAGTTATTATTACACTGTACATCCCAATTACACCTTTACTAGAAGGAAGATTAGCACCATTACGTGTCCTAATCTGGTAACAGGATCTGGGCTTTAATCTTGAGACTTGGGGTGTTAGAACCCTAAACCAGCACCTAGCAATTCCCAGACCTATTGAGAAGAATCCTCTATTTTTTAGTGAATCACTGTAAAGCAACATTGAAAAGCATTTTAAGAGCTTAGCACATTATAAACTGGTCTGCAAAAAGCGAGCTTGCTCAAGTAGTGTGGTCCATGTTTTATTTAAGGACATTCAACTTTTTTCTGTTTGCAAGAAATTCTGTTTAGGACAATTTTCTTCTTTCTACTGTAATTTTTGAAGAAGATAAAAAGCACTATTCTTATTTTTCCTTATATTTTTCCAATGAGTAAAGAACATTGCATTATGGGGGATTTACAATTCACAATGATTTCAATGAGGTGAAAATGTAGAGACCTAGCATTTGGTCAAAATTTTGGGTCAAGAAATGATAGAACATACATTTTAGAGCAAGCTGACTGCAACATATGTGGCAAATGGAAATTGCCAGTGATTAAATGGGGCTTTTAACCCCTTGAATGTTAGAGAGGTCGCCAAAGAATTGCAAATTAAGTGAAAAATCAGCCCTTCTGTGGGAATTCCCAGGGAATACAACAAATGCTATTTTCTGCCTCTTTGTGCCCAGCATGATAATTTTCAGCCATCCCTGTTTTATTTAGTGCCACACAAGATTTGAAGCTCAGGCTTATTTTTACTCTGTTAAATAACAGCTGCTTTTTTCAGACCATATGCAAAATATATGCCGGAAAGTATTGTATAATAAGATTAGCAAATAGGAGGTGTATTACAGTACTGTGCAAAAGTCTTAGGCAGGTGTGAAACATTTTATCAATTAACAAAATACAGAGTGAGTAAACAGAATAAAAATCTAAATCAAATCAATATTTGGTGTGACCACCCTTTGCATTCAAAACAGTGTCAATTATTCTAGGTACACATGCACAAAGTCAGGGATTGTTTAGGTTTATAGTCAGGTTATGATTAAAGGGATAGTAATACTTCATTTTAACTTTATTTTATTTTGTAGGCATTAAAAAAACATGAAGAATGATATAAGTCTTATCTCTGAAACCTTTATGGTTTAAGAGATATTCACAAAGTATCCCCCCCCTGTTCAACCAGATCAGAAGGGAGATGCCCAGGTAGACTGCAGAGAGGGACAATCTTCAATTAAGATAATGGAAAAAGCTAAAAAAAACTTGTCAAGGGGGGAAGGGCTTTCATTGTTTTCATACAAAGAAAATTGTCCCCTTCTGTTATCTGTACTGTCATACAACCAGACTAACATTTGAGAAGAGATGGCTTACACTAGGTAAAAGGGGCGGGGAGGGGAACTTTGCTTGTGAATATCTCATAAACCATAAAGGTTTGAGAGATAAGACTTATATCATTCTTCATGTTTTTTTAATGCCTACAAAATAAAATAAAGTTAAAACGAAGTGTTACTATCCCTTTAAACAATTATAACAAACAGGATCTTGATCATCAGTTTAATAAGTGGGTTGAAACACAATCAGTTTCAATCATTCACTGAAAGAGAAACAGCTGTGTAGGAGGAATAAAATTGGGTGAGGAACAGCCAAACTCAGCTAACAAGGTGAGGTTGCTGAAGATTGTATAATGTCAAAATTCATACAGCATGGCAAGACTGAGCACAGCAAAAAGACACAAGGTAGTTATACTGCATCAACAAGGTCTCTCCCAGGCAGACATGGGTTTCAAGATGTGCTATCTGAGCTTTTTGGAAGCAGCACAAGGAAACAGGCATGGTTAAGGATGCAGTGGTTGCCCAAAGAAACTTAGTGCAGTAGATGAAAGACACATCATGTTTACTTCCCTTCACAATCGGAAGGTGTCCAGCAGTGCCATCAGCTCAGAATTGTCAGAAAACAGTGGGATCCTGGTATACCCATCTACTTTCCGGAGAAGTCTGGTCAGAAGTGGTCTTCATGGAAGACTTGCGCACAAAAAGCTATAGCTCTGATATGGAAATAAGACCAAGCCACTCAACTATGCACGAAAACATAGGAACTGGGGTGCAGAAAAATGGCAGCAGGTGCTCTGGAATGATGAGTCAAAATTGTAAATATTTGGCTGTAGCAGAAGTCAAGTTTGTTCACCAAAGGGATGGAGAGCAGTACAAGAATGAGTTTCTGCAGGCAACAGTGAAGCATGGTGGATGTTCCTCGCAAGTCTGGGGCTGCATTTGTGCAAATGGAGTTGGGGATGTGGTCAGAATTAATGGTCTCCTTAATACTGAGAAGTACAGGAGGCCTCTTATCCATCATGCAATACCATCAGGGAGGCATCTGATTGGCCTCAAATGTATTCTGCAGCATGACAACAAACCCAATCATACAGCCAAATCCATTAATAACTACCTTCAGCACAAGGAAGAAGAAGTCCTGGTGGTATGGCCCCCACAGAGCCATGATCTCAATATCATAGCATCTTTCTGGGATTACATGAAGAGAGGGAAGCAACTGAGGCTGCCTAAATCCACAGAAGAACTGTGGTTAGTTCTCCAAGAAGTTTGGAACAGCCTACCTGCCGAGTTCCTTAACAAACTGTGTACAAGTGTACCTAGAAGAATTGATGCTGTTTTAACCCCTTTAGTGCCAGAGGGGTGCGCATTCAGAGGGTTATAGGCAAAGGGTGGTCACATAAAAAATTGATTTGATTTAAATTTTTCTTCTGTTCACTCCCTATGAATTGTGTTAATTGATAAAAAAAAATTAACATGTCTATTTTTGAAATCATTCATACCTTACAGCATTTTTTCACACCTAAGACCTTTACACAGTACTGTACTTCTACATACGTCCATGTATGATCACTCATTGAGGCTGATGTACTTAGGGAAAAGTGGTACAAATCTGCTTTATACCAAGTGCACCATCCTATATAATAATTCGCTAAATCGTGTGTAACAACGCAACATGCTCAGTACACACTGCTACGCGTGCTGCAGTCATGCGCAGTAGAGACTGCCCGCGCCGTGGCGTCCAGCTCTGTATCAGCCATGGCCCAGGCAGTCTCTACTGCGCGTGACTGCCCCGCGACCGGGTGACAGTGGCACTGTGGCCCGTGTAACGGGCTCTTCAACTAGTAGGGAATAAATAACAACTCCCCAAAATCCTGTTTCAAATGGAACTATTAAGCCCGTGAATGCTAGATAGGTCTCCAATGTATTGCAAAGTACTGCATTGGAGACATTTCTAGCATTCAGGATGTTAAAAGGGACAATGCTAAAAGCCCCATTTAAATGAGCAGTAAACTTTTTTATAAAAAAAATATTGTAGGGCATTTCCTGTTAAGTAACATAAGGGTGCTTCCACTGCTGATAGATGCATATTTCCAGAGTTATTAAACTTTAAACCCTTGTTTATTTACAACAGCAGTGCCCTCTAGTGGTAAAATTCAAATGAGTTCTCCTGTTACATTCTAATGGAGAGGAAAGTCAGTGACATACAGTTCTCCATAGAATGTGATAGAAACTGCCTGTCACTTCCTGTCGGTTAGAAGCATCAGGAAGTAAACACACAGTGAATTCACTTATTATTATTTTAACCTTTGTAACTTCTGACTAATACAACTGACAGCAGTGGGAGTACCCTTGTTTTACTCAGCAGGAAAAGCTCTATAACATATACATTTTAATACAAAAACTTTACTGCTCCTTTAAATCAGTAGGAATTATTATTTGTTCCTTGTGGTGCAGTTGATTTGCACCAGAATTGCACCATTTTACTTAGTGTATCAGCCTCAGTGCTTTTTGCATTAGTGTAATTTTTTTCTTTGTTTGTGATGCACTTCATCTTGATTATTTAGCCTCGTGAAGTCTAGGGAGGCAGGCTGTAACCATGAACCTCCCATACAGAGAACAGCAAACAGCTCTGCAGTGTTCTTTGTACTGTCTTTGAATCTGACCAAAAGTGTTGATTTATATCAATAAAGTGTTAAATAAAACATGTTTTATTCCCTCTTAACTCATGGTAATACAGGAGTGACATAATTGAGAATAATGCCTTTACTTATGGAAGTGACATTGTTATCGCTTTTAGAGTGAAAGCTCCTTGCTTCATTCAAAGGTTCTGACTATAAATCCACATGTATGTGGAAATATGGGACATTACAGCACCATATCTGAACAATAGAGAGAGGATGCTTTGATCAAAGCCCACCCATATTATTATAACGTATAGGAGCTGAAATACTAAGAAAACTGGAGTAATGCTGAGACAAACCAGCTGTGCTATAAGGGACAAAAATCCCATTGATATAAATGGGTCTTTTATGCTGCAGTTGGCTTATTCAGGAATTACACTAGTTGTTTCTTTGGACATCAGCTTAACCGTTTAAAGTGCCAGATGGGTATGCAATGCGTTGTGTACCTCTCTGACACTTAAAGGGTTAAGTAACCCCCGTCACAGTGTTTGCAGTTTAATGACCCTGGACCCCATGAATGCTCTTCTCAATGTATTAGAGCTGTCCAGTGCCGGATTTACATTCCAGGCTCCCCTAGACAAGGCACTCTAGATGCCCTTGGTTACACAGATAGCCACAAACACACTCCCCGCATGACCCCTCCCACAGTTCCATCCACTGTTCTTTTGCACAGAAAATACCATTGACCTATAACAAGGAAGAACTCTGCATATTGGGAAATCAGGCCATGGAGATGTCTTTATCATTTCATGTTTAACCCTTTGATGGTAAGAGGGGTATCAAACGCATTGTTTTGCAATTTGTTGTATACTCATCTGGTAATCAAAGGGTTAAAGTAAGATTATGTTATTCACAAATGCTATATGTATTACATATTTTTGTGTTTGAGTGGCAGATGGGTGCGCCATGAATTGTACTGAAAGACAGAGCAGCCCTTTCTGGTAATCACATGTTTAGGATTAGTTGTTTTATCTGAGTTTTCATCTTCCTGTTGACTAATAGATCACACAGAAACAAAGAGTAAACAGGAGCAGAACAAGCAACACTGATGTTCATTGTCAGCACCGGAAAAGAACAAATGGTATATATTAACCCCTTAACAACCACATGCCGTGCTATGACCGTCACACGGTTTTTGCGTTAAAGACCGGTGACGGTCATAGCACGTAACATACATTTTACTTACAGCACTCCTCAGGGAGCGCTGTATGTAAAAACGGGGAATGAAATTGATCACTCCAACACTGGAGTGGTCTCTCTCAGTCCACAGCGCTGCGTGATGGTACGCATCACAGGTCATGTGTACCAGCACCTCAGAATCTTCAAAGCAGTCCTTAAGGGAGGGTTACTTCCCAGGACCGCGGTTGTGAAGGGGTTTAATTGCAATAATTAGGTTTCAGTAATTCTGCTTTATGAGAGCAGGCTTAGTAAAAAGTCCAAGGTTGCAATGTGCAGCTCCAAGACGTATTTTTATTTTGTTTTCTTTTTGTGTGTGTGTGTGTGTGTGGGGGGGGGGGGGGTTGTGGGGGGGGCAGGTGGAAAACTGACTCTCTCTGTTGAAACATATCCTGGAAGTATCTGGCTTTTAGCCACAAACGTCATGGGTTCTACAGCAAGCCTCTATAGAATCTCTGTGTCAAGCCTGAATCAGAGGGTATATGGGAACTGTATTGAGGAGGTCAAAGAGATTGATCCTTGTGAATTCAGTCTTGCAAAGCAGTCTTTTCTTGCAAGACCAATGAGGGAGCTTTTGGGCTTTCTTTTCAGATCCTCAGTGCACTCACCCATTGGTGTATTGGGACTCACAATGCAGCCCTAGCTTCCTTAGCTTCCAAGTTACTTTTGTCCTTTATGATTAAAGAGAACATGAAGAAGTAGCTTTCTCACCCTTTATATCTGTATAATCACATTTTACAAAAGTGTAAGCAGTGATTTGGACAAGTGAATTGCTGTTGTAGTATATTGAAAAAAACCTTTGATACAGTGCCTCACAACAGATTACTGCATAAATTAAAAAGATTCAGTTTGGCAGTTTATATCTGTTCTTCGATCGAGAACTAGTTAAATTATATGCCAGAGAGTTGTTTAAATGGAAACTTTTCAAGTTGGTCTAAAGTTGTGAGTGGGGTGCCACAGAGCTCAGTTTTGGGCCCAATGCTTTTTAACTTGTTTACTAATGTCCTATAAGTGGTTATTGAAAGCACTGTCTCAATCTTTGCTGATGAAATTAAACTGGAGATACATACACAGCAGGTTGTTTTTACTCTACAGAAAGATATAGATAAACTGAGGGAATGGGTGGAAAACTGGCAGATGAGGTTTAATATCAATAAATTATTTTTAAATAAATCAATAAACTTTATAAATATAAAGTTATGAATTTGGCCTGCAGAAAAAATCATGCTACATATAGACTAAGTGGGAATCTACCTGCAGAATACTTGTTAGATAAAGATTTACGAGTACAAAAGAAAATGAACCCCTGCTGCAAGAGTAAAAAAGAGCATTATCCTATGTAATAAGAGACATAAATGTATTTGATGGGACTACAATTCTTCCTCTAAATAAATCCTTGGTAAAGCCTCATCTGGAATATGGAGTACCATTTTGGGCCCCAGTTCTTATAAATATGTTTCTGAGCTGGGGAAAGTTCAAATACATGTAACAAAATTGATAAAGGGGTTGGAGTATCTGAGTTATAGAAAGACTAGCCAAATTGGGCATGTTTTCATTAGAGAAGATACATCTTAGGTCAACACAAATAAGTCTCGAATGAACTATTTTATCAAAGATCTGAGCAAAAAATAATAGGTCATCCATTAAGACAAGATGAAAGGCACATTTGACTAAAACCAAGGTATGGATTTTTTACAGTAAGGGCGGTAATGTGATTATTTGGCCCAGGATGTTGTGCTTTCAGATACTGTAGTTACATTCATAAGATTTGTGGATACCTTTCTGACTCAGAAACATATTAATAATTATAACTGTTGGTTTCAAAGCAGATAGGATGCTGACGCAAGGAAATATCAATCTGCCATTTGGGGTCAGGAAGGCATTTCCTCAGAGCTTAATTAGTATAGCTTCAATGAGTATTTTAGACTTCCTCTGGATCAACAAGGGTGATATGACAAAGGCTGATATTGAAGGACTAGTTGTTTTTTTGCAGTCTCATCAAGTATGTTAATATGCTAGCATGTCAGAATTTGTCTCCACTCTCAGTATTATTACATGGCCAAATGGGCACAATGCCAGCTCTTTCACCTGGGAGACTGATAAAATTACACTATGATAAGGATATGAAAACCCTGACCATGATTTACTAAGTAGAGAATATAGCCCATATGTTATTTTGGCTACTTTTCAAGACTGTATATTTATGAACAGCCACAGAAAAATGTATTATTCAGTAAAAAGTGAACACAAATTTCTCTGCACTAATATGAATATAGAAAGTGTTACATGGATGATGTACACAGATAGACACTCTCTGTAAGTAGATACCCTGGTGAATGCTGGGTCAGTGAGAACCCTGCTCACACTGATTAACATTGTGTTCACTAGGGGATTGAGATGAGCATATTAGAGAGTGAAAACATCTCCATCCCTGTTGAAACTGCTTTTTGTAAATATACTAAGAGACGAAGTGAATGAGAAAAATATCTCCCCTTACATATGTGTGCAATGAGAGATGACAGAGGGTTTCAAATTCTTTAAAAGTTTCACCACCTTATTTTTTTTATCACACAATGAATAGGAATTTACTGATTGTCATACATTCTTGGGATTCTTCTTATGGGTTCAACCCCTTTGGCAGTATAACGTTTAGTGAGCATCATTTTTCTAACTCACTCTACTCTACATTTTATTACAAACTTCTGTTTCTCCCTCCCCATCACAAAACTACTAATTATGTAGTATAAGGATGCTATTGACTTCCACAACTTGCCAGAAATTGGGGAGGACTAAATAATGATGTAGTCTTCTGACATCATATATATTAAAATGCCCACTAGAAGGGATCTGAACATTCCTCCATCTCTATCCCTTCTTACAATAGGGATGAAATTAACAGTAAAATAATATTGAGTCAAAGCACCATAGATAAGGTTGAGAAACCTATACCTAGGACTTAGACCCTTATCACCTATGGCTTAAGGTGACTGGTATCATGATGTCAGTGAATTAATAAAAACCATGTAAAATAAAAACTGAAGTCCTCACAGTTCATCAAAGCCAGTGATCCTTTCTTTAGCACCCAAAAAAAATAATAAAATCAGAAGTATAAGAATAAATAAACTGGTCCACTAAACAAACTCAATAAAGGTACATTAGAAATGCACAACATTTTCTATGTGAATAGCTTGAAATTTACTGAGATTTGTAACCTTGTTTGTAGGTTAAAAAATCTTATCTAAACTGAGATTGACTTAACTTAAATATTCAATCAGTCACAACTTTGCTGCTTGTGGTTGAAACCAGCCAGTCATAGATTAGGAATGTCTCAGCTTTTTGATTGTCTGGTGATAAAGCAGTTATCAATGAAAGTCATATGTTGCATGGCTCAGAAAATCCCATGCTGTGACACTGTGCCAGCCTGTGAGTGGTAACTTGGCTACTCCCAGTTTAGAATGAACCTTTGAATCTGCAGTGGAGATAATAAGATCTTTGTGCATATGTAAATTTATTGCATAATGACTTGTTTTTCTCCTGATAGTGGTGGATAGGGAAGTATCACTGTTATGTCATATGTTTAAAGAAACTGGAGTAATTCTGTGGCAAACCAACTGCACCACAAGGCACAAAAGCATATTGAGTTAAATTGAGCTTTTAACCCCTTGAATGCTAAAGAATTAATGAACATATTATGAAGCAATACATTTGAGTTATGTTTAGCAGATAAAGGGTTAAAAACCCAAGAGGATTTTTATTTGTTCCCTCTGGTGCATTTGGTTTGCCCTATTATTACTTAAGATTACTTTTGAACATAGGGCCATTAGATGGCTTGTTGTTAGGAAAGTGGAGATGGGGTGGTTTAATTGGTTGCCAAGGGACCTGTCACCTTGAGACAAGTTTTGTTTGATTATAGTGATATAGTTTAGAGCAATACACTCCAGTACATGTCCTGTAGGTCAGTCACTAGTGTTAGAGGCTAATACTAATGGAATTACACTGGTCAATTCATACATTTTCCCCAATGACATCCAAGTCTTTGTAAAAGAAGTGAAACTGAACAATTAACCCTTTGATTGCCAGATGGGTGAGCAATGCATTGTGGAGCACTCAAAGCAATGTCTCTACACCCACTAATAATTACAATAATTATAATAATTAGGCCTTCAATAGAGAAGAAGGATTTAGAGCAGAATGTAAATTATACTTTTGCTCCACCCGGGATTCAAGAAGGAATGAGACAGTCTTCATTAAACAGGAACTATCTGCTTCAAACAAGGAACTATGGGGGAGATTTATAAAAGTGGAGTAGAGAGAAGAATGGCTGTAATCTGCACAAAAACTGAAGTTTTGCATTTAAAGCAGAAGCTCATGGCAATTTTGAAAGCCTTAAAGTAGTTGGGTTTTTGGAAAAGTGATAATATAGCAGGCGAAAATTCGGGCACACCGAATTTATGAAGAAATATTGATAACTGCGACAATTTAGTGACAGGATTTTTGCAGAATCTTAATGTCAGGTATAATATGTTCTTAAGTTTTCCAGGCGTTAAAGTGATAGAAATGTTTATGTAAAATAAGTTGCCTGAGTCTTCTGTATATTAAAAGGAACCAATTGCACTATGTCCTAGCGCTTACTTCTTTGTAGATCAAAAGTTATGAAGCACTGGAGATCCACCACCTATCCCTTTCTGGCCACCTCCCATGGAATCTAAGATTGGGTCGTGCAACTCAACGGATGCAGGGAGGGACAAACTTCAGTAAATAAGTGCAAGGGAAATTCTTCCCCCTTTGACGAAGGAGGGCAGGATTTCCTTTTGCTTACTGAAGTTTGTCCCTTGCTGCAGTTGTCCGGACCAGCCTGCATCTTCTCTGTGACCAGGTGTCACAGCTTACCTTGGTTCCAGCACCGCCACTTCAGGCAAAGCTCGAAATGATGCTTCAGCATCAGCGACCGTCCATGCTGCACGGATTGACGCAGGATTATGGCAGCAGTTGGACGCATCAGAGCAAGATGCGTCATCTGCAGAAGCTAGGCTTCTGAATGAAGCAGGCCTCTGTTTTATGTGTTTGCTTCCTGTAGTCTCCTCCTACCTACTTCCTCCCTCTGAGCTGCTCCTCATATCCCATACCTTTGATTACTGAACTCTTCGACTGGGTTAAAGGGTCTAAGGTATTCACAAAACTTGATCTGAGAGCCGTTTACAATTTGGTGCGAATAAAAGAAGGGCATGAATGGAAGACAGCTTTTAATACTCAGAGCGGGCACTATGAATACTTGGTCATGCCCTTCGGTTTGTGCAATGCCCCGGCTGTCTTCCAAGAGTTCATCAATGATGTCTTAAGAGAACTCCTACAAAGTTGTGTGGTTGTTTATTTGTCATCCTCATTCAATCTCCAATGTTGGAAATCATTTTTAGGGTAAATATGTGGTTTGAAATAGGAGTATATAAAAAAAATAAACTGTGACAGTAATATATCTATATTTATTACATGTAAAAAAAATCAGATATTGTCGTAGCTGGAGGGCTATGATCAAATAATTTTATGAGTTCAGTAAAGGGGCACCTGGCTGATAGGGTGGGGCCTAATTGTTATTCTGGTGTGTTGTAATCTAATCAGGCTGGTAGGGCTGATAAGGTTATTATTATTGGTTTGGTTATTGTTTTAATAAAATAAAAGCTGCGGCCTTCCACCATTCTCCTGTGTATGTGTGTTTTTATTTTACTGCTATAACTCATGCATAAACAAGATATTGTGCGGTCATACAACCTCATGTATTTTGTTATGTTTTTCTTTTACAAACAGAGAACACAGCAGTTTAATTCAATGTCAGTGTCTCTCCCAGAAGTACCTGTCTTACAGCACTCACCTGGAATGTTTACACAATGTGACCAAGAGAGAGCGCTGTGTGCATTCGGGACAGGTTACCTGACTGATAAAGAATTATTGTATTTGTTCTGATAACATTGTATTCATGCAGAAAAAGAAATACGATTTTTTTAATGGTCCAAGAGGAGGATTAGGATAGGATTATATGGAACAATAAAATCATTTTACTGCACACCTTTCTACAAGTACCTGTTGTCAACTATCTTACAATGTTCTTGTAAAGATATTTTAAAAACATTTCTTTCCTTATGAGATTATGATATGTAAACTGCATGTCATGAAAGCAAATCTTTGTTTTTATTTGTACCTTTTCATATTTTCTATCGCTGTGTAAAATAGTGAGGCTAGGGTAATTCTAGACCAAACCAACAGCACCAGAGGTGGCAAACCAAAAGTTCCAAAATTCCACTTGTTATAGGTTAAAGAGGTCTCAAATGCATTGCTTTGCAATGTGGTGGATACCTGTCTAGCATTTAAGGAGCTAGCAGGCACATTTATATCACTGGGAATTTTTCTTTATCTCTTCTGGTGAAAATTGCTTGGCCAAACGTTACTCTAGTTCTACATAGTACATTTTTTTAGTTTGTCTCTTTTTGGTGCTTACTCAGAGTTTCTTATTTTAGCTAATCACATGACATGCTTCCTCTTAACCAAAAACTGTCTGTCAGTTTATGGCAGAACATTCCCTCCCATTGAGTACCATTGGAACTCTTAGTTAGTGGTTCCACAACCTATCCTCAGGGACCCCTAACAGGATATGTTTTAGGACAGGGAAATATTAGAACTGTCCAGACTCCAGCTGTTGGTGTCTACAACCCCATCGTTCCTATCCAGCCAATGGCTGGTTTGGGATGATGGGAGTTGTAGTCCATAACACTGAAGGTTGCACAATTAGAAAGCATGGTCTTTTAGGAGTGACTGAGAATAGGGCTGGGATCCACTTCTCTACTGAAATCATTCTCAAATGTTGTAATATGATGAAATCAAATGTATCTGAATGCTATTTGGTACTAGGAATTTTAGCCTAAATGTACATGGTTGGCTGTATTTCAGCGCATGTTAAGCTGTCCTTGCTAACAGCTGTGGTGGGCAGAGGTGTTTCAAGGCCTGCCCACATGGGCATTATCCATATACACTTGGCTGATGCACACTTGGGACGGCCAGTCACTGCAGATTGTGAACAGCATCTCATTCTTCATAATCAATCACGTGAACGATCTGCAAGGAAGTCCATAGGCTGCCGTGCAAATCAGCTTGCAACTTGAAAGTGAGCACATGCAAGTTGCAGCACCAGAGCCAGATCATGGGCAAAGAAACCTAAGCTTTTGCCTAGGGCTCGACAGACTTGGGGTCCCACTGGCTTAGCCAATAATTGTGTTTTCTAGTTATCAGAGTGCCAGCTCAACAGCAGTTTAACCCTTTGAGTGCCAGAAAAGTGAGAAAGGCATTGCAGAGCAATGCCTTGCATACCTATTTGGCACCCAAAGGGTTATCAAGTCCCACCTCCTTTTTTACTTCCTATTTGCGTTTTTGTGAATTGTTCTATCATACCATACCTGCTCAGTTGTCACTGCTCATTACATGCTAGTGTAACATGATGTGACATGATTGTCCAGTTTAATGTCCATGAAGAGCAAATATTAAGTGCAGAGGGGAAGGGAGATGACTTGCTGCTTCCAAACTGGCCCTCATATATATGTAGAAGAGTTAATGTATGTTTGATTTCTGGGGTGCAACTGATTTGCCCACAAAACTGGTTCCATATTTGTACTGGATCTTTAGGAAATAGGCAAACATTTTAGTGCATTCTCCTCATGTGAATGAAGGAGTTGACTATTTAGATTAATACATTTTGCACATGAAAGAACCTTAACCCTTTGGGTATCATAGGGGAATGCAATGCAATGCAGCCCCTCTGACCCTTAACAATCTGAGTGTCAGATGGGTGGTTAACTCATTACATAGAACCATGTTGCTTACTCCACTGACATAACGGGTTACCGGTAATAGAATTGTTTTTGTTGCAGGTACTAGTACTATGTAGTTGCATAAGCAGTACATTTGGACATCTTATATGTTTAGGTGGAGAATCTTTCCCCTATAAATAAAATGAAATGCTCTGGTTCCAAGGAGAGTGGTGGAAGTAAACCACTCCCCAGGCTACCTGAACGTTCCTTAATTGTCTGCCATTTTGTGTAGTGCTTTTTTTTATTGCCCTGCTGACTAGTATATTAGACTGAGGTGTATATGATGGATAAAAGGCCTTGTCAAATACAAGTAACAATACATGGTTGGTTGTCCTAACCTGACAGCGCAGGTGCTCAGATGTCTGTAAGCAAAGATGTCTACGCTGTTGCTTGGCTGTCAGTGTCAGCTGAGGTAGGATTTTTCACTAATGCGGTCTTTATTCTGTTTAACAGTTTCACTGGTACACTTTATTCAGGGTGATAGTTCCCCTTTAAGATTTTCAACAAAGTGGATTTTTATGATACCTGTGAAGGTCTGTATCCAAGTGTCTTAAGTTCTGGTGTGAGGCTGCATACATTTGTTTCTATGCTTATATAATTACTGTGTTTAAAAAACACAACTAGTTATGTGTCCTTCAAAGGGTTGTTGGTTACATTAATATCCATTTTAAAATTATACAATTTTAAGGTGGTGTGATCGGGTAGCTACTTAAGTAAGACTGGAGGGATAACCCTGGTGTATGCAAGGTCATGGGAAAAATGCATAGGAGATGTGGTCAGCATTCTGGGGAACATCATCATCATGTTCTCTGGTAGTCACCGCACATGCATACACTGAGGCTCGTGTACCAAGTAAGTGATGCAATTCTGGGTTAAACTAATTGCATCAGACTCCAGAAAGAACAAATGGAATTTTTATTTTATTTAAATTCACCTTTTTAACTTATTGAATCCTAGGAGGTCTCAGACATATTGCTTTGCAATGCATTGGAGACCTCTCTAGCATTCAAGGAGTTACATGTAGGGGTGGACTAATTATTGGACCTCCCGCTTGGTTGAATAATTTCCAGTGAAAAGTGCTGTTTTTCTGCTTTTTTTTGCCTAGCTCATTTCATTGAAATAAATGGGAACATTGAATTTACACACAACACATAACAAATATTTTATTTCCCAAAGGCATAGTATAAAATGGGCAGGAACGTGCATGTGTTGGTTGGGTGTGGAAAAAGAATCAGTTGAACAGGGAATGTTTTTTTGGGGAGTGTTGTTTACTGGGATTGGGGGGAGTTAATGAAAAATAAATCCTAAATACAATTAAATCCCCCTCCCCATAAGACATGGTATAAAAGGGATCTGAGGAGGGTGCCTGTGTTGCTGGGTGGAGTCTGGGGAATTAATCAGTTGAACAGGGAATTTGTTTTGGGGGAGGAGATCTTGACTGGTATTGGGGGGATTTTTATTAAAAAAAAAAATAAAATAAGAAATTTGTATGTAAAGTGATAGAGACAGGAACCCCCTGACAAAGGCTGCCACTGAGGTGGACTGATGCTTGACTTGATAGAGTATTTTGTAAAGGATGATTTGTTAGATTTGTTGTTAGAGGCCAAGCCCTGAAGAAACCTTGATTTGTAGGACTTAGGCTTGTTTGGTACAAGCCCTAAGGAAATATTGATATGTAGGACTTAGGCTTGTTAGAAACAAACCCCCAAAAATTGTTTACTTTTTTGTAGGACTATGTTTTTTTTATATATTATTTTTTTTTTTTGTATTTTTTTAAAGCACAAGCCCTGAGAAAAAAAATGCCCTACTGGCCTAGTGCCAGCAGGTCATGTTGACCAGTGGCCACCGGCCATTGTCAAATGTCCTCCGTCCTGAGTCCATAATTGCAGAATTTGCAACTGCTGTTCTTTCTGCTGCTTCTGAGTTGTTTAAGCAGCAGAATGATTAGGCAGCTGAAAGGGAATGGGATCAACAATAGCAGTAACATGGCTGATAGATGATGAAGGTCCCACTTGCCACGACTAGGTCTAGTGATGCCCCTGAGACAGTAGCAGAATTGGCCATAGACAGTAGAAAAATTGGCCATAATTCTTCTCTACCTGCCTCTCCTCCAAAATCATGGGTGTGCTGTTATTAGAATATGCATTTTTTCCTTGAGAGTAGGAACTGTGGCTCACTTCAGCAACTGCAATGTGTACAGTATGTGGTTAATAACATCTGGGGGCACAACTGTATCCAAACACCTTGACACCAGAACCCAAGTGCTACTGCTGTCATTCTACCCCTTGTCCACACCCCACTATGGAAACATGACAACTTGCTGACTGTTTAATAGCATTGATGAACACTCCCTAACACCTTCTTATCATATTCTGGGGGATGGATTCTACTCAGATGCTGCTTGATGCCCTGCTTGCGATTCTCCTCCACCACACTGCCATGTGTGGTCAGTGCACCACACAGTGTGCAATGGGTGGACATGAATTTCCACATCCTAACATCTACAGAGTGGCTATCATTTGGCGGGGGAGGTAACGATGAACAAGGTGGATTAGCAGAAGATGTAGCTACCCTAGAGGAAGAAGGTGATGGTGAGCTAGTCGTTTCTCTCGTCATTGAACTTTCAGCCTCTGCCTGGGTTTCTCTATTTTTCCTCTTCTTTTATCTCTGCCTAGCCTCTTGTTGCCTTTCTGGAGAGTCAGGGGGTACAGAAACGCCGTGCTTAATTTCTGTGGTGGGTGTTTGGTTTTAATATGTTTAACATAAATGTCATGGTGTCTGTGTTTCATGTGTGTTATCAGGGCTTTTGTGCCAAGGTGTGTTCCCTCCTTTCCTCTTCTCACTGACTTGTCACAAATTGTGCACAGTACCGCTGGTGATGACTGAACTGTGCCTGCCCCAAGAGAAAAATAGTCCTACACCCATGACTTCAGGAGACAGGGATAGGAAACAGGTGGAGAAGAATGGCCTCTTTCTTCTTGTCCTCCACATTCCCCTTCACTGTCTGTGGCAGCTTTTGAAGTTGCTGTTGTTGCTGCTACTGCCACTGCCTCAGAATCAGCACTGCAGCTTGGACCAGGAGTATTGCTGCTGCTGGCAGGTGGAACCTGTCCTAGTCCCAAATCACTTGTTGACCTTGCTCCCACTGTGTCCACATTGGTCTCTGGCACACTACCTTGCTCCTCAGCATCCCATTGCCCTTGCAACTCAGCAGCAGCAGGAATTAGAGCAGTTACACATTCCAAAAGCTCACTGCTGCTGGTGTTGGTGATGCCCATCCTCATCCCTGTCTCCCATTCTTTCTCAGTTTGCTAAAAAGGCCGTCAACATATTTTCCACCCCATCTTCTCCACCATCATCACCACCACCACCACTAGTCTCTACGTGCTGCTGCTCTATTATAGACATCTCACTGCTGTTTGGAGGAGGTGATGAGCAATGTGACAGAGGGTCCCCTAATGTCACATTTGGCATTTTTTTGGCCTGAAGAAGGCAGACTGGAAGCGCTAGCAACAGGCACAGGCAGCTGATCTGTGCTCCTAGTGGTGGTGGTATTATTGTGGTGGTAACAATTCTGTTTTCTTCAGGATCGTGTTCCACATGGACAATGCTGTGGGGGGAAGGGGACTCCCAGGGTCAGGGGAATGGTGGAGGCTCCCTTGACAGCTAGTCTGGATGCTCTCAATTGTTTCCCCTACCACTTTCCTTACACTAGTCCTACCAGCTGCTTCACCGTCACAGTTACTACTTTTGCTAACACCAACCACATCAATTTCAGCCCCTGAGTCTTCCTCCTCAAAGTCACTATTCATATGATGATTACCACCTCCTTCAATCCTAACACTAACAAGCTGATGGACCTTCTTAGTAGTAGTACTAGCACTGGTAGGACTGCTTGGGGATGGCAAGTGTGACTTAGGGTCCCCTGCTGTCACACTTGACATCATCTTCTCCTTCCCCCCTCCTGAGTATTACAAGACAAAATGGCAACAGGCACAGTACTGGTGGAAGCAGGCACAGCACTGCCAGCAGGCACAGCACTGGTGGCAGCAGGGACAGTACTGGCAGCAGGCACAGCACTAGTTGCACTGGCAGCAGGGGCAGCACATCTGACAGCAGGCACAGCACTGGTGGCAACAGGGACAGTGCTAGCAGCAGGCACAGCATTGGTGGTACTGGCAGCAGGGGTAGCACTTCTGACAGCAGGCACAGCACATCTTACAGTAGGCGCAGAATGTCTGGCAGGAGGCACAGTACTTCTGGAAGCAGGTGCAGCACGTCTGGCAGCAGGCACAGGTAGCTGACCTGTCCTGCTCTCACTACTACCTTTTCTTCCTCCCTTGACATCAATTTCCCCAAGATTCCTAGGGGTGATTTAGGGGGACTGGCCAGCATTGCTTCTGTAGTGCTCACTTCCTCCTCAGATTCATATTCAGTGGACACATAATGGTCCTTCCAGTTCCTCCTTTTATTACTTTTATAGTTTCTCATAGTGATATCAGTCACCATGAGCCTCTCCTGCCTCAGTTTTCAAAAAGATCACAGCAGAACAGCACAGCACGTCTACCTCGCTTTGTAGCTTCTTCTATTGTGTTTCCCTTCCTGGAATATGTCACGTTGTTATAGCAAAAAAGGTGAAAAACATGTAAATCAATGGGCAAAAACTTTCTAGCCATTGAAAAATTTTTGACGAATTTTGGCCAATGGGTGAAAAAATGCAAAGATATTAATTGCTAGTTTTAAAGATGATTTTAAAAAACGGACAACAGTGTGGTTTTTGTTGATTTTTTCACGGGAACACAGAGTGACCTTTCACACATTACTAGTTACATGTCCCATATGTATCAAAGGGAAATATTGTGTTTTTTTTATTTTTTGCCTGATGCTTTTGTACACAACAAGTTTTCAATTTTCTTATTACATCATCCTCACTGTCTAGTGCTGATAACTTCCTCCTTTTGCTTTGTGTCATTGGTTTCAGTGTCCATCCAGCTTCTTAACATGTGAAACCAGTGGCCATTTTCTTTTATTCTAAGATTTCTTTTACATTTTTTTCTTCTCTCTATCTCCCTTTCTCTCTCTCTCTTTGTCACCTTCCACCTTCCTTTTCACCTAGACTACAGCTCTCTACATGTTGAAAATTAGGTGCTAATATAGGAACTGGGTGGAAAGTTTCATACAACTGGAAAATATAGGTGGGAAATGGACCAATTCTCGAGAAATGTTCTTTGGTTTCAGTGAAACAGCAGAAAATCAATGGGTTTTTCCTATGTCCAAAAATTCCTACAGGAAAATTGAAAAAAAATGTGTTTTATGAGAGATTTCCCTTGTGAAAAAAATGGACTTTTCGTCTATTTCTACTGTCAGGGGAGTCGCTAAGAGGGGAAGCTAAGGGGGCTGAAGCCCCAAGTGTGCCAGTGTAAAGGCCCAAACAGAGACCGTGGCATCTTTGTGTTCCCTGTTCACATTAAGCCATTGTGAGGAACAGGAGATCTGTATGAGGAGATCCATGTGATGCACTGCGATGCGTTGCATGCTGGGGTTTTCTCCATCAGTTGGGGCACCAGTCGGGGCACCACTTTAAAACTTGCTCCAAGGACACAGACTCTCAGTGCAAGTTTGAAAGTGGAGCCCTGACTGAACGAGAAAGCCCCACCATGCACCTCAGTGCTGTGCATCACATGGATCTTCCCATACAGATCCCCTGTTGCTCTCAACAGTTTAATGTGAGTAGGTGACAAAGTTGACCTGGCAGCCTCAGATGAAGTCATGAGGCAGTTTAAGCACAGGTTAGTAAGTTCTATGGGTCCTAAATGTGGAACCCAAAGGAAGGAGAACAAAGACAAAAGATAAATACTATAAAAATGTATATATTTATTCAAACTTGTTTAAAAAATTGGTAATAAATATATAATCTACAAATGTCTACTATTTGAAGATAAATTGTGAGTAAGCATCTGTGTTCTATTAACTGATCAGGAATGCCACATTATAATTGGCATAGTTGGATTATTAATGGATAGGCTGCTTGGGCCTAAAGCAAGTATCAAGGCACAAAATATGTCCGTGACTGGGTCCAAGGTGAATATGTTTTCTATGTATGGATACTCTATCACTGTCTAAGATTCTATCGGTAGAATATATCTGACCCTGAAGGGGCTAAGATAAAGTAATTATAAGATGTAGTATCTAAAAAATTATAGGCAGTATTAAGGGAGGTCATGGTTCTCCCACCCCACCCTTATAGAACCAAACTATATCTTCGCCCCTTCAGGGACAATATATATTTTACTGATACTACAAATCGGAATTATCCCAAACTGTCTCTCTAGGACTTTGAACAATTCTAATGGGCTAGAATCTTAGATAGCGAGTGCCCATACTTAGAAAATATATGCACCTTGGACCCAGTCAGGGACATATTTTGTGCCTTGGTACTTGCTTTGGGCCCAAGCAGCCTCCCCATTAATACCTTAATGACCGTGTGGCTGACAGTTAAGGACAATGGAGGTTTTTTTAGCTAAATGGATTCAGGGGTGCTCAAATTCCATGATGTGCCAGGACCTTCATGGGTCCTTAACGCAAGTTTACCCATGATGGTCCTGGCACGTCATGAGTCCTTAAGGGGTTAATAATCCAAGTATACCAATTGTAATGTGGCATTCCTGACACGTTCATACAACTCAGAGCATTATAGATATATACTCAAAATTTATCTTCAAATAGTAGACATTTCTAGATTTCATATTTATTAACAATTTTTTTAAACAAGTTTGAATAAAGATACAAGTTTTTATAGTATTTCTATTTTATCTTTTTTCTCATTCCTTTGGGTCCCAAATTTAGGATTCATAATTAGAGATAATTCTGGAGTGCAGCATAGGTAATGCTTTCTCCTTCTCTCTAGTGGGAAGGACTTTTGTTTTAACCCCTTTAGAACCAGTGAGTTCACCATCAGTAGACTTTAACTACATCTTTTTTTTAATCTAGGTGCATTTTAGAGTACTTTTACTGTTTATAATGCTCGGTCACTCTAAATAGTAATCCACATGCACAGATAATATTTTTTGTTAATAGAAAAATTTAAATTTCTCTTTTATAAGACAATAAAAGGTTGCCATGTTATTGGAAGTTAAACCCATCTAGGCACAACTCTTTTATACCACCAGTGGAGAAGCCGTATAGAAAATAAATAGCACATAATCTGTGCCTGGTCATAGGTAAAATGGACACCCACATTTCACATCCCTTAGACATACCAGTCATCAAGAGGTGCAAATGTCACAGATTAGCTTTTTGGAAGTGCAAAGCACATTGCACATACATGCACTGAGGACACATAATCCCTTTAGACCAGCTGGAGTCTATTGTCGGGTCACCAGCTGTTGGGCACTACAACTCCCATCATCCACAACAGCCACTGGCAGTTTGGAGATGATGGGTGTTGAAGTCACCAACAGCTGCAGATCCATTAATTGACTAGCACTGCTTTACATTTACCTGAAACGTGTGTATGGATGTGTCTGTACACGTGCTCCATGTGGATTTGTATTACCCCATGAGTCAAAGCATGGTTTTGGTTTTAGATGAGGTCTACATGTACTGATATGTGCAGAGTAAATGGTTATGTGTGAACTTGAAGTTCTTCTTTTCTTTTCATTGCATTCTAATTAACCATTTGAGTGCCAGAGAGATATACCTCACTGGTACTCAAAGGTGAACATTAACAAAATAAACAGTTACATTGTGTGGGGCTAACCCACTCCTCAATACAGCGTTATCATTGTAATTGTGGATGGTGTGCGAATGGTTTAATTTTGACATGGGCTCAAACCTAGCAATGCCCCTGCCTACTGTGGACCCCCTTTTCCAGAAAAGCCTGGGACTCCACAAAGTACAGTTTGAGAATGACATTTCTGTGGGGATTCCTCGTGCATTAAGATAAGTCCTAGATCTTAGGCCTCAAAAAACACACAGAGAATGTTTACAGGTGTGGGCATGAAGTGCAGGGTATTTAAATGTATGTAAAACTGACTCATTAGGCGTTGGTATTCCTTTAAGTCTGTGATTAAACATTTCCTTTTAAAACATACTTTTATTTTAAAGAATGTAAAACAATGATAGTTTGCAGCCCTTCATTGGTTCTTGGACTAAAACTTCAAATCAATTCCTCAGCCAGTTATGATGATGAGAACTGTAGTCCAACAACAGTTGTAGGGATGGGTTAAACTTTTGGCCTCAAAATTGAGACAGAAAAATAATAGCTGAGCAGGACATTTTTTAAAGTGAAAATGTTCTACTTTTTCCCTCCTAGCTCATTGCAATGAAATCAGTGGTAAGATTGAATCCTCACCACACCACGTAGCAAGTTTACCTTCTTTTCCCTCAGGGATAGTATAAAGAAGTTGCAGGTTTCCACAGCATGTACTTTCTGTGTTTGTGAGAGATAGAGAAAGCAACACAATACTGAGATATGACAGGCAAATAAAGAAAATCTGGAGTGTAGTTTAGATAATTTTATGGGCAGGCAATGTGTTCTCTCTGTTAGTAGAATCTGGGAGACTTTGCTGGAGTATAAAGGAAGAAAGGAGATTCAACTAAAATAACCCAAAATATTGGCTGACTGAGACAGGAAGCTGTGATCCAGATTCCATCCTGATCTGGCTTTTATTTCTCTGTTAGTGAAGTCTGTTAGTGTGAGAAGGGAGCAAGGGACATTTATCACAAATACCCCCACTGGGTAGACACAAGTAGCTAAGTTCCTTCCTTACATTACAGTTACATAAGGAGTGTTTTTTTTTCTTTTTGTCAGCAGTGATAGGTATAGTTACAAAAAAAATTATAAAAGTTCAAAATATATGTCTAATAGGTGACAGAGACATGGACCCTGATGTGAGCTGTGACTGGCAGATTCATACTAGCAGAGAAAGAGTATTTTGTAAAGGACAAGGCAACACACAATCAGTTCTATTGTATACGTCACTGTACAAATATACACACTAGTTTAGTAATGTCCAGAAAACGTACTAGAAGCAGGTGTAGGGCAAAAGGAGTTGGAGCAGTGTAGGAAGGTGAGAGTAAAGTTGTCATCCTAAAACTGACTGCAGCCATGGTTGCTGCTACATGTGCAATAAATTATGATAATACTTCCCCTCTTGAGGAGGCAGTTTGTCAAAGTTCCATTAAAAATTCCACCACCACCAGTAATATTAATAAACCATGTAAAAACAGTGAAGACGACAACGAGTTGCATTCTAATGTTGATGTTATAACGGAGAAGTAAAACACTAGTCTACAAAGTATAGGAGAATGTGCTGACGATCCCTATAATGGGAAAAGTAAAAATTAATTGTTCTGTACTTCAAAAATATATGCTGACAAGTGGGCAGTGTACAGGCTGTCACAGCTCAATAGGTTTCCCTCCCACCAGTGGGCAACAATAGTTTGCAGGCAGCATCAGGTGACAGTCAGTTATCTTGTCTCTGGTTCTGGCAGGATGATTAAAGGACAGCAGCTGTGTAGCCCATACCATCCATACACCACTTTGTGCAAGCAGAGTTTTGAGACACAATCTCACAAAGCCATAGATGTGTTAAATAAACTAGAGCAGGTGAAAGAGGAATGGCTTGTACCCCACTCATTGAAAGCTGTTTGGCTCCAACATAATAGCTGCCTTGAGAATAGGTGATATTGCGCATGCACCATGCTTTGCCTATGTTCTAAATTTAGATGTGTCTAGATTCTTCACAGAATCCAAAACCCTCATAGAGATTATGAATATCACTAGCAAAATCTATATCCATTTTAGCCACTCTTACAATTCTCACAATGCATTATATTCCATACAAGAGACTAACAATGTGCCCCATAGCAAGCTGAAAGTGGAGGTCCCTTCCAGGTGGAATTCCACACTGTACATGCTACAGCATTTGCATAAGCAGAATAAGGCTATTATCGAGTTTATAGTGCAAAACTGGAAGGATTTGGAAGGAGCCTCTTTTGTCACCTGAGCAATGGCAACGAATGTGTGATGTATATGAGCTGCTGAAATGTACTGAGGAGGCTCAGACCACCTTGTTAGTCTTGTAGTTGCAGGAATTAGCAAGATTCTCCCAGTGGCATATTTATAGCATGGTTGAGGAATCTTATAATAATGACAAAAGGCACACATGATCCAGCTAGTGAATTACATGTTAGCATGCTTTGAGCAGGATCCTCGCATAGTGTCCATTAAAAGCAATGAGGAATACATTCTTCCAACTTTGCCAGACCTCCTCTTTAAACATAAAATGTCTGAAATTCTGCCAAAGTGTGAATTTAGAGCAAAAAAAACTGTTTGAAAGCATAGTGAAAAAGAAGTCAGCAAAGGGTTTATACCAGCAGCAACAATATCAACTAGGACATCCCATTACCAACATCTTTCTGACCACATGTCATCATCAGGTGTCTCAGAGGTGGCAGTCTAACATTTGTGGTAGTGGTGGTGGCACATCTCTATGGGATTTGCTCTCAGAATATATGTTAGTAACTTATACGCAGGAATACCGTGAAGCTCCTAGTAGTGGTCCTACCGCTTGTGATATGGTTACAGTATACTTGCAGAATACCCATGTTCTAGGCAGAAACAGTATGTGTGGCCAGCACTGAACACGTACTACCATGGAGAACCTTAGTTGCCCACCAGCAAGTGTGCAGGTTTTCATTACAACTGGTTATATTGTAAATGAATGTAGGACACGGCTATCGAGTAGCAATGTTGGGAGTTTTACATTTCAAAAATGAACCAACATCTAATATCATCTGCGTATTCAGTAGCAGAAAAGGACAAAACCCATGGCACATGTACTATTAATAGCAACATTGAGGATGAAGACAAAGAAGAGGAGGGATTTGAAGGACAGCTACCATCTACTACTGCTGAGACCACTGGTATGACCAGTGATTAAAGCTTGAAATAATCTGAGAAAAAAGCAACCTTAAATTAGACTCAAAGATTATAATGCAAATAATTGGTCTAGCTATCAACTCCATGAGTCACGATGATATAATATTTCTTTATTTATACATCGCACCACACCAGTCCACCACCACCGTACATATCTGCCATATTCAAGTTGTAATCTTTATTTTTTTTTAATTATCTCTTTAAAAATAATGGTTAACAAGCATTGCAGCAGGCTTGCAAAAGGAAAATATAAAAATATGTTTTTTTTGTTGGCTTACAGAAAGTTAAGCGTACAAACTATTACAGCAAAGCTTTCCTTGAGAAATTGCTTGCGGTCTTCAAACAATGCTAGTCCTGAAAAAAAATATTTGCAGACCTCAGGCTTGATGAAAACAAATCTTGAGAAAAATTGGTTTGCAGGCCTCAGTCTTGCATAAAACAATCGCTTAAAAAAAATAATTGTATGCCATACTAGCCTAGTACCAGTAGTTCTAGATGGTGGTGGCAAATGCCACTTGTGAAGTTTTGGCATATGCTACCTCTGTAATTGCTTCTGCTGAGTCATCTGAACAGCAGGAGGATTAGGCTGCTGCATAAGACTGGCATCATCAGCATTGATATAAGGCAGGAGGTGATACAATGATGCTTCTAGTTGAACTAGCCCATAGTGCCGAGGCAGCAGCAACAGAACAACAAGCACCCACACCACTTCAATTGCATCAAGGGAGAAGACGTTGGCAAATTATGCTTTTCCTCCTGCACCTCTTCTAAAATCATGGATGTGGTGGAATATTGATTTTTCCCTTGAGAGCAGCCCAAACAAAGTTGTGCCTTTAAAGGAAACATCGTGAAATAGGGAAGGAACTGAGAAATAAAACAACAGTTGACATTTCTGCACTCATAATAAGCAAAAGACACAACTGAAACCAAACGCCATGATGCTTAGGTCAGTAATGTTAAACCATCCCAAAAAAACAAGTACTGCTGTCACTATGGCCTCTATCCATTCCATAAGGACACGTGATGTCAAAATAGAAGACTTAGTAAAAATAATGAACCTGCCATCAGCTTAGCATATTCAGTGGGATGGAATGTCTGCAGATGCTCCCTGATACCCTGCATTTAATTGTTCTCTATTACAGTGCCATGTGTGGTCAGAGCACCATATTATTGTCAGGATTGGGTTTGGAGCGTAAGAGCAGGGGATGCTATCTCTTGTTAGGCACCCTTACCAGGTGGTCCACAGAGGAAGACAGGTAGGACACCATGGTAGGAATGACAGCACAGGAGTGCAAGGGTTAATCCAAAAGTAAAGTCAGGAACAGTCCGAGAGATCAGGGCAGGTGGCAATCAGGCAAAAATGGTAATCTAAGCAAGGGACAAGATATAGACAAACGGAGTAGTCCATAAGGAAAGTCAAAGGTCAGGTAACGGATAATCCAATAAAGTGTCTGCAGCAAAGCAAACAAAGAAAAACTGGAATCTGGAGTCCTAGAACACACAGGAACCAAAGCTCTGGAACACTGGAGCAAAGTGGAAACAGTCTGAGGGGTTTTTATAGTGCTGCAGATCTTCACTCCTCTCGTCTGCTGGACAAGCCCCCCCACAGCACCTGCCTCACTGTTTCTTTGGATATGCATCATTGGTGGATAGCTGATGGTGGAGACAGGCTCTACCTCCCCCCTCCAGGTGTAAAACATTAACCTGTGGTCTGGGCAACATATGGATGTCTTCCTTGGGGCCTCCTGTAACTTTAAACCGCAGCTTAGGCCTACAGCGCTATAGCGATCGTGGGTAGACGCCGCTACTACAAACCGCGGCTTCAGCTTACTCCACGATCGTGGACCATCTTGGGGGTCTGCAGAAGTGAGGGACAGCTGGGGATCAGAGTAAATTGATAGAGGGGCATGACAATTATGTGGAATGGGGGAACACGAACTTCTAGATCATCAAATCTATAGACTCGCTATCAGTTGGAGGGGATGTAATAGACTCAAAGGTGGTAAGCCAAATGCTGTCACATTTGTCATCTCTTCAGAAGGAGCACAACGGCATCAGTAGCAGCCGACACAGGCAGCTGACATGCGATGCTGCTCATATTGCTAGCCAGTTCGACCTTCTTCAATAGGGGACACAATGCCGGAGAGATACCAGGAATCATTGGGTCAGGGATATGCGGGCTCCCTTGAACGCTGCTGCTGCTGATGACCTCTTCCATGTCTTTATCAGCAGCAGCAGGTTCCATCCATTAAGTTGTAATTTAATTTTAACTTTTAGTTTAAAGTTTACTTCTCTCTCTTTCTCTGCTTGCTTCTAGTCTCTTTCCTAAACTACAACACGCTGATGGTGAGATATTCTGATTTTATAATATGGAGGAGGAAGTTTCGCCACCACAGAAAACCATAGGTGGGAAATGAAACTCATGAGAAATTCTGTTAGCAAAATGGCTGAAATTCTATGGGATTCTCTATAATAGGGATTTCAGTGGGAAAAGCAGAAAATCATGCTATTTTTGTGAAAATTCCCTACAGGAACAAAAAGTGACTTTTCTCCCATCCTTATTGTATAGCCACATGTTCTAACCCTGGTTTGAATGCTTAACACATAATAGGTTGTTATTTTCTAATGATACTTAGTCACTCATTTACTAAAATGCTATTAAGGACCAGAGGGGTACGCAATAGATTGCTTTGCAATGTGTTGCACATCCTTCTGGTCTTTGAGGGGTTAAATAAATGCTCTTTAACACTCTGAGTGCCCGATGGGAATGCAACGCATTGCTCTACAATGTGCTGCGTACCCCTCTGGCACTCAAAGCGTTAAACAGGACAATTTACACAGAAGTTTAACCCTTTGACTGCCAGAGTGGTACGCAACGCATTGCTTTGCAATGCGTTGCGTACCACTCTGGCACTCAAAGGGTTAAAAGCAAGTTAGAATTATATTGTAGAGATGAAACATATAAATCATTAATTTTTACACATAATAGCTGTAAGTGCATGATGTCTAAAGTTATATCAACCTATTGCTTTGTTTGGCGTCAGTGCTCCTTCAAAGGAGCATGCATCAGCACCCCCTAATAAAATCCTTCCATTGGGCAGAAAATCCTAAAAGTCACTGCAAATTAATTCTGTATGGATTGTTTGTCAAAAATAAATCTTTAATTAGCACTGGATATATATCCAGAGAGGATACATGACTTTGTTGCAGGACTTTAAACTCATCTTTCTGAATGCTTCTTAACCCTTTGCGTGCCGGAGAGGTATCTAATGCATTTCAATGCAATACTTTGGATCCCTCTCTGTCATTCAAAGGGTTAACATTCATAGGGAGAAGATTAGGATCCTGGAGTCCTGTAAAAAGAATATTGTCTTTAATTGGGCAGAATTAATTAATAGTGCAACTGCATATCTCGTTACATTATGTGGAGCTTTATTGTTGGGAGGTGTTAGTATCCATTTAAAATCTTTTACATGGAAAAGGAACATATCATAGTTTTAGATCTTTTCAAAATACCGGAAAAATATTAACATTTTAATATTAACACATTGAGCTCCAGGTGTGTGACCAATGCATTACTGCACAATGCATTAAAGGGATAGTAATACTTAAAATGTAAAAAAATATATGTTGTAGGGTTTATCCCCCTGAGTAAAACAAGAGTACTCCCACTGCTGAAAGGTGTTTCATTCAAAAGTTATTAATTTTCAAAGTTGAATTTTTTAGGTGCAATATCACAGTGGCCTGAAATTGTACAGTGGTGCTGTTGCTACACGATCCTATGGAGATTTATGGTCCCGGGACCAGAGCTGTCCATAAGATCGTGTAGCAACAGCGCCACTGTACAATTTCAGGCCACTGTGATATTGCACCTAAAAAATTCAACTTCGAAAATTAATAACTTTTGAATGCAACACCTTTCAGCAGTGGGAGTACTCTTGTTTTACTCAGGGGGATAACCCCTACAACATATTTTTTTTTTACATTTTAAGTATTACTATCCCTTTAAATACCCTCTGCCATGGAAAGGGTTACCATAACTTAGAAACTTAAGCTGCTCTTGGATCTCACAGTACATCCTTGATCATCAGCAGATAAAGAAAGTGGTCTTTATTTCAGCGTTCACTGTGAATTTGCTTCTTACAATCACATACAGAGTGTTAGCTAATATTTGACTTGTAAATGGAGATAATGTGCTCTTTTATTGTTTGTGGTATTCTAACCTTCAACATACCAGTTTTTACAACCCAAAAGTCCAGTGTTCAATGTCAAGAACTGTGTAGCTTTTTTTTTAATTCCCAGCACACGGGGGCTCTAGAAACATATAGAAATGTTGCACACCGCTTGTTTATTTGTATTTCTGTGAACATATGGTGCCCTTAGATATTTCCACTCACTGTTATTGTCAGCTGTACCATATTTAATCATTAACAAGGAAATGCGTATTGATCTCCTGTTTAATCTCATTTTAATATGAATCTACAAATTATTTGTGTCCTCAACCTAATATCTGGAGATTAAATGCAGAATTTCAATGGATAGTTACACATTTATTCTGTCTTTCATAGGAATAGTTTTCTCTATTTTTTCCCAAAAATAAATTCCAGGGATTTAGCCATTTGATTGTCAGGTGTGTGCGTCCAACAAGTTGAGACGCAATACAATGGACAAGCTTCTCACAATCAAAAAGTTAAATGCAGGATGACTGTTTGCATGTCCCTCACATGAACAGCTTATACTAATACAAGTAAAATGTTCAGTGCACTAATTTAAAGAGGAAGTAACGCCAGTTAAAAATAACCCTCGCCCCTAACGTTACTATGGCCAAAACATCCTAATGACACCAAAGAATTGTTTTCTTGATCCTTGATTCAAGAGAGAACCATTCAGGCCTACATGTTATGTCTATGGAGACAGCCATGACAGTTGCTTGCAGGACCACAGGATACAAACTCCATCCTCTGCATATGATAATCTAATCCTTTTAGGGAGTAGAGGTGTGTGACCACTTGCTTCAAATTCATTAAGCACTCCTCCAATCCTTCAATGGTTAAGATGATCATGTGCAGTGGATGGAATTAAGTAGGCTCATGTACTCTTCCTATTCAGTCTGAAAAATAAGCAAACAACTGCCATGTCCATCTCCAAGAGCATGACATCCAGAACTGATTGAAGATGTCTCTTGAACAAAAGCACAAGAGCAAAATTCATTGTGGACAATAGGATTTTTTGGAGACAGTAAGGTAAGTGGGAGGATATTATTGTAAGCCTTCCACATTGAATGAAAGCATTTCCTAATCTCTCTCTTGCTCCCCTCCGTTGCCTGTATTGATTTCTCAGTTTAATCAACTTGGAGATCAGTAACTGAGGGCATCAGGAGAGGTCTGATTTTTTTGTTTTTTAAGCTTTGCACCTCCTCCTAAACCAGTGTGTGACGAACAGGATTGTCACACGTCACACGGGGCAAGAGGTGGAGCCTCTCCTCCATCTGGCTGGGATCGTGTGGACACTAATACTGAATGGTATAGGAAAATAGATAGTCATGGAAGAATGTTTTCAGTCTTCACCCATAGCAAATTCAGAGGCAGATGACTATCAACTGAGATTGATGGTGTTATGGGGGGAACAACTATTCACTGGGAATGTATGTTTGTGCTAACTCCCCTTTCCCCCCCCAGAGATTTCTACAGGATGTAACCAGAGCCTTGTGTCCACCCCCCCACACTTTTAGTAACCTTATCTGATGTTAAACCCAGCATGTCAAGTGTTATCCATGTGGTGACTGCCCCTTTTCTCTTAACTGTGTTAAGATGCTATGTTGGTTGAAAATAAAGCAGTTCATGATTTACCAAGAAGGAGCGTGTTTGTCTCTCTGAAGTGTCCAGGTATATGGCTGTTTGTCTTCCTCTATAGAGCAGTTACTCATAGAGAGGAACCAGGGGACTAGATATATAGAATATCCTATATGAACCGGAGCTAACAGTGCAATATATCCTGCATTGTCAATGGATACATGACTCAAAGTACCGGGTCTTAGGGCTTAGTATAGTGGTTAGCTGTGCAGGTACTCCTCCTGCCTCTTTCTCAACTAATTAACATTTTGGATCTATTAACATGCCCGGCTGGCACTTGAGGACCACGAGGCTTTTGTTTTTTTTGAAGATCCGATTCAGGGCTCCCTGAGCGGCATGCAGCCACGCGGGAAGCTCTGGATTCAATGACGTGCCAGGACCATCACTGGTTCTTAAGTGCCGGACAACCATGACGTCCTGGCATGGAATTGGATGTTAAGGGGTCAAAGTGCAACTCCCATCATCCTCACCAGACCATTGACTGGCTGAGTATAAAGGTAATTGTTGGCTGGCTGGGGATGATAGAAATTGTAGTAAACAGCTGGAGAGCATCAGGTTGTCCTCCTCTATCCAGAGGCCACCGAACATCATAGAAATGTTAATAGTCTCCCATGAATTAAAGTTGGCTTTATGAATGCTCATTTTCAATGCATCTGTGATCCTTGTATTTTTTAAATATATTTCGGTAGTCACTAAGATACTTGCTTTTAAACTTCAGCCCGTTACATCATTTCAGGAAAGGCTGCAGGTTATTTTGCCCCGCAGCCTGTCAATCTTCATCTGTTCCCCTCCCCATGTAGTGCCTTGTTCCAACCTCCTCCAATGATGGAGGATTTCTCCATGTCAGCTGGAGCACTCTCTTGCCAATGAGAGCTCTCCATACATGGAAAAATCCTCTGTCATCGGAGGAGGTTGGAACGAGGCACTATGTGTGGAGAGGGAGCAGATGAAGATTGGCAGGCTTCAGGGCAGGATGACCCACAGCCTGTCCTGAAGTGACTTAACGGGTTGAAGCTTAAAAGTATCTCTGTAAATACCAAATTATATTTAAAAAACAATACAAGGATTACAGATGCATTGCAAATGAGCATTCAAATAAAGGAAGGAACAGTGGGGTGTGTAATAGGGGTGGTCTAAAGGTCCCGTTGTGTTCCCCTGTTGTTGTCCGCTTTAAATACAGTGATTAAAATCTTCACCATTTTTTCAATGGCTAGAAAGTTTTCGCCCCTTGATTAATGTGTTTTTCACCTTTTCGCTATAAAAAGGTGCCATTTTCCAAGAAGTCAAACACAATAGAAGCAACTACAGAGTGAGAAAGATGTGACGTGCTGTTCTACTGTGCAATAGTAACAAAACTGAGGCAGGAGAGGCTCATATCACTATCACTATGAGTGTCAAGTGTTCAGTAAATTAATTAGCTATGAATGGAACCCAGAAGCAGGACTAACAGAGAACATACACAATGGGGAATCCCAACCAGGAAGAACCCCAGTAAAAATAAGTGACTCCTCCAACAAGGGCTGGGGGAGTGAAGGCTAGGGATCGGCGCTTGGGTACGCGGCTGGCGAGCGTAGGTCCCCCTGCAGAGTGTCTCGCTGCAGCCGGAGCTGAATAAAGATGCTGGCCGCAAAGCCAGATGACCCCCCTCAGTTGAGCTGAGGAAGGCCCAGGACAACACACCCCAGGGAGAAACGTTCCACCACCAGCCCCAGGGAGAGTCAAATATCACAAGAAACAATGATAAAAGCACTCACCAAATCTAGAGGAAAAGGAGCTGAAAAATCCAGGAGACGCACACAGGAGGTGAAGAGCTAGGACTGGAGATCCCAAGCACACAGAGAGCTGAGCTGGAGAGGTCCTTCAGGAGTTGTAGGTACAGAGCAAACGGATTCTGGAGGTCAGACCCTATAAGCAGGACTGCAAGAGAAGACAGGACCCAAGGTGGCAATACAGGCAACCACTGCCTGGAAGCTAGGGAGCGAAGCAGGCCTGGCCTGAACAGGTAGCACCAGATGGCCAGAGTAACGGACTCCAAGGGGTCACTGAAGGAAGGGTGCTGAAAGGGCTAACGATCCGCCTCACATGGAGAGAGCAGGAAGAAGCTGCTCTCCCACGAACCGGGACAGAATACTGAGCGCCGGATACTATCCGTGCGCTCCTCTAATAGGCCCACGTCATGACGCCGCCGCACATCCGTAACCATGGTGACGGCGCATGCGCAGAAGCACTGAGGAAGCCGAAGCGGGCATCCAGGATCTCCCCGCTCGGTTCCGCAAACCCGGAAGGTACTGACAGAGCCCCCTACCCAAGGACGGCCTCAGGACGGAACTAGGATTAGGACGAGAAGGGTGCAGATGGTGGAATGACCGAACACATGCAGGAGCATGAACCTGATGAGAAGGTTCCCACGTTCTCTCCTCCGGACCATACCCCTTCCAATCCACCAGGTACTCAAGCCGACCACGTCTCAACCGAGAATCAAGGATCGATTGGACCTCATATTCCTCTGAACCGTCCACCAAAACGGGAGGAGGGCAGGTAGGGTCCCGATGTGGATAAGGAGACGCCTTCCACGGACGGAGCTGAGAGACATGGAACGTAGGGTGGATCCGAAATGAAGAAGGCATGGATAAACGGAACGCTACTGAATTGATCTTGCGGTTAATCCGAAAGGGGCCAAGGAAGCGAGGACCCAATTTCCGAGAAGGACAGGACATTCGGATGTGGGCTGTAGACACCCAGACCCGGTCTCCCACTTTATAGGCCGGTTCAGGACTCCGATGTTTGTCTGCCTGATGCTTGGTCTGTAGTTGCGTCTTTGCCAATGTAAGCCGGAGTAGACGATGGCATTGTCGAAGATGCTGAAGTCGATGTGAGACTGCAGGAACCGAAGGACGTGACGCTAGACCCGGAAACAGTTGAGGGTGATAACCGTATGTAATGAAGAAAGGAGTTGAGTGGGAGGACTGGTGTAGGTGGTTATTATAGGCGAACTCGGCAACAGGCAGGAGAGAAGTCCAGTTATTTTGGAGGTGAGTGGTGTAACAGTGTAGATACTGTTCTAATGTTTGATTCACTCGCTCTGTCTGCCCGTTGGACTGTGGATGGTATCCAGATGAGTAGTTGCACTGAATTCGGAGCGCATGACACAGCGATCTCCAAAACCGGGAGGTGAACTGGGAGCCTCTATCGGACACTATAGAGGAAGGTAGTCCATGTAATCGGAAGACTTCTCGTATAAACAAGGTGGCTGTCTGTGCAGCAGACGGTAGTCCCGTGGTAGCAACGAAGTGCGCCATCTTAGAGAAGCGGTCCACGACTACCAGTATTGTGGTGTTCTTGCTGGACGGTGGTAAATCCGTGATGAAATCCAAGGAGATGTCTCTCCAGGGCATAGTGGGTATGGGTAAAGGATGTAAATGGCCGGACGGTTTTGTATGTTGGTGTTTGGCCTGGATACAGGTGTTACAGGTTGACATGTATGCCTGTACATCTTGTCTCATCTCAGGCCACCAAAAGTGACGTTGAACCAGCTCCAAAGTCTGCGCTATTCCTCCATGGCCGGATGCAGGGGCGTCATGAGACGTGTGTAGCACCTCTTGACGAAAAGGTAGTGGAACAAAAACACAGTTATCTCTATACCACCAACCCTCTCTGAGTTGTAACATATGCTTTTGGATAAATGCTTGATCCTCCTGAGGATGTTGCTTGATCCTGACTAGTAGAGGTTGGGTGGTTAGCAGGAATGTTGCAGCTGGTAGAATCGTATCTGGAGGAAGATCGGGCGGAGCTCTTTGAGGAAACATACGGGATAAGGCGTCTGCTTTCTGATTCCTGGACCCAGGTCGGTAGGTTATATGTAAGCGAAACCGAGAGAAATAAAGCGCCCAGCGGGCTTGCCGAGCACACAATCGACGAGCATTCCTTAGATACTCAAGGTTCCTATGGTCTGTGAAAACCATAACAGGATGTTCTGCCCCCTCCAGTAGGTGCCGCCATTCCTCCAAAGCATTCTTGATTGCTAACAATTCTTTATCGCTCACGGTGTAGTTCACCTCTGCAGGGGTCAACCGTCTAGAGTAATAGGCTACTGGATGTAGTTGATCCCTTACTCCTGACCTTTGAGACAGAACTGCTCCTGTTGCGATATCCGAAGCATCAACCTCCAGCACAAACGGTTTATGAATGTTCGGTTGAGACAGAACAGGTGCTCTAGTGAATAATTCTTTCAGTCTGCAAAATGCCTGGTTAGCGGTGTCGGTCCAGTGGAAAGCTGTATCATGTTTTGTAAGTAGCGTAATGGGGGCAATAAGTTTGGAGAAATCCCTGATAAATCGCCTGTAAAAGTTAGCGAACCCAATGAATCGTTGAACTGCCCTCTTGTTCATAGGTGTGGGCCACTCCAAGATTGCAGAAACCTTGCGGGGGTCCATCCGTATGTGACCAGGAGAAATGAGAAACCCCAAGAATTCCACCTCTGATACCTCAAAAGCACACTTCTCGATCTTGGCGAACAGGGAATGGTTCCGTAAACGAGCAAGGACAGAGCGAACATGCTGGCGATGTTCGGATAGAGACGGTGAAAAGATCAGTATATCATCCAGATATATCACGACATACTGGTCCAGGAGATCAGAGAAAATGTTGTTCACAAAACACTGGAAGGTTGCTGGGGCGTTACACAGCCCGAAAGGCATCACCAGATATTCGAAGTGTCCATAGCGAGTGCGAAAGGCCGTCTTCCACTCATCACCCTCTTTAATACGGACCAGGTTATATGCTCCACGCAGGTCTATTTTGGTAAAGATGGTGGCGTGAGACATACGTTCCAAAAGTTCTGGTATTAAAGGAAGCGGGTACCGATTCTTCACCGTGATGTTGTTCAGTTCTCGGTAATCAACACAAGGCCTTAAACCCCCATCCTTCTTTCCAATAAAAAAGATTCCTGCACCAGCTGGTGAAGTGGAAGGACGGATAAAACCTTTCTGGAGGTTTTCCGCCAAATACGTCTTCAAGTGCAGAAGCTCTGGTCCAGACAGTGGGAATATTCGGCCATACGGAATAGGTGCCCCTGGTAGCAAATCTATCGGACAGTCGTACAACCGATGAGGGGGTAACCTATCAACACCTCGTTGGTCGAACACATCTGAGTATTCGTGGTAGACAGAAGGCAATGCTGATGGTGGCACAGGACGGGTAGCTAGAAGATGTAAGTCGTCAGACCTTGCAGAAGGAAACGAAACGGTGCCAAGGGACCAGTTAATAGACGGGTTTACTCTTCGTAACCATGGCAACCCAAGAATGAGAGGGTGTAATGGAGAGGAAATCACATCAAAGGACAGCATCTCCTGGTGATGCGGTTCCACCGACAAACGAAGCAATCGAGTCTCCTGTAGCACTGGACCACTCTGGTGCGGCCTTCCATCAGCCATATGAAGTTGCAAAGATGGTGTCTTGTGTACTAGGGGAACCCCTAGATTCGCGGCCACGTTGGAGTCCAGAAAGCACCCACTAGCACCCGAATCGATAACGGCTGTGATCCTATGTTCTTCGTTGTCCCACTGCAGACAAACCACAAGAGACAAATGGTTAGGGGTGATGGCAGATGAACTCAGCCAATCACCATGTAGCGTGTTCTTACCTCTGGGATTCTGGGGTCTCTTGCCGCAAGTCCGGAGGAGGTGTCCACCTTCCCCACAGTAAAGGCATAAGTTCAGGCGACGTCTACGAGCCTTCTCCTCTTCTGACAGAGGGCCACGAACGATGCCTAGCTGCATAGGTTCCTCCTGAGTCATGGATGACGAGGGAGCAGGAGGCACCGACGTCACACAAGGAAGCGCTTGGACCGATGTCAAACGTTCCCTGCGTCTCTCTCGTAAGCGACGGTCTATGCGGATAACCAGAAGCATGAGATCTTCTAGGGAGGGAGGTATACCGACACGAGCCAGCTCATCCTTCAGAGCATCGGTGAGGCCCAGACGAAACTGATCCAGAAGAGCAGGCTCGTTCCACTGGGTCTCTATGGACAATCTACGGAACTCTGCTATGTAGTCCTCAACCGGACGACGCCCCTGAGTCAGTGCCCTAATGGCAGTCTGTGCGGAAGCGGAGCACATGGGGTCGTCATACAGGGTATCCATTGCCCTATGAAATGACAACCAAGAATGGAGCAGAGGGCTATCCTCTTGTAAGAGGTTGAATGCCCAGGCTTGCGGTTCCCCGGTTAGCAGGGATATGGTTGTGCGAACCTTAACAAAATCAGACGCATAGGTCCGGGGATTTATAGCGAACAGGAGTTCGCAAGCTGTCATAAATGTCTTATATTGTCTCCTGTCCCCACTGAAACGCTCTGGAAGAGGGACCCTGGGTTCAGGGGCAGAAGCCCCAAAATCCAGGGGATGACCCGAAGGGGCCGCAGTGGGCACCTGAGGTGGAGACACAGGTTGGAGCTCTTGCAATCTATGCTGGAGCACCGCCTGATTATTCTGAAGCTCCTGAATAGAAGCCGATAATGTGGAAAGCTGGGTGCTCAGAGCAGTAAGAGCATCCATAAGCCCTGCGGGTTCCATGAAAAAGAGGGCTCAGTATTATGTCAAGTGTTCAGTAAATTAATTAGCTATGAATGGAACCCAGAAGCAGGACTAACAGAGAACATACACAATGGGGAATCCCAACCAGGAAGAACCCCAGTAAAAATAAGTGACTCCTCCAACAAGGGCTGGGGGAGTGAAGGCTAGGGATCGGCGCTTGGGTACGCGGCTGGCGAGCGTAGGTCCCCCTGCAGAGTGTCTCGCTGCAGCCGGAGCTGAATAAAGATGCTGGCCGCAAAGCCAGATGACCCCCCTCAGTTGAGCTGAGGAAGGCCCAGGACAACACACCCCAGGGAGAAACGTTCCACCACCAGCCCCAGGGAGAGTCAAATATCACAAGAAACAATGATAAAAGCACTCACCAAATCTAGAGGAAAAGGAGCTGAAAAATCCAGGAGACGCACACAGGAGGTGAAGAGCTAGGACTGGAGATCCCAAGCACACAGAGAGCTGAGCTGGAGAGGTCCTTCAGGAGTTGTAGGTACAGAGCAAACGGATTCTGGAGGTCAGACCCTATAAGCAGGACTGCAAGAGAAGACAGGACCCAAGGTGGCAATACAGGCAACCACTGCCTGGAAGCTAGGGAGCGAAGCAGGCCTGGCCTGAACAGGTAGCACCAGATGGCCAGAGTAACGGACTCCAAGGGGTCACTGAAGGAAGGGTGCTGAAAGGGCTAACGATCCGCCTCACATGGAGAGAGCAGGAAGAAGCTGCTCTCCCACGAACCGGGACAGAATACTGAGCGCCGGATACTATCCGTGCGCTCCTCTAATAGGCCCACGTCATGACGCCGCCGCACGTCCGTAACCATGGCGACGGCGCATGCGCAGAAGCACTGAGGAAGCCGAAGCGGGCATCCAGGATCTCCCCGCTCGGTTCCGCAAACCCGGAAGGTACTGACAATGAGCAAGTATGCAAACAATAAAAGGGAGAGCTGGAAGGACCCTTATGTGTCCACTGAGTCTGAGGAGGAGGAGGAAGTGACCACTACAGAGTCAGACCCAATACTGGTCAGTCCCCTAAATCACTCCTAGGGATCTTGGGGAAATTAATCTCAAGGGAGCACCTTCTGCCATTAGTGCTGTACCTGCTGCCAGTACTGAACCTGCTGTCAGTGCTGGACCTGCTGCCAGTGTGTCCTTCAATTCTTGGGAGGGGGGGAGAAGATGATGCCAAGGGTGACTGCAAGGAACCCTAAGTCACACTTGTCATTCCCAAACCAGTCTTGCCACTAGTACTACTACTAAGAAGGTCCAGTAGCTTGTTAGTGTTAGGAGTGAAGGAAGGGGTGATCATCATACTACTAGTGACTGTGATGAGGAGGAAGACTCAGGGACTGAAACTGATGCAGTTGGTGTTGGTTTTTTACAATTGAGCCAAAGACTACACGGGGCTATTGTATGCTGAGCGGGTCCATGCAAGCACTCCTCTCCTGTTGTCGTCTCATTTGTCGGAGCCTTTGGCGGGGGCTGTGGCTAATGTTCAAGGGAGCCCACACCATTACCCTGACTGCATTGTCCAGGTGGTACATGATACTGAAGAAGGCAGAATCGTTGCCTATCAGAAATATTAGCACCACCACCAAAAGCACAGATTAGCTGCCTGTGCCTGCTTCTAGTGCTGCCAGTCTGCCTTCTTCAGGTCAACAAGAAATGGCAAGTGTGACATTAGGGGACCCTCTGTCCCATTTCTCATCACCTCTTCCAACCTGTGAGATATCTGTAACAGAGCCTCACCATCACCTTCTTGGTCTAGGGTAACTACATCTAGTGCCATTCTACCCCCATTCATCATTTGCTCCCATGCCAAGTGATAGCCACTCTGTAGACATTAAGATGTGGCAGTTCATGCCCACCCACTGTACACTGTGTGGTGCATTGACCACACATGGCAGTGTGGTGGAGGAGAATCGCAAGCAGGGCATCCCACAGAATATGCTAAGTTGAAGGCAGCTGTCAGAAAGTTGTCATGTGTCCTTACTGGGGTGTGGACAAGGGGCATAGTGACAGCAGCAGTAATTGGTTTCTGGTTGGGGGGATTTCACATTGGGGACCCTAAGTGTCATGGTGTTTGGATAGAGTTGTGCCAGGTGTTTCATGTGAGTTCCACTTCCTAGTTCTTCCCTTATATACACTGTGCACATTGAAGTGGATGGTGTGAGAGTCACAGTTCCTGCTCTCAAGGGAAAAATGTATATTTTCAACACACCCAAAATTTTGGAGTAGGGGTATGTGGAGAAGCATTATTGGCCAACTTCTTTTATCCACATATACCTAAAGTGGTGGGGGTAGTTATGATGCTGCTACTGGCTCAGTCACACCACCGGAGCTAGTAGTGGCAAGTGGAACCTTCATCATCCATCACCTATGTTACTGCTGCTGTTAAACCCATTCCCTTTGAGCTGCCTAATCATCCTGATGCTTAAACAACTCAGCAGCAGCAAGAACAGCAGTCGCAAATTCGTCAATTATAAGGGCATTTAGGCCAACAAACCATGACCTGCTGGCACTAGGCCAATAGGGCATTTTTTTTTCTCAGTGCTTGTGCTTTTAAAAAATAAATAAATGAATAAATAAAAAATAAACAATTTTGGGGGACTTGTTTCTAACAAGCCTAAGTCTTACAAATCAATGTTTGCTTAGGGCTTGTGCCAGACAAGCCTAAGTCCTACAAATCAATGTTTCCTCAGGGCTTGGGCCTCTAACAGCAAATCTTACAAATCATCCTCTACAAAAACACTTTATTATGTCAAGTATCAGTCTAACCCAGTGGCAGCTTACATCAGGGGGTCCCTGTATCTATCACGTTATGTACAAATTTCTTATTTTATTTTATTTTTTATTAATTATCCACCAATACTAGCCAACAACCCCCCAAAAACAAAGTCACTGTTCAACTGATTTTTTCCCCAGACTCCATCCACCAACACAGGAACCCTCCTCGGACCCCTTTTATACCATGTATTATGTTTTTTTTATTGTATTTAGTATTTATGTTTTGTATTAACTCCCCTTCCAATGCCAGTAAACAAACCTCCCCAAAAACATTCCTGTTCACCTGATTCTCTCCCCACACTCCACCAACACAGCACCCTCATACCCCTTTTATACTGCTCATTTTGGAAATAAAATAACATTGAGGGAAATGCCATTATTTGCCGATTTTGGTTTGAGGAGAAAATGTTCGCCTTTCCCTAGTGTGCAGTGCATTGCGTTGAGCAACCCTTTGGTCCTTTAAGGGTTAAATAAAATAAACAAGTCCTGTCAATTAGTGCATATTTCAGGTGCAATTAAAGGTTGCTAGAAATGATGGGCAAAAATTTCCACCAAGAAAATACAAAAGTGGAAAACAGGACATTTGGCCTTCTGCAGCAAAATCCACAGAAGGACTGTTCTTGCCTCCTGTTTTCTCCCTGCTGAAATCAAAGGGAATTGTAAAAAAGTTTTATGCAAAAACTGAGAGCCATATACACAAGGACAGCAATGCCAGGGATGACATTTCTATGATTCCCATTAATTTATACTGGGCTTTTATACCTATAATACTAGAGAGATTTTTAAGACCTGTTTAAAGTGTTTGAGAGCATTCATGGAGTTAAAGGGATAGTAATACTTCGTTTTAACTTTATTTTATTTTGCAGGCATTAAAAAAACATGAAGAATGATATAAGTCTTATCTCTCAAACCTTTATGGTTTATGAGATATTCACAAGCAAAGTTCCCCTCCCCGCCCCTTTTACCTAGTGTAAGCCATCTCTTCTCAGATGTGAGTCTGGTTGTATGACAGTACAGATAACAGAAGGGGACAATTTTCTTTGTATGAAAACAATGAAAGCCCTTCCCCCCTTGACAAGTTTTTCAGCTTTTTCCATTATCTTAATTGAAGATTGTCCCTCTCTGCAGTCTACCTGGGCATCTCCCTTCTGATCTGGTTGAAGAGGGGGGGGGATACTTTGTTTGTGAATATCTCTTAAACCATAAAGGTTTCAGAGATAAGACTTATATCATTCTTCATGTTTTTTTAATACCTACAAAATAAAATAAAGTTAAAATGAAGTATTACTATCCCTTTAAAAGCATTATAAAATCAATTACATTTTTATTTGTTCCCCTTGGTACAGATGATTTGTCCTAGAATTGTTCTTCTTTTATTTGTACATATTGCCTTAAACATCTACGTTTTCACCAACTGAAATCAATGAGAATAAAATTCCCCCTGATGCTTTGTTTTTTCTACTTTATAATTTGTAAAACTTTCCACCATGGCAAACAAAATTAGGAGGAAGTGTAGAGAAACCCTCTGTGGGAATTCCTGCAGCGAGCAGAACATTGTACCAAATTCAAATGAAGCGTAACCCTTTGAGTGGGGATGTCACTAAGGCAAGATGTCCATGCTCCGTTCTGCTGTCAGTCCATGAAGAATAGTGATTTCCCTTTAATCTGGTAAGAATTATGGCGACTAGCGCTACTGAGCAGCTAGTCGCCAGATGTGCAATTATGTGGGCCAATATACTTTTTGGGTGGTAGTTACGCTTTAAGACACTAAAAAACTTGCACAACTGGACAAATACAAAAAGGAGAACCTCATTCCTAAAGGACTCACCGTCAAAGACCCCACTCAACATACCTATAGTACTAGGTATGCCCTTCAACTATGTGCAAAAACGTCAGAACTACCTTATTGAAGTGTTTTATAAGAGTAAGAGAACCATACAGGGTAAAATTGATGTCCTATATGGCACACTGCAGGAAAGTGACACAGAGGATTTAAAACATAGGCTACACAAATACTACAAACATTCAGAAGGGTGCCTGATTTACAACAAAAGTAAAAAAACTCCACAGACTTAGGTTGAACGCAAGTTTCCATACTGCAGCAACAACAAATAATCACAGCCTACAAGAGAATACAGAGCAGCAAGACTGTATTGTGAACCTTTCACAACATACCCTAAGTAAGGAAGAGAACCATGTATAGCCATACGACTGAAAAGACAAAACCGAGCTCTGTAGTGACATGGAAAAATTCTTCAGGAGATTACGCCTTAAAGGGATGGTAATACTTCATATATTTAAGCTTTCATATTGAAGGTATTAGATAAATAAACTAAAGCATGTGTCTTTTTTCTATAACTTATATAGTTTAAGAGTAATCGATATGTAAGGTTTACCCCTCCCGCCACTTTAAGCTATGTTATTGCTCTAGCTTGCATACTTGGATTCTGGTCCGCACACTAGACTGCTCATCTGGAGAGCCAAAATAGCATTGCATACAACAAAAATATTCATGGCAACACTCTACAAAGTGGGCACAGTTTGAGGCATAAGACGTTGTTCCCATTTTGTAGACCAATGTCATTAATATTTTCTTTGTATGCAATGCTATTTGGCTCTCCAGACAAGCCAACTCTTTCAGCTAGAGAACAGATGTAGCTTAAAGGGGCAGGAGGGGTAAACTTCACAAAGTATTACTCATAAACTATATATGTTATAGAAAAAGGACATGGATGTTTTAGTTTATTTATTTAATACCTTCAATATTAAAGTTTAATATATGAAGTATTACAATCCATTTAAGTAATTTTTCCATGATAGCATCAACTATGAATCCAGCAACACATTACATCCTATACATACCTCAAAAAGCAAATCTGGACTCAACCATCAAGACTCAACCCCACTCTGTGTGAGTACATAGACTTGTTCAGGCACAGAGTGAAATCCACCATCCTGGATAAACAAAGGAAAGGACTGTACAACTTTAGTACCCAGGAAAGGAGGGCCATTAAGTCACTGAAAGACAACAAGGACATTATGATCAAACCAGCAGATGAAGGGGGTGCTGAAGTCATAATGAACATAACAGACTATATTAAGAAGCACAGAGACAACTTTCGAATGCCAGACATTACTGCAAACTACAAAAGGATCCCACACAGATATATATATATCAAGGAAATAAAATGTATGATAAACATCCACTTCTACAGACATTCAAAATCTGATACCAAAGACCCCAAGAATAGGCTCATTCTATTTGCTGTCTAAGATACATAAACAAGGGAACCTAGGATTACCTGTAATCTCTGGACTAGGGACACTGACTGAAAATATGTCTGGCTGGGTGGAAAATATCTAAAAGACCTTGGTAAGAAGCACAGCCAGCTACCTCCAGGACCCCCCAGACCTATTGAATAAGCTGGCTATTATAGGTCTAGTACCTGAGGGGACAATTTTGGTTGCTATGGATGTTGAATCCTTATATACAAATATCCTACATTAAGATGGCCTAGCAGCATGCAAATAATTTTTGGACCAACAAGATATACCCACAGAGACTGTTCTGGGACTTACAAAGTTCATACTCACACATAATTACTTCTCATTTGGGGATGAATTATATCTACATAAAATGGGAACAAAGATGGCACCTCAGTATGCTAACTTACATTAGATATGACAGTTTTCACCTCAAACATACCAAACATGCCATCATATATAGCCAAGCAATAAAATAAAACCTCATCTGTTCAGACAATACAGACAAGAACCAGCATCTCCATTCACTAAGGAGGGAATTCAGGAATCAGGGATACTACCCAAGAACAACAGACAATCAGATGCACAGAGCCAACAAAATACCCAGAGAAGCACTCCTTGAACACAGACCACGGGCGGAGAATAACAAGGTATCACTTGTGGTCACACAATCCCCAATTGGAAGCCCTAAGAAGAATTGCAAAATTCTTCCAACCAACCCTCCATAAAGAGGATAGATTAAAAGTAATTTTTCCAGATCCACCACTTATATCATACAGACAACCCCCACATTTAAAGAAAATTATTGTCAAAAGCCATTTGCCACAAACCACAAAAAATGGAACATTCTGTTATGGAGTAAAAAGATGTAAGACCTGTCCACACATCCAATACACAACAAAGATAAAAATACCAAATACACATCAATATTGTGAAATTAACAGTTCATTCACTTGCTCCTCATCAAATGTAGTATACAATATAACCTGTGCACAATGCCCCACAGGAGGTTGCTACATTGGGGAAACAGAACAGACACTGAGGAAAGGAAAGAACCTTCATTGCCACATAATATACAGAAAAAATGTTGACACGTCAGTTGGCCAGCATTTTTATGGTCCAAATCAGATTCTACAAAATATGAAAGTCACCATACACAAAGGGAACTTAAGAACACAAAGGGAATGAAAAATCTGGGAATTTAAATGTGACGCATTAAAAATAGGCCTGAACCAGGGGATGAGCTTCATGTCTCATTATAATAGATAGAACATCTAGGAGTGTTACTAGTGGAGTACCTCAGGGATCTGTACTGGGGCCCATTCTTTTTAATATTTTTATTAGTGATATTGCAAAAGGTCTTCAAGGAAAGGTATGCCTTTTTGCAGATGATGCAAAGATCTGCAATAGGGTAGACATTCCAGGGGGAAAAAGCCAAATGGCGAATGATTTAGGTAAATTAGAAGAATGGTCAAGAGTGTGGCAGATGCACTTTAACGTTGATAAATGTAAAATAATGCACTTGGGACATAAAAATCCAAAGGAAAAATATACCATTAAGGGTACTGTGCTGTCAGAGACAACAGAGGAAAGGGATTTGGGAGTAATTATTTCTAATGACTTAAAGGTAAGCAGGCAATGTAATAAAGCGATGGGGAATGCAAGCAGGGCACTGGGTTGTATAGCTAGGGGCATTAGTAGCAGAAAAAGGGAAGTAGTCATGCCACTGTACAGATCTCTAGTTAGACCTCACCTAGAATATTGTGTACAGTACTGGAGACCCCATCTCCAGAAGGATATTGATACTCTAGAGAAAATTCAAAGAAGGGCTACTAAAATGGTGACTGGTCTACAGGAAAAGAAATATCAGGATAGACTAAAGGATCTGAATATGTATAGCTTGGAGGAGAGAAGAGAGAGAGGGGATATGATAGAAACATTCAAATACATGAAGGGATTCAACAAAGTACAGGATGGAAGTATATTTCAAAAGAGTAAAAACCTTAGGACAAGAGGCCATAGTCTAAAACTAGAGGGACACAGGTTTAGATGTAATGTAAGAAAGTTTTACTTCACTGAGAGGGTAGTAGACAAGTGGAATAGCCTACCAGCAGAAGTGGTAGATGTCAATACAGTGACAGAATTTAAGAATGCATGGGATAGGCAAAAGGCGGTCCTTAACATAAGAAAAGACCAAGGACCAAAAAAGGTTTGAGGGTTTTTTTTGTTTTTGTTTTTTTTTTGTTTTTTTTTACACAGTAGGAAATTGGGCAGACTAGATGGGCCGAATGGTTCTTATCTGCCATCAAATTCTATGTTTCTATGTTTCTATGAACAGAGATTGTATATAGATAGATCTTTTCACCTCACAGACTAACAGGCTCTTCAAACCCCCGTATTAATGAACATTCCCTTGTTCCCAGGACTTTGATCTAAATCCTATGCATATCATTTCATATCTATGCAGACTGTATGTTTTATGAGTTAATTGACCCTACATTGTGTACTCTTATAATTTGTTTCAAATGTATTTAATACTCTGTACATATAAATGCAGTGTTATTCTAGCCTTATTTGTTAAACCATGCCTGTAGAAGGGACCTTAGTGTCCTGAAAGCTTGCACTTTCTACGTCCTCAGTTAGACATTAAAAGGTATCACCTTTATATCACTCTTGTGAGTGTTTTGCTCCACTGAACTCTATCTACTCTACTGGATAACACGGTTTCTGGATACCAAATTCCAAGTAGTTCCTGTGAGCAGAAAACCTGAGTGTTATCTTATATCTCCTATTTATATTTTCTGTAGATTATATAAGTTAATTTTGCCATTTTAAATTGTGTCTTAAAAATACACATATACCTTTATCTGCATGCACAATACAGGAGATGACAAATTATGGAGCAATCCATCAGCATCATAGGGAACAAAAAAAACTCATTGATTTTCATAGTACGTTTAACCCACTGAATGCTAGTGAGGTCTCCAACACATTGCTCTGCAGTCTTTTGGGGAGCTCTCTAGCATTTCAGAGGTTAAAATCCCTATTTACATCAAAGGGACTTTAGGGAATTTGGTGCAGTTGGTTTTTTCCAGAATTGCCTTTCTTTTCTCTGTGTACACACACCCTTCAATTCACAGTTAACTGTGAAAAGCTGAAGCAGACAGGAGTCTTGTATGGACTTCAGCCTGCATGAAAACCAACATTTCCTTCTCAGATAAGGGAACTTTCCCATTCAGTACGCAGTTCCAGGGTAATCATGATAATCTTAAAATAGTTTTATGATATGCTGTTAATATTTAGCAAAACATCTGATGCAGAAGTCCTCAAGGACATCTTAACAGTCAATTTATGTATTAGCTTCAGATATGTTCCAAAATCACTGTACAGGCAAAGAGCCGAATTGTTTAGGGTTTTTTTGTATGAGTCATTCTGCTACTTCATTCTGATATAAATATGATCTCAGACACACCATACAGGGCTAGAGTGGGTCAAAGATGACCATGTGGATAAAGTGTACAGCATTATCTCAGTGATGCAAACCAGAATTGCTAGCCAAAAATAACATTTTGTAAGTAATAAAATCAAAGCAAATTCAAAACTAGAGGAAGATATTTTATTCTTGAGTTACCTTTTTATGATAAGGACTCACATATTAACTTGTTGAAAATTAAGCATAATGTTTTTGTTATCGTTATATTTCAAATATTATATCTGTTATTTAAAGAGCTTGGCGATGTTATGGACTCTTCTTTACTCAATTTGTTTCTGCAGGCTCAAACCTCTTTCTCAAATGTATATTTATAGCATAAATACACTTGTATAATGATAGTAATATACAACTGCTCATATGCTACTCTAGTCCAAACACTTGTAGTTTATATGCAAGGTCTTGGAGTAATGAATGTAAATAGGCACACACCGGTGATGACATTATCTCCTCGATCTCAAAGATACTGCGATATTACCCAGCTATTTTAGGCCAAGATTCCATAGCAGTCAGAAATATTAGCAAAATGGCTATTTTCAGGGTCAGCATATTATTTTTAGCTTCTCAATTCTTCAATCACATTCTCACCAAGGTCAAGACCGGATCGCTGAATTGCAATTTTTCCCAAACAATTTCCCATTTGGAATTATTTTGGATCGCTGGAAAAAACACCCCAACTCATACAAAGACGGCTTCCTGGAGTAATCTCACCTTACTCCCAGCCAGTCACAGATGAGGTAGATGGCTCAAACCTGCATAATATGTGGCATTTTCTTCTGTTTTCTGATAGTTGAGGAAGGGGTCACATTTTATGCATATGTGACCCCTTTTCCTCTTCCGTGATTTGCTGGGAGGTGGGGGTATCATCCAACTTCCTCCCTTCCTCCTTGGGTACCTCCAAAGGTAAAGGAGCTACTAAATGTCCCATCGTTTGCTGGATTAAACAAACCATGTTTATTACTTATGAAGCAGAAGGGTGAATCTCCATTCATCCTTTAAAGCTCAATCCACAAGAACCATGGTAGCATCATGGGCAGAAAAGGCAGAGGCTTCTGTAGATCAAATTTTCTGAGCTTGGATGACTTGGAAGAGGGTCCATGTATTCTGGAAGCATTATTGTCTGGACCTCTTCATGGCTGAGGACCCATCCTTTCGGTAACTGGTTCTCCGATCTGTGGAGTCTTGACACCTGACCTTTTTTTTCTGTCTTTGTTATATTTCTCTATGTATCCTGCCTGGGATGACATGCCAAAGCTGAATTCCAACCTACCTGGAAATTCCTTTTCCTTGTCTGCCCTAGAACAGCACACAGATATCCCACCCAAATAATCCGATTAGCATTCTTTTGTCTCCTGTTTTTTTATTACACTGGTAAGATGAAGGAGGAGGGAGCCTTTTATGGGGGTGGAAAGTTTAAAATTCATTATGCTTTTCCTGTTCTGGAGGTAAGGTTGAGTCTATGTGTGCTGTCCTTGGACTGACAATGAAAATTAAATGCCAGGTAGGTCTAAATTAGGCCTTTCCAGCTCTTTTGCCAAACAAATTTTGTTCCAGCTTTAATAGAATTCAGCATTAATCCCTTGTAGTCATAACTGTACATGTCCATCCACTGGGTACTTTTCCCCATATCTGGTGCTGTGAGGTAATGATTCCTGATATGGTCACAGCCTCCTGCACAGCCAGTCTTATGATATGCTGTTAAAATGTAGCAAAACATCTAATGCAGAAGTCCTCAAGGACATCTTAACAACCATTTTATGTATTTTACAGTAAGCAAAAGGGATCATTGCAAAGATCATTCTGCTGCAAAAAAGAATGGCCATTTCAGTACTGTTTTGGGATTTTTTTTTAATGTAAAACTGTACAATTGGAGAGCGCTATATAAAATCCAGCTGACTGTACAGCTCAAATGAGATAATACAAGCCATAAAATGTAAACTGACCTAAAAATATGGCATACAGTAACCCCGTGGCACAGTTACACAATTTTTTGTCAGAATAAAAAAGTATGTTTTAATAATAAAAATATATCAATATACAAATAATATGTATGTATACATAGACCAACTTAGCTAAAAAGTCCCAATAGAACCAAAGTCCACATAAGCTCACAATCTTGCAATAAGGTATAGAATCCGCTCATAGGGTATATGTGTTCAGTGTTACATCTCCTGACAATATGAACATGCAAGCTGTAGTGTGCGCCTTGCTCTCCCATCCTTCTTGTCCTCTCAAATTCCCCACTTGTGGCAAAGCATGCTCACGTGATTGGCAATGATGTCTCCAATGATTGGGGTTTCCTTCCCCTTAACTTCACGGCTTGTTGAAGACTGTGTTTTGCCAATGAAGACACGGTCAGAGCATATGGTCTGAGTTTATTAATTCCGGAATACAGTAAAAGCGGGCAGAGGTGAACTGAAGTCCTCTAAAGCAACAATCAGCTGTTTCTCTGTACAATGAGTGTGTGAATATATATTATAAACACAGAACAATTCATTACATTACCACCTCCTTGAACATTCCTCTGCGCACTCCAGATGTATCATTTATGCTTGGTATCTACAACTTTGCAGAGCAAACCAATAAACTTACCATCCGATTGTTGTATGTTGTCCTCAGGACAGTGCTTAACGTTATTGTATCCTTGTGGACCAGTTCACAGCGACCCTCTCTTATGGTGCTTAAAGGGATAGTAATACTTCATTTTAACTTTAATTTATTTTGTAGGCATTAAAAAAACATGAAGAACGATATAAGTCTTATCTCTGAAACCTTTATGGTTTAAGAGATATTCACAAACAAAGTATCCCCCCCCTGTTCAACCAGATAAGAAGGGAGATGCCCAGGTAGACTGCAGAGAGGGACAATCTTCAATTAAGATAATGGAAAAAGCTGAAAAACTTTTCAAGGGGGGAAGGGCTTTCATTGTTTTCATACAAAGAAAACTGTCCCCTTCTGTTATCTGTACTGTCATACAACCAGACTCACATCTGAGAAGAGATGGCTTACACTAGGAAAAAGGGGCGGGGAGGGGAACTTTGCTTGTGAATATCTCATAAACCATAAAGGTTTGAGAGATAAGACTTATATCATTCTTCATGTTTTTTTAATGCCTACAAAATAAAATAAAGTTAAAACGAAGTGTTACTATCCCTTTAAGGGAAAACTCCATCACTTCACCAGAATTCATTATAGTATTGCACTACGGAGTAAAAAGCTGGATGGCAGAAAGTTCTACTCTCTATGGGAACCTTTCAGCCTAACTTTAACTACTTCACAACAAAGCGCCCTTACACACACATTCTGTTACACTAGTTGGCTGGCAGCTAGGGTATTCACAGCACCCACACACCTGGACACCTCTTCCTGCTTCCCTGTACCAATTACTGGATGATGACTGTCTAGTTTTGTGCTGTGGCTGGAGGATGGGCAGGCAGGAGGTCCTGCCTGTTCTCATCTTCTCTCCTTTTTATTTCCTTTATCTCTTTCATTCCCATATTGCCTTATTTCCCCTCATTACCTTCCCCGGAGCTCCTCTTCACATCTGGTTTCATTACCATGCCTCCCCCCTTCTTCCCTTTTCTACTTGTCTTTTTCATGTCTGTTCTTTACTTCTTGTCTTCTCTTCTCCTTATAGCACTCTTGGTGAGTACATCTTTTTTCCCTGGTTTGCAGTATTGCTGTGTCACTAACTCATAGGCTTGACAAATCTGTATCATAATGTTCTACTATGCAACTTTCTCCTGTAATTCTGTGTGTATATTTTGCACAGTACCCACAAAAAAACAAACCGGAACAAAAAAATGTATATAACCAGTTAGGAGAGGTTTGCAAGATAATCAAGAAGGGAGATGATAAGAACATGACTTAAAATTTTGGTTGTATCTTGTCTGAGAAAGTGACAGATGCTTGAGATGTTTCTAAGAAGAAAGTGGCATGATTTGGTGAGGACTTGGACGTGGGGAATCAAAGTGCAGAGATGACTCCAAGACAGTGCTTGGATGGTGGAAGTTGTAGAGGAGTCTTTCAAGTGATGATGACCTCATGGGAGATTGATGGATGGGAAAAAGTTCTGCTTTAGATAGATTACGTTTTAGATATATCCAGATAGAGGCAGCAGAGAGGCTGTTAGTAATTAAATCTATAAGAGAGTGAGTGATGTCACTGAAAGAGAGGTAGAGTTGGGCATCATCAGTATAAAGATGAAACAGTAACCCAAATTAAAATATTACATTATGAAATTACATGTTTGACTCAGGCACACTGCACTGGGATCTCTGTACACTCCAAGTACCTACTCAAGTGTTCCTCAACACTGAATTTACTATACCAATCAGATCACTCCAAGGTTCTGTAGAATACACATATCTGGATACAAGTTACCTGTGCCTAATGGACGTGGAATGGGTACAGTGTATGAAAAATAATCCTTTGAGTGTTAGAGGGGAGAACAACACATTGAAATGCATTGAAACCCTTATTGGTGCTCAAAGGGCTAAAGTGTGTAATTGTAAGTGGGGTATGGAGTCACTTTTCTAAATGAAAATGCAACAGAGACTGCACTCCTCCATACAGCATACAGTATATACCCTGTCAGAGGAATTCTATGCTAAGAGAAGGAGCCTGTGAGGCTGAGGAATCTATAGGAGTGAGACTAATCTTCCAGGCTATCATTGCAAATAACAGGCATAGCTCTCCCTGCCACTCAGTGTTCTAGGCATCTACCTAGTTTGCCTAAAAGGTCAGTCTGGGCCTGAATAAAACATATAAGTACACAGTTTATACACACATATGTTTGTACACATTGACTTACATAGGATACTCTAACAAACACAAGCAAATACTTTTTGACAATATACAATACATACTTAACTTTGCTTACTGGGAAATTCAAAGCTAAAGTTCCACTCATGCAAACAAAACTTAATGTTCATGAAACCTTAACTCCGAATTTCCAAGCTTTTTCGTTTTGCTTGAGTGAAACTGTAGCTTTTGTTCATTGAGTAAGAACTTGAGCTTAAACACACTTGTAATCACTTTTTAATCACATTTATCAAGATCTTAAGAACCTGCAGTGTTTGATTGACTTCACTCTTTCCAACATTTTGAAATATAAATATTGTTTAAACATAGTGTGCAACTGATCAATTCAATGTCTTCCTTGACAAGACTCTTTCGGACTTGCTTTTTGTTCAAAATTTGAAGTCTTGCTTGATCAATCATTTCAACAATTGATAAAAGTTATGAGACCTATAGCATCATATGACTTGAAAAAACTATTAGCAGGCTGAGTACCTTTTTGTCCTTTGACCAAAATGCTAACTTCTTGTTTAAGTAACACTGGTACAACCATTCTTGAAAAATAACTGCGGCTTGGGATATTCCAGCAGGGTGCAACACATGGCATCAGTTCTTTAAACCCTCTCTTTTCAACAAAAGAAAAGGGCAGCATGTCCCCCACCAGCATTTTGGCAAGTTTACTCAAAGTAGTAGCATTATTTTTGTGCAGGTTTTTACTTCTTTCTTAGCACTTAGTAAGTGTGTGAGGGCATTACATAGTAGAAGAACTGTGTAACTTTATTGATTTAATGACATGACTTGTGACTTAGAGTCATACCCCTCTTTAGCAGGAGCAGAAAATCTTGTCACACTCGCTGACACATCAACATCACTTTTACTATTATGTACCCTAGATCCCTGGAAATGCTTAGGAGTACATTTACTGCTGCTGGTTGTAGCATTTCTGACCTGTTGATGGGTGTCTCCCAGTCAGACCTGTGGTTGTGCTTCAGGTGGGAACTCGTTGAGGAGGTGCCTAGGTGTAAGCCTGCTTTCCCCCTTGTCACATCCTTCTCACACAGACAATAGATAGCAACATGCTTAGCTTTTGCATCCATACTGTGAACTTCATAGTCTGTGGAGTTGTTGAAGGGAAGCTACTTCTACTACTGGGGCTAGATGTTGCTGAAATTGTACTACTACTATGTGTCACAGGTGATACACTTCTAAGAGCAGCAGAGGCACTCATCAAATCTAAGGCTGTGGATGTTGACACCCTGTGTTGTTGCTGGTTACTCAACACGATTAGTGTGTGTGGTTGAGTGGGACTTGGAGGTGATGATGATGATGCTAATGATGACTGACAGAATGACTTTGTATTTTTTTTGCATCTTTGCTTGACCAGGGTCAACGTTTCCAGTTGTTTTCTCAAACAGTTTATAGACAGGCATAATGTTCATTTTCAGTGGTGGAAGATTTAGCCTTTGCCTTTCTGTTAACTTTTAGGCCATGTCATCATCTCTTTCACTCTTAGCCTTATCTGTATCTGAAGTATAGGAGGATGCTGTATGTATATATTCTAGCTCTACATCATCATCATCATCATCATCAGTCATTAGATCATCCTCAGCATCTCTCACCTCTTCTTCCACACTACTTTTTATTCCTGTAGGCTTTTAGAGGTCTCAAACTATTTCTTTTTTGCTTTTCTTCTTTGAAGGATTTTTACAACATTCCCTGCTACCTTCAGGACAGGTGTTTTTGTCCTTTTTTTCACTCACTGTCAGATGTAGCAGTTGGTTGAGCTGATACACCTTCTTGCACTATGAGAAAAACACTGAAATGTGACTCATTGTTATCTTCAGTGCTTTTAAATGGTTTATTAATAGTACTGTTTCTGGTGGTGGTGGTGGTGGGACTTTGACAAATTACATCTTCCTTGGGAGTAGAGGGATCACCATAATTTAATACACACACTGCAGCAACCATGGCTGCAGTCAGTTTTTGGAATACCACTTTACTTACACGTCCCTCTGTTTTCTATCACTGTCAATAGAAAAACACTCTCCCTGTTCAACTGCTTTTTCTCCAGACTCCCCTTAGACAAATATAACAGCCAGATGAGGAAGAAACTTAGATCATGATTGTCTGTGTCTTCCCAGTCAGTCAATTAGAAATTGGAGTAATTCTCTTTGCTCCCTTCTCATACCCCATGCTCCCTAGCACAGAGATAACAGCCAGATCAGGAAGGAATCTTTAATATTGAGTGGTTCTTTGAACTTTTATGGCAGCATGATTCTCCTGCCACAATGTGAGTCTCTAACATATACGTACTAAAGAGGTATATGCTAGCATAGCTCCCTCTGTTGGAATATCACTTAGCTATAAACTGTGGTTTAAGCAGTGTTAGCTTTAATCATTTTAATTCCAAAGAGTTTGCAACACATTGGGGTGAATGTACATAATGCTAAAAATCAGGAGCTGGAATCTGGTTTTTGAGCCTATGCCTGCTTAATGCCAATTTGCTAAACTATTTATGTCAAAGTTCCTCCTCTTAACTCCAAGTCTGTGGGCATTTCAGGGTGTTCCTTTGCTGTACAACTTGTTTAAGCAAGGCACTGGGGAAATCCCATGAGTGTACATGCTATTGGGCCAGCATACTGTTCTTGGTGTCATTAAAGCTCTAATGATGGCAGAGATTATCTGCCAGTTTTCATTACAGTGATCATATGCTGTAACGCAAACCCTGAAGTGCAAACACTGAAGCACCAGTGGGGCTGCACTAGCAAATTTGTAAATTAGCCCCATTGTGAATGCACTTATAGGGTTACATCCTGGCCTGCAGAACCAGCTATGTGCACGCCCAGAATACAAGCTTAGTTATTAACTCATTATCATCACTTGCTTCGGTTATTGCTTAATCAGGAATAAGAATCAACCTCCCAACCATATTCTTTTACTTTCCTTAATAAGTTGATTAACCATTGCAAAAATAATGTACCCTTTAGAAATTGTGCCTTTTTTTAACCCTTCCAAAAATGTATTGTAATCAATGGAATGCAGGAATATTTGGAAATAATACAACTGTGATGCAAGAAAATATTTCTATCTAAAGCAGCAGTGGGCAACTCTCTTCAGCTTCTGCCAGACTACAACCCCCAATTGTCCCCCATCAGCCAACACCATACAACTATGGGAGCTGTAGTCTGGCCGCAGTTAGAGGCCCTCATGTTGCCCAGTGCTGCTCTAAAGAGACCTTTCCTGGTTCCTGTATTATATATAAATCCTAATCACTGGATGGTTATTTCCTTTTGTTGCACAATCTTGGAAGGCCCACAATTGTCCCATTCTTTAAAAACTTACATAAGACTCTTTAAGTGTCAGATCTGTAAGAAATGCAGATGAGTGAACAATCAGGAACTCATATTGCAAATCAGTTCAGGGACTCAGAGAAAATTTTGGATCTCTACATAATCGTGTATAGGGAGTGGGAGGTGGCGAGAGGGAGAAGGATGCACACAACAGAGATCAGGGATGAAAGAGAGAGATAAGAGCATAGGGGAGGTAGATGGGGGTGGAAGATTGCAAAATGCTGGAGATAAAGCAGTTGGAAGCACTGGAGAGTGAAGGACAGAACCATGGGAAAATGGGGAAAAGTGACAGGGAGAGATGGAGTTGGGGATATAAAAAGCATGGGAGAAGAAAAGATTTGGAAAGCAAGATTGGAGTATAGTGGGAGTTGTCTAGAAATCCTGCTTTGTTCCTGTCTGACTGCTGACCTACAATATGTTTGCTTGTCATCTGAAGGCAAGCAAAACCTCTTTTTTTCCCAGACATCCCATGATCACTTTTCTTGCAATCTGATTTGGTTCAGATGGAATCATAATAGTAACAAGGGGATTGAGATTCCAGGAATTTGGTCTCTTTTCAGACACACATATTAACAGGCACCAATCAAGTCAGTAGAAGAAGAAGAATACTTTACCCAACCCTGCAGAATTCATCAAAAGATCTAGTGAGTGTCTCCTTAAGGGTTCAACTCAATTCCCACCACAAGAAAAAGAACCATTGGTAGATTTAAGTCACAGTCTGGTATGCAATTACCTGCACTGAGACACACTATAGAATGGTAAAAAAAATCACATTGGGTTCTAAAATGGCACCCAGAGGAAGTAATGTAAGAGATGCAGAATTTTCAGTGTAATTACATGTGGTGGCTAGTAACATTCACTAAGGGACTCTATTGCCAAAGATCACTGGCCAAAAAAAGTTGGCACAGGGTCCTTTAATGCTTGCACCTAACCAGCGATGTGTAAGTGCAATGTGTAAAAAACAGATAAGAGAACAATACAAGTGACTCATAGAGATACTGATATGGGGCCCTAAGTACAATATCAATACATCCAAAGTACTAAAAAAATGTGTGTAAAGTAAAAATAAGTAACCCTTTCACTAGCAGATGATACATAATGCATTGCAAAGCAATGCTTTGCTGGCACTCAAAGGGTTTTCAAAATGTGTGTATAAAGTATAAATAAATAACCCTTTCAATGCCAGGGGGTACGTATTGTATTGGTAAATAAAGCATTGAGTACCCCTCTGGTACTCAAAGTGGGTATTCTTTTAAAAGGTTGCACGCGAAAGAGCGTGCAACCAAATGAACCAGTTAACATGGTGCCTGCATACAAATGTCGACTTGAGAATCTCGCACTGCATGACAGCGTGAGATTCTCATGTCGCGTATTGAAAGCTCGCTTCATAATTTAACCCTTTGAGTGCCAGAAGGCTACAGAATGCATTCCATACCCCTCTGCTACTCAAAGGGTTAAATAGCAGCCCACTCCACGGAGCTCTAACCTTAACCCACGGAGCACTTCCTGAGCTGATCTATTCTGTCGCCTGCACAACAAGGATGGCAGTTTACTGCTGTGTGATGTCGCATATTGAAATGTCACTTCACCATTTAACCCTTTGAGTGCCAGAAGGCTACGGAATGCATTCCACACCCTTCTGCCACTGAAAGGGTTAAATAGCAGCCCGCACCACTGAGCTCTAAACTTAACCCATGGATCACTTCCTGAGCTGATCTATTCTGTCGCCTGCACAACGGGGATCACAGTTTACTGATGTGTGATGTAACACAACAGTTGGGGGGGGGCGGCAGACAACATACTGTAGTTCTTCTTAGGTAAGATTGTGTGTTTTAGAAGGCATCCCAGGACTATCAGATGAGGAAAGGTTATTGGAAGATTACAAGTTATTGGGTGGTGAGGGGGTGAGTTTGGGTGATGTGGGAGAGTGATTGGGTGCTTTGGAGGTGAAATGGTTCACTAAAGATGTGATATGTGTGATATCTGATGATGAATGGGGGAGCAATCTTGATGCACTCTGGTGATAACTTCGCTCCATGTCACAGTGATTAGGGGAATCCTGTTTCTCCCCATTCACAGTCATAACTGCTTCTAAGCATCCCCATGATGATGCCCGCTCACCCCAAGTTGCCATACGTTAGGATGACTGCAACATCTGAATTGCCATGCTCTTTTGCTCATTCTCTTCGGTCTGCAAAATCTGATAATCACCACTTTGGTGCTTTCACTGCCAACATGCTGCTCTTGGTCCACTTATTCAGGTCCTCTCCCAGCAGATACCCGGTACCTGCTTCTAAGCACTCCCTCCTGCTTGACAACTGCCACCAAGTTCTTATATCACGTCAGTTTCTCAACTGCAGCCGGTTAATAGCAATGTTTAAAGAGGCGACATGACAACCTCACGCTTTTATGCAGCGAGAAGTTGTCATGTCGCCATTTTAAACAGGGCGACATGGGTAATACAGCTTCTAGCCATGCGATATTATTCATGCAACGTTTCAAAAGTGAACTCTTGCTGTGGCAATATGATTTTGTTGATATATTCAAAGCACTTCGACATTCGATGTAGACACAGATCACTAAAATTTGGGGATGAAGATCCCAATTAGCATACAGGATTGTTCTCCCTCAGACATCACCAGCCCCACAATGTAAAAATCAACATGCTGCCCTCTCCCAATAAACTATGACATGATGCCCCTCAGTAAACTCCGACATGATGCCCCCCCCAGTAAACTCTGACATGCTGCCCCCCAGTAAATTTTGACATAAGGTACCCCCACACAGTTAACCCTTTAGAGTGCCAGAGAGGTACACCATGCATTGCAAAGCAATGTTTTTCATCCCTTCTGGCACTCAAAGGGTTAATGTCAAAAACATATGTTGTCCTTTTTTAATATATATATATATATATATATATATATATTAACCATTGCAGTGCAGTGTGTACCCTTCTGGCACTCAAAGGGTTACTGTCAAAAAATGTTGTCCGTTTTGTGTGCCATAAAATCAGACCTCGCAGGGGGCATCAGGACTAGGGGTGGGTAAAATCTCTCACCATGTTCCCGTGGCAAATTCTGTGAAAACCAGGTTGTCTGTTTTTTTGCAGGAAATCCGCTTTAAAACTAGCGATAAAAATTGTCACTTTTTTCACCCATTGGCCAAAAATTTTCACCATTTTTTCAATGGCTGGAAAGTTTCCACCCATTGATTTACATTGTTCTCACCTTTTCACTATAAAAATGTGACATATTTAGGAAATCAAACACAATAGAAGTAGCTACAGAGAGAGGTAGTCATGCTGTGCTATTCTGCTGTGATCTTTTTCCAAATTTGAGGTAGGAGAGTCTCATAGTGACTGTATAAATGGAAGAGCTGGAAGGACCCTTATTTGTCCACTGAGCCTGAGGAGAAAGTGAGCACTACTGAACCAATGCTGGCCAGCCCCCTAAATCACCCCAAGGGATTTTGCTGAATGTAATGGGACTGGAGAGAGAAAAGGGAATGTGAAGGGAGTGAGAAAAGGGTAGTACTAGTGAGAGCAGGACAGGTTAGCTGCCTGTGCCTGCTGCTAGACTTGCTGCCTCTGCTGCCACCATTGCTGCCTCTCTTGCCACTAGTGCTGTGCCTGCTGGCAGATGTTCTGCCTCTGTTGAAACCAGTGCTGTGCCTGCTGCCAGTGCTGAACCTGCTGCCACCAATACTGTGCCTGCTGTCAGACATGTTGCTCCTGTTGCAACTAGTGTTGTGCCTGCTACCAGAGTTGAATCTGCTGCCACCAGTGATGAAGCTGCTTGTGTGTCTTGTAATACTCAGGAGGGTTGAAGGAGAAGATGATGCCAAGTGTGATAGCAGGGGACCCTAAGTCACACTTGCCATCCCCAAGCAGTCCCGCCAGTGCTACTACTACTACTACTACTACTACTACTACTACTACTACTACTACGAAAGTCCAGCTGCTTGTTAGTGTTAGGAATGAAGGAGGGGTTCATCAATATCCTCATATTACTAATGGCTGTGAGGAGGAAGACTCTGGGGCTGAACTTTATGTGTGTGGTGTTAGTAACAGTGATGGTGAAGCAGCCGGTTGGACTAGTGTTAGGGGAGTGGTAGGGAAAGCCTTTGAGATCGTCCAGACTAGCGGTCAAGGGAGCTCACACCATTCCTCTGGCTCTGGGAGTCCTTCTCTACTTCCCTTCACTACAGTGTCCAGGTGGAACATGATCCTGAAGAGGCCAGAACTGGTGCTGGGGGAGAGCAGGCTCTGAATTAATACCCCCACCACCAGCAGGAGCACAGATCAGCTGCCTGTGCCTGCTGCCACTGCTGCCAGTCTGCCTTCTTCTACAGGTTCAAAGGAATTGCCAAGTGTGACATTAGGGGACTCTGTCACATTGCTCATAACCTCCTCCATGCAGCAGTGAGATGTCTGTAATAGAGCAGCAGCAGCTCGTAGGAAGTGGGACTAGTGGTGGTGGTGATGATGATGGTAGAGAAGCTGGGGTGGAAGAGACATTGATGGCCTTTTTATCAGAAACTGAGAAGGAATGGGAGACAGGGATGAGGATGGTCAGATTTGTATTTCACATACCCATAGCCATGAAATCCTAGGTGTGTCTAGCCCTGATCATAGACACATCTCCACACAACATAATCCTGCCACTATCACCAACCACTGTTGTCTGGCTCAAGAAAAATTCTTAATCCATTATATTCAAACACAAAATAAATCTTAATTAGCAATCTGTGAAGACAGGTCATGTAGAAAATTAAGGGGGCCTGAACATTTATTTTGAAAGGTAGAGGTGTTCAAATGGGTGTCCCTGTAAAAGTTTGTTTTTTGGTTAGTCTGTCCTGGCACTAGATTCAGTTAGCATTTGGTTACCAGTTGCCCAACCCCATCCTAGAATATCAGCGAACAAGCAGTGATAGTGATGCCATACCAGATGTGGCTTCAGAGAGGTGGGGGAATGACAATATGCTCAATGGAATATTTCCAATTTTTTTTAGCTGATGACTACCGCTTCTTGATACTTGTTGAGTTTTGTGATACTCGTACATTTATTTTACTGTTCTGTCATAATTTCATTACCTAATGAAGCTGTTTAAACAAAAAAAAGAGTAGGAATTTTGATTCTCTTTTTTTTGGAATTGTCAAAGGGAATGAAAGTATTTAAGGCCTGCTAGAAGAGACAAGGCCCAAAGGTCCTACATTCTGTATTATGTATTGCTGGCTAAATCTTCTCACAATACGGTACTTCTCAGTTCTGCAGATTAAGGGTCTGAGATTTGCCTTAATTACTATGGATATTTCTTTATTTGTTAGTCTGAGGTGTAACCTCTTAATTTGCAGCCTGTTTTGGGTTTTGCCGTGGTGTATATATTTTATATTAATGTATTAAATGTGTATGTAAAATTATACCTATGACTCAGGGCCGGCCCTTACATGGGTTCCAGTGGGTCCATGGACCTAGGCGGCACTTTGACAGGGGTGGCAATTTGTCACCCAAAGGCATGTTTATTAGTGATGATCGAGCACCCCAATGCTCGGGTGTTCGGGTGCTCTGGCCGAGCACCCCCGGAGGCTCGAGTGCTCGGCCGAGCACCCGAGCCCCATTGAAGTCAATGGGAGGACTCGAGCATTACACCAGGCACCCCCTGCTCTGATGAGGGGAGGGTGCCTGGTCCATAGGAAAAGGGCAGAAAATGATGGAAACACCACAGAAATGGTTCAGGGACAGCATAGGGAGGATGTCTGGATGCATCTTGGACTCCAACGTCGCTGCTGGGAACGATGTTTCGCCCGTAGTACCCCATTTTTACAGACTGACCGTAAAACACACAAAAAGGAAGATAAAAACGACTTTAGGCGAAAAATTGTTACCAAACAGTATTTGCTGTATATTTACTTGTATATCATCTGCAAATTCTGCAAAAAATTTCCTCGATTTTTCTGAACTGGGGCCATGATTAAGAGGGAAACGTGCGCAGAGGCAAATTCTGCAAAAAATTTCCTCGATTTTTCTGAACTGGGGCCATGATTAAGAGGGAAACGTGCGCAGAGGCAAATTCTGCAAAAAATTTCCTCGATTTTTCTGAACTGGGGCCATGATTAAGAGGGAAACGTGCGCAGAGGCAAATTCTGCAAAAAATTTCCTCGATTTTTCTGAACTGGGGCCATGATTAAGAGGGAAACGTGCGCTGAGCCGACCATCTAAAACATTATGGGTGAGGGTCTGCTGCGGAGCTGACCATCCTAAACATTATATGCGAAGGCCCGCTAGTGAGCTGACGCTATAAAACATTATATGAGAGGGCCCGCTAGAGAGCTGACCCAATAAAACATTATATAAGAAGGCCCGCTGGTGAGCTGACCTATACAAAAAGTTGTCAAACAGGGCCCGCTGGTGAGCTGGCCCTATATAAAAATTATATCACAGGGCCCGCTGGTGAGCTGGCCCTATATAAAAATTATATCACAGGGTATATGGAAGAGAGTCAACCATATACCCGTTTTTTGGGTGGAAGGGGTGAATGGGAATACAGAGTATTCCCATCATTGTAAATAACATATATAAAGTCACTTTATGTTCACCCGGGGCTTTCCTCCAGTGGAGTGGAGAAGTCAGGGGAAATCCAGGCCTTGTTCATTTTTATAAGTGTCAACCTATCAGCATTTTCGGTGGAAAGGCGGATACGCTTATCTGTTATGATGCCACCAGCAGCACTAAATACCCGCTCAGACAGAACGCTGGCGGCAGGGCAGGCCAGCACCTCCAAGGCGTAGAGTGCCAGTTCATACCACGTGTCCAGCTTGGACACCCAGTAGTTGTAAGGCACAGAGGGATCATTGAGGACGCTGACACAGTCTGCTACGTACTCCTTCACCATCTTCCAAAACTTTTCCCTCCTTGTGACACTAGGCTGCGCATCAGGGTGAGGGTGCTGGTGGGGTGTCATGAAGGTGTCCCACGCCTTGGAGAGTGTTGCCCTGCCTTTGTCGGAACTGCTGTGTGCTCCCCTTTTCTCCCCTTCTCGGTTGGCCAAGGTAGCACGTACTCTGCCGCCAGCGTTGTCAGATGGAAAATTTTGGAGCAATTTTTCAACAAGAACCTTCTGGTATTGCACCATTTTGCTTGTCCTCTCCACCGGAGGAATGAGAGATGAGAAATTCTCTTTGTAGCGGGGGTCCAGAAGGGTGAACACCCAGTAATTCGTGTTGTCTAAAATGCGTATAACGCGTGGGTCACGGGAAAGGCAGCCTAACATAAAGTCAGCCATGTGTGCCAGAGTACCAACAGGCAAGATTTCGCTGTCCTCACCAGGAGGATGACTCTCAATCTCCTCATCCTCTTCCTCCTCCTCTGTCCACCCACGCTGAAGAGATGGAACTAAAGTTCCATGGCTACCCTCTGTAGCGGAGGCAACCGTGTCTTCCTCCTCCTCCTCCTCCTCCTCCGCCTCCTCCAATTGTCGCTGAGAAGACGAAGTGAGGGTGCTCTGGCTATCACCTTGTGTAAGCTCTTCCTCCCGCATTTCCACCTCTTCCACATGCAAAGCGTCGGTTTTAATTGTGAGCAGCGAGCGTTTCAGTAGACACAGAAGTGGGATGGTTACACTGATAATAGCGTTATCGCCGCTCACCATCTGTGTCGATTCCTCAAAATTGCGTAAAACCTCACAGAGGTCTGACATCCATTCCCACTCCTCACTTCTGATTAGAGGAAGTTGAACGGAGAGGCGACGACCGTGTAACAGCTGGTACTCCACTACTGCCCTCTGCTGCTCACAAAGCCGGGCCAACATGTGGAAGGTGGAGTTCCAGCGCGTGCTCACGTCACACAGCAGCCGGTGAGCTGGCAATTGTAAGCGCTGCTGCAGCTTCAACAGGCCGGCTGAAGCTGTTGATGACTTACGGAAATGTGCACACACGCGGCGCACCTTGGTCAAGAGATCATGCAAATTGGGGTAGGTTTTTAGAAATCGCTGAACCACTAAATTAAATACATGCGCTAGGCATGGTACGTGTGTGAGCTTGCCGAGCTCCAAAGCCGCCACCAAGTTACGCCCATTATCACACACAACCATGCCTGGTTGCAGGTTGAGTGGCGAGAGCCACTGCTCGGTCTGGTGACTAATCCCCTGCAACAGCTCTGAGGCCGTGTGCTGTTTGTCCCCAAGGCAGATCAGCTTCAGCACGGCCTGTTGACGCTTCCCCACTGCAGTGCTACACTGCTTCCAGCTACCGGCTGATGGGTGAGTGGCGCTGCGCGCAGAGAATTCGGAGGTGGAAACGGAGGAGGAGGAGCCAATAACGTAGGTGCTGGCGGAAACCCTGATGGAGGTAGGGCCCGCAATCCTCGGCGTGGGTAGCACCTGTGCCATCCCAGGGTCCGAGCCGCTCCCAGCCTCCACGACATTCACCCAGTGTGCCGTCAGGGAAATGTAGCGTCCCTGGCCACAAGCACTTGTCCATGTGTCAGTCGTTAAGTGGACCTTCCCAGTAACTGCGTTGGTCAGGGCACGGGTGATGTTACGGGACACATGGTGGTGTAAGGCGGGGACGGCACACCGGGAAAAGTAGTGGCGGCTGGGGACTGCGTACCGAGGGACAGCTGCTGCCATCAGGCTGCAGAAGGACTCAGTCTCCACAAGCCTAAATGGCAGCATTTCGATGGCCAGTAATTTGGAAAGGTGTGAGGTTAGTGCTATGGCCTGTGGGTGGGTGGCTGGGTATTTTCGCTTGCGCTCAAATGCCTGGGGTAACGACATTTGGACGCTGCGCTGGGACAGGGAAGTGGATGTGGTCACTGATGGTGCTTCAGATGGTACAGGTGCAGGGCGGGAGGTATGCGGGCCTGCGCCTTCGACAGGCGATTGGCCGGCACCGAAAACAGGGGAAGAGGAGGCAGTGGTGTGGCCTGCAGACACAGATTGGCGATCCGGGCGTTCCTCCCACTTATTACGGTGCTTGGATGCCATGTGTCGGATCATGCTGGTGGTGGTGAGGTTTCTAGTGTTCATGCCTCAGCTCATTCTGGTGTGGCACAGGTTGCAAACTACAATTTTTTTGTCGTCCGCACTTTCCTTAAAAAAACGCCATACCGCGGAACACCTAGCCCTTGGCAAGGGAGATTTACGCAAGGGGGTGCTCCGTGGAACATTTGCGGGCCGGTTTGGTGCGGTCCGCCTTCTTTCTTTAGCCACACCACTGCCTCTTCCAGCCTGTTGCGGTGCTGCAGATGGCTCACCCTCAGGACTGCTGTCATCGCTCGGCTCTCCACCTTCCCAGGTGGGGTCAGTCACCTCATCGTCCACCAAGTCCTCCTCCACTTCCTCACTCTGATCATCCTCCTCATTTCTTGATCCCACCACATCCTCAGTCATTGACAACTGTGTATCATCCTCCTCATCAAGGTCTTGAGACAGTAATAGTGGTTGATTTGATGGCAACTGTGTCTCATCATCATCATCCACTTCCTTTGACCTTAAATGCCGTTCCCCTCTGTCATCTTCTTGTGATTGGGTACCCTCTAGAGGTTGTGAATCAGGGCACAAGATGTCATGTTCCTCTGCAAGCGTGCTTGGAGAGAGGTTCAAATGAAGGATTGGTGATGAGACAAGCTCCTCACTATATCCCAGTGTGGGATCACTTCTTTGGCCAGACCCTCTATGGTGGGAGGAAGGATGATCAGGGTGAGGATTGTGTTGACCAGACTCTTGGCTACTGAGAGTGGACTTGGTGGAAGACAGGGTGGTGCTTAACCGACTGGAAGCAGTATCAGCTGAAATCCAACCGACCACCTGTTCGCAGTGGTCTGACCTCGAGAGTGATGTCCTGCGACGCCCTGTAAACTGAGACATGAAGCTAGGTATGGTGGATGTCTTTCTTTCTTGTGCTCTGGCACCAGGCACAGTTTCTACGCGTCCTGACCCGCGCCCTGAACTATCAGGATCACGTCCACTTCCCCGTCCCTTTTTACCCACCTTCTTCATATTACACGGAATATGTGCTGCTAATCTGCAACTTTGCACACTAAACAGAATGTGCTGCTAATCTGCAACTTTGCACACTAAACAGAATGTGCTGCTTATCTGCGGCTAGGCACAGTGAACGGAATATGTGACGTTTATTTTTTACACTTTGCACACTAAACAGAATGTGCTGGTAATCTGCAACTTTGCACACTAAACAGAATGTGCTGCTAATCTGCGGCTAGGCACAGTGAACGGAATATGTGACGTTTATTTTTTACACTTTGCACACTAAACAGAATGTGCTGCTAATCTGCAACTTTGCACACTAAACAGAATGTGCTGCTTATCTGCGGCTAGGCACAGTGAAAGGAATATGTGACGTTTATTTTTTACACTTTGCACACTAAACAGAATGTGCTGCTAATCTGCAACTTTGCACACTAAACAGAATGTGCTGCTTATCTGCGGCTAGGCACAGTGAACGGAATATGTGACGTTTATTTTTTACACTTTCCACACTAAACAGAATGTGCTGCTAATCTGCAACTTTGCACACTAAACAGAATGTGCTGCTAATCTGCAACTTTGCACACTAAACAGAATGTGCTGCTAATCTGCGGCTAGGCACAGTGAAAGGAATATGTGACGTTTATTTTTAACACTTTGCACACTAAACAGAATGTGCTGCTAATCTGCAACTTTGCACACTAAACAGAATGTGCTGCTTATCTGCGGCTAGGCACAGTGAACGGAATATGTGACGTTTATTTTTTACACTTTGCACACTAAACAGAATGTGCTGCTAATCTGCAACTTTGCACACTAAACAGAATGTGCTGCTAATCTGCGGCTAGGCACAGTGAACGGAATATGTGACGTTTATTTTTTACACTTTCCACACTAAACAGAATGTGCTGCTAATCTGCAACTTTGCACACTAAAAAGAATGTGCTGCTAATCTGCAACTTTGCACGCTAAACAGAATGTGCTGCTAATCTGCAACTTTGCACACTAAACAGAATGTGCTGGTAATCTGCGGCTAGGCACAGTGAACAGAATATGTGACGTTTTTTTTTTTAAATCTGTGCCCCCCCAAACAAAATATAACTGCTGCCCCCACACACAATAGTCCTAAAAAGGACTTTTGGGTCTTTATATGTTGTTCAAACACACTTTTCTTCTCCCTACACTGACTTTCCCTTCCTATCCTCATCTCTCCCTGGCTAAGACTGAGCCGAACTCGCTGGTCAGGTGCTATACAGCACCCGATCACAGGTTCTGGCCAGCCAATCAGTGTAATGCCAGCAGCCAACATGGCTGCTGGCATTACACTGATGTCAGAGCCTCCCCGCACGTTTATTGGCTGCGCAGCAGCCGCGAAACGTGCGGGGAGGAGACCCGAACATGGCGGGCGAGCACATGCGGTACTCGTACGAGTACCTCCATGTGCCGAGCAGAGCGATGCTCGAGCCGAACCGAGCTTCGGCCGAGCATGCTCGCTCATCACTAATGTTTATTTCATGCGCCACCGGCACCAGCCACCAGGAAGCACATCTACTGGGGTCTCTATCTTCTTAACCCTCATCTATGCAGTCTCCATCTTCTTAAAGCCAAGGGAACAGAGAAATCCAAAGACTCTAGCATGCGAGTGTCTCGCACAGCCACACGCAGAGCCGGATTAAGACTCCATAGGTCCCTAGGCAGGATCCCAAATTGGGCCCCCCCCCCCCGCACCAGTTTTCCCCCTCCCATTTGCCACAAACATTTCTACTAGTACCAACATAATTAAAGACAAAAATGATGCTTCAACCCCTTGTAACCCAGAGAGGTCACCAAGGCATTGCAAAGCAATGCATTGCATTAGGTACCTATCCGGCATTCAAGGGGTTAAATATATATATATATATATTTTTTAAATGAAATGGGACTACATTTGTGACAAGACAGAGCTAGAAATTGAAATGGACTACATAACATTAGTGACACCACAGAGCTTAGACTTGAAATGAGGCTTAAATACTGACACCACATAGCTTACAGTTGAAATGGTGCTAAACTACCGACACCACAGAGCTTACAATTGAAATTGGATACATCAGTGACACCACATAGTTTGCAGCTGAAATGGGGCTAGACTAGTGATACCACAGAGCTAGCAAGTGAAATGGGGCTACACTAGTGATACCACAGAGCTAGCAATTGAATTAGATACAAACATGATTCCACAGAAACTGCAGTTCTGTTGTGGTATCATTCATGAAGCTCCACATTGCCCCTTCATCTCCACAATGCCCCCCTTCATCTCCAAATTGCCCCTTCCACAATGCCCCCTTCATCTTCACAATGCCCCCATCTCCACTTCATCTCCACATTGCCCCTTCATCTCCACATTGCCCCCATTCATCTCCACAATGCCCCCATCTCCAATTCACCTCCACATTTCCCCTTCCACAATGCCCCCATCTTCACATTGCCCCTTCATCTCCACATTGCCCCTTCTGCAATACCCCTGGCCCTACCTCCAGTCCCTGGTGGTCTAGCGGCATGGCTTGACAGATCTGTGCCTCCTTCGGCACAGATCTGTAGAACTGAAGCTCCCGCACGCTGCTCTTGTAATGCAGAGGATGGGAGATGATGTCATCTCCCAGCGCTCTGTATTACTAGAGCAGCGCACCGAGTGGGAGATCAGCTACGTGATTGCTGCGGGCGACAGGATCACAGGGGGTGGCTGGGCCCCTGGAGTGATGGGCCCAGTCGCAGGTGCGACCCCTGCGACCCCTATTGTTACGCCACTGCCTACAAAGCTGATGGGTAGAGCCTGGGAAGCGGGACTTTTTTTGAATGTGGCGGGAGTGAATGGCTGGATCGGCTGTGCAAAGCTGGGCCCCCAACCTTGGCCAGGCCCTAGGCACACGCCTCGTGTGCCTTGCCCATAATCCAGCTCTGGCCACACGCTGCACAGGCATGCAACTCAGCGGCTGCAACAACAAGGACATGAAAGGGTGATAGTGTAGGACAAAGCAGTATGTAATGGGGAGAAGGAGCAAAATAAAAACTGGGGTATGAACCATTATGCAACTAGTATATGGAAGGGAAGGGGAGAACAGAGCATGGTGAAGACATGGAGTGGAACAGAACCAGACGTTTGGACAGCACTACTGACTAAGGACAAGGAGTAGAATGGAGGCGTAAGTGTGTGGCCCACTTTTAATCATGTACATAAAAGGTAAGGGAGCTGTAGGTGAAAATGGGACAAGGATAGGAACGGACCCTGAGGAGTGCTGCACAGTTCATTACAGTGACATAAGGGGAAAGAACACCAACTGTGAATATAACTTCTGCAGAGAATGGTTTGACTAGTGCAAGCTATTTGTCCACCCTCTGCAATGTCCATTACAGGAATTGTACTCCACAACAGTTCTAAAATATCACATAATGGACGTGGGTGTGTTTTGGTGGGCATGGTTTGTGGGGCAGCATTTCATCCTTAGACCCAGGCGGCACAAAGTCTTGGGCCGGCACTGCTATGACTTCTGTCTAATGCTTTGGTACAGCTGTTAAATGTTCTTGACATAGTTTAGAAGGTACCTCTAAATGTCTTGAGTCTATAGGAGCCTCTCAGGTGTGTTGTTGATTGGTGAGACATCCCTCTACCAGGTGACTCCCTGACACACTCTCCAATAAAGAAATATTCAAACTGGGACATTTTTATATTATTTGGTCAATACAGCCTTTTATACTAAACTAGCAAGCAAAGTGCACCGTTTAAATCAGAAATGGGTTTCTTTAGCCAGGGCATTGGGAATATTTTTCACACCCAAAACTTAGCACAGTTGATGTGGCCAGCAAGACTGGAGTACCTCAGAGTTGGAGCCCTAGTAGGTGGTTGACTGGCCTTGACTGGCCTTGAAGTCAGAGAAAATAAACTCTAATATTCTTTAAGTAGCCAAATATAGTATAGATAAGTCATGGTTTTCAAATAGATTGTACAGTCAGTCAAATTTTATAAAGCTTGTAGAAGTATTCGCATATACTATGCACTGGTTTTGACAGACTAGGGATTCTCAAATAAATAATAAATTTAATTGTAAGGGCTATATGCACAAAGACAAAACGGAGCAATTCTGGAGCAAAACCAGCTGCACTATAGTAAACAAATAAAATTCTCCAAATCCCTTTGATTCAAATTGGGCTTTTCTCACATTGAATGCTACAGAGGTATGCAGTTCTTTACCTCCCTCTGGTGCTATTAGTTTGCCAAATTGTTTTTTCAAAATATCCATCAATATATTGAAACAAACATTGAAAGAAAAATGGATCCATCGACTGGCATTAGTTTATAAATAAAGAAAAAATATTTATAAATTGTAATATAATTAACAATTTAAAAATATTCTTTTTATTCATGGTTCTGGCTTCATTTTCCAGCAACAAAAGCATATAGAGGGTATGGCAAAATTTACTGAGGTTTAATTTGTTGCTGGAGGAATTTGTGTAGACTAGAGGACACAATGGTGTAGACAATAAGAAGACAATGGAGTCAGATTATAGCAGAGATAAGCAGGCAGGTTACATGTCAGTTGTATGTACTAGGAGGGTAAGTGGAGGAATATATTAAGTGAAGTAGGTATTGTAAGCTGAGGTAGCAGAAGCAGAGGGAGCAAGATATGTTTAGATGTATCTGATATAGCAGTGGTCAGGTACAAGCTCGATTAGCAATAATGAATTTAGTGCTTTTATATTTATACATATGCCTCCATGTAATATAAGTAATTCTGAAGTCACTGAAGTAGATCTCAGCCAAAGATCTATAAAGACACAACACTGCCTTTCTGTCCTTGCTGACTTTCCCTACAGTTTTCTGAAAGTACTAGACTGGAAAATATGCTAACAATTAGCTTAAATTGGACATTCCTGTCTTGATATGCTCATTTAATGTATATTATGAATATGGGTATGTAGCTTCCTAGAGTAACCTAGGTTTATCCAACCACAATCTGGTGCATGAACATTTGGTATGTCAGTGACAAATCCTTGTCTTTTTCATTTGTAAATGCTCAAGTACAGTTTGCTATAAGCTCATTCGTAAACAGGCACCTGTAAAATAGTAAGGGAATTTAGAGTATTTGCCACCTGCATCCTGAGAAATAGAATTCTAGATGTCTACATTTACAATTGTTTCATGATCATTGTTCATACTAGTAGAAATGTGAACTTTCTATCCAGTGGAGGAAATTGTAATAAGTGTGCTACCCTCTTATTAAAAAAATATATTTATGCAGAGATTTCTTCAAGATGCAATAAAAAGAGTATGATATTTGAATACTAATGATACTACCTCTCAAATGTAGAGGTGTCTCCAATGTAGTGTAGGGCAATTTCTTGGACATTTCACTAGCCTCATGGGATGCTGCTGTCATAAGATCAAGTGGAGGGATTCTGGGTAAAAAGACTTGTGTTATAATGGACAAATATAATTTTTAATTAATTAAAATGTAAACACCTTGAATGCTGCATAGGTGTCCAAAGCATTGCTTCAGAATATGTAGAAGACCTGTATAGCATTAACAAGTTAAATGTCTCATTTACATCAATGGGAATTTAGATACATTTTATTTGTCCTCTGTGATTTAGTTCGTTTTCCCCACAATTGGTCTTCTTAGTTCATCTGCATCAAGGGGTTAAACCTCTACAATACAAGAATTGTTAACTTTCTGAATAAAATACCCCTTAAGATAAAAATGAAGCCAGTTCTTATCAGATGACAAAAGAAAAAATGTCCATATGGAGTAAAACATTAAGAAATAAAAAATGAAAAGGAAATCAATACAGGCTGTCTACAGACAAAATTCCCATCAATCCCATCAGAAGGGCGGTTACGAGCCGTAACACAATGTAGCCATACTGCTGAAGGCAAAGTTGTGAAATAACGTCTTTTGCCTCGGGGCATGAAAACTTGGAAGATGCACAGTTTCCACTTTGTTATAAAGTTAGTATTAGAAATCTAAAAGGTTAGTTTAGTTTGTTCCTTGAGGATTCTAGCCAAAAGTCATTTCATCATCTGTTTGTCTTTTAGGCACAGGACCTAATTCAAATAGAAGTTGCATTTGATCAAGTCTCCTTAACAAGTTACCTAAAGAAGGTAAGGCAGACAATAGCGTATTTTTTAATTCAGCTTCCATGTGCTGTATGGGATTTTAGTTTAGTCCTCCTCACAAACAACTGTTCTATTTTAAAAGAGGTCTATATTTTCTCCCACCGGGCTTTGTTTTAGGGAATTCTTCTAAGAGCCTTATGTTCAAAAATAAAACTGAAGTAATCCTGAAGAAAAACATCTGCACCATTGGGTTCAATATTGATTTTAAAGGGGGGCTTTCAACACTATCTATTTTTACTCTCATGAATTCTAGCTCCTCATTTAAATCAACTGGAATTATTATAACTTTGCATTTAGATTCTAAAGGGGCTGTAGTGTATACTAGGGTGACCAGACCTCACCTTTAACTGGGGACACATATGAAAAATGCATACTGCAGGGCTGCTTTGATTTCAGCATTGTCCTGAAATATGCTTATTGCCTATGTGTCCCCAGTTAAAGATGAGGTCTGGTCAGCCAAGTGTATACTCTGACCACACTTAACACAAAAAAAAGCTAAACGGGCACTTTTTTAAGTTCTTTTTGGTCTGTTTATAATCACCAGAGCTTCAGAGATATGTCCAGGGCCACAATCAGAAATCCAGGGGGCAGGACAAATGTAATTGGCAGGGACCCTGCATTCTTTCATTGGTCAGCCCTCCTCTTGGACCCAGGTTGGATGGAAAGATAATGAGCTCTACAAAAGATCAAACTCAAATAAATCATCAGCATGCCAAATACTAGTGTGTATAGAGACTGACATCTAACATGCAGTATTGGTGCTTGGGGAGAGAATAATCCAAACATGCCTACCAGTAGTACACTTTGGTCCTAGGAAAGAGACTGACCATTAAACTACATTATTAGAACACTGTAGACTTAACAGAGAAACTAGACACAGCATTTCTGCTATTAGTGCTCTCTGGATGTAGGAGAGAGATATTGACCCCTAAACAGGTTTACCAGTAGTATGCCTTGATCCTAAGAAGGAAATTGACCTCTAAGCATGCTTGCTATTAGTACTACTTGATGCTAAAAGAGCGACTGAAACATGAACATTTTAGCCATTAATGTCTATATATATTATTTATAAATCAATTGATACTGATTTTTATTTGAACTAACATTTCTGAAGAATATTGAATACTGTATCTGAAGCAGATCCTGTGTTTTTTGACGTTGATAAGAGCATCCGACAGAGAAGAGATGGTAGAAAATTCCTAGAAGAGAGAAGGACCCCAAACATTGTCTACCAGTAGTATACATTTATCCTAATAGTAAGACTGACCTTAAATGTGTCACTGTCATTCGTAACCAAGTGGACAATAACAGGTACACACATTCACTATAACTTGTCACTATATGATGCTAGAGAGTAAAATTGTTAGGACAAGAAACCATAGTCTAAAACTAGAGGTACACAGGTTTAGAAGTAATGTAAGAAAGTTTTACTTCACTGAGAGAGTAGTAGATAAGTGGAACAGCCTACCAACTGAAGTGGTAGAAGTTAATACAGTGACAGAATTTAAACATGCTTTGGGATAGGCATAATACCTCCCTGAACATAAGACAAGATCAAGGACCAAATTAGGTTTGAGGTTTTTACTGTAGGAAAATGGGCAGACTAGATAGGCCAAATGGTTCTTATCTGCCGTCAAATTCTATGCTTCTATGATAACAGCATTCAAAGACTTATAACAGTTATAATTATATTCATAAAACCATATATCAGCCTTTAAAATGTTCCTATACCTTAGGAATATGTAGCTCGTAATTTGTGTAACAGATTGACCTACCAATTTACGTGTAATTTTTACAGCATCACAGGGCAGAACTAATGGATTTTTTTATAAGCAACATCTATCTGTACAACAAGGGTTACTATCAGGTTGTGTTTTACAGATATGCCTGCTTGAACATGTTTGAGTAAATGTAAATGACTGAAAGATTGATTTAATACCTGTGTTTACATTTTGGAAGCTAGAGACGGGATGCTAGCATTCAAAGGGTAACTGCAGAGATAATATATACTCTTTATATCCCATTAATTTAAACTGGTTAAGGAGGGTATCCAAGTGTATGATATAGCCAGCTGATCCCATGTATATAGAGTGCATGTGTGGTAATTTTAAAACAATGAGATGAATAAAGAAATAGGGCTTATGTCAAATATGCCAGGGAAAACCCTATAAATTATCTCAGTAGTATGTGTACAAATGCTCATAGTTTAGGGAATAAACTTAATGAACTAATTACAATAATAACCACAGACAATTTGAATGTGGTGGCTATAACCACATATCCATACTTTTCTGTATATAATATTGTCTGTTGAAGTCTGCCTCTAAGTCACACTCCTCACAGTGCATAATAGGCTTCAGTTTTCCTGAATGGTTTGGAAGGGTCGGTTGTTTTTATCAGATTATAAACTGACAGAACTAGTAATAGGTCAAATGAAAATAAAACAAACCAAATAACAAAGTGCTTGAATGTGAAGCTCCCTGTGAGTGTGACCGTACATGTGCAGTACAGACTGCCCAAATGATGTAGTCATGTGCAGTGCACAGTAGAGACTGCACAAACACGCCGGCTTCCAGGCAGAGGCACTGCTGACGGAGGCGCTCCGAACGGTCCACCAGCTCCGGGGAAGCAGCAGAGGCCGCTGCCTGGCACTTTGGCCCGTGTACACGGGACTTCAATACTAGTTTTAAAATATAGCTGTATTTTGTACAGCTACCTAATAGGTAAGTCATTCTGTTAAACAAATAAGCGATACTTATTTTTAGAGTTGTGGTTTCACTCCTTAGCATTTAAATGTTTCTTAAAATAGCACTGTTGTGGTGTATGCATTATCACAATACCAGCATATATTGTCATCCTCTTCTTCTCTTATTAGGTCACTACCAGGGACATTGCTTACTTATTTTAGGGGGATAACATTCCAGGCTTCATGCTTAAAGCCTGGGGTCTTGTTGCCAGCTTTTGGCATTAAATTTGGTCAGTCTCTCTTAACCTTTGAGGATATCACTCTGGTCTCTAGAATAGAGTTTTCCATAGTGGCAGAAATCCATACAAATCACTGCACTGTATCTACAACAGTTATGTGTGTGTTCCATTGGCTGGAACATGGCTATCAGCAAGTAAAAAGGTAGAAAGCCAGTGTTTGTCCATGTATAATGATTAACATTTTATTACCTCATAGGTTTTAGATAAGAAATTCCCTGGAGGGGACAGCAGGGTACTGCAGGGGAAGCATGTCATGGGGAGGGTTGATGCACAGAGGTAGTGTGTGTGTGTTAGGGAGGAGCAAGAGGGAAAGGGTTTAAAGGTGCTAGAGAGAGGAAGTGGGCTGTTGTTTGAAGAAGAAAGGACAGAGGAAGCGTGGGGGTTGTTGTTGGCGCAGGGACGGTGGTAAGTCATTGGACGGATTTGGTCAGAGTGATGTGTAGCTGCCAATCTGAGGATCGTCTGGCTGTGCGGTTGGCATGTCTACCTGAAGGTCTGATCTGGGATCCCGCTGAATGTCTCCAGCGGCAGTGTGGATACCCCCCTTTTTGGTTCCTGGTGGTACTTCAGACCTTGCTGCACCCCAGTTGTTTCCTCCACTGTGGGTTCCCGACAGGGTAATCTGGGTCCTCCCACCCTTGGATTTCCGTGTGGTGAGCGGGCAGCCTGGGTGCTGGTTTCTAGCACGGCCCGCTGCTGCTCTCCCCTCTGCCCTATCCTGGCTGTGAAGCGGGCATTGGGGGATTCCACAACAATGGCGGGGGCATGGTATTTTGGCCTTTGGAGGGCCTCACCTGGTTCTGCTGACCTCTTCGGTGGCAGGGAGCTATGCCACCCATGTTTTTTTCCTGCTTGATGCCCTGCCGGCTATGTGAGCTGGGCCTCCTCTCCCCTGCTGGGTGGTTTTTCCCTTCTCTTTCCGTTCTTGTTCGTGCCCTTCACTTGTCAGCAGCATCTGGTGGAACTCTCCCCTGTCCCTCTTGGGTCGCTGGTGTCGGTGCTGTCTGCTGGTTTCTGTTTCTTCTTCTCCTTCCTCCTCCACTGTTTCTTTGGGTTTTCTCATCTTTGTCTCCCGCTTTTCTTGCTTTACCCTCTCCTTTACAGGATGTCTTTGCTGTGGGGCTCCGCTTGTCTACTTCTTTCTTTCTTTGCCCATTTTTTCCTCTTGCTTTACTATTCTGGTTTCTTCCTTTCTTTTGTCTGTCTCTCTTTTTACCCTATTTCTATTTTTGGTGTTTTCTCTTTGCTTCTTTTCTTGAGGCCTGGCTGTGGGAGCTTCTGGGGTTTTCCTCCTTTGGGCTGCCGGTTGGTGTTCTCTGCCATGACACCATCGCATGGTACCTCCTGCCTTTGGTGCTGGTCTGCTGTGCACATGGCTGAGGTTGCTGTTGCGCGTGGATTGGTGGATGTGTGTGTTACCTTGTGTGGCTGTATGTGTGTGTCTTGTGGAGCAGGGCTTGGGGTACATGTGTCTGGAACAGTGGTTCTCACTCTGTTTAATTGCTCACAGGCACCCTGTAGTTCCATCTAGAACTTTGTGGCCTCTTACGCATTTGCTTGTCTTTATGGGTGTACATCTGTGTGTCTGTTTATCTGTGTATGTGTATTATGTCTGTATATGTATGGGTATGTATGTGTATATATATGTGTATACGTGGTATATATGTATATATATGTGTATGTATATGTGTGTGTTGGGGGCTCTGGCCCCCTTGGTTATGTGCCTGTCTGCCTGTGCATGTGGCTTGTGTGGCGGTTTTTTGCCTTAGGCTTGGTGGATGTGTGAGCTTGCCGTGGTGTGGCTGTGTTTGTGTTACTCAGTGATTTTCACCCAGGGGGAGGTTGAGTGCCTAGGATATCTTCGCAGGGTCCCCCCATCAATTTTGTATGACTTTCCCAATATGCGAAGACTGCTTTTCTCCGTATATAATTCTAAAATTTTTCTGCAGAATGGGTTGGTTTTGTTTATCCTTCTGGTGAACCATGTAGAGACCTATTTGTTTTTCTGCGTTTGTGCTCTCCATTGGTTCTTAATCAATTCCTTCTCACCTGTTAGATGTTCCCTCTGTCAATTTCCAGGCTCCAGGTCACCTGTCCATTGGGTTGGAGCATGGCTTGTGTGCATATGCCTGCATCTTGCTTGGATGGGGGTTATGTGGGTTTGGTCTGGATGTATGCTGGCGGGTCGCTGGTAGGGAGGCCATTTAAATAATAAAAAAAAAAATGGATGGCAATTTCAACCCGCTTGGCAGTGTTGGGATGCTTATGACCCTCTCCTGGGGGGTTCTGGGTTCCCAAACACTATGTCTGGCATACGCCCAGTTGCAGATGGGGGGCTTCAGGACCCTCTGTCTGTTGGTGGGGTGAGTCTCCTCCATTGTGGACAGTGGGTGGAAATGCTGGCATTGCGGCCAGTGTCCAGGGATTCTTCACACTGTGAGGCGGGGGCCACTGCAGGTAGTCATTGGATGACTTGGCGCCGCATTCTGCTGGTTTGACGGTTTCTGGCGGTATTTCTATCGCTTGCGGATTATGCATGGAGGTTTGGTGATGGATCTATGGGTTGCTTCACCCGGTGGTGCTTATGGACTGGTGCCTTCAGGGCCCAGGCTCTCTCGAGGTCCTTGGCAGGCAGGCTGTGGGTGCCTGGGCCAGGTGGTGGGCTCCAGTGGCACTTCCGATGGAATGGTGGTGGAGGTTTTTGTGTGGCACCTGGTGTCACATGCTGTTGCAGGGCGGCCGGTTATTTTTTCTACTTCCAGTCGTGGCAGGTGACGGCCTGGGTTGTGGCATTTTTCACGATGCACTCCCATGTTTTGTTGCACACTGCGTTCATCAGTGTTAGGTGGTGGCACGGCTGGTCTGTGTACTGGGCTGTCAATGGCATGGTGTGTAGGATGTTGCAGCAAGTGCTAGGGTGGAGGATCCTGCGGTGCTGGAGGGGAATCCGGTTGGAGGTGCATGATAATGCTGTTCTGGTGTCCTGCTGCCTTGGGACCGACACCGCATGCGGTCAGCCTGGTGGTTCTGTAGTCGTGTGCCTTTGGTTCATCAGGGTTTGCAGTGGTGGCGGCTCTTAGGGGCCCAGTGGTTAGGGCTTGGTGGGAGTTTGTGTTTTCTTTGGAGATGTGCTTGTTGGTATTTCGGAGTGTTGGTGGCTTCAGGGGTGATGTTATGGTGTGTTTGTTCCTGGGGGCCGATGTTCTCTCTGAGTGCATGTGGGTTATGGGTTTGGTGGTAGATGTTTGTTATGACTCGCTAATTCTGTTTCGGACTGGCAAGTCTCAGTGTGTGTTTGTACGAGCTGGTTTACATCTCGGGTATGTTTTTTGTGTGGTGGTAATGGGTGTATTGGTTTCTGTTTACGTTCCTGGCTGTGTGTGTGTGGGGGGGGTTCTACATATATTAAGGTCTGGGTGTGTGCCTGTGGATATATCTGTGTTGGTACATATGGTTTTGTCCTGGATGGTTGTCTGTCGGGGTATTCCTGAGGGCTGGGGCTGGTTGGGTCCGTGTCTATTGTGGTGTGTTTGACTTGACTGCCGCTTGCCCTTTGAGTTCTGCCGTTGCCTCCTGACCCTGGGTCTTGGCGAATCGGGGTTGCTGTGTTGCTGCGAGTGTCTGAGTGGGATTTGACCTTCCTGTGGTTTCTGCTCCCGTATGTTATCTCCTGGTATGCCCCCCCCCTTTTTGTCTTGAGTCCTGTCTGTTTTTGGCTGTATGATCTGGGGATGTGCAGTGGGTGGGGGTGTGTGCATGGATATCATGGTACTGGTGCTTGGGTATGTGTCACTAGCTATACCTATATCTTGCTGGGTCTGTGTGTGCTACAGTGTGTGTTTGGGGGTAGAGGATAGGTCATGCCCTTCTGCTGTTCGTTCGGTGTGATCTTGTGTTTGTTTGCCTTGGGGTTTGGGGTGTGGTTGGTGGTGCTTTCAGTGGTGTAATGGGTGTTTAAGCTGGGGGCAGTGGGCCTGTGGACTTTCATGGGGTATATGTTGTGTGATCTTTGTGTGCTGTTCTCTGTTCGATGCATGTTTTGGTTGGTGGGTGGATGGTTCTCTCTGGTTGATAGTGGTTTGCCTGTTGGTTTGGTTCTGTGGGATTGGTTGGGGGAGTTCCCTTTGGAGTGTCTGTGTTGTGATTTAAGTGGTGTGTGTTTGGGGGGATACAGACCAAGGCATCTGGGGTGTGGAGGCCGACTGGTCACGGGGTTGCCAGTCAGGCCTGGTGATGGGGGGCCCAACTGTTCAAAGTATTGACAGTCGGGCCTTGTGGCAGATAGTCCTTGCATGGTTTTCAGAGATTGATAAATGAGGTGGTAAGTTAAGGGATTTTATCCTCGGGTGGAAGCCCTTTGAGAGTTTGCCCCGGACTTAGGTCGTGGGAGATGACGCTACCTATTGGACCTAAAGTGGGTGGCCAATGGGGTAATTCATTGGGAATCAGCTGTAAGTGCTGAAAATGGTGGAATAAGCTGTAAGTGCTGAAAATGGTGGAATCAGCTGTAAGTGCTGACGAACGTTGGGATCAGCTGTAGTGCTGAAGAAATGGGGGAATTTTAGCATGATCCCGTACAATTTGGTCATGCTTGGTTTTAAGGGAATCGGATTGGCAAGGACTGTCAGTTAATGAAGGAGTATTGGTTATTGTTTAATTATTATTCTTGTGTTTGAGTAAGAACAATAATTATAATGTGAGTAAAATGTTAAATAAAGATGTGGTCTGTTATGTCCAAATATAGATGTGTCTGTACTTATTTATGGATCATACCCTCTCCCTATGACATGACTCAGAATGTTAGATGAATGACCAATGTCACTTTTGAAAGCAAAAACATATGCTGATATACTACTATGATCAGAGATCTATTAAAGTCTTGTAAATTATATTATCCAACTCTTTTAATGCTAAACAGGTCAAATGTAAATTGAATAGAACATTTGAAGTTGAAATATGGCAATTAGTGGTGTCTATTCCTTAACAAATCTACACCAGACATGGTGGCAAAGTTGATGCCTCTTTAACAGTGATTTAAGAGTTTCACGTCACTTTAAGATGCAAGAGAAAACCTACAGGTGTTTATAATTGCCTTGAAACACACCTTTCACTTTTGCCCTTCAGATCAGGATGAAATGTTTTTATTACTCCTAAATAGGGATGAGAGCAAAGTCAGAGAAATTTCCTGCAGGACTTCAAAAGCGGAAAATCATTTTTTTTTCACAAAACTCCCCGCCCATAGGCAATACAAAAAATGTTCTCATTTTCACTACTGTCAATAATTTCCCACTACAACATTGCCATACGTATATTCAACATGCTGCCTCACAGTTATAATTAGACATATGCTGCTTCCTCCCTGTAAAATCCGATATATTATTCCCTTTTCATTCCACATATGCTGCCCTCACACTTCAAATACGACATATCACGCCCCTTTCATTTGATACATGCTGCCCTAACACTGTTAATCCTTTGAGTGCTGTGGGGTCGCAAAGCAATGCTTTGCATACCCTTCTGGCACTCAAGGGCTTAATGTAAAATAATATGTTGTCTCTTTGTAGTTAAGAAATGTATTCTTCCTAAGTTGTAGTATATTAACCCTATAAATGCCATAGGGGAGAGCAATGCATTGCAGTACAATGCATTGAGTACCCTTTGACACTCATAGGGTTAAAGGTAAAATATTATAGTTTTTGACATGATATACTAAAGTCAGACCTCTAGGGTGGGAATCAGGGCCCCTCCTGATGTCCCCCTGGCATTGGTCACTTATCCAGTAGGATAGATGATCAATGCAGAGACCAAGAGGACCAAGAAGGTGATCAACACCTTCCACTTGTACCCCCAAACAAGCGCTTTGGTTTCCGTCAATGAGCACTTGTGTAGGAGGATACAAATGCTCATGTGACAAAAACACTTTGACAGGATCATTCATCCAAGTGTAGAGACCCACTTCTAAGAATGAGCCACCTTTGCACTTGTGTAGGCTTGTGTGATCCACACAACCATTCATAAGAACTTTCCTATGACAATATCAGGGTCAGACAGTGTACATAGGTATCTGTGGCTACCAGTGGACAAGAGAACAAGACTAGGGGTAAGTCGTAGCCACAGATCCTCATGGATGCAGCCTGAGCCCCAGCTTTGTTCCCTTGGAAGTGTATAACATGTTTGAAATAAATATAATACAGAGCTGTGGGATAATTGTGTAGTGCTTGATGTATTTTTTTAACCCTCTTAGTACCACAGGGGTGAACAATGCACAATTGGGATAAGTGATGCTGTCCATGGTGCTGAAAGCATTCTCTCCACTCCACTACTGGGGCAGCAGAGAGAATGCTCTTAGACTTCAGGATTGTCGTAGTGATAGTAATGTGTGAAGTGAGGGCATGCCTTCCGCATCCACAGCACTGCAACAGTCCTGTATGCTAATCAGGACATTCTCCTCCCCTCCCCTTGCATCCCTAAATTTTGGTGAATATGTTGATTTGTGTGTGTACATTGAAATGTCGAAGTTTTTCAAACACAGACAAAATCATATTGCTACATCAAAGTTTAGTGAATCTAGGCCAAGGTCTAAGCTTTTACACCAAACAGGAAAACAGGTAAACTAGGTGAGCAAGGTGACCCGGTGCTGTTACTGGCTAGAAGCTGTATTTCAGTGTTGAGCAACCTGATGGCCTTCAATGGCTGGCTGGGGATGACAGGAATTGTAGTCCTTAACAGATAGAGGTCATCAGGCTACACACTTTCTGCTCTATTTGCAAAAATATACGCTACAGGGCTTATCCCTTCTGAGGAGGGATGGGCAAAAATGTTCACCTCAAACTGAAATCGGTGAATAATGGCACTTCCCGTTTGGCAATAATTTCCTGCAAAAAGTGCAGTTTTTCCACTTTTTTCGCCTAGCTCATTCTACTGAAATCAATGGAAACATTGAATATATACACAACACATAGAAAATATTATTTTATTTCCCAAAGGCATAGTATAAAAGGGGCATGAGGGTACCTGTGTTGGTGGAATGTGGGGAAAGAATCAATACAAGGAACAAGGAATGTTTTTTGGGGGGTTTGTTTACTGCGATTGAGGGACAGTTAATACAAAATAAATCCTAAATACAAATAAAAAACTCCATAAGACATGGTATAAAAGGGGTCTGAGGAGGGTGCCTGTGTTGGTGGGTGGAGTCTGAGGAATTAATCAGTTGAACAGGGGATTTGTTTTGGTGGGGGTTTTCACTGGTATTGGTGGGACAGTTAATAAAAAAATAAACAAAAAGAAATTTGTATGTAAAGTCATAGAGACATGAACCTCCTGATATAAACTGCCACTGGGTGGACTGATACTTGACTTGACAGAGTATTTTGTAGAGGTTGATTTGTTACATTTGTTGTTACAGGACCAAACCCTGAGGAAACATTGATTTGGAGGACTTAGACCTATTAGAAGCAAAAGCCCTTAAGAAACATTGATTTGTAGGACTTAAGCTTGTTTGGCACAAGCCCTAAGGAAACATTGATTTGTAGGACGTAGGCTTGTTAGACACAAACCCCCATTGATTGTTTATTTTTTTGTGGGTCTATGTTTTTATTTATTTTTTTTTATTTATTTGTTTTTTACTTTTTTAAAGCATAAGCTCTAAGGAAAAAAAATGTCCTACTGGCCTAGTGCCAACAGGTGATGTCCTGTTGGCCACTGGCCGCTGGCCATTGTCAAATGTCTTGATGTAGATGTGGAATTTGCCACTGCTGCTCTTGCTGCTGCTGCTGAGTTGTTTAAAGGGATAGTAATACTTTAATTTTACTAATCCCCATATTATACAACTTAAAAAAAGATTGTTAATGCCCCAAATCACATCTCTCAAACCTTTATGGTTTGAGAGAAAATCGATTTCATAGTTCCAACCTTCCTCCACTTTCCCCAAGATTAGCGTTCTAGCTGACTCCAGCAGTGTTCTGTTGTACGACCATCCAGGGCTCTGCAGCAAAGCCAAGATCTCGTTAATGAAGAAAAAAGATTTCACTTCAACAGTCTTCTACGTGTGCTTGGTTTCCAAGCACACGTAGAAGACTGTTGAAGTGAAATCTTTTTTCTTCATTAACGAGATCTGGGGTTCGTCTTTAGAGCTGCTGGATGGCCCCAGGATTGTATTCCCGGGCAGTCAGCAAGACGTTTATATCTGGAAAAGGGGAGAGAGGGGGGGACTTTGAAATCGATTTTCTCTCAAACCTTTATGGTTGGGGCATTAAAGGGATAGTAATACTTAAAATGTAAAAAAAAAAACGTTATAGGGTTTATCCCCCTGAATAAAACAAGAGTACTCCCACTGCTGAAAGTGTTTCATTCAAAAGTTATTAATTTTCAAAGTTGAATTTTTTAGGTGCAATATCACAGTGGCCTGAAATTGTACAGTGGTGCTGTTGCTACACCATCCTATGGAGATTTATGGTTCCGGGACCAGAGCTGTCCATAGGATCGTGTAGCAACAGCGCCACTGTACAATTTCAGGCCACTGTGATATTGCACCTAAAAAATTCAACTTTGAAAATTAATAACTTTTGAATGAAACACCTTTCAGCAGTGGGAGTACTCTTGTTTTACTCAGGGGGATAAACCCGACAACATATTTTTTTTACATTTTAAGTATTACTATCCCTTTAACAATCTGTTAACAATCTTTAACAATGTATAATATGGGGATTAGTAAAATTACTTAAGCAGCTGAAAGGGAATGGGATCAACAACAGCAGTAACATGGCTGATGGATGATGAAGGTTGCACTTGCCACAACTAGCTACAGTTATGTGCCTGAGGCAGTGGCAGCACAATAAGTAGCTTGGAGAAAAGAAGAAGTTGGCCAGTAATTCTTCTCTACCTGACCCTCTTCCAAAATCATGGGTGTGTTGTTATTAGAATATACATTTTGCCCTTGAGAGTAGGAACTGTGCCTCTCGTCACCAACTGCAATGTGCACAGTTTGTGTGTGATAAATAACATCAGGGGGCATAATTGTACCCAAACACCATGACCCCAGAACCCAAATACTACCGTTGTCACTATACTCTTTGTCCAGATATCACGGTGCCCGTGATCCCTTGTTATTGTTTTCCTGTCAGTTTTATCCTGTGTGTGCTCCCATTGGCTGTTCTGTATTGATCCTGCCCAGTATGGCCTTTATATACTGGGCTCCGGCACCCACGCGGTGCCCTTTCGTGGTGTTCCTGTACCAGTGCTAGTTTTCTGCTCAGTGTTTCCCAGTGTACCGACTTGGCCAGCCTGACTACTCCGCATCTGTTCTCCTGCTCCTGTGTACCGACCCAGATTGCCTGACTACTCTTCAATGCCTGCTCCTGTGTACCAACCTGGATTGCCTGACTACTCTTCAGTGCCTGCTCCTGTGTACCGACCTGGCCTGGCTGACGTTCCTGCTCCTGTGTACCGACCCAGCTTTGCTGACGTTCCTGTTCCTGTGTACAGACCCGGCTTGGCTGATGTTCCCATTCCTGTGTACCGACCCGGCTTGGCTGACGTTCCAGCTTCTGACAGCTTATTGTCGCCTTGGCGACATTATCATTCTCCAGGCTATCCGGTTCCATTTGCTCCACAGAGCATGAGAGTCAGTTTCCGTTACTGCTCCGGCAATGTGTCATTGGCCTAGTCCTCCGTTGCTGTTCATACTGGTTGCAAGTGTCTGCCTCCGTTATTGCTCCGGTAGTGTGCCTTTGGCCTAGTCCTCCGTTGCTGTTCATACTGGTTGCAAGTGTCTGCCTCCATTATTGCTCCGGTAGTGTGCCATTGGCTTGTCCTCTGTTACTGCTACTACCGGTTGCAAGTGTCTGCCTCCGTTATTGATCCGGTAGTGTGACATTGGCTTGTCCTCCGTTACTGCTCCTACCGGTTGCTAGTGTCTGCCTCCGTTATTGCTCCGGTAGTGCTCTTACACGCTATTCCTGTTGTACTCTGCAGTTCACGTTTGTTCTGCTAGCATTAAGCATCCAGAAGCTCTCTGTATGGGAAGTGCTATCACAGAACTTTAACACATGGGACTGTTTACACTCCTTGATGAACTTTAACTCCTGCAGTACCTTAGTCCTGGGAAACCAACATATTTGGCCTGGCCTGTATCAGTATAGACTGCTTGTACCTTAAGTTGTACTGGACCTGTGTGGGCATTTACATTGTTAACCTGTCATGTGTCTGTATTATACTGCCTGTATACTACAGGACCTGTGAGGGTTCATATTTTATTGTGATTTCAATAAAACTGTGTTTTTATCCTAAACCCTGGTGTCTGTGTGTCGAACAAACCATTACATCAGACCCCTCTAAGGACACATGACAACTTGCTGACAGTTTAATAGTAATGTTGCACCCTTCCTGGCAGCATCTTAGCATATTCTTTGGGGTGAAATCTCCTCAGATGCCGCTTGATGCCCTGCTTGTGATGTCCTCCACCACACTGGCATGTGTGGTCAGTGCACCATACACTGTGCAATGGGTGGACATGAACTGCCACATCCTAACATCTACAGAGTGGCTACAGATGCAGTTACCCTAGAGGAAGAAGGTGATGGTGAGCTAGTTGTTTTTTGACATGGAACTTCCAGACTCTGCCTAGGTTTCTTGTTGCCCTTCTAGAGAGTCAGGGGTACAGCAACAGCTGTGCTTTATTTCTGTTGTGGATGTTTGACTTTAACAACTAGTACCAGGAGTATTGCTACTGCTGGCAAGTGGAACCTGTCCTAGTTACGCATCACTTGTTGACCCCATTCCCACTGTGCCCAAGGTAGTCTGTGGCACACTAGCTTGCTCTTCAGCATTCTGCTGCCCTTGCAACTCAGCAGCAGAAGGAATTTGTGCAGTTGCATATTCTGTGAATTCCAAAAGCTCACTACTGGGGGTGGTGGTGATTCCCATCCTCATCCCTGTCTCCCATTCCTTCTCAGTTTCTGCTAAAAAGGCCATCAATGTCTCTTGTACCCTATATTCTCCACCATCATCATCACTACCACTAGTCCTTATGTGCTGCTGCTCTATTACAGAAATCTCACTGCTGCTTGGAGGAAGTGACGAGCAATGTGACAGAGGGTCCCCTAATGTCACACTTGTCATTTCTTGGTGATGTGAAGAAGGCAGACTGGCAGCAGTAACAGCAGGCACAGGTAGCTGATTTGTGCTCATGGTGTTGGTGGTGGTATTATTATTTCTGTGCCTGCTCTCCACCAACAGTTCTGGTCTCCTCAGGATCATGTTCCACTTGGACATTGTAGTGAAGGGAAGGGGACTTCTGTGGCCAGAGGAATGGTGTGGGCTCCCTTGACCCCTAGTCTGAACGCTCTGAAATGCTTCCCCTAACACTAGTCCCACCAGCTGCTTCACCATTACTGTTACTACTACCACTAACACCAACTACATCAAGTTCAGCCCTAGAGTTCCTCCTCCCAGCCACTATTAATATGAGGATATTGATTACCCCCTCCTTCACTCCTAATGCTAACAAGCTACTGTACCTTAGTAACAGTAGTAGTACTAGCAGTGGTGGCACTGCTTGGGGATGGCAAGTGTGACTTAGGGTCCCCTGCTGTCACACTTGGCATCATCTTCTCCTTCCCCACCCCTCCTGAGTATTACAAGACACACTAGCATCAGCTTCAGCACTGGTGGCAGCAGGTTCAGCATTGGCAGCAGGCACAGCCCTGGTTGCAGCAGGGGCAGCACATCTGACAACAGGCACTTTATTGGTGGCATGAGGTTCAGCACTGGCAGCAGGCACAGCCCTAGCTGCAGCAGGAGCAGCACATCTGACAGCAGGCACAGTATTGATGGCAGCAGGTTCAGCACTGGTAGCAGGCAGAGCACTGGTGGAAGCAGGGGCAGCATGTCTGACAGCAGGCACAGTATTGGTGGCAGCAGATTCAGCATTGGCAGCAGACACAGCACTGGTTGCAACAGGGGCAGCACGTCTGACAGCAGGCACAGCACTAGTGGCAGCAGGGGCAGCACGTCTAACAACAGGCAGCTGACCTGTGCTGCTCTCACTAGTACTACTGTTTTCTCCCTCTATTCCCATTAAATTCCCCAAGATCCCTAGGGGTGATTTACGGGGACTTCACAACATTGGTTCAGTTGTGCTCACTTCCTCCTCCTCCTCCTCAGACTTCCAGTTCATCCTTTTATTAGTTTTAAACCTGCTCATAGGTATATCAGTCACTATGAGTCTCTCCTGTCTCAATTTTTCCAAAAGATCAAAGCAGAACAGCACAGCATGTCTACCTTGCACTGTAGCTGCATCTTTTGTGTTTCACTTCCACAAATAAGTCCCATTTTTTATAGCGAAAAGATGAAAACCACATAAATCAATGGGCAGAAACTTTCTAGGCATTGAAAAATGGTTACGAATTTTAATTGCTGGATTTAACGCAGATTTTCCCATGAATGTGGTTTTCATGGAATTTCTTGGGGGAACACAGCGAAAGCTTTCACCCCCCTCTACTTCTGTGTAAAACTTTCACTGCTGGAATATTAATTATTGGAAAGCTTTTTGTTACCGTAAAATCTCGCGTATAATACGCACACATTTGCCCCTCTTCACCTCATGTGAAGTGGGGGGTGCGTATTATACGCGAGACATTAATTTTATAAAAAAAAATTCCATTGCCACCCGTTTCCTCCCTCCCTCCCGGCTTACCCGTCTCTACTTCTGAAGTTCCTCCGTTTGCTTCAGCCTGACAGGGTGCCAGCGGGCGGCATGCTTGCATCCGCCGCCCGCTTCCAGCGTGGCCCTGCCAGGACCTCTCCTTTACAGCCAATGGGTAATGTTATGCGAGGACTGCAAGGTCCTCGCAGGGGAATACCATAAATCCTAAGCTCATAGGGCTTGGGCTTTTTGTACACATGATGAGGTATATAACATTGGATGATTTGCAGGTGAAATTACCATTGATCTTATGGTGTAACTGGGTGTTCGGTATGGGTATCTTGTCTGTGGTGTAAATGTGTGCACAAGTTTTACACCTACTTTGTAGGCAGGGTAATGTGCCATTTTTTGTAATTTCTGTTCAGAGCACTCCTTACCATCAGTTGTTTTAAATTGGGAGGCTGTGGAAATATGTTCTTAAGTCTTTCATCTGTATGTAAGGTTGCTTGAAGTTCTCTTGATATTTTGCACAGAGCTTCAACCTGGGGTTGGTAAGTGAAAATAAGTGGATCCCACAAACCGTGTGCCACCTGTTGTCACTTACCACCCCCAGGTTGAAGCTCTGAGCAAAATATCAAGAGAACTTCAAGCAACCTTACATACAGATGAAAGACTTAAGAAAGTATTTCCACAGCTGCCCTTACTCTCCTTCAGACAGCCTCCCAATTTAACCCCATAGCGACAATTGACTTACCAGGTACATCCCACAAAAACTGTCACTTAGTGACAGAGGACGTACCTGGTAAGTCCCGGAAGTCCGGGTCTCCGTGCGGCTGCACGCCGTTCAGAGACTCCGGAATGATTTAAAAAAAAAAATGTTCCACGGGCGTTAAGGTGACAGCCGCGTACGAATGCAGCTGTCACTAAGGGGTTAAAACAACTGATGGTAAGGAGTGCCCTGAACAGAAATTGCAAAAAATGGTGCATTACCCTGCCTACAAAGTAGGTGTAAAACCTGGGCACATATTTACACCACAGACAAGATACCCATACCGAACACCCAGTTACACCATAAGATCAACAGTAATTTCACCTGCAAATCATCCAATGTAATACACCTCATCATGTGTGCAAAATGCACAACAGCTCTTTATGTGGGGGAAACGGGACAGAAATTACATAAGAGGTTTAATTTCCGCAGATCCAGCATTAACAACAAAAAATCAGAGACATCAGTGAGAGAACATTTTTGCCAAAGTGGGCACAGTGTCAGGGACATTAGACTGACTGTACTGATGGGACAATTTTGCACTAAGAGGGACAGAAAATTATGGGAGGTAAAATTAATGCTACAATTTGATTCTTTGACTTATGGGCTGAATAGAGACAGAGAATTTCTGTCACATTATCACATTGTGAATTAACTTTTACGACAGTCCCTCTGGGATCATAAATACTTGGACTCAGAGGAAGAATGCAATTTAAATCACATCCTCTACCATTGACTGATCAAAGAATCAGTATCTGGACTAACGTTCTTATCTGTTTTCATAAACAATGTAATATGTACTTGTATTTAAGAGAGTTTTCATATTTATCTGTGTAACATGCCTGAGGAAGATACCTAAGAAGTCTTGAAAGCTTGCATTTTAATCTGTTTAGTTAGCCAATAATGGTATCAACTTTGTTTTTTTTTTTGCCTCCTGTATTTCTACGGCACACGGTACCAACTCTCATTTCTTTACATATACATACCATAACCTTTCACTGACAAATAAGTACAATTTCACTGATGAAGAGCCTTTCACTCTTTGATAAATAGATCCTTAAAATGGAAACACTTTTGCTTAGGAATAATAAAGTTTACCTGTGTTTTTGCAACTCATTTCTAGGTTCAACTTATTTGTGATTTCAGATCAGGGGTTTGAAAAAATGTTTGTGTGTATTGTGCTGAACATCTTGGTTGTCGATGCCTTTTCCAGATATGAATTAGGTATCTCAACTACATATCAAAATGTCCATGAAAGAAAGAAAACTGGTTTTGGGAGAGTGCCTCTTATGTGTTTAAATAATTGAAACATTTTGGCTTCTAAAAAGGTACACACAAATGTATATAATTGATGTAAAGGAAGGAGGAAATATTAAGGATCTTACTGTATTATCTCTGTTATCAGTTGTGGCTGGCTAATATCAGACGACCAGCTGTATCAGGAAGTCCAAAGTATATTACTGTAAGGTCTGAGATGATAAAGAAGAGGAAGTGTCTTTTAGGTTAAATAAGTTTAAATACTCATAACCTCGAGATAAAATTCCAAATTTATACTCAAAAGATAGGTAACCCAGTCCATGTGTCACAATTTTTGATGAAGACTCAGACAGAACAGTAAGGTTAAAATGACTTTATTGAGTAAAGTGCTGTAACGGTTTTGTAAGACACTCAGACCAGTAGGTTAGAATAAAACACAGTTTTATTAAAAGACAAGAAAGGCTGCCCTCTAGAGGCAGTACAGAATGACTGGAAATAGACAAAGAAGTACAGATGCCCTCTCAGGCCCAGTATACAGGGAAATAATATATACTGTTACAGGACAGGCATAAGCTAGCATACAGGGTACACCAGGGTTAAAGTTCATAGAAAGCAATCAGTCTCTGTTGTGGTGTGTTTGACAATGCCCATAAGATGGTAAAGGAACGATATTGTGGTGCTAGTTGTGAGAGCACCAGTAAATTGAGCAGAACCAAGACTACTGCTTATGCTAAGGAGGGAACTGAGGCCAAAATACTCTGCAAGAGCTAGCACACGTTGAGCCGTGAGCACCCATCCGGTGCTGTAAGCATAGATATTTGTACTGCAAGAGCTTGGGAGCCCGGAGCCACTAGCACCCAACCGGTGCGTTAATGGAGACAAAGTGCACTGCAAGAGCTGAGATGTTAAGAGCCAATAGCACCCAACGGGTGCACTGCAAGAGCTGAGGTGTATAGAGCCAATAGCACCTACCTGGTGCTGTAACGTTAACCAACTACACTGTGAGAGCTGAGGTGTATGGAGCCAATAGCACCCAACTGGTGCAGTAACGAGACTACTGCGCACAGCAAGAGTTACCGGTTGTGCAATGTTAATCGGAGGCCACCATGCTCTGCAATTGTTAACGGGAGGCTCTTTGTAACGGAGATAACAATGCTCTGCAAGTGTAAGCAGAAGGCTCAGGGTTAACGGAGGCAACGGTGCTCTGCAAGTGTGAACGGAAGGCTCAATGTAACTGAGACAACAATCCTCTGCAAGTGTTACCGGAGGCTCAGTGAACGGTGACAACAGTGCTCTGCAAGTGCAAACGGAAGGCTCACTGAAACTGGGACCACTGTGCTCTGCAGGTGTTAACGGAGGCTCAGTGTAGCGGAGGCAACAGTGCTCAGCAAGAGTAGACTGGAAGGCCCAGTGAATCGGAGGCAACAACTCTGTCAGCCCTGCAATCAGCACAGCGAAAGTCAGAATGTCGCCCAAGCGACACAGGATCAGGATCTCAGCAAGAACACAGGCAGGGTCATCAACGTAGCTGGATCAGGTCACGGAGTAGGAACGTCAGCCAGGCCGGATCAAATCACGGAGCAGGATCGTCAGACTAGCCGGGTCAGATCACGGAGCAGGAATGTCAGCCAGGCCTGGTCGAATCACGGAGCAGGAACCAAGTAGAGTAGTCAGACGGGCCAGGTCAGTACACAGGAACGTAGGAACACAGCTACACAGCAACACTGGTACAGAAACACCACGAAAGGGCACCTGACAGGTGCCAAAGGCCCGGTATATGAAGGTCATACTGGGCGGGCCAAACAAAGCTCAGCCAATGGGAGCGCACCACAGCAAAGAGTGACAGAAAGATCACAGGAACCGTGATAAGTGCATACACGGAATAAGGCCTCAGGCCCACAACACTAAACAACACTATATAATGTATATATAGTCAATAAAGCAATGACTGTGAACAGAATGACTGAGATGGGATACAGGAACAGGAGGTATCAAAGGCAGGCAACCCTCCTCTAGAGAACCTGAAGAGATCAGGCTACTGGACCCTGGCTGACAGCAGGACAGAGGATGGCAGAACGTCCTGGAGATGGTAATTGGCACAAGAGCCAGAGGCCTGGGTGGCACAGAACCAACAGAGGCAAGTTGGCAACAATGGCCACGGGACAGGGGTCCCAGGGTGACCGAGGCCACCACTTACAAATGGTAAACCCTAGAGCGCTATGGGTGGATCGTAGGCGAACACTGGAAGGCCACAGGTGTCCCCTCACAGGACAGTGGAACAAGAGAAAATGCTGGCTCTAGGCCCGATGGCCACTAGACAGGGATAAGAGCTCAGGGTCTCCACACACCAGGAAGTGCGTGCTAATGCAAGTGCTGGGCAAAACCCAGGCACTGCAACACGAAGGAGCACAAGGATTGCCTAGACAGTTTAGGCACTGAACTAGTTAATAGGAGACGCCCAGAGATACACAGGAACTCCCACAGGAAGTGAGCCCAGCAATTAGCGCAGAGGGAGACACAGAGAGATCAGAGTAACTCAGTCAGCACTTGCTAGCACTGTACCAGTACTTCACATATACACACCGCCACAGGCGGTAGGAGTAAGTGGCTATAGCACGAATGCTATGCCTACGGTCGACAAAATAAGATTAGCGCCACGTGGCGCACCGCAACAAGGCAACCAGAATCCATTGAATGTAATGCTGGCCAGTAGGGAAACGGAGGAGGCACAGCCATACACGGACGGCAATGGGACAATGGCTCAGCCAGGACTGGATTACAAACGAACGGAAGCACAGACTGGTCAGGAGCAAAGGCAAGGCTCAAAAGCCAGACAGACCGGCACAGAGAGGGTTCTTAGCCAGATCTGTTGAACAAAGGAGCGGATCTCAGCCAGAGCAGTTTACCAACAGAGTGGGTTCTCAGCCAGATCAGTCGGTAACGGAGCAGGTTCTCAGCCAGATCAGTTCAGCAATGGAGCTGGTGCTCAGCCAGATCAGTCGGTAACGGAGCAGGTTCTCATCCAGATCAGTCGGTAACAGAGCAGGTTCTCATCCAGATCAGTCGGTAACAGAGCAGGTTCTCAGCCAGATCAGTTCAGCAACGGAGCAGGTTCTCAGCCAGATCAGTCGGTAACTGAGCAGGTTCTCAGCTAGATCAGTTCAGCAACGGAGCTGGTTCTCAGCCAGATCAGTCGGTAACGGAGCAGGTTCTCAGCCAGATCAGTTCAGCAACGCAGTGGGTTCTCAGCCAGATCAGTCGGTAATGGAGCAGTACACAGGAAACACAGGAATGTCGTCAGGCAGGCCGGGTCATACACGAACAGCAACACAGTAGCAAAACGTCAGGCTCAGCTACACCACGAAAGGGTGCCTTAGAATAGATGTGACAGGATATAAAAAGGCAAGCCCTGGGTGGAGCAAGGATGTCAAGCCAATGAGATGGCAGCATAGAAATTATGCACAGTAATGATTAGTGATGAGCGAGCACCCCAATGCTCGGGTGTTCGGGTGCTCTGGCCGAGCACCCCCGGAGGCTCGAGTGCTCGGCCGAGCACCCGAGCCCCATTGAAGTCAATGGGAGGACTCGAGCATTACACCAGGCACCCCCTGCTCTGATGAGGGGAGGGTGCCTGGTCCATAGGAAAAGGGCAGAAAATTATGGAAACACCACAGAAATGGTTCAGGGACAGCATAGGGAGGATGCCTGGATGCATCTTGGACTCCAACATCGCTGCTGGGAACGATCTTTCGCCCGTAGTACGCCATTTTTACAGACTGACCGTAAAACACACAAAAAGGAAAATAAAAACGACTTTAGGCGAAAAATTGTTACCAAACAGTATTTGCTGTATATTTACTTGTATATCATCTGCAAATTCTCCCAAAAATTTCCTCGATTTTTCTGAACTGAGGCCATGATTAAGAGGGAAACGTGCGCAGAGGCAAATTCTCCCAAAAATTTCCTTGATTTTTCTGAACTGAGGCCATGATTAAGAGGGAAACGTGCGCAGAGGCAAAATCTCCCAAAAATTTCCTCAATTTTTCTGAACTGGGGCCATGATTAAGAGGGAAACGTGCGCTGAGCCGACCATCTATAACATTATGGGTGAGGGTCTGCTGCGGAGCTGACCATCCTAAACATTATATGCGAAGGCCCGCTAGTGAGCTGACGCTATAAAACATTATATGAGAGGGCCCGCTAGAGAGCTGACCCAATAAAACATTATATGAGAAGGCCCGCTGGTGAGCTGACCTATAAAAAAATTGTCAAACAGCGCCCGCTGGTGAGCTGGCCCTATATAAAAATTATATCACAGGACGTATGGAAGAGGAGGAGGAGGATGAGAAGATTAAGAGTCAACCATATACCCGTTTTTTGGGTGGAAGGGGTGAATGGGAATACAGAGTATTCCCATCATTGTAAATAACATATCTAAAGTGAGTTTATGTTCCCCCAGGGCTTTCCTCCAGTGGAGTGGAGAAGTCAGGGGAAATCCAGGCCTTGTTCATTTTTATAACTGTCAACCTATCAGCATTGTCGGTGGAAAGGCGGATACGCTTATCTGTTATGATGCCACCAGCAGCACTAAATACCCGCTCAGACAGAACGCTGGCGGCAGGGCAGGCCAGCACCTCCAAGGCGTAGAGTGCCAGTTCATACCACGTGTCCAGCTTGGACACCCAGTAGTTGTAAGGCACAGAGGGATCATTGAGGATGCTGACACGGTCTGCTACGTACTCCTTCACCATCTTCCAAAACTTTTCCCTCCTTGTGACACTAGGCTGCGCATCAGGGTGAGGGTGCTGGCGGGGTGTCATGAAGGTGTCCCACGCCTTGGAGAGTGTTGCCCTGCCTTTGTCGGAACTGCTGTGTGCTCCCCTTTTCTCCCCTTCTCGGTTGGCCAAGGTAGCACGTACTCTGCCGCCAGCGTTGTCAGATGGAAAATTTTGGAGCAATTTTTCAACAAGAACCTTCTGGTATTGCACCATTTTGCTTGTCCTCTCCACCGGAGGAATGAGAGATGAGAAATTCTCTTTGTAGCGGGGGTCCAGAAGGGTGAACACCCAGTAATCCGTGTTGTCTAAAATGCGTATAACGCGTGGGTCACGGGAAAGGAAGCCTAACATAAAGTCAGCCATGTGTGCCAGAGTACCAACAGTCAAGATTTCGCTGTCCTCACCAGGAGGATGACTCTCAATCTCCTCATCCTCTTCCTCCTCTTCTGCCCACCCACGCTGAAGAGATGGAACTAAAGTTCCATGGCTACCCTCTGTAGCGGAGGCAACCGTGTCTTCCTCCTCCTCCTCCTCCTCCGCCTCCTCCAATTGTCGCTGAGAAGACGAAGTGAGGGTGCTCTGGCTATCACCTTGTGTAAGCTCTTCCTCCCCCATTTCCACCTCTTCCACATGCAAAGCGTCAGTTTTAATTGTGAGCAGCGAGCGTTTCAGTAGACACAGAAGTGGGATGGTTACACTGATAATAGCGTTATCGCCGCTCACCATCTGTGTCAATTCCTCAAAATTGTGTAAAACCTCACAGAGGTCTGACATCCATTCCCACTCCTCACTTCTGATTACAGGAAGTTGAACGGAGAGGCGACGACCGTGTAACAGCTGGTACTCCACTACTGCCCTCTGCTGCTCACAAAGCCGGGCCAACATGTGGAAGGTGGAGTTCCAGCGCGTGCTCACGTCACACAGCAGCCGGTGAGCTGGCAATTGTAAGCGCTGCTGCAGCTTCAACAGGCCGGCTGAAGCTGTAGATGACTTACGGAAATGTGCACACACGCGGCGCACCTTGGTCAAGAGATCATGCACATTGGGGTAGGTTTTTAGAAATCGCTGAACCACTAAATTAAATACATGCACTAGGCATGGTACGTGTGTGAGCTTGCCAAGCTCCAAAGCCGCCACCAAGTTACGCCCATTATCACACACAACCATGCCTGGTTGCAGGTTGAGTGGCGAGAGCCACTGCTCGGTCTGGTGACTAATCCCCTGCAACAGCTCTGAGGCCGTGTGCTGTTTGTCCCCAAGGCAGATCAGCTTCAGCACGGCCTGTTGACGCTTCCCCACTGCAGTGCTACACTGCTTCCAGCTACCGGCTGATGGGGGAGTGGCGCTGCGTGCAGAGAATTCGGAGGTGGAAACGGAGGAGGAGGAGCCAATAACGTAGGTGCTGTCGGAAACCCTGATGGAGGTAGGGCCCGCAATCCTCGGCGTGGGTAGCACCCGTGCCATCCCAGGGTCCGAGTCGCTCCCAGCCTCCACGACATTCACCCAGTGTGCCGTCAGGGAAATGTAGCGTCCCTGGCCACAAGCACTTGTCCATGTGTCAGTCGTTAAGTGGACCTTCCCAGTAACTGCGTTGGTCAGGGCACGGGTGATGTTACGGGACACATGGTGGTGTAATGCGGGGATGGCACACCGGGAAAAGTAGTGGCGGCTGGGGACCGCGTACCGAGGGACAGCTGCTGCCATCAGGCTGCGGAAGGACTCAGTCTCCACAAGCCTAAATGGCAGCATTTCGATGGCCAGTAATTTGTAAAGGTGTGAGGTTAGTGCTATGGCCTGTGGGTGGGTGGCTGGGTATTTTCGCTTGCGCTCAAATGCCTGGGGTAACGACATTTGGACGCTGCGCTGGGACAGGGAAGTGGATGTGGTCGCTGATGGTGCTTCAGATGGTACAGGTGCAGGGCGGGAGGTATGCGGGCCTGCGCCTTCGACAGGCGATTGGCCGGCACCGAAAACAGGGGAAGAGGAGGCAGTGGTGTGGCCTGCAGACACAGATGGGCGATCCAGGCGTTCCTCCCACTTACTACGGTGCTTGGATGCCATGTGTCGGATCATGCTGGTGGTGGTGAGGTTTCTAGTGTTCATGCCTCGGCTCATTCTGGTGTGGCACAGGTTGCAAACTACAATTCTTTTGTCGTCCGCACTTTCCTTAAAAAAACGCCATACCGCGGAACACCTACCCCTTGGCAAGGTAGATTTACGCAAGGGAGTGCTCCGTGGAACATTTGCGGGCCGGTTTGGTGCGGTCCGCCTTCTTTCTGTAGCCACACCACTGCCTCTTCCAGCCTGTTGCGGTGCTGCAGATGGCTCACCCTCAGGACTGCTGTCATCGCTCGGCTCTACACCTTCCCAGGTGGGGTCAGTCACCTCATCGTCCACCAAGTCCTCCTCCACTTCCTCACTCTGATCATCCTCCTCATGTCTTGATCCCACCACATACTCAGTCATTGACAACTGTATATCATCCTCCTCAACAAGGTCTTGAGACAGTAATAGTGGTTGATTTAATGGCAACTGTGTCTCATATTCATCATCATCCACTACTTCCTTTGACCTTAAATGCCGTTCACATCTGTCATCTTCTTGTGATTGGGTACCCTCTAGAGGTTGTGAATCAGGGCATAAGATGTCATGTTCCTCTGCAAGCGTGCTTGGAGAGAGGGTCAAATGAAGGATTGGTGATGAGACGAGCTCCTCACTATATCCCAGTGTGGGATCACTTCTTTGACCAGACCCTCTATGGTGGGAGGAAGGATGATCAGAGTGAGGATTATGTTGACCAGACTCTTGGCTACTGAGAGTGGACTTGGTGGAAGACAGGGTGGTGCTTAACCGACTGGAAGCAGTATCAGCTGACATCCAACCGACCACCTGTTCGCAGTGGTCGGACCTCGAGAGTGATGTCCTGCGACGCCCTGTAAAATGAGACATGAAGCTAGGTATGGTGGATGTCTTTCTTTCTTGTGCTCTGGCACCAGGCACAGTTTCTCCGCGTCCTGACCCGCGCCCTGAACTATCAGGATCACGTCCACTTCCCCGTCCCTTTTTACCCGCCTTCTTCATATTACACGGAATATGTGCTGCAAATCTGCAACTGTGCAGAGTACACAGAATATGCTGTTAAACTGCGGTGACGCACACTGAATGGAATATGTGACTTTGATATTTTAGTTTGAAGACTTAACAGTATTTCTTCCTATTCTGCAACTGTGCAGAGTACACAGAATGTGCTGCTAAACTGCGGTGACGCACACTGAATGGAATATGTGACTTTGATATTTTAGTTTGAAGACTTAACAGTATTTCTTCCTATTCTGCAACTGTGCAGAGTACACAGAATGTGCTGCTAAACTGCGGTGACGCACACTGAATGGAATATGTGACTTTGATATTTTACTTTGAAGACTTAACAGTATTTCTTCCTATTCTGCAACTCTGCAGAGTACACAGAATGTGCTGCTAAACTGCGGTGACGCACACTGAATGGAATATGTGACTTTGATATTTTAGTTTGAAGACTTAACAGTATTTCTTCCTATTCTGCAACTCTGCACAGTACACAGAATGTGCTGCTAAACTGCGGTGACGCACACTGAATGGAATATGTGACTTTGATATTTTAGTTTGAAGACTTAACAGTATTTCTTCCTATTCTGCAACTGTGCAGAGTACACAGAATATGCTGCTAAACTGCGGCGAAGCACACTGAATGGAATATGTGACTTTGATATTTTAGTTTGAAGACTTAACAGTATTTCTTCCTATTCTGCAACTGTGCAGAGTACACAGAATATGCTGCTAAACTGCGGCGAAGCACACTGAATGGAATATGTGACTTTGATATTTTAGTTTGAAGACTTAACAGTATTTCTTCCTATTCTGCAACTGTGCAGAGTACACAGAATGTGCTGCTAAACTGCGGTGACGCACACTGAATGGAATATGTGACTTTGATATTTTAGTTTGAAGACTTAACAGTATTTCTTCCTATTCTGCAACTGTGCAGAGTACACAGAATGTGCTGCTAAACTGCGGTGACGCACACTGAATGGAATATGTGACTTTGATATTTTAGTTTGAAGACTTAACAGTATTTCTTCCTATTCTGCAACTGTGCAGAGTACACAGAATGTGCTGCTAAACTGCGGTGACGCACACTGAATGGAATATGTGACTTTGATATTTTAGTTTGAAGACTTAACAGTATTTCTTCCTATTCTGCAACTGTACAGAGTACACAGAATATGCTGCTAAACTGCGGCGAAGCACACTGAATGGAATATGTGACTTTGATATTTTAGTTTGAAGACTTAACAGTATTTCTTCCTATTCTGCAACTGTGCAGAGTACACAGAATATGCTGCTAAACTGCGGCGAAGCACACTGAATGGAATATGTGACTTTGATATTTTAGTTTGAAGACTTAACAGTATTTCTTCCTATTCTGCAACTGTGCAGAGTACACAGAATGTGCTGCTAAACTGCGGTGACGCACACTGAATGGAATATGTGACTTTGATATTTTAGTTTGAAGACTTAACAGTATTTCTTCCTATTCTGCAACTGTGCAGAGTACACAGAATATGCTGCTAAACTGCGGCGACGCACACTGAATGGAATATGTGACTTTGATATTTTAGTTTGAAGACTTAACAGTATTTCTTCCTATTCTGCAACTGTGCAGAGTACATAGAATATGCTGCTAAACTGCGGCGAAGCACACTGAATGGAATATGTGACTTTGATATTTTAGTTTGAAGACTTAACAGTATTTCTTCCTATTCTGCAACTGTGCAGAGTACACAGAATGTGCTGCTAAACTGCGGTGATGCACACTGAATGGAATATGTGACTTTGATATTTTAGTTTGAAGACTTAACAGCATTTCTTCCTATTCTGCAACTGTGCAGAGTACACAGAATGTGCTGCTAAACTGCGGTGACGCACACTGAATGGAATATGTGACTTTGATATTTTAGTTTGAAGACTTAACAGTATTTCTTCCTATTCTGCAACTGTGCAGAGTACACAGAATGTGCTGCTAAACTGCGGTGACGCACACTGAATGGAATATGTGACTTTGATATTTTAATTTGAAGACTTAACAGTATTTCTTCCTATTCTGCAAATGTGCAGAGTACACAGAATATGCTGCTAAACTGCGGCGAAGCACACTGAATGGAATATGTGACTTTGATATTTTAGTTTGAAGACTTAACAGTATTTCTTCCTATTCTGCAACTGTGCACAGTACACAGAATATGCTGCTAAACTGCGGCGAAGCACACTGAATGGAATATGTGACTTTGATATTTTAGTTTGAAGACTTAACAGTATTTCTTCCTATTCTGCAACTGTGCAGAGTACACAGAATATGCTGCTAAACTGCGGCGAAGCACACTGAATGGAATATGTGACTTTGATATTTTAGTTTGAAGACTTAACAGTATTTCTTCCTATTCTGCAACTGTGCAGAGTACACAGAATGTGCTGCTAAACTGCGGTGACGCACACTGAATGGAATATGTGACTTTGATATTTTAGTTTGAAGACTTAACAGTATTTCTTCCTATTCTGCAACTGTGCAGAGTACACAGAATGTGCTGCTAAACTGCGGTGACGCACACTGAATGGAATATGTGACTTTGATATTTTAGTTTGAAGACTTAACAGTATTTCTTCCTATTCTGCAACTGTGCACAGTACACAGAATATGCTGCTAAACTGCGGAGAAGCACACTGAATGGAATATGTGACTTTGATATTTTAGTTTGAAGACTTAACAGTATTTCTTCCTATTCTGCAACTCTGCACAGTACACAGAATGTGCTGCTAAACTGCGGCGAAGCACACTGAATGGAATATGTGACTTTGATATTTTAGTTTGAAGACTTAACAGTATTTCTTCCTATACTGCAACTCTGCACAGTACACAGAATGTGCTGCTAAACTGCGGTGACGCACACTGAATGGAATATGTGACTTTGATATTTTAGTTTGAAGACTTAACAGTATTTCTTCCTATTCTGCAACTCTGCACAGTACACAGAATGTGCTGCTAAACTGCGGCGAAGCACACTGAATGGAATATGTGACTTTGATATTTTAGTTTGAAGACTTAACAGTATTTCTTCCTTTCTGCAACTCTGCACAGTACACAGAATGTGCTGCTAAACTGCGGTGATGCACACTGAATGGAATATGTGACTTTGATATTTTAGTTTGAAGACTTAACAGTATTTCTTCCTATTCTGCAACTCTGCACAGTACACAGAATGTGCTGCTAAACTGCGGCGAAGCACACTGAATGGAATATGTGACTTTGATATTTTACAGTTTGAAGACTTAACAGAATGTGCTCTAATCTGCAACTTTGCACACTAAACAGAATGTGCTCTAATCTGCAACTTTGCACACTAAACAGAATGTGCTCTAATCTGCAACTTTGCACACTAAACAGAATGTGCTCTAATCTGCAACTTTGCACACTAAACAGAATATATGAATTTTTTTTTTTTGTTGTTTTTTCCCCCCACACAAAATAAACTGCTGCCCCCACACACAGTAGTCCTAAAAAGGACTTTTGGGTCTTTTTTTTAACAAATTTGCTTGTCTTCTCCCTACACTGCCTTTCCCTTCCTATCCTCATCTCTCCCTGGCTAAGACTGAGCCGAACTCGCTGGTCAGGTGCTATACAGCACCCGACCACGGGTTCTGGCCAGCCAATCAGTGTAATGCCAGCAGCCAACATGGCTGCTGGCATTACACTGATGTCAGAGGCTCCCTGCACGTTTATTGGCTGCGCAGCAGCCGCGAAACGTGCGGGGAGGAGACCCGAACATGGCGGGCGAGCACATGCGGTACTCGTACGAGTACTGCCATGTGTCGAGCAGAGCGATGCTCGAGCCGATCCGAGCATCGGCCGAGCATGCTCGCTCAACACTAGTAATGATGTCGCCGTCAGCTCAGAGACACGGGCACCGTGATACCATGCTTACACATGAGCAAGACAGTAAGCTTTCTGTATGTGTGGAATGGTGACAGAACCAATATCAGAAGGGCTTTCATCAATTTACTTCAGTAAAAATGGGGAGCATTTGAAGCTCAGAAGATTCCTTTACTTGCATGCACAATTAACAGGGTAAACTCCCTTAGTGAGGATGTCCTTGCCTCTATGCAGTCAGGTATGTCTGGCCACCAACACTCACCCACCATTTTTAACATCACTGTATAATCAAGAATCAAAAAAGCCTATGAGACGCTTATGAATTAGCTCTCTCCACTCTCACATAGAACTCAAAAAGAAAAGTAGAAGGGACGTTCCTAGTGTAATATATCCTGAGGTAAAAACATCTTCACCAGTTCACCACAGTACTTACAATATTCAAGACCACTACAAGTGGTCAGTTGGACAAATGAGGGATTCACGAATGCCCCCGTTCAGTCAATCCACGATTGGAATAGATTGCAGCTCTCCAACAGCAATAAGAAACCTCTCACAAGATCCTTAAAGAACAAAATACAACAACCAGAAGGGGCACAGTTCACAAGATACTTAATTTAAGATATTGTGAAATGATACTCACAACTTAAATTACACAGGCTTATCTTTCTAAAGCCAGTAGAAATAACATGCAGGGATACACTATCCACCCTGCTCAGAGTTCCACCTCCAGTAAATCCAAGTGAGTCAGCTTGTTCAATAATATATAAAATTTAATGCCACAAATTGTATAAAAACAAATTACAATGTAGTAAAAAACCCAGCCAGAAACACTCAACGTGTTTCAAAACTTACTACTTCTTTTTCAAGAGCTTCTTTTTCAAGAATCAAAAAAAACAATGTGACGCTTATGAGTTAGCTCTCCCCACTCTCACATAGAACTACTCACATGTGGTAAATGCCTGCTACTGTATTTCTAATGAAACCAGTGGGAAGTATGCACCAGTATGGTTCAATCCAATACGCAATCCACTGGTTAAAATAATTAAAAACACTTTATTGTAAATCAAACAGCTGATGGTTTTAACCAATGGGTTATGTATTGGATTGAACTATATTGGTGCATGCTTCCCGTTGGTTTCATTAAATGTCATTAGAAGATTATAGAGATGCTCCTGCATTGCGACTGGGCAAATAACTTCAAAATCTTTCTTGTGTCCACCTTCTTGGAACAAGATTCATATCCATAGAAGCCTGCCCCACTCCTATTTATTGCAGAAAGCATGAATACTACAACTTTCCGATATGTAGTGAGTTTTCTTTTCCATTTACTCAAGTGTATGTGTAACTGTGTATAAAGAAATATACATCAATGTGCATGAACACATTAAGACAACTCAGTTGCCACACCTGTGCTATAAACAGGTTGTTCATGAAGCAATCAGTATTTTTTCTTTAAATGTAATGTAAATGGTTTATAAGAAAAACGTCCACATTAACTCCCCCTCAATCATTTAAGAGTAAGTTCAAACAACATATATTGCATATTATGCAATGTGTGTGTTTTATTCCTGTAAAGTCTCACCACAGTTTTGTTTTTAGCGGTTACACCAGTAACACGACATTCATTGCTCAATGCAGGCTGAAGCAATGTTCTTTTGTTCTAACTGCACATTATCAATCAAAGTATAAGTGATGAGAAACAGACAGCACTCTCTATTCCAAATCCAAAGAAAGTGAACAGGTTTGGGGAAAAACCAATAGAACAATATGGGTCAAATAAAAATCCTCATTAATTTAAAAGGGGCATTAAGCTTTTGAGTGCCAGAGGGGTATACACACTTTGCAGAGCCACTCTGGCACACAAAGGGCTAACCTCTTGAATGCTAGATAGGTCTAGATAGGTCTTCAATGCATTCCGTTGCAAAGTGCTGATCTTTTTAACATTCAAGAGGTTCAACCTTCATTAATTCACTGGGATTTGGTAAAGTTGTTATTTGTTCCTTTTTAATTTGTACATTTGGGCCCCAAGTTTATCTCACTACAGACTTGCAACTTTCTGAAGACCATACATTTAGATATAGTTTGGCTTGAGCAGGGGCAGCACAATACATTGTGTTGCTTTCTAAAGTGCTTCTGCTCCTGCTAGTAGTGGTACCTTTGGTCTGCTGATAGTTTGCCTCCCAGTCAGACCTGTGGTTGTGCTTCATGTGGGATCTCATAGAGTAAGTAGTGTGAGCCTGCTTTCCCCCCTGCTTGCATGCTTTTTGTACAGACAACAGATAGCAACCTGCTGAGCTTGAAGATCCTGAGTGAAGTATCTCCATACTGTGGACTTCATGTACTGCTGCTACTATATCACGGTGCCCGTGATTCGTGCTGTGCTGTGTCTGTCACTTGTTAGTATTCACAATTGGCTATCTGTTATTAGCCCTCCTCTCACAGCCTTTTTAAACCCAGGCTGAGCACTTCCAGGTTGCCCTTTCGTGGTGTTTCTGACTCCACTCTGCCTGACCTGCTTCTCAGGTCTCAGGGCCAGTTCTAGCGTTCCTGTATGCTACTTTCCGGTGTTCCAGTGTTCCAGTGTACCTGTACGTTAGTGTTCCGGTGTTCCAGTGTTCCTGTACGTTAACGTTCCGGTGTTCCGGTGTTCCAGTGTTCCTGTATGCTAGCGTTCCTGTGTTCCAGCGTTCCAGTGTCCCTGTGTGCCTGTATTCCCGTGTTTCTGTGTTCCAGCACCTCGCGGGTTAATCCTTACGAGTTCCTGAGTCTCCTGTTCTCCTCGCTATTGTAGATACATTGTTGGTTCCAGCATACGGTCGCTGGTTTGCTCCACTAAACCTGGTAGTGATACACATAGTTGGTTCCAGCGCACGGGCGCTGGTTTACTCCATTAAACCTGGTTGCGATACTCATTGTTGGTTCCAGCGTGCGGACACTTGTTTGCTCCACTAAACCTGGTTGCGATACTCACTGTTGATTCCAGCGTGCGGACGCTGGTTTGCTCCAACAAACCTGGTTGCGATACTCATTGTTGGTTCCAGCGTGCGGACGCTGGTTTGCTCCACTAAACCTGGTAGTGATACACATAGTTGGTTCCAGCGCACGGGCGCTGGTTTACTCCATTAAACCTGGTTGCGATACTCATTGTTGGTTCCAGCGTGCGGACACTTGTTTGCTCCACTAAACCTGGTTGCGATACTCACTGTTGATTCCAGCGTGCGGACGCTGGTTTGCTCCAACAAACCTGGTTGCGATACTCATTGTTGGTTCCAGCGTGCGGACGCTGGTTTGCTCCACTAAACCTGGTAGTGATACACATTGTTGGTTCCAGCATGCGGACGCTGGTTTGCTCCACTAAACCTGGTAGCGAGACACATTGTTGGTTCCAGCGTGCGGGCGCTGGTTTACTCCACTAAACCTGGTTGCGATAGTCATTGCTGGTTCCAGCGTGCGGACGCTGGTTTACTCCACTAAACCTGGTTGCAATATACATTGTTGGTCCCAGCGTGCGGACGCTGGTTAACTCCATTAAACCTCGTGGCGACATCCCTGTTGGTCCCAGCGTGCGGACGCTGGTTTACTCCATTACCCGGTGGCGCTATTTACTGTTAGTCCCAACGTGCGGACGTTGGTTTGCTCCTGTATCTCCAGTACTGTGGTCAGTCGCTGTCCACTCCTTTGCAGTTGTCTGAGTATCCCTGGCAATAGACTTCTGCTGAGTAAGACCTCTATACCTATTCTCTCTGCTGTCCTAGTCATCTGACAGCTGGTCTACTCGTTCAGGCTGCCCTGCCCGGTATTGTGAGGCCGGTAGAACCTTGTACGTTATTATCCTGTGGGTTGCCTTACCCGGTATTGGCAGGGCCGGTAGAGCCTACTACAGTACTTCTTTGGGCTGCCCTGCCCGGTATTGGTAAGGCCGGTAGAACCTTGTAATTCACCATCTTTAAGGTTGCCTTACCCGGTATTGGCAGGGCCGGTAGAGCCTCCATTCCGCATTCCTTTGGGCTGCCTTGCCCGGTATTGGTAAGGCCGGTGGAACCGGTATATGTCATCTCACGGTTGCCTTACCTGGTATAGGCAAGGCTGGTAGAGCCTGTCATTACTACTGTCACTTGGGTTGCCTTGCCCGGTATTTAGGCAAGGCCGGTAGAACCTATTGTATCATCTATTACTGTTGTATTGTTATGTATGTTTACCCTACGGGGACTGCCTTTAACTTTTAATAAAGTTAAGTTTTTACCAAACCTTAAGTCTGAGAGTCTTCAAATACTGTGACATACTACTACTACTACTGGGCTAGATGTTGATGCAATTCTACTGCAACTACTACTAGGTGTCAAAGGTGCAGCACTTAAAGCAGCAACAGCAGAGGCACTCGTCATATCTAACATTGTGGATGTTAATAACCTGTGTTGCTGCTGTTGTTGCTGCTGCTGAGTACTCAAAACAGGTGTGTTTGTGGCTGAGTGGGACTTGGACTTTGGACTTTGCTGCAGTCAGTTTTTGAACAACTACTTTACTCTCACGTCCTTGCAATGCTCCAACCTTCCCCCTGCCCCTTATGCTTTTGTTAGACATTACTCAACTACTCTGTATGTTTTTACTCTAGTGTACACAACAAAACTGATGGAGTATGATGCCTTGCCTAAGCTCAGTCAGCTGTCTGTCACTCTTACCTAATACATTTAGTTATTTGTTTATTCTTTTTTATTATTATTTTTTTTATTTTAAGTTTTTTTTTTTTTAAGATGTCCACCCTGTCTTATCACTGTCACAAGAAACAAAATCAACAACTTCTTTCCCCAGACTTCCCTGCACAGAGACAATAACAGCAAGATCACCAAGCAAATAGGTTCCCAGCTGCCTATGTCTTGCCAGTCAGGAATTTTGGGGTATTTGGTGTCAACCTCCTTCATCCCTTCTTCTCCTCAGAGTGCCCCACTGACTCCTAATACACAAAACAAGTGTCCTACCTAAAAGATTCCCTAAACTAAACTTCAGCTCCCCTATCTTCTCTATCTCAAACCACGTGCTGCTCTCTCCTCTCACAAACACAGAATGGCATGCTGTGAGAGTCTGACACCTTTTTATATGACCGGAGAAAAGTAGAGAAAACTTTCGTGTGGTGGAGAAAAATTTTTCTTCCCATTGATTTCAATGCATAATGAGCTAGGCGAAAAAAGCAGGAAAAAAGTGGAAAAACAGCACTTTTTGAGGGAAATTATTCGCCAATTTCAGTTTGAGGCGAAACTTTTCACCCATCCCTAATCACTACTACTTTCAGGACAGGTGTTTTTGTGCTTGTTTGTCTTACTTTCTGATACAGCATTTGGTTGCTATACCTTCTTGCACTATGCCATCAGCACTGGAATGTGACTCGTCTTCATGCTTTTAGATGGTTTATTAACAGTACTGGTGCTGGTGGTGATAGAACTTTTGGTGGGACTTTTACAAACTACCTCTTTCTTGGGAGAAGGGGGATTCACATTATTTTTTGCATTTTACTCACACATCCCTGCACTGATCCTAATCCTTTCACCCTGCCCCTACCCCATGTGTGTTTGCTGGATATTACTCAACTACTTTGCATGTTTTTACTGTAAACTACACAATAGAAGTGATTATGTGTGATGTCTTGCCTTGGATTGCTACAAAATATGCTATCTCTTCTAGTATCAGTCTGCCTCGGTCACAGATTACATCAGAGTCCCAATCTCTGTCACCTATCAAGCTTTTTTCAGTGTTATATTAATGAACTCCCCCCCCCCAATCCCTATCACTGTCAACAACAACAAAAACACACTCCCTGTTAAACTGCTTCTTTACACAGACTCACCCAGGACAGAAATAACAGCCAGGTCAGGAAGAAACTTGAGCAGTTATCTTTTTCTTCCCAGTCAGTCACAATAATATGGGGGTATTTGGGTTAATTCTCCATTGTTCCCTTCACCTGCCCCTAGACTCCTCTGGTACAGAAAAAATAGCCAGATCAGGGAGGAACTTGGATCACAGATGCCTGTGTTTACTTGGTCAAACAAAATGTTGGAGTAATAGGGTTAAACCTTCTTTGATCCCTTCTCACACTCGCTGTCTCCTCAAGGATAAATATAACAGTCAGAGCAGGAAGACACTTGAATCACCTCTGCCTGTGTATTCCCAGTCAGTCACACAGAGTTTTTGGATATTTGGGGTAATTCTCCTTTGACCCTTCTTAAACCTCTTGATTCTGCTGACACAGAGATAACAGCCAGATCAGGAAGGTACTTGCATCAGATCTGCCTGTGTCAACTCGGTCATACAACATTTGTTGGTATTTAGGGTATACCTCCTTTGCTCCCTTCTCACACCCCCAGACTCCCCTAACACAGACATAACAGCTAGATAGGGAAGAAACTTGGATCATGGCTGTATGTGTCTTCCCAGTAAGTTGCACCGAATTTTGGGGTATTTGGGGTCAAACTCTGTGGAGGTCACAGAACATGCAGTTCGCCCAATCAGCTATGCCCCTATGTGATTTCTTTTCCTGGATATTCTTGACCTGAAATGCATAGAAAAATACAGTACAGAGGTAAATAACACAGGGAAACACAAAATACCCACCAAATTATAACAAAGGGAAAGGGATGGGCGAAAAATGTTGCCTCAAACTGCAATCAGTGAATAATGGCACTTCCCACTTGGCAAATGATTTCCTGTGAAATGTGCCAATTTTCCTCTATTTTGCCTAGCTCATTCCATTGAAATCAGTGGGAAAATTGAATTTCTACACAACACGTAGCAAATATTTTTATATTTATCAAAGGTATAGTATAAAAGGGGCATGAGGGTGCCTGTGTTGGTAGAGTGTGGAGAAAGAATCAGTTGAACAGGGAATTGTTTTTTGGGGGGGTTGTATACTGGGATTGGGGGGCTGGCAGTTAATGCAAAATAAATTCTAAATACAAATAAAAACCCCCATAAGACATGGTATAAAAGGGGTCTGAGGAGGGTGCCTGTGTTGGTGGGTGGAGTATGAGGAATTAATCATTTGAACAGGGAATTTGGGGGGGTTCTTGACTGGTATTGGGGGGACACAATAACAAAATAAATAAAATAAAATAAGAAATGTATATTTAAAGTGACAGAGACAGGAACCCCCTGACTTAAACTGCCACTGGGATGGACTGATACTTGACTTAATAGAGTGTTTTGTAGAGTATGATTTGTTAGATTTGTTGTTAGAGGCACAAGCCCTGAGAAAAAAAATTCTCTACTGACCTAGGGTCAGCAGGTGATGTCCTGTTGGCCAGTGGCCACTGGCCATTGTCAAATGTCTTGATATAGATACGGAATTTGCGACTGCTGTTCTTGCTGCTGCTGTGGCTGAGTTGTTTAAGCAGTAGGGTGATTAGGCAGCTGAAAGGGAATGTGATCAACAACAGAAGTAACATGGTTGATGGATGATGAATGTTCCACTTGCCACGACTAGCTCCAGTGATGCACCTGAGGAAGTAGCAGCACCATAACTAGTGCCCACCACGTCTGGTGTATCTGTTGCTGCTGCTGGCAAGTGGAAACTGTCCTAGTAATCCCGCATCACTTGTTAACCACATTCCCACTGTGTTCATGGTGGTCTGTGGCACACTAGCTTGTTTCTCAGCATCCTTCTGCCCTTGGAACTCAGCAGCAGGAATAAGAGCAGTTGCAAATTCCACAAATGCTCACTGTGGGTTATCGGAAGTAACGAGCAATGTGACAGAGGGTCCCCTAATGTTACACTTGCCATTTCTTGTTGACCAGAAGAAGACAGACTGGCAGTAATAGCAGCAGGCACAGGCAGCTGATCTGTGCTCCTGCTGGTGGTGGTATTATTTTGGTGGTGACAATTCTGCCTTCTTCAGGATCATGTTCCACATGGACAATGCTGTGGGAGGAAGGGGGCTGTCAGGGTCAGGGGAATGGTGTGAGATCCCTTGACCGCTAGTCTGGATGCTCTCAATTGCTTCCCCTTCCACTCTCCTAATACTAGTCCCACTGGCTGCTTCACCATCACTGTTACTACTACTACTACTAACATCACCAACCACATCAATTGCAGCCCCTGAGTCTTCCTCCTCACAGTTGCTATTAATAGAAGGATATTGATTACCAGATCATTCACTACTAACGCTAACAAGCTGCTGGACCTTAGTAGTAGTACTAGCACTGGCGGTACTGCTTGGGGATGGCAAGTGTGACTTAGGGTCCCCTGATGTCACACTTGGTATCATCCTCTCCTTCCCCCCTCCTGAGTATTACAAGACACACTAGCAACAGCTTCAGCACTGGTGGCAGCAGCTTCAGCACTGGTGGCAGCAGCTTCAGCAATGGCAACAGGCACAGCCCTGGTGGAAGCAAGGGCAGTACTTGCAGCAGGCACTGGCAGCAGAGGCACCACGTCTGACAGCCAGCACTGCACTGGTGGCAGCAGGGGCAGAACTGGCAACAGGCACAGCATTGGTGGTGGCACTGGCTGCAGGGGCAGCACATCTTACAGCAGGCGCAGCATGTCTGACAGCAGGCACAGCATGCCTTGCAGCAGGCACAGTCAGCTGACCTGTCCTGCTCTCACTACTAGTACTACCTTTTTGTTCCTCCCTTGGGAGTAATTTCCCCAAAAGCCCTAGGGGTGATTTAGGGGGACTGGCCAACATTGCTTCTGTAATGCTCACTTCCTCCTCACACTCCAACTCAGTGGACACATAATTGTCCTTCCAGTTCCTCCTTTTATTATTTTTAATCCTGCTTATAGCGATAGCAGACACTATGAGCTTCTCTTGCCTCAGTTTTGCCTCAAAATCACAGCAGAACATCACAGCACGTCTACCTCGGTAGCTGCTTCTATTGTGTTTAACTTCCGCAAATACGTCACTTTTTATAGGGAAATGTCGAAAAACCACGTATATGAATAGGCTGAAACTTTCTAGCCATCGAAAAAATGGAAAAAATGTGGCCAATGGGAGAAAAATGTAAAGATTTTAATCTCAGGTTGTAAAGCGGATTCCCCCTCGATAAAACAGACAACAATGCGATTTCCATGGAATTTATTGCGGGAACATGGTGAGAGATTTCGCCCACCCCTACAAAGGGGACACTTAATACAGTGGACAACAATTTTTAGCAGTAGGGGAAACAAGGGACTCACCTCCTGTTTCTCTACAAATTCCTTTCTCCCTTCCTATGGCCAGACTCCACTAATACAGAGAACAGATTTCCTGTCTACAACGCTCTCTAACTAAGCTTCAACTTAGCCTGCCTTCTCTATTTCAAAAATGTGATGCTTCCTCTTCCTCTCACAAACACAGAATGGCAGGCTGTGAGATCCTAACATCCTTTTACATGTCTGTGGGAAAAAAAAGAGAAACTTGTAATCTGGTGGGGAAAATTTTATCTTTCCATTGATTTCAATGCAATGAGCTAGGTGAAAAAAGTGAACAATGTGTTAGCTGCCTAAAAACTAACTGTTCAGATATAACAGCACAGAGGTTAGCAAAAAACTGGTTTGATGTAAATAAGAGGAAAGAACCAACCAGAACAGAAAACGCCAAAGCCGAAAGGAATATACAGGACCAGGACTATCATGGGTCCTTAAGGGATTAAAAAGGTAGATTTTTCTGCCTTTTTTTAATATTGCCACACAATTTTTCCCTGGTCGCCTTAGTATAAAATGGTGTTGCAGGAAGGCTGTGTTGTCAGCATGTGCTAGGAAGAGGAGAGCTAGATGTTTGATAGCCCATCTGTTGGATAGCTATAGGAACAGTGAAGGTGGTGCTGCGGTGCTGCATACTAAGCTATGTTATGACACTTCTGTGATGTCTTCTTGTGTGAGTTCTTAAAAAAGTAAATACATAAGAGCAGGACAAATACACTTACACAAATGTGTTGACATGATTTGAAGCATGATTTATTGCAAGGTTTGGTCCCATTATCGTTGATTGTCCATTTATTGTTCAGTTTTCTATTGATACATTATTGTTTCAGATTCGATGGTTATCTGAATGCCAGAATAGGTGTCAAAGCGTTTGTGTAAACAACACTGCACAACACAACAAAAAAGACACACAGCATTAAAGGATCATATTAAAGTATATCAGCAAATGTTGTAAATATGATACAGTGCACTGAATGTGAATTGGGATGCTGCACTGGTAAAACAGGCCTGCCATTAAATCTAAGGATGAATACACAGAGACAATGTATTGAGAAATATGACAAAACTAAGAACCATACCCCAGGCGGTCATCATTTCACCCAAGATAACCACTCCATCCATAACCTTAAAATCAAAATACTCAGAGGGGACTTCAAGAATATACAGGACAGAACGGCATTTGAAATCAAGAGGATCAGTCACTTCAACAAAAAACACACTGGACTGCATAAGGACTTGATATTTCTGTCACACTACATAAATTCATTAATTTATTCTGATGCATGTTTTACTCATCTCTGGCACTATATATTTTTTCTTCACTTGCATATATGCCACGTGATTCTGTAAATCTCTCCGTGTCCCCCTTTCTGCCAGTTTACTCCCCCCCCCCCACATTCCTCATCCACTCCCTTTCAGTTCCAAACTTTCCTTTACAAACTTTTTTTTTCTTTGCCCTGCTTTAATGGTAGTATACTTTAGACTTGAGTAAGGGAAAATATCTCTCGAAAGCTTGTCTTCATATAATGTAAAAAAAAAAAAAAAAAAAGGTATTATTACATACTGGAATACTCATTCATTTGACATATACTGTATAATTTATTGTTTTGCCATAGTGTTTTTATATATAGTTTGACATGTCCACCAAACATGTAAGGGTGAAAGTATTGCTTGGATGGCATGGTGTGGTCATATGAAAAATACTGTGTGAGGAGATGGTTGTGGCAGCTATTCAGGTAATTATAGACAAGCCTGCTACTAGTATAAATGTGCTGCAGAATGTCTTTCCAAATCACATCCAAATAAAGGGGCTAGGAGGAAATCTATGCCTGCTGCTAAAAAAAAGTAAGAGGTGGTCGTGATGATGAAGTTAACAATAATATTATGCCTTTCACCTCCTCCTCCACCATAGCATCAGGCCATCCAGTCAGTAATTGTAGTGTCCTCCATAGCCTAGTAATGGAGGTACATGAAGAAGGACAAAATCCTGAAACAGAGGAAAAATGGGTCATAGTTCTACTCATTCCATTTGAAACATATATATAAAAGTTTATGAGGAATTTACATTTGAAAAATGTTTTATAAATAGGGATAAGAGTATACTGAGTGTAGCGTAAAATCAACTTTTTAATACATCAGTGTGGCAATGTGACTGAGTCTGAAGTGTGTGTGCATGAGTGTATGTGTCTGTGTACTTTGTCTCTAACATTCAAGTGGTTAACCCTTTTGCTGACAGTGGCCAGCAGCACAGACATTTTTGATTACTCTGTCAGCAAAAGAATTACAATTACCATATAACTAATATAAAGTACTTCTCCTATTAATACTCCCTAAACCTATATCCCTGGTAACCCTAAATCCTATCAGTGAGAGACTTAACAGTTAAAAGAAATACATATTTCCTTACTGCATTAGAGATGTAATTTTAGGAAGATGAATATTGATTATTTTCATTATTTACTGCCACAGTACACATTTTTTCCATTCCAGTTTTATTCAGAAATTTGCTAAGAACGCTGAGGCAGTCATCATTTAAGGGAGGGTTGTGACCATGGATGTAGCTGCACAGAAAGCTAAATGGAGATCCCAGCTTTGCCAACTTCAGGTTATCTCTGACAGCATAGGCAGATATCAGAGTTTAGTGTATATAGCAATATGCCACATTAACACATAAAAACACCCACATGAATACCACAATGGCTCATTAAGCTGTATTCCAATATGCAAATGAGTCATTGCCAAAGAAGTCACTGCCTGACAGGCATGGCAGATTCATGGTTATTTTGGTGTATGTGTTGTGCATTCATAGATATATGATGATGAGGACATCTTAGTGCTAATATTGATATGTCATGGACACAAATATGACAGGATCAAACTGACCCCATACTGAATTTTATTGTATCTCAGCCCAGCTGTTTTTGGAACAAAACTCATGATATAGTGATTTTACATTTACTATATATCATGCATGTTCTAATCATTGTGACTTCTTTAATGTGTCTATAATGATAACTACTGACTAAGCTCAGGGGAAATTAAATGTGGCAGTGAAACCATTTACCATAGGTATGCAAATTAGTTTCTACCTAATTACTAAGAGGGAACATATGAAAAGTTCAGAACCTCTTAAACTTCCTCAGTGGAGGCTTTCTAGGACTTCAGTGCTTATTTTAAGAAACTAGATTCAGATAGAAACTACGTCTTCTCTTGATACTTGCGAGCATGCTTATTCACCATGACTATAAATATTACCAGAGCAATACAAAATAAAAAAGGGGATGTTGTAAATACATGTTTTAGTTTTATCTGCGGCATTGCATATACACCTCAAATAGATGAGTTAAAATATGAAAGAAGCAGTACCTGCTTCTAATGTTTCTAATGTTTTAGGGGCTAAAACTATGTACTTCATCTTAAAACCATCTGTTTTGTTGCTAGCTTAGAGAAAGTAATTGCACAACCTCCCTAAAATTAATACTGAATTTGGCTGCACTAATAGTGTACTAGGTTGGCCCAAAACTTTCAGGGAAAGCCCCTGGTCTATAGGGAACTAGCAACTTCCGTGAAACAAGGCATTCAGTATTGTAGGTTTCCATGAGAATTCTTTACTCTGATTGTGTAATTCTAGTTTCCCCTTTGTACATTGCTGCAAAATATTATGTGGCTCCATAAATAAGTAAAACTGATGCCCTTTCTTTTCCAAATTTGTTTCAGAAACTTTGAAACTTGATGCCATCTGTTGTCATAGTCCTGCATTACCCTTTCCACAACTGTGTTATATCTGAGGGGTATGTAGTTAGCAGACTTAAAATTGTTCAATGAATGTGAAAAGAAAAAAAAAAGAAACTTCATAGAATAACATGTAATTTTTTTAACCATAAATGGTGGTCCCCAATCTGCTAAGTTGTGTAACCTGTAAGATCTAAAATCAGTTCAGTGAAGTACTAATTTTAAAATAGCAGTAAAAAAAATTGCATGACCATCTATTTGTTATAGGGCTTTTCCTGCTGAGTAAAGCAGGGTACTCCCACTGTTGTCAGTTGTTATATTCAAATTATATAACAGTTCAAAAATCAGTAAGTAGATTTACTGTGCATTTACTTCATGAAAGTTCTGACAGGAAGTGACCTGGTAGTTTCTATCACATTCTCTGGAGAACTGTATGTCACTGACTTTCCTCTCTATTAGAAAGTAACAGAATACTAATTGGAATTTGACCACTAGAGGGCACTGCTAATTTACATAAACACAGGTTTAAACGGTAATAACTCTGGAAATGCGCATCTTTCAGCTGTGATAGTACCCTTATTTCACTTATTTATTTCAAAGGAAACACCCTACTATATATATATATATATATATATATATATATATATATATATATATATATAAACAGAAAGGAGGGCAGCACCCGTGGGACTTTTTCACAATCTAATATTTATTATTGAGATAAGAAAACAACTGTATCAACGTTTCGGTCCCGAAGCGGGACCTTTATCAAGACGGGACCGAAACGTTGATACAGTTGTTTTCTTATCTCAATAATAAATATTAGATTGTGAAAAAGTCCCACGGGTGCTGCCCTCCTTTCTGTTTTTGTACATTATCCTTTGGGAAGTGCACCTGGGCCTGCATCAGATTTAAGAGCGAGTGCTTTCATCCTGGCGATTTTGTATATATATATATATATATATATATATATATATATATATATATATATATATATAAAAACCAAGGTATAGGTATATTATTGAATACAATAATAATAAAGCACAGAGCTATAGCTTTAGCTAAAGATAAAGAGTCTCTTCTACAATAACAGTTGTCCATTAATTACTATAGGTACCATATAGCACTATATACAGTTGTGACTCCAAATAGATGGTATATATAAATATCCAAATAGATAAACGGGATGGCATTGTAATTATAAAAGGCAAGTTATATATCTCATTTGCCCAATTGAACAGTGCCTTTATAGTATGATTGATTGTATATCAGCAGGCTAGATCGTAGATAATATTGGATTGGCTCTAGATCAATACAACTTCTCTCCCATCTTTCAATAGTCGTGGCTTGTATATATGTATCTGAATTACCACCTCCTCTCACGGGCAGAGTTGTATTAACCAATATGTTCGAATGGCAATATATTGGTGTATTCCGCCTTGCTTGATTATACAGTCGGAGCAAAGGTCCGCTATTCTTCCTCTCCCATCTCTCATGCACTAGCGTAGACCTTGGTTGCTAGCTGCTAATGCCTCCAATGAATAGAGGTTTGCTGATCATCTCCGAAATATATAAATTGCTGGAGGTTAGACGCACTCACAGGGTTTATTAGAATGGTGAAAATAGATGATTATATTAATTTGACGTTGCGGCCGATATATACAGTCCTTATCAAGAATACAAAACAAACATTGTGAATCCCTCTTACTTATACCTTGTGAACACCCTAACGCCGGTGCCAAAACCCATCTAAATTAACATAATTAATTGCTACCGTAAAGTAACAAGATGTGGTGAAATGAAATGATGTAATGTGAATCGCCTATGTCGATGTGTAAAATCAATATCAATCCTGAAGGATGTGATAATAGTAAAACATTTAATAGAAGACAAAAACATGAATGAATGATGTACAAATTAGCTCAGTATCTGTGCTTATAATCAGTCTATATTGGCATCACAAGTACGTATTTAGTGGGTTCGATAAACCTTATATATATTTATATATATATATATATATATAGTTCAAAGGAAACACCCTACTATATATATATATATATATATATATATATATATATATATATATATATCAATTTTTTTATATATATATATAAAATATTTTTTACTGCTTCGTTAAAATCTCTCTAGCAAGGGCCCTCACATAAATTCTTATAAAACGGGAAGTTGGTTTAAACACTGGGTTGCAGTCTGAGTAAGAAGTGTTACTAAACAATCAGGTGTTGGCAAGGGAAAAAAAATTGATTTTTAAAAAAAAAATATATATATATATATGTGTGTGTGTGTGTGTGTGTATTTGTGTGTATATGTGTGTATCATAAACCAGTCAGTGTCCATATGCAAGCAGTGTCTCAGTATTATTTGTGTGGTGAATCATAGAAATTTATAAGGTTTAAAGTGAGAGACCGATGTATTTACTTTGGACAACTTGACAATTATCTAATTATATAACTGAAATACATATAGCTTATAAAGTCTATACTTTCACTGACTTTTGGATATGGTTGGATGTTACTATAAGTAATTAAACATTGTCTTCATTAAAGTGCCACTTTCTTCATCCTATGACCACTTTTAATGTTGGAAATATTAATATTATTATGTTGTATTGTGAGACTAAAAATGGACTCAATATATAGAGCAGACTAGTGCAGCTAATACAGTCAGTTTATTTTAGATGATCTAATGGTTTCTATTTTTTGGATGTATCAATAGTTAATTGCACTGGGGTTCCATTGCACTAGTGTATATGGTAGACCTTCAGTGTGTCCTTATATACTAGAGACGTTATTGCACTGGTGTATACGGTAGACCTTCAATGTGTTTGGTTATTGGCTAATTTGTTGTTACATTGTATAGTACCCTGATTGGTCTGTTTGAAATTAAGGTATTTGATCTTCTCTATTTAGAGTCCATTTGGTATCTTAGTCAATTTAGTCTATGAATAGGCATGCTTATAGCGAAACTTGTAAGACTATTACTCTTTGTTTTTCTGCAAAAGCTCTCAAATACAGAAGTGTTTTTAATGAACATGTGTGATTCATAGGGATTATGTGGCTTATCTTTTCCTGCTTGCTAAGATAAGTCAGGATGTTAATTTATTCATCCCATTTTTTCCCTGATCTTTTGTTTTAACTGAGATATGTCAGGACTGTAGGACATTTCAAATGTTCAGTTGGAGCCCTCCTAGCAGCCAAAGTAACCTGAGATGCAAGTTTATTTTGTACTGAGGAAAGAATATCAAATGATTTGGAGAATATGAGGTTCCAATGATATTTAGGGATACTTATTTGGAAGCAATTAGTAAGAAGAGTGGGAATTTGAGTCCAGAAGGGAGTTAGTTTAGAGAGGGACCAAAGGTGTTTATGTAAGAACCATGTTGTTGACATCCCTTCCAACAATCACAAAAGCCCAGCTTGGAGATTGCAAAGAGTTTAGAGGGGTTGAAATACCACCACAACAATGTTTTATAGGCTTGATCTTTATAAGTTACTCAGGTACAGAGTTTCTATTGCTGTCCCCAGATGTCTCTTCAATCTTCCATTGGGAGCTGAGTGCCTGAAACGCTTTCCCTAGATATCATATAACCAAATTTAGTGTTAGGTAAAAGTAGATAGAATAAAATGTGAAAATAACATAAACAGAACACTGCAAACCAATATAATAAAAAAATATATTTAAATGGTTATAACATGGATTTTTTAATAACGACGTATCAGTAATGGGAGTTATATGTGAACTGTCTATACTAGTGGTTCCCAACCCTCTCCTCTGGTTTGCCTAAATGCCCATGTTTTTAGAATTTCCCTGCTTTTGCACAGAACTCATTTATCAGGAAAATAGGTAGGCTGGATGGGCCAGATGGCTCTTATCTGCCCCCCAAAGCTATGTTTCTAATAAATTATCTCACATGTGCACAGCACAGCACTGTATATTGCGTGAAACGCGTTAGACCGTTGAGCACCTGTTCACTTGTCTTTTTGTTTCTGATGTCTGGGGATGTCTTCGAACTGTATTTTTTGTTTTAAGTTATTTACAATAAAGTATACAATTTTTAATCAACACGCCAATTGTTTCATGGTTGTGCCACCCGAATCTTTTTGATCTCACACATACGCTCAGGCTGGGAGAACCTGACAGGTCTGGGCACCCACCGACAGAGGTGAGTCCACTTTAAATTGGATTGATCAAGGAACTTTGTTACCTGAGATTTCTATAGCTGTTAGCGTTGAAGCACAACCGCCTGTTTGTTATCATGTCCCAGAGGCACAATGCTGGGGGAAGGGGAATAACGTAGTCAGGGGATGTTGTGGGTTCCTTCGACTGCTAATCTGGTTTCTGTCCTTCACTTCCCCTTCCACCTCAGCAGGAGGATCTACTGTGGTCACGTTAGTCCCACCAGCTGCTTCACTAAAAACATCACCATCACCCCCTCCCTCACCCTCTGAGTATCTAGCTGATGCATGGTAGTAGTATTGGGACTGCTTGGGGGTGGAAACTGTAACTTTTGGTCCCCTGATGTCACACTTGCCATAATCCCCTCTTCCTCCTCCTGATCAGAAGGTACACTGGCAGCAGTAGCAGCAGACACAGGTAGCTAATCTGTGGTGCTCACACTGATATCTAGTTCTTCATGTACCTAGGGTTGATGTAGGAGGACTGGGCATCATTGGGTCTGGAGAATCTGGGCTTCCAGACCCTTCTGTGCTGGTAGTGGTCACTTCCTCATCATCCTTAGAGTCACTGGATGCATCAAGGTCCATTCAGATCCTTCTTTTTTTTCAGATGGCTGCTTATCCTGGTTGCCAAAACTACGAGCCTCTGTTGCCTCAATTTTTCTATTTAGATCAAAACAGCCTAGCACCCTTTCTGTCTCTCTAGCTGCTTGTCTTGTGTTTCACTTTCTGGAAATGTAACATTTTTGGAGAGGATGCAAAGTACATGTAAATAAAGGGGTGGGAAGTTTGTAGCCATTGGGAAAAAATATCAAAAACATTGTGGCAGTAGGTGAAAATGGTGAAGATTTAAGGGCTTTATTTAAAGTGGATTTTTCCCCAAAAAAAGCGGAGAACCACAGATTTTTTTGTGGAACACAATGGGACGTTTCCCACCCCTACTCAATATCCATACTCCTTTCAGTAAAAGGTTTCTAAGGATCATGCTTTGAGATTTGTATAAGATTCTCAGCAAGTAAAACTGATACACTAGTCAACACTAGGGATGGGTGAAAATGTTCAACTCAAACCAAAATCAGCAAATAATGGCTTCCCACTTGGTGAATAATTTCCTGCAAAGCAGCCAGTGGGACTAGTGTTAGAGGCGTGGTAGGGAAAGCATTTGAGAGCGTCCAGACTAGCGGTCAAGGGAGCCCACACCATTCATTTGGCTCTGGGAGTCCTCCTCCCATTCCCTTCACTACAGTGTCCAAGTGGAACATGATACTGAAGACTAAAAGGCCAGAGTTGGTGTTGGGAGCGAGCAGGCACAGAATTAATACCACCACCAGCAGGAGCACAGATCAGCTGCCTGTGCCTGCTGCTACTGCTGCCAGTTTGCCTTCTTCAGGTCAAAAAGAAATGCCAAGTGTGACATTAGGGGTCCCTATGTCACATTGCATATCACCTCCTCCAAGCAGCAGTGAGATGTCTGTAATAGAGCAGCAGCACATAGGGGGGACTGGTGGTGGTGATGTTGAAGAATCTGGGGTGGAAGAGACATTGATGTCCTTTTTAGCAGAAACTGAGAAGGAATGGGATACAGGGATGAGGATGGGCATCAACTTTGGAATTTGAGGAATTTGCAACTACTCTAATTCCTGCTACTCCTGCTGAGATGCAAGGGCAGCAGTGTGCTGAGGATGAAGCTATCTATTCTAGATCTTAGAACTGGAAGTTATGATTTCACTGGAGATATCTCTACAGATATTTGCCAGAAACCAACAGCAGGTAGCAGTCTTTTGAGGGTAGAGAGTTGCCATCCAAAGCACACCATATGAGGTATACCAGTGGGACAGTTTGTCTTTTTACACTGCAACTGTTCCACAGAGGATTTATTCATAAAACAGGCTAGTAATCTATAGAATAGATTTCTACAAAGAGGTTATCCCATTGGCATGCTAAATAGAGCTATGAATAAAGCAAGTAATAATAATACAGACAATTTACTGAAATATAAAAAGTAAAAATGGCACCAATTCAAAAGAATGCAAACAACAGAAGACTGACAAGGTAATTTTCTCCACTCCACTCCATATAGTATGGAATATAATGATATCAAAAGAATTTTGGGGGAAAAAAACATATACCTATTTTAAACAGGGATGAAAATTTAGATCAGGTTGTAAATAATTATTTTGTTTGGTTCCCCTAAAGCACCTACAATATGCACCTTGATTTTTCCCAGTCTTTTGTAAGAAACAGAAGCACAGAGATTAAAACCTGGTTATCCACCATTGGAATTATAGATGCATATAGGTGTAGGGCATACAATGTGGATGCTGCAGGTTTATAAGGGTTTCAGATACCATTGTATCCAATGTGACGGTCAAGAATAGGAAATGAAAACCTATGTCAATTGTGCCACTAGCGGTGTGGTTTGCCTTCTTATCTGTAACATATATAAGATACAGTATGTAGGCAAGACCAAGAGGTCACTAAGTTTATGGGCACATGAATACCTCAGTGACATCAGGAGTTCAGAACTGAGCTCCAGTGTGGCTTCACTCTTTAAAGGGGTAGTAATACTTAGTTTTAACTTTATTTTATTTTGTAGGCATTAAAAAAACATGAAGAACGATATAAGTCTTATCTCTCAAACCTTTATGGTTTATGAGATATTCACAAGCAAAGTTTCCCCCTCCCGCCCCTTTTACCTACTGTAAACAATCTCTTCTCAGATGTGGAATGCAGTCCATAGACTGGACAGATAACAGAAGGGGACACTCTTTTTCCTATGAAAACAATGAAATCCCTGCCCCCCATGACAAGCTTTTCCCCTTATCTTAATTGAAGATTGTCCCTCTCTGCAGTCTACCTGGGCAGCTCCCTTCTGCCCTGGCTAAGAAGTGTTACATCAGTAAAAGGGGCGGGGGGGGACACTTTGCTTGTGAATATCTCTTAAACCATAAAGGTTTGAGAGATAAGACTTATATCATTCTTCATGTTTTTTTAATGCCTACAAAATAAAATAAAGTTAAAACGAAGTATTACTATCCCTTTAAAATTACTCACACTGTCTGGCAGCAATGACTCTATGAATGTACAGGAATTATAAAAAGTCACACTGGGAATTAGAGGATGTAACCATGATAAGAAATTGTCTATACAGGATGTTTTTTTTAGATCTTTGCACTTAAAAGAGAAATCCAATGGGAATTAATAAGGAATATGACGAAGAATGTTTTGTTTGACTTGCCAGCTTTAATCAGTTTGTTGGAATGTATATTTCTGAATGTATTCATTATGACATACAAGGTTTTAGCTAATAAATGTTCTCCATAACTTTCACATTTAAATTCCCTCTTGTTTTTTTATGATAATTCTGTTAATATACACATGCTGGTTTGTGTCATTGAAAGAATCAATACAACTGTTGATATTTATTTGTTGTGGCCAAGTAGTCTCCATGATTACTGCCTGTTTTTAAGTTCTCTTTACAATGTGGATCATTACTGAGTGAACATCTATGTGAGTATATATTCAGGACAGTTCCCTCTTCAGTCTCATTAAATATTTGTATTTGGACTGTAAAGTAGCATCACAGTCAGAGGATTTAAAACTATGATCCTCTCCCCTCTCTTTTGTGTTTTTGGTTCACATGAGATATGGATGCTGTCTTTTTATTCAACTTCATTTTGTCTTTGGCCCTGTAATGTCTGGTGAGGCTGCTTGAGCACAGTGCTGTCATTGTAGAATTTATCTCTGGTACACAGGTGACTAATGATGAATAACAGGGAGGTCTTTTACCCTGTAATTGCATTGATCATGATAATGCCAGTGTGACATTGAAATTTGATGCACTTTGCTTGAATTGTAATTGGCGTAGGCTGGTTTAAAATCAGAGCCGCTGACAATGCTGCCATTTTCTGATCATGAGCATGCACCACAGATGCAAAATGCACTGTTCTTGCTGGTCGTAACATCTGCTGTGCTGTATCACCTTCTTAGATCCTCTCCTTTATCTGATACAAGTTACAGATTGTTACAAGGTACTGTTAACCTGTTGAGTGCCAGAGTGGTACTCAACCCATTGCAGAGCAATGTGTTGCTTGCCTCTCTGGCATTCAAAGGGTTACATTTTTAATACAATAATTGCTTATATATGTAATTTCTTTTTAGTATTGTACTGGGGTGTTTCGCAACACTGAATGACAAATAAAAATTGCCATAGAGTTAAATGGGGCTTTTAACCCATTAAATGCCAGAGACATCTCCTACACTTTTTATTGCAGTAGCAACCTCACTAACATTTATGGGGTTAAAAACACAGTTTAAATGAATGAGAATCTGGGGAGTTTTTCTTTTGAACATAGGGCCCTGTTTAGTATGAATGTTTTACAAGTCAATACTCCAAACCCAATGATGATATCAGTAACCTTATTTTAAAGCAAGGGTGTAATTGGAGCCTACTGGACCATGGGGAAATATCTGAGGCTGAGCCTCTGAAAACTTTTCTAAATTCCTGGAGCAATTTTGAATCCCACTCCACCATGGACCCAATGTACAATTCACCACTGGAGAATGTCAGAAGGTCTTCAGTGCTAGAGGGGTGTTCAAGACATTGCTTAGCAATGTGTGGGGCAGCTCTCTGGTTTTCAAAGGGATAATGAAGAAAAAGGAAAGAGCTCATTAATCATATTCTTATCTAACCATCCAGTAGTGGCTGTACATGATGATGTATGTGGCTATCAGCCAAGGCAAAAAAAATGGTCTGATTTTAATAGGTCAAAGGACAGAGCAGACTCAATGGGTCCTTTGGATGTTGGACCCCATCACTACTAGATCCTCAGCACTTAAGTGAAGTTTCTTCCCTGATCATAAGTAAAAAAACACGTGGATAACAAAAAAATGACACGGGAGAGTAAATTGATGCACTGGGTCTGCAACAGGATCACATACTATTTATTTATATAAACAAGTCTTCTGCCAGTAACAACATCTGGCCACATTGTGGAAAGCAACAAAGAATAAGGAAACCAATATACTCCCCAGCATAAAAGATAAACACTAAGTTTATGAAAATAAATAGCAATTTGAGGTTTTGGTTGCATATGTATCTGCTGTGCCACAGAGCCTCAAGAGGGTATGTTCTAGACTCACCTGACACCATAGTGCAATCAAAACCAATTTAAAATGTATCAGCATTGCAGATAAGTTTATTATGCTTTTGCTAAATAAATAAATAACCAAACCACACATCACTATTTATATTGATTTGCTCAGTGTTTAACCCTTTGAGTTCCAGAAAGGTATCCAATGCATTGAGCTCTGGAGGTCAAAGGGTTAAGGGCATATGTATGTATATTTCCCATCAGTTTAAACTGGACTTTTAACACCATAAATGTTAGAGAAGTCTCCAATGCATTACATTCAAGGCATGATTAAAACAAATTAAAATATATGGGAATATTTGTTATTGCCTATAAGATTGCCTATATACATATGGGCCTAAATATCCAGTGAATTTATTAGTTAACAAAGTGGACAAATGTGTCTGGTTTCTGTACTCCTTAGTTAATGTACTGCTGATGAAGTGCCTGGTGTAGCGGCATAAAATATGTCTCCCTAAGTTGGAAGGGTATCCCAGACATGGGTCCTTGCTATCCATGCGCTTAGAGGGAATCTGCTGCCCCACACTGATAGGCCCACATAGACCGAAACAGACGCCTGTTGTTTTGCTAATTCTCTTGTGGAGAGAGGATTTGCCTGACATTTTGGAGCTGGGCTGCCTGTGGGTGGGACCAGTCTGATATGGACATGGAGATTTTCTTTCTGCAATGGCACATTGGATCGAAAAATGTGACTTATAGCACCTCTATGAGGCCATCATGCCTTAGAACAAAACTGTTTATTTCTCGGTGAGTGCTTGTCACAATATTTCTTTGTCCCCCTAAGCATGAAACATGTAAGGAATGAGTGAGTCTCTATAAAACATAAATTATACTGCTTGTGACTTTAAAAATAAACAGAACTTGATTTTAGAAGTCTTACAGGGAGATGCACTAAGGTGTGATTAAGTGGAGATAACCTCTCCAGTGTGATACACTCTCCAGTTCCTATGATAGTCTATAAATCCTATACATTAAGATCACTAACGTCTGAGAGATCTTTGTGCATTGGCTTATAGAATAACATAAGAATTGGAGAAGTGATATCACTGGAGACATAATCACCACTTTATCACTGCTTAATTGCTCCTTATTGAATCTCCCCTGTAGAGGGTTATGCTTTAGTTTGTGACAAAAAGGTGATGATGAGGAGGCAATGGGGGTTGTGCACTAAAGTATGATAAAGAGGAGATAAAGTGGAGAAGACTTATCCAGTTATATCACTTCTCCAATTTCTATGTTATTCTGTGGAGCCCATGCCTTAAAATCTCTCCCATTTTAGAAATGTTAGTGTTTTGGCTCCATAGAATAACATAGGAATCGGAGAAGTTATATCACTGGAGAAGTCATCTCCACTTTATTACTGCTTCATCACATCTTAATGCATCTCCCCAGATATCTCCAGTGATAATGCTTCTCCAGTTCCTTTGTTATTCGATGGTGCATATGCATTAAGATCTGTCCCAGTTGACACATCTTCGTGCATTGGCGCCCTGAAATAACATAGGAGATGGAGAATTGATATCACTGAAGAATTTATCACCTCTTTATCTCCTCTTTATCACTCTTTATCATTAGCACACCTAGTTCATCTCTCCCATGGAGTTTTTGTTCAAACATCTGGTGTTAGAGCTATACACACTTGAGTTCTATGTTAATGTTTAAGCAAATGATGTATTGCTGTGTAACATAACATCCCAGAGTGATTACACATGCTGATGCTAAAAAAAAAAAAAATGCACAATGGAAAATGGTAACCTGAAAAAAATAAAATGGGTCTGACTAAGGGCCAACATACATGGGTGACTTAAACACAGCAACAATGTTGATAGGTTCAAAGTGCTTATTCTGCTCTGCTGTGCTGTATTCTTCTGTGATCTCACCACAATGTGGGAGGCTTGGAATGGAGTCAGATGACCTGTCTACCTTGCTTTCAGACATTAGTAATTAGCTGACACCAACGTGGTTTGGCCATTCATTGGGAGTTGTAAATGCTCTCCAGGCAATACTTGAAAATGAAAGAAATCTCAAGGTATTATTTCTGCTAAAACATTTTCTAAACAAAAATAAATTAATTATCTAACACATAAATTAATAAACAAATACATTAGCATTATAACTTCCTAGTCATTCATGACAGCAAGCTGCTTGATGGCCTCAAAGGCTGATATTGTTATTTAGAAAATGTTTTACCAGGAAGAATACATTGAGATTTCTCTCGTTTTCAAGTGTGTTCTGGAGTGTTTACAGCAATAGTCCCGTATTTGCACAAATGCAGACATAATACATATACACACACATATATACTAAAAATGTTATATACAGTTGCATATTGTTTTTAAATATGAAGAAGCAATTATTTTTAAGGATTTTAGACTGGGAGAAGATCTGATTTTTTGTAGGTAGGGTATTCCAGAATTTCGGAGCTCTGAAGGAGAAGGCAGATCAACCGGCTTCTTTCTTGAAATGTGGGATACTCAGTGAGTTGGTAGCAGTGAAGCGGAGGTTATAGTTAGTATGGAGAGCTGGAGTGAGCATACTGCTCAGGCAGCCTGTTAGTTTTCTAGAGAAGTGGTTATGGACCATGCAAGAGAGGTGAAGGGCACATCTAGATTCGAGTGTTAGACAATTTTGTTCTTCATACATATCATAATGATGGGTTGTGCAATTACACTGAAGGATAAAGTGGCATAATGAATTATACAGAGTGTCAATTTTAGCAAGATGTATTTGTGGTGCAGTAGCATATACTACATCCCCATAGTCTATGATTGGCATTATCATCTGTTGTACAATACGTCTTCTTAACAGGGGATTTAAACAGGATTTGTTTCTAAACAGAGCACATATTTTGGGATAAAGTTTGGACATTAATTTATCAATATGAAGACCAAAAGTGAGGCTGGAGTGAAGCCACATACCAAGATATTTGTAGGAGTCCACTGTGGCTAATTTACGATTAGACTCTGTTACAATGGATAGATTGGTATTGCAGAGATTCCGTAGTTTATGCTTTGTACCAAATAACATTGTGACTGTTTTGTCAGTGTTTAGGAATAGTTCGTTCTTTGCTATCCATCTTTCAACTTCAGAGAAATCATGCTGTAATATGCCTATATTGTATAATGTAATATTGCATATATTATTGTGTCATCTGCATACACGTGTACAGAAGATGGTTTGCAAACCATGGGCAGATCATTTATAAACAGAGAAAATGGAAGAGGGCCAAGGATGGAGCCTTAGGGAACCTCTTGTAACTTTGAGTGGAGGGGAGGTATTGTCAGCAATAGACACATATTGCATTCTGCCTGATAAATAGGATTGGAACCAATTTAGAGAATGATTACCAAATCCTGAATAGGGATGGGCGAGAATTTTTGCCTCAAACTGAAATCGGCAAGAGGTGGCACTTTCTGCTTGGCAAAAAATTTCCCTCGAAAAGTGATGATTTTCTGCTTTTTTCCCGCTTTTTCCGCCTAGCTCATTCCATTGAAATCAATGGGAACCTTGAAGTTACACACACAACATAAAATTAATATTATTTAATTTCCTAAAAGCATAGTATAAAAGGGGCATGAGGGTGCCTATGTTGGTGGGGTGTGGGGAAAGAATCAGTTGAACAGGGGATGATTTTAGGAGGGGTTGTTTACTGGGATTGGGGTGCACTTAATAAAAAAAAGAAATCCTAAATAAAATAAAATAAATATCATAAGACATGGTATAAAAGGGTCTGAGGAGGGTGCCTGTGTTGGTGAATGAATTAATCATTTGAACAGGGAATTTGTTTTCGGGGGTTTCTTGACTGCTATTGGGGGGGCAGTTAATAATAAAATAAAATAAGAAAATTGTATTTAAAGTTATAGAGACAGGAATCGGTTGACATAAGGTGCCACTGGGGTGGACTGGTACTTGACTTGATAAGAGTTTTTCGTAGAGGATGATTTGTTAGATTTGTTGTTAGAGGACCAAGTCCTGAGGACACATTGATTTGTAGGACTTAAGCTTGTTTGGCACAAGCCCTAAGGAAACATTGATTTGTAGGACTTATGCTTTTTAGAAACAAACCCCCAAAAATGGTTTATTTTTTTGTAGGACCATGTTTTTTTTAGTGTATTTATTTTTTATTTTTCAAAGCACAAGCCCTGAGAAAAAAAACTAAAAATGCCTTATTGGCCTAGTGCCAGCAGGTCATGTTGGCCAGTAACCTCTGTCCATTGTCAAATGTCGTCCTGAGTCCTGAGTTGCAACTCCTACTCATACTGCTGCTGCTGCTGAGTTGTTTAAGCAGCAGGATGATTAGGCAACTGAAAGGGAATGGGATCAACAATAGCAGTAACATGGAAGATGGATGATGAAGGTTCCACTTGCCACGACTGACTCCAATGATGCGCCTGAGGCAGTAGCAGAAGAATAAGTAGCCCCCAGTATATGTGGAGAAAAAGACAAGTTGGCCATTAAATCTTCTCCACCTGCCCCTCCTCCAAAATTGTCATGGGTGTGTTGTTATTAGAATATATATTTTTCCCTTGAGAACAGGAACTGTGACTTCCATCAGTAACTGAGATGTGCACAGTGTTTGTGTGTGTATGGTAAATGACATCTGGGGACACAACTGTATCCAAACACCATGACACCTGAAGCCAAGTATTGCCGCTGTCACTGTACCCCTTGTCTAGACCCCGCTAAGGACACATGACAACTTGCTGACAGTTTAATAGTAATGATGAACCCTCCCTGCCAGAATCCTAGCGTATTCTGCGGGATGGAATCTCCTCAGATGCCACCTGATGACCTGATATCGATTCTCCTCCACCACACTGGCATGTGTGGTCAGTGCACCACACAGTGTGTAATGGGTAGAGATGAACTGCCATATCCTAACATCAAAAGAATGGCTATCATTTGGCGGGGGAGGTAATGATGAACAAGGTGGATTGGCAGGAGATGTACTTGTTACCCTAGAGGAAGACGGTGATGTTGATGGCGAGCTAGTTGTTTCGCTAATCATGGAACTTCCAGTGTCTGTCTGGGTTTCTTTATTCTTCCTCCTCTTTGATCTCCACCTTTCTGGAGAGTCGGGGGGTACAGTAACTGCGGTGCTAGATTTCTGTAATGGGTGTTTGGCTTTAAAATATTTGACATAAATTTCATGGGGTCTGCGTTTCATGTGTGTTATCAGCGAGGTTGTGCCAAGGTATGTTCCCTCCTTTCCCCTTCTCACTAACTTGTCACAAATTTTGCACTGTACTGTTGCTGATGAAGACTGCACTGTGCCTGCCGGAAGAGAAAAATAGTCCCACACCCATGACTTCTGGGGTGGGGGATAGGGAACAGGTGGAGAAGAATGGCCTCTTTCTTCTTCTCCTCCACATTCCCCTTCACTTTTTGTGACAGCAGATAATGTTGCTGCTACTGCCTCAGATTTAGCACTGCAACTAGGACCAGGAGTATTGCTGGCGCTGTCAAGTGGAACCTGTTCTAGTCCCCCATTACTTGTTGACCCCATTTCTACTGTGTCCACGGTGGTCTATGGCACACTAGCCTTATCCTCAGCACCCTGCTGCCCTTTCATCTCAGCAGCAGGAATTAGACCAGTTGAAATTTCCGCAAATTCCAAAAGCTGATTGCTAGTGGTGGTGGTGATGCCCATCCTCATCCCTGTCTCCCATTTCTTATCCCTCTCTGATAAAATGGTCATCAATGTCTCTTCCACCCCAGCTTCTCCAACACCACCACCACCACTTCATGATGCTGCTGTAATCCAGACATCTCACTGCTGCTTGGAGGAGGTGACGAGCATTGTGACAGAGGGTCCCCTGCTGTCACACTTAGCATCATTTTCTCCTTCCCCCCCTGAGTACTGCAAGAAACACTAGCAGCAGGCAAAGTATTGGTGGCAGCAGTTTCAGCACTGGCAGCAGGTACTACACTAGTGGCAGCTCATCTGGCAGCAGGTACAACACTAGTGGCTGCAGGTACAGCAATGGTGGCACTGGCAGCAGCGGCAGCATATCTTGTAGCAGGCACAGGCAGCTGACCTGTACTGCTCTCACTATTTCTACCCTTTTCTCCCTCCTTTCCCATTCCCTTTTCTCCCTTCCTTCCCATTCCCTTTTCTCCCTCCCTTCCCATTAAATTCCCCAAGATCCCTTGGGTGATTTAGGGGGACTGGACAGCACTGGTTCAGTACTTCTAGTCACTTCTTCCTCCTCAGACTCAATGGACACATAAGGGTCCTTCCAGTTCCTCCATTGATTATTTTTCATTCTACCCATAGTGATAGCAGTCACTATGAGCATTTCCTGCCTCAATGTTTGCAAAATATCACAGCAGAACAGCACAGGACATCTATCTTGCTCTGTAGCTGCTTCTATTGTGTCTGCCTTCAGCAAAAATGTCACCTTTTTATAGCGGAAGTGCAAAAACAATGTAAATCAATGGGCAGAAACTTTATAGCCATTGAAAAAATGGTGAAAAACGTTGGCCAATGGATGAAATATGAGAAAATTTCAACCAACTTTTAAAGCGGATTTTCCTGCGAAAAAGCAGATAACAACTCGGTTTTAGTGAAATTTCCCATGGGAACACGGCGACAAGTTGCTCCCACCCCTAATCCTGAACATTGGAGTTTACTTATCAGAATACTATGGTCTACTTTATCAAAGGCCTTTGCAAAATCTAGGAAAATAGCTCCAGTGATGTCACCATTTTCCATACCAGTCTGGATATCATTGGTAACTTTTAGGAGGGCAGTGATTGTAGAGTGATTTGAACAAAAGCCTGATTGAAGGGAGGTGAAAAAACTGGTCAGCCGGTAATACTTATATAGTTGCACATGGACACATTTCTCTAGGATTTTAGCCAATGTGGGTAGTAGGGATACTGCTCTGTAATTTGATACTACATTTTTATCCCCACTTTTGTGGATAGTCACAAATCTAGCTACTTTTCAGGCTTTGGGCATATACCCAGACTACAGGGAAGCATTCATTAGGGTTGTAATAGGGTAGACAGTGACTGATGCACTGAGCTTTAATAACATTGATGGTAGTTGGTCAGGGTCAGATTGTGATTTCATTTTTGGGTTAAGGAGGTGGTCATATATTTCACTATCAGTTACTGACATGAAATTAAATTCATTAGCATCACTGGACCAGGTAGCAGGTGACATAAGCTGAACTGTGCATGTTTCTACTTCAGAATTACTTTTGTTTTGTGTAATCAGAGTGGTGGCACATCCAACAAAGTAGTTGTTAAATGCATTAACTATGGCTAAGGGGCACAGTATCATTTCTTTACCTATGGTTATAGCTGATGGGTAAAAGTGGTTAGGAGGGTTGTAGAGGTTTTTAATAACCTTCCAGAAGTTGCCTGGTTTTGAAATGTTCTTGTTCAAGTTTTCAGAAAAATATAGCTTTTGCTAGTTGTGTTTGCCTTGTGCAAGTGTTCTGCAATTGCCTGTTTGCAGTGTGATCATTAGCAGAGCCAGTTTGTTTAAATTTTGTACATAATGTATCTCTGAAACTGTATAATTCAAACAGGTCAGCAGAGACCCAGGGTAGATGGGCCCTCCTTACCCTAATCTTCCTTAGAGGGACATGGGTATTACAGACCTGTAAGAATTCTGAGTCAAAAAAGTCAATTGCGGAGGAGTCTAGATCAGGTATAAGGTGTATTCTATACCATGGGTAATTTCTTAAGTCATTTAGGAAAGACTAGAGATTACATTTTTTAAATGATCTAGTAATTATTACCTTTGGACATGATTTGATTGTTTTTATTTTGCAAACACAGTAGACTATGGAGTGATCACTAAACACATTTGCTAATACACCTGAATCTTGGATTCTACTTGGGAAGGATGAAATGATCCATTCTAGCAGAATATGATTGGATGTTTTACATTTATGCGAGTAGGGGAGGAGATTAGCTGTGTTAAGTTTGATACCTTAAACAATGAACATATTTTTTCTTTCCTGGAGTCTAGCCAATTGATATTAAAGTCTGCAAGAACCAACAGTTCACTTTTCTTATTAAGGGTGGCAATCTCATTGAGGTGGTGGGTGTCTGTAAGCGACTGTGTTGGTGTATTTGGAGGCCTGTCGATGCCAACAATTATGATTTATTTAGAGAAGGGAAGAATAACTTTTCATGCAATGTATTCATATGAATCAGAGTTATAAGAGTCATTTAAAAGTTTAAAGTTTATACCTGTATATGATTATGCCTCCTCCACGCTTTTCTCAGTCCATCCTAAAACATGAATATCCTTCAATTGCAACAGCAGTATATGGTATTTTAGGGCTGAGCCAGGATTCAGTGAGCATGAGGCTATTTGGCTTGTACACATAACACCACTCTTTTAGATAATCTATTTTGGGTAGTATGCTGCATATGTTGCAGTGCACGAGAGAAACCTTTTTCAAAGGTGAAGTTACCATTTATTGCTGTTTGAGGGCCAGGGTTGGTTTCTATGTCATTTGCCAAGTAGAATGTATAAAAATGTATACAAATTTGGATAGTCTTTTGTGGTGAGCATATAGTGAAAAGGTGTGTCTGTTGCTATAGAAACTGGGGCTGGGTGAGCTTGTTTTTAATACTCTCCACCAGCACTCAGAAGGTAGCTCATAAGTATGCTGAAGTCCATGGTGGATTATTATGTTATGGTGCAAGTAAGGAGCAGGATTTTGGGGATATGAGGAGAACAGTATTAATAGTGGCAAAATTAGAACAGATAGTAGAAATATGTTCATTTTGATATGCATGGGGGAAGGAGAAACAGGCAGAAAATAGGTGAAATATAATATTTATCTAAGATTGTTTAGACAACATAACATTTGTAACATTTACTTTAATCTATTCCCTTCTAACCCACTGCATCCCATTTTTGTTTACTTGCCTGTTGTCTTTAAAGGGATAGTAATACTGAAAATGTAAAAAAAAATGTTGTAGGGTTTATCCCCCTGACTAAAACAAGGGTACTTCCACTGCTGAAAGGTGTTTCATTCAAAAGTTATTAATTTTCAAAGTTGAATTTTTTAGGTGCAATATCACAGTGGCCTGAAATTGTACAATGGCACTCTTGCTACACCATCCTATGGAGATTTATGGTCCCGGGACCAGAGCTGTCCATAGGATCGTGTAGCAACAGTGCCACTGTACAATTTCAGGCCACTGTGATATTGTACCTAAAAAATTCAACTTTGAAAATTAATAACTTTTGAATGAAACACCTTTCTGCAGTGGGAGTACTCTTGTTTTACTCAGGGGGATAAACCCTACAACATATTTTTTTTATATTTTAAGTATTACTATCCCTTTAAGTAGTTGTGTTGCAGCGGTCTCTCTCCTGTCCAACTCTCTTGTCTAACTCTCCATACTTCAATAAAGTGTACTTGGAGATGGTGCCAATACCCCCTAAAAATGCCACCCCAGTATAATGCCACCCCTAATGGGCCCTGAATTTATACTAGCTGGATACTTCAACTCTTTCTTTGAATATAGGAATTCTGAAGAAGCTGCATTAGACTTCTTTATACCAAGACAATAGTTGCCATTGTAAACAGCTCAACCAGACAGTTATGTAATTTTCTGGTTGGAAGACACTGAGCAGATTTCAGCTCTGTGCACTGCTAATTTCTTCCACTGGAACAAAGCTTTAGGCCAGTTCTTTTAATTACAAATAGAAAGTTACTAGTAGACAACTGTAATTCCATGGAACAAAAATAATTTGCAAGGCAGATAGCATACATAGTATTAGTCTAATTAACCCTGTGGATTTCAAGGGGTAAAGCTTAACTTGTTTGACATCATTGTAATAAACGTTTGAAAATAGCTACAGTTGCATTATTTTTATATAAAGGGATCCCCATGGTGTAAGTTACACACAGAGAGGCTGATGTAACAAGAACTTGGAGGAGAGGCACTAAGGTGTGTTAAAGAGGTGTTAAAGTGGAGATGACGTCTCCAGTGTGATAAACTCTCAAAGTCCTATGCTATTCTATGGAGCCAATGCACTTTGATTTCTCCAACTTTGGAGATCTTAGTGCATTTGCTCCATAGAATAAAATAGGCCTTGAGGAGTTAATAACACTAGAGAGGTCATCTCCACTTTATCAGCACTTTATCAACTTAGTGCATAACCCACCTGGAGTCATTCTGGAGTAAATCAGCTGCACCATATGGGGAAATACAAATGACTGTTATTTTTTAATGCTTTGATGATCTCTCTAACATTTAAAGGGTTAAACAACACATTTAAATCAATGGGAATGTTAAGATTTTTTTTTTATTTGTCTTCTAATGTGCAGCTGGTTTGTTCAAGAATTACTCTATTTCTACTTAGAACATGAGCCTCAGAAAGAAGAAGCAGCTTCTAATTTTGTAAACATTAAACCTTTCCAACATAATTATCCAGTAGATTTATGAGCACCAAATGTTTTGCACATCCCTCTGCTACTCAAAGGATTGATATCAGTGCTAGTGTTGAGCGAGCGTGCTCGGCCGATGCTCGGATCGGCTCGAGCATCGCTCTGCTCTGCACATGGCGGTACTCGTACGAGTACCGCCATGTGCTCGCCCGACATGCTCGGGTGAAGAGGATCTGTGCCGGAAGAGGCACAGATCCGAAGACGCTCCGCTGGACCACCAGGGAATGGAGGTACGGGGGCATTGCGGAGATGAAGGGGGCATTGCGGAGATGAAGGGGGACATTATGGAAGAGGGGCATAGACTCTATGCCCCTCTTCCACAATGTCCCCCTTCATCTCCGCTATGCCCGTCTTCCACAATGTGCCCCTTCATCTCCGCTATGCCCCTCTTCCACAATGTCCCCCTTCATCTCCTATGCCATAGAGGAGATGAAGGGGGACATTGTGGAAGAGGGGCATAGCGGAGATGAAGGGGGACATTGTGGAAGAGGGGCATAGAGTCTATGCCCCTCTTCCACAATGTCCCCCTTCATCTCCGCTATGCCCCTCTTCCACAATGTCCCCCTTCATCTCCGCTATGGCATAGGAGATGAAGGGGGACATTGTGGAAGAGGGGCATAGCGGAGATGAAGGGGGACATTGACCAGGCACCCTCCGCTCATCAGAGCAGGGGGTGCCTGGTTTAATGCTCGAGTGCTCCCATTCATTTGAATGGGGCTCGGGTGCTCGGCCGAGCACTCGAGCATCAGGGGGTGCTCGGTCAGAGCACCCGAGCACCCGAGCATCGGGGTGCTCGCTCATCCCTAATCAGTGCTAGTCAAGAAAAATAAGGTAAAGTGGGATGATCTACTAAGAAATGGACCACTTTTGGAGAAACAGCTAAAACATAAGAGTCCATTTTTCCTTTGGTTTAATTGGAGCTTTTAACTCCATGAATACTAGATCAGAGGTTCTCAACCTGTGCCCTCAGTGGCCACTAACAGGCCAGGACTTAGGAATTTCCCTGCTAGAACACAAGTGTGTTGATCAGAGGCTCAGTCATATCGATTAGCTCACCTGTGCTCTTAAAGGGATAGTAATGTTTCATAATAAAAGCAGCTCTAATTAATCATCATAGTATTTGGACTTTGGAGAGTGTTATTTCAATTATGTCAGAGTTGTAGTTCCAGAGTAATTCAATTATAAAGTATCCCCCTCCCGCCCCTTTTACTGATGTCACACTGTTCAGCCACAGCAGAAGGGAGGTGCCCAGGTAGACTACAGAGAGGGTAAATCTTTAATTAAGATAAGGGAAAAACCTGAAAAGCTTGTCAAGGGGGGCAGGGATTTCATTGTTCTCATAGGAATAAGAGTGTCCCTTTCTGTTATCTGTCTGGTCTATGGACTGCATTCCACATCTGAGAAGAGATGGCTTACACTAGGTAAAAGGGGCGGGAGGGGGAAACTTTGCTTTTGAATATCTCTTAAACCATAAAGGTTTGAGAGATAAGACTTATATCATTCTTCATGTTTTTTTAATGCCTGAAAAGCTTACAGTGTAACTGGATATAATTAATAACAAACAGAAACAATGGTATCAATATAGGCGCAAATGTCATAGTTGCTCAAAATGACCACAGCTCAGGGTGAGTGATTCACAGGCATTATGGAAGGCAACTCCAAATAAATGCCACTGCAGAAGAGATGTTAAAGTGGAACTGTCACTTTGTAACAACTAGGTGATTTTGAAAGAACTTTTAAAGGCAAGCTATATTTATGTTAGGCATTGTTATTTAAAACAATGGTTTATAAGATATTTAGCTTTATATATTTGTCAGGTAGTGCACATACTTTTTAAAATCACCTATTTATTAAAACATGACATTTCCACTTTAAGATGTGAACACTTTGTGTAGACATATATTGAGGGGTATGTAACACCAATCAGCTGTTGACTAATATTATAGTGACTGAATGTCTTACCATTTGCTAAAATCTAATTTTATTGTTGATTAATACATCTTAGCAGTACCTATTAGTTATATAAGGTACTATTTTTTAATCTTGTATCAACGTCTTAAATTATAGAAAGATCTCCATTGCAATGTAAAGTAATGTTCTAATGATCACTTTAGCATCCAGTGTTTAAAGGCCAAGTTAGGGGTCTATAGGAACAGTAATTTCTGCTACCACTAGGGGGACACCCTCCATTTCATAATCCATCAGTTTTTTTTTTAATTTTGAAACTGTGTTGTCTGGAAGAATACATTGATATTTCTATCATTTTCAAATATGTCCTGGAGTTATAACCAATAATATATTATATATAGCATGCCCTGTGTTATGGTGGCCTTGAATTCAAGAAGCCTTTATCTTTATATGTCCTTAAACTTAGCCATTCTCAATAACTTTCCATAAAACATTGTTTTTTTATTTACGTCACTAGCTGTAACAACGTAAGGAGGTACATGAGGTAAATAAGACCAAATAACACACTATAGCAGGCCTGTGAAAAATGTGACCTGCTCACTACATATGCTCCTTAGAATAGAATGGAGTCCTCCGTGAAGCAGTCATATAATATTCTGCTCAGAGGTTATGATCTCACAGGTCTATCTGAACTAACACCTACAATGGCTGAGCCTACTGTCATTCCTGTTTATCCCTTTGTTATGCTAATGGATACAATAATGTCCCAATTGTAGGTGTCTGGCATTAGTTTCATTTACAACTATTCCTTTGTTGTTCCTATTACTGAATAGAAAGTCCAGGGAGAACAACAGACAGCTATTGTATGAAGTATGACTAAAGTGTTTTGAAGACAGTAATATAATATTCCATACTCTCAATACATAATTGAAGAGCAAGCAGTATAACTTATATAACAGCTATTTTATCTCTATCAGTCAGATGTAAGCACAACAGAGATGTAAGCACATGTAAGAGAGTTTTTTATTAAAAATAATATTTTTACTATGTGATCCACCTTCAATTTGGAGACCTTACCATATAACACATTAATATGAATATTTCCACAAGCTACACTAGTATCAATGATATCACTCATGTGTAAACAAATACATTGGAGAGGGTATATTTATACAGCAAATACTAGTATCTTCTGTTTGTTTCTCATGCTCTGTTTTGGGTTGAGGGTTTCACCATGGGAACTCTGTGTGTTCTGTAATTTGCATAAGGTATTTTTATTCAAATTATTAATTATATTCATTTTTAAAATGCAAAATGTTTTATGGCTTAAACATGTCAAATGGTAATTGTCAAAAAGACTGATGCCCTTCTTAGATCAGTAGTTTGAGAATATGGCCCTCCAGTATGGCTGAGTTTGACATGCTTGCCCTACAAGATCATAGCAAGTTCCAGGTTCTAATGCCAGTGTATAGCTAAATGCTGGCAGCCAAGTCAACAAATATTGTACATGGGAATGTGCCAAGAAGGTTTATAGCTGGGTGTCCACCCAAGCCAGTTTCAATCCAGTGTTCCAGTAAACGAATAATAATAATAATAACAACAACAACAATAATAATAATAATAATAATAATAATAATAATAACAATAATAATAATAATAATAATAATAATAACAATATTATAATTATTATTATTATTATTATTATTAATATGTTGAGTTTATAGTTTATTGTCAGAGCTTGGTGGGTAGCTTAGTCCATCTTATTCACTTAGCCCATTTTAATGCCAGCAACATCTCCAGTTCACTGGCTTGCAAATAAATAACATGACAAAGAAGCCCACTATGCTCTGACTATATGTTGAACATTTTCAACATATATTATTCTCTATTTTATTAATAACATCTATATTACAAAATCATTTTAGTCTCATTTTCATACCTGGGAACTCTCAGGGTTTGACCCTGAGACTCAGGGTTTTGATCCAAATCTCAGGGTCTCAGGGTGAAGGGCCAAATTCTCAGGGTGGGAGAGTCCAGTGTTTCTTACCGTCTAATTTTCAACAATTTACTACTTATTTAATATCCAAATTATTGACATTTATACCTGAAATCTAGTGGCAGAAGTCCTGCTTGCCTTTTGAGTGTTTAAGAAGTGATATCTTCGAAGTATAGCATGTTATAGGTTCCATTAGAACTGACTGGATCGTCTCTAGTTTAGACCACACATTGACATAACAAGAAAAGCCTACTTTCTTGGGAGCAGGAAGGGTTAATATTTCAAAGATCTCATGGTGAGCTCATTTCAAAAGTTTCCAGGTATGTTCATTTTGTATTCTTTAACTTAGTTGTAAAAGAGATACTGCAAATTAAAGGCAACATTTGTTGGTGTTATAGGTATCTCTAGTAATATGCTGGCTTACTTTATTTGTAGTCTGAGAATTGCAGCCTGTCGATCTGTCCCAAGTTCGGGACAATTAAAGCATTCAGAGGGGAATTCTCTCTGACTAGTGCATATATTCTGTACATTTCAGGGAAACTTTAAATACATAAATGATTGATGCTCTGTTTAATATTAGATTAAATTGGTTTTAATCATTATTATACCAGTGTTTATTAATTCTAGTAATCCTTACACCATGTAAATACAGAAAGCCAAATGCAAAATAAGAGTAGGAAATGCTCATTTAGAAAATTAAATGCCACAAAATTGCTGCAACTTTATCACCCCTTTCAGGGCAATGGTGATAATCCTTCTAAATGTTGTAGTACAAAATTTTGGTATATGTGGAGAAAATCAAATTTGCTGCAGAGAATAATATTTTGTAGTGGATCAAATTAGTTCCTCATATGAAAATGAACATTTCTCTGAGGTTTCTTTTTTAGAATTGTATGCAGTTAATATTGTAGCAAAATAAGATGTCCCAGCTAAAATTACACCAACATACTGTCTACTTTTAAAATATCTGTAATTTTACAATGTATTCACATGCTTTTACACTCCAGACAATATGTAATTCATTGAAACTTGCTTGAAGTATATAACCTAAAAACAAAATTGATAATTATAAGAAGACTAGGGCAAACTAACTGTGCCATAGGGGAAATTCCCAATGATTTTAATTAGGTTTGTATCCCCATAAGTGTTCGAAATATCTACATAGTATTTCTTTACTATGCATTGGAGACCCCTATTTATCAAGTAGTTAGCAGCTCTGTTCAAATCAGTGAGGATTTTAGGAATCCCCCCCCATTTTAAAATTAGTTTGCTCCAGAATTGTTGCTTTTAATTTACCTGAATACAGCCCATATTCTGCTTTAATATGAATAACACTTTTTGCTCTCTGTTAAAATGTTGTATTTGGAAGAAGACTCAGCTTAGCTCTCGAATAAAATGGTCTCATTGGCAGTTTGACATCCATGTTAATAGGTGATGGATTATATGTTGTAAGATATTCTATAGGGCACAAAAATATACAAATACATTGAATCTTTTTTTCTACTGGGGTAGTTAAAGGAATAATAATGTTTAACAAAAACAGCAGCTCCAATTAATCTTCATAGTATTTGAGCCATAGAGACTGCTATTTCAATACTGTCAGAGTTGTGGTTCAAGAGTAATTGAAGGATAAAGTTTACCCCTCCTGCCCCTTTTACCTAGTGTAAACCATCTCTTCTCAGATGTGGAATCTGGTTGCTAGACCAGACAGATAACTGCAGGGGACAATCTTCTTCCTATGAGAACCATGAAAACCCTGCCCCCTTTACATGTTTTTCCCTTATCTTAATTGAAGATTGTCCCTCTCTGCAATCCACCTGGGCATCTCCCTTCTGCTCTGGCTGAGCAGTGTTACTTCAGTAAAAGGGCAGGAGGGGGTACTTTATCATTGAATTACTCTTGAACTACAACTCTGACAGAGTTGAAATAACACTCTCCAAGGTCCAAATACTATGATGATTAATTAGAGCTGATTTTATTATGAAACATTATTATCCCTTTAAAGATAATTCTACCCAGCTGGTGCTCACAAGCCAGATTTGGCTTCCACTAAGGTTAAAGAAGCAGTGTTTCCTGGGATGAAACTGAGATCTTTCCTGTAGAAAATTAAATCATATCTACTTCATTACTGTTGCCCTTACATCTCTTATTTACATAAAGATATAAAAAATATTCTTTTCAGTCTCTTTTACACAAATATCAGTTCATTTGCTCATCTCCTACTCAGGACTCTTGGCTTTTGTTGTTCCTACAATGATCCTTCAGTTGGGTTGGCTTGTTATCATCAGTGGGAGGCATAATGGGAGAAAGATACAGACGGAAAAGGAAACTAGCTGAATTTACAGACCCCGGAGAAATTCAAAACATAATGAAATTAATAACAACCATCTGTACATATTTAATAATTGTGAAGCCACTTAGGAGTATCAGGGACAAACTCTTCCATTCAGTTTTTATTAAGAAAAGTAATTTCTTATTACCTTAGATACTCTGTCCTTCTAAGCAGCACATATAATGCTTTACTGCACATGGTTTATTGTATTACATACTTTTTAATACATTCCAGTATAGGAACATGCTTTATTTATTTATTTTTTTAAATCGAGCACAGTTAAAAGTCAGAGATTATTCGTTAAAGGGGAATATTACCCTAGGAATAAGTATGATAGTAATATAATATAGTAAACAAGGTTGAAAAAAGACACAAGTCCATCAAGTTGAACCCTTGTCTGATAACACAGAGAAATGAGAATTATATAGCTTTCCTGCTACCAAATAAGTTGGTCTTTATCAGACCTTCCTGATTTGCCTACTAATACACAGTCAGGGCCGGATTTGTAATTAGGCAGAGTAGGCATCTGCCTACAGGCTCACCCCACAGAGAGGCGCCAGTCATTTGTATCCCCCAACAACATGGTGAGGTCTCAGTCTGTGCCTTCTTCAGCACAGACCTGTAGCTGCTGTGAGGTCCCTCGTCGGCTCTTTAGTAATACAGAGTGCTGGGAGATGACATTATCTCCCAGAGCTCTGCATTACTGACGAGAAGACCGTGTGGGAGCTCCAGCAGTTGCAGCTCTGTGCAGAAGGAGGAGGCACAAACAGACCTCTCCTCTCCAGGGTAGGAAACGGACACAGGGGCAATATGGACATGATGGGGGCACTGTGAGGGGCAATATGGAGATGATCATGGGGCAATGTGAGGGGCAATATGGAAATGATCATGGGGCAATGTGAAGGGCAATATGGAGATGATGGGTGCACTGTCAGGGGATATGGAGATGATGGGGGCACTGTGAGGGGCAATATGGAGATGATGGGGGCACTGTGAGGGGCAATATGAGATGATCATTGGGCAATGTGAGGGGCAATATGGAAATGATCAAGGGGGCAATGTGAAGGGCAATATGGAGATGATCATGGGGGCAATGTGAGGGGATATGGAGATGATGGGGGCACTGTGAGGGGCAATATGGAGATGATGGAGGCACTGTGAGGGGATATGGAGATGATGGGCGCAATGTGGAGATTAGGAGCATTGTGGAGATGGCAAATCGGGAGGGGGAGGGAGCTTCAGATTTCTGTGCCTACAGGCTCCTGTGATTTAAATCCAGCCCTGTACACAGTATAACCCTGTATGTTCTATTTTGAAAGAAATGTATCTAATCTTCTCTTAAATATTTCTATTGTATCTGCCATAACCACATCCTTGGCAAGGAATTTCATAATTTAACAGACCTTACTGTAAAAAAAACCCCTTCCTCTACTGAAGTCTAAACCTCCTTTCCTCCAATCTCAAGGGGTGTCCCCATGTCATTTTATCAGGCCTTGGAATGAATAACTCGCCACAGAGATCCTGTAAATGACCTCTCATATACTTGAACATTGTGATAAGATCTCCTCTTAGTCATCTTTTCTCTAGAATAAATAAACCACATTTGTCTAGTCGTTCCACATACGTCAAGTCTTGCATTCCCTTGATTAATTTTGTTGCTTTTCTCTGAGCCCTCTCCAGTTCTAGAATATCCCTTTTCAGAACTGGCGCCCAAAACCGCACTGCATATTTGACATGAGGTCTTACCAATGATCTACTTTTGCTTCAATACCCCTTTTTATGCAAGACAGGACTTTGTTTGCTTTTGCTACTATTATTTGACACTGGTCACTGTTCATATTCCATTTGGCTACCCAATCTGACATTTTATGTAAATCCCTCTGTAGACAGCAAATATACTGCTCTGGATTAATTACCCTGAATAATTTAGTGTAATCTGCAAATATTGATATTTTGCTTTCTATATCTATTTCCAAATCATTTATCAAAAAAAAAGCAGAGGACCTAGTACTGAACCATGAGGTCCTCTACTCTCAACTTTATCTGAATTGGAGAACTGTCCATTTACAACCACACACTGTTCCCTATCCTTCAACCAGTTTTCTATTCACTTGCAAATATTATCCCCTAGCCCCAATTTCCTTATTTTATACTCCAACTTTCTGTGTGGCACTGAATCAAATGGCTTTGCAAAATCTAGATATACTACATCAACTGCTTTACCATTATCTAAATTGCTATTTACTTAGTCATATAAGCTGAAAAAATTAGTTTGGCATGATCTGTTCTTCATAAAACAATGTTGATTCCTGCTAATAATCTTATTTTTGGTGGTGTAATCTTGAATATAGTCCCTTATTGTTCCTTATAGCAGTTTTTCCACTACAGATGCCAAACTCACAGGTCTACAATCCCCAGGTTCTGTTTTAGCTTCCTTCTTAAACAGAGGCGCTAAATTGGCTCTATGCCAATCTTGTGGCACTGAGCCTGTGGTGATAGAATCTTTACCTGAAGAATCCTTGAATGTATGCCATCAGGACCCAGTGCTTTGTCAGTCTTAATTTTGTTCTGCCTTCCCTTGACCTTGTCTTGTGTTAATCCAATATCTGATAGTTGAATTGTTTTATTAGTGGATCTTAGTTTGTTTGACAGAATGTTTTAACAAGGAGTAGGGATGAATGAAACATTTTGTTGCAGAAGCAAAACATGAAAGTAATTTTTTGCCTTACCAAGGAATTACCTTAAAAAGTGCCATTTTCTAGAATGAAAGGGATAGTAATGTTTCATAATAAAAAGAGCTCTAATTTATCATCATAGTATTCGGGCCTTGGAAAGTGTTATTTCAGTTCTGTCAGAGTTGTAGTTTAAGAGTAATTGAATGATAAAGTATCCCTCTCCTGCCCCTTTTACTGATGTAACACTGCTCACCTCACAACAGCTGGGAGGTGCCCAAGTAGACTGCAGAGAGGGACAAGCTTCAATTAAGATAAGGGAAAAAGCTGAAAAACCTGTCAAGGGGGGCAGGGTTTTCATTGTTCTCACAATAAGAATATTGACCCTTGATGTGAGCTGTCTGGTCTATGGACTGGATTCCGCATCTGAGGGGAGGTGGCTTACACTAGGTGAAAGGGGCGTGAGAGGGAAACTTTATCATTCAATTACTCTTGAACTATAACTCTAACAGTATTGAAATACTACTCTCTGTGGCTCAAATACTATGGAGATTAATTGGAGCTGCTGTTTTTCTGAAACATTACTATCAGTTTAAAATTAGTTATAATAATGTACTTCCCTCACAGGAAGAGTTTCCACATTATATTCCTGCATGTTAACTCATTGTAAAAGGGAGTGACTGTCTAACTTATTTCTAGTCTGTGATGGAAAAGAGAGAGAACTGCTTAACGCACACACTCCACTCACTGTTAGCAACAGAACCACACATATTGACCCTCCAGCCTTGTCCCACTGATAACCACAAAAACCACAAATGCTGCTGCCCAAGCCATAGAACCATACACACCGAGCACCCCCCCCCCAGCCTTGTCTCATTGGTAGTCATAGAAAAACACATACTGAACCCCCACCATATAACTATATATACTGATACTGCAGCCTTATCCCACTGGCAGCCATAGAACTACACATACTGATGCCACCAGCCTTTTCCCACTATATGGTAGCCAGAACCACAAATATGGCTGCCCAAGCCAAGTTCCACTGGTTGCCATAGAAGCACAAACACACTGAGCACCCACAGCCTTGTCTCATTGGTAGTCATAGAAAAATACATGCTGAACCCCTGCCATGTCCCACTGCACCATTAGCCATAGAAGTACATATACTGACTCCCCACTGGTAGCCATAGAACCACACTGACTGACCTCACCAGCCTTTTTCCACAATATGGTAGCCAGAGAAACTCCACAAAGCCCCCATGAACCCCCCAGCTGTGTCCAACTTCACTGACACCATAAAACGATACGCACTGAGCCTGACTCGCAGTCTTGCAGCAGGAATTCTTGTGGCCATAGAAAACACAGATGGAAATGTCAAAGTTCTAATGAAAAATTCATTGGCAGTGGTGAAAAGTTGGAAATTGTATGTATTTTCTATGGAAACAGCAGCAAATATTTTTTTCCTTATAAATTCCTGCAAAAAATACATTTTTCTTGCTCAACTCTACCAAGAAGTCCTTCAAACACCAATTTGATACATAACTTGCATTGGATCTTTGCTGTAGTACTCTGCAATCTATTTCCATTTAGAATTTGATAAAGACTAGAGACCCATAAGAGCCATCCATATCCATTTAAGAACATTGTTTATTAAGAGGTGGTGTGACTTACAACCAAATCTCTGTAGAGATCAATATTCACAGCAAACTACAGATATAATGCAAACTATATATCGAAAGATATACCTGTCCACTGTATAATTGAATACTAGAAGTCTCCTGCCCATGCTTTGAGTCCCATTTAATCAAGGAGAATGTGTCCACTATGGTATAGTTGATATGGTCCAGAATTGCTCTACTTTACCCCTTTGAGTGCAAGAGATGTATTCAACGTATTGCATTGCAATGTGTTGGATACCCCTCTGATACTCAAAGGTCTTTATCTGTTAAACAAATTAAGAGACACCTATTTCTAGGGTATAGTTTGCCTTTAAATCCATTGAGCAATTATTTTGCCACAGCTGGCAAACCTACATTTTAGTCTATGTAAGAGGGAATTAAATGAATCCCATAATCATAGTGATTCGAGGTTCATATGTAAAATCTAAGAACACAATGAGCTGTTCATAAAACCTGACATTGAAAAGATGTGGACAAATGGAAAGTATGATGGAGTGAGTCCAGAAGTACTTCTTAGTACGCAATAATAAATTGACTGGCAACTGTTTATAGAATTATTTATTTATCCTGGAGCATACACTGCCAGATTCAACATTCAAAGTACAGAACAACAGCATTGATGAAGAGAAGATTTAACTTAAGAGTTTAGTTAAAGTCCCATCACTTTTCCTATTGTCCTGAACAGCTTGGATGCCAGAGAGGTCGCTGAAGCAGTGGATTGGGTGACCTCTCTCTAATATATAAGGAGCCATTCAGGAGCAGTCCAGCTGCAGCATATGGAACAAGTGAATATGTCCAACTCAACTCAGAGCAGCAAGGGGGTGTCCAGGTGGATCACAGAGAGGGACAATCTTCAATTAGCATAAGGGAAAAACCTGATAAACCTGTCAAAGGGGTCAGGGTTTTCCTTATGCTCACAGTAAGAAGATTGTCACTTCCTGTGGTTTGTCTGGACAAGAGGCCATATTCCACATCTGAGGGGAGATGGCTTACACTAGGTTAAAGGGGTGGGAGGGGGATACTTTATCATTCAATTACTCTTGAACTACAACTCTGGCAGTATTGAAATAACACTCTCCATGGCCCAAATACTATGAAGATTAATTGGAGCTGCATTTATTTTGAAACATTACTATCCCTTTAAGGCTTTAGACAATACAGGGTTACAAGTGCTTTGCAAAGTGAAACACTGGAAGTGAGGTCCCTGCCCGAAAGCCTAATCAAATGGTCAAAAGCCCCATTTAAACTAATCGGAATTTGTGTCTCCCTGTATGAAAAAGTTGGTTTGTTCAAGAATTACTCACTATTACTTTTCTGAATATGACCCCAAGTGTGTAACACTTCTCCATGCTCAATATATTTTGAGGCAGGGATGGGGGTGGCATTTCTGGGAAACAGAGATTCTGATTCCACTTCCTTAACATATACAGGTGAATCTTGGGGGAATTTTAGCCTTTGAGTACCAGAGGGGTGTGCAACGCATTTCTCCTTAATGCATTGCACACCACTCTGGCACTCAAAATGTTAACATATGAACTGATAATGACTACCTCCAATGGGAGCAGACTTAGTAAAAAGCCTGGGGCTGTAATGTGCAACCACAAAACACCTCCTTTCAGCTACTCAGGAGCTCAGAGTATTGCTTCTCCACTGGAATGCAACCTAGAAGTCTGTGGCTCTCAGACATATTTTCCTCAGTTGCATCTACAGTCCCTGTAGACCTGCAGTGTTGGACATACTGTCATAGTGCTTTACCTCAGCCTGCGCCATTTGGCTGGGAGCAGGGTTCTGAACTGATGCTCCAGTGACACTAGCCGTGTCCCTCTTTGCCTGCTTCCTGGTCGCATCTGATTCCTTGTTACTGGCATCATGAATCAGGCACTTTCCTGGACGCCTGTTATAGACCCAGCCTGGGAGACCTAATTGGTCCCGCCTTCTCCTACTCCTTTATAAACTTCTCTGGGCCTGTGTATCATTACCCTTACGTTGTTGTTCAGTGCAGTTCTAGTTCCACTTGTTCCTGTATCCTGTGTATGGCCCGGCTTGTCTGACTATCCATTCTGGTGCTGACCTGTGGCTCTGCCTGACCATTCTCTTTGTGAGCTCCATTTGTCATAGACATCCAATCTGGTGCAGACCTGTGGCTCTGTCTGACAACCCACTCAGTGTTTGACCCTGCTTGTCTGACTATCCATTCTGGTGCTGACCTGGGACTCAGTCCAAGTATCCTCCCAGTGTTACCTACTCCTAATGGACATACTATCTGGTGCAGACCTGTGGCTCTGGCTGATTGCCCACTCCGTGTATGAACCTGGCTTGTCTGATTGTCCTAGCTGGTGCTGACCTGTGGCTCTGTCTGTTCACTCCACTGTGTGGCTCCATTCTCCAGGGACATCCATCCTGGTGCAGACCTGGGGCTCTGGAAGACTCCAGCCTTACTGACTGCAGACATGAGTCAGTAGTCTCCTTTGTTGCCATCCTTATTGGAGATGAGCTCTTCCTTACTAATTGCCGGCGTGAGTCAGTAGTCTCCCTTGTTGCTATGTTATGGGAGACTGTAGGTTCTGTGTTGCGTTCCAACACAACCTGAGACTAACAGTTGGCTTCAGCCTAGTCTCCAGCAGTTGTGGTTGACCCGTCGGCAGGCTCCTATTTCTGATAGAGTCTCTAGCCTCTCAAGTCACCCTCTGCTTATAGTATCTTCATTATTTGCATTACTATTTATTATTGTAATAAAGAGGATTTTAACTATACCATCTGACACTTTGTCTTGTTTTGCAAACCATAACACATTTAAGCTAAATTAAAGGGGAACATTCACATCCCCAAAAAATTTCTCCACTGCTTTTCAAATGTAAAACAATATTAGTGCTGGCTTTATATATTTCTTCTCTGCCTAAGATGGGAGATATTAATCGTTGAAATGTGGCACTTCCGCATTCTGGGGAACCGTATATGAGCGGCAGGACTTTCCACCTCCCTCCCAGCAGCCCAGCTGATTGCCAGTCCTCCAAATGGAGACGGAGATTATTTGTACACAAGCATTTATGTCAGATCAGCTGATATTAGCTCTCTGACCATCGTTGAATGTGAGTGCAATATATCATTAATACTTTATAGTGTTATAGTGAGTTTATTACACTATAGGGCACTTTCTCTCTTTTTTATTTTAATGTATTTCTGTATTTTTGAGCCACTCTGGGGCAGTGTGACGCAAGAGAGCAGCCCAAATATCCTGTGGAGTACTACCATTGACACTGTTTCTGGGGGCAATCATCATCCTCAGTTGCCTGTTGGCTGGAATTTAAAATAAAAAGAAAAAAAGAATAACAATACAGCACCAAACCCACCCCCTTACTACAACAGCTGGGTTACATAGAATAAATGTGGGGAAGGGAGTAATTAAGTAAAACTTAACCTTTATTAGAAACTTCTAAAAAGCAGCGAATTAAAATAAATTAAAATAAAATAAGATTATTCCTGGCCATATTTATCATTATAAGTGTAATGAACAGTTGTTGTAAACGATGTACACGGTAGCAAGTGTATATGCTTTGCTGTAACAATACTTTCAGTGCTTATTAACTATATGATTGCTTGTCCAGCCATTACAAGAACCATTTGACATTACTGTTAGTAAAAGTCACTAAGTGTCTGCTTAGTGTCAAAGACATTTGCAAGAAAAAGATTTTCTGTTATAATTTGCAAAAGTAATACAGACTTACATCACCAAATGCTCTATCGTTTGATCCAATATCATAGGACCAAACGCGCTAAGTAAAGAAGTAAGCTCCGTCGTCTGTATAGAAGGAGCTGGGCGGTTTCACAGTTCTCAACTCAATCGGGTTGAAACAACTCGATACAAATAAACAGATCTGTATAGAGCGTTCTGACAGCCCCTCCGTCCTGAGCGCTCAAGACGGAGCTACTTAAAATAATAAGCAAATAAGCAATTACAGAACTATCCAACTCTACGATAAAACAGTGAATCCCACCGTCGGATCACTGTAATTATCCCGTCATATAGTTGAGAAGTAGTGATCCGCAGCAAGGTGGAGTCTACCTATACAATCATAGGGGAGGAAAAGGAGAAATGCTTGTAACAATTCCCCTAATCTCTCACATATCTCTCTCCCGTTACTGCAGGATGTTTTAAAGTAAAGATACACTCCAGTCCCTCAAGTAATTATCAAATACACATTGATCTCTAATGTCTATATCCCTATTATCCATACTACCGATAAACTCAAACAAAAGCCATTGTTTAAGGCTCAGGATACCTACATAACTTTCCCTAACGTACGTTTCGCTTAAAATGCTTTGTCAAAGGGTGCTGACCTCCCGCTCTGCGTCAGCTATATACCCATGATTCCCCATCAGTTAAGTTAATTGGAGTAAAAATTAACCCCTTCCTACTGTTATGTGTGGATTAACAGTGTTATAGTATTTAAACATACAGCATACAATTAATATAAAATTAATATAAAACGTATGTGTCCATAAGTACAACCTCAATTGAACCTAAATTCCTTTTTCATATCAGTAATGATTAATATACATTATTTGCTCATTTATAAAGTATTAGATCAAACTTAATTAGATATAAAAAAACACCCCAATGTGACACATATCCTCTATTATAAACAGCATGCTGTATGTACGATCTCATAGAGATTGTATTACTCATCTGATGGATCTTTAAACTTAGATATGTCAGACACCAGAAATAACATTTACTAGCTCCTGCTAAAAAAGAGGAAAAAGGGATTGATTTAATATATTTAGCCCATAACCAACAACACTTAAATTAATAATCTAGTGTACATAATAAACACTACTCATAGTGATATAATTGTATTTATATATGGGCAGACATACACATCCCTTCATTTAAACCGTTTGGTACTAGGTATTGCAATAGGAAAATCCACCTATTTTCTTTCTTGAGGAGTGCATTTTCTATATCCCCTCCTCTAATACCCAGAGAGACAAGTTCCAAGCCACATACTTTCAAAGTATTTGGATTTGCTTGATGCATTTCTAGAAAATTATATGCTATTGATGTTAGCGTTTTTCCAATAGCTCTATCCCTCTGTGCATTTCTAATATTTCCTTTATGTTCCCTAATTCGGTCTCTTAATGGACGTTTAGTCATACCCACATATTTCTTATTACATGGACAAGTTATCATATAAATCAATCCTTTGGTGTTACAATTAAAATATTGATTAATCTTATGAATCTTATGAAATCTATCCTCTACTGATTTTGTATTGAGAATATTGATGCAAATGGAACATCCTCCACATATATATATGTGCCACAAACTAGTGACTTTCTTCATCTTAATGATAGATGACTGTTGACCAATTTATCTTTTAAATTGGGTGATCTACTGGTACATGTTTGAATTCTATCACCCAAAACTTATATACTGACCACTGAATTCCACTGATTACTATGAGTGCCTATAAATCTTATATTTTATATGATTATCATTAAGAAGTGTATCCCGTGGCGTATTTTTAGCTCTAATGTACGCCTTATGAACAATATTTATTGTGTATCCTCTCCCCTCAAATCTATTTCCCAATTCTTGTGCTCTCTTCTCAAAGGTTTCATCCTCTGTGCAATTTCTTCTTACCCTGAAAAATTCTGCAGTTGGTACTGATTTGATTACTGTAGGAAGATGAAAACTATCACTGTGTAGTATACTGTTCATGGCAGTTGGTTTTCGAAATAGGTCACTACTAAGTAATCCCTCATTGGTCTTTCTAATGGTCAGATCTAAAAAGTTTATCTCTGACTTACTCGCATCATAGGTTAATTTAAGATTATAGGTGTTATTATTAAGACAATCAATAAACTCTGTGAATGACTCAAGATCATTCTCCCACAAAATAAACAGGTCATCGATTTATCTATACCACATGATGACATTGGTATTGTATCTTTCCAAATTGTCACCCAGCACAATTTCCCTTTCCCACCACCCGAGGTACAAATTAGCATATGTGGGGGCACATGCCGCCCCCATTTCTGTACCCCGGGTCTGCAAGTAAAACTTGTCTTTAAAGACAAAATAGTTGTGGGAAAGTGCAAATCTAAGTAAACACAATGAGTAGTGTTTATTATGTACACTAGATCATTAATTTAAGTGTTGTTGGTTATGGGCTAAATATATTAAATCAATCCCTTTTTCCTCTTTTTTAGCAGGAGCTAATAAATGTTATTTCTGGTGTCTGACATATCTAAGTTTAAAGATCCATCAGATGAGTAATACAATCTCTATGAGATCATACATACAGCATGCTTATAATAGAGGATATGTGTCACATTGGGGTGTTTTTTTGCATCTAATTAAGTTTGATCTAATACTTTATAAATGAGCAAATAATGTATATTAATCATTACTGATATGATAAAGAATTTAGGTTCAATTGAGGTTATACTTATGGACATATACGTTTTATATTAATTTTATATTAATTGTATGCTGTATGTTTAAATACTATAACAGTGTTAATCAACACATAACAGTAGGAAGGGGTTAATTTTTACTCCAATTAACTTAATTGATGGGGAATCATGGGTATATAGCTGACGTAGAGCGGGCGGTCAGCACCCTTTGACAAAGCATTTTAAGCGAAACGTACGTTAGGGAAAGTTATGTAGATATCCTGAGCCTTAAACGATGGCTTTTGTTTGAGTTAGCGGTAGTATGGATAATAGGGATATAGACATTAGAGATCAATGTGTATTTGATAATTACTTGAGGGATTGGAGTGTATCGTTACTTTAAAACATCCTGCAGTAACGGGAGAGAGATATGTGAGAGATTAGGGGAATTGTTACAAGCATTTCTCCTTTTCCTACCCTATGATTGTATAGGTAGACTCCACCTTGCTGCGGATCACTACTTCTCAACTATATGACAGGATAATTACAGTGATAGGACGGTGGGATTCACTGTTTTATCTTAGAGTTGGATATTTCTGTAATTGCTTATTTGATTATTATTTTAAGTAGCTCCGTCTTGAGCGCTCAGGACGGAGGGGCTGTCATAACTCTCTATACAGATCTGTTTATTTGTATCGCGTTGTTTCAACCCATTTGAGTTGAGAACTGTGAAACCGCCCAGCTCCTTCTATACAGATGACGGAGCTTACTTCTTTACTTAGCGTGTTTGGTCCTATGATACTGGATCAAAAGATAGCGCATTTGGTGATGTAAGTCTCTATTACTTTTGCAAATTATAACAGAAACTCTTTTTCTTGCAAATGTCTTTGAATAAATACAGCAGACACTTAGTGACTTTGACTAACAGTAATGTCAATTGGTTCTTGTAACGGCTGGACAAGCAATCATATAGTTAATAAGCACTGAAAGTATTGTTACAGCAAAGCATATACACCTGCTACCGTGTACATCGCTTACAACAACTGTTTATCATTACACTTATAATGATAAATATGGCCAGGAATAATCTTATTTTATTTTAATTTATTTTAATTTGCTGCTTTTTAGAAGTTTCTAATAAAGGTTAAGTTTTACTTAATTACTCCCTTCCCCATATTTATTCTATGTAACCCAGGTGTTGTAGTAAGAGGGTGGGTTTGGTGCTGTATTGTTGTTCTTTTTTTCTTTTTATTTTATTTTGCTGTATTATTTAACAACTAGCACATTCCCTTTGGTGTTATACTCACACCCCTATCACTTAGAGGTGGTGCACCATATATTATTTCTTGTTTGCTGGAATTGGCGTATGCCATTATCCAGCCAGTAGCTTTGTGAGTACATACCTTGGGTCTTGGTGATGGCCAGCTGATTATCATTTCATCCTGGTCTCTTTCCCTTTCCCATCTCTTCTTTTGCTACATGGTGTCCTTTCAGGCTGCCGCTGGGGTGGGGGTTTGGGCTCCCCACTGTGCAGTCCTCTGTGAAGAAGGCGGGATTCTGCTGGCAAGTTAATGAATGCAACTCTGGGCCGGATTTACCAATAGGCCAACTAGGCACTGGCCTAAGGCGCCCAATTTTTAGGGGCCCAGGTAGTGTCCTGTCACACCCACTGACCCAGCCACAACCTGCCCATCCAACCTGCCGCCTCACAACTCCAAAAGTTTAAGTCAGAAACTCACCCACTACCAGCAAATACTGTTTTGTAATGGTTACATTATCCACCCCCACACCACGTTTCAGGCTCTTAGTCTTTCTCACATCCACCTGATTTCTAGATCCAAACATCCGGTTATGACGTCATGTTTAAGCTGTACTAACATGTGGGAAGTTCAATAGACATAGTGAAGAGCCATGATACAGAGGTGGATCTCTTATACAGCATATCGGCTCAACTTTACAAAGTAGGGGAGGCTGGGCCGGAAGTACTGAGTCCAGATTGTCGCCATTGTTTACAGACTGCCTTGTTAGTTGTCTGGCAGCTGTGCTTCTATGAACTGATTGTTTGTCTTTTGTGGAGGACCTGGCTGGGGAAGGGAAGGATCGAGCATTGACTAAGTGGAGGAAAATGTGAGATTTCTGCCTAGACTGTTATCTTTGAATTGTGGGGCATTCAAAGAGAAGATCGGGCAGCACAGCAAATCCATCTTTGCAGCTTTGAATTTGCCTGGTCTCTTTGAATGCTCCACAGTTCTTTGTTTGCAGGTGAGCGCGGGCAGTGTGAACTTTCACTGTCTTGGAGGTAGATACTTTCAGCAGCACTTCACCCTTTGAGATAACTCTCTGGCACTCAAAAGGTTAAACTCAGCATTACAGGAAACATGTAGTCCAGCTTGTCATAATGTTGGAGATGGGTAATTTATACTGGAGGGGCAGAGTAGTCCTGGTTATTGCTTCCTGCACCAAACTGTCCTAGGACCAACTTAGCCTATGGGAAAAAGCACCAGCTTTTCCTATGGAAAAAAGGGTTGGAGCATTGGGCTTGTGGGGCAGGGATTCTGAAGTTATTGTTGTTGGAGAACTTGAATTGGGATTTTCTAATCTCATCACTCAGTGTTTTGTTCTCTACCAGAGAAAGGAGAGACAAGAGGTTTTGGGGGCCACCATAGCAACATTTATTTAAACATTCATGGGGCTTGGATCTGTACACAGTCTGCACTACCAGTTGCCTCTGGTGGTTGTTTTTAACAGATGTGTGCATCAACCACAAAATGTATGAGACACAATAGCAGATGCTATCTTTCAGGGATAAGCAACCTGAGACACCCTAGCTGTTTAGAACTACAATACCCATGAGGTCACTGCCTGAGCATGATGGGAGATGATCTCCCGAATAGCTAGAGGACCTCAGGTTGTCTACCACTGTTGTACATGATGCCAGCCTGTCTGTGTCAACTGTTCACTCTGCATTCAGTGCTGAGGTGCTCTTTATCAGGACATCATAGCTGGTGGACCAATGAAGTTGAAGCATGTAGCAGACAACTACAGGTCCAATTTTGCAGACATTCCATCTATGTGCAGATTAGACGGCTAGGTGGTCTATATATTGAATAATATTTTTTTTTACAGCACTGCATTTTATGAGCATTAGAGTGCAACCCAACATGTTGTGCATCCCACTGACACCAAACAGGATAAAATAAAAACTTAGGTAAACACACAAAATATCCCTATAAAATAAATATTCGTGTTCAAATGTGAGTTTATAGAAATTGTGAAAACACTTTCACGTGCTCTGTATTTTTTTTATTTTTTTGTCGTTTTGAAGCTGAGAATTAGGTAATTAATTATATGGCATCTCAATTGACCTGTACATTGGTTGTTTTCTGTGCTGCATGCACCTGTATATGATTCATGCACATTTTACACTTTTCAAAGTGTCTGTTTGTTGTGTGAGTACATATCAGCCGATTATACTTAACTGGGTCTTAAACATGGGGAGAGGGCAGGCTCCATATCTAGTAAAGGTCACTTATGGTTATGTGTGCTTTATATATCCCCTTCCTATCTATAACATTTTCATCGTCCTCTGGAACATTTCCACATTGGTGCGAATAATAGATCTAAAAATGGGTGTGGCCACAAAATAGGGATGTGTTTAAATATGGGATGGTGTGGTTAGGGTGGAGCTAAGGGAACCAGTGGGTACTGTGCAAGGGGCACTTGATATGTAAATCCGGGCCGTTGGCCACTGCAAATGGGCCTCATCTTGTAAGTTTTGACATGTGTGTTCTACGTGCGAGGGAGCTCATCCAAAGTCAAAGTGCTTAAAGCAGGGAAAGGTTGATAAGTCCGACTTGGGGCCGAAAGGGGATGAAGCCGGTCCGAGCAGAAAGGACGCGACCATGGTTAAAAGTTTATCATAATACATCGGTTCTGCAGCCCCTTGTGGAAGGAGTTTTTGGATCCCTTTTAGGGAGCATGCAGGGGCATGTGTAGAGGATAATCTATGATCGGTGCTGGAGCTGCCTCAGGTCATCTGGGAGAAGCATGACAAGGAGGTGGCTCTGGGTAGGATGGCAGGGCCTTTCTTGGAGCCCCCTTGGTGGAATCTCTAGGTTTCTTCTTGGGGGTAGTCCCTAAGAGGGAAAGGGGAAAATTCCTTTTTAATTTACCATATATCCTTTCCATATGGGGCCTCTATCAATGATGACATTGATGACCTCTGCTCTGTGTCTTATTCGTCTTTTGACAAAGCTGTACATTTGGTGCGCAGGGCGAGTCAGGGTGCGTGGCTGGCCAAGGATGATGTTTAATTGGCTTTCCATCTTGCTGGTGCACCCTGATTGTCATCCCCTGTTGGATTTTTGGTTTGGTTGAATGCTGCCTGTCCATGGGTTGTTCAATTTCCTGTTAACTCTTTGAGGCTTTCAGCTTATTTTTGGAGTTGGTAGTGTGAAAGGAGTCTGCTTTTGGCTCCATTTTGCACTACCTAGATTATTTCCAGTGTGTGGGGCCTGGCAGCCTGAACATTTGTGGCAGGACTCTGAGGACTCTTTAGGAGGTTTCTGGGGACTTCAGTGTCGTATTGGTGGCAGATAAGATGGAAGGGCCTACTACTTGCCTGAGTTTTTTGGGCTTTGAAATTGACACCTTGGCCATGGAATGCCGCTTGCCAGACTCCAAGCTTTGTGATTTACGGGAGGCGGTCCGGGTGGTCGGGGGTGCTTGTAAGGATACACTGAGGGCCCTCCAATCGTTATTGGGTAAACTGAATTTTGCATGCTGGATCATTCCTATTGGTTGGGATTTTTGTCAGCATTTGGATAGAGCAAAGGTGGGAGCTAATCAGCTGGAGCATTTCATTGGGATCATTGGGGAGATGTATAAGGACCTGGAGGTCTGGGACCTCTTTCTGAGGGGCTGTAATGGAAGGTCCTTGTGATGGGCACTGGTGGCCTCAAATGTTGAGTTGGACTTGTTTATGGATTGTGCCGGGTCTGTGAGTTATGGGGTGATATTGGGGATGGAGTGGTCCGCGGGGTGGTGGTGGTTGACTTGGTGGGAACCGTTGGGTTTGACTAGAAACCTTGTCTTTCTGGAACTTTTCCCTATTCTGGTTGCGTGAGCCTTTGGGGTGATTCGTTGCATGATCAGAGTATTGTCTTTCACTAAGCCAACATGGGGGTAGTCTCAGTGGTGCATAGCCTCACTGCTCTTTGCCTTTAGTGCTGAGGCTCTTGCAGCTGGTTGGTGCTTTGCTGTTTGCGTCTGAATGTGGTGTTTTGGGTGGTGCATGTACCTGATGTGCAGAATGTGGCGGCTGATGCTCTCTCTCATTTGCAGATCGAGGCATTCCAGGGCGTGTCCTAGTGCGAAGGAGCAGGGTTTGCCTTGCCTGGTGGAACTTTGGGAGCTTGGGCATGGGAAGTCACTCATTGGGTGAAGAACTTTGGCGCGGTATGCGGTGGTGTGGGATGAGTGGGCGGAGCTGTTGTCATGGGCTGGGGAGCTTCTTAGTCACACTGACAAAGTACATGGCGTGTCTTGGTTGTTTTGGTCATGGGCCAACAGGGACCTTTCCCCTTCTGCTGTTGCCATACGGGTGGCAGGGCTGGCATTTTGGTTCAAGATGTCAGGTGGGGTCTTAAGGGGGCCTAAGAAAGGGGTGGTCTCAAGGGACAGGAGGAGGCCGGTTTCTTTCAGTTTGCTTTGTGGGCTGGCTGAGGTTTTGACAGACCTCTGCTCCTCTCCTTTTGAAGTTTTGCTGTTCAGGTTGGCATTTATTTTTGCATTTTTGGGGGGTGTTAAGGTTAGGTGAGCTGGTTAGTGATAGTAAGAGGGTCCCTGGGGACCTGGCACTGGCAGATGTTTGCATGGTGGACGAGGCAGTTTCGTTTCATATTGCTCATTCCAAAACAGATCAGTTTGGTAATCGGTGGTGGGTCACTTTGCTCCAGATTGGGTTGCAGGACATTTGTCCAGTATTCTTGACTTGGGAGTTTTTGCAAGTTTGGACAAACGTGGATAGGCCAATGCTGATGCACCTTTCTGGTATCCCTTTTACTTGCTTCCGGTTTCTTCAGTGCTTGTCAGAACTGGGTTAGGAAGACTGTGACTTTGAAGGGCATTCCTTCCATATAGGTGCAGCTACAGAGGTGGCACTGATGGGTCTGCCAGAGGATGCCATCAGGAGGATAGGCAGAGGGGACTCTGCCTTCTTTTGTTCTTATGTTAATTTTGATAGGATGGTGCAGTTAGCTTGATTATAATCAGTCCCTCCTTTCCCCCCTTTTTGTCTTGCAGGTTCTTGCCTGTGCAGGTAGGGTATTTGGGGACTCATTTGTTTGTCGGGCCAGACCGAGAGCAGCAAAGCTGTAGTTCAGGTATCATGGTTTGGTCTGGGGGCAACTAGTATTGAAATAAACTGGGCCATCTTCTATATATATTTAATAGTGACCCTTATACTTGGGTCGCCCCAGGATTATTTTATCTATTTTATTTTTCTGTTTCTTTTACAACCTACCCTGAAATATTTTAATATCTATTATTATATTTCACTTTTATATATACACATTTACCATTTATTCCCATGCTTCTTTGTCTTTATTTGTTTATATATTGATACAATACATTTGTTCACTTTTTACTACACTTAGAGGAGATTTTTTTTTTTGCACTGTCCTCCCCTTCCTTTGTTTCATTTTTACATGATCGCTGAGATCTTCCAATGTGGACTCCAGTTTCATGTACTGCAAATGATAAGCTGCAAAATAAATAAGAGATTTTTCATAAGGGCCATTATAGGAAAGATAGTACCCTGAACTCACTATTGTACTGAATAATCATTTTAGGAATTGTTTACCTGTGACTATGAGTCTTTATATCTCCTATCAATCCATCCCATTCACTGGTTGTTTCAAGTGGTGGTGCTGTATGTCTTTTTGATACTAAATCAAATGTCTGTAGACTAGTGTTGAGCGAGCACCCCGATGCTCAGATGCTCGGGTGCTCTGACCGAGCACCCCCTGAGGCTCGAGTGCTCGGCCGAGCACCCGAGCCCCATTGAAATGCATGGGGCGACACGAGCATTACACCAGGCACCCCCTGCTCTGATGAGGGGAGGGTGCCTGGTCAATGCCCCCCTTCATCTCCGCTATGCCCCCTTCATCTCCGAATGCCCCCTTCATCTCCGCAATGTCCCCCTTCATCTCCGCTATGCCCCCTTCATCTCCGCTATGCCCCTCTATGGCATAGAGGAGATGAAGGGGGACATTGTGGAAGAGGGGCATAGCGGAGATGAAGGGGGACATTGTGGAAGAGGGGCATAGCGGAGATGAAGGGGGACATTGTGGAAGAGGGGCATAGCGGAGATGAAGGGGGACATTGTGGAAGAGGGGCATAGAGTCTATGCCCCTCTTCCACAATGTCCCCCTTCATCTCCGCAATGCCCCCTTCATCTCCGCAATGCCCCCGTACCTCCAGTCCCTGGTGGTCCAGCGGAGCGTCTTCAGATCTGTGCCTCTTCCGGCACAGATCCCCGCCACCCGAACATGGCGGGCGAGCACATGGCGGTACTCGACGAGTACCGCCATGTGCCGAGCAGAGCGATGCTCGAGCCGATCCGAGCATCGGCCGAGCACGCTCGCTCAACACTACTGTAGACTATTAACTTGTTTGGAAAAAAAGGCCATGTTATAGACCAATTAAACATATAAGTTTATTGAGAATAAAAGCAGTGTAAGTAATTGGTCCTCTTTAAAAATCTTTCTGGGGGACCACAGGGTTTATGCACTAAAGCGTAATAAAGAGGTGATAAAGCGGAGATGATTTATCCAGTGATATCACTTCTCCAGTTCCTATGCCATTATATAGAGCCTATGGACGAACATCTCCCCCCTACATATTATACCACATTCCTGTGTGATCTCAGAAAAGAAAGATGAAACTTGCTAGATTTTTGTGCTTTCATGCAGGTTTTTTGTGAAAGTCACCACAGCAGCATACAGCTTTCAGCATGGGCAATATAACCAATGTAGCATCACCGTACATGTGAAATGGCTTTGTTTTATATTTAGTGTCTATTTAAAGGCATAGTAATACTTCGTTTTAACTTTATTTTATTTTGTAGGCATTAGAAAACATGAAGAATGATATAAGTCTTATCTCTCACAAGCAAAGTTTCCCCCTCCCGCCCCTTTTACCTAGTGTAAGCCATCTCTTCTCAGATGTGGAATCCAGTCCATAGACCAGACAGAAAACAGAAGGGGACAATCTTCTTATGGTGAAAAAAAGGAAAGCCCTGCCCCCCTTGACAAGCTTTTCAGGTTTTTCCCTTATCTTAATTGAAGATTGTCCCTCTGTGCAGTCTACCTGGGCACCTCCCTTCTGCTCAGGCTGAACAGTGTTACATCAGTAAAAGGGGCGGGAGGGGGACACTTTGTCATTGAATTACTCTTGAACTACAACCCTAACAGAATTGAAATAACACTCTCCAAAGTCCAAATACTATGATGATTAATTAGAGCTGCTTTTATTATGAAACATTACTATCCCTTTAATGCTATTTTCCCTCTCTTCTTATACATATTTTTTTCACTTCTCCGCTTGTACAGTGATTAAAATCATCAGTTGCATCCCCACTAAATGTTTAACCCCTTAGAGTCCGGTGACGTACCCGGACCGTCACGCTGGTCCGGCACTTAAGGACCAGTGACGGTCCTGGTACATCACATACTATTACTCACCACGCTCCTGCAGGAGCGCGGTGAGTAATACTGGGGACTGAATTTGATCGCTCCAAGACCGGAGCGATCTCTTTCAGTCCCTCAGTTCGGCGTGCCGCACCACGTGATCAGTCACGTGGGGCGGCACACTGAAATTCTCTATCTGGTCCTTAAAGGACCACTCACCCCGCGACCGCTGGTCGTTAAGAGGTTATGGAACTTTACATCATTGCTTGTTTTTATTTCAATTTATAATTTTAGGGAAGTGGTTTAATAAAGCAACATCATCTCTTAGTAATTTGACGTACATTACCTAACAGTTACTGCATGTAATAATGTAGAGAGGAGCACTGCTGTTGATGAAGTATGAAAGGTGTAATTTCAGAGGATTTCACAAAAATGCAGCTAATTTGCAATAGCATTTGTTCCAGTTCATCTGTGAGTTATGAGAAACTTTACTCAATACATGTAGAAACCCACTTCTCTGAAAGTTTCATCAGTCTATATGCTTAGGCATTTTTCTGTAAAATAAATTAATTTAAAGAAATTAACCTTTATATTTTGCTAAATTGCTCTATTTGTTTTTATTTGTTCTGTTGTTCTATTTGTTTATTTTGCTAATTGGGCTAGGTTCAGTTAGTTACTTATTCACTGTTATTATTATTATTATTATTATTATGGCAAGAGTGATTCACTCCTTGGATACTAGAGACATCCCCATTTGCATTGCTTCAGAATGAATTAGACAGCTCTAGCATGCAAGGAGTTCAATATATGGTTAGCCTCTAGACTGTAAGCTTTCATAAGCACAACTGTCCATCCACTTGTTCATTGTGTACGTGTATATCCTGTTGGTTATATATTCACTTATTTTGTAAAGATAAAAATTATCATCATCATCATCAATCCTATGGGTATAACAAAGCCCCAATATTTTTTTATTAGGCCACTTTAAAACCCTAGATAACTACACTCACAAGAATGGTATATGTTTGCCCAATGTGTGGCCACCCATTAATTTCAAAGTTGGTATGTCTAAGCAACAGAGTATTAAACTGATATACTGTGAAGAACTGGAGCAATTCTGGGACAAATCAACTGAACCACAAGGGACAAAACAGTTCCCAAAAGCTCATTGATTTAAATGTAGTTTTTTAACACCTTGCCACATTTAAATCAATGGGAATTGTATTGCTTTTCATTTATTTTTCCATAAAGCCCCAGATCTGTCAGTAGAGGAGAAACAAGAAATACTGATGATTCATTATGATCTGTTCAAAGTTTTTATAGAAGCAATAGGTATAGATAGGTTATAGCAGCAGTGGTATATGTATGTTATAGTGTAGGTGTTCTGTATGCATGTAGTAGTAATTGAACTGTCAAACATATTTAAAGGGATAGTAATACTTTGTTTTATCTTTATTTTATTTTGTAGGCATTAAAAAAACATGAAGAATGATATAAGTCTTATCTCTCAAGCCTTTATGGTTTCAGAGATATTCACAAGCAAAGTTTCCCCTCTCGCCCCTTTTACCTAGTGTAAGCCATCTCTTCTCAGATGTGGAATGCAGTCCATAGACTGGAGAGATAACAGAAGGGGACAATCTTCTTCCTATGAGAACAATGAAAGCCCTGTCCCCCTTGACAAGTTTTTCAGCTTTTTCCCTTATCTTAATTGAAGATTGTCCCTCTCTGCAGTCTACATTCAGAGTGGAGCAGCGTGTTTTTGTTTTTTGACAAGATTGCGAATTTAACCTCTCTGCAGTATACCTGGGCACCTCCCTTCTGCTCTGGCTGAGCAGTGTTATATCAGTAAAAGGGGTGGGAGGGGGGATACTTTGTCATTGAATTACTCTTGAACTACAACTCTGATAGAATTGAAATAACACTCTCCAAAGTCCAAATACTATGATGATTAATTAGAGCTGCTTGTATTATGAAACATTACTATCCCTTTAACTTTGAGTACATATAAACAATGAAAAAGCTTACCACAGGTATTAATTGTACACATGTTAGAAAACTGCAAGTGATCTCTGTTTGAAAGCAACTCTCATTCAGTTTGCTTGTGAGTTTGCTGTCTATGGTGGCGGTCTCATTGGATATCTGATCTTGCACAAGATGTTCCCCCCTTTGTTCTTTTTAACTGAATGCCACTAATACAAAAATAATACATACATAAAACCCGATCTTATCATAATGCCATTAATCTCTGCTCTCATTCTGCTGCCCCAGTCCATGTTAAAGTACTGTTGCCGCCAATCCCTTCTGTCACCCTAAATAACCCAGTCCAAGCTCTCACACTGCTGCTCCATATTCTTGTTCTCAACCTTCTGCCCCCAATCCCTGCACAAGCTCTGCTGCCCATAGCTTCTCCCAAATGCCTGATTTACCCTACTGTCCCCAATCCATGAGCTCACTCTGAGGTATTTTTTCCATGAGTTGTCCTTCATTTTTATTTTCCTTTATCCTACTATTGCTCAGATATTGTCACACCCACATCTTTTATTTATTCTTAACTCTGCTATTCTTGTTCTCCCTGTTCTTGTGGGATTCCCCCTCCTCCATAACCTGTCATCTTTTATTGTATTGTTTAGCAGTGTTTGCTAGAGATATCAAATATAACTCTCATTTGTTCTAACTTCCTTCAGGGAATTCAGCTGCACAACATAAGACACACAAGAGGATGTAGCTTTAGAAGGGAAAAATCTGTGTTGAAATCCAAATATAAAACATTTGAATAGAAACTGTACAAAAGGAACACATTGTTCTAAATGTGTGTAATAGAAAGACCTATCTTGACAGGAGTCCTTCATTTATCAGTTATGTAATGTCTCAAAATAAAAGCAGCTCCAATTAATCTTCATAGTATTTGGGCCATGGAGAGTGTAATTTCAATAATGTCAGAATTGTAATTGAATGACAAAGTTTCCCCCTTCCACCCATTTACCTAGTGTAAGCCATCTCCCCACAGATGTGGAATCTGGTCTTAAGACCAGACAGCTCACAGCAATGGACAATCTTCTTAGTGTGCAAACAATGAAAACCCTGTCCCCCATGACAGGTTTTTCAGGTTTTTCCCTTATGCTATTTGAAGATTGTACCTCTCTACAAGCCATCTGGACACCACCGTTCTGTGTTGAGGTGAGCAGTGTTACATCAGTAAAAGGGGTGTGGGGGATACTTTATCATTCAATTACTCTTGAACTACAACTCTGACAGTATTGAAATAACACACTCCATGGCCCAAATACTATGAATATTAATTGGAGCTGCTTTTATTTAGAAAAATTAATATCCCTTTAAATATGCATAGTACCTGCAGTTAACTGAATTTAGAGACCTTACTGAATGGTTTATTTAGTTCACACCTATTCACAACAGATAAGAGTCATCCATAATGAGAGAGTCCGTAGGAAATTGTCCTACCAGTTGCTTGATTCTATTTCTCATGGTATTAAAAAAAAACTAGAAACGGTGGTTTTGACATCACAGTTTGCTATTCTATTAACCGCACGGTCAACAACCATTGTGCATAAAATGTCCAACAGGAGCAACATGTGCGCCCATTGGACACCACATAAAACTAGTTGAATTATGGTATTCTATTAGAATCGGTGGCTTCAATTCACTTTAAGGAACGTACTTTGTATGGTGAAAAAACTGCACCATGAAAAGGAGGTGCACAGTCCCTGACGTGTGTTGAAAACCATTGTTGTGGTTTCCAACACACACTTGTACTTAGAAACAGAAGAAGATTACATCTATGAGTGCCAGTGGGAATGCAACACATTGCACAGCATTGCATACCCCACTGTCATTAACTAATCTCCTTAGACGTAATGCATCTCCTGAAAATAAACACTGACCTGTAATGTCCAGTGGGGTCCTCAGCACCCTGGTGGGCTACTGTCCGTCTTCTTGTTGAATCTTCTGTCTTCTGTAATATTTCTCTTCTTTCTTCTGTAAAATCTGTTAATAAAAATAAAAATATCCATTGAGAGTTGAAGAAAGAAAAAGCCTTTGAGTGCCGGAGGGGTACCACTCCAGGGCTCAAAGGGTTAAATGCAGTGTTGCATATGTCTTAAAAATAATATTCTGCCATTCCATTTGTAAAAATAAGTGTAAGTCATTCCTTCCTCAAGAAATGAAAGACTTCCTTCCCAACGCTAGAAGCTGATTGGCTTAGAGGTACATAAGCACACATTTGGGGGCTGACATCCATTTTGAGCAGAGACTGGCCATATAAAAGCCAGTCTCTGTTAAAAATGTCCTCATTTGAATTCGGGCAATGGCTGAAAGGTATGGAGCGAAGTTCTGTTCCCATATACATGCCTGTCGCCGCCAAAGGAACCACCGGTGGCGGCAGCAACGAACATATTTGGAACATTGGAAGCCTTTTATTTCTTGTGAAGGAATGACTTACATTTGTTTTTACAAACAGAATGGCAGAATATTATTTTTAAGATATATACCACGCTGCATTTAACCCTTTGAGCTCCATAGGTGTACCCTCAGGCACTCAAAGGGTTAACTGCCATCTCTTAGGGGCATTTTTTATGCAGCTTTCATTGTGTAATTTTATTAAACAGATTTTACAGAAGAAACAAGAAGAGAAAGATTACAGAAGATTCAACAAGAAGACAAGCAATGGATGACAGGTAAGTGTTACATTTCTAGGTGTTAGGATAGTGTTAGGGCTAGTATTAAGTGTTAGGGTTAGTGTATAAGAGGTGTGGGGAGGATGAATGTGTTTTGAGCTCATTTTCATTGTTTTGACACTGTGTCAAACAATGAGAGTTGACTTTTTTCTTTGATGTTCCCACAATTCTATTTAACGTGAGTTGTGGGAACAAAGACCTATAACAAGTGTTTGGCCACAATGTGGCTTTTGGCCAACAACACTTGTTGGTCCGTGTACTGGTCCAGCTATAGAATAGGTGCTGTACACAAGTGGGGTTGTCTCTCTGTTTTTTTTTTTTATTCCGTACTGGCTGCTTTAACGTAGAGAATTGTATAGCACCCCATGGTTCTTCATAATAAGCAAGAAGATTACATTGCAAAATTAAAGCCCTGAGAAAAAAACAAATGCCCTACTGGCCTAATGCCAGCAGGTGATGACCTGTTGGCCAGTGGCCACTGGCCATTGTCAAATGCCCTGATATAGATGCGGAATTTGTGACTGATATTCTTGCTGCTGCTGAGTTGTTTAAGCAACAGGATAATTGTGCAGCTGAAAGGGAATGGGATCAACAACAGCAGTAAAATGGTTGATGGATGATGAAGGTTCCACTTGCCACCCATGACTAACTCCAGTGATGTGCCTGCGGCAGTAGCAGCACAATAAGTATCCCCCAGTCTATGTGGAGAAAAGAAGAAATTGACCAGTAATTCTTCTCCTCCTGCCCCTCCTCCAAAATCATGGGTGTGCTGTTATTAGAATATAATTTTTTCCCTTGAGAGAAGGAACTGTGGCTCTCATCAGAAACTGCAATGTGCACAGTGTGTGTGGAATCTCCTCATATGCCGCTTGATGGCCTAGATGCGATTCTTCTCCACCACACTGCAATGTATGGTCAGTGCACTACACAGTGTGCAATGGGTGAAGATGAACTGCCACATCCTAACATCAACAGAGTGGCTATCATTTGTCGGGGGAGGAAATGATGCACGAGGTGGATTGGCAAAAGATGTAGTTACCCTAGAGGAAGAAGGTGATAGCAAGCTAGTTGTTTCACTCATCATGGAACTTCCAGTCTCTGCATGGGTTTTTCTATTCTTCCTCCTCTTTGATCTCCACCTCACCTCTTACCTTTCTGGAGAGTCAGGGGGTGCTAGGTGCTAGCTGTGCTAGATTTCTGTGAGGGGTGTTTGTCTCTAACATGTTTGACATAAATGGCATGGTGTCTGTGTTTCATATGTGATATCAGGGAGGTTGTGCCAAGGTGTGTTCCCTCCTTTCCTCTTCTCACTGACTTCTCACAAATTGTGCTCAGTGCTGTTGGTGATGACTGCACTGTGCCTGCCCCAAGAGGAAAATAGTCCCACACCTGTGATTTCAGGGGATAGAAATAGGGAAAAGATGGAGAAGAATGGCCTCTTTCTTCTTCTCCTCCACATTTCCTGTCATTATCTGTGGCTGTGGATGATGTTGCTGCTGTTTCTAGTACTGCCTCAGAATCAGCACTGCAACTAGGATCAGGAGTATTGCTACTGCTGGCAAGTGGAACCTGTCCTAGTCCCGCATCACTTTTTGACCCCATTTCTACTGTGTCCACAGTGGTCTGTGGCACACTAGTTTGCTCCTCAGCATCCTGCTGCCCTTGCATCTCAGCAGCAGGAATTAGAACAGCTGCAAATTCTGCAAATTCCAAAAACTCATTGGTGGTGGTGGTGGTGATGCCCATCCTCGTCCCTGTTTCCAATTCCTTCTCAGTTTCTGCTAAAAAGGCCATCAATGTCTCTTCCGCCCCATATTCTCCAGCATCATCATCACCACTACCTCCACTAGTCCATATGTGCTGCTTCTGCTCTATTACAGACATCTCACTGCTGTTTGGAGGAGGTGATGAGCAATGTGACAGAGTGTCCCCTAATGTCACACTTGGCATTTCTTTTTGACCTGAAGAAGGCAGACTGGCAGCAGTAGCAGGAGGCAGAGGCAGCTGATCTGTGCTCTGGCTGCTAGTGGTGCAGGTATTAATTCTGAGCCTGCTCTCCCCAACACCAGTTCTGGCCTCTTCAGGATCATGTCCCACTTGGACACTGTAGTGAAGGTAAGGGGAGGAGGGCTCCCAGAGCCAGAGGAATGGTGTGGGCTCCCTTGACCACTAGTCTGGATGCTCTCAAATGCTTCACCTACCACTCCCCTAACACTAGTCCCACTGGCTGCTTCACCATCATCTACTAACACTACATACATCAGCTTCAACCCAAGAGTCTTCACAGTCACTAGTAATATGATGAATCTGATTACCTCCTCCTTCATTCCAAACAGTAACAAGCTGCTGGACCTTCTTATTAGTAGTACTAGCACTGGCAGGACTGCTTGGGGATGGCAAGTGTGACTTAGGGTCCCCTGCTGTCACACTTGGCATCATCGTCTCCTTCACCCCCTCCTGAGTATTACAAGACACACTAACAGCTTCAGCACTGGTGGCAGCAGCTTCAGCACTGGCAGCAGACACAGCACTGGTGGCACTGGCAACAGGGGAGCACTTCTGACAGCAGGCACAGTATTGGTGGCAGCAGGTTCAGCACTGGCAGCAGGCACAGCACTTGTTTCAACAGGGGCAGCACGTCTGACAGCAGGCACCACACTAGTGGCAGCAATGGCAGGAACAGAAGCAGAACATCTAGCAGCAGGCACAAGCAGCTAACCTGTCCTGCTTTCACTAGTACTACCCTTTTCTTCATCTCTACCCATTACATTCCCCAAGATCCCTATGGGTGATTTAGGGGGAATGGACAGCATTGCTTCAGTAGTGCTCACTTCCTCCTCAGACTCAGTGGACACATAAGGATCCTTCCAGTTCCCCCTTTTATCAGTTTTAAACCCACTCATAGTGATAGCAGTCACTATGAGCCTCTCCTTCCTCAATGTTTCCAAAAGATCACAGCAGAACAGCACAGCATGTCTACACAGGGCCGGTGCAAGGATTTTTGTATACACAGGCGAAGGTGCATTTTGATGCCCCCCCCCGACCTTGCCACAATCCCCTGCCCCCGCCCACATATTTACCTCCACACTCTCCCCACCTCCACAATGCCCCTTCCACAATGCACCCTTCATCTCCACATTGCCCCTTCCACAATGCTCCCTTCAACTCCACATTGCCCCTTCCACAATGCCCCCTCAACTCCACATTGCCCCTTCCACAATGCCCCCTCAACTCCATAATTCCCCTTCCACAATGCCCCTTCATCTCCATAATTCCCCTTCCACAATGCCCCCTCATCTCCATAATTCCCCTTCCACAATGCCTCTTCATCTCCATAATTCCCCTTCATCTCCCTACCCTGAGTCCCTGGTGGTCTAGCGGCGTGCCACAGCTTAGAGCTCTGTGCCTCCTTCGGCACAGAGCTGAGGCTCCCGCGCACTGCTCTCAGTAATGCAGAGCGCTGGGAGATGATGTCATCTCTCAGCGCTCTGTATTACTACAGAGCCTGGGTCTCTCTGCGGTGTGTAACATAGACGCTACGAGGGAGCGCTGATTTACACTACCAAGCGCTCCCTCGCGGCGTCTATGTGACACACCGCAGGAACAAAAAAAAAAAAAAACCATAACTTCCCTCTTTTCGGCGCCCCTCCATTGCGGCACCCTAAGGCAGCTGCCTGTTCTGCCTTAATGGCATCGCCGGCCCTGTGTCTATATCACTCTGTAGCTGCTTCTGTTGTGTTTGACTTGCGCAAATACGTCACGTTTTTATAGCAAAAAGACAAAAACAACATAAATCAATGGGCAGAAACTTTCTAGCCATTGAATAAATGTCAGAAAAATTTGGCCAATGGGCGAAAAATGCAAAAATTTTAATTGCTAGTTTTAAAGAGGATTTTCCAGCGAAAAAGCAGGCAACAATGTGGTTTTTCGCAGAATTTCTTGTGAGGACACAGTGAGAGATTTCACCCACCCTTATTTGTGAGAGAAAAATTAAGCAGCAAAATGTTGATGATAGAGGATATAGGCAAAGAGGGTGGAGCTGGAGTTTATTTTTCAAATCTTGGTGGCAAGGGAGAAAAGAGAGTTACAAAAAAAATTTGAGTGATGTCTGATCTTAATGACAGTCAAGCAGAAGATCCAAGTTCCAACCTAAGCAGGATGAGTCTCTACATTGCCTGGCTAATAGGTATTCTTTGCAGACACACAAGACACATATAAGTACAACTTACTGGAAACCCACTCCTACAAATGCAAAAAGAAGAGAGACATGCATATAGTGATGTGTGGTGGTGGTGCATACCTGCAGCAGCTGCTGTACAGCACAATTTATCATATGTTGACAACTGCTGATTCTGAAGTTGACAGTGACATTTGAAAAGAGAAAAATCTGCTACTGAAATGTTGACATTAGCTATGTTTACAGGCAGATGGACAGGCAAAAGTAGAAGTAGGAGTCACTTTTTCAGGGAGTATGCATATGATTTCTTTGTAGACACTATACGGTGGCAGACAGGAACAGTTTATTAAAAATAAAAATTTTACTGATAGGTGACAGAGACAAGCAGAGACCTAGACCTAAGCTATGACATTAAAGGAGCAGTAAACTTTTTTTATGAAAAAATATATATTGCAGGGATTTTCCTATTAAGTAAAATAAGGGTACTCCCACTGCCGAGAGATTTATATTTCCAGAGTTATTACAGTTTAAACCCATGTTTTTTTACATTAGCAGTGCCCTCTAGTGGTCAAATTCTAATTAGATTTCCTGTTAGATTCTAATGGAGAGGAAAGTCAGAAAAGTCAGACATATACAGTTCTCCATAGAATGTGATAGATACTGCCTGTCACTTCCTGTCAGTTAGAACTACCAGGAAGTAAACACAGTAAATTAACTTCCTGATTATTTAAAGTGATACCAATTTTGAATAAAATATCTGACAGCAGTGGGATTGCCCTTGTTTTATTCAGCAAGAAATGTTCTATAAAATATGTGTTTTCTTAAAAAAAAGTTTACTGCTCCTTTAAATGTACAGGGAGGAGGGGAAAGGAATAGGTGGAGTCCATGGACTTGGTGGTAAAGTGGTAGTCCAAAAATTGACTGTGGCAATGGTTTAATGCCAAGTTAAGATGATTCTCCTCCTGAGGAGACTGTAAAATTTGATGAAACATTCAACTACAAGCTGTAGCAGTATGAAACAGTTTAAGTAACAGTGAAGATAACAACAAGTTGAGTTCTAGTGTTATTTCTATAATGGAGAGGGCTTTAGCAGTTAAACAAACTGGTGCATCTAACAATGACAGAAAAAGTGCTCTGCAAATCAGTAATTAATGTTCTGTAAGTTCCCCAAATTAAAAAGTATTCAGATGTTATTCTGAGACTTCAGAACAATAAGAAAGTAGCAGGTAAGCAGGTAATACTGATAATAACTTAAAGGGATAGTGATGTTTACACTAAAAGAAATTAATCTTCATAATATTTGGGCCATGGGGAGTGATACTTAAATACTGTCAGATCTGTAGTTCAAGAGTAATTGAACGATAAAGTATCCCCCCTCCCTCCCTTTTACTGGTGCAAAACTACTCACCTCAGAGCAGCAAGGCAGTGTCCAGGTGGATCACAGAGAGGGACAATCTTAAATTAGCATAATGGAAAAACCTGAAAAAACTGTAAAGGGGCAGTGTTTTCCTTATTCTCACAGTAAGAAGATTGTCCCTTGCTGTGAGCGGTCTGGTCCACTGACCAGATTCTACATCTGAGGGGAGGTGGCTTATACTAGGTAAAAGGGGCAGGAGAGGGAAGCTGTATAATTTAATTAGTCTTGAACTACAACTCTGACAGTATTGAAATAACACTCTCCAAGGCTCAAATAACATGAAGATTAATTGGAGCTGCTGTTTTTGTGAAATATTAATATCCCCTTAATTATTGATGATAATGTTGAACTAGAATATGTCAGTAGAAACTCTGGGCAAAAACAAAAGTTGCAAATATCATTGATATTTATTAGGGCACCAATGACCACAAATATACCTTAAGTGGAAAAAGTATATAACCTTAGGTGAAAGTAAGTAAAATATTTAGAATAGGGATAATCTGCCATTTTTTTGTAGATACAGCCTTTCAAAAGGAGGAAGGATCATTTCTCTTATTCAGTAGAACCTCAAAGGATTCAATCTCAATCTGTTCTATATATTCTGTCGTTGATCACACTATGCTTTGTTGAGAGAGCCGGACCAGCACTCAGCAATTTTGTTGATAGAGCAGGAGCAGTGCTCAGCAAGGCTGATGGGAGTTGTAGTTACCGTTATGCGACCTTTACAGTAAGGCAACATGAGGATCTCGTGCTGTCATGCAGTGCGAGATTCTCATGTTGCCATTTTTAACATGGTGACTTGGTTAATATGTTATGTGGTCGCACTCTCTTTTGCGTGCAACCTTTTTAAAGGATACCATCTGAAACCTGGTTAGATGATATTTATGACTTGGCAGTCAATGTAGAGGGTTATTCACTTTTTTGGAGTGGTGTGGTTAATAAAAAGGGAGGAGGGGTATGACTATATATAAAGCATGCTTTAAAACCTAGAATAAGGGGAGATATAAATGAAGAGTCCAGTAAAAATGTAGAGGTCCTGTGGGTTGAAGTATACATTGGGGGCACACATAATAAAAATATGTTAATGGGGATTTGCTACAAGCCACCAAATATTGGGGAGTTTGAGGAAGCCAGACTTTTACTGCAAATGGAAAAGGATTCTAGATCAGGAAATATAATCATAATGGGATATTTCAGCTGTCCTGAAATTGACTGGAGCAATATGACTTCCAGCACAACAAGGGACATTTTTTAAGTATTTTGTAAAGGCTAATTTTTGAAAGCTAAAAGCAATTTTAAAGGATATTCAGTGGGATGTAATCTTCAAAGATAAAAATGCACAAGAATTATGGTATTAGTTTAAAATGTTCTTAGACATATACATGCATCAATATATACCATTGGGGAATAAGTGGGTTGTCACAGGATTCAGTCCTGGGCCCAATTTATTAATGATCTAGAAGTGGGAATTGACAGTAGCAGCTCAATCTTTGCTGATGACATGAACCTGTGCAAGGAAGTACATACAGGGCTGGATTTTTTTTCTCTGCAGAAGGATTTTGATAAACTGAGGAATGGGCAAAAAAAGTGGCAGATTACATTTAAGGTTATGCATTTGGACTGTAGAAACAAACATGCTACATATACACTAAATGGGAAACAACTTGGAGAATCCTCATTAGAGACAGATTTAGGAGTACTGATAGATGATAGACTTCACAGCAGTGTGCAGATTCACTCAGCTGCTGCAAGAGCAAACATGGTACTATTTTAACACTGGAATCTGGACATGCCCTTCACCTCTCTTGCATGGTTCCTAACCACTTCTCTAGAAAACTAACAGACTACCTGAGCAGTACGTCCACTCCAGCTCTCCTTACTAACTATAACCTCCGCTCCACTGCTAACAACTCACTGAGTATACCTCATTTCAAGAAAGAAGCAGGTCGATCTGCCTTTTCCTTCAGAGCTCCAAAAGTCTGGAATAACCTACCTGAAAAATCAGATCTTATCCCAGTCTAAAATCCTTAAAAATACTGCTTCTTTATATCTAAAACCAATATGCAACTGTATATAACATTGTTAGTATTTGTGTGTGTGTGTGTGTGTACTGTATATATGTTTGTATATGCAGTATGTCTCTGTATTTGTGCAAATACACAACTCTTTGCTGTAAACACTCCAGGACATACTTGAAAATGAGAGAAATCTCAATGTTTTCTTCCTGGTAAAACATTTTCTAAATAGATAAATAAAAAGGACGAGTAGATGCACGGGATGCTAATATAATTCTATCTCTATATAAATCCTTGGTTAGGCCTTATCTAAATTTGGAGTACAGTTTTGGGCACCTGTTCTTAAAAAAAACATTATTGAACTAGAAAAAGTGCAGAGACGTGCAACAAAACTGATAGAGGGATTGGAGGATGTGAGTTATAAAGAGAAACTAGCCAAACTGGGTTTGTTCACATTAGAGAAGAGACATCTAAGGGGTAATATGATTACCATTTACAAATATATTCAAGGTCAATACAAAAATACTATCCAATGAATTATTTACGCAAAGAGCCGAGCTAAGAACGAGAGGTCATCCATTAAGACTAGAGGAAAGGGGCTTTTGATTAAAAAAGGGATTTTTTTACAGTAAAGGTGGTAAAGCTATAGAATTATTTGCCTCAGGATGTTGTGCTTGCAGATACTGTAACAGCTTTAAAAAAGTAATGGATAACTATCTAGCACAGAACATTATTGACAATTATGACAGATGGATTCAATGCAGATAGGTTGTTGATCCAGGGAACTAACTGCCATTTAAAATCAGGAAGGATTTTTTTTTACCCACTTTGGGATTAATTGGAAATGGCTTCAATGTTATTTTCTTGCCTTCATCTGGATCAATAGGGGTATTTTGGCATGGGCTGGACTTGATGGACACTTTTCAGCTTCATCAACTGTTACTGTGTTACTAGCTTTATATATTGCAATAGACCTTAACTGTTTCCTTCAAGATCGAAATCCAGAGGGCTACCTGTGTATGTATATGTGCGCCAATTCTTATTTATATATGGTTTTCAGTCCTTTAGTGAGTGCCATTGTCTGTCTTAAGATTCTGTGTATTCATATTTATATACACAGGTGTGTGTGTACGGTTATGTTCATGTGTGTATGAAGATGGCCACTGGATATTTAGTAATGAATGGTTTAAATATAGAGAGTGATCTATTAGCAGGTCTATATGGTTGAGTATTATTTGTCGCTATAATCGACCCATATTATATTAAGTATTAGATATGTACCTATAAAAGTGTACAAACTGCATTAATGGTCCTTTTTGTGCCAGTGAAAAAGATTAGATACAGTAATATGTGGTACACTGGGTTTCCCCTGGCATTAAAAGAATGAACTTGGTTTGCAATTATATATTGACATTTATTGTTATACATGAATGCAAATAATTAAATTTGGTGTTTCACAAAAATATATGCTTAATGATGGGTACTGTATAAGATCGAAGTATGTTATAAATAGAAAGTTTTATTATTATTATTCTTTATTTATATAGCACCAACTAATTCCACAGTGCTGTACAATTTGGATTAGACATAGAAGTATTAAATAATACAATCAAATGTGGAGAGCAAAAGGATCAGAGGGCCCTGCTCGTGAGAGCTTACAGTTTATATTTATTAATGAGAATATTGCCATGTACATTGGTTTCAATGGACCAGTGAACTAATTAATTAATGAATTATTTGGAAGTTTGATATGTCCAACAACCAATGCAATAGATGGATTTATTTTAAATTTGGTTAAAAAGTTAGAGAAGTTGAGTTAAACTTGAGTTAATCATCTGATTTCCCTGATGAAGTACTTTCTTGCACGAAACATGTTGGGATTTTAGGTACTGAACTTTTGAGGCAATGCTGTGCACCGAACAAGTGTGATACAAATTTGGGGAATAACTGCATTTTTTATTCTGCACAATAACATTGGAGTGGATAACTACATATATCTGGTGTGAACTTGAAGACATCTGTGGGTCATTAATTGGGATGCAAGATCTTCTTTAATGTAAGTGGAAGCTTTATATTTTAGGATATAAGTGACCCATATAGTGATTGTGGTCTCCTGTATATTTTATAGAGGAGAAATTCTGATGGAGAAATCATCTGATTGGCAGATCTGAGATATCTATTGTGAGACTGCAGATTCAAGTCATTTTACATGTTTGTGAATATTTTCACCTTGTACACTTGCATTTCATGAGTCACTGGAAGATTTATCTTCTCATTTCCTTACATTCCTTGAAGGTGAATATTGGAAGAATGTTACCCTAATCAATAATGTGATCCTGTTCAGACTGGTAGACCTAGATATACAGATAAGAAGAAATATATCAATCAATTAAGTGAATAATCTGTATCAGAATCAGGACAGTTTGATACTGAATAGGTTGAAACCAGGGATAATCTTCTTTCCCATTCCCTTCTTCCTCTTTTAGTTCCTTTTCTTCCTTTTTTTTAAAGGGGCAGACACAAGGCTCATCAAAACAAAATTCAAAGAAAACAACCAGAAGGGGCCACAAGGGAATTCGGAGACAGGTAAGGGTACAAACAGCCTGCAGGAATCAGTGGACCAGATGTTAAGTCGCAGTGATAACCTTTTGCTATCTAAAGGCCTGAATTTTTTGCTTGTCAATAAATTCCAAACTATGGTTGATCTTCATTGTTTTACAAAAAAGTTACTCTTGTCAAAGTTCTTTGCTATTCTAAAAAGGAACAAACTGTTAGTCACCAGCCTGAGGAATTAGACAATTCCACAGCTGATGAAAATACCCTGAAGAAGTGATTTACAACCGCCATACAAGATGTCTTTGCCAGCTAAGAAGAAATTCATGTTCACACCATACAGGAATATTTGCCCAGCAGTGCAAGCATTATCTTATTTAGATCTAAGCAATGTGTTGAAATTAAAAGATATTATAACCTACAAAATTCTGAGACCAGATATACAAGAACTAAAAAGCTGTGAGGATGTAGTTATCAAACCAGCTGAAAAGCTTTGAGAATGTAGTTATCAAACCTTCTGACAAGGCATATAATTCAACTCTATGTCAGGACAAAACAGACATTTTATCTAAGACTGAGGCCCTACCCATTGACTCTAACACAATGGGTAGTCTTTATATACTTCAATAAAAAATGAATATGGCCTCAAAGCAGAGAACTATTTTCTCAATAAAGAAGCTAAGTGAAGTGAGGACAAGAAATCATTTTTTATGTATTTACTGTCCATTCTGAAAAAAGTATTTCTTTATGTTTAAAGATCAGTTTCCTTTGGGGCTCCATATTAGTGAAGCTCTGTTAGGTCTCACTTATGAACCTAATTTTTAGAATCGATGTGAAGCCTGACAGGCCGACAAACTATTTGAGCAGCTATGAGACTTATCTCTATTCCCACTTGAAGTATCTTAGCAGTAGATCGCGCTCATAGCTATTTTGATCTATATTCTTATTTGTATATTTTGTGGCAAGCCAGAAATGCACTGGCAACTCTTTGATATTTTCACAATATGTGTCCTTCTTATTTTTAATGTTTTTCAATAAAAGTGATATTTTAGTGATTCAGTTTTATCCTACTGGCAATGCCCTGGTATGATTTCCCTTTTTTTATTCTTATGATATTAATTGTATGTGGGTTGATTTATTACGTTGATACTACCATAGTCCTTCCCACTGCCATAGCTCACATCACGTTAGCTCAGTGCTAATATATGCAGGGTTTTCTCTCTCTCTCTCTCTATTATACTTATATACTGCCAACCCATACTTACTGACTTCTTAGAAAGGAATCAACACCTGCACAAAAAATAAATAAATAATCCAGAAGGATGCATGTGGAATGGCAAACTTGATAAAATGTTGATGGTTGTACCCTGCTGGCATATCCCAAGACAAAATTATTTTTCAAGGATGGCTGTGCCTGGGTGTCAGAGTTGTATAAGCCAGTGGTTAGAGTTGTGTGCAAAGGACAAAGGCACTCAGCCTGCTAACAATTTTTCAAGGCATCTGTTTCTGTAGGACTCAGCCTGCCCAGAAGTTTTAATTTCAGCTGTTGATTTCTCCTTGTTAGCCCTCACCAGCAGTAGTATTGCACATGTATATTTGCAGCCATAGAAAGCATAGGTGAAACAGACAAAGTTCTTGTTGAAATGTATTATCAGTGGAAAAAGGTGGAAATTTATGTCTTTTGAATGGGTGAACATTTTTGTGGGAAAAGCAAGAAATTGCAGGTTTACCTAAAAAATGCCTGCATTAAAATGTCTTGCCTTTTCACTCATCCCTAGTGATTTGTAGACAATACCACTAACTGTGAGAGATCCTATTCCTACACTGGAGCAGAGACTGAGAATGACCGTGATATATATCTAATATTGTGAGATAGGCATAACATCAATACACACAATAAAAGTACTGTCATGTATTATTACAGTAAAAATAAACACTTACATGATCAAATTCAACAAATCATCTTGGTAATCACCATAACTTTCTCTTCTTCCATCTCCAACGCCACCCAGTCACACTCACTATTACTAAGCAACAATACAAGTCAACATCCACAACCCTGAGTGCTTCTTCTACTACTGTTCAAAGTGCAGCAATATTAACACAATTAGTGGTAATGTGATTGCAACATTTAGGACATGTAATAGTAGTAATCCCTTGCAAACCCTTCAGTCTATTAAATCACCAGTGGAGATACTTCACTAATGATTCAAAAACGCTAAACATGTTCCAGTTAGCTGTTTCTGTCAAAAACATGAGCATAGAGAATCAGGATGACATACAGACTCATTCTCATTGAGATCCACCTGAATCACAACTACAAGTCTGATTGGAGGACACACCAGCAACACATCCGAAGCACTATGACTAGCAGCAGTAGAAGTAATCCTAAAAGTATATGGGGACAAGGGGCACATAAAAATAGTATTGCAAATGTCTCAGGAAGTGGGACAATATTGTCCTCAGTAACAATAACATCCATGTCTCCTACAGCTGCTGTTGTAAAAATTCATAGCATGGAGGGAGGGAAGACTGAGTTAGTTGGATATGACAAGAGGCACAGAGCTCCCACACCCACCACCAGGACCACCACCACTAGTCATGTTGTTAAAACAATTATGTTACACAGTTCTTCTATGTGCTTACTGACCCTTACTGACTTCTTAAAAAGAAGTAAAAAATGTATGAAAATAATCCAAAAGTATGCCTGTGGAATGGTAAACTTGCCATAATGTTGACAGTTCAAATTATGACAATTCTTTTGTTGAAACAGAGGTTTTAAAGGACTGATGTAATGTGTGTCTCACTGGTATATCCCAACATATCATTTTTTTCAAGAATGGCTGTGCCACAGTTGTACATGCATGCGGTTAGCATTGTGGGCAAAGGGCAATGTCACAGAGACTCAGATAAATAATGACTCAGGCAGGTACAGTAAGATCAACACCACTTTATTAATAAAATATACAGATAAGCACTTCTCCAACCCTTCCCGGGGCCAAGCGTGAGGACAGAGCTACAGTCCACTACCCAGGAGCTGAACACTGAACCTAGCCTGCACTACTGGAACTAGGTAATGCAGAATGGGAGAACACCTAGTAGGTTCTCGCAGCCTACCGAGATGGAGAGAGGGTGGCTGGGAGGCGGCACACACTACCCTAACATGCTAGGGACCACGGTATAGAAGAAGCGATACCCTAGAACGCTAGGATCCCAAGCAGATAAGCATTCCTCTAGAGCGCTGGTAAGGGCTAGAATGTAGCAGACTAACCCGAGGCCACACGGAGAGGTAGAGACCAAGCCCAAGTACCTGCACTGAGAGTGAGTTAGACAGGTCCAAGGTACATACACAAGTGGAGTCAGACAAGGCCAAGGTCATACACGGATTGGGTAGTCAGACAGACCAAGGTACATACATGGAGCGGGTAGTCAGGCTAGACCAAGGTTCATACACAGATCGAGTAGTCAGACAAGGCCAAGGTTCATGTACGGATCGGGTAGTCAGACAAGGCCAAGGTTCATACACAGAGCGGAATCAGCAGCCAAGCAATGGTCACAACAGAGAATGGAATACTATAAGCTAGCTCACTGGTACACCACGAAAGGGCACTGAAGCTTAGTATTCAGGCCGCATATAAGGCCAACGGAGAAGACGGGACATCAATCGGCCAATTAGTGCCGAAGATACAAAATAGCAAGCGCGACGTCAGTGACGAGCGCCCGCAAAAGAGAGGGCAGCAGTCAGGCAGTGACCGGCCGTGGCGCTGCTCATCCATCAATGGGGACAAGACAGGTAACGCAACAGGCAGGAAAAATCATGGGCACCATGATAGGCAAAGGGACTTATTCTACATTTTCTCAAGGCAAATGTTGCTGGAGGACTTTTACTTTTAAATGAGGATTTCTACACTTCAACAAACAGGCACAGTAGAAATTCTCATGGAAACCACAGAGAGGAAAGGTAACATTTTCAAGGGAAATCCATTGGTAGTAGCAAAAAGGCAAACATTTTAGGTATTTTCTATGCCCTGGAAATTCCGCAAAGAAGCTGCTAAATCCATTTTCCATGAAAATTCAGGTGGGAAAAAAACAGACAGGACATATCTGTAACTGTGAGACCAATTAATCAGAGTGAGTATGGACAACCACCTTCTCTGTATTTGGCACAGCTCCATCATACTCACCTGACTGATGGCCAGCTGAGGATGATGGGAATTGTAGCTCTACAGAACCTGGAAAGTTGCAGGCTTCTCTGTTCTAATGTAGGATAGATACGGCTTTAAAAACTCTCCTGGTTCCTTCTTGATACGTACTTAGTGTAAGAAAGCTATGGATTTTGATATAGCAACTTGTTTCAGGATAAATAAGAAATCAGTACTTTGTATTACCTTAGAAAACCACCAATCGGACACCAGGTGCTTTTGAACAATGCAGGTTTAACAGGAATTACTTATTATGTCATATAAGTGTTCATGTATAAAATTATCTGATTTCAAAAATGAGTCAGAGTTTGTCTTTTACAGGCTTTCATGAAAGAAGCAGCATGCCTGTAATACAGAAAGGCACTTAATACCATAATCCTTGCACACAGGGCAATCACTAAACAAACAGTTTCACAATGCACAAAACAGGCAGGTAATAGCTTGCCCAGTTTGCAGGTGGGTAGCCAGTTATCAAACCACAAAACTATGTCTTAAAATAGAAGGGGTTAATGTTGGGGATACTTGAAATTCCTCTCTATACCTGTTGAGCAGGCCCTTCCCTGTGAGTACTTGCAGCCAATGCGAACAGAGGGAGGGGGTGACTGACAGTCATTGAGGGGATAGTCTTGGACCTCACACCTGAGCTATGATGGGGATGAAGACGGCCGCAGCCTTTATGGTGCTCACAGCCCTGGCACTTTGTCACTGCTGGATACCTCCAGGACAGGACAATACAGGTAACTAAAAGTTCTAAGGCTAGGCTGTAGATGATCATGACATTTACAGGATCAGACACTGAAAGTAATGTTTTGGGAATACACAATTCAGGTAATTTTAGCTCTCATGAGCAGGACCCTCTGATCCCTTTGTTTTCTATTTTGCAATTTTCCATTTGTACTTTTTGATGTATGTCCATTCCCTATTATACAGCACTGCAGAATAAGCTGGAGCTAAATAATGTATAAAATTAATAACTTTGTGACTTATTTGACTGTATAGCACAGGTGGTTACATATGTAGAAACAGAAACTGAAAGTTACCTCTGACTGCTATGTACATACTGTACAATACAGATAACACTTGTATATCTGGGCTTGAAAGCATCAATGATAAATAGCTATGGGTGGACAGTATGGACAGCCTTTAAGACCATATAGGATAACTATTGCACGCTTCTTTAATATCAGAGTCAAGATAATGTTAGTACTCAATGACACAAAACCATAGGGGTGCATAACCACTTCAGATAGGGTGACCATAATTCACCTTTAACCAGGGACACATGAAAAATGCATACTGCAGGGCTGATTTGATTTCAGTGCAGTCCTGAAATATGCCTATTTTCTATGTGTCCCCGGTTAAAGGTGAGGTCTGGTCACCCTAATTACAGCTGGCACCTATTAATTTAATGACTTTATGGTAGATCAGTGCTAGAGGTAGGGAAAAGCCACAATTTTTTTCCAGCAGGAATTTTTGCAGAACACTGACAATTTCATGTTTTTTCAGCTTAAATTCCTATGCATAGAATTTCCAACTTTTGTTCAACCCCAATAAATATCCTGATTCTGCCTATGCCCACAAATTCTGTTGATGGGAGAAGGGGCAGACTGAGTATGTATGGTTTTATGACTACAGTGCAGTGACACACACCAGGGACTTGGAGGTTAGTATGTGTGTTTCTGTGACTGTCATTACAGTGAAATAAGGGTGCAACTCAGAGCTCGTCTCTGTGGCTACCAGAGTGCAATGGGAGAAGGCTGGGGGCATTACTTTGTTTGGGTCTATGGCTACCATTGCAATAGTACAAGGCTGCAGATCAGTAGACTGAGGGGTTCTGTGGTTCTTGGTGCAGTGGGACAAGGCTAGGCCTCAGTATGTGTGGTCCTGTGGCTACCATGAAAGAGGCCGAGTTTCAGTATTTTTTATTCTATTTCTACCAGTGCAGATGGACAAGGTTGTGTGGCTCTATGTGCAGTGGTGACCAACATGAGACTGTCCAGCTGCTGCAGTGTGTTATTATTTGGAATTGTTAGTTTGACTTTAAAACTTTAATACAAGCAAACACCAAATATCATTACATTGCTTGGTAAAAAGCAAATAGTTTACACTTATTTATTTTGCACTTTTTTAGTACTTAAAGAGAAACAAGGAGGAGAGCAAATGAGCGTTCCAAAATGTCTGTACATTCTCTCACTGCCTTTCTCTTTGCACAAGGTGGAATAATAGCTTAATACATAGGAATCTGGATGGCACAGCATGGAAAAATGGGTTCCTGTGACAATTTGAGCACAAAATCATTCAGGCATTTCATTTAGCCAAACAAACTGAAATGTGAATGCGGATGGACTTAACTACAAATCTTTTTTTCTTCAACAGAAAAGAGAGAAGAAAAAATAAACCTGTCCAGGAGGAATGGAAATAGAGGTAATGGAAGGAGAAAAATGTCTGCCATTATTCAAATAGTGTTATAGCTGTTGTGCAATTGTTGTAGATTAGATTTATAGGAATACTAACATCTAAAAAATTAAATTGACTGTATAACTTTAAATATCATGTACTTACAGTTAGCTAGTTGATCAGTGACTTGTGCCCTGAAAGACTGTGTTTGGATACTTGCTGGAAAAATAGAATAAATATATTGTGTGTGGTGTAGTGTGGTAAGGGAGAGGTTAAAAACACATCTCTTTGGGTTTTGTTTTCCCTCTTTTTGCTGTGATACAAGAAAATAATTGAAGTCTGGTGTGGTGGGAATGGCTAATTGCTGTGTTTGTAATTTGTGGATTCCTGACTTAAATAGTAGATACATAGTGAATACTTGAACTTGTGAATCTTGCATCTGTGTAAGTGCAGAAGTGTGGAATTTAAACAGGGGGATTACACAGGGGTACACATTTATCAATCTAACTGTGCAGCTATTTTTTGCCTGACTGCCTTTTTAGCTTGTGGTAACTGGCACATATGAGTGGTAGCATGATTGTCCATTTAACTCAGTGAACAAACTGCCATATGTTTGCACCCCTGGAACAACCGTTCCAGGGTACATACCTCTGTGGCAGATGTGAGCAATTGGTCTCTCTGGAAGCTCTTATTAGAGATCTGGAGGGGCAGGTTGCAACATTGAGAGAGACGGCCAGTCTTGAGAGGGGACTGCTGACTGAGCAGCAGGAAGCGGTGGTAGGTAGTTCTCAGGGTGGAGACTGCAGAAAGAAATAGCAGGTAGCCAGATGGGTTGCAATTAGACATAGCAAGGGGGTTGGACAGAGGAATAGAGAGGACACACTCCTGTGTTTACTAATCCCAACAGATTTGCTACATTGAGTAATGATGTTGGGGATTCTGACACAGGAATGTTTTTGCTGGAGAGGACTGTTCTCTCTAACAGCCTGGAGAATAGCCCCTCTAGCACTGATGGGATCTGGGACTCAGGCAGACCTAGACAGATGGTGGTGGTAGGGGATTATATTATTAGGAAGACAGACAGGGTAATCTGTCGCCAAGATCACCACAATCGTACAGTTTGCTGTCTCCCGGGAGCTCGGGTTCGACATGTGGCTGATCGGGTTGAAAGATTGTTGATAGGGGCTAGGCATGACCTGGCTGTCATGATACATGTTGGTACTAATGACAAAGCCAGTGGAAAAGGGAGGTCCGTTAAGAAGGATTTCAGGGACTTTGGATATAAGCCTAAGCAGAGGACCTTTAAGGTAGTATTTTCTGAAATACTACCTGTGCCACGGGCTACATTAGAAAGGCAATAGGAGATTAGGGAGTTAAATGTTTGGATAAAGACTTGGTATAAGCAGGAGGAGTTTGGGTTCCTAGAGCACTGGGCAGTCTTTTCCCTTGGGGCAATCTTTATAGTAGTGATGGATTGCACCTTAGTGGAAGGGGGGCAACAGTGCTGGGCGATAGGATGGTTAGAGGGCTGGAGGAGACTTTAAACTAGAAAAGGGGGGGAGGGAGCTGCAACACAGGCTGGGGAAGGTAGTATAATTGAGGAAATGGGATTAGAGAAGGGGCATGGGGGTGGAGAGGGGGAATGGGCTAGTTCATCTAATAGGAAGTTGCCATTGTTACAGCCTGATAAAAGACAAATACATTTGACAAAGAAAGAAATCTTTAGGAATGGCAAAAAGATAAAATGTATGCATGCAAATGCTCACAGTCTGGCTGGTAAGATGGGGGAACTAGAAATGATTGTAATACATGAGCAGTATGATCTGATTGGAGTGTCTGAAACCTGTTTAGATGATACGTGTGACTTAGTAGTCAATCTAGAGGGTTATTCACTTTTTAGGATGAACAGGTTTAATAAAAGGGGAAGAGGGGTATGCCTATATGTAAAGCAGGCCTTAAAACCTGGTTTAAGGGAAGATGTAAATGAAGGGTCCAATGAAAAGGTAGAGGCCTTGTGGGTTGAAATACACACTGGGGGCACACATAATAAAAAGATATTGGTGGGGATTTGCTACAAGCCACCTAATGGGGTAGTTGGAGGAAGCCCAATTTTTACTGCAAATGGAAAAGGCTTCTAGGTCAGCAAAGGTAATTAAAATGGGAAATTTCAACTATCCTGAAATTGACTGGAGCAATATGACTTCCGGCACAACAAAGGGAAATATTTTTCTAAGTATGTTGAATAATAATCTTATGTCCCAACTAGTAGAGGAGCCAACTAGAAAAGAGGCCTTGCTTGACCTAGTGCTCTCAAACAATTCTGACATGATAAACAATGTGCAAGTAAGGGAACATTTGGGCAGCAGTGACCACAATATTGTATCCCTTGAAGTTTGTTATGAGAAACCCAATAGCAAGGGTTTAACCAAAACATTCAATTTTAAAAAGGCTAATTTTACAAAGTTAAAGGATATCCAGTGGGATGTAATTTTCAAAGATAAAAATGCATAAGAATCATGGAATATATTTAAAATGCTCTTGGGCAAATATACACATCAATATATACCATTGGGGAATAAGCACAAGAGAAGTAAAGCAAAACCAGTGTGGCTTAATAATGTGGTTAGCAGGGAAATGAGAAATAAAAACCAGGCTTTTAAAGTGTTTAAGTCAAACAGGTCAGATGCATCATTTAAAAAATATAAAGAATGTAACAAAATCTTCAAACAAGCAATTAAGCTAGCTAAAATAGAAAATGAGAGAAACATTGCAAAATGAGAGCAAGAAAAACCCTAAACAATTCTGCAAGTATATTAATAACAAAAAAGTTAAGGTTGATATTGGTCCTCTTAGGACTGAGACAGGTGAATTGATTAGTGAGGATAAAGCAAAGGCTGACACTCTAAATATGTTCTTTGCTTCAGTATATACAAAGGAAGCAGCAATGACAAGCTATGGGCAAACAGACAAAACCATGGAATTTCCTACAACATCTACATGGCTAACTGAGGACAAGGTCCAAAAGAGACTGGAAAGGGTTATAGTGAATAAAGCGCCTGGACCAGACGGTATACACCCAAGGGTACTTAAGGAACTTAGTTCAGTAATAGAAAAACCATTATACTTAATATTTATTGATTCACTTTCATCATGCATAGTGCCCTGTGATTGGAGGAAAGCTGATGTAGTTCCATTGTTTAAAAAGGGAGTAAGATCAAAACCAGGAAATTATAGACTTGTGATCTTGACTTCCATAGTGGGTAAGATACTAGAAGGGTTATTAACTGACAGTATTCAGAACTATGTGAAGACAAACAATATCTTTAGTAGGAATCAGCATGGTTTCATGAAGAACAGATCATGTCAGACTAATTTACTTGCATTTTATGAAAGAGTGAGTAGTAATTTGGACAGGGGAATTGCTGTTGATGTAGTATACTTGGATTTTGCAAAAGCCTTTGATACAGTGCCTCACAACAGGTTACTACATACATTAAAAGGCTTCAGCTTGGGCGGTGTTATCTGTACATGGATTGAGAACTGGTTAAATGATAGATGGAAGAGAGTTGTTGTAAATGGAACTTTTTAAAATTGCTCTAAGGTTATAAGTGGAGTGCAGCAGGGTTTAGTACTGGGACCAATGCTTTTTAATTTGTTTATTAATGATCTAGAAGTGGGAATTGAAAGTAGCATCTCAATCTTTGCTGATGACACTAAGTTATGTAAGGAAATACATACAGAGCTGGATGTTTTTTCTCTACAGAAGGATTTAGATAAACTAAGTGAATGGGCAGAAAAGTGGCAGATGACATTTAATGTAGATAAATGTAAGATTATGCATTTGGGCTGTAGAAATAAACTTGCTACGTATACACTAAATGGGAAGCAACTTGGGGAATCCTCATTAGAGAGAGATTTAGGAGTGCTGATAGACTATAGACTTCACAGCAGTGTGCAGAGTCACACAGCTGCTGCAAGAGCAAATAGAGTACTAGCCTGCATAAAAAGAGGTGTAGAAGAAAGGGATGCTAATATTATCCTACCTCTGTATAAATCCTTGGTTAGGCCTCATCTAGAACATGGAGTAAAATTTTGGGCGCCTGTTCTAGAAAAAGACATTACAGAACTGGAAAAGGTGCAGAGACGTGCAACAAAACTGATAAAGGGATTGGAGGATCTGAGTTATAAAAAGAGACTATGCAAACTGGGTTTGTTTACATTAGAGAAGAGACGTCTAAGGGGTGATATGATTACCATTTACAAATACATTCAAGGTCAATACAAAGAACTATCCAATTAATTATTTATGCAAAGAGCTGAGCTAACAACAAGAGGTCATCCATTAAGACTAGAGGAAAAGCGCTTTCGACTAAAACAAAGGCAGGGATCCTTTACAGTAAGTAAGGTAAGGCTATGGAATTCCTTGCCTTGGGATGTTGTGCTTGCAGATAATGCAACTGCATTCAAAAAAGTAATGGATGCCTATCTAGCACAGAACAATATTGAAAATTATGACAGATGGCTTCAAAGCAGATAGGATATTGGTCTGGGGAACTATTTGACTACCAATTGGAGTCAGGAAGAAATAATCTCCCCCATACACACACTTGGGGCTAGATTGGAAATGGCTCTAGCAAGCTTTTTTTTGTCTTCCTCTGGATCAACAGGGGTGTTTTGGGCATGGACTGGACTTGATGGATGCATGTCTTTTTTCAGCCTCATCTACTATGTTACTATGTTACTAAATGCAAAAATGTATTTATACCACATTTCTAAAATATAATCCTAAATATGATTTGCAATGCCTGTGCCCTATTCAGAGATGTTTCTAATTTTGTTTGTGATTTTTGTAATGATAGATAAAAGGTAAATTTAGGTAATTCATTATTTTTAGAGACCACTACTCTTGTACTGTATTATCACAATCCATTATAGACAATTATCTCAAATTTCAAGATACATAGAGCTCTGGAAAAGGTATGTTCCGTCAGATTATATGTAAAACTAGATTTTAGGCCTCAGAAAATAAACAGTGTTGTCTTATAGATGCTAGCATGACGTCCAGGGTATTTAAAGGAACACTATCACCTAAACATGATCTGGGTTAATTCTACAAAAATGCTCTCTTTACTTTCTGTGGCCTTACAGGTTCTTTCTGAGTTCTACCAAACGTGACTTTTCCAGGGCTCTATGGCTTCCATTAACATAGCAATCTTTATATTTACCTGAGTTAGTGATTAGTTAGTGTTATATTGTCTGCAAATGAGTTGAGCTAAAGTAACAGCCTTCGTGACTAGAAGAGCGGAGGATAATAAGCTTAATCCTTTGAATGCCATCAGCAGGGACTGTGAATAGTGTTAAAAATTGAAAGAATGAAAAATACAGTGGAAAACTACAAGAGAACCTGCTTCAGTCCACCAAAAACCTGAAACTTGGCAGTAAATTCACCTTAGAGCATGACAATGTTCCTAAACACAAGGCCAAAGAAACACTGGATTGGCACATGAACAAAAATTTAAATGACCTACAGTGGCCCATTCATAGTCCTGGTCTCAGTCCCACTGAGAGTATGTGGCACTATTTGAAAATTCTGGCCCCCAAACAACATCCAGCCAACTTAAACAATCTGGATCAAATTTAAAAATTATTGGCCAAAATCACTCCAACACAGTCTACAAAAGCTGGTGCATACTTACCCCAAAAGACTTACAATCAAGTCTTCTTCCTACTTTGTTATAACAATGTGTAGCAGTAAAACATTTTAAAATGTTGCCGTTTTACATTTATTATCTAATAAAGTTTCTCCCTCAAGCTCCTTTTACATACCTCAAGCAGCCTCCCCTCAGATCTGGAATCCGGTCCCAGACAGATTGCAGTGAGGGATAATCTTCCCTATTTCAGTATAAGGAAAATCATTCCCCCTTGTCGAAAGGGGACAGGTTTTTCCTTATTCTGAAAGAAGATTGTTCCTCATCGTGTTCTGTCCAGACCGACTTGATGAGGCTGTTTCTGAGGGAAGTAAAAGGGGCAGGAGTGGGGAACTTTATTAGAGAATAAATGTAAAACGGCAAAGTTTTATAAGGTTTTGCTGCTACACATTGTTATAAAAAAGTAGGAAGAAGACTTGACTGTACTTTAATAATGAAACATTAGTATCCTTTTAAAACTGTTATCGCAGAAAAAGGTTGCTCTACCAATTATTAATGTGTGGGGGTTGAATATTATGCAAGAAACATATTTCAGATTTGTATTTTTCTTAACAACATTTCTCAACATGGTACCAGTTTCACATTGCAATAATGTATGTTTGAATTTGTGTGTTTCAGAATAAAATAAAATACAGAACATAAATACAATTTACCATTTGTAATTTAGTAATATTAGAGAATTGGTCAGGGGTCTGAAAGGCACTAAATATATACAGATATCTCAAAGCAATATACACATTCACAGTTCAGGTGTCAAAATATTGGTTATATTATAAAAAAAAAAACTTCACAGTTTTATCCATTATAGATAGTAGCACAAACAGCAGCAACGTTTTGATCTGCTCAACAGGGTCTTTGACAAACATCCCATTGAGCAGATCAAAACGTTGCTGCTGTTTATAATGGGTGAAAGTGTGAAGTTTTTATAATATAATCAATATTTTGACACCTGAACCGTGAGTGTGTATATTGCTTTGATTTATACATATGGTTGAACAACACAGCAACCGGTGGGTGAGCAGTGGTCTAAACGAAAGACTTTATGTGAGTGCCAATGATAAACCTATTGTATATATAAAGATATATATATATATATATATATATATATATATATATATATATATATATATATATATATATATTTATATATATATATATATAGGACTCTAATGCTCAAATGCAGAAAGAAAATATTCTGGGGCAAACCATCTGCACAATAGGGGACGAATAAAAGTCTTAGAATTCCCATTGATTAAAATAGGAATTTCAACCACTTGAATGCTAGAGGTGTCTCCAACATATTGTGAGCAATATGTTGGAGACCTCTAGCATTCAAGGGGTTAAAAGTCCCATTTAAATCAATGTGAATTTTCATTTGTTCCCTATGTTGCAGTAAGATTGGTGCATTCTTAGAGTGATTAGTCATGCACGTTTGAAGAAAAAATAAATAAATACACGTTAGTAATATGAAAAAGCCAACCATTTAGAGGAAACACACATGACATTCTTAAAAGAGCAGTAAACTTTTTTAATGAAAAAGAAAGATCGTTATAAGACTTTATTTGGTGAGTAAACTCACAGTGTTTAGAAGATTTTTAATTCAAAGCAGAGACTGTTAGTAGCAGTGTCAACTGGTGCCCATGGGGAAGACTGAGTCATTAGAGCAAGTCCACCACATATATTCTGTGCGATAATAGGCTGGAATCAATGGTCAGCCCCTGTGCCTACCTAATGTCAATTTACTAAGCTACCCATGCCAGATTTCCTCTCCTTAACATCGATTGTGTCAAAAAGAAGACATTGGGGTTGTCTGTAGGTGTTTCTGGGTGTCCCATTAATCTATAACTTGTTTAGGTCTATGTGCTAAACAAGGCATAGAGGAATGTTAAACGTGTATGCCATTTCCCTGCATATGCCATGGGGCTGGTGTGTGAGGCTTGCTGGTATTAACCCTTTGATTGCAAGAGAGGTATCCAAAGCATTGCAACACAATGCACTGTATACCTTTCTGGCGCTCAATAGGTTAAAGTCCTAACAATGGAGGCGATTGTCCTCCAATATGCACTGCAGTGATCATACCCTGGTGTGCAGCCACTTGTATTAGAGGCTAACACCAGTAGGGCTGCACTGGTGAATTCATATATTCACCCCATTAATTCTGGCTCTCCCTATTAAGTGATAGGAAGGGGACTACTTGGAGAGTACAACCATAAAAAAGTAATCAAATGTTAAAGGGATAGCAATACTTCGTTTTAACTTTATTTTATTTTGTAGGCATTAAAAAAACATGAATAATGATTTAAGTCTTATATCTCAAACCTTTATGGTTTATGAGATATTCACAAGCAAAGTTTCCCCCTCCCGCCCCTTTTACCTAGTGTAAGCCATCTCTTCTCAGATGTGGAATGCAGTCCATAGACCAGACAGATAACAGAAGGGGACACTCTTATTCCTATGAAAACAATGAAATCCCTGCCCCCTTGACAAGCTTTTCAGGTTTTTCCCTTATCTTAATTGAAGATTGTCCCTCTTTGCAGTCTACCTGGGCACCTCCCTTCTGATCTAGCTGAACAGGGTGACATCAGTAAAAGTGGCAGGAGGGAGTTACTATGTCATTGAATTACTCTGGAACTACAACTCTGACAGAATTGAAATAACACTCTCCAAAGTCCAAATACTATGATGATTAATTACAGCTGCTTTTATTATGAAACATTACTATCCCTTTAAAATAAAAAAATAAATACAAAATTAAAAGTGCAAGTTTGAACTGTACTAACATTTTTTTTTTAAATGCATTTTAACAGTTTGCTGTTCCTTTAATTTTTTTTATTATAATCTGTGTGAAGTCATGTTTGTGATCCTTTAAATGAAACCACGTAGGAGTCCTTTTTCTAGAAATCTAGAAATCCTTCATGCCTCAGAGCAACATGACCATATCTGCTGATCTTCCTTGTTTTTGAATGTATGATGTATGCTGACAGACATGAAAAGACAAGAATGCAGAAGAAGTGGGATTACAGAAATATAGAAGAGTCCCCAAGTCTGTTCTCAGGCATGGAAAAAGTCCCTTTCTTACAATAAAAATTCACCTTAGTAACTTGAGACTTCCTTCTTAGTACAAAAGGCTGAGTTATGGGGAGGGCAGAGAATAGGTGTAGTAAAACATGAATGTACATATCTGAGTGCACTGCCACCTGGGGGTGTGCTAATATGAGATGAAGGTGAAATAAAGTCTCCAGTTCCTATGTTATTCTATGGAGCCTATGCATTAAAAAGACAAGCTGGAGAGTAGTTAGTGCACAGGCTCCATGGAATAGCACAGGAAATGTTACCATTTACCTTATTGGAGATTTTATCTCAACTGTATCTCACCTTACTACATAGTGCCGAGGAGTTGACAGAGAGTATTACCAAGAGTGATCTCCCTTTCCTGCTTTCATTTACATGGCATTGCCTAAGATACAGAAGTAGCAGACACTAGCACACCTTCTTCCATGCCAGATGTGTTCCAAATAACATTATGGTTTTGTGCAGTACAGGTCCCTCTTCACAATGCCCCAGATGTGCTATGTGTATCTTATAGATTCACACTATCAGGCTGATGTATGAAGAAAGTGCTGCAACCTTGAAGCAAGCCAACTGCACCCTATGGAATGAATGCAAATTTCTCTTAATTTAATGAATCTTTTAACTCTTTGGGTGCTAGAGAGGTCTCCACTGAATTGATTAGCAATTCAGTACCATTGTCGCCCCACTTTTACTGAGTTTCAACCTATGTGAAACTGATGTACAAAAAAGAGCTAGAATAATTCCAGCGCAAACTACTGCACCAATGGGAACAAATAAAAATGGGGACTTAAACCCTTTGACTGTTAAAGAGTTCTCTAATGCATTGGGTCAATGTATTGGGGACATCTCCAGCATTCAAGGTGGGAGATGCACTAATTCCTATGTTGTTCGATGGAGCTAATGCAGTAAGATACCTCAAGTGGGAGATTTCTTAGCGCATAACCCCCAGATGCTAAAAGCCCCATTTAAAGAAATGAGAAATTCAATCATTTTTATCTTTCCTCTGTGTCGCTGTTGATTTGCTTTTGTGTACCTGTATTAGAGACCTTTCTAGTATCCAAGAAAACCAACACATGCATATAATATCCACCAATTTCATGTGAGCAGACATGGTCACTGTGAATCAATTCTACATTGACTGATTCTCCAAGATCTTTAATTAGCTCTAGATAGATTGCCTTCTATTGCCTTCTTTTGGATCAACGATGGTAAACAGGAATAGGAAAAGGTTGAACTAGATGGACGCAAGTCTATTTTTGACCTAAATTACTATGTTACTATGTTATGTTACTATATTATTTGTGCTGTTGGAATTCAGGATCCAAAACTCATCCCAGTGAATTCTTCATATGACGCCTGCAGTGGGAGGAAGCTGGTGTCAAGGAGTTCTTTAATGATTACTAATTCAATATTACTTTTGGAAAACCAGTCCAGATAAATAGGGGCCATTAGAATTTTCCATTCATATTAATGTAGGTGGGGTTTATTAAAAGGGACTTTGTGTACTTTTAATAAGACGGCACATTATTCTGTTTCATCTTGACACTACAATAAGGCACACAGAATACACGTGTAATGTGTACTACCCATATTCTCAGCACATTGCTCAACTCCTTTTAATTTTCAGCTCATTACACAAGGATGTTAATTCTCTGTGTGTGCATTATGTACAGAATAACAAGTTCCCCTTTCACATACTTTAAAACAGACTTTCTACTGCAAGGATATGATTGACAGTTTCCCCTTCCTTTTCTCCTTCCTCGTACAATTAGTACATTTCCTTTGTTGCAATAGAATTAGATCTGTACTTTAGTGGAACTGTAATAAATTCACACAACCTTATTTTTATGCTATTTTCATTTTAGAAGTAATGTACAAAGTTTGTTCATGAGAAGCATTTGATTCCTCCATAGGCCATGTTTTCAAAAGAAAAGTGAATTAATTCTTAGGCAAATCAAAAAAAAAGCCCCATTGATTTAATACGGGCTTTAAACCCATTAGCTGTGTCTCCAATACATTGCTTTACATTCAAAATATTAAAATTCCCATTTAAGTAATAGGACATCTGGGAATGTGTATTTGTTACTATGATGCACTTGGTTGCTCCAGATTTAGTACAGTTTTCTTTGGAAAATATGGGCCTTGGCACAAGATAGATTCTTTATGAAATTACTCATGTTTTATTGCACAGCTATGTTAAAGGGGAACTACCACCCCACAAAATCTTTATCTTATTTCAGTCCCCATCTGGCAACTAGCTGCTTAGTAGCGCTAGTCGCCAGAATTATTACCTGGTTTAACTGATTTACCACTTATTCCGAGGCTGACAGTAGCAGGAAGCAGGGACATCTTGCCATAGTGCTGTCCTTGCGCCTGCGCTGTCGGTCCCTTGTGGAGCCGGCCAGCAAAGAGAAGTTACAAGAGATTTTATTATGATCCATAAACCTATAAAAACAAATGCAAACATCTATATAAACGTGAATCTATCCAAATTCAACATAAAATACAACATTTTGTTTGACTTACATCATTTATTTATACAGTTATACAAACTTTCTATTTTTGACTGACCACATACGCTTGGACAAAAGTGGAGCAATTCTCAAAAACGCAATTGCCCTATTAGGAACAAATACAATTTGTATTCATTTCAATTCGTTTTTTGATTCTTTGTCACATGAATGCAAGATGTTTCCTTTGCATTCCTTAGCAATGCATTGGTGATCTCTCTTGCATCCAGGGGATTGAAAGCCCAATTTCAATTAATTGCTTTTATTTTCCTTGAGGTGCAGTTGGGTTGCCCTTTAATTGTACCAGTTTTGGTTTTGTGCATATGGACAATAAACTAGTTTAATTCTCATGGTAACAGCAGATGGCAGACGCCAAAGGGTTCTGGAATGTTGATCTTGTTATGTTCTGTTCTTTAGATGCTGTGGGATTTGTGCGATATGAGAGAAGGAATCCAGAATGCCCATGTGAGCGTCCTCGTCCTCAGTACATACAGCGTAAGAGTGACTCTCTTCTACTTGGACCTCTCACTGTGTCTGTACTTAGTTCATCTTTCCATCTTCCACTGTTATCTTCACAGTCCATGCTCTTCCTATGCCTTATTCTAATACTGTATATTCTGCAAATGTTATGGAATCATGGGAAGGATCACTATATTATTAACATGATTTCATATGCCTCTAATTTTTGAATATTACCCCAGAAAACTACATTGTAACTATAATTTAAATGATCCCAGGGCCAGATTTACATCTCTATGTGAGGCAACCTAGACACCATTAGCTCCTCCCATGGTCACACCCCATTTGTCAGATCACCTCAGCCCCATCTACTAATGACTGAAACAAAAAAACTAGAGTTGTAGACTCAAAGAGCTGAAGATTCAGAGATTGCCTAACTCAGGGCCGGCCCTTACATGGGTCCCTGTGGGTCCATGGACCCAGGCAGCACTTTGACAGGGGCGGCAATTTGCTGCCCCAAGCATGCTCATTCGGGCGCCAGGTCTGTGTCCTGCGTCCTGAGTCACTTCACCACCCTCCGGGACAATAAAGAGTGCCGGAAATCTGCTCCTGCACTGTGATCTCTGTTCTCACATCACAGGGCTCACAGCCAGACTCGGCGCCATCTGTAGGCAAGGTAGACAACGGCCTAGGGCGCACATTCTTCTGGGGGTGCAGCAGAGTCACACACACCTCAGTGACTGCTGGATGAAGAAAGGAGATAGAGAGAGACAGGCACCGCTCTGAAAAGAGCAAGCTCCTCTAAAGCCGCCGCCTCCTCCTGCCTCCCCCAGTGAACTTCATGTAATGTGAGGGGGAAAAGGATGAGTTACAGGATATAGCATGGAAGGGAACTGCAATGCAGTAGAGACAGGAGATTAATGGGAAGCGAGGCAACTAATGTCAGGTGATTTCTGGCGTGGGGAGGGGATTGATGTGTAAAGGTGAGGTAGTGACAATTTATGTTAAAGAGTGGAAGGGAAAGGTGCTTTATTTGGGGTTGGGGGATAAGCGAACATAGTATGCAGAGGTCTTGTCTGCAGATGGGGCAGACAACCAGTGTATTTGAAGAGGAGAAGTCCTAGGCTCTTTTTGTGTGTGTGTTCCTCTATGGCTCATAATCAGTGAAACCGCTACCAATATAAATTGTGAGAGAAGTCAAAGAACCACACATACTGTTTGACGCTCTAGTCTTGTTCCACTATCCTAATACCATATCACCAGTTTAGGTTCACCCAGGTATCCTAATCAATAGTCTAGATACCCCAGCTAGGGTAATACCTGAATACTTGTCTAAACTCCACAGGTAACCTAATACTTTAGCACTACTCTAGTCTAACAGCATATCACCATCTAGCCTAATACTTTATCACAAGGCTAGTCCCCATTTGCCTAATAACTAATCAGGCAATGTAACCAGGGGAGTTGGCATGCTTTGAAAGACATGGGGCTTAACCCTTAAAATCCCAGAGGGGTATGCATCGCATTGCAAAGCAATGCGTTGCATACCCCTCCGGCACTCAAAGGGTTAAATGTACATAATAGATGTGGGCGTGTTTTGGTGGGCGTAGTTTTGGTGGGGGCAGCATTTCATCCTTGGACCCATGCAGCACAATGTCTTGCCCCACCCTAACTTTCCCTATTAAAGTGGTTTATTAAAGAGTGTTTTGGAAATATGTATAGCATTTCAAGGGATAAAAAGCTTTCCATTAAATAGTATATATTCTAGCAGAAAAATGTGATAATATAGGTGATAAACTGGCAAATGCAATAATATATAAAGTGGTAAATAAACTAACCACTATAAATCAGGGGTATTAGTCTAGTGCAGTGTGATTGTAACACATAGCACAGTGGGACAAATAGCACATCTGAGGTACCCCACACAATTAAGTTGTTGCCTAAACTGGCTAATGGCAAATACAAAACTAAATGCTCCTGCTCACATTCAACATAAACTGTTATTTTTATGTTTGTCTCACAGGAAGAAAGCGACACATGAAAGCTCCTCGTTCACAGCCTGCGCATGGCCGCCGATGCTTCCATGCCTGTAGAGACAAACAACGACATAAGCACAGAGTGCATGGCAAACTCTCCATACCCCTGTCCTGAAGAGGAAAGTGAATATTGCTTTCTAATCCCAGGCAGCTAATGTTCATATTAGTATATACTCAAGGATATTCAGTTGTTGGAACTCCATTTGATGGTGGACAACTCTCATCATCCCTGATGATGGGAACTGTAGCCCCCAACAGCTGGAGGTTCAACAACTGACTATTCCATTATCTGTGTCTTATGATCTGTTACTACTCCATAATAATCATGTTATTTGGTACTTTAATGTCTTACATAATGTGCATCAGATATTATTCCAGCTGCTGGTACATTATTTCATTTCTCAGTAGATGTTATGTAGCTTGAGTCCTTTTGTACTTATTAACTTCCAGGACTTCATAATTATTACCTTTTTAGTAAAACACTGAACTATATCATGAAAGCTTATTAGTGCCTTATGTCTATCCTACCTGAATAATAATAATATGACAAATATAATTATTTGGGACTGTTAACATTCTAAACAGAAAAGGAGGTAGCAGATTTTATGTCTGGATGTTCTGCAATTGCAATTTGTTTTTTAAACCCTTGGTTTCAAGAGATATCACCACCTCATTGTAAGGCAATGCAAAGGAACATTCTAGCATCAAAGTGTTTAAACCTTTGAGTGCCAGAGGGTTATGCAAAACACTGCAAAGCAAAGCAAGGCACAAATCTCTGCTGTGGTTGAACTTCATATTCTGTTCTTCCTTCTTAACATGGACACCAACTCTTTTTCTGGAAGTCTCAAGTGTATTGTGCCCACACTTGTTACATTTGTATAAAAGAAGCCATCATGAGGCCTATGTTACTTAGGTTTCTCCAGCTTTAAAGGATGTGTAGTTTACAGAACATCAATAAAACACTCTAAATAACTCCTCAGATACAAGAGAAAACTCTCTTTCATTAAAGACGATTACAATTACAGTGGATTAGCCCACTCCAGATACCTGAATAAAATATTTTACTTGCAGCCCTACCTAACACCCTTGTCCTTCCAAGGAGACATATGCAGAGTATCATACATCTATCTAAGATATAACCAAAAAAACAAAACAAAACAAAAGGGGAGCCAATAGTGAAGTAACATAGTAACATAGTAACATAATAAATTAGGTTGAAAAAAGACACAAGTCCATCAAGTTCAACCTTCGCCTCATACCTCAGTAACTGAGAATTTTATAGCTTTCCTGCTACCAATTAAATTAGTCTTTATCAGACCTTCCTGATCAGCCTACTGATAAACAGTATAACTCTGTATGTTCCCTTTTGAAAGAAATGTATCTAATCTCTTAAATGTATCCATTGTATCTGCCATAACTACCTCCCTGGGCAATGAATTCCACAATTTGACAGACCTTACTGTAAAAAAACCCTTCCTCTGCTGAAGTTTAAACCTCCTTTCCTCTAATCTCAAGGGGTGTCCCCTGGTCATCTGATCAGGCCTTGGAATAAATAGCTCACTGCAGAGATCCTTGTATTGACCTCTCATATACTTGTACAATGTGATAAGGTCTCCTCTTAGTCGTCTTTTCTCTAGAGTAAATAAACCAAGTTTGTTTAGTCGGTCCTCATATGTCAAGTCCTCCATTCCCTTAATTAATTTTGTTGCTCTCCGCTGTACCCTCTCTAGTTCTAGTATATCCTTTTTCAGAACCGGTGCCCAAAATTGCACTGCATACTCAAGGTGAGGTCTTACCAATGATTTGTATAATGGCAAAATAATGTTATCCACTCTTGCTTCAATACCTCTTTTTATGCAAGACAGGACTTTGTTTGCCTTTGCTACTGCTGTATGACACTGGTCACTGTTTCCAAGTTTGTAGTTGACAAGGATACCCAGGTCTTTTTCTAGCAACGAGTCACCTAAAATTATTCCATTAAGTTTATAAGTAGCCTTGGGATTGTTTCCTCCCAAATGCATGACTTTACACTTCCCCACATTAAACTTCATATTCCACATGTTTGCCCAATCTGACATTGTATGTAAGTCCCTCTGTAGAGAGAAAATATCCTGTTCTGAATTAATGACTTTGCATAATTTAGTATCATCTGCAAATATTGATATTTTGCTTTCTATATCTATTTCCAGGTCATTTATAAACATGTTAAAAAGCAGCGGACCCAATACTGAACCCTGAGGTACTCCACTCTCCACTTTAACTGTACTGGAGAATTTTCCATTTACAACCACACACTGTTCCCTATCCTTCAGCCAGTTTTGTATCCAATTGCAAAGGTTATCTCCTAACCCCAATTTCCTTATTTTATACACCAGCCTTGTGTGTGGTACTGTATCAAATGCCTTTGCAAAGTCTAGATATACTACATCTACTGCCTTGCCATTGTCAAGGTTGCTGCTTACCTCCTCATAGAAGCTGAAAAGATTAGTTTGGCATGATCTATTCTTCATAAAACCATGTTGATTCGTGCTAATGATCTTATTTTTTGTGTTGTAATCCTGAATATAGTCCCTTATTATGCCTTCTAATAGTTTTCCCACTACAGAGGTCAAACTCACTGGTCTATAATTCCCAGGTTCTGTTTTAGTTCCCTTCTTAAATAGAGTGCCAATCCTGTGGCACTGAGCCTGTGGTAATAGAATCTTTAAAGAGTAAATATAGGGGTTTTGCTAACACTCCACTGAGTTCCTGAAGAACCCTTGGATGTATACCATCAGGACCCGGTGCTTTGTCGGTCTTAATTTTGTTCAGTCTTCCCATGACATCTCCTTGAGTTAACCCAATATCTATTAATTGTATTGTTTTATTTGTTACTTGCGGAGGCTCTTCTACCATTCCTTGCTCCCTTGTATATACTGATGCAAAGAAAGTGTTTAAAACATTGGCCTTTTCCTTATCCTCACTAACCAACTCACCCATCTCATTTTTGAATAGTCCAATGCACTCCCTCTTAAGTTTTTTGCTATTTATATATTTAAAAAACTTTTTTGGATTAGTCTTGCTTTCCCTTGCAATTCGAGTTTCATTATCTATTTTTGCTACCCTAATTGCCTTTTTGCAATCTTTGTTGCACTCCCTGTATTTTAAGAAAGATTGTTCAGTTCCTTCTGACTTAAATAATTTGAATGCTTTTTTTTTTCCTTGCCATTTCCTTCTTTACATGTGCAGTTAACCACATTGGCTGTGACTTACTTCTTTTGCACTTGTTCCCCATTGGTATATACTGTTGGGTAAATTTCTGCAACCTAAATTTGAATTCTGACCATTTTTCCTCAGTATTTTTGCCTTTAAATAAAATATCCCAGTCTATGTGTTGCATTGAGGCCCTTAACAATTTGAAGTTTGCTTTTTTAAAATTAAGAGTTTTGGTTGAACCTATACATTTTTGCTTTGCCAGACAGATCTCAAATGTAACCATGTTGTGATCACTGTTTCCCAAATGTTTTCTTACCTTAATATTGGATACCATTTCTGTGTTATTAGTGATCACTAGGTCCAATACATTGTTATTTCTTGTCGGCGCTTCCACCATTTGTGACATGTAGCTTTCACGAAGCGTGTTCAAAAACCTGCTACCCTTAGCACTCTGACAGCTCTCATTTTTCCAGTTGATATCTGGATAAATAAAATCTCCCATAATTATAGTATGCCCAAACTGGGAAGCTTTCCTCATTTGCAATAGCAGTTGGGCCTCATCATTGTCATCGATATTTGGTGGTTTGTAGCATATACCCACCAACAACTTCTTTTTACCTTTCACACCACATTTAGTCTCGATTTCTACCCACATGGACTCCACAGTTTGGCCAGTTTCCTCAATAATATCACCTCGCAAAACTGGATTTAGCTCTGTTTTCAAATATAAGCACACACCTCCACCTTTTCTATTAATTCTGTCTCTTCTAAACAGGGAATAGCCCTCTATATTTACAGTCCAGTCATGTGCATCGTTCCACCATGTTTCTGTTATTCCAATTATGTCCAATTGCTCATTAACCACCAGCAATTCTAGTTCTTCTATTTTATCTACCATACTTCTTGCATTTGCTAGCATACAATTTATTTTGAAGTCTTTACATATATTAATCCCTACATGCCTTTTTTCTTCACCTTCATTTACTAGGAGTTCCTCCCTACTGACGAAATTTCTCCCCACCCTTTCTCCACCCCCCTGGTCATTTACTTGGACCCAGTTCCTATCTGCTCTATCTACCCCATTTTTGCTATCTATACCCACCCCCCCCTTTCCTAGTTTAAAAGCTCCTCCAAGCTTCCTAGCATTCTCTCCCCTAACACAGAGGCTCCTCTACCATTTAGGTGCAATCCATCTCTTCCATATAGAATGAACCCAATCACAAGGTGAATATACAAAGATAATGAAATTTCACTCACATTCAGGTGTTGTCAGGACTCCATAGTCTGGGTCAACTGACTATAAGGGCATACGGAGAATACAATCGTCTCCGTTTTGGATCTTTTTCATCTCTTGAATAAATTCAATGATCCCAAGGTGCATAGAGCAGGCGGACACTCGTACAGATTTTAAAATTTAATAATTATATAAAACAATAAAAACAAATAATGGATAATAATAGGCTATAGATGCTAACGCGTTTTGCAGTTGAAAGCCGCTTTTTCAAAGCAAAAAAACAAGCCTTAATCAAATGAAAACACATTATCTTTATATATTCACCTTGTGATAACATACTTCATTATTGGCGCCCCTTTTGTTTTGTTTTGTTTTTTTGGTTATATCCTTGATTTGCTGCTGTGGGAGAGCGAGATATATGAGGGTGCAGCCGTTTATCTTAAGGAGAATAATGCATCTGGAGGCAGTTTGAATCACTCCAGGGGCTTTTTTTGTCGGAGTTGGTGTAAACTGTCGCCGACACACTTTATTTGTGAGTGCACACAACAGGGTACGGTGGTGGCCATTTACTTCTTTAAGTTTGATACACACAGGGGGCGTCTCTTGTTCTTTCTCCCTTTCTTCTCTTTACAGCATACATCTGTCTACTCACTTAGGGCTGTGTCATTACGAATATAAAACTTTAGAAAAGGGAATAGCTGTATTTTTTCACAAAACATTTAATTTCATATTACAAAATATATCCCAGGAAATTTCCACATGCATTTTACTGTCACCTTATATGTATTAGGAATGGGCGAAACGTTTCACTTCAAAAGCTAAACAGGAGGAAAATGACACTTCCCGAGGAGCAGGACATTTTTCACAAAAAGTGAAGATTTTCTACTTCTTTACCACCTAGCTCATTGAACTGTAATCAATGGTAATGCTAAATTTCTCAAACCACATGACAAATTTGTCTTCTTTTCCCACAGGCATAGTTTCCACAGCAAGTCATTTCTGCATTTTTGATATACAAAGAAAGTAGTAACATTTTGAGTTAGGATAAGCAAATAGAGCACATTTTCATTGTAGTTTAGCAAATCTTGTCAACAGGTAATTTGTTCTCTGTGTTAGGGGAGTCTGGGGGACTCTGAGGGTCTGTGAAGGGAGAAAGGAGGTTGACCCAAAATACCCTAAAATCTTGATTGCTTGAGACAGGCAGCTGTGATCCAAGTTTATTCCTGATCTGGCTGTCATATCTGTGCTAGTGGAGTCTAGGGGTCAGTTGAAAGGAACAAAGGAGATTTACCCCAAATATACAGTTTTGTGTAACTCACGGGGAAGACACAGGCAGCTAGGTGAGTCTGGGGCTGTGTGAAAGAATCAAAGGAGATTTACTCCAAGCACCCCCACAATTTGTGTAACTGACTGGGAAGACACAGGCAGACATGATCAAAGTTTTTGATCTGGCTGTTATCTCTCTGCTAGGGGTGCCTGGGGGTGTGTGAAGGGAGCAAAAGAGATTTACCCCAAATACTCCAACATTTTGTGTAACTGACTGGGAACACAGGCAGTTATGATGCAATTTTCTTTCTGATCTGACTGTGCTAAAAGAGTCTGGAGTGTGAGAAGAGAATAAAGGGGATTTACCCCAAATAACCCAAATTTTTGTCTGACTGAGAAGACACAGGCAGCTCTGATCCACTTTTCTTCCAGCTGGCTGTAGTCTGTGTTAGTGGAGTCTAGAGGTATGAAAAGGGAGCAAATGAGATTTAACCCCAAACTCTCAACATTTAGTGTGACTGACTGGGAAGATACAGGCAGCTGTTATCTAAGTTCCTTCCTAATCTGGCTCTTATTATCTTTGTGTTGGGGAGTCTGGGGAAAGAAGCAGTTCAACAGGGAGTGCTTTGTTTTTGGTTGTTATTGTTGATAGGGATAGGGACAGTTAACAAAAAATAAATAAAGTAAAAATAATTTCACTTATAGGTGACTGACATGAGCTGTGACTGACAAAGACTGATACTAGAAGAGTTATAGTATTTTGTAAAGAGCAAGACATCACACACACACAGTTCTGTTATGGTATGTGCTTTACTGTTAAATAATGTCCATCAAATGTACTAGTGGCAGGGATAGGGAAAAAACGAATAGTAGCAGTGCAGGGAAGTTAGTAAAGTGGTAATCCAACACTGCAGCCATGGTTGCTGCAGTGTGTGCAATAAATGATGATGATCCTTCTCCTCCTGAGGAGGCAGTTTGTCAAAATCCCATAAAAAGTTCCTCCACCACCAGTAATATAAAAAAAAAAAAAACAAAACATGTACGGACACTGAAAATTATGAGTCACATTCTAGTGTTGATGGTATGATGGAGGAAGGTGTAGCAGACCAACCAACTGCTGCATCAAACTGTGACAGTAAAAAAAAGTAGCAGCACTGAGAAGGAGGAGGAATGCTATCATATACAATTGTTGGGACCACTGCTAAGACCACTGTTTAATGTTTATGAATACTATGGTAATAATGGACAATTAAATAGGATGCTGATCCACAGGGGAGTATCCAACTGCTAGTTCAAGTAAGAGAAATAATTTTTTGGGCCACTTGGAGCTTCAATGGAAACAGCTTTAAAGGTTTTTTTCCTTCTTCTGGCTCAGCAAGGGGTGATACAGCATACTGATATTTGTGCCATCTGTAGACAGTGTTTATTTTTGTCTCTTCATACTTTTTATTTATTCTTATAAATGTTGTCTTTTTTTAAAGTTCAGCTGTTTGATTGCATATATTATGTCATGCCACATATAATTGGCAGGCACATCAAATGTACTGAGTGTTTTGATGTTTCAGACATATGATAGTTGTGACTGTGATTTAAATACTTCCTTGTTTTCTTACTCGATTCACAATAGCCAAATCCAAATGCCCTACTAACATTAAGGCTAGAAATATATTTTGTTTACATAATAGCCTACATAATTTAAGCAAAGAAACATTATTTGGAGGTGGAAAACAAAATAAAATGAAAAAGTAAACTTATGACTCAGCTCAGCAAATTATTAAAAAGAAAATAAAAACAAAAAAAGTGTAATATAAACAATTCACCCTCTCCGATAATAGATACTCGTGTTTTCTTATACCCTACATCCTGTTTGTTTCCACATTACAATGTGTAGTCATTGTACCACATAGGGTGCATAGTGAATACAAATTACCAGATTCATGCCTGCACAGAATTGCTGTGTGAAGGGGGTAATGTCATTGGAGGAGGGATTTGTAACTGAGTGGGAACACTTTGAATGGGTGTGGAAGCTGGGATGGGAGCCACTGGCAGTGGTGCTGCAAAGGGTGATGGGGGATTGCCGCTGGCTGATGGGGGGATAGCTGCATCCAATATGGTCTTCTTAGTGGAGGGTTTCTTGCATATTTGGAAAGGGGTAGTAGAAATACCAGCAGGGTCAGCCCCAGCAGCAATGGCACGGAAGTGGAATTTTTTTGTTTTTTTTTGGCATACACTTCAGCATGCTGCATATGCTTAATTATTGCCAGTGTGAGATCCTTCCTTTCCCCTCTTCACTGTGTGTTCACACAGGATGCATAAAGCATTTGTAGTTTCTTAGACTGTTCCAGACTCCAGTCACACCCATGACTTCAGGGGGGAGGGAACAGGTGGAGAAAAATGGCATCTTTGTTATTGTCCTCTACATTCCCCTTCACTGTCTGTGGCAGCAAATGATGTTGCTGCTGTTGTGCTAATACCTCAGAATCAGCACTGCAACTAGGACCAAAAGTATTGCTACTGCTGGCAAGTGGAACGTGTCCTAGTCCAGCATTACTTGTTGACCCCGTTCCCACTGTGTCCATGGTGGTCTGGGGCACACTAGCTTTCTCCTCAGCATCCTGCTGCCATTGAAACTCAGCATCAGAAGGAATTAGAGCAGTTGCAAATTTCTTAAATTCCAAAATCTCACTGATAGTGGTGGTGGTGATGCCCATCTTTATCCCTGTCTCCCATTCTTTCTCAGTTTCTGCTAAAAAGGCCGTCAATGTCTATTCCACCCCAGCTTCTCCAGCAACATCATCACCACCACCACTAGTCCCTACGTGCTTCTGCTGTTGCTCTGTTACAGACATCTCACTGCTGCTTGGAGGAGGTGATGAGCAGTGTGACAGAGGGTCCCCTAATGTCATACTTGCCATTTCTTGGTGACGTGAAGAAGGCAGACTGGGGAGTCTGGGAAAAGAATCAGTTGAACAGGGATTTTTTTGGGGGGGGTTGTTGACTGGTATTGGGGGGACAGCTAGAAAAAAATGAATAAATAAAATTAGAAATAAAAAGCAATAAGAAATTGGTACATAACGTGACAGGGACAGGGACTCCCTGACGTAAGCTGCAACTGGGGCAGACTGATACTTGACAAAGTATTTTGCAGAGGGTGATTTGTAGGACTTAGACTTCTTGTTAGAGGCCCAAGCCCCAAGGAAACTATCACAGTGCCTGTGATCTTTCTGTCACTCTCATCTGTGGCAGACTGTGATTTGCTCGGTTGGTTTGGCCCGCCCCTTGGTGACCTTTTTATACCTGACGCTTACATCTGTCAGATGCCCTTTCGTGGTGTTTCTGAGCCAGACTTGCTGTTGCTGTGTTCCTGAATCCGGATTCCTGTGTACCGACCTTGGCCTGTTCCGACTACTCTCCTGTGTTACTGATCGTGTATGACCCGGCTTGTCTGAGAATCCTCTACGTGCTACGACCCGGCCTGTCTGAGAATCTTCTTCGTGCTACGACCCGGCTTGACTGAGAATCCTCTACGTGCTCCGACCCGGCTTGTTTGAGAACCCTCTACGTGCTACGACCCGGGTGACTGACTTCCTGCTTCAAGATCTTCGCGGCTGCCTGGCTTGTTGTCGCCGCCGCGACATTCTGAATCCTGCATTGCTGTGCCGAGCTAGTGTGACCATTATCCTCCTGGGTAACCCATCCATCTGTGCAGAGATCCTTGCCGACTTGCATAAGCTGTGCCTCTTGTACCGAGCCTTTACACATTGCAGAGCTAAGCTACCATACCGAGCCTGGGAGATTCAAACGTACCTATTAACCCTTGCACTGCCGCTTCTCTCTGACCGGACCTCCTTTCTAAATATAGAACCGTTACCTTGTAAGTCTACTGCTGCTGAGTTGGCCGCTACTTGGACGGCGACTCCCGGTTACGTTTGCAGAGTAGTCAATCCTGTTAGGCCGGTTGGGCGTTCTTGGTTCTTGGTCTCACGGTTAACGACTGAGGTGTCCGGTGCGGCTATTGGTGGCAAGGTTAGGCTCCAAGCTCTTGCTCAATCCGTAGGTAAACGCCCGCGGGGGCTCTTGGCTCGTGTTGTGCTTACAGTGGTCTCCAGTTATACGCCTGTGGGGGCTAAAATGCCAGCTTCGCATCTCAGGCTAGTCTCGATCACGCCCGTGGGGGCTACATACTCTTGCACTTGCAGACTCACTGGTCTATTGACGAACGCCCGTGGGGGCTATCTTGGGTTACTGTGCTGCTATAACTTACATTGGTCACTGAACATCTACTACTCATCTTTATATGAACTCTGTGCTGTGCACATTTGCTCAGTTTATCTCTACACCACACGGGCGTGCCAATCCCCACAGCTGAGACTGACAAAGTGTTCTCATACACCCTTTAGGGTCCTGTTCCCTATTCTCTGTTCCTATGTTGGGTGCCTTCTGTATATTATATTAAAGCTATGTGTACTGTGTAATAGCTTGCAATTGTTGCTGTCAACTGTAGAGGGCGATCCTTTGTATTTTATTTCTTTCATTAAAAGATTGTTTTATTTTACCTACTGGTCTGAGTGTCAAAACAAACTGTTACAGAAACACTGCTTTGTAGGACTTAGACTTGTTAGAAACAAACGCTCAAAAACTGTTTATTTTTTTGTAGGCCTCTGGGTTTTTTGTTTTTTGTTTTTTAAAGAACAAGCCCTGAGAAAAAAAACCCTACTGGCAGCTCAACAACAGCAGTAACATTATGGATGATGAAGGTTCCATTTGCCACTGCTAGCTCCGGTGATGCGCCTGTGGCAGTAGCAGCACCATAACTAGCTCCTACCACTTCAGGTATATGAGGAGAAAAAGAAGAAGTTGGCCAATAATGCTTGTGCACCTGCCCCTCGTCCATGGCTGTTTTGTTACTAGAATATAATTTTTTTCCTTGAAAGCAGGAACTGTGCATCTCATCAGCAATTGCAATGTGCACAGTGTGTTTGGCAAATAAGGGAAGGACTGGGAACAATGGGCACACCTGCACTCACATTAAATTGAGTTTATTGTATTGTCTATTGTATCTAAAGCATCATATATTACTCAACTTCTAGGATTTGGCTACAAAGTTGCAAACAGTTGCATCCCCAGGACGCTGTTCTCTGTGAGATTGATTGCAGTATAATTCTTTCTGGTACTTGAAGTGCACCAATGTTTAATAGCTCCGGAGCAGTTGATATTATATTAGCTCTTTGTCCCAGTATATGTTTTTAATGCCATTGTTTTATTTTTAGCTGTGTTGTTGCATATTTTTATATATATTTTTTTAATAAACAGAATTTGCTTTACAGTCAGTTGTAGCGCTCTCCTATTGTTGGGGTTGATGTAGTTTTGCTGCTCGGTACAGTAAACGAGCTTGGGATTGTAGTGATTCAATTGACTGTCTATATATATATGTGGTTAATGGTGGTGGGTTTATAAGTACACGGATCGCCGTGATCACAGATTTGTTTGTATATTTTGTATATATATATATATATATATATATATATATATATATAGTATGACTCTTGTATATACGGAAATTTGTGTGGAGATTTAAAGTGCCAAGTTCAGTTGGTAAACTGATATTTTTGGCTATATCTCTGTGGTGAAGTTCTATGGCTGTGGCACCATTGGAGCTTAATGAAGAATGAAGGAAGAATGGCTGCACTGTTTCAAATGAGAGATACAACAGCAGAAAAAAATAAAACAATATACTTTATTGAGAAAATCCTAAAATAGAGAATAATATGCTTCGGACAAAAGAGGTCAAGTCTCATATCACATGCAGTGCAAGAACTACATAGTCCATGCGTTTCGCGTTATAGGTGCTTAATCATGACTACAAGGTCATGCAATCAACCAACAACATTTAAAAAATCTTCCACCAATCACATGAAGCTCCTAATTAATGATAATGAACCACAACACCTCTCAAGTTTATCATCAAAGTCAATGGGCCATCCGTTCAGAATATGTACACATGATGATCACACCGGCTGGACAACCGCAGCACCAACGCTACGTATATCCAAATCAGTCAGTGCATTACACCATATTGACAAACCCGGACGGACGCATTATACATGTATCTCAGTCAAACCCCACGAGTGCCAGAGAGGCATGCAAGTGCACCATGATACAAATATACCCAAATGATGCACCGCACGCCTCCCGGCACACAAAGGGTCAAATATCAGCATGACCAACACCAGAGGCGCTGTAGTTGGATACAAGATCCAGTTCAGAATCAAGTGATTGAGAAACAGATTTCTCAAATATATAGGTCTTATAAAAATTATGTGGAATATAGAAGCCATCACATGTTCCATGTTACTCAAACCAATATCTTACAAAATCATATATATCATCATAAAGGTACCATCCTACTCATAGAGAAAATCAGTACCTATTATTAATATTGTAAGAATACACATGACTCCAAAAACAATATATAGAATAAAAATTATGCAAAATATGTAGTATAAAATATAAAGTCTAAATATAAAACTCAACCCCAGAATATGAATAATAGAATTCAGCTAGATGCAAAATCTAAAATCAATCATGCAGACATCAAATATCAAATATATATATGGCTCTCTCGTCCAATAAAGGGCACTTAAAACGAGTACATGGGAGTTCATAGATCATGCAGAATGGATATTTAACATGTAACATCATATTCTTTATTAAGACCATGGGGACTTCTAGTGCTGATTTTCTCTATGAGTCCGGGTTTGTCATTATGGTGTAATGCACTGACTGATTTGGATATATGTAGCATTGGTGCTGCAGTTGTCTAGCCGGTGTGATCATCATGTGTACATATTTTGAACGGATGGACCGTTGACTTTGATGATAAACTTGAGAGGTGTTGTGGTTCATTATTATTAATTAGTAGCTTCATGTGATTGGTGGAAGATTTTTTAAATGTTGTTGGTTGATTGCATGACCTGGTAGTCATGATTAAGCGCCTATAGCGAGAAACGCGTGGACTATGTAGTTCTTGCACTGCACATGATATGAGACTTGACCTCTTTTGTCAGAAGGATATTATTCTATATTTTAGGATTTTCTCAATAAAGTATATTGTTTTATTTTTAACTCTGTTGTATCTCTCATTTGAAACAGTGCAGCCATTCTTCCTTCATTGTTCATTTTTGAGGGTGTCAGAAGAGAGCCCAGGCTAGCACGCTTCACAAGTGGAACAGGTGTCAAGCCGACAAGCTTTGATGTAGATGCCTGCAGAGAATCCTTGAAGCACCAGTTTGTTACCATTGAAGCTTAAGGCAGCACAAAATCCCTCTCCCTGCATTTTTAGTTGAGTCCTGATTGAACGAGTGATAAAATCTAAGCCTTGGAATTACCGTGATGTGGTAATACCTAGCACCTTCTCCAGATATAAGTCATTAAGAATATGACTATTTTTATATAATCAAATATCCAGAAAGGATTTGATCACTGTGACTGATCAAATCCTAATCTGAATGAACTAAAAATGATTGAAACATTAAAAGAAAAATTGTCACCAAAAATAGAAGAGACTTTTCTAAATGAATCCATAGTCAGCAAAATAAAAATTCTTATAACACACCTCAATATTGAATAGTGGTATTGGATTTCCATAGAGAATCAATAATATTTACAATCACCCAAGATCCTAGCTTCACGTTTACAGTTAAGCTGCAGTACAGTAACAGAACACTGGTGTCAGTGTGGAGGAAACCAACAATAGCAGCACAGCTGGAGAGTCACGTGACCAGGACTCAGCACCTACCCTAATATCTCAGGCATAATACGCACCTGTGTATAATACGCAGGTAAATATTATACCAAAGATTTTAGGGGAAAACAAGAGTGCCTATGTATGACACACACCATGTTTTCCCCCTTGCTAAAGACATTTTTTTAAGGCTTCCCTCCCTCGCCCGGGCCAAAACCGCTGCCAAACCAAGACTTACTTGGTTCAAATTTAACTCCCCACTGAAGTCTGTATCTCTTGAATTAATGGAAGGCAAAAAACAAAGCTTCCCAGTGGGCAGCATGCTTCCATTTGCCATCCGCTTCCTTCAGTTAGCTTTCAGGACCTTCCGCGCCTCCAGCCAATTGGATGGAGGCGGAAGGTCCTGAAAGCACACTGAAGGAAGCATGCCGTCCGCTGGGAAGCTTGCATTTTGCCTTCCATCAATTCAAGAGATGTGGACTTCAGTGGGGAGTTAAATTTGAACCAAGTAAGTCTTGGTTTTGGCCCGGGCAAGGGAGGGAAGATATCTGCCAACCCTAACTTTTGTTTTGTTTCTTTTTACTCTCGTGTATAATTACACAACCCCCACTTCATATAAGGTGAAGTGGGGTAAAATTGTGCGTATTATACCTGAGATTTACTTAACGGTAAAGTGGTTCTCAATACCCAAGAGTACAAAAGCAACTGAGAAGTGGGGCAAACACAAAAGCCTGTACCAAGTCCAAGAGTGCAGCACACCAGAGCCAATAACCAGGTTGGAACTAGCAAGATGTAGCACAAGCAGACTCAGACAGTGAAGGACTGGAATAGAACTGGTTAAAACTGCCAGGCAAAACTGCCACAACAATATAAGGCAGTGAAGACAGGAACATATTCACTGTAGATCTATACAGGAGCAAACAGCAAACAATTCTGTAAACAGGAACTGGATTGATTCTACAATAGGACTGGCTCAGCAACAAGACCGGTTCAATAACAGTGGATCAATGCAGGAACAGGTAGTAAATAATACTTTGGACTGGAGTACGGCTGGTTCAGCAACAGTGGATCATCACAGGTACAAGTAGAAAACAACAATGTGATCAGGAACCAGACTAGTTTAATGACAGCAGTGGTTCTACTACAACAGAGTGCAACAATACAGTGGTCAGAAGCAGGACTGGAACAACAACAGTGGGTCAGTGCAGGAGAAAACAATACTATGGGCTTTAACAGGACTGGTTCAGCAACAGGACTGGTATAGCAGCAGTGGATCAATGCAGGAAATAACAGCAAACAAAAGCACAGCCAAGAACAAATGGCAGCCAGTAAATGGAGAGAAGGAACAAACAGCAACAACGTACACAGGACAAGGAAAAGCAGAAAGCTTTGATCCAGCACAATTGCAAAGAAGAGGTGGCTCTATAAAGAAGACCAGTGATAACAAGAACTGAACTAAACACTGGATCAGCCACATGTATGAGCTTTGACAAGAATTCCTCCACTTTCCTAAAATATGACTGTATGACCTGGATAAGAACCTAAATATCATTAAAAGCAGATTCTAATACAACATACTGTAGTTATTATCAAACCACAATATACCCTCTTTCTTCCTCATGCCTAGATCTGACAGTTCCTTCTCCCACATACTCTTACATTTATTTTCTCATGATAACCCTATGACAATTATTGTCCCTCTTGTATCTTAACCATTTAGTTACTCTGCAAACAATTTGTACATTAGTACAATGCATAATGCACTTAATGGAACTGGGCCAGCCTTCCCATGGCATCGTGAAATGAAAGAATTGTAAATCATGTAGATGGCTTCTCCTGTGTGCTCTGTTCTGTAACAGTTCTGGTTTTGGGTGGGACATGTTTACAAGGTCTTTGATATTTGTATGTCCTGTCTCTTTCTAGGTAAAAAAAGAGACTTCGAAGACTCAAGCTGTTTTTGTTTCATTTTTTTTCCAATGTAATCCAGTGAAAATAAAAGTTCCAATAAGAAAAAGTGTGTGTGTGTGTGTGTATGTGTGTGTGTGTGGGGGGGTAAGAATATGAGCAAAAACCAGGTTCTGAATCAATTTTCTAGACCTATGACTGCCTAATGGCAATTTTGTAAGCTACTTCCTCCAGACATTATCCCCACAATGCTGCATGCACCAAGGGGAGGGCAGTAGGTCAGACTATGGGTGGTTCAGCATCCTTTTGGGTGGTTCAGCATCCATTTACTCTAATCCTTGTTTAATTTCATGTACTAATCCATGAGGAGCAGGGGTGTGTGCAAAACATTGCTTTGCAATGCACTGCACTCCATGCAAAGGGTTAAACAAGGCACAGAAGAAATTGTGTATCTTTACACCATTTCCTGTGCATGTTAAATACCAGGTATGAGCCTTGCTGGCATTAGAATCTTAATGATAGTGGAGTGCATTCCCCAGTATGCACTACAGAGATGATACACTGTAGGACATACCTGCACTGGAGGATAACTACAATAGTGCTGCACAGGTGAAGTTATACATTGTATTTCGTCACTAAGAATACCTCATATTCACTCACTTCACTTTTACAGCAGTTAAATGTGTATCGTTGAACAGGCATTCCTGCCAGCAACAGCAAGCTCTGACTGAAGAATGCCCAACATTGTGACAAGAGCTGCCTGCACAGAAATGCACCATAGCAACCCATAAAATATGAACATACTCTGGCCTGCACAGCACAGTCCTCCACAGCTGTGGAGCTGCTCATCTGCCCACAACCTAACATCAAAAGGATCATTGCCATCTTATGAAGGCCCCATCCCTGGACCAGTATACCAACTCAGGTACACAGATGTTTAATGTGGCCCTGCAATAGGAGCCATCCACTCTTCCAAATATCAACCTGTGAATGCACCACAGAGGCAAAATTAACCCATAAAGAGTATTCACCTGCCTGGAAGGGCCAGCTTCTGGTGACCTCCGCCAACAGCCCACAACGAATCAGCAGCCACCAGATGTTGTGCCCTCAGACATGCAGCACTGGCATGTGTGGGTGCCCTTTTTTCATCCCCTTCAGGCTTGTATTTTTTGCTTACCCTCCCCTCCCACACACACAACAACAAGGGTGGCCTGTGCAGGCCTCAATACCCAAAATGTTCCTGGGATCACAATAGCTTGCAGTGGAGCTCACTGGAACTGGATCAGCTGCTGCAGGAACCAGGGCCTCATCTGTAACTTTCTCCTGAGCTGGTGGGCCCAGACTCCAAAAAGCCCTCAGGTTTGTTGAAGGAACAGGCAAGCAGAGGAACAGAAAAGGAGGAGACAGAACAGAGATGCCCCTGAGCTGAGTAGGAACAGTATTTGGTGAGAGTCAGGCAATAGAGTTATGTCTTAAATCCTGATGAGGAGAAGCATCAGAACAACAATTATATAAACAGCCTTGAGAACAGGGGAAGGCTGAAGCAGCTGCTCTGTAAATAAGGAACATAGTCTGTTGCATCCCTCCACTTTCAGGTGCTGCCTTACTAACTCGAACAGCTCCTTCACTGAAGCCATGCTGCAGAGCCAGTAAGCAGCAAAAAATATGACAAACTGAAAATGGGAAAAGAACATTAGTGAAGAGCTAGTCCCAAAGAGGAAGCAGTTCCTCAAAGTACCTGATTAAATTCCCCTTACACTACAAACTAACCTAAGAAAGAAAGTCTCCCCTAACTACTAGCTAACAACCCCTACGTCCTACCAGAATCCACTTCCGGTCAGTATGGCCCTTCCCTTTATTGTGATAGGGCCATTCTGTCTTCTGCACTTCCACTGACCGTCACAGAACCGCACATAAACTGTGTGACATTAGATCTCTGTTTTATTGTCTTCCATTACTTATACATATACTTTAGAGCACCCCTTGTACTGCATTCAGGAAACCAGGATTTTATAGAACCACTGATCTAGCCCATTCATATCTATGTAATCTCCTTTTTTTTGCCACTGGTCTTCTATATGACTTAGCTATGTTCACATGGCTATTGATGAAAAGCATGTAAGGAAAACATCATTTTTTAACATCAATGCAAGTAAAAAATAAGATTTTTTTTAAATCTGTATTTTTTTCCATCCATGAATCCTCAGTGAATGGCATTATATCTTGTGTCCATCTGGCCACTCTGCTATTTAAGAAGGAGTAAACAACTGCACCACCTAAACAGAATGCCGGTAGACAGAGAAGATAGAAACTGCACTAAAATGCATAGTCTTACAGCTCTATTAGTTTTTTGATCTGCTTACTTACGTTAGTTCTGTTGCATGTGCTATGCTGATAATCTTGTGTCACCTTGAATCATAATGGTGTTTTGATTGTATGTGCATTTATTATGGAAGGGCACCAGTCTTTAGATCTTTTGTGCCTGAAAGAACATAGACTTCAAGATCACATTACTTTACTTGTGCATTGATAAGACAACTAACATAGTTTGATTAACATATCAGGCTTCCCAGACAAGGGTTCAAATGCTCCCATAGCCCCTCTTATGGTCACACCCTCCATTTGTCACCTATTTTAGCCTCCAGCTCTATCCAGTGTTGTCTGGCATAGAGAAATGTCTTAATGGAGAGCTAACATTTCTTAATAACAATCCTGCACTTACCTTACTAAGGTCAAAAAGTCTAATGGCCTCTATGAATTTTGCCCTTGTGTCTTTTATTAATTGAGAATATCTTCAATGAGTCCTTAATGTCATATCCATGGAGGTGTTTATGCAGTTTCTGGCAGGTTTTCAAAATGAAGAAGGCAGAATACATGAGTGACATGCACTGAAGTGCTCCCCATTCTAAGTGAGACATACCAAGTGAAGTGGACATACACAGGACTTATGTTCTCATTCTCTCCATTTCTTTCTCTTCTCAAGTATGTTCTAATAATCCATCCTGCCTCAACTCCTGTGTGTTGTACCCCCATCTGCTTATTACCTATTCATTGTACTGATATGTTCCAATAATCCGTCCTGCCTCAACTCTTGTGTGTTGTACCCCCATCTGCTTATTAACTATTCAGTGTACTAGTATGTCCCAATAATCCATCCTGCCTCAACTCATGTGTGCTGTACCCCCATTTGCTTATTAACTATTCAATGGACTGGTATGTTAAACTCTATTTACTTTTGCCCTCTGCATCCTGCCCTTAGATTGAGGTCTCCCATGGTAATTTTTTATTACATATAGGTGTGAAATATCTCGTTCAGCTCTCAAAGTCACCAGCAAAGGTCTTGGATCTGGAGAGTCGAAAGACTAGGAGGGCAAGGTAACAAATTACAAGTCCTTAGATGCTTAGGAATGATTAGGAACAATTCAGTGCGCAACTGGAAGTCTAGTGGTACATCAAAGAATACTGACTCCTCGGCTTTCAAAGGTCACAGCAGATACAAACACAGAAATAATTAAGAATCCTGGTATACAGTGAAGCTCAAAGTTCAAGCGCGAGAAGCCAGAAAGCAGCAGTTTTTAAAGGAGAAACCCCCAATCATGAATGAGAGGGGAGGAGAAACCACAGGAGCGGTGACATCTTCTTCCCATTTACTGCTTTTAAGGGTGTACATAATCATTCCATAGTTTTGGAGATGTCTGCTTACATTAGGTATTTTACGGGCTCTCTGCCAGTTTTATTATGGGTTCTCATTTTGAAACTAATTTTATAACAGGAACTTGTGGCTTTTATTTCTAGTAAAACAAGTTGTTAGTTGAGGTTAAAAAAAGCTGTAGATTTTTTTTTAAACAAGTGTAATCCCTCAGCAATGAGATTTTTCATTTAAAGATATTACTGCTTAGACTTGCTATTTTTCAACTTAATCTGTTGGCAACAGCACCAGCTCGAGTCCAAAAGGCAGTCCTGTCTTTAATGCACTCTATTGAAGAACATGAGTCACTGACTATGGCTCTCCATAGAATGTGATAAGAAGAGCACTCATAGAAAATGTATGCACTGCTTCCAATATGTTCTTACAAGCAGGAACGCTATGATAACATCTTCTTAAGAACAATTTTCTTTATTATGAAACATAAAAGCTTCGTACCTGCAGTGGATAATCTCTGTGTGTTTGATCATGAGTAAGCGCCGTATGGATGTGAAACGCGTTGATTATCACCATTGAATGTAACCTGTTTGTGCCCACTCCATGAGTCTTGTTACTATGTTGCAGAGATTATCCACTGCAGGTACGAAGCTTTTATGTTTCACAATAAAGAATATTGTTTTTAAGAAAATGTTATCGTAGCGTTCCTGCTTGTCTGAACATATTGGAAGTAGTGCATACATTTTCTACGATTGTTTATCTTGAAGGATCTGGGAAATCCTTAATGTTGCACACTTTTTGTTCATATTCTATCGTGATTAGTAGGAGCTACCGTTGTTTTCTATTTTTTGCTTCCCATTTATAATTGATGATTGTCATTGAGTGGAGCCTCTGAATTTGTTCTTTGTCAAAAATAAGAAGAGCACTACCTGATACCAGTTACTCAGCAGAAAAGCCTGTATAAAATATTTTTCTATAAATCAAGTTTACTGCTCCTTTAAATATTTATTTGAATCAATACATTAGTAGCTGCACAAAGTGGAGGAATTATATGGCAGACCCACTGTACCATAGGGATAAAAGAAGATCCCCAAATTTCCTTTGATTTAAGTGGTGCTTTTAACCAGATAAATGTTACTGAGGTTTCCAATGCTTTAGCTCTTTAGCACGAAGAAAGAAATTAAAGCATTGTAAAACAAAATCAGTGGGAATGTTTATATATTTGTCTTTAGAAAATATTTGCTTAAGTTAGTGGATAAAAGTGCAATAACAAGTTGAGCATTAAATTAAGAAGTGAGGTGAGGCAACAAAAGGGCTACTAAGCCTTTTATTACTATTGTTACTCTTTACAGTAAAACTATTTAATTATTATTCAGCACATAATCCACTGGAAGATAATGTACAGATGTAGCCATCATCAACTCCACATTTTCTGAGTTAGGTTATCTCAATCTGATAAGCAACTTCCATGGACTTGCATGGCGATCTTTGCTTAGCATCGAAAGCTACAGAAACGTTAACAAAATCATGGACAATAAGTAGGCATACATCTGCACACAGAATGAAACAAAAAAATATACATTTTTTACTATTAAAATATATTTTCCAAAATATCAGTATTCATAGTTTTATGCATAGGCTTTAATTAAACTTAGCTATTGAAAAACAAAGATAGAATTTCATATGGGTCTACATAGCTAGTCACATCCTAAGTAAAATATTACGATATTCTGTGCTGGTGCCAGAACTACACCTATCACAATCTGTGGCTTTCTTAGTATTTTTCAATATAACATACCTGTACTAAAAAGACCTACAGGCTATTCAGGGAAGAATATACTGTAAAAAAATTTTTATGAACTATAGTCTTATGTCTATATCAATTTTTCACCCTTCGCCCAACATTAACCCTCATCCAAAATATAAATTCACACCCATCCCTACCCTTTTTTCACCCTTTAATGAACAGGCATACACACACACCTACCTTACAGCTGATCCATATCTCACCCTAACCTTGCCTTTCCCCTTTCATTCAATCCCTGCCTTTCTTGCTTTCACCCTACTCATGGCTCCGTCTCTCACCTTTATGTCCATCCCCACCTCCTACATTAAACCTGCCTCTATCTCATCATTCAGTCCACCCCTGCCTCTCACATATCCCAATATTTTCTCTCTCACATACCTTTCAGTCCATCTCTACCATTTTTTCTCACTCTTATCCGCTCTCTCTCTCTCTCTCTCACACACACACACACACACACAGAACTTACCCCACATCCACGCATTTGTTTCACCCTAATCTTCTTGTCTTTCCTCCTTTGCAATGCATTATGTACCCTTCTGGCACTCAAAGGGTTAAAAGATAAACAAAAAAATATTTTTCAAGTTACTGATTGGCTAAGAGGAAGAGGTCACTCTGGGACATGTCTTGTGTGACCTTCTCCTCAGCCACTGATTATCTGGGAAGACTTTTAAAATTGGGTTGGCTTATATATGTATACTACTTCAAGCTGCTTCATGGCTCTCCTCCTATCTTTCACAACATCCTCTAGCAATAACACCTCTTCCACAGTCCCTCTGTCTGTGGGGGTGCCTAAAGGCTCTGTTCTGGGTCCTCTGCTTTTCTCACTGTACACCCTTTCATTGGGTGAACTTATTAGTTCGTTTGGCTTCAAATACCATCTATATGCTGATGATACCCAAATTTACATCTCCACTCCTGATCTTTCACCTCAAATCCAGCTGCAAATTTCAGACTGCCTTTTGGCCATTTCCTCCTGGATGGCACAAAGTCAGCTAAAGATAAACATAGCCAAAACTGAACTGCTAATTTTCCCTCCAAGACCTTACCCAACAACTAGCTTCACCATTACAGTTGATGGAATTAATATTGATCCGGTCAGCTCAGCACTCTGCCTTGGGGCCATATTTGACTCCTCTCTTTCCTTCTCCCCTCACATTAACTCCATGACTAGATCATCTTGCTTCTTTCTCCGTAACATTGCTAAAATCTGCCCGTTCCTCTCCCAACAAACTACTAAAACTCTTATACATGCCCTCATTCTGTCCCACTTAGACTATTGCAAAATCCTACTAACTGGTCTCCCTGCTACTCATCTTTTACATATGCAATCTGTTTTAAACTCAGCTGCACGAATCACCTCAAGATATATCTATAGGTATAGAATGGGACAACACCAATGCGTTGTCCCAGAATATGCCAAAACAAAGAGAGCACCACTTAAACCTTTGCCACTATAGATGGATGTTAAAAAATTTTAGTACTAAATAAATACAAATGGTAGACAATGTTAATATAATCACAAAACAGGATATAAACACTACACACTGTTCACATATAGTCTTAGGTAAACAGTCTTTGAACTACAAACCAGGACCATTCATATATGCCTAGATGGTTCCTTTGCAGCTTAAGGGTTGGGTCGGGGCTCCCCAGAAGCAAATTCTATATACAAAAACAAAAATAAAACAAAAGCGCAGAAGTCTCTCTAAGCGTAGTATTTCATGGATCAGTAAAGACCTCCACCAACACCCTGTGCTCTTATACGAGTGCACTCACTTGTTCAAGAGGTTTTATTTTTGTTTTTGCTGGACTGCATTCCACATCTGAGAAGAGATGGCTTACACTAGGTAAAAGGGGCGGGGAGGGGAAACTTTGCTTGTGAATATCTCTTAAACCATAAAGGTTTGAGAGATAAGACTTATATCATTCTTTATTTTATTTTGTAGGCATTAAAAAAACATGAAGTTAAAATGAAGTATTACTATCCCTTTAAGTAACAGTACAGGTTTAAAGAATAAGTCAAAATTCTATCCGGTAAACTACAAAGGTCCTTATATCCAAACTTTCTATAAATTAGTATTAGATGAATATAATAAGACCATCAAAGGGAAAAATTTTGAAAAGATAACCTTACTAAGGAAGAAAGAAAAGCTCTATTGAATGTATCTGAAAATAAAAACCTTACTATCCGGGAGGCAGATAAAGGTGGAGCAGTTATAGTGCAAGGTACAGAGGACTATAGTAAAGAAGGATACAGACTTCTGCAGGGTAGTAATTTTTATAGAAAGTTAAAGGAGGACCCGAGTAGTTTATTTAGTAAAATATTAGATGAATTAATTAATGAAGCTCTAGAGAGAAATATAATAAATAGATCAGAATATGAATTTATTAAAATTAAGAACCATGAACCTGCCTTTTTGTACCATCTGCCTAAGATCCACAAATCCGCTACAAATCCACCTGGGAGACCCATTGTGGCGGGGGTAAACTCCAATACTTCCAGTTTATCAAAATATGTGGGCCATTTTCTCCAGCAGTATGTACTGAGTCTCCCTGGTTATATTAGAGACACTCAACAAGTGCTTGAGTGAATGGAGGACATAGTATGGCAAGACAATTATTTGTGGGCCACCTTAGATGTGGTGTCTCTGTATACAAATATTCAACTTGGGCCTTCAAGCCTTAGCACATTTTTTAGACAGAGATACCACTAAAACCCTGCCACATATGGAGTTCCTTATGAAGAGTACTGCGCATATGTTGGAGCATAACTTTTTCTATTTTCAGGGAGAGTATTACTTGGAACAGAGAGGTACAACCATGAGTACCAAGTTTGCTCCCTCCTACGCGAACCAGTTTATGGGACACTTCGAAGAGGTGTTCACTGAGGGTAATATAGCGTGGAGGGAGCACTTGGTATACTACGGACGGTTTATAGATGACATCCTCCTCATATGGAGCGGAACAAAAGAAAAATTGCAAAATCTGATTGTGGAGTTAAATAATAATGATAGAGGCATCACATTTACAGTTAATATCCAAAAAAGAAAAAAATAGAATTTTTGGATATAATATTACAAGGAAATCAGGATGGCACTATAGGTAGTACTATCTATAAAAAACAAGTTGCATCTAACAAGTATTTACATGCTACTAGTTCGCATCACCATCAATGGCTGAATAATATTCCTTTCGGGCAGTACCACCGATTAAGGAGAAACTGTAGTGATTATGGAGACTTTATGATTAAAGGTGAGGAACTTAAGAATGAATTTCAAGAAAGAGGCTTTAGAGATTATACCAGGGCTCAAAATTTCCACTCGTCACTAGTCAATGGCGAGTGAAAATTTAGCCCTGGCGAGTAGAAATTCAGCCCTGGTGTTTTGGCTTGCAGTGGTGAGTAACTTTTCAGGTCTGGCTAGTAGCAAAGGAGTTCAAATTATAAGCCCTGGATTATACTATAAATAAAGCATTTGATAGAGCAAAGAAATTAGATAGACAAAAGATTATTAGAAAGAAAGAAAAATTATACAGATGGACTAAATATGGTTACTACTTTTGGTTCACAACATAAAGAAATTAAAAATCTGATAGAGAAATATTGGAAAATAATTAGACAGGATCCCAATCTTAAAGAAACTGTTTCTAGTAAACCTATTATTACATTTAGGAGAAATAGAAATTTACGATCATACTTAGCACCTAGCAGACCGAAAGATATATAAAGTAGGAAGGTAGAGGAAGATGGATTAGAAATAAAATCTAATAAAGAATTCCAAGGTAAGAAAAGAATAGGGAACTATAGGTGTGGTAAGCCTAATGGATTATATGATTCATGGATCCCATAATTTTAGGAGTATGGATAATAAAAAGTCATTTAAAATTAATGAATATATCGACTGTAGTACGACTTATGTAGTCTACTTAATTAGTTGCCAGTGTGGTATAAAATATGTTGGTAGGACAACTAGAAGTCTAAGAACAAGGATAGGTGAACATAGAAGAGGTATATTAAATAAGAAACAAGATCATGGAGTACCCATTCACTTTCAGGTGTGTGAGGAGGGTGGTATGGCTAACTTCAAGGTAATAGGTTTAGAAATGATACCTCACTATAAACCTAATAGATTTAATAGTCTCTGCAAAAGTGAGGCATATTGGATATATCAACTTGGTACTATGGAAGGTGGTATGAATGAGGATATAGATTTGGGATTTATTAGGATAAATGGGTGAGAGAAAGAGAGAGAAGGAAAAAAAAATGCATATATACGCATTGGTATTTTTTATTAATGCCTATATGGCTTTTTGAAAATTAATACATCTTATAATTACATATACATGTAGTTATTTTTGGACATTGAATGAATATTAGTTAATACTGGTCTATTTGTTTACAAATCAATTTACATTATATTAAAGCACATTATATTGTACCTATTTTAATTTTTCCTTAGCACATTATCTATTTATGGTGCATGTATTCTCCTCTCTCCTCCCACCTTTCCCCCCTCCCCCTTCCCCCCTTTTTTCTATATGATGCAATTGGGGAAGATATAATATGATTGGGTAGTACTTGAACTTCCAATACTATAAGATATATCTTCAATATGCACTTTAGTCAAGTATATATGTACATGCTGATTTTTTATGCTAGTATAGAATGTGATTTAGAGCTGTTGAGAGAAAATTTTTTTCTCCTCTTTATATATTTGTATGTTTTATTAGTAAGAAGGTCCGCAGCTTATTTATCCCATGTGTGACTGTAACATCGCAGGATCGCACTCTGTTTGATGTTTGAGACTGTAGATAGCTTACAGGGATGTCATCGGGTTTCATTCGTCTGGTGATTATCGCGGTCCATGAATGGAGCGCAGAAGCGGATCATGTGGCACTCTCTGATCTTCTTGAGCTTGTGCGCATGCGTGGGACCGTCTGCGTTCCAGTAGTGGAGTGCGGTATCATATAAGGATGTCATCGGGTTTCATTCATTCAGTGATTACTGCGGTCCATGAATGGAACACGGAAGCGGAGCGCAGTACCATACCAGACGTTGTAGTCTCTAAGTGCTGGCGGGAAGATATCCAGCTTCAGAGGTGATTTCCATGATGAAATGCAGATTATATATGGGATAAAGGTAAGAGGTTATTGTATATATAATATTTATCTCCTGAGGAAGTAACTTGGCGTTACGAAACGCGTTGAGCGATTGTATGTTTTTTATATTATTTTTATTTTATTTTCTGTAATAAGATTTCAGATCTGTTTTAAAGATTTGTATATCCATTGTATATGGAATTTCAATAAATCAGTATTTGATACTGTACCACGAAGCTATCTTCAATTCCAAGAGTGCATATGGTATTTTTAAGTCCCATGTGTTAATAATCCAGCTTCCTCTCCCATAAGAGGTTTATTTTGGGATATTATACTCCCTGATATTTGTTTATTGGAAAGAAGGCAAAAGGGAGATAAAAGGAGAAATGTGGAAGAGATACACAGGAGGAAGATAGCTGCATATACATTAAAGAGACCTACCTGGGGTCTATACCAGGAGAGCTCTATATACTGAGAGGCAGTACAATAAACCTCTTGAACAAGTGAGTGCATTCATATAAGAGCACAGGGTGTTGGTGGAGGTCTTTACTGATAGATGAAATACTACGCTTAGAGAGACTTCTGCGCTTTTATTTTATTTTTGTTTTTGCACGAATCATCACACTCTCCCCGAAAACTGAACCTGCCCACATAATTCTCAGACATCTGTCATGGCTCCAGATTCAGCAGTGCATCAATTACAAAGTCCTTCTTCTTACCTTTAATGCTCTCCACACTGCTACCCCTCCTTACATCTCTTCCCTCATCTCCTCTTATGTTCCTGGCCGCCTCCTTCGCTCAGCACACAACGCACTTCTTGTTGCACCATCCACACCCTCTGCCCTCTCCCATCTCAATCCTTTCTCGCTTTCTGCTCCATACCTATGGAACTCCATACCTCCCCCTCTGTTTTTAAGTCTACCCTGATATCTTATCTTCTGGAGCACTAGGACCATGCACTGCCTTTGGTCAAACTCAGCACTTGTAATCTGAGCACTTGACACCCTCTTACCCCATTGTCTGTCTCCTTTTACCCATTTAGACTGTAAGCTCCTTGGGGCAGGGACCTCTCTCCTATTGTTTCTATTAATGTTGCACTTATTTCATCCCCTCTAATTTATTGTAACATACGTCTATTGTAAATAGCTGCTTACACTGTGTGGCGCCATATAAATAAAGATATACATACATATATACATACACACTGTAAAAGCCATTGTGCATGGGCCGTGGAGCAGTGAGGTAACAGCAGTATGCAGAGCAGGACCGGCCTCTTAACCCTTTGAGTGCTTTGCAATGCATTGAGTACCCATCTGGCATTCAAAAACTTAACATTACCTGCTGTTACCTCACTGCTCCATGTAATTGTGCCGCCTCACACACGTGATGCAATCATGCACAGTAGAGACTGCCCGAACACGGGCAGTCTCTACTGCGCATGACTGCATCATAACAAACTTTCTGGCCTTTTATTATATAGGATGTATACAAGCATCTGAGTTTTTAATGTAAGCAACCAAGCCTTGAAGGAGTTAAAGAGGATTGCTTATGCAGAGTTGCTCTGGAATAAAAAAATAAACCAAACAGCCAACAGTTTCATTGTGGGGTGGCCATCTTTATTCAACTTAGAGGGGACACTGGTTTAAAACAGGGCATATTTATATACAAGCTAAAAGCCTTTTTTTGTTTTCTATTGCAGAATTAATCTCTGCATAAATAAGGAAGAAGTCTGAGGATTTATATTAATTACAATTTATATTAATAAATTCATATAGAGTCTTTGGACCCTATAGTACATTTAAATGATAGGGGATTTTAAATTAATATGTGGTATAGAGGCCTCAATATTAAATTATAAGATATTGTGATATGAAACGTCAGGTTTTTGGGGGTTTTTTGAGAATAAATAAAATGTTTATCAAAAACAAAAATCTGGCATAAATTAATAATAATATGAGGTCCCTAAAACCAATATTAATTGTATACATTGAAATGGGGTACAAAGACCCTATTTTATTAGTAATGTGTAAATAATATCATTTATTTATATGGGGTCTTCAGACCATATTTATTTTTACTATTAAAATCTTCTCCCAGTGTGAGATTAGAGGGAGGGGTCAGACTTTTTGCTTGCTTGATTTTTTTTTTTATCTTGTCCCAATATTGATATTTAAACATTATTATTCATATTAATACATTAATATGGGGCAAATTTGTTTATAAAAATTATAAGAAATAAAATGCGGTCTCAGGACTTGGCATGGGTGAAAAGCCCCAAATTTGTTCACTCAAATCTTTACACGAAACCCATTATTTGGCTTGTTTTATGTAGAAATTCCCTTTTATTCAAAATACATAAAATGTCCATATAATTTCTTGGCAAAAACTTTGCATTTCCATGCTTTCTATGATATTTATAATTTCTGCCCTACTGCTATAAAACTGCTGAGCTTACCAGCATGCTGTAAAGTTTATATAAGACACAGAGTTGGAGAAGCCGAGGGAGCTACAGAGAGAAAAAAATTGTTTGTGAAAAATATAGCACTAGAATACCTGTTGCTTCAGAGTGTGTGTGCATATGAATAAGTAAGTAAGTAAGGGGAGTTTGAGGAGTATTGCTGCTGCTGATACAGAGGAGCTACAGTTGTTGAAGAAGTTGACAACATAATCTAGTAGTAAATATTGCTGCCATCACCTCCACTAGAACGCTGTGACTCAGAGATACCAGAGTCCAACACCCCATATTTGCTGTGACTCAGAGACACTAAAAGATAGTACTGAAATCACCCCAACCACATCTTCTACGACTCAGACACCGAAGCCCACCAGCATTAGAAAGAACTGCTACCACTCTCACATCCCTTGTGACAGAAAGACATCAGAGTCCATCAGCAGATAAACAAAAAAGGAGATAATAGGAAAGAATCACGTATATAGGCACTCAATATCGAATTCTTAAAGTAGCATTGCTACCAATGAACAGGGCAAATATAAAATAAATAAATAATAACTCTTTATTTGTGATATATTAAAAACAAATTAAAAAAGAGAGGAAAATTGTAAAGACACCATAAAAACATGAAATGGGAAATGGAGTGATGTGGATACTGCTTTGATCGCCGATCATATATATTTTAACCAGGTCTAATCAAATATTTGACAAAATGAGTATATACACAAATATACACCAATGGTCCCTATAATGGGGTAACACTGATATAAATAATATACTGAAATCAAACTAAGGCAGCCTTTAATGATTCTCATGACACAGATGACACGTGTTATCAACTGCAAGGGTACAGTGAGTGTACTATTATTATAAAGTACATATATAAATGTTGTTGAGTAATCTCAAATATGACACATCTGTTATCAAATACAAGGGTACAATGGGTGTATTGGGACACATATTAATGCTGTTGAATGACAGTGTTGCTGAACAGATCTATATGGAGCTGAAGATGATATTCACACCAGAGGTCTAACTGCTTCTCTTAAATTCTGATATTCACCGCTTTTGGTTTATAAACTCCTAAGACTGTAGACAATAGAATCTTACTGCAAGCGGATCACCCGTTTATTCAAACATATGTGGAGATCAAGGTAATGCCACAACAGAGGTCTATCGGTCTCTAGTTCTCGCCGTAATAGATGCTAATCATCTTTTTTTTTTTTTTTTTTTTTTTTTTTTTAAAAGACAAGCTTTATTGGAAGATATAAAGCAGTACAGAGAATCAAAACAGAATGTCACACAACTATGTTACAGGTGCATAGTTTGTTATAAGCATATAAACAAATTATTACAATTGATACTGACTGAATCCGTTATGGAGATAATTTACAAAAGGAGGAAGCAAGTATTTCAGGAGGTCCTTACACAGGGTTAACAAAGGAGATGTAGCTGGATACAGAAAACCAAAGTTTGTAAAGAGTCGAGGAACTGGATAGAGAAACTTCTAAAGAGCCCTGTATGGACGAGGGAGTATGTGGTTTTGTTCATGACTTAGGTATAAAGTGTGACATTTGAGAGAAAAATAAAATTCATACTCAAGAGGAGAGAGTAAAATGAAAAGAAAGGAAAAAAGGTAAGAATAAAATCACGAAGAAATGAAGGAAGGAAAGGGTGAGATGAAGAAAGGAGTGTAGAATATGTGGAAGGAAAGGAAGGGCGAAATATGGGAGCCAAGGAAGGCGTAGAGTAAGGGCTGGTAAAAAGAAGAAGAGGAAAGAGAGCTCGTCGGCGATCAGGGATAGCGGTGACTGGGAGCATAGGCTGGGCAATTGAGGGTGCCCTGTATGTGCAATGAGCCTAAGCAAATAATTTTTACAAGAGAGAAAAGATGTCAGGTGTCAGAACAGCCCCGTGAAAAGGGCTCATCAGTTGGTAAAGTGTGTTAGTTGAGGATAGAAGAGTTATGAGTTTATAGCATTAAGGGATGACGAAATCCATGTAGCCCAAAAATCAAAGTACGTGTATGTAGAAGCTGTTGCTTTCGCATGGCAGAGCTCCATAAGTAACACAGAGTCTACTCTTTTTAGCCATTGTGAGATCGATGGAGGTGAGGGGGATTTCCAGTTGGCTGGTATGAGGGCTTTTGCTTCATTTAGAAGTGGAAATAGAATGTTACGTACTTTACCCTTCGAAGCATCATGTAACTGATCATGATAGGTAAATAGAAAGAGCAAAGGGTTCAAGGGAAGAGCGACGTTAAGCTTGGAGTTAATGTATGATCTGACGTCCTCCCAGAAGGGTTGTATTTTGGGGCATGTCCACCAAATGTGGAAGAATGAACCTATGTCGGTTGTGCATCTCCAACACGTAGGGGGGATGGAGAGGGAAGTTTTTGCGATTTTATCAGGTGTGAGGTACCATCTTGTTAGCAATTTATAGTTAAGTTCTTTGGATGACATAGATCTAGAGTGTAGTGAGTTTGTACGTATGATATGCGACCAAGACGACATGTCCAACACCACTTGAAGATCTCTTTCCCATAAAGAAAGAAAATAGGGTTTTTGGGGAGTGGTAACCGTGTTAAGTAGTGAGTAGATGAATGATAGTGGTTTACATACCAAGGAAGGGGAGGATATAGCTTTTTCGAATTGCGTAAGTTCCCTGAGTTTGGATGTGGATGAGAGGAAATTTTGCCACCAATTCCTAGCTTGGAAGAAGGACCACCATGGAATGGTCAAAGAGGGGTATGCTGCCTGGAGAGAGTCTCTAGAGATCGGTTTTGGCAATGAGTCTAAAGATAGTAAGTTATCAATACCAAAGGTAGACCAATGAGAAAAGGAGGAAGGAGAGATACCGGCCGGAAACTCTGGATTTCCAGACAAAGATTTAAGCGGTGAGGGTGGTGTAGAGAGAGAGCCCGTTTTGTTGGCATCATGCCATATGGAGAGGAGATGACCCAAGATGGGGTGAGTCCAGTAAGGTTTAGGAATTTTATCCCTGGAGACCCAGAGAAGTTGCACGAAATCTACCCCATTAACAGTGTCCGCTAAGGTGAGTGACCACCATTTATTACGTAGTTTTGATAAATCGAAAAATTTTTATATAGCCGAGGCATTGTAATATTGGACAATATTTGGGAGGCCAAGGCCCCCTTGAGAAAGGGATCTAGAGAGTAAGGTAAACCGCAGCCTGGGTTTTTTATTGGCCCATGTAAAGGCATTTATGGAAGATTGAAGGTTCGCCAGCATGTGTGCTGGAATTTTAAGAGGTAAGGAATTGAGAACAAATAAAATTTTTGGTAATATCTTCATTTTAATAACATTCACATGACCCATCCAGGAGAGGGGAAGGGCTGGCCAGCTTTTCAGATCTGCTGCAATCTGGTCGGAAAGTGGTGTCATGTTGAGCCTAGGGACATCCTCTAACGAAGGTGAAAGATAAATGCCTAGATATTTAACAGATTCAGAGGCCCATTTGAAAGTGCTAATCATCTTTTAACCCTTGAATCTCTGAATGACAGCTAAACACTGCAGAGCGTAATGATACTAGTTAGCCCAGTAGATATATACATTAAGTACTTGCTACTGCGTCTCAAACGTTCTTGTCTCTTTACAAATTAACCTGGTGCTCTAGATACAATTGACCTTATTTATTTCATCACATAAAACCTCCAATTTATTCTATAATAATATTAATTAAAGAAATATGAAGTACTGGCAAATTGTAACCGTATATATATTCACTAGGCAATCACTATGGGAAGAGCAACTTTAATGTATCACAAATGTAATGTAAAGGTATCTCAGAAGCATACCATAACTAGCGCCCGATTCTGTAATGGCAGCATAGGCTGTCTATAGATTGATACAACTCAAATCTCATATTCGGCTCAGATTTACCCCCCCCCCATCCTATCACTCATCTAATTCCCATTTCTAACTAGCCTAACGCGTTTCACCCACGTGACCATGCTTCATCAGAGGAAAACACAGACTGAGGCAAAAAGCCGGTATTATGTAGCAGAGTCATACCTTGCCCCTCTAAAATTTCTACAATCATTTTAAAGGTCATTCAATGACGTAAGCGAAAAAATCTTATCTAATCACATCCAAAGCGAAATGAAACAATGTATATTTTGCACTTTCTATTCTTAGCATAATTCATGCAGAATAACTAGATTTCAAGTCCTATCTTGCAATATAATTCTTGTCATCAACCAAAGATACATTGTTTTCGCCAAAAAAATAAACCCAGTGAACACATAGAAAACTGAAACATGAGAGATAAACTTTCTCGCGCTCCACATAAATACATCATAATTCTGAGTCTCATTTATACCATATGGTTGTAGGGAATTCAGATTAAAAATCCATTGATTTTCTCTTTTTAATAACGCTTGAAACAGATTCCCGCCCCTAATTCCAAGTGATACCTTGTCCAGAGCCCAACATGAGAAAGTATCTAATTTGGCATTTCCAAAAATTGATGTACAACTGGTGATAGCTTTTTACCATTATTGACATCTCTTCTGGCATTTGTGATGTCTCTTACATGTTCCTGAATTCTCTCAAGTAATTCTTGGGGCACCCACACTGAAGACAGTAAATCAAAGACACAGTCTTACAATTTAGATAACCTTTAATCAGATGGACTTTGTCAAATCAATCTATTACTTTGTTCATTTTAGTCATAAATTTGCAAGCACTGCAAGTATAGCAGGGATATGATCCTTGTATAGGATATTTGCAATTAGACACAGAGAAATGGCTTTTGGACAGTTTATCCTTGAAATCTGGACATCTCCTAAAGGTTACTGGTGTAATGAACTTCCGCCCCAGGGAGCTGATACCCTTGGGGCCCATATGAATGGTTACATCTTCATGTTTACAAGGGGATGCTGAGCCTCCTTTCTGTGGGAGTTGGGATACATAGTGTTGGCAGTGCGTCCACCTGACTGGGCATCCAGGGCATGGACAGGTTTCCCAGGCAGGAACACAGTAAATAATTACAGCACACAGCGAGAACAGTCAAAACAATGTAAACGTGTATTAAAAGAATAGAGTAAGGCAGGTAATACAGTGACTGACTAATACACCTAAATCTATCTAACCAGGCCCAGCACCCTCTCCAAACCACCTGCAGACCCACCCTACGGCTTCAACCTAATGGCTGAAGAGTACCAGTTGGTGTGCAGAAGTGTTGGGGCCCTTTAAGGAAATCCACAAGTTTTAAGCAGCTACTATCCACAGGAAGTGTCTGTTTTATTAGTGTCAGTGATGAATAGACTGCCCTGTCAGCGGCACAGGAGAAGCAGATACTTCTTACCACTCAGATTCACAGAACGGAAGAAAAGCTCCATGGGCTGTCAGCCATTTGCTGTGTCTGCATCCTGCTCCATAGGTCTTTCACTAGATCAGCACAGCAGAGCACACTGGTTCAGAAGATTTAGGTCTCACACACATCTTCACTGCTGCAGCAAATCCTTCTCCCTCTGTCTCTTACACTGTTCTGGAAATGTCACGGTTTGTTATGACTCTAAGACACAGAGAATAGGTAAAAACATAACTTTATTGAAAAGTTAAGAGAACTCTATTGGGTTGAAAGCAAATACAAGATATATTTTATTAGCAGTTACATAGGCACATAAATATGATGCATTCGATGGATATAGACTCTACCGGCCCTGCCAATACCGGGTAAGGCAACCTTAGGTGGCACAAGATGGTAACAGGTTCTACCGGCCTTACCAATATACTGGGCAGGGCAGTCTGGAGACTCATGCAAGGAATACTGAAGGCTCTACCGACCGTGCCAATATACCGGGCACGGCAGCCAAGGCACTGGAATGTAAGAGAGAGGCTCTACCGGCTGTGCCAATATACCGGACACGGCAGCCACGTCACTGGAACTGTTGGTAAGAGGCTCTACCGGCCTTGCCAATACCGGGTAAGTCAATCCTTAAAGAAATAGTCACGACCAGGTTCTACCGGCCTTACCAATAGATAGTGAGAGCAGTAAGGTGGCCGAGGTGACTGGCTAGATGGTAGAGACCAGTCACAGAGATGACAAACTAGGCCACAGGATAAGGTAGCAATAGACTGCCTCTCATTAAGGACCGAGCAATAATCGAGCAGTGACCACAGTCTCACTCGTGTAATCAGGAAGCGCAATAGTACCAGTAATGCGAGGAGCAAACCAGTACCCGTGTACTGGGAGAAACCTTCAACGTCAGGCTGTTAGGACAGGACAGCCTCCTACAAAGGAGCGAACCAGCTCCTAAGTACTGGAGTAATTGAACACCACCGGTGCGACAGCAACTGGTTGTCGTGGAGTGAACCAGTACAGCGTAATGGAGAAACCAGATTCTACCGGTGCAAAAGCAACCGGTTTAAGACCAATCGGTGGATTGCAGCCAGTTACAATGGAGCGAACCAGTACCTGCGTACTGGGGAGACCAAGACTAATCGGTGGCTTGCATCCAGTTACAATGGAGCGAACCAGTACCCACGTACTGGGGAGACCAAGACTAAATCGGTGGCTTACCAGCCAGTACAATGGAGCGAACCAGTACCCGCATACTGGTGTAACCGTATGTCTTCCGGTGCAACGGCATCCGGGTACCGTGGATCCAACCAGTACCAGCATACCGGATAAACCCAGGCTCAAATAGTACAATAGCAACAATTCTCCGTGGAGCGAACCAGTACCCGCGTACTGGGGAGACCAAGACTAATCGGTGGCTTGCAGCCAGTTGCAGTGGAGCGAACCAGTACCTGCGTACTGGGGTAACCTATGAGTCTTTCGGTGCAACGGCAGCCGGTTACCGTGGAGCCAACCAGTACCCGCGTACCGGATAAGCCAAGGCTCACATAGTGCGATAGCAACTTGACTCAGTGGAGCGAACCAGTACCGGCGTACTGGAGAAACCCATGAGGAAGTCAAAATGTCTCCCTCACTACCGGGAACAGCAGACACCCGGTAGTAGATGGTACAGGAACCCCGCTGAAGAAGAGGATCAGTATTGCAGACGGTAGACCGGATCTGGAACGGTAGCAGGAACAACCACAGGAACAGCAACTCCAACCGGATCAGGAACAGAAACAGGAACTGGACGACTGGCAGGCAGGAACTAGGATACCACTGACAATCAGGAACAGCGACAAGGCCCAGGAAGCATTGGAGCAGCATGCAGGAACAACAGCATAGAGACAAATACAAAAGGGCAACCAAAGGGTGCCCAAGCTCAGTTGAAATAGGCAGTCTAAGGCGGGTATAAGGGAAGCAGCCAATGGAGAGCCCCCTGCAGGTAACTGACATGAAAATGCAGCAATCACGGGCACTGTGATAGGAAAGTTCCAGCCCAGGGCTCTTCCTGTTGGCTGAATTACTCACATGACCAACATCCTTTGCAGTCAAGTTCTCCATAGACTGTTATAGAAACTGCCTAGGCATTTCCTGTCATAAGTTTTAGGAAGTCAAAGTTCAACAGTCCCAGTCATGAAAATAGGAAAAATGTTTTCATACTATTTCTTTCAAATCCATATCACTCATATATATATATATATATATATATATATATATATATATATATATACTAGCAGTTTGGGACGGCGTTGCCAGTCATGTTATGCAGGAAATGTTTCTTTTTTTTTTAAATAAATGTTATGATAGTGAATTATAGCGTAGGGTGTACGTGTCAGAAAGGTACACACAGTGATAGACAGAGACACATGCAACACACACATATACACACACATGCACTGACAACACAAACAGTGACACACAGCTGCAAATCAGGATATAAATACATACAGTGTGAGCAGTGTAAGTAACATACCTCCCAACATTTCATATGGCCAAAGAGGGACACTTGTGTTTTCGGTGGTGTTACTGGGGGCGTGGCTGGTGGTGAATTTTAGAGAATTTTTAACCCTTTGAGTGCCAGGGGGTAAGCAATGCATTGCATCCCCTCTGGCATTGAAATGGTTAAGTTACTCTTTCTGTAAGTGAATGATTTAGAAGAAGATGAAAGTATTTTTTTTACACAGACTAATTTAACAGATATATACAGAAGTTTATTCCCACATTACTGTGGGTTTTATTGATGTGGAGCAATCTGATACACTGGTATATACACCACACAATGTGATCTCCTAAATAGAGGAGCAGAGGGATTTGGGTGTCAAACAGGGACTGTCCCTCCTATACTGTATAGTGCCAGTCCTTATACACAGACACATGCAGTCTGTATACTATACAGCAGAGGTTCTCAGCCCATGCCCTCAGTGGCCACTAACAGGCCAGGACTTAGGAATTTCACTGCTAGAACACAAGTGTGTTGATCAGAGGCTCAGTCATATTGATTAACTCACCTGTGCTCTTAAAAGGAAATTCTAAAATCCTGTCCTGTTAATAGCCACTGAGGGCACAGATTGAGAACCACTGCTATACAGTGCCAGACCATTGTAGAGAATTTTTAACCCTTTGAGTGCCAGGGGGTAAGCAATGCATTGCATCTCCTCTGGCACTGAAATGGTTAAGTTACTCTTTCTGTAAGTGAATGATTTAGAAGAAGATGGAAGTATTTTTTTACACAGACTAATTTAACAGATATATACAGAAGTTTATACCCACATTACCGTGGGTTTTACTGATGTGGAGCAATCTGATACACTTGTACATTAGGCTGACCAGACCTCACCTTTAACCAGTGACACATATGAAAAATGCATACTGCAGGGCTGCTTTGATTTTGGTGCACTCCTGAAATATGCTTATTTCCTATGTGTCCCCGGTTAAAGGTGAGGTCTGGTCAGCCTACTGTATATACACCGCACCGTGTGATCTCCTAAATAGAGGAGCAGAGGGATTTGGGTGTCAAACAGGGACTGTCCCTCCTATACTGTATAGTGCCAGTCCTTATACACAGACTGTATACTATACAATGCCAGACCATATATAAATAGTTTGTCATACATGCTATACAGTGAGCTATGTACAGCATGGAGATGATTGCAGGAACTGGCACCTCTACTTACAGACAGACTGACAAACAACCTGCTCTCTTTCTCTCTCTTTGTGCAATATATAAATACAGTCACATCCATGTCTCTGCCATTTACCAGCTCAGCTGAAGCCTTGCTCTGCACTGCCTGATCACCTCTCTGCCGTTGTTTCCACTTTCTCAGCAAGCCAGTATCCTCCTGCTGATTGTTTAGAAATCAGCTCACTTGTAGTAATTAGCAGAGCTGTGTAGGCTCAAAGACAGGGAATGAAGAAGCTGCATAATACAGATTGGACCATGGCCTTCCAGCTGTAGCTTGAACATTGTTCCCATCATCCTCAGCGTGCATGTGTGTATATGTGTGTATGTGTCTGCTAGTGTGTGTGTGTGGGAGGGCATGTGCATGTGTCTGTGGTGTAGGAGTGTGTGGCAGCCATTTTTTTTTTCAGCCTTAAATAGTGGTGGGCGGGCTGGATAGTGGGGGCAGGCCAAAAATCACACTCCCACAGAATCACCCAATGGCAGCAGTAATCCTTTTTACTGCCGCCCCTGGGTGTGTTTTGCCAGGCACAAAGTCTTCTTTTATATATATATATATATATATATATATATATATATATATATATATATATATATATATATATTATATGCTTGTTAAGAATATGACTGATTTGGTTAGCATTAGTACCAAAATCTGTGATGAATCTTACATCTGTTTGTGCCTTGCGTTTGCATTTTTGAAGAAGTAAATTTTCTCTTTCTGTGTGCAATGCTCTATTATAAGCTCTTTTGATACATGTGATAGAGTAACCCATCTCCTGTAATCTTTTTTGAGACTGATGCCCTGGGTCTTAAACAATTCTATGTCAGAGCAGTTCCTGCGAATTCTTAGGAATTCCCCTAGCGGAATATTATACTGCACTGACATAGGATGGAAATTGTCAAAGTGCGGTAGGTTTCCCAAAGAAATCAGTGAATTATCCTGACCCCTCATAATAGAGATGTCCAAAAAATCTATTTTGTTCTCATCAATCACATAAGTCAACCTAAGATTAAGGTTACTATTATTCAGCTTATCAATGAACTGTTCAAACAGTATTGTACTCCCCTCCCAAAGTATCAAAATGTCATTGATGTATCTCAGGTATAGTATGACATGCTCAGTGTATATATCATTTTCCTCACTGAAGAGATGCTTGTGCTCCCACCACCCCAAATAAAGATTGGCATAGGTGGGAGCGCAAGCACTCCCCATTGCTATCCCTCTCTTCTGTAGAAAAAACTTGTCACTAAATGTAAAGAAGTTATGTGTGAGGACAAAGTCAAGCAATCTCATTAAAAATGAATTAGTTTACTTCAGATCACTGGACTGCATGTTAAGAAAATACTCAACAGCTTTACACCCATCATGGTGATTTATACTAGTATATAGTGACTCTATGTCACAGGTCACTAGTTTCACATCATCAGTTATATAAATGTCTTGTAGTTTTTGCAAAACCTCTATTGTGTCTCTCACATAGGAAGGTCGAGAGACTACAAAGTCTCTTAATCTGATATCCAGATACCAACTGGCTTTTAGCTTTTTCTGTCACACAATCAATGCCTGACACTATTGGTCTACCCATTGGTTTGATTTTATTTTTATGTATCTTGGGGAGAAGATAAAGGGTAGCAACCTTAAGATGCGTAACTATCAGCTATCTAAATTCTTTTTACGCTATTAGCAAATCTTTCTTGGCATCTAAAATGATTTTATTGTAGATTGCCAGAAAGTCCTTTGTGGGGTCCCCAAGTAACCTTTTATAACAGTTGTTATCTGATAGCTGTCTATTTGCTTCCTCCCTATAAAGGTCCACTGGGCACAAAACTATATTCCCCCCTTTATCTGAATGTTTGATAATTACATCTTGCCAGCTCTGTAATTCCTTGACAGCTAACTGTTCCATCTTAGTCAGGGTATTTGGTGGTAAGAAATTCCTGATTAACAGGCTCTAAAAACACCCTTATTTGGGGCGATATGTTGATGCAATTGCAAATCACTTTTTGGAGATACATGATGCCAAATTAGATACTTTCTCAGGTTGAGCTTAGGACAAGGTGTCATTTGGATTTAGGGGTGGGAATCTGAATGTAAAGGGATTTGGAATCCGAATTCCCTACAACCACATGGTATAAATGAAACTCAGAATTATGGTACATTTCTTTGATAACATCATTTTTATTTAAGTTACTGTTGTGGGAAACTATCACGGTACCTGTGCTATGCTAGCGACATTCTGTCAGTTTCCACTCCTGCTTACTCCTATTGGCTGAAGTGACTTTGTCCCGTCCAGTATTTGTCCTTAAATACTGGGTCTTGTCACTTCTCTGGTGCCCTTTCGTGGTGTTTCCGTTACCAGTGCTTGTTCCTGTTTTCGTGTGATCTCTGTATACCGACCCAGACTGCCTGACTACTCTGCATCTCGTTCCTGCTCTGTGTACCGACCCGGACTGCCTGACTACTCTGCATCTCGTTCCTGCTCTGTGTACTGACTCGGATTGGCTGACGTTCCTGCTCTGTGTACCGACTCGGCCTGGCTGACGTTCCTGCTCTGTGTACCAACCCGGATTAGCTGACGTTCCTGCTCTGTGTACCGGCCCGGTTGGGCTTCTCTGGCCATGTATCTGTCCTGCATACGGCCCCGTCCGGTCCTCGGTTGGCTCCTCTCTGTCTCCGGACAGTGTCACTGTGGCCTCACTATACGCTTGCAGTCTAGTCTCTGTTACCTGTCGGTGTCGTGCAGGCGACATTGCTGGTGTGTTCCTTCCATCTGTGCACCACGGTACGCTTGAACCTTCTTCTTGCCATACACGCTGAGGTTGGTCTTACTCTGGGCGCCTCAGGCTGTTCAACTGACTGGGCAGTCGACATTGGTCTGAGCGTTGTTAACCCCTTCGGGGAAGGTGCCGATTCCACCAGCTATCTATCCGTGAAGTCTCTGTTGGTTGCCTTTCCAAGCTTACAGTCAGTCCTCCGCTACTGCTACAACAGTTCACAAGCTTGTTCTTGGCCTCCGTTGACTATTGTGACGTTACTCGATATTTGTACACTCTCTGCAGAGTGAGAGTCTTAAAGGGCCTCATGCTATTAGGGCCTGTCAGTCCTCCTGGCCTAATTGTAACCCATTCAGTGCTGCCTCGTTTGAGTATCACAAGGAAGTTACCTGACCTGTGTCAGTATATTGTGTTGCTGCATTAAACATATACTGGACCCGTGTGGGTATATATTGCTGTAACTTGTCCTGTGTCAGTACTATATTGTGTTATATATTACTGGACCCGTGAGGGTTATTGTTTTCTGAATTTGTTCAATAAAACTGTGTTTTATCTAACCTACTGTGTCTGAGTGTCAAACAAACTGTTACAGAAACTTCCTTTGGAATATATAGTTAATGATTGTTTGATAGATACAGTTTTCCCCTTTATATTCTTCATTTTTGGAGATTCGATTGGGAAGGGGTTAATTGCACTTTAGCACTCTTAATAACAATGTATCTTTGGGTGATGACAAGAATTATATTGCAAGATAGGATTCCAAATCTAGTTATTCTGCATGAATTATGCTAAGAATAGATAGTGCAGAATATACATTTTTTCATTTCGCTTTGGATGCGATTAGATAAGATTTTTTTGCTTATGTCATTGAGTGACCTTTAAAATGATTGGTGCAATATCAGAAGGGCAAGGCCTGACTCTACTATATAATACCTGATTTTTGCCTCAGTTGGTGTTTGCCTCTGATGAAGCCCGGTCATATGGGTGAAACACGTAAGGCTAGTTAGAAATTAAGATTAAATAAGTGATAGGATGGGGGGTAAATCTGAGCCGAATATGAGATTTGAGTCGTTTCAATCTATAGACAGCCTATGTTGCCATTAGAGAATCAGGCACTAGTTATGGTGTGCTTCTGAGATACCTTTACGTTACATTCGTGATACATTAAAGTTGCTCGTCCCATAGTGATTGGCTAGTGAATATATGTATGATTACAATTTGCCAGTACTCGATATTTCTTGAATTAATATTATTATAGAATAAATTGGAGGTTTTATGGGATGAAATAAATAAGGTCAATTGTATCTAGACACCAGTGCCTGATAGGTTAATTTGTAAAGAGACAAGAACGTTTGAGTTGCAGTGGCAAGTACTTAATGTATTTATCTACTGGGCTAACCAGTCTCATTACACTCTGGCATTTACTTAAGAGGGTTTATTTTATTTTTAACTAAACGGATGATCCGTCTGCAGTGTTTAGCTGCCATGTGGAGAATCAAGGGTTGAAAGACGATTAGCACCTAGCACGGCGAGAACTAGAGGTAGATAGACCTCTGTTGCAGAATTACCTGGATCCGCATATGTTTGAATAAACAGGTGATCCACTTGCAATAAGATTCTATTGTCTAGAGTCTTAGGAGTTTATAGACCAAAAGCGGTGAATATCAGAATGTAAGAGAGGCAGTTAGACCTCTGGTGCGAATATCATCTTCAGCTCCATATAGATCTGTTCAGCAACACTGTCATTCAATAATACTTATAGATGCACCTTTATATAAATGCCAATACACCCATTGCACCCTTGTATTTGATAACGCATGTGTCATATATGAGATGAGAATTACTCAAAAACATTTATATACAGGTATGTACTTTATAATAATAGTGGTTCTTTTCTATTCTCTTTTTTTGTTTATGTATTTTTTCCACTGGGCACAGTCACCTACTTAGGTGTAGGATCTAGAATTGACTCTCACCGGTGCTTTGAATCCTTTCTAGTAAAAATATTCATCAGCAGATAGTACTAGCACCACCCCCATCACATCCCTGTAACTCAGAGCCCACTAGTACAAGAAATTGTTGCACATGGTACCATGTACTCTATAATTCAGAGCTGAATGTGGAAAATGTGTTATTTTCCCAGGTGGTTGTGCACAGCAGTAACATAACAGATTTGTAGCTTCATATGACCCTTCTGCTTCTGCCGTGTTTATGAGTGTATACCAGGTGTATGACTTACATCTATTTCACAGTCATTGTCATGATTCAGACATGATGTTGAGAGCTTTTCTAGCTCAGATTAACCAAGAGTGGGAGCTAGATATGTGCATTGTTTGGTGATTAACTAGTTCTGTATTCCCTGCTGCTGAATTGTAAAGAAAAACAGGGAACAAAAAACCAGGGGGTGCCCCTAGTGTAATTCAACTTGGCAAAAAGCATAGCTACGCATTTCACGGCTACCCCGCTGCTTTATCGAGCTAACATAAAGCGGTGGGGTAGCCATGAAATGCGTAGCTATACTTTTGAATCTTGTAGACACGTGTCTTTTATTACATTAAACGCGATACAAATTTGGAGAATCACAGCGTGTTTCTTTGGAGTTTTTGTAGGATTGTATATCCATTTATATTATTGCTCACTAAGAGGAATTTCCCTGTAACATTATACTGGAAGGATCTATTGAGCCCGAGATCTTTTAACAGGTCCAGGCGAGGACATCAGAGACCCCGAACAGAGACAGGGGTTAAGAATACTCCGCATGCTGAGATTGATCTTCATTAAATGTAAGTGAAATTTTAAATTAATTTTGTTGTAAACAGTTACAATATTCCACTATTGGGCACCCTCCCTATCTTTATTGTTCTGCTGCTGAATTGTCTGACTCACAGTCCCACCAGTATCATAAAATGTTAGGGCAAGTTTAGGCTGGTATGTCCACCAAGCTGGATACTGGTTATCATTATCCCAATCATAGATTGTGGTAGAAGTTATGGAAGTACCAGCACTGATATGGGGCAGGTGGATGCTCCACTTCCTACTGCTAGTTATTATGATGAGGCAGCAGCACCAAAAGTAATTTCCTGTCCATCCATGGCAACGATTTATCAATGGGCTAATTCTCCTTCCACTCTCCAGTACAGGAAACCAAAAGATATAAAGCACACATCTGATCTTAATCAGATGTCTTTTGGTTTCCTGTATAGGACAGGAGACTTTTCCCGTTATCATTTTTCTATGCAACTTTCCCAGGGTCCATTGGTGATCCTTTACCAGTGCCAGGTCTCTCACTTCCTGGTACTGGAGCTCCTCTTTCTCAGCCCCCATCGTGGGTAGAGCTTGGGAGGCCTCTTAGCAGATGGGGCAGGAGGTATCTTTCTCCTTGGCACTCTGGCGTCCTGAGATGTGAGATTTGGGCCAGCTGATTCGGATACAGCATGGAGACTCCTACAGGACTCACTTAGTATAACACCATCACACAGGGCCAGTAGGTGGCCCCCTAGTGACATGGAGCCTTTTTCTGCCTGAGAACGCTGATTATGCAGGTGGATTTCTATACTTAAGCATGCTTCTTGATCCAGGTAGGCAATGTTCATTTGTTCTATTTTCTGGATTCTTGGCTGGTTGTTCTGTGTATTTTGCTGCCCTAGCATTTCTTCAGTGCTATTTTGGTAAGTATTTTTCCTCATTTTTTACTTTTTTATTTATCTTCCATTTTTTTATGGCTGTCTTCTTTCCATAGTCCCTTTTCTTATGGCTGATTTTCTTGCTTGTTGATAGCAGGCTTACAGTTCTCATCCTGTCTTTTCAGCCCTTCTACAGCTTCAGAAGTGGATGCCAGTTCTCCAAGTCCCAAAAGGCCATGCAACACCTGTGACAGCTATGCCATGGTTGGCAAGAAAGTTTGTCAGGAATGCTGGCAAGAAATGATTGGGTCACTCCCATATACATCCTCACTGGACCTCTCCGAGTTAATTAATCAGGCTGTGGTTCAGGGTCTGCAAGACACTACTCATTCAAGAAAAAGATCTAGTGGTCCAGGCCCAGAGGATGCTTTGTCTTTCCTAGAAGATTCTGATGAAGGTGTCAGTAATCCCAGAAGGTATACCATATCTTCAGATGATGAAGAGGAAGCTGAAGATTTGACAGGCTTTGATATTGCACTTGTGGATCCCTTGAAAAAAGTTGTTAGGCAGGTCCTGGATCTACAAGAAGTCCTTGAGGAAAAATGTAAAGACAAGCTTTTTTTCTTCTTTAAAAAAGAAGACATCAACTTTTCCCCTGCAAGGGGATATTATTCTTTCAGAATGGAAGAAAGGGGATAAAAGGTCCAAACCAGCTTTGAGATATGCTCGAATGTACCCTTTCATGGAGAAAGACTGTGTCCTTTGAGACACCACACAGAAAGTAGATGCAGCAGTAGACAGATTGGCTAGGAAAACCACACTGCCACTGAATGACGCATCATCTTTTAACTATACTTTGGATAAAAGGATGGAGACAGATCATAAGAGGCTGTTTGTAATGTTAGGTGCTGATTATAAGCCTGCTGTGGCGCTTACATAAATCTCAAGGGTCATGAAGTTATGGATTATGAATGTGGAGCACGCCATTTACAGAAGTGAGATAAGGTCCACTACCATTGACTCCCTTACAGAGTTGAAACTGGCCATTGAATTTAGTGTGGACTCCTCCGTGGATCTTGTAAGATTGCAGTAAATGCCATATCCTTGGCTGTGACAGCCATTGGCTTAAGCCCTGGAGTGTGGATATCATCTCCAAAAATAATCTCTGTTCTCTTCCCTTCACAGGGCAAATGTTGTTCAGGGAAAAATTAGATGAGATTATTAAAAAGGCCTCAGGAGGAAAAAGCGTATTCCTCCCACAGGATACACATGGAAGATGAGCACAATTCTCATTTTTTTTTTTTTTAATGGCTCAGGCTCCAAGTTCGCAGGGTCATCTAAGCCTGCAGGAAAATTCTGATGGTCTCCTGGTTCAGGCCTCTATTTTGGGAGGACATCTCAGGTTCTTTTGGGAAGCCTGGGCCACTCTTATCCCAGACCACTGGGCAGAGAATATCGTCTTGACAGGCTATGCGCTAAAGTTCCGCAACATACCGGAAAGGCATTTTTTAAAGTGAATCATCGGCTCCTGCGGATCTTCTAAAAAAAAGGGCATTAAAAGATTTCATCCTGAACCTCTCCCAAGAGGGTGCTATTGTAGGATTTCTGCCTCAAGCGAAATTCAAGGGCATATATATTCCATATTTTTTGTCCAAAAACCATCAGGCGATCTTCACCCAGTCCTATATTTAAAACAAGTCAACAGGCTTCTTATAGTCAAATTGTTCAAAATGGAGTCTCTCCAAACCATTATCAGTGTAATACAACCAGGGGATTGGATGGTTACCTTGGATCTACAGGATGCCTTTTTTACGTGTCCCAGCTCTTCCGGCACATCAACAATTCCTCAGATGGTCCATGAACGGTCATCACTTTCAGTTCATGTGCCTTCCTTTTGGCCTAGCAACTGCCCCAAGAATTTTTTAAAAACTTCTTCTGCCAGTCATCAGTGTGGGGCAGACTGTGCAGTTGTCACACTCAATGAGACAAGTTTTTGAAGAGGATTCAGGAGGGATCACACTTTAGCACACCCAACCTAATACCACCATGTTCCTGTATGCCTGTTACTAATTGGTAAAAGCATACCAGCTGTGTATGTTACATGAGTGTAACTAGGCTGTAGTGCTGTTAGTATCAAAATGCATAACACTTTACTACATCACAGGGAACAGATAGGGTCCTTCTTTTTTAAACTGTTGATGGAGCAGGTGGTTATGCTTTTGTATGAAATATACTGCACTGTAAGCATTGAAGGACAAGCCATTTTGGAATGAGTGCCACAGGAGTGTCCAATGCATTGCAGGAGGTGTACTGTATATTTTATGAGACACACTTTTTGTAGGAAAACATGCTCTACAAATCCCGTGCACCTCACAATCAAAATAGTAAAATAACACTTGGTGGTCCAGTGACAAGGTAACTGTAGATAAAGTGACTCACATCTTTTCTTGTCACCCTCTGATACTCATGTGATTTGCTCTTTCTTCCCCCAGCTTGTTCTCTATGCACCATAACCAGGGAGTCTCTACAATGCACTATGCACCCATTATTCAGTAAACTCGGTAGGTTTCCTTGGTTCTTCACCACCTTCCAAGCAGTAGTGCTAACGTAGTGCTAATCCACCCCCTCCCTTCCATTGCCCACAGCAAATGGTCACAGCAAGGTAAAAACTATTCTCTATTTCTTACTGTTCAGCCACCATATACCAGAAAATCCCTCCACCCAATGCAATGCCTCAGATCTCCCTCCATCCCACAACCAGCAATGCACTAGGCCCTAAGGCTCATACCCTCCCCACCACCTGAAGCAATGCCCCCCTCCTGTGGCTCACTCCTCTTGTGTTTCTGGGAATCTCTCTCTCTATAAGACAACCCTCCATGCTTTTTTTCACAATCATCATGATCTCGCTCATAGACCGCCATGCTCAAACCTCATTGCTTTTAAAGCATGTATGCGTATATATTAGTACTAGACAGATGTGCTGTAAGTACACTGCACACTATACTAATACTGGATCATGTACTGTTAGCATTATGAGTGCTAGAATGGTGTCCCATGCATGCAATTCACACCCCAATAGAACTCATGAAATGATCCATAAACCTTTTGTGTACCACAGTGTCACGGTTTGTTATGACTCTCAGACACAGAGTTAAGATAAAACACAACTTTATTGAAAAGTTTAATGGAAACCCATGTGGGTAGCATACACATATAACATTTAATGACAATACATAGTAGCAAGAGTAGTGGTATACAGAATGTAACACGGGCTCTACCGGCCTTGCCAATACCGGGTAAGGCAACCTTAGTTGGCACAGATGGAAAAGGTTCTACCGGCCTTACCAATATACCGGGCAAGGCAGCCCTAGACTAGTAACGGAGAAAAGGAGGCTCTACCGGCCCTGCCAATATACCGGGCAAGGCAGCCTACAGACTGGTACAATGAATGGTAATAGGCTCTACCGGCTCTGCCAATATACCGGGCAAGGCAGCCTTGGGACCAAGACAGCAGTTATAGAGGCCCTATCGGCCTTCCCAATACCGGTAAGGCAACCTTAAGTTGGTACAATGTGGAATAGGTTCTACCGGCCTTACCAATATACCGGGCAAGGCAGCCTGGACTGCCAGTACTGAATATCAGCCACTGGGGCCTCAGTGACTGGCTAAAGGTGTAAATGACCAGTACCATGAGATGGACAGACTGAAATCAGGATGGTATATGCACCCTAGAATGCTGGAGCGAACCAGTACCCGCGTACTGGAGAACACAATCTCTACTGGTGCTGAGGAATATGCAGCAAGCAACAGGTTAATATGTGGAGCGAACCAGTACCCGCGTACTGGAGGAACAACAAGTCTACCGGTTGCTGTCTAGGACTGAACAGCAACCGGTTATGCATGGAGCGAACCAGTACCCGCGTACTGGAGAACACAATCTCTACCGGTGCTGAGGAATACGCAGCAAGCAACCGGTTAATACGTGGAGCGAACCAGTACCCGCGTACTGAAGGAACAACAAGTCTACCAGTACTGTCTAGGACTGAACAGCAACCGGTTATGCATGGAGCGAACCAGTACCTGCGTACTGGAGGGACAAAGACTCTACCGGAGCTGTCTAGGACTGAACAGCAACCGGCTATGCATGGAGCAAACCAGTACCCGCGTACTGGAGGAGGAAACTCTATCGGTGCGACAAGCAGCCAGCTGTAGACGGAGCGAACCAGTACCCGCGTACTGGAGATACTCAACCACCACCGGTGCTGTCAGATGATAATAAGCAGCCAGTTATACAGGGAGCGAACCAGTACCCGCGTACTGGAGTAACCTAGAACACCACCGGTGCTGTCAGATGATAATAAGCAGCCGGTTATACATGGAGTGAACCAGTACCCGCGTACTGGAGAAACCTAGAACTCTACCGGTGCAACAGCAGCTGGTTGTATGTGGAGTGAACCAGTACCCACGTACTGGAGATACCCAATGATCACCGGTGCTGATAGATGACAATGAGCTGCCGGTTATACATGGAGAGAACCAGTACCAGCGTACTGGAGTAACCTAGAACTCTACCGGTGCCACAGCAGCCAGTTAACATGAAGCAAACCAGTACCCGCCTACTGGAGTAACCTAGAACTCTACCGGTGCCACAGCAGCTGGTTCTACATGGAGCGAACCAGTACCCACGTACTGGAGTAAGCCAGAACTCTACCGGTGCACCAGCAGCCGGTTGTTATGTGGAGAGAACCAGTACCCGTGTACGGGAGAGTGGAACACAAGGCAGGCGATCCAGGAGCAGGAACACAGCCGTTGAAGGACAGGAAACAGATCTACAGGCAGTCAACCGGATCAGGAACGGCAGCAGGAATCAGCAGTCTAAACAGCAACCCCAACCGGATCAGGAACGGATGCTGGAACCAGGGAAGCTGGTGAACAGGAACTCAGGCGATCACTGACGAGCAGGAACAGAGAAATGGCCCAGGAAGCTCAGGAATCCAATGCAGGTGCAGGTAGCATAGAGACAACACGAAAGGGCAACCAAAGGGTGCCCAAGCTCAGTTTAAATAGCCAACGTAGGGTGGGCTGAAGGCAGGCAGCCAATGGAGAGCCCCCTACAGGTAACTGACAAGGAAAGGCAGCAATCACGGGCACCGTGATACACAGGTATGTGCCATACATACATTTTTTGTACACAACAAATATGATTCGTGCAAAATACTAGTTAGTACATAAAAATAAAAAATAGAAAAAATAGAATAGTTAGAGATCAATCCAGGCTAGAGAAAATCCTTTCCCCTTAAAATCAAGGGAATATAATAATACATTAGATGTTTATAAACAAAACTTTCATATAGAAATAAAAAACCTGGAACTCCAAAAGATCTTGTAGGCACTGTGAATTTTGCAGCTACACAATGTTGGTGGTCTTGTCAGCCACGATTTCCAATGAGAATCCTTGCAGAATTGTTTCAGTGCTCAGAACTCACAAGACCTCCCTTGAGTATAACATCCTAGAACATATACAAAGAAAAAAAACATTAAAGAGTAAACTATTTAATCAATATAACCAAAATAATTAAAACAAATGTGCACTCACAAAACCTTGATGTATAATGGTCATCTCAGGGTACATATGTCCCTTGTTGGTTTCAATGTTACTCTCTCTGACACCACGTCCAAACAGAGTCGGCTGTTCCCCTTTTCCTCATGGATTCAGGAGTCCTTCACCTTGGAACATGCACCAGATCAATACCTTGGGAAACCTCCTCCCGGTTTGTAGTGCTCAATAATATAGTCCCAAAATTATAGTTCTCATACATAAGTGGGGATACTAAGCTGACTCATTCAAAAGACTTATAGGCGCCGGGCTTCCGACAGGGACCAACAAAAATCAAGTGCACAATTACCATATATATATGGGACTATATTTTTGAGCACTACAAGCCGGGAGGAGTTTTCCCGAGGTATTGATCTAGTGCATGTTCCAAGGTGAAGGACTCCTGAATCCACAAGGAAAAGGGGAACCGTCAACTCTGTTTGGATGTGGTGTCGGAGAGAGTGACATTGAGATCAACAAGGGGCATATGTACCCCGAGATGCCAATTATACATCAGGGTTTTGTGATTTGTGGTTTGTGGTTTTGTTGTGCACTTGTTTTAATTATTTTGGCAATATTGATTAAATAGTTTACACTTAGATGTTTTTTTCTTTTTATTTGTATATGTTCTTGGATGTTATACTCCGAGTGAGGTCCTCTGAGTTCTGAGCCCTGAAACAATTCTGCAAGGACATACATTGTATAGTCTGCATATTTTACTATTTTGTTTTTCTGGTCTATAGTTTTAGCATTGCTGAATATATTACATGTGCACCACAGGGATTTTCCCAATATTGCTGCTAATAGTATATATAGTAGAAATCCAGATTGGGAAAGCACTCGCTCCAAATAAAAATGGTGCCCAATCCCTACAAGTATACAAACTAAAAAGAAAGCATGGGGCAACACCCATGGGACTTTCAAATGTAGTATTTATTAAATCAAAAAAGGCAAATAATATGGTCAACTTTTCGGTCCAGTCTTGAGAAAGATCCACAGATTGGACCGAAATGTTAGCCATATTATTTGCCTTTTTTGTTTTGATAAATACTTCATTTGAAAGTCCCATGGGTGCTGCCCCATGCTTTCTTTACAGTTAGTATATATAGTATATACTATTAGCAGCAATACTTGGTATATCTGCTTATCTTTTTGAGGAGGGAAGCCATTAAAAGAAAATATGTAATTGTGTCTCCAAGTGCTATACTATCTGGCAAAGTAACAAAAAATTTCTCCAATCTTATATGCTGGTGATAAGATCGGTTGTGGTGGCAGAACAACCAAAATTGCGGCTACAGAAATCTTCTTTTTGACCTTCCCTGTTGTGAGCAAGTGAATTTAAAAGTCCTTTTGAAGTAAGTGTGCACACCAAGTGAAGTGATAATTTAACCCCAAGTAAAGATGGCAACTGTGAGTACCCTGAGATTGATCTATATCTCTGAACACGGAGCTTTGTCCAACTAAGTGGTTGTTTGTAACATAGGACCTGACTAACATATTAGTTTCAGTTTAAAAAAAATATAACCATGTGAAGAAGACTTGTAGTCAGTGGGTGAAATCACATAAGAGATCTCCTGAAAAAGAGACTAACAACTGCGTTTAAAATGTATGTAATTATAAGTGTACAGATTCATGCATCCTGTTGGCCCAAAAGAATCTTGGTGGTATAATACTTTAAAGAAAAGATTGACTGTGTATTATTACAATAAGGAATGATTCTAGTACACAACAAAGGATGTTCAAGTTTATATGAGACTGCTTTTTTAAATATTTGAGATTGTTCTAATTTTTTTTGTTTAGTTTTATATCTATATCGGAGGAAAGATTGGGACTATATTAGATTTTCCAGGACAATATTCCATCTTTCTGTTATGGGTGTTTTGTAGGGGCCCCATAAGACGCCTTGTACATGTGGTGATTCAGTTCCCTCTAATATTGTCTGACGTGCTTATGTGATTCACAGATTTAGAGGAAGCAAAACGCTATTTGTTTTTTATAATAGTGTTTGTATCAATTCTTTTTTGATACAATAAATTCTCTTGGATTTTGTAAGGTTATCCTTTTGGGATGTCCATGATCAATTAGTCATTATTATTTTATATTTTGATATTTGGAACAGTATCTCAAAATCACTTAGGTCACACTCTTGCCTCATTCTCTTGTAGAAATGTATATACACTTTTTAGCACTTACTACCTTCTTTAGATATCCTGATATAGGCACATGACACTACCCCAAACTAACTTAATTGTCATGTGAGTGCGGTCTAGTTAGGGAGGAATGCATGGGAATTTAGTCCCTTCATTTGGAATGCTTCCTACAAAAGAAGGTTCTGTAATCCATCAGTATACAAACACCCATGTATATGTATCTGAACTCAATTTTAATAGGTGTTTCCATAAGAAATGGTCTATCATTACAGAAAAAATGTAATGAAAGGGAGATTATGTCCCTCCCACGATTCCTGCTGAAACATACTTTACATGCCATAGATGCGGCATGCTGTAGGATCCAGCCGTAATGTGTGCCTGAGTAAGCATGGTGTGTCCAGATTCAATGAACTGGATAATTTATACATATGCAGAACCATAGTACATCATTTTGAGGTGCAGAAAAAGTCAGAAGCCTGGACAGCATGGATACACAATGTTCTCAGTGTTGCCAGAGAAGAAGACCTGATTCATCAGAAGGAGAACCTGAAGACCTCCCCCCAGCATGCCACTTCCCTATGGTATATCCTATATAATAATTCACTAAAACATGTGTAACGACGCAGTCATGCGCAGTAGAGAATGCTGCAGTCATGCTCAGTAGAGACGGCCCGTGCCTCGGCTGCTTTGGAGCGTCCAGCTCTGTATCAGCACTGACGCGGGCAGTCTCTACTGTGCATGACTGCCCCGTGACCGGCTGGGAGTGGCACTGTGGCCCGTGTAACTAGTAAGGTATATTTTGTGTGTTGGGGGGAGTGGTAGGGGGGTATAAGATGAATATAGTTCCCTTTTAACATGTAGGTTAATGTTTTATGTGCTCAATATATTTTAGCACTTCAGAACTTATATTGCATTAAAAAATTGTTTTCTGTCCTAGACCCCAAGTCAAATGCAAAAGAGTTTATTCACATTTAATATAAATATACAAAATCAAGCTTCAAGTCATATATTATATAGAATACAGTCCACTGTACAAGACTTGTTATTTTTATTTACTTTAAAAAAGTGCTGGTTTTCTTTACACTTGCAAAATTGTTTATTATTTTTTATATTATTTATCTCTTAAATTAATGTTTTGTAATTTAATTTTATCAATTAACACAGGTTTAAATAATCATAAACTACAAACACTACAGTTGAAAGGGAAATCATTACTAACTATGAACACATATTTTACACCTTTTCCTTTGTAGTTTTTTTTTCTTTAGGTACTGCCGCTTGTGGAAATTCTTGGTTTAAAAGTTCTTACAGCAATAAATAGCATTTTACAGAGAATTAAGTGCAATATTGTAATGGATCTTCCATTTTATGGTTTTGCTTTGGCTATTTCCATGAATGGCTTTTGTCATTTACAATAGCTCTATGTACATAGCACTAGCAACAGTGCCAGAGAAAAAATAGAAAATCTGTAGATATAACCATGCAAAAACACAGTTCTGTGCTGTATTTCTTTTGAACCAGGTCTTCCGCAGCAGTGAAACTTTCCTTGTTCCTTCCTTTGCTCATTATGAAAAAAATATATATTTTTGTAGCTTTTCCTGCTAAGTGGTATTAGCACTTTAAGGTATCTAAGAGATTGTCCTTCGATACAGTTTATGAAGGCAATCAGATGGAGAAAAATAAACAATTTTATTCCATATTATCATGTCAAACTGGACCTACGGTATTTTAGTATGGTGAAAAGGTAAATAGGGCCTCCAATAGCACAATAACCAATAGTCTGAAATTGTCATGGGAATAATAAAAAACTTCAAAAAAAATTCTTCACCTTTTAACTATTCCCTCCTTCAAAATTTAAATCCATAGTGTTTATGTGTTGGATATACTCTTTATTGTGCTGTATTCTGTCTCCGGTTCAGTCTGTATTGGTGCCTTGGAAATACTGTTGTTCTTGAATTTGATTTCAGCATACTTGATATCATCCTAAATAGAGGAAACCATTAATTAAAAAAGTTGCATGATGCAGTATAACTCTGAAAAAGTTGCAGGACATCCATTCATCTATAAAATGATCAAAAGTCCACACAGCACATGTAAAACTGTAGATCTGGTGCTGAAAAGGGAAAAATGTGCTTTTGCAATTTGCAGTGACAGCACCAGGGGCTCAATCCAATGCTCAAAGGTAAAACACTTGGTAGGGCAAAAACGATTACCAAACGGTACACACACACAGTGTCACCATCGGAATGCAACTGCCCTACCAACAGGAAGCACAACGAGTGTTGGGACACAGAACCCAACTTGTGGTCCAACATTTGTAGTGGTTTTCTCTGTCCCATAAATCAGTCTAAAAAGCATGAGAAATGGGAACATCATATGAAACCAACTAACACTCTGTGTTTGATACATTGTCAAACACCGAGCATAAGCTGCAAACACAGTCACCTTCCCAAACATTAACCGTTCCCTTGGCCCTACACTTCCCTCACATGATCAATAAAGTAGATCCATATTAGTCCTAACACTATCCTATCACCCATAGTTAGAACACTAACTATGGGTGATCCAGTGGGGTCTTCTGCACCCTGCGCTTCTTCTTCAGTTCTTCTTCTCTAGGCTTCTATCGTCTTCTTCTCTTCTTCTTTATCTGTTATCTTCATCTGTTATCTTCATCTTCTTTCTTCATCTTTGCTCCACTTCATTCTTCTTCTTTACATGTAGTGTTGAACCTGTAAAAAAATGTTGTTAGTAAAATAAATCTATCATTAAACATATGCTGCTACTGCGAGCGGTGACAGGGAAAACCAGCAAAAAAAACCTCCTCGTACCTTTCAGGTCGTTGCCCGATGCCAGCTGAGGGAAATTTGAACAGTGACTGCCTTTTATATGGCCAGTACCTGTTCAAATTGCCCCCTATGCTTCCATTTGCTGGGATGTGGGCTTACGCAGGGCATGGAACGTGCCCTGCAGTAACCACACCTCCCAGGCAATGAGCTTCTAGTTTGAGAGATGACTGGAAGCTCATTGGCTTGGAGGTGGGATTACTTTAGGGCCTGGTCCATGGCCTGCATAACTCCACTTCCCAGCCAATGGGAGAATGGGAATTAGTTTGAACAGGGACTGGCTGGCTATATAAAAGGCAGTCCCTATTCAAACATCCCTCACTGCACATCGGGCAGCAACCCAAAAGGTACAAGGAGAGGGATATTTTTGCTATTGCTTCCTGTCTCTGCCAGCGGCGGCAGTGGATGTTTCATGATAGATTTATTTTACTAAATATTTTGTTTTTTACAGATTCAACGCTAAGTTAAATGAAGAAGAATGTAGAGGAGCAGAGATGAAGAAAGAAGATGTAGATGACAGATGAAGATGGGGATGACAGATGCAGATAACAGAAGAAGAATATTTAGAAGAAGAAGAAAGAAGAGGGTGACAGATGACGAAGAAGAAAGAAAAAGAAGAAAGACGCTTACAGAAGAAGAATTGAAGAAGAAGATCTGGGTGCAGAAGACCCCACTGGACATCAGGAATACAGGTAAATGTTGATTTTGTTTTCCTGCTATTTTTTGGCTGATTAACCTTTTGAGTGCTAATGGGGTATGCAACTCTGTCCAATGTGTTGCATACTCTACTGGCATTTAAAGGGTTAACTCCAGAGGGGTACACAACACATTGTTTACCAGTGAATTGCGTATCCCTCTGGCATTGAAAGGGTTACTTATTTTCACATTACACACATTTTTTAAGTACTTTGGATATGTTGATATGGGGCTTAGGGACCCATTTCAATACATTCACGGGTTGCTTAGCAGTTTTTCTTTTTTTTTTTTTTTTTTTTACACTGCACTTACACGTTGGTGGTTTGGCGCACACGTTAGGGGAATTTGTGCCAACTTTTTTTGTGTTAATAAACTTGACTCCCTTAAAGCATGTTACTAGCCACCACATGTGATTGCATTGCAAATTCAACTTATTTCCCATTGCTTCCTAAGGGTGCACATTTAACGCCCGACGTGCATTTTTTCCATTTGGTAGTATGTCACAACTCAGGTAATTGCATACCTGACTGTGACTTAAAACTACCGACTACTTTTTTTAGAGTTATGATTTGGATTGAAATCTAGGTGTCTTAAGTTTTATCTCATGTTTCAGAACCATTCTATATTGGTTCTTTCGGCCTTTGGCCTGTAATATCCATCTAGTCCCTCCTCCCCTGCCCCTCTCCTCTTCCTTCTCACTCTTTCCTTCCCCCATTCTCTTATGCTACCTGTTCTCTATCATCTGCCTATTTCTTCAGATTTGATTCCTTCTCCCTTCACTTGACACTTTTCCACATTCTTTTCTTTTCAACTTGTTAGACATTCTGGTCTAACACTGGTGCAGTAGAATGATGCTTCTAGTATAGGTAAAGTTTTATGTACCAGGGTTACCACCTCATAATATTCTGTTCAGGACCTTATCCTGTTTCTGGTAACCCAAGCCGATTACTAAGTAGACATCCTAGTTTATTTTGTATCTTTTATATTAGCCACCTGGCTACCAAGTGTGATCCTTCTGCTATGATCTTTGATGTTCTGTACACTTTGAAATATAATATCTTTGGATTGTAACAATAACTGTAATATGTGATATTGTGTTCAATAAAGCTTTTTTTTTTTTTTTTTTTTTTAAAAAGACATGTTGAAAAAAAGATTTGGGAAGGAATTCTGTGTAGATTTTCTCAGCCATTGTAGATGACACTAACAAAGAATTGGCATTTTACAAAAAGTGTAGGTTCTGCTAGAAACAAAAATGCAATATGTGTGACTTTACTCAAAATTATAAAAAACAAGAAGAAAGTGTGAGCCCAGTACTGCAACAATGTACATTTTAAAATGTAAAAGAATAGATCCTGGAAAAGTCGTGGTAGGGGAAAAGGTACCTGACAAGAAAGCATACAGAGAGATACTCCCATGTCTCATAAAAAAGCTGGGCCCTAAATCTCAAAAGGTTAGGACCAACCTTTTATATGTTTTATTGTATTGCTATATTTTTTAAGAAATATTTATCTTTGGATAACATCTGTGGGATAGCAGCAATCCTTGTTTATCCATCTCAGAGACCTGAAACACTCGAAATAGAGATGGGTATATTTCCATATGCTTTATCGTCAGGTACCTTTCCCCTGTACCACAACTTTTGTGATTACATGTACATTATCTAATTCTTACATTTTATTGTTTAGAGTGTTGCACTACTGGGAACCCTCTTCTTTCTTGTTTCTTGTATATTCCTAACTGTTTGGTAGAGAAAGTAATGAGGAGCATTCCATTTGCTTATCATCTACACTGGAGATCTGTTAGCTGTTACTGGTGAAGTTTTCCAGTCCCAGGAGTTTTGTTGGCTGTGACCTGTGTATGAAGGTTCTCAGCAACTCCATTTGTGAGTATCCATATATAAGGTGCCAGTGGTGCTGTTCTAAATGTTGTAATCAGATCTTGAACTAGGGGCACCCGCATGTTTCGCCTTCCGTTTTTTTTTACACAAAAATGTAGCTGAAATTGATGTTTCAGTGTAAACAACAAGAACAATGTGAAAACACAGTCAGCATTTGTACATACTACTAAATGGAGGGGTTAATTTGTACTATTATTGATGAGAAACTTTTGTCAAACTCCTTAGTCAACATACACTATTCATTATTTTATTTACACATCTCTCTGGAATGTACTCCTGTTTACTTTGGGGTCTATTTAACAAGCTTGCACTATGACGGAGCTGCAAAAACTTTTTTTGCACTTATTTAATAAGACAGTAGTGCTCCCCATATATAAGTTGTGAAGAGATTTAATATTAATATGCAATGAGACAGTCTTCATACATCTTCTCACCAGCAGACCAAAATTGTGACTGTTTCTACTCCTGCAGCTACTGGTGCTAGTATCTTATTAAATAGAGTACAACAGTGGTTTGTGCAGCACTGTCATAGTGCAAGCTGATTAAATAGATCCCTAGAGTCATAAAAACAGTATGCATTCTACTAAAACTAATTTCTTGCACTAGTTATTATTATTATTATTATTTATATAGTGCCAACTTATTCCGCAGCGCTGTACAATAGGGAATGGACATAAAGAGATCTTAAATAGTACAAATCAAATATGGAAAACAAAAGGATCAGAGGGTCCTGCTCGTGAAAGCTTACAGTGTAGAGGAATGTAGTTTGGACACAGAAGGAGTAAGTGCTATGGGGTGTAAGTGCCTCCTGCCACATGAACTGCCAGTCAGTGGATGGAAGAAAGAAGCGCTATTGAGTCCAGTGGTCCAGGGAAGTGGCGGTTCTGTTTGGGGGAAATTAATAGTTTGCCGAGAGCAGAGGTGTAAACTGAAAAGATTAAGGGACCTAGGGCTGAACCCTGTTGTGGTGAATGACAGACAGTCGGAGGGGTGAAGAAGTGGAGCCATAGTAAGAGACACTGAAGGAGCTCTTGCAGAGGGAGGATAAAAACCAGGAGAGGGTGGTGTCACAGAGACCTAGGGATTGGAGAGTCTGGAGGAGGAGTGAGTGGTCAACTGTGTAAAAAGCAGCTGACAGTTCCAAGAGAATGAGTAGGGAGTAGTGGCCTTTTGACTTAGCAGAGAGCAATTCACTGACCACTTTAATGAGGGCAGTCTCACTGGAGTGACGAGGACAGAATCCAGATTGCAAGGGATGTAATGGAATAAGAGCAGAGGAATTTAGTGATCCGGTTATATACAAGACATTCGGGGAGCTTGGAGGAGAACTGGAGAAGAGAGATGGGTTGGTAGTTTGAGATTGAGTTTGGGTTCAGAGAGGGTTTATTTAAAGGGGATGTATCACCCCTATGCAAGTTAGCCTCAATAGTTAGATTAAATAGTGAATATGAGTAAAAGTGTATTCATTTCTTTTTTTAAAGATCTATTTGGTTGAAACTGAAGTAATAAACACTGCCCTGTAGCCAATGAGACCACTCCAGCTTACAGAGGAAGGGGAGCAGAACTAGAGTAACGGACTGTGGTTACAGAGCAAGCAACCACAGTCTATCTGGAAGTAGATGCAGGGCAGCTTTTATTACTTCAATTTCAATCAAATAGAGCTTTAAAAAAAGAAATGAATACACTTTTACTCATTATCGCTATATAATCTAACCAGTCAGGCTAACTTGTATAGGGGTGATACATGCCCTTTAAGAAGGGTGTGATTATTGCATGTTTGAAAGAGGATGGGAAGGTGCTGGTTGTAAGTGAAAGGTTGAATAAGTGAGTATGGGTTGGAGTTAATAGAGAAGAAAGTTCTTGAGTAAGCTGAGATGGGATTGGGTCAAAAGGGCATGTGATTAAGTTTCAGAGTGTGAGGAGATGTGAAACTTAGTCTTTGGTCACAGGTGAAAAGGAGCTAAGCGTGTTTGTGGGAGAGATGACAGGGCTAAGCTGGTAGGGTTGTGGTAGGAGTGATGACATTTCATGTCTAATAGATTTCATGTCTAATAAAGTTATATGGTTTAATAAAATCATCACTGACAGTCTTATCAGAGATCCTAGAGAAACATCACCATTAGCCCCTTTACCCCTGCATTTACTTCAAAGAGAAGTTACACCTCTTAATAATAAACCCCACTTACTATACGATGGCCAGAAAATCATAAATGGCCCATATGAATATGTTCTTTAGACTGCTCAAAAATCAACATCTTCAGGTGGTCCTGGGTGTCAGGAATAATGCATGAGTATTGTACTGTATAACCCTTTGGTCCTTAAAGGGTTAAGAAAACCATGTGCAGTGGATAAAGTTTGTGTCCCGTGGTTATGTTAATCATGTTCACTTCCATGGACAGTCATCAAGGACTGATTGAAAATGTTAACAAAGGCACATAAGTAAAATGTATAGCGGCCATTAGGATTTCTAGCCATAGCAAGGTATGTGCGAAGGGATTATTATTAGAATTAATACACATGGTTACGTACCTCTTCTGGGTTCTTGTCTGCTGGTCCTACATAGAAACAAAAATATAGACGTATTTACTAGTTTTCAGGACTCAGTAAATAGGAACATGTTGAATTCATTACTATCCTTTAACACTTCATACAAACTGAAGATTTGACTTTGTGAATCCAGATTCCCACCTTGAACTCCAAAAATCCCCAAACTTTAAATATAACAGAAACTTAAAGGGATAGTAATGTTTCATAATAAAAACAGCTCTAATTAATCATCATAGTATTTAGACTTTGGAGAGTGTTATTTCAGTTCTGTCAGAGTTGTAGTTCAAGAGTAATTCAATGACAAAGTATCCCCCTTCCGCCCCTTTTACTGATGTAACACTACTCAGCCAAATCAGAAGGGAGGTGCCCAGGTAGATTGCACAGAGGGACAATCTTCAATTAAAATAAGGGAAAAACCTGAAAAGCTTGTCAAGGGGGGCAGGGCTTTCATTGTTTTCATATAAAGAAGATTGTCCCCTGCTGTTATCTGTCTGGTCTTACAACCAGATTCACATCTGAGAAGAGATGGCTTACACTAGGTAAAAGGGGCAGGGAGGGGAAACTTTGCTTGTGAATATCTCTTAAACCATAAAGGTTTGAGAGATAAGACTTATATCATTCTTCATGTTTTTTTAATGCCTACAAAATAAAACAAAGTTAAAACAAAGTATTACTATCCCTTTAAATAATTACGTGTCTGACTGGGTCACACTGAGGTTACGTGTTTGATATATAATCATACAGGAGATGAAGGTAATCCTCTGAGAGTTGGGTAATGTGTCCTATGACATGCCAAAACCAGAGGTGGGGTCCTCTTTCTGGACGCATAATCCAGATTTCAATACACAATCTCTCCAACCTCACCCAACCAGGTCACATATAGTAAACACCTTCCCCTTGTTTTACAAGTGCAAGTGCAAAGATTAGATACCCTTTACTAACTTAAAGAGGTAATGGAACTCCCCTCTTGTCTTAAACTGGAAGAAAATGGTTATAGCGTTCCAAAGAATAATTTATGGGACTCTCTTGTCTTAACCTACAATAAAATGGTTATAGTGTTCCAAATAATAATTTATTGGACTTTCCTTTGTAGGATATCAGACTTTAGATATGGTTTAAAAAATATATGAGACACTTATCTGTGCAGGTACGGTTCCCTTGATCCCCTTTAAAATTGTATATGAAAAAGAAAATGGAACGTGCCCAGTAGTGTAATAATGCTAATATCTTGGGATAGTAGATATAATAAATATATTATATTCAAAAAGGATATGGTCAGGTGTAGAAGTACTCCCACAAACCTGACAAACAGACACATGTAGATATTTGCCCTTCTCCACTGGGGATCCTCAGATGTCCCAATGATGAAATGAGACCACAAGATGGCTGCTATCCAATATAGGTTCCTCATAGCGATTTATTAAAATATATAAATAAAAAATAATCTGTATTAAAACAAAAGATAACTCAGTATTAAAGCCTCAGATCAAAGCTTTAATACTGAATTATCTTTTGTTTTAATAACATTGGTTTTATTTATTTTAATAAATTTCTACTGGGAACTTATTTTGGATTAGCAGTTGTCTTTCAGGCTCATTTCACAATCCGAACATCTGAGGATCCTGAGTATATTTATTATATCTATTATTGAAAGATATCAGCATTATTGCACTATTGGGCGCATTCCATTTTCATTTTCCTATGTTGTGCCATTGTTTGGGAGAGCATGTAGTGAAGAGTATAGGTGGGTGAATGTCCTGTTGTGATCCTGTGAAAAAATCAGTGAAAACCAAGCAGTTGTCTGCTTTCTCTTTTGAAAATCTGCATTAAATAAAGCACTTAAAATCTTTGCTGTTTTTGCCTATTGCCAAAAAGTTTCCACTATTTTTTTCAATGACTACAAACTTTTCACCCCTTTACTTACATGTACTTTGTGTTTTTGTTACAAAAATGTGATGTTTCTAGAAGTGAAAAACAACACAAGCAGCTAGAGAGGGATAGAAGGTGCTAGGCTGTTTTCCAGTGCTAAATTTTGAAACATTAAGGCAGAAGAGACTCATAGTGTGTGATCTATCCCTTTGAGCACCTGGGTGACAAAAACAAGGAGGAGCTCGAAGGATCATGATGTGTCCAGTGAGTCTGAGGAGGAGAAGGAAGTTACCACCACCAGCACTGAAGGGTTTGGAAGCCCTGATTCCCCTGAACCAATGATGACCAGTCCCCCAACACCATCTCTTGGGATCTGTGGGAAAATAGTGTCACAGGCAAAAGCACAGGAAGAAGTGGGTAGCAGTGTGAGCAGTACAGGTCTGCTACTTGTGCCTGCTGCTACTGCTGACAGTGGTATATATTCTATTGCAGGTGCTAAATGTTAACACCCGTTTTATCAAACATTTTCGTATTGAAGTCTATGGAGAAAACTGGAGATAAAAGCAGAGATAAAATTAGCACCTGTAATAGAATCTAGCCCAGTATGCCTTTTTGTGATAATCAGAAGGAGGATGAGGAGGAGATGATGGCAAGTGTGACAACAGGGGACCCTAAGTCATACTTGCCATACCCAAGCAGTCCCACTACTATGATGCAGCAGCTAGAGACTCAGATTGTTGGGAGTGAGGGAGGGGATGATGGTGATGATGATAAAGTTGATATTACTGTTACTGAAGCAGCTGGTAGACTTTTGTGGTAAATGTTGTTGAACCTCCTGCTGAGGTGGAAAGGAAGACAAACAGCCAGACTAGCAGTCAAGGGAACCCACAACATCCCCCTGACCCTGTGATTCCCCTTCTCCTGGCACTTTGTCTCTGGGACTTGATACTGAGGAAGGCATAACTGGCTAGCAGCAGTAATACCATGAACACCGATCAGCTGCCTGTGCCTGCTACTAGTGCTGTCAGTCTGCTTCTTCACCTTTAGAGACTGCAAGTGTGACAGTAGAGAACCCTCTTTCAGTTTTGTCATCATCACCAACCAGTGAGACTCTCATAGACCAGCAGCATCAAGGAGGGACTGGTGGTGGTGGTGCTGATGAGGGTGATGGTGGAGCAGCTGGGGTGAGACTGAGATACAAATGGGGATGGGCATTACCACCTCTAGCAGCAATGATGACATAGCAGGGTCTTCTGCTGCTGTAATTCCCGCAGCTGCTGATTTGCAAGTGCATCAGGATGATGATGAGCCAGCTAGTGTGCCACAGACCAAAGTGGATCCCATGGGAATGGGTTCCAGCAGTAGTGTGGCAAGACTAGGACAGGTTCTCCAATTGGCAGAAGCAGTACTCCTCTTGGTCCTATTTGTAGTTGTAGCAGCAGAACCATCCTCTGCCCAGCCAGCGAAGGGGATTGTGGAGGAGAAGAAGAAAGAGGCCATTCTTCTCCACCTTTCCCCTTCCCCCTGAGGTCCTGGGTGTGGGACTATTTTTCTCCTGGAGCAGGCACAGTGTAGTCATCAGCAACGGTACTGTGTACTTTTTGTGTGAAGTCAGAGAAAAGGGGAAAGGAGGGAAAGTACCTTAGCACAACCGGCCTCTTAACACACACGAAGAACAGACACCATGACATTTATGTGAAGCATGTTAAAGTCAAAACCCCAGCAAAGAAATGGGGCATTGCTGTTGCTATTTCCCCTGTCTCTCCCCAGAGTCAACAAGAGGCAAGGCATAAATCACAGGAGGAAGAATAGAGAAACTCAGGCAGAGCCTGAAAGTTCCATGGCAACCTAAACACTTGGCTCACCATCACCTTGTGATACTAGTGTCCAGACGCGGGAAGATGTAACTACATCTTCTGGCAACATAACATCATTCATCGTTAGTTACTTCACTAGCTGACATCCATTCTGTAGATGTCAGGATGTGTCTGTTCATGTCCACCAATTGCACACTGTGTGGTGCGCTGACCACATAGGGCAATGTCGTGGAGGATATTCACAACCAGGGCATCAAGCAGCACCTAAGGAGATTTCATCTTGCAGAATACACTAAGTTGGTGGCAGGGAGGGTTCATAATTATTATTATTATTATTATTAAGACTGCAAGTTGTCATGTGTCATTAGCGGAGAGCTGACAAGCGGCATAGTGACAGCAGAAGTACTTGATTTCTGGGGGGGATGATTTCACACTGCAGACCTATGCATCAATGTGTTTGCTACCGGTTCTGCCAAGTGATTGATGTGAGTGAAGATGTGTCCATTGTTACCAGTACTTCTCCTTTTTCCTACACTCACTGTGTACATTGAAGTCGCTGATGAGAGGCACAGTTCCTTCCTGCTCTCAATGGACATATTTATATTCCAACAATACACCCATGAATTTGGAGGGACAAGAGGAGAAGCATTATTGGCTAACTTCTTTTCTCCACATATACCTGAAGTAGTGGGGGCTAGTTGTGGTGCTACTACTACGTCAGGCGCATTACTGGAGCTAGTAGTGGTGATTGACGAGTTGAACCATGATCATCATCACCCATATCACTGCTGTAGTTGATCCCATTCCCTTGGAGGTGCCTAATCATCCTACTTAAACAACTCAGCAGCAGAAGCAGCAAGAACAGCAGTCGCAAATGCTGCAATGACTGTCACACAGGGAGACCAGATGTGACGAAACCCACAGGAGAGAGAGTGCTCGGGTACGACGCTTGTTTGCGGTGCTCGCCGTACGTTGACTGTCTGCGGGATTACCGTGCTGCGGCCTAAGCCAGATACGGTGCCGGCCGCAAGGCCGGATGACAAACCCCAGAGGAGCTGGTGGTGAGCCCAGGATGATAATCCCACAGGCAGTACTAGCTCTCCTGTGGGGGAGAGCGAAGGCTGGGGAGCGCAGTATGGGGAGCGAGGCTAGAGAGCGGTGGCCGGTAGGCTGTAACTCTCCTAGGAAAGGGTATAAAAGAAAGAAAAAGGAAATACTCTCCTAGGATGGAGAGAACAGACCTGTCCAGTAGAGTCAGCACAGGTGCAGTGGAGGAGCAGGATAAGTGCAGTAGACGACTGGGTGCGTTCCTGGAAAAAGATCCGCGACACGCCAGGATATTCCACACTCCTACTGGAACAGCTGATCCGGAAACCACTGACAGGAGACAGACTGGATGCTGACAGAAAGATATTCCAGGATGGACTGCAGGACAAGGAGGAGCTGTCAGGAACAGGCTGGAAGCCAACCCACCAGAGACAGGCAGGAACAAATAGGAAGATCCTGGAGCAGGTAGGTACTGGTCAAGCAGGAACCTGCTGGGATGGCTGACAAGACTGGAGGACCAGCTGCTGAGAAGTAGGTGAGCACTGGCTACACTGGAACCTGCTGGGACGGCTGGCTAGGCAGAGAGGACAGCAGATAATACCAGTCAGGCAGCAAGGCGCTTGGGAACACTATCAGAGTGCGCCCGTGCCTAGACTGGAGCGTCCTGAAATAGACGCACCATGTGACGTCACGACGCACGTGACGCGACGACGGGGGAAACCCGGAAGTGAGGAGAGACTGTCCCGAGCGCCGCAGACCGCGCGGGGACAGAGGGTGACAATGACATACTGGCATTTGCCAAAAGCCAGTGGGCACCATATCATGATCTGTTGGCACTATGCCAATAGGGCATTTTTTTCTCAGGGCTTGTGACTCTAACAAGCCTGAGTGCCAAAAATTATCACTGTTTCCTCAGGGCTTGTGACTCTAACAAGCCTGAGTGCCATAAATTATCACTGATTCCTCAGGGCTTTTGACGCTAACAAGGCTGGGCAAAAACAAGTATAATTGATTCCTCAGGGCTTGTGACACTAACAAGCCAAAGTCCTACCAATCATTGTTTCCTCAGGGTTTGGGCTTAACAAGACTAAGTCCTACAGATCAATGTTTCCTCATAACTTGGACCTAAGTCTAAGTCCTACACATCAATATTTCCTCAGGGACTGGTCCTAACAAGACTAATTGCTACAAATCAATGTTTCCTCAGGGCTTGGGTCTAAGTCTATTTCCTACAAATCAATGTTTCCTCAGGGTTTGTGTCAAACACAAGTGTAAGTCCTACAGCAAATCAATGATTCCTCTGGGCTTGTGCCAAACAAGCCTCAGTCCTACAACGAATCAATGATTCCTTAGCACTTGGGCCTAACAAAAGTCTACGTCTTACAACAAATCTATGTTTCCTCAGAGCTTGTGCCAAACAAGTGTAAGTCCTAAAAATCAATGCTTCCTCAGGGCTTCTGCATAACACAAGTCTAAGTCCTACAAATCAATGTTTCCTTGGGGCTTAAGCCTTTAACAAGTCTAAGTCCTACAAATTATCCTCTACAAAAATATCCTGTAAAATATCAGTCTAACCCAGCCACAGCTTACATCAGGGGGTCCCTGTCTCTGTCAAGTTACATACCAATTTCTTATTTTAATTGTAATAGTATGCATTCAGTCAACAAACCCCTAACCCAACAAATTCCCTGTTCAACTGATTCTTTCCCCATACTCCACCAATACAGGCACACTCCTCAGATCTCTTTTATACAATATCTTATTATTTGTATTATTAATATTTATTTCTTTACTGTCCCCCTAATACCGATTAACAAACCACCTCACTGTTCAACTTAGTCTTTTTCCACACTCCACCAACACAGGCACCCACAGACCCCTTTTATACTATGCCTGTTGGAAATAAAATCAAATTTGTGTTGTGTGTAAATTCAGTGTTCCCATGACTTGCAATGCAATGCAATGAGCTAGGTGAAAAAAGCAGAAAAAGTTCACTTTTCATGGGAAATTTTCCACCAGACAGAAAGTGCCATTATTCACTGATTTTGGTTTGATGTGAACATTTTCACCCATCCCCAGTGAAGAGCAGCCTAGTGAATCCCTGTCTGTTATATTCAGTCTAAGCTGATTTGAGGCAGGAGTCCTTGTAGCTGTGACCTATATAGGTCACATATGTAGGGTATATCTATGTGGGATCTCAGCTATTCTACTTGTGAGAACACACAGTGCTTATGATTATGTTTTTATGGGAGATCTGATCTTTGTTCTCCCTTATTTTTTCCCATACATTCAAAATAGTGCACAGTTTGCTTTCTTTTTCCTTATTCATCAAACATACTTTTTCTTCTAGAATATGAGAATAATTCTTATGCCTGCTTTTATTGAACAAATATGAACCAGCTATGTCAAAACAAATTTTATTAGTTAATTGTTGTACTCATCCCTCTGCGAGTAGAAGCACTGTCGTTTACAGCCCTTTGCAAGCGTTAAGGCTACCAGTGACAGCCTCATTCCCACTGGCTGTGCAACTGCATGTGGAGCAGCATGAAGAAAAGTGTTATCAGATAGGAGGTACACATTATAAAAAGTGTATTTAGGAATATAGGGTCTTATGTATGAAGGCAAACTTTCTTAATTCATAGACACACTATTTGCACCATAGGTGACAAAAAAGTTGATTTGATTTAAATGGGGCTTTTTATTTTATTTATTAATGATGTGTTTTACCAAGAAGAATATATTGAGATTAGTTGCATTTCAATATGTCCTGAAAAGCATTTGCGCAACGGTAGATATACAGTTTAATGTTGTTGTTTAGGGATTTTAAATTGGCAGGTTTTTTTGTTTGTTTTTTTGAGTAGGTTATTCCAGGGCTTTCCAAGATCTGTAGCAGAAATCTGATTCCCTATTCCCTTTTTTGTTTGGAATCGTCAGTTAGAAGATGGCAGTGGAAATCTGGGCCAAGGAGTGAGTGTACTGCTCAGGTAGTGGTTAATTGTCACTTTAATGTCTCTCCCAGAGAAAATGTAAGTTAAGGAAGAATTTAGAGCAGGTTTTTCTCTGAAGTCAGTTGGCACTTGAGAGCAAATAAGAGGCTGAAAAACACACATACGCTGTCACATTGCAAACCCCTTGGCACACAAGTGGTTATAAGCTAGGAATTTAGCCAAGTTAGTTATTTCAACATATTGCAATGACGGGAAGTGATATTACATTGTAGAGGAAAGCAGCACAATTAATTATACAAAGTTGAGTTTGCAAAGATATATTTGTGGCACAGAAACATATACCACATCCCATATAGTTGATGACTACCATTAACATCTGTTTCACAATAGGTTTTCTTAGCAGGATTTGTTTCTAAATAGAATGCCTACATTAGGATCAAGTTTGGATGTTAATTTATCAAACTGAAGAAGAAATGTGAATTTGAAGTCTATGCACATCCCAAGATATTTTCAGGAGTCAAATGGGTCCAAGTTAGAGAGTAAACTGTGTTATGATAGTTAAATTGGTACTGTGGAGTTTAAGTAAGTTGTGTTTTTTACCAAATGCCATTGTGACAGATTTATGAGTGGTTAAGAACAGTTTGTGTTTAGTTTAGTTCACAAGAAATTGTCCTGTAATAAAGCCTCAAGTTTTGATATGGTTTGAATTTTTAGTGTAGATTATTGCACAGATGTACTCAGGCCTCAGAGATAGTAACATAGCAAATTAGGTTGAAAAAAGGCACAAGTCCATAAAGATCAACATTTGCCTCATTACAACCAGAACAATAATAATTATATAAAACTTAGTATTAGGGATGAGCGAGCACCCCGATGCTCGGGTGCTCGGGTGCTCTGACCGAGCACCCCCTGATGCTCGAGTGCTCGGCCGAGCACCCGAGCCCCATTCAAATGAATGGGAGCACTCGAGCATTAAACCAGGCACCCCCTGCTCTGATGAGCGGAGGGTGCCTGGTCAATGTCCCCCTTCATCTCCGCTATGCCCCTCTTCCACAATGTCCCCCTTCATCTCCTATGCCATAGCGGAGATGAAGGGGGACATTGTGGAAGAGGGGCATAGCGGAGATGAAGGGGGACATTGTGGAAGAGGGGCATAGAGTCTATGCCCCTCTTCCACAATGTCCCCCTTCATCTCCGCTATGCCCCTCTTCCACAATGTCCCCCTTCATCTCCTCTATGGCATAGGAGATGAAGGGGGACATTGTGGAAGAGGGGCATAGCGGAGATGAAGGGGCACATTGTGGAAGACGGGCATAGCGGAGATGAAGGGGGACATTGTGGAAGAGGGGCATAGAGTCTATGCCCCTCTTCCACAATGTCCCCCTTCATCTCCGCAATGCCCCCTTCATCTCCGCAATGCCCCCGTACCTCCATTCCCTGGTGGTCCAGCGGAGCGTCTTCGGATCTGTGCCTCTTCCGGCACAGATCCTCTTCACCCGAACATGTCGGGCGAGCACATGGCGGTACTCGTACGAGTACCGCCATGTGCCGAGCAGAGCGATGCTCGAGCCGATCCGAGCATCGGCCGAGCACGCTCGCTCAACACTACTTAGTATTCCTATATTTACCAGAATATTGTATTTTACTTACACAGTATAACCCTGCATCTAATCTCCTCCTCAATGTATCCATTGCATTTAACAGACTTTAATGTAAAAAAAAAAAAAAATCCTCCCTCTGCTGAAGTTGATATCACCTTTCCTCTAATCTTAAGGGGTGGTCCCTAGTTATGTGATTAGGCCTTGGAATAAAAAGCTCACCAGAGTGATCCTTTTATTGACCTTGCATTTACTTGTACATTGTAACAAGATCTCCTCTTAGTTGTCTTTCCTCAAGAGTAGATAAACAAAGTTTGTCTAGATGTTCCTCATATGTCAAGTCCTCAATTCCATTGATTTTGTTGCTCAGTGCTGTACTATCTCCAGGTCTAGAATATCCTTTTTCATAATTGGTGCCAAAAACTGCATAACTTTACACTCTTCCACATTAAGTCCTACCGATCAGTGTTTCCTCAGGGCTTGGGCCTAAGTCTAAGTCCTACACATCAATGTTTCCTCAGGGATTGGGCCTAACAAGACTAAGTGCTACAAATCAATGCTTCCTTGGGGTTTGGGTCTAAGTCTATTTCCTACAAATCAATGTTTCCTCAGGGATTGTGTTAAACATAAGTCCTACAGCAAATAAATGATTCCTCAGGGCTTGTGCCAAACAAGTCTACATCCTACAACGAATCAATGATTCCTCTGGGCTTGGGCCTAACACAATTCTAAGTCCTACAACAAATCAATGTTTCCTCGGGGCTTGTGCCAAACAAGTGTAAGTCCTAAAAATCAATGTTTCCTCAAGGCTTCTGCATAACACAAGTCTATGTCCTACAAATCATTGTTTCCTTGGGGTTTGAGCCTTTAACAACAAGTCTAAGTCCTACAAATCATCCTCTACAAATATATACTGTCAAATATCAGTCTACCCCCCAGTCACAGCTTACATCAGGGGGTCCCTGTCTCTGTCACGTTACATACCAATTTCTTACAATTACATTGGAGAGGAAAGCAGAACATCCTCCTCCTGATTAGGTTTTGTCTTATATTTATTTACTGCACTGAGTTTCTCAGGTTTGAGTTATATGATTTGGATATGATTATCTGTCAATATATAATATGTCTTGTTTGACATTTCTAATCTGTAACAATGCAAACAATGCAATAAAAAAATTATAAAAAGGACAAAAAACAAACAAAACATGACTTGTGTTTGGTTCATATTCATTTTCAGACCCAAATTTTTGCTTTCCTCTTGTAGCTCTTCAATGTGTTATTGCAGTTCTTCAGGACTACTGGTAAAGAGTATGAAATTCACCATTGATCTTAAGTCCCTTTTTGTCCCAATTTAGTTTACAGATAATTTCTTCTAAACAACTAGAAAATAGTTTTGGGGAGATTGTGTCTCCTTGTCAGATGTATTTTTCTGTGTTAATGTGGACTTAATCATTGTTGACCTGTATTGATGCAGTTGCATTTTCATATATTGATTGGGGGATATTGATGTAAGCTCTACCCCTTGGTTGATCAGGGCATCAGTTACTGCTTGCTTTTTCACTGAGTCAAAGGCCTTTTTGTAGTCACTGAAGGCTATGCATAATGGAAGAATGTATTCATTATGCTGCTGAATAACTTGTTGCACTGTCTGGATATGATCCATTGTACAAAAACCACTCCTGAAGCCTGCTTGTGTTTTAGGTTGTGCTGGGTTAAGTATAGTGTCCGTTCTTCTTGATAGTAGGTTTGTGAAAACCTTGCAGACAACTGGCACTAGGCTTATTGGTCAGTAGTTTTTTAGATCTTCCTTATCACCTTTCTTGTGCAGTAGGACGATTTCTGCATTTTTCAAGCACTTTGCTGAGTAGTAGTTGTTTTGAAAATAGTTTAGCTAGGGCTTTGAATAAGTGTTGACCTCTTGTTTTCAACATTTCAATAGTGTCTTTATCAGGTCCAACTGCTTTGCCATTTTTCATTGATTTTATTGAAGCTTCTGCTTCCTGCACCAACATTTCTGGCACAGCTTCAGCCTCTGACACTGGATTCAATTGTTTTCCTTCATTCTTATGAAGATTTGAATACAATTCTTACATTAATTTTAACATTTTGGTTTATTTTCTGCTTTTGTACCATTTTCAAGCTTCAATGCAAACATTTGGCTCCTATGTATGGCCATATTTTGTTTTGCTGTTCTTCTGGTATCTTTTTTGTTGAGCTCAACAATGAACTTGCACTTTCCTTTTACTTATGGTCTTGCACATTTCTACATATTCAACCCTGATTCTAGTATTACTATATATGTATATATATCCGATGAGAAAGCTCAGCTGGATAATGCACCAGCTGTGCAATCGAAACTTAAGGTCACAGGTTCTAGTCCCGGGCAGGGTCAAATATCTGCCAACCAACACTGGACCAGCATTGCGGATTATGGTCAGATTGCTAAGAAGGCCTTCATCCTGCAGTGGTTTGACAATGGCTCTATCTATCTGTCTATCTATCTATCTATACGTGTGTGTGTGTGTGACAGGTAGCTCCCCCTTTACAAGAATTCAGGGCTATGTTGCTGCAAGAATGACCCTGAAACTGAAGGCGAAACCACTACCTCATATGCTATAGTAGTCTCTGAATTGTGGCTCAGGAATGTGAAATGAACTTTCTGCGTATATCTATCCTGATCTAGCTGGGGAGAAGATGAAGAGATTTTCAATAATTAAAGTAAAACATTATTGTAATATAATGACATGATTGACATATGTATGTGGAATGGTGTGCTAAATGATCAGATTAGATGCTGCCAATATAAAATGTACACATTTCATATTGAATGTTCTGTTCATTCCTTACCAGACTGCGAAACAGGAACATTTATCCTGGAAAGAAAACAATCAGTGATTAGTTGGATAGATGAAGTACAGCACTGGCAGCACAAATACTCTCTATAACTCATGTTCTGTGTGTGTGTTTCTGCCATATCACAAGTGCACAAGTATGTTCAGTGCTCATGTTCACTGTATTAGTGAAATATATATATATATATATATATATATATATATATATATATATATATATCTCAAAAAAGAAAAAAAATGGGAGAGTGCTAGTATTTAGTATAAAGAATATCAAATTTGATACAAAAAATACACATAAGTAAATAAAATAGCAACATATTGAGAATATAAAGTACTTCTATCTCTGAAAAGGATTATTTAAGCTCTATAAAAACAGTGAATTCACAAACAAAAAGTAATGGTTTAAACACTAGCGCCGTTCTATTCAAACCAATAGGAGGCTGATTCTGACGTAATCATAGCAGATGTAGTTTTAAACCATTACTTTTTCTTTGGATATTATGTCCCTGAGGAAGCATCATTAGATATGAAATGCGTAGGACTTATTTTACTTCCTACATGTCAGCTGGCAAAGTTCACCTACTGAGTTCATAATATCGGTGCCCCATTGAGAAGCAAGGGCGGGAGGTGCTATTCTCAGTCTTCACCTTTAAGCTTGTGGCCTCTGCCCACTGTGGGGAAGGAGATCCACTTGCAGGACCCATGCTCGGAGAAATTCAGACAAAGAAGAGGGAGAAGCCGCTGATATAAGCAAGGACTCAAAGTCACATTTTTTAAGCAATAAGCACCTGCCCGCTGGTTTGGCACATTAAAAGACATTATACAGCTGTTACAACATGGAGAGATTATTTTAAGGTAATATATGCACTGTTTGCTGAACTTTTAGCTGCATACCTTTTTCCTCTGTTTTTTCAGTGAATTCACTGTTGCTATAGCACTTAAATAATCCTTTTCAGCGCTAGAAGGACTTTATATTCTCAATATATTGCTATTTTATTTACTTATGTGTATGTCTTTTATCAAATGTAATACTCTTTACACTAAATACTAGTGTATCTCTTTAATAGGAGCACCTAGTAGCTTGCAGATTCTTAACCATTTGAATGCCAGAAGGGTATCCAGTGCATTACATATCTTAAAGGAATAATATTTTATTTTAAATGTATATATTCTGCAAGTGCATAATATGTATAGTCAATTTGCCTGTACTTTTTTGTACAGAGAGCTACCTGGATCTCCGTTTCTGAAGAGTTTTGTTACCAGTAGCAAGAAATACTTCAATGCAGGAAGTATTACAATGTTACAGTATTCCTGCAGAACTGACAGTGTTGTATGCATTCTTGTTAAAGGGATAGTAATACTTAAAATGTAAAAAAGAATATGTTGTAGGGTTTATCCCCCTGAGTAAAACAAGGGTACTCCCACTGCTGAAAGGTGTTTCATTCAAAAGTTATTAATTTTCAAAGTTGAATTTTTTAGGTGTAATATCACAGTGGCCTGAAATTGTACAGTGGCGCTGTTGCTACACGATCCTATGGACAGCTCTGGTCAGTTGACCATAAATCTCCATAGGATGGTGTAGCAACAGCGCCACTGTACAATTTCAGGCCACTGTGATATTGCACCTAAAAAATTCAACTTTGAAAATTAATAATTTTTGAATGAAAAACCTTTCAGCAGTGGGAGTACCCTTGTTTTACTCAGGGGGATAAACCCTACAACATATTTTTTTTTACATTTTAAGTATTACTATCCCTTTAACTAGATCTGCTTTCATCTTCCCTGAGAGAAAGCTCTCTGTAAACAAATACAGGGAGCCCATTATGAGGGACATAAATGTGTCAAAAAAATGGGTGAAGATTAAAAAAAAGATAATTCAAAAGTATAGGCAAATTTGACTTGCCATATTCTATACTTGCATAAATTGTAAATTAAACATAAAGGGTTGCTGTTCCTTTCATAACATATTTTAATAGTTCATAATCAAGTTGTATAGTCTGTAAATACAGCTAACAAACTAAGCCTTCTTACAAGGGGGGGGGGACCAACTGAAAGCAAGGGACTAAAACTTCCCATTCCTGTAAATTGAGTTTTTAACCTTAAATGCTACAGCGATTTCTAACTTACTGCAAAGCAATACATACTCTAGCATCCAATGGCTTAAAAAGACACCTTTAAATCAATGGGGATTTGGGAATTGTTTATTTGTCCCATACAGTGCAATTGGCTTGCTCCAGAATTGTTTCAATTTAAATTTGAACATAAGGCTCAAGGGGTCATATTTATGAAAGAGGAGAGGTGCAATTCTGGGGTATACCATCTGCTACATAAAGGACACATAAACATTCCCCACATTACCACTGAATTAAATTAGATTTTTAACCTCTTGAATTCTAGAACAATGTGATGCAGATCTCTCTAGTATTCAAGAAGATTCCAATAAAATCAAATGGACTTTTTATTTGCCCCAGAATCGCACTGCTCCACTTTTATACATAGGACCTTAATCAATAGAAAGTGCAATTAAGAAGCAATCCATTCCTCCACAGAGGAGAAATGTAAATTCACATTGGGGGAAATGAACTAAGGCATGACAAAGAGGTGATAAAGGGGAGATAATGGGGAGATGCACTAAGGTGTCATAAAGAGGTGATAAAGTGAAAGAAGATGACTTATTTGGTGACATCACTTCTCCCATTCCTATGTTATTCTATAAAGCCTATGCACTATGATTTTGGATTTTGGAGATCTTAATGCATAGGCCCTATAGAATAACAAGGCCACTGGAGAAGTGATATCACTAGAAAAGTCATCTCTGCTTTTGTCACCTCTTTATCAGACTTTAGTGCATAACACCCAATGAATTAGATGTAGCTTTTAAACCCATGAATGATAGAAAGGACTCCAATTAATTGTTTCACAATACGGGTTATGCACTAAGAAATAATAAAAGAGGTGATAAAGTGGAGATGACTTCTCCAGTCATATCCAGTTCCTATATTACCCTATAGAGCCAATGCATTAAGATCTCCAAAGTTGGAGAAATCTTAGTGCATAGGCACCATAGAATAACATAGGAACTGGAGAAATTATATCACTGGAAAAGTCATGGGCGCCCGAAGGTGGAAGGGAAAAAGGGTTCACTTGCCCCGTCCCCAACATTTAAACATAGGGGCTGGGTGGGCTGGCCTTGGGGTCATATTATGGCTTTGCCCCCACCCCCAGAGAAATTTCTGCGGACACTTCTGCCACTTTATCACCTCTTCATCACACCGTAGTGCATCTCTCCCATTATCTCTGTTTTATCACTTCTTTATCATGCCTTAGTGCATAAACCCCAATGGGAGAGATGCACCAAGGTGTGATTAAGAGGTAATAAAGTGGAGATGACTTCCCTTATTTTATTCTATTGACCCTATGCACTAAAAATGCTCAAGTAGGAGAGATCTTTGTGTATAGGCTTCACAGAATTACATAGAAATTGGAGAAGGTATATCATTGGAGAAGTCATCTCCACTTCATAACCTCTTTATCATAATTCAGTGCATAAACCCCAGTGTTCACAATGCGATGATGACCTTTCTAGCATTCAAGGGGGGGGGGTTATGCATTAAGGTGTGATAAACAGGTGATAAAGTGAAGATAACGTCTCTGATGATATAATTTCTCCAGTTCCTATGATATTCTATGGAGCCTACGCACTAAGATCTGTCCCACTTGAGAAATCTTACTAGAGTCCATAAACTAACATAGGAATTGGAAAAGTAATGTTACTGGAGAAGTTATCTCCACTGTAACACCTGTTTATCACACCTTAGTGTATAACTCCCACATATTAAAAGTCCCATTTAAATCAATATGAAATTGCAGAAATGTCATTTTGTCCCCTATGGTGCAGTTGCTTTCCTCCAGAACTGCATATGCTTAGCTTCTTCAAAATGACCTTAGATCATGGGTGTCCAACATTTGGCCCATGGGTCCCACAGGACCCCAGGATGCAGCCCTCACACATATGGTTTTCTGATCACGTGACTCATGTTTGGAAAAAAAAAATGGACACCCTTGCTCTAGATGCTTTGCAAGCAGCACATCATTTGTGCATACCTGTACCATAACTATGTGATTCGTATCTGATTGTGATCATGTATGCTATCTTGGGGAGTGGTAGTTAGTTACCATAGAGCAAACAATTTCTGCAAAATATTGAGTGTTCTTAAAGGGATAGTAATGTTTGTTATAAAGTATTTTGCAGCGTCTTCTTTAGAGTAAATGTAACAGATTGTGATATGTTTATCTACTTACTTTTGTGTAGTTCGAAAGATATTAGCTGGAGAAAATACCCCTTCCCGTCCCTTCTGGTCACATCACGCTGAATCTGCAGTCTGATCCAGGCCGATGCAGCAAGGGACAGACTTCAGTAAGCAAAGGGAAATCCTGCCCTCCTTCATCAGGGGAGGGGGAGGCAGGATTTCCCTTATACTTACTGAAGTTTGTCCCTTGCTGCATCCATCCAATCCCGGGACCAGACTTCAGATTCAGTGGGAGGAGGCCAGAATGGGTAGATGGGGGAACTTTCAGCAGCTAATATCTTTTGAACTACTCAAAAGTAAGTAGATAAACATCTTTCTAAAACATACTTTATAACAAACATTACTATCCCTTTAAAAACATCTGGCCAGCTACCCTAATGAAGATTTGGCAACATGTTATTGGGGATCATTACATTTGAATCCTATTCTTTTAGTAAAGTCCAAATAATACATAAAATGTTAGAATTAGGACAAAACCGTAGATTACATCCTAAAGGATTAACCCTCTGAGTGCCAAAAGAGGCATACAACACTCCACAATGTGTTGCATATCCCTCTTGCACTTTAAATGTTAAAGGGATAGTAATGTCATAAAAAAGTATTATAACTGTATTGTAGATACAATTAAAAGAGAGTACTTTTACTTATTCGTATCTCTCAAACCGTTATGGTTTGAGAGATATCGGAAAATAAAGTTCTCTGGTCCCTCCCCTTTCTGCTTGACGAGCTGTAAAGCTGTCAGAAGCAGATTCTGGTCACTTGACCAGACACAGCTCTTCAGCAGTGCCGATATAACGATATCTAAAAATAAATACTTAATCAGAATGGCCTACATCATGTGCTTGCAAACCAGACACTCATTGTAGACCATTCCGATGAAGTATTTATTTCTGCCAAAGTACTCTCTTTTAGTTGTATCTACAATATAGTTAATACTTTTTTTCTGACATTACTATCCCTTTAAGGCAATTAATCCATTGAGGAAAATTAATAGATTCTTGCAGTCATTCATGCTATTCTATAATTTAATCGCCTGTATGCTAGATATGTTTCCAGCACTTTTGGGGAATATACAAATACAGACGTTTAATTGGCAAAATAATTTATAAGCATTGGTAGATTTTTACATTTACACTTTCTGGGCATTGTGCTAATTGTGCTAACATAGGCTCTGGATCTTATTGTATTAATTTATGTTGAGTCTGCCTACTTGTCACTGCTGTCCAAGTGTTAGTAAGTATGCATAAGTGCAGGCTCAGGATTTTTAAATAAATTCCCCCCACGTGAAGGAATGTGCTGGAAACATTTTTGTATACAAGGGGTTAAAGGTACAAATTTAAAATAAGTATTGTTACTTTCTCTTGAGAATTAACATCGTTTAATTTATACTGTGCTTGGTAAATTGATTTTGTGCCTTTTTTGAGTCCGAATTAGTGAGGCCTGTGTCTACCTACCACTGAACACTTACCTGGTGTTCTCCTTCTTTGATTTTTCTGCAGGATACAGAAAGGTGTTTGTCAGAAAGAGTGAACAGAAGAGTGAGTGATAACCCATGTCCTACCAAGACTGATAATTGGCTAAGATTTATCAAGTCACCCGAAAAAAAAAAATCTCCAAATGCTATTTTATTAAAGTGATGTGTAAACAATGGCAGTTATGTACTAAAGTATACTGAGGCAGAACAGGGACAACGTCACAGCAAAAACTTTGCACTCTGTGTATCAAAGAAAAACAGACTGATTTTGACCGGAATTTCTTTTAATACTGAAGGTGGAATTTTTTATCCTGGAATGTTACCACTTTTAACCTTCTATATACAGGATATATGTGTTCCTAAATTTGCTTTGGTTTTGCCCTCACTAGAGTTTTGTATACAAACCCTCTTACATGTTTGGTATTGTGATAAATCAGTCCTATGGTACAATATACAAATATGGAGAGGTTTTTTCCACAACTTGGTAAATATTTTTGAGACTACTGTTACTAAAACATGTATGACCATTGATAAAATAAAATTAAAAGTAAAATGATGTTTTATCCTTTATTATTTAAGTGGTATATATTCAGTATATTTTAATTTATTTTATGGATTCATTTTTTTTTACTTTAATTCTGTGTACTGAACTTGTTCCTGCTATTTCATTTATTTTCTTCCTTTCACTTTCAGTGATGTGGAACTTTTCCTAACAAGTAATACCCGAGAGTATGCATTTTTTCCAACCATATAAACCATATAGGTAGAACATTGTGTTCCGCAGATGAAAAACTAGATTAAAAAATCAGAAGAAAAGTAGATCAAATAATGACTCTCAATACATTAGAACAGTAACAAAAAATACAATAACTCATGCTTCTTTCATTTTTTTTTATTATTATTTCAATATATTGAGTGCCATTATTGGATTTGCCTTTTATTCTTTGTTTTTATTTATGTGAGCTCCTTTTTCCTCCAGTCTCATTACTGGATCTGCTTTTACTTCTTATTTTGTTTTGATGTGAGCTCCTTCTACCTTCAATATATATAGCATATAGGTGACTCAACTGCCTCTGCAAAGCTTCATAACTGTCTCTGTATGTCACGTACTATTGTTTCTCTATTGTCTGTTCAAATGAAGAGTTTTGCATGTAAATAGAGAGAGAGAGAAAGACATAGAGGGCCATTGTATTAAGAGCCAGGTGCATCAATGTTAGGATCACTTAAGCACCTTGGGCAAATTCTGTATGTTAAACTGTGCTTAGGTACCAAGGCACAAGTGGTGCCTAAGTACATGTGAGGAAAATTCAGTCCTGCCCTGCTTTAGTAAATGAGCAAAGGAGAAGCAGATGGATCACCTGTTCCCTTATGCCTGACTCAGGTCCCATTTCCAATACTATTGTGACCCCCTGGTTTCCCCAGAACACCTTTTCAACACCTACACTATACCTCTATTGCTGGCTTGTATACATTTCTTCTGGAATGACAATGAAAGGAGTACATCTTTTTTAAGCAATTACATTTTGTTTTAAAAAACAGCAAATTGTTCTAGGGGGATAGGATGATTCCCCATCACTCTTTGATGATAGTGTTGGGATGGAGAGTGTTTATATATAATACAAACCCTAAAACCTTGTATTATTTAGTGTTGACCAAGAAAGTAAACCTTCAATCCCTAAATTAACAAATTAAATTACAATAACTATTATGGGGGTCCATTAACTCCATAACACTTTTCATTATACCCTGAAAATGAAAAATTAATGTGGTGTCCAAGAATGCCATATTAGTTTAATATAGTGCTGAGACAAAGTAAAAGTGTCCACTGAACTAAAATAAGTGATTTATCCCCCCAAACAAAGTTACATTGATATGGGGTCCATAGACCCCCATATGAATGTGGGCAGGGGAGAGATCCACTGACCACTCTGTTATCTCCCTCCTTGGCTCTTTCTTAAAAAAGCCCCTAGAGTAAATTAAAGTATTTAAAGCACACACACACACACACACACACACATATATATATATATATATATATACATTGTGATCTTCACTGGCAAATGAGAACTGAGCTCCACTCAAAAATTTAACCCCTAATGTTAAAATCACAGACATTTATTTTGGCTACATTTCAGACAATTACAGCTTTATAAACACACTGCCAGTCAGTGACTGGGAGTAAAGGGTCATGAAAGATGTTATGACCAAGGCTTTGATTTTCTTACACAAACATACTGTTGACATTCTGACCTGCTTTGAGACACATGCTAATGGTGAAAAATCCCATGCTTTGTGTCCCATTGGATCACCAAGTTCCAAGAGATGCAAGGATGCTGTTTTCTAGTATATTTTGCATTGTATAGGTGGAAAGTCAGCTTTACACCTATATGCATGCAAAGCACCTGAAAACTGTGTCCAGGGTATCTTAATATAGAATTATTATTATTATTAGCCTTTGTATGATCCTTTCAGATAAAGCTACAAACTGAAATAAGACTGAGCTCACACCACTGAATATGAAAGAAAGACAATTGAAGTAACTCAAAGAACATAGGATTAACGAATAGCCAAATGCAGATAATCTAAATGAATATGTTACTAAAATTGTACAAGTTAATATAAAACATTACAACTCCTTTAACATATCTCTAGTTACACAATAACAATATTTGACAGTACTGAACAGGGACATCATAAACTAAGCAAACCTAATATCATCACATATAAAAGATACTTACTACAACACTGCATTGAAATCATTCTAGGCCAATGGCATGGTGGGCAAGCTTGGCTCTCCAGTTGTTGTTGGTTTACAATGTCCATTAACTCATGTGGCCATTGGTTTGCTGAGGATAATGAGAATTGTAGTCCACCAACTCCTGGAGGAACATGGGCATCTGAAAATGATGTTAGTTGTGGTACTACAAAAACAACTGGAGAGTCAAATGCTTACTATCACAGCTATAGCCAGCACTGGCATCTCCACAGTGTAGCAGTATGCATATTTCATATGTAGATGGTATTAAAGAGATAAGGCATCAACTCTTCTTGAAGATATGTTAGTTGGAGAAGGTGCAGCAAAATCATTAAATGAGACAATGACAGAGAAAGGCTCAAGCACAGAAAGCTAGAGCAAACAAAAGGGGCCTCCACACACAATCAAATAGTCTAAAAAGTAAGAAAAATCAATAATCAATACTGCTATACCTCAAGTATACAAATATAATCAAATATATGATAATCAATACTAAATAGAAAATCAACAGTCAATAATAATAGACAATCAGATTCACAAACTTAAAAGGTTTCCACCAGAATAATTGCAGTACCTAAATATATACTTCAAATGGGCATAAATAAAACCTAACAATAGGATGAAAGATGAAATGATGTCAAATGGTGATGATGAATAATAGGTGATGGATAACGGATTCAAAGTTTCTCTTGGAAATGTCCGCTGCTGCTAAGACTTTTGGTGTCCTTGTACACCCCAGGAAGAAATCTGCAGTATGAAAAAGCGCAAGGCAAGACAAAACAAGAAAAAACAATAAAATCCAATCTAAGTGTAGTATTTTAATAAATCAAAAACTAAAACATAAAATATCAATGGTTACACTCACATTTTACCTATCTTGGGCTTTAAGCATATAAGAGGCCCCAACCTCTGAAAGCCTTCGAACTGCGTCCCTGTTTCTCCAATAGTCCCAATGGTGATTCTCTAGAGCTTTGGTTCCTTCAATTAACGTATCGATGGTCCGAATGTATTACTTCTCCATCCAAGCTATTCACACCAGCCTCGAATGATATTAGCCGATGACAACATGAAATATCAAAAAGTGGAATAATCCAAGCTATTCAGGGCCAACTAGAGCCTTCGAAGTCGAACGAATCCTCGTGGCTGGTCGCCAAACACCGTTCAAACAGTTCGTACAACCAGTGGCTGGAATCGGAGCGGGAAACTCGCAGGGGGCGTAGGAGGGGCCAATACCAGTGAGTGATGTAAACAATTAACCCGACGCGTATCGTGGAGTACACACTCCACTTCCTCAGGGGTATGCGAAACCAGAATCTTCTAAACCCTGGGCTTATATACCTTCGATAACAATTAAAAAATACAAAATACAATCCACAGCTCCGAATGACACCCACCATAGGGCACAATGTCAGAAATAGCTATCTGCTATTTGTATGTATATGTTACTTTGTGTTTCTGACATTGTGCCCTATGGTGGTTGTCATTCGACACAATGTCGGGAACAAGGATAAATAGGTGTGGATTGTATTTTGTATTTTTTAATTGTTATCGAAGGTATATAAGCCCAGGGTTTCGAAGATTCTGGTTTTGCATACCCCTGAGGAAGTGGAGCGTGAACTCCATGATACGCGTCGGGTTAATTGGTTACATCACTCACTGGTATTAGCCCCTCCTACGCCCCCTGCGAGTTTCCCGCTCCGATTCCAGCCACTGGTTGTACGAACTGTTTGAACGGTGTTTGGCGTCCAGCCACGAGGATTCGTTCGACTTCGAAGGCTCTAGTTGGCCCTGAATAGCTTGGATTATTCCACTTTTTGATATTTCATGTTGTCATCGGCTAATATCATTCGAGGCTGGTGCGAATAGCTTGGATGGAGAAGTAATACATTCAGACCATCGATACGTTAATCGAAGGAACCAAAGCTCTAGAGAATCACCATTGGGACTATTGGAGAAACAGGGACGCAGTTCGAAGTCTTTCAGAGGTTGGGGCCTCTTATATGCTTAAAGCCCAAGATGGGTAAAATGTGAGTGTAACCACTTATATTTTATGTTTTAGTTTTTGATTTATTAAAATACTATACTTAGATTGGATTTTATTGTTTTTTCTTGTTTTGTCTTGCGCTTTTTCATACTGCAGATGACAGAGAAAGGCTGATGGAGAATCAACCATCTAATAAACATTATATGCAACACCCACCAGATGCCAAAGAAAAGTGGAGCGATTCAAGCAAGTGCAACATACAGAGCAAATACACCCCCCTCCACATTCATTTAAATGGGGCTATAAAGGGATAGTAATATTTCACAAAAAAGCAGCTCTAATTAATCTTCTTAGTATTTGGGCCATTTAGAGAGTTATTTCAATACTGTCCCAGTTGCAGTTCAAGAGTAATTGAATGATAAAATATCCCACTCCACTCCTTTTACTTAGAGCAGCAAGACTGTCCGGATGCATAACAGTGAGGGACAATCCTCAGTGAGAATAAGGAAAAACTTGCCCTCCTTTGTCAAGGTGGGCAAGGTTTTTCTTACACTCACAGTAAGAAGATTGTCCCTTGCTACGACCTGTCCGGTCAAGAGACCAGATTCCACATCTAAGGGGAGGTGGCGTATACTAGGTAAAAGAGGAGGGAGGGGAATACTTTATCATTCAATTACTCTTCAACTACAACTCTGACAGTATTAAAATAACACTCTCCATGGCCCAAATACTATGAAGATTAATCGGAGCTGCTTTTTTTTTTATAAAGCATTACTATCATTTTAAACCAAATGCATGCTAGAAATGTCTCCAATACAATGCACCTTTTACATATGGTCCCTAATTCTTTCTATGTATAGCCCAGATATTCATTGCATAGAGGCCAATGAGACAACAGGATCAGAGTAGTCCAAAGAAAGAGAACCTTATTCAACAGGTGCTTTATGTTTAAAAGAATAACATAATTAGGGGCAATCTGACTTCACCATAGGGGATATACAGCAATTCCCCCAAATTCCCAATGATTTTACTATGGCTTGTAATCCTTTGAATGCTGGAGAGGTCTTTGGGGCATTTCTTAGCAATGCCTTGTAGACCTTTCTAACATTCAAGTTGTCAAAAGCACCATATACATCAATGGGTAGTTTCTATTTATCACCAATAGTTGAGTTGGTTTGACCCATAAATATTCTGCTTTTCTTTTGAATATAAGGCCAAAAGAGGTTTTGACTTTTACATATGCATAAAGACAGATACTCTGACACATCCACCGAGATAGACACATTGACCTAAACATAGAGGAAGAAGACAGAGCAAGACAAATAGGTAACTAATTTCTACTTTCTATTCTAGTCTATAGGGAAATCAGAGGATACAAGTAGTCACTGTTTTCATATGTGGAACAATCCTGCACATAGTGAGAAGCACAGAGTTTCACACAAACACACACACACACACACACACATATATATATATAAATAAAGTTTATTGTAGGTAGTTTTGCATCAACGTTTCGGCTCCATTATGAAGCCTTTCTCAAGACAACTAACCGGGTGTAAATCTCGATCTTAACTACAGTTTGTAGTGGAAATAGTGCCAAAAAACCATGAGAGGAAACAATGTGGGATACTCTCCCCTCAGATGGCAGGCAGTTTTCATGATTGAAGGTGGAGATTCCACTGGTAGGTTTAGGGCATGGAGAAGCTTATTCTTAAGACTGTGAAGACAACTAGAGTTTATTTTGCCCAATATTTCTTATGCAATCAGATGGGGAATAACCTTGGTTTATATCTCTTCAGGCTCTTGATCAACAACAACATGAAATACTTGCTCAAGGGAAAGCACAGTGTAATACTGAAAATTTATATTTTGCAAAACAAAAGTTTATCCACTGATGCTTATTTCATAAGTTACCCCAGGTAAACTCTTATTTTTAGGGTGGACAGCAATTTTAAAGTTGTGATGTTGCTACAGAAGTCTATGGATCACTACTGTCAGTGACAAAAGGTGTCCATAGGGAACACTGGCATCAGTACTGCAACCTAAAAAAGCAAGATTGAGCAACAATAACATTTGAATTAATCATCTCTCAGCAAAGTACCTTTGTTTTAGTCATTGAGAAAAGCACTACAAAATTTACATTTTCTATATTACACAACACTTCTGCTAATGTGCTTGTTTCCAAATATTATAGTGACTGACATGATCATGGGTAGTACCTAGAATCTTCTGTTGAGATTCAGAGTCCTTCTCAGACATTGATACGGCAAGAGTTAAGCCCTACAAGGTCATTTATCATTTGTTAAAAGGAATTATTGAATTGAATTGAATTGAAGTAGATGTTGAATGGAAAAGCAGGATGTTTAGGGCCGTTTGAACGAGCTGGCACTGACTTTGACATGACATTCATTCAAAGACTTACATCAGGTGTCACAGAAACAGTGACACTGAAAAATATATTCAGAACTTATCACTTCCTTAGAAATATAACAAAGATATAATATTTTATATATCAATCCATGGATAAAACTATAACTTAAGTTCATTTCTTTCTGTGTGCCTATGATTTTACTCCCAGATTTCTCTGTATTTCTCTATATTAAGTGTACTTAGTAGCTTCACTTATTTCCATTATAATGACTTCCCATAAAGTCCTACATTACGTGCAAAATTCTATTTTTTCATACACTCTTCTGCTTTTCTTTATATTTTTATTCACATTTACTATTTCAACTCTGATCATTACTTGTGTGGTTTTTGTGATGTTTTCTATTTATCCTGTATAAAATGACAGACATCTGATCATGCAAAACAGTCTAATTGCCAGATCCCCACCCTTAAATGGCTCTGATTTATTGAATGCTGTACAAAGTTAAAGATTAACTACATGGAAAGAAGGAGGCTTATGTATTTTGAACCATAAAAACATAACCAGGCTAACTATTGTAACTGTCAGAAAAACATATAAAGCAGAAAATAAGATTGAATCATGGAATGAAATATTCTAATTTCCAAATGTACATGATTTTGATTGTATGATCCTGTCTGCCATGTGCTATTTAGGATATTGCCATTATGACATGTTATGTATGGTACTTTATTAAGATCTGAATACAGATTGGTAGTATTAGTAGCAATGACATACATAGACAGTGATATGCATTAATAGAGAAAGACACAGAAACACACACACACGGACATGATGTGAAAATGAGGCTCTTGCCTCATTTTCACATCATGTCCGTGTGTGTGTGTTTCTGTGTCTTTCTCTATTAATGCATAATGGAGAAAGCTGAGTGTCACAATCACTGTGGTGTGATATATGCAGACAAGTACATTGTTGGTAGTATACTGTGTAGTAACTATATATATATACCTAGAAGAGTAAGACAAGCAAACTGTCCAGCTGCACTCAAACAGGCACATATAAAATAGTATAGAAATGCACATATAGGGACATATGAATGGCCACACAGATATACACACAGAAATAACATACTTTTCTTAGACTTCAGGATAAAGAATGCAATGATTCCAATGAGGGCCACCCCAGCAAGTACTCCAACCACAATGCCTGCTATTTCTCCAGCACCCAGTCCGTTATTGACTGAAGACTCTGTGTAATGAAGGAAAGAACATGAAAACAAGGATTGTTCAACATTAAAAATTAACCCTCTAAGTGCCAGAGGGGGGTATGCAACGCATTGCTTTGCAATGTGTTGCACACCCCTCTGGCACTCAAAGGGTTAAAGCTTGTTAATGTGCTTCCTGTGTATTAGTTTGTTTCCCCTGTCGATCTGTGTATGTTTAGGGTTTCAGTTCTCTATGTTATTCTGTTTGATGTCGCTCATTTATGTTTCCATCTGGGATCTCTTTGTGTATGAGTCTCTTATTTCTATCTAATTGCTGGTATATATTTTTTTTTGCACAACCCACTGGTCTTTAAAAGGTTAAGCCTTTCAGTGCCATAGGGGTATGCAACATATTGCTCTGCAATGCATTGCATACCACTCTGGCACTGAAAGGGTTAAGGTGTAGCTAATGTGTGTCTGGTATTGCTCTCTTATACTGGTAATATTTTTGATGGTCACTGCAGTCTCTCCTTGGGGAGATTCACTAAGCAGTGATAAAGAGGTGATAAAGTGAAGAAGAATTCTCCAGTGATATCACTTCTACATTTCTTATGTTATTCTTTGGAGCCTTATTCACTAATATTTCTCCAGCTTTGGAGATCTTAGTGCATAGGCTCCATAGAATAACATAGGAACTGGAGAAATGATAAATTGGAGAAGTCATCTCCACTTTATCACCACTTTATCACAGCTTTGTGAATCCGCCCCCCCCCCCCTTTGTGTTTCGCTTGTGTTTCTTTATGTTTATCTGTAAGATTTATCTTGTCTCTCTGGTTTGGGGATCTGTCCAGTGTCTATGTTTAGGGTTTACCTGTCTTTATGGGCTGCATGAACTCTGTAGCTGGAAGGCTCACCTTGTTTTGCTGTCACATTTAGAACAAAGTAAAATGTACTGCTTCCAACTGCATTCTCAGCTATGCATTCATAATCTCCATTTTCATTCTCAGTCACTTCAGTAATCTCCAGGCTGGACTTGTAGTCACTGGATATCACTGTAAACCTCCCTCCAGTGGTTATAGGAGTGGACTGATGCTTGAGATGGAACCAAGAGAATGTTGAAGGAAGGATTTGAGACCGAGGCTGAAAGGCACGTCCATTTCGGTTGCTCATTAAAATAACTGTCATGATGACACTTCCTCCTGCTACCACTGAATTGTGGCTATTGATTTGTTCCTCAAGTTTTGGCAGTTCTAGAGAGAAAAAATCAGAGAGCATATTGTTACTCATCCTATGTGGTACCACATAAGGTATCATGCCAGATTTCCAGACAGAACAAAAATTGCACCTGACAACTTACATGTGGAATTTGCTCAGAATTATGCTACAATTTGCAATAATAAGATAAGGTATGTGTGTCATTTCTGAAGTGGGAAAATAGGTAGGGATGGGCAAAGGTTGTTGCCGTGTTCCCCCGAGAAATTCTGCGAAAACCACGTTATTGTCCACTTTTTCTTGAGAAAATTCGCTTGTAAAACAGCGATTAAAATGTTTTCATTTTTTGCCCATTGGCCAAAATTCACCAACAATTTTTCAGCGACTAGATTTACATTGATTTACATGGTTTTTGCTATAAAAATGTGACATATTTGCGGAAGTCAAACACAATAGACGAAGCTACAGAGTGAGGTAGACGTGTTGTGCTGTTCTGCTGTGAATTATTTGTAAAACTGAGGCAAGAGAGGCTCATAGTGACTGTTATTACTATGAGCAGGCTTAAAACTAATAGAAGGAGGAACTGGAAGGACCCTTATGTGTCCACTGAGTCTGAGGAGGAGAAGGAAGTGAGCACAACTGAACCAATGCTGTCCAGTCCCCCTAAATCACCCCTAGGGATCTTGGGGAATTTAATGGGAAGGGAGGAAGAAAAGGGTAGTAGTGAGAGCAGGACAGGTCAGTTGCCTGTGCCTGCTACAAGATGTGCTGCCCCTGCTGCCACCATTGCTGTACCTGCTGCCACCATTGATGTACCTGCTGCCAGACGTCCTGCCCCTGCATCCTCCAGTGCTGTATTTGCTGCCAGATGTGCTGCCCCTGCTGCCACTAGCGCTGTACCTGCTGCCAAATGTGCTGCCCATGCTGCCACTAGTGCTGTACCTGCTGCCAGACATGCTGCCACTAATATTGTGCCTGCTGTCAGACCTGCTGCTCATGCTACTGATACCAACAATGCTGTGTCTGTTGTCAGATGTGCTGCTCCTGCTGCCACTAGTTCTGAACCTGCTGCAAGTGTGTCTTGTAATACTCATGAAGGGGGAAGGAGAAGATGATGCCAAGTGTGACAGCAATGGACACTAAGTCACACTCGCCATCCCCAAGCAGTCCCATCAGTGCTAGTACTACTATTACTACTACTAAGGTCCAGCAGCTTGTTAGCATTAGGAGTAAAGGAGGGGGTAATCAACAATATCCTCATATTACTAGTGACTGTGAGGAGGAAGACTCTGCTGCTGAATTTAATGTGGTTGGTGTTAGTAGTAGTAGCAGCAATGGTAAACAGCCAGAGTGGTAGGGGAATCATTTGAGAGCATCCAGACTAGCAGTCAAAGGAGCCCACACCATTCCTCTGACCCTGGGAGTCATCCCCTTCCCTTCACTAAAATGTCTAAGTGGAACAGGATCCTGAAGACTAAGAGGCCAGAACTGTTGTTAGGGGAGAGCAGCCACCACCACCAGCAGGGGCACAGATCAGCTGTCTATGCCTGCTGCTACTGCTGTCAGTCTGCATTCTTCAGGTCAAAAGGAAATGCCAAGTGTGACATTAGGAGACCCACTGTCACATTGCTCGTCACCTCCTCCAAGCAGCAGTGAGATGTCTGTAATAGAGCAGCAGCAGTAGGGACTAGTGGTGAACTATCACGGTGCCCGTGCTCTTTCCTGTCAGTCTCTGTGTGTTGCGCTCCCACTGGCTGAGCTCGATTTGGCCTGCCCAGTGTGGCCTTTTTATACTGGGCCTCTGGCACCTGTCGGGTGCCCTTTCGTGGTGTTCCTGTACCAGTGCTTCTGAGTTACTGTGTTGCTGTGTTCCTGCGTTCCTGTGTACCGACTTGGCCCGTCTGACTACTCCGCTTCTGGTTCCTGCTCCGTGATTTGACCTGGCCTGGCTGACGTCCTGCTCCGTGAGCTGACCCGGCTTGTCTGACGTTCCTGCGCTGAGATCTGGCCCAGCTATCCTGTTCCTGTTCCCCGTGTCGCCTGGGCGACATTCTGACTCCGGCTTAGTCTGGCCCAGCCAGACTGAGAATCACTGTGGCCTCCGTTACTGCTGAGCCTCCCGTTAACTCTTGCAGAACACTGTTGCCTACGTTACCACTGAGCCTTCCATTAACTCTTGCAGTACTGTTGCCTCCATTACCACTGAGCCTTCCGTTAACTCTTGCAGAGCATTGTTGCCTCCGTTACCACTGAGCCTTCCGTTAACTCTTGCAGAGCGCTGTTGCCCACGTTACCACTGAGCCTTCCGTAATTTACTGCAGAGCTATTGTTGCCTCCGATTACTGCTCCGGCAGTGAGCCCGTGGTTGCGTTCCGTTCAGCTCTCGCAGAATACGGTTGCCTACGTTACAGCAGCGGCAGGGTGCCATTGGCTCATTTACTATTGCTCTTGCAGAATACGGTTGTTTCTGTAACGGCACCAGTCGGGTGCCATTGGCTCAAGTTTACCAGCTCTTGCAGAGTACTGTGCCTCTGTTACTGCACCGATTGGGTGCCTGTGGCTCAAGTCCGTTCAGCTCTAGCAGAGTATTGTGGCCTCCGTTACTGCTACGGCAGAGGGTATAAGTCTCAGCCCTGCTTTGCAGATCCAGGTGCTTGTCTACATCTCGCACCACAGTCTCTTGATAGCCATTTACCATCATACTGGGCGTTGCCAAACACACCACATGAGAGACTGATTATTATCATTAGACTTTAACACATGCTGTGCTGAAGTTGCCTTGTTATGCCTGACCTGTGACAGTATCTCACCATCCTACTCATTGTATGCTGGGCCTGTGTGGGCATATGTCTATGACCTATATTTTCATGTCTATTCCACTGTGATACGTTATCACCCGCTGTGGGCATTTTTCATTGTGTCTTTTAATAAAACTGTGTTTTATTCTAACCTACTGTGTCTGATTGTAGTACAAACCATTACATGGGGATGATGATGTTGGAGAAACTGGGGTAGAAGAGACATTAATGGCCTTTTTAGCAGAAACCGAGAAGGAATGGGAGACAGGTATGAGGACAGGCATCACCAACACCACTAGCAGTGAGATTTTGGAATTTGAGGAATCTGCAACTCCTCTAATTCCTGCTGCTGCTGAGATGCAAGTGCAGCAGGATGCTGAGGAGCAAGCTAATGTGCCACAGACCACCGTGGACACAGTGGGAATGGGGTCAACAAGTGATGCGGGACTAGGACAGGTTCCACTTGTCAGCCCCAGAAATGCTCCTGGTCCTAGTTGCAGTACTGAATCTGAGGCAGTAGCAGCAACAGCAGCAACATTATCCACTGCTACAGACAGTGAAGGGGCATGTGGAGGACAAGAGGACAAGAAGAAAGAGGTCTTCTTCTTCTTCACCTCTTGCCTCCCTTCTGAAGGTGTGGGACAGGTTCTACTTCCCAGTGCCAGCAATACTGATCCTATTTGCAGTGCTGATTTTTAAGCAGTAGCAGAAACAGCAGCAACATCATCCACTGCCAGCAGAGACAGTGAAAGGGAATGTGGAGGACAAGAAGAAAGAGGCCATTCTTCTCCAATCTCCACCTGTTCCCTCCCCTCTGAAGTCATGGGCGTGGGACTATTTTTCTTTTGGGGCAGGTACAGTGCAGTCATCACCAATGGCACTGTGAACAATCTGTGACAAGTCAGTGACAAATCTTTATTTTAAATATACATGATTAAATCAGCCCAACTCTGAGCATTTCGTGCTTTACTAGCACTTCTGCAAGGGCACATAAATTAAAGAGAATAAATCTATACTCTTAAGGTTTATTTATGTGCCCTTGAAGAAGTGCTAGTAAAGCACGAAACACGCAGCGTTGGGCTGTTTTATACATATATTTTCAAAATAAAGATTTGTTTGTGATTGATAAACACAGAGTGGATCCTTAACTCCATTTTGAAGTACTCAGTGGAGTGGTGACTATTAGTGATGATCGAGCACCCCGATGCTCGAGTGTTCGGGTGCTCTGGCCGAGCGCCCCCGGAGGCTCGAGTGCTCGGCCGAGCACCCGAGCCCCATTGAAGTCAATGGGAGGACTCGAGCATTACACCAGGCACCCCCTGCTCTGATGAGGGGAGGGTGCCTGGTTCATAGGAAAAGGTCAGAAAATGATGGAAACACCACAGAAACAGGGACAGCATAGGGAGGATGTCTGGATGCATCTTGGACTCCAACGTCGCTGCTGGGAACGATGTTTCGCCCGTAGTACGCCATTTTTACAGACTGACCGTAAAACACACAAAAAGGAAGATAAAAACTAATCTGCGGCTAGGCACACTAAACAATATGTGACGCTAATCTGCGGCTAGGCACACTAAACAATATGTGACGCTAATCTGCGGCTAGGCACACTAAACAATATGTGACGTTAATCTGCGGCTAGGCACACTAAACAATATGTGACGCTAATCTGCGGCTAGGCACACTAAACAATATGTGACGCTAATCTGCGGCTAGGCACACTAAACAATATGTGACGTTAATCTGCGGCTAGGCACACTAAACAATATGTGACGTTAATCTGCGGCTAGGCACACTAAACAATATGTGACGCTAATCTGCGGCTAGGCACACGAAACAGAATGTGACGCTAATCTGCGGCTAGGCACACGAAACAGAATGTGATGCTAATCTGCGGCTAGGCACACGAAACAGAATGTGACGCTAATCTGCGGCTAGGCACAGTGAACGGAATATGTGACGTTAATTTGTGAATTTGCACACTAAACAGAATGTGACAATAATCTATGGCTAGGCACACGTTTAAAATGGCCCTTTTTGTCGCTGCGTTGTAAAATCATTGGCCCTGTGCACCTAACAGAATATGTCAGCTTGTCACTGCACTGTGAAATATTTGTCCCTGTGCACCTAGTACAATGTCACCTTAGAACATGTCCCCCCCCACAAAAAAATGAAATTCTGCCACCCCCAAAAAAATTAAATGCTGCCCCCACACACAACAGTCCTAAAAAGGACTTTTGGGTCTTGAAAGAGTTTCAACAATTTTATTCTCCCTACACTGACTTCCTGTGCATCTAGTATTATATGTCACCTTATAAATATCCCCCCCAACAAAAAAAAGGAAATTGTGCCCCCCCAAACAAAATATAAATGCTGCCCCCACACACAACAGTCCTAAAAAGGACTTTTGGGTCTTGAAAGAGTTTCAACAATTTTATTCTCCCTACACTGACTTCCTGTGCATCTAGTATTATATGTCACCTTATAAATATCCCCCCCCACAAAAAAAAGGAAATTGTGCCCCCCCAAACAAAATATAAATGCTGCCCCCACACACAACAGTCCTAAAAAGGACTTTTGGGTCTTGAAAGAGTTTCAACAATTTTATTCTCCCTACACTGACTTCCTGTGCATCTAGTATTATATGTCACCTTATAAATATCCCCCCCCACAAAAAAAAGGAAATTGTGCCCCCCCAAACAAAATATAAATGCTGCCCCCACACACAACAGTCCTAAAAAGGACTTTTGGGTCTTGAAAGAGTTTCAACAATTTTATTCTCCCTACACTGACTTCCTGTGCATCTAGTATTATATGTCACCTTATAAATATCCCCCCCCACAAAAAAAAGGAAATTGTGCCCCCCCAAACAAAATATAAATGCTGCCCCCACACACAACAGTCCTAAAAAGGACTTTTGGGTCTTGAAGGAGTTTCAACAATTTTATTCTCCCTACACTGACTTTCCCTGCCTAAGCGCATCTCTCCCTGGCTAAGAATGAGCCGAACTCGCGCGTCAGGTGCTATACAGCACCTGATCACGGGTTCTGGCCAGCCAATCAGTGTAATGCCAGCAGCCAACATGGCTGCTGGCATTACACTGATGTCAGAGCCTCCCCGCACGTTTATTGGCTGCGCAGCAGCCGCAAAACGTGCGGGGAGGAGACCCGAACATGGCGGGCGAGCACATGCGGTACTCGTACGAGTACCGCCATGTGCCGAGCAGAGCGATGCTCGAGCCGAACCGAGCTTCGGCCGAGCATGCTCGCTCATCACTAGTGACTATTATTAAAGGCTTTTAATCTACAGAAATCTGGTAAGCAGTTTTAAGCTTGGGGCTAAACAATTCACAATATCCATACAAATATACTCTTAGAGGGTCCTGCGCCCCTGTCTTTTTGTTGTTTCAATGTCTCTTCCACCCCAGCTTCTCTACCATCATCATCATCACCACCACTAGTCCCACTTCCTACGAACTGCTGCTGCTGCTCTATTACAGACATCTCACTGCTGCTTGGAAGAGGTGATGAGCAATGTGACAGAGGTTCCCCTAATGTCAAACATGGCATTTCCTTTTTACTTAAAGAAGAAGGCAGACTAACAGCAGTAGTAGCAGGCACAGACAGATGATCTGTGCTCCTGCTGGTGGTGGTAGTATTAATTTGTAGCCTGCTTTCCCCCAACACCATTTCTGGCCTCTTCAGGATCATGTTCCACTTGGATACTGTAGTGAAGGGATGGGGACTCCCAGGGCCAGAGGAATGGTTTGGGCTCCCTTGACTGCTAATCTAGAAGTTCTCAATTGCTTCCCCTACCACTCCCCGAACACTAGTCCCACTGGCTGCATCACCATTACTGCTACTATTACTGACACAAACCACATCAAGTTCAGCCGGCAGAGTCTTCCTCCTCACAGTGACTAGTAATATGAGGATATTGATTACCCCCTCCTTCATTCCTAACACTAACAAGCTGCTGGACCTTCTTAGAAGTAGTACTAGCATTGGCAGGATTTCTTGAGGATGGCAAGTGTGACTTAAGGTCCCCTGCTGTCACACTTGGCATCATCTTCTCCTTACCCCATCCTGAGTATTACAAGACACACTAGCAGCGTCAGCACTGGTGGCAGCAGTTTCAACACTGGCAGCAGACACAGCACTGGTTTCAGCAAGGGCAGCACGTCTGACAGCAGGCACAGCACTACTGGCAGCAATGGTGGCAGCAGAGGCAGCGCGTCTAGCAGCAGGCACAGGCAGCTGACTTGTCCTGCTCTCACTAGTACTACCCTTTTCTCCCTCCCTTCCCATTCCCTTTTCTTCCTCCCTTCCCATTAGATTCCCCAAGATCCCTTGCAGTGATTTAGGGGGACTGGACAGCATTGGTTCAGCAGAACTAACTTCCTCCTCCTCCTCCTCCTCAGATTCAGTGGACACATAAGGGTCGTTCCAGAGCCTCCATTTATACAGTCACTATGAGACTCTTCTGCCTCAAATTTGGAAAAAGATCACAGCAGAATAGCACAGCACGTCTACCTTGCTCTGTAGCTGCTCCTGTTGTTTCTGGTTTCAGCAAATAGGTCACATTTTTATAGCAAAAAGGTGAAAACAACGTAAATCAATGGGCGGAAACTTTCTAGCAATTGAAAAAATTGTGAACATTTTGGCCAATGGGTGAAAAATGCAAACATCTTTATCTCTGGATTATAAACAGGTTTTCCCACAAAAAAAGCAGACAACAACGTGGTTTTTGCTGAATTTCTCAAGGGAACAGGGCGCGAGATTTCACCCACCCCTAATTAAAGGGTCTCAGCTTGGGGGCTGACATTTGTGATTGGATAGACAACTACTGAATTGACAGAGTACAGATAGTTCTTGTAAATGGTCTAAAGCTGGAAGATGAGAGACTCGGCATTCATTCCACAGCCTAGTGCTTTTTAATTTGTTTATTAATAATAATAACAATTAATAATCTTGAAGTAGGTGTTGAAAGTAATGTCTCAATCTTCGCTGATGATGCTAAACTGTGTAAGAAAATGCATTTAGAGTAGGTTGTTTTTTCCCTGAAGAAAGATTTGGATAAACTGAGTGAATGGGCAAAAAGTGTCAGAGTTCAATATAAATAAATGTAAGATGATGCATTTTGGTTGCAGAAACAAGCATACATTTATACTAAATGGATAACTACTTGAAGAATCATGGTCAGAGCAAGATTTAAGAGTAATGATAGACAAACTACACAATAGTGCCCAGTGTCACTGAGCCACTGCATGATCCAATAGGATACTATCATATATAACAAAGTGGTATAGATGGACCACTATAAATTTTTGGGTATAACATGGTACCGTGTTAGCCATAGAAAAAGCAGGAGACTAGTAGAGTAAATATTATGCCTTTATTGGCTGAATGGCTCTAGGATGCAAGCTTTCAAGACAACTAATTAAGGTCCTTATTATGCCTGAAGATTAGACCTAGTTGTCTTGAAAGCTTGAATCATAGAGCTACTCAGTTAGCTAGTAAATGTATCATATTTACTCTACCAATCTCCTATAAATTCTTGGTTAGGCCTCATCTAAGCTATGGGCCATATGTTCAAAGAAGTAGCGAAATACTTTTTATAGTTTGTAAAGACTTTTCAAAATACAGTGTTGTTGAAATCATTGCTAGATGCTGATGGGCTGGGAGGACAGGTTAATGCAGGACATGTTTTGTGTTCTGCATAACCCCACAATCCCAGCCAATGGCAATTATTTAGAACAAGGATGGCCATATAAAACAAATAGAACTGGACAAAAGAGCTGTACGTTGTGTTCGTGTTTCTGGAACTGTGTGTTCAGTGCCATGAATTGGTATTTATTATTTAAATCTGAATGTCACAAAGCATGCAATTTTCTTTAAATTTTGCATTTGTTCTGAAACAAATGAACAAATCTAAAACATAGTACTAAAACAATATCTGTCTCGCAATTCATCAATGTATAGTTATAGCTATGATTTTAATGTTCATTTGTATCTCTCACCTATAGTCACTGAATTATTCACTTCTAGACCCAATTGAGCACCGAGGCAGATCAGGACTTCATTTAGGCTTGAATCATATGACACATTCCTGGTCACCTGGTCCTGCTGTGTCTCATTAATATTTTGAAATATCATGGTCACATTAGCAGCAGGGTTACCTCCTGGCCAAGAACACAGCAGTGTCAAATTGTTACCATTTCGTGTTATATCATACACAATAGGACCATCAGGAAACCCTGTGAGAACAGATAGAAGAGATATAATTAAATCTTAGCTGTGCACGGAGAGAGATGGTAGCAGGGTATATCTGATCTATACATAATTTTACACAGTGATCTTGACACCATAATCCAGTCAGACACTTGTGGAGTGTTTAAGAATTTTTAATGTTTCCTTCACCAACAGCTGATCAGCTATTTGAAGCTGACAACAGACTATCTGCAGATCAGCCACTTGTATTGCAGAGTGCTTGCAAGTCTTCTGTTTACAGAAATCATCTGATCAATGCATAGTCCGCTACAGACTTCAAACAGCTAATTAGCCGGTTCATATAAAGTCAGAACATGTGACAGCTATGTTGCATGTTCCTGTAGCATTAAAATAGTTATAACATAAAGAATTAAATGTGCTGCTTCACATATCATTTACAGACACTAACAACCAGCAAAACAGCTGTTACATATCACTGTAGCACTGAAGGGTTATGGGAGGGTTGTGGTGTCCTTGGCGCTGAAGTATGAGCACATCCTCTCCACTCCCCACTTGCTCCCCCCAACATATCACTAAAATTATGTCAACACATATGCTAATGATTAAAGTGTCTCCCCCCAACTTTAGAATATATTGTTCTTAGTACAAATAATGAAGTGCCATATTTTGATTGGCAAAGTGATCACCAGATATTGCCAGACACACTTTGCCATTGCACTGACCCTTAGTACATTTCTCCCATGTTGATTCTGAAACAGCTTTCAAAACCACTTAAAAGTTGCATTAGTAGTTTTTTATTTACAAAACAAGATTGTGAGTTATTTAGATTTATAAAGTATGATAATTAAGGCAAGCTGTGTTGGCACTTCCTGTTTTAATCCTACTTTAAATTTTCATTTCAAAGACAAAATGAAAGACAATTTTTAAGATCGAAATATTAACGGCAATGTTCAACGAGATCTTCTTACTGTCATTTTTAATTCTTTAGATGAATTTTCATACGTGACAGATTTACTTCTGAAAATATTGTCCTTTTTTTACCACCAACTCTTGATCCGACAAGTTTTTCATTATGATGACTTTTTGAACATCTTGCCCTAAGTCTGTGGGGGCCTCTTGGGCCTTCAAGAATCAGGTCTCATATGAACAAAAGGTCCTGCAAGCAGTTCTGCCTGTCTAGGGACCTGTACACTTTGTTTTGCCATACTGTTGTTCAGTAGTTACAAGCCTTGTTGGCTCTTTTTATTATGTGCTGTTTAAGTTCAATGTCAATTGACACTTACTGCTTGGGTTATTCAGATACTGGTAGTTCTTGTCACCCACTTGCAGGAATCCTGCAAGAGAGGGAGTGCTCGGGTGCATCGCTTGGGTGCGAGGCTGGTCGAACAGTGGCTGCCTATTGTCAGGCTTTGCTGTGGTTACGGCCAAGTAAAGTTGCCAGCCGCAAGGCTGGATGGCAGACCCCAGAGGAGCTGGAAGTGAGCCCTGGATAACAAGACAATAAACAGCACAATCTCTACTGCAGGGGAGAGTGCTGGCTAGGGAACGGAGAGTGGGGTGCGTAGATGGGGAGCGTAGGCCACGACAGTAGCTGGAAGTCTCCAAAACAGAAAACAGGAACAGAAGACCCAAAAGAGGAGCACAACAATAAAGGAACAGAATCAGAAGAGGAGTCCAAGACCAGTAGAGTGATACATGGATCAATCTGAAACTAGGAGGACTAGGCCGAAGAGAGGTCAGAGGCAAGCAGGATCATACACGGATCAGGTCAGAACCAGAATCGCAAGGCTGAAGAGTGGTCAGATGCAAGCAGGGTCATACACAGATCAGGTCAGAACCAGAATCGCAAGGCTGAAGAGTGGTCAGAGGCAAGCAGGGTCATACACGGGACAAGAAGAGACTCAGAACTGACCTTTTCTGAAGATCTATAAAGGAACTCAGGATAAAGCAAAGCTGTACTGTCACAGGACTAGCTGGCTACAGAACACTGTAATAGTGCACTGTAGCCAGGGACCGAAGGCTAGAAATAGACGTTGCGTGCTACTTCATCAGCACGCGATGTCAAACACCCCGGAAGCAAAAAGGGGAAGAAGAGGTGCTGTCTTTTGACTGCACACAGAGGCATCGGCCACAAGGATGCCAAGAGAGGAGGGGCCGTCGACAGCGAGGCAGAGGAAGCAACAGGAGAACAGTGCAGAGACGGTGGCAGCGGAGGGAGAGCACGGAGAACCGGGTGACAGTCTAAGGAACTTAGGTATCATGGAGATGGGTATGATCTCCTTTCTCCTTTTTTCCCACCTATAGGAGATTAGCGTTGGTTTATTCTCATGGTACCTGTGTTCCATATTGGATGTAAGAGAAAATAGGATTTTAGTAATCTTACCTGTTGAATATGTTTCTCTTTAGCGCATAATGAACACAGATCTCCCACCCAGAGAAAGGGACCCTTTTTTGTTGTTGTCTTGCCTTCGTGGGCAGCAGAGTCCTTTTAGAGTCTTTTTATTGTAAGAGATGTTCTTCATCTTTTCCGCGCTTACTTTGTGCTGCTTCGGTCACATGAGTTCTGGGTGGTAATAGGCAGGGAGAGGGTCAAGGAGGAGGAAGTCTTTACCCATGGGACTCTGTCTTTTGGGATGTGTCCTGCCCTTCAGGGGAGGGACTCAGTTCCATGGTGGTTGTGTTCTATACGGACTAAATAGAAAATGATTTAACAGGTAAGAATACTAAAATCTTATTTTCACATGAATCAAGAGCTCTTTCTTCGCTCTTTGTGTGATAGTCCACACAATCAATATGAGGAAGTGCTTCATAATTTGGATGTGTTCAGACGTCTATGATGCTATGTTCAATCTACAGATACCTTGTTTATCATACCTGAAGACCTTAAAGAGGACAGACCTGCTTCTAAATCTACAATTGCTTCATGGCTTAAATGGACTATAAGCTTAACGTCTCAAGTCTAGTCCAGCCCTGTTCTGGGTTACTGCATGTGCAACACATTCATTGAGTACTTCATGGGCTTTGAAGAACCAAGCTTATGCTGTACAAATCTGCAAGACAGCTACCAGGGTCTCTGTCCTTACTTTATCAAAGTTCTATAAAGTAAATGTTTTTTCCATCTCAACGTGAGTTTTACCCTCAGAGTTTTGCAGGCTGCTGTTTTTTAGTTTTTTTCCTTCATCCCTGTGTGTTTGGGATGTTTCCCTCCATCCCTCAGTCGACATAAAAGAAAAGTGGATTTTTATGCTTACTGATAAATCCTCTGCTTTTAGTAGATTCAGTTGCTTTGCTTCTCAGTCCCGGTATCTTTATCTTCCTCTGCTTTGCATAGTGTAAACTAAGCTAGGTTGTGTGGAAGGCTATGTAGGGCAGGAAGTGGGATGAAGTTTCACTTATGAGTACCTTGACTCTTGAAGGAAGAATGTATACCCCATGGTTCCTTTATACTCAATAGACTAAGAAAAATGTTGACCTGTAAGTTCAAAACACCCTTTTTTTCCACCAGCATTGGAGGAACCATTTTTCAGAGTTATGGGTGACAAAAGTGGTAACATACTGTTACTGAATAGGATAGTAATGTTTCACAAAAAAGGCATCTCTGATTAATCAACATAGTATTTGGGCTGTGGAGAGCATTATTTCAATACTGTCCAAGTTATAGTTCAAAAGTAATTGAATGATAAAGTATGCCCCTCTCACTACTTTTACTGATGTAACACTGCTCACCTCAGAGCAGCAAGACTGTCCAGATGGATTGCAGCAAGGCACAATCTTCAATGAGCATAAGGAAAACCCTGAAAAACCTGTCAAAAGGGGCAGGGTTTTCCTTATGCTCACAATAAGAAGACTGTCCCTTGCTGAAACCTGTCCGGTCAAGAGACCAGATTCCACACCTGAGGGGAGGTGGCTTACACTAGGTAAAAGGGGCAGGAGGGGGATACTTTATCATTCAATTGCTCCTGAACTACAACTCTGAAAGCACTGTAATAACTATCCATGGCCCAAATACTATGAAGATTAATCAGAGCTGCTTTTTTTGTCAAACATTACTATCACTTTAAATGTCTACCACCAAATTTTTAAGAGGCCATTTTAGCTCTCTTACATACAAGAGTGGTAGTAGCAGTTCCCAGCTAGCAGAAGTTCATGGGTTTCTTTTCCTGCCTGTTTAAGTACTCAAATAATGACTGATTTCATCTAGTATTGGATTTAAAAGCTCTGAACACGTTTCTGAAGAGAGCAGTCATAGCCATTCTGGAACCAGAATAATGTTTACCTTCCCTGAACATAACTTATCTGTAAGTTCCCATTTGTTGTAAAGTTTTCTGTAACACAATAGAGATATTGCTAGTGTGGAAGAGGTGAATACAGAGTTCCATTGTGTGTAAATTAAGCTTCCACTGTGCTGCTTGGAATGTTTTTCTTTTCAGTCCCACCACTAACCAAACTAGCTTTGGTGTGCTTACAACTAAGATATTAGTTAACAGTAGGGCAGACAAGAGAGGAATATTCCCAACAGCAGATGGAAAGAGATCGCATTGGAGGCTTTATTTACATTCAATAACATTCTGCATTAACCCCTTCCATGCTAGATATGTCATCAATGTGTTGCTTTGCAATGCATTGCACTCTAATCCTGCATTCCAAGGGGTTAAAGAAGAATAAAAATACCCCACTCAAGAGGAGAGTACTTACAGAACATTTAAACTGAAAAGATCACTTTAAAATACACTGATGTGTAGTACACCATTACAACACAATGGGGGGGGGGGTGAATAACCCCCATTGACATCTTTATGTCAGTCTCTCCCCTCCTCTTGCATAACTAATTTTAGTACATAAGGCAAAGTGTGTCTTATTCTCCAAGGCAAAGTGTTCTCATTGCATCACAAATCCAGATCTACTGTACTACACTGAACTTTAGTTTATCTTAACCAGCTGTGCAATTCATTTTAAATCATTCTTTTGTTAGCAGTATCTGAAAATACACAACAATGCAATGTGTTGCAGTGCCTAAGGAAAATGAGTAGTTAAAGCAAACCAGTTACTTTGAAAACAGTTTTGCCTAATAATTAAGATAGAAAAACTTATTTTATAATAGGCTTTATTATTACTGCTACCATTTACCTTTAATACCTGAATTAATATTAAGACTACTCAATACTAAATTGGGTCTACATGGGGAATATAATTTAATTTGCATCTGCAAGGATAACAAATGGAAGACCACATTCAGTACCAGGTTTAAGCAGTATGAGTACCTGGTAATGCCCTTCAGATTGTGCAGTGCACCTGCAGTTTTTCAGTAATTTGCTAATTATATATTTTCTTCATTGTGGACTCCCTTGCACCTGCAAGCATGATGACTATTTGGTCATTATGTATACATTAACTAAACAAGGAAATGTAATTCCTCTGCCTAAATTTCTGTCTGCTCCTGAACTGGCTAATTTGTTTGTCAAAGAAATATTCTTACTGCATGTCATTCCTTCTCAAATTATCTCTGACCGTGATACACGTGTGACTAGATTCTGGACAGCATTCTGTCAATATCTGGGCATCCATGTAAATTTTTCAAGCTATCAGCAATGGCCCAATGGACACACAAATAGTTTTCCAATTTTTTATTTAAATGTTATATGATGTTATTGTATCCAAATACAGAATGATTGGACTCTCCTTTTACTGCTGACAAAATTGTCCTACATTTCCATGCAAAAAAACAGCTTTTGGCTGTCCTCCCTTCTTTGCATCCCTGGGCTATAATGCTAGTGTATTTATATTTGATGCTGGTGCTACTGATGTTTCTGCTGATGATGCAAGAACCACTATTCTGGATGACCTTTGGCAAGGAACAGGAGCTTCTCTTCTATCGTCTCAAGCAATACATTGATCTCCAGTGGACTTCTGCACTTACTTTATGCTATATAGATCAAATTTGGATATCCTCTTGAAATATTAAACTCCAGCAAAAATCTGACACATTATGACCCAGCTTCTTAGACCCTTTTAAAATTCCTTGCCAGGTATCTCCTGACTCTTATCAGGATATTCCTTGTAACCTACTTATTCATGCTACCATACATGTTTCATTATTAAAGCCATATGTTAAAACCACCATTTTGTGCATCCTGTGTATGCACCTCCACCAGTGCTTGTGAATGAGCTTGAGGAATATGTCATCGGTAATATCTTTGACTCTCATAGACTGGCACCATTCAATATATGAATAAATGGAAGGGATTTAGCCCTGCACAATGGTTGTCACTGCTTGCTTCCGATGTCCCCTGCTCCTAGCGTAGTGCACAGCATTCATCATGCCTTCCCTATTAAACCTTCTTAAGATCCCAGAGGTGACCTTGTAGTCCAGTCCTCCTGAGTTCACCTGTTGCCCCCTGGTACTCAGATAGTTAAGATAGCCTACTTATTGTGACTAATCCGTGATCTAAACAACAGGCAACTTATAATATAATCTTAACCATTTAAGGACCAGAGGGTTAAAAGGTTAATTACAACATTTTTCCGTAGAACTTAAAACATGGAATTTGAAGGCAGATAAGAACCATTCGGCACATCTATTCTGCCCATTTCCGCACTGTAAAAACCTCAAACCTTATTTGGTCCTTGGTCTTTTCTTATGTTCAGGACAGCCTTATGCCTATTCCATGAATGCTTAAATTCTGTTACTATATTAACCTCTACCACTTCTGCTGGTAGGCTGTTCCACTTATCTACCATCCTCTCAGTGAAGTAAAGCTTTCCTACATTACAATTAAACCTGTGTCCATCTAGTTTTAGACTATGGCCTCTTGTCCTAACATTTTTGCTCCTTTCAAATGTACTTCCCTCCTGTACTTTGTTGAATGCCTTCATATATTTGAATGTTTTTATCATATCCGCTCTCTCTCTTCTCTCCTCCAAGCTATACATGTTCAGATCCTTTAGTCTATCCCTTTTTCTGCTACTAATGCTCCTAACTATACAACCCAGCGCCCTGCTTGAATTACCTGCTGCTTTGTTACATTGATTGAATACCCTTCATCATCAGAAATAATTATGCCCAAATCACTTTCCGCTGTTGTCTCTGACAGCACAGTACCCTTAATACTATATTCTGCCTTTGGATGTTTACATCCCAAGTGTATTATTTTACATTTATCAACATTAAACTGCAGTTGTCACACTCTTGTCCATTCTTCTAATTCACCTAAATCATTTGTCATTAAGTTTATCCACCCAAGAAAGTCTATCCTGTTGCAGATCTTTGTATCATCTGCAAAAAAGGCATACCTTACCTTGAAGACCTTTTGCAATGTCACTAATAAAAAATGGACCCCAGTACAGATCCCTGAGGCACTCCACTAGTAACACAACCTTAATCTGAATCACCATCTACTGGAATCATACTCATAATCTGTTGTGTTCACAACACAACTTATGTGTTAGCTGACAATGTCACATTAGGGGTATTTAAACCGTCCCCACAACAGTGAAGCTCTTTTTGCTCAGCTGGGCAGCTCCTCAATACAACTCAACAGAGGTTTGCAACATATAGAAAGAACAGAAGATGGTGCCCAGTCATGCCTGTTATCTTTTATAACAATAAAGCAAATCTTAGTTAAAAATATACTCACAAGTGTGATGGTTGTTGAAGGGTATATACCCAACTACAATAAACTAGGCTTGCAGAGATATTTGTCCTGTCTCTGCTCAGGTGACCGTGTCTTGAGATCTATGGAGTCCACAAAGTGCTGCTTGCTTTATCTTCAGTATATTTAATATAACATAATTGTACCTTTATAATTATGTTATATTGAATATACCGAAGATAAAGCAAGCAGCACTTTGTGGACTTTGTGGACTCCATAAATCTCAAGGCATTGTCACCTGAGCAGACACAGGACAAATATCTCTGAAAGCCTAGTTTGTTGTAATTGGGTATATACCCTTCAACAACCATCACACTTGTGAGTATATTTTTAACTAAGATTTGCATTACTGTTATAAAAGATAACAGGCACGATTTGGCGCCCTCTTCTGTTCTTTCTACATATTTTGCAAAAGGTATTATATAAATAGGTATGTAACAATCCTATCCCACATGTTCCGGGGGTGGGAGGCTCTAGAGGACATGGCTTTTTTTTTTTTTACACCAATGCATTCTGGGATTGTAGAGCAGTGTGCAGCCACGATAAAATCCCAGAATTCCATGAGTTGCCAGGTCTGTCACCAGTACATAACACACAAACACAGATGATGGTCCTGGCACATCATTAAAGGGATAGTAATACTTAAAATGTAAAAAAAAATATGTTGTAGAGTTTATCCCCCTGAGTAAAACAAGAGTACTCCCACTGCTGAAAGGTGTTTCATTCAAAAGTTATTAATTTTCAAAGTTGAATTTTTTAGGTGCAATATCACAGTGGCCTGAAATTGTACAGTGGTGCTGTTGCTACACAATCCTATGGAGATTTATGGTCAACTGACCAGAGCTGTCCATAGGATCGTGTAGCAACAGCGCCACTGTACAATTTCAGGCCACTGTGATATTGCACCTAAAAAATTCAACTTTGAAAATTAATAACTTTTGAATGAAACACCTTTCAGCAGTGGGAATACTCTTGTTTTACTCAGGGAGATAAACCCTACAACATATTTTTTTTTACATTTTAAGTATTACTATCCCTTTAAGGTGTTAAATAAACAATGATAAAATACAAGTATTGTGATTTTAAAAACAATAGTTTGCATCTATTTTGACATTTTCAACCATGAATAAAATTATTCTATATGATGTTTAATGTTATTTTCACATTCACTTTTTCCTTTCAAAAACATTTTCAAAACATCTATTGTATATATACATCTATAACCACTTCTAGCATGCAAGCTCTCCACAAAAATCAGTAACAACAGTGCCATCATAAAATTATATGACCACAAGAAATTATAAATAGCGGCAGTACTTAAAGGTGCAATACAGTTTTATTATAAAACTGTTACATAGCTTTGATACTTAGAGAAGAAGTAAAGTTTTACTATAAAAAGTAGAAATATATATATGTACATTCATTATATTTTTAGGATTTAATACTTTAAGACTCATTACCCAACTCTTGTCTTCTTAGTACTTACTCCCACACTTACTCCCACTCTTTACTGTGCTCTTATATCTACAGTTTGTCTTTAACAGCATTTGTGTGGAATCACAGCAGAAAATGATACTTCTTTTGCTTAAACGAGCTGTCATTTTGTAATGAAAAAATATTTGTTATAGTGTGGTTCCTGCTGAGTAATAAGGTAAGTCTCAATACTAGGATATTTTTAATACAACATTATTATAGATCAATCATTATTTTAATTAAATTACAACTTTCTTTTCTGGCCACTGGGTGGTGCTGTTCCTATAACATACTAAGATGAGTTGTTGTCAGTGAGTACAGCTTTCCCATATAGTGCATTACATTAACCCCTTAACGAAGGCCAAGCACTTAATACCCACGGAACATTTTTTTTTTTTTTTTGGGCCATTCGATTCCGAACTCCCCGAACAGCGCGGGGGCACGAAATTCCATGACGTACATGTAAGTCCTTTGTCCTTTAGGGACATCCATTCGTGACGTACATGTACGTCATGTGTCGTTAAGGGGTTATAAAAATGATTTTTAATCTGTACTAATTTTTTAATATAAAATCTGCCAGCAGTTTTATTCTACAGAAAACACCCTATTCCATGTATTTTTTGATAATAAAACTTTACTGCACCTTTAAAATAATAAATTGTTTCTACTCTTGTAAATTTGAAACATGTCTTCAATTTAGGATAACTGTATTTCACTGGAACCATCTGTATCAATTTTACATTATGAACCTTATGATGTTGTATATTGAGACTGTTAGCCATTCCACTCTTTGTTCTAAGGTTATACTTGTAAATGAGTTACTAGTTTATGTTATTATAAACTGTGAACATATTATCAACTTTAGATAACCGTATTTCATTGGAACTTTCTGTATTAGTTACATTATGAACCTTATCATGTTGTTTATTGAAACTTTAACTTTTAACAAAATTAGGGAGAGGTACTAAGAGAAATTTGAATAATTCTGGAGCAAACCAACCACACCATAGTGAACAAATACAATTTCACAAAACTCCCACTGATTTAAATAAGGATTTTAACCACTTAAAGCTTTGAATGTCATAGAGGCACGCAACTCATTGCAAAGCAATCCGTTGCTTACCCCACTGGCACTCAAAGGGGCAAATGCTAGAGCGGTCTCCAATAGTATTGCAACGGTAATAAGGGAACAGACCAAAGCCAGATGTATGGTAAAAGACAATACTTTATTGAGTATAAGTACTAACACAGTAATGCAGAACACAGTAATGCAGAACACAGCAGGAATCAGAATTCCAAGGAGGTCCTAGCCCCACCAAGGGACTGGAGCCAGAGGAGGTAGTCAGCCAAGCCAGAGGAGGTAGTCAGACTAGCCAGAGGTCAAAGCCAGAGGAGGTAGTCAGCCAAGCCAGAGGTCAAGCCAGAGGAGGTAGTCAGACTAGCCAAAGGTCAGAGCCAGAGGAGGTAGTCAGACTAGCCAAGAATCAGAGTCAGAGGAGGTAGTTAGACTAGCCAAGGGTCAGAGCCAAAGGAGATAGTCAGACTAGCCAAGGGTCAGAGCCAGAGGAGGTAGTCAGACTAGCCAAGGGACAAAGCCAGAGGAGGTAGTCAGACTAGGCAAGAATCAGAGTCAGAGGAGGTAGTCAGACTAGCCAAGGGTCAGAGCCAGAGAAGATAGACTAGCCAAGGGTCAGAGCCAGAGGAAGTAGTCAGACTAGCCGTGGGTCAACACCAGAGAAGGTACGCAGCCAAGCAGAGTGTCTGAAGCCAGAAGGGATCTATAGCCAAGCAAGGATCAAACCAGAGTGCTCAATAGTATGCTCACTAGCACCACGTAAGGGCGACTAGTTTATGGGAAGCACAACCCTAAATAGCCCAAGAGGTAGGTCGGAGGAAGTGACGGCCCGCTGCATAAGACTAGAAGAGAGCATACGCACATCACTATAGAGATGCTCCATGTGTGCAATTCACATCCCAATGTCACTCAAAGGGTTAAGAGTGTGATGCTCTTTGTGGTGCTGAAGTCTGAGAGGATCCTCTCCTCTCTCACACTTTCCCAAATGTGGAAGCAGAGAGGATGTTCTCAGATTTCAGGATTGTCTGCTTCTGGCAATGTGTAAGGGAGGGCAAACCAATTGCTTCAAAGCACTGATATAAAAAGTCTGTAAATTCTTTTTGATTTAAATGGGGCTTAGGTTGCCAGCGCATTACTTTGCAATGTGTTGGAGACTTCTGCAGCATTCAAGAGGTTAAAAGATCTACCTAAATCAAAGGGAATGTTCATCCCCCTAGGGTTCAGCTGGTTTGCTCCAATATTTATACCTTGATGAATAAGGTTAGAAAACACTTAATTTAAAATATATACACAGTTCACATTTCATTGCACATTCAGCCATATACCAGTTCATCAATGGTCAGATTTTCTATGTGTTCATCAATGATTACCGAGTACCGCTGCCATTCCCATTCCCATGGCAAAATCCATATAATGTTATGATGGGAAACACATGTATACATACACTGTGGGTGTTTGTGTGTGTGTGTATTGTTCTGTAATCACTTGTGTATCCTCTTGGCACTGAAAGGGTTAATGATTACAGTGAAGCTCAAGAAAAAGAAAGAGGGGGCTCCTCATAGGATAATAACATCACCACAAACAGAAGTGAGTAGCTCCAAATAAATAAATGCACATTTTAAATAAGCTACCGTGAATCAAAACAGTAACATGTGCATATGGAGGATATTATGCTGCCTTCATACAGATCACCATAGTACACAGCTCCTGCGCACAAGATATGACTTCCCAGGTTCTTGAAGAAAGTAAAGAAAAAGCCAGCAAACCAGAAATAAGTACGGATGCTCTTAAGTCAATAAATAAAACTGAGCAATATAAGGTAGTATGGCTACTTGTCGCTGATGTCACTAGTTTGTGTTGCCAACAAACTGGATAATAGCTTCAGGTGGATATCAACCTCCCCTGTAAGTGTAACATATTCAAAAAATAATATCCGGACAACAGTGAATCTGATTTCAAGATATTTAAAAAAAAAATGTTTATTGTTTTTATATGAAATTTTTAAATATACCTTGAAACCAGATCCACCATTGTCCAGATATTATTTTGTGAATATGTTACCTGTACAAAGGTGGTTGATATTCCCGTAAAGCTATTATCCAGTTTGTTGGCAGCACAAACCAGTGACATCAGTGACGTGAGTAGCAATCCTACCTTATTTTGCTCAGTTTTGTCTATTCAGCTAAGTGTCCCTATGAATTTCTAGTTAAAGTTGAAGATTAGCCTTTCTGATATTCTGCTATTTCCACAGAACACAGGCCATAGACTTTATCAAACTGTGAGACGTACATACACACACTCAGTCTGTGAAACACACACCAACTGTTATAAATATCTTTCAGTACATTAATGGCTGTATACTTACTGTACTGCTGCATTATATGTTTATTTGGTGCCATGTAATTTAATTTATTACCGCACAAAGAATTATGCACTATGAAAAACTGGATCTGTTTTGGGGTAAACCAACTGCATCATAGAGATCAAATAATATGTCCCCAAATTACCACTGATTAAGACAAAATTCATTAAGCTGTGGAAAGATTAGCATACCAGAAATGTTGCTCTTTGCTGAGAACATTGCTGGATATTTTCGGGTATTCATTGATCAACAGAATTCCCCTGCCTTGTGTATGCACAGCGGGGAACTCTATGATGAACAAATAGCACAAGTACCACCACTCCAGAGACAATCACCTATGTGTCTATCTGTCCCTTGCTCATTGATGAGTGAATGAGGGCGAGACATAATCTGGCCAATGAAGGATAGGAAAGTGGATAATTCATAAGGAAATCCACTTGTTTCTTAGTTTATTTCATTGACTAGCATATGCAAGAGTATGTTAAACAAAGAAATATTGTTTATCATTCATAAGACCATGAAAGTTATTTATGAATTCATAATTTATAGTAGTGAAGATCAGCATACTGATATTGTGCTTTTCCCGCTCTTTGACTATTAGAGCCTTTGACATGCTATAGTGTTTTTTTCAGTCAGATTAACATTTCATGTTACTCACAGGCCAGTTGAAGTTTCAGAGGCTTGCTGGTCTCATTATTCACACTGTTAGAGGCTGTGCAGGTGAAGGATCCATTGTCTTTCCTGGACACTGGGCTGATAATAAGCGTTGAGTTACCATTGCTGAGATGATATCGGGAGTCCTGTGATAATGGTATCCCATTCAGGCTCCACGAATAGACAACATTAGTACCAAAAGCTGAGCACGTCAAAGACACAAAATCCTTATCCACCCAAAGCAAGTCTGTGGTAGCATTACTGCTCAGTGTCACATTGGAGACAGGTACTGCCAATCAAAACATGACACAGGGGTTACATGATGTAGAAATACTCAGTAGAGAAGAAAGATGTTAATGTAATATCAGAACTCCTTAAGTCATTATAGAAAGTAGATGTACACTATGTAGCTTTTAACTCACACACAGAGCAGTAGAATAATTGATTGTGGCAGATAAAAAAGGTTAAAATACAGCTCATAGTCTATAGTGAAATAATATGCTATAATATGAAAAACTATTGAACCAAAGAACTGCATGTATGGTAGTTTTCAATTTCATGTAATGCCCCCAAAATCTGTATCCCATTGAAAACACCAAGGGATGGATTCTATTGCAGGTGCTAATTTTATCACTGCGTTTATCTCCAGGTTTCCCCATAGACTTCAATAGGAAAATGTATCACCTGCAATAGAATCTAGCCCCAAGTCAGTAATGAAAAGAGACTGTGCTGTTGATGTACTAAGAGGTACCACAAATGAAGTGAACCATAGGGGACAAATAATATTCGGCAAATTGCCACTGATTTAACCAGTTGTGTGCCAGTGAGGTATCCAACGCACTGATACCTCACTGGCACTCAAACGGTTACATTTGGATTTTAAATCCTTGACTGCTAGAGATTCCCAGGGCGTTACATCAAGCTAATTCCTTTGTTTTTTTACTGTTTCATTGTATTAAAAAAAAATGGCTTAAATATATTATGTTAGCTAATCTATCTATATTGGCCTTATGCTATGGAGCATATTATAAGAAAAAGACATCAGACTGATACACATCTATAACCGGAATGGGGAACTGTTAATATAATTATCTCCACTTGCCTTTCTGCTGGATATCGAGTTAGCCAAATGGAAATATGAATACCTGTCCACTTTGCCAGTTATATCTTTATTATCCATCAAAGATCTACTACATTATTGGGCAGCCATCTTTCGTTTTCTTCATTTTCTGTGTGTTGGAGACCTCAGTTACATCCAATGGGTTAAAATCCCCATTTATATCAATCTAAATTGTTAGTTGTCCACTATGGTGCTGGTTTGTTTGCTCCAGAATTACTTCAGTTATTCTTAGAACATCAGCTTTAGTATCACCTAAAACAGACTGAGGCATATGTATGCAGGGAAATGTGGAACCATTCTAGTGCAAACTTACTGCACACACTGATGTACGAAGAAGAACAGGAGCAATTCTGGGTCAAGCTTCTGTATGCTAGGGGACACATAAAATAAGCATTCTCATTTATTTAAAGTGAGCTTTTAACTCCTTGATTCTAGAGAGATCTCCCAAACACTGCTTCCTGATGCACTACAGGGGTTAAAGGCCCCATTTACCAACAAGAATGTTGCATTTTTTTGTTTGATCCCTTTTGTATTGTTTTGCCTTAAAATTCCCTTTATTCATAAAACTCATTGTATTTTTATCCATTTTAATATCATGTAAAAAAAAACTAAATTTTAGTGGAAATGTTCTTAAACCAAAACCATCTAAATGTCAAATTAGCCACTTGTTATTCAGAAAGCTATTGTTTCAGTTATTTAAATTAATATATTGTGTTAATTAAGATATGCCTCTTTTTAGGCACTTTCTGTTTTAGCCCATCATTACTCCTGACATGTTGGGACTGCTCAATAGTGAATTGCCCCCAGCACCAAAAAGGTTACGTGTCAGTGAGTTGGAGAGGTAATGTAGAGCGAAGACAAGAAATGACTACATTGCGTGTTTTAATTAGCATATTCAATACATTTAAAGGGATAGTAATACTTAAGTATTACTAATCCCTATAGTAAAGTACTACTTAAAAAAAACGTATTGCCCCCAGTGTCAACTCTCAAACCTTTATGGTTTGAGAGATGAACGCTTCTAAAGTTGCCCTCTCCCTCCCCCTTCCCCGTAGTCAGCATTCTAGCTGACTGAAAGGAAGAGAGTCGTACGACTTTCAGGTGGCTCTCCAGCACATCCGAATCACTTTACTATAAAAGAAAACTTTCACTGAAATGGTCTTCTACATGTGCTTGGCTTGCAAGCACACTTAGAAGACCATTTTAGTGAAAGTTTTTTTTTAGTTAACGCGATCGGGCTCTGCTGCAGAGCCGCCTGATGATCTCTGACCGGATTTCCCTGAGTCAGCTAGAATGCTGTCTACGGGGAAGGGGGAGGGAGAGGGCAATTTTAGAAGTGTTCATCTCTCAAACCATAAAGGTTTGAGAGATGACACTGGGGGTAATACTTTTTTTAAGTAGTACTTTGCTATAGGGATTAGTAATACTTAAGTATTACTATCTCTTTTAAATAACTAAAATATTAGTTTTCAAAATAAAAGCTATTATAACAAAGTTGTTTTTAGGTGATAGCATTTCTTTAAGCCTCTACCTCTTTAGATAGTAGTGGAGGCTATCAGAGACCCAAAATACAACATACGATATATATATTTTGCGCTCCTATCTTGAGATGCAAAACCATCCTCTAACCAACAATCCCCATCCTGAGGTCAAGGCCAGGAACAAAGCTTCTGGAGTCTAGCGATCTTTTATTTTGTTTTCTGTTTTACGTTTCATTTATTAATGACATTTTAATATTAACCCTTTGAGTGCCAGAGGGGTACCCGACACATTGCTTCACACTGCAATGGGCACTTCTATGGCACTCAGAGCGTTAAGACACCTATTTTATTTTAACCTTAGCAAAAGAAGCATAGGTCCATAATTCATTCCCTAGGCGTCATTAACATAAGTGATATTGTGTTAATAAATAAGGTGAAAAAAGACAAAAGTCCATCAAAGTTCAACCTTTGCCTCATAACCCAGAGACATGATAACTATATAGCTTTCCTGCTGAATAAGTTAGTCTTTATCAAACCTTCCTGTTTAGACTACTAATAAACAGTGTAACTCTGTATGTTCCCTTTTGTAAGAAATGTATAGAATTGTCTCTTAACCTTTTGAGTGCCAGAGGGGTACGCAACACATTGCAAAGCAATGTGTTGCCTACCCCTCTGGCACTCAAAGGGCTAAAAGTATCCATTGTATCTACCATAAACACATCCTTGGCCAAGGAATTCCATAACTTACAGACTTCACTGTAAGAAAACATTTCTTATGCTCAAGTTGAAACCTCCTTTCCTCTAATCTCTAGGGGTGGCCCTTGGTTATTTGTTCAGGCCTTGGAATGAATAGCAATGTGTAGAAAGGAAGTGGAGTACCATAAAATCTCAGGTATAATACACACTAGTGTATAATACGCAGGTGTATATTATACCTAAGATTTAGGGGAAAACAAGAGTGCCTATGTATAATACGCACCCTTGTTTTCCCCATTGCTTAAAAAAAAAAATGAATGCTGGCGATCCCTTCCCTCCCCCCCGGCGCTATCCGCTTTCATAATAAAGCTATAAAGCTTACTGAGGTCTGTAGACAAACTTCATGTGCATCTGGGTAAATCTCTGCGGGTGGCATGCTTGCCTTTGCCGGCCGCCCACCCGCTTCCTTCCACGGCTTTCAGGACCTTCCGCCTCCAGCCAATGGTACACAGGGCATTACTATTGGCTGGAGGCGGAAATAACATTGGCCCATATTTATAAATGCAAACTGGAGTTATTCTGGAGTAAACGAACTGCTCTATAGTGGACAAATAATAATTCATAAATAACAACACACTTGAATTTTAACCAACTGAATGCTAGAAAGGTCTCAATGCTAACGAGAGACCTTTCTAACACTGAAGGGGTTAGAAGCCCAATTTAATTTAACAAGAATTGTTATTTGTCCCTGATGATGCAGTTGGTCTACTCCAGAATAATTCCAGTTTGCTTTTATAAATATGGACCATTAAAACAAAACCTGTTATTCCATATAAAATAGCTATCTCTGAATATGTGTAAAAGACGTGTGTACAGTGGGGATCTAGCAATAAGTATGTCTCTGTTTCACTCCCTTGTGAACATTTCCTGTAAATATCTGTTAGTTGCACCACAAAAATAGATGTCATTTAATTCCAAACACACAATGTGACAGAGGACTGTGGAAATAACTGTGTGAATTAATTAATCCTAAACTAAACAGTCTGTTGCATTACCTTGCTCCAAAATGGGAACATATGTTGAGAGGTACTGGAGCACTCACTGTATTCTGTGCTCCTATGCATTTGTCTGTGGTGTTCCCACAGAATTGATTCCATTTATTCCCAGTTTCTCCCATTTAGGCGGAGATAGTTCTCTGCATGCATAGCAGGCCTTATTCATGAAGATAAAGGGGTGCAATCCTGAAGATAACCAACTGCACCATAGGGAACAAAAATCTTACTGATTTAAATGGGGCTTTTAACACGTGTATTCCAATGCATGTGTTGCAGAGTAGACCTCTCTAGATTTCAAGGGGTTAAAAACCTCATTTAAATCAAAGAGAATTTTTGGAATTTTTATTTCAAGTCTACGTTGCAATTAGTTTGCTTCAGAATTGCACTTCTTAATCTTCATGAGTGAGGTCCAGTGAAACAGGACCAATACACCGCAATCATAAAACATACATTTGCAGCTGTTTCTGTATAAAAATAAAACTGCAGTTGTACATGATGCATCTCCAGTACAAATAGCTATGAGTCGTCCTTAGCATTAGATAATGTATTGTGTGTACTGTACGTAAAATCATGGGGGGTTAAGCACCAAGGTGTGATAAAGAGGTGATAAAGTGGAGATGACATCTCCAGTTATATCACATCTCCAGTTCCTATGTTATTCTATAGTGCCTATGCATTAAGATCACCAAAACTTGAGAAATATTAGTAGTGCATTGGCTCCATAGAATAACACAGGAATTGAAGAAGTGATGTCACTGGAGAAGTTATCTCCACTTTATTACCTCTTTACATTCCTTACTGCATCTCCCTCATTGCTTCCTTCATGTTAGTCTGGTGTGGTTTCTCTATGCTCATTTGCCCACAACTCACCTTGCACAGTCAGAACAAGGGGGGCACTGGTGTTTTTGCTGATAGGGTTCTGTATTGTACAGGTATAGTTCCCATTGTCGCTGTCTGTGATTGGATGAAAGTGCAGCAAGTTCTGGTTGCAGGTTACATGGTTCTCTGAGCAGATGTTCTCTTTACTACCACTGAAGATGTAATCAGTCACAGTCTGGCTTCCAGCGTCACATCGAAGGGTCACATTTGTGCCATTAATAAGACCAGAGCCCAAGTTTTCCACATAGAGTACTGGGGTATTGAGTTGACCTAAATCAAAGAGGTAATTGAGTCAATTGCTGGTTCATTATTTTCGGTACAAAAAATGTGCTAACAATTAATTTACACTCCATTACTTTTAATACAATATTATTGTTTAAGCCCTTAAGGACCCATGACATGCCAGGACCTTCATGGGAAAACTTGCATTAAGTACCCATGATGGTCCTGTCGTGTCATAGAATTCAGGGGTGACCACGCTGCTTGGGGACCCCTGATTCCATTTTGTGAATAAAAGAAAGCTTAGTGGTCATTAATGTTCATTAAGGGCTTAATAAAATCATGCCTAGATCCTCTCTTTTCATCAAAATAATATTTCATGCAGAAATTAGGATTTTTGGGTTATTTTTTTATATTGTGTAACCTTGTTGCAGAAGAAATGTAATGAAGTGTTCCAGGGTGCAGTGTTAGAATGTGTCTTAAATAAACATTTTCTTAGTAACTTCCTAATAAGATTATTAAATAATGCATTATTCCAGATAACCATTCACTGATCATTTGTAGAGATTGGCAAAATATTTTGACTCAAATGCAAAGCAGGCAAAAAAAAATGGTACTTCCTGTCGAGTGAGAAATTTTTTAGCTAAAAGTGCAGATTTTCTGCCTTTTCCTGCCTAGTTCATTGCATTGAAATCAATAGTAAGACTGAATTTCTTCCCACTTGACAAGTTTCCCTTCTTTTCCCTCTTGAATAGTATAAAAGGGTTGTCAGGTTCCCGCAGTAGGTCATTCAGTGTTTGTGGGAGGTAGAGAAAGCACCATATTTTGAGCTGGTTAGGATAGGCAAATAAAGCAAAGTTGTAGTGTAGTATGTGGAGTGTTTTAGGTAGGAAATTTGTTCTCTGTGTATGGGAAGTCTGGGGGTGCTCTGGGTGGGGGAGAATATATGTAGAAAGTGGCTCTAACCCAAAAAATGCCAAAATCTTTGTTGACTGAGACAGGCAGCTGTGATCAAAGTTCCTTTCTGATCGGCTGTTATCTCTGTGCTTGGAGAGTCTGGGGTTGAGTGAAGGGAGTAAAGGAGATTAATCCCCAAAATCCTGTGCAACTGAGAAGAGACAGGCAGCTGTTATCCAAATAATTTTCTGCTAGCTGTTCTCAGTGTTCGGGGAGTCTGAAGGTCATGAGAAGGGAGCAAAGGAGATTTACCCCAAATATTTGCATGACTGAAAAGACACAGGCAGCTGTGATCCAAGTTCATTCCAGCTAGATGTTCTCTGTTTTAGGAGAGTATGGGATTATATGAAGAGAGCAAAGGAGATTTACCCCAAATACCCAGAAATCTTGAATGGCAGACTGGGAAGACACAGGCAGCTGTGATCCAAGTTCCTTCCAGCTGGCTGTTCTCTGTGCTGGGGAGTCTGGGGGAAAAAGCAGTTGCACAGGGTTTGGGTTTTTTTTCTTTTTGTCGATAAGGGCAACTACTGAAATAAAATTAAAACATTTAAAAAAAAAAGAGAAACAGGGACCCAGACTGAAGTCGACAGATGCTAGAAGAGATTAAATATTTTGTAAAAGGCAAAACATCACTTAAAATTAGTTCTATTGTGTCCATCACTGTAAAAATACAAACACACTTTAATAATATCCATCAAACATACAGTGGAGGGTGAAAGTAGTGGGAGCAGTGCAGGCACATGTTAGTAAAGTGGCAGTCCAAAAACTGACCGCAGCCATGGTTTCTGCAGCATATGTGATCAATAATAATGATTCTTCTCCACCTGAGGAGGCTGCTTGACAAAGTCCCATAAAAAGTTCTAACACCACCAGTAATACTAATAAACCATCTAAAAACACTGAAGATGAACTGCATTCTAGTGTTGATGGCATAATGGAAAAAGAGGTAGCAGCTGAAGCAACTAACTGCTGCATTTGGCGGTGAGACAAGGAAGCATAACACCTGTCCTGAAAGTAACAGCAAACACTGAAAATCCCAGTAGGAGGAAAAGTGAAAAAAATGTTTGAGACTTCAAAAAGCAGTGAGCATTGTTGAGGACAACCTAATTGCTGATGATGATTTATCTAGAATATTTCCTTCCACCATCCTCCTCTTCTTCAGATACAGATGAAGCTGAGAGTGAGAGAGATGATGACATGGTCAGAAAATTAGTGGAAAGGCAAATGCTTAATTTTCTACCACTGAAAAGGAGCACTATGCCTGTTTATAAACTGTCTGAAAAATCAATTGGAAAATCTATCTCTGGACAAGCAAAAATACCATAAAATACACAGTCTCCAAGTCAGTCATAATCAGCACTGTAACAGAATCCACACACTAGTGTTGATTAACAAGCAGCAGCACAGGTTATCAACATCCACAATCTTAGCTATGATGAGTACTTCTGCTGACACCTCCTGCAGCAGAGGAATATGACTGAGTTTGTTGTAGGTGATGACTAGAGGCACAGAGTGCCAACACATCCACCACCGAAACCCACACCACTTCAACAAGTCATGTTGTTAAACCAGTAAAGTTACACAGTTCTTCCTCCATGTACTGACAACTCACACTTACTGATTTCTTAAGAAGAAGTCAAAATCATCTAAAAAAAGCCAGTAGAATGGCAGAGTTGCTTAGTTGTTGTCACTTGACATGCTGCCATATTCTTTTGTAGAAAACAGAAGTTTTAAAGAACTGATGTTATGTTTTGCACTGTGTAGGCATATCTGAAGCCACTGATGGGCCAGAATTGAATAAGCAGGTGTTTAGTGTGGTGGCCAAAGGGCTGGAAACCTCATACGGAAAAAAAATTCACCAGACAATACATATCTGGACTAGTAGGCAGAGTACTGACTATATTACTGTAACTGCTGACTGCTTTTCTCTACAACCAGTTTGCAACAACAGCTTGCAGCATCAGGTAACAGCCAGTAATCTTACCTCTGGTTCTTACCTCTAGTTTTCTGGAAGTATTATTAAAGTTCAGCAGCAGGGTAACCCATACCATCAGCATGCCACTTTGTACATGCAGAGTTTTGAGAGACAATCCCACAAAGTCATAGATGTGTTAAATAAACGATGGCCTCAGTTCAATGTCATGTAAGTAGTGAATCATAAAAGTTAGAAACTTTATTAGTTGTTTGAATAAAGGAAAATAACTCACTTAAAAAGATTTATCAGGAGTATATTGTTTGTAATACTCCTGAAGTTCTCTGGAGCACATTAAAATATATTTGTGTCTTGATGTAATCAGCCTGGGATAGCTCAGTGTTGTCAGCTTTATATTGGTGATTAGTTCTTATAAGGTGATAGTATACATCTACCTATTTCACAAAATGTATGGTTACTGGCCACCTAGACTACATCTTTTCACCAGAGTATGAGTCCTGTGGTATGTAGCTCTACAACTAGGAAGCTGGTCAGCTGTAGAGTTGTAGAGCGACATACCATAGGACTCATACTCTGGTGAAAAGATGTAATCTATGTGGCCAGTAACCATATATTTTGTGAAATAGGTAGAAATGACACTCTGTTACAATGTAAAATAGTAAGTGTACAGCCTGTATAACAGTGTAAATTTGCTGTCCCCCTCAAAATAACTCAACACACAGCCATTAATGTCTAAACATTGGCAACAAAAGTGAGACACTGTATATATATACTAGCAATATTGGCACAGCGTTGCCTGTGCAGTTAATAATAACTACTTTAATGAATGGCTTGTTGATTGCGGCATTGCCTTTGCAGTTAATAATAACTGCTTTAAAGAGTGACTTGTTGAATTATCAGTACTTAGCCCTTTCATCTCCACAAAAAGGTATGTAATGCATTGCAAAGCAATGCATTACACAACTATACATCAGTGTGTGTGTGCGCGTGCTTGAGAGCGTGCGTTTAAGGTATAGAGGCTGGTGGACTGCATATAGTGTCTGGTGAATGGAGTATAGCGTTTGACAAATGGCACATAGCATTTGATTATAGTGTTTGGTAAATTGCATATAGCGGTTGGTGAATTGCTTATATTGCATATCGTTTGGCATGTAGCATTTGGTGAATTGCATGTAGTGTTTGGTGTATTGCGTTTCTCGTATTGTGTATAGTATTTGGCACATAACTTTGACAGACTGCATATAGCGTTTGATGGACTGCTCAAATCGTTTGGCACATAGCGTTGGTGAATTGCATATAGCGTTTGGCATATACAGTGTTTGGCTAATTGTGTATAGCGTCTGGCATATTGTTTGGCATATAGCGTTTGGCGAATTGCCTTTGGCGTATTGCATTTGGCGAATAGCATGTAGCATATTTCGTTTTGCGAACTGTGTTTGGTGTATTGCATTTGGAGTATAGCTTTTGGCATATACCATTTGATGAACTGCGTATAACATTCGGCGAATTGAGTATAATGTTTGACGAATTGCGTATAATGTTTGGCATATATCGTTTGATGTATTGCATTTGGTGTATAGTGTTTGGTGAATTGCGTATAGTGTTTGACGTATAGTCTATAGCATATAGCGTATAGAGTTTGGCATATAACGTTTGGCAAATTGCTTATAGTGTTTGCCAAATTCCATATAGCTTTTGGCGTATAGCGTTTGGTGAACTGTGTATAGCATTTGGTGTATAGCGCTTTGCATATAGCATTTATCGTTAGAAATTTTGCATCTGGAGTGTAGAACTATGCATATAGCATGGGTGTTTAGCGTATAGCATTTGGAGTATTGTGTTTGGCGTATAACATTTGGTGAATTGCATATAGCGTTTGGCGGACTGCGTATGGCTTTTGACGAATGGCATATAGCATTTGGTGAATAGCATATATTGTTTGGAGTGTAGTGTATGGCGTATAGAGTTTGGTGTGTAGCATTTGGCGAATGGTGTATAGAGTTTGGCGAATGGCATATAGAGTTTGGAGTACATCATTTGGCATATAGCGTTTGGCAAACTGCATATAGCATTTGACGAAAAGCATTTGCTGAATTGTGTCTAGCCTCTGGCGCGTTGTGTATTGTGTTTGGCGTATACAGTCTGATGAATTACGTATAGTGTTTTGGCGTATAGTGTTTGGCAAACTGCATATAGCATTTTGTGTTTGATGAATTGCATATAGCGTTTGGTGAATTGCATAATAGCGTTTGACGTATAGCGTTTGGCGTATTGTGTATAGCATTTGACGTATAATACTTTTTGTATTTGGTGTTTTGCATTTGGCTTATAGAGCTATGTGTATAGAATTCGGCATTTAGCGTACAGCGTTTGGAGTATAGTGTTTGGCGTATAGCATTTTGTGATTGGAGTTTCATGTATAGCGCTATGCATGTGGCATATATCATTTGACGTATTGTGTACATAGTTGCTCATTGTACATATAGAGTTTGGCGTATAGTATAGTGTTGTGTGAACTGTGCATACCTTTTGTGTATAGCATTGTGTGTATAGCATTGTGCGGATTGCGTTTAGCGCGTAGCATTTTGCATATATCTTTCCATGTATATCGCTGTGCATATAGCATTTTGCGTGTAGTGTGTGTGTATTGTGTGTATATTTTGTGTGTGTGCTGTATGTGTATTTATTGTGTGTTACGTGCGTCTATATATATTGTGTGTGTGTTACATGTGTTGTGTGTGTGTTTCATGTGTTCACTGTAGCCCATGCATTTCCTTACAGCAAAATCACCCCCATGGTTAGACCAATAGGACAGGCAGTATAGAGGAGATATGAATAACTCCTCCTTACTACCGCCCCTGGGTGTGTTTGCCAGGCACGCAGAAGTCTTTTATTATCTTATACATATATATATATATATATATATATATATATATATATATATATATATATATACTAGTTGAAAAGCCTGTTTACATGGGCCACAGTGCCACCCAGCAAGCAGCCAGATCCTGTCTTGTCTGACTGGCCGAACACACCGCGACTGATATGGAGCGTGGAGCTCCAAATTCAGACTGGTCTGAATTCGGAGCGCCCCACTCTGTATCAACCGCAGCGCGGGCAGTCTCTACTGTGCATGATTGCAGCACGTGAAGCTGTCGCTACTGTTCATGACGGCTTCTGACAAACATCCTTAGCAAATTATTAAATAGGATATATATATAAGATACATGTATTAGTTTTGATCAGTTTTTTTGTAACTAAATTTGTCACTGTTCAGATGTCATGAGCATATGGAAATGGCATGTAATATAGAACTCTCAGTCAATCCTTAAAAGGGAAATATACTCTAGGATTAAATAGTTATTCATTTGTTTAACAGAAGAACTTGCCTAGATAGGTATCCTTCGTATGGTATTCAAGCATATCTATTTATTTACAAAGATTATAGCTATAACTTGCTACTGTATGGACAACCTAAGTAAATCATTCTGTTAAACCAGTTAAGAGCCATGTATTCCTAGAGAAAACATTAAAAGGGTTAACCCTTTAAGGTCCAGAGGTGCACAGGCATTGCTTCACAGTGCCTTGTATGACTTGTGCTATCAGGGTTGTTTTGTTAGCCCCCTTGTCTTGCACAGAGGTGCTGTTTCTAAAAGGTTTCAATGGCACTTGAGGGGTACATCTGTCCTTGGTTGCCCCAGAATTAGGTTTATCTAGTGTCTGGCAGCATCTGATTAAAATGGTGCTGGTGTCACAAGGGTCTGTTTTCTGCCATCCAGTACCACAATTATGTTCAGCTAATGTTTCAATTAAACCTCATTGGTCAGAAAATGCAATATAAGTGGTCTGAGTACAAATATCACTGAATATTGGAAATACATACAATAAAGTAAAATGAGCAGACTGTATTACTGCTACAAGTAAAATTCATATATTTACAATAGATACAATGATGGCTATTGTCTAATTTATTTCTCTGTGTAAGCATATATTTTATAGAGCTAAATGATTAATGATGGTATTTATTGTTTTGCTATGCATCATCATGGTAACTGGCAATTCTAATCAGATATGTATTACTTACTGTAAACGGTGAGATATATTGATTCTTTATCAGTCGATCCACTGGTGAAGTTTGTTATAGATACTGTGTATTCTCCCTGGTCTGCGGCTGTGAGTCTGAACAACTCTACAGTGGTGAAATCTATCAGTCTGCATCGGTCTATATATGCCGGAACGATTTCTATGTTATTCTTAAAAATGGTTATAAATAGAATCTCTTTAAAGTTCCAATTTATCAGATGATTTTCAGGAACAGCCAAACTTACAGTGAGATTCACTGACATCCCAGCAATCCCCGTTTCATTCCTCTGAGATGAGACAGACCCTGCGTGGACACATGAATAGATTAAGATATATAAGACAGAAAAGCGAGTTATTTCTCTATCTCTTCTACTTGGCTCTGTACAGTGTGACTGGTGTATTATGAAAAAATGATAGAATTCTGGGGCAAATCAAGTGCAACGTAGGACATAAATAATGGTTAAAATACTTCGATTTAAATAAATATGTTAGCAATTGCGTCCCTTAATGAGTTGAACACCGTTCTACCATTCATGGGTTTAACCCACTGGGTACCAGTGCGAGATGCATACCTATCTGGCTTTCAAAAGATTTAAAAGCTCCATTTAAATCAATGAAATCAGTATTTGTTCCATACGGTACAATTGGTTTGCTCCAGAATTGATCCACTCAACACTTAAACTTCAACGAACCTTATGTGCTAAAACAGGAAAAGGGGAAACTCTGCGGAAACCTATCCATATTACAGAGGGGACATCAGAATTCCCGTTTATTTAAATAGGGCCTTCCGACCTCTCAGTGCTTGGGGTCTAGTCGGAGTTCCTTCTAGCGTGCAAGAAGTTTAATGCACCATTTACATTAGTGGAACTATGGGCGATTTTTTTTTTCTTCTGTATAGTATGGCTGGTTTGTCTATAATTCCTCCTATTCTTATTACATCTGCATCATCAAGCAGCGGTTAATAGTAATTTTTCTTAAAACGTTGAGTGCCAGAGGGGAGCTCAGCGCCCTACCTCCCCCCCACACACACACACCAGCACTCAAAGAGTGTATTTGCATCAGATTGGAATTGCGCGTCACATTCACTTTTATACCCTCACAGTTTTAGTTTTGAACTCTTTGAGTGCCAGAGGCATGACAAACGCACCACACACTCCATCTGTAATTCAAAGAGTTAATCAATACCCCTCAAATTTGTTCTTACCTAAAGCTGAAAGAAGCAGGATCCAGATGGTAATTGACTGACACAATGCCATGTTTTCTGTGCTGTGCGCTGCAGTCTGAGCTCACCTTGCCCTTATGTTACTGCATGTTACAGGTCTCTCCCAGTGACCTTTGTGCCGAGCTCTTTCCTGAGTCTGGAATGGAGATGTTCTCTCTCAGGTTGCCCCGTATAGGGAAGTGCGATTAGCAATTAGTGGGTAAAGTGACATCGGTAGGATTTCCTGAAGTACTACTAGCGCTTAACCCTATGAGGATCAGAGGGGAGTTGCGCTGCGCTGCGCTCCCCTCTGGTCCCTAAAAAACATTAAGTGGGAAAAAAGGGGATAGTATTGTTATCTAATTGGTATTTCTAGTATCTCATATGTAGAATAGTTTAACAGGTTAGCTACGTGAAATTGTTATTTATTTGTAATGAAATGTAGAGCAATTCTAGGGCAAAGATAACCAACTGCAGAGGTGTTCAATGATTAGTGATGCGATGGGACATTCAAATGGTTAATACTGTCGTTTAAATCAATGGACAAGTTATGTGTTTTCTTTGCCCCATGTATTAGATTTGGTTTGACCCAGAATTGCTCCATTTTCCATTTAGCATAAAGCCCGTCAATTTAATACAGCACTGTGGGAAATGTTAGAGCTTTATAAATAAACGATAACAGCAGTAATGTATTTAACCCCTGGATGTACGTCCGTATTTCACATTAAGCAGAGAAGGCAGTGCATGGAGACCTCACTAGCAGACTGTGTCACCTATACTGTTTTTATTCTGATAAAATGTATTTAAAGAAAATATAACCTTTTATTTTGAGGTTACATAACATGTAAGTGTACAATAAGTATATTCAAATTGCCCATATTTTATATTTATTTTTCATATATTTGTGTGTGTGTGTAAGTGAGTGTGCATCAAATGAATGAATATATCAGTCTGTAATAATACCTCTTTATTGGACTAACATTCAATAATATAGAGATAAGCTTTTGAGAGACAGGCTCCCTTTATGAAGTCTAAAGCAGACTGGTAAAAAAAAAAAAAAAAAAAAAAAATATATATATATATATATATATATATATATATATATATAATTTTTTTATGTACTTGACAGTGAGGTCACTGAATTTTTGAATCCAGGGCGTTTTCTGTCTTGCAAGTTGAGATATCTATACAATGTTGCAGTCTCTGTGCAGCATTGATTGATCTGTATGTGGTAGAGGTTGCTTTTCTACACTGTTTCACTGTTTTTTAATACTGTTTCTTGTTTACATTGTTGCACCATGGCTACTTTCATAGCTGCACACAATGTTTCTGTAAAAAAATATCAGATACCTTTGTATCAGGACATAAACAAGTGAAAATAAGGTGAAGATGAAAACATTAATCAAAAAGTACAGGCAATTTAACTTTATTATGCAGAATAAGTAAAGCCCAAATCAAGAGTTACTATTCCTTTAAACTGCCTATGCTTTGGGCTTTTTGTTGACAAGCAGATTGATAGTTTTAGATTTTAAATTTAGCAGTTGAGGAATCTAATCTCAGCAGACCACTGCTCTCTGGTCTGTTTGAGAAAGGGTGAATTCCAATTTACCTTGGAATTCCTTGTCAGTTCAGGGCAGCACACACATAGAGTCCACTCTCTCAGAACAGGAAAAAAGTGCATGAATTTCTCAAATTCCCCGCCCTATAAAAGGGTCCCTCTTTCATCTACCTGTGCAGTAAACGACAGGATCTTAAATAATACTAGATAGAATTTATTAGGGTGGGGAATCTGTGTGCTGCGGTGGGACGCGCAAAGAAAAGGAATTCATCCCAGGCAGCATACACATAGAGACAAAGATAAAGAGAACAGGGATCAAGACTCCATGGCTCAAAGAACACATCGCCCAAAGGATGACTCTTCAGCCATGAGGAGGTCCAGGCGACAATGCTTGCATAATGTACGGAACCTCTTCCAAGTTGCTGCTCTGCAAAACTGGTTCATGTTAGCTACTTCCCTATCTGAACATGATGTCACCATGGCCCATGTAGAATGAACTTTAAATGAGGAAGAAGGATTCACTCCCACCATAAGTCATGACGATGGTTTGCTTAATCCAGTGAGCAATAGATTGTTTGGATGCTCCCTTACCCTTAGAGGGACTCTAGAAAGATAGAAGTAAATTAGACATATTTCACCAGGACTGTGACCCATCTAAATAAATCTGCAGACAGCATCTTCATTACCTGAGAACAGGTTGTGGTGTAGGGTAGGGAGGATTACTTCTTGGCAGTAATAAAAACAGAGTCTTCCCTGGGATGGAATTCAAAGGAAGGACTACCCTATCTGGATGGAAAGTCAGGTAAGGTTCTGGAGCTGACAAGGCCTGGATTTCCCCAACCTGGGTCAAAAACATTTATGGTATTAAATCCATGGGTTAGTAGTATGGATGGGCTGACAATCTCTTAAGCACCATAGGAAGATCCCAGGAATCTACATGTCGAAGGACTCTAGACCTTAGCTTCGTCATGGCTCTGGTAAATCGCTGCAATAGGTGAAGATCAGTAATAGGTGAATTCTACTTTAATAGTGAAAGGCTGGAGATCTGCTTCAAACCCCTGATGAAGAAAGTCTATGATGGTATGAATGTCTGCAGACATGGGTGACAAATTGTGAGTAACACATAATTTAGAGAAGACTATACAAATCTTGAGATAATGCAGGGAGTTAGCATTCTTTCTGCTGTGCTGCAAGGTCTCCATTACTGCATCTGAAAAGCCTTAAAGCTTTAGGAGCTGCCTCTTAGCATCTAGGTCATCAGAGAGAAGAGCTGTGGAATGGGTTGAAAGAGTGTCCTTTGATGAAGAAGATCTACAAGACATTTTAATTTGTTTGAGACTATAGTTGATGTAAATCGATTTGTCCGCAAATTCATTTTGAAAAAACACTTTTCTGCTAATGATGATCGGGTATCTGTCTCTGAAGAGATGACTCTGCATGGACCAGGTTATCTGGCTAATGACATCGTACAGTCCAAGGACTCACCATGCGGACTACTGTATTTCCTGCTGAGTGATTGGCGTGGTGGTCCCTCGCCGGCGGCCATGGACGCCAGTTGGAATGTACAATTTTATAAATGAAATTGCCATATGAAGTTTGGAATTCCTCTCTGGGGGAACGTTTGAGTGTTCCCTTGCTGCCAGGGGTGGTCACCTTTATGTCCGCTGCTGGTGGTGATGGTGCATCACGTGTCCCAGTTAAGAAACCAAATAATACAGATGTTTATCCAGTACGTACAAGGTCTAATGTGTTTGATATATTTCAAGACCTAATAGAGAAGGACCTGGTGATTCTCTTGAAAACGGGTGAGGTATCCCATTTTAGGGGTAATCTGACCCTGCTCGAGCGGGACACTATAAAATCACAATCTAGTGATAAAACAATTATCATCAACCAGGCAGATAAGGTGGGATCAGTGGTAGAGTTGAATACTGATGATTATGTAAAGGAAGCACAAAAACAACTATGTAATACTCAGACATATGAAGTACTAACTGGTAATCCCACTGTGGAGTATAAACACCTTCTGGACTCTCTAATTGAATATGAGTCTTCGGAGGGTTTTTTCACATTGCGTTAAAGAGATTGGTTGGTTGAAAGTTACTTTCCCAATCATTCCCATATTCCATCACCTTACGAAGATCCACAAGTCATTGGAGAGTCCAGAGGGTCGGCCTATTGTAGCAGGGATCGGTTCCGTAAGTGAGAAATTAAGTGAATATGTAGATAACTGTCTACAGCCCTTAGTATTAAGGTTGGATACTTATCTGTGAGACACCAAACATGTTCTGCAGGAATTGGAAAAAAATCACATGGAAATGAAATATACAATTAAATATCACTTATACAAGTATAGTAATTATACGATACCATTCTGTGATTTTTTTTTTGTTGAATGTAATTCATTTTTTACTCACGCACAATTATTTTTTGTTTGACTGTGTGAACTATCTCCAGAGATGTGGGGCTTCAATGGGGGCTAAATTTGCCCCATCATACGCCAACCTTTTTATAGGTTGGTGGGTGGAGTCCCACATCTCTGGAGATAGTAACCCTTTTGTGTCGCACATTTTTTTTCTTTAAGAGATATATAGATGACCTTCTTATTATTTGTAGAGGTGAGAGGTCACTGATAGAATCACAATTTTTAAATTATCTTAATGCTAATACATATAATTTAAGATTTACGTTATCTAGTCACATTACTAATATCACATTTTTAGATTTGAGCATTAGTTCTTCTGTGCTAACAGTAAAAATAACAAGTGTTTATCGAAAACCTACTGCGTCAAATACTATTTTGAGAGCAGACAGTTGTCACCCTCGCCACACGGTGAGGAGTGTACCGGTGGGACAGTGTCATAGCGTACCTAAATTCCATCGCCGCACTCTAGGTGACACTGGAGAAGTATTCTCTGTTTGGGCGCTTCTACAGAGTTCCAGGCGTCTCTCCATGGTCTGGGTCTGTGCGCACTTGGGGGAGCCAGTAACTGTCCATGGCCTCGGGCTGGATATTAGTATCGCCTAAGTGTCGCTGGGATGAGGCGGTGCATGGATACATCACTGGCATGTGTCATTTACAGGCTTACGGTCACTATATGACGCAGCTATGGCGAAGTAGGTCGCAAGGCTTTGAGATGCATCATCCATGGGCGCGAAGCGGCAGAATGAAGCAGGGTTTTGTTTTAGGTTAGGCCTTCTGTGGGTTCCTCTTATCTATTTCCTGTTTAGATGTTTAAAGGACAGACTGAGTCGTGACTCAGTTGCTTTTGCTTTGTTGTGTAAAGCAGTTCTGTTCCCTTAGACTCTCTGTATGACCTGACTTGTATGACCATCCAATGTGGTACTAACCTGTGGCTCTGTCTGACTATTCTTCTGCCTTATCCTTTATAGTGAACACCCAATCTGGTGCAGACCTGTGGCTCTGGCTGACTACCTGAACTGTGTATGATGTGGCTTGTCTGACTACCCTCTCTGGTGCTGACCTCTGGCTCTGTCTGATTATTCTCTTGATTATCCCCTGTACCTAGCAGACACTCCAATTGGTGCAAACCTGGGGCTCTGGTGACTAGCTCTATACTGACTGCAGGCATGAGTCTACTATCCGCTTTCGCTATACTGACTGCAGGCGTGAGTCAGGAGTTTTCCTCACTACTATGGATCAAGACTTAGTGTTCCTGCTCCCGTTCCATTCCTGTTCCAGTTCCTGGTTCCAGCAGAGACTACCAGTGGCTTAGGCCTAGTCTCTAGTAGTGTTGACTACCTTGGCAGTTTACTATTCCTGATAGTAGCGAGTGCTTGCTTGTGACCTTCTGCTTATTTCTGTTTATACTACTGTGTGCTTCTTTATATTAATTAATAAAATATATTTTACTATACCGTACTAACTCCTGAATATCACTGGGAAACTATGACAGACCGAAGTACACTTCAGTGAGGCATGTGAGGACTTGAGAAATAGACTACAGTCACGAGGTTATCCAAACTGGGTGATGGATAGGGCAGAACAAATTTTGAAAACTAAGAATAGGAATACCCTGTTGGAGTCTAAAGTGGGGTTTAAAAAGGAAGAAGTGGATAAGGATGATAAAGTAACATTTGTAACAACCTAAAGCTGTGAATACAATAAAATAGTCAGTATAATTAAAAAAACACTTACCAGTACTAATGGGTGACAGACAGGTACAACCAATTATAAAACAAGGGTGTAGATATATTTCAAAAAAGCCCCTACCTTAGCAAAGAAGCTATCACCCAGTATGTACAATAGTAAGGTGAGATCAGAAACATGGCTTAATGCTGTGGGGACATTTAAATGTGGATACACTCGATGTGGTTGCTGTAAATGGATGCAATCATCAATAACCTTTAGTTCTACAGGAACAGGCAAGACTTATGAGAACAGACAGTACCGTAAACTTTTGCGTATAAAACATACAATTTTACCCCATTTCACCTTATGTGAAGTGGGGGGGGGTGTATTATACACGGGAGTATTTAAAAAAAAAATTGCGTTGGCAGATACGTTCCCTCCCTCCCCCAGCGCAATCTGCACAAAAAATAAGACTTACTATGTTTAATTTAAGCCCCCACTGAAGTCTCCATCCAAGAAGGCAAGATACAAGCAATGTAAATGTTCCCTGCAGGTGGCATGCTTCCATTCGCCGCCCACTTCCTTCAGTGGGATGTCAGGACCTTCCGCCTCCAGCCTATGGTATTTCCAGGGCCGGATTTGCCATAAGGCAGAGTAGGCACCTGCTTACAGGCACATGCCACCAAGGGGCGCCTGCAAATTGGGATTTTTTTTTTTTTTTATTTAATTCGCTAGCCTTTGATCCGCGTCTGGGCCGTGGACTACAAAGGGGTGTCAGTGTGAGTGACTGTGTCATGTGGACAGACTACAGAGTGAGTCACTGACACTGACTGTGTCACTTGTGACTGAGTGACAAGATCACTCAAGACTATCATCTTTGCCGCCCTAGAGTCTACAGTGCAGACACAGTGATGTGTCAAAGTCAGCGGGGCGCCCCTGCATAACCTGGCCTGGCTGGTGGCTGCATTATTTATTTTACTGTAGTGGAGTCTCTGGCTTAGCAAGTGACACGCTGACACCTGACAGATGTCACGTGAGAACTCTGAGGAGACTGTCTCAGACTGGATGATCAAGCAGCGCCGCCGCCCGCCGCTACTGCCTACCAACTGTGCCTAACATAAGGAGGAGTGAGGAGTCACAAGTTCTCAGAAGTCAGAACTTGAAGAATGCTGCTGCCCAGCCTGCCCTGAAATTGAACTAGTTGACCCAGGAGCCAGAACAGTCACACAGACTCAGTACCACTGCTGCCCCGCCGCCAGCCTCCAGTGCCAGCCTCCAGTCCTCCTCTGCTCCACACATACAGCAGTGCAGCCTGCAGCAGGGAGCCACAGCTGCTCTACCCACCACGGTGCCGGTCCCGGACAATTGTACTTGCAGCCACTGCCAGTGGAAATTTCCAGCTCTGCTTCTGACCCCAGGTATGTTTTTTGGATGTGACCAATGCATGCCTACTTTTAATATTTTAACCCTTTGAGTACCAGAGTGTATACAACGCAATGCGTTGTGTACCCCTCTGGTATTCAAAAGATTAATAATAAACTATTTAATTCTGTCCCTTTAGGTAGTTAGCTATTTTGTTGCAATACCGTAGTTTATTTTCTGAGAGGTGTAGATATGTGACACAAGGGTGTTTGATTCATTCTTGAGATACTGACCCTCCCTCTGATAGAGTTCTGTCGGTGATACAATGACGGACATCAGAATGAGGCTACTATGTAGCACCAATCAGATTTTGGTTGCTACTTTTTAAACTTTTACGTTTTGTTTGAAAGTTTAGTCACAGCAAGCTACAACTGGCATTATAATGAGGTTGCAACCTCAGTATAATGTCAATTGTAGCTTGCTGTAATGGTAGGAGACGTTCACACAACACTGAAGTGAAGCGTGAATGCGCTCGCTGGGGCAGCTGGGAGGGAGGTGGGAGGAGGCTGTAATAGCGCTGGGAAGTCCTGAGAGCTGTGCCGAAGATGCACTGTGCTGCTGAATGCGGAAGTGCTCGTCTTGGACATCAAATATCTTTAATAGTAGGTACAAATAAAATGTAAGCATAATGTTTCCTGATACTGCTTATGTGTTTGAACATATGGGAAAAAAAATTTATCAGGTGAAATCTCCCTTTTAAGATGGATTTTCACTACAGACAGAGGTCCTTTAGCTTTCTATAGCTCATATTTTCATTTCCTGGTGAACATATTAGTAAATAAAATCCCCCCCCCCAACCCCATAGGGGAACAAATTAACATTCCACAAATTCCCACTGATTTCATTTGTGGTTAAAATCCATTAAAATGATAGATAATTCTCAAATTAATTGCTTCACAATGTTTTGCAGATGTCAGTGGCATTAAAAGTTAAATCAATAGGGATTTGTATTTCACCCCTATGTTGCAGTTGGTTTGCCCAAGAATTGCTCCAGTTCTTTATAGTACATCAGCCTCAGTGTGTATAGTACAGAATCTGTCACAGTGAGGCTGATGTACAAAGACAAACTGGTGCATACAGACATCCCCACAGGAAATAAATAAACATTCCCTATATTCCCATTGATTTTAAAGGGGCTTTAATGCCCTTGAATGCTATAGGTCTCCAGCACATTGCGAAGCAATCCAACCTCTCTGTCACTCAATGGATATAAAAGCTCAATTTAAGTAATTGGGAATGTGTATTTGTCCCATATGGTATAGCTGGTTTGTATAATTTTGCTTGGTATATGAGCCTCAGTGTATTACTACTTCTAGCATTTAGAACTCTGTTACGTAAGTGAGCCTGCTGTGCACTGCTGCTGGGTCCTGGCGGTGATGGGTTAGTTAAGTTACTGGGTTGCGTAATCTATCGTATCTATAAGCTAGGCACAGTGGGCTGGCCATGTTGTTGGAATTGCAATTTGAATCGCCTCCTGGGCCCTGGATCCTCTAACCTTCCGATCCCAGATTCCCATTACCATTTTAAGATTCAGAATCAGACGACATTTTAAGTGGCTGGCTTAGCCTCACTCAGTCATTTGGCCGCACAGTGTGCGTGCCACCAAATGACTGAGTGAGCCACTTAAAATGTTGTCTAAAAACTGAAATGAATATCCGACTCTTGGACATCAATTAAGTGACTGGGTGGCACTAGCTTGAAGTTGAGACAAGATCACTTTAACCCTTTGAGTGCCAGAGGATGAAATGCATTGCGTACCCCTCTGGCACTCAAGGGGTTAACATGAAGAAAATGAGGTTCCTGTTCCACTGTAATGATCCTGGAGCATATTTAAGTGTAATGTTGATTGTAATGTGGCACGCCCTTTTTTGCTGAATTGGTTGATACTGGTAATGACTCTTAAACAGAAGAACCACATTTATTGCAATCAAAGGTTATATAAATTTGAGGTTTCACATTTAACCTTTTGAGTGCCACAGGGGTACACAACGCATTGTGTTGCAATGAGTTGTATATACACCTCTGGCATTCAAAGGGTTAACATAGCATTGCATCAGAGCTGTTACTATGGTGACATGACCTTGCTTCCATAATGCATCTCTAGAGTATTATGAAGCAATAGATGGGAGATATTTCTTGCATTTGAGGGGTTCAGGTGGTTAACTCCAATTTGCTTTCCTAAATATGGACCAACGTGTGTTGCTATGCATTTACTGATACATACCGTATGACTGTGAGCCAAAAATTGTGTGACAGTGGATGTTCCAATTCCTTCATTGTCCCATAGTAAGACCAAATAACCTCTCTTTGACATCTGGATGATACAGTATGTAAGGTTGAAATATTTTCCTCATCTTTATAATGTATTACACAGTTTTCCTTACTATATAGCAGATATGACTATGCTCCATAATGCTCGTGTATAATCTAAAACTAATATTTTTGGGAGGGAGGGGCAGCAGGATCCTCAATGGGAGGGAAAAAAATTAAAAACATAACTAGTCTATAAAGATAGACCCACACACATCTAGTTATTTAACCCATTATGGAGGTGGATTTCACTTAAGGACCGGAGCAATTCTGACATTTGTGACTATGTCTTTCTTCAACAGTGTTTTCCCTCTTCGGCTTTTATTGCATCCACATGAATTATATACAGTTTTTTTACGCACAAATAGGGCTTTCTTTACATACAACATTTACACGGATAAGTATAACCCACCATTTACTTTTTTAAAATTAAATGCAATGGTAAAAAAAATGTGTTGGCATTAATCGGGCACCGCACAATGGGTTACATTTTTATGGAGACTTCATGTAGTTATATCTACAAAATGGGCTGTTTTAAGTGTTTAACTAAAAGATGTTCCAGACGTATGGTTTGCATCTTATGCATTGTGAATTTCATTGCTTTAGGCAGAGTGCATGTGCCAGCCAGCATGAGTGAACCAAAAAAGAAGAAGAGTGGCTATCAGTTTAAAAAACTGAGAGAAGAAAAACAAAAAAAGACGGATGAACTCATAGCAAAAGTTGGAAAAATTCATTCTTATTTTGGTGGTCCAAACGGTTCAAAATCTTCTGATGTATCTTTGATTGGAGAAGAAGAGAAATGCAGTGATGACATTGTTAAAGAAAATGTGATGCATGGTGATGTTAGCGAAGATGTTGAAATGCATGATGACTTCATTCAAACACCTGCAACATCTTCTGTGTCTAAATCTGGGGAAGCAGAATCTAGTTATGCAGTAGTGGTGGTAGTGGATACATGTACACATACACCAGCTTCAATTTCTGATGATCCAGCCATGTGGATCATCAACGAAGAAACAAAAGATCATATTGCACTGCATGGAATACAGCAAAATACGAGTGTAGACTTTAGCAAGTCAAAAAGAATGTATGGAGATGATGTTGCTCGATGTTGTACAGAAGACCTTTTTAAAAAGTAGCTGAAAAATGGAGAATTGCAAAAGAGATCTTGGTTGGTGTATTCGGAAAGCAATGGTATTGCGTACCATGTTTACTTTTTGGTGATCAACTGAATGCATTTTCCAGTTCAGCAGGTTTTAATGACTGGAAAAATGCTACTGGGAGAATTCATAAGCATGAGTGTTCACAGCACCACAGATCATCCGTTGTTACATTGAAAGTCAGAGGTTGCGCCAAGGGACGAATTGATAACTTAATGGATAACTTAATGGTGGAGCAGATGGAAGAAGAAAGGCACTATTGGAGAAATGTTTTAAAACGTGTTTGTGTGACAGTGAAAACTCTTGCAACGCGTGGATTACCATTTTGTGGCACCGACGAACAGTTAGGTAGTCTACATAATGGCAATTACCTTGCTATATTAGAAGCCATTGCACAGTTTGACCCATTTTTGTTTCAACATTTGAAAGAGTACGGAAAAGTAGGAAGTGGACATACTTCGTACATCTCTAAAAGTGTTTATGAGGAAATAATCAAATTAATTAGTGACAAATTGATCACACAAATTGTTAGTGAAGTAAAGACCGCTAAATATTATGGAATAAGTGTTGATTCTACTCCTGACATTTCTCATGTGGACCAATTAACATTTATCTTACGGTACATTAAGCCTCATGGCATACCTGTCGAACGGTTTATGGGTTTTATACCAAATGTAGGACACAAATCACAAGAACTTGCAGATATCGTACTCAGCACTTTAGAAGAATATGGCCTTGACCTTAAGGATTGTCGTGGTCAGTCTTACGACAAAGTAAGTAATATGTCAGGTGCATACTCAGGTCTTCAAGCTCGGGTTAAGAATAAGAATCCCTTAGCCCAATATGTGCCATGTGCAGCTCATTCTCTCAACCTTGTGGCATCAGTGGCCGCAGAGTGCTGTCATGAATCATCTTCATTTTTTTCTTTTTTACAACAGCTGTATAACTTTTTTACAGCTTCTACCCATCGCTGGAGTGTGTTAATGTCCTATCGGAGACCTGGAACACATATTATCAAAAGTTTATCACAAACACGCTGGTCAGCAAGACAAGATGCATGCCAAGCTCTTACAGAAGGATGGGTGGACATTTTAAAATCCCTCCAACATATCTCAGATGATGATAATGAGAAAACAAAAACAAGAAATGAAGCTAAAAGTATTTTAAATCTGTTAAACCATCTCAAGACTGCTATAATGGCGAACCTATGGGGCAATATACTGAAAAGATTTAAAGCAGTCAGCATGAAGTTGCAGAGTGTCCATATTGATCTGGGAACAGTCGTTCATTTGTACAGTTCGTTGGTAGAATTAATAAAAACCTTACGAGACAACTTTGACCACTATGAACAGCTTTCTATGGCAATGTGTGAAGTTCATGAATATCAGCATGACATAAGACGGAAGAAGAAACATAACCCTAGATTTGATGAAACAAAGGAGGGCTATGTAATTGAAACGGGCAAAGATAATTTTCGCATAAATACTTTTAACGTTATTCTGGATGAACTACTTGTAGAGTTAAGGCGACGAAGTGAGGCCTACTCAGCACTGTTTGATCGTTTCAGTTTTCTGGAAAAGATTCACACTTTGGCTCTGCGTGAAATTTCTACTAGTGCTGCTAATCTTTTAAAATCATTTAATGATGACCTGGAAGATGACTTAGTAGAAGAATGCATCCAACTGAACGGACATCTGAAGGGTTTAGTGGAGCCTGAGTGCAAATCGATCTCACTGTCAAGATTATGCAGAATTGTCACGGTTTCTTTAAGACACTCAGACCATTGGGTTATTAAGAACACAGTTTTATTAAAATAAGATAAGGCAATAACACGCCCTCTAGTGGTGGTAAATATATACAGAAAATATATATATATTGATAATGGTAAATGCACAAATGACCATAAAGTACAATTACACAGAATAGCAAGGCTCTGTAGTCTGAGGGAGGCACGGGTACGCCCAACTCTGCAACGGTAAAAGCACAGCACTGATCGGAGTACACCAGGCAAGGCAGTCACACCAAAAGCTGGCACAGTAGGTAGGAATGTCGCGGCGACGACAACTGGAACACAGGTCACTGTAGAAAGCCGGAGTCGTTCTTCGGAGCGGGAAGTCAGCCAAGCCGGGTCGGAGCACGTAGAAGGTAGTCATACAAGCCGGGTCGTACACAAGCAGGAACGTCAGCCAAACCAGGTCAGGATCCAGAGGAGGTAGTCAGATGAGCCGGGTCATACACGAGCAGGAACACAGGAGAATAGTCAAGACAAGCCAAGTCGGTACACAGGAGTCCGGAACACAGGAACACAGCACATTAACTGGCACAGAGACACCACGAAAGGGCGCCTGACAGTCTTGCTAGCCAGGTATAAAAAGGTCACCAGGGGGCGGGCCAAACCAACACAGCAAATCAGTATCTGTAATAGCTGAGACTGACAGGAATCACAGGCACTGTGATAGTACCCCCCTCTCAAAGACCCCCTCTCCCTGCTCGAGGTCTGGGTCTAGAAGGGTATTTAGAGTGAAAGCTGCGTACTAATCTGGGTGCGTGGAGGTCCCCTTGATCAACCCAAGAACGTTCCTCAGGACCATAGCCCTTCCAATGAACCAAGTATTGCAGCTTCCCTCTAAATCTCCTGGAATCAATAATGCTCTGTACTTCATATTCCTCTTGGCCCTGGACGTCCACCGGCCCAGGAATCACTGGCGTAGTAGTATAGCGATTACACACCAAGGGTTTCAGGAGCGACACATGGAACACATTGTGAATGTGCATTGAGGGTGGAAGCTCCAAAGCATAAGAAACAGGATTAATCTTGCGGATAATCTTAAATGGACCGATAAACCGGGGAGCCAGTTTGTTAGATGGTACTTGTAAATTCAGGTTTCTGGATGACAACCATACCCTATCCCCAACTTGAAAGGAGACCGCTGGCAGACGTCTGCGATTAGCGTGCCTCTGCTGACGCTGAAATGACTGACTGAGGGACCTCTGGACCTGTGACCAAGTGGAATGAAGCTGTGCCAAATGCTCATCCAGAGCAGGGATCTGTTGCGCCTGAAATGAGTTCGGGAGCAGACAAGGCTGAAACCCATAATTAACGAGAAACGGAGAGCTCCCGGACGATGAATTGACCGCACAGTTTCTAGCAAACTCAGCCCATGGCAACAGGTCAGCCCAATTGTCATGATGATCAGAGACGAAGCAACGCAGGAACTGCTCCAGTCCCTGATTGGCACGTTCAGCGGCCCCATTCGTTTGGGGATGGTAAGCGGAGGAAAATGACAACTGAATGCCCATCTGGCCACAGAATGCCCTCCAAAACCTAGAAACGAACTGGCTCCCTCGGTCGGATACAATCACTCTGGGTACTCCGTGCAGGCGGAATACCTCCCTAGAAAAGACTACAGCCAATTCCTGAGCCGATGGAAGGCCAGTCAGAGGCACAAAATGTGCCATTTTAGAGAATCTATCGACCACCATAAGAATGAACGTAAATCCCCTAGACGCTGGTAATTCTCCCAAAAAGTCGATAGAAATATGAGACCACGGACGGTCTCCGTTGGGCACCGGTTGCAATAAGCCCACAGGGAGGTGCCTAGGGGTCTTAGCACGGGCACAGGTGGTACAGGCTGCAGTATAAGCGGCACAATCCGCTCTTAAGGTAGGCCACCAAAATAATTGCGACAGAGACCAGACTAGTTGGTCCCTACCAATATGCCCAGCTGCTTTAGAAGCGTGGTAAGTCTCCAACAAACGAACACGGAATGGCACATCTACAAAGTATTTCCCCACAGGGGTCTCAGGGGGTGCCCTCGATTGTGATGCCAATATCTCCTCCCCCAGAGGCGAGGTAATGGTGGTACGTATAGTGGCCAGAATGCGATCTGGCTGAATGATGGGAACAGGTTCCTCCTCCCTCTCAGTGTCAGGAGCGAACTGACGAGACAACGCATCGGCTTTAATATTTTTTTAGCCAGGAAGATAAGACACTAGGAAATTAAAGCGTGACAAAAAGAGTGCCCATCTAGCTTGTCGAGAGGACAGTCTTTTGGCTTCGGAGAGATAAGTTAAATTCTTATGATCCGTAAGAATTAGTACTGGATTCCGAGTACCCTCCCAAAGGTGACGCCACTCCTTCAGAGCTAGAATTATGGCCAACAGCTCCCTGTCCCCAATCTCATAATGGCTCTGCGCACTGGATAATTTATTTGAGAAGAAACCGCAAGGCCTCAAGGCGCCACCTCCCACGGGACGTTGGGAGAGTACTGCTCCAACCCCAACCTCAGAAGCGTCAACCTCCAACGTGAAGGGCAGAGAGGGATTAGGGTGGGACAGCACCGGAGCAGATGCAAAGGCAGATTTCAGGGTAACAAATGCGGTCTCTGCCGCCTCGGACCACTGAGAGGGAGAAGCGCCCTTATGAGTCAAATCTGATAACGGTTTGACAATCGTGGAAAAGTTCTGGATGAACTTCCTATAATAGTTCGCAAAACCTAAGAATCTTTGAATGGCCTTTAATCCTTTAGGACGAGGCCAATGCAGAACTGCTGCCAACTTCTCTCGATCCATGGCAATGCCATTATTAGAAATAACGAAACCCAGGAATGGCACCTGAGATGTATGGAATTCGCATTTCTCTATTTTACAAAATAGCCTTTGCTTGCGGAGTCGGAGCAGGACTTCAGAAACATCTTTGATATGTTGTGAGAGGTTAGCAGAGTGAATTAATATATCATCAAGATATACAACAACACAGGACTGTAGTAGGTCTCGTAGGATGTCATTAATAAACTTCTGAAATACTGCAGGCGCATTGCATAAGCCAAATGGCATCACCAGATATTCGTAATGCCCTGTTCTGGTGTTAAACGCCGTTTTCCACTCGTCACCCTCTTTAATTCTGACCAGATTATAGGCGGCTCGCAAGTCAAGTTTAGTAAAGATCGATGAGCCCTTCAATCTGTCAAACAACTCGGTGACAAGTGGAATCGGATAGGCATTCTTAGGCATAAGCTTGTTCAGCCCACGATAGTCAATGCATGGCCTAAGTTCACCACTTTTCTTTTTCACAAAGAAAAATCCGGCACCTGCCGGAGAAGTAGACTTCCGAATGATGCCCCTCTCCAGGGCATCAGCAATATAATCCTCCATAGCCTTATTCTCCTCACAGGACAGTAGGTAAGTGCGCCCCCTAGGAGGCACCGCACCAGGAGGCAAATCAATGGCGCAATCTTACGCCATGTGCTGGGGCAATGCGATGGCCTCTCCCTTACTGAACACGTCACTGAATTGTTCGTATTCAACTGGCACAGTCGGAGAGGTACACATAATCTTGACGGGTAAAGAGAAACAGTTCTTGTCAGAGTATTCTGACCAGGAGTTAACCTCACATCTCTGCCAGTCAAATTGGGGATTATGTACCTGTAGCCATGGGAACCCCAAAATAACTGAATGGTGCGGAGAACGAATGATTTGAAAACGTATCTGTTCCTTGTGGCAAGCCCCCACTGTCATTGTCACTGGACTAGTTTCAAGCGTAATAAATGCCGGCTCCAGGGGTCTGCCATCGATGGCCTCAATAGCAACCGGAGAGTCCTTTTTACATAAAGGAATGCCATGCAGGTTAGCAGAAGACCGGTCCATGAAATAGCCTGCTGCCCCGGAGTCCACCAGGGCGTAAACCTCGATAACCTTGTCCGCCAAAGCGAAGACCACCTGAATAGTGGGTTTAGTGGTGCTAGAATCTAGGGACTGTTCTACACCACCTAGGGCCTGTCCCCCAAGGTACCCTAGGTGCGTCCGTTTCCCGGCCGAACTGGGCAATTGCGCAACAGATGCCCTGCTTTGCCACAATAAAGGCATAGACCTTGTCTCCTACGATATAATCTTTCCTCTTCAGAGAGCCTAGTGAACCCCAATTGCATAGGTTCAGGATTCTCGGTTGATCGCTCAGGAAGAACGGGTGGTGTGGGTGGGTTAAGGAGACTGGTCTGGCCATAGTTTTTCACTTTAGCCCTTTTAGCTGACCATCTCTCTCGGATGCGAGAGTCTATAAGTAGGACAAAATCGATGTATTCGTCCAGATCACTGGGTACATCGTGAGCTGCTATCTCGTCCTTAATTTGCTCGGAAAGGCCCTGAGTAAAAGCAGCTAGTAAGGCCTCCTCGTTCCAGCCCACCTCTGCTGCCAAGGTCCTGAATTCAATAGCATAATCGCCCAGTGTGCGTTCGCCCTGCTGAATTTCCATTAGCCTTTTGGCAGCAGAAGCAGACCTGCCAGGAACCTCAAACACTCGTCTGAACTTTCTGACAAATTCTCTAAAGTTCAGGGTGCAGGGTCTGGCATTTTCCCACAACGGATTCGCCCATGCCAATGCCTTGCCAGTCAATAGAGATATCATGAGACCGACCCTACTACGGTCGTTAGGAAATGCCTGGGGTGCCAACTCCAAAAATATCTCTAATTGATTAATAAATCCCCTGCAAAGGGAAGGCTCGCCATCATACCTTAACGGTAACGGTGCAGATGCCGTTAGCCCTTTCAAACTGGCTGATGGGACTATGGACTGATTATCCAGTGTCAGGACTGGGGTGACCACCGGATTAGGACTAGGCTTGTCCAAATGTACTGTACGTTCGAGTAACGTCTGCAAAGCCAGTGCCAATTGGTCCATGAGCTGCTCATGGACATCCATTCTCCAATGGATGTTCTGTGTTTGGCTTTCACCCTTACCGTCTGAGGTCATGGCCCTTTCGTACTGTCACGTTTTCTTTAAGACACTCAGACCATTGGGTGATTAAGAACACAGTTTTATTAAAATAAGATAAGGCAATAACACGCCCTCTAGTGGTGGTAAATATATACAGAAAATATATATATATTGATAATGGTAAATGCACAAATGACCATAAAGTACAATTACACAGAAATTGGATAGCGTGTAGCCCTCAGGGGTTAAGTCCTTGATAACAGTCAGTCTCAGATGTGAATGTTTGGAACGCCCTGGGTGTTATAAGGCTGATGCTGGAGACCAAGACTATCACCGGCTGGATACTGGACTGCCCCGCCACAGTGTTCAGTAAGAAGCACCAAAGTCCCCGTAGCCCCCTCGGGCGTACCTACTGGAACTGCTTCAACTAGTGCAAGTGCCTAAGGCCCCACGGGTGTAATTGGAACCGGCCTTCAAGGCGATAGCTGCCAAGCCTCCTCAGACTAAACCGGATAATGGGAAAGCATACGCTAGAACCGACAGCCCCCACTGGCGTGATTACCGAAATACGAATGCTGATGCCTGTGCCTGCCACCACTCGGGAAAGCGGGATCGCTACTGAACAAGAGAAAGGGTCTCAGGCGCCCAACCGGCCTACACGGATGTAAATACTCTGCAAGGATGTGTGAAGCTGCCGATGAAGAGTGGCCAGCTCAGCAGTAGTATTCACTGAGAAAGAGACTCTTACAGGATTAGCGATAGAGTGGAACCCAGCGGCACTGCTAGGGTTAATTAGCACATTTACTCGAGGCTTATCAGCGGTATAGCAAGGCTCTGCAGTCTGAGGGAGGCACGGGTACGCCCAACTCTGCAACGGTAAAAGCACAGCACTGATCGGAGTACACCAGGCAAGGCAGTCACACCAAAAGCTGGCACAGTAGGTAGGAAAGTCGCGGCGGCGACAACTGGAACACAGTTGTAGAAAGCCGGAGTCGTTCTTCGGAGCGGGAAGTCAGCCAAGCCGGGTCGGAGCACGTAGAAGGTAGTCATACAAGCCGGGTCGTACACAAGTAGGAACGTCAGCCAAACCAGGTCAGGATCCAGAGGAGGTAGTCAGACGAGCCGGGTCATACACGAGCAGGAACACAGGAGAATAGTCAAGACAAGCCAAGTCGGTACACAGGAGTCCGGAACACAGGAACACAGCACATTAACTGGCACAGAGACACCACGAAAGGGCGCCTTACAGTCTTGCTAGCCAGGTATAAAAAGGTCACCAGGGGGCGGGCCAAACCAACACAGCAAATCAGTATCTGTAATAGCTGAGACTGACAGGAATCACAGGCACTGTGATAAGAATGTTTCATGAAGAAGACCTGATTGACATTTATCCTAATGTACACATTGCATTGAGACTTTTCTTGTTCTCTCCAGCAACAAATTGTTCTGGGGAAAGGTCTTTCTCTACTTTGAGACGAGTAAAAAATTATTTGCGGGGATCAATGGCTCAAGAACGATTAAATGCACTTTCCCTTTTGGCTATTGAAGGAGAACTTTTAAAAAATATGGATTGCGGAGATATTATTGATGCTTTTGCAGAGCAGAAGTCAAGAAAAAAGCTTTTGTTGTAATCTTGAGCAACTTTAACCTCCTCACAACGTAATGCTATATCCAAGTTTGAAGTCAACCTCTTTTTAGTTGACAGCCATGAACACTGATCTCACAGAATACACTGTTCTTTGTTTTAAAAAAAAGTTTTAAAGCAGAACTTTCACCTAAAATAAAAATTGTCCCATGGGTTTAATTTATGTGCATATGTTTAAATAATATTGTGTTCATGTTTACTTGAAGAAATTGTATTTTGAAGGAAGCACTTTAAAGATACATTCTAAGCTCCATAACCACTACAGTGCACCCCTGTTTGCTGACCGAAAGTAATTTGTGAAACTGTTTACAAACTGATTGATACTTACCTTGCTGTTATTAGGTACCTACAGTCCCTCTGGTCTGACTTTCTATGATAGAGGAAATTCACACACCTGAATTATCATGCCAATTCATACTAGGTTTAGACTGTATTCATTGGCTGAGTGAGAGCCAGACACTGACCCTTTAATTTATGTTTGTAAATTTACTTACTGCATTTTTTTTTAGGCTGAATAAAAAATATATCAGTCAAAACTTTTTTTGTACTTTTTTTTTTTTTGGGGGGGGGGCGCTTCAGATTTCTGTGCCTACAGGCTCCTGAGATGTAAATCCGGCCCTGGGTATTTCCCTGTGAGGACCTTGAGATTACCTTTGCACTGGGGGAGGGAGGGAGGGAACGTATCTGCCAACACTATTTTTTTTTTTTAAATACTCTCGTGTATAATATGCACTCCCCACTTCACATAAGATCCTGACAGCTCAATGAAGGAAGTGGGTGGCGAATGGAAGCATGCCATCCGCAGGTAACATTGACATTGCCTGTATTTTGCTTTCTTGGATGGAGACTTCAGAGGGGGCTTCAATTAAACATAGTAAGTCTTATTTTAAGTGTGAATTGTGCTGGGGAGGGAGGGAACGTATATGCCAACACAATTTTTTTTTTTTTTTTAGTAAGGGGCAAAACAAGGGTGCGTATTATACATAGGCACTCTTGTTTTCCCCCAGAATATTGGGTATAATATACACCTGCGTATTATACCTGAGATTTTACAGTATATTAATTGTGCCACAAAGTTTGTGGTCTGCTTGATAACATGTAGATTATGTTAAGTGCAATATGTGGGTAAAACCACCCGAACATAAAGAGAACAAATTTGTGAACATAAAAGTAACATCAGTTGTAGAGATTATAAAACAGGGGTTGCCCATCATTTTTGCACAAGACATAATTCTGAATTAGAAGGCTTCTCAGTACAGGGTTTAGAGAGACTAGTTAGACCCATTAGAAGAGGAGATCTATCTAGTATGCTTTCATACCAAGAAGTATACTGGATATTTACTCTGTCTACAAGAGAGCCGACAGAATTAAATAAGATATATGCCACATACCGAGTATAGGATGAAAAATAAAGATAGCGTTCAGGCAAGTTATCGTATTAAAGGGATAGTAATACTTTGTTTTATCTTTGTTTCTTTATATCTAAAAACAGTGCTGTAAATAATCCCATTATTTAATAAGTATGTATATTTATGTATGTTTGTATATAATGTCTCACAATTGGTGTAAATATGTAACCCTTTACTGAAAACTCTCCAGGACATACTTGAAAACGAGAGAAATCTCAATGTATTCTTCCTGGTAAAACATTTTCTAAATAAATTATTTTATTTTGTAGGCATTAAAAAAACATGAAGAATGATATAAGTCTTATCTCTCAAACCTTTATGGTTTAAGAGATATTCACAAGCAAAGTATCCCCCCCGTTCAACCAGATCAGAAGGGAGGTGCCCAGGTAGACTGCAGAGAGGGACAATCTTCAATTAAGATAAGGGAAAAAGCTGAAAAACTTGTCAAGGGGGGGAAGGGCTTTCATTGTTTTCATACAAAGAAGATTGTCCCCTGCTGTTATCTGTCCAGTCTATGGACTGCATTCCACATCTGAGAAGAGATGGCTTACACTAGGAAAAAGGGGCGGGAGGGGGAAACTTTGCTTGTGAATATCTCTTAAACCATAACGGTTTGAGAGATAAGACTTATATCATTCTTCATGTTTTTTAATGCCTACAAAATAAAATAAAGTTAAAACGAAGTATTACTATCCCTTTAATATACAAATGAAATATTGGTATTGAGAGATGACTCCTATTGTGAGTCCTCCTTCTATTGTAACATGATGATTCATCATATTAAGTGTACTTCTGAGAAATAGATGGTGAGTCTATATATGTTTATATGTTTCTATGAGTGGACAACAATTGGTAGGAGTCATGTCAATAACAATACCAATGTTGAGTAATTTAGTGTACTCTATTGTTATAAAGCTTGGATTGACTAACCGTATGTAAGACATATACTTTCTGACCACTAGATTAGTTTAGAAATATGCTATATGTTGAGTTAAATCAGGATAATAAAGACATTGAGCACATTATATTATATTTTTGAGGTGATGTACTACATTATTGGAGGTTGTTTTATAGCATGTTCAGCATTAGTGATGAGCGAGCACCCCAATGCTCGGGTGTTCGGGTGCTCTGACCGAGCGCCCCCGGAGGCTCGAGTGCTCGGCCGAGCACCCGAGCCCCATTGAAGTCAATGGGAGGACTCGAGCATTACACCAGGCACCCCCTGCTCTGATGAGGGGAGGGTGCCTGGTCCATAGGAAAAGGGAAGAAAAGGATGGAAACACCACAGAAATGGTTCAGGGACAGCATAGGGAGGATGTCTGGATGCATCTTGGACTCCAACATCGCTGCTGGGAACGATCTTTCGCCCGTAGTACGCCATTTTTACAGACTGACCATAAAACACACAAAAAGGAAAATAAAAACGACTTTAGGCGAAAAATTGTTACCAAACAATATTTGCTGTATATTTACTTGTATATCATCTGCAAATTCTCCCAAAAATGTCCTTGATTTTCTGAAGTGAGGCCATGATTAAGAGGGAAACGTGCGCAGAGGCAAATTATCCCAAAAATTTCCTTGATTTTCTGAAGTGAGGCCATGATTAAGAGGGAAACGTGCGCAGAGGCAAATTATCCCAAAAATTTCCTTGATTTTCTGAAGTGAGGCCATGATTAAGAGGGAAACGTGCGCCGAGGCAAATTATCCCAAAAATTTCCTTGATTTTCTGAAGTGAGGCCATGATTAAGAGGGAAACGTGCGCAGAGGCAAATTCTCCCAAAAATTTCCTTGATTTTCTGAAGTGAGGCCATGATTAAGAGGGAAACGTGCGCAGAGGCAAATTCTCCCAAAAATTTCCTTGATTTTATTGAACTGAGGCCATGATTAAGAGGGAAACATGCGCTGAGCTGACCATCTAAAACATTATGGGTGAGGGTCTGCTGCAGAGCTGACCATCCTAAACATTATATGCGAAGGCCCGCTAGTGAGCTGACGCTATAAAACATTATATGAGAGGGCCCGCTAGAGAGCTGACCCAATAAAACATTATATGAGAAGGCCCGCTGGTGAGCTGACCTATATAAAAATTGTCAAACAGGGCCCGCTGGTGAGCTGGCCCTATATAAAAATTATATCACAGGGCCCGCTGGTGAGCTGGCCCTATATAAAAATTATAGCACAGGGCATATGGAAGAGGAGGAGGAGGATGAGAAGATTAAGAGTCAACCATATACCCGTTTTTTGGGTGGAAGGGGTGAATGGGAATACAGAGTATTCCCATCATTGTAAATAATATATGTAAAGTGAGTTTATGTTCCCCCGGGGCATTCCTCCAGTGGAGTGGAGAAGTCAGGGGAAATCCAGGCCTTGTTCATTTTTATAAGTGTCAACCTATCAGCATTGTCGGTGGAAAGGCGGATACGCTTATCTGTTATGATGCCACCAGCAGCACTAAATACCCGCTCAGACAGAACGCTGGCGGCAGGGCAGGCCAGCACCTCCAAGGCGTAGAGTGCCAGTTCATACCACGTGTCCAGCTTGGACACCCAGTAGTTGTAAGGCACAGAGGGATCATTGAGGACGCTGACACGGTCTGCTACGTACTCCTTCACCATCTTCCAAAACTTTTCCCTCCTTGTGACACTAGGCTGCGCATCAGGGTGAGGGTGCTGGCGGGGTGTCATGAAGGTGTCCCACGCCTTGGAGAGTGTTGCCCTGCCTTTGTCGGAACTGCTGTGTGCTCCCCTTTTCTCCCCTTCTCGGTTGGCCAAGGTAGCACGTACTCTGCCGCCAGCGGTGTCAGATGGAAAATTTTGGAGCAATTTTTCAACAAGAACCTTCTGGTATTGCACCATTTTGCTTGTCCTCTCCACCGGAGGAATGAGAGATGAGAAATTCTCTTTGTAGCGGGGGTCCAGAAGGGTGAACACCCAGTAATCCGTGTTGTCTAAAATGCGTACAACGCGTGGGTCACGGGAAAGGCAGCCTAACATAAAGTCAGCCATGTGTGCCAGAGTACCAACAGTCAAGATTTCGCTGTCCTCACCAGGAGGATGACTCTCAATCTCCTCATCCTCTTCCTCCTCTTCTGCCCACCCACGCTGAAGAGATGGAACTAAAGTTCCATGGCTACCCTCTGTAGCGGAGGCAACCGTGTCTTCCTCCTCCTCCTCCTCCTCCTCCTCCAATTGTCGCTGAGAAGACGAAGTGAGGGTGCTCTGGCTATCACCTTGTGTAAGCTCTTCCTCCCCCATTTCCACCTCTTCCACATGCAAAGCGTCGGTTTTAATTGTCAGCAGCGAGCGTTTCAGTAGACACAGAAGTGGGATGGTTACACTGATAATAGCGTTATCGCCGCTCACCATCTGTGTCGATTCCTCAAAATTGCGTAAAACCTCGCAGAGGTCTGACATCCATTCCCACTCCTCACTTCTGATTACAGGAAGTTGAACGGAGAGGCGACGACCGTGTAACAGCTGGTACTCCACTACTGCCCTCTGCTGCTCACAAAGCCGGGCCAACATGTGGAAGGTGGAGTTCCAGCGCGTGCTCACGTCACACAGCAGCCGGTGAGCTGGCAATTGTAAGCGCTGCTGCAGCTTCAACAGGCCGGCCGAAGCTGTAGATGACTTACGGAAATGTGCACAAACGCGGCGCACCTTGGTCAAGAGATCATGCACATTGGGGTAGGTTTTTAGAAATCGCTGAACCACTAAATTAAATACATGCGCTAGGCATGGTACGTGTGTGAGCTTGCCGAGCTCCAAAGCCGCCACCAAGTTACGCCCATTATCACACACAACCATGCCTGGTTGCAGGTTGAGTGGCGAGAGCCACTGCTCGGTCTGGTGACTAATCCCCTGCAACAGCTCTGAGGCCGTGTGCTGTTTGTCCCCAAGGCAGATCAGCTTCAGCACGGCCTGTTGACGCTTCCCCACTGCAGTGCTACACTGCTTCCAGCTACTGGCTGATGGGGGAGTGGCGCTGCGTGTAGAGAATTCGGAGGTGGAAACGGAGGAGGAGGAGCCAATAACGTAGGTGCTGGCGGAAACCCTGATGGAGGTAGGGCCCGCAATCCTCGGCGTGAGTAGCACCCGTGCCATCCCAGGGTCCGAGTCGCTCCCAGCCTCCACGACATTCACCCAGTGTGCCGTCAGGGAAATGTAGCGTCCCTGGCCACAAGCACTTGTCAGTCGTTAAGTGGACCTTCCCAGTAACTGCGTTGGTCAGGGCACGGATGATGTTACGGGACACATGGTGGTGTAATGCGGGGATGGCACACCGGGAAAAGTAGTGGCGGCTGGGGACCGCGTACCGAGGGACAGCTGCTGCCATCAGGCTGCGGAAGGACTCAGTGTCCACAAGCCTAAATGGCAGCATTTCGATGGCCAGTAATTTGGAAAGGTGTGAGGTTAGTGCTATGGCCTGTGGGTGGGTGGCTGGGTATTTTCTCTTGCGCTCAAATGCCTGGGGTAACGACATTTGGACGCTGTGCTGGGACAGGGAAGTGGATGTGGTCGCTGATGGTGCTTCAGATGGTACAGGTGCAGGGCGGGAGGTATGCGGGCCTGCGCCTTCGACAGGCGATTGGCCGGCACCGAAAACAGGGGAAGAGGAGGCAGTGGTGTGGCCTGCAGACACAGATGGGCGATCCAGGCGTTCCTCCCACTTACTAGGGTGCTTGGATGCCATGTGTCGGATCATGCTGGTGGTGGTGAGGTTTCTAGTGTTCATGCCTCGGCTCATTCTGGTGTGGCACAGGTTGCAAACTACAATTCTTTTGTCGTCCGCACTTTCCTTAAAAAAACGCCATACCGCGGAACACCTACCCCTTGGCAAGGGAGATTTACGCAAGGGGGTGCTCCGTGGAACATTTGCGGGCCGGTTTGGTGCGGTCCGCCTTCTTTCTGTAGCCACACCACTGCCTCTTCCAGCCTGTTGCGGTGCTGCAGATGGCTCACCCTCAGGACTGCTGTCATCGCTCGGCTCTACACCTTCCCAGGTGGGGTCAGTCACCTCATCGTCCACCAAGTCCTCCTCCACTTCCTCACTCTGATCATCCTCCTCATGTCTTGATCCCACCACATACTCAGTCATTGACAACTGTATAACATTCTCCTCAACAAGGTCTTGAGACAGTAATAGTGGTTGATTTAATGGCAACTGTGTCTCATCATCATCATCATCATCCACTACTTCCTTTGACCTTAAATGCCGTTCACATCTGTCATCTTCTTGTGATTGGGTACCCTCTAGAGGTTGTGAATCAGGGCACAAGATGTCATGTTCCTCTGCAAGCGTGCTTGGAGAGAGGGTCAAATGAAGGATTGGTGATGAGACGAGCTCCTCACTATATCCCAGTGTGGGATCACTTCTTTGACCAGACCGTGTATGGTGGGAGGAAGGATGATCAGAGTGAGGATTATGTTGACCAGACTCTTGGCTACTGAGAGTGGACTTGGTGGAAGACACGGTGGTGCTTAACCGACTGGAAGCAGTATCAGCTGACATCCAACCGACCACCTGTTCACAGTGGTCGGACCTCGAGAGTGATGTCCTGCGACGCCCTGTAAAATTACACATGAAGCTAGGTATGGTGGATGTCTTTCTTTCTTGTGCTCTGGCACCAGGCACAGTTTCTCCGCGTCCTGACCGGCGCCCTGAACTATCAGGATCACGTCCACTTCCCCGTCCCTTTTTACCCGCCTTCTTCATCTTACACGGAATATGTGACTTTGATATTTGAGTTTGAAAACTTAACAGTATTTCTTCCTATTCTGCAACTGTGCAGAGTACACAGAATAGGCTGCTAAACTGCGGTGACGCACACTGAATGGAATATGTGACTTTGATATTTGAGTTTGAAAACTTAACAGTATTTCTTCCTATTCTGCAACTGTGCAGAGTACACAGAATAGGCTGCTAAACTGCGGTGACGCACACTGAATATAATATGTGACTTTGATATTTTAGTTTGAAAACTTAACAGTATTTCTTCCTATTCTGCAACTGTGCAGAGTACACAGAATAGGCTGCTAAACTGCGGTGACGCACACTGAATATAATATGTGACTTTGATATTTTAGTTTGAAAACTTAACAGTATTTCTTCCTATTCTGCAACTGTGCACAGTACACAGAATAGGCTGCTAAACTGCGGTGACGCACACTGAATGGAATATGTGACTTTGATATTTTAGTTTGAAAACTTAACAGTATTTCTTCCTATTCTGCAACTGTGCAGAGTACGCAGAATAGGCTGCTAAACTGCGGTGACGCACACTGAATGGAATATGTGACTTTGATATTTTAGTTTGAAAACTTAACAGTATTTCTTCCTATTCTGCAACTGTGCACAGTACACAGAATAGGCTGCTAAACTGCGGTGACGCACACTGAATATAATATGTGACTTTGATAGTTTAGTTTGAAAACTTAACAGTATTTCTTCCTATTCTGCAACTGTGCAGAGTACACAGAATAGGCTGCTAAACTGCGGTGACGCACACTGAATGGAATATGTGACTTTGATATTTTAGTTTGAAAACTTAACAGTATTTCTTCCTATTCTGCAACTGTGCAGAGTACACAGAATAGGCTGCTAAACTGCGGTGACGCACACTGAATATAATATGTGACTTTGATATTTTAGTTTGAAAACTTAACAGTATTTCTTCCTATTCTGCAACTGTGCACAGTACACAGAATAGGCTGCTAAACTGCGGTGACGCACACTGAATGGAATATGTGACTTTGATATTTGAGTTTGAAAACTTAACAGTATTTCTTCCTATTCTGCAACTGTGCACAGTACACAGAATAGGCTGCTAAACTGCGGTGACGCACACTGAATGGAATATGTGACTTTGATATTTTAGTTTGAAAACTTAACAGTATTTCTTCCTATTCTGCAACTGTGCAGAGTACACAGAATAGGCTGCTAAACTGCGGTGACGCACACTGAATATAATATGTGACTTTGATATTTTAGTTTGAAAACTTAACAGTATTTCTTCCTATTCTGCAACTGTGCACAGTACACAGAATAGGCTGCTAAACTGCGGTGACGCACACTGAATATAATATGTGACTTTGATAATTTAGTTTGAAAACTTAACAGTATTTCTTCCTATTCTGCAACTGTGCAGAGTACACAGAATAGGCTGCTAAACTCCGGTGACGCACACTGAATGGAATATGTGACTTTGATATTTTAGTTTGAAAACTTAACAGTATTTCTTCCTATTCTGCAACTGTGCAGAGTACACAGAATAGGCTGCTAAACTGCGGTGACGCACACTGAATATAATATGTGACTTTGATATTTTAGTTTGAAAACTTAACAGTATTTCTTCCTATTCTGCCACTGTGCAGAGTACACAGAATAGGCTGCTAAACTGCGGTGACGCACACTGAATGGAATATGTGACTTTGATATTTTAGTTTGAAAACTTAACAGTATTTCTTCCTATTCTGCAACTGTGCAGAGTACACAGAATAGGCTGCTAAACTGCGGTGACGCACACTGAATATAATATGTGACTTTGATATTTGAGTTTGAAAACTTAACAGTATTTCTTCCTATTCTGCAACTGTGCAGAGTACACAGAATAGGCTGCTAAACTGCGGTGACGCACACTGAATATAATATGTGACTTTGATATTTTAGTTTGAAAACTTAACAGTATTTCTTCCTATTCTGCAACTGTGCAGAGTACACAGAATAGGCTGCTAAACTGCGGTGACGCACACTGAATGGAATATGTGACTTTGATATTTGAGTTTGAAAACTTAACAGTATTTCTTCCTATTCTGCAACTGTGCAGAGTACACAGAATAGGCTGCTAAACTGCGGTGACGCACACTGAATGGAATATGTAACTTTGATATTTTAGTTTGAAAACTTAACAGTATTTCTTCCTATTCTGCAACTGTGCAGAGTACACAGAATAGGCTGCTAAACTGCGGCGAAGCACACTGAATGGAATATGTGACTTTGATATTTTAGTTTGAAAACTTAACAGTATTTCTTCCTATTCTGCAACTGTGCACAGTACACAGAATGTGCTGCTAAACTGCGGCGACGCACACTGAATGGAATATGTGACTTTGATATTTTAGTTTGAAGACTTAACAGAATGTGCTCTAATCTGCAACTTTGCACACTAAACAGAATGTGCTCTAATCTGCAACTTTGCACACTAAACAGAATGTGCTCTAATCTGCAACTTTGCACACTAAACAGAATGTGCTCTAATCTGCAACTTTGCACACTAAACAGAATATATGTTTTTTTTTTTTTTTTTTTTTTTTTCCCCCCACACAAAATAAACTGCTGCCCCCACACACAGTAGTCCTAAAAAGGACTTTTGGTTCTTTTTTTTTGTTCAACAAGACTTTTCTTCTCCCTACACTGACTTTCCCTTCCTATCCTCATCTCTCCCTGGCTAAGACTGAGCCGAACTCGCTGGTCAGGTGCTATACAGCACCCGACCACGGGTTCTGGCCAGCCAATCAGTGTAATGCCAGCAGCCAACATGGCTGCTGGCATTACACTGATGTCAGAGCCTCCCTGCATGTTTATTGGCTGCGCAGCAGCCGCGAAACGTGCGGGGAGGAGACCCGAACATGGCGGGCGAGCACATGCGGTACTCGTACGAGTACCGCCATGTGCCGAGCAAAGCGATGCTCGAGCCGATCCGAGCATCGGCCGAGCATGCTCGCTCAACACTATTCAGCATGTTCATCGCATTGTAAGATGATATGTCGTGTGAATCTTTGGCATAGAAATGGTTAAAGTTACATCTTAATATGCACAGTTATGCGACAGTCTACACAGATTCCGTGCCATTCATTATATAGGAGTGCGATGCTTAACTTGCCAACATATGTACAACAGTAATATGTCAAGTTGTGAAAATAATTCAGGAAAACTGCAATTTTGGGCACAGGAATCTTTGTATGATATAGAAAGTAAATATATAGTCAGCATAATCTATATGAGACATTGAAAATTTAGCGATACACCCCAAATATTATGAACTTATTGTCATGTTATATTTTAATATGTATAGATAGTATTGTTTTTATATTGAAAATGTAGAGTAATGAGTTTATTTTGGTACATCAATTATCGGATCCATCAAAACATAATAATGTTCCATTGAAATTTCCAACATGGGGTTAACTTCCCTGTTCAAATAATAGAGATACGTAGTAAATAGAGTGGTAACTCTTTCATTGGGTAGAGAATCACAGATCCAGTAACTTAATTAATGGAAACAGTGGATTGGATCATTTGAATGGGAACCGTTAGTGTTTGGTGTATAAAGTTAACCTTATTACAATGTGTTATGAGTGAGCACGGAGGTGCGAAACATGTGACACTATAACCCCTGGTGTCTTGTGTACAACGTTCTAATAAAGAAGTGATTTTACGGTGTATCATTGAGTGCAGTGAACATTTTTTTTTCTGTTAAATATAAGGACGTGTCGGCTCGTCTTTTCATTTTTGCACCGGGTCATCATTATTAAATGGTGAGTGAATTAAGTCATTACATCTACAAGTTTGGTGTCGCTCATATATAATTATTAGAAGATCTGGTCTCACCAGGAGAAGGATGGGATTCTTCACAGAGAGCTGGTTGAGGCCTGCAGACCAGGCCCTCTTGGGCCCGAAGGGAACAATGAGGATAACCTCTGCCTTCACTTTGTCAGTATATTTAAGATCCTTGGCAAAGCAGGAATTGGGGGAAATGTAGCCCAGATGGAAATCCCAAAGCTGGATGACAGCATCTACTATCGCTGCCTGATCCCATGGATCCAAGTAGAAGAATCAGGTTATCTTCTTGTTTTTCCTGGTCAACATTAAGTCTATTTCCAGAGGACCCCAGAAATGTGAGATCTGGAAGAAGACTTATGGTTGAGGGACCACTCATACTGGAGCAATCGGTGCCGGCTTAGGAAATCCACTGTTTTATTCAGATTGTCTCTGAGTTGGGTAGCTGACAGATGAATTAGGGTGGCCTCCGCTCAAATACAAATGGTCATGGAAAGTTTCATGTGGCTGGACTCCTGGATAGATGTGTGCAAATGGTCCCATTGTGCTACTGCGAAAAAATTTGTGAAAACCATGGGTTGTCCGCTTCTTCATGGGAAAATCCGCTTTAAATAAAGCCTTTAAAATCTTTGCTAGGCTTTTGTGCTATGATTTATATAGTGCAATTGAGGCAGGAGAGGCTCATAGTATGTGCTATCACTATGAGCACCTGGAATACAAAGAAAGGAGGAGCTGGAAGGACCGTTATGCATCCAGTGAGTATGAGGAGGAGAAGAAAGTGACTACTACCAGCATTGAAGGGTCTGGAGCCCTGATTCCCCCAGACCCGATGATGACAGTCCCCCTATACCATCCCTAGGGATCTTGGGGGAAAATAGTGTCACAGAAAAAGGAAAAAATATGGTAGCAGTGTGAGCAGGACAGGTAAGCTACCTGTGCCTGCTGCTAGTGCCGCCAGTGTGCCTTCTGATTCTCAGAAGGGGGGGGAGATGATACCAAATATGACAGCAGATGACCCTAAGTCACACTTGCCATCCCCAAGCAGTCCCACTATTACTACTAATATCCAGCAGCTATAGACAGAGTGTTGGGAGTGAGGGAGGGGGTGATAGTGATGAAGACTCAGAGATGGAAATAGATGTTGGTACTGTTAGAGAAGCTGCTGGTGGGATGAGCGTGACCGTAATAGATCCTCCTGCTGATGCTGAGTTGGAAGAGTGGTCAGACAAATGGTCAAGGAAGCCCACAACATCCCGCTGACCCTGTGATTTCCCTTCCCCCAGAATTGTGCCTCTGGGACATGATGCTGAGGACGGCAGAAATGGCTAGCAGCAGTAAAACCATCAGCACAGATCAGCTGCCTATGCCTGCTGCTAGTGCTGCCAGTCTGCCTTCTTCAACTCAAGAGATGGCAAGTGTTACAGTAGGGGACCCTCAGCCACAAGTGTCATCACCACCAATCAGTAAGACTGTAACAGAGCAGCTGCAGCAAGGAGGGACTGGTGGTGATGGTGATGATGATGGTGGAGCAGCTGAGGTGGAAGAGACATTAATGGCCTTTTTAGCCCAAACAGAGAAGAATGTGAAACTGAGATACAAATGGGGATGGGCATCACCACCACCACTAGCAGACGTGATAAAATAGCGGCGTTTCTACTGCTGCTGAGTTGCAAGGGCAACATGATGAAGATGAGCAGGCTAGTGTGCCACAGACCACCATGGACACAGTGGCAATGTGGTTCAGCAATAGTAATATGGGACTAGGACAGGTTCCACTTCCCAGCAGCAATACTCCTTGTCCTAGTTGTAGTACTGATTCTGAGGCAGCAGCACCAACAGCAGCAACGTCATCCTCTGCCCCAACCAGTGAAGGACAATGTGGAGGAGAAAAAGAAAGAGGTCATCATTCTAAACCTATCCCCTCCCCCCCTGAGGTCCTGAGTATGGGACTACTTTTCTCTAGGGTCAGGCACAGTGCCGTCATCAGTGACGGCAGTGTGCACTATATGCAATAAGTCAGTGAAAAGGGGAAATGAGGGAACGCACCTTGGCACAGCTGCACTCATAACACATATGAAATTCAGACACCATGACATTTACGTGAAGCATGTTAACGCAAAACCCCCACCAAAGAAATTGGGCACCACTGTTGCTGTGCCCCTGTCTCTCACCAAAGGCAATAAGAAAGGCAGTAAGAGGTGAGGCGGAGGTGGAAGAATAGAAAGACTGAGCCAGAGCCTGAAAGTTCGATGGCAAGCAAAACATCTTGCTGTGGTGGAGGATAATCGTAACCAGTGTATCAAGCAGCATCTGAGGAGATTCCATCCCACAAAATACATTAAGCTGGTGGCAGGAAGGGTTCTTCATTATTATTAAAACTGCAAGTTGTCACGTGTCCTTAATGGGGAGCAGAGAAGGGGCATAGTGACAACAGCAGTACATGGTTTCTGGTGGGATGATTTAACATTGGGAACCCTGTGTGACTATTACGGTGCCGTGATCCTGGTTGCTGTGTGGCGACATTACTACTTCCTTGTTTCCGATGCTGGATTCTTATTGGTCCCTGGACCTGACTCCACCCAGAGCCAGCCCTTTTATACCCTGTCATGTCGTCATTCGGGCGCCCTTTCGTGGTGTACCTGAACCTAGTGCTAGTTACTGCTGTTCCTCTGTTTGTGTATGACCTGGCCTGCCTGACGACGTTCCTGGGTATCCTGTACTACTGCCGCATCTGTTGCTGACTGGACTGGCTGAGAACCCACATCTGTTGCTGACTGGACTGGCTGAGAACCCGCATCCATTGCTGACTGGACTGGCTGAGAACCCGCATCTATTGCTGAGTGGACTGGCTGAGAACCCGCATCCGTTGCTGACTGGATTGGCTGAGAACCAGCATCCGTTGCTGATTGGACTGGCTGAGAACCCGCATCCGTTGCTGACTGGACTGGCTGAGAACCTGCATCCGTTGCTGACTGAACTGGCTGAGAACCCGCATCCGTTGTTGACTGGACTGGCTGAGAAACCACATCCATTGCTGACCGGACTGGCTGAGAACCCGCTTACGTTGCTGACTGAACTGGCTGAGAACCCGCTTACGTTGCTGACTATTGGCTGAGCACCCGCTTCTATTGCAGTAGCGTACTGGCGTCTACCGCCTCTGTGACGGTTGCACATACGGAGTACCGGTTTCCGTGCTGTCAACAGTCGGGCTGAGTTACTCATTCACTTTACTGACGTGTCTGGTTTAACCACTGTTACTAGCTGTGCTCACTCCTGATTGAGGGTTATAGGCATATTCATTGGGCGCTTTACCACCCTTGTTGAACCTCGCTATCACCGTAGAGTTCTATGGCTGGTTCACTATCTCGCCCTGCCTTACCGTACCGCTGTGGCCTAAGGGCTCTAGAGCCAGCTGTAGTGTGGTGGTCCGTCTCCTGTACACATCCTTACTACTGGACACCCGTTGCCTTCCATGGTCTGTTGCCTCCATCTTACCCTAGCGTTCTAGGGTCCTTGCTGCCAGTATCCATGAGTCTTGTGCCTCCTTACAACCCTAGCGTTCTAGGGTCCTTGATGCCAGTATCCGTGGGTCTTGTGCCTCCTTACAACCCTAGCATTCTAGGATCCTTGCTGCCAGTATCCATGAGCCTTGTGTCTCCATACCACCCTAGCGTTCTAGGGTCCTTGCTGCTAGTATCTGTGGGTCTTGGGCCTCCATTCTACCCTAGCGTTCTATGGCTCCTGTTGACCATACCAGCAGGTCGTTGCCTCCACCTTACCCTAGCGTTCTAGGGTTCCTGCTGTTGGTCTCTCTGTCTGATGCGTTGTTTTGATATTTACTGTTCCTACCTGACCTGTGAAAGTTGTGGGAAGTACCTGTACTGTCTCCATCTGGGCCTGTGTGGGTTGGGAAAGTATTGTTTATTGATTGTGCTTTATTTTCAATAATGTTCATTTTAACCTTACAAGTATTTGTCTGAGTGTTCTTCAAAACCGTGACAGTACAAAAGGGCCAATGACCTCAGACAATACTGGTAATTCCCATAGAGTGGATAAGCTGTTCAGATTGTTATAATAGCATTCAAAAACTTACCATGAGAGAATCTTATTGGATTTTTAGATTTGATACCATGTTTCCCAGAGGTTTGAATGAAACAACAGATACGTTTTGGTAATGCAATGGGTATGATTCACAATACTTTTTTTTTCTTAATAACAACTTGTCCAAAACAGGGAAAACACATAAAATACTTATTATCAATACGATATCCTGTATCTCAACAATATAACAGAACTACTCCAAAATGTATATTAGAATCAACAATAAATGTGACTATACAAGATACTGTTGTTTTGTATGAGGCGTGTTTGTTTAGTGCAGTCTTTTGGAACTCCAGCATCCATTAAATATTTTTTTATCTTGTGGACCTTGTGATGTGATACGTGTGGATTTTTTTGTGATTCTGATGATGACCAGTTGTCTGGATATATATCCGGTTCACATATATGGAATTCCGGTTGGTCTGTGTTTTTTGTGAGAGAATAATAACCAGGATTTCCCGATCTCCAATATCATGCAGGCTCTGTGCCCTAGAAAATTTCTTGGAAAAATACACACACGAGAGTAGAGATTTGCCTGGAGCTGAGTGCTGGGACAGGAGGGTGCCTACTCCTGACTCAGACGCATCAACCTCCAGAGTAAAGGGCAGGGCGGGATTGGGATGGGACAGGATAGGAGCCTTGGCAAAGGCAGTGTTCAAATTGTCAAATGCTTGGATAGCACTGGGGGACCAGTTGGACGGATCTGCCCCATTATGTGTCATGTCAGTAAGTGGCTTCACCACCGAAGAAAAGTTCCTTATGAATTTTCTATAATAATTTGTGAAGCCCAGAAATCACTGTATGGCCTTCAATCCCAACGGACAGGGCCACTGCAGGACTGCCGATAACTTTAGTGGGTCGATGGCCAGTCCAGAAGAGGAAATCACCTGGGGACTTGTGGAAATCACCTGGGACTTGTGGAATTTGCAATTTTCCAATAACTTATTTTCTCTCAATCTTTGCAAGACCAATGCGACATCTGCTTGATGTGCCTCTAAGGTCGGCGAGCGAATAAGAATGCCATCCAAATAGACCACTACACACCTCTGTAGTAGGTCTCTCAAAATGTCATTAATGAATTCTTGGAAGACTGCCAGAGCATTACATAAACCGAATGGCATCACCAAATATTATAATGACCGCTACGAGTGTTAAATGCCGATTTCCACTTGTGCCCTTCCTTAATTCTTACAAGGTTATAAGCGGCCCTTAGATCACGTTTGGTGAACACCGTTAAGCCCTTAATACGATTGAACAATTCCGTAAATAAAGGCATGGGGTACGCATTCTTGACCATCAATTTATTCAGGCCTATGTAGTCAATGCATGGCCTTAACTCCCCATCCTTCTTTTTTATGAAAAAGAACCCTGCACCTGCAGGCGAGGAGGACTTGCAAATGATCCCTCTGACCAAGGCATCAGACACATAATCCTCCATGGCTCAATTCTCCTCTACCGATAGAGGGTATATCTGGCCTCTTGGAGGTATAGCCCCTGGTACTAAATCAATAGTGCAAGCATATGTGTGCCAGCAATGTACTAGCCTCTACCTTGTTAAATACCTCAGTGAAAGATTGGTACTCTGCAGGTAACGAGGAAGAGGTACAAAGTATTCTGGTAGGCTGCTGTAAACAAGACTCGGTACAATAGGAAGACCAAGACAAAATATCGTATGTTTGCCAATTGATCCTGGGGTTGTGAGTCTGTAGCCGGGGAAACCCCAGGATGACTGCATAGTGAGGAGATTTTATAATCTGGAGCGCCCCTACCCTTAGAGATAAAGAATATGTTTCATGTGTCACATGTGATGTTTACAATGGTCTACCATCAATTGCTTCAATGGCCAACGGAGATCAGCATGGAATCAACGGAATATCATGCTTGGCCTCAAAGTCAGCATCCATGAAGTATCCAGCAGCTCCAGGGTCAACCGGAGCCGTAACTGAAGATGCGGACCAGCACACTACCACTCATGGATGGGTCTCCCTTGCCAAAGATCCATGGACTGTGAAAGTCCACCCAGAGTCTGCCCCCAACACAACCCTAGGAGTGAGCGTTTCCCAGACAGGTAGGACAGGATTGGTGGATCTATGCACCTGGTCTCTTTCTGAGACTTTTATCAGTCAAAACTGCAAAGGTAATTAATTTGTTCAGCCTTTCTGGCAGCTCACGGGCTGCTATCTCATCCTTAATAGAGTTACTCAGACCCTGCAAAAATGCAGCTTCTAGTGCCTCATTGTTCCATCCCACTTCTGCAGCCAAGGTGCGAAACTCAATAGCGTAATCAGCTACAGTACGTACGCCCTGTCGTATGGAACGTCAAGACCCTGCGGAATTCGTCCACAAACTCTGTGAAGTTGGCTATAATGTGCCTCCTCGTCTCCCACAAGGGATTGGCCATGCCAGTGCCTTACCGGACAATAGTGAAATCAAGAAACCAACCGTACTTCGTTCACTTGGAAAGGCATACAGTACCAGTTCCAAGAATATGATCACCTGGATCAAAAACCCTGTACAGCGAGTAGGCTCACCTTTGTAGCATTGAAGGAGGGGAGTGGTACCAGACAATCCACAATTAGTACTGGTCTCAGGATCAGGAGGTACCACCGGTGCTGAATCCCACCGGTTGACTGGTAACTTGACCAAGGTGTGAGGTACGGTTTAGGAGTGTCTGCATGGCAAATGACAGCTGATCAATCCTCTGATCTTGTTTTTTCATTTTGACTAGAATTCTCTGACCTGGTACCTGTACCTTTAGGCCCTTTGGTACTGTCATGGGCGGCTTGGGTAAATGCAACATACAACATAGGTACAGATGAATTTAACCAGTTTATTTAAAATTAATATGCAAGAGCAAAGCACACCTTTATAGAAACAGACGTAAGTATAGTGCGCAGTCCACTACCCTGGAACTGACACTGAACTGTACCCGGACCACTGATAGCCAAGGAATACGGAATATAGAACCAGCCATGATTCTAACAAGTGGACTGAGTGGAAACCTGGAGAGCCAGGAGTCCAGGCCACAATACCGTAACCGGTTACGCTGCTAGGAGAGACCTCAAACTAGTACAAGCCTGGAAGGGTTTGGAGCGAGAGTACCGTCAGTCTCTGAAGAGGGACAACTACAACACCACTTAGCGTCTGGCAGAATGCAACAATACCAGGGAGGTAATGTCACAGTGTCTTACCTCGACCTGCGCCATTCAGCCGGGAGCAGGGTTCTGGACTCACGCTCTGGCGTCACTAGCTGCGTCCCTCTCTGCCTGCGGCCTGGTCGCTTCTGGTTCATTGTTACTGGCATCATGAATCAGGCACTTGCCTGGATGCCTGTTATAGGCCCAGCCTGGGGGACCTAATTGGTCCCGCCTTCTCCTACTCCTTTATAAACCTCTATGGGCCTGTGTATCAGTTACCCTTACATTGTTGTTCTTAGCAGTTCTAGTTCCAGTTGTTCCTGTATCCTTTACCCTGTATCCTGTGTATGACCCGGCTTGTCTGACTATCCATTCTGGTGCTGACCTGTGGCTCTGTCTGAGTACTCTCTCTGTGCGCTTCATTTGTCTTGACATCCAATCTGGTGCAGACCTGTGACTCTGGCTGACTACCCGCTCCATGTATGACCCTGGCTTGTCTGACTATCCATTCTGGTGCTGACCTGGGGCTCTGTCCAACTGTCCTCCCAGTGTAGCTTACTGATAGTGGACATCCTATCTGGTGCAGACCTGTGGCTCTGGCTGACTACCCATTCCGTGTATGAACCTGACTTGTCTGACTATCCTAGCTGGTGTTGACCTGTGGCTCTGTCTGTTTACTCTGCTTGTGGCTCCGTTACCTACAGACACCCATCCTGGTGCAGACCTGGGGCTCTGGCAGACTCCGGCCTTACTGATTGCAGTCGTGAGTCAGAAGTCTTCTCTGTTTCCCCTTACAGGAGACTGTAGGTTCAGTGTTGCTTTACTGTTAGATTCCTGAGACTCCCAACTGGCTTTGGCCTAGTGTCCAGAAGTGTGGTTGACCCATTGCATACTTATTTGCGTTTGCTTATTATTATTATTATTCTTAATAAAGATGTTCTTAACTATACTGTCTGACTCCTTGTCGTGTTTTGCAAACCGTAACAGGTAAATGTCACACTAGGCCGTATTGAGCGAGAAGCCTCTGAGGCAGATATGACAGTATCAGATAATCTCAGTGTACACACAGAGTGGAGGCAGCAGAGCGGAAGGAAACATGCAACAGTACCAGGGTGGTAACTGTCGTGCTAGGCTGATGGAGCAAGTCCTCGGAGGCCAATAGTGACAAGTTTTAGTCAGACAGTAGCAGGAGTAAGCACGGAGCGTAAGTCAGACAAGCCACAGTCTGATGCCGGATCGCGTAGTCAGCCACAGCCAAAGTCAGATCGGAGCTGGTAGTCCGACAAGCCAGGGTCATAAACAAATCAGTCAGACAGAGCCACTGGTCAAATACCGGAGCGGATAGTCAGATGAAGTAGGGATCGAGCCAAAGAATACACGGAAGCCAAGCTAGGGTCAAATGAGAGCAACACAAGAGTAACGCACTGACACACCATGAAAGGGCAACTAAGCCCAGTTACAGGCAGACTATAAGGCCGCAACCGGAGGTGGAGCTCAATTGGCCAATTAGTGCCATACACTACAAAATAGCATGCGTGACGTCAAAGACGCAAGCCCGCAGCATCGAGACATGCCGGAGGTGGCAACGGCAATGCCTGCAGCATCAGCCATGGGAAACAGCACTGGAACCAACAGGCAAGCAAAGATAATGGGCAAAAGATGACCACACATAGGGAATGAATATTTTTATTAAAGCATAAAGATGGCACAACAGCAAATACTAAAATGAGTGGAAGAATTGTATTCATATCATTATAAGTATGAAGGACAACAACTGAATGCAGTGCCAAAGGCTGAAGCCATGCCAGATGTTTTGGTAGAAGAAGTAGAAGCTGCAATAAAATCAATGAAAAATGGCAAAGTATAACTAGATCTCGAAAGAGGATAGAGGACCCTTGCAGAACCAAGGAAAACACAACACAGGAATAAGAAAAAAGCTCCAAGCGCTAGCTAACCTTAATATATCCATGTGATTCATACAGTGCAAATAATGAATAACTAGTGTATAGATATTAATAGCAGCTTCTTAACTTTCTATCTTATTATGAACACATTAGTTATATTTTTTCACATATTCTGTATCACATTGCCTTTAAATCCATATCCCTTTAAGTTGGGGTTAATTTGATTTTTCAGCTCACAGTTCCCTGTCTACTTGTGAATAGCAATTCCTCTATAGGCCTGGGGTGGGAACAATTTGCCTATGTAGGAGCGCTGGAGTGTACACAGTCCTTTTGGATGGGCACCCACATTCCAGGCCTGTAACAAGCTTTCTATATATTAGGTGAGTCCCACTTTATACTTGTTTTTAATTGCACTCATTGTGTACATTTTATACATGTTCTAGGAACCTACAAGACAAATATAGATCATACTCATAGGATCCATACCAACTAGTTTCGTGATACTTCTTCAGGGCTTGGTTTTAATTCCAATTTTAACTTAGATAGGTTTGTTCAGTATATTAGTGTAGGTACTCACCATATATTGAGGTACCGTGACGGGGTTGGTGAGCTTATATCTTTTGGCCAAAACATAACTAAATCCTCCATTTTATTTATATAGAGTTATTATAGATTCTCAGCACAGGCCACATTATAGCACTATTGTGTGGAGTAGCTCAGGTCTTCCTTTTGTTTGTTACAACACAGGAATAGTTCAGCCAGTGATAGGAGTACAGAATCAAGGTAAAGTGAAGGTGAGGGAAGTGTCCTCTAGTAGATCAAGACCAGGCAGTACCTGGAATTTCACAGTAAGCAGAGTTTAGATATACTGGGTAGAGGTCAGAGTCCAGAGTCTCTTAAAGATTTGCTATGGCTGTAGAAGCAGTCGGTTAACTATGACTTCCCAGTTACTGATGCTGAATCAGACTTGGTCTAGCGTCTGATTCAAAAGATCTGACTGGGACTCATATGGCAGCAGTATGTGAACTATGACCCACTCAAGCATTGCCTCTGGGAGACATAAGTCTTCAAAGGGCTACGACCACCTAGTTATCCAACTGTGGGTAGAACGGCAATAGTCAGAGCTCTATGACTCAGGGAGGTGTGCGACTGGAAGTAGATCAGCAGTAGAAGGGTTAACGTGGAGTCATAGGCTTGCTGACAGCAAACAGACAACTGAAGAAGCTGATGAAAACTTGGGTGATTGAGCCAACAGCAAGACTAGGATTGATCTGCCCGACTGTGGAGAGATTAGGCCCAGCCAGAGATGAACCTGTCAAGGAAGGCTGGAATCACTCTCGCCGGCCTTCAAGCTATAGCAGGCCCTGCAGAAGATCTAACTGCCTAATGCAGCATCCGGGATTGACCCAACTCATGATAAGGTGGTAGATGAAAGAGTCAGGGATTAACCTGCAACAGAAGCAAACTCTAGAAAGATGTTCATTTGGATAGTTGTAGACAAAGCCAAGGTTGAGCTGGGAACACAACAGAAGAATCAGTCAGGAATCAAGCCGTGTTGTAATGGGTAATCAAACTCTAGAGGATCATACAGGAACAAGCCAAGGTTGATGATGGAACAAATGGACAGAGTTTCACCTAAAGGTCAATGCTGTGGTGATATGATTTTGTCAGTGTGTTCAAAGAACTTCAGCTTTTCGATGTACACACACATCACCATATTCACTAAAACTTAGCATACTGGATTATCAAAGTGCTGTCAATGTGGAAGAGATGACATCCCTCACACATCATCAGCACTATGACAATCGTGAAGTCTGAGAGCATTCTCTCTGCTACCAGCCTTGGTCAGTAGGGGAGTGGAGAGGAGACTTTCAATTCCATGAACAGCATCACTACCTTATCCCTTTGAGTGCCATAGGGATGTGCATTGCTTACCACATGGCACTCAAAGGATTAAAAAGTACATCAAGCACTGCACAATTATCCCCTCAGCTCTGTATCAAATTTTATACATGTTGTGCAATACCAAGGAATGAGACTTTTGGCTACCACTTGCCTCCCAGCCTTGTTCCCTTGCCCACTGGTAGCCATGTGCACTGTCTAACCCTCCCCAGCTTTTTCCCCTTGTCTACTGGTAGTCACAAATCCCCATGGGCACTTCCTGGGCAAGACCGTAGATAACCCTCAGGTAGGCAAAGTTGAGATTGTGAACTCTGACAGAAGAGGCTGCTATCAGAGTTTAGTGAATGTGTTGAAGTGTCATATTAACATAGCACAACCATTTACCTTAGATAATGGCTCATTATCCTGCCTTCATCATTACTCTGACAGGACATCAACATTTTGAGCTCTCTTCAAACTTTAGTTAATCTAGTCCAATGAACTCGAAGATTGGGTGTGGGAAACCAGAAACCATGGGGATTTAAAGGGCTAACACCCAATCAGGAGTGAGGGGGAAGGGAAACAGACAATTGAGCTAACTCTTCTATATACTTAAAATAAACATATCAATATATATAGACCAACAGGATAAGCACTCAAGGAGAATATAGATCGAAACAGCCCCCACTCAGCAAGAAAGATCCCAAGAGTATGTATTCCTTGGCCCTGCTATAATATAATATGCTTATTCAGTATTCACCATTGTGTATATTGGATCAAGCTATACACAATTTAATATGCTTATTCGGTACCTACCATGTGTATAATGAATCAAGCCATGTACATTTGTATTTCCTTCTATACAGTATGTGAGGACTTTTCTGTTCTCTGGAATACCCATTCTCCAAAGAACTCAAAAGGAATTGCTACATTTTTACTTTTCATTTGTATTCCAACATTTCATCTTCATCATCCCATTTCCATGCACCAGAGCACTCTTGGTGTTGTGTTATTTATATTGTTATTTCCTAGTATTTTAGAGGATATTCTCTAGAGGAACAGCTTTTCTTTCTTAAATTTGTCATTACAGTAGAACAAACACATCCCCTTTCTCTTAGCAATGGCCTTTTAATTGTATATATTTAAGCAATTAAAGGAATGGTTAAAAAAACATTCCTAGAGAATCTCTTTACTTATCAGTAGTGGTGTTTCAAAAGCAGTGAAGTGGTTGTTTTATTATAAATGGGAACAAAAGTGGAATTGTATTGCCAGTTTTATATTCTCTCCAAAGTATACTATATTAAGGGACAATTAAATCCTTGAGGACTAGAGGTGTGCAACACTTTGTTTTGCAAAGCATTGTGCATTTCTCAGGTATCCATGGGGTCAATATTCCATGTATCAGATTTAATTTGCCATTATTGATGTGATTAGGTATTATTCCAGTCTCTTATCAGTAGATGGCAGTGTTTTACCATGTTTCTCAGGTTGTGAGGCTCCATTGATTAACTTTTATATAACAAATTAGGAAGTCAGATTGTCATCTGAACAGAAAGTAATAACCATAAGAATGTGTATAGTGAAACTTTTGCACAGACAGACTAACTCAGATTACAGTGTACACATGGAGCAGATGACTCTATCAGTGTTTGATCCTTTCAACCATGATACTGGGATTTGTTGAGATAAATGTATTTGGTAAATATGTCACCTGTATGGTTGCTTAAAGTAGTATGATATAATCCCCTGCTGTCTAGATACATTACAAACAAGTACAGGGGATCAGGAGAGCAACCATTGGTGCAGGCAATCCACCAAATATTTTTTTCGGGCTGGACTAGGTAGACCAGCGCATGGACCAGTTTGCGTTAGCCCTCCAGCAGGGCCAGATTTGCCATAAGGCAAAGTAGGCACCTGCCTACAGGCGCGCACCACTGAGGGGCACCTGCCATTGGGACTCATTTTTTTTTAATCTTAAAAAAAAAAAAAAAAAAAAAACTAGCCACCTCACTGGCTGCATCGGCACCCACTCCATGTCTCCCTCACATTGCCCCCCCCCCGTTGTCTATTTCCTCCCTCCCTGGCAGGACAGGTCTGTGCCTCCTTTGGCACAGTCCTGTAAATGCTGCATTCCCTCATCGGCTCTTTAGGAATGCAGAGCGCACAGGAGCTCCAGCACTTACAGGACTGTGCCAAAGGAGGCAAAGACGACAGATCTCCTGCCAGGGAGGTAGGAAATGGACAACGGGGGGCGGCAATGTGAGGGCAATATGGAGATGGTGGGGGCAAGTTGGAGCTGATGGGGGGCAATGTGAGGACAATATGGAGATGGTGGCGGAAATGTGGCACTGATGGGGCAAGCTGGAGATGGTGGAGGCAATGTGAGGGCAATATGGAGATGATGGGGGCAATGTGGAGCTGATGGGGCAATGTGAGGGCAATATGGAGATGATGAGGGCAATGTAGAGATTAGGAGCATTGTGGAGGTGTCCAGTGGAGATGGCCAATGGGGGGGGGCTTCATATTTCTGTGCCTACAGGCTCCTGAGATGTTAATCCGGCCCTGCCCTCCAGACTTTGTTGCTCCATACTGCGTACTGGCTCCACCACCTCAGAAACCCCCAGCACAGGCTGCCCCTATAGCTGCTGCCTCCCCCACTCCGATTGTCAATAGTGATTCCAATGTTGTGAGAGGCATAACTGGGTCCACCACGCTTCACCAGCATTATGGGGACGACCCTAATCAGTGCAGAGGTTTCCTGAGCCAGGTCGGTATCTATTTGGAGATGGTACCACAGTCCTTTCCATCTGATAGGAGTAAGGTGGGCCTTGTGATTTCTTTACTCTCTGAAAGGACTTTGGCATGGGCTAATCCCCTTTGGGAGATACAGAAACCTATAGTGTACAATTACCCTGAGTTTGTGGCATCCTTTAAAAGGGTGTTTGATTACCGTGCCGCTCCACCTCAGCTGCCAAGCAACTAATGTCCATCCAGCAGGGTACAAGGACAGTTTTGGATTATGTCATAGAGTTTCGGACCCTGGCAGCTGAGGTTGGTTGGAATAATAAGGCTCTCGTGGCTGCTTTCTCTAATGGGCTTTCAGATACAGTTAAAGATGAGATTGCAGTTCAGGACCTCCCCAGAGATTTAGAGGAACTGGTCTCATATTGCATCTTGATTAACTCCCGTATCCGTGAGAGACATTCCTCCAGGGAGCGCCTGTGGAGGCATCCCATCAGTTTAGTCATCCCCACCCATGCCTCCCTCTCCTCCCATGCCTCTTAGTCTCAAGACTTCAGGCAATGTGGAGCCCATGCAGCTTGGGTTCACTCACCTTTCGGTTGGGCCTTTAGGAGGAGGGATGGCCTGTGCCTTTACTACGGTAAGGCAGGGCATATGCTGCGAACTTGCCCCACACATCCGTAAAAAAACGCCCTCACCTAAGGTCCTATAGGGGACAGAAGTCTCATAGTCCCCAGCTATCCACAAGGATAAACCTCTAGTCTCCGCTGGGCTCTCTTGGGGCGAGTGTTCCATTATTACAAAGACACTTTTTGACTCCGGTGCAGTGGGCCTCTTTATTGACAGTGCCTTTGTCCAGAAGCACTCAATTGCATTGCAGCTCCTTACCACTCCACTTGCCATTGAGGCAATTGATGGCAGACCCATACAGCTGCCGCAGGTCACCCACTAAACCGTTACTTTGTCTATGGCTGTAGGAGGTCTCCATCACAAAACCTTACAATTCCAGGTGATCCACACTCCTCACTATCCTGTGGTTCTGGGTTATCCATAGTTGCACAGACACAATTTCACATTCGATTGGGTAAGGTCCGAAGTCATGACATGGTCACTTAACTGTTCCAAGACATGCCTAGCAAAAGTGGTGAAGGTGTTAACCACATCCCTGGTATCTTTGCTGCCTGAAGAGTACCAAGGGTTCCAGGGTGTATTTGATAAGGGCTGGGCTGGTGAGCTCCCACCTCACCGTCCATACAATTGTACCATTGAGTTGCCACTGGATGCCATACCTCCTCAAAGTTGAGTCTACCCTCTTTCTGTTGTGGAGAATAAGTCCATGCAGGAGTATGTTGCGGATGCGCTGTCCCGGAGGTTCATCCACAAGTCTTCCTCTCCCTTTGGGGTCGGATTCTTCTTTGTGAAGAAAAAGAGTGGAGAACCGAGACCCTGTATCGATTACAGGGGGCTCAACCGTATCACGGTCAAAAACACCTACCCTATTCCTCGTACTACCGAGCTATTCAATTGTATAAAAGGGTTCAAGGTGTTCACCAAGCTCAACCTGCGAGGGGCTTACAATTTGGTACAGATGAAGGAGGGCCACATGGAAAACCACGTTTAACACCAGGAGCAGGCATTACGAATACCTAGTAATGTCCTTTGGTCTCTGCAAAGCTCACGTGGTTTTCCAGGAATTTTTAAATGACGTCCTCCGGGACATGCTCCAGCAATGTGTGGCGGTATATTTAGAGGACATTCTGATCCATTCCGCCTCCATAGAAAGCCACCAAGCAGATGTAGCCAGAGTTCTGCAAAAATTAAGAGATAATAATCTATTTTGCAAATTAGAAAAATGAGAGTTCCACAGCAAACAGGTCACCTTCTTGGGGTATGTAATCTCAGTGGTTGGTTTCACTATGAACCCTGAGAAATTCTTCTCTGTCCTCGAGTGGCCGTGACCCGTATGCCATTTCTCCCTTCAACGCTTCCTCGGGTTCGCTAATTAGTACATGAAATGTACAGTATCTGCAATTTTTCCTCAATTGTAAAACCGCTTACTGACATGACCAAAAAAGACAGTAACTCCATGCACTGGTTTCCAGAGGCCATCAAAGCATTTGAGGCAATAAAAGTCGCCTTTGCCGCAGCACCCATTTTTGCACACCCAAAACCTGAGCTTCTATTCATACTTGAGGTCTATGCGTCTGAGACAGAGTAGGTGCCCTCCTGTCTTAATGTCCTACTCCTGAGAGCCAGTTGCACCCATGTGGGTATTTCTTGAAGAAGCTAAGTCCTGCGGAGTGAGTTACTGGCTATAATACTCACTCTTAAAGAATGGAGGCATTTGCTCGAAGGAACTTCAGTGCCAATCCTAATCCTCACTGATCATAAAAACCTCACATACCTGTCTGAAGCTAAGCGCTTGACTCCAAGGCAGACCCGGTGGGGGGCCTTATTTCTGTCATGTTTTAATTATGTGGTCTCGTACCTGCCGGGCATCAAAAATGTCCTATCTAGACAGTTCTCGGGCGCTAAGGAGGAGAGCCCTTCTAGTCCTATTATCCCTCCAGACCGAGTACTGGCCACCATACATACAAGCATTACATCTCCCCTCGGAGAGAGAGAATATGGGCAGCCCAAGTAGATGCACCTGCTGAGACTTCTTCTGGGCACTGTTTCATACCTAGTAACCTCCGTACAAAAGTACGTTCCACATACCATAATACGAATTCAGCAGGACATCCCTGTAAGAACCAGCTCCTCTGGTCGGTTTCCCATCTTTTCTGGTGCCCAGAACTTTGTAGCTTCCTGTCTAGTCTGTGCAATGACCAGATCTCCCTGTCACCTTCCAGTGGGCCTTCTCCAACCAATACCCAATGGGGAGAAGCCATGGTCACACCTTCGCATGGACTTCATAGTCAACCTCCCTTTGTCTAATGGTAACACAGTCATCCTCATGGCCATTGACCGATTTTCTAAAATGATTCGCTGCATACCTTTCAAAAAACTCCCATCTGCTAAAGAGTTGGCTATGGTCTTTGTCAAAGAGGTCTATTGGCTACACAGGGTTCCCAAAGTCATAGTTTCTGACTGGGGTAGCCAGTTTGTCTCGAGATTCTGGAGGGCCTTCTGTGCACAACTAGGTATCCAACTCTCCTTCTTCTCGGCCTATGACCCACAATCGAATGGGGCCGCAGAAAGGGCTAATCAGGCCTTGGAGCAATTCCTGCGGTGCTACATCTCAGACCATCAGAATAATTGGTTGGACCTGCTACCTTGGGCAGAGTTTGCTCATAACAGTGCTGTCTCGGCTTCTACCCGGCTCTCCCCCTTCATGGTGAATTATGGATATCAACCATCCATTATTACAGATTAGTTCTCTCCCCAGGGGATTCCGGAATTGGAGGATCATCTCCAGCAAATCCATTCCACCAGGGTGAAGCAGCTGTTCTCTTTCTCCCCCAATGCCACTACAGTCTTAATATATACGATATAGGATGAGAATAGACCTTTGTCAATAATATGCTGCTCCTGCTTCTTCTGGGTGTTGTAGGAGTCAGTGTCAGCTGTACTTTGTCTGTCTCTTCTGGGGCGTCAGTCTGCATATTATTCTGGCAGTCAGTGCCAGCTCAGTTAGGAACATGGATACTTGCTTGTCTCAGTCAGACAAGACTTTGGAGAATTTTGGGAAAAGCTCCTTTCTCCCTTCACACTCCCCAAAGTCCCTCATACACAGAGAACAAATTGCCTGCCCAATAGACTCCTTAATCTAAACTCCAACTCCTCATTCTTTGCCTATCCTCTCTAGCTCCAAAACTGTGCAGATAAGCTGTGGGAACCTGACAGCCCTTTTACACTATCCTTGTGGGAAAAGAAGGGAAACTTTCCATGTGAGGTGGGAGTGAATTTATTCTGACATTCATTTCAATTCAATGATTAAGGTGGAAAAAGCAGAAGATCTGAACTTTTTACAAAAAAATTCCCGGACGACAGTGCCATTTTTACCCTGTTTTGCCCATCCCTAGTCTTCATAGTTTTCTGCGGGACTGCTGGTCTGGTGGTCCACGTATCATAAGCCTATTCTTCTTCTAATTTACCTTTCAGGCAGTGCATAGTTAATTATTTCATATTAACCCTTTGAGGTCTCATTTATGGTGAAATAACATTATGTAGTTAGTATTGGTAATAGCAGTAGCTATCGGACATGCATGAAAACAAGCAAAATCTTCACCAGCAGTTTTAATAATTATTAACAAATTAATATTTATCTACTACTCATTCCCAGAGTATTTTGGTGTCCTTACCTGGTGTATGTTTTGAACACCCCTATTTTTCTTTATAATATTTATTGTCTGTTTGAGTCACTAGCATTGATCATATTTTGGAGGTCTTATGGGTAACTATTTAGGGAATCTTTAAGCAGAGAGATTACATATTTTCCTTTGTATAACCTCCATATCCAGCCCATGCATACAAAAATGCAAAAAAACAGGGCAATGGGGAAAGAGACAAGAATATTAGTAATGCAGTAAAAGATATAGACAGTAATGGGCAAGGATAGGTACCTTGCACAGTGACATCAGAAGAAAACTTTGTACAACAGACAAAGGAGAATTAATACCACATTTGTGGTCCGGGCTTCCGGCCGATGATAAAATAAGGTTTGCAGTACCCCTGAGCTTACCGAAAGCTCAGGTGACGATTGACAAGGTAGGCCTGAATAGAGGCCACCTTGTTAAAACCTAATAAATGGGTGATGAAGGGGGGGCACAAAGACGGAGCGCCCCTTGGGAGAGGCCGCAAGCGGTATTTGAAGCCTGCAGCCCCTCCCACAAATGCAGGCCCAGCCTTTTACTTGTGGTTTGGGCTTCCGGCCGACGATAAAATAAGGTTTGCAGTACCCCTGAGCTTACAGAAAGCTCAGGTGACGATTGACGAGGTAGGCCTGAATAGAGGCAAAAGGATACAGCTTAAATGCAAAGAATTTTATTACAAATAATTTCGCAAGATTAATAAGGGCTTTGTGGATTTCCTCAGAAGGATTGGGTATATAGCGAGAGTAGCAAGATGACTGCCACCTGCCCAAACGTTTAATTATGTGCACCGGGACATTGTTCTTAGATGCAGCAGAAGCAGCCCCGATTCTGAAGGAGTGACCAGAATAATGATCTGGATTTAATCCCAAACGTGACAATAGTATTCTAATGTAAGAAACAAATTTGGATATGGTAAGAGGGCTGGAATGAATGGGAAGGTGTGGGCTATCTGCAGAAAGGTGCTGATTGTGAGCTGTTAGATTAGCCAGAACTTGGTAGGGACACCAGGAAGTTAAACTTTTGTTTGATAAAGCACCGCTATAGGTGTGAAACGCGTTGCAAAGAGTGTGGTTTATATTGCATCTTTTTCCGGCCGGACACATGCTTCTAACTACTCATTTCTATATTGGCTATCAATGTAAGTGTTTTTAAATTCGTCAGATTGTTTCATCATATACTGTCTGTCTTTGCTTACTGCTGTGTTTAATGTTCAGTTAACGTTGGGCGGATTTGCTGTTTAGACGTGCGGAGAGATACATTGTTGTCCCCGCTAATATATAACAGTAACAGCCTTACGCTTCTGAATGTTTGATGCTATATGAGATTTTTTGATTTTCTTATTTTTTCTTTTAATATTGTATATAAGGGTTATACCCATACTGAGTATACAACATAGGTGTGGTCGTTTTATAGCGACTGGTTAACCCTTTGATCATCAAGCTATTTTTATTTATATTTCTTCATTTATTGTTACAGATTCTTACTTATGAATTCTGTATATATTACCTAGATGTTTTTCCCTGTTTTTGAGGATTTGATGTGTTATGCCTATATGTGATTCTTAAATTTCAATTAAAGGGGAATATTTTAAGATCGAGATACTGTTTGTTTAATTTGTTTTTTAGGGCTATTGAGAGTTCACAAGCGCCAGACTCAATTTTTCGTGTGTTGATATCTATGCTGGTTTGTGGGGCGAAAACATCGCAGTGGTTGCAACGCCCTGGGAGTTGAAAGGCGCCAGTGAATCCTTGGAAAGAAAGCTTTTTGCCACTTGGATCTTTTGTTGCAGTTTTTACTGTAGAGAGTAATAGACAATATCTAGCGCCTTCTCCATAAAGGATATTCTTTCTTTGCATCACTACTTAATTAAATGGATGAATAGGGAAGGGAGATAGAAGGTAAAAGGGACAGCAGATTGGACAGGAATGCCCGGCCCTGAGGGAGAATTCTAGTAACGAAACTTAAGTGACCAATTAAAGCCTGTAATTCAACTTTAGTCATAACTTCCAAGTTGGCACTTCTTTCAACTATTAGCATAATTTTTTCCAATGTATCTTGGGGAATACGGGCTTCCAGGAGTGTAGTATCTAGGATGATGCCCAGGAATTCTAAAACTTTAGTAGGACCAAGAATTTTTCTTGGGGACAAGGGAATATTGAGGAAGTGGAATAATTGTTTGCGTTTGAACAGGCTGTCGGGGGCCAAAGAGTCATTGTCAATAAGGAGGAAGTCATCCAAGTAGTGAAGGACTCCCAGGCAACGGCAATGGTTCAATAGCAGCCAACACAGGACCTCGGCAAAAGTATTGAAGATCTTAGGGCTGCTGTGTGAACCAAAAGTTAGAGTAGTGGCAAAGTAATAAAAACCTAACCAATGAACGCCCTGAAGATGCCAGAGAGAGGGATGGACGGGGAGAAGCTTAAAGGCATCCTGAATATCGGCTTTAGATAGCCAGCAATGGGGGGAGCTTGCTGAATAAGGCATATAGCGTCGTCAATAGTGGAGTAGTTTAGAGTGAAAGATTCAGAAGGAATCAACGAGTTGATGCTAGGCATTAAAGTAGAATGGGGAGCTGAAAAGTCAATAATAAGTCTTTTCTTACCTGAAAATGTATGCGTGGCTAATCCGATATGGTTAGTACGCCATAATGGAAAGGGGGGGAAGGGAAAGGACCAATTATATATTTCCTCTCTGCTTCTTTAGCTAACAAAGCAGAGACTGTATCAGGATCTTCCAATGCTGAAGATAAGTTGTCTCATTCTAGGGAAGTATCTGGGTAGGCAACTATCCCAGTATGAAAGCCTTCGGACAGGCCTGACAGTACATAATTAATAAGAGGTTTGTCATGGTGAGATTCAAGAATAGACTGGAGCCCATAGATGTAAATTCTGCCTAATTTTTTATTTGATGCAGCAAACTTATGACAAATAGTTCTGGCATGGGAATCTCTACAGTAGGAGCAGATATGCAGCGTTCTACAGCCACTGAAAAAACAACCCTGGGAGTTAAAGTTGTTGCAAATCGGGTTATTACCTTCATAATGGATTATTCTCCCCTGTTTGTCATGGGAAGGGGAAAATGATGTTTCGGCTTGCGAAGCTGACTGAGAAGGAGCCACTGCTTGAAGGCCGGAGGGGCCTGCCGCTAGAGGAGGGGAAGGACAGAAGTCAGTTGAATGAGAGGAGGATTGGCAAGTCTGGCATACTGGTGCTTTAAGACCGGCGAAGTGTCGGCAAAAGAGCTCCGTGTCCAGGCAGCTCCAGTCAGTCACAAAATTAAATTGAGATAAGGCTGCCGCGGCTTTGGCAGAGAAAGATCGATGGTAGTCGTAAAATGTGGACCCACCATATTTATGTGCAAGATCAACTACCAGGTGCAAGTAGTGGTCTAGTTCCTGGCATCTATGCAGGAAGGCGAAGCAGACTATGTCCCGATAGATGCCTAAAGCCAAGACAAATTCCGTGACTGACAGCTTCTTATTTAGCCAAGGATCCCTGGACCGGAGAGTTACCGACACATTGCTGCAATTAATAATCTTACTATCCACCAGATCCTGCGAGGCAATAAGTAATGTAACTAAGTTTACATCCTTCCCTTCTACTATATCTCTACAGATATTGGGGGGAATTATGTGCACTGGAGACACTCTAGGAGCCCCCGAAGATGCAGTACCTGAATAGGGTAGTTCTGTCCTTGGAATAGTGGGAGGATGTTGGTTGGAAGAGTTCTCTAAGGAAGATACCCTACCTTGGATGTCGGCCAACATATGAGTGATTTGGGCGAATTGTTCTGAAACTGACGGAGCGGGCAGAGGGGGGGAGAGAGAAGGAGAGGGTATTTGAGCTGGTGTGGGGGATGAGAACAGCAGCTTGAAAAGCTCAGCCTTCATAGCAGAAGCTGGAAATGGTATATGTTGACGGTTCAATTCGGCCATAAGCTTTCCCACTGTCCAGCCTCGGAGGGAAGGACTTCTATGAGTTGATGCTGAAGTCATTGCCTGATGAGCTTCGCTGTCAGATTGGATATGTATCACAGTGCCTGTGATTCTTGTCACTCTTACTTGTGGTTCGCTCTGATTTGCTGAGCCAATTTGGCCCGCCCCTGGTGACCTTCTTATGCCTGGCCCAGACATCTGTCAGATGCCCTTTCGTGGTGTTTCTGAGCCAGTAGTGCTGTTGCTGTGTTCCAGTGTTCCGGATTCCTGTGTACCAACTTGGCTTGTCCTGACTACTCTCGAGTGTTCCTGTTTGTGTATGACCCGGCTTGACTACGAACCACCTCTGTATCCTGACCCGGCTTGGCTGACGTTCCTGTTCGTGTATGACCCGGCTTGTATGACTACCTCCTGCGTGCTCCGACCCGGCCCAGCTGACTTCCTGCTCCGAAGATCGACTTCCAGCCTGTTCCAGTGACCTCCGTTCCCGTTGTCGCCGCCGCAACATTCTCAACCGCAGCTGCCAGCCACCGTGTGACCACCTTGCCTGGTGTTGCCAGTTATCAGTGCAGTGTACCACTATACTTGCAGAGCTGTGCGTGACTCAGTGTGCCTCACTATATTTGCAGAGCCTCGTTGTTTGCAGAGCTTCGTGTAAATGTGCATATTAACCCTAGCAGTGCTGCCTTGCTCTCGCTATCTCGATTCCCAGAATAGAGCCTCCTCCTTGGTGCTACATCTGCTGAGTTGGCCGCTTACCGACAGCGACTCTATCCATTCCGTTGCAGAGTAGTCACTCATTGTGGGCCGGTTGGGCGCCATAGGCTCTCCCTTCTCGTTGTTATTGGGCGATATCTTTTAAGCAGAGTGGCGTTAGAGGGAAGGCTTCAGCTCTGGCAGATTCCGCTGCATACGCCCGTGGGGGCTATTGGCTCTAGCACTACCGCTACTGGTATCCGGTTAAGTCTGAAGAGGCTTAGGCAGCTCTTGCATTGCAGGCCGGTTTCCGTTACGCCCGTGGGGGCTACTTACACTTGCACTCGCGGAAGCAGTTTTCCAGTAGGTACGCCCGCGGGGGCTATTTGGATCTCTGTTCTGTTTACTACTCGGTCACTTTGGCTAGGCACCTACGATTTCAGTACATTGTGGACTGTCTCTATCAGCACCTCTTTGTAACACCCAGGGAGTGCCAAACCACCACATCTGAGACTGACTGTGTTTAGCTCTTAACCCTTTGGGGTAGAGATCACCATTATCTGCATAGTAATTGTGCATGTCAACTATATTGTGCATTAACTCTTGTAACATATCAGTCTTCACTGTGTGTCTATTCAACCGCCACTAGAGGGCGATCGTTTGCATTATTTTATTCTAATTAAATTGTGTTTTATTTCACATACTGGTCTGAGTGTCCTAAAAAACCGTATCAATATGTTGTTCTGCGTTTTCCATGGTTAATCTAGAAATAAACACAGACAGAAAAAGGGGGGCTTTCAATATTTCCTGCCTCTATGCCGATGAATACATTATCCGTTGGGCTGGGTTGAGGAGGGGAGGTTGGAGGAACTTAGCTCAAGAGTGAGGTAAATGAACATAGGGTCGAGAGAGAGAATCTTAGGGGTATTAAAGGCCCAAAGTCTGACCTTTGACCTCCACCAAGAGGTAAGGCTAGAACTGCAGAACTCTTTCCTCCATTAAGAGGTAAGACAAGGCTAAACTGCCCACAGCCTCTAATGGAGTTCCGTGACCCTTTGCCTCTACAAAGGGGCAAGACAGAAGCCAAGGCATCCACCTCCCCCGTGCAGAGGCAAAGGCACGTGCCGAAAGCTTCTGCCCAAACGAAGAAAAAGTAAATTAGGATGCACCTTCAGCCTCTACTAAGAGGTAAGGTAAGAGTAGGAGAACCTTCAGCCTCTACGAAGAGGTAAAGGTAAAGGAGGAAACCTTCAGCCCTTCACAAGAGGTAAGATAGTAATCAAGATACCTCCGGCCTCTATAAAAAGGAGGTGAGGTAGAGAATGAAAAACCTTCGGCCTCTATGAAAACATAAGGCAAGTGCAGTGGAAGGTTTGAGCTTCCGAGAAGGGAAGGGAAGTGCGGGGACACCTTCAGCCTCTACAAAGAGGTTAGGTACGTGGGGTGATACCTTCGGCCTCCATGTGGAGGTAAGGTAGGTGAGGTGATACCTTCGGCCTCTACGAAGAGGTAAGGTAAGTGAAGTGATACCTTCGGCCCCCATGAGGAGGTAAGGTAGGTGAGGTGACACCTTCGGCCTCTACGAAGAGGTAAGGTAAGTGCAGTGATACCATCGGCCTCTACGAAGAGGTAAGGTAAGTGAAGTAATACGTTCAGCCTCCACGAGGAGGTAAGGTAGGTGAGGTGATACCTTCGGCCTCTACGAAGAGGTAAGGTAAGTGCAGTGATACCTTCAGCCTCTACGAAGAGGTAAGGTAAGTGAGGTGATATGTTCGGCCTCCCTGAGGAGGTAATGTAGGTGAGGTGATACCTTCGGCCTCTACGAAGAGGTAAGGTAGGTGTGGTGAAACCTTTGGCCTTAAGAAGAAGTAAGGCAACTAAAATACAACCTTCAGTCTCCACAAAGAGGAAGGTAATGGCAAGGCAACCCCTAGTCCTCCCCAAAGAGGTAAGGTCAGGGCGATACAGCCCTAAACCCCAAGGAATGGGAAAGGTAAGTGCCATGCCACCCTCAGCCTCCACGAAGGGGCAAGGAAACGTGAATTAGCCTACTATCTTTGTGAAATGAAAAGTGAGATAGATCTTACTTCTAAGAGGATAAGAAAAAGGGGGGGAGGTAGTGGTGAAGAGAGAAGTGAAGGGAAATGAGGCAAGCTTCCCTGCGTATACCAGTGCTTGACAGCGCTGAGTACTACTTTAAAGGAAGAAACTGCCAGAATGGACCAGCTTAACACCCAAATAGAGGGGGGGGGGAGGGTGTGATGACCAGAAAAATATCAAAAGTGCCATAAGAGAAAAGAAAATCTTACCTGGATGAAGCAGGCTGGCTTAGACTGAGAATACAGATGTAAATTAGCCATGAGTAAGTAGAATTGGGAGAGCTATGTGCAGGAAACTATAGGAGAAAATAATACCTGTAGCTTTAATAAATTGTGCTTGGTAAAATCAGGCAGCGAAGGGGTTCTAAGGAAGGAGAATCTGGAATATCACTTTGTGAAGCAGACGGGCTTTTACACTGAGAAGGTAGACTTTAGTTGGATGTGAGATGATAGCACTGATTGTAATAAGCAGAATTTAAAATGACATGGTACCTTTATGAATTTAAGATTTTAAGTGTGCAGGGTGCTGGACTGGTGATGTAGCAAGCTGAGGAAATAGAATCTAGCAGATAATATGAAACAAACCAGTTAAGGGGTGCACAAGTAAAACAGATTCTAAATAAACACATTGGAACAACAATTATCATGATAGAAATCTTACATGGATTGAGCTTTTAAGATAACGTACAATCTTTCTAAGCTTCGCTCAGAGATGCTCTATGAGTACTGCCAAGGAGCTCACCTAACGCAATTGACATTATGCAAGCGATGAGACTGGAGAAACTTGTACATAAAAACGGCATATACTAGAAGACAGACGCTTACCTGCCTCTCGATCGTGGAAACGGAAGTGACGAATGGTAACTTCTGGGAGTGACGTTACCGCTAGCGAATACTTACAAACGGAGCCTCAGTGAACGACGTACAGGCACAAAGACGGAGCGCCCCTTGGGAGAGGCCGCAAGCGGTGTTTGAAGTCTGCAGCCCCCCCCCCACAAATGTAGGCCCAGCCTTTTACTTACTATACTATGGCCAGAAAATTCTAATTGCCCCAATTTTCAATAGATAACAACTTTAGTCAGTTCTGGATGTCATGTCCATGGAGGTGAACAAGACAGTTGCTGGCAAACTGAATCAGAGTGCACAAGGCTTGTTAGCCATTTAAGGACCAGAGGGGTCTGTAAAACATTTCAAACCACAGAATGCAACAGAATAACGAGATTAAATCTGATCGCCAGAGGGAACTGTTGATGTAAAAAAAAGTTTAAACAGAAACAAGTTTGGAAAAATAAATTTCCCATCAGTGGGAGTACCTTTGTATTACTCATCAGGAAAACCCATATAATGCATTTGTGTTTTTCATTTTAAAAAACAAGTTTACTTCTCTTTTAACATATTAAGACGTTCAAAACTTCTCAACCTTTTAACGACAAGCACATAAAATATAGAGATGGAATTCAATTTTAAACCAAGGACAGGAAAATCTGGGTATAGGGAGCCAAGACTAGAGACTGTACCTAGAAATCAAGAACAGTTGGCAGGTATTTGGTGAGAACTAAGAAAATTGACAAGAGATGAGGAAACATATACTGTAGGCCTATCAGCTCTTTAAACTACTGAGAGCCAGACTGCTATGTTTATTGCATATCTTGTCATGAAGGGGTTATTTTGAAAAATTAGATCAAACCTTAAATCAATTTGCTCCTGTCCATCCTATCCTTGGTCCCCTGCAAACATACATCAAATTTTGAAAGACACAGGAGGAAGAGAGATTTGATTTGTTTCATGCTTTTAGGGCTCGATGCAAATGTTGGCGTCGGCAGAAAAAACTGGATACAGTGGTTTTGTACGTCAAGTAAGCATTGCAAATGTTCCCACTAGTAAGACATAACAGCAGTTCTGAAACACATGACGCCCGTCGCCAGAACAACAAGATCTCACCCATTGGGGGCAATGTAGAAACGGAGCCCAGAGCCATTCAAATGTTTGAGTTAGGGCTAATGTGAGTAAAACTGCAACATTTTCCTCCAGAAATCTAACACCCATTTTTTTTGGAGAACACACAACTCAGAGTAGAAAACCAGAGTGAGGAAAATAAAACAGAGAAGCAGGTCATTCAAGGACATAAGCCAAGCATACAGAGGTCAGATATTAACCCCTGCAATGCCTAGCAAATACAATAAGACCTACAATAGTGGTTCACAACCCCTCCATCTGACACCCCTAACATGCAATCCTGATGTTACAGGGCACCCCTTGAGGGCACAAGGGAATTCTCAAATAAAAATAACATATGCCCACAATCAGGTCCCACTGTGTCAATGGCAATGAGAAGAATATAGTGCATCAAATTTCCCATACACACATCTCCCCAAAAAATGTATAAATTAATATTACCAATAACTAATGCAGAACATATCAACATGGGAAAAGTGACGCACCCTGATCGGATGTACATGGCACACCAACATGACATGACACCCTGATTGTGAACCACTGGCCTACACTAGACAAAAAAGTCACAGACAAACAATAAGAATCCAGCAACCCCACAGGAACAAGGGGAACACAAAGCAGCACAACATAAGCCATTCCAACACACCTTTGAACAACAGGGGTTAACACACAACACGACATGCACACCTGTCACACCAACAACAAATCAAGCTCACCTATGTAACCTCAGTAGTCCATGGAGACAAAACACACCTGACAGGTACATGCCGATTACAAATATTCACACAACTAATCACAGACACACCAGAAAACAATTACTTGGATAACACACACCTTACCATTAGCCCATTATGACCACATGATACAGAAAAAAGGAGAAGAACCACCAGGTGGTGCCCCCCCTCCCTCCCAAAAAAAGAAACCTAATAACTGAAGCACGCTACAGGAGTATACCAAACCAAACAAAAGCTTCATCAGACAATACAAAATTAATCAAGTGAATCCATCAAATCAATTAAAAACCATCCAGCACAGGAATATGGAGTCATGAAGAAATTCCAACATAGAATAATGCCTCTATAGACTGAGTGCAGGTATATGTAAAACAAACGTGCAATACCAAGTATCCACAAACAATTCAAAGTGGCCCATTAGCAATGTGCAATATTATCATACATACAAAGTGCAAACTGATAATAAACAAAGTATAAATGCACATCATATACTTATCTCTATGACTACAGGAGTCACACAGTTTGATCTCTCCCTTGTGCTCTTACTTATATTCATAGAGATAAGTATATGCGTATTCATACTTTTTTGATTATTATCACGTTGCACTTTATATCTATCATAATATTGCACATTGCTAATGGGCTACTTTGAATTGTTTGTGGATACATGGTATTGCACGCTTGCTTTACATATACTTGCACTCAGTCTATAGAGGCATTATTATATGTTGGAATGTCTTCATGACTCCATATTCCTGTGCTGGATGTTTTTTAATTGATTTCATGTATTCACTTGATTAATTTTGTATTGTCTGATAAAGCTTTTGTTTGGGTTGGTATACTCCTGGAGTGTGCATCAGTTATTAGGTTTCTTGTTTGGGATGGAGGTGGGGCACCCCTGGTGGTTTTCCCAGGTTGGTTAACCGCTTCCTTTCTTCCCTTTCTTCGGTATCATTGTATATTCCTGTGAGTGCACCTCAGCTGATTACAGTTCTTTTGTGAGTTAGGAGTTATGTACAGAGCTAGTGCGATTCCTCCCCTTTGTTTTGGTCCCATCATGAAGACCACATGAACAACACCTTACTGCTGTTTAACAATGACAGCCCACCCTCCTCATATGGAGTGTGAGAGAGACACTGACAGGGAGACAGACCAACACCAGTATGTATACATGCTTGTACCTAAGACAACAGTGGAGGCAAACGTGTGAGAGGGCTAGGGCTCATCCCCCTCCTCCTCCTCCAAGCACCCCTGACCAACAGCTGTCACCTGCTGCAACTGTTCATACTCCAGCTGAAGGCCTACCATGGTGACTTGTTTGTGTGTGTGTAGTACAGTGAATATGCTACTCCACTGCTTGTCAATGTCTTGTCTAGGCGTCAGGACCATGTGAGGTGTCCATCAAGGGGATGGCAATCAGACATATGTATGTGTGTGATGTGGACCCTGAGCACACACCTCATCAGTATGTAGATCGAGATCCATGAAATAGCTCGTCTGTTTCATGGGTCTTGGTTTACACACTGATGTGTGTGCCCACTCACATATACATATGTCTGCTTGCCATACCGTGATACAAACCCCATTAGGACATGATGGCTAGACAACACCCTGACAAGCAATGGATTGTTCACTCTGTGTCAAATAACCAAGCTGTACCTGTGGAGTGCCAGTAAGGTCTCCAAAGCATTGCTGACCAATGTGTTGTGTACACTTCTGGCACACAAGGATATGATGATGGGTCAGCAATAGCATGACTGTTGTTTTCGTAGTGCACCTTCCAGTCTTGTCTTCACCCTCTGCAGGCATCCATGGCATGACTGCATATGGTCCAGAAGTTTGTTCCGGTGACACGTTGAATCCACGTCCATGGGGATCACCTGTTGGTGTCCATGTCAATTATAAATCTGATTACATATGACTATCTTGTGTCATTGATCACCCCTCCCCTATCAGGGTTTAAAGGTATAGTAATACTGAATATATTTCATAAACCTATCTAGTAGGGTTCATCTCCCTGAGTAAAACAAGAGAACTCCTCCTGCTTTGCATTCCAAAGTTATTTCAGCTCAAAGTTGAATGTCATAGATCAAATCTCACAGTGGCCTGAAATTGTACAGTGTCACTGTTGCTACACCATCCCATGGACAGCTCTGGTCCCAGCACCATGAATCTCCATAGGATGGTGTAGCAACAGCGCCACTCGACAATTTCAGGCCACTGTGATTTTCCTATTTAAAAAAATAAATGTGAGCTGAAATAACCTGTGACTGAAACACCCTTCATCAGTGGGAGTTCCCTTGTTCTACTCAGGGGGATGAACCCTAAAACATATTTGTTCAAACATTCTAAGCATTACTATCCCCTTAATTGTGATCATGTTGTTGATCTGTTGATATATCCAATGTGTTTATGTTGTTCAAGTTCAAGTGACATCATGGAACTACACCCTGATGTTGTTTGGCTTTCATATGTCTGTGAGTTTAACTTGGACAAACATGTCTGTATGTGATGTGTGTTTTTACCCCTACTGTAAAAGCTTGTGACGCCATTCATCATGCATGAGTTATGTTCACTGAATAGCTTTGCAATGCATTGGAGACAACTCTGTCAAACAAACAACATCTTGAATCGGAAACATGCATGGAAACAGATGTTATGAAGAAGTGCAAATATTTATTGAAAGGGCCTGGAGAAGGATTGCCTTACTTTTTTTTTTTTTTTTGGAGGGTCTGGGGCGGGGCTGTAGAGGTGGTTCCCTCTGACTCTGGCGGGTTACCCGAGGGGGTCTGGTGGTAGGTGGTGGTGGGGGTCGTGGATCAATGCTGGCCGGTGATGCATCACTGGACCCCTCCTGTGATGGCTGGCCCATGTCCTGACGCTTATTTTGCCTGTGGTGGAGTCCCGCATCTCGACCAGCATGTGGCCGAGGACCTCCATCATCCCAGTGTTGAACTGGAGCTGCTGTGTGTTCGCCACCACCTGCTGTACCTCAATGGCTCTGAGGCACCCCATGATCCGCCCCAGGGTCAGCTCCACTCGTCCCAGTGCTCGGACACACCTCCTGATGACCGTGAGCTTGCCATGATTAACTCCAGAGATGTGCCTGAGGTAATAAATAGCCCCCGGTATATGTGGAGAAAATAAGAATTTGCCAATAAATCTCCTCCTGACCCTCCTCCAAAATCATGGGTGTGTTGTTATTAGAATATACATTTTTCCCTTGAGAACAGAAACTGTGCCTCTCATCTGCAACTGCAATGTGCACAGTGTGTGTGGTAAATAACACCTGGGGGCAACTGTATCCAAACACCATGACACCAGAGCCCAAGTACTGCCGCTGTCACTATACCCCTTGCCCACACCCCACTAAGGACACTAGACAACTTTCTAACAGTTTAATAGTAATGATGAACCCTACCTGCCAGTATATTAGCATATTCTGCAGGATGGAATCTCCTCAGATGCCTCTCGATGCCCTGCTTGCGATTCTCCTCCACCACTCTGGCATGTGTAGTCAGTGCACCACACAGTGTACAATGAGTGGACACGAACTGCCACATCCTAACATCAACAGAGTGGCTATCATTTGACAGGGGAGGTAACGATGAATGAGGTGGATTGGCAGAAGATGTAGTTACCCTAGAGGAAGAAGGTGATGGTGAGCTAGTTGTTTAACTCATAATTGAACCTCCAGCCTCTGCCTGGGTTTCTCTCTTCTTCCTCCTCTTTGATCTCCTCCTCACCTCTTGTTGCCTTTCTGGATAGTCAGGCGGTACAGCAACAGCAGTGCTTGATTGCAGTGTGGGTGTTTGGCTTTAACATGTTTGACATAAATGTAATGGTGTCTGTGTTTCATGTGCGTTATCAGGGCGGTTGTTCCAAGGTATGTTCCCTCCTTTCTTCTTCTCAATGACGTGTCACAAATTGTGCACAGTGCCATTGGTGATGACTGCACTGTGCCTGCCCCAAGAGAAAAATAGTCCCACACCCATGACTTCAGGGTATAGGGAACAGGTGGAGAAGAATGGCCTCTTTCTTCTTGTCCTCCACATTCCCCTTCACTGTCTGTGGCAGTGGATAATGTTGCTGCTGTTGATGCTACTGCCTCAGAATCATAACTGCAACTAGTACCAGGAGTATTGCTGGCACTGGAAAATGGAACCTGTCCTAGTCCCACAACACTTGTTGACCCCATTCCCACTGTGTCTGTGGCACACTAGCTTGCTCCTCAGCATCCTGCTGCCCTTGCAACTCAGCAGCAGGAATTAGAGCAGTTGCAGATTCCAAAAGCTCACTGATGCTGGTGGTGGCGATGTCCATCCTCATCCCTGTCTCCCATTCCTTCTCATTTTCTGCTAAAAAGGCCATTAATGTCTCCTGTGCTTCTGGTGGTGGTGGTGGTATTATTATTTCTGCAATTGCTATCCACCAACACTTCTGGCCTCTTCAGGATCATGTTCCACTTGGACATTGTAGTGAAGGGAAGGGGACTCCCAGGGCCAGAGGAATAGTGTGGATGCTCTCAACTGCTTCCCCACCACTCCCCTAACACTAGTCCCACCGGCTGCTTCACCATTACTGTTACTATTACTAACACCAACCACATCAAGTTCAGCCCCAGAGTCTTCCTCCTCACAGTTAGTATTAATATGAGGATATTGATTACCCCTCCTTCCCTCCTAACACTAACAAGCTGCTGGACCTTAGTAGTAGTAGTACTAGCACTGGCGGTACTGTTTGGGGATGGCAAATGTGACTTAGGGTACCCTGTTGTCACATTTGGCATCGTCTTCTCCTTCCCCCCTCCTGAGTATTACAAGACATTGGTATTGGTGGTACCAGGTTCAGCACTGGCAGCAGGCACAACACTGGGGGAAGCAGGGGCAGCATGTCTGACAGTAGGCACAGTACTGGTGACAGCAGGTTCAGCACTGGCAGCAGGCACAGCATTGGTTGCATCATGGGCAGCATGTCTGACAGCAGGCACAGTACTGATGACAGCAGGTCCAGCACTGGTAGTAGGCACAGCACTGGTGGCAGCAGGGGCAGCATGTCTGACAGCAGGCACAGCACTAGTGGCAGCAGGGGCAGCACGTCTGACAGCAGGCACAGCAATCGTGGTACATAAACACAAACAGATAACCTGCCTAACTAGCACTCAAAGATGTATGTCTATATAATTGATAGAACCATGAGACATAGTGGATAAAACTTAACTTTTATTACACATAAAAATAAAAAAAACAAAAAAAACCCCCAAAAAAAGGCGAAATTTCTAATGTGAAAAATGTACCCTTTTGAAAATATGGCTACATGCGAGAAAACAATCCCTCAAAAGTCAAACAGCACTGATGAAAAAATAAACCCTCTCTTAGTTCTTCAAATTGGGAATGTAGATCCCACTAAACTAGTATGGGAGAAATACATCTAAATAACAACCTAATTAAATTATAGGAATCCTATGATCCTAAAAGAGCTCCTAAATTACTACTAATAGCAGCTGAATCCACACTTGCCCAATATACCAACCTAAAAAGAGGGGAGAAAAGGGCCTAATAAATAGAAAATATGGATCAGCTGTAAATACTCAAAAAGCTCCATAAACGGTGCTTCCTAGAGTAAATAGTAGAAAATATAGATAGCTGTAACCACTCTACCTAGTTACCAGCCCTAAAATGGACCTTTATGAGTGGAAAATCTAATACAGCTAAATAAAATAGAGCTCTATATCCTAATAATAAATAGGTAAAGCACTATAGGTGGTTCTACAAAAAAATATATATGCTGTCTAACACCGGGGCATAATCCGGCTTGCCAAAAAATTCAAAAAGATATAATATGATAGCCTCTTCAATCCTATTACCAGCCCTTAAAAGGGCCTTTAATACCTCAAAACAGTCCTAATACCAGCCCTGAAAAGGGCCGTTGATTACCACCCTATTACCAGCCCTAGAAAGGGCTATTGTAAATAGAGGCTAAATGAGAGACTGAACCATCTAGTTCGTAGATCTATCCTGCAGAACAATACTGCCTGCTACTAAATCTAGAAGTAGTGTCTCAAATTGCGAACTAAAGCCCTAAGGTAATCTATTTGTAAAACAACAAAACGGAAAGAGACATCCTGCTCTAACAAAGTAGAGACACCGACGCGCGTTTCGCCATAGCTTCTTCTTAGGCTAATCACTCCGACGTTCAAAAGAACCGGCTATTTAAACTAGAAGCGCCTCCCATGCTACTGTGATGGATAGTAATTCTCACCAATCGTATTCTCCTTAGGATCTATGACGTTCACATGTCAATACCTATCAGGTAGAGGTTGATCACAAACAAAATGTTACAATAAAGATAACTTGTAACGTTAGACATCCGTGGAAACTATGTAACCATCGATGTTACACTGGCATCATGTCCGCATTTTAATCATATCTCTAAACCTATCATGCGGTCAATTCGCAACGTAACGTTAGACATCCGTGGAAACTATATAACCATCGATGTCACACTGGCATCATGTCCGCATTTTAATCATATCTCTAAACCTGTCATGCGGTCAATTCGCATTGCGTATACAAACATAATGCTACGGATATTATATAAACATCAATGTAGTGTCCTGTAACTTAAAAGATTCAGCATGATCATTGCTGATATGATACTGTTGATGTATAAATATTTCAAACCATCCATGGATCAATCATAGTAAAATATGGGCGCCCCTTACTTCCACTAACTGATATGTATTCTTAATAAATAGAACTATCATATACCAAATACACAGTTATTATACCACTTACTATGCTCTTATATACCAACTCATCCAAAGATAGGTAAACATAAGTACAAGAGCCCATAAAACCTGGTAGATGATGTCAATAAACAAGTAATTGACATCCTATGAACTGAAATGTCTATCAAGGATTGATACAGGAAAAGTTCAAATACTGTAACTAACTAAGTTTATACATGCATGAAACTCCACAATAGTTCACTGAAAAAATACGATTTCAAGAATAAAACATGGAAGTAGATTAAATATAACCGATTCTGTAGTTAAATGTAATAAAGCAAATTATACTCTGAATCAAACATAGTCCATTATAAATGGACATGCAAGGGAAATTCCTCATTAAGGCCATGTGGTTTTAAGGTTCTCAATCTGAAAATCCACTGATTTTCAATTTGCATAAGAACCTTATTAATGTCTCCCCCTCTTATACCCATCTTGATGCTCTGTAATCCCCAAGCTTTTAATAAATTAGCATTACTGTTATGCTTAGTAAGGTAATGAGCCGCTACCGGGGAGATCTTTTTGTTGGGATTCTTAATATCTTTGGCCGCATTCAAAATGCTATTGGCATGCTCTCTCAGTCGCACTGAAAATTTGCGTATAGTTTTGCCTACATACAAAAGTCCACATGGACATTGTAGACAATATATTACAGCCTTTGTCTGGCACATTATAAAATCTTTAATACGATATTTTTGCCCAAATCTGTCAGTAATGGTACGAGTCAGTACCATGTGTTTACAAGCCACACAGTGGCCACATGGATGTGAGCCACTGAAATTACTGATTTGTTTTTTTAGAAAAATGACTGCGGACTAGGTGATCCTGTAAATTCGGTGCTCTTTTCCAACACATCGAAGGCTTATCACCTAGGACTGTTTGTAAGTCTTCATCATTGGTCAACAGATACCAATATTTATTCAGAATTTGAACAATGGAGCTAGAATGACAATTAAACGTTGTTATAAATCGGATCTTTTGTTTGCCTTCATTTTTGATTGTTTGATTGTAAAGAAGAAATGGTCTTGATGTATATAGAGCTCTCTTGTAAGCCTTTCTAGTTGAACTCTTACTATATCCTCTTTCTATTAACCGCTTTATCAAATCTTCTGATCTATTTTTAAAGGTCTGAATATCACTGCAATTACGCCTGAGACTTAAAAATTCCCCAAAGGGTATATTACACTTGACAGACCGAGGATGTTGACTCATATGATGTAATAAACTATTAGTGGCAGTGGATTTGCGATAGAGATCACTTTTGAGGATATCATTGGGACCTCTATATATGAGGATATCTAGAAAAGGAATTTTTTGACGATCAAATTCCAATGTCAATTTTAAATTCATGGAGTTATCATTTAACTGAGATACAAAGTTGATTAATAAATCAGATGGTCCATCCCACAGGATGAACAGATCATCAATGTATCTCAACCATAGCAAAATATGATCTGTATATACCATATTCTCATCAGTGAAGACCATCGTTTCTTCCCACCAACCAAGATATAGGTTGGCATAAGAAGGGGCACAAGCACTCCCCATCGCTCTGCCCTGTATTTGAAGATAAAACTTATCCTCAAAAACAAAATAATTGTATCGTAGGACAAATGATAACAAATCAATCATAAAAGATCTTCTATCGGGATCACAGGTAGTGGACTGCTGCAGAAAATCCTCCACTGCTTTGAGTCCAAGGTTGGTATCAATAGATGTATGAAGAGACTCTACATCACATGTTACCAATAACGTATTAGAATCAATAGGCAGTGCTTCAATTTTGGGTAGAATCTCCAATGTATCCCGAACATACGAATTCAAACTGACCACATATGGTCTCAATATGTAGTCTATATATTGACTCGCATGTTCAGTAAAACTGCCATTACTTGAAATTATTGGTCTCCCAGGAGGTATGTCTTTGTTTTAATGAACCTTCGGAAGAAGGTATAACGTAGGTATCCTTGGAAACTCAATTTGAAGAAAAGACAGTTCTGATGCAGACACATTACCTGAAGAATATCCCTGTTGTATAAGCCTATTATACAGCTCCAAAAAATCTGAAGTAGGATTGGAAAAGAGTTTTTTTGTAGCACAAAGTGTCATTAAGCTGTTTATACACTTCTGTCTTATACATATCAACCGGCCACAGGACAATATTGTCACCTTTGTCTGAGGGCTTGATAATGATGTCATCCCACTCTTTAAGTTCTTGTAAGGCCTTATGTTCAGAAAAACTTAAACTATTATTAATAATAGTATCTGGAAGAGCCAAAACTTCTTTCATAACCAAATCAGTGAAAGTCTGTGTTATGGGGCATACAGATGTATGGGGGGTAAAAGTTGACTTCTTTTTAGGCTTATCAGGTAATCTATGTTGTGTATTCACATTCTCAGACAACAATTCCTGCAGATCAGCTAGAACTTCTTCATCAGATTCATGAGCATCACTTAAAGTTGTTGTTTCCATATTTTTATCTTTCACCAAAAAATATTTGTGAAGTAACAATTTATGATTACATTTATGTAAATCTATTAATAGATCAAATTTATTGAGCTTGTTAGATGGTGAAAAGCTCAAACCCTTTTTAAGGATGTTCATATGTGAGTCCGTTAAAGTGTGAGAGGATAGATTTATTATCTGTAAGCTATTGTCTATCTCCTGAACCTGCGGTTCCTTCCCCTCGAACGATATCCCCATCTTGACCGATCCCTTAGCTCCCTTTCGTCCCCTTCTGGTCGGTCTCTTGGATTTCTGTATATTCTGTTGGAATAACTCCACTGACCTAAAAAATGTTGGCTATTCTCTTGTGATCCTGATTCTGAATCGGATACTTCTTTATCAGAAGCAGAGCTAACACTAGTGTCTCTTGTATCTTTTTTCTCAATAAATCGTGGTCTTCTTCTTGACCATAAATAGATAGCTCCCTTTTTTGTTTCTTCAGAATCTCTATTAAATTTATGTTTTTAGAGATAATTTCTGATTCTAATCTATCCATATCTTTATTAAGTTTTTCCATATCATTTTTGATAAGTTCTGTATTATCAAAATCTTTCAATTTCTCCTCCAGAGAGAATATAACCCCATCCAGATGATCAATTATCACAGTTTCATAATCAACCAGAATTTCCAGGAATGCCTTGGAACATGCATTAGCAGCATCCTCCCATCTTTTAATAAAGGAAGGATCAGAAAAGCTATAAGTTGGTAAAACTGGTATTCTTAAGCCTCTAGGTATTCCACCAACTTCTAGTATGTCTGGTTTGATTTTCTCTCAACTTCTTATATATATCATTCCAACTTATATTGGATGGATTATTGTCTTCTGAGGCAGATACTGAGAATAATTCCCTAGCTTTATCTAATCTCTTATTGATTCTCTGCGAATTAGTTGGTATAGTGTCCATATCGGGTACAGAAATAGGTGCAAACCGGAAGAGAAACCGTTTTCAGACAATAACAGCAGAACATATAAAAGAATATATTTACCAGTGCACTCAATCTCTACACCCGAAGGCTCATGATATGTTCTAATTCAATGAATAGAATTATCTGGTGCTGCAGGAGATGATTAAAGAACATAAACACAAACAGATAACCTGCCTAACTAGCACTCAAAGATGTATGTCTATATGTCTAATGTGAAAAATGTACCCTTTTGAAAATATGGCTACATGCGAGAAAACAATCCCTCAAAAGTCAAACAGCACTGATGAAAAAATAAACCCTCTCTTAGTTCTTCAAATTGGGAATGTAGATCCCACTAAACTAGTATGGGAGAAATACATCTAAATAACAACCTAATTAAATTATAGGAATCCTCCAATCCTAAAAGAGCTCCTAAATTACTACTAATAGCAGCTGAATCCACACTTGCCCAATATACCACCCTAAAAAGAGGGGAGAAAAGGGCCTAATAAATATAAAATATGGATCAGCTGTAAATACTCAAAAAGCTCCATAAACGGTGCTTCCTAGAGTAAATAGTAGAAAATATAGATAGCTGTAACCACTCTACCTAGTTACCAGCCCTAAAAAGGACCTTTATGAGTGGAAAATCTAATACAGCTAAATAAAATAGAGCTCTATATCCTAATAATAAATAGGTAAAGCACTATAGGTGGTTCTACAAAAAAATATATATGCTGTCTAACACCGGGGCATAATCCGGCTTGACAAAAAATTCAAAAAGATATAATATGATAGCCTCTTCAATCCTATTACCAGCCCTTAAAAGGGCCTTTAATACCTCAAAACAGTCCTAATACCAGCCCTGAAAAGGGCCGTTGATTACCACCCTATTACCAGCCCTAGAAAGGGCTATTGTAAATAAAGGCTAAATGAGAGACTGAACCATCTAGTTCGTAGATCTATCCTGCAGAACAATACTGCCTGCTACTAAATCTAGAAGTAGTGTTTCAAGTAGTGTCTGATTTATTGGTCAACTTTGTATCTCAGTTAAATGATAACTCCATGAATTTAAAATTGACATTGGAATTTGATCGTCAAAAAATTCCTTTTCTAGATATCCTCATATATAGAGGTCCCAATGATATCCTCAAAAGTGATCTCCATCGCAAATCCACTGCCACTAATAGTTTATTACATCATATGAGTCAACATCCTCCGTCTGTCAAGTGTAATATACCCTTTGGGGAATTTTTAAGTCTCAGGGGTAATTGCAGTGATATTCAGACCTTTAAAAATAGATCAGAAGATTTGATAAAGCGGTTAATAGAAAGAGGATATAGTAAGAGTTCAACTAGAAAGGCTTACAAGAGAGCTCTATATACATCAAGACCATTTCTTCTTTACAATCAAACAATCAAAAATGAAGGCAAACAAAAGATCCGATTTATAACAACGTTTAATTGTCATTCTAGCTCCATTGTTCAAATTCTGAATAAATATTGGTATCTGTTGACCAATGATGAAGACTTACAAACAGTCCTAGGTGATAAGCCTTCGATGTGTTGGAAAAGAGCACCGAATTTACAGGATCACCTAGTCCGCAGTCATTTTTCTAAAAAACAAATCAGTAATTTCAGTGGCTCACATCCATGTGGCCACTGTGTGGCTTGTAAACACATGGTACTGACTCGTACCATTACTGACAGATTTGGGCAAAAATATCATATTAAAGATTTTATAACGTGCCAGACAAAGGCTGTAATATATTGTCTACAATGTCCATGTGGACTTTTGTATGTAGGCAAAACTATACGCAAATTTTCAGTGCGACTGAGAGAGCATGCCAATAGCATTTTGAATGCGGCCAAAGATATTAAGAATCCCAACAAAAAGATCTCCCCGGTAGCGGCTCATTACCTTACTAAGCATAACAGTAATGCTAATTTATTAAAAGCTTGGGGATTACAGAGCATCAAGATGGGTATAAGAGGGGGAGACATTAATAAGGTTCTTATGCAAATTGAAAATCAGTGGATTTTCAGATTGAGAACCTTAAAACCACATGGCCTTAATGAGGAATTTCCCTTGCATGTCCATTTATAATGGACTATGTTTGATTCAGAGTATAATTTGCTTTATTACATTTAACTACAGAATCGGTTATATTTAATCTACTTCCATGTTTTATTCTTGAAATCGTATTTTTTCAGTGAACTATTGTGGAGTTTCATGCATGTATAAACTTAGTTAGTTACAGTATTTGAACTTTTCCTGTATCAATCCTTGATAGACATTTCAGTTCATAGGATGTCAATTACTTGTTTATTGACATCATCTACCAGGTTTTATGGGCTCTTGTACTTATGTTTACCTATCTTTGGATGGGTTGGTATATAAGAGCATAGTAAGTGGTATAATAACTGTGTATTTAGTATATGATAGTTCTATTTATTAAGAATACATATCAGTTAGTGGAAGTAAGGGGCGCCCATATTTTACTATGATTGATCCATGGATGGTTTGAAATATTTATACATTAACAGTATCATATCAGCAATGATCATGCTGCATCTTTTAAGTTACAGGACACTACATCGATGTTTATATAATATACGTAGCGTTATGTTTGTATACGCGATGCGAATTGACCGCATGACAGGTTTAGAGATATGATTAAAATGCGGGCATGATGCCAGTGTGACATCGATGGTTATATAGTTTCCACGGATGTCTAACGTTACGTTGCGAATTGACCGCATGATAGGTTTAGAGATATGATTAAAATGCGGACATGATGCCAGTGTAACATCGATGGTTACATAGTTTCCACGGATGTCTAACGTTACAAGTTATCTTTATTGTAACATTTTGTTTGTGATCAACCTCTACCTGATAGGTATTGACTAGTGTTGAGCGAGCATGCTCGGCCGATGCTCGGATCGGCTCGAGCATCGCTCTGCTCGGCACATGGCGGTACTCGTACGAGTACCGCATGTGCTCGCCCGCCATGTTCGGGTCTCCTCCCCGCACGTTTTGCGGCTGCTGCGCAGCCAATAAACGTGCAGGGAGGCTCTGACATCGGTGTAATGCCAGCAGCCATGTTGGCTGCTGGCATTACACTGATTGGCTGGCCAGAACCCGTGGTCGGGTGCTGTATAGCACCTGACCATCGAGTTCGGCTCAGTCTGAGCCAGGGAGAGCTGAGGATAGGAAGGGAAAGGCAGTGTAGGGAGGAAAAAAAAAAAATTGTGAAAACAAAGAACCAAAAGTCCTTTTTAGGACTACTGTGTGTGGGGGCAGCAGGTTATTTTGTGTGGGGGGAAAAAAAAAAAAAAAAAAAAAAATATATATATTCTGTTTACTGTGAAAAGTTGCAGATTAGAGCACATTCTGTTTAGTGTGCACAGTTGCAGATTAGAGCACATTCTGTTTAGTGTGCAAAGTTGCAGATTAGAGCACATTCTGTTTAGTGTGCAAAGTTGCAGATTAGAGCACATTCTGTTTAGTGTGCAAAGTTGCAGATTAGAGCACATTCTGTTAAGTCTTCAAACTAAAATATCAAAGTCACATATTCCATTCAGTGTGCGTCGCCGCAGTTTAGCAGCACATTCTGTGTACTGTGCAGAGTTGCAGAATAGGAAGAAATACTGTTAAGTCTTCAAACTAAAATATCAAAGTCACATATTCCATTCAGTGTGCTTCGCCGCAGTTTAGCAGCACATTCTGTGTACTGTGCAGAGTTGCAGAATAGGAAGAAATACTGTTAAGTTTTCAATCTCAAATATTAAAGTCACATATTCCATTCAGTGTGCTTCGCCGCAGTTTAGCAGCACATTCTGTGTACTCTGCAGAGTTGCAGAATAGTAAGAAATACTGTTAAGTTTTCAAACTCAAATATCAAAGTCACATATTCCATTCAGTGTGTATCACCGCCGTTTAGCAGCCTATTCTGTGTACTCTGAACAGTTGCAGAATAGTAAGAAATAGTGTTAAGTTTTCAAACTCAAATATCAAAGTCACATATTCCATTCAGTGTGTATCACCGCCGTTTAGCAGCCTATTCTGTGTACTCTGCAGAGTTGCAGAATAGTAAGAAATACTGTTAAGTTTTCAAACTCAAATATTAAAGTCACATATTCCATTCAGTGTGTATCACCGCCGTTTAGCAGCCTATTCTGTGTACTCTGCAGAGTTGCAGAATAGTAAGAAATAGTGTTAAGTTTTCAAACTCAAATATCAAAGTCACATATTCCATTCAGTGTGTATCACCGCCGTTTAGCAGCCTATTCTGTGTACTCTGAACAGTTGCAGAATAGTAAGAAATACTGTTAAGTTTTCAAACTCAAATATTAAAGTCACATATTCCATTCAGTGTGTATCACCGCCGTTTAGCAGCCTATTCTGTGTACTCTGCACAGTTGCAGAATAGTAAGAAATACTGTTAAGTTTTCAAACTCAAATATCAAAGTCACATATTCCATTCAGTGTGTATCACCGCCGTTTAGCAGCCTATTCTGTGTACTCTGAACAGTTGCAGAATAGTAAGAAATAGTGTTAAGTTTTCAAACTCAAATATTAAAGTCACATATTCCATTCAGTGTGTATCACCGCCGTTTAGCAGCCTATTCTGTGTTCTCTGCAGAGTTGCAGAATAGTAAGAAATACTGTTAAGTTTTCAAACTCAAATATTAAAGTCACATATTCCATTCAGTGTGTATCACCGCCGTTTAGCAGCCTATTCTGTGTACTCTGCAGAGTTGCAGAATAGTAAGAAATAGTGTTAAGTTTTCAAACTCAAATATCAAAGTCACATATTCCATTCAGTGTGTATCACCGCCGTTTAGCAGCCTATTCTGTGTACTCTGAACAGTTGCAGAATAGTAAGAAATACTGTTAAGTTTTCAAACTCAAATATTAAAGTCACATATTCCATTCAGTGTGTATCACCGCCGTTTAGCAGCCTATTCTGTGTACTCTGCACAGTTGCAGAATAGTAAGAAATACTGTTAAGTTTTCAAACTCAAATATCAAAGTCACATATTCCATTCAGTGTGTATCACCGCCGTTTAGCAGCCTATTCTGTGTACTCTGAACAGTTGCAGAATAGTAAGAAATAGTGTTAAGTTTTCAAACTCAAATATTAAAGTCACATATTCCATTCAGTGTGTATCACCGCCGTTTAGCAGCCTATTCTGTGTACTCTGCAGAGTTGCAGAATAGTAAGAAATACTGTTAAGTTTTCAAACTCAAATATTAAAGTCACATATTCCATTCAGTGTGTATCACCGCCGTTTAGCAGCCTATTCTGTGTACTCTGCAGAGTTGCAGAATAGTAAGAAATAGTGTTAAGTTTTCAAACTCAAATATCAAAGTCACATATTCCATTCAGTGTGTATCACCGCCGTTTAGCAGCCTATTCTGTGTACTCTGAACAGTTGCAGAATAGTAAGAAATAGTGTTAAGTTTTCAAACTCAAATATTAAAGTCACATATTCCATTCAGTGTGTATCACCGCCGTTTAGCAGCCTATTCTGTGTACTCTGCAGAGTTGCAGAATAGTAAGAAATACTGTTAAGTTTTCAAACTCAAATATTAAAGTCACATATTCCATTCAGTGTGTATCACCGCCGTTTAGCAGCCTATTCTGTGTACTCTGCAGAGTTGCAGAATAGTAAGAAATAGTGTTAAGTTTTCAAACTCAAATATCAAAGTCACATATTCCATTCAGTGTGTATCACCGCCGTTTAGCAGCCTATTCTGTGTACTCTGAACAGTTGCAGAATAGTAAGAAATACTGTTAAGTTTTCAAACTCAAATATTAAAGTCACATATTCCATTCAGTGTGTATCACCGCCGTTTAGCAGCCTATTCTGTGTACTCTGCACAGTTGCAGAATAGTAAGAAATACTGTTAAGTTTTCAAACTCAAATATCAAAGTCACATATTCCATTCAGTGTGTATCACCGCCGTTTAGCAGCCTATTCTGTGTACTCTGAACAGTTGCAGAATAGTAAGAAATAGTGTTAAGTTTTCAAACTCAAATATTAAAGTCACATATTCCATTCAGTGTGTATCACCGCCGTTTAGCAGCCTATTCTGTGTACTCTGCAGAGTTGCAGAATAGTAAGAAATACTGTTAAGTTTTCAAACTCAAATATCAAAGTCACATATTCCATTCAGTGTGTATCACCGCCGTTTAGCAGCCTATTCTGTGTACTCTGAACAGTTGCAGAATAGTAAGAAATACTGTTAAGTTTTCAAACTCAAATATTAAAGTCACATATTCCATTCAGTGTGTATCACCGCCGTTTAGCAGCCTATTCTGTGTACTCTGCACAGTTGCAGAATAGTAAGAAATACTGTTAAGTTTTCAAACTCAAATATCAAAGTCACATATTCCATTCAGTGTGTATCACCGCCGTTTAGCAGCCTATTCTGTGTACTCTGAACAGTTGCAGAATAGTAAGAAATAGTGTTAAGTTTTCAAACTCAAATATTAAAGTCACATATTCCATTCAGTGTGTATCACCGCCGTTTAGCAGCCTATTCTGTGTACTCTGCAGAGTTGCAGAATAGTAAGAAATACTGTTAAGTTTTCAAACTCAAATATTAAAGTCACATATTCCATTCAGTGTGTATCACCGCCGTTTAGCAGCCTATTCTGTGTACTCTGCAGAGTTGCAGAATAGTAAGAAATAGTGTTAAGTTTTCAAACTCAAATATCAAAGTCACATATTCCATTCAGTGTGTATCACCGCCGTTTAGCAGCCTATTCTGTGTACTCTGAACAGTTGCAGAATAGTAAGAAATACTGTTAAGTTTTCAAACTCAAATATTAAAGTCACATATTCCATTCAGTGTGTATCACCGCCGTTTAGCAGCCTATTCTGTGTACTCTGCACAGTTGCAGAATAGTAAGAAATACTGTTAAGTTTTCAAACTCAAATATCAAAGTCACATATTCCATTCAGTGTGTATCACCGCCGTTTAGCAGCCTATTCTGTGTACTCTGAACAGTTGCAGAATAGTAAGAAATACTGTTAAGTTTTCAAACTCAAATATTAAAGTCACATATTCCATTCAGTGTGTATCACCGCCGTTTAGCAGCCTATTCTGTGTACTCTGCAGAGTTGCAGAATAGTAAGAAATACTGTTAAGTTTTCAAACTCAAATATTAAAGTCACATATTCCATTCAGTGTGTATCACCGCCGTTTAGCAGCCTATTCTGTGTACTCTGCAGAGTTGCAGAATAGTAAGAAATAGTGTTAAGTTTTCAAACTCAAATATCAAAGTCACATATTCCATTCAGTGTGTATCACCGCCGTTTAGCAGCCTATTCTGTGTACTCTGAACAGTTGCAGAATAGTAAGAAATAGTGTTAAGTTTTCAAACTCAAATATTAAAGTCACATATTCCATTCAGTGTGTATCACCGCCGTTTAGCAGCCTATTCTGTGTACTCTGAACAGTTGCAGAATAGTAAGAAATAGTGTTAAGTTTTCAAACTCAAATATTAAAGTCACATATTCCATTCAGTGTGTATCACCGCCGTTTAGCAGCCTATTCTGTGTACTCTGCAGAGTTGCAGAATAGTAAGAAATACTGTTAAGTTTTCAAACTCAAATATCAAAGTCACATATTCCATTCAGTGTGTATCACCGCCGTTTAGCAGCCTATTCTGTGTACTCTGAACAGTTGCAGAATAGTAAGAAATACTGTTAAGTTTTCAAACTCAAATATTAAAGTCACATATTCCATTCAGTGTGTATCACCGCCGTTTAGCAGCCTATTCTGTGTACTCTGCACAGTTGCAGAATAGTAAGAAATACTGTTAAGTTTTCAAACTCAAATATCAAAGTCACATATTCCATTCAGTGTGTATCACCGCCGTTTAGCAGCCTATTCTGTGTACTCTGAACAGTTGCAGAATAGTAAGAAATAGTGTTAAGTTTTCAAACTCAAATATTAAAGTCACATATTCCATTCAGTGTGTATCACCGCCGTTTAGCAGCCTATTCTGTGTACTCTGCAGAGTTGCAGAATAGTAAGAAATACTGTTAAGTTTTCAAACTCAAATATTAAAGTCACATATTCCATTCAGTGTGTATCACCGCCGTTTAGCAGCCTATTCTGTGTACTCTGCAGAGTTGCAGAATAGTAAGAAATAGTGTTAAGTTTTCAAACTCAAATATCAAAGTCACATATTCCATTCAGTGTGTATCACCGCCGTTTAGCAGCCTATTCTGTGTACTCTGAACAGTTGCAGAATAGTAAGAAATACTGTTAAGTTTTCAAACTCAAATATTAAAGTCACATATTCCATTCAGTGTGTATCACCGCCGTTTAGCAGCCTATTCTGTGTACTCTGCACAGTTGCAGAATAGTAAGAAATACTGTTAAGTTTTCAAACTCAAATATCAAAGTCACATATTCCATTCAGTGTGTATCACCGCCGTTTAGCAGCCTATTCTGTGTACTCTGAACAGTTGCAGAATAGTAAGAAATACTGTTAAGTTTTCAAACTCAAATATTAAAGTCACATATTCCATTCAGTGTGTATCACCGCCGTTTAGCAGCCTATTCTGTGTACTCTGCAGAGTTGCAGAATAGTAAGAAATACTGTTAAGTTTTCAAACTCAAATATTAAAGTCACATATTCCATTCAGTGTGTATCACCGCCGTTTAGCAGCCTATTCTGTGTACTCTGCAGAGTTGCAGAATAGTAAGAAATAGTGTTAAGTTTTCAAACTCAAATATCAAAGTCACATATTCCATTCAGTGTGTATCACCGCCGTTTAGCAGCCTATTCTGTGTACTCTGAACAGTTGCAGAATAGTAAGAAATAGTGTTAAGTTTTCAAACTCAAATATTAAAGTCACATATTCCATTCAGTGTGTATCACCGCCGTTTAGCAGCCTATTCTGTGTACTCTGCAGAGTTGCAGAATAGTAAGAAATACTGTTAAGTTTTCAAACTCAAATATTAAAGTCACATATTCCATTCAGTGTGTATCACCGCCGTTTAGCAGCCTATTCTGTGTACTCTGCAGAGTTGCAGAATAGTAAGAAATAGTGTTAAGTTTTCAAACTCAAATATCAAAGTCACATATTCCATTCAGTGTGTATCACCGCCGTTTAGCAGCCTATTCTGTGTACTCTGAACAGTTGCAGAATAGTAAGAAATACTGTTAAGTTTTCAAACTCAAATATTAAAGTCACATATTCCATTCAGTGTGTATCACCGCCGTTTAGCAGCCTATTCTGTGTACTCTGCACAGTTGCAGAATAGTAAGAAATACTGTTAAGTTTTCAAACTCAAATATCAAAGTCACATATTCCATTCAGTGTGTATCACCGCCGTTTAGCAGCCTATTCTGTGTACTCTGAACAGTTGCAGAATAGTAAGAAATAGTGTTAAGTTTTCAAACTCAAATATTAAAGTCACATATTCCATTCAGTGTGTATCACCGCCGTTTAGCAGCCTATTCTGTGTACTCTGCAGAGTTGCAGAATAGTAAGAAATACTGTTAAGTTTTCAAACTCAAATATTAAAGTCACATATTCCATTCAGTGTGTATCACCGCCGTTTAGCAGCCTATTCTGTGTACTCTGCAGAGTTGCAGAATAGTAAGAAATAGTGTTAAGTTTTCAAACTCAAATATCAAAGTCACATATTCCATTCAGTGTGTATCACCGCCGTTTAGCAGCCTATTCTGTGTACTCTGAACAGTTGCAGAATAGTAAGAAATACTGTTAAGTTTTCAAACTCAAATATTAAAGTCACATATTCCATTCAGTGTGTATCACCGCCGTTTAGCAGCCTATTCTGTGTACTCTGCACAGTTGCAGAATAGTAAGAAATACTGTTAAGTTTTCAAACTCAAATATCAAAGTCACATATTCCATTCAGTGTGTATCACCGCCGTTTAGCAGCCTATTCTGTGTACTCTGAACAGTTGCAGAATAGTAAGAAATACTGTTAAGTTTTCAAACTCAAATATTAAAGTCACATATTCCATTCAGTGTGTTTCACCGCCGTTTAGCAGCCTATTCTGTGTACTCTGCACAGTTGCAGAATAATAAGAAATAGTGTTAAGTTTTCAAACTCAAATATTAAAGTCACATATTCTGTGTAAGATGAAGAAGGCGGGTAAAAAGGGACGGGGAAGTGGACGTGATCCTGAAAGTTCAGGGCGCGGGTCAGGACGCGGAGAAACTGTGCCTGGTGCCAGAGTACAAGAAAGAAAGACATCCACCATACCTAGCTTCATGTCTAATTTTACAGGGTGTCGCAGGACATCACTCTCGAGGTCCGACCACTGCGAACAGGTGGTCGGTTGGATGACAGCTGATACTGCTTCCAGCCGGTTAAGCACCACCCTGTCTTCCACCAAGTCCACTCTCAGTAGCCAAGAGTCTGGTCAACATAATCCTCACTCTGATCATCCTTCCTCCCACCATACACGGTCTGGTCAAAGAAGTGATCCCACACTGGGATATAGTGAGGAGCTCGTCTCATCACCAATCCTTCATTTGACCCTCTCTCCAAGCACGCTTGCAGAGGAACATGACATCTTGTGCCCTGATTCACAACCTCTAGAGGGTACCCAATCACAAGAAGATGACAGATGTGAACGGCATTTAAGGTCAAAGGAAGTAGTGGATGATGATGATGATGATGAGACACAGTTGCCATTAAATCAACCACTATTTCCGTCTCAAGACCTTGTTGAGGAGAATGTTATACAGTTGTCAATGACTGAGTATGTGGTGGGATCAAGACTTGAGGAGGATGATCAGAGTGAGGAAGTGGAGGAGGACTTGGTGGACGATGAGGTGACTGACCCCACCTGGGAAGGTGTAGAGCCGAGCGATGTCAGCAGTCCTGAGGGTGAGCCATCTGCAGCACCGCAACAGGCTGGAAGAGGCAGTGGTGTGGCTACAGAAAGAAGGCGGACCGCACCAAACCGGCCCGCAAATGTTCCACGGAGCACCCCCTTGCGTAAATCTACCTTGCCAAGGGGTAGGTGTTCCGCGGTATGGCGTTTTTTTAAGGAAAGTGCGGACGACAAAAGAATTGTAGTTTGCAACCTGTGCCACACCAGAATGAGCCGAGGCATGAACACTAGAAACCTCACCACCACCAGCATGATCCGACACATGGCATCCAAGCACCGTAGTAAGTGGGAGGAACGCCTGGATCGCCCATCTGTGTCTGCAGGCCACACCACTGCCTCCTCTTCCCCTGTTTTCGGTGCCGGCCAATCGCCTGTCGAAGGCGCAGGCCCGCATACCTCCCGCCCTGCACCTGTACCATCTGAAGCACCATCAGCGACCACATCCACTTCCCTGTCCCAGCACAGCGTCCAAATGTCGTTACCCCAGGCATTTGAGCGCAAGAGAAAGTACCCAGCCACCCACCCACAGGCCATAGCACTAACCTCACACCTTTCCAAATTACTGGCCATCGAAATGCTGCCATTTAGGCTTGTGGACACTGAGTCCTTCCGCAGCCTGATGGCAGCAGCTGTCCCTCGGTACGCGGTCCCCAGCCGCCACTACTTTTCCCGGTGTGCCATCACCGCATTACACCACCATGTGTCCCGTAACATCACCCGTGCCCTGACCAACGCAGTTACTGGGAAGGTCCACTTAACGACTGACACATGGACAAGTGCTTGTGGCCAGGGACGCTACATTTCCCTGACGGCACACTGGGTGAATGTCGTGGAGGCTGGGAGCGACTCGGACCCTGGGATGGCACGGGTGCTACCCACGCCGAGGATTGCGGGCCCTACCTCCATCAGGGTTTCCACCAGCACCTACGTTATTGGCTCCTCCTCCTCCGTTTCCACCTCCGAATTCTCTACACGCAGCGCCACTCCCCCATCAGCCAGTAGCTGGAAGCAGTGTAGCACTGCAGTGGGGAAGCGTCAACAGGCCGTGCTGAAGCTGATCTGCCTTGGGGACAAACAGCACACGGCCTCAGAGCTGTTGCAGGGGATTAGTCACCAGACCGAGCAGTGGCTCTCGCCACTCAACCTGCAACCAGGCATGGTTGTGTGTGATAATGGGCGTAACTTGGTGGCGGCTTTGGAGCTCGGCAAGCTCACACACGTACCATGCCTAGCGCATGTATTTAATTTAGTGGTGCAGCGATTTCTAAAAACCTACCCCAATGTGCATGATCTCTTGACCAAGGTGCGCCGCGTGTGTGCACATTTCCGTAAGTCATCTACAGCTTCGGCCGGCCTGTTGAAGCTGCAGCAGCGCTTACAATTGCCAGCTCACCGGCTGCTGTGTGACGTGAGCACGCGCTGGAACTCCACCTTCCACATGTTGGCCCGGCTTTGTGAGCAGCAGAGGGCAGTAGTGGAGTACCAGCTGTTACACGGTCGTCGCCTCTCCGTTCAACTTCCTGTAATCAGAAGTGAGGAGTGGGAATGGATGTCAGACCTCTGCGAGGTTTTACGCAATTTTGAGGAATCGACACAGATGGTGAGCGGCGATAACGCTATTATCAGTGTAACCATCCCACTTCTGTGTCTACTGAAACGCTCGCTGCTCACAATTAAAACCGATGCTTTGCATGTGGAAGAGGTGGAAATGGGGGAGGAAGAGCTTACACAAGGTGATAGCCAGAGCACCCTCACTTCGTCTTCTCAGCGACAATTGGAGGAGGCGGAGGAGGAGGAGGAGGAGGAGGAGAAGGAGGAAGACACTGTTGCCTCCGCTACAGAGGGTAGCCATGGAACTTTAGTTCCATCTCTTCAGCGTGGGTGGGCAGAAGAGGAGGAAGAGGATGAGGAGATTGAGAGTCATCCTCCTGGTGAGGACAGCGAAATCTTGACTGTTGGTACTCTGGCACACATGGCTGACTTTATGTTAGGCTGCCTTTCCCGTGACCCACGCGTTATACGCATTTTAGACAACACGGATTACTGGGTGTTCACCCTTCTGGACCCCCGCTACAAAGAGAATTTCTCATCTCTCATTCCTCCGGTGGAGAGGACAAGCAAAATGGTGCAATACCAGAAGGTTCTTGTTGAAAAATTGCTCCAAAATTTTCCATCTGACAACGCTGGCGGCAGAGTACGTGCTACCTTGGCCAACCGAGAAGGGGAGAAAAGGGGAGCACACAGCAGTTCCGAGAAAGGCAGGGCAACACTCTCCAAGGCGTGGGACACCTTCATGACACCCCGCCAGCACCCTCACCCTGATGCGCAGCCTAGTGTCACAAGGAGGGAAAAGTTTTGGAAGATGGTGAAGGAGTACGTAGCAGACCGTGTCAGCGTCCTCAATGATCCCTCTGTGCCTTACAACTACTGGGTGTCCAAGCTGGACACGTGGTATGAACTGGCACTCTACGCCTTGGAGGTGCTGGCCTGCCCTGCCGCCAGCGTTCTGTCTGAGCGGGTATTTAGTGCTGCTGGTGGCATCATAACAGATAAGCGTATCCGCCTTTCCACCGACAATGCTGATAGGTTGACACTTATAAAAATGAACAAGGCCTGGATTTCCCCTGACTTCTCCACTCCACTGGAGGAAAGCCCCGGGGGAACATAAACTCACTTTATATATGTTATTTACAATGATGGGAATACTCTGTATTCCCATTCACCCCTTCCACCCAAAAAACGGGTATATGGTTGACTCTTAATCTTCTCATCCTCCTCCTCCTCTTCCATATGCCCTGTGATATAATTTTTATATAGGGCCAGCTCACCAGCGGGCCCTGTGATATAATTTTTATATAGGGCCAGCTCACCAGCGGGCCCTGTTTGACAATTTTTATATAGGTCAGCTCACCAGCGGGCCTTCTCATATAATGTTTTATTGGGTCAGCTCTCTAGCGGGCCCTCTCATATAATGTTTTATAGCGTCAGCTCACTAGCGGGCCTTCGCATATAATGTTTAGGATGGTCAGCTCTGCAGCAGACCCTCACCCATAATGTTTTAGATGGTCAGCTCAGCGCACGTTTCCCTCTTAATCAAGGCCTCAGTTCTGAAAATCAAGGAAATTTTGGGGAGAATTTGCCTCTGCGCACGTTTCCCTCTTAATCATGGCCTCAGTTCTGAAAATCAAGGAAATTTTTGGGAGAATTTGCCTCTGCGCACGTTTCCCTCTTAATCATGGCCTCAGTTCTGAAAATCAAGGAAATTTTTGGGAGAATTTGCAGATGATATACAAGTAAATATACAGCAAATACTGTTTGGTAACAATTTTTCGCCTAAAGTCGTTTTTATTTTCCTTTTTGTGTGTTTTACGGTCAGTCTGTAAAAATGGCGTACTACGGGCGAAAGATCGTTCCCAGCAGCGATGTTGGAGTCCAAGATGCATCCAGACATCCTCCCTATGCTGTCCCTGAACCATTTCTGTGGTGTTTCCATCCTTTTCTGCCCTTTTCCTATGGACCAGGCACCCTCCCCTCATCAGAGCAGGGGGTGCCTGGTGTAATGCTCGAGTCCTCCCATTGACTTCAATGGGGCTCGGGTGCTCGGCCGAGCACTCGAGCCTCAGGGGGTGCTCGGTCAGAGCACCCGAACACCCGAGCATTGGGGTGCTCGCTCATCACTAGTATTGACATGTGAACGTCATAGATCCTAAGGAGAATACGATTGGTGAGAATTACTATCCATCACAGTAGCATGGGAGGCGCTTCTAGTATAAATAGCCGGTTCTTTTGAACGTTGGAGTGATTAGCCTAAGAAGAAGCTATGACGAAACGCGCGTCGGTGTCTCTACTTTGTTAGAGCAGGATGTCTCTTTCCGTTTTGTTGTTTTACAAATAGATTACCTTAGGGTTTTAGTTCGCAATTTGAGACACTACTTCTAGATTTAGTAGCAGGCAGTATTGTTCTGCAGGATAGATCTACGAACTAGATGGTTCAGTCTCTCATTTAGCCTCTATTTACAATAGCCCTTTCTAGGGCTGGTAATAGGGTGGTAATCAACGGCCCTTTTCAGGGCTGGTATTAGGACTGTTTTGAGGTATTAAAGGCCCTTTTAAGGGCTGGTAATAGGATTGAAGAGGCTATCATATTATATCTTTTTGAATTTTTTGGCAAGCCGGATTATGCCCCGGTGTTAGACAGCATATATATTTTTTTGTAGAACCACCTATAGTGCTTTACCTATTTATTATTAGGATATAGAGCTCTATTTTATTTAGCTGTATTAGATTTTCCACTCATAAAGGTCCTTTTTAGGGCTGGTAACTAGGTAGAGTGGTTACAGCTATCTATATTTTCTACTATTTACTCTAGGAAGCACCGTTTATGGAGCTTTTTGAGTATTTACAGCTGATCCATATTTTATATTTATTAGGCCCTTTTCTCCCCTCTTTTTAGGGTGGTATATTGGGCAAGTGTGGATTCAGCTGCTATTAGTAGTAATTTAGGAGCTCTTTTAGGATCAGAGGATTCCTATAATTTAATTAGGTTGTTATTTAGATGTATTTCTCCCATACTAGTTTAGTGGGATCTACATTCCCAATTTGAAGAACTAAGAGAGGGTTTATTATTTCATCAGTGCTGTTTGACTTTTGAGGGATTGTTTTCTGTCCCATGTAGCCATATTTTCAAAAGGGTACATTTTTCACATTAGAAATTTCGCCTTTTTTGGGGTTTTTTGTGTTTTTTTTTTATGTGTAATAAAAGTTAAGTTTTATCCACTATGTCTCATGGTTCTATCAATTATATAGACATACATCTTTGAGTGCTAGTTAGGCAGGTTATCTGTTTGTGTTTATGTTCTTTAATCATCTCCTGCAGCACCAGATAATTCTATTAATTGAATTAGAACATATCATGAGCCTTCGGGTGTAGAGATTGAGTGCACTGGTAAATATATTCTTTTACAGCAATCGTGGTAGCAGTAGCAGGGACAGCATGTCTGACAGCAGGCACAACACTAGTGGAAGCAGGGCCAGCACTTCTGGCAGCAGGTACAACAATGGTGAGCACAGAGGCAGCATGTCTGGCAGCAGACACAGGCAGCTAACCTGTCCTGCTCTCACTACTACCCTTTTCTTCCTCCCGTCACAGTAAATTTCCCAAGATCCCTAGGGGTGATTTAAGGGGACAGGACAGCACTGGTTCTGTAGTGCTCATTCCTCCTCCTCAGACTCTGTGGACACATATGGGTCTTTCCAATTCTTCCTTTTACTATTTTTAAACTTTCTCATAGTGATAGCAGTCACTATGAGCCTCTTCTGTCTCAATTTTCCAAACAATTAACAGCAGAACAGCACAGCACATCTGTATTGCTCTGTAGCTGCTTGTATTGTGTTCCACTTCCACAAATATGTCACGTTTTTATAGCAAAAAGGTGAAAGCCACAAAAATCAATGGGTGGAAACTTTATATCCATTGAAAAAAATGGCAAAGAATTTTGGCCAATGGGTGAAAAGTGGATTTTCCAGCGAAAAAGTGGACAACAACGTGGTTTACGTGGCATTTCTTGCAGGAACACGGCAAGAGCTTTCGCCCACCCCTATTCCTTCTATATGGCTGTGAAACATGGAAACTGAATGCCAAAGCCATACAAAAAAATTAGGGTTACAGAGAGAAGTACGGAGTGTTGAATTCTAAACATAACAAAAAAAGACCGAAAACGTGCGTGTGGATTCATCAGCAAAGTTCTATGATGTAACTGAAAGAGTATAGCTTCTGAAATGGAAATGGGTAGGCCACATAGCAAGAAGACCCGATGGTAGACCAAAGACAAGATGGGTGGATGAAATACCAAAGAACCTAAGTTGTTGGAGGCTTGCTGAGGACTGGAGGCCTTCATCCTGCAGTGGATCGACAATGGCTAAAGATGATGTGTTGATCACATTGAAACGTAAAGACTTGCTTCAATAAAAACTTTATCTGTGAAAGTCCTGAGAGTGCTGCCATATCTTTCTTCATATTATGTATTATGTACTTACAAATATGTAAGTTCAAAATAAATGGTTACCTTTTAATTAAATTAATACATTTTATCAGACTAAAAACTGTGTAGGTGACACAGGATGCTAGGGAGATCTCCAACGTATTGCTTACTCTGCCTAATGGGAAATACGGATGTACATCCAGGGGTTAAATACAGTAATGCTGTTATCATTTATTTATAAAGCTCTGACATTTCCCACAGTGCTGTATTAAATTGATGGGCCTTACTTATAAATTGAAAGTGAAGCAATTCTGTGACAATCCAATTATAATACAAAAAAACACATAACTTGTCCATTGATTTAAATAACGCTCTTAACCCTTTGAATGTTAATGACGTCCCCAACACATCACTAATCATTGGACTCTTTTGCTGTTGCTTACCGTTTACCCTAGAATTGCTCTACATTCTTTAAATATAGGTTCAAATTTTGAATAACTGACCCATTAAACTATACTACAAATAATATACTAGAAATACCAATTAGATAACAATGATATGCCAGTCTCAGAGGCAGGAAAGAGGAAGGCACAAAGGTCCCTGGGAGAGAATTGTAACATATTAATAAAAGGGCACAGTGAGCTCCAACTGCAGCGCACAGCACAGAAAACATGGCATTGTGTCAGTCAGTTTTCATCTGGATCCTGCTTCTTTCAGCTTTAGGTAAGAACAAATTGAGGGGGTATTGATTAACTCTTTGAATGCGAGATTGTGCGTGCATTGCATTTGCCATGCCTCTGGCACTCAAAGGGTTCAAAATTAAATATGTGAGGGTATAAATGTGAATGTGGGGTGCAATAGCAATCTGATGCATATACACTCTATGAGTGCCAGGGGAAGGTGTTGGGAAGCGTGTTGAGCTCTGTTCTGGCACTCAAAGGTATAACCCTTTGATGAGTATGCAACGCATTCTCTGTTTATGCATTCTGTACCCTCTAGCACCCAAAGGATTAAGAAAGATTACTATCAACCACAGCTTAGTGAGGCAGATGTAGTAAGAATAGGAGGAATTCTGGACAAACAAGCCATACTGTTGGAAATAAATAAAAAATTGCCCATATCTTCACTAATGTAAATGGTTCTTTTAACTCCTTGCGTGCTAGAAGAGTCTCCAACAAGACCCAAAGCATTGAGAGGGCTAAAGGCCTTATTTAACTAAACAGTAATTCTGATTTGCCCTCTACGATGTGGATGGTTTTCCCCAGATTCCCCCTGTTCTGTTTTAGCACATCAGGCTCATTGGAACTTATATACTGAAAGTCGATCAATTCTGGTACAAACCAGTTGCACCATATGGAACAAATACAGATTTAATTGATGCAAATGGGGCTTTAAAATGCTTTGAGAGCCAGATAAGAAAGCATACCTCATTGGCATCCAAAGGGTTAACCCCATGAATAGCAGAACAGTCTCAAACACATTAAGGAACACAACTGATAAAAGTCTTATTTAATTTGATAGGTTTTTTAAAATATTTATTTATGACCCACGTTGTTCTTGGTTTGCAACATAATTGCACCACTTTTACATAGTACATCAGCCACACTGTACAGAGGAAGTAGAAGGGCTCTAGAAATATCTCACTTTTCTGACTTCATGTATATAGCTTGATTGATTCCTATGTATCTCCACAGAGTCTGTCTCATATCTGAGGAATGAAATGGGGATTGCTGGGATGTCAGTGAATCTTACTGTAAGTTTGGCTGTTCCTGAAAATCATCTGATAAATTGGAACTTTAAAGAGACTCTATTTATAACCATTTTTAAGAATAACATAGATATCGTTCCAGCATATACAGACCGATGCAGACTGATAGATTTCACCACTTTAGAGTTGTTCAGACTCACAGCCGCAGACCAGGGAGAATACACAGTATCTATAACAAACTTCACCAGTGGATCGACTGATAAAGAATCAATATATCTCACCGTTTACAGTAAGTAATACAAATCTGATCAGATTTGCCAGTTACCAGGATGATATATAGCAAAGCAATAAATGTCATCATTAATCATTTAGCTCTATGAAATATTTGCTTAAAAAGGGAAATAAATTTGACACTACCCATAAATGTTAGTATTGCAGATATATGGATTGTACTTGTAGCAGTAATACAGTCTACTCAATTTATTTAGTTTTGTTTCTATTAATAGAACATTATTATATCCCCAATATTTCTTGATATTTGTATTCAGGCAACATTATTACATTTTCGGACCAACGGAGGTTAAATGAAAAGTTAGCTGAACATAGTTGCATGCTGGATGGCAGAAAACAGACCCTTGTGACACCAGCACCATTTGAATCAGATGCTGCCAGAGACTAGATAAACCTAATTCTAGGAGAACCAAGGACAAGGATTTACCTCTCAAGTGTTGTCGGGTGGGCTGTAAGCTGGGGCTAAGCCTGCATGGGGGCCTAGCCTTAGAAAGCCTGGTCACCCTGGTAGTACTCTCTGTAGGCCCCTCAGGAGGCTGCTATCAAAAGGCTGCCTACTGTGCCCTCAGCCATTGTCCTTCATCCTCTTCAGAAATTCTCCTCACCTCCTCCATCAGTCCATCCATTTTATTTTTTCTTATTTTTTAAATTATTTCTATATAGATATATCTATTTAAAGCAGAACTACCACCCTGCCTAAAGTTGCCCCCAAAGAATTACCCATCTGGCAACTAGCTGCTAGTACTAGTTGCCAGAATTATTACCTTGTTATAGAGAATTCCTACTGCTCCCGTGGTTAACAGCCAGGAAACAGCGCAGTCATCTTTGCATAGTAGAAAAGACAAACACATAGAAGGCGCTCCTAGTGTAATAACGTCTTATTTGAATTATATCACCATCCCATCACCAACATTGGAATTGTACTCACAAAGTGAAGTGTTCAACTGAGCACTTATATGCCAGCTGAAAAATCGCTTATGGGGTATTTTCACTGTCCCCAACACTGTATTGACCAATCAGGCTGCTCCTCGATGCAACTCACCAGGAGTAGTAGCTTGCAAAAAAAAGAACACAGTAGAGGGCGCCCAATGGTGCCTGTTAACTTATTACACCAGATCTTTTTTTGAAAGAACCAAATTATACTCACAAAAGTGATGGTTATGAAAGGACCTACATCCAAACACAACAGAACGAGCATAAAGAGAACTTACCCTGTCTCTGTTCAGGGGACCCAGTTGTCTGTTTAATGGATCCACACCATGCTGATTTTTTAGTCTTTAGAAAAACTATTTTATTATTATCAAAATTACCAAAATAATAAAATGATAAAAAATATCTCTAAAAGTAAAAATCAATTATAAAACAGCTTTCAGTGTTTCCTGGCTGTCAGTCCTGGGAGCAGTAGGAATTCTCTATAACGAGGTAATAATTCTGGCGACTAGTACTATTGAGCAGGGAGGTTGGGGCTCCCCAGTTCTTAAGCTGCGGCAAAAAAGGGTGGATAGTGCTTTCAATACAATGATGCCCAATGTAAATTTGGGGCCGGGTATAGGTTTCGGCATGTGTGCTCCAGGTGTGGGGGTCTCACCTGCGATCATGGTACACCCATACAGGACAATCTGTTGAGCGTGGGGGGTGACGCGGCTGGAAAAGGGGAAAACTCCAGTCAGCGGGAAAAGAACGCATCCGTGGTTATGAATCTATAAGGACTGTCGAGCTACACTTCTCTTAGTGGAGGGGTTTACAATGGTGTTCCATATCCATTTCACAAATAAGGTAATTGGCACTGTCTCAGGCAATCTTTGTTCACTGTCGGAACTTCCTGGGGTGGATCAGGAAAAGGTGGACAGGGAGGTAGTATTAGGGTGCATGGCTGGCCCCTTTGATTCCCTGCTTTAGCCTTATCTTCATGTGTCACCTCTAGGTGTGGTACCAAAAAAGGACCCCGGAAATTCTGACTAATCCATCACTTATCGTATCCTTTCTGGGAGTCGGTCAGTGGTGATATTGACCTGGCTGAATGCAGAGTCACATACACTTCTTTCGACAAGGCATTTGGGCTAGTGTTGGCGGCTGGTCCAGAGGCGTGGTTGGCAAAGGCCGATATTGAGGCAGACTTTCTTCTTCTACCTGTCCACCCATCCTTTCTAAATATGCGCCCACAGGTGCTGGCCCACTTCTGATCCATATAACAGGAACCTCTTTGAAGAAGCACATAGAAATGGGCAACGTTGAGGACCATAGACGCAATGGTTCGCCAAGGAAGCAGATGAAAGACACATCATGCTTTCTTTATTTGGCAATTGGAAGATGTCCAGAATGCCATCAACTCAGAATTGGCAGAAAACAGTGGGACCCTGGTACACCTGTCTACTTCCGGAGAAGACTGGTCAGAAGGAGTCTTCATGGAGGACTTGTGGCCAAAAAGGCCATACTACCAATGTGGAAACAAGGACAAGCGACTCAACTATGCATGAAAACACAGGAAGTGAGGTGGAGAAAAATGACGGCAGGTGCTCTGGACTGGTGAGTCAAAATTTGAAATATTTTGCTTTAGCAGAATGCAGTTTATTTGCCGAATAGCTGGAGTGTGGTACAAGAATGAGTGTCTGCAGGCAACAGTAACAGATGGTGGAGGTTCCTTGCAAGTTGCATTTCTGCAAATGGAGTTGGGGATTTGGTCAGAATTAATGGTCTCCTCAATGCTGAGAAGTGCAGACAGACACTTATCCATCATGCAATACCATCAAGGAGGCATCTGATTGGCCCCAAATTTGTTCTGCAGCAAGACAAGGACCCCAAACATACAGCCAAAGTCACTTAGAACATAAAGCATAAAGAGAAGCAATGGAGGCGCCTAAATCCACAGAAGAACTGTGGTTAGTTCTCCAAGATGTTTGGAACAACCTACCTGCTGAGTTCCGTAAAAAAACTGCATGCAAGTGTACCTAGAACATTTCTTTTTTCTTCAATACTACAAATAAAATTATTACTCATATCCATAACATTGAATAAAATCCTATTACACATCCTCTTTCACCCCACTTCATTCTTCCCCATCCTCTACTTCATCCTCTATGAGCTCAGTATCATAACTCTTGGATTACATCCACCCCCCAAACATTCCCACAAAACATAACACATACAATACATCATCATACCCCCAATTATACACACACCCTTAGATGCTCAACCTCTGATTCTCTCATATTCATTCCCTATTCCTCTTATGGGTATAGGGTCTCTTTTAACAGATATTTCCTTAACCATTTCCCCCATATGGCATAAAACTTCTCTGCTCATTGTGCCACCATATAATAACCATATTCCATCAAACATTGATGTCTTATCTGATTTACTATAATATTAGTTCCTATTTCTTCCTGTTCTTGCCATCTCCTAGCAATCATGACCTTCATCGCTAGAAAACACTGCACACCCATAGCCTGTCATTTACATTCACCATCCCAAGGTTATGGTGTAAAATCGCCCTTTCTGGCATGGGAGGTATTATAACACCTATCAAATTTGAAACTAATCCAAACAATGCCTTCCACATCTGATTCACTTTCTCACATGTCCACCACATGTGAAGGGTTGTCCCTTGGTAAGTATTACATCTCCAGCATACTCCTGTCAAATCAGTATTAGCCATTCTCTCCGGTACTAAATACCATCATAACATGATTTTATAATTAATTCCACCATATTTAAACAATGCGTAACCCTGCTAATTCCAACCAAGCTGTCTTTCCACACGTTATAACTAATATTATCTCCTAACTCTTTCTGCCAAGCTTTGAGTGCTACTATTGTAAGAGGAGACTCTAGCCTCTCCAATATCTCATACTATTTCCTCAAAGTTTTCTTACACCCCTTCCCATTAATCGTGTTTACTACTTGTTTACTACTTGTTTACGTTTACTGTCCTGGCCAACTTTATATAAATGAGTTCATCAATAATCATTAATCCTTAACATATTATAATATTCCTTACTAGAAATCTTAAAATCAGTGACCAGTTGTGGGAAAGATTTCATCTTCCCCTCAACCAATAAGTCCCCAATTTTACCATCTCTACAATTCTGCCAACCCCTCAATTTCATATTATCCAAATTATTTTGCAGAATTTCTAAAGGGGTACTTTCTATAACCCAATCTTTCATCCCCATTCTATTTTTAAAATCTAACCAATACTCTATACAATTTTTGGTAACCATTGAAATACCCCTATTCTTCTTTCTCTTATTCTATCATGATGATGCCACAGTACATATTCCAACTTCATAATACCAATCAATTCTTGTTCGATATATTGCCAATCTTCAATACTTGACCTATACTGCATATCCAATATATGAGACAAAAAACTCCTAGGCAAGGTACCCCCAGGCCTCCATGTCTACGAGCAACACACATTATCCTCCTTGATATCCAAGGTTTCTTTTAAGCCCATATAAATCTAAAAATCTGGGCCTGAAACATTTTAATCTATCCCCATGGAAGTCTAACCGGTATCATCTTTAATAATTATAACCGTCTCGGAATTATATATGATCTCACTATATTCACCCTTCCAAGCCATGATACAAATAAACCCTTCCATTCCCTAATCTGACGATCCATTTCCTTTTGTAGAAACAAGTAATTATCTTCAATTATACTCTTAATATTTTTCGGAATCATAACTCCCAAATAATTAAGGCCTTTTTTCTCCCACTGGAACTCATATGATTATTCTAAGACCTGTCTCTCTTCATCCGAGATGGCTATACTCATCAACCTTGTCTTATTCAAGTTTAATCTATAATTCAAATACTTACCATACCTAACAATTTCTCCCATAAATGGAGGCAGCGAGTTTCTCGGGTCATACACTTATACCAGGACATCGTCCGCATAAAGACTAAGCTTTCTCTCCAAATCTCCAATTTTAATACCTCTAAACTCTTGATTCTCTCTTATCCTATTAGCCATAGGTTCCATTGAAAGCACATACAGCAGGTGTGCAAAAGGGCACCCCTACCGAGTGCCATTATTGATCTTAAACCACTCAGATCTAATTCCCTGACCTATTACTCTTGCTGTAGGCCCATTGCACAGTGCCATGGCAGAGCTGATAAAACACCCCCCCCGAAGCCAAAGTTCCAAAGAACCTCTTCGAGGAAGGTCCAGCCGACCCTGTCAAAGGCCTTCTCGGCATCAAGCGACAGGAAGAGCAAAGGTATTATTTTATGTTACCTAGATGTGAATGGCACCCTTTAATAAACCCTTTCTGATCCCTATGTATTAATTCAGGACATATATGTTTTAATTTGTCTGCTATCACCGCCGAATATATCTTTGTATCTGTATTTATTAAAGATATCGACCTATAATTTGTTAGCCTTGGTTTTGGGACAGGCAAAATAAAAGCTTGTAGCACATCAGTACGGAATTTACCCGTTTCTCTAATCTCATTAAAGACATCAGTCATATATGGAGACAAAAAGTCTATCTTTTTTTATAAAACATAGCCTGAAAACCATCAGGCCCAGGAGCCTTATGCATTTTTGCTCTCTTATTTCTCTATATATCTCCCCATCTGAGAATCACATTTCCAAACAATCAATCTGATCCTGTGATAACTTCCCTAATTTTTATTCCACTAAATTTTTTCTAATTTGCTATCCCAATTATTATCAGGAATATTATACAACTTTGCGTATAATTCCCCAAACGCATTGCCTACCACTTCTGGACTGGAATAACAATTATCTCCTTCAACAATTTTAAAAATGCGCATTTGCAAATTACGCTTCTTCAGCTGATTTGTGAGCATTCTATCTGCCCTATTGCCCACATAATAAAATCTTTGTTTCATCCTGATATGATTTTTATTCACTTTAATAGCTAATTGTTCTTGAATTTTTTTCTTGATTCGAGTCATTTCTGCTATAGTCAAATCGTCCGGGGAACTCACACTTTTTGCCTTCAAATTACTTAATGCAATATAAAGATCCGATAACTTCTTCCCATATTGTTTCCTACGGTACCCTTGTTTCTCAATAAAATACCCCCTAACTACACATTTATAAGCTGCCCATACATTGCCAAGGCCAACCTCTACAGTCAGGTTTTCATCAAACTACTGTTTAGATTTCGAATATTATTCATCTATATCTTCTTTAGAGGAGATTAAGGAATCCCTCAATTTCCACATCCTTTCCCCTCCTCCATATTTCTTTTTAATTTCAAGGTACACTGGGTCATGATCAGATCATACCACGGTTCCTATATTTATCCTTTCACAGTCCTTTACCAACTCCCCCTTCATATGGGTCTCCTGCAGACAACATATATCAGTATGTTCCTTATATCAGATAAGAAACATTGCTTTCGGGGGGAATTTAATCCCTGCACATTGAGCGTGAGAACTTTAAACAAACTCCTAATCTACCCCTCAATATCCAGAGGTCGAGCTCCAAAGTGTGTGTCTTAAAACAATTATTTTCCACATAAACACATAACACTACATTGAAGTCCCATATCTGGACTTTGTATGGTATCTCCCTTATCATCAGGCGACAACTAACATCCCTCATCACCTCAATACCTCAATATAGAACCTTAAGGTCTCTACAGACTTCAAAACAAATATGACGGGATCAGGAGAAAAAAAAATCCCACCTCCTCCCCCATTATAATACCCCGGTCTCCCCCACAGGAGGGAGCAAGAAACAGGAGAAGAGAAGAAGGAGGGCAGAAAACCCAACATCACCCCCCAACCCCCCCACTGGGGAAACGGGAGAGGGGAAAAAAGAAAAACAAAATCCCACCTCCTCCCCCCAGACCTATCTCCCGATCCCCCCCGCAGGAGGGAGCCAAAGACAGGAGCAGAGGAGAAGGGGAGAAGAAAAAAACAGCACCCCCAAACCCCCCTCCCCATTGAAGAAGCGAGAAAAAAAAAAGAAGAACAAGACAAACGCTTTCCTCCTCTCCCCAATCCCATCCCTCGATCACCCCCCAAAGGGGACCAAGGAGCGAAAAAAAAGACAGAAAACAAAATTCCACCTCCTCCCCCCCAATCCCATCCCCCGGCTCCCCCATAAAGGGGGGGGGGCGAGGAACAGGAGAAGAACAGGGGAGAAAAAAATCCACCCATTAGGATAGCAAGAGAGAGAAAAAAAAACCTGTCTCTCCCCCCATCCAAGGGGCCACAATCAACCCATCACAGTCACTATCCACAAATATTCTAACTACGCCAAAAATGTCAAAATCCCATTTCATTTAATACCATGTGCCACCTTACTTATCCCAGTATAAACCACTGAAGGACAATAATGAACTTACATGCCTGTATAATGTCCCATCCCCTATTATACCCCAAGCTTCAAAGCTGTTACCCCTACTATTTTGCCCCCCCACACACACCTTCACCCTTGTCAACAGTACCAGATGTTCTTAAATAAATCTAGATAATTAAATGCCAGGTCTGAGAGCATACACCACTTTAGCCACAAAACAGATACATACATATAATTTTAAGGTTCCCATCGACATTACAATTCAGGAACAATGTTGAGCCATTTTGTTAAATTCTTAACTATACTATCACCTCCTCTAATTAATTATAAACTAAATCATATACCTTAATGTATTATTATCATATATATATATATATATATATATATATAAAACACACATTACATGCACTATTACTCGTCTGTGTTACTTTTTCCCTATTTTATTAATCCTATATCCCGTGAATTATTCTACTATTTGTCTGTATTTCATTCTACACCTAGTGCATCTTATTCACTTTTCAAACACTATACCCCCTCATATATGTAATATACTACCTACATGTATCCTTCCATTATTCAAAATCTCTAATTAAATTTAATCTTAATTCCAATAAACCTCCCCCTGACCCCCCCCCCCCTTAGGGGGGAAGCGGGAAGCAAGAGAAGGGGAGTCAGCGAGCCAACATCTTCCCCCTATCCCTCCCCCCGGAACCTCCCAATACAGAGGGAGCAGGCGGAGGGAGAAGGGGAAATGAAAAACCCTTCTAACATCCACTACTACTACTACTTATGCCTATATTTCCACTATCCGTGGGCCCTATTTACATCTCACTGTGACTCCAATCTCCCCCCTCCTCTGATTCTAGAAGAACTGATGCTGTTTTGAAGGCAAAGGGTGGTCACACCAAATTTTGATTTAGATTTTTCTTCTGTTGACTAACTATTGACTAACATGTCAATTTTTGAAAGCATTCTTACTTTATAGCATTTTTGCACACTTGCCTAAAACTTTTGCACATTACTGTCTCTCCAACTATACTGCATCCAGATAAGAGGAACATTAATGGAGGTGAGAGTTCTCCTTTAATGTGGCAGATGTTATAGTCTGGTGGACTGGTGTGGTGTGATTGATGTATATATAAATATATACAGTATATAAATTCATGATTCCTACAGAATGTATTCCCATTATCATCTTTGAGTATAAGGTAAGCTTACATTATTCTCAGCTTATTGACACATATTAATCAGTGGTCATAGCAGTGGTCTCAACATGTCAACAGTGGTTGATGGTAGCAACCCATCAAATCTCTCCTCCTCATCCTCTTCATCCCATATGCTGCTTTTATTAATACATGAGTAGCGGATTTCCCTGTGATGTGTGGCTTTGTCCAGTTCTGATTCCTGATACACAATTGTTATTAGATGTTAGTTCATTTTGGAAATGTTGGTTTCCCAACAATGCTGCTTGATATCCATTTCCTACTGTCATTTACAATATAACCTGCTGCACTGAACTGGTTGGCAACTAATGATTTTCATGGCTGTTCCTGTCAGTGCTTGCCACATGCATTGCTTTGTTTGCCAGTAGTCAATGGGGTCATAGTTTCTGCCCAGACTGTAGCTACCCTGCAAGTATGCTGAAACCATCCTCACATGCAGTGGAGCCACTCCTACGACCTGCTAGGTGTTCCTGTGTATCAGTTACTAACCTATGCTCAGGGAGGAAGTCCCATAGACATGTGCCATCGCCATAGTCACCACCAATACCACAAATGTTTGATTGGGGCCATTGAAATCCATGAATTGCTTTATGTGATGATGATGACGTGCTCAGGAATATGTTGGGAATGGGATGTTCTAGTTGATGTTACTGCTCCTGTATCACGGTACCCGTGATCCTTTACTGTCACTCTCGGTTGTGGGCGCTCCCATTGGTTGAGCCTGTTTGACCCGCCCATTGTGGCCTTTTTATACCTGGACTTTGGCACTTGTCAGGTGCCCTTTCGTGGTGTTCCTGAACCAGTGTTGCTGTTGCTGTGTTCCAGTGTTCCTGCTTCCTGTGTACCGATTTGGCCTGTTTTGACGACGCTCCTGATTTCCTGCTCTGTGATCTGACCCGGCCTGGCTGACGTTCCTGCTTGTGACTTGATCTGACTTGTCTCAGAACCCTGCTCCGTGATCTGACCCGGCCTGGCTGACTTCCTGCTCCGTGACCTGAACCGGCTTGCTACTGACCCTGCCTCTGTTCCTGCTGCTGCTTGGTGTCGCCGAGGCGACATTCTGACTTCCGCTGTGCTTGTGGCAGGGGTGATCGTGCCATAGCCTCCGTTAACACTTGCAGAGCCGTGCCTCTGTTTGCTGAGCCTCTGTTTGTACTTGCAGAGCTGTGTGTCCGTTCCCTGAGCCTCCGTTAACACTTGCAGAGCCGTGCCTCTCTTCTTTGAGCGTCCGTTTGTACTTGCAGAGCTGTTATCTCCATTCCCTGAGCCTCCGTTAACACTTGCAGAGCCATTGTCTCTGTTCACTGAGCCTCCAGTACACTTGCAGAGCTGCTGTCTCCATTCACTGAGCCTCCATTAATACTTGCAGAGCTGTTGCCCAGATCTTCCACTACACTTGCTGAGCCGGTTACGTTTCAGAGCCTTGTATAGGCGGTCGCCCATCCTGTCTATCTAGCAATGTAGTCGGTCTCTGTTACCACACCCGCGGGAGGCGCTATTGGCTCTAGCTCGTACAGTGTTTGCTGTCCGTTACACGCCCGGTAGGGCTATTGGCTCAAGCTCTTGCAGTGTTTGTCTCCGTCACTACACCCGTGGGGGCTATTGGCTCAAGCTCTTGCAGTGTAATTTGTCTCCGTTACTACACCCGTGGGCACTATTGACTCAAGCTCTTGCAGTATAGTCTGTCTCCGTTACTACGCCCGTGGGGGCTATTGGCTCAAGCTCTTGCAGTGAGGTTATCTCCGTTACTACGCCCGTGGGGGCTATTGGCTCTAGCTCAACTCTGCAGTGTTTTGGTCTCAGTTCCTGCTCAGCCTTATCAGCAATCTCTGTTCAATAGACTGACGGTGTTGTTTCATCTAGCACCACTTGCTTCTCCATTACCACCTTGGGCGTGTCAAACACCACAACAGAGACTGATTGATTTACATGTAATTTAACCATTGAGTACCCTTATGTTTCTATGCCTGTCCTGTGTCAGTATATGTATGTTGATTACATCTGTATACTGGGCCTGAGAAGGCATCTGTAAGCCACTAATCTCTCTATTATTCTGTATGGCCTACAGAGGGCGGTCTTTCTTGTTTTGTTTTAATAAAACTGTGTTTTATTCTAACCTGCTGGTCTGAGTGTCCTATAAAACCGTTAAATCCTGAGTAGAGGTCCTTCTAGTGGCCAACAGCTCTATCAGAAATAGGAGTCTGCCAAAAAGTTGGAACGCTCTTAAAGAGACCGACAGAAGCCTCTGGAGTCTCTATATAATGAAGGCCCAGCAGGAATCCCAGTAAGAGACTAACTGACTCATGCCTACAGTCAGCATATAGATCTAGGGATCTCCCTAAAGATGATATGGTAAGGGAGAAGTACTAACTTAAGCCTGCAGTCAGAAGGAGGCGGCTATCTCCTTTCTCAGATGCACCAGAGTGATCCTGACTCATGCCTGCAGTCAGGGAGTAAGGTCTTAACCAGAACCGCAGGTCTGCACCAGATTGAGTGTCTACTACACAATGGGACCAAGCAGTAGAATAGTCAGACAGAGTCACAGGTCAGCAAGCCTGGTAATGCACAAATCGGGCAGTCAACCAGAGCCACAGGTCTGTACCAGACTGGGTGTCTACTATACACAAGGAGTGGGCAGGAGAATAGTCAGACAGAGCCACAGGTCAGCACCAGATTGGATAGTCAGACAAGCCAGGTCATACACAGTTCAGATAGTCAGCCACAGCTACAGGTCCGCACCAGATTGGGTATCCACTACACAATGGGAGCAGGCAAAAGAGTAGTCAGACAGAGCCACAGGTCATCACCAGATTTGATGGTCAGACAAGCCAGGTCATACACAGAGCCCAAACTAAACAGAACTGTTTGTACAACAATGCAAGGGCAACTCAGACTGCCCTTTAAACCCCTCATCAGGAAGTAGGTAGGAGGAGCAGCTCAGAGGAAAGAAGTAGGTAGGAGGAGACTACAGGATGCATGGCATAAAACAGAGGCCTGCTTCACTCTGAAGCCTCGCGCCTGCAGAGGACGCATCTTGTTCTGATGCATCCAACCGCTGCCATCTTCCTGCGTCATCTATATGGCATGGACGCCCGCAGTTGCCGAGCGTCATCTGAAGAGGTGGCGCTGGAACCAAGGTAAGCTGAGACGTTGTTACAAACTGATCACGTTTTGGCAGAAATTCAACGATTTTGTGTTTAAAGTGGGGGTCCAGCAAAGTGGTAAAATGTATTCATCATTGCTTTTAATGAACACTATGCGAGGATCTTGCTCAAAGCATTCTAACATATCCTAGACCAGCTGATCCATGTCTGTGTTTTTATGGTAAGATTCCTCAGCCATGATCTTCAGTTGTTTCTGAACTAAATATATCAGTGGAAGAATTTAATTAATTCCTGCCCCTACATGACTAACCAGCATGGTTGCCTTCTCAAAAAGATTCAAAATCTTATCTTTTGGAGCACTAGGAACATCCAGTACCTTTGGCCAAATCATCACTTGTAATCTCAGTACTTGACATCCTCATACCCTGTTATCGGTCATCCTATTACCCATTTAGACTGTAAGCTCCTTGGAGCAGGGACCTCTCTCCTATTGGTTCTATGAATGTGACACTTATTTTATACCCTCTTATTTATTGTAACATATGTATATTGTAAGGCTCTGAGTACACTGTGTGGTGCCATAGAAATAAAGATATACATACATACATACCTTGCAAAATAATGGCCATTGCCCAGGTGACAAAGAGGTTCCCTCCAAAGACTTCCAGTATTGCATTGTGTACTTGTTAATTGACTTATTCTGCTGTCATTCCTCTGTCACCTGCTCTAGTTTACCTAATACATCTATGGTTTGAGGGACTGTCTGTCAAAACTCTGCATGCACAAGGTGGCGTGTCAGTAGTACAAATTATTCTGCTGCTGCTGGCTTTTAATCATACTGCCAGAACCAGAGGCAAGATTACTACCACTGGGTGTCACCTGTTGCTGCAAGCTAGTGTTGGTGGAAGGAAAACCCAATGAGCAGTAACAACCATAAAGTCTGTACTCTGCCCACTTGTCCGCACATCTGTTTTTTCTTGCTGTATGAGCTTTCCAGTACTTTGCCCACCACACTAACTACATGCTTGTACATTCTGGCACATCCATCCTGGTAAAATAACTGCTGCTTGGGACATACCAGTGAGAAGCATGTCCACTACTAACATCTTGGCAAACTTGCTATTCTACAAGTGTACTTTGGGATGTTTTTTTTTTTAAGTTTTTGACTCTTCCCAAGATATCAGTAAGTTTGGGTTGGCAAAATATGTGACACGGTTTTTTAAAGACGCTCAGACCAGTATGTAAAATAAAACACAGTTTTATTTAGCAATAATAACACATAAGGTCGCCCTCTAGTGGCGGTTGGGTGTACATCAACGATAGTGACTGGAAAATACAAAGGTAGATGCACAAACGGAATACAAGTACAACTATAACCCCAGAGGGTTAAGTCCTTGATAAATAACAGTTTCACAAGGAACTGTTTGGCACGCCCGAGGTGTAGATAAGCTGTGCTGAAGAAATGTCACCATCAAGTGGATAAAGACTGTCTCGCCACGGTGTGTAGTAAAGCAGAGCCCAATAGCCCCCCACGGGCGTACCTACTGGAATGGCTACTGCTAGTGCAAGTGATATTAGCCCCACGGGCGTGTATCAAACCGGCCTGCAATGCAAGAGCTCCCAAGCCTCCTCAGACTCTACCGGACTGAGTATAACGAGACAGGGCCAATAGCCCAACAGAAGTAGTACCGGAATGCTAGTGCTGAAGCCTGTGCCCGTCACCACTCGGTATAACGGAATCGCCCAGTGTATACAACGAGAGAGAGAGCCAAAGCGCCCAACCGGCCTAATCGGAAGTGAATACTCTTCTGGGATGGTATCGAGTTGCCGACGGAGAGCGGCCAACTCAGCAGGAGTATCACTATGAACGAGGCTCACACTGGAGTAAGGAGAGTGGGACCGAGGCAGCACTGGTAGGGTTAAAAGGCACGTTTACACAAGGCTTTTCTGCAGTAGCACAGCACTGCTGTCTGAGTGAGGCGTACACAGCTCTGCACGATTGTAACACTGCACTGCACAAAGTAACACCAGGCAAGACAGCCACACAAGTACTGGAACAGTGGATGATAATGTCGCGACGGCGACAACCGGAACGTAGGTCTTCTGGAACACGCTGTAGGTTGATCTTGCAGGAGGAAGTCAGCCAGGCCGGATCGGAGCATGTAGGAGGTAGTCGTACAAGCCGGATCACACACAAGCAGGAACGTCAGCCAAGCAGAGTCGAGGTCCGGAGGAGGTAGTCAGACGAGCCGGGTCATACACAAGCAGGAACACTGGAGAATGGTCAGGGCAAGCCAAATCGGTACACAGGAACCAGAAACGCAGTAACAGAACAACTGGCTCAGAAACACCACGAAAGGGCACCTGACAGATGGAATAGTCAGGTATAAAAAGGAAACCAAGGGGCGGGCCAAACCAAGTGAACAAATCATCCTCAACCATAGAAGAGAGTGACAGCTAGATCACAGGCACTGTGATAGTACCCCCCCCCCTCAAAGACCCCCTCTCCCCACTGGAGGCCTCGGTTTCTGAGGGTACTTGGAGTGGAAGTTGCGCACCAGTCTGGGCGCATGAAGGTCCTTCTGATCAACCCAGGAGCGCTCCTCCGGGCCAAATCCCCTCCAATGGACCAGGTATTGCAACTTCCCTCTAAGTCGCCTAGAATCCACAATGCTCTGCACCTCATATTCCTCTTACCCCTGGACGTCCACCGGCCCAGGAACCACCGGGGTGGTCGTGTAACGATTGCAAACCAGAGGTTTTAACAGAGATACATGGAAGACATTGTGAATACGCATAGATGGTGGAAGTTCCAATGCATAGGAGACAGGATTAATTTTGCGGATAATTTTAAATGGACCAATAAACCGGGGAGCCAACTTATTCGAAGGGACTTGCAGGTTAAGGTTTCTAGACGAGAGCCATACCCTGTCCCCAACCTGGAAAGAGACCGCTGGCAGCCGTTTACGATTGGAATATCTCTGATGTCGCTGGAAGGACTGACTGAGGGTCCTTTGTACCTGTGCCCATGTGGAATGGAGCTGCTCCATATGCTCATCCAAAGCCGGAATCTGCTGAGACTGAAACGAGTCCGGGAGCAAACCTGGCTGAAACCCATAATTGATTAAGAACGGGGAGCTCCCGGACGATGAGTTAACTGCACAGTTCCTGGCAAACTCCGCCCATGGCAACAGGTCGGCCCAATTGTCATGATGATCAGTAATAAAACAGCACAGGAACTGTTCCAATCCCTGGTTGGCACGCTCAGCGGCTCCGTTGGTCTGGGGATGGTAGGCGGAAGAGAAGGACAATTGAATGCCCATCATGCCACAGAATGCCCTCCAGAACCTGGACACGAATTGACTCCCACGGTCAGAGACCACCACTCTGGGTACCCCGTGCAAACGAAACACTTCACTAGCAAACACCTTAGCTAGTTCCAGAGCCGATGGAAGCCCTCTGAGTGGCACAAAATGAGCCATTTTGGAGAACCGATCAACCACCATAAGTATAAAAGTAAACCCCCTCGAATTAGGCAATTCTCCCAAAAAATCAATAGAAATGTGGGACCAGGGCCGTTTTCCATTAGGCACAGGTTGGCGCAAACCCACTGGAAGATGCCTGGGGGTCTTGGCACAGGCACATGTGGCACAGGCGGCAGTAAAGGCGGAACAATCGGCTCTGAGCGTCGGCCACCAGAATAATTGCGAAAGAGACCATACCAGTTGATCCCTGCCAATGTGCCCGGCAGCCCTAGAGGAATGATAGGTCTCCAAAAGGCGAGTGCGAAAAGGCTCCTCCACAAAGCATTTGCCAACTGGAGTCTCAGGTGGAGCCCTAGCTTGAGACCCCAGAATCTCCTCTCCCAGAGGTGAGGTTATACTAGTGCGGATGGCAGCCAAAATACGGTCAGGCTGAATGATGGGTACCGGCTCCTCCTCCCTGTCAGTGTCCGATGCAAACTGACGAGACAATGCGTCTGCCCTGACGTTCTTAGACCCTGGAAGGTATGATACCACGAAGTTAAATCGGGACAAAAAGAGTGCCCACCTGGCCTGACGAGAAGACAACCTCTTAGCTTCAGAGAGATATGTCAAGTTCTTGTGATCGGTCAGGATCAATACTGGGTTCTTAGTACCCTCCAACAGGTGGCGCCACTCCTTCAATGCCAGAATAATAGCCAATAACTCTCTGTCGCCAATCTCATAGTGACTTGTGCACTAGACAACTTTTTTGAAAAAAACCCACAAGGTTTCAAGATACCACCTCCCACAGGATGCTGGGAGAGCACTGCCCCAACCCCAACTTCAGAGGCGTCAACCTCCAAAGTAAAAGGCAGGGAGGGATTGGGATGGGACAGTACTGGAGCAGACGCAAAGGCAGATTTTAAGGTCTCAAACGCATTATCAACGGCCTCGGACCACTGAGAGGGAGAAGCGCCCTTATGAGTTAAGTCAGACAAGGGTTTCACAATAGTGGAAAAGTTGCGTATGAATTTTCTGTAATAGTTGGAAAACCCTAAAAAGCGCTGAATCGCTTTTAACCCTTTAGGGCGAGGCCACTGCAATACCGCTGCCAACTTCTCTTGGTCCATAGCGATTCCATCCTTCGAGATTACGAACCCCAAGAATGGTACTTGTGACACATGGAACTCGCATTTTTCCAACTTGCAAAACAGCTTATTGGCCTTGAGTAGTAACAAAACTTGCGTGACATCTTTAATATGCTGGGATAGCGTAGAGGAATGAATCAATATATCGTCCAGATATACCACCACACAGGACTGAAGCATGTCACGCAAGATGTCATTGATCAGCTCCTGAAATACCGCAGGTGCATTACATAAGCCAAACGGCATTACCAGATATTCGTAGTGCCCCGTTCTGGTATTAAATGCCGTTTTCCACTCATCACCTTCTCTGATTCTTACTAGATTGTAAGCAGCCCGTAAATCAAGTTTGGTGAAGACAGAAGAGCCCTTCAATCTGTCAAATAACTCAGTGATGAGTGGAATAGGTAATGCATTCTTGGGCATCAGCTTATTAAGCCCCCGGTAATCTATACATGGCCTAAGTTCGCCATTTTTCTTCTTAACAAAGAAGAATCCGGCACCAGCCGGGGAGTTAGACTTGCGAATAATTCCTCTACCAAGAGCGTCCTTAATGTACTCCTCCATTGCCCTGTTCTCTTCGCAAGACAGTGGGTAAGTTCGACCCCTTGGAGGAAACACACCAGGAGGCAGATCAATAGCGCAATCGTAGGGTCTGTGCTTGGGCAATGCGCTAGCCTCCCCCTTGCTGAATACATCACTGAATTCCCCATATTCAACTGGTATAGCAGGGGAGGTACACATAATTTTCACAGGAATAGATAGGCAGTTTTCTTTACAGTAATCGGACCAGGCACTGACTTCGCATGTTTGCCAATCAAATTGAGGATTATGCCGAAGCAACCATGGAAACCCCAATATGACTGCATGGTGAGGAGAGCGGATAATCTGAAACTGAACCTCCTCTTTGTGGAGAGACCCAATTGACATAGAGATAGGAATGGTTTCCATAGTAATAAAGGCTGGTTCCAATGGTCTGCCATCAATGGCCTCTACTGCCAACGGACATTCCTTTTTGCATAGAGGAATATTGTGCAAGTCTGCGAAAGATTGGTCCATAAAGTATCTGGCTGCACCAGAGTCCACCAGTGCCAAGGTGTCTGCGCCCTTATCTGCCCAAGAGAATGTCACCTGGATGGTGGGTTTAGCAATAATAGGATCTGGGGACTGTTGAACACCACCTAGGGCCTGTCCCCCAAGGTACCCTAGGTGCGTGCGTTTCCCGGCCTTACCGGACAATTGCACAAACGGTGCCCCTGTTTGCTACAATAAAGACAAAGACCATGCCTTTTACGAAAAGACCTCTCCTCGTTGGAGAGTCTAGTGAAACCCAGTTGCATTGGCTCTGCTGCCTCTCTCGTGCGTTCAGGAGGAAAGGGTGGAGAGGGTGGGTCAAAGAAGCAGTTCTGCCCATGCTTCCTGGAAGTTGCCTTTCATGCCAACCTTCTCTCCCTGATACGGGAGTCAATGATCATTACATAGTCAATTAATTCATCTAGGTCACAGGGTACATCCCGGGCAGCAATTTCATCTTTGATTGTTTCGGAGAGCCCCTTAGCGAAGGCTGCCAATAATGCCTCATCGTTCCAGCCCACCTCTGCAGCCAGGGTCCGAAATTCTATCGCATAACTGCCCAAGGAACGTTCGCCCTGCTGTATCTCCATTAACTTTTTGGCAGCGGAGGCCACTCTACCAGGCACCTCAAACACACGGCGGAACTTTCTTACAAATTCGTTAAAGTTCAGCGTGCAAGGTCTGGCACATTCCCACAAGGGGTTCGCCCAAGCCAAAGCCTTGCCAGTTAGTAGCGATATCATGAAACCGACCCTGCTCCGGTCATTAGGAAAAGCCTGGGGCGTTAATTCCAGATAGATCTCTAACAGGTTAATGAAGCCCCTGCATAGGGAAGGCTCGCCATCATATCTCAACGGTAACGGCGCCGTAGCCGTTAAGCCTCTGACGCAAGTAGGAGGAGCTAGAGGCGGATTGTCCGGTGTCAAGACTGGGGAGACCACCGGATTCGGATTAGGCTTGTCTAGGTGTATCGTACGCTCAAGCAGGGTTTGTAGAGCCAGTGCCAATGGATCTAAGCGCTGCTCATGGGCATCCATCCTCCAGTGGATGTTTTGAGTGTTACCTTCGCCCTTACTGTCTGAGGCCATTGGCCCTTTCGTACTGACACGGTTTTTTAAAGACGCTCAGACCAGTATGTAAAATAAAACACAGTTTTATTTAGCAATAATAACACATAAGGTCGCCCTCTAGTGGCGGTTGGGTGTACATCAACGATAGTGACTGGAAAATACAAAGGTAGATGCACAAACGGAATACAAGTACAACTATAACCCCAGAGGGTTAAGTCCTTGATAAATAACAGTTTCACAAGGAACTGTTTGGCACGCCCGAGGTGTAGATAAGCTGTGCTGAAGAAATGTCACCATCAAGTGGATAAAGACTGTCTCGCCACGGTGTGTAGTAAAGCAGAGCCCAATAGCCCCCCACGGGCGTACCTACTGGAATGGCTACTGCTAGTGCAAGTGATATTAGCCCCACGGGCGTGTATCGAACCGGCCTGCAATGCAAGAGCTCCCAAGCCTCCTCAGACTCTACCGGACTGAGTATAACGAGACAGGGCCAATAGCCCAACAGAAGTAGTACCGGAATGCTAGTGCTGAAGCCTGTGCCCGTCACCACTCGGTATAACGGAATCACCCAGTGTATACAACGAGAGAGAGAGAGAGAGCCAAAGCGCCCAACCGGCCTAATCGGAAGTGAATACTCTACTGGGATGGTATCGAGGAGTATCACTATGAACGAGGCTCACACTGGAGTAAGGAGAGTGGGACCGAGGCAGCACTGGTAGGGTTAAAAGGCACGTTTACACAAGGCTTTTCTGCAGTAGCACAGCACTGCTGTCTGAGTGAGGCGTACACAGCTCTGCACGATTGTAACACTGCACTGCACGAAGTAACACCAGGCAAGACAGCCACACAAGTACTGGAACAGTGGATGATAATGTCGCGACGGCGACAACCGGAACGTAGGTCTTCTGGAACACGCTGTAGGTTGATCTTGCAGGAGGAAGTCAGCCGGGCCGGATCGGAGCACGTAGGAGGTAGTCGTACAAGCCGGATCACACACAAGCAGGAACGTCAGCCAAGCAGAGTCGAGGTCCGGAGAAGGTAGTCAGACGAGCCGGGTCATACACAAGCAGGAACGTCAGCCAAGCAGAGTCGAGGTCCGGAGGAGGTAGTCAGACGAGCCGGGTCATACACAAGCAGGAACACTGGAGAATGGTCAGGGCAAGCCAAATCGGTACACAGGAATCAGAAACGCAGCAACAGAACAACTGGCTCAGAAACACCACGAAAGGGCACCTGACAGATGGAATAGTCAGGTATAAAAAGGAAACCAAGGGGCGGGCCAAACCAAGTGAACAAATCATCCTCAACCATAGAAGAGAGTGACAGCTAGATCACAGGCACTATGATAATATGGTAAAATAACCATGTAACTTGATTGCTTTAACAATTTGTCTAGAGGAGGTGATGGCAGCAAGTGTGGGCAGTCTATGACTCCTGTTATCTCCTATAGCAAATTCAGAGTCATACTCCTCTGCAGCAGGAGCTATAGTTGATATAAATCAAATGAACACACTTGTGGCACACTCTCTGACACATCAACATCATTATTCTATTATGTGCCTCAGAGCCCCAGGAACTTTTAGCAGTGCTTCTGCAGCTGCTAATTGTGGTACCTCTGATCTGTTGATGGAGTGTCTCCCAGTCACACCTGTGGGTGTGAGCCTACCTTCCCCCTGCTCACATGCTTCTTACACAGATAACAGATAACCTTAGCTTTTGTATCATGTGTGAAGTATCTCCATACTATGCACTTCATAAACTGTGGGGTTCCTGAGGGGAAGATACTACTATTGGGGCTAGATTTTGCTGCAATTTTGCTACTAGTAGGTATCAAAGGTGCTGCACTTTCAACAGCAGCAGAGGCACTCATCATAGATAGTACTGTGTATGTTGATAACCTGTGTTGTTTCTAGTTACTCAGTGCTAGTAGTGTGTGTGTGGCTGAGTGGGGTTTGAACTTGGAAGCGTTGATGATGCTGATGATGACTGACAGGATGTCATACTTTCCAAATGTTCTATGTTTATAAGCAGGTATAGTGCTCCATTTCAGTGGTGAAAGATGGAGCCTTTGCCTTTTAGCTATTGTTCTGGCCCTCGTCATCTCTCTCACTCTCAACTTCATCTGTATCTGAAAAAGAGGATGACACTAGAGGGATATATTCTAGATCTACATCATCATCATCAGTAAATATTAGGTCATCAGGTCATTCTCAGCACTGCCCACCACTTCTTCATCACTACTTTTATATTCCTCTATGCTTTTAGAGGTCTCAAAACATTTTTATTTTTGCCTTTACAGTGTTTTCACAATGTTCACTACTACTTTCAGGACAGGTGTTTTTGTGCTTGTTTGTCTCACTGTCAATTGCAACAGCTGATTGAGCTACTACATCTTCTTCCACTATGCCATCAATACTAGAATATGACTAATTGCCATCTTCAGTGTTTTTAGATGGTTTATTAACAGTATTGGTGCTGGTGTAACTATAATTGGGACTTTGACAAACTGAACCCTCCTTTGGAGGAGAAGAATCACCATCATTTATTGCACACACTGCAGAAACCATGGCTGCAGCCAATTTTGGGACTACCACTTCACTCACAATAATAGCACTGATCCTACTCCTTTCACACTCCCCCACCGCTTGTGGGTGTGCTGGACATTACCCAACTACTGTGTGTGTTTTTACTGTAAAGTACACAATAGAGCTGACTATGTGTGAAGTCTTACCCTGACCTTTTACAAAATACTCTGTCTCATCTAGTATCAGTCTGTCTCAGTCACAGTTTTTTTATTTAAATGTTTTCTTTTATTAACTGTCCCCATTATCCCTATCACTGTCAACAAAAACTAAAACTAAATCCGCACTGCTTGTTTAACTTTTTCTCTCCCCAGACTCCACAAACATAGAGATAACAGACAAAAGAAAAGAGAAGGAGAGAAAGGAGCGCCTCATTGAGTAATATTATCGTATCAATTTGACCCCCAACCAGTTCCTACATGAGGGTAATCACATAGATCAGTGGTTTACCATGCACATATATGCGAGCTAGACAACAATAGCATGTGAAAGATATTCTTAACCCACTTTCACTTGGATCCACTCCTCCAGAATCACACAGCTGCTCTCGTTGACCACCAGGTAACACACAAAATGATTGCCTCGATGAACCTAAAAATTAGAGAAATAAGGCAATGCAAGTAGCTCAAGGAGCTGGTCTCACCTGTGTCTTCAATACACCTGCATCACAGGCAGGGAGAATATACTTATCCCTGCTCAAGCAGCAAACTCTCAGGTCTGGGCTAGTATTTGCCAGTATCCACAGGGTTAATCATAGTAATAAACCACAGAGGATGGTTAGATGAAGCAACTTTCTAAGTGTAACAGCCACATCAGGAAGAAACTTGGATCACGACTGCCTGTGTCTTCCCAGTCAGTTACAGAAAACGTTGGGGTGTTTGAGACAAATCTCCTTTGCTCCTTTGCCATGTTCCTGGACTCCCCTAGCACAAAGATAACAGCCAGATCAGGAAGGAACTTGGATCATGGCTGCATGTAACTTTCCAATCAGTCAAACATATTTTTGGGGTATTTGGAGTAAATATCCTTTGTTCCCTTCTCACACCTCCAGACTTCCCTAGCACAGAGGTCACAGCCGGGTCAGGAAGAAACTTGGATCATGGCTGCATGTGTATTCCCAACCAGTTACAGAAAATGCTGGGGTATTTGGCGTGAATCTCCTTTGCTTGTTTCTCACACCCTCAGACTCCCCTAGCACAGAAATAACATCCAGATCTGGGAGGAACTTGAATCATAGCTGTCCGTGTCTTTCTAATCAGTCAGGCAGAATTTTGAGGTATTTGGGGTAAATGTCTATACTCTCTTATCACACTCCCAGACTCCCCTAGCACAGAGATTCTAGCTAGATTGGGAAGGAACTTGGATCAGGGCTGCCTGTGTCTTTCCAGTCAGAGAAACTAAATGTTGGGGTATCTGAGGTAAATCTCCTTTGCTCCCTTTTCACACACCCAAACAACCCTAGCACAGAGATAACAGCTAGATCAATGAACTTGGGTCAAGGCTATCTGTGTCTTCCCAGTTAGTCACACAGAATAATGGGTATTTGGAGTCAACTCGCTTTCTCTCTTCCTGTCACCTAGACTCCCAAACACAGAGAACAGATTTCCTGCCTACAAGACTCCCTAAATGAAACTTCTATAACTCAAAAACATGTTGCTTTCTCTCCCTCTCACAAACACAGAACAGCATGCCGTGGGAACCATATACCCCTTTTATACTATGCATTCAGGAAAAGAAGATTGTCCTAGGCCAAAAAAACAGTAAATTAGCACTTTTCGCTAAAAATTTCCCACTTGGACGGAAGTGCAATTTTTCTCCTTTTTTCTTTTGTGGTGAAAAGTTTTTCCCATCCCTAACCATTATCACAAAACTGAATCTCAAATACAATGATGGACAACTATCTACCTCAATTACAACAAAACAGGCACATTAAAACAGTCATCCAAAATGTGTCTAAAATATATAAAATAAAATAATCACTATTCCAATTATCAGAGGGAACATTAACCCCAATGTATTCAGAACTAATTCACTAGGATCTAGCCTATATGTTGATGTCTGCAGAATCTAGAATGTAACCCTGACCTGCTCAGATCAATATCCAATTGGATAACAATAGTAATATGGAAAAAAAAAAAAATCCTGATCCAAAAGTAAATCTAATGCTGACCATGTCTTTATGCTTTGGTGATTTTAGAACCAATAGGTATTTTAGAACAAATCATGTTCTAATATACTGAGAATTCTCCTATACACACAGGTTCCCCCCAGTCTCGCATCATGGGGGTTTCGTTACTCCCCTTTGTGGAAGACTAAATTTACCCTGACTTTAAAATAATCCATGTGAACTAAGGGACTAATAGAGGGTGTAGCCTGCCATGGATTTTAAGGCCTACAACTTCCAGCTAGCCATTGGCTATAGGGGATGATAAGATTGATTTCCCACTGACTGTGAAATAAGCCATATGTACTAAGGGCCCAAGACATGGAGTAGTCAACTGTGGGCTCTAAGCTACCACCAGCCATTTTCTAGTTGGGTATGCTGGGCAACTAGAAAGTCCGTGGCTCACTACACCCGTATTAGAAGCTTAGTGTATGTGGCCTATTTTCCAAGTCATGAGGGAATCACCACTGTGCTGTCCAGCCCTACAATTTCCAGCATTCCCCTACTAGCCAATGGCAAGATAGAGACATTGTGAGTTGCATGTCTCAATTAAATGAAAACCCACAGCTCCCCACTGAGTCAGGAATAGTCAGGGATTGGCACAATACAGGATGTAAATGCGGGCTCTCTAGCTGTTTTTGTTTACAACTCCCAGATAGCCATTTACTACTAGAGGATTTACAGAGGATTTACAGAGAGGTACACAATGCATTGCAAAGCATTGTTATAAGCCACATTTAGAGTAATGAATAGTGTTGAGCGAGCATGCTCGGCCGATGCTCGGATCGGCTCGAGCATCGCTCTGCTCGGCACATGGCGGTACTCGTACGAGTACCGCATGTGCTCGCCCGCCATGTTCGGGTCTCCTCCCCGCACGTTTTGCGGCTGCTGCGCAGCCAATAAATGTGCAGGGAGGCTCTGACATCGGTGTAATGCCAGCAGCCATGTTGGCTGCTGGCATTACACTGATTGGCTGGCCAGAACCCGTGGTCAGGTGCTGTATAGCACCAGACCAGCGAGTTCGGCTCAGTCTTAGCCAGGGAGAGCTGAGGATAGGAAGGGAAAGGCAGTGTAGGGAGGAAAAAAACCAAATTTGTGAAAAAAAAGAACCAAAAGTCCTTTTTAGGACTACTGTGTGTGGGGGCAGCAGGTTATTTTGTGTGGGGGGAAAAAAACAAAAAAACAAAAAAAAAAAATATTCTGTTTAGTGTGCAAAGTTGCAGATTAGAGCACATTCTGTTTAGTGTGCACAGTTGCAGATTAGAGCACATTCTGTTTAGTGTGCAAAGTTGCAGATTAGAGCACATTCTGTTTAGTGTGCAAAGTTGCAGATTAGAGCACATTCTGTTTAGTGTGCAAAGTTGCAGATTAGAGCACATTCTGTTAAGTCTTCAAACTAAAATATCAAAGTCACATATTCCATTCAGTGTGCTTCGCCGCAGTTTAGCAGCACATTCTGTGTACTGTGCAGAGTTGCAGAATAGGAAGAAATACTGTTAAGTCTTCAAACTAAAATATCAAAGTCACATATTCCATTCAGTGTGCTTCGCCGCAGTTTAGCAGCACATTCTGTGTACTGTGCAGAGTTGCAGAATAGGAAGAAATACTGTTAAGTCTTCAAACTAAAATATCAAAGTCACATATTCCATTCAGTGTGCTTCGCCGCAGTTTAGCAGCACATTCTGTGTACTGTGCAGAGTTGCAGAATAGGAAGAAATACTGTTAAGTCTTCAAACTAAAATATCAAAGTCACATATTCCATTCAGTGTGCTTCGCCGCAGTTTAGCAGCACATTCTGTGTACTGTGCAGAGTTGCAGAATAGGAAGAAATACTGTTAAGTCTTCAAACTAAAATATCAAAGTCACATATTCCATTCAGTGTGCTTCGCCGCAGTTTAGCAGCACATTCTGTGTAGTGTGCAGAGTTGCAGAATAGTAAGAAATACTGTTAAGTTTTCAAACTCAAATATTAAAGTCACATATTCCATTCAGTGTGTGTCACCGCCGTTTAGCAGCCTATTCTGTGTACTCTGCAGAGTTGCAGAATAGTAAGAAATACTGTTAAGTTTTCAAACTCAAATATTAAAGTCACATATTCCATTCAGTGTGTATCACCGCCGTTTAGCAGCCTATTCTGCGTACTCTGCACAGTTGCAGAATAGTAAGAAATAGTGTTAAGTTTTCAAACTCAAATATTAAAGTCACATATTCCATTCAGTGTGTTTCATCGCCGTTTAGCAGCCTATTCTGTGTACTCTGCAGAGTTGCAGAATAGTAAGAAATACTGTTAAGTTTTCAAACTCAAATATTAAAGTCACATATTCCATTCAGTGTGTTTCACCGCCGTTTAGCAGCCTATTCTGTGTACTCTGCACAGTTGCAGAATAGTAAGAAATACTGTTAAGTTTTCAAACTCAAATATTAAAGTCACATATTCCATTCAGTGTGTTTCACCGCCGTTTAGCAGCCTATTCTGTGTACTCTGCAGAGTTGCAGAATAGTAAGAAATACTGTTAAGTTTTCAAACTCAAATATTAAAGTCACATATTCCATTCAGTGTGTGTCACCGCCGTTTAGCAGCCTATTCTGTGTACTCTGCACAGTTGCAGAATAGTAAGAAATACTGTTAAGTTTTCAAACTCAAATATTAAAGTCACATATTCCATTCAGTGTGTTTCACCGCCGTTTAGCAGCCTATTCTGTGTACTCTGCAGAGTTGCAGAATAGTAAGAAATACTGTTAAGTTTTCAAACTCAAATATTAAAGTCACATATTCCATTCAGTGTGTGTCACCGCCGTTTAGCAGCCTATTCTGTGTACTCTGCACAGTTGCAGAATAGTAAGAAATACTGTTAAGTTTTCAAACTCAAATATTAAAGTCACATATTCCATTCAGTGTGTTTCACCGCCGTTTAGCAGCCTATTCTGTGTACTCTGCAGAGTTGCAGAATAGTAAGAAATACTGTTAAGTTTTCAAACTCAAATATTAAAGTCACATATTCCATTCAGTGTGTTTCACCGCCGTTTAGCAGCCTATTCTGTGTACTCTGCACAGTTGCAGAATAGTAAGAAATACTGTTAAGTTTTCAAACTCAAATATTAAAGTCACATATTCCATTCAGTGTGTTTCACCGCCGTTTAGCAGCCTATTCTGTGTACTCTGCAGAGTTGCAGAATAGTAAGAAATACTGTTAAGTTTTCAAACTCAAATATTAAAGTCACATATTCCATTCACTGTGTGTCACCGCCGTTTATCAGCCTATTCTGTGTACTCTGCACAGTTGCAGAATAGTAAGAAATACTGTTAAGTTTTCAAACTCAAATATTAAAGTCACATATTCCATTCAGTGTGTTTCACCGCCGTTTAGCAGCCTATTCTGTGTACTCTGCACAGTTGCAGAATAGGAAGAAATACTGTTAAGTTTTCAAACTCAAATATTAAAGTCACATATTCCATTCAGTGTGTGTCACCGCCGTTTAGCAGCCTATTCTGTGTACTCTGCAGAGTTGCAGAATAGGAAGAAATACTGTTAAGTTTTCAAACTCAAATATTAAATTCACATATTCCGTGTAAGATGAAGAAGGCGGGTAAAAAGGGACGGGGAAGTGGACGTGATCCTGATAGTTCAGGGCGCGGGTCAGGACGCGGAGAAACTGTGCCTGGTGCCAGAGCACAAGAAAGAAAGACATCCACCATACCTAGCTTCATGTGTAATTTTACAGGGCGTCGCAGGACATCACTCTCGAGGTCCGACCACTGCGAACAGGTGGTCGGTTGGATGACAGCTGATACTGCTTCCAGTCGGTTAAGCACCACCCTGTCTTCCACCAAGTCCACTCTCAGTAGCCAAGAGTCTGGTCAAAATAATCCTCACTCTGATCATCCTTCCTCCCACCATACACGGTCTGGTCAAAGAAGTGATCCCACACTGGGATATAGTGAGGAGCTCGTCTCATCACCAATCCTTCATTTGACCCTCTCTCCAAGCACGCTTGCAGAGGAACATGACATCTTGTGCCCTGATTCACAACCTCTAGAGGCTACCCAATCACAAGAAGATGACAGATGTGAACGGCATTTAAGGTCAAAGGAAGTAGTGGATGATGATGATGATGATGAGACACAGTTGCCATTAAATCAACCACTATTTCCGTCTCAAGACCTTGTTGAGGAGAATGTTATACAGTTGTCAATGACTGAGTAGTTGGTGGAATTCAAGACTTGAGGAGGATGATCAGAGTGAGGAAGTGGAGGAGGACTTGGTGGACGATGAGGTGACTGACCACACCTGGGAAGGTGTAGAGCCGAGCGATGACAGCAGTCCTGAGGGTGAGCCATCTGCAGCACCGCAACAGGCTGGAAGAGGCAGTGGTGTGGCTACAGAAAGAAGGCGGACCGCACCAAACCGGCCCGCAAATGTTCCACGGAGCACCCCCTTGCGTAAATCTCCCTTGCCAAAGGATAGGTGTTCCGCGGTATGGCGTTTTTTTAAGGAAAGTGCGGACGACAAAAGAATTGTAGTTTGCAACCTGTGCCACACCAGAATGAGCCGAGGCATGAACACTAGAAACCTCACCACCACCAGCATGATCCGACACATGGCATCCAAGCACCGTAGTAAGTGGGAGGAACGCCTGGATCGCCCATCTGTGTCTGCAGGCCACACCACTGCCTCCTCTTCCCCTGTTTTCGGTGCCGGCCAATCGCCTGTCGAAGGCGCAGGCCCGCATACCTCCCGCCCTGCACCTGTACCATCTGAAGCACCATCAGCGACCACATCCACTTCCCTGTCCCAGCACAGCGTCCAAATGTCGTTACCCCAGGCATTTGAGCGCAAGAGAAAGTACCCAGCCACCCACCCACAGGCCATAGCACTAACCTCACACCTTTCAAAATTACTGGCCATCGAAATGCTGCCATTTAGGCTTGTGGACACTGAGTCCTTCCGCAGCCTGATGGCAGCAGCTGTCCCTCGGTACGCGGTCCCCAGCCGCCACTACTTTTCCCGGTGTGCCATCCCCGCATTACACCACCATGTGTCCCGTAACATCACCCGTGCCCTGACCAACGCAGTTACTGGGAAGGTCCACTTAACGACTGACACATGGACAAGTGCTTGTGGCCAGGGACGCTACATTTCCCTGACGGCACACTGGGTGAATGTCGTGGAGGCTGGGAGCGACTCGGACCCTGGGATGGCACGGGTGCTACCCACGCCGAGGATTGCGGGCCCTACCTCCATCAGGGTTTCCGCCAGCACCTACGTTATTGGCTCCTCCTCCTCCGTTTCCACCTCCGAATTCTCTACACGCAGCGCAACTCCCCCATCAGCCAGTAGCTGGAAGCAGTGTAGCACTGCAGTGGGGAAGCGTCAACAGGCCGTGCTGAAGCTGATCTGCCTTGGGGACAAACAGCACACGGCCTCAGAGCTGTTGCAGGGGATTAGTCACCAGACCGAGCAGTGGCTCTCGCCACTCAACCTGCAACCAGGCATGGTTGTGTGTGATAATGGGCGTAACTTGGTGGCGGCTTTGGAGCTCGGCAAGCTCACACACGTACCATGCCTAGCGCATGTATTTAATTTAGTAGTTCAGCGATTTCTAAAAACCTACCCCAATGTGCATGATCTCTTGACCAAGGTGCGCCGCGTGTGTGCACATTTCCGTAAGTCATCTACAGCTTCGGCCGGCCTGTTGAAGCTGCAGCAGCGCTTACAATTGCCAGCTCACCGGCTGCTGTGTGACGTGAGCACGCGCTGGAACTCCACCTTCCACATGTTGGCCCGGCTTTGTGAGCAGCAGAGGGCAGTAGTGGAGTACCAGCTGTTACACGGTCGTCGCCTCTCCGTTCAACTTCCTGTAATCAGAAGTGAGGAGTGGGAATGGATGTCAGACCTCTGCGAGGTTTTACGCAATTTTGAGGAATCGACACAGATGGTGAGCGGCGATAACGCTATTATCAGTGTAACCATCCCACTTCTGTGTCTACTGAAACGCTCGCTGCTCACAATTAAAACCGACGCTTTGCATGTGGAAGAGGTGGAAATGGGGGAGGAAGAGCTTACACAAGGTGATAGCCAGAGCACCCTCACTTCGTCTTCTCAGCGACAATTGGAGGAGGCGGAGGAGGAGGAGGAGGAGGAAGACACGGTTGCCTCCGCTACAGAGGGTAGCCATGGAACTTTAGTTCCATCTCTTCAGCGTGGGTGGGCAGAAGAGGAGGAAGAGGATGAGGATATTGAGAGTCATCCTCCTGGTGAGGACAGCGAAATCTTGACTGTTGGTACTCTGGCACACATGGCTGACTTTATGTTAGGCTGCCTTTCCCGTGACCCACGCGTTATACGCATTTTAAACAACACGGATTACTGGGTGTTCACCCTTCTGGACCCCCGCTACAAAGAGAATTTCTCATCTCTCATTCCTCCGGTGGAGAGGACAAGCAAAATGGTGCAATACCAGAAGGTTCTTGTTGAAAAATTGCTCCAAAATTTTCCATCTGACAACGCTGGCGGCAGAGTACGTGCTACCTTGGCCAACAGAGAAGGGGAGAAAAGGGGAGCACACAGCAGTTCCGAGAAAGGCAGGGCAACACTCTCCAAGGCGTGGGACACCTTCATGACACCCCGCCAGCACCCTCACCCTGATGCGCAGCCTAGTGTCACAAGGAGGGAAAAGTTTTGGAAGATGGTGAAGGAGTACGTAGCAGACCGTGTCAGCGTCCTCAATGATCCCTCTGTGCCTTACAACTACTGGGTGTCCAAGCTGGACACGTGGTATGAACTGGCACTCTACGCCTTGGAGGTGCTGGCCTGCCCTGCCGCCAGCGTTCTGTCTGAGCGGGTATTTAGTGCTGCTGGTGGCATCATAACAGATAAGCGTATCCGCCTTTCCACCGACAATGCTGATAGGTTGACACTTATAAAAATGAACAAGGCCTGGATTTCCCCTGACTTCTCCACTCCACTGGAGGAAAGCCGCGGGGGAACATAAACTCACTTTATATATGTTATTTACAATGATGTGAATACTCTGTATTCCCATTCACCCCTTCCACCCAAAAAACGGGTATATGGTTGACTCTTAATCTTCTCATCCTCCTCCTCCTCTTCCATATGCCCTGTGCTATAATTTTTATATAGGGCCAGCTCACCAGCGGGCCCTGTGATATAATTTTTATATAGGGCCAGCTCACCAGCGGGCCCTGTTTGACAATTTTTATATAGGTCAGCTCACCAGCGGGCCTTCTCATATAATGTTTTATTGGGTCAGCTCTCTAGCGGGCCCTCTCATATAATGTTTTATAGCGTCAGCTCACTAGCGGGCCTTCGCATATAATGTTTAGGATGGTCAGCTCTGCAGCAGACCCTCACCCATAATGTTTTAGATGGTCAGCTCAGCGCACGTTTCCCTCTTAATCATGGCCTCACTTCAGAAAATCAAGGAAATTTTTGGGATAATTTGCCTCTGCGCACGTTTCCCTCTTAATCATGGCCTCACTTCAGAAAATCGAGGAAATTTCTGGGAGAATTTGCAGATGATATACAAGTAAATATACAGCAAATATTGTTTGGTAACAATTTTTCGCCTAAAGTCGTTTTTATTTTCCTTTTTGTGTGTTTTACGGTCAGTCTGTAAAAATGGCGTACTACGGGCGAAAGATCGTTCCCAGCAGCGATGTTGTAGTCCAAGATGCATCCAGACATCCTCCCTATGCTGTCCCTGAACCATTTCTGTGGTGTTTCCATCCTTTTCTGCCCTTTTCCTATGGACCAGGCACCCTCCCCTCATCAGAGCAGGGGGTGCCTGGTGTAATGCTCGAGTCCTCCCATTGACTTCAATGGGGCTCGGGTGCTCGGCCGAGCACTCGAGCCTCAGGGGGTGCTCGGTCAGAGCACCCAAACACCCGAGCATTGGGGTGCTCGCTCATCACTAGTAATGAATAATTTTCTTGGTAGACTATTGGGTATTTGAAGTTTCTAATTTGTCCATTTTTGTAAGCAGGGGGGGCATATGGAAGATGTTTATTTGTGGTAATTATAGTTAAAGTGTACATTTATTTTATTTGTGAGAAAGGTGTCATATACGATTTTTTTAACCTTTTTTGTGCATGAATTCCATGTCATTAAGTGGAAAAAGCTGGCCAGAGTATGTTGCTGCTAATGCTCTTTTTGTTTCCCTTGGTTTTGCTATGTTCTTTAACTGTTTAAATGCTGGCAAGGTCTGCAAAATACAGAGCAATGAGAGTTCTCATGCATTGAAGATGTTAAAAGCCCCACTGAAATGAATGGGAAGCTGGTGTTTGCATGTAGGTTGCATTGCATCCCATACATCTCATCTTCAACTGGCTGAAGGTGCCAAATGCTAAAAAGGTAGTTCTAGTAGAAAATCCATTTTGGAAAATTGTCTTCTGTGCAGCGCAATGGTGGCTGCAAAGCATTGTCCTTGAAGTAATAGGCGTTTGCTTTACAGCCTATGTTGTTTTTATCAGTCTCTGGAACTCAGGTGAGGATTGGCAAATAGACATGCATGGCCACAATGTGATCGCAGAATTGCAATAAACATGGCTGGAATCGTCCTGTTTCAGATTCTCATTGATTGAAACAAGACTTCTAACCCCATGATTTTACTAGGACTTTTAGCCCATGAATACTAGAGAGTTCTCCAACCCTTTGACTTTAAACATATGGCCAATACAGTCTCCTTGTGGGCATTATATCAAGTTTACCCAAAAAGTCAGCAACTAGTAGAGGTCATTTACTAAAGCTAATGCTATACACTGGAAGTAAAATTATGGCCCATTAACTGTGATCAACTTGTATGGAAGAGAGGTCTCCACAGTCGTGCTCCTCAATGTGTGGATAGCCCTTTAGCAAGAAAATAAATTTGTTTATATAGTGGTATATCATTATAAAGCCAAAATATCCTCCTTGCCAAGTGATTTGCCTGAAGGGGCCAATAAATAGTTAACCCTTTGAGTTCCAGATCAGTACTCAAAGCATTGTGAAGCAAATCAACGCGTACCCCTCTGGCATTCAAAATCTTAAGTACATAAATAGCCATCCACGTTCACTCACCCACCCATCCAGTCACCAATCCTATATAATAATTCGCTAAATCGTGTGTAACGCCACGACATGCGCAGTACACACTGCTGCGCATGCTGCAGTCATGCGCAGTAGAGACTGCCCGCTGCCACTGCGCATGACTGCCCCGCGAACGGGTGGCAGTGGCACTGTGGCCCATGTAACGGGCTGTTCAACTAGTATGAAATAAAGAGCAATATAAAAGTGAATGGGAGAAAATAGTGCCACAAATTCATAAAGCCATGGAAATAGACTAATAAAGTGATTATATACAAATGTTTTACCCAGAGGGATGAAAGTCTTTAAATGCTGTAGGGTTGTGGCTTCATTCCTACAACATCATTGCGGGTATATGACCAAAACTGCAGACTGGGGTGCATGCCTAGGAACTTTCAAAATGAGCTGACCCTGAGATATTTGAAATACTAACCCTTAAAGCTTTTTTAGATTTTATGCAGTATGTACCTGCTTGCTCTAACCCAGAGGTGTTACAGTCGGTCCTCAAGGAAACTATAACATGCTAAAACGAGAGATCTCACTGCCTGAACACAAACAAAACAAGCAGGACATCTCCTCCTGTCTTTCTGGTATAAATGATACCAATCTAGAGATTAAAGAAACATTTCATTGGGACATATCTTATAGTAGGTAACACACAACTCTATCACTCTGAGATATGGATCAAAACCCTGAGTCTCTGGGCCCAACCCTGAGAGTTCCCAGGTATGATGGGGTGGATAAGCTGAGGCCCGTCAGTTGGACTACAAATCCCAATACCCCTGGCTAGCCATTGACTGAGGGTTATGATAATTGTAGTCTCAAGAGCAGGAAGGCCTCAGCTTGCTCATCTACTACAGTCAATAACAGAAGTATGTGAAAGGAGAGTACAACCTCCAGTTTATAACAGGCAATTACAAAATATATATCACACTCACGTGCTACTGAGCCACACAATCTACAGGGGTGCAGAGAGTGCAGCTGAGCCAGGGTCCAGCATTCAAAGGGGCCCCATCTGCCACAGGGTACAATACACTTTACTTTTGTCTCTGTAAAATATTTGGCGTTATGGTGCCCAAAATAATGTTTCTACCAGGGTCTTCCAATGGCAAGTTATGCCACTGCTCAGAGTATAAACATCTTTTCTATTATATTCTCTGAGCAAATTATGAATAAATTGGGTGCATATGACCCATATGTATACAAGCAAAATGGAATAATTCTAGAGCAAACCAACTGTACCACAGGGGACAACTAAACAGTTCCCAAAATTCCCATTGATTTAAGTGGAGCTTTTTAACTCCTCAAACTCTCTAGCATTCCAAGGGTTAAAATCCCCAGTTAAATCAATGGCAATTTGTAATTGTCCCCTGTGATGCAGTTGTTTTGCTCCAGGATTGTTTCACTTTACTTCTTATACATATGGGACATATGGGCAGTAGTCAATAAGAAATGGAGCAATTCTTCAGCATACTAACTATGCCAGAGGGGACTATTTAAACTTCTCAATGATTTAAATCAGTGGTTTAACCCCCCTCCCCACCCTGGAATGGTCACCTCTGCCACATTGTTTCTCAATGTATTGGAGACCAGTCTAGCACTCCAGGGCTTAAAAGTCCCATTTAATTCATTGGGCCATTTAATTTTTCCCCTATGGCACAGCTGGATTGGTCTTGAATAACATATGTTTAGCTTATAGAATAAATCATGGTAGAGGGAGGGCTGAATTTCCCATTAGGCAGAGTAGGCAGCTTCCAATAGCACCAAGTGGTGCTGGGCACACCTGCATTCAGAGTAGTGGGTGTTGCCAGTGGAATCTCAATGCACCATTTTATATACCCTTTTACTGTCTATAATTTAACCTCTTAGATGCTACAGATGTCTCCAGTACATTGCAACGCAATATATTGCACATCTCCCTCACAACCAAGGGGATAAAAGCTTTTCTTTATGTTTGTTCATTATAGGCTAATTGTATTTGTTCTGGCCGAGAACAGTGGATGTGGATAGAGGTGGGGCTATGTGAGGAGTAGGGGTGTGGCCACTACCATTGGAAAGACACTTCCTTAAATGCAAGAGGATAATAAATCTGTATACAGTCCACTCCTTATCTGTACAGAGAGTTTTTATAACTCTGTGAAAAGGCAGTCCTTATTCTACAGGTGTTATCACTGAAACAGAAATCTCACAGTGACACAGGAATTAGTGACAGCAAGACAGAGAACAATCTACCTGAGAACAGATGGGTCTTCATCAGTATTTATTTCCCTGGATTCTGCTTCTACCGCTATTAGGTGAGATATGGGGGTCTGTCTGGAAACAAGTGAACTTGTGGGGCATGAATCTGTCATAGGGTAGTAATAATACCACTTTCAAGCAGAACTGTAGTAAATCAGCTTTAGCAAATAACATTTTTTTTTATCTCTGGGAAAGGGGTAAACAGCAATGCTTTGCACATCTCTCTATTTCTTAAAGTATTAGGTAAGATTTTTCTGTATTTAATAAGCACTGCATTATATTTCATGTAGTCCTGGGTCATTACTAGGTATTGGATGAGGGGACTCCAACCCCAGGTCTCATGATTAAAGCCCCATATCCTTTTGCATATAATGATTTGATACACCACTGCTCTCCTTAATGGTAACAATACAAATGGGTTACAGTATATGGTGCCCTACTGATACATGAGGTAGTCTCAGACCTAAGACGGGGAATGTACTAATAGCATTCCAAGCTAAAACAGGTAATGGAAAAGATTTAATAGTGCTATGCCTGCACATTTACTAACTTATTTACAGCAAAATTCTCCTCTTCAGTTGTGTTCAAAAGTTTGCATACCCTTGGAGAATTGGTAATATATGTACCATTTTCTTTGGTCGTCTTGCCTGAACCGCACGTTTGAGATCTCCCCTGAGTGGCTCTATGATATTAAGGTCAGAAGACTGTGATGACCACTCCAGAACCTTCACCTTTTTCTGCTGTAACCACTGGAGGGTCAACTTGGCCTTGTGCTTAGGGTCATTGTTGTGCTGGAAAGTCCAAGAGTGTCCCATGCCCAGCTTTTGTGCAGAAGAATGCAAATTGTCTGCCAGTATTTTCTGATAACATGCTGCATTCATCATGCCATCAATTTTCACAAGATTCCCTGTGCCTTTAGAACTCACCCCCCCAAAACATCAGTGAGCCACCACCATGCTTCACAGTGGTGATGGTATTCTTTTCTCTATAGGCCTTCCAAACATAGCGCTTATGGTTGTGACCATAAAGCTCTATTTTGTTCTCATCACTCCAAATTACAGTGTGCCAGGAGCTATGAGGCGTGTCAAGGTGTTGTGGGGCATATTGTAACCGGGCTTTTTTGTGGCATTGGAACAGTAAAGGCTTCTTTCTGGCAACTCAACCATGCAGCTCATCTTTCTTCAAGTATTGTCATATTGTGCTCCTTGAAACAACCACACCATCTTTTTCAAGAGCAGCCTGTATTTCTCCTGAGGTTACCTGTGGGTTTTTCTTTGTATCCCGAACAATTCTTCTGGCAGTTGAGGCTGAAATCTTTCTTGGTCTACCTGACCTTGGCTTGGTATCAAGAGATCCTTGAATTTTCCACTTCTTAAGTGACTGAACAGTACTGACTGGCATTTTGAAGGCTTTGGATATCTTTTTATATCCTTTTCCATCTTTATAAAGTTCCATTACCTTGTTACGCAGGTCTTTTGACAGTTCTTTTCTGCTCCCCATGGCTCAGTATCTAGCCTGCTCAGTGCATCCATGTGAGAGCTAACAAACTCATTGACTATTTATACACAGACACTAATTGCAATTTAAAAAGCCACAGTTGTGGGAAATTAACCTTTAATTGCCATTTTAACCTGTGTGTCACCTTGTGTGTCTGCAACAAGGCCAAACATTCAAAAGTATGTAAACTTTTGATCAGGGCCTTTTGGGTGATTTCTGTTATCATTATGATTTAAAAAGGAGCCAAACAACTATGTGATAATAAATTATTTCATATGATCACTATCCTTAAATAGAAGACAGTTTTTTTGCATGATCAGTCATATTTTCAAAATCAATGCCAAAATTTCACAATTTCGGTCATGGAATGCAAACTTCTGAGCACAATTGTATAATACTGTTTGTGCAAATAGGAGGTCAGTGAGGATGTCTAGACATTCTTCTGTGCCTTATTTAATGCTATGCACTAACAAGCTATAGAAGAAATGTACCTTTAGTGCATTTTACTGCACATTCTATAGGGGAGAGATTCAGGGATGCTAACATTAAAGTCTTAACAATGGAAGAATGTGTGCAATGGCATGTACTAAAAGCAGACATCATACCTGGGAACGTTATTGTCCCAAGCCTACTGAGATCCACTAAGGTCTGGGTGTGCGAATGTCTAAATAATGTGATTCGCGTCATAAAGAGGGTGGGGTTTGATTGGGATGGGTGTGATTGGGAGGAGAGAGGGGAGAATTGCCCTTAAAATGGGAAAAGAGTGGTAAGAACAGGGAGGAGGGTGATTGAAACTTGCATTGAAGAGGGTATATTTAAAAGGGAATTCACTGACCCCAAAGAATCAGCCTCTGATTCTTCGGCTCAGTGAGCTTATAGTCTAAAGAGGTAATAGTCTAAGACTAGAGAGACAGAGGCCTAGAGGCCTACTGTAGAGATTAAAAACACACACAGTAGTTGAGTAGGGTCTAGCAAATGCACAATCAGGAGGAGAAAAAGTGGAGGAAGTGCAGGGACGTGGGAGTAAAGTGTTAGTGCAAAAACTGACTGCAGCAATTGTTGCTGCAGCATGTGCAATAAATGTTGATGATCCCTGTCTTTCCGGGGTGGATGCAGTTTGTCAAGGTCCCACCAATCACACCACGGTAGTCCCTCACTGACACTACCATACACATCTGCCACATTGTAGGTTGTACTTTAATTTTTTTTAATCACTTGACATCATCATGAATATGTGTCAGTGTCACATAAGCAGGAAGTAAGTGTTGTGGGCAAAGGACAAATGCACTCTGCATGCTAACACATTTTTTAAGGTATATGCTGCTGTAGGATTCACAACTTTGACTTCCAGCTACTTATTTCTCCACTACAGCCCTCAGAAAAAGTAATGTTGTGCTGGGAAATGTTGTTCCAAATTAAACATAGGAAAAAAATGTGTTGGAATAGGAGAAAATGTGTTAGGATAGGAGAAAAATGTGTTAGAATTGGTGAAAATGTGCTAAAATAGGAGAAAAATGTGTTGAATAGGCAAAAAATGTGTTAGAATAGGATAATAATGTGCTGGAATAGGTGGAAAATTTGCTGGAATAGGCAAAAAGGAGGAAAATTTTGCATTTGAGAAAAAGAGAAAACTTTCACGAAAAAAGAGAAAAACCGGCCATTTTTCACGAAAAGTCATGCTGAAAATTTTTCTCACTTTTTGCCCACCCCTATTCAGGAGCTAATTCAATAACATCTTAATCTTACTAACAAGGAATAATCATGGTTGGATCATCAACCTAAACAGGTCTCAACTGGTGCTGTCTCAGCAGATCTTATTCCTAGGATTGATAGTCAATACCCACATTCAGAAGGTGATATTACCTCAAAAGAAAATTTCAGATCTTCAAGACAGAGCCCAATCTTTTCTCTCCCTACCAGAAGATTCAGTCAGGCATGGCATGACACTTGTGGAAATAATGGTAGCCATAATTGGAACTAATCTGCAAATGGTCCAAACCATCCTCATCACATGGTGAATATATCCCTGTCCACAAGACAGTCCCTTCAGTGCTGTGTTCATAACAAGAAAAAATGTCTCCATAACAAAGTGAGAAATAGTGACAAAAGACCCCTGTTTATTCAGATGAGGAGCAGTGTTCAGATATCACTCCATTCAAGGTCAATAGACTCATTTGGAATCCTATTTCCCTATTTCTGGAGTTATTTGCAATATACAATGCACTATTGGTATGGTCTTTAATTCTGAAGAATCTTCCTATTTAGATTCAGTCTGACAATGCCACAGCAGTGGCCTACATAAATCATCAAGGAGGAACAAAGAGAGAAGATGCTTGGATGGAATTAGAGAAGAATCTTCTCTGGACAGAGAATCTGGTTCCAGCATTATCAGCCATTCAGATTCCTGGAGTGAAGAATTGTGAGGCAGATTACCTTCACACTCACTACTCTGGACAACAGACTCCCAGGCGTAGCCATCCTTTTGGGACACATTTAGTCTGAACTTTCCACTACATTTGTCTCTCTTTGGGATTGAACGGGCAACCTTCAGGCTGTAAATCCTGCAGCTACCTATACTGCCACCAGAGAAGCACTTATCAAGCTGCTGTTCTATAGCTGATGTACTGTTGTTTCTCTTTCTGTTTCCTATATCCTGGATCTGCCTCCAAGCTCCCATTGGTTAATGGCCTCCAGATGTATCTGGTTGAGGAAACTATTTAAACCATCCTGACTAAGCTCTCAGTGCTCAGTTGTTTGTCCTGACCAGAAAACTCAGCCTATTTCCTGTTTGATTGCTACTTGTTTCTTGACCATTGGCTTGTTTGCTACTTTTCTCCTGTGCTGCCTGCCCTGACTTCTTCCTGGATCTCTGAGCAATGAACCTTTGCTGCCTGCCCTGACATCTACCTGGGTCTTAGACTTCTGAACTGTTTCTGCCTGCCTTGACCCGGACCTGCCAGTGACTAAGCCTCTGTCTGCTGTTTTCTGTTCTGCATTTACTATAATTGCCCCTGTACATACTCCCACTGTGGGGGGGGGCTCTGTTTTCACTTTCAGGCCCATCATTAGTGTGGTTCTGAACAGGTGTATGCCCACCTGCAATTGGGTTCCATCTCCTGAGAGTGAGCCCGTACATGGAGCCTACAGGGATGGCTGATGCCCTGACCATGCTAGTCCAACAGGTAACTCTGCTTTCCCAGTCAGTCCAAGAACTTCAGAGAGATTACTCCCATATGAGTATAAAATTACAGGAGTTAGGCTCGACTTTGAAGGAGACGTAGTCTTTGTCACCTGAACCCCGGGTCCCACTACCTGAATATTTCTCTGGGGGATTGTTCCTGTTTCTAAGATTTCCTTAACTCCTGTACACTCCTGTTCTCATGGACGTACCACTCAAACTTTGTTCAAGTAAGAACTGTGATCTCCCTACTGAGAGGTGAGTCAATGTCCTGGGCTCACAGTCTTCCAGAACTGGATGATCCAGAGAATCTCCGGCTGCAGTCCTTCCTTGAAGTTCTTGTTGCTTTGTATGAAGACCCGCATAAGACTGCCACTGCTGAATCTGCCGTCCAGACACTTTAACAGGGCAAATGTACTGCAGAAAAGTATGCAGCAGCATTTCACAGGTGGGAAGTTGACACGTGCTGGAATGAGCCAGCTATAAAAGACCAGTTTCGGCATGGATTATCTGATGCTTTGAAAGATGAACTTGCATGACTGTGCCCCTCACTCTGGAAGGATTGGTACACCTGTTTATCCAGATGGATTGCTATTTGCGTGAGGTCCACCGGGAGGTCACTTGTAAAGAAATAGAGTTTCAGAGCTATTCACCACCTTCGCCTGTGAGGCCTGGGCCTCATCTGACCCAGCCTGAACCCATGCAAATAGGTATTACAAGGACATCCGTATCTGTGGATGAAAAGACCCGTAGGAGAATCCAGCATTTGTGTTTTTACTGTGGGGCCCAAGGGCATTACATCCAGTTTTGCCCTAGTCGCCCTCCATGACCAGTACAGGGGTCTATTGGGGTTACTAATGGTTACACTCCAGTTCGTTCACCATGCTGTCACCAATACTGCTGCACTACTATTAACAGGGTTCTTCCAGATTCTGCTCTCTCTGCTAAAGAGGAATCCTCTGCCAGCATCCAGACACCAGCCATTGCCACTCTATCCCCAGTCACAGTTGCCCAGATACCAGTGACCTCTGCTCTAGCCTTGCTACTCTTACTCAGGTCCAAGTGACTGTGATTTCCAGTGCTCCTCTTGCAGCCTCCAAGGACCCAGTCACCTCCTTAACTAGTCATTCTGCTACAGTTGTTACGTGTTTACCTGTGACCCCCGTTTCCAGTGCTAGTACTACTCTGCTATCAGTAGCCCAGCCATCCACCCCAGCTTGTGCCACCGAGTCCTCTTCTGATTCTCTCTCCCAAGAGATTGTTACCCAGCAGAGAGATCACCTGTTTTGGGAAGACCTCTGTCCTGTTTCTGTTGCAAAAGACTGGGATCTACACTTTGATGACTTGCTTGAAACTGAGGAGGACTTGGCTACCTCTGTTGATGACTTCTCAGAGCCCAACATGTCATCTATAAGCGTCCAGACGTCCCCCTTGAAGTGGGGGCAATGTCATGCTCACTACTCTGGACAACAGACTGCCAGACATGGCCGTCCTCTTGGGACACGTTTAGTCTGAACTTTCCACTGCTCTTGTCTCTTCTTGGGATTGAATCGGCAATCTTCAGGCTGTAAGTCCTGCAGCTGCCTATGCTGCCACCAGAGAAGCACTTATCAAGCTGCTGTTCTATAGCAGTTGTACTGTTTCTCCTACTGTCTCCTATATCCTGGATCTGCCTCCAAGCTCCCTTTAGATATGGCCTCCAACTGTATCTGGTTGAGGAGACTATTTAAACCAGCATGACTGAGCTTCCAGTTCTCAGTTGTTTGGCATGACCAGAAAACTCAGCCATTTTCCTTTTTGCTTGCTACTAGTGTCCTGACCATTGACTTTTCTGCTACTTTGCTTCTGTGCTGCCTGCCCTGACTTCTTCCTGTATCTCTGAGCAATGAACCCTTGCTGCCTGCCCTGACATCTGCCTGGATCTTAGACTTCTGAACCGTTGCTGCCTGCCTTGACCTGGAAGTACCAGTGATTAAGCTTCTGTCTACTGTTTCCTGTTCTGCATTTACTATATTTGCCCCTGTGCATACTCCCACTGTGGGGGGCTCTGTTTTCACTTTCAGGCCCCTCATTAGTGTGGTTCTGAACAGGTGTGTGCCTCCCTACAATTGGGTTCCAGCTCCTGAGAGTAAACTACTTACAGGTACGTGGTAGTTCCTGACATTATGTCAGTTTTCAGACCATAAACCGAGGGAATGGGAACTAAATCAGAAAATATTGTTTCAGATAAAATGTCGATAGGGTTATCCAGATATAGACATGATGTTGTCAAGAATAAACATTCTGTGGAAGAGCAAGGGTTCCACAAGCAATAGTAGTGGATGCCCTAACACTTCCTTGGAATTACAGACAAATATGTCTTCCTTCCACTAGCTTCAATTCTCAGAATACTCTGCAAAATAAAGGAAGAGAAGGTGCACACCATTCTCATGACTCCTTTTTGGCCCAGGAGATCTTGGTTTCACCAGTTCAAATACAAGACATTGACAGAGCCGTGGCACCTATTTGAGACTCAAATCCTGCCCTGCAAACCAGTGTCGGACAAGATTTACCACAGAGTTTGGAGAATCTATTTTTCTTTCTGTGCTAGGAAAGATCTCCTATCTGCAAAGAGGTTTAGAAGAAGGTTTTGAGTGTTACATTTCTCAAAATGTTCAAGTTTCAGCTCTGTCAATTCTCTTCCAGAGAAAAATTGCTCCTATTCCTGAAATTCAAACATTTATGCAAGGAGCCAACAGGATAGTTCCCCCTCATAAAAATCCCATTCCACCATTAGTCTTGAATTTAGTGTTGGAGTCTCTTCAACCCTGTCCATTTGAGCCTTTGTCACCAGCCTCTATCAGAGATCTCACTATCAAAACAGTCTTCCTCACGGTTACTGGATCTGCAAGAAGAGTTTCAGAACACAGGGCATTATCTTATACTTCACCTCATTTTACGTTTTATCTAGATAAAGTTGTTTTAGGGACAGTTCCAGAGTTCAAAAGTAGTTTCTGATTCCACATAACCAAGAAGTAGTTCTCCCGTCATTGTGTCCTCCTAATCTATCTAATTCTAAAGAGAAAACTCTTTAATGCTTAGATGTAGTGAGATGTTTAAGACAGTATGTGCAAGTTACATAATCTTTTAGGACATCAGACTCCCTGTTTGTGATTCCAGAAGGCCCTAAGAAGCGCAGACCAGCATCCAAAACAGCTATTGCCTACTGGCTCAAACAGACAAGCATACAGACTAAAGTCTGTTCAAGCACCTTTCAGAATCACAACTCATTCTACTAGGTCTATCATTACTTCATAGACCCTGAAGAACCAAGCTTCTGTTGACCAGTTGTGCAATGCATCTACATGGTCATCTGTTCGCACTTCCACTAAGTTTAACTAAGTTAACATTTTGCATTGCAAGTCGTTATTTTTGTCTGAAATTTTGGAGGTCATGGTTCATTAGTTTTCTCCCTTCCCACTTTTTTGTGATTACTTTTTGATATGTCCCCATGGTTCCCGCATCCCACAAGGACTATAGAGAAAATTGGATTTTTATTACTTACCAAAAAGTCCTTTTCTCTTACTCCTTTGAGGGATGCCAGGCTTCCAGCCCACAGAAAACTTGTTGGGTGAGGATGTATTGCATATCTGACAGATCTGTTTACCGCTATTCCCTTCCAGACTCTGCTAAATTAAAATTGAAGGCAGTTAGGCGGGGGGGGGGGAGGGAGTTAGCAGCTAGGAGCCGTAAATGTACTTTTGTTCCTCCTACAGGCACCCTACTCAACCCCATGGTCCCTTCATCCCTCAATGGACTAAGAGAAAAGGATTTATTCTCCAGCTCTATCTACTGCAATGATTGGGGAAAATGTATGTGCGTTATATCAGTTAGAATAATGTATGTAAATCCTGTATGACTCAATTACATACACTTTTTTATGTATGTATGTTTGTGTCTATATATATATATATATATATATATATATATATATATATATATATATATATATATATACATATATATATATATATATATATATATATACATATATATATATATATATATATATATATATATATATATATATATATATATATAATGTAATCCTATATGAGAGATAATTTGTTTAATTAAATATCAAGAATTTTCAAATATTTTGTAGCTTTGTAAAAAAAAAACAAAAAAAAAAAACCTTGTAAATTTTTTCCGCAAACCCTAGAATCATCCCTCGCACTGAGCTGGATTCATGTGAGGAATGGGGGTATGGCCATGGGTAGAGCTAAGGGCACCTAGAGTGCCTTGCCTATGGTTACATGGGTTGTAAATCTGGCCCTGTCTTTGAAAGAGAAGAAAAGGAATGGCAATTCTAAGGGCCACACACACACAAAAATAATAAACAAGGTTATTCTTGCAAACTGCATTGTGGTAGGGAGGTAAAACTCCTTATTGATTTAAATGAGACATTTAACCCATTCAGTGATAAAGAAGTAGCCACCACCTTGCAAAGTAATGCAATAAAAACCTATCTAGCATTCAAGTGGTTAAAAGCCGCTTTAGATCAATGCACATTATAATTTATCCTACGGTGCAGTAGGTTTGCTCCAGAATTACACCATATTCATCAAGGTAAAGAGGTGCAATTTGGGCCAAACCAACTGCACTGTAACTGGTAAACAGAAACTCTTCTAATTCCCATTTATTTCAATAGGGCTTTTAACTCCTTCAGTGCTAGAAGTTTACAGTGCATGGCAAAGCAAAACCTTTAAATCAGTGGGAATTTTTATTTGGTCTCTGTTGTGTAGTTGGTTTGCTCCAGGATTGCAATGCTGTAGTTTATTGAATATTGCCCCAAGGATTGCAGAAGTGACTGTAGAAGAGTACCTGAGCTTTCTGTCACTCTAACACTCAATATACACTTTTTTTCCCAGAGTTCATTTCATGTGCCCCCCACCATGGTGCAGTGCATGGATCGGTCTATCTGTCTGCTGAAATAATTCTCCCTCAAAATCACCACATATCATGGAAAAAGTCAACTACTGAAATTGCATGGCTTACAGTCGGAGGTGTTCAAAATTACCACTCACAATACAAACCAAGATGTGAACTTTTTAAAAATGCAACCCTGAGGCTAGACAAACTGACAGCCGCTGATACTGCAAGCTATGAATTGACTGTAACTGACCTTGACTCAGGAGTAAAAAGCATAGCACCAATTCAACTTAAAGTGCACAGTAAGTACTTGTTCTGCACAACATCATACTGTCAGGGGCATGTATCAGTATGGGTATTATCTAAAGTGGTACCACCTTGCTTTATACATATGATATAACTTTGTCTAAGGCATATTATGATATCACTAGTGTAAGAGCCAAGGTCAGGTGAGGTAAAGAGGCCGGTCCTGCTCTGCATACTGCAGCTGCCTAACTGGAGGCACACGCGATGCAGTCATGTGCAGTAGAGACTGCCTGAATGCACAGAATGCTCAAAGCATTCCCACACCTCCCAGCTTTCTGTGGGTTCGGGCAGTCTCAACAGCGCATGACTGCATCGGACAAACATTCTGGCCTTTTATATTATAGGATATGGACTTATGTACAAAAGCAAAGTGGAGAACTTCTGCAGCAAGCAAACTGCACAACAGGAGACACATAATAATTATCACAATCCCCACTTATTTAAATTGGACTTTTTAACCACTTGAATGCTAGAGAGGCCCACACTGAATTGCTTAGCAATGTATTGGAGACCTTCCTAGCATGCAAATGGTTAAAGTATCCCATTTAAATATGGGACATTCTATTTACGCCTACAATTCAGTTGCTTTGTTCCAGAATTAGTTCATGCATAAAACCCATAGTCTCACATAAAATAAGAAACACATACAGAGTTAGTGGGGTAAGGATAATTCTGCCTAAAACAGCTATAAAGTCACCATAACAACAATAAGGAAAACAGACAGGATGAAAAAGAGGAACAATTGTGATCTGATCAAATGCACCATAGGGGACAAATGTAGACTCCCCAAATTCCCATTAATTTAAAGGGGTATTTTAACATCTTAAATACTAGAGAGGTCTCCAACACAATACAAATCAGAAAATCAATGGGAATGTTATTCCTCCCCCCATGGTGTAGTTGGACTGCTCCAGAACTGACACACTTTTCTTTCTATATAAGGCCCATAGTCACTGCTATATGAAATAAAAGATTGCACTATGAAATGTGAAAGGGTTAAAAGATAACTAACACCATGGAAATTGCTGGCAGGTTTTTGAACTGAAACAGGAAGGGGATCATAGTGCTAAAAGCTTTAAGAAGGGAGGAATGAGCAATACACTGCAAAGCACAGCCTCAGGTCCTTAAAGAGTTACACTTATCACATGCAGAAAGTGTAGCTTTAGGTCCTGTGGTCCTGCTAGCAGCTGTCATGTCCCCCTCCATGGTCTTGATATCTGGAACTAAGTGAAAATGTTACCACTTGATTAGAGATTTTCTAACCGTATTAAAAGAAGTAAGTGTGGGGTGGGTTTTATTAAGAGGTATTAGTTCACCTTTAAATCTGACCATTGCACACTAATGAACAGGAAATGAGACCATACAAATTGCTAGATCAATTACCTATAATGCCTTTGCAAAAGAAAGGAACATTTTACTTGATGTGAAATAAATATATAAGATTAGGGCTTTCATAAAACGCAATTTTTCAAATAATATGGATGTTTTATGCTTATAGGGACAGTTATACCTGGAAAAAATGCAGCTCTGATTGATCTTCCTATAAAGACAGTCATGTAATGCTTTATTTCAATATTTTCCTTTTTGTAGTTCAAAAGTAATTCAATGCTAAAGTATTCCCCTCCCTCCCCTTTTACATCCTGTAATCCGCCTCCCCTTAGATGTGGAATCCAGTCCTGGGACCAGACACCGCACAGCGAGGAACAATCTTCATCCACAGAGCATAAGGAAAACCCTGTCTCACTTGAGGAAGAAGGGCAGGATTTTCCTCATGCTCAGCGAAGACTGTCTCTCACTGCGCTCCATCCGGACGGCTGAAAGAGGCAGCATGACATGAGTAAAAGGGGAGGGAGGGGGATCCTTTAGCACTGAATTACTTTTGAACTACAACATGGAAAATATTTAAATAAAGTATTACATGACCCTTTTTAAAGGCGGAACAAATCTGAGCTGCATTTTTTTTTATCCCTTTAAGAACATTTTTTCCAGTATTATGTCTATAGTTCTCTATTATTGAAATAATAACAGGCTTTATTTGATTACTTAGATTACTGGCACCTCTTTTTCCCAAAGGAAAATATAATGATTATATTATATAAGGTCCAATTATGCAAACTGAAGTGGAGCAATTCTAGAGCAAACCAACTGCACCACAGGGAAAAAATGAGCATCCCCCAAATTCCTATTGATTCAAAAAGCAATGAGTTGGGGACCTCTCTAGCATTCAAGGGGATAACCGTTTGAGTGCCAGAGGGGTACACAATGCATTGCTTTGCAATCTGTTGCATACCCCTCTGGCACTCAAAGGGTTAAAAGCCCCAAAATAAATCAGTGGGTAGTTTGTGAAATGCTGTTGTCCCCTATGGTGCAGCTAGTTTCTTCCAGAACTTCATCAGTATGTCTTGCTGAGTATGGCCACCACTGCAGGAACCTGACACCCATTTTATGCTATCCCTGCGGAAAAAGAAGGAAAAAGTTATCAGCTCAGCGGGAAGTTACATGTTTTTGCCTATTTCTCTTTTGAGACAAAAAGTTTTGCCCATCCCTATCCACAACCCTAAAGATCAATGAACAAACCCCAAAACTAGAAGGCTTATATTCAATAATGATATTCAGGAAGTTGCAATAAAAAAAAAAACACAATTAAAATCGACAAGGAAAAATAAATAGTAAATGTTCAAAGTTAATAATGGTGGCTTAGACCAAAATGTTGATTATTAGACTTGTGCACAGAAAAAAAAAATTGGTAAAATTAGATTTCAGACTAATTTTTGTTTTTTTCATTCAGAGGATCCGCATTTCGGACAAGACCTATTCGACTTAGACGAAATTCGGCAACAGTCTGAATTATTCGGTCGAATTTAAAATACTTTAAAATATACAATAAAAAATTAAAATTAAATAAAAATAAATGGAACCATTTCCACGGTCTAAATGAAGATGGTGGAACAGGGTGAGGTGGTGCTTTAGCCTTATGGTACTATGGATGAATTAGATGAAGTATGGATGTAGCTAGCTAGCTACAAGCACGAATGAACTGAGGATGACTGATGTAGGGCAGTGTAGGGTAGACTCAGGATGACTGGAACACTGTAGATGAAGCCAGCAGCAAACTGCAGAACACTGGAGTAGGCAGGACCCAGTAGATAGATACCGCAGACATTTTTAGTTTTAAAAATTTTTATCAGGTTAATCTTACAGTAAGAGCATGTACAAAAACACTTAGAAACAGAGAGTATTTCCCAGGGGGGACAGCATAACTTTAGATACCTACAAAGTCATAATGGTTACAAGCAGTGAATGTCATAATGTTTCACCATTAGCTCCCGCCACCAAGGGCTGCACATTGTTAACTGGCAGTGTCTCAGATCGAACAGTAACCCATTTTCTATGTGGAAAAGAAAGAGATAAAGAAACAGAGAAAAGAAGGAGCATAGTAAAGAGAAGAAGGGGAATAGATCAGAAGGGGAATAAAAGGTGGGTAAAGATGGGGGTGAAAGGGGTCAATATAAAGAGAGGGCAGCGGTTTGTGGAGAGATTAAAGCAAGGGGAAAAAGGATGTGCAGATGTATGGAGAGAGGAGAGGGTCCACTGGGACTACCCCACATGTACAGAACGTGTCGGGATTTGCTGGCTAGCATGAGATGGTTTGGCTGCAAACCAAAGGGATAACAATGTAGAAAGTGCTGAGGGGGTCTTGTCGCCTGTGTGTCCATGTTAATCTGGTGAAGAGCAGATGATCTTCAACCTTATTTAACCATTCCTCAAAAGAGAGATGTGAGGTGGACTCCCATTGAAAGGGGATAAGCGCTTTAGCTGCGTTCAACATAGACATGAGAAAGATTCACTAGGGAGGAGAACAGGAGGGTAAGCCTCTGTATAACAGTATCTGCCAAGGGTCATTATCCAGAACAATACCTAAAAGGAACTCAATGTGTGACAGACACCTAGACCAGTAGGGCTGGAGAAGTGTACAAGACCACCATATATGGAGTAGGGTACCTCTATACTGTTTGAATCTCCAACAGGTGGCTGGGGTAGAAGTGCGCTCTTTCAATCATAAAGTGTACTTTATCCATAGCACTGGTGATGAATCAAAATAAACGTTGAAGAAAGTCCTGCAATTGTTCAGGTCTGACTTCCTCTGATATGTTTCGAAGCTGTAGATTGCTGCGCCGTTGTTTATTTTCCAAATCGTCAATTTTCAATAGTAGTTCCCTTTGATGCTCGTATAATACAGTGGATTTAGAGACCATTTCAGATTTAAAAGAGAACAATGACTCTCGGTCATTTTCCTGAGTCTCAACTCTTCCTCCGAGTTGCGTAATATCAAGTTTAATGTCAGCTAACTCATCCCGTATAAAAATCTTTAAATTAGACAAAGGGTTGTGTAGATCTTTCTTGGTGGTTGGGGTATCCAATCTTTCAGCATCTGAATCATCTTCTGAGCTGCTGCTGTCTACAGGAGAGACAAAGTGTTCTCGGACAGGCCTCCGTGCCATATTTGTCTGGGCAGAGTTGGACATGGTAGCCATCTTAGGTGCACCAAATGTACCAGTCACGTCAAGTTTTTTCGCAAAATAGTCCTTAACATCCTTTCCAGATTTGGGAATCTTGTATCTGGACATCTTGTGTAGCTGTATATCAAAGCTAAAATAAGTAGGGTTGCAAAAAATAGCCTAATTCGGGTAAGATAAAGCCTCTCGGGGTCAGAGCAAGCAGTTCAAGCATCCATGAGTAGCGTTGCCAGGCCACGCACCCACCGCAGACATTTTTAGAAGAGATGAAAAACAATAGAGCAAGATTGAACAACCTGTATAGTGGGACAACAATGTAGATTTTAAATTCCCCCCTCTGTCCCACCAAGTCAGGGGGGTGTCCTCTGCCCAACCTGCCACTGTTCTAGAGCTGGGTAAGCTGGAGCGCTCAGCGTATTATGGTACTATGGATGATTGTAGATGAAGACCTTTTTTTTTTTCTAATCTGCATTGAACCTGAGAGCAGGGTAACCCAGCTTTGGCAGGTTGACTTTTAAAAAAGTAATTTGCTCCATGAGCTGGAGGGCCAATTGGGAGCGCTGGAGGCTAAGTATATTTCCTGTTATGGAAAATATCCGCTCACTCTGGACACTGGTTAGGGGGAAAGAAAGCAACTCCTGGGCTACCAGAGACAAAGTAGGCCACACAGCCCTCTTGTTATCCCAGAAACTCAAGGGATCTGTCAACAAGGGGCCAGGCAGGTGAGATTGAACCTACAGGAGAGGGAGTGCTCGGGTGCGACGCTAGGGAGCGATGCTTGGGTGCGTTGGCTGCCAGCAAAGGTACCGTGCTGCAGCCTGGGCTGGATAAAGTTGCCAGCCTCAAGGCTGGATGACAAACCCCAGAGGAGCTGGAAGTGAGCCCAGGATGATACCTCCACTGACAGCACCTTTTCCCCTGTAGGGGAGAGTGAAGGCTTGGGTGCGCTGAGTAGCGAGCGGAGATAGGGCGCGAGGGCCTAAAAAGGCGTAACTCTCCAGAAGAAGGAAACCAGAGGAACAAAGGATAAAAATACTCTCAATAGCAGAGAGAACAGACCTGTTCGGATGAGCAGTTCAGGGATCTTGGCTGGGCGGACCTCTTGAGCGGGTGGACTCTGGACAGAGGTAAACTGCAGCAGGACTAGCAGAAGCCTGGGTGAAACACAGCATGGCAAAAGTTAACTCGGGAGGCAGAGAAGTGGTCAAGTCACAGCCAGGGTCATACACAGCAAGGCAAGGGTTAATTCAGCAGGCAAAGAGGTGTCAAGTCGTAGCCAGGGTCATACACAGCAAGGCAAGGGTTAATTCAGCAGGCAAAGAGGTGTCAAGTCATAGCTAGGGTCATACACAGCAAGGCAAGGGTTAATTCAGCAGGCAAAGAGGTGTCAAGTCGTAGCCAGGGTCATACACAGCAAGACAAGGGTTAAGCAGTGAACAGAACAAGCTACTAGGCAAGAGACAGACTAAACGCTACTGGGAACACTATCAGAGTGCACCCGCACTAGTCCGGAGTGTCTGGATATAGACGCAGACGGATGACGTCACGGTGCACGTGACGCGATGAACCCGGAAGCAGCAAACCGCAATGAGAGTGAGAGGGCAGAGAGGAATCCACGGACAGAGCGGTATGTGACAGGATCTTTACTTGGGGCCAAAGAAGGTTCCGCAAGTTAAGCCTTATCCTCAAACTCAGCACTTTTTCTATTTATGGGGAGCTGTTTCTTTTGTCCGAAGCATAATCTGTCCATTGCCTCAGCATAAAAAGCAGCAGCTGCTCCACTGGAACAAGATGAAGTGCTGCTGCCGCTGCTATTGATAGGTCCCAGAAGACCACCACACTTCTTCGGCTCATATGCGGAATCTTCTCCCGCCTCCTCTGACTGCATTCTATTTTTTCTTTGCCTCTCACACACCCTATCAATTGTTCCCTCCAGGCAGTGAGGGAATTGGAACTAAGTGCCATCTTGCCTTTTGTTCGAGGATCGCAAATTGTGGCAAGCATTAACTCGGGACAATTGTCCAGGCTCTCTTCCATGCACAGAGTCAGTTCCTTTTTCAGCCTCATTAGAAGGGCAGCAACATCGGGAACTATATTACTCTCAGCACCAGGCAAAGGTTCCCTATGAGCAAGGAAAGAGTCAATTTTTAAGATGAGGTGTGTGAAGAGGGGAATGACTTTGGCCAGGCTAGCGTTCTCTTTGTTTAAAATTTCTGTCAAAGCACGGAAAAGAGTGAGGACTGTCACTACCTGTTCCATCAGGGCCCAGTCACCCGTGCCTAGGGTTCTGTTACTGCCAATGAAATGGTGACATGACATTGAGTGAATTCCCTTTTTCTATTCCAGGATACGCTCTAGCATATCTAAGGTAGAGTTCCACCTGGTCCCAACATCTTGTTTGAGGTGGTGCTCTGGGAGCTCTGCCTTTTTCTCTTCCTCCCTGAGGAGATGGCTATCTTTGACGCTACGATGGAAGTTGCCAGCAATTTGTCGGCACGACAACAGAAGTGCTGACAACCTTCCAGTGTTATTGCCATCATTGCGAGCAGCCTTAACTACCAGATGCAGGACATGCGCTGAGCAGCTCACACCCACAAATCTGCCATCCTGGAGAGCCTTTGTCATGTTAGCTACACCATCAGTAACCACAAACACCATTTGTGCCTGTGTGCATGCCTGCTCCCCTAGCCACCGCGCCACCATGTTCTGCAGTGCTTTGCGAATGTTATCTGAGGTGTGCTGCTGATCCATTACCTCGGCATGGAGGAGGAAAGAGCAGTGCCCCTGCTTGGCTACTGAACCTGAACTTGTTGGTATCGGTAATAATGTGTCTTGCAACACATTGGGCTGCCACCAATGCACCGTCAATGACAGGAAGCCATGCTGGCCACTCGGATCACTCCATAAGTCAGTGGTAAAGTGCACTGACTGGCCACCAGCCTTTTCTAGCAGGTCCTTCAAAAGTCCAACGCATGACCGGTACAGTGACTGAACTATAGTTTGACTAAATGTGGTGCGGGATGGAATTTTATATCAGGGGGCGACAGCCTTCATAAGTTGCTGGAAGGGCTCCCTGCCCACCAATTTAAAAGTAGCACCCCCAACAACTATGAGCTTTGCAATGAGGCGTGTAATTTTTCAGGGACTGCTATCTGCACATTCCCTTTGAATGAAACCCACCAAAAATTTTCCAGTGTGGCCTGTATTGATTTTGGGATGGGCTGGGACCAGATGTGGCATGATCTCCCTGCCCTTTCTCCTGCCTACTGGTGGTGAGTGTGAAACTGGTAAATGTAGTAGTGCCACATTCTGCATTTATCAACACTGACTTTTGGTAGTTGTTCAGGTGTTGGTTCATCCTGGAGGTGGTTAGATGACTCAACACCCTCCCACGGCTGACTTCCCTGCCGCACCATTTACATTTAGCTAGCCGGCCATCTCCAAGTGTCACAAAATGCTCCCACACCATGGAGCGATGAATGACTCTGCCAGTTGAAATGGAAGGTGGTTGAAGGGGATTAAATTTGCCCTGGTCCCCTTCAGGGCGTCTGGTATCTTCTGCCTGCAGATTTCTCACACTTCCATGGAAGAATCTGAAAAACACCCAACAGCAGTTCAACTTAGGCTTTGAGCCTACGATCTTAGAAAAGTTTTTCGATAAGACACAACACTGGTATCATTAAAAACTCCTGATGAAAACTTCAGGAAAGGATGAATGCAGTATCTTTGGGTACAGTCTGTGAGGGTTACGTTTTTTTCATTAAAGGGTATTCCTATAACAGGAAGAACTTGGGTATATGGAGTATAACCACATATCCAACAGGGTTGAGTTATATTTAAAGATTTATATATTTGGCGTGTAATATTAATAAAAGTATTATCTCATTCCCAGAACGATAGATGTAATTTTCTTTTATGTATGCGTGTATCAGAAGTGGGGTCAGTTACTCTACAGGGCCTTTCAGTCATACATAGTCACACAAAAAAATGCAATGAAGGCCACAACACAGATACCCATAAAGCAGAGTCGGTCAGCAATCTTGAATTCAGTTACTAAACTATACTTTGGTTTTGGCTCAACTGCCAATAAAGTCACTGGGTCTTGTTCTTTGCTGTAGGATCCTTCTTGATCCTGCTTGCACGGATCCATGCTGGGGAACTGTCTGTAAGTACAGCTGTCCATGTGACTGCAAACACAGTGGATTCAAAGTCTTGTCTTTGAACAGTCTCTTTACCAGCACTGAATCTCCTGGCTGGTAGGGTGTGTTGGTTTACCTATGGGTAAAGGGAGAGAGAGACTAACATCACCATAGATGCCGTTCAATGTGTCAACAAGTTTTTGTACATATGCATTTTGACTTTCTTGCACATCCCCTAGATCCCTAGGGGGTCCATGAGACACAAACTATGGTGTTGGGAAACATTTTCCCATCAATATCCCAAAAAGGAAACAACCCTGGGGTTTTATTTGGGGTCATGTGTATTTCTGCTAGTACAGCCGGTAAGTACACCGGCCAATTAGTAAAGGTACCATTTGTGCCTTTTCTTAATTTATCTTTCATGGTCCTTTCCACTTGTCCCCTGGATTGTGGGTGGTAGGAAAAATGAAATTTCCATTCAATACACAGTTTAGAATAGGTCACCTGTGTGACCTGTGCCGTAAAAGGGGTTCCCTTATCACTGTTTATCATTAGTGGACATATAACGCGAGGGATTATTTACTTCCACAGAATGTTTGCCACAGTTTGAGAGTTTTTCTTGGACATAGGAAAAGCCTCAACCCATTTGGAAAACTGGTCCACAATCACCAACAGGTACTGGAAACCCTTTAACTTAGGCATATATGAAAAATCAATTTGTAAATTTTGCATTGGATCATCAGGGTTGATAAGTGCTCATGGGCAGCTTTATTTACAATGGTCGGGTTGTTTCTGGCACATGTCAAACACCTGGACAGCTGTTTTTCACACAACTCAGTCACACCTTGAATCATTTATATCCTGACAGATCTGCTTTTTGTCTATGTATCCAAATGAATGAAAATGTGATATGAAAAGTGGGGGATTAGATATTGGTATGCCCATCCTTCCCTCCTTGTCTGACTGTAGACCATTATGGTCTAGTGTCAGACCCTCCTTTTGCCAAAATTATAGATCATCATTTAAGGCTTATACTTGCATTGTCTATATATCTGGGGGTAGATACAGAGGTATCATTGTCAACTGTACTATGGCCCTTACATGAAAATGTCGATATGATCATGGCAATACTATAGAAGACAACAGATAATTAACCAATTGAGCATATGAAGTTCCTTTACCATCAGCTGCCACAAAGCCTCTATTTCACCATATAAAGGCAAAATCATGTATCACTCCAAAAGCGTACCTGGAGTGTGTCACTATAGTCACGTCTGTGGTTACAAGTCATGAGCATGCATATGTTAGAGCTGTTAGTTCAGCAGATTGGGCAGATAGAAAAGGTAAAGAGTTAGTTATGAATACCTTATCTAGTAATTGGACTATATAAAATCCTGCCAGTTATATACCCCATCAGCTAGTTTTAAGAATGACCCATTCACATATACTGTCTCACTGCATTCAAGGGGAACAAACTGCAGGTCAGGTCCTGGTGAAGTATCCATGAGAATGGTCTGTAAGTAATCATGTGCCTTAACCTCTGATATGTCAGAGGGAGAATGTAAAAATGAATTTATGTAAGGCATTTGAAGGGTAATATAGAATGTGTAAATAGGAACATAACCAAATCCTCTCTGTGCAGTCATGTGTCTAAACCGCCCCTACTATCATAACACAGGCTTCTACTGCTCCTAAAAATGCAGGAAGGCCCTGAACCACTGGTGGTAGTACTTTAAAATAACAAACCATGATCTATAGCTGCAGGCGTATTCCCATGCAAGGACACCTAAAACAGTGGAACATCCCTCTTTATAATACAGATGAAACTGGAGAGAGTAGTTGGGAAGTTCCAGAGCAGATACAAAAAACAAGGCTTTTTTTAGTGCTTTAGTTGCCATGTCCATAGTCCATTGTATTTCATCAGAAGCATCTCTCAAGGTACCCTGTCTCAATAGGTGATCGTGGTGAGAACAGTCTAAAATTCTTTGCCTACCGTAATAATAATAATAATCTTTATTTGTATAGCGCCAACTTATTCCGCAGCGGTTTACAATACGTCACTATGCCTAGGAAAGATAACAGTGTGCACAGAGTGTATGGAGGGTTACAGTTATCTGTGGGAGGTGACACAGAGTGTATGGAGGGTTACAGTTATCTGTGGGAGGTGACACAGTGTGTTTGTGGGGTCATGATCCTCAGGGACGTGCACAGATATTTTGGGGGGCAGGGGCTCAAATTAAAAAAGGGCACTTCTCATAAATATTTATTTGTTTTTTTTCTGTTAAAAGGACACGAGGGCAATTTGGACAAAAAGGGCAGGTGCTCAAGCCCACCTTGGTGTTTATGTGTGCATGTGCCTGATGATCCTGAGTGACAGTGTGTGTGGACCAGGAGAAGTTATTGATATCTCCTACTTCAGGAGCAAGTGGCAGCTATATTTTTTTTGTCAGTTGGATAGTGGTGGGCGGGCTGGAGGGGGCGGGCCAACTCCCTGTATGATAAACACGCCCCCATTGAATCACCCAATGGGAGCAGTAATGTCCCCATTGAATCACCCAATGGGAGTTGTGTCTCCTAATGAGATATAAATTATGTAATGAGGCATTCTGTTCAATGTGTGTTTGTTTTCTGAGGAGACATAGATTATGTTCTGTGTGTGAGGTACCATAAATTATGCAATGAGGCTTATTCTTTTATATATATAGATTAGGTTTTAATAAAGCCGATACTTCCTTCTTTACATTTTTTTATATTTGGCCCCTAATAAGTTATTTGGGTCTGAAGTGAAATGTAAATTTTAAATAATGAGAAAGAAAAAAGTTTATTGTTGGACATTTGATCAAATAGGAAGAAAGGTTTGGTGTGTGCAGTTTCTATCCCAGATTAGTACAATTTGCTTGGGGGGGGCACCACATTCCCATTGAGTGGGAAGTAATTCAGAATGAACTACAGCACTTCCTCATATTTTGTACAGTTATCAGTGGCACTTTGCTCTTTTCATGCAAATCGGGATCCTTGTATGTCACTAGAATTGCTTCCTGGTACAAAGGTACAACATATATTTAATTTCACAGATTGATGTAAATTAAAAGTGGACCTGTCATTTTATGAATAGTTGAGTTTTGTTTTACATAGAATTAAAACCTTCTCATAGATTTTAATAGCTTTTTCTATAAAATAAATAGTTTTTGAAAAACTAACCTTTAAAGTAGAAGTATGGCCTCCTCATAATAATCCCATGCTTAATTTACTACTCCATGGAAGGAGACATGGCTGTTGCTGGCAGTTTTTGAACCTGAAGCAGGCAGAGTGCATGTGTCTACTTAACCCTTTAAGCACCAGAGGGGTGTGCAATGCGTAAAGCAATGATTTGGGTTAAGAATACCATGTGAAGAAGGCAGAGTTTGTGTTCTGGGGTCCTGCTGTCAACTGTCATGTTCACCTCCATGTAGATGAAGATCTTATTTCTTAAACAAAAGCACAAAGGCAAACTTCATAAGGACCATTAGAATTCTTGGCTATAACAAGTGAACTGGATAGTTATTATGAAGATAAGGCATTTATTATTTAAAGTGAAACTATCACCGCACATCTTTAGCTTAATTAAGTCCCCATCTGGCGACTAGCTGCTTAGCAGCACTAGTAGCCAGAATTATTATCTTATTTAATAGATTTAAGCTTTCTTCCATGGGTGACAGGCAGGACGGAGCACGGACATCTTGCCATAGTGACGTCCGCGCACCACCACTACAATACACATCTGCCACGTTGTAGGAGGTTTTTTTTTTTTTTTTTTAATGAGCCACTGCTGCGATCACTTTTGAGCTGTCATGGCAGCAGGCAAGGGGAAAGTTTAGGAGTTTACGAGAAGTGAACTTCTCACTCTTTTATTGTATATGTATGGGCAAATTGGGGGCTTCTTTACTAAATATTGCATGTGCTATTGGGGGCCCCAAGTCTGGCAGGGCCTCCAATAGAAGAATATGGGGGCAAAATGTCTGTGGTCCCCCAAGACTGGTGAGCCCCCCCGTGCCATGGGGGCTGCGGGGCCTACACTATGCCTCTATTTGGAGGGTGCCTCTTTGTCACTTGAGCAATGGCAACTAATGTGCAATGTATGTAAACTTCTGAAACCTTTTGAGGAAGCAATCATGCTTGTTAGTCATGGAGAGGCAGGAATTAGTGAAATTCTTCCATGCATATATTTATTGCTGAAAATACTGAGGAGCATGGCTGAGGAATATTACCGTAATGACAACACAGACATGCATCAGCTTGTCAAGGACATGTTAATTTGCTTTGGGCAAGCTCCTGTATAGTGCCCATTAAAATCAATGAGGAATACATTCGTGCAAATTTGCTGGCAAAACATGATCAGTTTGTCACAACAAGGAGTCCTGATGATCAGCAGTAGCTCTCCGTGGAATCGGAATCAGTGAAGGAATATAACAATAAGCGTATTGGTCAAGTAGAGGGTTGCATTGTGCAGAATGAGAGGGAGAAAGTTAGGACCAAGAAAAGTGCTGGAAAGCATAGTGAAAAGGAAGGAGGCAAAGGGTTTATATGAGCAGCAACAGGAGCAGCAACATAAACCAGAAAATCCCATTCCCATTCTGAACACATTTCAATTCATGGTTCTCAGTGGCAGCAATCAAACATTTGTGGTGGTGGGGGTGATGTCACTGGTGGCAACACATCTTTATGGGACTTTCTCCCAGAGTATGGGTTGATCACTGATACACAGGTAAACTGCATGCAAGATGTTTCATGATAGTTACGGGTTTGTTAAGTTCTTTGCAGAAACGATCACCCCCATGAACTATTGAGAAGCAAAACAATGTATGTGGCCAGCACTGACACATACTACCATGGAAACCCTTAGTTGTCCCCCAGCAAGCACTGAGTCTGAGCGGATTTTCCGTGCAGCAGGTTATAATGTAAATGACCGCAGGATGTGGCTATCAAGCTGCAGTGTTGAGAGGCTAACTTTCTTAAAAATTAACCAACATCTAGTTCCATCATGGTATCAGGTATCTGAAGTGAACAAAACCGCACATGACAGGGAAAGCAAGGCATCACAGAGGGGCTGCAAATGATCCAGCTGTCTTGGTACATATTGGAACCAATGACAAAGTAGGAGGAAGAGGGAGGTCCCTAAAGAATGATTTCATGGATTTAGGGTGCAAGCTCAAGGCAAGGACCTCTAAGGTAGTATTTTCTGAAATACTACCTGTGCCATGCGCCAGTGCAGGTAGGCAGAGGGAGCTCAGGGAGCTTAATTCATGGCTCAAGCAATGGTGTAGGAAGGAGGGTTTGGGGTTTTTAGAACACTGGATTGCACCTAAATGGTAGAGGAGCTTCTGTGCTATGGGAGAGAATGCTAGGAAGCTTTGAGGAGCTTTTAAACTAGGAAAGGGGGTAGGGTATAGATAGCAAAAATGGGGTAGATAGAGCAGATAGGAATTGGGTCCAAGTAAATAACCAGGGGGGTGGAGAAAGGGTGGGGATAAACTTAGTCAATAGGGAGGAACTCCTAGTAAATGAAGGTTGTAGGGATTAATATATGTAAAGACTTCAAAATTAATTGTATGCTAGCAAATGCAAGAAGTATGGTAGATAAAATAGGAGAACTAAAATTGCTGGCGGTAAATGAGCAGTTGGGCATAATTGGAATAACAGAAATGATACACATGACTGGGCTGTAAATATAGAGGGCTGTTCCCTGTTTAGAAGAGACAGGATTAATAGAAAAGGGGAAGGTGTGTGCTTATAGTTGAAAACAGAGCTAAATTCAATTTTGCGGGATGATACTAGTGAGGAAACTGGCCAAATTGTGGAGACCATGTGGGTAGAAATCGAGACTAAATGTGGTGTAAAAGGTAAAAAAAAAAAGGTGTTGGTGGGCATATGCTACAAACCACCAAATATTGATGACAATGTTGAGGTCCAACTGCTATTGCAAATGAGGAAAGCTGCCCAGCTTGGGCATACTATAATTATGGGAGATTTTAATTATCCAGATATCAACTGGAAAAATGAGGCCTGTCAGAGTGCTAAGGGTAGCAGGTTTTCGAACACACTTCGTGAAAGCTACATGTCACAAATGGTGGAAGCGCCGACAAGAAATAACAATGTATTGGACCTAGTGATAACTAATAACAGAGAAATGGTATCCAATATTAAGGTAAGAGAACATTTGGGAAACAGTTATCACAACATTTTTTACATAACTGTATAGGTTCAACCAAAACTCTTCATTTTAAAAAAGCTAACTTCAAATTGTTAAGGGCTTCAATGCAAAACATAGACTGGGATATTTTATTTAAAGACAAAAATACTGAGGAAAAATGGTCAGAATTCAAATTTAGGTTGCAGAAATGTACCCAACAGTATATACCAGTGGGGAACAAATGCAAAAGAAGTAAGTAACAACCAGTGTGGTTAACTGCACATGTAAGGAAGGAAATAGCAAGGAAAAAAATGCATTCAAATTATTTAAGTCTGAAGGAACTGAACAATCTTTCTTAAAATACAAAGATTGCAAAAAGGCAATTAGGGTAGCAAAAATAGATAATGAAACTCAAATTGCAAGGGAAAGCAAGACTAATCCAAAACATTTTTTTCAAATATATAAATTGCAAAAAAAACTTAAGAGGGAGTGCATTAGACCATTCAAAAATGAGATGGGTGAGTTGGTTAGTGAGGATAAGGAAAAGGCCGATGTTTTAAACTCTTTTTTTGCATCAGTATATACAAGGGAGCAAGGAATGGTAGAAGTAACTCAAGTAACAATTAAAACAATACAATTAACAAATATTGGGTTAAATCAAGAAGATGTCATGGGAAGACTGAACAAAATGAAGACCGACAAAGCACAGGGTCCTGATGGTATACATCCAAGGGTTCTTCAGGAACTTAGTGCAGTGGTAGCAAAACCCCTATATTTACTCTTTAAAGATTCTATCACCACAGGCTCAGTGCCACAGGATTAGCGAAGAGCTAACATAGTGCCTCCAAAACAGAACCTGGGAATTATAGACCAGTGACTTTGACCTCTGTAGTGGGAAAACTGATAGAAGGGATAATAAGGGACTATATTCAGGATTACAACACAACAAAATAAAATCATTAGCACGAATCAACATGGTTTTATGAAGAATAGATCATGTCAAACTAATCTTTTCAGCTTCTATGAGGAAGTAAGCAGCAACCTTGATAATGGTAAGGCAGTAGATGTAGTATATCTAGACTTTGCAAAGGCATTTGATACAGTACCACACAGAAGGCTGGTGTATAAAATAAGGAAATCGGGGCTAGGAGATAACCTTTGCAATTGGATACAAAACTGGTTGAAGGATAGGGAACAATGTGTGGTTGTAAATGGAAAATTCTCCAATTCTCCAATATCAACCTTAACTTTTTTGTTATTAATATACTTGTAGAATTGTTTATGGTTTTTCTTCCTCTTTTTACAATGTTTCTCTCATTTTCCGTTTTAGATAGCTTGACTCAGGCTAGCCAAATGCAAGCTCAGAGATAAATTGTTTTGCAGAACTTAGAATTGTTACACAGAAGCCCTGAGAAAAATAGTTTTGCAGGACTATGATTTATTAAACACAAGCCCAAAGAAAATTTTAGTTTGTAGGGTTAAAGCTTGTTAAACAAAAGCCCCGAGAAAAAAATGGTTTCTAGGCCTTAGGCTTGTTATACATAAGACCCTGAGAAACAATTGGCTTGTAGGCTTTGGGCTTGCCAAAAACAAGCCCCAAGACAAAACAATTATGCCCTGTTGACCTAGTGCTAGCAGTTAATTATATGTTGGCCATTGCCAGGCGTTGGTACAATGATGGCTCCCCTTGCCACTAGCTCCAGTGATGTACCTGACACAATAGCATCATCACAACTAGATTCCCAGCACTTCTGGTGAACCCAGAGAAAAGAAGATTGTCAATAATTCTTCTCCTGCACCTACATCAAAGTCATGGGTGTATTGGAATACAAATGTTTCCCTTGAGAACAGGAAGGAACTGTGCCATTCGTTAGCAACTGCAATGTGCACAGTCTTTCTAAGTAGACATTGTGAAATAAGGGAAGGACTGGGAACAATTAAGACATCTGCGCTCATATGAAATAACTGGCACAACTGCAACCAAACATCTTGATGCTTAGGTCCGCAATGAAAAATCATCACCCCAAGAAACTAAGTACTGCTGTCACTCTGGACTTTGTCCACTCTGCTAAGGACACGTTGTCACGAACGCCCCTACTCCAAGCATGCATGTGACTTGGTGGGCAGTATAAGGGTTAAAAAAATTCAATATCTGTCTGCCCTAGACAGGAAATAAAGATAAAAAAATCCCCTTTAACACCACCCACACTTAATTTTAACGATATAACTAATATCATAACGCTGCCACCACCAGACAATCTATAAATGCATAAGAAAGACAGGGGGGTGTCTGGGTCCCCCACGCAATTTAGCTTAAAACCCCACTATATATGTTCTAACACAATATCTATGTGATTTCAAATTACCAATAAATGAGTCTATTCAGGTAACGTGATTCTTTACCAGACAAAGGCCATACTTGATAAAGGAATATTTATTATGAATAAACAATAATCACAGTGCATAAAGAAACAGATGACAAATTATTTACACCAAACAGATAAAAATAAAAAGTAGAAAATAACAGAAATCCTAACATACTCACTTGGATGGTAAAGTAATAGTATTTTCTGTCCGAAGGGGCTCCGGCAAGAAAAGATGGACACTTACTCAAAATTAGATCTTGTCCCCTAGTAAGCACACCAGACACTTTTTTATCCACAGATTTATACAATTTCAGTTCATCTGAGGTTTCCAAGCCAGCCCAGAGGAAATTATGGGCAGAGAGAGAGGTGAGTACAATAAGTCACCTCCCTCGTGTTTTGGGAAACCAAAATTCAAATATCAAATTTGGATTGTAATTTTTATCCTGTACTTGACACCAAGATAATTCTTGTATATATTAATTTTTGCAATTTATGGAGTCCGTACATAGGTCACACTAGCTACTTATCACTCAACCTTATAGATGTCATAATTTCCAGCCCACCACTGTAGTGGCACTAGTCATGTTGGTACTCTTATTGCAGGATGTGCTTTCCCCATTCCAAATATGTACACCAGGAGTCTGGATTATCAATCTGTGAGATATTATTAAGGTATATTTTAGATATGACCCAGAAGACAGCGTCTCTTGACTGCTAAAGTCCATTAGCACATCCAACAAATTAGTTATCTGTGTAGGGATGCTGCCACATGGTACCTAGCCAGTTAGTTTATATTAAAGGGATAGTAATACTTCGTTTTATCTTTATTTTATTTTGTGGCATTAAAAAAACATGAAGAACGATATAAGTCTTATCTCTCAAACCTTTATGGTTTAAGAGATATTCACAAGCAAAGTTTCCCCCTCCCTCCCCTCTTTTTTAGTGTAAGCCATCTCTTCTCAGATGTGAATCTGGTTGTAAGACCAGACAGATAACAGCAGGGGACAATCTTCTTTGTATGAAAACAATGAAAGCCCTTCCTCCCCTTGACAAGTTTTTCAGCTTTTTCTCTTAACTTAATTGAAGATTGTCCCTCTCTGCAGTCTACCTGGGCACCTCCCTTCTGATCTGGCTGAATGGGGGGGGGATACTTTGCTTGTGAATATCTCTTAAACCATAAAGGTTTGAGAGATAAGACTTATATCATTCTTCATGTTTTTTTAATGCCTACAAAATAAAATAAAGATAAAACGAAGTATTACTATCCCTTTAAAGCCAGACAGCAGTAACATTTCACACCTTGCAGAGGGGTCCCAGCTTCAAAAGGAATGTAAAACCTTCCAATATCACCTTCCTATACAATCAAATTAACTCCTCACATGCTGAAGTTTGCTATCCAGAAGCGGATGAATGTATGCACTACACATCGTTGTGACACACGTGACAACAAGAAGACTTAGTAATAATTTGGAATCTTCCCTGCCACCAGCTTAGTGTATTCTGTGAGATGGAATGTCCACAGATGCTCCCTGATCCCCTGAGTCAGGTTACACTCCACCACATTGACCTGTGTGGTCAGTGCACCACACAATGTACAATTAGTGGACCTGGACTATCACATCATGGTGGTCAGAGGTGGTATGCCCGAGAAGAAGGTAGAGGACGCTGAGGGTGCTAGGATGGGGAAAGATGATGTGTCTTATTGCGACAGACACTAGAACAAGAAGCTGATGAAGACACATCAAAATTTCAGGCTCAGGCTGGCTTTCTTTACTCCACATCTTAGATTTTCACCAATGTTTTTTGTGCCCTTGGGGAGGGACGAGGGGTATAGCAACGGTATTTCTAGATTTATTTTGTGGGGGCTTGGTTTTCACATGCTTAACATAAACATTGTGATGTCTGTATTGAAGGTGTTATGAGGGTGGTTGTACCAATGTGTGTCTCTGTCCTTTTCACTAACTTGTCACACAAAGTGCACAGTGCAGTCACTGATGACTACACTATGCCTGCCCCAAGAGAAAAATATTCCCACATCCATGATTTCAGGGAGGGTGCAGGTGGAGAAGAATGGCCTTCTTCTTCTTTTCCACAAACCCCTTCACTGGCTGGGGCAGGTGATGATGTTGCTGCTGCCTCAGAATCAGCATTAGAACCAGGAACAAGATTATTGGAGGCAAGTGGAACCTGTCCAAGTCCAACATCACTACTGGAGAACCCCGTCCCACTGTGGCCACTGTTGTCTGTGCACACTAACCTGCTCCTCATCATCCTACTGCTGAAACAGATTAACATCTGGGCTTGGAGACTCAGCAGCAGGAATTACAGCAGTAGCAAACTCCTCAATGTTACTGTTGGTGGCACTCTCTGTCTCCCATTCCCTTTTGCTTCCAGTTAACAGACCCTCATTCAGTCCCCCATTCTCTCCTCCATATCAGCTGCTTCACAGCACTCTAACTTTCATCCCCACCAACAGTCTCTTGCGGCTTCTCTACCGGAGTGGGACTGGTTTGTGATGGCAAATGTGACAGTGGGTCCTCTACTGTCACACTTGCCATATCTTTAGATGAATAAGGTATAGTGGTAGTACTAGGAGCAGAAACAGACAGCTAACATATGCTGCTGCTAATTCTGCTAGCCAGGTCTGCCTTCTTCATCATAATACCCCAGAGAAACAATTCTGGGGGAATGGGAAACACAGGGTCAGGTGTATATAGGCTTCCTTGCCCGCTAGTCTAGCTGCCGACTTCCCCTTCCACATCAGCAGTAGACTTTGGTTCCATCCAGCTACTTTAAGCAGTTTCTCTACCACCTACACCATCATTCCCACAAGTGTCTTGTTGCTGTGTGGTAGTGGGCCTGCTTAGGGATGTGTGGCTTAGGGTCCCTTGCTGTCACACTTGAAGTTGCCATCTCCTCCTCAGAATTAGAAGACACACTGGCAGCAGTTGCAGCCAGTGCTGCTCCCACTGCTACCCAGTTCTGCCTTATTCACAATTTTCATCAGATGCCAAGTAGCAATGTTGGGGAACTGGGCATCATTGAATCTGGGGAATGGGGGCTCCCAGCCCCCTTCATGTTGGTGGAGACTTTCACCTTCTCTTTGTCCCTGGACTTTTCAGGGTCCTGCCAGCTCCCTTTTTTACTGTCACGTCTGCCACTGTTCGGCGGTTCCCTAGCAACGGCTTGTGTGTTCCGTTGCCGGGCACTTGCGTCACTTCCGGTTCTCCTTTATGTAGGCAGCTGAGCTCGGTGTTCAGACGCGTTAGTATAGCGTCTAGTTAGGTAGGGTCAGTGCTCTGTGGTGTTTCCCACTAGTTCCTGTACCAGATTCCTGCTCAGTCTTGTTGTCATTAATTCCGTGTATGACCTGGCTTGCTTTCAGACAACTCTTCAGCTCAGTCCTATTTCTCCAGTAACCGTGTATGACCTGGCTTGTTTCCTGACTACTCTCCAGCTCAGTCCTATATCTCCAGTATCCGTGTATGACCTGGCTTGTTTCCTGACTACTCTCCAGCTCAGTCCTATATCTCCAGTAACCGTGTATAACCTGGCTTGATTCCTGACTACTCTCCAGCTCAGTCCTACTATCACCTTCAATCCGTGGATGACCTGGCTAGTGTCCTGACTACTCTTCTAGCTTCCTGGAATCCAGATACCATTCCTGCTCTTTGGGGAACTACCTAGGTGGTCTGAGTGAGTACCCCTTTTATTTTGGAGTATATCCTCCCTGGGAATTGGGGTAGTAGTTGTTTGGCTACACGGGGTCATCGTGGGTCTCCTTTGGCTCAACCGAAGGGGACCAATCTGGCTTCGCGGCCAGCACCTTTATACGGCATAGCCGCAGCAAGACCCCAGGTAGGCAACCACCGTACCCGAGCTACGCTCTCTAGCGTCGCACTCCAGCATCTAGCTCCCAAATTCCTTGTTGGAGGAGACTGATCTTCTCATTTCTGTACGCTTAGAGGTGGGGAGGGTATTCTGGTTCTTGGTCTATCCTACGTTTATACGTGACATTTACTTCTAGTGCTCATAGTGCAAGCCAGCACTATGAGCCTGTAATACCTTTATTTTGCTACACAAAAATCCCTTTCTGCCCTCTCTCTGCTTCCACTCCATTTTACTTCCTATTTACATCATGTTTTTGATGAGAAAATGCAAGATTTGTATAGTATGTGGCTGAGACATTTCTCTCCATTGAAAAGCATAGGTGAAACATGGAACCATTTTTAAGAAATATTTTTTGGTCTACGCTAAATGAAAAATTGAATGGTTTTCCTTTGGGTGAAATTTCTCATGAAAAAGCAGAAAACCAAGTGATTTTTGCAGAATATCTCATGAGTCATGAGAACAAAACAGGACCTCTTACACATCCCTACTTAATACTTCAGTGAAAGTGATCTTTCGTGAATAATGGTCCCTGGGCCATCCTTCTGGTATATTGCTCAGATTTATTTATGCTTATATATTTGAACATCATTTGCTTTAGACACTGGAAGCCTCTACGAAATGTGAATATAATCACAAGGGAGCATTTGGACATACATTCCTCTGAATATTCCTATGCTTAGAAGCAGATCATGCTGTTCTTCATTTGCCAGTATATTTAATACATCTATGGCTTTGTGGGACTGGGTGTCAAAACTTTGAATCCACAAGGTGGCATGTCGATGGTATAGGCTATCCTGCTGCTGCCTTTTAATCATACCTCCTGAACTAGAGGCAATATTATGATGCTGCAGGCTACTGTTGCCCATTGGTGGGAGGGAATCCCATTGAGCAGTGATAGCCATATAGTCTGTAATCTTCCCACTTTTGTAAGGTGGATTGTCTTCTCTTATGATCTTTCCAGCCCCTTGCCCGCCACACTAACCACCTGCTTATACAATTCTGTCACAGCAGCCCTTCAAAAAAACTGCAGCTTGTAAGATGCCAAGCTAGGAGCTACACATTACATCAGTTCTCTAAATCCGCAGTTTTCAACAAAAGAATACAGCAGCATGTCAACTGCCAACATCATTGCCATTCCACAGGTGTACTTTGGGATTATTTCTGTGTTGTTTTCAACTCTTTCCCAACAACGCAGTAAGGGGTAGATTTAAAGGCAGGCGATATAAAAAAAACACCATTGGGTGTTTTAATGTGCAGTAAGCCATTTAAAGGTCCATGTAATGAACAGCTAATGGCAGCTCACCAGGTGATACGGTCGCTACACTAACGTGTGTTTTGGCCCATTTGAAAAATGCTCCAAGTTGCCATTTAATAGACTGCGTTAGCTGAAAAAATCCAATAAGGGACTCACTTTATCACATAAAATTTAAGACCCAGTTTGTTTAGCCGTAAAGTCCCTTACCTGATCTTTTGCCAGCTAATGCAGCTATTAATGGGCCAAAAAAAACCTAAGTCCACAGTGGATGTATTGATATGGGGCCCTAAGCCCCACATCAAAACATCCAAAGTGCCTAAAAGGTGTCCAAAGTTAGTGGAATTAACCCTATGAGTTCCAGTGGGGTATAATTACACCACCGGCATTCATAGGGTTAACTCAACTAAGTAAAAAACAACATCACATTACAATTTACAATTACCATTAATCTTGATGTCCATCGGAGTTCTTAGCTCCCTGGTCCTCTTCTATCCTTCTCCTCTGTCCTTCTCATCAGTCTTCTATCTTCTCTTCTTTCTTCCTGTTCCTGTAAAAGACAAAAAAGTATAAATACAATTTGGAATACAAGATATCATTTAACCTCTTGCGCACCAGAGGGGTACACAACACATTGCAAAGCAATGCATTGTGGACCTCTCTGGGCTCAACGGGTTAAGCAATGTAGTCAGTGCCCAGGAATATAAAAATATAGTGCCATTATTTGTCATCAAATAATCCATGCTACTAATAACAAGTGCACAAATTTGATAAGTATATTAAAAAAATATATAAATTATATGCTTAGCTTATTTGTATCTTTTAACTTTCTCCACTTCTGTGCGTGGCTGCAAAGGCAGTGGCAGTGGATACAGTGCCGTGGTCCACAGGTCCCCCTCCTCTATGGCCAATGCCCGTTCCGCATTGAGGGAATTAGAGCAGAGACTGTCTTTACATGTGGGCAGCCTCTGATACAGTTCTCTCACAGCCACTGGCTGAGATGCGCTTACGCAAGTTTGTCTAGTCATTCCTCAAACGTCAAGTCTTCCATTCCCTTAATTCATTAAGGGCTCGATCCAAATGTTGGCAATAAAAAAGCCGGTAGGACAAAATGGATATCGACCGACAAAATAAAATGTCTAATGCGGTAATCAATTGTCCTACCAGCTAAATCCATAACGAACGTTAGGCCACAGAAATGGTCTTGTAGCCAAACTTTTGTTTTGTGAGCTAGGTTCCCAAAACATAGCTAAATAGTGGCAGTTTTGGCAATCCACTCCTAAATAAGGCTGTCCCTATCAAACCACAGATTATTTATAGGAGAAATACAAATCTAAAAAATATTCTGGGGAAGAATAAACCAACTAGGGAATGCCTTAGTTTGGAGGTGGAGTAAAAGGGAGCCTTTAAGTGTAGCTCTAGACGTTGTATTACGTGTAAATATATAGAACATGGAGTCAATAGTTTTCAGGATAGTAGAGGTCATGATCATGACATTAATTTTTATATTACTTGTGAGACCACTTATGTGGTCTATTGTATTAGATGTCCATGTGGTTTAGTTTACATAGGAAGAACTAAGAGACGCCTCAAAGATAGATTTTTAGAACATAGAAGGAATATACTTAAGGGTGAGGACAAGTATCCATTAGGTAGGCACTTTAGGGAAGTTCATAATAGAGATTTGGGACTCATTAGCATATTACCCTTGGAGCATATACCTTCTAGTATTATAGGGGGTGATAGATTCAGGGCTCTCTGTAATAGAGAGTCCTATTGGATATATATGTGTGATAGTTTAAAGCCCAATGGACTTCATGACAAATTGGATGTCTATACATTTTTGTAGAGGTGTATATGCTCCATGGGATATGTGTGGTGAGTAATTATTTTTTCAGTATTTTTTCAGTATTTCCCAATTTTTTAATTTTTTTAATTTTGACCATGCAGTAGCTATGTATATAATATATATGTATGAGATGTTTATGACATTATGCACAATATGTATTAATAAGATTGTGTTGAGATTAATATATATATAGTCATCCAGTGAAGATTTTTGCTGGTTAATAGGGCATATGTATCAGGAGAGCATGAAGTGCCCCTAAAGAGTTAAAAAGGTCAGAGGGATATCACCTGAATGTGTTTAGCTCTCTGGGTGAACTATTTATATGGGATACTTGTGCTATTATGCTTATCCCTGATGAAGTGCCCTGGAGGCAAGAAACGCGTTGGATGAGACTATCTATATATGGAGTCAGTTAACTCTGTGTCTGTACGGTGAAGATCCGATAAATATATTGATCAGTTATTGGTCTTCCTGCTTGGAGTGTGCCTGAGGGGAGGTTCCCTGCTATTTGTCCATTACACGCTTGTCTGTTCATCTGGATCTATCTTGAGAGGAAGTTTCCCAGCAATTGGCTGAATATACATTGCGGGAGAAGCCCTAGGAGCAGGACCCAGTGATTGCAGTGGGCGTTGGGACATCATAAGAGGCGGCTGCCGCCGGAGGGGCATATTGCTACATCGTGTCTGCTACATTGTACCTGCTACATTGTTGGGTGTTTGCCATTTCATTTGGATCTAGTTCAAATACACCTCCCACGATCTGCCCGCTGACGTATTACGGGACCCGGTGAGTGCATCAAGCCGCTTGAATATGTGTGTGTAGCGGTAGCCGCCGGAGGGGTATACCGTATATTATATGCTTGATTAAGATAGACGGGAGATATAGTGGTGGAGGAGAAGATCTGGATAACATATACAGACGAGGCAATACGGACAATCTTTAAGGGGTCACCTCAGTTCAGGACATAGAGTTTCTGTTATCTCTATGTATTTTTATTTTAATTTTTATCTATTTTATTGGTTTTGCTGCATATGCCTGTATACTTGTATACATTGTAGAGAATAATTTTTTATTGCATTTGATGTGTGTATAAACATGTATTAATAAATACTGTTTGTGTATTTTATAGCTACTGTATGGTCATTTGATTTATTATTCACAGGAGGTATTAGAATAGGGGTGATTATTGTTTTGGTTCATTTTCATTTATTTTTCTTTAGCGCTCCCCCATTTTGATTTCATTGCAAAGCAATGCATTGTGGACCTCTCTGGGCTCAACGGGTTAAGCAATGTAGTCAGTGCCCAGGAATATAAAAATATAGTGCCATTATTTGTCATCAAATAATCCATGCTACTAATAACAAGTGCACAAATTTGATAAGTATATTAAAAAATATATAAATTATATGCTTAGCTTATTTGTATCTTTTAACTTTCTCCACTACTGTGCATGGCTGCAAAGGCAGCGGCAGTGGATACAGTGCCGTGGTCCACAGGTCCCCCTCGTCTCGGGCCAATGCCCGTTCCGCATTGAGGGAATTAGAGCAGAGACTGTCTTTATATGTGGGCAGCCTCTGATACAGCTCTCTCACAGCCATTGGCTGAGATGCGCTTACGCAAGTTTGTCTAGTCATTCCTCAAACGTCAAGTCTTCCATTCCCTTAATTCATTAAGGGCTCGATCCAAATGTTGGTGATAAAAAAGCCGGTAGGACAAAATGGATATCGACCGACAAAATAAAATGTCTAATGCAGTAATCAATTGTCCTACCAGCTAAATCCATAACGAACGTTAGGCCACAGAAATGGTCTTGTAGCCAAACTTTTGTTTTGTGAGCTAGGTTCCCAAAACATAGCTAAATAGTGGCAGTTTTGGCAACTTCAAAGAAAAAAAACTAACGATCAGTGCCTGACATACTGTCAAGCACTGATCGTTACCTAATCTTTGTTACACTTACCTGTCATCCACTTTCTGTGTCCTTCTATCTTCATTCTTTCTTCTATCTTCTGTCTTCTTAAAAAAAAAAAAAGTATAACTCCAATGCATAAATATCTGGCACACTAATACTTAGTTTAACCCCTTGAGTGCCAGAGGGGTACGCAAAGCAATGTATGAGTACCTTTCTGGGGCTCAAAAGGGTTAAAAATACCCCTTTTTTCCACAGTATTCTTCAAAGATTTAGGATGACTAGGAGCAATGTGGCCTCATATAATTTTAGCTTTTCTATAAGTAATTCTAGCCTTCTTTGTCAATAGATCTTGTAGAAGGGGGTCCTGTAATAAAATACCCCAATGTTTCTGGATGATATTGTGTATTGTCATGGATGTCCCATTAAACTGGGTAACTATGGATGGAGGTCTTCTTTGCTCTTTATTATTGTTGTGTTTCTTGCTAAGGATATCTTCTCTTTCCATTTATAGAGCTCTTTTGTGGGCTGATTCTATTACTGAGATTTTATGTCCCCTTTCAAGGAGTTGGATTTGGAGATCTTTACTTTTATCTTCAAATTTGGATTTACTACTGCAGTTTCTTCTTAATCTGTGATACTGCCCAAATGGAATGTTTTTTATCCACTTAGGAAAGTGGCAACTGTCTGATTTCAAATATTGACTTATATGTCTTGCACCATTAGGAGACTGTTTTGTAGTTCATTCATACAATAGCCTTTCTCTATGTTTCTATGCTATATAGATGTAATTCATCGATTTATTTTATATTTGTATTTTTATATGTGGCTCATATTTTAAAATAGAACAGGCGAGCCTGTGGTGTATGTATCTGTAGTGGCTCTTATCCTGTTTCTGTATACTATGTAGTGAGAGCGGTGAGACAGTTAGTGTTCCGGTCTCCATGGCAATGATAGAATGAAGTTGATCCAGAACGAGGCGTGAATCTACCCGCCTGGTATCTTCACCTCACTATGAGTCGCGTGATGGAGGAGAAAGAAGCTGGTCACCGTTTCTCACATCCGGTATGTTAAAGTTTTTTTATTATAAATATAAGTATTATTATATTGCATTTTATCCCCTGACGAAGTAGACTGAGGTGCTACGAAACGCATAGGGACTCTATACACAGTGAAGTGTTTTATTGCAACTTTTATGACATCCATACGTTGATTTATTCACATATCCTCGGCTGGGTCGGGCCTTGAGAGCACCATATATCACACCCATCTGGTGAGTGCGGTCCTTATCGGACACCTTTTATACCATCGGTTTGCAGATACTCTCTCAGATGGAACAGTTTATGTTTTCTCTACAAGTTTATTGTGGTGTTGAACTACAATAGCCAGGTCAGGCTAATTCTGCACATATGCAAGCATTGATTTGGTGAGTCTGGTCCTAGTTGAGGACGTGTGCACATTGTATTTACAGATTCACACTTAGAGATATTTTTTTCTCTTTTACGTTGCTTAGGATCTGTGCATTACTGACTATGACAACAATCCACTGCTAGACCCAGATACTACACTACCCGCTGTTGTCTGATTATATGCCATCCGAATAACTGACTTACGGTTATCCTTATAAGAATTCTCTCTGTGATTGCCTACGGATTGTCTCTTTACAACAAGAATTATCTTCAGAAGTGGCGCTTGTCCTTTTTCTCTTTATACATTGTTTCTTCAAGTGTTTGGTGCTGCTGTGGAGACTGTGGACTTAAGCTGCCGCTAAGAAGTATCATTTGTATTTATTTGGTGCCTTTTGTTGCTATCTATACTGTATTTATTTGTTTTTAACTATACAGTCATTGGAGAGCTTTTTATGTATTTTTTTCCTTTTCCATTATCCTGATGAAGCCATAACTGGTGGCTAGCAGGCACAGCAATAATAGCACCACCAAGAGCATAGATCACCTGTCTGTGCCTGCTGGTAGTGCTGCCAGTCTGCCTTCTTTGGGTCAACAAGAAATGGCAAGTGTGACATTAGGGGACCTTTCATCACATTTCTCATTACCTCCTCCAACTAGCAGTGAGACGTCTGTAATGGAGCAGCAGCATGGAGGGACTAGTGGTGGTGATGGTGATGCTGATGATGGTGTAGAAGCTGGGGTGGAATAGACATTAATGGCCTTTTTAGCTCAAACTGAGAAGGAATGGGAGACAGGGATGAGGATGGGCATCACCTACACCACCAGCAGTGAACTTTTGGAATTTACAGAGTTCGCAACTGCTCTAATTCCTGTTGCTGCTGAGTTGCAAGGGCAGCAGAATACTGAGGAGAAGGCTAGGGTGCCACAGACCAACGCGGGCACAGTGGGAATGGGGTCAATAAGTGATGCAGAACTAGGACTGGTTCCAATTGCCAGCAGCAGCAATAATCATGGTCCTAGCTCCAGTGCTGATTCTGAAGCAGTTGCAGCAACAGCAGCAACATAATCCTTTGCCCCAGCCAGTGAAAGGGAATGTGGAGGAGAAGAGGAAAGAGGACATTATTCTCCACCTGTTCCCTGCCCCCTGAAGCCATTGGTGTGGGACTATTTTTCTCTTGGGGCAGGCACAGTGCAGTCATCACCAATGGCACTGTGCACAACTTGTGACATGTCAGTGAGAAGGGGAAAGGAGGGAACACACATTGGCACAAGCGCCCTGATAACACACATGAAAAACAGACACCATGACATTTATGTCAAACATGTTAAAGACAAACTCCCACCACAGAAATCAAGCACTGCTGAGCTGTACCCCCTGACTCTCCAGAAAGGCAACAAGAGGCGAGACAGAGATCAAACAGGTGTAAGAATAGAGAAATCCAGGCAGAGGCTGGAAGTTTGATGATGAGCAAAACAACTAGCTAGCCATCACCTTCTTTGTCTAGGGTAACTACACCTTCTGCCAATCCACCTTGTTCATCATTACCTCCCCCACCAAATGATAGCCACTCTGTAGATGTTAAGATGTGGTAGTTCGTGTCTACCCATCACACACCGTGTGGTGCACTGACCACATATGGCAGTGTGGTTTAGGAGAATCGCAAGTGGCATCTGAGGAGATTCCATCCCACAGAATATGCTAAGATGCTGACAGGGAGGGTTCATCATTACTATTAAACTGTCAACAAGTTGTCATATGTCCTTAGAGGGGTGTGGACACCAGGTATAGTGACAGCAGCAGTACTTGGTTTCTGGAGTCATAGTGTTTGGATAGAGTTTTGCCAGGTGTTATTTACCACACACATTGTGCACATTGCTGTTGCTGATGAGAGGCACAGTTCTTGCTCTCAAGGGAAAATTTTCTATTCTAGTAACAACACACTCATGGTTTGGAGGAGGGGCAGGTGGAGAAGAATTATTGGCCAACATGTTTTCTCCACATATACTGGGGGCTAGTTATATTGCTGCTACTGCCTCAGGAGCATCACTGGAGCTATTTGTGGCAAGTGGAACCTTCATCATCCATCATCCATGTTACTGCTGTTGTTGATCCAGTTCCCTTTGAGCTGCCTAATCATCCTGCTGCTTAACCAACTCAGCAGCAGCAAGAACAGCAGTCACAAATTCCGCATCTACATCAGGACATTTGACAGGACCTGCTGCCACTAGGTTAGTAGGACATTTTGTGTTTTTTTTTTCTCAGGGCTTGTGCTTTAAAAGAATAATAAAAATAAAAAAAAACATAGTCCTACAAAAAAATAAACAATTTTTTGGGGTTTGATTCTAACAATCCTAAGTCCTACAGATCAATGTTTCCTCAGGTCTTGGGCCTCTAACAACAAATCTTACAAATCATCCTTTACAAAATACTCTCTCACGTCAAGTATCAGTCTACCCCAGTGGCAGTTTACATCAGGGGGTCCCTGTCTCTATCACTTTACATACACATTTTTATTTTATTTTATTTTTTTACTAGCTGTCCCCCCAATACCAGCCAGACCCCCCCAAAACAAATTCCCTGTTCAAATAATTCTTTCCCCAGACTCCACCCACCAACACAGGCACCTTCCTCAGCTCCCTTTTATACCATATCTTATGGGGGTTTTTTAATTGTATTTAGGGCTCGACCCAAATGTTGTAGACGGCAGGTTTTTTTGCCTACGGCATTTTTTCCAGCACAGTAAGCTATGCAAATGTTTGTGCTGTGAAAAAATACCAGCAAAAAAAAAAGCCGACTTGTGTTAAAGTTAAGAAGTGTTTTCATCCATTGAAAATGATGAAAACACCATAAATATCAATTCAAATGTCTTCGTTAGCCAAGAAAACCCAATAAGGGACTCAAGTTATCGCAGGAAAGTTAAGATCTACTTTTTTTTTTAACTTGAGCCCCTTATCGGTTGTTTAAACAGCCAACACAGAAACTTAAAGTAAAAAAAAAAGTCCTCAGTGGATGTATTGATATGGGGCTCTAAACCCCATATCAATACATCCAAAGTATGAAAACTGTGTTAGACATTAGTAGAATTAACCCTATGAGTGCCAGCGAGGTATAATTACCCCGCTGGCATTTATACGGTTAAACCGACTAAGTAAAGAAAAAATCTCATCACAAGTAACACTTACCATTAATCCTGATGTCCAGCAGAGTCATCTTCTGTCCTTCTCTTCAGTCTTCTCTTCTTTCATTTATTCCTTCTTCTCTACTGTCTTCTCCTTCTTCCTGTAAAAGAAAACAATATAAGTATTACAAAGCATTAACATTTATGTTAATATTATGTGGCAGAGGGGTATGCAAAGGCACTCAAAATGATACCGTTTATTGTGCCATGAGTACAACGTAAATGCCTTCATGTATTTTCCAAATGTGTAAATATGCTATAGAAATAATATATATATATCGCAGTCAAATATTAGTACAGCAATTCTAAATAAAGTCACATAGCTTATATGGTGGTCTCTACCACTTGGTGTGGCAGCGGAAGCGGCGGAGACACAGACCAGCCGCATCAATGCCCCCAGTCCTCAACGGGCCGATGCCAGTTGCACACTGAGGGACCTGGAAGTGAACCTGCCTTTATATATGGGCAGGCTCACTTCCATTTCCCTCACAGCCTTTGGCTGGGATGTTCTTACAAATATCCCAGCAATCAGTTTAAAGAACAGCCACTCTAATCTGATTGGCTGGGATGTGCGTAAGAACATCCCAGCGAATGGTTTTGAGGGAAATTGAAGTGAGTCTGGCCATATATAAAGGCAGGCTCACTTCCAATTCCCTCAGTGTGCAACGGGCATTAGCCCATTGAGGACTGAGGGCATTGATGCGGCTGGTCTGTGTCTCCGCCGCCACTGCTTCCGCATCCACACCAAGCGGCGGAGACCACCACATAAGCTATGTGACTTTATTTAGCATTACTGTATTAAATGTTTGGCTGCTATATATATATATATATATATATATTATTTCTATGGCATATTTACACATTTGGAAAATACATGGAGGCATTTACGCTGTAGAATACTCATGGCACAATAAACGGTATTCCTGTGAGTGCCGGTGAGGCACGCAATGCATTGCTTTGCAATGCGTTGCGTACCCATCTGCCACTCAAAGGGTTAAATTATATATATGTTAATGCTTTGTAATACTTACATTGTTTTCTTTTACAGGAAATGGAGAAGACAGAAGAGAAGAAGGAATAAAAGAAAGAAGAGAAGACAGAAGGAGAAGGACAGTGGATAACAGGTAAGTGTAAGACACTTTAGTAAACAGTTGGGGCTTGGCAGTATGTCAGGCATCGATGGTTAGCTTTTTTACTGTTAAGTTCCTAAAACTCCTGTTATTTAGCAGCGTTTTGGGAACTTAACACACAAAACTGACGTTTGGATACAACACCAGTTTTGTGGCCTAACGTCTGTTGTGCTTAATGCCGGTAGGACATTTGAATACCGACTTAGACATTTTCTTTTGTCAGTCGTATTCATTTTGTCCTATTGGCATTTTTTACTACAACATTTGGATTGAGCCCTAATTTTTTGTTAACTAACCCCAATCCCAGTAAACAAACCAGCCCAAGAACATTCCCTATTCAACTCCACCAACACAGGCACCCTCATGCTCCTTTTATACTATGCCTTTGGGAAATAAAATAATATTTGCTCTGAGTTGTTTGTAAATTCAATGTTCCCATTGATTTAAATGGATTGAGCTAGGCGGAAAAAAAACAGGAGGAACTGCACTTTTTGCGGGAAATTATTCTCCAAGTGCCATTATTCGTCGATTTCAGTTTGAAGTGAAAATTTTCACCCATCCCTACTAAAATGGTTGTGTCATCTACAGAAATGAAGGAAAGGCATACAAAGCATGGCATTCTGGAAATTAGACAAAGAGCTGCATCAAACTTGCCTTCCCACTCCTAGCCTGGTATTGCCAAATGTTTGTAGAATGTGGTAGTATAGAAAACAATGCATACTTCTTATACTTCAGTCACTTAAAATATACTACAACTATGGAATTTCCTTGTAAATTTAGCAACTTGTTCCAGCCTGAGAAAAATTTTACCCAACTGGTATTGGTTGTCATGCAATAGTGGTTACAAGGACAAAGGCTACCAATGAAACAAAGCTGAGGAAACAGACTGTAATTCTATGGCTACTAGCAGATCAAGGCTTGGGTGTCAGACAGTGTTTGTGTAGTTCTGAGGCTACCAGTGGACTGGGTGTCAAAACATGTATGAATGTATGGTTCTGTTGTTACAAGTGGATAAATCTTAGGGAAGCAGAATGTGCATGTATGGTTCTGTGGCAACCAAAGGAACAGTTGAACAAAACTGTGTGTCAGTGAAAGTGAGGATCTGTGATTACCATTGTGCAGTAGAAATAGGCTGGGATGTCAGGCAATATATGTGTATGACTTTTATCTCTAAAGTGACAAGTATAAAACTGTATAAAACTGTGATTTTAGGAAGAGTAATATTATAATACCTCCCCCCCAAAAAAAATGTAAAACTAAGTGACAAAAAATATTTATAATATATGCTACCAATGGTTTGAATAAAAATTATCAGAAACCACTTAACATGTTGATCTCTCATTTAAAATGATGGAATGAATCTCAAGGAGAGAAATCCATGGTGAAATAACATTTAATAATACAAATCTAAAAGAGACTAAGATGTGTACTGAAATTGAAATACAAACCATGCTGGAGCAGTTTACAAACAGCACTCAGAGTAAAGTTCCCTTGATTCCCAAAATTGCTACTAGAACAGTAGAAAATTTGCCTTGTTCCTGCTTGCTTGATGTTTAGCATTTGTGCTTCTGGCACCCCCTAAACTATGTGAACCGTTGGAGTACTAACAAATGGCAAACTCAGACCTATCAGTAGGCATGTCCTACTTCAGTCAATGGTATAGACAAAAACAGAAACAGATGAACAGCAAGTATATGCATATGCTGCTAGTATAATGTAGGACTTTCTATGTAGGTTGCCTCTCTGGTTTTACTAATGTATTTCATTAGCTAACATGTCCTTGTATAAGCTAATTCATAGGTTCTCAGATCTTTCCTCAGGCCACAAAACTGTGCTCTGCCTGTAAGGCAGAAGTACTTAATTGTTTAGAGACTAAAGCTTCCAACACGATGAGAACTGGTGTCATCAAAAGCTAGAGGTCCAACAAGGAATCAGGAAGATTGTTTTCCTTTTTAACCTCCAATAAATGTTCAAGGGCATTTCCACTGAAAGAACATGGAGGAACAGCATGTGCTGAGAGGACTGACTAGGATTAAGATGCTGATATCACCAGAGTGGAAGAAATTGAAAAAAAAATCCATTTTGGCATTTAGATGTGAGGACAAAAATAAAAAGACAAAACTAATGTTTCTGCCCTTGTCATGCTACTACACTTATCTCAGTGTTGTCCTGTGAGGCACTGACCTTTTAAGTTACTTAAGCTTGTGTATTTGCATAAATAATTTTATAAAATAAAAGCAAACAGTATTTTGTAACCTTCTCTCCTCTCTTTTACCTTGTAGATCTTCTTAGCATACCAAACCTCTCAATCAGTACCTCATCTCGTCCAGTCAATGGATCCAACTATTCACTGCGTTGCTATATTCTGAATGAGATTGTAAACTACACCTTCTACAAAGACTATAAGCCTGTTGACTGCTCACAGCATCATTTGGTCTGTAGTGAAACCAGCCAATACCTGTATTTTCAGCCAATCCTAAGGGAGGACAGTGGTAACTACACCTGTACCATTAGGAATCCTGTGAGCAGCAACAGCAGTGACCCCATGCTATTAAATGTGGCAGGTAAGAGCCTTCTGGTTCTGCTTAAATTAAGTAATTTCATATACTGTTCTATTTTCTACATTTTGCACAACTGGGGGTATTTTTATTGAATGAACAGAAAAAAACAGCAAATAGGAATATGCATTATTCTTGCACTCATGCTAATCATTAAAGGCAAACTATACCTTTAGGGAAAACATTGTTAACCCTTTAAAGAACAGAGTGGTATGAAACATGTTGTGAAGCAATGAGCTGCACATGCCTCTGGCTCTTAAAGAGTTTACAAAGTGATTTATCTTGGTAGTAATTATACAGTAGTTTGGGATATTTATGTTGTTTTAATGTAACTATTCATATTTACTTGCTGCAGTCTATATCTAAATTTAATTTCCCAATTTGATTCTCTTCTTGCATGGCTCTTCAGATCTGTGTGGGTTACTGTCGAACCAATTATGTTGAAGATATCCAAAGGGTTAAAACAAGAGAACCAATCAGGTTGGATATCTTCACATAAATAGATAAATGACAAAAATAAATAATTTTGAGAACTTTATACAATACTAGTTATTGACACGCTACTTCACAGTAAAGAATTGATTAAAATAATCAATCCTGCATATTTGTGCAAAAATATATATAATTTATTTAAGTACAATATACTATATATATAAAGTGTAAGCAACAATGAAATAAATGAGTGACCAGCAATTACAATAGATATACAGTAACTTAAACCACAATTATCACATTACGATTACCAGTAAATTGAGGGGTTAACCACACATAGGTATATTCAGAGGTATTAGATAACAATAATTGCACTCAGCAGCATAGAAAAGGAAAATTGATCCTTACATTTAATAAAATACAGTTGGCAGCAGTGTATATGAATACCTCTGCCCCAGTAACTGTATAAGCTATGCTAATTGAGGTTTAAGGTAGATTGTCAGGTGAAGTAGCTTTAATGTTAAGCCAGGTCCTCTGACAATTCTCCTTGTACCATATGCAATAGCAAAATTTAGACTAACTGGAATAAAATCCCAGATTTAGATTATAATTTAATTATCTACCGATTTCAAATATTGCATACCTTCTGAATAAAACATATAAATTGCAATTAATATAGTCAATCAGAGATAATACCAATCCAATAATATACGTCTAGACAGTATATTAAACTTCGTGCAACATATATCACAAATATGACTATAGCAGTCCTATGTAAAACCTATAGGGTACGCCAAGGGTTAATCCACTTAGAAATATAATATGCCACACCCAAGATGGCGACTTCTTTTGTCTAGTGTGAAGTTTAAATAACTTCTCACTGTACAGAAGTTTAGACCCAAAACACACACAAAGAAATCCAAAGAAACACCTCAAAATAAATAGACAAATAGCAGTTAAAGGGTTAATAAATGATTTCAAAGAATTCCCCAGATCTATATTAGCTATTATAACCTTTCCAGAAAAACAATATATTATTCTCGAAATACCAAGAATTATATTAACTAATATATAAACAAAGCTATGTAACTATATTACACGTATCTGGCAAAACATAACAATTTACCGATAATAAATAGATTCTGCTTAATTTCAGAGTTTCTGTAGCTAATATAGCTTATTATAATTGATCCCAAATGGTTGGCCAGTCCAATTAAGACAAATTATAAGAAAATTAAGTTTCTTCAAATATAGAAGAAATAGATATTTGATTCTGAATTTTGCAGAATTTAAATAAGGAAAGATATATAATTACCAGTTCAATAAGTATGGATTTCTTAGGATTTCTTTAGCAGGCAGCCAAGACTCAAAAGGAAAGAGCCTCTTTCTCTCTAAACTTGCATATTTATAATATTAAATTCCTCTTATCAAAATCTGCTCTGATTGGTTAAAGAGCCATCTCATTATGCAGTGACATCAGAATAAATTATGGGAAAATTCCAAAGCATTAGTAATAACACCATGTAATCTATAGATGGTGCCATTACTCTACATTAAAAATCACACCCTAAATGAAACCTGTCTGGGTTCTAGCAAAAATTTGGAATGTGAACCTTGACCGTCCGTCACATAAATATGTCACCCTACTAGACTTCTCACATGGGAGTATGTCTCTGTTTTAGACTTTTGAGATTTTCTCATGAGATACTAATACTGCTTGAGACTGTGGTTGTCTGCAATTCTATATTAATCACCATTAAAGTCGTTGAACTATTTCCCCCCTGCATTGAGGAAGAGAGGCTCAGTGTCTCTGTTACCTGAGGTGATTTAAACACATTTTAAAACACAGATTTTTAGAGAATTTGGTTTAAAAGAAAAATTAACCATTTCCTCCCCATCATGGTCATGTCTCTGACATTATACGTGCCAGTGTCTTTTGCTATATAATGCTTATGCAATGTGTTTATGTCAATGTTCTTTTACAAAGAGGCATGAACTAAATATATATAAATGCATAGATATGGTGAAAACATTTGCCTCAAAAGTGTATAAAATGTCCCTTTTCACCTTCCACAGGAATTCTGCCTTGTCCTACTGCACTGGTAGCCAAAGAACCGCGCATATTTACCTTAGTCTTATCTGATAATAATCATGGAAACACAAATGCTGACCCCGCCCCCAGCTTTGTCCGACTGCTCTAGTAGCCATATGTATTGGCAACATGAGGCCCTCTATGGGTCTTTCTGTGCTTGTCCTTTTCTACTGTTATTAGCATTGGATCATCAGACCTTTGGATGATATCCCCAAAGGTGTAAATACATCTCTATCAATGAAGGAGCTAAAATCCCCATTTAAGTTCATGGGGATTTGGGTAATTTTTATTGGTCCCTTTGGTGCAGTTGATATGTTTCAGAATTACTCCAGTTCATATTAGAACATCAGTCTCAAGTTTCTCTTTGCTATTTTAAAGGTATAGTACCATTTAACTTAGGGTATCCGGGTTAGTCCAGTGATATAGATGCAGAATTAATGAGTATCCATCACGGTCCCCGTGCTTCCTGGCAACATTCTGTCAGTCTCACTCACAGCTAACTCTTATTGGCTGCAGTGCCTTGTCCCACCCAGTATTTGTCCTTAAATACTGGGTCCTGTCACTTCGCTGTTGCCCTTTCATGGTGTTTCCATTGCCAGTGCATGTTCCAGTTCTCCGTGTGATGTCTGTGTACCGACTCGGATTGCCTGACTACTCTGCTGTATCTGTTCCTGCCTGTGTACCGACCCGGACTGCCTGACTACTCTGCTGTATCCATTCCTGCTCCGTGTAGTGACCCGGCTCAGCTGACGTTCCTGCTCTGTGTACCGACTCAGATTGGCTGACATTCCTGCTCTGTGTACCAACCCGGATTGGCTGACATTCCTGTTCTGTGTACCGACATGGCCCGGCTGACTTTCCTGCTCTGTGTACCAACCCGGATTGGCTGACGTTCCTGTTCTGTGTACCGGCCCAGCTAACGTTCCTGCTCTGTGTACCGTCTGGATTGGCTTGTTCCTGCTCTGTGTACCGGCCCGGTTGAGCTATTGCTTCTGGTATTGGTGCGATCTGCGATCCCATTCCGGTCCTCGGTTTGGGGTTCCGCTTCCAGGCTTCAGTCTCTGGACTACCCTTTTGAGCCTCAGAGTCACTTGTGCAGTCTTGTCTTGATACGGTCAGTGTCGCGCGGGCGACATTCCAGTGTCTACTCTATCAGTACACCATGGTGTACTGCCTTCAGCTTCAGCCTTCAGCTGAGATTGGTGTTTCGTTGGGCGCCTCAAGCTGTGTTACCATCAGGCAGTCATTGCTGGTCTTGGTGTTCGTTAACCCCTTCGGGGAAGGTGTTACTTGTCACCGATCATTCACAGTGCAGTCTCCGTTGGGCACCCATCCGGGCATACTGTCTCAGTTCTCCGTTACTGCTAAGGCAGATCTAGTTATCCTGGGCCTCCATTGTCTACTGGGCATTTCGCGCTATTTATGCACTCCCTGTGCAGAATGGGAGTCTCAAGGGCCTCGCACTATTAGGGCCTGCTCGCTGTATTGGCCTATTAGTAACCCGTTCCTGGCTGCCTCAGTTTGAGTTCACACAAACATAACCTGACCTGTGTCAGTATATTGTATGGTCTGTTTTGTACATATACTGGACCCGTGTGGGTATACATTGTATTTTTGCCATAACCTGTCCTGTGTCAGTACTGTATTGTGTTACCTTTACTGCTGGACCCGTGAGGGTTATATTCGCTAAACCTGTTCAGTAAAACTGTGTTTTATTTCATCTACTGAGTCTGAGTGTTATTAAAACCGTAACGGTATCTTAGTATGTGATAATATCTTTTTTATTGGACTAACATTCAATTTTTAGTAAAAACCTCCCTTTTTGTCAATTAAAAAACCATACTAATCATAAAATGAAACATCCAAGTTAGATGAGAGAGGCAATGCATAGGTTAAAAAGATCACAAAGTAATCACCAGTTGATGGATCATAAAATCCCTTTGTCAGTGTGAAAAGAATGTGGAGAAAGAAGGTAGATGACAGAGAGAGACAGATAAATCCATTGTACAAAAAAATGTATGTTATGAGGTTATGGATGGAGTGTCTTTTCTGGGTGAAGTGATGAGACACAGAAGTAAAGTTAGTTTTTTCATTGTATTTCTTAATTGATTGTCTGTGTAAATTCATTCTTTGGTTAAGATTTTGGCCATTTCACAAATGTAGCATCCAGTTTCACATTCAGTGTATTGTATTTACATCATCTGCTGATGTATATGCATATGATCCTTTAATGTTGTATATATTGATGTGTTATTCAGTATCGCTTATTCAAATTTGTTGACATAGTTTGCTGCAAGATTTGTTGTATAGTGGTTCAAATATCAGTGTTTGTCAGTTCATTGATCAGTTTTCTATTAACCATTATTTGTTGCTTGAATGCAAGAAAAAGGTGTTGCGGGGGATATGTCTTTTAACACCGCATTTTCTGTTAGCAGTGGATGTAATTCTTTGATGTTGCCTATTTCTTCTAGTGCAGGGTTGTATGTAGCCACTAGTGGTATATGTGTAGTGCATTCCTTCTCTTTGTATTATAACAGATAATCATGGGATGTTCTCAATGCAGATTTTTTTTTCTGATTGTCCTTGTTTTGTATCCTTTCAATGTGAATGAGACAATATTTTTTACAGTATTATTGTGTTCACTGGTATCAGAGCATATGGGGTGATATCTTATAGCTTGGCTATGAAAGATGCCTTGCTTAATATGAGATGTGTGAAAGCTGGAGCTGTGAAGATAACTGAGATAACTGCACCTGTCTGTGGGTTTTCTGTATATAGATGAATGTAGTTTGTCATTGGTGAATGTTATGGTCCAGGAAATGTATACTTTATGAAAAGAAATCAATTTTAAATATAATAGAGGATAAAAAGTAACATAGTAAATTAGGTTGAATAAAGACATAAGTCCATCAAGTTCAACCTTTGCCTCATAAACTAGTGACATGAGAACTGTATAGCTTTCTGCTACTAAATAAGTTAGTCTTTATCAGACCTTCCTGATTTGCCTACTAACACACAGAATAACCCTGTATGTTCCCTTTTGAAAGAAATGTATCTAATGTTCTCTTAAATGCATCCATTGTATCTGCCATAACCACCTTCCCCTGCTGAAGTCTAAACCTAATCTTAAGGGGTGTCCCCTGGTCATTTGATCAGGCCTTGGAATGAATAGCTCACCACAGAGATCTGTGTATTGACCTCTCATATACTTGTACAATGTGACAAGATCTCCTCTTAGTCTTCTTGTCTCTAGAGTAAATAAACCAAGTTTGTCTAGTAGTTCCTCATACGTCAAGTCATCCATTCCCTTAATTAATTTTGTTGTTCTTCGCTGTACCCTCTCTAGTTCTAGTACATCCTTTTATAGAACTGGTGCCCAAAACTGTACTGCATATTCGAGGTGAGGTCTTACCAATGATTTGTAAAATGGCAAAATGATGTTATCCACTTTTGCTTCAATACCCCTTTTTATGCAAGACAGGATTTTGTTTGCTTTTACTACTGCTATTTGACACTGGTCACTGTTTCCAAGTTTGTAGTTTACAAGGATACCCAGGTCTTTCTTTTGCAACGAGTCCCCTAAAATGATTCCATTAAGTTCATAAGTAGCCTTGGGATTATTTCCTCCCAAATGCACTTTACACTTTCCCACATTAAACTTCATATTCCATTTGCTAGCCCAATCTGCCATTTTATGTAAATCCCTCTGTAGAGAGCAAACATCCTGTTCTGAATTAATTACCCTGCATAATTTAGTGCCATCTGCAAATATTGATAATTTGCTTTCTGTATCTATTTCTAGGTCATTTATAAACATGTTAAAAAGCAGCGGACCTAATACTGAACCCAGCGGTACTCCATTCTGCACCTTAACTGTATTGGAGAATTGTCCATTTACAACCACACACTGTTCCCTATCCTTCAACCAGTTTTGTATGCAATTGCAAAGGTTATCCCCTATCCTTATTTTATACCCCAGCCTTCTGTGTGGCACTCTTTCAAATGCATTTGCAAAATCTAGATATACTATATCAACTACCTTACCATTATCTAAGTTGATACGTACTTCCTCATAGAAGCTGAAAAGATTAGCTTGGCATGATCTATTCCTCATAAAGCCATGTTGATTCCTGCTAATGATCTTATTTTGTGTGTTGTAATCCTGAATATATTGTCTCATTATCCCTTCTAGCAGTTTTCCCACTACAGAGGTCAACCTCACAGGTCTATAATTCCCAGGTTCTGATTTAGTTCCCTTCTTACATAGAGGCACTGCATTGGCTCATTGCCAATCTTTTGGCACTGAACCTGTGGTGAGAGAATTTTGAAAGAGTAAATATAGGGGTCTTGCTAACACTGCACTGAGTTTCTGAAGAACCCTTGGATGTATACCATCAGGACCCGGTGCTTTGTCGGTCTTAATTTTGTTCAGTTTTCCCATGACATCTTCTTGAGTTAACCCAATATCTGATAACTGTATTGTTTTATTTGTTACTTGATGAGGTTCTTCTACCATTCCTTGCTCCCTTGTGTATACTGATGCAAAGAAAGTGTTTAGTACATCGGCCTTTTCCTTATCCTCTCTGATCAACTCACCCATCTCATTTTTGAAATGTCCAATGCACTCCCTCTTAAGTTTTTTTGCTATTTATATATTTGAAAAACCTTTTTGGATTAGTCTTGCTGTGCCTTGCAATTTGAGTTTCATTATCTATTTTTGCTACCCTAATTGCCTTTTTGCAGTCTTTGTTACACTCCCTGTAGTTTAAGAAAGATTGTTCAGTTCCTTCAGACTTAAATAGTTTAAATGCTTTTTTTTCCTTGCCATTTCCTTCTTTACATGTGCAGTTAACCACATTGGCTGTGATTTACTTCTTTTGCATTTGTTCCCCATTGGTATATACTGCATTTCTGCAACCTAAATTTGAATTCTGACCATTTTTCCTCAGTATTTTTGCCTTGAAATAATTTATCCAGTCTATGCGTTGCATTGAAGCTCTTTGTGTGTTGAAGGACTTATGAAAGTCTTTGAGTTCTTCTTGTTATTAAGTTCATATGATGAATATATCATCAATATATATCGGTAATATTTATAAGATTTGTATTAGTATGCAAAAATAAATGTCTGTTTCAGGTTGGCCATAAAAAGATTTGCACGGCACGTCCCATTATCTGTAGGTAGGAGTCCTGGTTAAAGGTGAAATAGTTGTGTATGAAGATAATTTGTATCAATTTAACAAAAATGTTTGGGCTATATTTCTAGCTGTGGTTCTACACACATGGTTGTTAGAATTGCCATTCTAGTTTGTTCAGGAAGTTTGTGGTGTCTTGTATGAAGCTATTGGTGCTTTTGACAAGAGGTTATAAAATGTTTGCCATATGACTAGAGATCTGCTGAGTCAGAGTGTCCATCCCAGGCTTCTGAAGAAGTGGCTTTAGCGCCAGGAAACGCGTCAAGCCAGTGTCATATATTTTTATTGATAGCCCATTGTAGGGCATACTCTTAAAGTGTATTATTTATTTAATTTGTTTATTTTTTTTCTTTTTGTGCTTTGTTTTTTAATAAATTTTGGTAGACTAGGTATCTAGTCCCATTTTACCTTTACTGGTATCATTTTGTAATTCCCTGATTTGGTGCACGGCTTTATCCTGGAATAACAGAGCAGTTAGGTTGTATCAACTTGAGTGCTGGGTTTAGATACACCCAGTGCTTGCTGACACTCTGACATTTGTTTGGAACGATAGGACAACTTGTGCCGTTTTAAGAGCACCATACTGGGGTGTGAGCCAGTGCAGGCGACATATCCTGGAGGCGGGTGGGCCTCTGAAGAATGTGAGTACATTTCCAGATACTTATGCAGTGTTGGTGATGGACTAAAGAATTTTAAAATACTACACTTAGAGGAATCTTCTGCGCCGTTTGTCCAATTTTTGTGTTTTCTAGTTTATCTTGTGTGGGAGCCCTGACAAATGAAAACAAGCAGCAAGGATTCATCATATGTGAATTATCAACTATCAGTTATTGGTCTATTTGGATATTCTTTTTTGTTGTTGTTATATTTTGTATTACATTATGTTTTGTTTTCCATTTTCTCATTTAGACCTCTTGTGTGGGATTAGTTTGGATGTTTTTTTGTTGGTGAACAGTATTGAAGCATTCCTTATTTTAAGGATTGCTTTTCTGCTTGCTACTTATCTCAGCCATAACTCATACTAAATTAGTTCTTTCTATTCTTATCCAAATCGATTGATTTATCCTCTAGCCTGCAGGTGAAGCTGTAATGGTTTTGTAGGACACTCAGACCAGCAGGTTAGAATAAAACACAATTTTATTAATAAAACAAGAAAGACCACCCTCTGTAGGCAATACAGAATAATTGAAATGAACAGTAGCGTATAGATGCCCTCTCAGGCACAGTATACAGAGAAATAAATATATATACTGTCACAGGACAGGCATTAGAAACACAAGGGTACTCAAGGGTTAAAGTACATGTAAATCAATCAGTCTCTGTTGTGGTGGGTTTGACACGCCCATAAGATAGTAATGGAGCAGTAAGTGGTGCTAGATGAGAAAACACCTGTAGTATAATAAAACAGAGACTACTGCTTATGCTGGGCAGGAACTGAGGCCAAAATACTCTGCTAGAGTTGATGAGCTAGAGCCGCTGGCACCCTAACCGGTGCATGAATGGAGAGCAAGTGCACTGCAAGAGCAGAGAATAATAGAGGCACAAGCCCCCACGGGCGTTGTAACGGAGACAACTTACACTGCAAGAGCGGAGGATAACTAGAGTCAATAGCCCCCACGGGCGTTGTAACGGAGACTAATTACACTGCAAGAGCAAGGATAACTAGAGCCAATAGCCCCCACGGGCGTTGTAACGGATACTAATTACACTGCAAGAGCGAGGATACTAGAGCCAATAGCCCCCACGGGCATTGTAACGGAGACTAATTACACTGCAAGAGCTCAACAGACAGGAGCCAATGGCGCCTCCCGCGGGCGCGGTAACGGAGACCGACTACACTGCAATGCTTAGCTGGAAGAGCCACAGACACCCATATAAGCACTGCAAGATAATCAAGGCTCGGCAAGTGTAGCAGAAGGCTCAGGGTAACGGCTCTTTTACGTGTTAATGGAGGCTCAGTGAATGGAGAGAACGGTTCTGCAAGTGTTAATGGAGGCTCAGGGAATGAAGACAACTGCTCTGCACGTGTTAATGGAGGCTCAGGGAACGGAGACAACTGCTGTGCAAGTGTTAACGTAAGGCACAGTGCTCTGTAGGAGTAAACGGAGGCCCAGAGTAATGGAGTAAGCAGGCTCAGCTAGAGAAAACGGAGAGGCCCAGTACACAGGAGGCAATACACAGTCAGCCCAGCCACAGCACAGGGGGAAGTCAGAATGTCGCCTAGGCGACACTAAGGCAGCAAACAGCAGGAACACAGGCAGGGTCAGCAACGAGCAGGTTCAGATCACGGAGCAGGAAGTCAGCCAGGCTGGGTCAAATCACGGAGCAGGATCCTCAGACAAGCCGGGTCAGGTCACGAAGCAGGAACGTCAGCCAGGCCGGGTCAGATCACGGAGCAGGAATCAAGGAGCGTAGTCAGACAGGCCAAGTCGGTACACAGGAACACAGCTACACAGCAACACTGGCTCAGGAACACCATGAAAGGGCACCTGACAGGTGCCAAAGGCCAGGTATAAAAAGGCCATAATGGGCGGGCCAAACAAGCTCAGCCAATGGGAGCACACCACAGCAAAGAGTGACAGAGGAAGATCACGGACACCGTGATAGAAGCACAGCAGAATTTAATCTGGTTAAGTTTGTTCAGGAGGTTTGTGGTGTCTTGTATGAAGCTATTGGTGTTTTTGACAAGAGGTCATAAAATGTTTGCCACATGACCAGAGATCTGCTGAGTCAGAGTGTCCATCCCTGTTATATTTGGCCTGCCATGGTTTCCCGGTTTGTGTATTTTTGGAAGTATGTAGAAAGTCCCTACAATAGGACTGGTTGAAGCTATTTCATTTATGGTTGTGTGTTCTTTGTGAAGGATTTTATGACATTTTGGAGTTGCATGGTATATTTCTTGGTGGGGTCTTGACTTTTTTTTGTAGTAATTTATGTCAGACAGTTGTTGGTTTCCCTCTTTCATAATGTCCTGAGTATTCATAATAACTACACCTCCTCCTTTGCCTGTCTTTCTAATGTTGATTGGCTTTTTCTGTTATGTTGTAAGCAAATTTCTTATGTAGAAGCTGTCTATGTAGTATGTCTGTGTGATTTTTTTCTTGTTGTTGTAATCCACAATTGTTGTGGTGTAATCCTTATTGTGGAAATGTTCCTTTAATCGTAATTTCCTGAAGAATTCTTCCAGGTCTGAGAAGAGTTGTATATACTCCAGTTTAGTACTTGCACAGAATGATAATCCCTTGGACAGACCCAATATCTCTTTTAACGACAGATCATGGCCTAAGAGGTTTACAGTTCCAGAGTTTTCTGTGTTATTTTCCAGGTTGTCAGTTAATAATTGATTTGAGAACCTGTTTGCTATTCATGCTAGGGGTAGGCAAACGGTCCTGTTGTGTTCCAGTGACAAAATTCACGAAAACTACATGGTTGTCCGATTTTTCATAGGAAAATCCACTTTAAACAACCCCCCAGGAATTTTCTCCTTTTTCGCCTACTGCCAAAATGTTTTCGCTATTTCTTTCAATGACTACAAACTTCTTTGTATTCTTCGGATTTTCGCTCTAAAAAAATGATGTTTCCAGGAAGTGAAACACAACACAAGCAGATACAGAGATGGAGAAGGTGCTAGTCAATTTTTAAGCTTTTTATTTAGTGGAATTAAGGCAGCAGAGGCTCAGAATGTTGGCTAACAGTATGAGCAGTCATCTGACAAAAAAAGGAGTGGGAAAGACTGTGATGTGCCCAGTGAGTAGGAAGAGGAGGAAGTGACCCCCACCAGTATAGAAGGGTCAGGGAACCCAGATTTCCAAGACCCAATGATGCCCAGCCCTCCAACATGGTTCCTTGGGATCTGGGAGAAGTTTGTGTCATCATCAGCAAAGGCACATGAAGAACTGGGTAGCAGTGGGAGCAGCACAGGTCAGCTACCTGTGCCTGCTGCTACTACTGCCAGTGTGCCTTCTGATACTCAGGAGGAGATGATGGCAAGTGTGACAGCAGGGGAATCTAAGTCATATTTGCCATACATCAAAAGGAAAAATGGTACTCATACAGTCCTTGATACAACTGTTGGATAGATATCTTGAATTGAAACAAAACTCACCGTCATGCCGTGGGTGCGAAACAAAACTCCAGGTCTCTCTTCCGGAGCGTGACAGACTGTATCAGTATGAAGAAACAGTCGCACACCAACTTGAAACAAAGATCCAATTAAAACTTCATAACACTTTATTCATATCATAAAAAACGCAAAAAGATGCAATGTACTGACAGAGTGAGGAAAAGGTGCAATAAGACTGGTAAGGGGTCCCACAAACCGTCTAACGCGTCTCGCTCTGCAATTAGCGCTTAATCATAGACTTGGTTTTTAAAAAAACAACCACTGGAGGAAGTGACCCCCACCAGTATAGAAGGGTCTGGGAGCCCAGATTCCCAAGACCCAATGATGCCCAGCCCCCCAACATGGTTCCTTGGGATCTGGGAGAAGTTTGTGTCATCATCAGCAAAGGCACATGAAGAACTGGGTAGCAGTGTGAGCAGCACAGGTCAGCTACCTGTGCCTGCTGCTACTACTGCCAGTGTGCCTTCTGTTACTCAGGAGGAGATGATGGCAAGTGTGACAGCAGGGGAATCTAAGTCATATTTGCCATACCCAAGCAGTCCCACTACTACCACGCAGTAGCTAAAGAGTGTTGGGGGTGAGGGAGGGGGTGAGGATGGTAAAGGTGATGAGAGTGAAGCAGCTGGTGGTGGGGCTAACGTGATGGCTGTAGATTCTCCTGCCAAGGTGGAAGGGGAAGTGATGCGAGCATCCAGACTAGCAGTCAAGGGAGCCCACAACATCCCTCTGACACTGTGATTCCCCTTTCCCCAGCATTATGCCTCTGGGACTTGGTGCTGGGGAAGGCATAAATGGCTAGCAGCAGTATTCGCATCAGCATAGACCAGCTGCTTGTGCTTGCTGCTAGTGCTGCCAGTCTGCCTTCTTCATCTGTAGAGATGGCAAGTGTGAAACTAGGGGACCCTCTGTCACATTTGTCATCATCGCAAACCAGTGAGAATCTCATAGAGAAGCAGCAGCAAGGAGGGAATGGTGGTGGTGGTGATGAGGGTGATGGTGGAGCAACTGGAGTGGAAGAGACATTAATGGCCTTTTTAGCTGAAATCAAGACAGAATGGGAGACAGATGTGCAAATGGGAATGAGCATCACCACCACTAACAGAAGTGAGATTGTGGCGAGGGAAGCAGGCTAGTGTGCCACAGACCACCATGGCCACTGTGGAAATGGGATCCAGCAGTCGCATGATGCGGTACTAGGGCAGGTTCCACTTGCCAGCAATACTTCTGATCCTAGTTCTAGTGCTGATTCTGAGGCAGCAGCATCATCCTCTGCCCCAGCCAGTTCCTATCACGGTGGTGTATCTGTTCCTGACGTTTGTTACGAGTTGCTGTTATCGTGTATAAACCGGCCTGCCTGACGACGTTCCTGTGCTTCCTGTGTTACTGCTCTGTTACCAACTGATCTGGCTGAGAATCCGCTCCGTTACAGACTGATCTGGCTGAGAACCTGCTCCTTGCTAAACTGATCTGGCTAAGAACCCGCTCCGTTACCGACTGATCTGGCTGAGAACCCGCTCCATTGCTGAACTGATTTGGCTAAGAACCCGCTCCGTTACTAACTGATCTGGGTGAGAACCCGCTCCGTTGCTGAACTGATCTGGCTGAGAACCCGCTCCATTGCTGAACTGATCTGTCTGAGAACCTGCTCCGTTACCAACTGATCTGGCTGAGAACCCACTCCATTACTGTACTGATCTGGCTGAGAACCTGCTCTGTTACCGACTATTCTGGCTGCAAACTCACTCCGTTGCTGACATGTCTGGCTAGTGTGCCTGTTCTGTTGATCTTGACTAGGCTGTGCTTCTGTTACGCTTGTAACCATTCCTGGCTGAGCGTTCATTCTGTTCCCATCCGTGCATGGCTGTATTCCTCCGTTGTCCTAGTCTGGCCAGCGTTACAAACAGCGGATTGCCAGTTGCCTTGTTTGTGGTGCTCTGTGTGACACTATTCTTATCTTGTCGACCGTAGGCTTGGCATTCGTGCTAAAGCTTCTTACACTAACCACACTAACCGCGGTGTGGACACGTGAAGTACTGGTACAGTGTTATCAAGTGCTGACTGAGTTACTCAGATCTATCTGTGTCTTCCTCTGCACTATTGCTGGGCTCACTCCCTGTGGGAGTTCTGTATATCGATGGGCATCTCCAGTTAACCCATTCAGTGCCTAGACTGCCTAGGCTTAGCCTGTGCGCCTTCGATGTCGCAGTGCCTGGGCTAGGGCCTGCACTTGCGTTTCATCACACTTGTAGTGTGTGGAGACACGGTGCTTCATTCCTTATCTCAGTGACCTTTGGGCCAAGAGCCAGCAATTATGCTTAGACACACTGTTGTGTGAGGAGACACTTGTGGCCTTCCAGTTGTATGCCTTCGATTCACCCCTAGAGTTCTAGGGTTTACCATCCACCCCTAGAGTTCTAGGGTTTACCATCTGTAAGTAGTGGCCTTGGTCATCCTAGGACCCCTGTCCCTTGGTCAGTGTTACCTCGCTGCCTATTGGGTTCTGTGCCACCCAGGCATCTGGGTCTCGTGCCAATTACCACCTCCAGGACTACCTGTCACCTTCAGTCCTGCTGTCAGTTCCGGGTCGAGTAGCCTGATTTCCCCTAGTCCACTAGGGGAAAGTTGCCTTCCTTGATACCTACACTTCTCAGCAATCTATCTCAGTCATTCGAACTCCAGTCATTGCCTCATTGACTTGCAGTATATTGTTGTTTCATACTGTGGGCCTGCGGCCTTATTCCTTGTATGTACTTTACTCAATAAAGTCATTTTTATCCTTACCGTTCTGGCATGGAATCAAGTAGAATCTGAGGAGATTCTATCCCACAGAATACGCTAAGCTGGTGGCAGGGAGAATTCATCATTATTACTGCAATTTGTCAGGAGAGGACAAGGGGCATAGTGACAGCAGCAGTACTTGGTTTTTAGGGGGTGAATTTGAGATTGCGGACCTAAGTGTCAAGGTGTTTGTTTTCAGTTGTGCCAGTTGATTGATTTGAGTGCAGATGTGTCCATCTGTGCAGATGATGTAGTTGCAGATGAAAGGCACAGTTCCTTCTTGCTATCAAGGGAAAAATGAATATTCCACCCCCATAATTTTGGAGGAGTGGCAGGAGGAGAAGCATTATTGGCCAACTTCTTTCTCCACATATATCTGAAGTGGTGGGGGCTAGTTGAGGTGCTGCTACTGCCTCAGATGCATAACTGGAGGTAATGGCAAGTGGAACAATGATCATCATCACCCATATCACTGCTGTTGTTGATCCCATTCACTTGGAGCTGCCTAACCATACTGCTGCTTAAACAACTCAGCAGCAGAAGCAAGAACCGCAGTCATAAATGCTGCAATTATACCTGGCATTTGCTAGTGGCCAGTGGCCACCATAACGTGACCTGCTGGTACTAGGCCAGTATAAGTCCTAGAAATCAATGTTTCCTCATGGCTTGAGCCTAACATAAGTCTAAGTACTACAAATCAATGTTTCCTCTAGGCTTGGGCCTCTAACAAGAAGTCTTATAAATCATACTCTACAAAATCCTATCAAGTATCAGTCTGCCCCGGTCACAGCTTACATCAGGGGAGTGCTTGTCTCTGTCATGTTACGTATCAATTTTTTTTTTTTTTATTAACTGTTCCCCCCAAATCCCAGTCAACAACCCCCCTCCAAAAAAAAAATTCCCTGTTCAACTGATTCTTTCCCCAGACTTCTCCAATATAGGCACTCTCAGACCCTTTCTATACCATGCCTGTGGGAAATAAAATAACAGTCGCTATGTGTTGTGTGTAAATTTAGTCTTCCAACTGATTTCATTGCAAGGAGCTAGGGGAAAAAAGTGAAAAAAACTGCACTTTTCGCAGGAAATTTTCCACTGGTGCCATTTTTTGCCTATTTTGGTTTGAGGTGAAATTTTTCACCCATCCCTAATTAACGCTATTGTTTGCTTTATATTGGTGCGGTCCAAATTTGTTTTTCCAGTTTGTGCTTTTTCTGCATGTTGGCTGTAGTCTTGAGAGAGACACTATGTTTCTTGTTCTTTTTCGTTAAAAGAGTTTGCATTTGTTTTGTATAGGTTTTGGATTACAATGTCTAATTGTTCAGTTTGATGTATATTATGTTTCCAGAGATTTTCAAGTATTGATTGTTTTTGGCATTGTAGGTTATGTTTCTTCCCATAGAGCTGATGGATCAGTTGATTTTGAAGTTTCTCTCTGGTGTGTTTGGAAATGGTGCATGAAGAACTGTGTTGTAATCTACAGTTGGACATGTCACTGTCTGAGTATACTTTCATGGTTCTAAAGAACAACTGATAGAGCTTTTCTCTATGGAGTATCTCATTTATAATTCCTCACAATAAACAAGTCCTAAATTAAAGGTGTACTAAAATGGTGTTCAATGAATACACAGGCAATTACAGAAATATTAGTAATACTAATAAGTCTAATTCCCTTTTAATAAATGCTTGTATGTATGTTCTATAGTAATAGAAGAATTGCCAGTCATAAAGTTTTATTTGTCATGGTTAGTATGCCCATTTTCCAGTTTGGATCCTGGTTACACACATTTTTGTCAAAGCATAAATATTTGATGATATTGATTTGCTCAGGGATGATTGAGTGTTAATATTTGGTATTATGTTTGTTCCTTAAGAAGATATACAAGATGCAGTGCTGTATTGTTTTTTGAAATACATTTGCATTACATTCTTGATTCGCTTGTATAAAGAAACACTACTTTTTACACATATTGCATGTATGAATGGATTTTTCTTTACAGAAAAAAACTATTAGAGATTACTGAATTTTGTAATTTTCCTATATTCATTTAGTGGATGTGTTTAGGTAATGAATGAGACTTGTAAACCTTGGACAGTGTATTTAGATTTAGCCATGAAACCTTAGGTATGACAATCCTTCTGCTAAGTTATCACTTTGAGTCCAGTCTTATTTACAGAGTTATGATAATCAATACACATATTCATACCATTATACTAAAATGGGCTTTGTGTGACCTTGCAAATTGTTGGACTACACTGTGTGTGTGCGTGAGTGTGAGTATGAGTGTATCTGTGATCCTGTAGTTACCCCATAAAACAGCAAATAATATATTACACCGTTTCTTATTATACTCTCAGTTTACCAAAGTCTATCACCTATTTCACAATTATATCCATTTCAGTTTTTGATTCTTGTGACTCTTCTCCTCTGTTCTTATTGATAGTGAGAGTCTCTGCTGTGAGCCTGAAAACGAACACCTCCAGTCCATTGGTTGTGAAGAAAGACTCTGTGTTACTGAAATGTTTGAGTATTGGTACAGATGTCAGCTACTCCTGGAGTCTGGATAGGAAAGCTCTGCCACAGAACTCTCGATATCAACTCATAGAGGGTAACTCCAAGCTTGTCATCAGTCCAGTCTTAAGGAGTGACAGTGGATCCTTCACTTGTACAGTCACCAACTATCTGAACCGTGAGACCAGCCCTCCATTGTCTCTGAGCTGTGAGTAACAACAAATGGGTCTCAAACAGAGCTGAAAACAATGACAAACATCAACACTGATTATTATTATCATTATTATTATTATTGTGAAATGTTATTTACATACATATATTGTTGCAAATATTATTTATTTAACAAACAGGGTCCAACCTGTCATGTGTAGCTGCCTAGGAAAAATGAGTTTATCGCATATTTTGGAGCTTTTGCACCTAACAACTTTTTTGACATGGTGGCAACACAAACATGATACTTAAAAAGGTATGAATAATTTTCTTGTGATATTATCCCTTTACTGCTCTTTAGAAAAAAGTAACACTTTTGAATAATAAACCCCAACCTATCTTAATGTTGATAGAATATTGTAATGGCCAGTATGAATAAGTTCTGTATGAACTGGTTCCCATATTTAATTTTTAATTCTTATTGGATATCATATCCATGGAGGCAAACTTAATTATTTGCTGTTGGACTCCAGGATCTCAAACTCCTCCCACTGAAGGTTTCCTTAGAAGACGTCCTTGAGACAAGTTTAGAGTACTGAAGTCCTGAAACAAAGAATCCAGCCTGCTGCTATGTACATGATATCTAGTACTAATGAACCCTTTGAATGCCAGAAAGCTATCCAAAGCATTGCTTTGCAATGTTTTGGATACCTCTTTGGCACTCATAGGGTTAAGGATTCATTTCTTAGAAAGAATCCAGTCTTAATTGTATTCATTAGAATTTTCTGTTGCTATAAACCCATTAAGGACTTGAGCGGCTGCGCAATGCAATGCAAAGATAAATCATATTTATTATTAGGACGTGTTAGTGATCATTTAAGTCGCATGTCAATTCAATTATTTCACAACATGCTCTTTAAAAATGTTTTTTCTTAAATGTGTGCATTAGTGTATTTCATAAAATAGGGGGATAGTATATAAATGGGAGTCAAATAATAATATTGAATAACTGTTGAATAGTATCTCAAGCATTGCTTTGCAATATGTTGAACAGTGTTATGGCACTCAAAATGCTAAAATGCTCCCCAATGCATTTAATTATCCCTAAAACTGGGGATTGAAGTTTGGTCCCCAAGGGCTGAAAATAGGCCAGAAGGATCTCCTAGATTAAGATCAGGGGAGGAAAATAGTGACTATAAATCCTGGCCTGTTTGTAGCTCTTAGGGACTAAGTTGCCCTAAAATATGCATCACAATTAAAGGAGAATGATACCCTTAGATATAATTGCAGTTATATTGACTATGAATAGTTTATTATAATAGAATATTTACATTAATTCAAATAATAAAAAGTAAAATATGTAACTATCCCAAATGCTCCACAGCAAGATGCATACTGGACTCTATCAATGTTAGTTAAAACATTCAGTTGGTCCCTTCAGAATCAAATATTGAACCAGAAATCAAAGGAAAGATTATGTGTGCTTTTGATTGGAAAATGGGTAAAGCATGGTACCGTGTTAGCCATAGAAAAAATGGAGACTAGTAGACTAAAAATTATATCGTTATTGGCTCATTGAGTGGCTCTAGGATGCAAGTATGTCTCTTCTTTTTATGCCTGAAGAAGAGACCTAGGGCACAATTCAATAGTCACCAGCAAAACTGTCAGACGGGCAAAAATGGATTCTGGGAGGTACACACACTGTGTTACGGTGAGAATCTAATTGCACTAGCAGCAGGAACCACAAAACAGACTAAATAACATGAACATCAAAGACATCAGCTAATGCTCGACATACTCATCTTCATTCTTATTATCGTCTGTCTCCTCATCTTCTTCTTTGTCCTAAATACTATGGCACTGTAAATAAAAAAAAATGTCCAAATGATAAATGCCCCCCAAAGATGTGCAGCAAAGATATGCAAGTCTTAAAGGGATAGTAATACCTAAAATGTAAAAAAATATATGTTGTAGGGTTTATCCCCCTGAGTAAAACAAGAGTACTCCCACTGCTGAAAGATGTTTCATTCAAAAGTTATTAATTTTCAAAGTTGAATTTTTTAGGTGCAATATCACAGTGGCCTGAAATTGTACAGTGGCGCTGTTGCTACACGATCCTATGGACTCAGGACCATAAATCTCCATAGGATGGTGTAGCAACAGCGCCACTCTACAATTTCAGGCCACTGTGATATTGCACCTAAAAAATTCAACTTTGAAAATTAATAACTTTTGAATGAAACATCTTTCAGCAGTGGGAGTACTCTTGTTTTACTCAGGGGGATAAACCCTACAACATATTTTTTTTTACATTTTAGGTATTACTATCCCTTTAAACCTTTGAGTGTGGTAGGGGGACGCAACGTATTGCAGAGCAATATGTTGTGTACTCCTCTGGCATTCCAAGGGTTAAATGCATGCTGGCATTCCAAGGGTTAAAAGTATGATGGCATTCGAAGAGTTAATTGTATGCTGCCACTGGTGGCAGCAATGCTGAGCAAAAATCCCCCCACCAAAAATACCCAAAGATATGGCCAGTCTCTGTACAAAATGGTTACCATGCTACAATTGGCTTGGATGTGTGCTTATGCACTTCCCAGTCAATCAGCTTCTTCATTCCCCCCTGGCAGAAGCCAGTTGTAGCATGGGAACCATTTTAAGCAGAGACTGGCAATATGAAAGTTGTGCAGTGCATTCTGAAACTATGTGTTGAACACTTCTGTAGCACTGAAGCTGTTAAAGTCCCAGTTTAAATCAGTGAAACAATTAATCTGCCCCCCTGTTGAGCAACATTTTTATACCAGATCTGCTCCATTTCTCCATAGTTCATAAGCCTCAGTGCGGGGGTTGTCGCTAGGGGGAGCTAAGGGGGGACTGAAGCCCCCAGTCTTTCTCTGGGCAGCCCCAAGTGTGAAGGGGCGATACAGCTGAGGTGGGTAAATGGGCAAACTAGATGGGCCTAATGGTTCTTATCTGCCGTCAAATTCTATGTTTCTATAAATGTTTAAAGGGATAGTAATACTTAATTTGTGTAAGATATTGTAAGTATTAATGAAATAAACAAAACCATCTATGTATTTTTCCCATAACTTGCAGTGTTTAGGAGCAATTGTGTTCCAACGTTTACCCCTCCCGTCCTTTTTATATACATCACTGCTCAAGCTGACAGACTTGGATTCTGGTCTGCGGACTAGACGGATCATCTGGAAGGCAGAAATAGGAGTGGATACCAAGTAAATCTTCATGAGGCAGACTACAAAGTGGGCACGGCTTGAGGCAGTAGACTATCATCATTAAGATTTCTTTGGTATCCACTCCTATTTTGGCCTTCCAGATGATTGTCCAGTCTGCAGACCAGAATCCAAGTCTGTCAGCTTGAGCGGTGATGTATATAAAAGGGATGGGAGGAGTAAATTTTAGAACTCAATTGCTCCTAAACCAGACAAGTTATGGGAAAAATACATAGATGTGTTTTGTTTCTTTGTACAATATTATATCTTGCAAAAATTAAGTATTATTTTCTCTTTAAGACTACAGCTAGCTGTCTCTGGGTCCCCTGCTCACATTAAATTATTGCGAGGAACATGACAACTGTCACATAGTGATGCATGCTGGGATTTTCTTCATCAGTCGTGGTGCCACTTTCAAACTCGTAATGAGAGTCTGGTTCCTCAGAACAAGTTTGAAATTGGCACCCCACAAGATGATGAAAACCCCGGCATGCACCACATCGCCGCGTGTCACATAAGTCTTCACAGGCAGATCCCCTCTTCCTCACAACAGCTTAACCCTTTGAGTGCCAGAGAGGTATGCAACACATTGCTTTGCAATGTGTTTTGTACCCCTCTGACATTCAAAGGGTTAACCCTTTGAGTGCCAGTGGGGTATCCAATGCGTTGCTTTGCAATACATTGGATTCCCCTCTGGCACTCAAAGGGTTAATGGCTATGAAACAAAAACAAGATACTTAAACCACGATGATGCTAACAGACCCAGTAGAGGAAGGATCATAGCCACTCATAATATGTACACTTCTCTCTACACATTGCAGGATTACAGAGACAGTGATATCATAGAGCTTATAAGATCCAAAAAACATAAAAAGAATACAGTGAAGGGAGGATAGCAAGCCCTGTCTAATGTGTAACTAGCCACTGATAATACAAGTACTTCTCCCTATGCATTGCAGGATTACAGGAAGATGCACCCTGTATCCTGTATGGATCAAATACACATTAAAATAACAATTCCGTGCCCAATACAGTTTATGAATAATGTAAAAAATGACTTCCAGCATGGAGGCACTAAGAGACTAATAACCCATGGGGCTTTACAAATGTCCAAATATATTAGTCAAAGAGAAAGTAGGATTACTTCTATAAATTTAAAGCGGAACTACCACCGCTAAACAATTTGATATGTAATAAATCCCTATTTGGCGACTAGCGCAGGACGGAGCGCAGACATCTTTCAATAGTGACGTCTACATGCCTGCGCTGTCAGTCTCAGACGGCTCTAGGAGGCATTGCTAGGAGCTGTCTGGCAACAAAAGGGACTGACAGCACAGGTGCACAGACATCACTATTGAAAGATGTCTGCGCTCCGTCCTGCCTGTCAGCCCTGGAGGAATGGAGAATTCTATTGAATAAGGTAATAATTCTGGCGAATAGCGCTACTGAGCAGCTACTCACCAGATAGGGATGTATTATACATCAACTTGTTTAGTGGTGGTAGTTCTGCTTTAAAAAGTATTTCAATGCTTTGTATTTGCAAGACTTCTCAAATAAATGTAAATAATACATCTAATACAAAAAGGTGTATTTTTGTGTGCACTTTACTATATAATCCTCTTGAAATATTGCATTCCTGCTAAACAGGTGCCAAGAGGTTTGGGTGATAGGAGTCCCAATAGGGTACATAATTACCCCACTAAATCAGAAACATATATGTAATACTGATTTGTGTCTTCTTTTAAATTTATAGAAGTAATCTCTTTGACTAATATATTGGGTACTGGATTATTTTAATGTTTACTGGATTATTTTAATGTGTACCCATGCAATGTGTATGGCGAAGTACTTGTATTATCAGTGGCTTTTTACACATTGTAATATAGACAGGAACTACCATCCTCCCTCCACTGTATTCTTTATGTTGTTTTGGATCCTGCAAGCTCTGTGATATCACTAATGTAGCACTATATCAATTGTAAATTCTGTGGTATCGCTAGTGTATTATAAATTGATTTTACTGAGTGAAATAAGCATTTGACCCCTTTGCAAAACATGACTTGGTGGCAAAACCCTTGTTGGCAATCACAGAGGTCAGACGTTTCTTGTAGTTGCCCACCAGGTTTGCACACATCTCAGGAGGGATTTTGTCCCACTCCTCTTTGCAGATCATATACAAGTCATTAAGGTTTCAAGGCTGACAGTTGGCAACTCGAACCTTCAGCTCCCTCTACAGATTTTCTAAGGGATTAAGGTCCGGAGACTGGCTAGGTAACTCCAGGACCTTAATGTGCTTCTTCTTGAGCCCCTCCTTTGTTGCCTTGGCTGTGTATTTTGAGTCACTGTCATGCTGGAATACCCATCCACGACCCATTTCAATGACCTGGCTGAGGGAAGGAGCTTCTCACCCAAGATTTGATGATACATGGCCCCGTCCATCTTCCCTTTGATGCGGTGAAGTTGTCCGGTCCTCTTAGCAGAAAAACACTCCCAAAGCATAATGTTTCCACATCCATATTTGATGGTGGGGATGGTGTTCTTGGGGTCATAGGCAGCTTTCCTCCTCCTCCAAACATGGCGAGTTGAGTTGATGCCAAAGAGCTCAATTTTGGTCTCATCTGACCACAACACTTTCACCCAGTTCTCCTCTGAATCATTCAGATGCTCATAGGCAAATTTCAGAGGGGCCTGTACATGTGCTTTCTTGAGCAGGGGGACCTTGCGAGCGTTGCAGGATTTCAGTCCTTCACGGCGTAGTGTCTTACCAATTGTTTTCTTTGGTGACTATGTGCAACGGTTTTATAGGACACTCAGACCAGCAGGTTAGAATAAAACACAGTTTTATTAAAAGACAAGGAAGACTGCCCTCTATAGGCAATACAGGATGACTGAAATAGTAAAGTACAGATGCCCTCTCAGGCCCAGTATACAGGGAAATAAATATATACTGTCACAGGACAGGCATAAGTAGCATACAGGGTACTCAAGGGTTAATGTACATAGAAATCATATCAGTCTCTGTTGTGGTGTGTTTGACACACCCATAAGTTGGTAACGGAGCGATATAGTGGTGCTAGATGTGATAACACCAGTAAAATAGAACAGGACAGAGACTACTGCTTATACTGAGCAGGGAACTGAGGCCAAAATACTCTGGAAGAGCTTTAGGAGCCTGGAGCCACTAGCACCCAACCGGTGCGTAAACGAGAGCAAGTGCACTGCAAGAGCTGAGATGTTAAGAGCCAATAGCACCCACACGGTGCGTTAACGGAGACCAAATACACTGCGGGAGCTTAGGAGTATAGAGCCAATAGCACCCACATGGTGCTTTAACGGAGACCAAATACACTGCGAGAGCTTAGGAGTACAGAGCCAATAGCACCCCACGGGCGCTGTAATGGAGACCAACTACACTGCAAGAGCTTAGCGGTATAGAGCCAATAGCACCTCTCCGGTGTAGAGACGGAGACCAACTACACTGCAAGAGCTGAGGTGTATGGAGCCAATCGCACCCGACAGTGCGTTACCGAGACTACTGCGCCCAACAAGTGTAACCGGATGCGCAAGGTAAATCGGAGGCCACCAAGCTCTGCAAGTGTTAAAGGGAGGCTCTAGTAACGGAGACTACAAGGCTCTGCAAGTGTAAATGGAAGGCTCAGGGTAGCAGAAGCAACGGCTCTGCAAGTGTTAACGGAGGCTCAGTGAACAGAGGCAATGGCTCTGCAAGTGTTAACAGAGGCTCAATGAACGGAGGCAACAGTGCTCTGTAAGTGCAAACGGAAGGCTCAGTGCTCTGTAAGTGTTAACGGAGGCCCAGAGTAATGGAGGCAATAGTGGTCAGCGAGAGTAAATGGGAAGGCCCAGTACATAGGAGGCAACAACTCTGTCAGCCCTGCAAACAGCACAGCGGAAGTCAGAAAGTCGCCCAGGCGACACTGGAACAGGATCTCAGCAGGAACACAAGCAGGATCGTCAGACAAGCTGGGTCAGATCACGGAGCAGGAACGTCAGCCAGGCCGGGTCGAATCACGGAGCAGGAACTAAGGAGCGTAGTCAGATGGGCCAAGTCGGTACAAAGGAACGCTGGAACACTGGAACACAGCTACACAGCAACACTGGCTCAGGAACACCACAAAAGGGCACCTGACATGTGCCAAAGGCCTGGTATAAAAAGGCCATACTGGGCGGGCCAAACAAGCTCAGCCAATGGGAGCGCACCACAGCAAAGGGTGACAGAAAAAGATCACGGGAACCGTGATACTATGGTCCCAGCTGCCTTAAGATCATTGACAAGATCCTCCCATGTAGTTTTGGGCTGATTCCTCACCGATCTCATGATCATTTAAACTCCACATGGTGAGATCTTGCATGGAGCCCCAGACCGAGGGAGATTGACAGTTATTTTGTGTTTCTTCCATTTGCGAATAATCACACCAACTGTTGTCACCTTCTCACCAAGTTGCTTGGCGATGGTCTTGTAGCCCATTCCAGCCTTGTGTAGGTCTACAATCTTGTCCCTGACATCCTTGGACAGCTCTTTGGTCTTGGCCATGGTGGAGAGTTTGGAATCTGATTGATTGATTGCTTCTGTTGACAGGTGTCTTTTATACAGGTAACAAGCTGAGATTAGAAGCACTCCCTTTAAGAGACTGATCCTAATCTCACCTTGTTACCTGTATAAAAGACACCTGGGAGCCAGAAATCTTGCTGATTGATAGGGGGTCAAATACTTATTTCACTTATTAAAATGCAAATCAATTTATAACTTTTTTGAAATGCGTTTTTAAGGATTTTTTTGTTGTTATTCTGTCTCTCACTGTTCAAATAAACCTACCATTAAAATTATAGACTGATTATTTCTTTGTCAGTGGGCAAACGTACAAAATCAGCAGGGGGTCAAATAAATTTTTCCCTCACTGCATTAATAACACAGAGCTACCGCAAGTATAGATCAATGGGTCTTAAATTAGAACAAAAAAACAACAAGTTGAACATAAAATGTCTTACTTCTTAACTACTTGTATCACATTATAATTAAATAAGTAAAATAAACAGTTACTTTGTGTAATGATAATCCTCTTCTCACTACAGCCTTATCACTACTATCGCAGGCGGCAGGTGCACTGCTTAATTTTGCCACGGTTTCTAGAACCAGACCTGTTTGGACCCTAGCAACAACCCTGCCTCAGTGACTATTGCGGGACAATGCATTGTATTATGCTGTGTAATGTGTGATGCCTTTTGTTACTGCCCCCACACAGTTCAGATTAAGAATACTACTGGAGTCTGAGCCAAGAGCCTCTCTGTCAGATTTCACTAAATTCCAGTTATTGAGATCACACAGTGGGCTGGAACTTATCACGGGTGATAAAATCTGAAGCAGGGTCAGGCTGATAAGCAATGATAACAGGAGTAATTCTAGAGTAAACTAACTGCACTATAGGAGTCAAATAGAATTTCTGAATTCCCATTCCTTTAAATAGACTTTAAACCCCTTAACTGCTAGAGAGGTCTCCAACGCATTGCTTAGCATTCAACAGGTTAAAAGTACCAATTAAATGAATGGGAATTTTTACCATATGGTTCAGTGTCCCAGTACATAAGACTCAGTAGCTGAAATGTATTAATATGATTCCATGTTGAACTAGGTCCTAGAACTGATTCCTTAGTACTCTACCTACTTAACAGCAATTTACTAAGCTACTTATGCAGAAAATGTTCCCCTTAGTTGCACATCTACCAAAGAAAGGGCAGTGTGGGAACGTATGGCTGTTTGTGATATTTTGCTATGTACCTTGTGTAATGACATCCTATATAATAATTTGCTAAAACGTGTGTAACGACGCAGTCATGAGCAGTAGAGACTGCCCGTGCTGCGACTGATACAGAGCTCTGTATCAGCCATGGTGCAGGCAGTCTCCACTGCGCATGACTGCCCCGCGACTGGCTGGCAGTGGCACTGTGGCCCGTGTAACAGGCTCTTCAACTAGTATACTAATAAGACACATAAGCAATTGACATACCATTAGTTCATGTCCCTGCTCATGTTATTGGGGAGGTGTTCAGAGCACCAGATTGTGCAACACTGTTCATATTCTCTAGTGCAGTGGTTCTCGGTAGTTATTCTATTGCAGGTGAAATCCAGACATATTTAACACTATAGAATCACTTTGTTATGAGAAGAATAGTTAAAGGGGAACTACCACCCTGCAAAAACTTTATATTAATTAAGTCTTCATCTGGAAACTAGCTGCTTAGTAGTGCTAGTCGCCAGAAATATTACCAGGTTTAAAAGATTTTCGAAACAAAAACATTTCAAAATCACATATTTATGTTAGACATTTTTATTTACTACAACACTTTGAGATATTTAGCTTTATTTATTTGACAGAAAATTCCACAGGCCGGCTCCAAAAGGGACTGACAGCGCAGGCGCACGGACGTCACTATTGCAAGATGTCCGTGCTTCCTGCTACTGTCAGCCTCTGAATATGTTGAAAATCTTTTAAAACTGAATATGAGGTTTTGCAATGCAGAACTAGTTCTCAGGGAAACTTCATTCAGGATTTAAAGTATAGCTGTAACAAATAGGAGAATATGATACAGATTTCAAAATCACCTATATATTTCTTAGCCATTTTTGTTTCAAATAGGTTACAATATATTTTGATGTATATTTGTCAAGTTAATACTAATGAGCTAGTTTTAGTCATCAGGAAGTGACAGTTGGGATGCAATGCACTGCGGAATTTTCTGTCAAATAAATAAAGCTAAATATCTCAAACTGTTGTAGTAAATAAAAATGGCTAACATAAATATGTGAATTTGAAATGTTTTTCAAAATTACCTATTTGCTATATTGTGACAGCTACACTTTAAGAATGATGATGTTTTAACATTTTAATAAAATTATATCATATAATGGCTGTAATGTACATTATTGGACACTAGGTTACAATTAATATATTTTCCTCTTCAATTAGTTTTAAAGCTAGTTTGAAGCTTTCTATTTTCTATTACAGGGATTCCAGATGGACATATTATATGTTCAGCACAACACACAGATAATATTGTAGAACTCCAGTGTTCCTGGCCTGGAGGATTACCTGCTGCTGACCTTGATTTGATGTTCAATAACATGACTTATCCTGGAAAAGACCAAGTGTCCAAAAATGTGTCCTGGACTTCCATCCAACTCGGCACACAGATGTCCTGCTCGGGCACACATCCAGGGCCAAATGAGACCTGTACACTGATTTTCGGTGAGAGTCAAGCCTAAACAATTACTGTTATAGTTACAGTTATACCCAGAGCATTGGTGAGAAATACAGGATTTATGAGAAAGTACAGTAGTGCAATGTCATAAGTTAGACATCATTATAGATTCATCTTCACACTACACCTGTTTCATAAATGCTAAGGAATAGTGCATCAGTTTTGGTGAAAAACCGCAACATATGTGTAATTCCATTGAACGCCTTTAAAAAATATTTTAATAGATATTTGTACATGCGTCAGTCAAACTCTGTGGCATTTGGTGAGTAAATTGTGTGTGAAAAGTCTCATATGACACAGTGTGGGATATGTACAAAGGCAGAAGTAGCGCAATCATAAGGAACAAATAAATACAAACATTGATTTAAACAGCAGTTTAACCCCTTGAATACTATAGAAATTGCCAGTACATTGAAAAGTGTTTTAACTTATCATTAAATGTTCACAATTATTTTAATTAATTCTTTAATAGAAACTTATCATTCATAAAGAAACATTAATAACTAGGATCATTTTGCAAATAAAACTGACTTTGAGATTGGGAAGTGTACAGGGGTATACATATCAACAACAGAAACAAAAGAAATATAACAGCTCATAAGGGAAGAGAGAAGGATACACTACAAATCCTCCTATATAATAATTCACTAAAATGTGCATAACGCCACAGTCATGCATAGTAGAGACTGCCTGTGATGAGGCTGATACAGAGCGGGGCACTCCGAAGGAGCGTCTCGCTCTGTATCAGCCTCGGCGCGTGCAGTCTCTACTGAGCATGACCACACCGCGACCAGCTGGCAGTGGCACTGTGGCCCGTGTAATGGGCTCTTCAACTAGTGTTCTATAAAAGAGTTTCTAGGGTTAAATAAATACTTTGAATATATATGAATCAAGTTATTGCCAGCAAATATCAGAAATGGTATTAAAAGCCTACACATATTAAGGATATTTTACAAATATGGATAAGAGTATAAAAATGTAATAAATAATGCCTTAAAAATTCAATATTGGATACACACTAATAGGAAATACTGAAAAATAAATGAAAACTACTTTTAATGGCCTAATGAGTAAAAGTAATATATAGAGTAATTCCCATCATTCACAACTAGTGTGATTTTATAATTGGGATTAAAAAATGAAAGCATATGAAGCTTATCCCAACTCAGGATTAGTGTGTGGGGGAGGGGGAGAAGCTGGTAACTGCTCCAGAAATAGAGATGGTGCATTAGTGGGAGGGCATCAACTTTATTATATATATATATATATATATATATATATATATATATATATATATATATATATATATATACGCAAAACATATCCCAATAGGTATGAGAATACTGACAGAACCAGCATTTGACACAGCAAACTGAGAATTCTGCATGCGCCAGAATAAAATATTAGATGATTGCTCTATGAACCTACATTATTAAACAGAAAGATGAGGACCTGAAATGAGTTATTGGATAAATTGATCATTCTAAGAGAACAATAGAGGATCATAAGGATAAATCAAGCATTAGGTATCTCGACCATACAGTTAACAAGAGGTGTGAGACTTATGCAAAAGTATTAAAATCTAAAAAACAATGGAAAATAATTAGAGTTAAGGAAGGTTAGCATTCCAATAACACCAGGAACTGTAGGAAAAAACAGAAATACCAGAACAATAGGAGACATTTAATTAATCCACATGCTTTACAAGTAATTGACCCAGAATCAACATCTGATTACTGATAGGAACAGAACTTGGTTTAATCCACAGGTACATAAGAACAGAACGTCAGAGCCAAGTTTGGTGAATACTAACAAGTTTTCATCACTAATAAAAGGGAAAGAACAAAAACTAGAAGTCCTTATTCCTTTAAAGAGAGCAGGGTCCAGTGGTGGGTGCACTGGAGGACCAAGGCATTTTTTTTGTGTTCGGAGAGCCAGTACGTGTGAGTGATCACACATACCGGTTCTCCACGGGCAGTCAGTTTTAGGCTCTCCCAGTGATGTCTTGCCTTGGCCCTCTATAAAATACTCTCTCTTCTAGTATGTCTGCCTCAGTCACACAGCTCATGTCAGGGTCTCTGTCACATATAATTTTTCTTTTTTTTTAACTGTTTGTCCCCCATCCCTATCACTGTCAACAAAAACAAATAAAAACAGAACCCTGGTCAACTACTTCTTTCCCCATACTACCCAGCACAGAGATAATAATAACAGCAAGATCAGGAAGGAACCTGGACCACAGCTGTCTGTGTCTTTCTAATTAGTCACACAGAATGTGTCACGGTTTTTGATGAACACTCAGACAGAACAGTAAGGTTAAAATGACTTTATTGAGTAAAGTGCATACAAGGAATGAGGTCACAGGCCCACAATACGAAACCACACTATATGGAGGATGTATAGCAGTGACTGTAAACAGAATGACAGAATGAATATAGCAATGACTGTAAACAGAATGACTGAGACAGAACACAGGTAATAGGCAGGCAACCCTCCACTAGAGAACCTGGGGTGATCAGGCTACTGGACCCCGGCTGACAGCAGGACAGAGGATGGCAGTAAGTCCTGGAGATGGTAGTATGCACAAGACCCAGTCACCTGGGTGGCACATAACCCAAGGAGACAACAAGGCAATACTTACCACGGGACAGGGGTCCCAGAATGACTGAGGCCACCACTTACAAAGGTAGACCCTAGAGCGCTAGGGGTGGATCAAAGTGAACACTGGAAGGCCACAGGTGTCCCCTCATAGGACAGTGGAACAAGCTCAAATGATGGCTCTAGGCCCTAAGGCCACTAGATGGGAATATGAGTTCAGGGTCTCCACACACCCAGTAGTGCGTGCCAATGCAAGTGCTGGCTCTCACCCAGGCACTGCAACACGAAGGAGCACATGGTAGCTTAGATAGTGTTAGGTACTGAACAGTTAACAGGAGATGCCCCAAGATACATAAGAACCCCCACAGGTAGTGAGCCCAGCAAATAGCGCAGAGGGAGACACAGAGAGATCAGAGTAACTCAGTCAGCACTTGCCAGCACTGTACCGGTACTTCGCATGTACACACTGCCGCAGGCAGTAGGAGTAAGTGGCGATAGCATGAATGCTATGCCTATGGTCGACAGAATAAGATTAGCGCCACGAGGTGCACCCCATGAATGCTATGCCTATGGTCCACAGAATAAGATTAGCACCAAGTGGTGCACCCCAATGTAATGCTGGCCAGTTAGACAACAGAGGAGGTACAACCATACACGGATGGAAATGGAACAATGGCTCAGCGGAACAGGTTACAACCAACGGGAAGCGCAGACTGGTCAGGTGCACAGGCAAGGCTCAATAGCCAGGCAGACTATGGCAATGGGGTGCACAGTCAGATCAGTACAGCAAGGAGCAGGTTCTCAGCCAGATCAGTCGGTAACAGAGCAGGTTCTCAGCCAGATCAGTTCAGCAACGGAGTGGATTCTCAGTCAGATCAGTTGGTAACGGAGCAAGTTCTCAGCCAGATCAGTTCAGCAACGGAGTGGGTTCTCAGCCAGATCAGTCGGTAACGGAGCAGGTTCTCAGTCAGATCAGTTCAGCAACGGAGCGGGTTCTCAGCCAGATCAGTCAATAATGGAGCAGGTTCTCAGCCAGATCAGTTCAGCAACAGAGCGGGTTCTCAGCCGAATCAGTCGGTAACGGAGCAGGTTCTCAGCCAGATCAGTTCATCAACGGAGCGGGTTCTCAGTCGGATCAGTCGGTAACAGAGCAGTACACCGGAAACACAGGAACGTTGTCAGGCAAGCCGGGTCATACACGAACATCAACACAGTAGCAAAACGTCAGGCTCAGATACACCACAAAAGGGCACCTTAGAATAGATATGACAGGATATAAAAAGGCAAGCCCTGGGTGGAGCAAAGATGACAGGCCAATGAGAAGGCAGCATGGAAATTAGGCACAGTAACAATGTCGCCGTCAGAGCAGGAACACGGGCACCGTGATAGAATGTTGGGGTATTTGGATAAACCTCCTTTGCTCCCTTCCCACACCCCAAGACACATCTAACACATTGATAACAGCATCCAAATCAGGAAGAAACTTAGATCACATCTGCCTGTGTCTTTGCAATCATTCACACAGAATGTTAGCATATTTGGGGTAAACCTCCTTTGCTCCCTTCTCACATTCCCAGACACGTCTATCCCGGAGATAATAACATCCAGATCAGGAAGGAACTTGGAACACAGCTGCCTGTGTCTTTCCAATCAGTCACACAGAATGGTGTGGTATTTGGAGTAAATCACCTTTGCTCCCTTCGCACACACCCAGACTCCCCCAGAACAGCGATAATAACAGCTAGATCAGGAAGGAGCTTGTATCATGGCTGCCTGTTTCTTCCAGTCGGTCACAATGAATTTTGGGGTATTTGGGTCATCCTCCTTTCTCCCTTAGTGTCTTACAGAATGCCCCCAGACAAATGTCCTGCCTACAAAACTCCCTACACTAAGTAATAGCCTGTCTTCTCTAGCTCAAAATGTACTACTCTCTCTTCCTCATGCAAACACAGAATGGCATGTGACACCCCTTTTATACTATGCCTGTGGGAAAATAAGGGAAAATTGCCACGTGGTGGTGAGAAATTCAGTCTTCCCGTTGATTTCAACGCAATGAGTTAGGTGAAAAAAAAAAAATGAAAAACTGTACTTTTTGCGAAAAAGTTGCTGCTTACCAAAAAATTCCATTTTTCTCCTCCTTTGTTTTTGAGGTATAAACTTTCCCAGTCCCTATCCTTAACATTCTCCTTTGGTCTTTCACAGTAGACCAACTCTCTCCTAAACAGTAATGGTCATTCCCGTCATCTCATTTTCACAAACCTCTTCTTCATCTCTAACTTCTTTAATGTTCATTTTCATTTCTCTGTCTACCACCTCCTAACAGGCATCCTAATCATACCCCACAAATCCAACTTCAGGTTCATTATCAAGATCTTGTGGACAAATCTGTATGCCCTTGATCTGCAGAAATTCTCAACATCCCTGAACACTATTTTGACCCCTTTTCTACACTCAATTGTCCTAGAAAGACTGTTGCTTTCTATAACAACACTCTCACAGAGGCCATTGACAAAAACTCTAAGGGTTCCCCGCAGAACCCCAATACAACCTTGCCACAGACCATAAATATGATACCTCCAAAGGGGTTCACTCACTACTTAAAAGGAACTGGAGGGATTCATGCTCCACAACAGAATTTTCACACAGCTCTGCCCTCTCCCTGGAAAAACTGGCATATTTTTCCTCCTTAATTTCTAATCTGTTTTCCAACTCCAAACACCGCATCTCAACATATAAATCTCCTCTATACCTACCAACACAACACTCTTCCCAAAACCTTGTCACCCACTTCAAGAAGATCAACTCTAACAGATATGAATTTACAGCTCTTCCACTCCCACCGCCTCCCAGCAAGCTTAGCCTTCTCCCCTCTCCTACACACAATTCCTTTTCATCTGTGATAGAAGATGTAGTTACCTCCCTCCCATTACATGCTCTCACTAAACCACATGCCCTCTTGACCCAGTCAAATCACATTTCATTCAAGATCTCCCTCCTTTACTCAACCTCTGTATGAAAACCAGCACCCTTCCATCTTCCTTCAAGTATGCAATAATCACGCACACAAACACTTAAATATATTTTCTTTGGACTCATATGCACTCTCCAACTACTGGCATATTTCTCTTTTCACATTAGCCTGTTTAGAAGTCCAGTTCAGTCATAGTCCAATCTCAAAAGCATAGCTGCTAGTCCAGTGGGTTCACAGAAAGAAACCCACAATCCACTGAGAGTATACTGAGAATATGCTTCTGGAGTTCAGTTTCCCACTTTAGTTTATAACAGTTTAGGCTGGTGGTTCTCCCCAAATAGATAACTGCGATCCTGCTATCCTCCATCTCAGAAGACCTCCACTCAGGAGTACTTATTTGTCAAATACATGTACCCACTTAACTCCCTACTTATACAGTATAAGATTTTTTTTAGGGAAATCCATTAATATATATATTGTAAATAATACAGCTCTATTAGTATACTTTTACTATACTTCCACTTTTTCACCCTTGCTACTATCTGTTGGAGTACCGCAAGGTCCCTTGCTATTTTCAATCTACTCCTCCAATTTGGGAGAAATTAAAAGTTCTAATCTCTATGTTGATGACACCCAAATGTATCTTTCCTCTCAGACCTCTCCCATTCTCTCCTGTCCAGTGTATCTAATTGTGTCTTCCTGGATATCCTCCAGCCACCTAAAACTTAACCTAATTAAAACCAAACTAACAATATTCCCTTCCTCTTCAACCAGTCTTTGCCCTGATAAATCCCTAACACCACCATCACCAGCCTTCAAAGAACTCTGCCCTATCCTTCTTTCCTCATATTCAGTCACTCTCCAACTCATGCCACCTCTATCTACATAATATCTTACGAATTCAACCATTTCTTACCCATGCTACTATCAAGATTCTAATCGAATCATTTGTTATGTCCCATCTCAACTACTGCAACTCACTCCAACTGGTCTCTCAACTGACTAACCCTACTACATTTCATAATGAACTCTGCCAACAGACTAACCTATCTCACACATTGTTCCTCAAATACTGCTCCTCTCTGCCATTCCCTGCACTGGTTTCCATTATCCTTTATAATTTAATTCAAAATACTGGTGCTAACTCATAGAGCCTTTAATAAAACTGCACCCTTCTACATTTCATCACTTATTTCCATATGCATTCACACGCACAATTTTCAATCTGCATAGAATCTTCTTCTCTCTGTATCTCATATTATATCCTCCCATTCCCACCTACATACTACTTACATGCTGCACCAGAACTCTGAAATTCCCTTCCCCATCCCATCAGACTCTTCCTCCTTTATTAAGGCAGTCTCTGAAAACTCACCTCTTTGGGTAACTACCCCCAGATCAACAGCCTATACGACCTCTACTCACTCTTGTTTCCTTTTTACATCATTCTGCTCCACAACCCAATCAACACATCAATGCTCACACATAGTTTTTTCTCCAGAACAGACCACCTAGTTGTCTGAACCACTGCACTGAAAAACACTTCTATGTCCCACCCACTGGCCAGCAGTTCATGTGGCAGTAAGCATTTACACCTTCTGTATACCAACCTACCTCCCCTAGACTGTAAGCACTCATGAGCAGAGACCTCTGATTAGGGTTACCATATTTCAATTCTGCCATTAAGGGACACTGTGGAGTTCTAAACACTAGTGAGAGAACTGACTATTGACTGCTGTGACAGAAAGCAATTCCTGTGGTGGGCTAAAAGAAAATATACAAACCCAAAGCCATAAACTAGCATTATGCTTCAAAACTTTTTCACTGCAGCTACTGACTGATGTTAGAATCAATGCTCAGTTCTCTGTCTAGTGATTAGAACTCTGTCACTGTAGTCTATGGACTGTTTTCCTTGTAGTGTTTCGAACTCTGTGCTCTGGGACTTTGTATTCTCCCTGAAGAGGGATGTCCAGGACAACTGCCCAGGCAATCCAGGACAGTTGATCACCCTACCGTTGATCTCTTTTTTACTAGGTTCCATTTGTACAGTTTTATGTCTCTTAAGTCCCCTATTGTGCAGCCCTGGGGAATAAGTTGGTTCTATATAGAGAAGGATAATAATAATATTATTGTCTTAGGCTTCTCTACTATCAGGAATGCTCTTGCATTTTCTGTGAGCTCCCTTTGATCTGTCTCGAGAGTCATTAAAGGTTATGTTTCTGTCACTATTTAGTTTAATTCTTTGCAAATCCTTTACAATTAAGTTTGCATGCTTTGTAACCATATACGGTATCTGAAAACAAGACAAAAAAGACAAAAAACAATCATGCATGTATATTTACCTACTTGTTAATATATTTCAGGTAAATAAGGGTTTTGTTACATAATTTGGCCAAAGTATGTTTAATCTTTTATAGAAAAAGACCTAAAGCAAAAGCAAAAGACAGATTACCCAAGCCAGTCTTATCACTGAAATATATTAACACATAGGTATAATATACTTTACACAGGGTTTATACATTTGGGGAATCTGGATTTGGGTAAGATTGTTTTTGTTTTTTGCTTTAGGTATTTTCCTAGTTTGGGGACTTGGAGAACCCCTTCATTCCTTGCTACTCTCCATACTTTATTCACTTGGGATCTTAATTTTATCTATATCATATATGCATATTTATGGTGTGTTATCGCTGTAAGTTTTCTTTTCTTTGTACATTGGTACATATATCCCACTGGGCCCTATTCATCAAGTTAGAGGTGCAATTCTGAAGCAAACTAACTTCATCTCCATTGAATTAAATGGGGCTTTTATCACCTTGGATGCTAGCAAGGTCTCCAACACATTGTTTTGCAATGCATTAGAGTCTCTAGTATTCAGGTAGTCAAAAGCATCATTTAAGTCATTAAGAATTTTTAGATTTTTTTCCCCCCATGCTGAATTTAGGTTACTCCAGAATTCCATCTCTTTAGCTTGATGAATAAGATTCATTGTGTTACATGAGGCTGCTCACACTGGCAGTTAATGCATCTTAGTAAATCAACCTCAGTGAGTAGAGGCTATGGGAAAAAAATGAGGTAGCTGCATCCTAATTGTACTCTCTCTTTCTTTAGACACCCCAAAATCTTCAGAGCACACCAGTGAGAGACCTGTCATTGCGATAGAGGGAGGAAAAGAAATTCTAACTCTTACTCTAACCAACAGCAATTATGGACCCACACTCTTGCAACTTGACTCTTCTGAGGCTCCGCAGATCCTCCCTGCTGAGTTCACCTGGTATCGGAATAACTCCAAGCTATCTCCTATCCCTTTGGGAGGAAATTTCACTGTGGTCTCCTCTTATTATGTCTCATATCTGATAGTGTCTTCCGTGACCAAGGAAGTAGTTGGAGATTATATATGTGAAGCAAAAAACATAATGGGAAGTACAAGCTTCATCTTTACACTCAAGCTGGCTGAAAAGGAAGGTGAGGCAACCAGTTGTTCTATAAAATAAAATGTTCTGTGCTCATTCTCAGCTCCGGTCTAGAAAATGACTAGCCAAGTAAAAAGGTTAATAAACACATTATGCCCGCCCTCACCTTTTGCTGTTTTGAAAAAATAAACATGGCTGACTGACTTCACACAATCACAAAGTACCATTTTGCTGTTATTCTTGCACCCACTTCTCTGTTTTCTTTGTCTCTTTCAGACATTTTCCTTCCCTCACACCCTTCCCTGTTTCTCATCCCCTTCTCTACATTCCTACCTCTCTTCTGTCATTTGTTCTTACCTCAGACCACTGCCCGTTACACGCATAGTTCCTCTATGTCAGTAAATGCATGCACAAGATGCAAACCTTGAACACCTTCCTATATCCCTTTCTCTCTCACCCCAGTGATCATATCTACTCATTCAGCACTAGAATATTTATACATTTTGGGCTGTATGTATACAAGTAGAGTGTTGCCGTTATGAGGCAATCAGCTTCACAAAAGAAGAGAAATACAAATCTCAGTTGATGTAATGGTGCTTTAAACCATTGAATGCTAGAGAGTTCTCCTGTAAACTGGCTTTTTTATTTGTTCCTGTAAGTACATTTAAGGGGTTAAGAAGCCCTATTTAAATAAATAAGAATTTTGGGAATTTTTATTAGTCTGCTCTGTTGCAATGAGTTGCTCCATATTCGTGCTATTACTTTTTATACATACAACCCTTTTTGTCATTTTTATCAATAAAAACAGTCTTTCCAAATGAAAAAGTTAATTGTAGAGTTACGTGAATTTATAAATAATGTTCTGAATGTTTTTTGATCCATCTGCTGCCAACCTCCATGGTGGAACATAACCAGATTATCAGCATTTCCTGTGGATTGCATTCCAAGACTTTCATTTTCAGCTTACTGCCCTTCCTTTGAGCTGGCCTTCACTCCTCAGGTTTTTACAAAAGTTGTGAAAGCTCCAACAGCTCACATCCATTCATTGGGGATGTCTCAGACTGCCTACTTGCAACCTTTTGTTGAAGGTCCCTTCAGAGGAAACTCTGCTCCTTCAGATTCAGACTTGTGTGTCCATCCTAGAGCAAAATGGTTGTATGCTCAATTTCAAGAATCTGCCCCAGATCCATCACTTTCTTAGTATGGTAGTTGACACTCTTCTGGGGAAACAGTTTCTGCCAGAAGACAATAATCCGTCATTGTCTCACAAAGTGTCTCAGCCTGTATTTTGACCATCTGCAGTTGTACAGGAGTACTTGAACATGCTGCGCTAACTAGCTTCTGCTCTTGTGGTGTCAAGGATCAGTATCCAGGATGTCCAGATGTCTGGACCCTAAAGTAGCTGGAGAGTGGAGCAGGCTAACGTAGTTCATGAACGTTGAAGATACGACCTCTCCTTTGCTGCAGCTGAAGCCAGATAAAGGTGCTGGTCACAAAGCCAGATGTCGGATCCTGAACAGGATGGCATCAGATGCACACCAGTGTTGGTCTCGGACAAAGGACACAGTGAGGACCCCAGATGCAGACCTTCTAAGCGCACACTTAACTAAAGAGGATCTGCCCAAGATAACAGTCTCCTTAAGGTTTAACAGTATGGCAATAAGGACTAGCCCTTTAAATGTAGCAGGCTGGGACTGCTTAAGGTTCACCCAAAACACGTAAGGAATATCTCTCACCATACAGAGGTGAAGGAGATAGAGTTGGACAGCAATGTCAAGTGTTAAGGACTTCCAAACACATTTGCAACAGAATAAAACTAGGATCGACAAAACTCTAATAACCCCAGAGATAGAGTAGAGCACTACCTTTACCAAGAGATCAACTAATACTAGTTTGACTCCTGCACCACAAGTACCCAAAGGAATATAGGGTAACAAAGACAAGGTAACAGATTGACGAGGATAAATATACTCAACCCTGCTACCTCTGACACCTAGGCCAGGACCACCTGAACCCTAAGAGATCTGACTGCTGAGAGATGCGGCACACCTGGCTTCGACTTGCCCTGCAGTAGAAACACAGTCAAGCTGAGTGAGCCAGGGGCCACCTAGGCAGGTGCAGAAGCTAGACTTGTGTGAATCGGTTTGTCCAAATTCAGAATTCGGACAAATAAGAGTCATTCGGCATCATTTGGGCCGGCCGAATGGTAAGGTCCATTCATTATAAAAGATCCGAATCCGAACAGCCCTGGTCCAAAATTTGCACGACTGCTTCCCGCACACATACCTTCCTCTGGACTAATGACACCGACACCCAGACAGCCTGCATTTTCTGTCAGTCTGTTGTTGGAGCTCAGAGAGAGAAGAAGCAGAAAGAGAGTGTCCAGAGATAAGCGATTTTACTAGCCAGTCTAGTGCCAGTCTAGTGCCTTATAGCCAGTGTAGTGCCAGTCTAGTGCCTTGTTGCCACTGTCAGGAGCTCTTTTTTTAAAGTTACACATTCAATCTGACAGTTGTTGTTTAGGCAGGCATGCAGCAGAAGTGCCATACTGCCACCGCAAGTCATCTTTGTTCCTGTTTAAAAATATTAGGAATTTGTGCAAATAATTTCCAGAGTGACACAGCCAGTGTGACATATGTGTAGGCAGGCAGGCAGGCATCAAGCAGAAGTGCCTTATTGCCACCGCAAGTGACCTTTGTTCCTGTTTAAAAATATTAGAAATTTGTGTAAATAATTTCCACAGTAACACAGCCAGTGTGCCATTTGTGTAGACAGGCAGGCAGGCATCCAGCAGAAGTGCCTTATTGCCACTGCAAGTCATCTTTGTAGGGATTTGTGTAAATAATTTCCAGAGTGACACAGCCAGCGTGCCATTTGTGTAGGCAGACAGGCATCCAGCAGAAGTGCCTTATTGCCACCACAAGTCATCTTTGTTCCTGTTTCAAAATATTAGGGAGTTGTGTAAATAATTTCCAGAGTGACAGAGCCAGCGTGCCATTTGTATAGGCATGCAGGCATCCAGTATAAGTGCCATATTGCCATCGCAAGTCATCTTTGTTCCTGTTGAAAAATATTATGGATTTGTGTGAATAATTTCCAGAGTGACAGAGCCAGTGTGCCATATGTGTAGGCAGGCAGGCATCCAGCAGAAGTGCCTTATTGCCACCGCAAGTCATCTTTGATCCTGTTTAAAAATATTAGGAATTTGTGTACATAATTTCCAGAGTGACACAGCCAGTGTGACATATGTGTAGGCAGGCATCCAGCAGAAGTGCCTTATTGCCACCACAAGTCATCTTTGTTCCTGTTTAAAAATATTAGACATTTGTATAAATAACAATTTTCAGAGTGACAGAGCCAGTGTGACAGTTGTCATGTGGCCAGGTTTTAAAATTTAAAAGTTATTGTAGTACACAACCGATCTGTCTGTAATGGATTTGAGTCCTAATGAACAACCTGATGTTGCTCATCCTGGTACCAGCTGCAGTGACCCAGCAACCACCAACACCACCACAGTGCCATTGCTTTCAGGCAGAACTAGCAGCAACAGCAGGTGGCTAAAGAAGAGGACTGTCAGTAGTACTAGTCAGACTCAGCAGCAGCACTCCAAACCCAAAAATAAAAATAAGAAGGGAACTGCAGGTTGTTCTACCTCTACTAGCAGGGTAGAGAGGTCCAGGTCCTCCACAGACACCACAAAGCAGCCAGCATCTGTTTATCATTGTCAGCTGTTTTGTGATGATCCCCCAGATCCACCTGCACAATAATCCACTGCCAGTTCCATCGCCACCTCCGCTACAGACAGTTCTATAAACCTGGGGTCACCTAGCGTGATGCCTTTACATGTTTTGACTGAAATTTTAAGCAAAGAGAACACTAGCCTGGCTGAAGACTTTCCCCTCTTCACACACCTCTCATTAAAAATTGACGATTTCCTTTCCCATAGGGAACACTTGCCTGGTGCTTAGTGTAATATAATTCCTGATGTTACTGCCCTTCTAACGAGGCTGAAAAAGGAATTGACTCGGTGCATGGAAGAGCGCATGAACAATTGTCCTGAGTTAATGCTTGCCACAACTTGCGATCCTCGAATCGAAGGCAAGATGGCACTTAGTTCAATGCCTTGAGGGAACAATTGATAGAGAGGGTGAGTGAGAGGCTAAGAAAAAACAGGATACAGTCACTGGAGGCAGGAGAAGATTCAGCAGATGAGCTGGAGGAGTGTGGTGGTCTTCCGGGACCTATCAATAGCAGCACCAGTAGCACTTCATTTTGTTCCAGTGCTCCAGAGTTTCTGGGATAACAAGAGGGCTGTGTGGCCTACTTTATCCCTGATAGCCCAGGAGTTGCTTTCTTGCCCCTCCAACAACTGTCCAGAGTGAGTGGGTATTTTCCATAACCGGAAATATACTGAGCCCCCAGCACTCTCACTTGACCCCCCCAGTTTATGGAGAAAATTACTTTTTTAAAAGTCAACCTGCCAAAGCTGGGTTACCCTGCTCTCAGGTTCGATGCAGACTGAAAAAAAAGGACTTAATCAATAATCATTCATAGTACCATAATACGCTGAGTGCTCCAGCTTACCCAGCTCTAGAACCGTGGTAGGTTGGGCAAAGAACACCCCCGACTTGGTGGGACACGGGGGAATTAAAGTCTACATTTTTGTCCCACTATACAGGTTGTTCAGTCTTGTTCTATTGTTTTTCATCTCTTCTAAAAAAAAAAGTCTGTGGTATCTATCTACCTATCTACTATCTATCTATCTACTATCTATCTACTGCGCCAGTGTTCTGCAGTTTGCTGCTGGCTACATCTAGTAGTGTTGCTGTCTTCCAGAGTCTGCCCTGCACCAGTCATCTTCAGTTTTGTAGTTTATTCTAACAAAAGTCGTATAGCTATCTACTGAGTCCTGCCTGCTCCAGTCTTCTGCAGTTTGCTACTGGCTACATCTATAGTGTTGCTGTCATCCTGAGTTTGCCTCGCACCAGTCATCCTCAGTTTTGTAGTCTATTCTAACAAAAGTCATATATCTATCTACGGAATCCTGACTGCTCCAGTGTTCTGCAGTTTGCTGCTGGCTACATCTACAGTGTTGCTAATGATAACATGACAAAGGCTCTCCAGGATGGCAGATTTGTGGGTGAGCACTGGTCAACACATCTACAGTGTTGCTGTCATCCTGAGTCCACCTGCACCAGTCATCCTCAGTTTTGTAGTCTAACTGTATTGTAACAAAAGTCATATATATCTATCTACTGAGTCCTGCCTGCTCCATTGTTCTGCAGTTTGCTGCTGACTACATCTACAGTGTTGCAAATGCTAGCATGACAAAAGCTCTCCAGGATGGCAGATTTGTGGGTGTGCGCTGCTCAGCATATCTACAGTGTTGCTGTCATCCTGAGTCCGCCCTGCACCTGTCATCCTCAGCTTTGTAGTCTATAATAATAATTCTTTATTTTTATATAGCGCACACAGATTATGCAGTGCTTTACACTCATATTGGTCCCTGTCCCCATTCGGGCTCACAATCTAAATTCACCTATCAGTATGTTTTTTGGAATGTGCGAGGAAACCGGAGGAAACCCACGCAAACACGGTGAGAACATACAAACTCATTGCAGATGTTGTCCTTGGTGGGATTTGAGCCCAGGACCCCAGCGCTGCAAGGCAACAGTGCTAACCACGGAGCCACCATGCTGCCTATATCTATCTACTGAGTCATGCATGCTTCAGTGTTCTGCAGTTTACTGCTGGCTATGTCTACAGTTTTGCTGTCATCCCGAGTCCACCCTGCACTAGTCATGCTCAGTTTTGTAGTCTTTTCTAATAAAAGTCGTATATCTATTTACCGAGTCCTGCTCCAATGTTCTGCAGTTTGCTGCTGGCTACATCTACAGTGTTCCAGTCATCCTGAGCCTGCCCTGCACCAGTCATCCTCAGTCTTCCTTCTTCCTTCAAATAGCTACATCCATGCTTCATCTACAGTACCATAAGACTAAAGCTCCACCTTATCCTGTTCCACGGTCTTCATTTATACCCTCAAAATGGTTCCATTTATTTTTACTTATTTCATTTTAATTGTTTATTGCATAATGTAAAGTATTTTAAATTTGGCTGAATAATTCGGACTATTGACGAATTTCATCCGAGTCGAAAAGATCTGGTCAGAAATTTGGATCCGCCGAATAAAAAAAAAAAATTAGTGTGAAATCAAATTTTAATGAATTTTTTTTGCAGTGCACAAGTCTAGTGGAAGCCCAAATCGAAGGTAACTATAGGGGTGTATGTAGGAGAATACAATAATAGCACCTGTCACCTGGGTCAGAGGAAACATAGATATACAAGTAATATAGTAAGTACAGTAAATTCCTCCCAGGCCCTGAGGCCCAAGATACAGATGTACTAGATGGTATGGATGGAATCAAGTCAAAGAATAGTTAAAACAAGCAGAGGTCACCGGGAACAGAAGCACAATCCATAGTCAGTAAACGTAAGCCAGGGAGTAAACAACTTGGAGGACAATCCAAATACACAAGCAAAAGTTGAAGTACAAATGAAGTCAAGTCTAACCACAAAGCTCGAATAATCAGGTCAGGAGGTTACAGAGGCTTAAGGGTATAAACCCTATCTGACCAATAGGATCCCAGAAGGAGGAGGAAGTAATGAAAGTGGACACAGACAAAAATAGGTGCAAATGGAAAAGCCAAACCGAAACAGGCCAGAGAGAATCCTGACAGAGGCAGAGCGAAATAGGTGCAAATGGCCAGAAGGGTGAATAGTAGAATCCTGACAGGTGGCAGTCACATTTGCTTAATTCCATATGCGGGAGCTGCAGTTCTGAAGTGTCATCTCTATTGAGTCATGTACTTGTTCAAAGACATGGGGTGCCACACTGGGTCCTTGGGATCCTCAAATGGCTCAGTGTCTTTGGATCAGGCAGGAAAGTCTTATGTCCCCATATACTCACACAAACACAAATATAGATACATGTACTGGGGTTTCAAGACACTTGCCTAGCCCGCTGCACTGGTCTCATTTCCTTGGGTGAATATGGTGTGGATTCAGTCTGACTATGCAATGGTGGTAGCCTACATCAACCACCAGGCAGGTACCAAAAGTCCGGCCACATGGTCCGAGGTCTGGCTGATCCTCATGTGGGTGAAGGCCCACATTCTGTCTCTCTTCGTTGTTCATATCCCAGGGGTAGGCAACAACGTGGAACACTTTTTAAGTCACCAACAACTGTATTCTGGCAATTGGGAGCTCATCCAGAGCATATTTGACTTTGTTTATGGGGTCCTCTGATGGTGAACCTAATAGCCTCCCAGCTGAACCACAAGGTTCCTCAGTTCTGTACCAGATTCAGGGATCCTCTATCTCTCACTGTGGCACTATATTCTTTCCATGGTATTCTCCCTTGGCATACATATTTTCTCTGTTTTACTTGGTTCCCAGGGTTCCGTACTATTAGGCCCATTAAATCCTTTCTTTGGCCAAAATGAGTTCTGGTAGACGCACACATCATTGTGCCATCGGAATTCTATTCCTTGGCCACATCATCCACAAAATCAAAAGAAACTAGCCAATGCTTTGCCATAGTATCAGACATTGACATTGAGCTAGTTAATGAGTCACCCTCCCCAGCACTAACACTAAAAGTAACCTCCTGGCTCTCCACTACAACTAGCATTGCCAATAAAATAAAATAGAATACAATAAAATCCTAGTTCTAACACTAACCTATGACCCATTCCCAATCCCCACACCTATAACAATAACACACTTGCCATCAGGGCCGGATTTACATCTCAGGTGCCCCTAGGCACAACACCCTCCAGTGCCCCTAGCCCCGCCTTTGCCCCACCCTCAACCACACTCCTCACTTAGCCACACACCCCATTAACCACACCCTCTTGTGGTCACACCCATTTTTAATTTTCCACTTTAGATCCCATTCTCTTAAGCACATGTGCACAGCACATCAGATTGTTTTCTACTTGTCCATATCAAATAGTTAGAACACCCTTATGTATTGACTGGTGTAATTATGAACTCTGGTTATTTATTTTATATAATAAATATGTATGCCCACCCTAGTAAAGTTTAACTGTGAAAATTTGAGTTACCATAGAAAAGGCTAGCACTAGCTGAAAATGCAAGAATATAGGCAATTAAGGCATAAATAGCCTGGTGGACTCGGGAACTAGAAGGAAGTAGAGTCACTCCACATAGAAGCAGCTAGTCCATCTAATGATGAACAAAATCCATAAATGAAATTATTAAATCTTTATTCAGAAAATTGTATGAAAAATACATAAAGCATGTAAATGTGACTTATAAAAACACTTAAAAACATACATCTAAGGTGTAGACCTCTAAAGTAAGACTGTATATATCTGTAAAGACATGAATGTGCAAATATTCACCAGCAATGATAATAATAAGCATCACTAGGAAATCTCATTTGATTGCTTAGTGTTTAGTTAAACCTGGGTCTTAGTTACTTGTGAATAACGTTTACTACTTGTAATTCTTTTACTTGGTGTGAGGGCCCCTAGGGATGTGGGGATGTACGCTGCGAGGAACGAGACTCTAGGCAGAGGTAGCTGCGCAGAGAACAGGCAAGCAGCAACAATATTGTGAAACAGAAGACACCCCCACTAAACAAGAGTGAAGGATACCATTAGCAGGTAAAGGACAACAGATATATATATATATATATAGAAATATATGCATATAACCGTGTACCTGTATATATCCAAAGGAAGCGCCCAGGACCAGGCAAGAGGGAACAGGAACACCAGTCGGACAAGGCAGGAGGTAAGTCCAGGCAGGAGGAGCAGGAACACCAGACTGAGGAGGCAGGAGGTAAGTCCAGGCAGGAGGTAAGTCCAGGCAGGAGGAGCAGAGCACCAGACTGAGGAGGCAGGAGGTAAGTCCAGGCAGGAGGAGCAGAGTACCAGACTGAGGAGGCAGGAGGTAAATCCAGGCAGGAGGTAAGTCCAGGCAGGAGGAGCAGAGCACCAGACTGAGGAGGCAGGAGGTAAGTCCAGGCAGGAGGAGCAGAGCACCAGACTGAGAGGCAGGGGAGAGGAAGCGACCCTGAAGAGAACAGGATGGCTCAGGTTGCAGGAGGAGAAGCCTGGAGGGAACTCAATAACACTGGAGCTCAAGGTATACTGAGCGCCAGCCAAAGCGGCCGCTCAGTATATAAAGGATGGAGAGGTGACGTCACGGCGGCCGGACCCGACGCCCACGGCGTGGTAACCTAGCAACACCACGCCGTGCGGGGTGACGGCCGCCCGACAATCCGGCATCGCGAACCGGAAGCGATGCCCGGCGCCGACAGAGCCCCCCACCGACGGGTGGCCTCCGGACACGACGCGGACCAGGACGGTCCGGATGTAGACGGTGAAAGGCGCGTAACAACCGCGGAGCATGGATATTAGCAAGAGGCTCCCAGGAACGTTCCTCTGGACCGTAACCCAGCCAATGTACGAGATACTCTAGCCGCCCCCAACGACGCCGTGAGTCCAAGATTGATTCCACCTCATATTCCCCAGCCCCATTCACCAAAACAGGAGGAGGGTGAGATACAGGAGGAGACGGACTAGTACTAGGTCTCCACGGTTTAAGCTGGGAAACGTGAAAGGTCGGATGGAAGCGCCAACTGGAGGGCAACTGAAGACGAACAGCAACAGGATTCACAATCTTGAGGATCGCAAAAGGGCCCAGAAAACGTGGTCCTAATTTCTTGGACGGACAGTGCAAGCGGAGATGGGCAGAGGACAGCCAGACCTTGTCCCCGACTTGATACCCTGGAGCCGCCTGACGATGCTTGTCCGCTTGAGCTTTGTAGGCACACTGGGAGCGGTGTAACGTGGTTTTCAGGAGGGCATGGGAAGAGCGAAGATTTCTGAGGCGTTGCGCTGCTGCTGGAACTGACTGGTCTTGCAACAGTTGAGGAAAGGATAGAGGATGATATCCATAGTTGGCGTAAAAAGGAGAAGTCTTTATAGAGCGGTGGTAGTGATTGTTGTATGCGAATTCAGCCAACGGAAGGAGTGAAACCCAATCGTCCTGTAAGTACGACACATAACAGCGGAGGTATTGCTCAAGGATTTGGTTGACTCTTTCTGACTGTCCGTTGGACTGTGGGTGGTACCCAGAAGAGAGGGCTCTATCAATGCCTAGATTACGACAGAACGCCTTCCAGAATTTGGATGTAAATTGTGGGCCTCTATCTGATACAATAGACGTGGGCACTCCATGGAGACGGAATATTTCCTTGATAAAAAGGGAAGCAGTAGTCTCTGCCGTGGGTAACCTGGGAACGGCCAGGAAATGTGCCATTTTAGTGAAACGGTCCACCACGACCAGTATGGTGTTGTGTCTTTCCGAGATGGGCAAGTCCACAATAAAGTCAACCGACAGTGAAGTCCATGGGGAAGTAGGCGTGGGCAGCGGACACAACAGACCAGCAATTCGTGTGTGGCGTTCCTTGGATCGGGCGCATACATCACAAGAGGTGACGTAGTGATATACGTCTGTGGGCAACTTGGGCCACCAGAAGTGTCTCTGCACGAGCTCAGTAGTTTGCTGCACCCCTCCATGGCCAGCCGGTGGAGAGTCATGACAAAGACGGATAACCGTGGCACGAAGGGGTGCGGGGACGTAGATTCGGTTGTGATGTAACAGAAGTCCCTCGTGTGATATCAATGAATAACGTGTCCTAAAAGAGGGTTCTGTGGAAACAGAGTGCTGGATGATATCCTGGCGAAGATCCGTGTGCAGGAGAAGGAACTGAGCTGGTTGGAGGATGGTGTGAGGAGCTGAAGTTTCTAGTGACGGTACAGAATACCTCCGAGATAAGGCGTCCGCTTTCTTGTTTCTTGAACCGGGACGATACGTTATATGTAGGGTGAACCGAGCAAAGAAGAGAGCCCACCTGGCTTGCCGTGGGCGGAGACGTTTTGCGGAGCGCAGATATTCCAAGTTCCTATGATCTGTGAAAATAGTAACTGGGTGCTGAGCTCCCTCCAGAAGGTGCCTCCATTCTTCCAGGGCGCACTTGATAGCTAGAAGTTCCTTGTCTCCAACATCATAGTTCCTTTCTGCGGCGATGAGGCGGCGTGAATAATAGGCTACCGGATGTAAGAGGTCTTTGACCCCAAAACGCTGAGACAGAATAGCCCCAACGGCGACATCAGAGGCATCTACTTCCACAAAGAAAGCCTTCAACGTATCTGGTTGAACCAGGATGGGAGCCGAAGTGAAGAGAGTCTTCAAATGTTCAAAGGCGGTTTGTGCTACCGGGGACCATTGAAATCGTCTTTTGCTGCTCGTGAGCGCCGTCAAAGGAGCCACCACCTTCGAGAATCCACGAATAAACCTCCTGTAGAAATTCGCAAACCCCACAAAACGCTGGACTTCTTTAATGTTAGTAGGGGTCGGCCAGTCCACAACTGCAGAGATCTTGTGGGAGGCCATAGCCACTTTCCCGGGTGAGATTAGGAAGCCAAGGAACTCTATTTCTATAGTGTCAAATTTACATTTCTCCAATTTAGCGTATAACGAGTGATGACGAAGACGTTGGAGGACTTGGCGAACATGGGATTGGTGTTCTGAAGGAGAGGAGGAAAACACAAGTATGTCATCCAAATAGATGATGACAAAAAGATCCAGCAAATCTCGGAAAACATCGTTAATAAAAAACTGAAAGGTGGCAGGGGCATTACACAGCCCAAACGGCATAACCAGGTATTCAAAATGGCCATACCTGGTGCGAAAGGCGGTCTTCCACTCATCGCCCTGTCTGATCCGAACCAGGTTGTAGGCCCCACGTAAGTCGATCTTAGAGAACATACGGGCAGTAGCCAGGCGTTCCATCATCTCGGGGATGAGCGGTAAAGGATGCCGGTTTTTAATGGTGATCTTGTTTAGATCTCGATAATCCACGCAGGGGCGTAGACCGCCGTCTTTCTTCTCTATGAAGAAAATGCCCGCGCCAGCCGGGGACGTAGATGGACGTATGAATCCCTTCGCCAAGCTATCTGTCAAGTATGTTTGGAGATGTGCCAGTTCGGGCCCGGACAATGGAAAAATACGACCGTACGGAATGGGCGCCCCGGGAAGGAGGTCAATGGGGCAATCGTACGGCCGATGAGGGGGTAAGGAATCAGCCCCCTTTTCATCGAAGACATCTTTAAAGTCATGGTAATGTACCGGTAACTTGGCCAGAGAAGATGGAACAGCAATACAAACAGTCGATTGGACGGCAGATAGGCAATGGCGGTGGCAGAAAGAAGAGGAGAAGGACACCGTACCATTTGACCAGGTTATTTCAGGATCGTGTAACCGCAACCATGGTAGGCCCAAGATCACAGGAAACAAAGGTGACGGAAGGATGTTAAACTGTATCTGTTCCGTATGACCCATACCACACAATAGACGGATCGGACTGGTCTCGAGCACAACTGGACCCAGATGATGTGTCCGTCCGTCCGCCATACGGACACCAAGAGGTTGAGACTTCTGCTGTGTGGGAATGGATAAAGAAGCGGCTAGATCGGAATCCAAAAAACAGCTGCTGGCCCCAGAATCAATGACAGCTGAGAGAGCGTGTGACTGATTATTCCACTGCAAGAAAACAGACAAGGTTAATTGAACCGAGGAAACCCCCCATGAAGAACCCACTACCAGGAGAGGAGAAGACGTACCTCCGGACACACGAGGATGGGCTGACGAACGCGGTCTGCGGGGGCAAGTGCGCAGCAAGTGATCGGATCCCCCGCAGTAAAGACAGAGGTTGAGCTGCCGACGACGACGACGTTCCGACTCGGAAAGTGGACCCCGTACTAACCCCAGCTGCATGGGTTCCTCGGGAGACCCGTCGGAGGAGACCACTGGTGAAGACGACGCAGGGGGAGACATCCGACGATCCATGCCCGACCGCTCCCGACGTCGTTCGCGCAACCGTCTATCTATCTGAATAGTGAGAGTGAAGAGTTCCTCCAAGGACACTGGGAGACCCACCCGAGCCAACTCATCCTTCAGAAGCTCCGAAAGCCCCAGGCGGTATTGGTCCAGGAGCGCAGCCTCGTTCCACCCAGTTTCAATAGACAAGCGCCGGAACTCTGCGATGTAGTCCTCCACTGGGCGACGGCCCTGACGTAGAAGTCGCAGAGCAGACTGTGCAGATGAGCTACGGAGAGGGTCATCATACAGGGTGTCCATTGCCCTGCGAAAATCTGGCCAGGAAGCTAGAAGAGGGCTATGGGTCTGAAGCAGATGGTGCGCCCATGCCTGGGGTTCTCCCGTGAGTAGGGTGACAACGGTGCGGGTCCTGATGTAGTCCGTGGCATATGTGCGCGGCTGCAAGGAAAACAGGAGATCACAGGCCGTGATGAAACCTTTGTAATGCTCACGGTCCCCATTGAATTTGTCAGGCAAAGGGACTCTAGGTTCTGGATCCGGAACAGCAAAGGGTTGACCAGAACGGGGGCTGGCTTGTAGGTCCTGCAAACGACGCTGTAACGCAGCTTGATTGGTCTGCAAATCCTGGACAGTTGCTGCCAAGGAGGAGATCTGATTACCCAAGGATGAAAGGGCATCCACTAAGCCTGCGGTATCCATGGTTGGCTCAGTATAACTGTGAGGGCCCCTAGGGATGTGGGGATGTACGCTGCGAGGAACGAGACTCTAGGCAGAGGTAGCTGCGCAGAGAACAGGCAAGCAGCAACAATATGAGCGGTAAAGGATGCCGGTTTTTAATGGTGATCTTGTTTAGATCTCGATAATCCACGCAGGGGCGTAGACCGCCGTCTTTCTTCTCTATGAAGAAAATGCCCGCGCCAGCCGGGGACGTAGATGGACGTATGAATCCCTTCGCCAAGCTATCTGTCAAGTATGTTTGGAGATGTGCCAGTTCGGGCCCGGACAATGGAAAAATACGACCGTACGGAATGGGCGCCCCGGGAAGGAGGTCAATGGGGCAATCGTACGGCCGATGAGGGGGTAAGGAATCAGCCCCCTTTTCATCGAAGACATCTTTAAAGTCATGGTAATGTACCGGTAACTTGGCCAGAGAAGATGGAACAGCAATACAAACAGTCGATTGGACGGCAGATAGGCAATGGCGGTGGCAGAAAGAAGAGGAGAAGGACACCGTACCATTTGACCAGGTTATTTCAGGATCGTGTAACCGCAACCATGGTAGGCCCAAGATCACAGGAAACAAAGGTGACGGAAGGATGTTAAACTGTATCTGTTCCGTATGACCCATACCACACAATAGACGGATCAGACTGGTCTCGAGCACAACTGGACCCAGATGATGTGTCCGTCCGTCCGCCATACGGACACCAAGAGGTTGAGACTTCTGCTGTGTGGGAATGGATAAAGAAGCGGCTAGATCGGAATCCAAAAAACAGCTGCTGGCCCCAGAATCAATGACAGCTGAGAGAGCGTGTGACTGATTATTCCACTGCAAGAAAACAGACAAGGTTAATTGAACCGAGGAAACCCCCCATGAAGAACCCACTACCAGGAGAGGAGAAGACGTACCTCCGGACACACGAGGATGGGCTGACGAACGCGGTCTGCGGGGGCAAGTGCGCAGCAAGTGATCGGATCCCCCGCAGTAAAGACAGAGGTTGAGCTGCCGACGACGACGACGTTCCGACTCGGAAAGTGGACCCCGTACTAACCCCAGCTGCATGGGTTCCTCGGGAGACCCGTCGGAGGAGACCACTGGTGAAGACGACGCAGGGGGAGACATCCGACGATCCATGCCCGACCGCTCCCGACGTCGTTCGCGCAACCGTCTATCTATCTGAATAGTGAGAGTGAAGAGTTCCTCCAAGGACACTGGGAGACCCACCCGAGCCAACTCATCCTTCAGAAGCTCCGAAAGCCCCAGGCGGTATTGGTCCAGGAGCGCAGCCTCGTTCCACCCAGTTTCAATAGACAAGCGCCGGAACTCTGCGATGTAGTCCTCCACTGGGCGACGGCCCTGACGTAGAAGTCGCAGAGCAGACTGTGCAGATGAGCTACGGAGAGGGTCATCATACAGGGTGTCCATTGCCCTGCGAAAATCTGGCCAGGAAGCTAGAAGAGGGCTATGGGTCTGAAGCAGATGGTGCGCCCATGCCTGGGGTTCTCCCGTGAGTAGGGTGACAACGGTGCGGGTCCTGATGTAGTCCGTGGCATATGTGCGCGGCTGCAAGGAAAACAGGAGATCACAGGCCGTGATGAAACCTTTGTAATGCTCACGGTCCCCATTGAATTTGTCAGGCAAAGGGACTCTAGGTTCTGGATCCGGAACAGCAAAGGGTTGACCAGAACGGGGGCTGGCTTGTAGGTCCTGCAAACGACGCTGTAACGCAGCTTGATTGGTCTGCAAATCCTGGACAGTTGCTGCCAAGGAGGAGATCTGATTACCCAAGGATGAAAGGGCATCCACTAAGCCTGCGGTATCCATGGTTGGCTCAGTATAACTGTGAGGGCCCCTAGGGATGTGGGGATGTACGCTGCGAGGAACGAGACTCTAGGCAGAGGTAGCTGCGCAGAGAACAGGCAAGCAGCAACAATATGAGCGGTAAAGGATGCCGGTTTTTAATGGTGATCTTGTTTAGATCTCGATAATCCACGCAGGGGCGTAGACCGCCGTCTTTCTTCTCTATGAAGAAAATGCCCGCGCCAGCCGGGGACGTAGATGGACGTATGAATCCCTTCGCCAAGCTATCTGTCAAGTATGTTTGGAGATGTGCCAGTTCGGGCCCGGACAATGGAAAAATACGACCGTACGGAATGGGCGCCCCGGGAAGGAGGTCAATGGGGCAATCGTACGGCCGATGAGGGGGTAAGGAATCAGCCCCCTTTTCATCGAAGACATCTTTAAAGTCATGGTAATGTACCGGTAACTTGGCCAGAGAAGATGGAACAGCAATACAAACAGTCGATTGGACGGCAGATAGGCAATGGCGGTGGCAGAAAGAAGAGGAGAAGGACACCGTACCATTTGACCAGGTTATTTCAGGATCGTGTAACCGCAACCATGGTAGGCCCAAGATCACAGGAAACAAAGGTGACGGAAGGATGTTAAACTGTATCTGTTCCGTATGACCCATACCACACAATAGACGGATCAGACTGGTCTCGAGCACAACTGGACCCAGATGATGTGTCCGTCCGTCCGCCATACGGACACCAAGAGGTTGAGACTTCTGCTGTGTGGGAATGGATAAAGAAGCGGCTAGATCGGAATCCAAAAAACAGCTGCTGGCCCCAGAATCAATGACAGCTGAGAGAGCGTGTGACTGATTATTCCACTGCAAGAAAACAGACAAGGTTAATTGAACCGAGGAAACCCCCCATGAAGAACCCACTACCAGGAGAGGAGAAGACGTACCTCCGGACACACGAGGATGGGCTGACGAACGCGGTCTGCGGGGGCAAGTGCGCAGCAAGTGATCGGATCCCCCGCAGTAAAGACAGAGGTTGAGCTGCCGACGACGACGACGTTCCGACTCGGAAAGTGGACCCCGTACTAACCCCAGCTGCATGGGTTCCTCGGGAGACCCGTCGGAGGAGACCACTGGTGAAGACGACGCAGGGGGAGACATCCGACGATCCATGCCCGACCGCTCCCGACGTCGTTCGCGCAACCGTCTATCTATCTGAATAGTGAGAGTGAAGAGTTCCTCCAAGGACACTGGGAGACCCACCCGAGCCAACTCATCCTTCAGAAGCTCCGAAAGCCCCAGGCGGTATTGGTCCAGGAGCGCAGCCTCGTTCCACCCAGTTTCAATAGACAAGCGCCGGAACTCTGCGATGTAGTCCTCCACTGGGCGACGGCCCTGACGTAGAAGTCGCAGAGCAGACTGTGCAGATGAGCTACGGAGAGGGTCATCATACAGGGTGTCCATTGCCCTGCGAAAATCTGGCCAGGAAGCTAGAAGAGGGCTATGGGTCTGAAGCAGATGGTGCGCCCATGCCTGGGGTTCTCCCGTGAGTAGGGTGACAACGGTGCGGGTCCTGATGTAGTCCGTGGCATATGTGCGCGGCTGCAAGGAAAACAGGAGATCACAGGCCGTGATGAAACCTTTGTAATGCTCACGGTCCCCATTGAATTTGTCAGGCAAAGGGACTCTAGGTTCTGGATCCGGAACAGCAAAGGGTTGACCAGAACGGGGGCTGGCTTGTAGGTCCTGCAAACGACGCTGTAACGCAGCTTGATTGGTCTGCAAATCCTGGACAGTTGCTGCCAAGGAGGAGATCTGATTACCCAAGGATGAAAGGGCATCCACTAAGCCTGCGGTATCCATGGTTGGCTCAGTATAACTGTGAGGGCCCCTAGGGATGTGGGGATGTACGCTGCGAGGAACGAGACTCTAGGCAGAGGTAGCTGCGCAGAGAACAGGCAAGCAGCAACAATATTGTGAAACAGAAGACACCCCCACTAAACAAGAGTGAAGGATACCATTAGCAGGTAAAGGACAACAGATATATATATATATATATAGAAATATATGCATATAACCGTGTACCTGTATATATCCAAAGGAAGCGCCCAGGACCAGGCAAGAGGGAACAGGAACACCAGTCGGACAAGGCAGGAGGTAAGTCCAGGCAGGAGGAGCAGGAACACCAGACTGAGGAGGCAGGAGGTAAGTCCAGGCAGGAGGTAAGTCCAGGCAGGAGGAGCAGAGCACCAGACTGAGGAGGCAGGAGGTAAGTCCAGGCAGGAGGAGCAGAGCACCAGACTGAGGAGGCAGGAGGTAAGTCCAGGCAGGAGGTAAGTCCAGGCAGGAGGAGCAGAGCACCAGACTGAGGAGGCAGGAGGTAAGTCCAGGCAGGAGGAGCAGAGCACCAGACTGAGAGGCAGGGGAGAGGAAGCGACCCTGAAGAGAACAGGATGGCTCAGGTTGCAGGAGGAGAAGCCTGGAGGGAACTCAATAACACTGGAGCTCAAGGTATACTGAGCGCCAGCCAAAGCGGCCGCTCAGTATATAAAGGATGGAGAGGTGACGTCACGGCGGCCGGACCCGACGCCCACGGCGTGGTAACCTAGCAACACCACGCCGTGCGGGGTGACGGCCGCCCGACAATCCGGCATCGCGAACCGGAAGCGATGCCCGGCGCCGACACTTGGTCTGTATTTTGGTATAGAAGTCTAGCCTATTATGGTTCCATTTCCTAGTGATGCTTAGCATTACCATTGCTGGTGAATATTTGCACATTCATGTCTTTATAGATATGTACAGTCTTACTTTAGATGCCTACCCCCCAGATGTATGTTTTTAAGTGTTTTTATGAGTTGCATGTACATGATTTATGTAATTTTCATACAATTTTCTGAATAAATATTTAATAATTTTGTATATGGGTTGTGTGCCTCATTAGATGGATTAGCTGCTTCTATGTGGAGTGACTCTCACTCCCTTCTGGTTAGGTCAACTGTGCAAAATGGCATTGGCGGCGGCAGCAGCAGTGAATGACATATATAAATAAACATGCCTGAGTCTCTGATATGATTCTCTCTCCCTAGCTGCTGTTAAAACTTCTTCTTTGCCTTTCCACCCTCACACCACTGCCACACTCCTGTCCACTCCAGGCCCAGCCAACACCCAGCTACGCACACTGCTAATTTTAAGCAGAGACTGTGAGTAGCTGAGTCAGAAGTGCTGTCCCCCTTAGCCAGCCCACTCCGACATGGCACCGTAGTATACAACATCGACGTCACATGACACCTGGTCATGTGACATTGCTACTACCAACTGCAACATAGAGGCAGATGAATGAGTAAGAGGAGCCTGACCCTCAGATATGGGCCGGCTGGGAACTGGGGAGTGGACACGCCAGCCAGAGCCGGCAGCAATTAAAGTGCATAAGTCACAGGGAGGTGGGCAGTGTGGCTCAAGAGGCACCAGTGGCACCACCAGGTTAAATAACTCACTGCAGAGTTTACAAAGAGCCGCGGCACAGAGGTCAGCATCATCGCAGCACAAAAAAAAAAATAAATAAATAAATTTAAAAAAAATTAAAAAGGGGGCGTGACTGGGCCATTGCCAGGTGCCCCAGAAAATTGGGCACCCTAGGCCAGTGCCTCATCTACCTCTTGATAAATCCGGCCCTATCCAATTTGTTATGGCTAGCAGTAGGCAAGGAGAAAAGGCTGGAGAGGGTCAGACAGTGTACACAGGGATCTTTGGCTACCAGTGGGCAAGGGAACAAGCCTGGGACAAGGCAGTGTATATGGGGTGTATATGGGGTTCTATGGCTACCAGTCATCAAGGGAACAAGGCTGGGGGGCAAGTGGTAGCCACACAGATGCTGCCTGACCCCAAGCCTTGTTCCCTTGGGAGTGCACAACATGTACTACACATGATACAGAGCTAAGGGCATAACTGAGTAGTGCTTGGTCTACTTTTTTAAACAGTTGAGTGCCACGGGGAGAGCAATGCATATCCCCATGGAACTCAATGGGATAAGGGAGTGATGCTATCCATGGTGCTGAAAGGATTATCTCCACTCCCATAGTGACCAAGTGGAACAGCAGACAGCATGCTGTCAGAATTCAGGATTGTTGTAGTGTTGGTGAGACTTCAACAATCCTGTATGCTTGCTGTAATAAATTGAATGCGTAACTTTCTCTATTCCCACAAAATAAATATGTCTGCTATGCTTGCTAATGTTTATTTTAAAGAGATAATGAAAAAACAAAAAATAAGCTTACAACTGACACTGAATGTGTGTATTGTGGTGGTGAGAATGGTGTGGTGTGATTGATGCATATATCCTCATGATTCATATGGCTGGAAGCTATACCAATTATTTGCATCATCATCTTTATCATGAAGTTTAAGCTTGCATCTCAGATTATTGTCAAACATTAATCAGTGGACATGGCAGTAACACTAATGGTGGTAGATGGTAGCAACCCTTCAAATCCATCCTCCTCATCCTCACTGTTAATAGTTCATATTCATGAGTTTGCCTGTCATGTGTGGTTTTGTCTATTTCTGCTACCAGATACTCAGATGGTATTAGATGTTGGTTCATTTTTAGAAATGTAGGTTTCCCAACACTGCTGCTTGATAGCCGTGTCCTAGAGTAATTTACAATATAACCAGCAGCACTGAAAACCCACTTAGACTGCACACTTGTTGGTGGGCAATTAATGGTCTCCAAGGCAGTAAGCAACAGTGCTGGGCACTACTGGCAACACATTGTTTTGTTTGCCAGTACACAATGGTGTCATTGCTTTGATCTAAAATGTAGCTATCCTGCAGTATGCTGTAACTAGGGATGGGCAAAACTTTTCTCTTCAAACTGAAATCGATTTTCCACTTTTTTACTGCTTTTTTCGCCTGGCTCATTCAATTGAACTTGAAGTTACAACACATAGCAAATATTATTTTATTTCCCAAAGGCATAGTGGGGAGTAGGGAAAGAATCAGTTGAACAGGGGTTGATTTTTGGGGGGGTTGTTTATTGGGATTGGGGGTCAGTTAATAAAAAAATAAATCCTAAATAAAATTAAAAAAAAAAACATAAGATGGTATAAAAGGGGTCTGAGGAGGGTGCCTGTGTTGGTGAATGAATTCATCAGTTGAACAGGGACTTTGTTTTGGGGGGTTCTTGACTGGTACCGGGGACAGTTAATAAAAAAATAAATCAATAAAATAATATAAGAAATTTGTATGTAAAGTGATAGAGACAGGGACCTCCTGACATAAGCTGCCACTAGGGTAGACTGATACTTGATTTGATAGAGGATGATTTATTAGATTTGTTGTTTCGAGGCCCAAGCCCTGAGGAAACAAACCCCAAAAAATAGTTTATTTTTTTTCAAAGTCAAAGTCCATAACTGCGGGATTTGCAACTGCTGTTCTTGCTGCTGCTGCTGAGTTGTTTAAGCAGCAGGATGATTAGGCAGCTGAAAGGGAATGGGATCAACAATAGCAGTAACATGGGTGGTGAATAGGGATGGGCGAAACTTTCCTCCTCAAACTGAAATCAGCAAAAAATGGCACATTGCCCTTGGCAAAAAATTTCCCACGAAAGGTGCCAATTTTCAGCTTTTTCCACCCATTGAAATCAATGGGAACATAGAAGTTACACACAACACATTACAAATAATATTTTATTTCCCAAAGGCATTGTATAAAAGGGGCATGAGGGTGCCTGTGTTGGTGGGTTGTGGGGAAAGAATCAGTTGAACAGGGAATGTTTTGGGGGGGTTGTTTACTGGGATTGGGGGGCACGTAATAAAAAAGAAATCCCAGATAAAATAAAAAACATAAGACATGGTATAAAGGGGTCTGAGGAGAGTGCCTGTGTTGGTGAATGAATTAATCATTTGAACAGGGAATTTGTTTTGTGGGGCTTTCTTGACTGCTATTGGGGGGGACAGTTAATAAAAAAAATCAATAAAATAAGACATTTGTATTTAAAGTGACAGAGACAGGAACCCCCCTAACATAAGCTGCCACTGAGGTGGACTGATACTTGACTTGATAGAGTAGAGGATGATTTGCTTGATTTGTTGTTAGAGGCCTTTGTAGGTCTTAGACTTATTAGAGGCCCAAGCCCTGAAGAAACATTGATTTGTAGGACTTAAGCTTGTTTGTCACAAGCCCTAAGGAAACATTGATTTGTAGAACTTAGGCTTGTTAGAAACAAACCCCCTAAAAATTTTTTATTTTTTCATAGGACTAGTTTTTTTTTTTTTTTTTCAAAACACAAGCCCTGGTTAAAAATAAAAATGCCCTGCTGGCCTAATGCCAGCAGGTCATGTTGGCCAGTGGCCACTGTAAAATGTCATCCTGAGTTGCAACTGCTGTTCGTACTGCTGCTGCTGAGTTGTTTAAGCAGCAGGATGATTAGGCAGCTGAAAGGGAATAGGATCAACAATAGCAGTAACATGGAAGATGGATGATGAAGGTTCCACTTGCCACGACTGCCTCCAGTGATGAGCCTGAGGCACTAGCAGAAGAATAAGTAGCCTCCAGTATATGTGGAGAAAAGAACAAGTTGGCCATTAAATCTCCACCTGCCCCTCCTCCAAAATCATCATGGGTGTGTTGTTATTAGAATATATATTTTTCCCTTGAGAACAGGAACTGTGCCTTCCATCAGCAACTGCAATGTGCACAGTGTGTGTGTGGTAAATAACATTTGGGGGCACAACTGTATCCAAACACCATGACACCTGAAACCAAGTACTGCCGCTGTCACTGTAACCCTTGTCCAGACTCCGCTAAGGACACATGACAACTTGCTGACAGTTTAATAGTAATGATGAACCCTCCCTCCCAGAATCCTAGCATATTCTGTGGGATGGAATCTTCTCAGATGCCACCTGATGACCTTGTATCGAATCTCTTCCACCAAACTGGCATGTGTGGTCAGTGCACCACACAGTGTGCAATGGGAGAGATGAACTGCCATATCCTAACATTAACAGAGTGGCTATCATTTGGCGGGGGAGGTAACGATGAATGAGGTGGATTGGCAGGAGATGTACTTGTTACCCTAGAGGTAGAAGGCGATGTTGATGGCGAGCTAGTTGTTTCGCTCGTCATGGAACTTCCAGTGTCTGTCTGGGTTTCTTTATTCTTCTTCTGTAATGGGTGTTTGGCTTTAACATGTTTCTAGTAAATGTCATGGTGTCTGTGTTTTATACGTGTTATCAGGGAGGTTGTGCCAAGGTATGTTCCCTCCTTTCCCCTTCTCACTAACGTGTCATAAATTTTGCACTGTACCATTGTTGATGATGACTGCACTGACCCTTCCGGAAGAGAATAATAGTCCCACATCCATGACTTCTGGGGTGAGGGATAGGGAACAGGTGGAGAAGATTGGCATCTTTCTTCTTGTCCTCCACATTCCCCTTCACTTTCTGTGCTCCTGCTGGTGGTGGTGGTATTATTGCAGTGGTGACAATTCTTCTTCAGGATCATGTTCCACAAGGACAATGCTGTGGGGGGGGGGGCTCCCAGGGTCAAGGGGAATGGTGTGGTCTCTATTGGCCACTAGTCTGGATGCTCTTAATTGCTTCCCCTACCACTCTCCTAACACTAGTCCCACCAGCTGCTTCACCATCTCTTTTACTACTACTACTACTAACACCAGCCACACCAATTTCAGCCCCTGAGTCTTCCTCCTCACAGTCACTGTTAATAGGAGGATATTGATTGCCACCTCCTTCTCTCCTAACAATAACAAGCTGCTGGACCTTAGTAGTAGAAGTAATATCACTTGGGGATGGTAAGTGTGACTTAGGGTCCCCTGCTGTTACACTTGGTATCATCTTCTTCTCCCCCCCCCCCTCCTGATTATTACAAGACACACTAGCAGCAGCTTCAGGACTGGTGGCAACAGGTTCAGCACTGGCAACAGACGCAGCACTGGTGGAAGCAACCAGGACCCAAAATAAGATTGAAAAAGCACCAATAGTGTGATATAGCAAATTACAATCACAATAAAATAAATAAAATATTACTCACAAATGAATTGGTCAGAAGTCCGATATCGGAATCATCTGACAAAATAGCTTTCGGAGAAAATTATCCTGTCTCCGTTCAGGCACCCACGAAATCTCTCCACTGGATCTCCAACAGATTCTTGGTATATAACAGGCGGGGGCATTAAATTGTAATCGGTAAAAGTTATTTATTTAAAATATGTAAAATTGGTTTGTCCATGCTAACGCATTTCGTGGTTTACACACCGCTTTTTCAAAGCTAAAATATCAATACATACACTCAAAAAATACTTTTGTATTAAAAATTAAATTGTGAGTGCGCACTTTAGGGTGTCTGGTGGTGGAAAGTTATATCATATTGATATACACAGGGGCGCCCTGGTTTCTTCTTCCTTCCCCCCTTTTTTTGTAGAACTGGTGGAAGCAAGGGCAGTACTGGCATCAGGCACAGCACTGGTGGTAGCACTGGCAAAAGGGGCAGCACGTCTGACAGCCGGCACCGCACTGGTGGCAGCAGGGGCAGTACTGGCAGCAAGCACAGCGCTGGTGGATGTAAGGGCAGTACTGGAAGCAGGCACAGCACATCTTACTGCAGGAGCAGCACGTCTGGCAGCAGGTGCAGCACATCTCTCAGCAGGCACAGGCAGATGACCTGTCCTGCTCTCACTATTAGTATTACCCTTTTGCTCTTCCCTTGACAGACATTTCCCCAAAACCCTAGGGGTGATTTAGGGGGACAGCCCAACATTGCTTCTGTAGTGCTCACTTCCTCCTCAGACTCAGACTCAGTGGACACATAATGGTCTTTCCAGTTCCTCCTTTTATTATTTTTAACCCTGCTCATAGCGATAGCAGTCACTGCATCCAGGACATACTTGAAAATTTATTCTTCCTGATAAAACATTTTCCAAATAAATGAGATTCTCCAGCCTCAATTTTGTCTCAGAATTACAGCAGAACAGCACAGCACGTCTCCCTTGCTCTGTAGCTGCTTCAGTTGTGTTTCACTTCCTGGAATACGTCAAGTTTTTATAGAGAAAAGGCGAAAAACACGTAAATCAATGGGCGAAAACTTTCTAGCCATTGAAAAAAAATGGCAAAATATTTTGGCCAATGGGTAAAAAATGCAGAGATTTTAGGTTTTAAAGCAGATTTTCCCGCAAAAAAGCATACAACAATGTTGTTTTCGTGGAATTTGTTGCAGGAACATTGCGAGAGATTTCGCCACCCCTAGTGCTAGGCTATTTTGAAACTATTTATTTAGCAAAAATTAAGGCAGCAGAGGCTCAGACACTTGGCTAACAGTATAAGCAGCTATCTGACAAAAAAAGGAGGAGCTATAAGGACCGTAATGCAACTAACAAGTCGAAGGACGAAGAAGTGACCACCCCACAGCATAATAGTGTCTGGGAGTCCTGATTCCCCAGCCCCAATGATGCCCAGCCCCCAACATCATCCCTTGGGATATGGTGGAAAATTATGAGCAAACCAACAAAAGGCACATGAAGAATTGGGTAGCAGTGTGAGCAGCAAAGGTTAGCTACCTGTGCCTGCTGCTACTGCTGCCAGTGTGCCTTCTGATACTCATGAGGAGGAGGAAGAGATGATGGCAAGTGTGACAGCAGAGGACCCTAAGTCACACTTGCGATCCCAAGCAGTCACACTACTACCACACAGCAGCTAGAGAGTGTTGGGTGTGAGGAAGGGGGTGATGATGGTAAAGGTGATGATAGAGAAACAGCTGGTGGTGGGACTAGTGTGACGGCTGTAGATCCTCCTGCTGTGGTGGAAGGGGAAGTGAGCTGAGTAGCCAGTCTAGCAGCCAAGGGAGCCCACAACATCCCGCGCGGACCCTGTGATTCCCCTTCCCCTGGCATTATGCCTTTGGACCTGATGCAGAGGAAGACAGAACTGGCTAGAAGCAGTATTAGCATCAGCAAAGATAAGCACATTTGGTGCTGCTGTACTTCCTGCTGCTGCTGAGTTGCAAGGGCAGCAGGCTGATGAGGAGCAGGCTAGTGTACCACAGGCCACAGTGGCCACTGTGGGAATGGGGTCCAACAGTAGCTGTGATGCAGGACTAGGACAAGTTCCACTTGCCAGCAATACCTCCTGGTCCTAGTTGTAGTGCTGATTCTGAGACAGCAGCAGCATCATACTCTGCCACAGCCAGTGAAGGGGATTGTAGACAAGAAGAAAGAGACCATTACTCTCCACCTTTCCCCTCCACCCTGAGGTTCTGGGTTTAGGACTATTTTTCTCTTGGGGCAGGCACAGTGCAGTCATTAGCAATGACACTGTGCACTATATGTGATAAATCAGTGAATAGGGGAAAGGAGGGAACTCACCTTGGCACAACTGCCAAGATAACACACATGAAATACAGACACCATGATATTTATATGAAGCATTTTAAAGCCAACCCTCACAAAGGAAATCTTGAGACTCTGTTGCTGTACCTCCTATCTCTCCCCAAAGGCAACAAGAGTTGAGGCGGAAATCAAAGAGAAGAAAGAATATAGAAACCCAGTAAGAGCCTGAAAGTTTGATGGCGCGCTAAACACCTGGCTCGCCATCACCTTCTTGCTCTAGGGTCCAGGAGCTGGAAGATGTAGAAACGTCATCTGGTGATTCATATCTGTCATTATTACCTCTCCCACCAGCTGTACATGCGATGATGTGGTAATTCTTGTCCTTTCATTGCACATTGAGTGGTACGCTGACCACACATGGTAATGTAGTGGAGTATAATTGCAGCCAAGGAATCAAGCAGCATCTGAGTAGATTCCATCCTGCCGATTACGCTAAGCTGGAGGTAGGGAGTATTCCTAGTTATTAGTCCAAAAAATCATCACTGATTCCTCAAGGCTTGTGACTCTAATGAGCCTGAGTCCAAAAAATCATCACTGATTCTTAAGGGCTTGTGACTCTAAAAACCCTGAGTCCAAAAACCCATGACTGATTCATCAGGGCTTGTGTGTGACTCTAAGAAGCCAAAGTCCTACAAATTAGTGTTTCTTAAGGGCTTGGGCACCTAACAACAAGTCTAAGTCCTGCAAAATACTCTGTCCATCAAGTATCAGTCTGCCCCAGTCACAGTTTACGTCAGGGGAGACCCAGTCTCTGTCACGTTACATACCAATGTTTGTTTGTTTTTTCTTTAATTTATTTTTTATTAACTGCTCCCCAATCCCAGTCAACAAACCCACCCCCCCCAAAAAAAAAATCTCTGTTCAACTGATTCTTTCCCTATACTCCACCAACAAAGGCACCCTCAGACCCCTTTTATACTATGACTGTGGAACATAAAATAAAATGTGCTATGTGTTGTGTGTAAATTGTGTGTCTTCCCATTGAGTTCAATGTAATGTGCTAGATGAAAAAAGCAGAAAAACTTCACTTACCACTAGATGGAAAGTACCATTTTTGTCCTATTTTGGTTTGTGGTGAAATTTTTCACCCATCCCTAATCGGTACTTTAAAACCTTGGTTTTATACAAATGAGCATCTTAGCAACTTTGCCATTCTACGGGCATACTTTGTTGATAGTTTGTAAAGTTTTTGACCCATATTTCGACTACCACTTTATTAACACATCACTGCACTGCTCCTACTCCTTTTGCCCTCTCCCTGCCCCTTCTATATTTGCTGGACATTGTACACAACAGAATTGGTTATGTGTGATGTCTTGACTTTCCAAAATGTTCTCTCTCTTTTCTAGTATCAGTCTGTCAAAGTCATTGCTCATGTCAGGGTCCCTGCCTCTATCACCTTTCAGTCAAACTATTTTTAAATTATCTCTCCATTATTCACCCACAGACAGCGAGTGTGGGTGTGGTGGCCTCTCTCCTGGTGCTATTGCTGGCATTGTGATTGGTTCCTTGGTTTTTGTTGGACTCATCGCTGTCTTCATCTTCCTCATCTTTCAATATAAAAGTCGGCCGAAAAAAGGTGAGGATGAGTATTGCGTTATAAGACATTGTTTAGATTAGTATTTAAGGGCCATATGTATAAAGAAATAGAAGTAATTCTGGAGATAATAAACTGCACCATATTTTTCTTTGTATTATTATAATTATCATTTATTTATTAACCCTTTAAGATCCATTGGGCTGTTCAAGGCAGTGCTTTGCAATGCAACTGAATACCCTTCTAGCACTCAAAGGGTTAAACCTCAGCATGCAATAGACAGTAACACTAATAACAAATATTATGAACATCATAGGAAACAAAAAATATTCCCCACATTCTTATTGATTAAATGGGGTTTTAACTCCTTGGATGTTAAAGTGGTCTCCATCACGTTTCCAAGCAATGCAATGGAGACTTCTTTAGCATTTATGGTTAATGAGCACCATTTAATCGAGTACCAGGGGCTTAGATCCTTGAGGGCAGACATTTTCAGAAATTCACTATCCATCTGTGTAAGTATGACTCCTATAGGTAACTTTCTAATTATATATGGAAAATGATTTATTGCTGTTTTCAGAACAAACTGTGCTTTGCACAGTGTCTCACATGAAGCAACTGTTGCATTATGTGACAAGCTATTATGTCATAAATACAGTTAGTTATTTTGCTAAAATCCCATACTATGTATCAAAAACCTTTATGTTTGAAAAGCCCTGAATCCCTCAAGTACAAAAATACCAGATATGTATAGTTTTGATAACATGCATGACCTGAGCAGACCCCTAATTACCAAGACAGCAAATGGTTACTTTTGAACTTTATGAACTAATGCACATTCCATTGGTTACATGATAAAACTACCCTAAAACAGCTAAACATATCTATGAAACCATATATGAACTAAAATGCACATTCCACCGGTTACATGATAAAACTCTCCTAAAACAGCTAAACATATCTATGAAACCATATATTTACAGAAAGCAGATTTCCCATTGCATCAAATGAAGGGTCATCTGCATTTCTACCTCTAGCCTGATGTGCAGAAATGTTTCCAGAATGTGGTGTTAAAGGGATAGTAATACTTCATTTTAACTTTATTTTATTTTGTAGGCATTAAAAAAACATGAAGAATGATATAAGTCTTATCTCTCAACCCTTTATGGTTTAAGAGATATTCACAAGCAAAGTGTCCCCTTCCCGCCCCTTTTACTGCTCAGCCAAAGCAGAAGGAAGGTGCCCAGGTAGATTGCAGAGAGGGACAATCTTCAATTAAGATAATGGAAAAACCTGAAAAGCTTGTCAAGGGGGGCAGGGATTTCATTGTTTTCATAGGAATAAGAGTGTCTCCTGCTGTTATCTGTCCAGTCTATGGACGGCATTCCACATCTGAGAAGAGATTGTTTACAGTAGGTAAAAGGGGCGGGAGGGGGAAACTTTGCTTGTGAATATCTCATAAACCATAAATGTTTGAGATATAAGACTTATATCATTCTTCATGTTTTCTTAATGCCTACAAAATAAAATAAAGTTAAAACAAAGTATTACTATCCCTTTAATGGAAAACATTGGCATTGTATTTGAAGCGTCACCCTTTTTAAATGTACTGAAATCTTTGAAAACAGTGGAATTTCCTACTGTATTCATTAGCTACTGCTCTTATGAGAAAATGGCACCTCATTTGTATGAATTGATATAATGTAAAAGTACAAGAAACACACAACTACAATTTCTAATGTTTCTTAAATTTTTTCAACAATGACTTGCCTGTATGAAAATGGTTGTAAGGACTACAAAAAAAGGGTAGGCAAATAATTCCATTTTGAAAAGAAGATAGCCCACTGCATCAAATGTGGGCTCACTTGCCTTTCTAAAAGACTATATTTAGGGAGGGTGATTTAAATGTAATTAATGCAGTGAAGTATATTATAAAATAAAATATATTAGAATACTCCTGGTATAACCTATCCCCCCTACAATGAGCATATATGAATCATAATTATACACATACAATCTTTAATCATAATAAAGACATACATATATATCTCTAAAACACTATATATCAAGTACTATGTATCAAATACACTTATACATTAAGCCTAAAATATCTGCTAGTGGTACCACTCAAATACAGTTATAATTGCTGTGAGATATTTAATAAAAAACTTTTTAAGAGTAGAAATTAAAGTCAATATAAAACCCAGAGATGTTGGTAGCAAACTTAAGATAAGAGCTTTGTATTCCCTCTCCTGGGTTTAACCCCTTAGTGACCAGCCACGCGCGCGTGCGGCCGGCACATAACGCTCATCGAACATTTTTTTTTTCATTTTTTAAAACGATTTCTGGGATGTACATGTATGTCCTCTGTCCACCTGGGACATCCGCTCGTGATGTACATGTACGTCCTCGGGCGGTAAGTGGTTAAGATTTGGTTGTAACCTGTAACTCCTTGCTCCCCCGCCCGGAAATCTCCATGCTGTGTCCAGAACTTCTATATGTATAACATATCTCCCCAAGCTAGAGGATTGCAAAGATAACTTCGGGAGTGCCCCGCCAGTGGTAACCACTTAAGTTAGCTGACACTCACTGGGTCCGTGCCCAGGGCTGACCCTCCAGTACAGCGCTCAGGATACTGGAACACTGGAGTTCGTATAAGTGGGTAGAGCTTTGTGAGACAAGGTATAATTCTCAATCAGATCTTTTCAATTGCTATCAACAAGCAGAGTTCCGGTGTCGTGTTGAAGGTGGTATCTCGTAGGCTTGGGTATCTGTCACTCCCAGGAGGCGGGACCTGTCATATAGGTCTGCCCACTAGGTGTGTACTGCCGCATCCTGCTCTGCCCACTTGCTGTGAACTGCTCGGAGTGCACGAGCAGGCAGAGCTACTCTTTTTCTATCGAAGATAGTAACTTGTTATAGAAGATGGTAACGTCTTGTCTAGCCATGGATACAGACCAATAGTAACTTATCGAAGATGGTAACATCTTGTCTAGCCATTGATACAGAACAATAGTAACTTGTTATTGAAGATGGTAACCTCTTGTCTAGCCATTGATACAAAGCAATAGAATGCAGACTGGTCTTTATTTCTACATTTTAACACTCTTTTGTCTAGCCATTGATACAAAGCAATAGAATGCAGACTGGTCTTTATTTCTACATTTTAACACTCTTTTGTCTAGCCATTGATACAGAGAAACATAACGCAGACTGGTCTTTGTTTCCAAATTTTAACACCTTGAATGCCAGAGAGGTATCCAATGCATTGCAATACAATGCATTTGATACCTCTCTGGCACTCAAAGGGTTAAGGTTTACGGGTAACCATCTTTGACACTACATTTGAACCTTTTGAGTGCCAGATGCATTGGATACCTCTCTGGCACTCAAAGGGTTAAGCCTTTCAGATTACCATCTTTGACACTACATTTTAACCCTTTGAGTGTGACACAATGAATTGGATACCTCTCTGGCATTCAAGGTGTTAACATTTGGAAACAAAGACCAGTCTGCATTATATTTCTCTGTATCAATGGCTAGACAAAAGACTTTCCCCAGACTTTCAACCCCCCTTCTCTCCTCAGTCTGCCTAATAATACAAAACATAGAGATATGATATCATAATATCCCAGCTTTCTGCATTATTTTAATATACTGAAGCTGGATATGGAAAGGTCTGTTCCGGAGGCGACGCAGACCTTTATGGCACTTTTGGAGAGATAAGTCTTATCCTTCAATAGGAACTCTGTTGGTGGGGTCGGTAATGACACAGAGTCAGGTTCACTGCCCCCTTGGCACCAGCCTAAAACATCTCTGTATATGGATCAGGTGGGTTTTCGACTAGGTTTGCTAGCAGGAAATGAGTATAGACCCAACGCAGTAACTTGGTTGGACCAGGAGGGAGTGGATATGCACCTAATCCTGGGATACCGGCTCTGTCAGGGAATGTGCGTGAGCTAGGAGAGGTGGTTGATGTGTGTTTTGAGTGAGTTTTCTAGCAGGGAAATGGTGTACATAATGATTGTAGACCCAACACAATAACTGTGTGCACCTGTCTGGCATAAAATGGGTTAATCACTGATGAATTATGCCTTTGTAGCATACAAGGAGTTAATCACTGAGGTACACATTTGCTTGCAATGTTTTATGCATTTATGACGAATTCAAGGAGTTAATCTCAGAATAACGTTGTTGTAATTTAGCCTTCCAAATAAAGATTAGAAAGTGCAGTGTTTAATAAAGTAGGTTAACCATTTAAGTGCCAGAGGGGGTCTCCAACACATTGTAAAGCAATGCATTAGACACTCATCTGGCATTGAAAGGGTTATGTCTCTAAATGATAATTTATGCCACTGTAGAAAAATGTAGTGTTTAGTAAAGTAGTGTAACCCTGCAAATGATAATTAGAAAGTGAAGTGTATAATGAAGTAGGTTAACCCATTCAGAGCCAAAGGGGGTATACAACGCATTTCAAAGCAATGCATTAGATACCCATCTGGCAGTGAAAGTGTTAACCGTCTAAATGATGACTTATGCCACGCTCTAAAAATATAGTGTTAAATAACATTGTTTATTCCTCTAAATTGTTTTGTACCACTATTAAAAAAATATATAATATTGAAGATGGTAACCTGTAAGCATTAACCCTTTGAGTGCCAGAGAAGTATCCAATGCATCTGGCACTCAAAAGGTTTAAATGTAGTGTCAAAGATGGTAACCTGCAAGCCTTAACCCTTTGAGTGCCAGAGAGGTATCCAATTCATTGAACCGCACTCAGAGGGTTAAAATGTAGTGTCAAAGATGGTAACCTGAAAGACATAACCCTCTGAGTGCCAGAGAGGTATCCAATGCATTCCGTTGCAATGCATTGAATACCTCTGGCACTCAAAGAGTTACTGTGTAGTGTCGAAGATGGTAACTTGTAAGCCCTAACCTTTTGAGTGCCAGAGAGGTATCCAATGAATCTGGCATTCAAAAGGTTTAAATGTAGTGTCAAAGATGGTAACGTGCAAGCTTTAACCCTATGAGCGCCAGAGAGGTATCCAGTTCATTGTATCGCACTAAGAGGGTTAAAATGTAGTGTTAAAGATGGTAAACTGAAATACTTAACCCTTTGAGTGCCAGAGAGGTATCCAATGCATCTGGCACTCAAAAGGTTCAAATGTAGTGTCAAAGATGGTAACCCGTAAACCTTAACCCTTTGAGTGCCAGAGAGGTATCAAATGCATTGTATTGCAATGCATTGGATACCTCTCTGGCATTCAAGGTGTTAAAATTTAGAAACAAAGACCAGTCTGCATTATGTTTCTCTGTATCAACGGCTAGACAAAAGAGTGTTAAAATGTAGAAATAAAGACCAGTCTGCATTCTATTGCTCTGTATCAATGGCTAGACAAGAGGTTATCATCTTTGATAAGTTACTACTGCTCTGTATCAATGGTTAGACAAGAGGTTACCATCTTTGATAAGTTACTACTGTTCTGTATCAATGGCTAGACAAGAGGTTGCCATCTTTGATAAGTTACTATTGGTCTGTATCAATGGCTAGACAAGAGGTTACCATCTTCAATAACAAGTTACTATCTTCAATAGAAAAAGCTTGTGCACGCACCCCAGAGAAGCTCTACCTGCTCATGCAAGCCGACTGTCATGCGGGCAGAGAGATTCCCTTGATGTATGAAGCTCATGTGCTTCAAACGCTTACAGTATAAACAGACTTCTTTGACTTGCGTTTTTTTTTTTACTTCTTCCAATGCGTTTCATGCCATCCAGGCACTTTTTCAGGGAATAAGCATTCCAAAAAAAGTGGATAGTATACAGTATTTAGTGTCCCATCAATCCTCACATAGCAGCTCTAAATTGAGATAGCTGCGATGTTTGTCCAAAATTAACCCCATATGCTCATATCTATCTAGATAACTCTATACTTTCCATACCCACAACAATACATATAAAGAATATGAAGTATATAGGGGAATATTTAAATTGCTAAATCAATAAAAATAAATGAAAACATAATAAAAGAAATTAAGTTAAATTAAATATTGAAAAAACGAAAAACTCAAAAATATAAATGTATATTCTTTTATGTACATTGTTTCTGTACACACCAGTCTTGGGACTGCAGCAGCTATTTAAAGGTATGCCCTTGTGGTAGCCTTCTGGTATCTTGCATTTCATATTTTAAGATAGGGTTTATTTACATTTATTTAAATTTTATTGGATTATTTTCTTTATATTTTGCCAGAAGAGGGCCTTTTTTCCACATATTTCTTCTTTATCACTTGCCTTTCAATCCTTTTCTTGGTATGCATAAATGTTTCAGAAATTGAGATTATTGGGAAAAAATGGCTTTATTTTTACATTTAGAAACAAACAAACAAGGAAAAGCTGCTAATTATTATATATATATATATATATATATATATATATATATATATATATATATATATTAGATCTGCGGTTCGCATACAGTATCATTCACCAATATATTGTGTAATTTATTTTTACATTTGTACCCTTTCAAATGTAATAAAATCTTTGAAAAAAAATGGCATTTCCTACTATATTCATTGGCTTCTGCTTTTATGAGAAAACTGGCACTCAATTGGAATTAACTGACTTAGTCTAAAGGTGCCAGAAGCACAAAACTACCTACCGTTTTTTTTTTTTTTTTTTTTAAATGGCTGCCTGTACTAAAATGGTCTCAGTACAGGAACGGTACAGAAGGAATGCTATTTTAAAAAGTAGACATTCAGCCAAATAAAAGGAGTGGTTGCATGCCTTTCTACCCCTAAACTGGTGTGTATAAATATTCCCATAAGGTTGCACTATAGGAACAAATATATGTTTTTGTTTTGTGTTTTGTTTTACATTCCACCACTTCCAAGGCACTGAAATCTTTGTATCCAGTTCAGGCTACTAGACTGAGAAAAATGGTAGCCCATTTGGGTGGGTTAAGATACTGTATGGCGGTGACAGGAACACTAACCTACACCTGACAGTTTCCTTTTTTGAAAACCATATACCCATTACTAATATGCAAAAAAGGTAAGATAGGAATGCAGTTTTGGGAAGTAGACATTCATTCACATCAAAAGAGGTAGCAATTGTCTTTCTACCCCTAGTTTAGTGTGTACAACTAGTTCCAGAAAGTGGAGGTATAGGAAAAAAAAATGCATACTTTTTATATTTTATTCACTTCATAGAATGTTTCAACACCAAGGAATTTTGTAGTGTATTCAGTACCTACTGCCAGCCTAAGAAAAATAGTGACCCATTTGGAATGGGCTGTCATACCATAGTAGGAGCCGGGATCATAGGCAAATAAAGTATATATGTGATTCTATGGCTACCAGCTGAACAAGGCTGGGGAGATCAGACAGTGTATATATAGTGTGACTAATAGCGCGCAGTGGAATCATGCTGGGGGACAAACAGTTTATGTGGGGGAATGTGATTACCAGTGGACAGTGAAACCAGGCTAGGGGGAGACAGATCTCATGTAGGGATGACAATCTCTGGATTGTGGAATCAGGTTTGGAATGCAGCGTGCATGCCACAGGGATGCAATGCAAAACTATGCTTTGGACACCCTGTGGCACGCACAGGGTTAATTTTATTATTTATTTTTTAATCAGACTGCCTGATGCACCCTGCTATTGACCTCCCAGTCAATAGAGCTGGGAGATTAATAGAGTCAGTGTAGGGGAGCCGAGTGGTTCCCTTGCTTTCATTCCTACTATAATATCTAAGTAGGAATGGGCAGGACTGTGAAAAGCCTCCATGTCACTGGTGATGTTGGAGGCTTTCTCTGATCCTGCTCATTCCTACCCAGAAGTTCAGATAGGAGTGGATGGAGCCATGCGTCACATCAGTTGATCTCCCAGTGGAATTGGCTGGGAGAGCAATAGCTGGGGGGAATCAGGGGGGTCCTGATATCCTCCAATGAGATCTGAAAAACCATATCCTATATAATAATTCGCCAAGTTGTGTGTAACGCCAGACATGCGCAGTAGACACTGCTGCGCGCGTGGCTCTCATGAGCAGTAGAGACTGCCCGCGCCGCGGCTGATACAGAGCTGGGCGCTCCGAAGGAGCGTCCAGCTCTGTATCAGCCGAGGCGCGGGCAGTCTCCACCGCGTGTGACTGCCCCGCGACCGGCTGCCAGAGGCTCTGTATCAGCCGAGGCGCGGCCAGTCTCCACTGCGTGTGACTGCCCCGCCACCGGCTGCCAGAGGCACCGTGGCCTGTGTAACGGGCTGTTCAACTAGTCTATATATAAAAGGGCAAAGGGGAGGGTTGAGTGTCAGGCCAGGTGTGGGACACAGGCTTATAGGAATATAAGAATTTGCATTTAAATGTTGTATGAAAAAATTAAATGATTTGATAAACTCAGTTTAGAGGCTTTGAAAGGAGCTTATGAAAAAAATGTTATAAGGCTTTTCCCACTAAGTAAGCCATGGGCACTTCTACTGCTGGGAGCTTATTAATCCAAAAGTTATTACAGCTTATTTATATATCTATCAAACGTTTTGCAACAGAGCCAACTAGCGTACAAAGGGAGATTGTGTTTTTTTACAATGCCCTTTATGTGAGAGCTTGAGTCACAGACTATGCTTTCCATAGTAAATGGTAGGAACAGCAAGAGTTTGCTGCTTCTTCAAATTCTTACATTCTTTCTTTATTCATCCTGAAGGTCTGAGTGATGGGCACTGCTAGGTGATGTCAGTCAGGCACTCTGTTTCTGGGAGAAGAATGCTGCTATCCATTGAAGCCCTGTGTGAAGAGCTAATGTTCAGTTGTTCATTTGTATATTGCACACTATAATGGAGAAAATTCACAATTATACCTTACATAATTGGCTCTGAGAGTGACACATTATATAAACAGAGATCATAATGAAAGACTGAAATTCTTTTTTATGCTTACATGTGTTTTTTTTCTCAGATCATGGCTTCATCTCAACTGTATCTTCACCTACTTCACCTACTCAGGCTGCAATGGTAAGTAAACAGTAAGCCAAGCAACTTTTAGAGAGGAACCTTAGAGTAACATTCAGAGGAAGTAACGCCTCTTAATAATAACCCACTATGGCCAGTAAATCCTAATGGCCTCTATGAATTTTGCCCTTACTCCTTGGTACAAAATATAACATTTTCAATCAGTCCTGAATGTAATTTCCATGGAGGCAGACATGATAGTTGCTAGCAGGTGCAAAGGATACAAACTCCATCCACTGCACATGGTAATGTTAGCCCTTTAAGTAACAGAAGGATGTTCAGTGCATTGCTTTGCTATGCACTGTTCCCCCCACTGGCAACTTTCATGTTCTCCTCTATGGACATGATAACCAGGACTGGTTAAATATTTTCTCTCTCAAACAAAGGCAAAAGAGAAAAATTCATAGTGGCCATTAGGATTTTATGGCCATAGTATGGTATGTTGGGGTAATTATTAGGACGTGTTGCTAGCATTTTATCTTACATTATAATGTTACTGTCCCTATCCCATGCAAATGTATAAACATGCAGTTATAAACTATCCAACATTTGAAACAGATTTCTGGTTTTATCTATTAACTGGGGAACAACTAAGTATGAAGCCAAGAGAAAACACCATAAGCAGACTGCAGGGTTTCATGCACTCACAGTAATATTACAAGCTAGTGCAGGGAGGAAGATTGTCACTGTAACCCTCGTTGCCAATCAGACTGGAAGAGAGGAGAGCCTTCACCTAACCCTTCAGAATTTGGTGAAGGATTGGGTGAACAACTTAGTAAGTAATCGGTTTTAAACTTTGTAACGTGAATCACTCTGCTAAGGGCAACATGCCCTTCAGATCGAGCACTTTTTGGAGAGATTACAGTTCCTTTCAGTGTCTATTTATTTTAGTAATGTCTCTTTTGCCAGATAAAGAATGTTTTCTTCCTGATACATCAATTACTGTATGTAGGAAAAAGTTTATATCTCAGGAGGCAGAAAAAACTAGCACTCAGGGCTGCTGCTGTTGCTGCTGCTGAGATCTGCTTGAGAGCGAAGTTAGGGTATGAGGCTTGGGAGCTGCGTCAACTGTATGTAGCTAACAAAGGTAGATTACAAGACTAGAAACTCACAAACAAACAAGGTTGTGGGATCCAAATCAGCAAACAGAATCAGGTCTGGAGCAAAGCAGAGGTCATGCACAGGAAACAGGAATATTAGCTCTGGAAATCTAGTCATATTAGAATAGAGGCAATAGCAAAGCTAGAGTGAATGGGAGGATGTGTCCAGGTAAACAGGAAGAGCTGCAGATAACTGCTCTCCTCAAGGCAGAAGCATGGACATCAGACATCAAACACCAGAGCCCAGGAACACTCCTCTGAGCCATAATCCTTCCAGTTAACCAGATACTGATGGGTACTTTAAAGATATCAATCCAGAATCTTATCAATGACAAATTACTAATGTCTATTCCCAGATACAGGACGAGGAGGAGGTGCAGAGTGAACAAAGAGACATTGAAAATAGATGAACTCTTAAGGTTTGGAGGGATTTCCAGTTTGTAAGTCACCTGGTTGATTAGTTAAAGTATCTTCAGAAGTCCTATGTAGCGAGGGCAACACTTATCAGAAGGTTGGCGGAGCTCGATTTTCATCTTTGAAAGCCAGAATATGTCTCCAGGAGCATAATCAGGTGCTGCTGCACAGTAATGTAAATGAGAAAGAGAAACAGGAGGCGGTCCTAGTGTATTATCCCTGCTAAAAACGGCTGATAAACCTTCAGTCTTTGCTCACATAAGAAATATATTCATATAATTGTCATTTAAGGCGCTATTGGGCACCCTCTTGCCTTTTCTTGTCTTTTTCTGCTGCACACTAATGTTTGTCAAAAACTTTCCTCTACTGAGATTGGGCTCGTGGAAGGGTGGCTTAGATACCCTGCTAAGGTCTACAAGGGAGGCAGCATGAGCATCATCAACAGGTACTCCAGTGGATACAAAAAAACACAAAGATTGTAAAAAAAAAGCGCTCCAAAGATCCACAAAAATAAACCAGATAATAAATATACAAATTTATATAATACAATTGAAAAAAGTTAGTGAGTCTTATCTTATGTAGAAAGAATGAAGATGTTGGTGATACGGTGGAAGTCAAAGATGGAGATGAAATGAAAATGAAGATGAAATGATGATAATAATGATGATAATGATGGATCTTAGCTACTCTCCAGTATCTGCAGCAGATGAGAGTTGTAAAAAGTGGCCTTGTCCACTTGTTGAGAAACAATGTACCTGTAACAACTCAAAAACAGCGCAAAATAACAAATAGGAAAGAAGAGTAGTCCATCTAAGTGTAGAAATTTATTAATATAGATAGTAATAAAAACAAGAGATATTACACTCACATTTGCCCTTCTTGGGCTTAATGCACATCAATGGGTATATCTCCCAACCGCCATCTTTCTGTGTTCTCCCGATCTCCTATTAGTCTCGCCTGTTCCACAAAGATCCTAGAAATGCACTCCTTGTATGGATGGAGAATAGTTCTTGAATTTAGACAACGTTCAAGAAGTGTCAGTGATGTTGTATCAATCCTTGATAGGTTGAATACTTCAATATAGGTAAAAGAAGTGCCTTATACCAAAATTTCTCAAAGGACCGATCAACAACTTAAATAGATAGAGCTTCGCGGGTAATACAGGGAGGAGGTGGAGCGGAGAAAACCACAGAGGGCTTGGATAAAAGTCCGTCGTCTGTTATCTGTGCAGAGCAGGTAGTCAGACCAAGCCTAGGATCAGTACCAGAGTGGGTAGTCAGCCAATGCTTAGGGTCAGTACCAGAGTGGGTGGTCAGACAAAGCCTAGTATCAGTACCAGAGCGGATAGTCAGACAATGCCTAGTATAAGTACCAGAGTGAGCAGTCAGCCAATGCCAGGAATGTACCAGAGCAGGTAGTCAGCCAATGCCTAGGGTCAGTACCAGAGCGGGTAGTCAGCCAATCCCAGGAATGTACCAGAGTGAGTAGTCAGCCAAGCAAAGAGTCATACACAGGGCAACAAGAAGCTTACTGCACTGGAACACCCCGTAAGGGCGACTGAGCAAGGTGTCCGGGCAGCAGATAAACCATAAGGATGGGCGGAGCAATCAACGAGCCCCATAGAGCATTGTTAAAGGAGCATGCAATGTCACTGGGGGACTGAGCCAGCTGAAGCTCGCCCACTCTCGCAAGAGCCAGGAGGAAAGCGGAAGCAGACGGCTTTCAGAAGCATGGCACGGACCGTGAGGAGAGGAAACGGAAGTGGCTGGCTCCTCCGATGCCAGCCGCCTGAATTAAGGCACAGCCCGTGACAGGAACAAACATCTTTCAGTGGGAATTTCAGTCACAGTAGGAATACTTTGCTGGGCAGCTGAGAACTTTTGAAGGAGCGAAGAAGACAATTATTTGGTTCATCTGAACTCTGTGAACATTCTTCAGAATGCATGGAGAGGACGTCAGGCTTAGAATTCTTGGAACCTGGTATGTAAGAAATAGTAAACATGAAAAGGCTAAAGAACAAAGCCCAGCGAGATTGATGTTCGTTTAATCTTTTGGCATTTCTCAGTTATTCAAGGTCACAGTGATTTGTTAAAATCATTATGGGTGTAACAGCACCCTCTAGCAGGTAGCACCATTGCTATGAGGTCAGAAGATTTCGGATAGCCACATAGTAATTTCTCTCAGAGGTATCTGCCAGTATGGGGAGACAGCCTGGAAAGGACTGCTCCAGCTGCTATGTATAAAACATTCACTTTTATGACAAAGGCCCATTGGGGATCTGGTGTCACGGTTTGTTAAGACTCTCAGACGCAAAGTTAGGTAAAAACACAACCTTATTGAAAAGTTTAAGACAACCCCATAGGGTCTCATACACGTACATACACATAAATTGCAAGGACAGGAATAGTAAATTAATAATAGCGTTTTAGGCTCTACCGGGCAAGGCAGCCTGTAGACTAGTACATGGAGAATTTAGTAGGCTCTACCGGCCCTGCCAATATACCGGGCAAGGCAGCCAAGACAGCTACACACAGGATAGTTGGCTCTACCGGCCCTGCCAATATACCGGGCAAGGCAGCCAAGACTGGTACACACAGGATAGTTGGCTCTACCGGCCCTGCCAGTATACCGGGCAAGGCAGCCTAACGGGAGACAGCAAGTAGACAGGCTCTACCGGCCTTGCCAATACCGGGTAAGGCAACCCAGATGGTAACAAGAGGAAGTTTTAACCGGCCTTACCAATATACCGGGCAAGGCAGCCTAATACGGAATGGGTGGCAACCACTAAAGCCTCAGTGACAGTCTAGATGACAACAGCAGTCACAAGGATGACATAAAGAGGCTAATAGCGCATAAGTGGCACGCCAAAGGATAGCAGGAGACCACCAGTACCCGCGTACTGGGGAACCAACGTAGCTGCCTAGGACTTGACAGCTATATACAGCGGGAGAGAGAACCAGTACCCGCGTACTGGGAACCCAATGACACAAACCGGTACGATAGTACTCAGACGTGGTGGAGCAGACCAGTACACATGTACTGGAGAAACCATCGCACTTCCGGTGCACAGCAACCGGTAATATATGTAAGCAAACCAGTACCGGTGTACTGGGGCATAAATCACTAAGTAGCAACAGCAGCCGGGTGGCTAAGGAGCGAACCAGTACCTTAGTACTGGGAACACAAAACACGATATTGCAACAGCAGCCGGGTGGCTAAGGAGAGAACCAGTACCCGCGTACTGGGAGCACAAAACACGTATGTTGCGACAGTAGCCGGGTGGCAAAGGAGCGAACCAGTACCCGCGTACTGGGAGCACAAAACACGTATGTTGCGACAGCAGCCAGGTGGCTAAGGAGCGAACCAGTGCCTGCGTACTGGGAGCACAAAACACATATGCAGCGACAGCAGCCGGGGTGGCTGTGGAGTGAACCAGTGCCCGCGCACTGGGAACCCGATGACATAGATGCTAGGTAGCCAGGTGGCTGTGGAGTGAACCAGTACCTTAGTACTGTGAACCAATCAGATAGATGTTACAGCAGCCAGGTGGCTGTGGAGTAAACCAGCACCCACGTACTGGGAGCCAATCACATAGATGCTACAGCAGCCGGGAGGCTGTGGAGCAAACCAGTACCCACGTACTGGGAACCAAAACACATAGATGCTACAGCAGCCAGGTGGCTGTGGAGTAAACCAGTACCCGCATACTGGATAAACCAACAGAGTAGAAATGTCGCCAAGGCGACCGGAAAGCAGAGACCAGCACCGCAATCTGGATCAGGAGTACAGAAGGTGAAGCAGGAACCAGCACTTCTACGACGGTCAACCGGATCAGGAACGGGAGCGGGGCTGGCAGCAGGAAGCAGCGACACAACTATGACTCCAACCGGATCAGGAACGGAAACAGGAACCGCTGAACTGGTAACTCAGGAACTAGACGATCTCAGGTAGCAGGAACGCAGCAAGGGCCCAGGAAGCTCAGGAACATGATGAAATTACTAGCAGCATAGAGACAGCACGAAAGGGCAACCAAGGGGTGCCAAGGCTCAGTCTAAATAGGCAATGCAGGGCAGGCTGAAGGCAGACAGCCAATGGAGAGCCCCCTACAGGTGACTGACACAAAAAGGCAGCAATCACGGGTACCGTGATATCTGGATGCAGAAGTATAGGTGCAGAGGAGGAGGGTTTTAGCAAATCAAAAGCTGCCCAAGTTCTGGGGACCAATAGTGGTGGTCCACATCCTTAGGGGTCATTTTGGTAATAGGGGCCAAAATCTTGGAAAAGTTCCTTAGCAAATGCCTATGGTAATTTGCAAAAGCTAATGAATCAAATCTTTGGATGGCTTTAAGACCTTAAGAAAGGGGTCAGATCTTGACTACTTCAACCTTTGCAGGATCCATTTCAAGTCCATCAGCTGAGATAATGTGGCCCAAAAAAGGAAGACAAAACTTCTCAAATTCATACTTTTCTAGCTTAGTGCAAAGGCAATGAGTTCATAAGCATTCCAGGACCAATGCTACATGGGTATGTGTTTTTATAGTGTCTTAGAATAGAACAGAACATCATCCAAGTACGCTACAACACAGGGATGAAGCATGAAATGGAATATGTCTTTAACGAAGGACTGGGGCATGGCAAGGGCATTGTAGAGCCCAAACAGGATCACAAGGTATTCATAGTGTCCCATTTGAGTAGTGAAGGCTCTTTTTCACTCATCCTCCTCTTAAATTGTAAGCCTGGAGAAGGTCTAGCTTAGTAAATACTGTAGATCCTTAAAGCCGGTCAAACAGTTCAGAGATGTGGGGGAGATAAATGATTCCATGTTAATACTGTTTAAACCTCTATAATTAACGCAGGGCCTCAGAGATCCATCTTTCTTTCATACAAAAACATAACCCTGTCCAGCAAGAGATATATTCTTCCTTAGCTATGGTGTGACCTGCTAAAAGGAGTTGTATCAGGCAGAAGATCAATGGCACAGTTGTAGCATCTGAGGGAAGGTACATTTTCAGCTAGTTTCTTGCCAAAGATGTCTATCAACTCACTGTATTGGGCTAGTACTACAAGAGGTTCATCACAGGCAAGAGTGGCATAAAAAACAGTTATTCGAAAAAGAGATTTACACAGGTCTCCAATCAATAACAGGTTTATGAAGACATACCCAGGAGTATTCCAGGATGGTGGTGAAAAGATTACAGGGTGCAATGGGTAACCAAGCCACTACCCAAAGGATTGAAACCCACAGTGGTTATTCTGACTTGAGCTTCCTTGGACACATTTGGAATATTATGCTGTGTGACTCTTTCTTGAAGTCTCTAAGTGATGTGATTATCCAGAGGCACGGTCTAAGAGTTGAGAGACCCAGACTGGCACCTGCCCTTAAGAAGGGAATTGATAAAGGTTACTCTTGTTTGGTGTGTAGAAAACATATCAGGCTGATTTGTGAAATGCAATACACACTGATTAAAGAATCACCTGAGCTCCTTGGGGTTGCCATTTACGTATTCAGGCAAGAGTATTTTGGGAGGCTTGCCAGGGAGCTGGAGCAGCTGAAGCAGAAGTGGAAACTGCTTTGTTCTGCAGAGTTTGCAGAAGACCAGTAATACAATCCAACTTCTGATCTAGTGTCTTAATTTATAATGAATGCTATCTAAATAACTCTTCCTGTTGTACAACAAGTTAGCATCCTTTGTGTGGTCTGCAGCCATGGCATCTGTATAATCTGTTACTCTGTTTAAAATGACAGGAGGTGGATCTGCAGGGCAGAGGGGGTGGGGGTTACTAGGTGCGATGGTAGCTGGATTTACCTGAACCTTTTTGGTCATCAGTTTCTGAACCTCCGCTGCTACTTCATATTTTTTAAATGATTCATCTGATCCTTCTGAATTAAACAGTTTAAAATCCTGCTTCTGATTTCTCATTTCCATGAACCTCTTTATCAAGCTATATTGGTCTTAATTTGATCCGCTTGTATTTATTACCCAATACTATATATTCATGCATATATTTCTCTATGATCATTTTGAACAAATTCCATTGTTCTTGTTCATTTTTGTCTTTGAAGATTATATCCCACTGAATGTCCATTAATATTCATTTTATCGTTGTAAAACGTTTTGGTTAAACTCTTGTTATTGGGTTTCTCATAACAAATTTCAAGGGATAGCATATTGTGGTCACTGTTACCCAAATATTCCCTTGTATATGAATTACCAATTCAGAATTGTTTGAGACCATAAGGTCCAGCCAAGCATGTTTTTAACTCACTTATCTACTAAATGAGGTATGAAATTGTCATTAAATATACTTATAAAATGATTCCCTTTGTTGTGCTAGAAGTCATAATTCTCCAGTTAGTTTTAAGGTAGTCAAAATCTCCCATTATGTTTAAATGCCCTGACTGAGAAGACTTTTCTCATTTGCCATAAAAGTTGGGCTTGTAGAAAATGCACATAACATCTATAGAATAGAATATAATTTATTATTATGCACCCAGTATGTATTTCAACCCACAGGGCCTCTGCAGTTTCACTGGACCCCTCACTATGGTTTTGCCTTATGCTAGGATTTAAGGCATCCTTTACATATAAGAATAACCCCACCTCTTTTATTAACCCTACCAAAAAGTGAATAACCTCTAGGTTGACTGGCCAGTCATGTGTATCATCTATCAGGTTTCAGTAACACCAATAAGATCATACTACTCATTCCCTGCAATCAGTTCTAGTTCCCCCATCTTACCAGCCAGACTACTAACATTTACATGCTTTCATTTTATGTTACTACCATTCTGAACAAGTGCATTCTTTGAAATTATTATTTTATTTTTATCAGACTTTAATGTAGGCACCTCCCTATTGTGTGAACTATCCCATCCCCCTCTCCACCACAATGTCCCTTCTCTAAAACAGTTTCCTCATCTATACTGCCTACCACTTCCTGTATTATATCACTACCCTTCCTGGATGAAAGACTCCACAAAGTCTCTAAACATTCTAACTGCTAGCACAGTAGCCCCCCTTCTACTAAGGTGCATTCTATACCTACTGTAAAGCTTGCCCCAAGGGAAAGGACAGACTAACGCTCTAGAAACCCAAACACCTCCTGCATACATTATTAAGCCACACATTTAACCCCTAATTTCCAGATGCCTTTCTGATTTAGCACATGGCCTTAAAGGTCCCTTTCTTAAGCTTATGACCAAAATCCCTGAAATCATTCTTAACGGATCTCTATTTCCCCCTGGCTGTCATTGGTATCATTACAGCTGGATCATAACCAGTTCTTCCCAGCAATCTATCAATCCACTCTATTATATGTCAAACCGAGCAACTGGTAGACAGCAAACTGTTCGATTGTAGCGATCCTGATTACCCTATCTGTCTTCCTAAGTATGGAATCCCGTACCATCGCCACCTGTCTAGGTCTACTTATGTCTCATATCCCATCAGCCCCTATTTTCCCTACTGTTAGAGAGAACAGTCCGCTCTAGCATGGGTATTCCTCCGCCAAAACCCCATCATCACTCAATGTAGCAAATATATTTGAATGAGTAGATAAAGTAGTATCCTCCGTATTAATCTGCCCCTCCTTGTTATTTCTAACTGACATCAATCTAGATACATGGTTCCTCTTTTGTGTAGGCTTCATCCCCAATGATTCCTATGGGAACTTCCATCCCTGTCAAGATTGTCCGTCTGCTTCATTGATGCAACTCTGCTCTCCAGGGGCTCTAAGAGTCAAGTTAAGTGTTAGATGGCCTATATTCACTAAAGATCGATGCTGTGGCAATATGATTTTGTTGATGTATTGTAAACACTTATGCATTTCATATACAAGGAGGTCAGTGTATGTCGAATAAAACTGGAGAAAGAGGAATGTTGAATGGGCGCACTATATGTCGAATGACTAAGGGGGGGTTAATATGTTGAAGGGGGGCACTCTATGTCGGAATTCTAACATACTGTGCAGCATGGGGAACAACATCACTGTGTGTTAGCCCCATATACACTGCCTGACACCCCCAGCCTTTTTTCCTTGCCCACTGGTAACCACAGATTCCCATGTACAATGTCTGACCCTCTCCAGCCTATTCCACTTGCCCACTGCTAGCCACAAATCCCCATGACCACTGCCTGGGCAAGGGAAAAAGACTGGGGGTGTCAGGCAACGTATATGGGGCTAAAACACAATGATGATGTTCCCCATGCTGCACGATATGCTTAGAAATCCGACATACAGTGCCCCCCTTTGACATATTAACCCCCCCTTAGTAATTCAACATATAGTGCTCTCATTCAACATTCTTCTTTCTCCAGTTTTATTCGACATATACTGCCCTCCTCATATACAAAATGTCGAAGTCTTTTGAATAAATCGACAAAATCATATTGCCACAGCATTGACCTTTGGTGAATCTAGGACATCTAATGCCTAACTTGACCTTTCTGTGGTCAAATATATGCCTGTTTCCTTGGACTTTGACATTTTTTAGTTGGTAATTTAAGGCGTAGTTGGATAAAAGTAGACACCGCCATTTTTGTTAGTATGGTGACATGTGCAACCTACACCAGTTTTGTTTTATTGTGGTTCTACAATAGAAAACCAGTAAAACACGTTTGCAAAATACACAGTGCTTGTTTTTACTGTAACTCCAGTTTTGCCGTGGCTAATAGTATTGATCCCCTGGTGCACATCAGTTGGACCCAACACTAGGGGCTGGATTCAAATGCAGGTGCTAATTTTATATCTGCTTTTATCTCCAGGTATCCCCATAGACTTCAATAGGAACATTTTTGATAAAACAAGAGGTAACATTTATCTCCTGCATTTGAATCCAGCCCTGGGTTTGCTTATAGTCAATACAACATAGATTTGACAGCAGACGAGACTTTTAAACAATGTTGTTAGTTTTCTTCCTACCCTACATATAGGACAGTTAGCAACATTTCAATCTTGAATTAACTGTTGACTTCAAGATGATCATGGTACATTTTAAAATAATTAATCTGCCAATGAGACATTACTCTGCCTAGCTTTTTATGTGTGCTAGCTCGCAGACGTCCTTCAAATGCAGATCATGGGCCAAATGATGTTGTTGGCCTGAAATTTTTAACATAAATATTATTTACCTATTATTATAATTATTACCTATTATTATATTATGACCTATTATTTATCTGTTTAGCTAACAAACATGACCTAACCCTGACCAACTGCTCACTACCATGTAAAGTGACCGCATATCACTGTAAATCTAGACTGCGCTGATTTTTGTGTGGATATACAGAATTACATTTTCATAAGCATCCTTGTTTTAAAGGGAAATGTGGTCACCTTACCTCTCTCTTTATGTAACTGATACCATGTAGTTATGAAGAATAGTTCAGGCTGTTAAATGCCAGAATTCTCATTGCCTTCATAAAAAGTATCAATTACTAGCACTAAGGCTATAACTGTACACTTTTGTTGATTACAATTTTTGTGCTGCTTTTGTATTAAACTGCTGCTAAAGATACATATTTTTGTATACTTAACAAGCTATAATTTTGTATTGTTGGTAAGAAGTGAACTAAACCATCATACACACACAGTTCTGATCATGTGACCCACAGCTGAAATAACCTGGGCACCCCTGTGCTAACTAGTTCCCCTTACTTGGCTGTAGTAATTCTTGAGTTTTTCACTTGGGAAGTCTGAAGCCAAGTGACGCTATCACTTAGCTCTTCTGACAGTTTTTTCATCCTGGAGCATCAGTCTTTTCTATTCACAAACTTCTGGGATCATGGAACAGATGAATTGCAGCCATTTTTGCCCTGGATTACATTAAAATAAGCTGTCCAATGTTGTATGTAAGGAAATCAGCACATTCATGGAAAGCGAATGGTTGCATATCTCCATTTTTGTGAAAATTGGGAGCTATCCTGTAATAAATAATTTGTAACAAAGGTGAAAAAATATTACCATTCATTTAAATGGGACTTTTAGCCCCTTGAATGATAGTGGTCTCCAAAGCATTCAAGGGGTTAAAAGCCAAATTTGTATCAATGGGAATTTTGAAAATGTGGATTTGTGACTTGAATTAAAAACATTTTTGTAATATTGACATGTATGAGTTAAAGGGATAATAATGTTTCACAAAAACAGAAGATCCAAATAGTCATCATAATATCTGAGCCATAGAACAATGTGTGGCGTACCCCTCTGGCACTCAAATGGTTAAGTACAACTATTCCATTATCAGTTATGGGTTCAACATAACAGCTATGTGTTATACCATATATTGATTAAATAGGAAATTCTGGTAAATAGACTAACAGCAATCTTGTAGTTGGGAAAGATTATATAGTACTCATTCTGGGTTTATTCTGGCAAAGCTTGACCTTGATGACCTGTGTCTTTTTTTAAACCAAATTACTGTGACTGTGTAAACTATATGATTCAGTTGGCCAGCTCCAGATTTTCTCTTATATTGCCCCATGTGCTTTTCTAGCTAGAGTGCCAGGAGCCAATATCTTGTCATTGGATCAGTCTAATGAATAATGGAAGACCCACTACAACTCAGCAATAGGGACTAGTGCTGCAAGTACTGTTAAAGTGTGCACTAACATGTATAACAAAAACTAGCAGTTATACTGTCCAACTTCACAATGTATTCATCTTATTGAGCAGTTTTCTGACCATGTGTTATTGCTTTTGTGATGCATTGGAGATGACTCAGGCATGCAAGGGATTGATTCCACCCATTTGTATAGACAGATGAACACACCTAGGGAGACAAACAATTGTGAGGAGCACCCATCAAGCGTGAACAAGGTACAGTGTCTTGTTCTAGGCATGGAAGCCTCTCAGTGGTGCTACAACTCACATTTATCACTCCCATGTGCCACTGCAAAGAAGAAATACCCATATCCATATCAGACTGGTCCTGCCCACAGACAGTCCAGCTCCAAAATGTCAGGGAAATCTCCTCTGCACGAGAGAGACAGCAAAACCACAGACGTACGTTTCGGAATATGTGGGCCTCGTCGGTGTGGTGCAGCTGAATCCCTCTAGGCACATGGAAGCAAGGGATGTCCTTATACTTAGGGAGGAGCACCCATCAAGCACAAACAAGGTTGGCAACTGAAGGGAAAGCTCTTACAGAACTACATTCTCTCAGAATAAAATATAAATATGTAAATAAAAATAAAGGGCATTTAAATTCAGTGAGATATCTAATAGTAATTCAGGAACAGATGTTTAATCAGTATAGGTCATGGAGCTATATTCAATAGTCCAAACCATCTGCACCCCAGGGAATAAATAAAAAGTCCCCAAATTCCCAATGATTTAAATGTGGCAGTTAACCTCATAAATGGTAGAGATATCTCCAGTTCATTGCAAAGTATAGTAGGTTTGCCTATGAAATGCTTTAGATACCTCTCTGATATGCAAAGGTTTAACTGAAAAAAGGGGTAGAAGGAACAGAAGACTACTGAGTGGTCCCAAAGAAATTCAGATAATGTTGATAATATCAAAAAGAAAGTGAGGTCATTTAGAAGAGTCAGGGACAAGCTCCTCAATGTTGTATTTATTGTAACTATCCCTTTAATGTTTGCTAATTTGTTGTCTAACAGGTTGGATCCGGACCAATACAAAATGGCCATGACTATGAGGTGAGCCTCCTCCACAAGTTTGCAGTCCATAAACATTATATACTGCAACAGACATTGACTATTTTCTGTAAAGTATGAAAATGATATCTGTAGGATAACACATTGGACCTTATGTATAAAAGCAAAGAGATAGATGTACTAAGAAAATTGAGCCAGTCTGGATCAACGCAAATGCATCAGAGGGAACAAATTAAAATTCTCCTAATCCCCATTGATTGCATGGGTCGTGAATGCTAGAGTGGTCTCCACCTCCTTGTGAGGCAATGCATTGGAAACCTCTCTAGAAAAAAAAAGATTTTAAACTCCATTTAAATCAATGGGAAATGTATTTGTCCTCTATGGTGCAGCTGTCTTGCCTCTGAATTGTTCGATTTTTGTTTAGTAAATCAGCCTCGCAGTGGAGCAATTTTGGCTCAAACCAAATGCCCCATAGCAGTAAAAGAAAATTCCCCAAAGTGCCATTCATTTAACCCTATGAGTGCCAGAGGGGTACGCAACGATATGCAATGCGACACATACCCCTCTGGCACTCAAAGGGTTAATTGGGGATTTTAACCATTTGAAAGTTAGAGACATTTCCAGGGCATTGATCCGCAATGCTTTACAGGTTTCTCCAGCATTCAAGGAGTTAACAGCCTACTTTAAATCTATGACAATTTCAATTTTTTCGAAAATTTCAAGCGCTAGTTGTAAAGCGTATTTTCCCGTAAAAAAGTGGATAACAAAGTGGTTTTCGCAAAATTTCTCGTGGGGACACGGCGACAACTTTCGCCCATCCCTAAACAGTTTTCCAACAGGTCTGCCTGCCTGCCTACTATTCTGCCGGTGAAGCACTCCTACCTTTTTAGGAGTGTGACCCAGACAGAAACCTATCTGAATGATGTCTAAAAGTAATCAAACCTAATTTTTATCTTTTTTTTTGGGGGGGGGGTAGAATCATATGACTTGCAGTTTGTGCTTTGTGATTCATTTGCCATTTAACAAATGTAATCAAGCAAACTGCAAGTCACTTGATTTCCCCTCCCCACACACCCCTAAAAAAAAAAGATAAAAATCAGGTTTGATTACTTTTATTAGGTTTGATTACCCAGATGGAGCGATCTCATTGGCAGAGATTGATATCTAGCCAATAAGACCACTCCAGCTTTGAGCCAGAAAGCCTCCGTCATTGGAGGATGCTGGGTAGAGGGAGGGGAGCAGAGGCAGTGTGACAATCTGCGGCAAGAGCAGTCTGCCGGAAGTAGGCTGCAAGGGACTCTATAAACATTAATTTTCACGTAAATAACGTTTTGTTTTAAAAAAAATAATACAGTTTTAAACGTACTCTCTAAACGCTCTAACTAATGAGCATAAGTTGTAAAGGGGTGATAGATCCTCTTTAAGGCCCCATATCAATACATCTACTGGTCACCATTTTTTACAGGTTTTTTTCCACTTCAATTCCAGATTCGTCAGATTCAAACATGCGTTAGGAGACTCTATATCCGAAAAAGTAGGAGCAGATTTTTGGCAATAAAATGGAGTCCCTTAATGCATGTTACTGCCCAATGCATGGAACTGAATTGGAAATTTAAACTGTTTATAAATTGCTTCCTGTGGGCGCAATATTTAGTGCCCAACATGATTTTTTTTCATGCAATAGTTTTTCATAGCACTCAGCACACAACACACAGCTTACTGTGCTTGAAAAACCACCTTTAGCTGTTTTTTTTTTTTTTAACAGGGTATATTGGATTGAGCCCTAAGTGTCTCCACATCCCTATGCTCCTTAAGCCCTTAAGGACCCATGACGGTCCTGGCACGTCATGGGTTGGATGTGCGATAAGGACTCATGTCTTACCAGGACCGTCATGAATTTCAGGACTTCTCGTGCGACTGCTCGCCATTCTCTGAGCCCTACGTTGGATTCAAAAACCAAAAAATGCTCTGTGGTCCTTAAGTGCCAGCCACGAGCACGTGGCAGGTCCTTAAGGTGTTAAAGGAATAAATAATTGTTTATTCTTCCAGTATGATATACCAGCTCATATCATGTCATATTTCTTATATTTTACACAGGTGCTACAGAATCCAACTGCAAATGTATATTCCAATCTGAATACGAACCAGAAAAGATAAAGGTAAGAATAGACCCCATAAGTCAAACCTATCACAGACTCTTTGGTCCTTAAAAAACCTGTTTGTTTTGAAATCCTGATCTAAATTTAATGTCACTTTCTTGAATGTTCCAAAGCAGAATGTCACGTTTTGAAAATGTGAAGGTATTAGCCCTGTTGTGTCAGAAATATTCTTTATACAGACACTTTGTGCCCTATGCACAAAAGAAAAGTGTTACTGGAGCAAATCAGCAGCAGCATAGGGGAACAAATAAAATTTCTCAAAGGTCTAAAATGATTTCAACCTCTTGAATGATAGAGAGGTGTATAACTCATTGCTTCATAGTGTGTTAGAGACCTATAGCATTCAAGAGTAGGAATGGACACAGGTGAAAAATTGCACTTCCCGCCATGTGGGAAATTTTTTGCAAAAGCAGCAAATTTACCTCTTTTTTTTCTACCTTGCTCATTGCATTGAAATTAATGGTAAGAATGACTTTCACCCACAGGTGGAAAGTTCCCCTCTTTTCTGCCAGGATATTATAAAATGGATGTCAGGTTCCCGCAGTCTGTATTTCTGTGTTTGTTAGGGAAAGTTAGAGAAGCTATGCAAAGAAAGAGTTAGAGTTTAGGGAGTCTGTTGGGCAGGCAATTTTTCTCTGTGTTAGGGGAGTCTGGGAGAGTGTGAAGAGAGAACAGAGACTAATCCGAGGTACTCCAAAATCTTGTTTGACTGAAAAAAGACAACCAGGTGATCCAAGTTTCTTCCTGAGCTGGCTGAGCCTCTGTTACTAACAGATCTACTTTGCAGACCGACACCCAAGAGACAGAGAAAAGACTCTGACCCCTACAACAGCCAGAAGATGGAGTAGCTTACTGTATAAGGCATATCTTCATTCTATACTGTAAAAAATTAAGACTTCAGTGACATTGGGAGAGAGAGAAAGCAGCTACTAAAATAATCCTCTTGACACTAGCTACAGGAAAAAAGGAACAGAATCAGTTGTACTTGCAGTGAGTGTTTTTTGTCCATTTTGTTTTGGAGACAGCTAATACAAAAATATTAAAACTAAAAAAAAATATGTATATTTTGACTGATAGGAGATAGACACAGGGACCTTGACATGAACTGTGATTTAGGCTGACCGTGACAGATATTAGAGACAGTGACTTATATGACACAGTATTTTGTAAAGGGAAGGATATCATATGCCAGTGGTTCTGTTGTGTACTTAACTGTTAAAATTCACACTACTTTGTTAATGTCCAGCAAACATACTGGAGGCAGGGGAAAGGAGTTGGAGTAGTGCAGGGAGTGGGATGTGTTTGTAAAGTGGTTCCTGCAACTTGTGCAATAAAGGATGATGACCCTTCTGCTCCAAAGGAGGCTGTTTGTGAAAGTGACATGAAAAATTCCTCAACCACCATTAGTAGTAATAAATAATTTAAGAACACTGAAGACAATGAGTTGCTTGTTAGTGTTGATGGCGTAGTGGAGGAGTGAGAGTAAAAACGCATCTTCAAAGTAATGAAGAATGTTCTGAAAATCCCTCCAATGAGAAAATTAAAAAGAAATTGTTTAAGACTTCAAAAAGCCTGTCCAGAAAGTAGTAGTGAACATTCTGAGAATCCCTCTGAGGGAAAACATAAAAATAAATTAAGACTGTATAAAGCCTAGAGCAATATGAATGTAGTAGGGAAGAAGTAGCAAACAATGCTGATGATGACCTAATTATTGATCTAGAATATATCCATCTAGCATCCTCCTCTTCTGATATAAATGAAGGTGTGTGTGAGAGATGATAACATGGCCAGAAAATTAGCTAAAATTAAAAGGTTCAGTCTTCCACCACTGAAAATTAGCACTATGCCAGTTTGTTAACTATTCAAGAGATCAATGGGAAAGTAAATTCTGGACAAGTAAAGATGCCTAAAAGTACACGTTCATCCTGTCAGTAATCAGTAGCATTGTCACCATTTCTGTCATGCTCTGCAACGTCTTGCTCTTCTCTGCATTCAGTTGGTTTGTCCCCTATCTATTGTCAATCTTGGCACACATCTCCAATTTATGACGCCATCTCTCCCTCACTCTGGTACTCTATCTAAGCATTCAGAGTATGATCAACGAACAGCCGTTGTCTTGCCATGAATATCCTTTTTCCGCTATTGCTGACCACTGCTACCCTTGCCAAATGGTCATGGGTAGCAATGTTCCAGTTGCTGACCACTGCTAGTAGCTTTGTCTATTCTATTTGCCTGCCATTTTGTTCCAGTTGATCCACGTTGCTGACCACTGCTAGTACATCGACCTTTCTATTTGACTGCTGCTTTATTCTCGTTGATCCACTGTTGCTGACCACTGCTAGTACCATGACCGTTCTATTTGCCTGATTCGTTGCTCCAGTTGATCCACTGTTGCGGAGCACTGCTAACCCTAGATCACTCTATTTGTCTGCCTCTTGTTCCAGTTGGATGATTTTGTTGACCACTTCTAGTACCATTGACCAATCTATGCCTTCTGCTTGAACTAGTTGAACTACCATCACTGACCACAGCTACTCCATTGACCACTACTGCCTGCCCCAATATTCCGGGCCTAGCTAGTCCTTGGTTTCCAGTCTCCTGAAGGAAGTCACCTGTCTGTGAGCTCCCCTTCTTAAGTTAATTATTCTTTCTAAAAGTCTCTGTGCTTATCCATATCTTGCTTGTCTCATTTGCCTTGATGATTAGGAAGAATACATGATAACCCTATTGTAGTCATCCTGAACCCCTGTCCAGGTCAACTGGCAGTAGTTATCCAGCCTTGCAGCTGTCAACTTTAATTGGCCCTAGCCACAGCAAGGCTCGACTGTGGGTAGTCCCCGCTCACGAGACACACCCTCAAGAGCCGACCTCTTGCGTCTTGCTTTTCCTCTTACCAAAGTGTAGCTATTCTAGTTGTGGCAAGAGAGTCTGGGTGTGTGTGAAGGGAGCAAAGGGAAATTATCCCAAATTTTCTGTGATTGAGAAAACACCGGCAGCTGTGATCCAAGTTCCTTCCAGCTAGCTGTTATCTGTGTTAAGGTGTGTGTGAATGGACCAAAGAAGATTTACCCCTAATACCCAACCTTTTGTACAACTGAGACAACACAGGCATCTGTGATCCACTTTCGTTCCAGCTGGCTATTCTCTGTGTTAGGGAAGAAGGCATGCGAGAAGGGAGCAAAGAAGATTTATCCCAATTACCCCACACAAGTGTGTGACTGAGAAGATGCAGGCAGCTGTGATCCAAGTTACTTCCTAAACTGGCTGTTGTCCCTGGATTAGGGGAGTCTAGAGTTGTGTGTGAAGGGCGAAAAGGAGAATTACCCCATATACCTAAATATTGTATGTGACTGCAAGACACAGGCAGCTGAGATCCAAGTTTGTTTCTGTTGGCTGTTCTCTGTTTTAGGGGAGTCTGGGTGTGTGTGAAAACAGCAAAGTGGATTTATCCAAGTGCCCCAACATTTTGTGTGACTTAGAAGACACAGGAAGCTCTGATCCAAGTTGCTTCCATATCTGGCTTTAGCTCTGTGTTAGTGGAGTCTGGGGATGTGTGAAGGGAGCAAAGGAGAATTACCCCTAAATACCCAAAAATCTTGTGTGACTGAGAAGACACAGGCTGCTGTGATCCAGTTCCTTTCTGCTGGCTGTTTTCTGTGTTAGGGGAGTCTGTAGGGGTATTTCTTCCTCTACCTGCTTGTATCTGCATGTCACCCATCCTATACTCAGTTTGTAAGCTCTACAGGCCAGGGACCTCCTATCCTAACGTATGCTCACCTAGTGTTAACCTATCTTGTTTCATCTATATCTCTGATGTTTCACCACTTTTACTACCTTCAGAAACTTCAGCAGGACCACCACTTGTTTTCTTCATATCATGCTTGTGGTAGTGACATTAGTAATGTTGCTGAGTGTGACATAGGTGTAAATGGTGCATCTGGTGTACCGACTGGTGATGATGATATTAAATGTGACAGTGCACCTGGTGTCAAACTCGCAGCAGTAGGCTTTGGATCATGCTGAGTCAGCTTCCAATGCTGCTTTCCACTTGTTCCCCTCTTCAAAATCAAACCCCAAGACCATGGGGATGTGGTGGTTTCTTCTGTACCAAGCTCATTTCTGATTGTGAAACTGCTAGAGGATTCCTCCTCCAAATTAGCACCAGCACTCCTCCAAATCCTCTTGCTCATTTATTGCTCAGTATATACTCTGAACAGTGCAGCAGGCAACTGCAGTAACACGGACTACAAAAAACCCAGTATTCTTTGTTTTCTTCATTCTAGCTATTAAAGGGATAGTAATATTTAAAATGTAAAAAAAATATGTTGTAGGGTTTATCCCCCTGAGTAAAACAAGGGTACGCCCACTGCTGAAAGGTGTTTCATTCAAAAGTTATTAATTTTCAAAGTTGAATTTTTAGGTGCAATATCACAGTGGCCTGAAATTGTACAGTGGCGCTGTTGCTACATGATCCTATGGACAGCTCTGGTCAGTTGACCATAAATCTCCATAGGATGGTGTAGCAACAGCTCCACTGTACAATTTCAGGCCACTGTGATATTGCACCTAAAAAATTAAACTTTGAAAATTAATAACTTTTGAATGAAACACCTTTCAGCAGTGGGAGTGCCCTTGTTTTACTCAGGGGGATAAACTCTACAACATATTTTTTTTTACATTTTAAGTATTACTATCCCTTTAAACCTATACCTGACAGCATAGGAGAAATTCTGATTTTCTATAGAATTGGAGTGGTACTTATCATGGCCATAGAAAGCAGATGTGGAACACAGTTTTCTCAACAAATCCATTAAGTGTACAGAAATGATAGATATTTTCTAGAGAAACAGTGGCAATTTCACGGTGAAAGAGGCAAATTGTATATTTTCCACAAAAAATGTATACAATACAAAGGCACCTGTAGGTGGCTGCTACCCTTTTTAATATCAATCCAGCTCCGTATGTATAAGCTATTGCTTGCTCTCCGATGTTGACGCATTCATAAAAAGAGTACGATATTTTTCTCTTTAAAGCAATTTGAATAAAGTGAATGAATGGGAATGTAATTGGCAGATGAGGTTTAATCTACATCCGTGATTCTCTACCAGAATGCCACTGCACTTTGCTTTGCCACAGACATCCAGTTAGGGTGCCCATATTTTCCAAAAAGGCTTTGACAAAAATTGAATATTGACTTTAAAGTGTATATTTATGGAAATGTATATGCATTATATGTCTTTTTTATTACTCTGATTGTGAGAGCTTAGAATAACTATATTTATAGACTTGTAGCCTTTATTACAGCCTTGAAAAATGACATATAATATTCTTGGGGCACTCTGAACATTCCAGATTGGGTGTTAGGTGTGCCTTGAGAGGATTGAGAACCATTGGCATTATGCATTTCAGTTGCAGTTACACGCATGCTAGATATACTTCACAACAGTGTGAAGTGTCACTCAGCTGCTAAAGGGCCATTAGTGTACTATCATGTATAAAAACAGGTATAGATGCACAGAATAAGAATATCATTCTACTTTTTTATAAAGTCTTGGTAAGGTCTCATTTAGAATATGGAGTTCAGTTCTGGACAAATGTTCTTAAAAATACATTACTGAGATGGAAAACCTACAAAGATGTGCATAAAACTGATAAGGGATTGCAAGAGTTTAATTAAGTGAGATTAGCCAGACGAGGTTTGCACACATTAGAGAAGAGGAGTCTAAGGGGGATATGATTACTATTTATAAATATATTTAAGACCAATACAAGGCACTCCCTGTGGAAATCTTTACTCCAATGGCGGAGACTAAAATATGGGAGGCATCCTTTAAGACTAGAAGTAAAGTTCTTTTGACATCTCAGTTTCTGTGTAATAAGAGCAGCAAGGATGTGTAATTCTTTGCTTTTGGAGGCTGTGCTGGTAGATACTTTAAAAAAAGTACTGGATACCTTTTAGCTCAAAATCATGACATTTGGTTACGATGCAGACATGATGCAGATCCACAGAGATATCCAATTGCCTTTTGATGCCAGGAAGGAATTTTTTACAAACTTGGGTCATAACTGGAAATTACTTAATGGGTTTCATTTGCCTTCCTCTGGATCAGCTGTATCAAGGGTGATACAGCAGAGGATGAACATGGTGGACACACCTTTTTTTCAACTTAGTCAACAATGTTACTGTGTAATATACCCCAAACATAACTAATATGTTTTTGTCTTTAATCTTAGGTTACATGAAGTGGAGCAGACAATCCCGTATACTGTTGTTGAGGCAGCCCTCCACATCACAAGACATCCAGACCAGGAAAGCTTGAACGTTCTTCTGATTCGGGTCCTAGATACTTCATGTGTCCGTCTATCACAATAATTGTTACTAGTATTACTAAAGGGAACACATGAAATAAGAGCTCAGAACATGACCGTTGTTGATATGTGTATACTCCTTAATACATTTCAGAGCACAAGTCCTTCCAAGCACAGAACCGAAGCTTGCAATCCATTAATTACACCCTTATAGCAGTCCCAAATAAAAAGTTCTGAGCCTACGTTTCTTGCTCCTAGCTTCTATACAACATGAACCTGGATACAGAGAATAGCCCACAAAAAACAGGCACACACTACCACACTGCTCACTCCTCAGACCAGACAGCAAAAAATAAAGCATCAATATTATTGCTTTGTATATTGGCATTAGAGCAGGTTAAACTCAGCACACACAAACTGTTATTTGTGATTATTTGCACAGAAATGATTTCCAGACATTCTCCACACTGAGGTTAATGTACTATAGCAAAGTGGATCAAATGTGGAGCAAACCAACAACACTGTAAGGAATAAATGAAAATTGGCTAAATTCCCATTCATATAAATGGGGTTCTTCACTCCTTGAATGTTCCAGATGTTTCCAAGGCATTGATTCACAATGTGTTGGAGCTTTCCTAGCATTCAAGTGGATAAAAACACAAATGAACAGGAATTTCTAATTATCCCCTGTGGTAATTATGGTTTTCCCCAAACACCACTTTCCTGTAACACATCAGCTTTAGCACTTCTGGGGTAAACCAATGCCATGACAGGGAACAAATAAAAACATTCCCATTGATTTATATAGGGCTTTTAGTTCAATGACTGCCAGTGATGTCTCCAAAACATTGTGAAGCAATTTGTTGGAGACCTTTCTACCATTCAAGTGTTAACCTCTCATTTAAATCAATGTGAATTTTGATTTGTCCCCTATGATGCAGTTGCTTTATTCTAGAACTAGTTGAAGAGCCCGTTACACGGGCCACAGTGCTACTGCCAGTCTGTCGCGGGGCAGTCATGCGCAGTAGAGACTGCCCGCTCATCCAGCTCTGTATCAGCCTCAGCGCAGGCAGTCTCTACTGCGCATGACTGCATCGTTAAACACGTTTTAGCGAATTATTATATAGGATTACTCCAGGGGGAGATGCACTAAGGGGCGAAGTGTGTCTAGAATTTATGTGGCAATCACTTCGGAATGGAGAATGCAATATACTTCACCATATGCACTAAGAATTCGATATGCAAGAGGATGGGGAGAGACATAGATTGTAGCATATGAGGTTGGAATTAATCTGTCCATGTGCTGAAGATAGCAGAGTATGCAAAGGTTAGCAGGCAGTATTACAATACACAATTACCTATGTGTTATCACACTTCAAGTGATATAGATCAAAAAAGTGCCAAGGCAAGAAAAAGCCCCTTTGAGTGTCAAAGGGGAGTCCAGTGCATTTAAACTTGAAGTATTAAACTTAATCTGCCTTTATTGTTGTGTAATTTTCAAACTCCCATGCCAGCTGAAGCGCATTCAACCTCAAGCAGCAAAAAAAAGTCAGAACCAAGAAGAGCAGCAGCCTTACCATAACCCTTTGCGTGCTGGAGGTGTATTTAGCACTTTGCTTTGAAATGTGTTTGAATACCCCTCCTATGAAATTTAAATAAGGAATGAAGTGCAAGTAAGACAAAAATAATAAATCCATTCAATAGCCATATTATGACTGATAACAAACCAACAAGAACTAGTCCATTTGAAGCCCCCCAATCAGATGGGGTGAGAGATGTTAAATATGAATGGTATTCATAGAGATCATATTGATTTGCTGAATCGTCACATATCAGCATTTGAGACTTTAGACCTGAACCACTGGATGCAGAGATAGAAAGAAGGTGAGACTGCAGATAGTCTATGGAGATACTTTATCACGTGTTGCACTGTATGAGCAGAGGAACTTCAATTCTGTCCGGTGTTGCCAGTGTTTGCATGCACTGTAACTCCTGTCTGCTTTGTATCCATCTGCCTCTACCTGAGTCGATTCATTTATGTGGGATACAAATGCTATATAGTGTTGCTGTTCTAACTGATAACATTTGGTGCTTTAACCCTTTGAGTGCCAGAAAGGTATCCAACGAGTTGCTTCACAAGGGTTAAGAGATATTTCACTCATAAATGAAATATTGATTGAAAAGATTTTGTGTTTGTTACTTCCTTACTTGCACTTGACTCATGATATGCAGTACATACTTGACTGGGTGCTGGACATGTTCCATTGTTGATGGGTTGAGGTGGTGGGTGGGGGGGCTGAGAGGATGCGCTCAACCTCAGACAGCATAACGAGTTCAACACTAACAGCAGCCCCCCCTTAACCCTTAATGTATCAGAGGGGTGTCAAACACATTGCAAAAGCAAAGTGCTATACACACCTCTGGCACTCAAAAGGTTAAGATCTGGCAGCTGCTCCTCGTGGTGCTGAATTCTTTTGCTGTCTGAGGGAGAATATGCTGCAACCGCAGTGGGAGACTGAAAAGTACACAATGATCAAGGCAGATGGAGATTAACCCTTTTAGAGCCAAAGGGGGTGTCCAGTGTATTGCAGTGACATACTTCTAGCACCCAAAGAGTTAAAACTGTTTTTCGGACCAGCTAAATTAAAGTATTAACTACAGATCACTCAAACCACTACATTAAATTATAGTAAGAGATCCATTCTAACGGATCGAATCTTGCATACTGCTTTAACTGTACTGCACCTAGTATTGTGTGGTTATGCCCTAATTGCACTCTGGATAAATCTGAAGGATTCTTCCATCTACTGTAGCTCCGAAGATTCCAAATTCATATTCTTAGTTTGGCGAACTTAGCTTAGGCAGCTCTAGAGCTTAATGCATGTGGAGAACAGTCACATTAACATATAAACACACCCACATGAATACAACAATGGATCCTTAAACTGCATTCCATATGCAAATGAGTCAGTGTCAGTGTAGACAGTGCAAAATCGTGAGCCTGCATGCAGATTAATAACAATGTTGATGGACTCATAGGGAAATGATGGCGAGGGTATTTGAGTTCATGCTGTCCATATGTCTTTACATTTATTTGCCCCCTATGGTGATGTTATTTTGCAAACTGCACTGCTCCACTTTCATACATATGGCCCCATGTCTCTACATGCGTTTTCTTATTACACAGCTCTGGACAATATATTGCTGCTCAATGAGTAACAGAAGATTAAATCAGATAATATCCTCATTAAAATAACCATGAAGCACTTTTCTGCTGGATATTACTTCTTGAGGCTGAGGTACTGTGATCAATTCTAAGGCAAAACAACTACACCAAATCAGACAGTGAGAAAAGAATTAATATTGTTTCCTACAGCCTGATAATCATTATAAATGCAATTTGTATAGGTATGGAAATGTTTACAAGTATATCATACCTCCCAGCATTTCAAATGGCCAAAGAGGGACACTTATGTTTTAGGTGGTATTGTGGGGGTGGGGCATTAACACAAATTAGTAGGTTATTTCCATACCTGGGAAATATTGGGTTCAAAGGGATAGTAATACTTCAATTTATCTTTATTTTATTTTGTAGGCAATAAAAAAACATGAAGAATGATATGTCTTATCATTCAGACCTTTATGGTTTAAGAGATATTCACAAGCAAAGTTTCCCCTCCCGCCCCTTTTACCTAGTGTAAGCCATCTCTTCTCAGACGTGGAATGCAGTCCATAGACCAGACAGATAACAGCAGGGGACAATCTTCTTCCTATGAGAACAATGAAAGCCTTGCCCACCTTAACAGGTTTTTCAGGTTTTTCCCTTATCTTAATTGAAGATTGTCCCTCTGTGCAGTCTACCTGGGCACCTCCCCTCTGATCTGGCTGAACAGTGTTACATCAGTAAAAGGGGCGGGAGTGGAATACTTTGTCATTGAATTACTCTTGAACTACAACTCTGACATAATTGAAATAACACTCACCAAAGTCCAAACACTACGATGATTAATTAGAGCTGCTTTTATTATGAAACATTATTATCCCTTTAAGTCTTTGAATGCCAGAAGAGTACTCAATGCATTGTGAAGCAATGCGTTGGGCACCCCGCTTGCACTCAAAGGGTTAACCCTGAGACTCAGGGTTTTTACCTAAATCTCAGGGTGAAGGGTCAAATTCTCAGGGTGAGAGAGTCCAGTGTTACTAGCTTTATGGTCTACACCAATTATCTGCTTCTTTAGTCTCTAAACTGGTGTAATTTCTACCAAAAAGGAAGAGGGAGAAGTACTGCTTGTCTTGTGTGTTCAGACAAAGATCTCTATAAGTTAAGGTATGTTATGGGGAGGACTGATTGGAGAACCTGCGGATTTCAGCAAACAGGTATGTATCACCCATAATCTATTTTATGGGGTTTGTTAAGTGTTAATATTTAAAAAATCTCAGGGTCAGCATATTTTGAAAGTTCCCAGGTATGGTTATTTCATGACCTATTGACACCTCTTTGTGCAACTGAATTATTTATCTAGATCAAGATCAACATATTTTATGTTACACACTAATTTATATGCATACATACTAAACTGTAAACGAACATTAATATGAGTTGTATTGCTTTGGAGCAAAGTGATGCACTTATATACACACCACACTGTCTGATCTCCTAAAAATAGGGACAGCAGGGTGGGAAAGATGGATAGTGGGATTGGAGTCTCAAAGACTGTCCCTCCTAAAAAGGGACACTTGGGAGGTATGTTATATGTGAGACCAAGGCATACTCTTTAATATTCAAAGAACTTGCATTAATATAACACTTTGAGTTCCAGAGCATACCTCCCAAATGTCCCTCTTTGAATCCCAAATCCCTCTTTCCCACCTTGATGTCCCTCTTTGTAGGAGATCAGACTGTGCGGTCAGTATATAATTGTAACACATTGCTCCACAGCAAGAAAACTCACATTAATATGTGTTGGACTTGCTCCAAATCTTTTACTCAGTGTCAGTAGGTCAGGAAATAACCTAAAAATTCTCAGTAATACCTTACTCCCCAGCCATGCCCCATCAACACCACCTAAAGCAAAAAAGTACCTCTTTGTCCATTTGAAATGCTTGGCGTTATGTCAGAGTGGTGTCAAATGCATTGTAAAGCAATGAATTGGACATCTCTCTCTGACACTTAAATGGTTAAACACAGGCTTTTAACAATACTTTATTGCAGAAAAAAAAAAGAAAACAAACAACATCTGAAAAATCGCAAGATTCTTATGCATTGAATACAATCCCTTCTTGTGGGAAAGAGTGACATCTGCTGGATGCAGCTGTGCATTTCCATAAGTATAAATACAACATAAACTGTTTCTTTGTTAACTACATTATCTAAACATATGAATTCAATAAAACATATTTGGAAAAAGGCAGGTTTTTTTAGTACATTTATTTTACAGATCTCTTGCTGTCGATGGTGAATCTGACATCACATATTTTCAGTATGCCCCTTATTCTAGTGCTTAACTCCATTAATGTAATAGTAATGCTTCATTACAAACAAAAACATACATTGCTTTTACTTTTGAATAAAACAAGGAAACCCAAACTTCTGGCATATGCTTTATTCAAAATTTATTATAGCTCAAACTTCTTTAGACTCAGTCATCTGTAGGCAGTGGTAATACCTTGTTTTACTTAACAAGATAATCCCTACAATGTATAGCTTTCTAGAATAAAATTCACTGATCTTTTTGCATTGAGAGATGTCCTGAATGTATTGCAAGGGATTAAGAAAAACAGTGTACAATGAAGCAAATGTAAATAATGGAAAATAAGAGAACAAGGCTGAAGTAAAACACACCTTTCACCTTGATTCAACTTTGCATATTTAAAAACTGCCTATATGTCATGTTAGCCAAAAGACCAGCAAATGTACAGTTAATGTACAGCTAAAGAGTTATTCATACTTGTTATAGTATGCTAAGGGATGCTAACTGAAGTACCCCTGTGGGACCAATGATGTTTCATATGCTAATTTAATCTTTCATGCACCAACTGCAAATGAAGGTTTTTAGTGATGGTTCATATGCTAATGAATCTCTGTGCAGTATCAGGAGATTTTCACTTTCACTTTTCCCAAAATAAAAGTGTGGATATCTCCTAAACTATACATCTGCTAGAATATTGGTTAACATGACACATAGGCAGTTTTGAAGGACATTTTCAAATATGTAAAAAAAAAAAAAAAAAGTTCCAGGTGACAGGTCTACCAAGGGATGCTAATCATTGCTTCACACTGTGTTGGAAGCATCTCTAACATAATAGGAGTTAATGAGTATTATTGTTGTGGTTTCAGTTGGATTTATTTGAGACTGAAGAGTTCCACCAAAGCAACAGCCTGAGAACCACTCCTCTTCATTATTCATTATTTATTGTTCCCATAAGACTGTTTTCATGGAGAATAAACAAAATACACTTGTTCTAATGGTACCCACACAGAGTCAGAAAATTCATGTTTTAGTTCACTAGTACAATTACAGTAAATTAATTCCATATGCCAATGAGTCTGACCCCATCTACAAAGACAGTCCAGCTCCATATTGCCAGGAATCTTTCTCTGTACAAGAGCAACAGCTCATGCTATGCATATGTTTTGCCTTTTTGGACTTAGTGAGGGGTAGATGGCTTCTCTGGGAACTGGGCACAAGAGATCAATGGCTGGTTTATCCCATACCCATAGGAAGCCAATCTAAAGGTATTAAAAGCAGAATCCAACATTAAAATGCCAGACAACTCTTCTCCACAAAGAGTGTCAGTTAAACCCATGTGTACATGTCAGCCACCTTCAGGCCTCGTCAATGAGGTTAATTTGCTTTCTTTTGCAACTAATCCTGGTCTGGGTTATCCTATAACCTTAGAGAGAAATGTTCAAAATCAACCAAATAAGTGTAAAACACTCACTGAAATTGAACAAAGGTTTACTTTGCTTGTTTTATAACTAGTCACTGTGTAGGAGTTTAGCTCTCTATTGCTATTAAAGAGTAGATCTTTTCAATGACATGTATCTAGTAGCACACACAAGGACAGTTCTGCACTGAAATGCCAAGCAAATTTGGTTAACTCCAGACAAACATTTCAGCATACTTGGACCTCATCAGTTAGGTGCAGCTGGTTTCTTCAGGAATTGAGAACAAGTAGAAAATGTCTAAATTATCCCATACCCTTAGGAAGACACCTAATGTGTTTTAAAAAATAAGCCAAAGAAGTGTGAAATAATAAGAACAAACACACACATTATTTGCTTAGTCTATGGCTAGGCATCATTCAGGAGATTCATGCTTAAGCTTTCTAGTTCTATTAGAGGAATAACATTTCATAACATATTAACCTGCTCCAGCACAAATGAACATCCCACTGTCAAAATACAAGGCAAATCTCCTCTGTACAAGATCAACAGCTATCCTTAAATGTATGTTTTGACCATCTCTGGCCTCATCTGGGAGATACAGCTGATTTTTCTCTGCATTGAGATCAAGAACTCCTCATCTTTATTAACCAGTAGCTTTAGGAAGGCACTCTAAGAGTTTTCCAAAGTGAAAACAAAGAAGTGGGAAATATTGATTGAGAATCAACAAAGACATAATCTGATTGTTCTATAGCTAGCCACCATGCACATCAGTCTGACTCCGCTCACAAGGGCATTACAACTCCAAAATGCCAGGTAAGAGATCTCCATAGGGACTGGATGTCTAAACACAGACATATATTTTCAGTTTGTTTCTTCCATGGTGAGTCACTGCTCAGGAGCCTCTCATTTTAGCTATCTAGTGCTATTATAGTCCAGTACTTAAAGGAGCAGTAAACTTTTTTTACGAAAAAATATATATTGTAGGGATTTTCCTATTGAGTAAAATAAGGGTACTCCCACTGTGGAGAGATTTATATTTCCAGAGTTATTACAGTTTAAACCCATGTTTTTTACATTAGCAGTGCCCTCTAGTGGTCAAATTCTAATTAGATTTCCTGTTAGATTCTAATGGAGAGGAAAGTCAGAGACATACAGTTCTCCATAGAATGTGAGAGAAACTGCCTGTCACTTCCTATCAGTTAGAACTATCAGGAAGTAAACACAGTAAATTCACTTCCTGATTATTTAAACTGCTATAAATCTATATATATAAAAGAATAAGCCTCATTGCATAATTTATGGTACTTCACACACGGAACATAATTTTTGTCTCCTCAAAAAACAAACACACATTGAACAGAATGCCTCCTTACATAATTTATGTCTCATTAGGAGACACAACTCCTATTGGGTGATTCAATGGGGACTTTACTGCTTCCATTGGGTGATTCAATGGGGGCATGTTTCTCATACAGGGAGTTGGCCTGCCCCTTCCAGCCTGCCCACCACTATCCAACTGACAAAAAAAAATATAGCTGCAGCTCGCTCCTGAAGTAGGGGATATCAATAACTTCTCCAGGTCCACACACACTCTCAATCAGGATCATTATCACGGTGCCCGTGATTGCTGCCTTTTCCTGTCAGGTGGCTGCCTGCCTTCAGCCCGCCCAGTATTGCCTATTTAGACTGGTCTTGGGCACCCTTTGGTTGCCCATTCGTGGTGTCTCTATGTCGCCTGCACCTGCACTGTGTTCCTGAGCTTCCTGGGCTGTTTCTACACTACTTCTCCCCAGTGCTCGCTTGAGTTACTGCCTGACAGCTTCCTCGGTTCCTGCTTCCGTTCCTGATTCGGTTTGGGCTGTGGTTCCTGCTGCCGTTCCTGGTCCGGTTGGCTGACATCACTGTTCCTGTTTCCTGTCCTGTACCGGCTGTGTTCCTGCTCCTGGATCGCCTGCAGAGTGCCTCCTCTTTCTTATCTCTTTTGGCGACATTTTCATCTCTCATTGATTTGTAATCCAGTACGCTGGTACTGGTTTGCTCCACGTATAACCGGTTGCTTGCTGCGTTCCATACAGCACCGGTAAGGTATTGTGTAACCCAGTACGCGGGTACGGGTTCGCTCCATGTATAACCGGCTGCTTGCTGCATTCCATACAGCACCGGTAGAGATTGTGTAACCCAGTACGCAGGTACTGGTTCGCTCCATGTATAACAGGTTGCTTGCTGCATTCCATACAGCACCGGTAGAGTATTGTGTAACCCAGTACGAGGGCACTGGTTCGCTCCACGTATAACCGGTGGTTTGCTGCATCCCATACAGCACTGGTAGAGTATTGTATAACCCAGTACGCGGGTACGGGTTCGCTCCATGTGTAACCGGTGGCTTGCTGCATCCCATCAGCACCAGTAGAGTCTTGTCACCCAGTAGGCGGGTACTGGTTCGCTCCATGTATACCGGTTGCTTGTTGCATTCCATACAGCACCGGTAGAGTATTGTGTAACCCAGTACGCAGGTACTGGTTCGCTCCTTGTATACCGGTGGCTTGCTGCATTCCATATAGCACCAGGAGAGTCTTGTGTAATCCAGTACGCGGGTACTGGTTCGCTCCACGCATAGCTAGTTGCTTGCTGCTTTCCATATAGCACCGGTGATCCTTGTCTGTTCAGTACGTGGGTACTGGTTCGCTCCATTATTACCGGGTGCTCACTGACACCTATATGGCCCCGGCAAGGCCTCTGTGTGCCCAGCATAGGCGACTGGTTTGCTCCAACTATATGCCAATTGCTGAGGCCATCTCTGTTTGTGCACCAGTACTTGCAGTCTTATGGTTTAGCGAGGCTGCCTTGCCCGATATATTGGCAAGGCCAGTAGAGCCTCCTCTCTCATTGTACCAGTCTCAAGGCTGCCTTGCCCGGTATATTGGCAAGGCCGGTAGAGCCTCCTCTCTCGTTGTACCAGTCTCAAGGCTGCCTTGCCCGGTATATTGGCAAGGCCGGTAGAGCCTCCTTCCTCATTGTATCAATCTCTAGGCTGCCTTGCCTGGTATATTGACAAGACCGGTAGAGCCTCCTTCCTCTCTGTTGCAAGCCTCCAGACTGCCTTGCCCGGTATATTGGTAAGGCCGGTAGAACCAATTCCATCTCGTGCCAGTCTAAGGTTGCCTTACCTGGTATTGGCAAGGCCGGTAGAGTCTGTCTCACATTCTCTGTACCACTACTCACTATTGCCGTGTACAAATTTAATGTTGTTATATGTGTATGCCTAACCCGCGACAGTTCTCTTTAAACTTTTCAATTAAGTTGTGTTTTTATCTTAACTCTGTGTCTGAGAGTCAAAACAAACCGTGACAGTACGAAAGGGCCATGACCTCAGATAGTAAGAGTGACGGTAATGCACAGAACATCCATTGGAGGATGGATGTACATGAGCAGCCTATGGATCAGCTAGCAGTGGTGATCCAAACCATTCTTCAACGTACAGTACTCACGGACAAGTCTGTCCCGAGTCCGGTGGTCTCCCCAGGTTCGACACCGGAGAACATTTCTATGCCCTCAGGGGCTGCAGTCAAAGGGTTAACAGCTTCTGCTCCTTTGCCACTTAGATATGATGGCGAACCCAGCCTATGCAGAGGGATTATCAACCAACTTGAAATATTTATGGAATTAACCTCACATGCTTTTCCTAATGATTGCAGTAAAATTGGGTTTATGATATCCCTACTGACTGGCAGAGCTCTGGCATGGGCCAATCCCTTATGGGAGAGTGCAAAACCTTGCACAAAGAGTTTCAGGGAATTTGTGCAATCATTTCAGAGAGTGTTTGAGATCCCTGGTAGAACTGCCTCTGCTGCTAAACGCCTAATGGAGATACAACAGGGTAGGCGTACCGTGGGCGATTATGCCATTGAATTCCGCACCTTGGCAGCAGAGGTAGGTTGGAATAATGAGGCGTTGCTGGCAGCCTTTGCTCAAGGTTTGAGCGAGCAGATCAAAGATGAAACCGCAGCTAAAGAGTTGCCTACCGATCTAGATGAATATATTGATTATGTTATCCTAACTGACACTCGGATCCGTGAGAGATTGACGGCCAAGGACCGTAGGCTACGGTAAAAAAATAACGGATCTAGCAGTTCATTTTGCCCACCCATCCCTCCCTTGGCACCTAAGTCTAATGACCAGTTACGGGAATCAGGTGAACCTATGCAATTAGGCTTCACCAGGCTAACCAAGGAGGAAAGAGCACACCGCAGAAGGCAGGGGTTGTGCTTATACTGTGGCAAAAATAGGCACCTGCTAAGATCTTGTCCCGTACGTCCGGGAAACGAACACACCTAGGGTACCTTGGGGGACAGGCCCTAGGTGGTGTTCAACCTTCCCCAGGTTCAATCATACAGAAACCCACCATATAGGTGGTACTCTCTTGGGCAGATCACTCGGTGGAGGTTCTGGCCCTGGTTGACTCTGGCGCAGATGGATATTTTATAGATAGTGCCTTTGCTGAACAGCATAAGATTCCGTTGGTCGAGAGAGAATCCCCTCTCGCTATTGAGGCTATTGATGGCAGACCTCTAGAACCTGCACAGGTTACCTTTGAAACTATGCCATTACCTATGACCATTGGGGCACTTCATAAAGAGGAACAGCAGTTCCAGATTATCAATTCTCCACACTACGCAGTCATTCTGGGATTTCCCTGGTTGCAGCTTCATAATCCCCAGTTTGATTGGCAAAAGTGTGAAATCTCTGCTTGGTCTCAGTATTGTATGGAGCATTGTGTATCCCACCGGTTAAGATTCTGTGCACCTCCCTTTCACTGCCAGATGAGAATCAACAATTCAACGATGTGTTTAGTAAGGGAGAGGCTGGCACCCTACCCCAGCAAAGATCCTATGATTGCGCTATTGATTTGCCTGCGGGGGTGGTGCCCCTTTGGGGATGCACATATCCATTGTCTTGTGATGAGAACCAAGATATGGAGGAATATATTTCAGATGCCCTCAAGAGAGGGATTATAAGAAAATCCACCTCTCCAGCCGGGGCTGGATTCTTTTTTGTAAAAAAGAAAAATGGTGAACTGAGACCGTGCATTGATTACCGTGGCCTAAACAAATTAATGTAAAAAAATGCTTATCCGATACCACTCATCACCAAATTATTTGACAGGTTAAAAGGTTCCTCAATCTTTACTAAACTGGACCAACGTGCTGCTTATAACCTGATTTGGATCAGAGCTGGTGATGAGTGGAAAACGGCCTTTAACACTAGATCCGGGCACTATGAATATCTAGTTATGCCGTTTGGTCTCTGTAATGCACCCGCAGTATTTCAAGAATTAATCAATGATATCCTCAGGGATATGCTGCAGTCCTGCGTTGTCTACCTGGATGATATACTCATTCATTCGCAAAACATGTCACAACACATTAAAGACGTGTCAGAAGTGTTGCTCCGCCTACGAAAAAACAAATTGTATTGCAAATTGGAAGAATGCAAGTTTCATAAAACCAGCGTGCCCTTCTTGGGGTTCGTGATTGCCAAAGAAGGCATTGCCATGGATCAGGAGAAACTTGCGGCAGTTTTGCAATGGCCTCGGCCTAAGGGCCTAAAAGCTATTCAGTGATTTCTGGGTTTCGCTAAATATTATAGAAAAATTATTAAGAACTTTTCCACGATTGTTAAACCTTTGTCTGACCTTACGCACAAGGGTGCTAATCCCTCCCAGTGGTCGGTGGCAGCTGAAGATGCTTTTGAAAGATTGAAATGCGCTTTTCCTAACGCTCCTGTGTTATCCCACCCCAACCCATCTCTCCCGTTTACATTGGAGGTGGATGCCTCAGAGATCGGGGTTGGGGCAGTACTTTCTCAATGACCTGTGAAAGGAGGAACTCTCAGACCTTGTGGGTTTTTCTCCAAGAAATTGTCCGTGGCCCAGAGTCATTATAAGATAGGTGACAGAGAATTATTGCCCTGAAAGAATGGCATCATTTACTAGAGGGCACTAAAAATCCAGTATTAATTCTGACTGACCACAAAAACTTGACCTATCTCTCTGAGGCTAAAAGATTGTCTTCTCGCCAGGCCAGGTGGGCGCTGTTCCTCTCTTGGTTCAATTTTGTTGTATCATACCTGCCTGGGTCCAAGAATGTTAGGGCTGATGCCCTGTCTAGACAATTTGAGCCTGAAGTAGTCAGGGACGAGGTCCCAGCACCTATAATACAGCCTGATCGTATATTGGCCACCCTACTCACAAGTATCACTTCACCACTAGGGGAAGAGATATTGGCCTCCCAGGCTACCGCTCTCACAGAAACCCCAGTGGGCAAGTGTTTTGTCGATGAGTCATTTTGCACTCGATTGCTTGAGACATACCATTCCTCTAAAGCTGCGGGGCATATTGGTAGAGATCAATTGATTTGGTCTCTCTCACAAATCTTTTGGTGGCCCTCCCTGAGGGCAGATTGTGCTGCGTTTACTAATGCCTGTACCACCTGTGCCCATGCCAAGACCCCTAGACACCTCCCTGTGGGCCTACTCCGGCCGGTGCCTAATGGCGAACGTCCCTGGTCCCATGTTTCCATTGACTTTATGGGAGAGTTTCCAGTGTCTAGAGGGTATTCCTTCATACTTATGGTGGTGGACAGGTTTTCTAAAATGGCTCATTTCGTGCCCCTCCTTGGACTTCCCTCTGCCAAAGAATTAGCAGTGGTTTTCGCTAAAGAAGTATTTCGGTTGCATGGAATACCCAGAGTGCTGGTGTCCGACCGGGGGAACCAGTTTGTGTCTAGATTTTGGAGAGTATTTAGCGAACAAATGGGCATCCAATTGTCCTTTTCCTCTGCCTATTACCCCCAGACCAATGGGGCCGCTGAGCGTGCCAATCAGGGACTGGAACAGTTCCTGCACTGTTTTGTTACTGACCATCATTATAACTGGGCTGACCTGTTGCCTTGGGCAGAGTTCGCCAGGAACTGTGCGGTTAATTCTTCATCCAGGAGCTCCCCTTTTCTGATCAATTATGGGTTCCAGCCTTGTTTGCTCCCGGATTCATTCCAGTAGCAGCAGATTCCAGCTCTGGATGAGCATATCGAGCAGCTCTGCTCCACATGGGCACAGGTTCAGAGGGCACTCAGTCAGTCTTTCCAGCTCCATCAGCGTCATGCCAATTGTAGACGGTTGCCAGCGGTTTCCTTCCAGGTTGGGGACAGAGTATGGCTTTCCTCCAGAAACCTCAAACTACAAGTTCCATCTAATAAACTGACTCCTCGGTTTATTGGTCCTTATAGGGTGATTCGTAAAATCAACCCTGTCTCTTATGCCTTGGACATTCCTGCTTCCGTGCGTATTCATAATGTGTTCCATGTGTCTCTCCTCAAACCTCTTGTATGCAATCGTTATTCTACTAACCCTGTGGTGTCAGGGCCTATAGAGGTTGAAGGTCAGGAGGAGTATGAAGTTCAGAGTATCATTGATTCCTGCAGACTTAGAGGAAAATTGCAGTACTTGCTATATTGGAAGGGTTATGGTCCGGAAGAACTATCCTGGGTGGACAGTAAGGATCTTCATGCTCCCAAATTACTGCGAATCTTTCATTCCAAGTACCCTCAGAAACCGGGTCCCTCCTCTAGAAGAGGGGGTCTTTGAGAGGGGGGTACTATCACGGTGCCCGTGATTGCTGCCTTTTCCTGTCAGTTACCTGAATGGGCTCTCCATTGGCTGCCTGCCTTTAGCCCGCCCAGTACTGCCTATTTAGACAGGGCTTGGGCATCATTTGGTTGCCCTTTCGTGGTGTCTCTATGTCACCTGCACCTGCACTGTGTTCCTGAGCTTCCTGGGCCGTTTATACACTACTGCTCTCCAGTGATCGCCTGAGTTACTGCCTGACAGCTTCCTCAGTTCCTGCTTCCGTTCCTGATCCGGTTTGGGCTGTGGTTCCTGCTGCCATTCCTGGTCCGGTTGGCTGCCGTCGCTGTTCCTGTTTCCTGTCCTGTACCGGCTGTGTTCCTGCTCCTGGATCACCTGCAGAGTGCCTCCTCTTTCTTATCGCCTTTGGCGACATTTTCATCTCTCATTGATTTGTAATCCAGTACGCGGGTACTGGTTCGCTCTATGTATAACCGGTTGCTTGCTGCGTTCCATACAGCACTGGTAGAGTATTGTGTAACCCAGTATGCGGGTACTGGTTCATTCCATGTATAACCGGCTGCTTGCTGCGTTCCATACAGCACCGGTAGAGATTGTGTAACCCAGTACGTGGGTACTGGTTTGATCCATGTATAACCGGTTGCTTGCTGCGTTCCATGCAGCACCGGTAGAGTATTGTGTAACCCAGCACGTGGGTACGGGTTCACTCCATGTATAACTGGCTGCTTGCTCCATTCCATACAGCACCGGTAGAGTATTGTGTAACCCAGTACGCGGCTACTGGTTCGCTCCTAGTATACCGGTGGCTTGCTGCATTTCATATAGCACCAGGAGAGTCTTGTGTAATCCAGTACGCGGGTACTGGTTCGCTCCACGCATAGCCGGTTGCTTGCTGCATTCCATATAGCATCGGTGATCCTTGTCTGTTCAGTACGCAGGTACTGGTTCGCTCCATTATTACTGGGTGCTCACTGACACCTATACGGCCCCGGCATGGCCTCTGTGTGCCCAGCATAGGCGACTGGTTTGCTCCAACTATATGCCAGTTGCTGAGGCCATCTCTGTTTGTGCACCAGTACTTGCAGTCTCATGGCTTAGCAAGGCTGCCTTGCCCGGTATATTGGCAAGGCCGGTAGAGCCTCCTCTCTCGTTGTACCAGTCTCAAGGCTGCCTTGCCCGGTATATTGGCAAGGCCGGTAGAGCCTCCTCTCTCGTTGTACCAGTCTCAAGGCTGCCTTGCCCGGTATATTGGCAAGGCCGGTAGAGCCTCCTCTCTCGTTGTACCAGTCTCAAGGCTGCCTTGCCCGGTATATTGGCAAGGCCGGTAGAGCCTCCTTCTTCGTTGTATCAATCTCTAGGCTGCCTTGCCCGGTATACTGGCAAGACCGGTAGAGCCTCCTTCCTCTCTGTTGCAAGCCTCCAGGCTGCCTTGCCCGGTATATTGGTAAGGCCGGTAGAACCTATTCCATCTCGTGCCAGTCTAAGGTTGCCTTACCCGGTATTGGCAAGGCCGGTAGAGCCTGTCTCACATTCTCTGTACCACTACTCACTATTGCCGTGTACAAATTTAATGTTGTTATATGTGTATGCCTAACCCGCGAGGGTTCTCTTTAAACTTTTCAATAAAGTTGTGTTTTTATCTTAACTCTGTGTCTGAGAGTCAAAACAAACCGTGACAATCATGACCCCACAAACACACTGTTTCACCTCCCACAGATAACTGTAACCCTCCATACACGCTGTTTCAGTATGAGGGTGTAATGTTTCCATAAAATACAAACTCAGGGAAAACTTAATAGCAACTCTTTTATTTAATGCTTTTCATCTCTTCAGTCAACCTTACTAACTGTCTGTTTTCAACTGTCACTCCTCCACTTCCTGCTTCCTGATTCCCACCCTTTCTCCTTAAAGGGAGAGAGATGCTTTGCGGTATGTTACAGAGGGCAAGCCTCAAACACCACTTTCTATTTGTTCCCTCAGCATATTGCTACGCTGCCTCAACTGAAGAGCCACCGTGTGTTATATTGCTATGTTACCTCAACGTAATACACACTCACAATAATTCACACACTCACACTCTCTCACTCACACACTCAATCACACATACACTCACACTCTCTCATTCACACTCACAATCACACACTCACACTCTCTCACTCACTCTCATACACCCTCTCACTCACACACTCTCACTCTCTCTCACTCACACACTCTCAATCACACACACTCATTCAATCACACACACTCATTCAATCACACACACTCACTAACACACTCACGCAATCACTCACTCTCGCACTCACTCACACTCACACCCCTGGAGCCAGCACGATCCACCTTCCACCATAGTATGTGCAATTACCACATGCATTTCAACTATATGAATGAATGCCACAGTGGAGGCATACGTACAAACACAAACTCATTACAATGACACATAAGTCACCCCCTTATGAATCACTTCTGTGTGTGTGTGCATCTCTGTGTGTGCCTGTGTGTTCCTCACTGTGTGTGTTGCATGTCTGTATCACACTCTGTGTGTCTGCATGTCGTGCATTGCATGTATGTGTGTATGACTGTGTCGCTCTTTATGCATCTCAGTGCATGCGTGTGCATTTGCGTGTGTGTCTCTGTGTGTGTTTGTCTTGCATCCGTGTGTGTGCATTAATTCCCTATATATCCTGACGGGCAGCGCCGTCCCACATTGCTAGTTTTGAATAAAACATCTGGCAGCAGTGGGAGTGACCTTGTTTTATTCAGCAGGAAATGCTCTATAAAATATGTGTTTTCATAAAAAAAAGTTTACTGTTCCTTTAAATACCAGACAAGTTTTCTTTGAAAGAGAGTACCAGTTAACCTTAGCTTGTGACATAGCTCCATTTGTTAATTTACCAGCTGTAGAATTGGTTCAAACCTCAGTGTTGCAGGTTCTAAACTTGCTTCGCCTTTCATGCTTCTGAGATAGGTAAAATGAGAACCCAGGAAATACTTGAAAATGAAAGATAATATCAATGTATCATTCATGGTAAAATATTTTAAAAAAAATGTTTCTTCCTTCGTGAAACTCATGATGGGTGACGATGTGCAGAAAAGCAATTTATGGTTCTGTACATTATCAGTGATTATTTCAAACTAAATTGGTTTAGGGTGTCTTAGTGTGGGTATGGATCACTCCAGTTGTTTATTCCAATCCCTCAACTCCTAGGGAAACTAGCTATGTTTCACTGATAAGACTCGAGAAGGCCTTATCTGTCTCTTGTTTTAGAACTTTACCTGGAATTTTAGCATTGAACTGTCCTTGTAGGCATCATCATACTGATAAGCATATGGAAATTTCACCTGTGTAATAAAGAGCTAAAATGTGAAGACTCCTGAGCAGTGACTAGCCATAGAACAAGCACATTGTAATTCTGTTTGTGCTCAGAGAGTTTTTTCCCCACATAAATCAATTCAATTAACAAATGAAAATGTTTAAGGGTCAAATATTTCTGGGATGAGATGCACTAGTGTTCGAGGATAGCTCAGGATGGCAATGTTCTGTCAGATCTGTGTGGAAGAAACATCGCTTGTATGCACTAAGGTGTCTTTGCCATAATATCCCAGTCAATCCGACACCAATCTACCCTTATTGCCATCAATACACCATGCCTTTGCCAGTTTTACATTTTTCCATAAACACATCCACAATGGCTCATTTCCATATGGAAATGCAGCTTAATGATCCATTTCCATATAGAAATGTAGGATAATGAGATATCATCATATTCATGTGGGTGTGTGAGTATGTTTATGTGGCACTTTACCACATGCACTAAACTCTAATACCAGCCTCTACTGTTGGAGTACAGAGTCCCAACTTCACCTAACTGAGGTTGGCAAAGTTAGGCTTTTCTATAGCTTCCTATGCAGTAACAGCCTAGGGTTGTCATACTGCTGACAGTGTGGAAGGGATGCCCTGCAGTACGACAACCCTGAAGCCCTAGTGCATCCTTTGTGCTCCCTCACTTCCCCACGGGGGGAGCAGAGAGGATCTGCTCAGACTTCAGGACTACAATAGCATTTCATCCTCAAACATTTGTTGAACGGGAGGGAAACAGGCAGACAGAGTGGTGAAACGGAGGAGGAGGCACAGAAGAGCAAAAGGGAATGAGAAAGATAGGTACAGGTGTTGAATGGAAGGGTGGGAGAAAGATAGACACAGAGTTGTGAACAGGCAGAAGAAGGACAGAGTGGAAAAAGGGAAGAGGGGAGACAGAGTGGCAAAAGGGAGTGAGGAAAGCAAAAGCTGAATTTGAGGGAAACGAGACGTGAATGGTAGTGATGGAAATGAGGAAACTGTACAGAAATCATAACTGTGTATGTTAACCCTTTGAGAGCCATAGGGGTATGCAAAGCATTGCTCCAAAATGCTTTGTGTACCCCTCTATAACTCAAAGTTGGCAACCTTTTACAATGGGGGAGTTAATATGGAGTTGCCCAATATTATCTCACCCCCTTCAACCCATTGCGTTCCAGAGACCTATGCAATGCATTGCTTTGCAATGCGTTGCATTCCTTTCTGGCATTCATATGGTTAACTCGACAAATATAGGTTATAAATAGGGGATTAATAAAGTGGAGATGACTTCTCCAGTGTGATAAACTCTCCAGTTCCTATATTATTCTGTGGAGCCAAGAACTAACATCCCTCAAATGGGAGAAATCAAAGTATATTGTTTCCATAGAATAACACAGGACTCTGAGTTTATTACAGTGGAGAAGTCATGTTCATGTCATCCCCTCTTTATCACACCTTAGGGCATCTCCCCCATATTCAAAACTGAAAAACAACGGACGACAACGACAGTGTTCAAAATGTAAATATTTTTAAACAATATTATTACAAATAAAAACTGTATAAAAAGAAATAAATATAAATGGGAGAGAAAAGGGGTTAGGGGGTAATGCCTCTATCTGTCGTGATCCTGTCTATCACTAATTGCACCAGGCAGGACACCAGATGGCTCCTGGCTTCTGTCTGGTGAGAAGCTACTGGAGGCAGGGGCTGGCCCCGGATGGATGCCCTGGGCCATCGGGCGGTGGATGATTATTTGGTTCTGCACCACCAGTTGGTGGAGCAGAGACTCCCGACCTTTCAAGTAATCCCTGTGCTAGCATCTGAAGTCCCTAAGGTCAGCAAGAATCCCTTTCAGAACGTCCCAGTGCTCTCGGCTGGAAGGGGGCTGCTGTAGGTCTTAATCGGATACAGATGTGGGGAAAGAAGAAAATTCAGTGCAGTGAAAACCTCTCTGGCACACAGTTGTCTGATACATTTTTAGGTGTTAATCTCAGCAATGGTCCTGTGGACTAGGACACACAATCCTTTCCTCTTACCACCCCAACAGTGCATGTTGTCAGGATGCTCTCACTTAAACACAAATGAATGTCATTACCATTTGTATTTAATTGAGAATATCCTGACAACAAACACTGTTGGGGTGGTTAGAGGACATGCGTCCTAGTCCACAGGACTGTTGCTGGAAATCATCCCTCACATGCAGCATTGTTGTGGCCTGGGAACAGGCCAACAGGCCAGGTTTTTCCTTTAGCCCTGATTGGGCATAGATGGATGAGCAATGTCACTGTCATTGTGATTGGTCCACCCTTGCTCAATTAGTGCTAGCTACAAATGTGTAACACGTGAACTGTAGGTCTATGCTATGGTCTGGAGCTGAGCATACGCATGTGACAATATCATGACACAAACAAAGATCATTTCATGATATTTATCCATGTCATGATATTGTTACACATGTATGACATGAACACAGATCACTACAGGGACTGGTGTTATTGTAAGGGAAGGAGAGACAGGTGAAATACACATGGGGTAGCAGATTTAGGATTTAACTTACCATGCTCTTCCCCTCCCATAGCCTCAGTAGCAGAGGTGGATGCCTTCAGAGGTGGTTGTCAGCCTCCTCACCAGGCACAGCATGTGATGATTCTGAGAAAAGAACAAAAGAGGGATTAGTCATTGAACAGGTGTACATATATTGGACAGAGGACATATTTCAAACAATCCTCACCTGCCCTTTCCATATGGTGGGCCTGCACGCCGCCATCTTCCTCCTGCTCTGCATCTCCACTCCCTTGTATTGCAGGCACCTCATTCTGTTTTGGAATTGGAAAGGACATTGACAATGACTCCATGATATGCTTCAGTCATACTGAACATGTGTAAACATTCTGGATCACAACAGTTGCACCAAGGTGAAATAACATAGTTAATCAAAATGTTTCTATTCAGGATTCACTCAGGGGAGTGAACAGGGAGGCATATTTGGTCTACAAAGCATCACTGCAATGCATTGCAGGACTTCAATATCCCAAAACAATGTAGATGGTGTATCTGGGAAATCCGCCATGGTGCATTGCTTGTCTCTATTATGTCTACATTGTCATTATGTGCATGGTAGGGATATGGCAAACATTTCTAACATATGCACCATATGTGAATTAGCGGAATGTTTAACCCATATTAATGCACTGCTCCCATGGAAATGTAAGAGTTTTTTGGGGAATGGCAAAAATAAGAAGGGGATGCTAATACACAATTTAACATGACTACAAACATGTGTCTACATGAAGGACACGAGGAAAACAACTTGCCAGCTTCCTCTGCCTCCACACTGGCAGGAGCAGTGTCAATAACCAGCTGCAGGACCAAGATGACTTTCTTTTCCTGCTCCCTGCTAGATCTGGGTACTCCATCAGAGCCATTTGTATTTTGTATTGAGAAGTATGAAATGAAGCAACACTTGTTTGAAAGGGGGATGCTGGACAGGCACAGGTTAAACATTTTAGGAACCCAGGGGGCAGGGGGTCTATACATTGCTTTGCAGTACACTGCACACTTTTTTGCTCCATGCAATGTGTTGCACTGAGTGTGTTATGCAATGCTTTACCATGCATTGCACACCAATCTGATCATTGGAAGATGATAACCAACATTATATGAACTAATACATCATACCTGAGTTACTTACTAGAGAAGGAGACATACTAATCTGACTCCTCATCAGAGGGAAGACCTGCCTCTGGAGTACCCAACTTTTAGGTATATAGGGAGGGGGTGCCATTGCCACTTCTCCTGGCAGAGCTGGTACAAATCACCACGCTGGAGAAAGAGTCATTACCTCAAACAGGAGAAGAATGGGCTGATGTTCCAGCATCAACAGCAGGAGAAAGCATCCTGACATCAAAGGAGACAGGTGCTGGGGGCAGGCGAAGACATAGGAGCGTGTTTATCATCAGCATCTGAGGAATCCACTGGTCGTGCTACAGAGGGGGGGACTGGAGATGGTCCAGCATAGGATGGACCAACAATAGCCTCATCACCTCCTGCATCACCTCAGATGCCAGAAGGAGGCCATCCATCCATAACCTGTTCATAGTTGTAAAACCAAACAGGTTTCATGGAGGCCTCAGATGACTGCACTTCCTGCATCTTCTCCCTTCTCCTCAGCACCTGCCTCTTCATGTCAGAGACTCACTTCCTCTACCTGCATGCTGTCACCAAAGCAGCCAATGAGCTGCTCATAGCAGCCCTGCAGTGATCCCACTAAAGCCTCATTCTTCTCCATGTTAAAGGCTGGTTTTCTTCCTCCAGCCATTGCTGCTGTGTTCTAGTGCAAGATAACTTCTGGTGTCCTCAGGTAATGTCTCTCATGGCAGATTGGCCAGTTATAAGTTTAATTTTGAATTTCCCATCTTTTTTTTTTACAGGTCATAGGATCGTATTTTATTTTTTGAACTGTTTAGCCAATCAGAGATGAGAACCTCCATATTTCAAAACTGGGGCAAATTGTGATTGAGTGCTGTTAGGTAAATGGGCAAAACCATCTCTAGATTCCATACATGTCAGGCGGGATGTTGCAACCTATGCTGGGCCATATGTGACAAACATGGGTTGATGAGGTTCGCCATCCTATGCATTGGGAGAATGAAACAGGCATGGGTTGGTGATGTTTGCCAACCTACGCTGGAGGAGAATGTGACAGGCAGGGGTTGGCGATGTTTGCTAACCTTTAACCCTTTGAGTGCCAGAGGGGTACGGAATGCATTGCTTTGCACTCAAAGGGATACAGGAGGCGAATGAGAAAGGCATGGGTAGGCTTATACTATATGGGCTGGAATAATCTTGATGACGGGACCGAAGAGGATCTTGTATGAGCAAGATTAGCAAGGTAATCTGACATAAATACACCAAGTGGACCACTCCCCCCCTAGTACACTGCCAAGTTTAGTGCATATGGTGATGTGTGTCTCTATCGACAAGGCAAAGTGTTTGTCCCCACACATCACCACAACGTCGAACCTTAGCGCATCTCAGACCTGGTATCATCAGATTTCTTAGAGATGGCCTGATCGCATGGTCCATAATAGTTATGGAACAAGTTGTTCAAAAACAGTGTTAAAACTTTCTAAAGCAGCAATTAAATTGAATCTATATCAAGTTACCTAGGAAGCAGTTCTTAACCCCCACCTCCTGCTTTCCAGTATATCTATTGGCTTTTTTTATGTTTATCTATATTTAATGATCTTCTCTAAGTCTGCCTTTATTTCTTATAGATAGATTTTTTTTCAGAGTGGAAGAAATGACAGTGAGTGCTGCACGGCTTTACCCGTGGGATTCGGCACTCCATCTTGCTTCAAAGTTTACATCAGGGAACCGCTGTAACTCAAGAATTTTGTGGCCATGATTTTCACATGAGTGGCCAGGGGAGCTTTGCCCACCTGGTCACTCCTGTCAAAATCACCACCCCTGGAATCTCACAGCAGCTTCGCTCCCCTGGCCACTCTTGTCAAATTCACTGCTCCATCGCAATTGGCTGTGTAGGGGGGGACTCCATCTCCCTGCCTCAGAAAAAGGAACATGTCATAAGTAAAAGTGTCCACTAGATGGCAAAAAAGCAAAAGTAAAAATAAAAAAAGATGTAATTGAAAAAGTAATTTTATGTTGCTAGAGACTTTAGAAAAGTGTTTTACCAGGAGGAATACATCAAAATTTCTCTTGTTTTCAAGGACCTGGAGAACTTTTGCAGTACAAGTTTACATAGAATAGAGAAGCAAAATATATACACATGACATGTATATATATAATACATAAAAAAATAACATTTTAGATACAGTTACAAGTTTTAAAAAACAAAAACAGTTATTTTAGGGATTTTACACTGTGAAAATATCTGTTTGCTTTTCAGGTAGGTTATTCCAGAATTTCGGAACTCTGAAAGAGAAGGTAGATAATCCGGCTTCTTTCTTGTAGCGTGGAATACTCAGTGAGTTAACAGTGGAACCGTGGTTATTAGTATGGAGATCTGGAGTGAGCATACTGATCAGGTAGTCTGGTTATAAACTAGGCAATAAAGGTGAACGATACATCTTCACCAATTTGGGCCAAAATTCATAAAAGTGCAGGAAAAGCAGATTATTAAATATGCTGCACTTTGCAATAATCATTGATGGATACATTCAGGTATTCATCAATAATCCTATATAATAATTCGCTAAACCGTGTGTAACGCCGCAGTCATGAGCAGAAGAGACTGCCCGCGCCGCAGCTGATACAAAGCTGGACGCTCTACTGCGGCCCGTGTAACAGGCTCTTCAACTAGTTTGTCATATTTCCCTGCCTTACAAATGAGAAAGAGGGAAAATTGCACAAATGGTGCCAATCCGGTGAAACACCCACACATAACTATACATGTGTATGTGTATATTTGCCCCACTGATTGCAATGGGATCTGCCAGCTTGAAGCTGGCGGATTGAAATAGCTGAGCTATCTGGCCATTGCTTACTAATGATAACTAAATGATAGCCACATATGATCTGGTCATTGCTGAATGTGCAAATGGCTAATACACAAAGAAATCCTGTAATTTCCTTCTGCATTGAGTCACTTGCACCGTGATGAATTCTGGGCTTAGTTCTTTAAACATATCACAATGATAGGCAGTGTCATTACATTGGAGAACAAAGCAGCACGGGTTATACAGAAAGTTGGGTTTGCCAAGATAGATTTGTGGAGCAGAAGCTTATTCTACATCCCCTTGATAAGAGACTTATCCAGCACATTGCAAGCAATGCACTGGAGACATTTTCCATATCCAATGGATTAAGAAGATGTTAAGGCGATAGTTTCTTAAAGCAGCAGTATAGAGTTACAACTTTCCCTTTGTTATGAATAAATCCTTTTCACTTAGTCCATACAGGTCACTGGTACTCTGGGAGGCGTAAGTCCCCTTTAATAGGCAGGAACAACTATGCAAATAATTTGCAAGGGGCGGAGCCTCCCCTCTTACTTAAGCCACCTTCTGGCCAGAGCCACTTTAGATTGATTTGAGACCCTAAAACTGACCTCAGGTAAGCAAAAAGAAAGACTCCTGTGAGCATGCCCGAACGGTCTCCCACTGAATGCCACAGGAGAGCCAAGACTGGTCCCTTGACAGGGTGGGAGACCAGTGACCTGTATGGACTAAGTGAAAAGGATTTAACAGGTAAGACTAAAATCCTATTTTCACTGTCGTCCAATACAGGTCACTGGTACTCTGGGATGTACAAACATTGAGCTGATCCAGAGGCGGGAAGTAAGGCAAGGACCAGGCGCAAGGCCCAAGTCACTAGAACTGCTATGACCAGTTGATAACATAGCCCAAACTGTAAGTGTCAACGGACACCAACCAAGGGAACAATCCCTGAACTAACACAGCACACGGAACCAGAGCCAACCGGGCTCAACAGTAAGGAAGCACTAAGGATCACAGAGCGGAAGACCTACACAGGCAAGACTGCCTCCAGGACCTTCCTTCCAAAACTGGCATCAGCCGACGCCAGTACATCAACTCGGTAGTGCTTTGAAAAGGTGTGCACAGAGGACCAAGTGGCCGCTCTGCACAGTTGATCAGCAGAAGCTTGATTCCTGTAGGCCCAAGAGGCCCCAATAGATCTGGTGGAATGGGCAGTTACCCGGAAGGGAACATGCTTATTCCTCAACTTATAGGCTTCACGGATGGTAGCCTTAATCCAAGAGGCAATGGTAACTTTGGAAGCCGGTCTCCCTGCCCTAGGCCCCTCAGGAATGACGAATAGAGCGTCAGACTTCCTGATAGACTCGGTGCGATGAACATAAAACTTGAGGCAACGCACCACATCCAACAGATGGAGATCTCTTTCCTTGTCAGATGAAGGATTAGGGCAGAAAGAGGGAACCACAATCTCCTGATTGATGTGAAACTCAGACACAACCTTGGGTAAGAATTCCTTGGTAGTGCGAAGCACAGCCTTATCCTTGTGGAACACCAGGTAAGGAGGTTTACAAGACAAGGCCTGTAACTCTGCTACCCGGCGCACTGACACAACAGCCAAGAGGAAGGCCATCTTCCAAGTTACAAGACGTAATGGAATGGAAGCCAAGGATTCAAACGGTGGTCGCTGAAGAACTCCCAGCACCAAATTGAGATCCCACTGGGGAGCAGGACTCTTAAAGGCAGGTCGAACATGAATCACACCCTGGAAGAAGACTTTCACATCAGGAAGGACAGCAATCCGTTCCTGGAAAAACACAGACAAGGCAGAAGTCTGAACTTTGAGGGAACTCAGACTGAGCCCCTTATCCACACCGTCCTGCAAGAAGGCCAGGACAGTGGGAAGATGGAAGTCAAGTGACAACTTCTTGTCAGAGCACCATGTCACGAAAGTTGACCATATGCGATGATAGATCTTGGAAGACACAGGCTTACGAGCACTGAGCATCGTCGATACCAAAGAAGGAGAAAAGCCTTTCTTTGTTAGAATCGAGGATTCAACCGCCATGCCATCAAATGGAGAGAGTGAACATCCTCTTTCCACAGATACCCCTGAAGAAGCAGGTCCGGACGGGCTGGAAGTGGGATCGGATCCTTCACTGACATGGCCATCAATTCCGGAATCCAGGACTGGCGAGGCCAGTTTGGAGCAATCAGGATGACAGGACAACGTTCCCTCTTCAACTTCTGGATAACTCTGACCAATAGAGGAAGAGGAGGGAAGATGTAAGCCAGGGGGAAGTCCCAAGGGATCGACAAGGCATCCACTGCTAGAGCAAGGGAGTCCCTCAACCGGGAGCAAAACACCGGAACCTTCCTGTTGTGTCTGGTAGCCATCAGATCCACCACAGGCATCCCCCACCGTTGAGTGAGCATGTGAAACACCTCTGGGTGAAGAGTCCATTCTCCGCTGTCGACGGTGTGACGACTGAGGAAGTCTGCCATGACGTTGTCCACGCCTGGAATATGAACTGCAGAGATGACAGGCACGTGATCTTCTGCCCAAGACAAAATATCCTTGACCTCCCACCAGGCGGAACCGCTTCTTGTGCCGCCTTGCCTGTTGATGTAAGCCACCGCCGTGGCGTTGTCGGACTCCACTCTGACTGGAAGACCGGTCAATTGAGACTCCCAGTGCCTCAGGGCCAGCCGGACAGCTCGAAGTTCCAGAACATTGATGGAGAGCATGGATTCCTCCAGACCCCATTTCCCCTGAGCACTGAAGCGACCCCAGACTGCACCCCAGCCCCGAAGGCTGGCATCCGTAGTGACTGTGGTCCAAGGAGGAACTAGAAAGGATTTCCCTTTCAGGAGATGAGAGAGATCTAACCACCAGTGCAGACTCGACTCGACATGAGGAGGAAGAGAAACAGACAGATGTTGATGATCTGGATGATTCTTGCACGTCTGGATCACAAATCTCTGAAGATCCCGGGAGTGGGCCATGGCAAATGGTACTGCTTCGATTGTGGAAATGAACTTCCCCACTAAGGACGACAACTTCGGTACTGGAATCTCGTCCATGTCCAGAATTCCAGCCACTCTGACAGCTATCTGGTGAGCCACGTCCTCTGGAAGAAACACCATGCATTGGCGAGTGTCGAACAGGAGACCCAGGAACAGAAGCCTCTGAGATGGAATCAAGTCCGACTTGTCCAGATTCAGGATCCAGCCATGACGGTTCAGAGTGTGCATGCACATCTGTAATTGCTGAAGGAGAAGCTCCGCTGAGGAGGCCTTCAGAAGGAGATCGTCCATGTAGGGGGTCACTCTGATCCCATCCTGATGGAGCACCGCTATCAATGAGCCCAACACCCTCTGGAAGACCTGAGGGGCTGAAGTCAGCCCAAAGGGGAGCGCTGCAAACTGAAAGTGTCCCCTGTGGCAGGCAATCCTGAGATACCGCCTGCTCTCTGGATGAATAGGGATGTGAAGATAAGCATCCTGAAGGTCCAGGGAGGCAAGAAACTCCCCTGGAGACATTGCTGCAATCACAGAGCGCAGGGACTCCTGGCGGAAGTGGGAAGTCACCACATAGGCATTGAGATCTTTGAGATCCAAGATGGGACGGGCTCCTCCGTCCTTTTTGGCTACCACAAACAGGTTGGAATAAAATCCTGAACCTGTGTCCCCCTGAGGAACCGCCTCCAGGACCTCTTTGTCCAAGAGATCCTGAATAGCGTCGTCGAACAGACGCCTTTTTGTGGGTTCCTGAGAAGGACGAGTAAAATGGAACCGAAAAGGAGGAAGGGAAGAGAAAGGGATCCTGTATCCCTCTGACACCACCTGAACAACCCATGGGTCCGCCACTGACTCCTCCCAAGTCCGGCGAAAGATGCGGAGACGACCGCCTACAGCCGGATGCGGACCCGGGTTCGGCGAGTCATGCCGAAGCAGTCTTGGAGGTCTTGGCCTTGGAGGCAACTTTGGGCCTCCAGGACTGTTTGGGCTTGGAGGAGGAGCGCGTAGTGGGAGGACCCGTTTGGGCCGAGGAGCGTGTCTCAGTCTGAAAGGAACGAAAGGACCGATTGCGTTTGGCTGGAAACTTTTTCTTAAAGACTGAGGGTAGAAGAGTACTTTTACCGCCAGTAGCCTCACTGATCATTTCTTTGAGTTCAGACCCAAAAAGCAAATTCCCCTGAAAGGGCAAGGAAAGCAAGGCTTTCTTAGAGGCTGTATCAGCAGACCAAATTTTCAGCCAAAGAGCGCGTCTAGCCACCACAGAAGAGGTGGAGGCCCTCGCCATCATGCGCACAGCATCAAAAGCAGCGTCAGCAACATAGTTCTGAGCTTCAGTGATATTAGCAAGAAGCTGCAACTGTTCAGATACAGGCGCATCCTGGCGAACCGCTTCAGTCAGTCGTTCAGTCCAGGCCGCAATAGCTCTATTAACCCATGCCACAGCAAAAGTGGGGCGCATGGCTGTGCCAATGGAGGCAAAAATAGACTTAAGAGAGAGCTCTAGTTTCTTATCCGTCCAGTCCTGCAAGGCAGAGGCATCTGAGACAGCCAAAGCAGTAGATTTGGATAGTCTAGACACAGGAGCATCCACTTTGGGAGGATGAACCCATTTTGCCAGCTCCGCCTCAGGAAAAGGGTAAAGTTTAGCAAACTTTTTGGAGACAGAGGAAGATCTATCAGGATTCTTCCATGCCTCAGAGACCAAACGGGCAAGAGTAGGGTTAGTTGGAAAACAAACAACTGGTTTAGATGGCTTTTTCTGAAAAACATCAGTAGGATCATAAGTGGATTCCTGAGTCAGAGGAAGGTTGAGCGTATTCAGAACCGCTCTGATCAGACCCTCAGCCGAAACTTCAGGGTCACACTCATAGGGGTCCCCAATGGACCTGTTAGATTCAATAACAGTACGTTCCTCAGCATCAGAATCCTGTAAAAGTTCTTCTTCAGAAGAATCAGTGATATCAGGAGCTCCCTGTGGCTTAGGCAGGGAGGTCCTGATAGTAGAGGGGGTCTGCCAGACCTGGAGAGCCCCCTGTACCTGAGAGGGAAAGAGTTGAAGCGTGGATCTGAGATCCCTAGTGGCAGCTTTAAACTCCCTCACCCAAGATGGCTCAATAGCGTGGCTGGGAAGCCCAGGGTTGCTATCTTGACCAGTACAATTAGGGCATAGATCCCCCACATTATCGCCATCCAGCCCAATGTGGCAAGAGGAGCAAAACGCCATGGGGGTAGCGGACCCCCCATCCTCCTTAGACTTGTGTCTAGCCCCTAGCTCCAGTGAAGTAGACATGCTCACAGCGTCAATATACCCCACTAATAACACTATCACCCAGAAAAAGTGTTAAGATTAAAGTTTCACCCCAGAAATGTTCTAAAAACGGACTTATCTGGCCAGCGAAGGGTTAATCTGTTGAGGAGAGAGAAGGCTCGGTCCCTGCGTAGTGTACTCGCCTAGGAAAAGTACCACAAAATGGCGGCCGTCATGACAGCCAATCAGAAACGAGCGCGAACCAAGCGCTCATGGGAAATGTAGTTTTCCTAGCCAAGTACCCCAAACATTGCCCGAAGCCCCCCTGAACACCCCACATGAATAAAACACATTCCGGATGATAGATCAGGAGCCTAGAATTAAAATGAGCCCTCTCTGAAGTTGCTGTGACAAGCGGTTCCAGAGATATGTCCCATACTGTGAATTCCCATAGAGAGTAAAGGAGCCCTTGCGTCTGAGCGGGAAAAAGCCGCGCTTAAAGGCGCGGAACACCATTTTTAATAAAGTTTAGTAAAACATTAAAAAGTGCCCAAACAAGCATGAAACACATGAGAAACATAAATAAATGAATACCCAATGCTCCAAAACTCAGTGAATAACACAGAAATTGCATAAACAGTAATAATGCAATAAAAACACCCTATGAGTGCTGGAGTGTATTAAAACTCCCAAATACAAGCCCAGCAAAGGGACACTGTGGGGACAAGTGGACCTTCAGCACTCAATGGGTGACTCACCTTCCTTGCTGACTTCTGTCTTCAGGTGACCATGATAAGGAGGGAAAGAACCAGAGGTAAATTCCCCAATAGGGGAGCTGCTTAACACAAGCTGTCCCCTCTTCAGGGCATAAGGTCCACAGAAAATCCCTGGAAGCTGCACCAGCCACTTTAAAGAGGGCAATTCACAGCCATGGTCACCCTCCTAATGGTGGTATTCCATATTTGAATAAAAAAATAATAAAATACTAAGATGCATAGATGTTCTCTACCTGGTGTGCAAGCACACCAGGAACAAATCAATCTGAAGTGGCTCTGGCCAGAAGGTGGCTTAAGTAAGAGGGGAGGCTCCGCCCCTTGCAAATTATTTGCATAGTTGTTCCTGCCTATTAAAGGGGACTTACGCCTCCCAGAGTACCAGTGACCTGTATTGGACGACAGTGAAATGCTACTTGCATCATTTAAAGGGATAGTAATACTTCGTTTTATCTTATTTTATTTTGTAGGCATAAAAAAAACATGAAGCATGATAGAAGTCTTATCTCTCAAACCTTTATGAGAGATATTCACAAGCAAAGTTTTCCCTCCCTCCCCTTTTACCTAGTGTAAGCCATCTCTTCTCAGATGTGGAATCCAGTCCATAGATCAGACAGATAATAGCAAGGGACAATCTTCTTCCTATGAGAACAATGAAATCCCTGCCCCCCCTTGACAAGTTTTTCAGGTTTTTCCCTTATCTTAATTTAAGATTGTCCCTCTCTGCAGTCTACCTGGGCACCTCCCTTCTGCTCTGGCTGAGCGGTGTTACATCAGTAACATCATCTCCACAATGCCCCTTTCACAATGCCCCCATCTCCACATTTCCTTTTCCACAATGCCCCCATCTTCACATTGCCCCTTCATCTCCACATTTCCCCTTTATCTCCACATTGCCCCTACCTCCAGTCCTGGTGGTCTAGCAGCATGGCTTAACAGAGCTGTGCCTCCTTCGGCACAGATCTCTAGAGCTGAAGCTCCCGCGCACTGCTCTAGTAATGCAGAGGCTGGGAGATGATGTAATCTCCCAGCGCTCTGTATTACTAGAACAGAGCGCCGAATGGGAGATCTGCTGAGCTGCTGATGCGGGCGAGGGGGTCGCAGGGGGCGGCCGGGCCCCTGGAGTGACGGGTCTGGTCGCAGGTGCGACCGCTGCGACCCCTATTGTTACGCCACTGTTCAGAACTAAGGGAATAGAGTTCCAATGACTCATAACTCACCCATTATTTTACAGTTTGTTGTGCAGATCATTGATATCTGCATAGCTGGATGATGTCAGCACCTTACAGGGTGCTCATGGGAGATTATTCCTCTCTCCAGTTAATTTGCTGTCAATTGGAGATAGAAGAGAGGAAACAGGTCCCATCAGTAGCAAATAAAGATCTAACATCACCCAAATCAGCAGAGAACAAGTGAGTTATGAGTTAGGGACTCTGGGGGAGATTTATAAAAAGTATTCTTAATGCCCCCTCATGTTGTATATTAAAAGTATGCTAATGCATATAAAGTCAGGTGCTATTTCTAAATGAAAAATGGCAGTTTTTTAATAAGAAATAAATCACAATTTTATCAATGCACTTCTGTCACTTTTTTTAAGAACAGATTATACCTGATGTGAAAATTATTTATCAAAATTGCCGCACAGCCACATTTCTTTATAAACTTGTTGCACCATTTTCTTCATCCGCTCTAATGTCTGTTCCACAAAAACTTGTCTGGGGAATGGTAAATTCAATATGGTTACACTTGAGAACAGCATGGAAAAGCACCTGGGCCTTAACCCATTGAGTGCCAGAGGGGCACACAATGCATTGCTCTGCAATGCATTGTGTACCCTTCTGGCGCTCAAAGGGTTAAAGGATTAAGTAGACACATGCACTCTGCATGCTTCAGTTTGAAAAATCTGCAATGAGCTGTTGTATCTGCATCCATGGACATGTCATTCCTCAAGGTAAAATTCATAAGGGCCATTGGGATTTTCTGTTCATAGGAAGGTAAGTGGTGAGTTCTTATAATGAGGTGTTACATTTCCTTTGAAATGGTCTTGTATTTACATAGCCTGTAACTCTCTGAATTTGCCCCAGAGACTTTGTTTTTTGTAGCTGATTACAGCATCTCTGGGGACAGTGGCTGATTCTTCAGGCGGTGGGATGTTTTTATTAAACTCTGCCCACTTCTGCTCCTTCCAGGCCTGTTCCTCCCACTTCTCCTCCTTCACCCACCTAGTTCCTCCCACTTCCCACCCACTTTGTGATACGCCCCCCACCTGCTAGTAAGCCCCAAGCCTTTATTGACACAAATTGGGTCATTTTTTTTATCCCGCAGCGGCACCACAGGAGTCCCCTCCAGGGACTCCAGAACACAAATTTCCCAGGTATGTATATTGACCATAAACAGTTCCTCATACGACCACTCAATGTCAAGTTTAATAAAGTTTTGTCTAAAGAGTGAGCTTGAGCAAGATTCAGAAGATTAAAGTGATAGTAATACTTAAAAATACTTAAACAAAAATATATGTTGTAGGGTTTATCCCCCTGAGTGAAACAAGGGTACTCCCATTGCTTAAAGGTGTTTTATTTAACAGTTATTATAGCTGAAAGTTGAATTTTTAGGTGCAATATCACAGTGGCCTGAAATTGTACAGTGGAGCTTTTGCTACACCATCCTATGGACAGCTCTGGTGCCGGGACCATAAATATCCATATGATGGTGTAGCAACAGCTCCACTGTACAATTTCAGGCCACTGTGATATTGCACTTTTGAATGAAACACCTTTCAGCAGTAGGAGTACCCTTGTTGTACTCAGGGGGATAAACCCTACAACATATATTTTTTTTTACATTTTAAGTATTACTGTTCCTTTAACCTGAAAACATACTTGAAAACGAGAGAAATCACAATGTATTCTTTCTGGTAAAACATTTTCTAAAAAAAAAAAAAAAAAAAAAAAAATTATAGAAAAACATAGGACATGATAACAATGGCCTGGTTTACATTTCAGTTGATAAATATAACAAAGGTTTTATTTACAAGTTTCTCCCTAGACTTCAATGGGAATTTGTTAGATAAAACAGTTAATAACATTTACCAGCGACAATATAATCTAGGCCAATATATTTAGTAATTTTATAGCAGCCGATGAAATATTCAGTGAGCAGGACAAAAATATTAAATGAGAGTTATTGAAGTCCACCAGAATCCAGGAAAATCAAAAGAGATACAATCACTGTTGTATTTAGGCTTTCTGCTTCCCTAAGCCTGCATTTTGCCACACCCTCACTTTATCCAGCCTCTTTCACAGCCACAGCCATGAATATTTTTATGAAGTGATATGGGTTACTGAGCATCAGACTTGCAAATGTTTACATAGTGCATTTTCTTTAGATAATTTATACACACAAAGAGGCAAAGCCACCCAGTCTGCTGCCTCTGCCAATTTGCCACCCTAGGCATAAATACATCACTGGATACATTATTTAATAACAATATTTTAAAAAAATGATACATTGCATTAAGTCATAGATGATGTAACAAAACATTCAAATGACAACACTGTTTATATGGAATCACCAGATATTACATAGAGAGAACGGGGAGAGACTGAGGAAAGGGGCGTGGCCTGGCTGCCGAGAGACCAATGGTGAAGAAGGTAGACTACTACTACTACACCTTAGTTTAGTATCCCCTTCCCTGTATTTTTTGTTTGTTTGTGTTACTCTCGCACACATTCACCTCCCTCCTTTCTCAGGGAATAGTTGGTCACTCCTATGGAAGGTTGAGGAGCTCCATCTAGAAGGCCCTACCTGCTTCAATGGCTTTCTCTGAAGATTAACTGTTTCGTATATTGCTTAATTGTAACAACCCTGAGTAGACCGAAGTCTACCAGAGAAATGGTTTATAGCTTGCAATCCAAGCGTCAAGAAATGAGGCACATTACGGAGGCTTTGTGCAGACACAGAATCTGCTGAAAGTGAGGTTTCCCTTTCTGCTTGACTTTCTCCTATAACAACAGACAATTCTCTGTGAAAGATCCTCAGGAGGGAAGTGATTTGCTGGCCCAGGTGCATATACCCTGTCCAGAGATGCTTCAGCTACTTCCCGCCAGGGGGAGAGATGGAGGGTGATCGGATGGAGAGGGGCGGCATCTACTCACCGAACTGAGGTGTTCTCCGCTACTTTAGAGGCTCCTGAGTTATTACTTATGTTGTTGGTTCATACTCAATTATGGCCCACTGTTTTAGGCTGTTGTTACTTGTATTGTACTGACTTATGTTTGTCTTTTATGTGATGGTTTGGCCTGCAATGTTGGGCCTGGCCGATATGTGAATGGTGTTCCCAGATGGGTGGGGCTGCACTTTGTTGTCCTTTCCCATCTGGGATGTTGATTTCAGGGTGGGGTCTGGGCGGCCTTTTCCATACCTGATACCCTATTTGGGTTGACCATTGTTGCCTAGAAGTTCTCATATTATATTTTCCCCATGTCTTTTCTTTTAGAAAATATTTTGCTGCTCACTGCAGTTCTGTCCTTATAACTGTTTTATCCTTTGCAGCTCTTCCCATGTGAACCTTCTTAAGGTGGCCACTTCTCGATAACCCCTTCTTGTCTGCAGTTTTCCTTCTTGCCTTTTCCCTGCCTCCCTTGTACCAAATAATTTTTTAAACGTATTTATTTGTTTTTTTCTCCTCCTCCTGGGCTTGGTTCCGTGAGTTATTTGAGATCAGGGATGTGCATCTCCTGGGTTTATTTGGGAGTAGGGGCCCCCTTCTGTTCCATTCTGTCATGGCAGATCAGCCGGTGTCCGAGATGTCCCCCCTCTGAGCCTTTGCAATGTCACTCACACAACTGCAATGGCCTTAAAGGGATAGTAATACTTAAAATGTAAAAAAAAATATGTTGTAGGGTTTATCCCCCTGAATAAAACAAGAGTACTCCCACTGCTGAAAGGTGTTTTATTCAAAAGTTATTAATTTTTAAAGTTGAATTTTTTAGGTGCAATATCACAGTGGCCTGAAATTGTACAGTGGCGCTGTTGCTACACCATCCTATGGAGATTTATGGTCCCGGGACCAGAGCTGTCCATAGGATCGTGTAGCAATAGTGCCACTGTACAATTTCAGGCCACTGTGATATTGCACCTAAAAAATTCAACTTTGAAAATTAATAACTTTTGAATAGAACACCTTTCAGCAGTGGGAGTATTCTTGTTTTACTCAGGGGGATAAGCCCTACAACATATTTTTTTTTACATTTTAAGTATTACTATCCCTTTAACTCCCCTATCAAGAGCAAACTGGCCTTTTCTTGTTATACTAAATTGAAAGCATCCATTTTATTTCTCTAAGAGATGTACGTTTCTCTTATATCCATCACTTCTTATTTCTCTCCTTATTATCCCATTTATTTTTTGATTACCTCGCCTCTCTAAGACTAAGGGGGTAGGAATCGTTTTTCACAGGTCGATTGCTTTTAAGCTCATGTCTCCGTTCCCTGATCCAGAGAACAGGTATCTTATCATACATGGTCTTTCAGGTTCCTTACTGGTGACCTTTGCTTGTATTTACGCACCCAGTGCTTCTAAATGCTTTTATTCTCCCTTCTTTGCCAAGCTGCAGTCATTTTCATCTGCTGTGGTGGTTGTTGGGGGGGACTTAAAAAAAATCAACAATTCATCCCTCATTGACGCCACACTGGTCACCCAGATTCTCTACCTGATCAACAACCACTTCACCGTTGTCACAGCTTACCTTGGCTCCAGCTCTGCCGCTTCATCGATGCTCGGCGTCGTTCCACGCATCATCTGCAGGCGCGAGGCTTCAGAGTGAAGCAGGCCTCTGTTTTATGCCATGTTTTCTGTAGTCTCCTCCTTCCTTCCTCTGAGCCTGCTTCTCCTACCTACTTCCTGAGGAGGGGTTTAAAGGGCAATGTAAGCCCTTACTCAGTTGCCCTTGCGTTGTTGTACAAACAGTTCTGTTTAGTTTGGGCTCTGTGTATGACCTGGCTTGTCTGATCACCCAATATGGTGCTGACCTGTGGCTCTGTCTGACTGCTCTTTTGCCTGCTCCCATTATGTAGTGGACACCCAATCTGGTGCGGACCTGTGGCTCTGGCTGACTACCTAAACTGGGTATGACCCGGCTTGTCTGACTATCCAATCTGGTGCTGACCTGTGGCTCTGTCTGACTGTTCTCCTGCCCGCTCCTTGTGTATAGTAGACACCCAATCTGGTGCAGACCTGTGGCTCTGGTTGACTACCCAATTTGTGTATTATCCGGCTTGTCTGACTATCTGATCTGGTGCTGACCTGTGGTTCTGTCTGACTATTCTCCTGCTTGCTCCCATTGTGTAGCTGACACCCAATCTGGTGCAGACCTGCGGCTCCGGTTAAGACCTTACTCCCTGACTGCAGGTGTGAGTCAGGATCGCTCTGGTGCCTCTGAGAAAGGAGACGGCCGTCTCCTTACTGACTGCAGACTTGAGTCAGTACTTCTCACTTACCGTATCATCTTTAGGGAGATCCCTAGATCTACCTGCTGACTGTAGGCATGAGTCAGTTAGACTCTTACTGGGATTCCTGATGGGCCTTCGTTATATAGCAACTCCAGAGGCTTCTGCCAGTTTCTTTAAGAGCGTTCCAACTTTTGGCAGACTCCTATTTCTGATAGAGTCGTTGGCAACTAGAAGGACCTTTACTCATTGTTCTGTGATTTACTTACTCATTGCTCTGTGATTTACTGTACCAGGGGCGGACTGACCATTAGGGCATTTGGTCCCGGACCGAGGGCCCATGCCCAAGGGGGGCCCGCCACCACCACCAGCATTTATTTGAATATCCCATGACCGTCTGCCTGCCTGCCATTTAGGTGCCCGCTCTGATTTAATAATGTGCCGCACTGCCGCTCCATGAGGCACTGAGGCCTCACATTATAGCCTGGCACATTGCCACCCAAACATCCACCACTTGCTGCCAGAGTCCAGACTCACTCCGTTACTGTCTGGCTGGCAGCAAGCGCTTCTAAGTGCCTCTTCTTATGCTCTGCGCATGGCTATATGATCACTTGGTCAGCGCAGCATACATATGATGATGGGGGGCCCGGGGGGAGTGGGAGTCAGCATAATCAGCACTGTCAGAGCAGCCCTCCACAGGGGACGTCACGTGGGGCCGCCAAGGAGGACACACCATGTGACGCGACACCAAGAGGATCAGGACTGGACTCGGGACTCAGTGACAGTGACTCACCAGGCCCCAGAAATATGCAGCGCAGCAGCGATACTGACAAAAGACCCACACAGCACAGGTAAGCCAGTACAGAAAGCCCCCCCCCCAGGCCATCCAGGAATACTGTATGGCCTGGGGAGGTACTGAATGACCTGGAGGGAGGGAGTGGATATCCTGGGGGGTATTGAATGAACTGGAGGGGGGTACTGGATGACCTGGGGGATGTAATGGATGGCCTGGGGGATGCTGGATGGCCTGGGGTACTGAATGGCCAATGTGAGTACTGGGTGGTCAGTGGGGGTACTCAATGGCCTGGGGGGTACTCAGTGGCTTGGGGGTACTCAATGGCCTGTGGAGGGTCTGGATGGCCTGTGGAGGTATTGGATGGTCTTTGGGGGTACTGCATAATCAGTGGGGGTACTGAACGGCCTGGGGGTGTACTGGATGACCTAAGGGGCACTGAATGGCCTGTCGGGGTACTGGATGGCCTGTGGCAGTACTGGATGACCGGGGGTACTGAATGACCTGGGGGGTACTGAATGAACTGGGGGCTACTGAATGAACTGGGAGGGGTACTGGATGTCCTACAGTGGTACTGGATGACCTGGGGGGTCAGCCAGCCAATGCACCCTCAGGCTATCTAGCCAGCTGTCAAATTTTATTCTTTTTTTTTGTTTAACCCAGTTCTGCAAATCATTTATACTATGTTATACTGATCCTATGCAGGTACAGCCACCAAGCCCACCAGCCCTCAGGCCAGCCAGCCAGCCCTCACTCAGGCTAGCCAGCCAGCCCTCACTCTGGCTATTCAGGCAGCTGCCAAGCATCCTCCAGCCAACCGTCAAGAAGCTAGCCAGCAGTGTAAGGTAAAATAATATTTTTATATACGTGTGTGTCTTGAGAAAGGACCATGCTGGGACCCGAAACTTGACAATAAAATCGTCATTTTTGCTTCAAGGAAAGTCCCACTGGTGCTGCCTTCTTCTTTAATCTGTATATTAATACTTAAGGATTGTGCACCTGGGCATGAGTGAGTGCTTCCATCCTTGGAAATATATTTATATATATATATAAATATATAAGTTTAATAAATCAACTGCAGGGCAGTGCTGAAACTTTGATTTATTACATTTGCACGCGTTTTTGTCATGGATAAGTCCTATAAGTGCAGTTCTTCTACATGGATTTCTATATATAAAATGTCCTTGTGAATACCACTCAGCCCGTTGATATTGTAATTTAGTCAGTTCATAGACAGACCAATGTTTCCCATTTTACCAGAGTTCCATCATGACACTTTGGTGTGCCTCTCACATTCACTTAGGGTGTCATGATCTTTTAAGACCTTGACAAAAATGGCAATGTTGCTTTTTAACCCCTTAAACGATAACACAGATGCAATATTAATGTTATTAAAACAGGTTTACTTCTGAAATGGTGTGGAGTATCTTAATTTGTGTAATGTGAAACTTCTGGATGGGAGGAGAGTGTGTGTGTGTGTGGGGGGGAAGGTAGGTGTGCGAGCCTGAGGATGTAGTGGGAGATGGGGCTTATGATGTCATGGGGTGGGGCCAATTATGTCATTGGGCAGGGGGCCCAGACCTCTTTTTGGTCCAGGGGCCCTGGGTCCTGTCAGTCCGCCCCTGTACTGTACTTATTTTTATTCAATATTGTTTTACTATAGCGTACTGACTCCTGATTTGTTCCTGGGAAACCGTGACAACCGTCAATGTAGGATCTGTCTCGTGCCCCTACACACTGTGGAAGGCGCACAAAGACATGGTATGGGGAAAGCTAATTAACTCTACACTCACCATCGGAGGTCCTGGGAGGCCAAAATACTTTCTGTGTCCTGGGAACTAACGAGCTTATCTAATACACACAAGAGTTTGCCCTCCTCTGACTTAATGCGACTCATAGTGGTCTTGAGGGGCAAATTGAACGCACTGCTTATTTTGGACGCAGAGCGGGCCATGAGGTGGAGAGGTCAAAGGTTCTATCAATACAACAATAAACTGCATACTGTGCTGGCTCGTAAATTTTCCGGATTTTGTCACTGGACTAATATTCATTACATTAGTGTGTCTACTAGCGTTTTCTTCCATGACATCCGCAAAGTTTCAGACACCTCTGTCTCTTTCTTTTCTGAACTACACTCTGATTCTCATGCTCCTGGCGCAATACCCTTCAAGGTCCTCCCATATTTGTCGGATAGCTCTTTACCTCATCTGACCTCCGCTCAAAAGGAGATTTTGGATGCCCCAATAGCTCTCAACGAGATCTCTTGCGGGCGATAAGACAACTTAAGCCTAACAAGGCCCCTGGCCTAGATGGTTTTTCCAATAATTACTACAAAAAGTTCCCCCTGTCTGTGACCCCACCTGTCGCTGGTATTTAACTCCCTTAGGAGTGATCACTCTTCCCCCACTTCCATGCTGCAAGCACAGTGGTCCTTATCCACAAGCCTGGAAAAGACCCCCTGAACTGTGACTCTTATAGGATGATATCTCTGATCAATTCTGACCTGAAAATCTTCTCAAAGATGTTAGCCAACAGGCTTTCCCCCATGCTTCCATCCTTGGTTCACCCAGATCAGGTGGGCTTTGTCTGGGGGAGGCAAGCTTCGGACAACATAGGGCAGACTATTAACCTAATTCACTGCTCTTGTACTCACCATAAGCCTTCCTTGATCTTGTCACTCGATGCCCAGAAGGCATCTGAACACTTGAATTGGAAATTTATGCTTGCTGCTCTTAGAAACACCCATTTTCCAAAACATTTCTTGCTGGCCATTTGAGCTCTTCTTCGTCAGCACGAGTTTCTGATAATGTTTTTTTATCTTCCCCTTTCTCCATCTATAGTGGTACATGACTGGTTTGTCCGCTTTCCCCTCTACTGTTCATATTGAGGCTCAAGCCCCTGGCAGCCCATATATGATCGAACCCAGATTTTTCAGGCATCACTAGTGGGGGTTCTGAATAAAAACAATCCTTGTTTGCAGATGACATTCTTCTAACATTCACTAGACCCTTGATGTCTTTGCCTAACCTATTCTTGGAGTTGCGTAGGTACCAGGATCTATCAGGATTCAGAATTAACTGTGAAAATGAACCTCCTGCCTAGACTGTTGTACCTCTTTAGGGTCCTTCCCATTTCGATTTCGCTGTGCACATTGCATTCTTTACAAGCCCATATTATGATATTCATATGGTAGGGGGCATGCTTACAGTTTCTTTCTCTGTTCTATCTAAACCCTGGAGTCATGGGTAATTGGGCCTACCTCAACTCTATTCTTATTTTTAGCAACTCAACTGGTTCAGATTCTTCAGTAGCATGCTACAGCAAAGAATCTTCTATAGATAGCTATCAAGCGGGCTGCAATATACCCTCTTCCAATTGAGCATTTGTTGTGGCTCTCGTGCCCTTCTAGATCCGCCCTCCTGTCTACTTTGCCCATGATTTCCCATTTCTTGCATCTGTGGGATGCTGTGAAACTGATGAAGTCGATGACTCACTCAGTCTCTGGTTACTGACAGTTCTGGATAATCCTGCCTTTCGATCAAGCTTCAACAACAGGCCTTTGGATGCTGGCATCCTCTATATCCCTTACGTATCAGTGACTGTTTTGATGGTCCCCAAATAATCCCATTTTCCACTTTCGCAGCTTTGCATGGCTTGCCCTCCTCCAAATTATTCAGATACTCTCAGGTGTTTCATTTTCTGTGCTCTGTGACCCCGTCTGGCCAGAAGCGGAACACAAAATGAAGGGCCCCCTGCAAACTCTAATAAGGGGCCCCCTGTCCCATCCCCAATTAAGCCCTCCCTCAATTAAATAAATAGACTGGTGTATCAGATAAGATATATATATATTTATAAAATAAAAACAGCATCAGAACATGAAGTCAGATACGCTGGACAGCAGTGCGTTCCTTAGCTCTCTGGCATACAAAAAGTCTTTCATCTTACTGAGCCCCGTGCCAAACTCAGAAACATTGGTTCAATTTTCTTAGGCCTCAAATCCAGTATTACACATAAACTGAGGGGGCACCAGCCACAACTTCACCATGGGGAAACAAGTAAATATTCCCAAACTTCCTTGAATGCTAGAGAAAACTCCAACACATTGCTTCACACTAAGAATTTGTATTACTCTCCATGGTGTGATTGGTTTACTCCAGTATTGCTCCATTTAATCTTAGCTTGTGGCTGAGGGAGATACATTAGGGACAACTAAGGATGGGGAAAGATAGAGGGGCAAACTGATCTCCCTGACTTACCTTTGTTTTACACATATCTGTCTACTAAGATGTAGATATACATGCAGTGAATGTACACATCTGGTGTACAGGTTAGTAGATATGGTTAACAATAGAAGTATGTGCCAAGGGTGGGCAATCATAAAAACCACATTTCTGTATGTGTACTGGTATATTGTAAATTAGTACGGACATGGGATTCTTATACCCACCCCAGCAAAATCTTTTTTATAAACATAATAGTTAATGTATAGTGAACAGATACACCATATACTGTTTAATATATTACTACAGAACGGTGTTCTTTATGATTGCCCACCCATTCTGGCCAATACTTCTTTTTAACACATATTGGATAAAATTAATAGATATGTATTAAAAATTATATTGGCCTGCAGGGGTGGGCAACCATTAAAACACAGTTCTGTATTAATAGAGTCAACAATATATGGTAGTATATGTTATCAGATCCGTTTACAAAAAAGATTTTGCCAGGGGTGGGCAGTCATAAGAATAATACACCAATATACACTACTCTGTATAGCTGTTATATGTTAATACAGAAATTTTGTTTTTATGATTACGCACCCTTGGCAAATACTTTTTCTCTACTAACATATACACAGGTGTGTACACTGACTGCAGGTATTTATCAATCTTAGTTTAAAGGGATAGCAGTAGATTAATAAAAATGCAGCTCTGATTGATCGTCCTATAATGTTCTTCTAGAGCAGAATAGACATTATCCTACCAAAATAATAAATGGAATCCTATAAGATAAGCAATATTAATATGTATGGATGCAGATAACCAATTCATTTCTTAATGACAATCATATAGAATGTGGGACTGAAATTATATTTAATAAAAGGAACAAAACCAGGGGCAGCAGGGTCCACAAATGGGACACCAAAAGCAGGACCGGTCCCTGGAAATCTGGAACAGTTGACAGGTATGCCAATGCATATTGTTCACACAAGAGATATTAGAGCTGGGGTATCTATCCTTGGCCCCCTTGAGCTATCAGCAGTGCATGTATTCAGGATATCCCAGATAGAGAACAAGTGGACTAGTGGATCACTGACTTTAGTTGGTCTATCTGTGCTCATTCAGGGATATCTTCTATATATGCATTGTTGATAGCTCTTGAGGACCAGGGTAGGCTACACCTGTATTAGAGGTTGAATTTAGCAGAGGTGCTAGGTTCCAAAGGTGCACCAGGCTTGGGAACATCCAATGTATTGCTACTGCATCATGCAGACCAATTTCATAATTGCTATTATTAATGTAAGCTTGACATCTGTGGTAGGGAAGCTGTTTGAAGGGTTGCTAAGGGAACATATTTAAGAATTCTGCTGGAACAGGAATATCATTAGCAGGAGCCAACATGGCTTTGTGAAAGACAGGTCTTGTCAAACTAACTTGATCTCATTTTATGAAAAAGTGAGTAATAATATAGATGCGGGAGCGGCGGTTGATGTGATATATTTTGACTTTGCCAAGGCATTTGATACGGTTCCACACAGGAGGTTACTGTACAAACTGAATGAAATAGGCCTAGGGGAAAATGTTTGTGTGTGGATTGGAAATTGGCTGAAAGATAGAATGCAAAGAGTGGTAGTAAATGGCAAGTTCTCCAGTTGGATAAACATGATAAGTGGAGTACCTCAGGGATCTGTCCTGGGTCCTCTTCTTTTTAATTTGTTTATTAATGACCTCCCAGACGGCATAAGAAGCCATGTATCAGTGTTTGCCGATGACACAAAATTAAGTAAGGTAATAAAGTCTGAACTGGGTGTGTCTTCATTACAAAAGGATTTGGACAAATTGAGTACTGGGCAGGCAAATGGCAAATGAGATTCAATATAGACAAGAGTAAAGTTATGCATTTTGGGTATAATAATAAAAATGCAACATATAGTTTACATGGTGTTTCTCTGGGGAAATCTACAAATGAAAAGGATTTGGGAGTAATGGTAGACAATAGACTTAGCAGTAGCATGCAGTGCCAGCTGGCAGCTGCAAAGGCCAATAAGATATTGGCATGTATTAAAAGGGGTATTGACTCAAGGGAGGAAGATATTATTATGCCTCTTTACAGGTCCATGGTAAGACCCCACCTAGAATATGCTGTTCAATTCTGGGCGCCCTTTCTGAAAAAGGACATTATGGAACTAGAGATAGTGCAGAGGAGGGCTACAAAACTAGTAAGGGGAATGGAAAGTTTTAGTTATGATGAAAGGCTAGAAAAGTTAAACTTGTACACACTGAAACAGCGTCTTAGAGGGGATATGATAACACTATATAAATAAGTTCAGGGCCCATACAAAGGGCTCTCTAAAGACCTGTTCATTAACAGAACAGTACATAGGACAAGGGGCCACCCGCTTAGACTTGAGGAAAGGAGATTTAATCTACAACAGTGGAAGGGTTTCTTTACAGTAAGGACAATACATTAGATGCCTTTAAAAAGGGCCTGGATACTTATTTAAAAGAGCATAACATAGAGGGCTATGAAATGTTAAGGAAAAAGCTATATCCTATAATCTTTTCCTAATAAGTGTACTGTACCTTTAAAAGCAGTGCATATGAATGAGTGTTTTTGCTCCACTAGTAAAATGCAGGGTTTAAATTAGTAAAGAATGGCGTTATTTTGCAAGGTCATCTTGGTTGCGGAAACAAGTTTTTGCTACAATACACAAAGGAGGCCTTCTTCTAGCATCCAAGGACGTACATCTGTGGGGAGAAGATATGGACCTATATGCCAAGACCGCTGATTGGACAACAACGAGGGTGGATTAACCTTTAGAGGGTACAAGAAGGGGTCTCTAGAGAGGGAGGGGGGGGGTGCTCATTACAGAATTGCTTGTAAGTACGTATGTACATCACTTCCATGTTATTGCTGTGATTATATTATTTCTGCTAAATAATAACAAATCTATAATTTGGAACAACTGTCTCATTTTGTATTATTTTTAACCCTTTACAGTATGTTAGTATTGGGATTAATATTTAGTTAGGGCTTGTTGATCCAAGGAGAAATCTGAATGTCATTTGGAATCAAGAAGAAATTTTTTACCCCCATTCATGGCAGAATTTGAAATTGCTATATTGAGGGGGTTTTTTGCCTTCTTTTGGTTCAACAATGGTAAACAGGAATAGGAAAAGGGTTGAACTAGATGGACGTAAGTCTTTTTTCAACCTAAATTACTATGTTATTAATGTGACAGATTACAGTTTAAATGCAGGATATTTGTTAGATTTTCATGCTTCAGTGCAACCAGTGTAATCTTGAAGTGTTCTTCATTAACTTCCCAAATTAAAATGTCAATCTAGTCACATTATATTATTTGCTCCACTAAGTGATCATCACAATCTCCATTAGGCATACCTGGAAACTCTCAGGGTTTGACCATAAGACTCACTGTTTTGACACATATTTCATTGTCTCATTGTGAAGGGCCACATTCTCAGGGTGAGAGAGTTGTGTGTTACCTACTATATGATTTACCCCAATTAAATGTTTCTTTAGTCTCTAAATTGATGCAATTTCCACCAGAAAGACAAGGGAGCTGCCATGCTTGTCTTGTTTGTGTATAGGCAGGGAGATCTCTAAATGTTCCTTGAGGACAGACTGGAGTAACTCTGTATTAGAACAAGCAGGCACATATTGCATGAAATGTACATTATGGGAAGCTTTAATCTTTTGAGTGTCAGAGGGGTATGCAATGATTGCAGAGCAATTTGTTGCATACTCCTCTGGCACTCAAAGGGTTAAGGAGTAATAATTAAAAGATCTCAAGGTTACCACATTTTGAAATTTCCCAGGTGTGCCAATAGGTGGCAGATGACCCCCCCCCTAGGCCTCAGCCATTTATTACTGTGAAATGGGTGAATCATACTGGCTGCTTTGAACAAAGCCCTATAAGTCACTCTTGTAGTGTAAACAGCCATCACAGAGGCTGACGTACTAAAAAAAGTGGAGCAATTCTAGGGCCAACCGACTGCACCACTATAGCATACCTTCCAAAAATGTCAAATGGCCAAAGAGAGTCACTTTTGTTTTAGATAAGATTGAAACCCAGCTGGTATTTTACAGACAGACCGGTAAAAAATTGTCTTCTTTCCAATGTTAAGTCTACGGAGGGAATGCCTTGGCCGGTATTTTTGAAGAAAAGGTGGCAACCCTAGTTTTAGATTACTTGCTAGAGCCCTGGCTGGTGGGTGGGGCATTACCAAGAATCTTTAGGCAATTTCCTGGCCTACTGAAACATATTGGTGCAACTGAATAAATGTTTCAGAACAAAGGATTTTATTTAAAAAGACTAATTTCTAAACACCTATACTGACGTGTAAACAAACATTAACGCGTGTTTATTGTTGTTGAGCAATGTGATACACTTATATACACACCACACAGTCTGATCTCCTAAAAAGAGGGACACCAAGGTGGGAAAGAGGTATTTTGGTCTCATAGCAGGACACTTCGCAGGTGTGCCACAGTGAACGCATAAGATTGTTGTAAACTGGGCTTTTAAACCCTTGAATGTTAGGTCTCCAATACACTGTCTCAAAACGACTGAGACCTCTAGCAAACGATTAATTTAAGTTAACCATTTGAGTGCCAGAGTGGTACGGAATGCATTGCAAAGCAATGCATTCCGTACCACTCTGGCACTCAAAGGGTTAAAGGACAAATTTGGAATTCTCATGTATGCCGTATGGTCCAACTGTTTTGCACGCTTTCAGGTATCAGGCATTCAATAAACTGCTGAAAGGGGCTTTTAAATGATCAACCGTAGCCAATAGTATTAAGATGTCTTTTGAAATTCGCAGGTAAGATAGGCAAGATTGCTGAATGCACTTAATTTGCACTAGCCGAGTGGTTACTAAAGTAATCAAAAACCCAGCGCTCGTATAAAAAAAGAATACAAAACAATTAGGCACTGAAGAAGTCTAAGGGTAAATGTTTTAAACACTTCGGAACAGCTACTTTCATAACATCCAGTCATGATTGCATCTACTTAACGTGTATTACCCCTTTGAGTGCCAGTCGGTATTCTACGTATTGCTTTTCAATGCGTTGAATACCCCCCTCTGGCACTCAAAGAGTTAAAATACTTTATTAGTATTATAAAATAATCACGACACCAAACTATTTCCGCCCTTGACATCGAACGCACCCTCTTTTCTAATACTAGCCCTTCACCATACCAAAACAACGGTCTCTCATTCTGTCGCTTTAGCAGCACATCAGATCATCACACCCATCAGTATTTATGTTTAGAATCCTGCCAAACCCTTCAGTCCAGTGGGCGTGCTTTGATGACATTCCAGGTTTGTGCCCCCCCTACCACTGTCAGATGACGTCACGTCAAAATGGCGCCGGGCGGGGAGGGGGAGGAAGTATCCGGGAGGAGCCGGTCTGCGGGTGAGATTTTCATTATATTTATATGATAACAGCAGTATTAAATAAGTCTTGTGTGTATATTTAATAACGGTATAATGTTACTGTACCGATATGCTCATTGCCTTTTACACCTAAATATTGTGCTGGTATAGTTGTATGGTCATGTGGTGGCTTCTGATGATTATGATGGGGTTGTGTTTGTGTACATGAAGTCTGTCATCACACACACACACAAACAAACTCAAAAACACACTGCATAGCCTGATAATTTGTTGCACTGCATCATATATGCCTACTTTTACACAACTGTAGCTGACACCTCTGCTGTTAAATTCTGTATTGTGTGTGCCCTTTTGGAATGCAGTTATGACACTCCCTGGGGCTTAGGCACTAAGACGTGATGAAGAGGTGGTAACAATTTGAGTGTCAAAGGGTTATGCAACTCATTCCTTTTCAATGCCTTGCATACCCCTATGGCATTCAAAGGGTTCAAGGACAGATGACTTCTCCAGTGATAGCACTTCCCCATGTCCTATGTTATTCTCTGAGACAATGGACCACGATTTCTTAACCCCTTAACGACCCTTGACGGTCATAGTACGTCATGGGTCGATGTGAGTTAAAGGCCCATGACGTACTATGATCGTCATGGAATTCCAGGCTCCGCCCGCAGCTGCACCCCATTCGGGGAGTCCGGAACGGGAAACTGCAAAAAAAAAAAAATGCTCCGTGGTCTTAAGTGACCGCGATGCGCTAATCAGCCGGTCATTAAGGGGTTAAGTTGGAGAAATATTAATGCATTGACTCCATAGAATAACAAAGGTATTGTATTTGTCATCTCTGCTTTATCACCTCTTTATCACGCTTTAGTGCATAACACTTCCATGCACATACTGAGGCTGTTGTTCTGCTGCAAACCAACTGAATTATAGGGTAATAAAACAAAAATCGATGTTAACCCTTTGAGTGCCAGAATGGTACAGAACCAGTTTAAGTCAATGGAAGTGGATTTGTTCCGTGTGTTGTAGTTGGTTTGATTCAGAATTCCATTCATTCTCATTAATATATTGGCCCAATTGCTTTCATTTGTTAGATGTGTTAGCATGGTTTATTCAGTTATGTATCTTTATAATGAGTATGTTTGTGTACTGAATGCATTCTATACTTTAGGTGAAACTTTTATTAATTATCATCATGTGTGTATTGACCTATTATTATTTAGTTGTCAGGTAATGGAAAGCAATGCCTTTTAACAGCAATAGCAACCTATAGGGCTTCTTTATTCTTGGGGTAAAACAACTATCATCCTCATCCTTGGAATTTTAGTATAACATCTGGAATAAGTAGGGTGTCTATTCTCAGTAAAATTAATGTTAAAATTTAACGCAATTTGTAGTGGTTTGGATAAGGAATTCCTATCAAAATACAATTTAGTTGATTGACCTTTCCAACAGACCCAAGAGCATCGTAAATACCTCTAAAGCCTCAGAGGAATAGTGCAATTTACCATTGACTGATCAAAGATATCTGGATCTGGACTGCATTCTGTTATCTGATTTCCATGTTAAACATTGCAATGTGTATTTGTATTTAAGAGAGATGTTTTCATATTTATCTGTATAACATGCCTGAGGAAGCGACCTAAGGTCTTGAAAGCTTGCATTTAAATCTGCTTAATTAGCCAATAAAAGGTATCAAAAACTATATTTGCCTCCTGTATTCTCAGTAATGCAGAATACTTGTGAAACATGTAAAATGTTGATCAGCATGTAGAGAGATTCACAGGGGTAGCAATTTCACAGGCAAAGCCCCCCTGACAATTCCTGTGAAAATCACTGCAGTCAGACTAGTCCCCATCAATGTCCAGGGGGTCCCCAATGTACATGGATCGCCCAACTGAACAATCAATGCTGTGTAGGATTCGCTAGTGTTTTATATGTTCCCTACAGTAAATGTTTTGCCTTGCAAAAGTTGTTCAGTTTCATTACGGATTTCTAGTATTTTTCTGTGTTGTTAAATCATTTTATGATTTGCATTTCCGTGATGTAGACTTGTCAGTGAGGCTGACATGCTGAGAAGAACTGGATCAAACCAACTGTACCATAGGAGGCAAATATTCCAATTGTATTAAATGGAGGCTTATAAAAATGAATATTAGAGGGATCTCCTATACATTGTGAAGCTATGTGTTGGAGACTTCTCTAGTGTTCAAGGGGTTAAAAGCCCTATTTATATTATTTGGTATTTTTATTTTTCCCCTGTGTTGTAGTTGGTTTAGTCTACAAAAGCCCCAATTTATTTAATACATTAGCCTCCATTACAGCTAGTCACTGACGTATGTCTTGGTATTGTGTTGCTGCAACACTGACTAAATGTTGGCATTTCATAACTGGACGTCTGGCAGTCATAAGGCTGACCCTGCTTTTGCCCCAGTGGTCATTTTATAAATGTGTACACCTTGTTTTAGATCTTATTTCTGTTCAGCAGTGTGAAACAATAATTATGAACGTACAGTATATTGGTAAAAATGGAGAAACGCCTGTTCCTAGAACTTCTAATTTGAATCCTAGTGATGTATATTTTGGGTATTTGGTATGAGGGTGTCTGTGTAGCAATGCACCCTACGACCAAATACAGTATACATTTTAGATTATTTTATTCTCGTATCATAATTCATTTAAAAAATAAGGTACATTTTACTGTTTTTCTGTACATTGACATATTTCCCCACACAACGTGTTCAGACTCTGAAGCGGAGCTCTATTAGACAACGCTAGAGGCATGTTGTCTCTTAGCTCTTGAATGTGCATATGTCATGGTCAGATTAAAAATGGTCATTATTGACAATGGCTGTCTGTAAGGGTTATAATCAGGCCTCTCTGTCCAAGCCTTCTTAATAAAATCTACAACATTAGAAGGAAGTAGCTTTAACCCTATGAGTGCCAGAGAGGTAGCCAAAGCAATGGGTGGCCAAAATATAAAAAGCTGGATACCTCTCTGTCACTCAGAGTTTAAGAGCAGCATTCAACCCCTTGAAATGTAGAGATGTCTTTAAAGGGTTAGTAATACTTTAGTACTGCTGTCCCCCATATTGTAGGTATTTGTAAAATAATTAAATAGCCCCCAGATTCATCTTTCAAACCTTGATGGTTTGAGAGCTAACCAAAGGCAAAGATCCCCCTTCCCTGAAATCTCGTTGTACTGACTGCAGGGATATCCGGTCTGACTTTCATCAGGCGGCTCTGCAGCAGAGCCGCGATCGCATTAGTGAAAAATAATTATTTAACTAAAACGGTCTTCTACGTGTGCTTGAAAACCAAGCACATGTAGAAGACCATTTCAGTTAAATAATAATTTTTCACTAACGGGATCTCTGCTCAGCTGCAGAGCCGCAAGCCTCTCGTACAACAGACTTCCCCTGCAGTCAGTACAACGCTGAGTTCAGGGAAGGGGGAGGGAGGGGGAACTTTGCCTTTGGGTTCTCTCTCAAACCATAAAGTTTTGAGAGCTGAACCTGGGGGCTATTAAATTATTTTACAAATATCTACAACATGGGGGATAGTAATAATAAAGTATTACTATCCCTTTAAAGTGGAACTAATCAAACCAAGCACACTTTGTAGACTGTTCCAGTGAAGGATTTCTTTTTCAATAACGCAATCTCGGCTCTGCTGAAGGGCCTGCAGTTGCGCAGGATCGGATTCCCCTTCAGTCAGTTAGGGAGCTGACGTCAGGGAAAGGGGATGGGGGGGGACTTTAACTACGATTATCTCTCAAACCAAGGCCGGCCCAAGACATTGTGCTGCCTGGGTCCAAGGATGAAATGCTTCCCCCCCGCCCCACCAAAACAACGCCCACCTGGAGAGCCACATGTTGGCCAACTATATCCATGTAATGCTCTTAAACCCTTAATTGCAAAGATGAGTGCAAAACCTCTGATACTATTACAAATACAGTGTAAAGGGTGCTCTGTCTATAGACCTCCACCTATACAAGAGAAGGTAGCTATGAACCCACTGTGATCCTGGAGGGAATGATCACACGAAGAGAAAAAAACAGAAAAAAGTATATGTGGGTAAGCGATCTAATCTCCAAAAATATAATAAAATCTGTATAGATAGTAAATAATAGTGTAGACATGTTGAGGGTACAGGACAATTTATTAAGCAAAATAAAAAAACAGGTATACGTATATTGATCAGTTTTAACCCTTTGAGTGCCAAAGGGGTATGCAACGCATTGCAAAGCAGTGCTTTGCGTACCCCTCTGGCGCTCAAAGGGTTAAAGAAGTACATGTTTTAATATTGATAAATACAGGTATGTCTAGGTTTTTTTTTTATTTTATTTTATTATTCTGCATAATAAATTGTTTTGTGCTCTCAACATCTCTACACCATCATTTAGCATCTATATAGATTTTAAAATCTCTGATGTTCCTGTTTGAAGTTGCAGGGAGTTATAATGGAAGTGACACAGGGACAGCAGTGTAGGTGTTTACCTGCACCTCTGGCTTTATCCCACACCACTAGCTGCAGCAGTTTGCTGGACAGTCTCTGCCTCAGAAGGTGAGCACACAAGATCCCTGTCAGCCCAGCACTCATGATGTGCACCCTACATGCCATGGCTGTAACAGGACACGGTGTCTGTGGTGATCAGCTGGCTTCTACACAGTGTGACAGCTGTGGGACAAACACAGCTAACCCTGGGATACAGCAAGCAGAATCAACAAGGAGGGAGGTCCTACCACAGCATATTGTAAAAAAAAAAAAAAACAAAATCACCTCTCATCCCCACCGTTGAGCGAATCCCCTTGGTCGATCAAGTTATGAAATGCATGAGTACCCGGTGAGAGATTCTGCCAGTCTCTGATGGCACTAGTAAGTTCCCACTCTGACTCACATAACTTCTTTGTGCAGTGCAGCATGCTCACTCACTGCTGCTACCAATGAGGGCAAGGGTGGATTACAGGGTACTCTGTGTGCATCTTTTTTTTTGTGGTGTCCATGCAGCCAATCAACTAATTTTCTGCTTCTCGCCACCCAGTGAGCCAAACAGCTGAGGGCTCTATGGGGGAACTTGAACGGCTGAGAGTTAAGACAAAAAAAACAAGTGGGGAAGAAGCCTGGGAAGCTATGGGGCAGCAAATTGCCACCTCTGTCATAGTGCCGCCTGGGTCCCATGGACCCACCAGGACCCATGTAAGGGTCGGCTCTGTCTCTAACCATAAAGGTTTGAGAGATGGAACTGGGGTCCTTTAATTTATTTTTTTAATATAAGATGCACATTTGTAAAAATGATCTATTACTATCCCTTTAATACTGGTCTGGCTTTCAAGAGTTTTGAAGCCCCATTTAAATCAAATGGAATTTTATTTATCCCCTGTTATGCAGGTCTACCCCATAATCTCTCCACTTCTGCTTATCACATCATCCTCAATGAGTATGCGCAGATGTCCATAAAAATGAACTGGTCATGCTCAATAATCATTGTAAAAGCTTAGTGAGCCTGTGCAATAGTAGTTTAATTCTCAAGTTTTAGGTAAGGTAATAGCAGCTCCAATTAATCTTCATATTATTTGGGCCATATCGAGTGTTATTTCAGTACTGTCTGAGTTGTAGTTCAAGACTAATTGAATGATAAAGCATCCTCCTCCCACCCCTTTTACTGATGTAACACTGCTCGCCTCAGAGCAGCAGGACTGTCCCGATGAATCGCAGAGAGGGACAGTCTTCTGTGAGCATAAGGAAAAAAACCTGTCAAGGGGCAGGGTTTTCCTTATGCTCACAGTAAATAGATTGTCCCTGTGAGCTCTCTGGTCCCAGGACCAGATTCCACATCTGAGGGGAGGTGGCTTACACTTGGGAAAGGGGGTTGAACAACATGTAATATATGTACTATGTGTGCTCATCATAACACTTCAGTCACCTTAAAGGGATAGTAATACTTAAAATGTAAAAAAATATATGTTGTAGGGTTTATCCCTCTGAGTAAAACAAGGGTACTCCCACGGCTGAGAGATATTTAATTAAAAAATTATAACAGCTCAGACTTGAATCTTTTAGGTGCAATATCACAGTGGCCTGAAAATTTACAGTGGCGCTGTTGCTACACCATCCTATGGAGACTTATGGTCTACAGACCAGAGCAGTCCATAGGATGGTGTTGCAACAGCGCCACTGTACATTTTCAGGCCACTGTGATATTGCACCTAAAAAATTCAAGTTTGAGCTGTTATAATTTTTTAGTAAAATATCTGTCAGCAGTGGAAATACTCTTGATTTACTCAGGGGGATAAACCCTACAACATATTTTTTTTATATTTTAAGTATTACTATCCCTTTAATCAACATACTTTCTTGTATTCTTCCTACCAATGATGTGTATCTAGCATCCACTCTTAGGGCCTACAGGCATAGTTAAACTGGCCCTCCCGTAGCGACCACTTCATAGAGCCGGACGTCTCTCTCAACAGTGTTTAATGAAAGTGAAATTATCGCTTTATTAATGTAGAAAATGATAAAAAAAAAAAAAAAAAAAAAAAAAAAGGTGTACACTTAGGACATAATATTCTTACTCATTAAATCTATTTTCATGAAGTTACACTACATACTACACTATATATTTCTCCCCTTTTTGTGTTTGTTCTGATGCTAATTTATTCTTATTCTGGTTAGAAGTAGTTAGCCATTATTTATATTGCTCAGTTATTGATTTAAGAAGCAATATGTGATCTCAACTTCAAGTAGTTTAAAAGAGGAACATTTTGTAACAAAAACAATTTAAAAGGCAGCTATATATGTTAGCATTTTTTATTTAAAACAATCATTTTATGCAGTATATAGGTTTATTTATTTGTCAGTTATTGCAGATCTGTCAAGCACTGCCATATCTACCAGGAAGTGCTGGCTGATTTCATAAACAGAGCAATCAATAAAGCTAAATATCATATGACCTACTAGTTGAACAGCCCGTGTACACGGGCCACAGTGCCAGGCAGCAACGGCCGCGGTGCAGTCATGCACAGTAGAGACTGCCCGAGCAGCGGCTGATACGGAGAGGAGGGGCGCTCCGAATTTAAACTGTAGTCCTCTCTACAGTCTAAATTCTGTGCACCCCGCTCTGTTATCAACCGTGGCGCAAGCAGTCTGTACTGTGCATGACCGCTTCTGACAAACATACATAGCGAATTATTATATAGGATAGTTTGAAATAAATTGGCTAACATTTACTTTCTGTGTGATTTTGAAATTGACAGTTCGTTTGTTATAATTGGGTATAGTGATCAGTCTGTACATGAGTAAAGACACTATAGCTGTGCAGCTGATATAGTTAGATCTGAAGGATGAGGATGCTTTGGTCTTTTGTACAGTTATGGACAGAAAGTTACAGTATGAGTGCCGGAAGGGTATTCAGCTCATTGCAAATCCATGCTTTGCACCCCCACCCCTGCCATTCAAAGGTTTTAGCAAGAGTGTTCTGGCGATCTGAACATATTTGTAAAGCTGCAGTGTCTTGCTAATTAGGCCTGGTAGCAGTTAGCATCTTTTTACATCCGGCAAAAGGAATGGGGAAAAGTGGACAGGCATCTTCTGTATAGACAGAGAAAAAGTTATCAATCACAAGATGTGTTGGGTTGTCAAATTGTGCTCCATTCAAGTTCTGAGTCTGTAGTGTAAAGAACTGATAGGGGTGCACCCAAATGAAAATTTTGAACCAAAACGTCAGGATGCACTTGGCCGAAAACCGAAAATTGACAATGCGCACACACAGACACATGCGCACACACAGACGCATGCGCACACACAACACAGAGACAGACAGAAACACACACACACACACACACATCCAGAGTGCCTGTTACCTTCTGAACAAATCCTACAGTGCTGCTAAGAGGTTGGTAGTTGTAGTATGTAAGTGCAATAGCCTTAGCAGGAGAAAAATACTGCTTGCTAAACAGATCTATAAGTCCCAGGGTGCATTGCTTTAATATAACTTTACTCTAAAATATACAATATCAAACTAAATATGCAGTGTTCTGCAAAATAAATGGCCTGCAGTCTATGAAAAGTTCTCTGGACAAAGAAGTAAGTCCGTTAAATGCATAGACTGCAGTTTGCGCAAAGTATAATTATGCAAATTGACAGGAGAGATCTGTATTGTATTTTTAAGGGTATCGTTTCTATGTATTTATTTTATTAGTAATCTAATTTATTTTTTACTGCTAGTATCTGTGTATCATTGCCTCAAGGAACATTAGTGTATTTATTTATGTCCTATCCGTAATTAGCGCTCTCCTTTCGCAGTGCTTGCTGGTTACATTCATTCATTCATTTATTATTTTAATTATTTTGGGGACTGAGCGCCATTTTCTCCATAGAGATGGTTTTGCTCTTTATGTTCAGTCAGTGTCCTCACTTCTGTGGCATGCTCCTAGAATGTTATAGTTCTCCACTTTAAAAGTTGCTATGTTCAATATACTACAAGTCCCATCATCCTCCCCTTGCCTGGTGCCGAATATAGCTGTGTTTCAGTGGTAGAGAGCGTGAATGAGCGTTGCCCCATTTTCTACACTGCTTTGCATGCAGAATGACAAGGCGGAGAGTGAGGCAGCGCTCATTCACTGCTCTCTCTAGCACTCAAATAAAGCTACGTTCGGCACCAGGCAAGGTAAGCATGACGGGACTTGTAGTAAATTGAAGATAGCAACTTTTAACCCTTTGAGTGCCAGAGGGGTATGCAACACATTGCAAAGCAATGTGTTGCGTACCCCTCTGGCACTGAAAGGGTTAAAGTGGAACTATAACGCTCTGGGAGCATGCTGCAGAAGTGAGGACACTGACTGAACATAACAATGCTCTGACAGCTCAGGGAGAAATGAGAGAGCTTCCCCCGTTTTGGCCATTTTTTTTTTTATTTCGTCTTTTTGTTGAAAATGCCATTTTCGGCTGAGACGTTTCTGCTACCGAAATTTCGGTGTACCCCTACTGATCATGCACGTTTTCTTTTAATTTAAATAGTTATTGTAAATAAAATAACAAAAGGATGTTAATCTAATTCTGTGGAATAAGTTGATTCTTAAAAAAAAAAAAAAAAAAAAAGGATAATCAGCTGTCAGCATAGAGGGAGCGGTAGCTGTAATAACTTGCAGAGTTATGCATCAATGTTACTGCATGTCGCCACATGCTTCAAAAAGTATTCAGATATATTTCAGGTGCCACATAGATGAACCTTTTTATTTATTATTTTCATTTTCAGTTCTCAGATAGGCATATAACATGTTCTGTTTGTTTTCAAAAAGTGCCTGGTTTCTGCTGTCGAGATTAGGAATCCCATCATGTCAGCATTCTCACTGCTGTAAATCTGGAATTATATAATGATCATTAGGATTGATATGGATCAGACTGACAGCTTGTAGTGATCCCTCGAAAGCCTAAGACTATCTCGTTTCATACACTTCATAGGTAGGGTTGCCAGACCGTCTATTTAAAACTGGAAGCACGTAAAAAAATGCCTGCTGCTGGATACTTGAGAAACATTGCAGCCCAATAATAATCACGTTTTCTTGTGTCCAGTTTTAAAGGGATCATCTAGCAAACCTGTGTATAGGGATGTTTTCACACTGATTCCCATTTGAAGATATATCATGCTCTTGCATTGCGTAATTCCAATAATCAGTAGTACATGTTAACCCTTTGACTGCCAGAGGGGTGTCTAATGCATTGCTAATAGGGTGACCACGGGTCCTGGAATGTCTGGGACTGTCCCTTATTTCAGGCCTATGTCCCGCGTCCCGGGTCATCTCCCACTGGGACAATGAAGTGTCACGGAATGAAGCCAAGCCGCCCTGGATGTCAGCCTGCAAGCGGTGTGTCACATCATGGACGCCGAGGGAGCGCTTGGTAGCATAAATCAGCGCTCCCTCGCGGCGTCCATGATGTGACACACCGTTTGGAGGCTGACATCCAGGGCGGCAATGCAGCTGAGCCTGATCTCCTGGAGGCAAGTGCTCTAGTAATACAGAGCGCTGGGAGATGACATCATCTACCAGCGCTCTGCATTACTGAGCACAGCGCGCGGGAGCTTCAGCTTTGTGCCGCAGGAGGCACAGAGCACTTTCCACACTGCTCGACTACCAGGGACTCAAGGTAGGGCATCAAGGGGCAATGTGGCGATGAAGAGGCTTTATGGTAGGATGACCACATGTCCCGGAATGGCAGAACGGAAATGTGGTCACCCTAATTGCTAAGCAATGCTTTGGGCACCCCTCTGGCAGTCAAAGGCAGTCAAAGTTGTTTGCAGCAGGACTGTCATGATACATTTGTGTTAGGCACCAAGCTAAACAAACCACGTGCACTGTAGAGGGCCCCTTTAGTATTCAATGGAATAAAATGGATTTTATGATAAAGTTTGGGTCAAAGCTTTAAAAAACCCAATATATCTTACCATTGAACCCTATGGTGCAGTTCACATGGACAATTGCACATTTATAACAGAGTAGATCACAAATGCATGTTGTTCTGCACTTGTTCTGTGGGCAGAACTGTGCAGATCATTCACATGGGTGATACTGGAGGTTGCCCTTGCCCTCCATAGGCTCCAATTGCTGGCAGACCCATGTGGTCACTGGCCAATAATAAGTGCCACCAAAATATACGCCAGCTCCAGTCAGCTTCCATCATGCCACCTGATGCAAGGGGATTGCAGATCAGAATAGTAAATAGGTGGTTTACATGGTGCTGAATTGTAGCCTTGTGTTTCTCATGTGTGAATCTAGCCTTAACCCTTTGAGTGCCAGAGCTGTACGCAACACATTGCTCTGCAATGCGTTGCATACTCCTCTGACATTCAAAGGGTTAAAGGGATTGTAATGTCCCGAAAAATGTATTAGCGAAATGATAGGTGCAATAAAAAAAGACTTAATGCCCTTATTCCTATCTCTCAAACCTTTATGGGTTGAGAGATAAGAAAATAAAGTTCCCCGCTCCCTCCCTTTTCTCATGCATCAGCTGTATACATGAGATCCTGTTTCCGGGATCAGACAGCGGCTCTTCAGGAGTGCCCACATAGCGATATCTAAAGGAAAATACTTAATCGGAATGGTCTACAATGTGTGCCTGGTTTGCAAGCACACGTAGACCATTCCTATGAAGTATTTATTTTTAGATATTGCTATGTTGGAGCTCCTGAAGAGCCGCGTCTGGTCGCGTGACCAGATTCTGCTACTGACAGCTTTACAGCTCGTCAGACAGAGGGAGAACTTTATTTTCTTACCGTGAAAAAAAATTATTTGATCCCCTGCTGATTTTGTACGTTTGCCCACTGACAAAGAAATGATCAGTCTATAATTTTAATGGTAGGTTTATTTGAACAATGGGAGACAGAATAACAACAAAAAAACGCATTTCAAAAAAGTTATAGATTTGCATTTTACTGAGTGAAATATGTATTCGACCCCCTAACAATCAGCAAGATTTCTGGCTCCCAGGTGTCTTTTATACAGGTAACAAGCTGAGATTAGGAGCACTCGCTTAAAGGACACCTGTCCACAGAAGTAATCAATCAGATTCCAAACTCTATACCATGGCCAAAACCAAAGAGCTGTCCAAGGATGTCAGGGACAAGATTATAGACCTACACAAGGCTGGAATGGGCTATAAGACCATCGCCAAGCAACTTGGTGAGAAGGTGACAACAGTTGGTATGATTATTCTCAAATGGAAGAAACACAAAATAACTGTCAATCTCCCTCAGTCTGGGGCTCCATGCAAGATCTCACCTCGTGGAATTTCAGTGATCATGAGAACAGTGAGGAATCAGCCCAGATCTACACAGGAGGATCTTGTCAATGATCTCAAGGCAGCTGGTACCACAATCACCAAGAAAACAATTGGTAACACACTACGCCATGAAGGACTGAAATCCTGCAGCTCCCGCAAGGTCCCCCTGCTGAACAAAGCACATGTACAGGTCCGTCCGAAGTTTGCCAATGAACATCTGAATGATTCAGAGGAGAACTGGGTGAAAGTGTTGTGGTCAGATGAGACCAAAATCGAGCTCTTTGGCATCAACTCAACTCGCCTTGTTTGGAGGAGGAGGAATCCTGCCTATGACCCCAAGACCACCATCCCCACCGTCAAACATGGAGGTGGAAACATTATGCTTTGGGGGGTGTTTTTCTGCTAAAGGGACAGGACAACTCCACAGCATCAAAGGGATGATGGATGGGGCCATGTACCGTCAAATATTGGGTGAGAACCTCCTTCCCTCAGCCAGGGAATTGAAAATGGGTCATGGATGGGTATTCCACCATGACAATGACCCAAAACACACGGCCAAGGCAACAAAGGAGTGGCTAAAGAAGAAGCACATTAAGGTCCTGGAGTGGCCTAGCCAGTCTCCAGACATTAATCCCATAGAAAATCTGTGGAGGGAGCTGAAGGTTCGAGTTTCCAAACATCAGCCTCAAAACCTTAATGACTTGGAGAGAATCTGCAAAGAAGACTGGGACAAAATCCCTCCTGAGATGTGTGCAAATCTGGTGGCCAGCTACAAGAAATGTCTGACCTCTGTGATTGCCAACAAGGGTTTTGCCACCACGTACTGTCATGTTTTGCAAAGGGGTCAAATACTTATTTCACTCAGTAAAATGCTAATCAATTTATAACTTTTTTGAAATGCGTTTTTCTGGATTTTTTTGTTGTTTTTCTCTCTCTCTGTTCAAATAAACCTACCATTAAAATTATAGACTGATCATTTCTTTGTCAGTGGGCAAATGTACAAAATCAGCAGGGGGTCAAATACTTTTTCCCCTAACTGTATATCTTTACAACCATAAAGGATTGAGAGATAGGAATAAGGGCAATAAGTCTATCATTTCGCTTATACTTTTTTTCAGGACTTTACTATCCCTTTAAAATAGTTTGGGAACCAATAAAGTGTGAAATATAAACAATAAAGGTAATATATGTTTAGCACGAGGAGAACTGTTCATGTTTTCATACTAATTAGTAAACATTAGTGAAATTCTGACACACATGGATTTTATTGCTGAGTTGCCTTATTTTTTTCTGTTTTTTTTATTGAGGGGTTTATGGTCTACAGATGATTGTACACATATTTTAGTTATACAGGTAAATGAATACCGTACAATGCACATTTCATTGGACAGATTGTAAAAAAGCACATTACTTGAATCAGGCAACCTTTAGCCTGCCAGCTCTTGTTATCATATCTAGCTGAGAATGATAGGAATTTTAGTACAACAAAAGATGGAGGGCATTAGGCTGTCTTCTTCCTCTTAGTGTATTATCTCTCTGTATAGAGGGGTGCAGAGAAAAGGAACATATATTCAAGAAGCAAAAGAGGAGCAGTTCTGTGGCACTCCAACATAAGGGACAAATAAAAATTCCCATATTTATTAAAATTGGGCTTTTAACTCTTTGAATGCTAGAGAGGTCTTCAACTCATGCTGGAGCAATGCATTAGAATACCACTGTAATATTCAGCTGGGTAAAAGCACCATTTTCACTTGCTGGCAGTGGAACACTTGGAATGATGTAGAGTTTTGAGCGCTTTTACTTCTGCTCCTAGTGAAAGTTGATGAAAATACCTTGAATAGTTTCTTTTATTCTGCAGTTTATGTAAACCTGCCGTAAGAAGTCTAAAGATTTATGTTCATGTGCGTCTGCTTGTGTTGAGGTTAGTATCAGAATCAGCTGGTAGCAGGGTGCAGTTGAGTTGTAAGACACTGACTGCACTGAACCACACCTCACCGTGAGAGAGATTTCAGCACCCTGTTTGTATCTGACGCAGAATTAGGTCACACTGTACCAGAGACGGCCTTCTGGAACCACGACTCTATACAGTGTACAGTTACTGTAATGTAAACAAAAACAGCACATAGTTATAAGGGTTCCTCACTGTATTGTACGTATGCCTTGTGTGCTTACACAAGAAATAGGGGGCAACCTTTTGGTTCTGTTGGGGACTACAACTTCTATCATCCCCCACCAGCCAGGGAGTTGTCTCATCAGCTGGGCAGGCAGTGATTGTCTATCCTTCCACTAGATTTTGAAAACTAGAGCAGGGCTTTTCTTCTCCTGTTGTATTTCTTAGTGTGTACATTTCACTATGCAGTTTAGAATTAGCACACTCAGCCATCCTGCATAAGGAAAGGGGGGGTTATATATATATGAATGGTGGGGCATGCATCAAATGCTCAATACAAGAGGGAGGCTGGGTACATGTAAATGTGAGTTGCATTTCAAGAGCTGCACATCGAATGTGACAGTGCGAGATGTTGCGCACACACAAGATAGTGTACACTGGCCCATAAATACACACAAATTCAGGTTAAATTAAATTGGGAATTTACCCCCTTGAGAACATTGGCGAACTCTGTGGCATTTAACGGGTTAAAAAGCTCTGTTCAAGTGCATGGGGATTTAGGATTTTTATTTATCCCATATGGTGCAGTTAGTTTATTCCAGAATAACTCCAGTTAGCTTTTATACATCTGAGCCACGGTTCTTTCTTATGGGAGAAACCCAGCTCTGAAAGACTTAGAAGTAACTAAAATGTAGTAGGGCTGCATGGTGTATCTAATGTAAATGGAGGAGACAACCTTTAGCCCTGCAGCTGTTGAAGGTTGCTAGGGGGTGATGGGAATTGTAGTCCCGAACAGATGTCAAGCCATTGTTTGGCTACATCTGCACATTCAGCCTTGCAAACACACTTCTATTTAACTATTCCATTGCTGGGTTTCTCAAGAGAGAATACCTCGTGGTATGTGAATGTACACAAAGGGTCACATGAGGATGTATGTTTGTGACTGTGTATATATGATAGGTAACCGATACTGATAAAGGCCTCAACTCTGGCCAAAGTCCTTAATGAGCAGAGCATGCTCAGTTCATCCAGATTAAAAAGCCCAATGAGTGCCCACTAGGCCTCATTTCCATGAACTTTAATAAAGACATTGGGCACATGTACAAACATAAACTGGAACAATTTTGGTGCAAACCAATTATATGATAGGGGTCAAATGAACATTCCCAGAATTCCTATTGATTTAAATTGGGTGATTTAACATCCTAAATGCATTGGTGACCTTGCTAGCATTTCATGGATTAAATGCTCCATTTCTGTCAGGGGGATGTTTATTTGTCCCCTACAGAGCAGTTGGTTTGCTCCAGAATTGCTCTATTTTGCTTTTATATATGTGGGCTATTAAATGAAATCCCTGTATGAAAGAAGGGCGCTGATGTGCAATGTAACAACCATCACTGTGGCATTTAAAGGGATAAAACGTGAATTAACTGTTTAAAGTAATAAAATGAAATAGTTTGCTCATTTCAGTTCACCCATCAGTTAGTCATTTAAGGACCAGAGGGGTGTATATATGTTGCTTATCAATGCATTGTGTGTTCCCCTGGTCCTTAACTCCTTGAGTGCCAGAACGGTATCCAAAGCATTGCTCTGCAGTGTGTTTGGTAACCCTCTGGCATCCAAAGCTTTAAAAGGGTAATATTATTTTTCTTTTGTCCATTTGGGTGCCAGAGGATTTGATAATACATTGCTCTATGAAAAGGAGCTCTTCAACTCTTTTTCAAATTGTCTTTAAAGGGGAACTACCACCCCACAATAACTTAACCTGCATTCATTCTTCATCTGGCGACTAGCTGCTTAGTAGCGCTAGTCGCCAGAAATATTACCGGATTCTGAAGATTTTGCAGTTTTACCGATGCTTCCTAAATGCATTGGTGACCTTGCTAGCATTTCATGGATTAAATGCTCCATTTCTGTCAGGGGGATGTTTATTTGTCCCCTACAGAGCAGTTGGTTTGCTCCAGAATTGCTCTATTTTGCTTTTATATATGTGGGCTATTAAATGAAATCCCTGTATGAAAGAAGGGCGCTGATGTGCAATGTAACAACCATCACTGTGGCATTTAAAGGGATAAAACGTGAATTAACTGTTTAAAGTAATAAAATGAAATAGTTTGCTCATTTCAGTTCACCCATCAGTTAGTCATTTAAGGACCAGAGGGGTGTATATATGTTGCTTATCAATGCATTGTGTGTTCCCCTGGTCCTTAACTCCTTGAGTGCCAGAACGGTATCCAAAGCATTGCTCTGCAGTGTGTTTGGTAACCCTCTGGCATCCAAAGCTTTAAAAGGGTAATATTATTTTTCTTTTGTCCATTTGGGTGCCAGAGGATTTGATAATACATTGCTCTATGAAAAGGAGCTCTTCAACTCTTTTTCAAATTGTCTTTAAAGGGGAACTACCACCCCACAATAACTTAACCTGCATTCATTCTTCATCTGGCGACTAGCTGCTTAGTAGCGCTAGTCGCCAGAAATATTACCGGATTCTGAAGATTTTGCAGTTTTACCGATGCTTCTGTGAGCATCGGTAAAACGGCAAAATCTTCAGAACCAGGTAATATTTCTGGCAACTAGCGCTACTACGCAGCTAGTCGCCAGATGAAGAATGAATGCAGGTTAAGTTATTGCGGGGTGGTAGTTCCCCTTTAATTCTTTTGCACACCCCATTGGCACTGAATGGAGTTGCTGAACTGAGACATAATATTTTGTATTTTTTTGTTTGTTTGGTTTTTTTTGTTGCTGTTTAGATATTGAGACTATATTTTGCCTTTGTTATCTAGTTGGGAAAAGTGAGGTGTGTGTGTTAATACCGCACAGTGTCCTAAGTGACTATAAACCAGAGAGTGGACTTACAGTAGCTCGTGTACTAAGAAAAATTGAGCAATTTTCAACCAAACCAAATGCATCATAGGGAACAAATAAATATTTCCATACCTTCCTCCAGACTGTAAGCTCTCACAAGCAGGACCCTTTGATCCTTCTGTTCTACCTTAAAATCTCAGGTATAATACGCACCTGTGTATAATACGCAGGTGTACATTATACCCAAGATTTTAGAGGAAAACAAGAGTGCCTGTTTATAGCTATGTGCATTTAATCTATGGCATTGCCTTGCAAAGACCTTGCGATCTTCAAGACATTACCCATGGCTATAAAGAAGAGTTCCTGACAGGGCCCTGCTGGAAGTGGGCAGCAGATGGAAGCATGCCGCTCACTGGACCCTGTCAGGCTGAGGAAATCAGATGGACTACAGAGGAGGAGAATATGGGTAAGTGGGGAGGGAGAGAAGCAGTGTGGCAATGGGAATTTGTTTTTATACATTTTTTGCCTCGTGTATAATACACACACACTCACTTCACATAAGATATATTTTATGGTATTTAATATTTCTCTATTCCCTATTGTAAGTTGAAGTTGTATAACTAAAGAATAATAATTGAATACGTAAGAAACCTCTCTAGCATTCAAGGGGTTAAAAGCCCCATTTAAACAGCAACTATCACCTGGTTAGGTCCCTTTCATCAGTTTTGTATCTCTGGGAGGAGACTTGCTATGGAACCTGGGGCTGCATTGTATAACACAGTAGAGTAGCTGCAAGCTGAATGGAGGTTGGAAAAGTGATCTCTGATGTTCTTTTGCTAATCCCACAAAACCGGCTGAACTTCTAGATTTGAATTTCCATAGTTTAGCCTCACGGCAGTTTTTAAAGGAATAGTAATGTTTCGTAATAAAAGCAGCTCTAATTAATCTTCACCGTATTTGGGCCTTGGAGAGTGTTATTTCAATTCTGTTAGCGTTGTAGTTCAAGAGTAATTGAATGATAAAGTATCCCCCTCCCGCCCCTTTTACTGATGTAACACTGAGCAGCAGGGAGTGTCCAGTTAGATTGCAGAGAGGGACAGTCTTCAATTAAGATAAGGGGAAAAAGCTGAAAAACTTGTCAAGGGGGGCAGGGCTTTCATTGTTCTCATAGGAAGAAGATTGACCCTTGATGTGAGCTGTCTGGTCTATGGACTGGATTCCACATCTGAGGAGTGGGTGCTTACACTAGGTAAAAGGGGTGGGAGGAGGATATTTTATCATTCAATTACTCATGAACTACAACTCTGACTGTACTGAAATAACACTCTCTATGGTTCAAATACTATGAAGATTAATTGGAGCTGCTGTTTTTGTGAAACATTACTATCACTTTAAGGTGTTGACATAGATTGTTAGTGATGAGTTTTTGGAGCCTCAGACTGGTAAGACACTGCAGGAGGAGTGCCACAGATGTCCTCATTGTATCAAGCCCCTGCCATGGGGTGTTAGTTTCCTTAACCCTTTAAGTGCCCAAGGGGTACACAATGCATTGCGTGCACATCAGACACTCAAAGGGTTAACATCCCACTTCCCCAGTAAATAAGATGATCAGTTTTGGGACTTCACAGAGCAGGCCCAGGCTTTTTTTCACCATGTGTGCAGACTTAGTAAGACATAACTGCCGTTTAGACTTGAGAATTGTTATTTGTTCCGTATGCTGCAGTTGGTTTTCCCTACAGTTGCTCCACTTTTCTTAATACACCAAACTCATAGTCTTTCACTTTGTCTGTATGGATAGGTGTTCTCCTAAACTCATAGTCTTTCACTTTGTCTGTATGGATAGGTGTTCTCCTAAACTCATAGTCTTTCACTTTGTCTGTATGGATAGGTGTTCTCCTAAACTCACAGTCTTTCACTTTGTCTGTATGGATAGGTGTTCTCCTAAACTCACAGTCTTTCACTTTGTCTGTATGGATAGGTGTTCTCCTAAACTCATAGTCTTTCACTTTGTCTGTATGGATAGGTGTTCTCCTAAACTCATAGTCTTTCACTTTGTCTGTATGGATAGGTGTTCTCCTAAACTCACAGTCTTTCACTTTGTCTGTATGGATAGGTGTTCTCCTGTATACCTTTTGTTTCCTTTGTTTAAGGGGTCAGTAGAGGGTCAGGACAACTATGGGAGCCAAGTTCCAGAAGCTTAAAATTCCCCATTTTCTTTGTATGACCTGTACATCTCAGTGGCCTGCAGATTTGGGTGACACTGCACTTATATGATTGCTCCTCCCTAAGCCCATTATCTGTTGATTAGCTGACACTGGGGGCTTCAGTGACTTGGTGACGTTGCTTCCTCTCCCAAAAGAGCCGAGTGATGCAACTATGTTACCCAGTCCTGCATAACACTGAGAGGAAATGGGCGGTTTTAAAGGGATAGTAATACTTTGTTTTATCTTTATTTTATTTTGTAGGCATTAAAAAACACGAACAACGATATAAGTCTTATCTCTCAAACCTTTATGGTTTATGAGATATTCACAAGCAAAATTTCCCCTCCCGCCCCTTTTACCTAGTGTAAGCCATCTCTTCTCAGATGTGGAATGCAGTCCATAGACCAGACAGATAAAAGAAGGGGACAATCTTCTTCCTATGAGAACAATGAAAGCCCTGCCCCCCTTGACAAGTTTTCTAGTTTTTTTCCTTATCTTAATTGAAGATTGTCCCTCTCTGCAGTCTACCTGGGCAGCTCCCTTCTGCCCTGGCTGAGAAGTGTTACATCAGTAAAAGGGGCTGGAGGGGCGTACTTTGTCATTGAATTATTCTTGAACTACAACTCTGACATATTTGAAATTACACTCTCCAAAGTCCAAATACTATGATGATTAATTAGAGCTGCTTTTATTATGAAACATTACTATCCCTTTAAGCTATGGAAACTTGGATCCCATAACTATCAGTTAACTACCAGTTGTTAAAAATACAGGGCCAAATTAAATGCAGCCCTGACTCCTGAGTTTCTGCATTTAGTCTCTCAAGTATTTCCAACTTCCAGGCTGTGTTTTCAGATGCAAATTTCCACAATTCCACTAGTTGGATGTTTTGCAGATTAGTTTTTCCATGGGCTAATGAACCTTGATAACATTCCCCCAGTCTTGTGTTTCCTCAATAAATTAAATGAGTTCTTGATCCCTGCTGCAGTTTAGTATCACATCTCATTAAGATTTTAAGGAAACCCAGTACTCTTGTGTGTTGCTGATAATTGTCAGCTTGTATTTTACTGTCTACTACTGCAAGCTAGAGTAGAGGTTGTGGTCTTAGTACAATTAAACTGTCACACATATTGGGATTAAAAAAGGTTGGAATATGGGTTAAAGGAAAAAACACTTCCTAATAATAACCATCCACTTATCTTATGATGGGCAGAAAATATGACATTTTCCTTTGTACATCCTTTCAAAAAATAACATCTTTGATCGGTCTTAGATGTCATGTCCGTGGAGGTGGACATGACAATTTGCAGCAGGACCATAGATTCTTAAACTCTGCCTACATCACATGGTTATCTTAAAATGGCAAAAAAGTAAACAAAAAAAAAAAAAAAAAATGTTTTTTGTTTGTTTAAGTAGGCGGCTTCTTTCTTTGTAACTGTCCTTTTTAGCGCTCTTATTTTGCCATTTTTAGATTATGTTTTCACCTGGAGGGAGAAATAAATATTCTTTAGACCTGCTAGCGGTTCAGTTTGGAGATACTGTACACTCCTTTGCTCCACAGTTTGGTTTTTGACAAAAGGTCCTTAAATAGACGGCTGCAAGTGGATATTATGTGGTCAAGTACCCTATAACTTTTAATATTTTTTTCTTCATATACCCATTTTTTTGATGATTATACACTTTTAGATCAGTCTTCAGTGCTAGGTCAGAAAAGCAGTGATAGTGGAACGGGGTACTAGTATCGCTGTTAACCCTTTCAGTGCCAGAGGGGTACGCAATGTATTGCTTTGCAATGTGTTGTGTACCCCTCTGGCACTCAAAGGGTTAAGGATCTCTCCCTCCCTCCCTCCATGTGTCTTCATTAGAGGTGCTGGACGCCCATATAAATAAAGAAATAATTTCATATCATTCCAGTAGAGGAGTCCCTTTTAGGGAATGCTGTGTTATGAATGAATCTAGACAAAGGCCACATTCTGGGGACAGTTCTAATATTACAGGCAGCAGGTAGTAAGTTTCACATTAAACAGAGCTACTTGTCATTCTGTTCTGTGAATTCACATAAAGCACCACACTGTGACACCAAAACGTAAAAGTTGATTTCTCAAAAGCTATTTTTGAAAACGGTAAAAACAAAATTAACTGAACTTATTACAGGTCCACTTTTAACATGCCGAGACATGTGTAGTATAGGTTTCAGTGAAATCTTAAAAGTGCCTTCAGGGAATTGGGTTTTCTCTGTGAAATTGCATCTTCTATTTATATTTGAGAAGTAGATGCTGGGAGGAAGAAACTCACTAAGCTTCAAGTGTAAGGCACAATAAAATCACCCCCCCATGATGTACAATAGCATAAACCACTGAATAGTCTCTGTCTTACAGAATGATGAGGGAATGTAGACAACACAGGACATGGGGTGAGTAGTAGGTGTACAGAATAAAGAGAGGCTTATGTTGATAACACAGAATGGGTGTGGATGATACTCGGCAAGAAGAGTGCTTAAAGGAACAGTATTTTTTTCCTCTTTAAATCGGAGCTACCACCCCTTTTTCAACATGGCCCCAAATAATTACCCATCTGGCGACTAGCTGCTCAATAGCGCTAGCCGCCAAAATTATTACCGCTTTATCGAGAATTCATCTTGCTCCTGGGAATGACAGCCAGGAAATAGAGCAGACCTCTTTCCATAGTGACGTCTGTGCTGTCAGTGGCAGTCTGCTCTAGGAGGCGTTGCTAGGAGCCGTTGGGCACCAAAAGGGACTGACAGCGCAGGAGCACAGACGTCACTATGGAAAGATGTCTGCTCTGTTTCCTGCCTGTCAGTCCCGGAGCAGTGAATTATTCTCATTAACGCTGTAATAATTCTGGCGACTAGCGCTATTGAGCAGCTAGTCGCCAGATGGATAATTATTTGGGGCCATGTTTAAAAGGATGGTAGTTCTGCTTTAGGATTAAATTGCATTTTACTGTAGTGGTGGTGACCAGTTGTTGCTGTTACAGTCAATTTTGTATGCTAACTTCTTGATTTAAAAAATATGTTTGATCTGTATTAGCTTTTAAATGAAAAGTCTCTCAGCTTTGAGGGTACAATTGTTTTACTCATCAGGTAAATAGAAGACCTGGTAAGGGGGTCAGTAATTGATTAACATAGGACAATAATTCTTGGGTATCAGTCCGAACAGATAAGAAGCTGCCACCTGATCTATGGTGTTGTTTTCCATTGTGCAATATTGATGAGGATCAGTCTTGGTTCAGCTGAGAAGCTCAGAGCTATTTTGGACTTGAAACCCAGAGGATGAATATGGAGGCTGAAGAGGGTAATGGGCTGGGGGGGTGTCTGGGAGGGAGGATACCCCACTTGTTAAAGAACTGCAGAACATTTGCTCTGTTAATTATTTGTATCAGAGACCTGCAGAGCATCTGTCTGTTTACACCTTACAGAGAGGCAGATGTACTAAAAATGATACAAATCTGGAGCAAACCTGTTTTGAAGCAGGGAACATATAAACATTCCTATTGCATTAAATTTGGCTTTTAACTCCTTAAATGCTATAAAGATCTCAATTTGGAGACCTCACTATTATTGAAGGGGTTAAAAGTCCCATTTGAATAAATAGGAATTTATGTAATTATTACGTTTTCCCCTGATGTGCAGTTGGTTTGATCTAGAATTGCTCTGCTTTCCTGGTACATCAGTCAGTAACGTTCAGGCGGTCTCACAAGAGATCTTCAGTGCATTGCTGTGTCCATTCTTACTGGTGATGTCCACCAGAGGGGCATATGTATAAAACAAAAGTGTGGTAATTCTGGGGGAAACCGACTGCATCATAGGGAACAAATATACATTCACTTTGATGTAAAAGGGCTTTTAACTCCATTGAGTGCCAGAGGTATGTGCAAGACAGAAAAAAAAAAATCCCCTGGGCTGGCATTCTACTATAATCTGCCCCTGGAGAGACCTAAAAATTCCCAGTGGTTTAACCCTTTGAGTTCCATGGGGGTACGCAACACAAGGGCTTTTAACCCTTTGAATGCTAGGTCTCCAACAAAATGCATTGAATACCACTTTAGCATTCAAGGTGTAAAAGCCCAGTTTAAACCAGTAGAAAACAGACATGTTAGTAGCTAGGCATAGTTCCTATTGATCTTTTAGAAACAATGATGTAAATGTTCAGGGTAAGATAGGGGCATCTTAGGAGTCCTATCTCTGTAGGTCTGGTATTTCTCCAGTACTGACCCTTGTTTTGTGCTCTTGTTCCAGGAAAAGGCAATGTTTTTGTTTTTGCTGTAACAAATCCATGTTGTTTTGCTGTTTAAATATTTTTTTGATAAGTCATCAGCATAGTGTTTTCCTTTTTTTGCCCTCTCCTTCTTTGTCATTTTCTTCCCACTTTTTTGGTACTTGACCTGGAATCAGAGTGCCCTGTGAGGATTTTGGGCATTGTGCCTCCTCCCTCCCCCTCCCATGGAGTGACAAGCAGCCCTGCCCATCACACCACTGCAGTCCTGCTAACTATTCGCTGCCTCTGACCTTTCACACATACCCAAAACTCTACTATTTGCATACTGTGTGTGTATACACATTGAACTGTATAGAGAAAGACTGCTTTCCCTCAGTGTGTTAATAATTATATATTATACACAAAATACCTAGGGTTCTATATGTTCTGGGCATATATAATGTGGGACTATTGTCATCCCATCTAAGTATGTATATAGTTAATGTTTACATTTGCTAAGAAGTGACTGCATGCATAAATACAAAATGTAGTGTAAACATGCTGTGATTCCCCCAGCACATCATTTATGACAAATGGCTCTCCTACTCTTATTAGATTACAGTCACACCCTGACAAGAGACTGGGGGAGCTGAAGCCCTCCACAGACTGCCCACCTGTAGTTTACTGTGGTGGTTTGTAGTTTACTGACCATTTCCTTTTTTCTATCCTGTCCTTTTATCCGTAAGTTAAATATAACTATGTTTGTGTATATAGAACTTTGTGATTTACATATATGTGTGCACAAACTAGCATACTAGTAAGGCAGCAGCGTGCCGTATCATTTAACCCTTTGAATGCCAGAAAGGTATCCAATGCTTTATATACCTCTCTGGCTCTCAGAGGGTTAAATAAATGCTGCTTGCTTTGGATTCTTCGATCACTTAGTCTAGTTTGATTCATAATGTCTCCTTGGATGATAGTGTGTCATCAATGCATTGCATTGCTCTCTAGCATCTAAGGCTAAGCTGTCCAAGTTCAGTCCTCGAGCCACCGACAATACAGGATGTAAGGATTTCCCTGATTTAGCGCAGGTAAGTCAGTCACAATGAACCACTGATTAACTCACCTGTGCTTAATCAGGGAAATCCTTACATCCGTCCTTTGAGGACTGAACTCGGACAGCCCTGATCTAAGGGGTTGATTGTAGGATTGATGTATGTTCTTACTTCTGTGGATGCTATTTACTAAACTGAAAAGTTAGCTGTGTGTTTGATTTTCTACCTCTGTACAGTGAACAGCAGATGGTGAATAAGAATTTCTACTTGTGTGTGTCAAAATGTAGAAAATGATAGATTCTGCATCAATGCAGCAATATGTGAGTAAAATGGCTATTCGTGCACTGCATCCATTGATGTTGGGTGTGTATTTTATAAATTGTGACTTTATGTTAATGAGAGGCAACCATTCACCCCAGGAGCCGCATATGGGGCCCTCAAGTCCACCGCAGGGCTGCACATTATGCATACAAATGTTAAAGAGGGATGCAAAGAAAAAATATATGTTAACCATTTGTATGCCAAAGAGGTTTCCATGCAATTGCCTTTGCAATGCATTGTAGACCTCTCCAACACCCAAGGTGCTAAGGTGAAACTCTAAGTGTAAAGGTCGGTATGCTGTGAGGCACTGAGAAAGGGGTACTTGTGTTTTTGGGGGGTAAAAATATGGTTTGTGTATTGTGATAAAGGGACATTTTCTATTGTTTCCACTGTACCAGAGGAAAGACTGGGGAATGTAGAAGACTCTGAGCCACCCGTTGTTCGCCACTTGTCTATGGGCAGTTAAGTCTAGCCATGACATGTGGAAATCCATGAAAATATTGATAATTTATAGCGAACTAGTGTAAAAGCCTGTGTACATGGGCAAGGTCCGGGTAATGTTAACCCTTTGAGTGCCAAATGGTACGCAATGCATTGCTTTGAAATGCGTTGCTTACCCCTCTAGCACTCAAAGGGTGAAGCGGCCGCTACCTCACTGCTCCATGCGATGCAATCATGCTCAGTACAGCCTGGCCAAACTCAGGCAATCTCTACTGAGCATGACTGCATCGTGACAAACATCCTAGCGAATTATTATATAGGATGAGAGAAACATTTGTTGTTCACCCCCCCTCACTTAAATGGCCAGTTTGCTCTTTAGTAACTACCAGCCTGTTTCTGTTAACATCGTATCCTGCTCCAGTGTTGTTTAAACTGTCACCTAGTACCATTTATTTCTTACTCCCAGATCTCCATTATGTTTCCTTGTAAGCACAGTTGGCTTTGCCTTGTGGCCCCATGGTTCTGTGTAGTTCCCATTGGCCCTGCTTCTTGGTCCCGTGTTATTGTTCCTGGTCCTGACTCATGTTCTCAAGTTGTTGTTCCTGGCCCATATCATGGTATCTTGTTTCTGCTTGCCTGGCATGGGTACTTTGTACAGGGGTCATCGCTAGTTCTGTTTACAAACACCCTGGGTCCCTCAGGACTGCAATAGCCAAAGGGATTTTTGAGAAAACAAGTACATCATGCGCCTGTAATAAGGAGAGATGCTTTGCAGGAGAAATATGTCAAGAAGGAGGAATGTTTTGCAGGGGATCTGGGCAATAAGGTGCAGGGGACTTCTGTGGGATCCACAGGAGATGTAAAAGTGCTCATGGTTCATTTTGCACATGGGTAGACTTACCTTCAGGGATATCCAGACAGGGAAGAAGTTTACTTTGTTCCAAAGTGTTGGTTGGTGCAATTCATCTTTACCTGAGCGAACACACTGATCCCAAGTGTAATACGGACTAGCAGTAGACTTTTCAGATGCTACTGATGTACTAAGACATCTGTCTTAAGGGGTTAAGGACCAGATGGGTGTGCAGTGTATTTGTGTTTAAACCATGTCCTTCATGGTTTAAAGTAGCCTCATGTGCTCTCTTCTTTAGTTCAAGAAAAACTGCCATCAGCTGGCTTGTCTGTCTTCATGGAATACTTGAAAATGTTCTCTTCAGAAAAGGCACAGGGGCAAAATTCATAGGGGCCATTCTGATTTTCTGGCTATAGTAAAGTAAGGAAGGGGATATTAGTAGGAGGTGTTAGCTCTCCTTTAACCCCTTAAGGATTGGCCGCACGCGGCCGTCACTTAAGGACCATGGAGCGTTTATTTATTCTTTTACGCTATTGGATTCAAGGCTTCCCAAACGGCATGCAGCCGCGCAGGGAACCCTCTATTCCATGACGTGCCAGGACCGTCATGGGTCCTTATTGCATGTTTTACCCATGACTGTCCTGGCACATTGTGGGTCCTTAAAGGGTTAAGTAATATAAAGTGTGCTGGAACAAAACAAGTTATCTTATTTGGATCTGTCCCTGTGCCATCTGGAAAGAGTAACAATGCTATGTCCCTTTGACCTTCCCGATATAGTGTGGTTCTCTTCCCTTTTGTCTGGTAAGGAGGGGGTATCTACTACCTGTAGCTTATAAGCCCTCAAAAACAGGACTTTCTTACTTTTGGTGTGTATATCATAGTGTTTTGTATTTGTTATTCTCTATTTAACGCAGCTGTAAGGAATATGTTCTAGAATGTATACATCATGATGATTATCATAACGCTGTGCTACTCAATCATGTGGAATTGAGGAACAGTGCTCTGCTAGGATGACAGGATGTTGATGGTGAGATGTTCTGTTGCTTTTGGCTGGGAAGGAGGTACAATGCTCTGCTGCTTCACTTTTCAATGCCCTAGCCAGAAGGGGAGGAAGTGCAGTGTTCTGAGGGGCTTGTTTGTTTTTTGTTGGTATAGCGGTCCTTTGCTGTACATAGGGCAGTGTGAGCACAGAGCACGGTGGGGGGGGGGGATATTCATAGCCATGTGACTGCCGTACCATGCAGGACCAAACTGATGCACTGAGTCCAAAACTTGACACAGAAAGCCTATTGTTTGCTGATCCTCCTGCCCCAGCATGGGCAGAAAGGGCATAGCAATGAACTTAACACTTCAAGAACCAGACTGGTGTGCAGCACGTTACAAAGCAATGCGCTGTGCACCCCTCTGGTGCTTACATGGTTAATAAATAACAATAACCATGTTAGAAATGATTTGTTCATGGGGTCCTCAGCGTCAGACTTCAGGAATAGTAGAATGTTTCTATCTTGAAGAGCTGGTTTATAGCTGTACATGAAGGGCATTAAATAACATTTATAAAGTACCAACATAGTGTGCACAGTGAAAGACAGAGGCAGTGGGGCAGAGAGGTTGCCCCAGTGTGAAATGCAGCAGTAGGATAGGTGGTCTTTCACTGATGGGAATGTGGGCAGTGCCCCATAAAAATGTTAATAATACATTTATGTCATCATATTCCCCAGGGATGTAACATTTGTGACAGGTAATCCACTGTACTGTGGTCAGTTTTATTAAGAGGTGCATCTTATTAAGATGTAAAAGTGAGGGGGCAGTGTTCCATAGACAGGTTAGTCTCAGTGCAGCGAGACAGTATTGGTCAGTGATTCAGTGACCATTTTTTCTTAGTGAGATATGAGTGGTCAGTGTTCAAGCGCAGGTAGGATTCCAGTGATAGAAGGCAGGTAGGATTCCAGTGATAGATGTGTCTTAGTGAGATGTGACAGTAGGTGGTCAATGATTCTGTCACACGATTCTTAGTGAGTTTTGACTGTACTGTGCTCAGTGTTTTGGTAACTGATGTGTCTTGGTGAGATGTGACAGTAGGTAGGCAGTGTTATAGTGACTGGTTTGTCTCAGTGAAATGTGGCATTAGGTGAGTAATGTTGCAGTGACTGGTTTGTCTCAGTGAAATGTACAGTAGGTGGCCTGGTTTGTGACCTGATTTGTCTCAGTGATATGTGACAGTAGGTAGGCAGTGTTATAGTGACTGGTTTGTCTCAGTGAAATGTACAGTAGGTGAGTAATGTTGCAGTGACTGGTTTGTCTCAGTGAAATGTACAGTAGGTGGCCTGGTTTGTGACCTGATTTGTCTCAGTGATATGTGACAGTACGTACACAGTGTTGCAGTGGCTGGTTTGTCTCAGTGATATGTGACAGTACTTACATAGTGTTGCAGTGACTGGTTTGTTTCAGTGATATGTGACAGTAGGTAGGCAGTGTTGCAGCGACTGTTTTTTCTCCGTGAGATATGGTAAGTGCTTCAGTGGCAGATTTGTCCCAGTGAGATATGACTGTACTGAGCTCAGTGTTCCATTGACAGATGTGAGCTGAAATATGACAGTAGGTGGTCAGTGCTGCAGTGACTGCTTTATCTCCATATCAGTTAGTGGTCAGTGTTCCAGTGAAAGTAGATGGTAAGTATTTCAGTGACAGGTTTTACCCAGTGAGAGGTGTGTGTTGGTCAGTGTTCCAATGACAGGTTTTCCTTAGTGAGATGTGTATGTGCAGTGTTGCAGTGGCTGAATGTCTCAGTGGGCTGTGTTTCACTAACTGGTTTGTTGCAGTGAGATGTGAGAGTTAGTGGCCCGTGTTCCAGTGAATGGAGGAGGTTAGTGCTCCAGTGCCGTGTGTTCAGTGTTGCAGTGATGGCTTTGTCTCAGAGATGTGACTGTAGGCAGGCAGTGTTCCAGTTACAGATTTGTCTTAGCGAGATGTGACAGTAGGAGGTCAGTGTTTCAGTCACAGGTTTATCTTGATAATATGTGACTGTAGTGTGCTCAGTATTTCAGTGACAGGTATGTCTTGCTGCGATGTGACTATAGGTGGGCAGTGTTGCAGTGACCTGGTTTGTCTTCATGATATGTGACTGTTGGTGGGCAGTGCCTCGAGGACTGGTTTCTCTTGATGAGATGTGACAGTAGGTGGGCAGTGTTGCAATGACTGGTTTCTCATTTAGATGTTGTCAGTGTTTCAGAAACACATTTGTCTCAATGGGGTGGGACTGTATTGTGTTCGATGTTCCAGTGACAAATGTATTTCTATAACTGGACAGTATTGCAGTGACTGTTTTGTCTAGGTGAGTTGTGACTGGTATGACTCAGTGAGATATGGCAGTAAGTGAATAGTGGTCCAATGACAGTATGTGGTCAGTATTACAGTGACAGGTTTTCTTCAGTGAGATGGGTGGTCTGTGTTCCAGTGACAGTTTTGTTTCTGTGAAATGTGACAGAATGTGGACAGTGTTCCAGTGAAAGGTTTGTCTCAGCGAGATGTGTTAGTGGGCAGTACTCAATGACAGTAGGTGGTCAGTATTACAGTGTCAGATGTAAGTGGTTATTGTTCCAGTGACAGTTTTGTGTGAGTGACATTTGATAGTCTGTGAACAGTGTTCCAGTGACAGTTTTGTTTCAATGAAATGTGACAGCATGTGGGCAGTGTTCCAGTGACAGGTTTGTCTCAGTGAGGTGGGAAGGGTTTCAGTGAGAAATGTGGGTGTGGTCTGGCTGTGTTTCCCTCCCCCTTGGGTTTTATAGCTCATGGACAAGGAGACTGTTTGAACAGTGAGATCTACATATCTTTGACAAGCAAGATCCCCACAGTGAAACAGCTGAGGCAAGAAAAGGCTGCTTTACACTGCAGGTACAGGGAATAGGAGGCATTTTAGGCCCAGATTTACAAAAACTGAAGTTGTTCTGGATTAAACCAACTTCGCCAGAGGGGACAATTAAACATTCCTGTTTTAATTAAATTGGGCTTTTAACCCCTTCAATGCTAGATAAGTCTAGCAATGCATTGGAGACCACACTAGCATTGAAGTGGTTTAAAAGGTTTATTAAAGTGCATGATAAATTAGGAATTTATATTTGTCCTCTGTGGTGCAGTTGGTTTGTACCAAAACAACAATTTGCTTTTATAAATATGGGTCTCTCACTTTATTTTGCCCTTCTCTTTTTTTTGCACCTATGTTCTTTCTTTAATAACAACTTCTCTGCCCTTTATCTTTACTTTCCCCCTCCTCCTTATACTTTCTCCCACTCCCTTCTTGGTGGTGACCTTTCCTCTCCTGTACTGTCCTAGCACAGCAGACTTCTCTTACTGGGTATGTATATTAGATAAGACACTAGTGAGTGTGCAGCTGTCCTGCAGATGTGAGGGGGAGGAAGGAACTCCTGCTGCTTCAGCTAGTTTTATGTAGATGAACAGTTTTCTATAGGTGCCTGTGAGGGGTCTGGCTGGCTATCCCTGGTCTTTATGTATGTGTTAAATAATTGGTTTAGCAATGATTTGAGAGATGAGGCTGGCACTGACACTATTTTCTGTTCATGTATGCATATGTAAACTGCCGGAAAGGGCAACCTGAGGCCATCCAGCTATTGCTGTACTACAATTCCCATGATCCCAAGCCAGCCAGTGACTGGATGGCAATGATGGAATATGTAGTCCAACAACAACCAGAGAGCCACATGTTGCCTGAGTAACTCACATCACCTTAACTGGCTTGATAAACATGCTGAACATCAGCTGGCGGGCTAGAGTTTGCTGACTCCTGCCTCAGATATTATTTAACCCTTTTAGTGCCAGAGGGGTATCCAACACATTGGATAAACATCTGGCACTCAGAGTTAACTGTTTGAGTGAGTGCCAGGAGGTACGGAATGCATTGCTTTGCAATGCATTCCATACCCATCTGGCACTCAGGGGGTTAAGAGCGGCTGGCACAGCTGTCATTGCATATTCTTCAGTATAGTTGGTCAGTATACGTACAGCTCTTGCAGAGACTGCTCTACAAATGTGCAAGTTTACTAATTGGTTTCATATGATGTTGGCATGTAACATTTACTGATGTACAAACAAAAAGTTTCCTTCATGTGTTAGTACTAATAAATACATGTACTTTTCTTTTGCAAGTTGAGGGAAGTAGTTTTCTTTTGCACTTATCACTTCCTGGTCAGGAGACAGTCCTCTGTGCTACACCCAGTAGCAAGAGGAAGTTGCAAAGGAAAAAGACTTCCCCCAGCTTGCTGAAAACAATACCCTATTTCTTAACTTGCTGGATGCAAAACAATGTGTAGGATATGCTTTTAACATAAAACAGGTTAAATTTTGGCGAAGTATGAAAATGTTCACAGGGATATGTAAATGTTCTTTGAAGGAAGAGCAAGTAGAATGTTGGCATTCTTATTTATGTGCATGCGGTGTTAAATATAAATATCTGAGTACCAGGGGAGTGTAATGCATTCGACACCCTCCCTCATTCATTATTTAGGGGCAAAGAATGCCTCCTAATAATAATAAATCCCCCACTTACCATAACATGGGCAAATAATCTTAGTGGCCATTCTGATTTAATTTGTCACAAATTGATCACCCCAAATTAATTTTAATTAATGCTGGATATCATGACAATGGAGGTGGACCTGATTCTTTGTTGCAGGGCTTCAGTATTTCAGACGGCTCCTACTGAAATCTTTAGTTGGCAAAATTTGCTTTTCTGAAGTCCTGCAAAAATTATCATGTCTGCCTCCGTGGATATGAATCCAATGGTAATTAAAAGGTGATGCGCACTATACTTTCTAAAGCCTTGGTGCTGCCCTCTGCAGCCCTAAAATGGCATCTGGCAACCACCGGGGGGGGGGGGGGTGTTGCAGAAAACTGACCTCATCTTGAACACAACCTGGAAATATTTGTCTCTAAGCCTCAAATGTTGTGGCTTAGGTTCTCTTTTCAGACATCCATTATACTTGTTGGTCTGCTGGGAATTGCAATTCCGCTATATTGGCAGGTCTGTTCTTAGAGGACGTGATAGTTTCCCTTTAAAGATTAATATTGAGGAACCATTCTGCACAGAACTGAATCAAAGTACAATATTCACAATGCTGAAGAGGTGCAATTCTGGAACACAATTGCACCATGGGGGATAAATAAAAACTTCCATTGGTTTAAATGGGTCTTTTAACACCTTGAATGCTTGAGTGGTCTTTTGTTCCCCTACACTGACACTCAAAGGGTTGAATGCTAGAGAGGTTGCCAGTGTATTGGAGAATTCTCTTGCAGAGCAATGTGTTGCGTACCCCTCTGGCACTCAAAGGGTTAAATGAATAAAAGCCCCATTTAAATAATTGGGGGATATTAATTGTTCCCATTGTGCAGTTGGTTTGCTCTAGTCTTGTACCTGTTTAGCTTGCAGACTATGGCTCCCAGTGGCCATTAATGATCTTCTGCCCTTAAAAAGCAAGTGGGAGCTATGTGTGTGTATTCCTTTACACACTAAAGATTATGGCTGCCCTGTACTAAATGATAAGCAAGGACTCCCACAAACTAATACCTGATTAAAAAAATGTTTATAGTTTGCTCACCTGAGTGACACGCTCTCTGTTCATGTCACGTGATTTCCTGCAGCAGGAAAATCGGACTCCTTTCTACAGCTCACATAAATGACATAAACGTCTCTTTCTGGCTGTGCTGAAGATCTCCTGTTGTATTCCTTATGCTCACTGATACAGGACCTCTGGACCAATCACTACAACCTGACAGACGTGTTGGGTTTACAGAACTAATTGTCCACTGTTACGTTTTTTAAACTTTTCAAAGCCTAGGGTTACGAGATACATTGCATCATTAATTTCTCCACTTGATCTATGCTTAAGGGATACTTACACATCCTCAGACTCTGCAGAACAATTACATGGTATTAAAGTACATAAAATCCTCTTTTATTACTATACTAGTTGAACAGCCCGTTACACGGGCCACAGTGCCTCTGGCAGCCGGTCGTGGGGCAGTCACGCGCGGTAGAGACTGCCCGCGCCACTGCTAATACAGAGCTGGACGCTCCTTTGGAGCACCCAGCTCTGTATCAGCCGCGGCGCGGGCAGTCTGTACTGCGCATTACTGCCGCACACGCAGCAGTGTCTACTGCGCATGTCGGGCGTTACACACAACTTAGCGAATTATTATATAGGATGTAGCCTAATACTGTAAAGTTCACCATTTTTAAACTACTCCGGTTTTCGTTGGTGTGTTCTATTGTGTTAGCAGCTGTTAATGGGAATGTGCCACACTTTTGCAAGGTCTTGATATTTGGGAGGGGGTAAGGCCAGCTCCAAAAGGGACTGACAGAGCAGGCGCACGGACGTCACTATGACTAGATGTCCATGCTTCCTGCTCCTGTGAGCCTCCGAAAAACTGGAAAATCTTTGAAACCAGGTAATATTTCTGGCGTCTAGCGCTACTAAGCAGCTAGTTGCCAGATGAAGACTTAATTAATGTAAAGTTATTGCGGGGTGGTAGTTCCCCTTTATGCTATATACAGGGAGTTTTTGCATCTCATGTGTCAAAGAAATGTAACAAAGTAGGAAACTACTGGTTTTCTTGCAAGATATAACCCTTTGAGCAAAGAGGCTGGGCTGTGTACCCCTCTGTCACTCAAAGGGTATCTGAAGTGCAACAGCAGCGGGAGAGCAGCAGGTTGCTGACCACTCTGTCCTATGTTGTATAATTTGGCTCTGCAGTTATTTGTCTGTTTGGAATATTGCCCAGTTTTTTCTTACATGATGTGATGGATTCATGTTCTTAATGAACAAACTAGGTTTAAAGACACATACACAGACACACACACGATATGCCTCGTGTCCTTTTCACTGGTACTTTTTACCCCCATTCATGGGGAATTTTCTTGTGTTTCATAGACTCTTATATCAACAGAGATGTATTCTCAGACCTAGCTGAAAAAGAATGTATAATTATTTAATCACATATCCAGATTCTCACTTCTTCAGCATTCTCACAATCTTAGGGCTCTTCCACAAAGGTAACTTTGTTGCCCTACTTTTTTGTAACACAAGTTATTGTAGCAGTTGAAAATGTTGGTGCCTCTTTACTGCTACATCATAGCAGGGTTTTCCCAGCATTCCATTCCTTCAAAATAAACAGATATGATAAAATCATAGCTAAAACTCAGATACCTGCCACAATTGTGCGATTTCAATGTGATTCTATTGAAATCAAAAGTACAGATTTCTAGCTGCTTTAATTCACTGTCTGAGGAAAGGTGCAGCATGCTGCAGATGTTGCCTGTGTGAAATGCCCCATTGGACTTGTTGTTTCACAGCGCATGCATTTTTTTTTACAATGTTCTGTTGCTGTGTCGACATCTCCCTTGTGAAATGGGACTATATATTGCATAAATATATATTGAATGACTGCAACATAGAGGTTCCCACTGAGGGGATGATTTGGAAAAGAGACAGTTCCTATTTAAATTCTCTTAATTTTTTTTTTTTTTTACAGCTATGCATGTATTTCTGTGAAAGTGTAAGGACTGTATATAAAAGCAGAACAATTAGCCAAACTAATTGCACCATAGGGATAAACATTCCATTTATGTAAAAGGGATTCTTAACCTCTTAAATGCTAGCGAGGCATTCACATTCAGAGGGGTAACCCTTTGCTTTTCAATGCATTGGATATCCCTCTGGCACTCAAAGGGTAAAAATACACCTTTTTAAATTGAATGGCATATTCATTTGGCCCATGCAATGCAGTTGGCTTGCTCTGGTATTGCTTACCTTTTTACTCTGTATATGGCCCAAAATCAATACTGAATTTGCAACCCTAACTGTAATTTTATGAAACATTTTAGTTTTAATGAATTGTTTTTGCCTTTCCAGGTGTGGTGCTTGTGCCCCCCGAGCAGATGGACCCCCGACCCCTGTTCCAGGCAGTTGACGCTCTGTGCAAGGATAACATATGTCACTTTGAGGAGTCTGGCTCTGAAGTTGGCTCCCGTCTGGTGCATGCATTCTCCCGGATTCAGGAACAAGTGCGGGGGCTTGAGCCAGCATCACGTGCTCTGGCTGCAGTGTGCCCTCTCTTTGATTTGGATCCCAGCACCCCTGCTAATGGGTATCGCAGCCTGCTGAAGGTGGTGTTCTCTTGCACTCAGCACATTTTGCACAAGTGCCGCTACGTCACTGTGAACCGCCGTAGCCTCTTCTTCCGTGCCGCACATAACTGTGCCGAGCTAGAGGCCTATGGAGCAGCACTTATACAGCTACGAGCCCTACTGTGCTTTGCACAGCGCCTGCTTACTGCCAACCAGCATGGAGACCTTTTCTTCTGGCAGGAACGGGGACTGTCTGAGGAGTTTCTGCAAGAATACAGCACCATGCATAAAGGTTGCTTCTATGGTCGCTGCCTGGGTTTCCAGGTGAGACATTCTTTGACTGCTGTATTAAAAAAAAGTTGCAATTCTGGAGCAAATGAACTACACCAAAAAGGACAATTAAAAGTTCACATTGATTTATATGGGTCTTTAACACCTAGAATGCTTGAGACAGCTCCAACACATTGCTTTTCCATGTGTTGTTCTCTCCTCTAGCTGACTCTAGGGGTTAAAAACCAAGTTGAATCACTGGATTGTTATGGTGAGTTTGGTTTGCTCCACAAGCTAGAAGGTGCTGACTTCATACATAATTTACTTATTTATGTTCCACTATCTAGACAGAAATTCAGCTCTTTATTTCACACTTAACCCTTATGTGTTCAGAATGTTTCTTTTTATCACTTTAGATTGTAAGCCATTTGCAGTGTTTCAGTTGACACCCTTTGTTATCCAAACCCTTAAATTGTAAAGTGCTGCGTATTTGTTCAGTTATTCATACATTACACAAATGGCGTTGTGCATATGACCCTGTGTACTTACAAAGACTCTTGTGCTAAGAATAATTGGAACAATTGTGGCTCAAGACAATTGAAAAACTGAAGACAATGCCAATTTCCATTGATTTTAAGTGGGACTTATAAGTCTTTGCAATGTACTAGGGTTGAAAGCACCATTTAAATCACGGTAGCTATTTATCTATTCCCCCATGATGCAGTTGGTTTGTTCCACTCTTACATCCTAACAGTGGTTCCCATGCCTTTTCTAAGTCAAAACATGCACAGTAGATGTCATGGAAACTTACATTTTTGTGGTGCATGGGTGCAGGGAAAACAATTTATCTTAAAGTGTTAGTAATGTCCAAAAAAGCTTTTTTGCATTTAGAAGAGCCTGGCACGTTTTAGTTAATGAAGGGATTCCTTGTAAGTAACGAGATCTCGGCACTTCTCAAGCGTCACCATGTCGACCGACACGAATCTCCTGCTGACAGCTTTACAGCTGTCAGTAGGAAACAGCGAACTTTAAACGCCTGTATCTCTTAAACCATAGCGGTTTGAGAGATACGGTTTTTTGCATTTAGCTCAGCTTTTTAAGCTCTTCTAAATGCAAAAAAAACTTTTTTTTGGACATTACTAACACTTTAATGAGTTTATTTTGGATGATGTAATTTCTCTAGATCAGTGGGATCTGCAGGACTAGGTGTTGTACATTCCATATCTGGATTATATGACAGAGGAAGTGACGCTGCTGTTCTTCTCCATGTTGGCACATTCAGTGGGCTTGAATGGAGAGGTGGATAGAAACCTTTGCTAAGTGCTGCGTGAATGCTGACGTCACCCAGCCGTGCAGATCCGGAGAAGTAGCAAAGGGAGTGGGTGTGGTTTAAACTTGGAAACTTGGTTCCTATAGCTCCATATTGACCCTTTACTGCCACTTTAACTATTCACACTCACACATCCTCCTGTGATTGTGTTTAGACTTGTTTTTAACTGCCTCAATAGTCTCTGGCAGTAGAGTTGGACCATTTTCACTGATACTGATGAATTACTACTCGTATCACCCTGTACAGATTTTCCACATCTTTTCTACTGTCTTTTTTTTTCCTTGCTTTTTTTCCCCCTTGGCAATCAGTTTACCCAGTGTTTCACTTTCTGTGTATCTTTCATACTCTTTTCCTGGCACTTGGCTGCTTCTGGCCTTGACATTACGAAAAACCTTGATCTTCTCCTGGCATGAGTGATGCTGACATCACTCTGCCTGTTATCTCTGCCAGCAATCAGATGGGAGGGGAATCTCCTGGTTTCTCTTTACTGTGATTCACCTCTTTATCTTTTTCCTCATGTGGCAACTCTGAATGACAGGGTCATATGAGATTAGTTACCAGATCTTTATCCTCCTTCATTCACTGGCAGGTAAAGGTGGTTAAAGCTGTCAAAAAGTTTTTGTTTTAAATGATCATGCTCGCTGGAATGGATCTAACCAGGTGAAATTTTGTTGACAGGATCTTGCCCTTTGACCTTGTTCCATTAGTCATGTGTGACTTTATTTTTTTTTCTCTCCCCATAAAGTGCAATAGTCTTTCAGGGATAATGGATTTGTTGAGAAGTATAGCTAGCTAGCTATGTTGGATCCTGAATAGATCCTAAATATTTTAGAGACAACACGTGGTATATTGCAGGTTGCTTTTTGATAAGTGTAGGTTTAACATTCGTGATTATATAAGCAACAGTTTCCTTTAGTAAAATGTCACGTTGCTTTGAAACTTGTTGAAGATCTGTCTAGCTTTGAAGGTGTTAATTATATTGTAGGTAAGTCTTCCATGGAGTCTTTCAGTTGCCTGGTATCTCTACCATGTGGGTCTGGGATTTGGGGCTAGTTCTCTTTGCCTATCATACACACAGGCAAGAACACGCTATGGAGTACAGTGTCCAGCACAGCCACTACCCAGAAGCCATCTGTCTTTTCCTTTAAAATTATAAAGTAACAATTATTGCTATTATTATTATTATTATTTTTTTTTGCTAGAATACTAGTGTCTGATATCAACATTCCCATATTCTCAAATTTGAGTCTATTATTCATCACCTAAATTAAGACCTTTTTTAAATACTTTTCTTTTTTTAAGTTGTTACTTTCCCCCCCGTGCTTGTTCTTGTTGTTTGACCTTTGCCCCGATTAAAATTTTTGAACATACATGTGACATGCTCTCTAAAGGATAGCTTTTCTCTAAGACTAATTCTTTCCATAGAAAGTGATGGCAAGAAAAAACAATACTCAGTGACCACAACTAAAAATTGCAGTTTCTCCAATCAATAAGACTTGCAGGTTTTTACTTAGCAGTCATAAAATATACTTTATCATAAAGAAGCATTACTGCTCCTTTAAAGTACAGGCAATGCTTCAGGCTAAATGCTTTTTATCTAGCTTTGGCTGCTTTGCTGTAAATCATTCCTTTGTGGAGTCACTTAAAGGGACAGTAATGTTTCAAGTTCAAGAACGCTGCAATCCTTTTTTATACTGCATACAGCCGATCCGTTACTTTAGTAATGCTGCATTCGCTATATATATATATTGAGAAATAATATTATGAATTATCCCCCTCACGCCCCTTATACTCACATCATCCTTCGATCCTTGGAACTGCAAGGGGATGTCGACGTGGGACAGTCTTCCTTCAGTATACAGAAAACCCTGCCCTCTTTCGTCAAGGGGGGAAGGGTTTTCCGTATACTGAATGGAGGCAGTTTGTGCCTCGTAGCTCTCTGTCTGGTCAAGTGAACGGACTTCAGATTTATGGGGAGGTGGCCTGGATTTGTCAAAAGGGGGCGTGAGGGGGATAATTCACAATATTATTTCTCACAATCTATAACAAATGCAGCATTACTAACATAAAGTATCGTTGTAGGGGTGCACCGAAATGAAATTTTTGTACCGAAACGTCAGGATGCACTTGGCCGAAAACCGAAACCGAAAAGGACTTTTTTTAGTTTATAGGGCTAACAAAAGAAACAAAAAATATAGTAGAGCAAGTGCAATGGCACAGTCAAAGTGAAAGTTCCATGAGCTGAAGGTTACCAATACTGCTCGGTAAACAGGTCTACAAGTCCCACGGTGCATTGCTTTAATATAATTTGACTCTAAAATTTACAATATAGCATAACACTGTATGGATTAAAATATCAAATTAAATATGCAGTGTTCTGCAAAATAAATGGCTTGCAATCTATGAAAAGTTCTCTGGACAAAGTTTTGTCAGAGCCTCGTTATGTTGTCAGTGTCCTCACTTCTGCGCTATGCTCCCAGAACGTTATAGTTACATAGCGATGGTTTTGCTCAATCAGTGCCCTCACTTCTGCAGCATGCTCTCAGAACGTGTTAGTTCTCCACTTTAAAAGTTGCTATCTTCACTTTACTACAAGTCCCATCATCCTTACCTTGCCTGGTGCCGAACATAGCTTTGTTCAAGTGCTAAAGAGAGTTGTGAATGAGTGCTGTCCCGCTTCCTACCCTGCTTTGCAAGCAGAATACAGGGCGGGGAGAGAGAGTGAGGCAGTGTTCATTCACAACTCTGTTTAGCACTCAAACAAAGCTATGTTCGGCACCAGGCAAGGTAAGGATGATGGGACTTGTAGTATAGTGAAGATAGCAACTTTTAAAGTAGAGAATTAACATGTTCTGAGAGCATGCTGCAGAAGAGAGGACACTGACTGAACATAACGAGCAAAACCATCGCTATGTAACTATAACGTTCTGGTAGCATAGCGCAGAATTGTGGACACTGACTTAACATAACAAGGCTCTGGCAGTTCAGGGAGCACTGAGAGATCTTCCCCTGTTTCGGCTCCCCGTTTCGGCCATTTTTTTTATTTCGGCTTTTTGCCGAAAATGCAATTTTCGGCCGAAACGTTTCGGCTACCGAAATTTCGGTGCACCCCTATATCGTTGTATACAGTATAAGAACGGATTGCAGCGGTCTTGAAATTTGAAAATTACTATCTCATTAAGATGCAAAGAGCTAACCTTTGTTCATTGTGATAGTTGTAGTTGCTGTTATATGGATAATATTGGTGATTCTTTACTCTTTGATTACATTCTTCTAACAGTAACATTTGTCCACAGTTCACGCCCTCCATTCGCCCATTCCTACAGACTATTTCTATTGGGCTAGTGTCCTTCGGAGAGAATTACAAGCGCCATGAGTCTGGCATCAGTGAGTATTCTTATGTATGAGCAAGGTTTAGGAGAGCATTACTGTGTGTGCTTGTTGGCATGCTCGGTATAAGACCATGGTTGGTTTTTTTTCTCTGTCGTCCAATGCAGGTTACTGGTAACTTTGGGTAGGCGATCTGCACCTTTATGTACGTAGGAACAATTCTAGAAGTGAATGAAGGGGATGGAGCCTACCTTCCATCCTTGGCTGCAGGTAGCCAGTCAGCTCCAATAAGATTTGTTCCTTGGTGAAGACACAGGCAAGAGAACAGTTCTGCCATAGTTTTAACTATTTTGTTTATTTTTCTGTTAGAAATGGAATACCACCATTAGGCGGATTACCATAACTGACAATGCCCTTAGATGTGGCTAGCTCAGTATCCAGGTGCTTTTTGTGGACCTTAAGCCCTGGGGTGAAAATCTTGGTTACAAGTTCTTTCCTCAGGAGTTGCCCAGCGAGGCTTCTTCTTAATACATGGTAATCTGAAGACAGAAGATCTGCAGGAAAGGTGAGCAACTCTTTGAGTGCTGCAGGTCCACATGTCCCACAGTGCCCCTCCGCACAGGGGTTTTTCCTTTGGAGTTCCTAGTGCACACTCTTGCACTCATTGGGTCTATCTGTATGTCTGTTGGGTGTTTGGAGCAAGTTTCTGTGGTAACTTAGCCCTTTAGATGCTGGTTTGCATCGTTTGGGGGGGGGGGGGCGTTATTGGCACTTTCCCTACTGGGTTCAGTGTTTTTTTTTTTTTGTTTGTTTTTTGGGGTCTTCTAACATGTTTTAGTGATGTTTTATGTACTTTTAATTCACAGTTTCAACTTTTAAAACAAAATTGTGTTCCGCACCTTTAAGGCACGCTTTACAGCATAGACGTCATTGCTCCATTCACTTCTATGGGACTATGCAGTTTGGGACATATCTCTGCAACCACTCAACGTAGCGACTTCAGGGATGGCTCATTTTAATTGTCTGCCCTTGTTCTGTCATCCGGTTAATGTTTGAAGTGTTTTGGGGGGCTCAGGGGGCTTCAGGTACCGTTGGGGTACTTTTTCTGGGAAAACTACATTTCCCATGAGAGCTTGCTTCGTGCGCTCGTTTCTGATTAGCTCCCGCTGCGGCAGCCATTTTTGCCTTTTCCAGATCGAGTATCCTACGTAGGGCTTAGACTCTCCTTCATTTCTCTGCAAATTAACCCTTTGCCTGCCAGATAAGTGTATTTTAACGATTTTTCTGTGGTGAAATTTTAATCTTGCACACCGTATTTGGGTGATTCCTTATACTTTAAATGTTTTTTGACACTGTGAGAATGTCTAATCCGTTGGAGCTTGGGGCCTGGCCTAAGACTAAGGATGCTGGGATCTCTGTGTCCCCTATTCCGCATTGTTCCTCATGTCATTCAGGGTTACCTAGAGAATTCTCAGGTCATTTATGCCCAGCATGTTCTGATGGCCCTGAGTCTCTCCCAGGGACCTCCAGCCATGCATTAGAACATTTGGGTGCTAGAGTTCAATGCTGCTACTAGAGACCTTCGGTCTACATTGCAGCTCTTTCCATCCCAGTTACAGGGGGTCTTCCACTCATGACAGACCCCCTTCTTCCATCAGATCTTCCCTGCCGAAACCACAGGGAGTACCTGATGTATCAGATTCCTCTGAGGAGGAACACTTGGTGGATTCAGATGTTGAGGAATGTTCTGCTGTGGGCTCCTCTCAGTTTTCTGGGAACTCCTTTGAGGCTGATTCTGAGCCCTCGGCTGAGGGCCTGATCAGGGCTGTCTTAACCACTCTAAACATTCCCTTAGTCCAAGAGGTTTCTTCAGATCCCTCTGATGTTTATCAGGAGCCTAAGAAGCCCCTTACTTGTTTTCCACCTTAACCCCACTCTTGACCGCCTTGTGTCTGATGAGTAGAAATCTCCAGACAGGAAACCTTCTGTTTCCAGGAAATTTGCCAAGCCAAGCTTGCTCAGCAGGTTTATCCCCCCCCCAAAAGTGGATGCTTCTCTCTCCAGGCTATCCAAGTCTGCTGCCTTGCCAGTTTCTGATGCGTCCTCTCCGAAAGACTGGACTGACAAGAAACCTGAGGTTTCCCTCAAGTCCATTTTTGCCACTGCTGATACTGCCATGTGTCCAGCGTTCGCTGCGGCTTGGGTTAACTCGGCCATTGCGGTCTGGACAGGTCACTCTGGCTGTCCGTCAGGGTGCGCCTACTTCGGATATGTTGTGGCTTCTTGCCAACATTTCTGAGGCCCAGCATTATGTTTCGGCTGCCTTATTTGATGCCATCAGTCTGGTGGCAAGGGTTTCCACCATGTCTGTGGTTGCCAGACAAGCACTTTAGCTCAAGATGTGGTCTGCTGACACTGCTTCCAAGAAAGCCTTGCTCTCCTTGCCTTTTCAAGCCACATCATTGTTTTTTGCCAGATCTTAAGGATCTGATTAGTGAGGCCACAGGGGGTAAAAGTACCCTTCTGCCATTGGTCCCCATGAAGAAAACGCCTCTCAAGCATAATCGTTTTTTTCGTTCCTCCATCAACGTGTTGGAGCTTCGGGCCCTTCTTCATTGGACTTCCCAGCTGGAAGAATGCCCATTCCGGGTTCAGTCCGACAACGCCGTGGCTGTGGCTTACATCAACAAGCAGGGCGTAACAAGAAGTCTCGCCGCTTGGTTAGAGGTCAAGGCTATTTTGTCCTGGGCAGAAGAACAAGTTCCTGCCATATCTGCAGTACACATCCCTGGCGTTGACAATGTCATGGCAGACTTCCTCAGTCGACACACGGTGGACAGCGGAGAGTGGGAAATGCACCCAGAGGTGTTCACCATCATTGTTCAGAAGTGGGGTCTTCCTTGTATCGACCTAATGGCGACAAGACACAACCAGAAGTTTCTGAGGTTCTGCTCTCGCTGGAGGTATCCTCTAGCTGTAGCGGTGGATGCCATGTCCATTACTTAGTTATTTCCTCTGGCCTACATCTTTCCTCCCCTCTCCATGTTGCACAGGGTGTTACGGAAATTGAGACTGGAGAGATGTTCAGTCATTCTGATTGCTCCGTCTTGCCCTCGAGAGGCTTGGTTTCCAGGGATTCTGGATCTGTCAGTGGCGGAGCCATTCCGACTCCCTTGCAGTCCGGATCTTCTTCTACAGGGTTACCTGTGGAAGGAGGATGTTCATCGGCTTGGAAATTGAATCCTCAATACTGAGGAAGAAGGGTTTTTCTTCAGGTGTGGTGACTACTAAACTCCGTGCCCACAAACCTATTTCTTCCAAGGCCTACCATTGTGTCTGTCGACCTTTCTGTCTTGGTGTGCTGATAGGGACCTGTCTCAGGAATTTGATCTGCCCATGGTCCTGGTCTTCTTGCAGGACGGTGTGGATAAGGGCCTCCGTTTGAGTTCCCTCAAGGTTCAGACTTCTGCTTGCTCTGTTTTCTTTCAGAGGCACATTGCTATTCTTCCTGATGTCAAGGTTTTCTTCCAGGGCGTTGCTTATACTCGTCCTGCTTTTAAGAATCCCTCTCTTCCGTGGGATCTTAACTTGGTTTTGGGTGTCCTTCAGCACCCTCCCTTTGAGTTCTTGGCTACTATTCCTTTACGCCTGCTGACATGGAAATTGGCCTTTCTCCTGGCGATCGTGTCTCTTCACCGAGTTGCATGCTCTGTCTTGTAGACCACCCTTTTTGGTGTTTCACAAAGACACGGCTGTGCTTCGCACTTCTCAGGAGTTTCTCCTGAAGGTAGTCTCTGAGTTCCACATTAATCAGGAGATTGTGGTGCCTTCCTTCTGCCCTGACCCTGCCTCTGACAAGGAGAGAGATCTCCACTTGTTAGATGTGGTGCGTTGCCTCAAGTTTTATGTACATCGCACTGAGCCCATCAGGCAATCTGACGCACTGTTTGTCATTCCTGAGGGCCCCAGGGCAGGAAAACCTGAATCCACAGTGACTACTGCGTCCTGGATCAAGTCCACTATTCTTTAGGCTTACAAGCTGAGGAAGAAGCCTGTTCCCTTTCGAGTCATGGCTCATTCTAGTAGATCTGTTGTGGCTTTTTGGGCTTACAAGATTCAGGTCTCTGCTGATCAGTTGTGCAAGGCTGCCACTTGGTCATCTATGCACACCTTTTCGAAGCACTACAGTGTTGATGTGCTGGCATCGGCTGATGCCAGTTTTGGCAAGAAGATCCTGGAGGCAGTCTTGCCTGTCTAGGATCTTCTTCGGATCTTTGGTGCTTCCTTCACTTTTGAGCCCTGTTGGCTCTAGTTCAGTGTGCTTTGTAACATTTCCTGGTGTGTTGTTACCCCTGTCCAGTGTCCGTTGACACCTCATTTGTTTTGTTGGGCTATCTCTGATCTGATGGTTCATATCTGCTCTGGTGACTTTGGGGGCCTTGCGCCTGGTCCTTGCCTTACTTCCCGCCTCTGGGAAACTCAATGGTTGGACATCCCAAAGTTACCAGTAACCTGTATTGGATTACAGAGAAAAGAGGATTTTAGTCTTACCTGTTAAATCCTTTTCTCTTAGTCCATACAGGTCTCCCACCCTGTCAAGGGACCATGCTTGGCTGTCCTGTGGCAGACCGTGGGGGTCCTTTGGGGTCATGCTCACAGGGGTCTTCTTTCCTTTCTACTATCTAGTCAATAGTTAGTGTCTCAAATCTTACTGGAGCTGATTGGCTAGCTGCAGCCAAGGAGGGAAGGTAGGCTCCACCCCCTGCATTCACTTCTAGAATTGTTCCTGCCTACATAAACGGGCAGATCGCCTACCCAAAGTTACCAGTAACTTGTATGGACTAAGAGAAATGGATTTAACAGGTAAGACTAAAATCCTCTTTTGAACATTAATATATTTTATAAATAAAGGATAAATTCATTATGTGAAATATCCCAATACAATTACTTGATTTTGTAGAGCATACCGTAAAGGTACTATTCTAGGAATTGCCTACATTTTCATTTTTTTTTTTTTTTTTTTTTTTTAAATATATATTTTTTATTTAGTATTGGATCTTTGATCTTTGAACACTTTGAATGCCAGAGGGGTACGCAGTGCGTTGTGTTTCCCTCTGACACTCAAGTGGTTAATAATTGGTTACATTAAATAAATCTATGTGCAAAACCTGAGTATCCTAAAGTGAACCCGTCACCTTACATTTTAATTTGCATATTTTTAAATATAAATTGTACTCTGTGGTCTGGCGCATAGGTGTTGAACAAAAAAATAAAACAATTTGTACAAACCAAAATTACCACAATAAAGCAGGGTCACTTTAATCTTGTATAACAAAATTGGTATTTATTTCGGGATAACACCAGCATTCAGTATCACATGTAACAATATAATGCCAGAATGATTATTTATTTGTTCTTAGAGAAATTTCCTAACAATTGCAATGAACTGAAAGGAAAAACTCCCCAAGAAAAACAAATCTTTTCACACAATTAGAGAAATAGCTCCTCTAAAAAAGATTCCTTTCAGTTCATTGCAATTGTTGGGAAATTTCTCCCTTATGCGCCAGACCATAGAGTACAATTTACATTTTTTGGGATTTGGAGAGTGGAATCCAGGTCAGGTAGCAAGGTGATGGACTGTTTTTACCCAATTATTGCACCACTAAAAGTATTATTTCTCTCTCTCTCTCTCTCTCTCTCTCTCTCGCTCTCTCTCGCTCTCTCTCGCTCTCTCTCTCTCTCTCTCTCTCTCTCTCTCGCTCTCTCTCTCTCTCTCTCTCTCTCTGTCATGCGCTAATTAAGTAATGTGCTGAAATTGAAAATTTGCATAAATTAGAGAGATCACCATACAGAGATAAAAGCATGAATGTCTCCTGAATGTAGATATTCTGGTCTTTCGACTAGCATGGCACATAATCATGAGAAGAATTCTAGACAAACTTGAATTCAAGGTGACCAGTCCTTTTTAACCCTTTAAGGACCAGAGGGGTGTGCAATGTTCTATACATTCCTCTCATCCTGAAAGGGTTAACAGTGGGGTTCATTTCACAGGCCTAAGCTATAAATGCAGAGTGAAAATCTTTACTATTAAAATACAAATTAGAATATCTAAGTGACAAACATCACTTGGTATAGATAGATAGATAGATAGATATGTGTGTGTATATATAATATGAGAATGAGCTTTCTTCTAATCTCACCCACATGGAAGGAAAGTCTGTAGGGACCTTAGCTGATTTGCAGTGATGCTATGAGGGCTGAGACTCAGTCATAGTTGATGGAAATGTCTCTGACCTCTATAGATCTCAACTTGCTGAATAGAATGAGATGGAAAACAAGAGAATAGTGTAATATGGAATGTGGCATAATATAATGCATAAGCTTCCCATGTGATTGAGTTAGGAGAGGTCACAATACTGGTATGCTGTATGGTGCTGCATGTTGTGGAAGGTATGATTGTGAGAATAGGATTGTATTCTTGTCTGTGTCATTATTTCTTCTCTTCTTCCTCCCAATGCTCTCACTGGCAGCTGAGGGAGCTATTGGGGTTTACTATGGTAAGTGTGCATCCTACAGATTGATCTTGTGACAACCGAACTTTAATCTCTGACCTTCAAGAAAAAAAATCTTTCTCAATATATGTGTGCGTGTGTGTGTGTGTATATATAATATATTGTATGTTTTATAGGCGCTCCACATTTATAGTTAAAGGGTAGGAGCACTTGCAGATTTATAAGCATTATCTAGTTTTTGGTCCATGATACAAAGTAATGTCAACGTTTTGGCTCTTTCATGAAGTGTTTATCAAGACCAAGTGTTTATACAGATGTAAATAACTGCAAAACAATTACAGCCAGCTAATGGGGTCTGGTGCAGTAAACAGCTGTGCTAGTGTTTACTAGCCCACAGGTGACTTGTTACTTTGTAGTGTCATGGACTCTGAAATAGGGTCATATGTGCAGAGAAAAGTGGAAAAATCCTGGGGCAAACCAACTGCATCATAGGAAACAATAAAAATTGCATTTGCTTTAAATCATCTGCATCTAGGAAACCAACAAACATTCCCATTGATTTATATAGGATGATGCCATCCGTTTTGCAGCTGCACTGTTTCTCTCTCACCATCTGATCCCACAACCTGCTCCAATTGCCAATACAAGCACCTTTTCTGTGTCTAACCTGTACCATGTGTGCCGCATTCATGCACTGCTGTGTGGGAGGGGAACAGAAGGTGATTCTGTAAGGATTGTGGTCAGACAGGCTGGCAGTAGGAGAGAGGTGATGTGCAGTAAGGGTTCGTGAGAGTGCGGGGAAGGAAGGCAAGTTGAGGCATAAGCATCTTCTTCAGTAGCAGCAGAGGAGTTATACTTCCCTCCGTTTTTAGCTGCACTGGAAGTAAAGAAAGGAATGCGGGTCCTAGGGAGAGGTAAGAGGGGTGGATGGTGGAGTATTTCAGGACTGGGATGGCTTGCAGAGCAGTGTGGTACAGCTTGTACTGTACAGAATGTCATAAGGTACCTTTTTAAAAGACTATTTCTCTGTTGTCCAATATAAGTTACAGGTACTGTGGGTAGGCGACCGCCCCTATAAGTAGGCAGGAACAATTCTTGAAGAGAATGCTGGATGGAGCCTACCTCCTCTCCTTTGCTGCAGCTAGCCCCCCCCAGAAAGATTTGTTCCTTGATGAAGATACAGGCAAGAGAACAGTTCTGCAATAGTTTTAGTTTATTTTTTGTTGTCTGTTAGATATGGAATACCATCATTAGGCAGATTACCATTACTGACAATTCCCAAGTGGATAGCTCAGTTTCCAAGTGCTATGGTGGACCTCTTAGCCCTAGGGGGAAAATCTTGTTTCACAGCTTCTTTCCTCAGGAGTTGCCCACTGAGGCTTCTTCTTTACACATGGTAATCTGAAGACAGAAGACCTGCTGAAAAGGTGAGCAACCCTTTGAGTGCTGAGGTCCACTTGTCCCACCTTCCGTTCCCTCTCCGCACAGAGGTCTCCTTTGGAGTTCCTAATACATACTCCTGCACTCATTGGGTTTATCTGTATGTCTGTTGGGGGGCTTGGAGCAGTGTTTCTGTGGTAAACTTAACCCTTTCGCTGCTAATTGGCATTCTTTTGGGCGCTTTGGGCACTTTTCCCCTTTGAGTATAGTGTTTTATTTGATTTTTAATGTGTTTTGTGGTGTTTTTACAGCTTTTTTTTTTTTATTCCACTGTAAGAGTGCAAAATTGAGTTTACCGCGTAGACGCCGTGCTCCATTCACCTCTATGGGACTTTATAGTTTGGGACATATCTCTGCGACCGCTCAAATTAGCAACTTCAGGGATGGCTCATTTTGCTTGTCTGCCCTTGCTGTATCATCCAGTCAATGTTCTGTGTGTAATGGGGCTCAGGGGGCTTCGGGGCACTGTTGGGGTACTTTTTTTTTTTTTTTTTTTTAGGGAAAACTACATTTCCCATGAGCGCTTGCTTCATGCGCTCGTTTCTGATTGGCTTCCATCACGGCAGCCATTTTCTGTCTTCCCTTCATGATCCATCATGGCTGGATCCTCAACATGGACAAGTCGGATCTCGTACCTTCCCAGAGAATAGTCTTCCTGGGCTTCTCTTCGACACTCAGTGGGCGAGGTGGCGCACCAGATCATCCGCAAGGTGTCTGCAGTTCCGGCCAAGAAGCTGGCCTCCCTAGTGGAGAAGTTCATTTCTACCAGGGAAGCTGTTCCGTATGCCATGGCTCATGCCAGGGAACACCAGAGGTTTGTGATCCAGTTTGCCCCTGCACACCTGGATCTACTGAAGATGTCAGTATCTCTTCCACTTCATGTGGAGCTGAGTCTGTCATGGTGACCCCACCTTCCCAACCTGCTGAAGGGCAAGCCCTTCCTAGTCTCCTTCTGGACTATTCTGATGACTGACTCCAGCCTCTCCGGCTGGGGAGTGGTCCTGGGTCACAGCAGTGCCCAGGGCCATTGGTCTCCAGGGGAATCTCTCCTTCCCATCAGTGTGTTGGAGCTTTGGGGGATATTTCATGCCCATCGGCATTGGACGCATCATCTGCAGGACTGCCCGGTCAGAGTCCAGTTCGACAACGCCACGGCCGTGGCCTACATCAACAAGCAAGGCGATACAAGAAGTCTCGCAGCTTGGTTGGAGGTCAAAGCTACTTTAACATGGGCGGAAGAACACGTTCCTGCCATATCTGCAGTTCACATTCCAGGTGTAGACAACGTGCTGGCAGACTTCCTAAGTCGACACACAGTAGACAGCGGGGAGTGGGAACTAAATCAAGAAGTGTTCGACCTCATTGTTCAGAAGTGGGGACTTCCTTGCATGGTTCTGATGGCGACAAGGCACAATCGGAAGGTTCCGTTGTTCTGCTTCCGCTGGACAGACCCTCTTGGTCTGGCAGTGGATGCCATGTTGATCCCATGGCACTTCCCTCTGGCATATATCTTTCCTCCCATCCCCATGCTACACGGTGTTGCGGAAGCTGCTTCTGGATGGTTCTCCAGTCATTATGATTGATCAGTACTGGCTTCATCAGGCTCGGTTTTGGGGGTCCTGGATTTCTCCGTGGCGGAGCCCTTTCAGCTCCCCTGCCGTCCGAATCTCCTTCTCCAGGGGTACCTGTGGAAGGAGGATGTGGAGCATCTGGGTTTGACGGCATGGAAACTGAATCCTCAATACTGAAGAAGAAGGGTTTCTCTTCTGGCATGGTGGCCACTATGCTTAGTGCCCGCAAGCCTGTTTCCTCCAAGGCCTACCATAGGGTCTGGTATACCTTTCTCTTTCTTTGTGTGCAGATAGGGATCTTTCTCAGGACTTTGATCTTCCTACGGTCCTTTCCTTTGTGTAGGATGGAGTGGATAAGAGCCTCAGTTTGAGTTCTCTTAAGGTTCAGACTTCTGCCCTCTCTGTCTTCTTTCAGAGACATATCGCAATTCTTCCTGATGCCAAGTTTTTCTTTCAGGGCATTGCTCATACTCATTCTGCCTTTAAGAGCCCTACTCCTCAGTGGGATCTTAATTTGGTTTTGGGTGTCCTTCAGCTCCCTCCCTTTGAGATCTTGGCCACTATTCCCTTGCGCATGTTGACTTGGAAAATGGCCTTTCTCCTGGCGATTGTGTCTATTCGCCAGTCTGACTCCTTGTTCATTATTCCTGCAGGTCCCAGGGCAGGGAGACCGGCGTCCAGGATGACAATTGCGTCTTGGATTAAGTCTACTATTCGTAAGGCTTCCGAGTTACGGAAGAAGCCGGTTACCTTTCAGGTTTTGGCTCATTCCACCAGATCCATTGGGGCATCTTGGGCGTACAAGAATTGAGCCTCAGCTGATCAGTTGTGCAAGGCTGCCACTTGGTTGTCACTGCACACTTTTTCTAAGCACCTCTGAGTGGATGTTTTTGGGAAGGAAGATCCTAGAGGCAGTTTTGCCTGTCTAGGTTCTCCCTTCGTCTCTTCAGTGCTCCTTCACTTTTGAGCCCAGCTGGAACAAGTTTTGTGTGTTGTGCTATGTTCCTTGTATGGTTGTGCACCGGTTTTGTGTCTGTTGATACTTCAGTGTTGTTGTTGAGCTGTCTATGATCTAATGGTTCATATAGGCTGTGGTGACTTTGGGGCCCTGCGCCTGGTCCTTGCCTTACTTCCCACCTCTGGGAAACTCAATGTTTGGATATCCCATAGTACCAATAACCTATATTGGACGACAGAGAAAAGAGGATTTTAGTCTTACCTGTTAAATCCTTTTCTTTTAGTCCATATAGATTACTGGTCTCCCACCCTGTCAAGGGACCAGGCTTGGTTCTCCTGTGACTGACCATGGTAGTCCTTTCGGGTTCATGCTCACAGGAGTCTTCTTCTCCCTTCTTACTACCTAGTCCCTAGTTAGTGTGGCAAATCTTTCTAGAGAGGGGCAGCTAGCTGCAGCTATGGAGAGGAGGTAGGCTTTACCCAGCATTCTCTTCAAGAATTGTTCCTGCCTACTGAAAGGGGCAGTCACCTACACCCATAGTACCAGTAACCTATATGGACAAAGAGAAAAGGATTTAACAGATAAGACTAAAATCCTCTTTTTAAATAATATTGAGAATTTTGAAAAAGAATCTAACAATCCATAGCCAGTTTAAAAAATACATTGAATAAGATAAAGTTGTTTGGGGGTGAAAGTTCCACTTTGACTGGGTGGCAGATTCAAATCTGGCAGTTAGTTGCGTGGTGCACAAGGTGTTCTTCCAGAGCCTATCATCGCTCTGGCTTCCAAACAATCTTTATTCATTCATAGTGCACTACCTTTGGAGGAGGCAGAAAAGCCTGAATCAGGGCATTACCTCATCATGGGCAGAGAGAGACATAGTGGCACTGAGTCTGAAATTGTAATATAGTGCTTCAAGGATAGCTCAAATTAATGCAGTCTAACAAGCCAAGGCGTGTGATGCAGGAAATATCCTTTATTTTTCCTCAGTATAACCTTTGACAACCACTCCATGAATTATTATTGCCTACCAGCATGCCGGGTGGTGGCATCGAACTGGTGGTGAAATCAGATGGGGGGGACTTAAACCCCCCCCTTCCCATCATGCTAAATGGAATGGCTGAACGCCATCTCAAGTAAAGTTATTAGATAATTTCTATAGCAATGACACCACTGGTCTTCTTATAAACTGGGTACCCTCATTGCACCCCAAACTGGGAAAAAAAACAAAAAAAACAAAGGCAGATGTTAATACTATGCTGCTTCACAAAAATTAAATGTGAACCCTGTGTAGAGCCTATATTTTAACAGTGTATTAATTCACTTGTTTTATTCTTTATTGTGGTTTTGTTTTGTCATTGAATTGCTCCACTTAGAATATGGCTCTTAAGACACAATTCTGTGACAAGCCACCTAGCTTGCGAAACTTTGGAGGTCTTTGTAGCATTCAAGGCGTTACAAACGCCATTAAAATCAGTAGGAATACGGAGGGTTATTTGTCCACCATAGTGCCGTTGTTTTCCCCAGAACCATTCCGCTTTTCTTTCTGCATACAGCCCTTAATGTCTTCACGTAATCTCCTCTTTTTTTCCCTCCAGGTGTAGCTGCCAGCTCGTTCTTTATAAGTGGGAGATATGCCATTGATCCAGAGCTGCGAGGAGCCGAGTTTGAGAGAATCACACAGAACCTAGATGTGAACTTCTGGAAAACCTTCTGGAACATCACTGAGATGGAAATTCTCACTGTAAGCTGTACATTCTGTGGGTTATAATGGCAAGATATCTAGGTCAAGCAGATAGGCCAGTGAAAATTCTGGCTGTGGGGAAGTGGGATGCTAACACAGGGTCGGCATGACATGATGAGAGAAGGAAACACAGTGGATGTTATAATAAAAAGAGAACAAATAGAAAGGGGATAGGAGGAAAAAAGTAAGGGCAAAGCAATTTTTCTTGCAGAAAGTGATTAAGTGGTTTATACAGTGCTGGAGAAGTTGGGAGCGCAGAATGAATAGATGTGTAAATGATTTGCAGATTTACAAATAGGTATAATGAGAAGATGGCTTAACCCCTAAAATTCTAGAGACCTTTCCAATGCATTGTGATGCAGACGTTTGTAATGCCACGTTGCCCTCTTAATACTAACCTGCAGCCCCCTGTTTATTAGTATACACTAACACCCCAGCCTTGTTCCCGTGTCCCAAAGGTATTCTGAAATCCACACATATACTGACACCACAACCTTGTTTTTGTTGTGGGCTTTCATGTCCTCCCCGCTGCCCCTGCTGTGTGTGTGTCTCATTTCTTTCAAAGGTTCCTTGCTGCTTTGTGTCGTCTGACTGATTACACAGACATCAGTGGTAAGGTAACCTACTCCATATTTGCCCCTCTTTTTTCTCCCTCTGCTCCCCTTCTTTTTTCCCTTTTCTTGTCCCCTCTCCCTCCCATCCCTGTCCCAATCCCTCTCCCTCTCTCCTGTTTTGTCTCTTCAAAGCCAGACTGCACCATTTGTCCCCGTTCTTCATTGACTGCCCATCCTCCCATGCTTGTTTCAGGTTCTCTCACCCAAGCTTAATTGTTGTGGTCCTTTATAGAGGGAAATGTTGAGGATTCAGTGCTTGACTATATTTGAGTTTGACGTGTCTAAGGGGTTAAAAATGTTTGGGGTTTTATGCATTAAGAAAATGAGGAGCAGATTCTTTATGATAAAGTTAAACATTCCCATTTATTTAAATGGGTATTTTAAGCCTTTGAAACCATTGCATTGGAGAGACCACTTTAACAATCAAAGGGTTAAAATACCCTCTTAAATCAATAGAAATGTTAAGAATTTTTATTTGTCCCCAGTGGTGTCATTGGTTCCCCAAAATTGCCCCTCTTTTTGTTCCTGCATATGACCCTTAGGATTTTGTTTAAACTTGTGCCATCCATTTCTGGGGTTAAACATCTTTCTCCATTTCTTCATTTTGCACGATTATTTCATATTCTTTTCTTATATACATTTTACCCTTCATCTCATCTTGCAGTCTCTAGTTGGCATAGCATCCACCAATGTTCGTATCAACAAGACCCTCTCTGTGCCTCCGGAGCCCCTGGAGATGCCTCTAGCCGCTGACCCCCAGCGCACAGTTACTATCAATCCACCAGTGGCTCATACAGGCCCAGGACCTGTGCACATGCGTCTCATCTCGTATCAGCTGCGAGAGGGACAGGTAAGAGAAAGGGTTCAACAGCAGTACTGGGTCATCATCTATTAGGTACATCATAACATTCATATGTGCAAATATTTGTAAAGAAGGTCTCTAAGATCATCTTAAGCCTGCTATCCCTGAAGTAAAAAAATAGAATGTTACAAAGAAAAGGAAATGGAGCCCATTGCTGCTTAGGATTGTCAGAAGCACATACCAGCGATGAGGAGATATTTGCATTAAAAGGTAGCTGAAGCCCAGAAGATAAAATTATATTAGACAATCATGGGATAGTTTGTGGGATGCATCTCATTCCCACCAGGTATGTTTTACACCATACTACTTTGTTTCATCTTATATATTTGATGAAACATCTCAGTATAGTGTGAAACGAGTAATGTGGTGTAAAATGTGTGTCACAAACAAACCCTTGTTGTTGACCTTTTAGTTTTATATTGGTTTCAATAAAAACTATGTTTTATAGCTAAATCTTGTCAGTTCAACTTGGACTTTCTGTGTGCATGTATGGGGTTCTAATGATCCTAAGCAGCAGTAGGCTTGTTTGTTCTTTGTAACATTGAATTTTGCTTAGCTGTTTTACAGCAGACTTGGGGAAGACTTTTCCTTTGCATCCATGTCATCCAGAAAATGAAGGTAGAAAGATAACCCTGCAAAACTAGCACTCAAAAAAGACTTATACCCTCCTCTGTATCTTCTGTCAGGACATCAAACTGATTGTAAATTTAACCTTTATTGTCTTAAAGAGAAATAAAATGCTGATGTTAAGATTCAGCATTTTCTGCTCTTTGACTTTTGGTGCCAGTCACGTCCAGTTCACTGCCCTTACTTTTGGTCTGGCATCCACCTCAAAGTTCTTCACATTGGCCATGTCCGCATTGGCCGCTCAGAGCTCAGGGGATCTGGGTGACCTTTTACTCACAGCTCCATCAGAGGTAACTCTGTATTGAAAAATTTGGGGTTGTGTCTCTATTGTACTGCAGCATGGTTGGGTGCTCAGTTTCAAAAACTATTTTGTTCCTTCCCAGGTGCTTAATTTCTTGGGCATGAGATTTGATATTCTCCAAGGGAGGGTGTTGCTTCCAGAAGACAAGATCCAGTCCTTGTCTCTTCTGGTGTCTGAAGCGATAGTCTTATCATCAGACGGTGAGGGGATACATGAAGTTCTGGGTTCTCTAGTCTCTGCCCTAGAGGCAGTCCTTTTCTCTCAATTACACATAAGGGAATGACAATAGGACATTCTCAGGAACTGGTCCAGACATCTGTCCCATGTCATGTCTCTGTGGCGAAGGAGGGACTGTTATGGTAGCTTCAACTGTCCCATCTCACGTTGGGGCATCCATTTGTCATCCCAGAGTGGATCAAGGTCACCATGGATGCCAGCCTGTTAGGCTGGGGGCTACCCTGGGTTTCTTGGCAGCCCAGGGCATCTGAGGCAGAGAGGAGAGTCTTCTCGCAATTCATTTGCTGGAGCAGTGGGTGGTCCGCATTGCATTCTGGTCTTATCCCGTCAGGGTCTCCTATGAGGATTTAGTTGAATAGTCCGACAGCATTTACCTACATCAGCCGTCAAGACAGAACCTGAAGCATGACGGTCAGGACAAAGGTTCGGGAGATCCTCCAGTGGGCCAAGGCTCACGTACCATCCTTCACTGTGTTTTATATTTTAGGTGTAGAAAATGGGGTTTCAGACATTTTAAGTTGTCGTCATCTGCATGAGACAATGTAGTAGGAAACAATGCAAACATAGAAAGGGGAAAGAAAATACTAAATTAAGTATTACAAAATAAAACTGCAATAAAATTAAATGCAAAATGTATTAAAGGGGATCTATCACACCTGTACATGTGTGACTTAAATGATAGCTAATATAGTGAATCTGACAATTTCTTTATTATTTCCGGTATTGGAAATCAAAATTGATATCTAGCCAATGAGAGAGCTCCAGCTTACAGACAGAAGCCTCCATCATCGGAGGAGGCTGGATAGATGGACCAGAGCAGAGGCAGAGTGATAGACTGCGGGTAGAGAGCTGTACCCACAGACTATCCAGAAGTAGGGTGCAGGGCACTCTTTAAACATTAATTTTCAGCCAAATAGAGTTTTAAAAACTGGAAATAATAAAGAAATTGTCATATTCTCTATATAAGTTATCATTTAAGCCACACCTGTGCAAGGGTGATAGATCCCCTTTAATAAGTGTATATACACAAGGGTAAAAAAAAGGAATGATAAGAAACAGATCCACAAATTGGGGGACAAAAAAAAAAAAAAAAAAGAATAAATTGGTCAATGAGTAATTCACGTATATAAATGGCCATAGGAGTATACTGCCTCCCACTACTTTGTCTCCTCTGTCTTGGCTCACACACAAATCTGATTAACACTGGGAATAGCTGCAGTTTTGAACGCATTTAAAGCAAGACTATCACAGAGCTATAAGTGCCCCTCTGTTAATAGTTATGATAGCAGTAATCATTTAAATACTGTTATAGAGTTTATTATGTGCAGGCATTGTATGGAAACATAAATTCTTATGAAACTCGCCTCAAGACGACAGCGCCTGCTCTGTTTGTCCGTACTTGTACTGTACGGTACAATCCAGCTCGCCATTTTGCAAATAACCTATCCTTGAGGAGACAGGGATGGACAGGCCAGGAGCATAGATACTTCTTCAGCAGAATGTCTGCTCTGTGGTCTTGAGGTGAGTCTCAGAAGAACTTATGTTTCCATATAATGCCTGCACTTAATAAACATTAAAACAGTATTTAAATGATTACCGCTATAATTACTATTAATAGATGGGTACTTAAATCTCCATGATAGTTACGCTTTAAAGAACTAGAAGCCTGAACTACATCAGGGTGCCGCTATAGGGGCATCCCCCCCCCCATTAGGGTTATATGAATAAGGGTTTTTACTTCACTTCATTCCTCTCAGTTGAATCTTTTTTAGGGTTTCAAGCCCTGGTATATCTGGATCCTGGGAGCTCAGCCAGAGTGTGTTCAACCAGATTGTCTGTCCTTGGGGATTGCCATCAGGGAATCTCATAGTTTCCCGCCTGAAATGCAAAGTTCTGCTGTTTTGTGCCAAGTTGAGGGATTCTCGGTGTTTGCGATGCACACAATGTTTCATGGAGTTTATATCTAGCGTGCGTGTTTCCTATGACCCCCCCCCCATTTCTCAGGGTTCTCCAAAAGATCAGTTTGGAGAAAGCTGATGCCATACTCTTTGCTCCATTCTGGTTCGGCTGGGCTTTTTTTTTTTTTTTGTATCTTCTCAATCTGTTCATGGGAGAGCCTTTTTGTCTCCCCTTGAGGCTGGACCTTTTGGCTCAAGGTCCTGTGTGCCATCCTCAGGATAAGTTGACTTTGACATGGCTTTTGAAGTCAAAATCTTGAAGAAAAGAGTTTTTTCAGAAGCTTTCATTTCTGCTATGTTCCAAGCTAGAAAGCCGGTTTTGACTAAGGCCTATCATAGGATTTGGTCTTTCTTCTACCAGTGGCGTGCTGATCATGGTTCACAACCTCAGCCATTCAGGCTTCTGGTAGTTTTTCGTTTCTTCAAGATGATGTTAAAGGGGATGTTTAACCCCTTTATAACTTTGCTTAAATCGTTTTATCTACTTTAAATAATGACAAGTGTATAATTTAACCCCTTAGCGACAGCCGCGTTCATACGCGGCTGTCACCTTAATGCCCAAGGAACAATTTTTTTTTTTTTTTTTTTTTTTTTTCCCCCAAACAAGTCCGGCGTCTCCGAGCGGTGTTCAGCCGCACGGAGACCTGGACTTCCGTGACTTACCAGGTACGTCCTCTGTCACTAAGTGAGTTTCTGCGGGACGTACCTGGTAAGTCATCCGTCGTTAAGGGGTTAAAAACAAAAAAAAAACTCTTGTTTGTTGAAATTAAACGTGTAAAAGGAGCTCTGTACCTACTTCCGGGCAGCCTGTGTTGAACGAGTCTGTACCACAGTCTGCCGCTTCTATCCAGCCTCCCCTGATGAAGGAGGCTGTCTGTCTCTAAGCTGGAGTGCACTCATTGGCCAGAAATCAATCTCTGCCAATGAGAGCGCTCCAGCTTAGAGACAGACAGCCTCCATCATCGGAGAAGGCTGGATAGAAGCGTCAGACTGTGGTACAGATCCATTCAACACAGGATGGCCTGAAGTGGGTAAAGAGCTGCTTTTAATTTCAACAAACAAGAGTTTTTTTGTTTTGTTTTGTTTTTTGTTTAAGTGTATGCGCTTGTCATTATTTAAAGTAGATAAAATGATTTAAGCAAAGTTGTAAAGGGGTTAAACATCCCCTTTAAGGGAGGACTAATCCATAGCTCTATAAAGGTGCAAATTTCTACTCATTCTCTTCTTTTCCAGCTATGCATTGCTTTGCTTCCCAATGTGAAGATATTTGCTCAGGGAGCTCATATTTACCCTGTCTTTCAAGTTCCCGCTCCTCTGTGGCACTTGAACCTCTTTTTAGGAGTGCTCCAGAAGCCTCCTTTCAATCCTCTTTCTGCTGCTTCTTTGTTTTCTATGACGCACAAGACAGACTTTTTCCTGGCCATTGGGTCCAGGCTTTCTCCTTTAATCCTCTTTTCTGTTTGTTTGGTTTTTTTTCACCATGATAGGGTAGTTTAATGAACTCCTAGGGGCTTTTTGGGCAAGGTGGTTTCAGAGTTTCACATCAACCAGGAAATTGTCCTCCTGATGGAAGGTCCTGCAGGCTGTGCAGCTTGTCTAAGGGTCCTTCTTGCTTTCTTGTTTTCTCTCTTTAGAGATCAGAACTCTGTTGGTTTCCTGTTTGTTTGGTGCACGTTGACACTTGAGGTTCGTGTTGTACCAGTTTAATCCTGTGGAAACTGTTTTCCAATGTCCTTTTTCCCCTCCAGGAATCTTGATGGATAGCTATGGCATATCCCCCTGGTTCCTGTGTTTCACACTGGACGATAGAACAGAGTTTCACTAAAATCATCATTAAATTGTTTTCTCTGAGTCCAATTGGAACATGGGACTCTCACCATGAGAAAAAAACAGCGGTTTGAGTCCCTAGACAGAGGGGTCCTCTTAGGTTATTTTATTCAGGGGATTTCCTTCTTTCCTCTCATTTCTGCTTTATCTTGGTTTTGCTATATATTGAAACTGGAAGTAGTAAGAGGAGGGAAGATAGTCTCCGCCTAAGTGGCCTGACACCTTTTTTTTTTTTTTTTTTTTTTTTTTTTTTTTTTTTTTTTTACCCTTTGAGTGCCAGAGTGGTACAGAATGCATTGTGTACCCCTCTGGCACTCAAAGGGTTAATTGGCCTGCCCTCCAGAGGAGGGAACTTTACCCCATGATTCCTGTGTTCCACGAGAAAAACTATCCCAGCATGCTGTAAAAAATAAAAATGCATTATCATATTTCTTAAAGTTCCCACACTGTGATACAACTTAACATATAGATTTATGAACACTACAACATAATTATATTACATGAAATTGAATTTTAGCATTAGTGTTGCTTTAGTTGGCCCCAATCTCCTTGTGATGTCCGGAGGTGGGACCAACTGCGTGTGTTTAGTCAGGCAGCTGCAGTATACTGTGTTTTAGACACTGCAAGAAGAGAAAATGGTAACATTTTTGTTTCCTAATTTACCAAAGAAAGGCAAAGGTGCTTTCAGATATCTTAAATTTTATCAGTTTCATCATGTCCTTTCTTGTAATATCAACTTGTGTAGTTTTAGTATTTATTTAATCACTTGAGTGGCAGAGCTGTGTTCAGAGCATTACTCTGCAATTTGATGGACACCCACTGGGCCACAAAAACTTGTCTCCCCCCTCCCGTCCTGTCCCTGTAATATGTCTGTCTCTCTCTTTCAGGAGAGTGAGCAGCTTACCTCTCTTATGAAGCCTGAGGGTCCTCTAAGCCTGGACCTCCGTCTTCGATCCCGTCCAGCCCCCCTATCACCAGACCTCATCATTCACTTCCACGGTGGAGGCTTTGTTGCTCAGACCTCAAAGTCCCACGAGCCATACCTGAAAACTTGGGCCCAGGAGCTTGAAGCCCCTATCTTGTCTGTCGATTACTCACTTGCCCCTGAGGCACCCTTCCCACGGGCCTTGGAGGAATGTTTCTATGCATACTGCTGGGCGCTGAAGAACTGTCGGTTGTTGGGTCAGTATGGGCATGTCTGTATGTTACTTTTTATGGTTTCCTTTTGGTGTGTGTGTGTGTGTGTGTTCATCACAAGGTGCCTCATTGTATGCTTTGCAGGTTCCACAGCTGAGCGAGTGTGCCTGGCTGGTGACAGCGCTGGAGGAAACCTCTGCATCACAGTGTCACTTCGTGCTGCTTCTGTTGGAATTAGAATGCCAGATGGGATCATGGCAGCCTATCCAGCAACTCTGCTGCAAGCAACTGCATCACCCTCCCGCCTGCTTACTCTTATGGACCCCCTTCTCCCTCTCAGCGTGCTGTCTAAGTGCCTCAGCGCCTATGCAGGTACTAAGTTTGTATGAAACACTGTATACATGATTTTGTACTAAAAGGTAATGGAGTCATTCTGGGGTTTTACTACTGTATCATAGGGGCAAATAAAACTTTTCATTGGTTTTAATTGGACTTTTAACCCCTTGAATGCCACAGAGGTCATCCACATATTGTATTGGCACTCAAACGGTTACACATTCAGATGCAGTGTACATAGTATTATTTTGTATGTGGATCTGTTGGGCGCTCACAGTAGTTTCAGGTTCAGGTGAGCAACTGGCTCGCTTGGGTAATGTACACATTAGATATTGGCACATGGGTCAAGCTACACTGGGCCTTATGGTATTAAGATAAAATGGAATGATAATAGGGAAAACCAAATGATTAATTGGGAACAGATAGAAATATTCAATGATTTAGATCCCCTAATAGCTAAGAATGTCTATATCAGTGCTTTTCAAGGCATTGGAGACCATTCTCCATTCATAGGTTTTTTTAAAAGCCTTGTTTAAATATTGAGAACTTTTTATTTGTCCCTTGTTTCTCTAGGATTGCTCCATTTCATCTTTGTTCATCAGCTCCAGTGTTCCTTTTTGTCTTTGGTTTTCTCATTGATGTCTTATAATCTTATTTCCGTTCTTGTTTATTGTGACACACTCTTCCTGTCTCTGGTCTCCATCCAGGCACTGAGCGAGTCCCAGTAGAGGACAGGATGTTAGAAAAGCAGAGTGCCGTGAGTCAAGTAAAGAGAGGGACAGCATTATTTCTCAGAGACATCCGTCAAGGAGCTACATCCTGGCTGAGCTCCCTGATGGAAGGAGGGAAAGATAAGGGCAATTCAGGTGAGTAAAGTGAATGCTATTACAGGACTATGCAGATGTTTCCCAGAGCTTTCTGTGGTTCTTTTAAAAATATATATAGGTGGAGGTTTTTTCTTTTGAACGTCTGAAGCTGTATTTCCCTAGCAGACAGCAGAGTGATGATTATTGGCATCAAGAGTCTAATTTGTGGACTTTTAGTTGTCTTCCCTAAATACTGTAAACCTTATGTTTCATCTATATGAGGACACTCCATATTTATAAGCATTTAGAGTGTATCTAACAAATTTCTAATAACACAATGGGAGAGAAAATAAGTATATTTCATTGCATATTGACTTATTTGTTAATGGTTTGGTTGTGCTCATTCATGCATCAGTGGTCAAGTGTAAGAAAAGTCCATGGAAATATCATCATTTTTTACACAGATATTTGCACTTATTTTCCAAGTCAAGCAGGACTTTCGGAGTGAAAAGTTCTATTTACAATGATTGCTTAGTGATTTGTATATTAAAAAGAAAATGTTGGAATTCCGGGGGTAAACAACTACATCACAGAGGGAAAAATTTGACAAAAAAACCCCCAAAACTCCCTTTGACTTAAAGGGATAGTAATACTTCGTTTTATCTTTATTTTATATTGTAGGCATTAAAAGAACTTGAAGAACGCTATAAGTCTCATCTCCCAAACCTTTATGGTTTGAGAGATATTCACAAGCAAAGTTTCCCCTCCCACCCCTTTTACCTAGTGTAAGCCATCTCTTCTCAGATATGGAATCCAGTCCATAGACCAGACAGATAACAGCAGGGGACAATCTTCTTCCTATGAGAACAATGAAAACCCTGCCCCCTTGACAAGTTTATCAGAGTTGTACTTCAAGAGTAATTCAATGACAAAGTATCCCCCTCCCGCCCCTTTTACTGATGTAACACTGCTCAGCTAGAGCAGAAGGGAGGTACCCAGTTAGATTTCAGAGAGGGACAAACTTCAATTAAGATAAGGGAAAAACCTGAAAAACTTGTCAAGGGCGGCAGGGCTTTCATTGTTCTCAAAGGAAGAAGATTGTCCCTTGCTGTTATCTGTCTGGTCTGTGGACTGCATTCCACATGGCTTACACTAGGTAAAAGGGGCGGGAGGGGAAACTTTGCTTGTGAATATCTCTCAAACCATAAAGGTTTGAGAGCTAAGACTTCTATCATTCTACATGTTTTTTAATGCCTACAAAATAAAATAAAGATAAAATGAAGTATTACTATCCCTTTAAGGCCAGCATCCTGAGGCGGAAGGGCTTTTCTGACTTTGTCATTATTGCTACTATGCTGCAGGCTCAAAAGCCAGTTTCTTCCAAGGGATACCATGGGGCTTGGTCCTTGTGCTATGTGGTGTGCAGTGGGGGTCACTTCGGTGGGCTTATCTCTATTACAGTTCAGATTTCATCCCTTTCTGTCCATTTCCAGAGGCGTATTGTCTGATGTGTAAATCTTTGTGCAAGGGGTGGCTCAGGCCTACCCAGTCTTTTGGGATCCCACTCTTTGTGGGACTTGAACCTGGATCTGAAAATGCTTCCCATTGTTTCATTTTTGCTGTTTATCTTGATGCACAAGATAGCCTTGTGTCTGTTCAGTTGGTGGCCAAACTTCAGACTTGATCTTGTAAGCCTCCTTTTATGGTATTCTATCCTGATAGGATGGTTCTGAGGACCCCCATAGTGTTTCTCCCTAAAGTTGTTTCTGAGTTTCAGATTAACTAGGAAAGTATTCTTCCTTCTTTCTGTCCAGCTCCATTTAGTAGACAGGAGCAGGAACTTAATGTTTTGGATGTGGTTAGGTGCTTGAAGCACTATGGTCATTGCATGCAGCCTTTTTAGATATCTGACTCACTTTTTGTCATGCTTGAAGGCCCTCATGCAGGGCAGGTTATATCTAAGGTAAGAGTGGGTTCTTGGATTAAAGTGACCATTTGCCAGGCATATGTTCTCAGGAAAAAGCCTATACCCTTTCACGTTACAACACTTTCCATCAGGTCAGAGGTGCCTCTTGGGCCTATGAGAATCAGGCATCTACTGAGCAATTGTTAATGGTGGCAATGTAGTCATCTATTCACACCTTTGTCAGACACTACTGTGTTAATGAGCTGGCTTCATCCGAAGACAGTTTGGGCTGTAAAGTCCTAAAGGCCTTGTGCCTTTGTTGGTGTCCTCCTTGAATTTCCTTCAGCCTGTAAACTATTAGTTCCAGTTCTTTGGTTTGCAGTGTTGGTGTCCATTGAGACGTGACGTTCAAGTTGTCCTAGTTTGTCTTGGTTGGCACTGGTCTTTGTCTTGAGGATTTTTCTCGTTACCGTCCTGGAATCCTGGTGGATGCTTTTGAAATATCCCCATGGTACCTGTGTTCTATGTAGGATGTAAGAGAAAAGGGGATTTTTGTGTACATACAGAGAAATCATATTTTCTTTGTCAATGTGAAACATTGGACTTTCCTTCTCAAGAAAAAAACAACTGTTAGAGGCCCAGATAGAGGGATCGTCTTGTGTTCTCTAGCACAGTGGATTCCGTTTATGTTCCACTTCTGTTTCTTTTCTTTCATGTTTGCTATACCTTAAAACTGAGCATGTCAAGGTTGGGGTGAAACGGATTGGTGGTGGGGGGGAGTCTCCACCTGTAAGTGTCTTTTTAGCCAGGTGCCAAGCCCTCCTACAGAAGGATACGTTACCCCATAATCCTTTGTCCTACATAGACTAAGATACTTTACTTGTAAGTCCATAAAAAATCTCCTTTTAAATCAATTGAAATTATCCTTATTCCACTGTAGTGCTGATGGTTTGCTTCACAATCCCTCCATTTTGTAAATATGTCCCTTACAGTATTTCACTGTGTAGTCACCAATTGATCAGGGCCGGATTTGCCATTAGGCAAAGTAGGCACCTGCCTACAGGCGCACGCCACCGAGGGGCGCCTGCCATTGGGATTTTTTTTTTTTTTTTTAAATTAAAAAAAAAAAAGTAGCCACCTCGCTGGCGGCAGGACCTCTCTGTGCCTCCTTGGCACAGTCCTGTAGGTGGTGAGCTCCCTCGTCGCATCTTTTGGAATGCAGAGCGCTGGGAGATGACATCATCTCCCAGCGCTCTGCATTCCTGAATAGGAGACCGCGAGGGAGCTCCATCAGCTACAGGACTGTGCCAAGGAGGCATCCAGTCATTTTAAGAACCACATCCCTTCTAGACGTACTCTTCAGTTAAAATCAGATTTCCTCCAAACACGCAATGGTTTCACTACTCCATGTTATCCAGATTCACACTGCATCTAGAGCCTCAGTCCCTTCTGAGTCACACACACTTCCCAGAACTCCCCATTCAGGATCACACTTCCCCAGATCCTCACCAGCTCCGGAGTCAAACCTCATAACTGTATCAACTCCAGAGGAATCCCATTAGAGCGAAGCCCTGGAGAGCCACAACAAATGTGTTATACATGCAGTCACACACACACACCTCACACATCTCTCTTTCCCTGTGTGTGTGGCTCTCTCTGTCTTTCTCTATATATATCCTCTCTATGCCCCCTCTTCGCTCAACGTTCCCCCCAGCTGTCCTCTCTTGGCAGGATTTGCCCTTTCCCTGAGAGATGAAGTGATTCTCCTGATATATTAGAGGTTCTGTTGAGCTTTTCCCCGCTGAGCTTCCTCCACAGGCGCTTCATTACTGAGAGTTCAGCACCTCGGACAGGCCAGCTCCTGACAGACAGCAGCTGAGAGGGAGAGAGAGAGACAGCTCCTAACAGAAAGAAACCGAGAGAGATCATGACAGAGAGAGAGACAAAGAAAGATCATAACAGAGAGAGACACACAGAGAGACACACAGCTATACACATTCACATTTCTCTACAACACATACACAGAACTACTAAAACGTACACACACACACACCTAAATACAGGCAACATACCAAGACACACACAGAACACATATACTAACACACTCACAACTAAAGATATTTATATTAAAATAAAATCACTTTAAATATTTAAGCTGAATGTCTGTAACTATGATTGATCCACAGGGGTGTGGCTAATTAAGGGTGTGGTCATGGTAGGGAAAAGGCGGGGCTAGGGGTGCCGAAGGGTGTTGTGCCTAGGGGCGCCTGAGATGTAAATCCGGCCCTGCAATTGATCACCAATTAATGCTTGTATCAGTCTTATATGCCACTACCTTATAAACAAATATATTGGAGCCATATGTATAAAGCCAAAAGGAGACCAGTACTGGGGGCAAACAAACTGCACAATAGGAGACAAATTCTACTCCCCATTGATTTGTGTCATTTGCATCAGGTAAACTTTAGTGACAGAATCTTACTGAAAGATTACCACCCCCCACTGTCAGTATATATCTCTCTATATGGAAGACCTAGACATTCTTTTGTGTAATAAAAGATTGAATTAATGAAGCTGAGGAGGTTCCATTTTGGAACAAAGCAACTGTTCTATTTCCCCATAGTGCATTGGTTTGCCTCATAAATGTTTATCATTAGCTTTCTGGATAAAGAGAACAAGTAATGAAAAAACAGTGAGTTGCACACTCTTCTGGACCTTAAATGGCTAAAGTAAATAATACAGGATGATGGCTTCATTTTAAGTTACTTGTACCCGTAGACCTCTAATTGTAATTTCCTATTCCTTGTTACAGAGAGAGTGCGGAAAAGTGTGTCAGAGGCAGCTTTAGGGGAGGAGAACACCACCCACCATAGAGTGTCACTAAAGAGCAAGACCTGCCAGGACCTGAGCCGACATCAGTACAGGGAGCAGGCAGGAGGACAAAACCAGCACACCGTGCATGGTGAAGATCTGAACGAGCACAATGCTTATAGTAGGGTACACAACAATAACAGCCAACAGAACACACAGAACAGTGTTTACAGCCAGCACAATGCACAGAACTTAAATGGACCTCAAATAAAGAACCAGCAGCCTACCATTTCTGTACAAGTGCATCCAGGTGCAGGTGTCAGAGAGCCGCTTTCTCCCTGCAGCCACCAGATGCAGGATGTGAACTTCTTCCTGTCAGGGAATGAGAGCGAGAGTGAATCCCCTGGACGTATCTATGATAATGGGAACTCCACACACTCCAAAGAGAATATGCCCCCTGAACACTCCAGCGAGGACAAATTTCCCCTGAACTCTACCTCACATCCTCTGGGATTCCCAGAAGGATTTGAGCCACTGCGCTCTCAGAATGGGGCAGCTAACATGACCCTACAGACCTCTGCCATTGTGCATAACCCCTTCATGTCCCCACTGCTGGCTCCAGACAGTATGTTACAAGGACTCCCTCCAGTGCACATTGTGGTGAGTACCGGGGAAGATGGGACATTGTGCAGATACCTTAGACACCACAAACAACATAGGGTCATGTCCATGCGCACAGAGTAAAGTTTGAGTAGTTCTGGTTCCAACTAACTGCACCATAGTGGAGAAATAGAAATTCCCTTGAATTAAATGGAGTTTTAACAACTTGAATGCTATAGAGGTGCATTATTTCACAACTAGTTGAAGAGCCCGGTACACGGGTCACAGTGCCACTGCCAGCCAGTCGCGGTGCAGTCATGCTCAGTAGAGACTGCACACGCCGCGGCTGATACAGAGCTAGATGCTCCTTCGGAGTGCCCTGCACTGTATCAGCCTCATCACGGGCAGTCTCTACTGCACATGACTGCAGCACGAGCAGCAGTCTCTACTGCGCATGACTGCGTTGTTGCAAACTTTGTAGCAAATTATTATATAGGATGCATTGGTGTCCTTTCTTAAATTCAAGGTGGTTAAAAGCCCCAGTTAAGCAGTGGGAATTTGTGGAATTTTATTTTATCTGCAGTCCTTGGGTACCCCTAACAGTGCAGGTTTTCAAGAGTACATGTGTGTAATTAGTGGATCCTTCATTCTGATTAGTTCACCTGTGCACAGGCAGGAACATCCCAGAATCCTGCACCTTTAGTGGTACTTTAGGACTGTGGCTAAAAAGCTGTGTTTTGTGTTGCAGTTGGTTTGACACAAATTACTCCTCCTTTCTCAGTTAGAAATGCACTAGATCATGTATGCACTTGGCATATATTTTATATCAAGGAAGGGCAGCCTGTAACCCTCAAGAGTTTGCAATCTTTGGCTTTCCTGCTGCTGGATTACCACTGCCATCATATTCAGCCAGCGAATGACTGTCTGAGAATGATGGAAGCATGGTCCATCAGTAGCTGTACAGCCATGTATTGACATGTATTGAATTATGGGCCACCACCGATAGCTAGTATATCTATTGCATTTACTTAGAAAATTATGATTGATTTGGGTGTATATCTGTACAGAAAAATCACGTCACTTCATCGTGCATATATTCTGGCACAGTGTTGGGTTTATACATTCACTTTATTGTTTTAAAATAAATATTAAACAAAAAATGAAATTACATTTTATGCTTGTGATCCCCTTTTAAAGTTTATGTGGAAAGTTTTAACTATATTTTTAGCATACAGCTTCTTCAAACTATTGACTTGCTTCTGTTTCTTAGACATGTTAATTTCCATTGCTCCTTATGGAACTTCCAAGTCTTCTCCATCTGTGATTAGCCTTTGTCTCTAATGCCGGCCAATCACACTCTGTAATGCCCAGCCCATACCCTTCATGACATGATCTCTTTCCTTAGTTTGTACTTAACTCCCCCCAGTCTCTATGTTCACCACTCCCTTTCCTCTACTCTCTCTTCTCAGTGCCTGATGAACTTTTTCTCTGCAGGCCTGTGCTCTAGACCCGATGCTGGATGACTCTGTGATGTTCGCTAAGCGTCTGAGATCATTGTCTCGCCCAGTCACTTTGCAGGTCGTAGAAGATCTCCCTCACGGGTTCCTGAGTTTGTCACAACTGTCCCGGGAGACCAGAGAAGCCACTGCAGTGTGTGTGAGGCGCATCCATCAGATCCTACGAGAGGACCCTCCAGTGCCTCCGCCCACTGCCTCGCGTAAACACCGGAAGCTAGAGAGGACACTGGGGAAGAGCACTGTCACTGAGCGAGAGATTGGTGCCTAAAACACCCATTTGTGTGATTTTCCTCATGCAATAAGGAATCCGATTTAATAACGAGACATGGAAAACATATATTTTGTTACTCCAGTAAGGTACCCAAGAGTTACTCTTCCTGCAGCTGGTGTAACTGACGGTTACATTGATTGAGGTACTTGGGGTTATAACATAACTGCAATAAGGCACTTTTTTGCCAAGGGCGCTGTGTCCAGTCTCATAGACACTTGTTTTTACTAATAGCCAGTAGAAACAAAATACACTTCCTGGAGCTTATGTGCTTAGAAGAACTGAGGCAGTTCAGGGGCAAACTAGCTTCATCATAATGGACAAATAAACATTCCCATTGATTTTAATCCTTGAATGCTAGAGGTCTCCAGCCTGTTGCAAAGCAACATTTTGTATACTTCTAGCATGCAAGGGGTTAAACCACATGTAAATCAATGGGGATTTTGGGAATGTGTTTTTTTCCCATATGGTGGTTTATTTATGCCAGTATTTCTGCAGCTCTTCTTAGTACATGAAGTACACCAGACACGCTATGGAGGGAGTGGGAAGTGAATTGCTGGGTACTGCTTGCTGTGGATGATGACTGCATGAGAACAGAGGGTTCTGGTAAGTAAAAAGCAGAATTCTAGTTGGTGGAAGCAAGAGCCAGAGTAGGATAGATTCAAGTAACTGCAGAGTTGCTGAAAGTTGGGAAGGTGTGGAAGAGAGAAACTGTGATGGATGAATCTTCCTAGCAGATTGCAGTATTCTAGGAGCCTGCTGAAAAATGAAATACCTCAAGTTTATATCTCCACTAAATATTATTATGCTAATTGCATTACATAGGCTTTGTCCAAGATCAGCCCATGTCCTTCTACCCTGAAAGGAGTTGTGAAATCCACTCCGGATCTATTACAGTCCTGTTTTAAGACCTAGGTTTTTAGACTACCTTAACTGTTTGGATGATAGAGACACTTCTTAAAGTGTTTTGCAGTATGTTGTTGTCTCTGGCATGCAAGGGGTTAAACAATTGTTAACATTTGAGGGGAGACACTGTCAAACCTTGTATATACTGACTCCTCCCCCCATTTCTGGTTATATTGAATATATAAGGGCTCAGTGGAGTGTCTGAACCATTTATAGCCTTTACATGCCTGTTATTTTTATTTACCTCTTCAGTGTCAAGGCTGCAGAGAGGTGTGTGCGTGTGTGTAGTATATACATTGTGAGGCTGATGTACTTAGAAGAAATGGAACAATTCTGGAGCAAACCAGATACAATATAGGGGACAAATTAAAATTCTCAGTAGTGCATTGAATACCTCTGTAGTATTAAGGAGCTATTTAATTTGTCTTCTATGATTTTGCTGGTTTAACTGCTCCACTTTGCTTTTATCCCTTTGAGTGCAAAGCAATGCGTTGTGTTACCCCCTGGCACTCAAAGGGTTAAACATAAGGCCCACTGTAGGGGTGTGTATATATGAATTTGAGCGCATTGAGCTCATTTGCAGACATGATGTCACACTTCACTGCATGTATGTCTTTGTGTGTGTGTGTGTGTGTGTGTGTGTGTGTGTGTGTGTGTGTGTGTGATTTTACATTCCTGTTGTGTAAATATGTCTCCTTTTTGTATGTAAATGCTTACTTTTATTATAACACATACTCGTATACCTTTATAATGTGTGTGATTTTATAGGTGCGTACGTCAAATTGTACCAATTAATATTGTTGTGAATGCCTATTATGTTTGAACACAAATATGTCCTATCATTAGATGGTAATTGTATATGTATACAAATGTTTTATCGTCTGTACAGTGTCCCCAATTCCCATTTAACCCCTTGGATGCTAGAGACATCTCCAACTCATTGAGAAGCAATTGTTTGAAAATATCTTTAACATTCATAGGATTAATAGTTTTCATGTCAGAGTGGTGTGCATCTCTTTGTTTTTCACCTCCTGGCTCTCAAAGGGTTAAATGTGAATAAAAAAATGTATATGTAACATTCTATTCTTCGGCACTTGAAAAATATAAAAATTAATATACGTGAAGACAAAAGTGGAGCAATTCTGGGAAAATCTACTGCACCTTAAGGAACAAATAAAAAGTCCTGTTGATTTAAATGGAGCTTTTAGCTACTTGAATGCTAGAGGTCACCATCTCATTGGGATTGTTTTTGTTACATTGGTGTTGGTTTGCCCCAGAACTGAGCCACTTTTTCCCTTAAGTTATATCCTTTAAAGCATTTCTAAGTGTAATTGTTGTGTCTTTGTTTTATATATGTGCTCTGTCTTTTGTAGTTAAAAGCACTTTCTTAAAGCTATTTTATTATATTATTTCAGTGGTCAGTATTGCATACATAGCCACTAGGCCTGAGGTAGGCAATCTTCAGTTTTCCAACTGTTGGAGACTGCAAGCATCCAGTGTCTGGTTGGTGATGATGGGAGCTGTTGACCCCGACAGTTGGAGAATAAAAGGATGATCACCCTTGGCCTAGTAAAATGGATGGAGTGATTGTGTCCTCTCAGCTTTCCCAATACGGGGTGTTTTCTACCAACCAAAAGTGCATATCCCTTTGCCATTCTGACTTTTATCTGACAATTTTGTCAAAAAAATTAAGAAGAAAAAAAATCTATATATAATAAATAAATACTACAGTATGGGTGTATAAGTGTGTGTGTGTATAAAAATGTAATCTTATTCCATTTAGGACCCAGCTTTATGCTTGTGGCTGCCAGGAAATACTTTTTTCAGACTCCTAGCAACTTGTCAGGGCTCCTCAAACTAATACCCTGGGATCATTTGCAGCCCTCAGAAATGGTCACAAAGACATGCCAATCCAATTGAATTAAATAATTTAATGTGACCAGCTGAAAAGCATAACAATAATCCTTTTCTGGTCTACAACAGTGAGGCAAAGATTTAATGGGATGCATGCATATTTATGTAGATAACGTGTTCGTTTTGAAAGGATTGCAAATAATAATAGTTTGATTACAATGGTTGACATCAAAGGAACACTCACACCTACCCATGACCCCTGCTAAGCAATACAATAAGCTTTAATATTACGTACAAATAGTCTTGCTGCGGTGACCATTTTGTAAACCATGTTTCTTGCTGTTCATTAGTCTACTTGTATATACAAACATTAGTGGCAGCCTTCAGAGAAGATGAGAGGCAGGTGTTCGGTACTAGGGTACTGTATGATCAGATTTCCTGCTTGGCGTCACACACTGCACGGCTGCCTAGTGGTGGTACATGAAACGGAATGCATTTTAACCTCATGGTGTGGGTCTGGGTTTTTTCCAAACTTACGGTACAGTCAAATAATGTAAATATGTCTTAGATTCCACACACCGCCATTTTGTAACAGAGCAGTGTGTGATGGCACACGGGCGTCAGGCAAGACTCAGAAGAGACATCAGACAGAGTACAAGTGCAGTAATCTCACTTGTGTCGAAGGAATGCTCTGTGCCGTGGCAGAGCAGCTTGGAGGTGGGAACTTTCAGCTGTTCAATGCCTGTCAGAATTGCGTAGTGTTAATTTATCTGTGCCCACATACAATTTGTGTACTATCTGGACACAGGGGAAAGTAGAAGCAAAACATGTCCTTTTGTTTGCACCTCTGCCAAGGATGCAGTTAACAGGTTGTGCTCCTCTGTCAGTGACAGGCAACAGGATTCACCCCAAACAATCATATGTGGATCTCAGATCCACAAAAGGCTGCGCAATGTGGATAAAATTTTTTTAGCAGTGATTGAAAAAGTATATTCACTCCTAGGATGCTAGAGAATGTGTTAATATACAAGGAAACAAGGAGTTAAGATGGAAATGTGCAACTGTAAAGGAATGTATGTTTAGGGGCAAAAGGAAGTTTGTTTTTTTTCGGTGGGGGGGGGGGGTTATATGAGTGGTATGTGGTAGTGGAAAATTATCTTCTCCTCCCGCTTTACCAAAGAAATAGTGGGAGCTGCAGGAGAAGTATCTGAGGCCTGCACACGGTCTTAGGTTCACCTGCTGCCCTCCAGTGGGATAGGCAATCTGTGCTGTGAAGTTGACCTAATATTTATTTTGTACTGTACATTTGATATATATAATATACACATACATATATACCAAATTTGTTGGTACACAGTGGCAACAAAAGGCTGAGGACCAAAGTTGTTGGAGGTGTGCTGAGGAGGCCTTCATCCTGCAGTGGATTGACAATGGCTGAAAATGATGATAAAAAATAATGTTAGTCCATTAAGTATTATTTCAAACTCATTCCACTAACACAGCTATCCTAAATCTCACACACACACACACACACACACACACACACACACACACACACACACACACACACACGCACATATATAATATAATACAAACACACAATGCATAGCAAGAGCTGCACCTCTGCTTCATACATCCCTATTAGTATGTTTCCTTGTTACTATAAAGTGTATGCACTTACTAGGCAAGTCTGTGTACGCCTTTGTGTGTCCTTGTTTTTGTTTAAGCAGCAGCTTATCCTTGTAATGGGGAAAAGTCCTTGGAATTATCAATGACCTTTACCCTATAAACTCAGGCTCCAGTGTATATGTATCAGGAAACGAGCAAAGAGCGCACAGTGCACGTTCTGGGAGAGCAGTGCATGTTCAGAATGAGATCAGTTGATTATTTCTTATTTAGCCGTTTACTCTGCACATCATTTGTAACATGCAAAGAAAAGTACTTTGTGTATGTCGTACTTTTAATTGAATTGCATTTTACACTCAGTGAGCCTTACCAGCTTAACGGTGGGACAAACCAACTGCAATGGGGTGATTCAAATTACTAATTAATTAAATGGGTATTTTAATCTCTTGAATGATAGGTCTCTTAACACATTGTGTTAATCTAGTGAGCCTCTTTATTAGTGACCAGAGCTCTTCCTAATGCATAAGATTTGCACCACTACATAATGGAGTGGGTATCAGAAATATTGCACTAAGCATCACAAAATGTTACCCTGTATAAAACACTTAACAAGGTGTCTCTCGTCAATGGAAATGCCATTCTCTTTTACATATACGGGATATATAATTGCTTTTTTTCCTTTTCTTTATAAACAATAAATAGTAGTATACCTTTTATCAAAACTGGAAATGTGGGAAGAATATGTGTCTGTGCTGGGGAAAGTTTATTGAATTTGTAACCACTTGTAACCAACTGAGCTTTTCCATTTGTACAGTATACTACCAGCCAGGTTGTGTACAACCACTCGCAGGGAGTTAATAAAATACTTATGGGGTTTTATTGGCGTATCTCCACCAATTTTGTGTTTTTAGCCTGGCTTCTCCTTTTCACATAATAAAATGCTTTTTATTTTTCTTTGTGTTTTTTACCTGTAAATAAAATAAGCCATGTTTATTTTATGATGCCTTGTGTCTGTGATCTGTTGTCTGGCCACATTCATTGCCACAACAGGGAGCATAAGGAACAGGTTGGCAGCATAATGGGTTCTGCCAACAAAACTCAGAACGTTGTCACGTGGGAGAAAAATACTATACTAAAGGTGAGTGACTGCTCTTTACATAAGAACAAGTTATGTTGTAAGCTTGTGAGCCCATCTTTACTTGAAGTAAACTATTGGGGCACATTTCTAAATAAAATACCATTTTCAAAATAGTGGATTTTCCTCATGAATACTTCTTAAAGCTTTCTCAGACTTGGTGGTGGAGCTGTTCTTATCACTTGCTAATGAGGACCATGGTCAGTGACTCAAGCTTTCCAATAAAATTCATTATAAAAACAAAGTTGCCTTTTAGACCCAAGTAGACACTGTTGAATGAAACATCTCGCAGTACTGGGAGTACCCTTGTTTTAATTTACAGGGAAAACCTTTTAACATTTTTCATGAAAAAAAGCTTACTGCATCTTTAATCACCGGGGGAGTACTAGTTCGCAATGCATTGTGCACCCCTCCTGTCTTAAAAAGTATTTCTGTTTGTGAGTCAAGAGAAATAATTACATAGTGATCAGAGAGGCCTACACTGAAACAAAATCACACCAGAGGAAACTGCAATGCACTGCTGCAAAAGTAAAAAAACAGGTTTTATGAGGTTATCTCCTTTTAAGCCTTGGCCCTGATGCTCTTAATTATCTAACCTCTAGTATTTATTAACAAACAGCTGATCAGATATCCAGGTAAACCTTCACCTGCTGTGGTTCAAGCTGTCATTTAGAGGATACTGAGAAATACCAGAGGGGTTATGCACTAAAGGGGTGATAACACAAGATAACTTCTCCCATGCACTGGAGACCTCTCTAGCATTCAAGGGGTTAAAAACCCCTTTTAAAATCAATGGTTATTGTCATTTCCCTTCTGCGGTGCAGTTGATTTGCTCCAGTTGCACCTCTGCAGCTTTATGAGTTCAGCTTTTAGGGTCATATTCAATATGTTACAGACTAGTTGAACAGCCCGTTACACGGGCCACAGTGCGACTGCCACCCGGTCGCGGGGAAGTCACGCGCAGTAAAGACTGCCCGCACTGCGGCTGATACAGAGCTGGACGCTCCTTCGGAGCGCCCAGCTCTGTATCAGCCGTGGCGCGGGCAGTCTGTACTGCGCATGACTGCCGCACGCGCAGCAGTGTCTACTGCGCATGTCGGGCATTACACACAACTTAGCGAATTATTATATAGGATATGCAGGTCTGGAGCAAATCAAGGCACTATAGGGTACAAGTAGAAATTCTCCAAATTCGCCTGGATTTAAATGGGGTTTTAACCCATTACATGCAAGATAGATCTTCATTGAGTTGCTTTGCATTACTGTGGAGAGCTTTCTAGCATTTAAGGGTTTAACCCCTTTAGGACCAGCGGTCAAGGGAAGTTACCTTCCCTTAAGAATCTCATTGATCCTTGTCTGCGTGCCGGTACACGTAACCTGTTGCTAGTACCTACGCTCCTAGTGGGTGTCAAGTGGTGAGGTCAAGTTCAGACCCCTGCGGAAGTGCTATAAGTAAAAGGTATGTGATGTGCCAGAACAGTTACCGGACCTGGCACATCACATGGTCCTTAAGGTCTTAAAGCCCCTGTTAAGTCTTTCAAATTTTTAATTTCCCACATATGGTGCAGTTGGTTTGCTCCAGAATTGCTCTACTTACCGAGTATAGGCCATAGGGCCTTGTGTATAAAGATAAAGGATAATCAGTCGCAAAAAAAAAAAAGCCCCATTTAAATCAATGGCATTTTTTTTTTCTTTTGCTTCCAGTAGTAGTTACTTTGCCTGACTGTTTCTCCTATTTACTTTTATACCTATGTCTCAAAGTAAAGTGATGTATTAAAGTGAAGTGGTGCAATTTGAGGGAAGACCAACTCTGCAAAAGAGAACAAATAAAAATCTCCATTATTTTAAATAGGGATTTTAACCCGTTAAAGGCTCAAAATGTTTCAAAGTGCATTCAAGTAATTAAAATCACCATTTAAAACTATGGCTATTTTGAGAATCTCTCTGTCCGTAAATGTAAATAAATGCATGCTCACAATACCCCTTGAAAGTGTACAAATGTAAATAAATAGGTATTTTTTTCTTTCAGCACCATTTTCTGGAAACATTTGTTTGCACCAGGCTAGGAGTAAAAAGGAAATATATGGCTTGTATGATGGGGGGGTATCCTCTTTACAAAATGGTATGCAGGGTCAACCCTTTCTGGACATTTAACCCTTTGAGTGCCAGAGTGCCTCTGTCATTCAAAAGGTTAAATGCAGGTATGTGATTCAAAAAAAAAAAAAAAAAAAAGGCAAGAAAACTGAATTTGTTTGGTGCAGTTTTGTGATCCTGACACCCCTGTGGTATATCAGAATGAAAAAAAAGTGAATGTTATGATAGGATTAAAATAAGAGGGGAAAAAACTATTAGAATTCCAATTTAAAAAAAAAACAGACTTTTTTTTTTGCATTCTGGGTAAAATATGTGGTCACCCTGGGAGATATCCACAAACCAATAGTGTCTTTTGAAAATGCATGGCCTGTTGCAATGAAGTATATGACATTGGAGGGGTTGAAAAGGCTTCACAGTGGAGTGGTTAACCCTTTGAGCACCATTGCTTTGTAATGCGTTGCATACCCCACTGGCACTGAAAGGGTTAAATGATTATCCTTCTGGATGGCAGAAAAGTGCAGAGTGTTGCAACATATTTTGTTGGAGACCTAGCATTCAAGCAGTTAAAATCCACATTTAAAACCCTGGGTATTTGTAAATTCTCCATTCTGTCAAGCTGCTTTGCCTCAAAATTGCACCACTTTTCCATAGTACATCTCTATGGGCTTATGCAGAAAACAAAAGATGAGCAAATCTAAAGCAAAGCAACTGCTCTATAGGGCAAAAAATGAAAATTCCCTGAGTTAAATGGAGATTTTACCCCTTAAATTCTATCTCCAGTGCATATCCCCTAGCATCCAAGGGATTAATGTAAGCACAGCTTAGTTAACATTATTTGGCGCCCAAGATTTTAGCCATGCTCCACCTACCCTGCAGAATGGCTTCCCTCACCCAGGGCTCGATACTGTTAGCCCTATTATTTTTAAAACAGACAGTATTTGTTTTGACAGCACATTTTACTATTCTATAAACTGTGCTGTCAACACCAAAAACTTCACCCATTGAACATTAATTAAAAATATTCACTTTTGCTATCCTATTCCATGTGGTGGCAAAGCAATGTGTTGCGTACCCCTCTGGCACTCAAAGGGTTAAGACTGGTTTCCAACATACTTTTAGTTGACACAAACAAAAAGATTAACACTATGAGTGCCAGTGTGGTATGCAACACATTGTACAGCATTGCATACCCCACTGGCGTTCATAGAGTTAATCCATAAACAGTATCGCACATGTACCAACAATTAAAAACTTACCAGCAATCCTGATGTCCAGTGGCCGCGGCCGTCTTCTTCTTTTCTTCAGTCTTCTCTTCTTCCTCTGATCGTCTTTCTTCTCTGAAAATATAAAACAATCCATTATTGTTTTTGTATTTTTAAAACAAAAAAATATATATTCCCCCAAAGATTCTACTTGTATGTAATAAAGATGTTTAATGTGCCATGGCTTTAATTTTCAAAAGAAGTCCTTCTGTGTCAATATCTTTTAATATCTTTTGTCATCAGACACGCTAAAAGCTGATTGTCTGGGAGGAGAGTATGTACTTCCTAGTCAATAGGAGACTGCCAATTTATTTTGAACCAAGACTAGCATATAAAAGCTAGGCCTTTTGGAATGGTACACATGCCTTCTGGAATGAGTTGCACAGCCTTCTGCTACTTCACCCCTTAACAACCACAGAGGAATTTTTTTTTTTTTTTTTTTAAGGATCCGATTCGGGAGCCCTGAAATCTAAGACGTACATGTATGTCATGGGTTCCTTAGGCACATTGACCCCATGAAGTACGTATATGTCCTTGGACCTTAAAGGGTTAATGAAATGAATGAGGAAACACGATTGCTGTTTATAGTACAGATGGTAAAATGAAGCTGTGCACGTTCTCGTAAAACACACAAATAGCATTCTTTCCAACATGCTAATATCCTTGACATCCCCTATGCAAGGACCCCTGTCCTTCAACACATTTCATTAATGACAAACCACTAAATAGTGATTTTTTTTTTTTTTTATACCCTTTCAGTACTTTGCAATGCGTTTGACATATCTCTGTTTTTTAAGGAGTTGGATACTAAACATACTGTTATGTATAATTTTAGAAGCAACAAACAGCGGTTACAGCAGTCAAGATTAGAATAGTTGTAGCTTTAGTCTAACAAAGTATAGTTATCTAGTTAGAGTGTGCAGAGGAGGTTTATTAACTATGCCATGAATTCCAGTCTTTAAAAGGATACTGATGGTAAAATACAAGTGAGTTGGATAAGAGAGCACAAATTTATAGTAAAACAGAAACATGGTTGATGAAAAAAAAAAAAAAAAAATCAGTATCCATCTTGTCCAGCCCATATATCACCCTTGGTTATGCACAGGAAAGCAAAAAATAAACAACTGAAGCCATTTCCCAAGTGGGTAAGAAAATGTCCTTCCTGATTCCAAATGCCAGTCAGATAGTTCCTGCTGTAAAATCAGCTGTCATAATTCTCCATATTTTTCTGTGCTTGAAAGGTATCCATTGAAAGCAATGACAGAATCTGCAAACAATATCCCAAGGCAAAGAATTCCATAACTTTACTGCCCTTACTGTAAAAATCCCTGCCCTTATTTTAGGCAATACTTCCTTTCCTCTAGTCTTAATGGATGACCTCTTGACCTTTTTGCTAATCTCTTTGAGTAAATAGTTCCTTAGAGAGTTATTTTTTTTACTAATCTTGAATATATAATCATATCACCCCTTAGATGTATCTTCTCTAATGTAAATAAATACAGTCTTCCTACTCTCTCTTCATATCTCAGATTCTCCAATCCCTTTATCTATTTTGTTGTATGTCTGTATTTTCTCAGTTCAATAATGTCTCTTTTAATAACTGCTGCCTAAAACTATACTCAATATTCTTGCTAAAGCTAACCAAGGATTTATATAGAGGAAGAATTATTTTCACATCTAGCGTATCTATACCCCAATTTATACATGATAGTATCCTATTGGCTCTTGCAGTTGCTGTGAAGTCTGTTGTCTAGCAATACTCCTAAGTATTCCCCAAGTAGTTTCCAATTTAGTGTATATAGACCAAGGGCTAGATTCTATTACAGGTGCTAATTTTATCTCCAGTTTTCCCCATAGACTGCAATAGGAAAATATTTGATAAAATGGGTGTTATTTATCTCCTGCAATAGAATATGGCTCCAAATGCATAATCTTGCATTTATCTATATTACCCCTTCTACCACGTTAACAACCATTCCCTCAATTATTCCCAAATCTTTCTGCAGAGAAAAATATCCTGCTCTGTATGTATTTCCGTACACAGCTTAGTGTCATCAGCAGATTTAACTACTAAATAGACACAGTAGGACAATAAAGGTATGGAATTCACTGCCTGAGGAAGTGGTGCTATCAAATACATTAAAAAGGGCCTGGATACTTATTTAAAAGAGTAGAACATAGAGTCACGGAGTGACTAGGAAATAACGACACTTGACAAGTACAGATAATATTTAAAATAAATTGTATTTTAAATACAACAGTGGCAGTAAAGAATAGTACACTCCCACGAGTCCAGGGAAGAACAGTACACACTTTCTTCACCCTTCACTAGGCAAGTGTGGTAACCCATGTCCGTACCCTAAAGCTAGAGTACCCAGGCAACTTGAGCGAGTATCTCCAGAAACTGGAGCAACACAGTAGTGACTAACTCCACCACCTTCTCACGGCCAGGTGTGAGGACAGTGCAAGGCACTTCCTCAACCCTTCACTAGACAGGCGTAGCAGTAACCAAAAGGCCCTGGGTAACCTTCGCAGCAGGATAGAGGGACAGTGCACGGCTCTTCCCTAGTCACAACAAGCAGGTGACTCGTAGAGCAACTATACCCTACCGCTAGAGTATACCTATGCAAGGCAAAATGGGACCGGACAGAACACAGGAGATAAGTGACACGGACTGACTGAAGCAAGCACTGCTAACGGGTAGCGAGCGTGGTAAGGTAGGCCCAAACAACAAGGATACAGTAGCCGGCTGGGTAGCCAAGGCTATCAATAGTAGCAGAACGCAACAGAGGGAGAGTGGTCAGACGTAGCCAGGATACAGAGCCGGATCGGGTAAGCGGACGTAGCCAGGAGTCAGAGCCGGATTGGGTAGACAGACGTAGCCAGGAGTCAGAGTAATACACAGGAACAGCAATGGACCAACACAGCACTAGGCTCAGGTACATCATGAAAGGGCACAGGTAATAGGACATTCTGAAGTTTAAAAGGCCTGGCAGGTGGGCGGAGAGATGACATCACAACCACAGTGACATATAGGAACAGCGACTTGCGTAGAGCAACAGCCAGGAAGTAACAGTCGCTGTTACAGCAATTACCCACTGTTGATGATCACGGGCACCGTGATACATTAATATGAATTTTATTGCCGTGGAGCAATTTGATTCACTAATATTTACACCACATAGTCTGATCGCCTAAACACAGGGACACCAGGATGGGAAAGAGGAACAGATGGATTTAGGTCTCAAACTGGGACTCTCCCTCCTAAAAAGGGACACTAGGGCAGTATGTATGATTCCCAGCTAGTCAACTAGCTAATGTCTAGATGGAGATGCTGTGAGTAATGGACCATGACAGTTAGAGATCCCACAATTGCATTCACCCTGTATTGGGCTCTTAGAACATGTGACCTATTCCAGAGTAAGGGTGAGTTCAACCTTTGGCTATCCAGGTGTTATGGCCTAGGTCTTCCCACATCCCCAGCTAGCCTAGTAGACTAATGCAGGGAGTTGTAGGCCCCAACAGCCAGGGGGCCCAAGGCTAAAAAAAACCCTAATTCAGGAACAGGCCATGTGTACCAATGGCCCAAATTTGGATATATTCAACCGTGGGCTCTCCAGCTGTTAGGAGAAATTACTTCCCGCTAGCAGGGCCGGATTTACAATTAGGCAGAGTAGGCATCTGCCTACAGGCTCATCCCACGGAGGGGCGCCTGTCTTTGTGATTTTTTTTTTTTTTTTTTAATTAGCCTGCCAGCCTTGATCCATGTCTGGGTGGACTACAAGAAGGGGAGAGGGTTATGCATGCTGTGAGTGACTGCAGTGATTAACTTGTGAGCGGAGGTGCCTGGCTTGGGACCCCCAGAATATTTTGTGTGTTGTGTTTTATTGGAGCCCTGGGGGCCCCCAGACAATGTAGCACAATTTAATTTCACAATTTCAGGCCCCTCCATAATCTCGCACAGTGGGACTGAAGACATCGTAATCTGATCATATGCAGCAGCACGATGCTGCTTAAATATAGAAAATACCAGCTACGCACCTCTGAGTGCAGAACGTAGCTGGTGCTGGTCCTCCCCTGCTTTCTTTGACTCCTGTGCTCCCCCTGCAGGCTCTGGTGCAGGTGCTGGGAGCATGCACCAAGTGGAGAGACATGACACGGAGCATGGGAACAGCCAGAAGTGAGGAGCAGGTATGGCAAGGACACAGAGGCATTAACCCTCTGATTGCCAGAGTGCAGGCCAACTCATTGTCAAGCAATGTGTTAGACACCCCACTCGAACCCAAAGGGTTAAGTCTGAGTGCCAGATCGGAGCTCTAACAAGTGAGATGCCTTGCTCTGCATGCACTCTCAACCCCTCTGGCACTGAGAGAGTTATGGGGCTGCACACTTTTACTGTATGTGAGCAGTTCGTTCTTGGACAATGGTAATAATAAATCCTTCTAGACTGTAATTTTTACCTTCCTCCCCCTGGTGCTGCATTCCTAGGATCTCCTCAGTCGGTGTCTCTGACTGGAAGTAGCTTTTTAATCAGTCACACACACAGACTGTTAGGAAGCAGTAGCAGGAGGAGAGCAGAGAGCAGCTCTGGAGGATTTATGACTGACCACTGTTCACACATTACTCACATACTAGGATAGCATTTACACAATTAACCCATTCAGTGCAAGACTGAAGAGCAATGTGTTGCTTACTCCAGCACTGAAAGGGTTAATATGTCTACATGTTCCTGCCCAGACTTGGGGATGAAAGTAGGGAAGAGAAGGCTCCCCCTCACCCCCTGTCTGCCTCTACCCATCCTTCTCCATGTCTCTCTGCCCTCTTCTTATTCCATACCTCTCTTCCCCTCCTCATGTATTTTCCCTCATCCAACTCCAGGTCTCTTTGTGTCTCTTTCTCCCCTTCCACTTCCATGCTTAGATCCCCCTTCATAGGTGGAACAAGGCAGAGTTAGCAGACAGTATATATGTGGTGGTTCTGTGACTGCCACTGGAGCATGGCTAGGGTGTCAGTCAGTGTTTGTGTGGTTCTGTGACTACCAGGTGAGAGTGGAATAAGGCTGGGGTGTTAGACACTTTATGTGTAGTTATGTGATTACCATTGGCCAAGGCTGCCATGTCTGACAGTGTATGTGTAGTTCTATCTATTACACCGTTACCTGACTCAGATGGCTGTATGTGTATATCTCATGCACCGTTACCTGACTCAGATGGCTGTATGTGCATATCTCTTACACTGTTACCTCACTCAGATGACTGTATCATACATAATTTTTTTGTGGCTGAATAAAAAAATATTTCAGTCCAAAACTTTTTGCCCCTTTTTTTTTTTTTTTGGGGGGGGGGCTTCAGATTTCTGTGCCTACAGGCTCCTGAGATGTAAATCCGGCCCTGCCCGCTAGCCAATGCCTGCCACAGCAGCAGTGGGGCTCAAGCTTAATACACCCTGACTCAGAGACAGGCCATATGTACAATGTGTCCAATTTAAGGTGGAGTCATACCTGGGCTTTCTAATACGTGCGTAACATACAGCTACCAGTATCCACTATTAGCCAGTTGCAAGCAGGAAGTTGTTTGCCACAACAGATGGAAAGCCCATGACTGACTCTACATTTTATTGGAATCCCAGTAAATATGGCATTTCTCTCTGTATCAATGTGCATTCAGTAAGTTGCTAAAAATAGTGCAATGTGTATGCATTTACTATAAAGAAGACTAGGAGGTCTACTTTAATGCTAACTTTATTATCCCTTGAAGCATACTTATAAAATGATTTCCTTTTGTTTTACTGAAAGTCCTATTTCTCCAGTAAATTTCAGTGTAGTTGAAACCTCTCCTTATGGTTACATTTTCTGCCTGAGAAGCCTTTTCCATTTGCACTAAATGTTGTGTTTCTTCAAACTCCCCAATATTAAGTGAAGTGGAAGATTCCCTTTAACTTCTTTTCATTATATATGCCCCCAGTGTATATTTCAACCCAGAGGGTCTCTACATAATCACTGGATCCTTCACTATATCTTCCCTTATATTAGCTTTTAAAGGCGTGCATTATATATCTTTGCTAGCGAAGGAAGCACAGTATTGCCCATGATTGAAATATTTGTTGTGTAGATAGTTACACATACACCCTCCCCATAGTAAAACATGTTTGTTTAAAATTAAGTTTTTAATCCTTTGATTGGTAGAGACATCTGCAATGCAGCACAAGGCTGTGCATTGGAGACATGCTTAGCATGTAAGGGGTAATTGATCATTGAAATCCGTGTTGTTTGTATTTACAGTTTGTGCATGCTTTTGGTTGGCCCTAAAATGTCTCCAGTTTCTTTGAAAGGAGTAACAGGACAGAAGACAACAACTGAGGTGGCAAGGACCAGGATGCACAGAATACAGACATAATCTATGAACCCTTTAATCTTTTGAGATCCATACAGCCAACACTTTGTAATGTAATGCTTTGGATAACTGTGCAGCATTGAGGAGGTTAAGTGCATTGCACACCCTGTGGACTGTAACACTTTGAATGTCATAGAGTTATCCAATGCATTGGAACGCAATGGGGGAGATGCGCTAAGTTGTGATAAAGAGATGATAAAGTGGAGATGACTTCTCCAGTGATATCACTTATCCAGTTCCTATGTTATTCTATGGAGACTATGCACTAAGATTTCTCCAGAATAACATAGAAACTGGAGAAGTCATCTCCGCATTATCTCCTCTTTATTAATCCTTAGTGCATCTCCCCCAATGTATTGGATACCTGTCATACACGCAAAGGGTTAAAGTGGCAGTCACTTGTCACTGTGACAGTGCTTTCAGTTGGGGAGTTTTCGGGCCTTCAAGAAGATACAGAAGAGGAATGGTCATTGTGTCACTCCCAGGATGCATACAAGCCAGTGCAACCCCACCACCATCATGGCTTCCTTGGCTGTGGTGTAGATGTGCACGTTACTCAGCAAGGCCCTGCACAGGCCCACTGTGGGGAGCGTAAAGAGAATGGAGCTGGGTTGCTTACTCATCCTCCTGGTAAATGGGCGTGCAGTTCTAAGCAGGTACTACACTTCCTACTATGCACCAGGAGGAAAACGTTTGTGAACCACCCCCAACCAACAGCGAGGTGCTATTAGGTAGAGCAGCATTGAAGGAATTAATTTGAGTGGATTTCTTTTTATGACAGCAGTGGTAAACATGATGCCCTCCAACTGCTGGGGGAGTACAACTCTGCATATCCAGTGGAAGTCAGCAGGCCCTGTTGTAGCTGGAGGGCCACATATTGGCTATGGCTGCTATATAGCAATTAAACTTATGTGGTACAGGTGTGATTTATATTGCTGAGAGCCTGGGAATGTGCCACCACATTCTTTCTTCTTTGGACTGTGTCTATGACCCTCCTTTCATAATCCACATGCCTAGTAATGTAGTGGCTTCTGAGCCATCAGCTGACTACTTCCCCACACTGGGGAATGGCTACCTCACCACTCGCTGTTCCCATCTGCATCCTGTCACAACCAGAATCCATTCCAAACTGAAGGCTATGTAGGCGGCTTGCTCTTCCTGGTATGCATGTCCTCCTGCAGTGCATCCATACATCCAAAAGCAAAAATCTGGTAGCTTAAAGGGATAGTAATGTTTCATAATAAAAGCAGCTCCAATTAATCTTTATAATACTTGGGCCATGGAGAGTGTTATTTCAGTACTGTCAGAGTTGTGGTTCAAGAGTAATTGAATGATAAAGTATCCAACTCCTGCCCCTTTTACTGATGTAACACTGCTCACCTCAGAGCAGCAAGGTGGTGTCCAAGTGGATTGCAGAGAGGGACAATCTTCAATTAACATATGGGAAAAAAACCTGTCAATGGGGGCAGGGCTTTCATTGTTCTCACAGGAAGAGGATTGTACCTTGCTGTGAGCTGTCTGGTCTCAAGACCAGATTCCAGATCTGAGAGGAGGTGGCTTACACTAGGTAAAAGAGGTGGGAGGGGGATATTTTATCATTCAATTACTCTTGAACTATAACTCTGACAGTATTGAAATAACACTCTCTATGGCTCCAATACTATGAAGGTTAATTGGAGCTACTGTTTTTGTGAAACATTATTATCCCTTTAAAAGTTTGATATGGTCTCCAAAGCTGCTTCTTACCTCCCCACCCCAAATAAAAGAAGGTTTATGTTTGTTTTTCCTGAAACAAACCTGCTCCTTTCAGTGCATCTTTCAGACTGAGGGCCCCATACCCTCTGCGCACAGACACTGTAACAAACCCCTCCCCATTGCGTCCGATTCTCTGGTCACTCATAGTAGGCCTGCCCCGGGGTGTGTCTGCCACTGATCCAGAAGAAAGCTTAATTCTTCAGGAAAAATGCCTAGACTTTTATATAATTTAATTAACCCTATCCTTCCTAAAAAGGGATGTACCCTCCAGATCAGAGGTTCTCAACCCGTGCCCTCAGTGGCCACTAACAGGCCAGGACTTAGGAATTTCCCTGCTAGAACACAAGTGTGTTGATCAGAGGCTCAGTCATATTGATTAACTCACCTGTGCTCTTAAAAGGAAATTCTCAAATCCTGGCCTGTTAGTAGCCACTGAGGGCACGGGTTGAGAACCACTGCTCTAGATTGATTGCCCAGTCATGTATCATGTAACCAGATTTCAGTCACATTTACATGCATACATTTTATGTTACTGCTAGTCTGAAAGCATTGTTTGAAAAATGTATTTGTTTTTTTTCAGGCTGTAACATGGGCACTGCCCTATTAGATTAACTAGCCCATCCCCCTCCCCACCCTCATATCCTTTCTCTAATCCCATGTCCTCATTTACACTGTCTACCCCATCCTGTGTTGCATCCCCGCTTTGTAATTTAAAATCTCCTCCAATTCTCTAACCCCTAGCACAGTAGCCCCCTTTCCAATGAGGTGCAATCCATCTCTGCTGTAAATACAGCCCAGTGCTCTAGAATCCCAAGTCACTCCTGCTTACACAAAGTCTTTAGTCATGTGCTTAACTCCCTAATCTCCAGTTGCCTTCCTGGTGTAGCGAGTGGCACAGGTACTACTTTAGAGGTGCTCCACTTAGGCTTCTAACCTAAATCCCTCTTTCTTAACGGACCTCCATTTCTCACTGACTTTGTTATTTGTATCAGTACATACCATGGATAAATAGGGGGTAAACCCATTGTATGCACCACTGTTGAAAGTTGTAGTCCCCTGTTTTAAGTGTTCTCTGGGTTATAATTTGTGTATTTTCCATGTTTCCCAGTATGCTCAGTTTACAGCTTTGTGTAAACAACAAGGGAATGGTTGGAATGTTGATTTATTTCCTGTTGTACTTCCTTCATCAGCATGGCTTGAAAAGAGAGATTCTAATTGTACAGTAAATAACAGCATCCTATGATTGGTCAACTGGGAAATTACTGTTCCAAGCCCTAATTAGGGTGTTTATCTTGATAAGAGTGTCTGGAAATGTAGGCCGTACCCTGATTGGTCGTGTACCAACCCTGATCGATGCCACAGTCTACACTGTATTCTTGATAAGAGTGTCTGGAAGTGTATATAAGCAGTGTATTTCACCAGTAAGGGCTGTTCTGTTTTACCCTCCACAATATAAGTTTCGGCTGTATTTCTGGAGGGGGATTCCTGGAGTTGAGTTGGCTGGTGATCCTCATCCCACAACTGGGAGATAAATTCACTTTCCTTGCTGGTCTACTGGGGAGTGGCAGCCATTTGTTCCTGCCTTCTTCCTGATACAGAGTATCCAGGACAAGAACCCACAGAGGGGCTCTGCTGACAGGACAGCTTGTATGCAGTGACCTCCAGACACCAAACAGAACATGCCCAGCTCCTCCCAACAATCTATGGAGCTGATCTGCCACATGTCAAACCAGATCACCTGGGAAACAGCAAACTGTTTGATTGTAGCAATGCTAGTGACATATCACCCTATTTATCTTCCTAATTTTGGAATCCTCTACCACCACCATCTGTCTAGGTCTGCCAACATCCCCAGCATCATCACTTAATGTAGCAAATCTGTTAGAGTAAGTAAATACAGGTATATCCTCTGTTCCACTGACCTTCCTTGTTATGTCTAACTGTAAGCCATCTAGCTACCTTCTCCTTCTTTATGCAGCCTCCACCCTTAGTACTACCTATGCCACCATCTTTCTGCTCAGTGAGCAGCAACCCCTATCAAGATTAGCCATCTCTCTCAATGTTGCAACTTGCCTCTCCAGATTTCTAACTTGGGCTTCCAAAGAGGCTACTTACTTGCATCTGCCACAGAGGTATGCACCCTGGAATGGTTGTTTCAGGTGTATAAACATATGGCAAATTATGCATTGAGTTAAATGGGCAGTCATGCTACAGCTCACATTATGCCACATTCTGTAAGGCATGCAGAAACAAACCCTCTTTGTGCCAGGTATCTCACTGGCACTCAAAAGGTTTATAATCCTATGATTGTTAGGTTTCCAACACACTGTGAAGCAATGCATTGGAGACATCCCTAGCGTTCGGGGGTTAGACATCTAATTGAAATCAATATATATATATATATATATATATATATATATATATATACACTTATTGTACCGAAGGTCCTTGTTACCTTGAAAAGAGATTTACTGTGGCATACTTCATTAGTGTTTTATGGCACCTTCAAACATTTCTTTTTATTTATTTTAATGCTTGTTTCCAGATTATGTTTTCCTTCACATTTTTTAACAGAATGATTTACATAGGAAGTAGTCCTTCATACTGAAGTATATCTATATATTTGTGTTGCACTGACGTGTAAACGGAAACAAGCACAAGAGTGACTGATAAATTATATCCTATAACATAAAGCTGTAGAATGCGTCTCTCACTGTGTGTGTAGCACAAACACACGTGACTCGCTTTCTACAGTTTTATGTATCTGACAGGCACCCGCTCGCACTTGCATGCAAGCTCAGAGGGCTGGAAGCCGGCTGCCTGTCAGTTATGTCTGCAGCTTGCCCTTGACCCATTCCCCCCTGTGACCCGCTCCCCCGTGCCCTCTAAGTACCGTGTATGTGGACGCGCATAACTGAGAGGCACCCGCTCACACTCACGGGTGCCTGCACTGTGAGATCAGAGAGCTGGCAGCCAGCTGGGTGACTCACTTTCCACTGTGACCCACTCCCCTCCAGCCATCTAAGGTATCTAGGGACACGTATCTGACAGGCACCTGCGAGCAGGTGCCTGTCAATTATGTGCGTCCACATGGATATTTCTTTTATTTCTATATACTACAAACGCTTCTGCATGACCTAGATCCCATCGAATGACGGGCCTTAACCTAGTCTATACTATAAAGGAGAATGTGGACATGTGACCAACAATTCTCCAGACGTGCCACACACACCCTGGGGTGGCCAGATGGAGGCGATAAGCACATCTCCTTCAGAGTGATGGGGCCGAAAAATCTACGCAAGCAATCACACCGATTTGTAATAACGTCTCTACAAGGAGTTTACAGCGGGCCAAGGAGTTTAAAGAGGGGTGTGATCTGTGCAAGGAGAAAAAATAAACATATAGCACTATCACAGCTGCAACTACACACACCATCCAGATACTGCATGGCTTACAAACATACACTTTGTTCGAAACTCTAGGAAACCACACATCGCCTTAAAACAATAACACGTTAAACGCTCCACAAACACACGCATCATCTGATAATTAAACTGCTTCACTTCGACCACATTAACACCTTCATTGTCTTCTCTACATACATCAACTGCCACATTACTGAAAGATGGAGTCAGGCACTCACCGGCCGGCAGCAAGAGGCTGCCCTGGACCCTACTCTCCTGCACCGCCATCTGCCTCCACCTTAAGTCTGTTCTAATATTGCAGCACTTGGATTAATCATGCACCTAACATTTTTTTCCTTTTCAAATCTTATTCTCTTTTCTAATGAAATGTATATTTCAACTTGCGTTATTCCTTTGACCAACACATTTTACCATATACACTGGCTGGCTCCAAAAGGAACTAACAGCGCAGGCGCACGGACGTCACTATGACGAGATGTCCATGCTTCCTGCTACTGTGAGCCTCCGAAAAACTGGAAAAACTTTGAAATCAGGTAATATTTCTGGCGACTAGCGCTACTAAGCAGCTAGTCGCCAGATGAAGAATTAATTAATGTAAAGGTATTGCAGGGTGGTAGGTTCCCTTTAAATGTGCAGTAGAGACTTGTGTTATTTTTAATCAAAATATTTAACGTTTGATTGATAAAACAAAAAGATTTCTATAGTGGAAAGAAAAATAGTGGAAATAATAGAATTAAAGTGGACAAGTTACTTGCTCAGTTTTTGATCTCCTTAAATATATCTATTTAAGCTGCCTATACCTTGTTATTTTGTTTTGCAAGCAGGTTAATAGTTTTAGAGATTTATGATCTGGTTGTTAGAATCTAATCTCAGCAAAGATTTGTTCTCTAACTTGGCCAGGTAAAACATGCATAATTAATTATATTTGTGTTCGGAAAATCGCCTCTCTCCACCTATCAGTTTGTACCAGATGAAACATTTAAAACGAATTCTATCAAACAGAGCATTTTACTTGCAGAGTGAGCTCAAACAAAACATCCAATCCCACCAAAAAGTCAGGAAGCATTTAAAGAAATCGATTGTTCAAGCAAAGTGCACTGAATTGAACAACATGTTACTTTACAAAAAGTTGATTGTGTGTGTAGTACACTCAGTTGAACAGCAGAATGTATAACAAAAAGGTTGATCAAGTGTAAGAAGAGATATAAAATGAACAAAACATTTAAACAACAACAAAAAAAAAAGGATGCCCATGCTCACAAATCAGGCTTAGTCGGACAAAAGATTTACTAACTAATGAACTAACACTGTATGACAGCTTATGGAAGTGGAACTAACACTTAATGAAAGCCTAGGTTATTATCAAAATCACTTTTATATTTTGTTAAACATTATTAGTTTAAATAGTGGTTTACAAGCTATTTGGCTATATTTACTAGTTTATGCACGTAAGGTAATCGATACACGGCTGTGTCAGGCAGTAATAACACTGGTAAAGCTTGGAACCATGTTAACAATAGAAACTGCAGGAGACTAGTAGAGTAAAAATGATACCTTCATTGGCTAACTGAGGGGCTTTGGATGCAAGCTTTCATGGCAACTAGACCTCTTATTCTGGGATAATCCCAAAGAAGTAACCTAGTTATCTTGAAAGCTTGCTTCCAAAGCCGCTCAGTTAGCCAATAGAGATATAATTTCCAAACACATAGTCTCTGTCACTTAACTGGTCTTTGACTTTAGAGAGGTGTCTTATGAAACCGCCTTTCAGCAGTTACTAAAGCAAGAAGGAGGGAAGAGGCAAAAGCATGAGTGGCTGGCAGCTGGGAGGGAAAACAGTGCAGATTGTTGGTATTTGGCAAACATCTTTGCCAGCCAATGCTGTCTAACTTGCATAAACTGATAAATAACAAAATCTAACTAACCCAAACTACTTTTGAAATAAAACATAGCTAATATAACATAAGTGATTTTGAAGTCTCTTTTAAAATAATCCAAGCTGTCTAAAAGTCTCACTTTCAATGATAACTAGAAAAAATTTCTTTCAAACAGTGGAAATTAAAAGCTAAAAAACATTAATTAAAACTAAAATTTAATTTCTCACTCAGGTCTTCAAATGTTTTATAAGTGGTGGTGGTTAAAGTTGGGAGAAGAAAACTTTAACTGAATGACTCACCTAGACAGACTTTGGTAATGAGCTTGGTGCTGATCATCTCTACAACCCAACAGCACAGCCCTACAATATATACAAAATTATACACACAGTATGCCAATAATAAATAAGGACAATGTGAGCCGTTATATATAAAAAATATTTATTAAATAAAAAATATACAACTAAACACTTATAAACCAAGTAAGGGAAAAAATAAAATAATGTATTATATTGGACAGACAACCGCACAATACAGTATGGGTGCTGAACAGACACTTAAATAATCTAGCTAATATAGCTACAATGTATTTTAAGGTGTCCACTACCAAGTCTGTCTAATCTCCATTTATTTGGGGTGGATAGCCTGGTTGTGCATCAGAGTATACGGCAGCAAGGAATTCCTCTTTCCCCTTCTTTCCATTCTCCAGCCTTCGACCCAGGAAAGGGTGTAACTCTGCCTCTACTACTCTCTCTCAGATCAGTGGGATAGTTACCTAGCACCTCATTGATTACACATAAATAAATAGCCAACAAAACACTATGGGGTTTTCAGTTAGCACCGTAAGGACTGTGGGGTCCAGCGGTGGGGTGCATTGGAGGACACAAGGTTTTTTTCTATGTGATCTCTCACATGTACCAGCTCTTCAATAGTGAGGATGAAACTGACTGCGCCAATGTCGGAGCAGTCACTTTTAGGCTCTCCCACTGATAACAGCGCACCTTGTAAGCGAGCTGTGATCGAAAAAAGTCACAACATGCCAGGAACACCAGTGGTCCTTAACACAGGGACTGTCATGACTGTCCAGTCATTTTAACATCGGCCATAACATAAGATTTTTACATTTTAATATTCACTTTCTGCTGTCTTCTAGAAGTACAGTCATCAAGGGATACCAACAGGCCACAATTTAAGGCTATACTTGATTAACACAAGTCATTTGACCAGAGGCTAATTTATTTTGACTGACTCGTCTGTGCTTAAGCAGGGAAATCCTGAAATCTTGGCCTGTTGGTAGCCCTTGAGGACTGAATTTGGATACCCCTGCACTACAACCTCTAATTGCAACTGTAACAGTTTGATGGAAGCTATACTAATACAAAACTGTAGTTAACGTATACATGCCTGAGTTGAACACATAAGCTTCCACACAAACAGTAAAGAACTAACCAAAGTGACTAAAGTAATGGGGATGGTGCAATTTATGTCCACAAATGAATAAATAAAGTTAAGTGCATTTTTATACTAAATAAACATCACATTACAAAGCATATATACAAATAAATTATTAGATGACAGTTTCCATGCGTAATAAAGTGTACTGCAATAGCACCTCCTAGTGGAGAAAAATAATATTTACTACAATACAAAACTATTGTAAGCTGTATCAAAGAAAGTCAAGTAAGATACAATGCATTAATATGATGAAAGAATAATAAAATAAAACTTGTAAGATGCAGCATATAATTAATATCTACTGTGAGAGACAAACGTTACTGAGCAAGTCCCACCATAAGGTGTTAATAAGCTGTAAGGAAATCAAACGATTCAGAGTAGTATAGATAGTTTTGGTCACATTGGCCCCTACCTACTAAATTAGCAGTGTGGCTATTTTTATAGTACTGAATGTTGAAATGGAGATGGGAAAACCTCCTATACATTAAAAGTAAATAAGATTTGGGGATGCTGTTTCCGTGGAAGGATCTCTTAGTGTACCTCAACATGAAAGCCAGGTCTAAAAATGACTAACAGAACATATAGGTGTTTTTGCAAGCTCTGCCAAAAGTTGTGTTTAGTTGATACGGCCCGTTCAGTAGATTGTTGTATGAGATAAGCAACCTGTCATTCCTGATACAATGTGCTAATTTTATAGAGGATGATTTTGAGCCTAGTAACCATGAGCTGTGCTATTTTAACTGCAATAAATAACACCAGAGAAAGTAAATACATCCATTTCTCCTGTATGTGGCAGCATACATTTTGGGCTGGGCTTGCACCATCACTGCTCTTTTTCCAACACAGCCAGACTTTTTACTGTCTCAGCCCGCCCAGGTTTGGGCAGCTCAGGTTGCAAAATATCCTTTAGCTTCGCTGCCAGGTGTGAGGTAACTGCTGACCTGCAGGAAGTTTTGTTTACTGATGGAGGTTTTTTTCTTTAGAACCCCTTGTAAAAACACATAAATGAAAATATATTTTTCATTTTATATATCATTTGTCTGTATATCTCTCCCTATAGAAGTACACACTTGTGTATATTAAAAAAAAACTGCACATTGTAACCCATGCAATGCTAGATGTAAGCATGTGGGCAGGTAGTGGAGGTAGAGATCAATAAGGGTGTACCAATGCCAATTCAATGATTTGAGGGAGTAACCCAATGAATTGTGGAAGAGTATGAGACTGGGCTGAGCTAGGAAATATGTGAAGGGAATGGGTGTAAATAAAGAACTGCAGTGATGTAGGATAATTTAAATGCTATGCATAGAGCATGGCACTGAAATGAAGGGCTGATACCCCAGACCTCTCCCCTTCTCTCCTGTCCCAGGTACCTAATTGCCTCTCTGCTGTGTATTCCTGGATGTCCTCCCTTCATATAAAATTTAAAGAGGAACTATTATGTCAATATACATCACCCCCAATTCATTGTTAGTATCCATGGAATAATGAAAATAGACTAATAAAGTCTGTTAAGTGTCAGCATAATTTGAAAACATTACTTTGTATAGTACCTCCATGAATAGGAGACTGTGGCCACCTTGCCGAAGTGGGAACTCTACGCCTGTGCGGTCCATCTCTATCATTCACAGGGATTTGCCAACGGGGGAGTTGCATTGTAATTGTGTGGTACAGCGCAGGGACAGATGGTGCACGGACGGACAGCACAGGCACACAGATCCCACTACCACAAGATGTCCGCACTCTGCTGTTCATGTAGATACGATACAAAGTCATGATTTTAAATTATGCTGGCACTTAAACTTTATTAGCCTATTTTCATTATTCCATGGATACTAACGATGAATTGGGTTGACTTATTTTGACATGATAGTTCTGCTTTAACCTTAGCAAAAACAAACTGGTAATTTTCCCTTCCGCTCCAACCAGCCTTAACCCAGATATTACCCTCACTGTTAACAGCACCATCCACCAACCTGTACATCACACTGCCTCTGGGTCACCTTTGACTCCGCTCTAGCTTTCATTCCCCGCATACAGTCAATCTCCAACTCATGCAGCCTCCACCTGCATAACCTCTCTAGAATTCAACCTTTTCTCACCTGAGATACTACTAAAATTCTAGTCCAAACAATCATCTAGTCCTGTCTCGATTACAGTATTGGCCTTCCTCTCACCTGACTAACCCCACTACAGTCCCTAATGAACTTCACTGCCATACTAACCTACCTCACACATCACTTCTCTAATACCACTCCTCTTTGCCAATCACTACACTAGCTCCCATTAGCATATATAATTAAATTCCAAATTCTGGTGCTAACTTTCAGAGCCCTTACTAAAATTGCACCCTCTATATTTCATCTTTAATTTCCAAATATACTCCCACTTGCCATCTTAGCTCTGCACAGCTCTTATTACATGCTCCCATTTCCACCTACAGGACTTCTCCCATGCTGCACCTGAGCTCTGGAATTCCCTCCACACTCATCCAGACTCTCCCCCAGCTTTCAGATCTTCAGAGGTTCCTTGAAAATGCTCCTCTTCAGGGAAACCTATCAACTACCACCATAACCATTAAGAGCAAGGCCAGACCAAAGCCTATCCAACTTCTGCTCTTTCTCATTCCATTCCAAAATCACTCTCCCACCTACAATCCCATTACCACCTCATTGTACAGTCTTCTTATCCTAAACAGAACCAATACTTGTGTGGACCACTGCACTCAAAGGACTTCTTTCTCCCAACCACTGAACGGCATTTCATGTGGCTGGAGGAAGCACTTACACCCCATTGCACTTACTCCTTCTGTGTTCCACCTACCTTCCTCTAGACTGTAAGTTCTCATGAGCAGGGCCCTCTGATCCTTGTGTTTTCCATGTTCCATTTGTACTATTTAATATTTCTGTTTGTCTATTCACTATTGTACGGTGTTGCAGAATAAGGTGGCACTGTATAAATAAAGAATAATAATATATTTTTATCTACATATTGCATAGAAACCTTAACAACATATTCTACAGAAATATAAATGTATTTCTCATGATATGTAGTTGATTCCGCATGGCATTTTTTCTTTAACCACAAAATGTGGCCCTTTAACCGCTTGGTGAAGAGGGCTTTTGCACACCAGAGGAGAAGAGCCATTTTGGCCATTTTAGTATGCCTTTTTTCAACCATATTTTCCCACTAATTCTTTTAGTACATCCATACAATTTATATACCATTTTTAAGGATAAATAGGGCTTTCTTTTGATGCCACATTGATATGTATGACCCATAATTTACTTTAATCCTATATAATAATTTGCTAAATGTTTGTTTGTCAGAAGCCGTCATGCGCATTACAGACTGCCCGTGCCGCAGCTGATAACACTGAAGATGTGCAGAGAGTACTATGGTCTGAATTTGGAGTGCCCCACTCCGTATCAGCTGCGGCGCGGGCAGTCTCTACTGTGCATGAATGCACCGCGGCCGTTGCTGGGTGACACTGTGGCCATTGTACATGGGCTCTTTGACTAGTAATAATATAAAAAAAAATCCCAACATTTTTATGTTTTCATGTGTTTTCTGCTCAATTAATGCATCATTAGCAGGGACTGGATAATGTATGAACATTCGTTCAAACCTCCCAAGTGTCCCTTTTTAGGGGGGCACTGTCCATCTGTGACAAAAATCCCCCTGTCCTTCTTTCCTACCCTGGTGTCCCTCTTTTAGGTGAGCAGACTGTGCAGTGTGTATATAAGTGCATCACACTGCTCAATACAACTAATATTAATGCTTGATTAAACGTCAGTATATATGTTTATAAAATATTCTAAGTAAATAAAATAATTTGGTCTTGCTCTAAATAATTTATTCAGTTACAGAATGAGGGGTCAAAAGTCATGGATTACTGGAGCACACCAAATTCACCATAGGGAACAAATAAAACTTCCCCAAAACTCTAATTAATTGGGGATTTTAACCCCTTGAATGCTAGAAATGTTGCCAATGAACTGCAAAACAATACATCAGAGACCTGTCCAACACAGAAGGGGTTAAATGTCCCACTTAAAACATCCATTCTTCTTCTATTTTCACTTTTTATAAATTATCTGCCCACGGTTTGCAAAGCATCTTGGGCTAGATTCTGTTGCAGTTGCTAAATGTTAACACCCGTTTTTTCAAAAGTTTTCCTATTGAAGTGTTTGGGGACACCTGGAGATAAAAGCACAGATAAAATTAGCACCTGTAATAGAATCTAGCCCCTTCTGTGCACATGTATGCAGATTACATCATAATCTATGCTATAACAACTTGAGGCCATATTACAACATGATTTCTATGAAGTTGAAAGATGGATAGCAAAGAACAAACTGTTATTAAACATTGACAAAACGGTCACAATGGTATTTGGTACAAAGCACAAACTGCATAATCTCTTAAATACCCACCTATCCATTGTCTAATCGTGACTTGACCCCAGTGGACTTTTGGTCTTCATATTGATAAATTACAAAAAATACGTAAATACCCTAGCTCTTAAAATATAACAGTCAGAAGTGGAATAAGAGTATTGGTCATGTAGAACACACAAGATATACAAGAAGAGGCTAAGAAAAAATATTATTTTATTATATAAATGTATCAGTAAAAAATATAGCACTATTAGAAGTGGTGTGAAACCTAAAAGCTGTACTCCGTCAATAAGAAACTTGTATGTGGAAATAAAAAAATGCTCTCAAAGAGATGAGTAAGAAGGAATTTATAAATAATAATTTTATGTGTAGAAAAATGGAAATTTAAAAAGGAATCCTTTGCTTTATAGCGATAAAAGAGAGAAAAAAATCTCTGAATTACAGAAAAGAAAATACTTTTTTTAGGAGAGTCCAGTGAGGAGATTAACCACTAGAGGGCACTGGTTCATTTAGTTTTCTCTTGGTCATAATCAGGATGAACCTAAACCACCTGCATCATAGTGGATAAATGACAAGTACCAATAATTTGAATGGGGATTTTAACACCTTGTATGCTTGAGAGGTCTCCAATGCATTGCAAATCCAATGTATTTCTGGCATTCAAGGGGTTAAAAGAAATCACTGAGAATTGGGGAACATTTTCTTTCTGGTGCAGATGGGTTGTATTAGAATTGCACCTATTTAGCTTATTGAATTCGTCCTTATAATGGTTTATCTAGAACCAACCGCCCCATAGGGGGCAAATACAATCTCCCAAACGTCACATTAGTTAACCCCTTGAATGTTAGAGCAGTCTCTATCACTTTGCTTTGCAATGCATTGAAGACTTCTTTAGTATTCAAATGGTTAAACGCCCCCAACTAAATATTACACGTTCTTTCAATTTATATGTTTTAAATATTATTCTTAGCACTCATGTGTGAATAACCATATTTGTAATTTGGGGGTTTCTAAGAAGAGTGTTCATATTCTTTGATGAGATGAGTGGTAGATAGGAACTGATACATTTATAGAGTTCTCTATAGTTTGTGACCCCCTTATGAATGAGGTAGTGTTGGGGATGTCCCGATTAGATATCGGATCATATTGTATCTGATATTTATATCAGTTCAATTGGTACTTCTTATTGGTACCTCTATATTTGGCTAGTGTAAGGTCTACACTCTTTAACCCTTTGGGTACCAGAGTTATATGGAGTGAGTGCCTTGCGCAGTGTGGCACTCGGAGGATTAATCACATCATAAAACTCGAATATTAGTTTATGGTTTTCGTTTGTCATTTCTTTTTGGGTCCTGTTCCTGTATTCCTTGCCGGTGCGTTTAGGTTTGTTTCCTTGACTCCTCTGGGTAGTCTTACTTAACGATATCTCCTTTTTGTTCTCTGAATTTTTCAATTTGATTTGGGATGAAGTAATACCATACAGTTTTAATTTCATTATACTTGTGTTGATAACATTTATTCATCTATTTTTATGATATCTTTATGATTTACATCATAGATCTTTACATCATAGATCAGAATTTTGTATTATCATTCTCAATGATGTAGGGACGGTCATTTGTGGATCGGAAACCCGGGAGAGATGGTAGGGGAGGTTTTTATGTTTCGGGGATGGGGGAGGTCATTGTTTTTATTTTATTTGATCTATTCATACTTGTCCATGAATTTGTTTTGTATCTCTTCTTTCCATGCTTTATCTTTATCTCTATCTTCTTCTTTTTTCTTCTTTTCTAGATAAACTCAGGATATTATTCATCAGATAACTTTATATGATTTATAATTTTCACTATCAATATGGGCACAATTTTTTTGACTAACTTAGGATATCATTTTTAGATAATTTTACATTATTTATAATTGTTATTATCAATACGATCATACTTATGTGCATGTATATTCTTTTTAAAGGTATGTATATTTCCCATGTGCATTTCCCATATGCAATAATGATGTATCTAACACTTCAGCATAGAGACCACATACCGGATAATATGTAACAATCGTTATCTATAAATATAAATAATTGCAACACTACGGTTTTACACCCGGTATGTTGGAATTTTGGCTGGAGTGATAGGGTTAAGAGACATACTTCAGATTGAATGAGTGACATCCCAATTAACCAATCAGTAGTTTAACGGAATGTTTAAATATCTGTGTTCTCTTTGGCAGTGGCTTCTTTTGTATGTTTTTTTAAGTGATTACACTAGGTAATGATTTTTTTGCTTTGATAAAGCAGTGTTTGTCAGCCACGAAACCTATAATTGTCATTAAACCTAACAAAAGTTCAAATCTGAGCCTCCGCCTGTCAATATCCAGCCAATACGTGAACGGAGATGGGGTGATAGTCTCAGTAGGCACGTGAGCAGGTACTTTTGGTATCAAGTGACTGTCAATTACCTAATGTGAGTAAATTAAACATTGTTCTTAACCTTGCATTATCCTAATAATGATATTGCACCATTGGCACTTCCTTCTGTTCTTTTCTTCTTTTTTCCATTACCACACCGCTTGGGAGAGCGTGTTTTGCTAGTGAGCAGCCGAACGGTGGACACTGTTTCTGGGGGGCAGTTTCAAAACTCCAAAAGCTCTGAAAGTTGGATTTGATATAAGTCTTCTCCGACGCTCTACAAATTGTGAGTGCATTTTCATAAGGGTGTATTGTGGTGACGGTGATCAGGATAATTTTTTGCTGATACACACAAGGGGCGCCCCTCTGTGTTTCTCCATTCTATTTCTCTTGCAAAACAGTATACTTTAACTGCTTCAGTCCTGGGATGCTAGTCTTTGCTCCCCTTAGAAGGAATGCTATATTTTGTATTCTTTTTGCATTATATCTCAATTCAGCTGATCACACAGTACAAGCAAATCAATAGCCAGACACAAACAGTTTTATGATCCTTTTCAGGTACAGTTGATTCACAGACAGTTTTTACAGAACTGCCCCTCGATTCGGCAACAATAAAAAAATTGGGTACAGTAGTTTTCCACTCAATCAGAATTCAAATACTTGTGGTTTGAATAATTGTCCTGCAGTAAATTATGACATCTGATACAGATCAATGGAACAGCTTGATCCAAGGGGTGTGCAAAAGCAACATGAATCGATGTGTTGCATGCCCCTGTGAGCCACCAAGGGATAATTAGAGACCAAAATGCTACATCTACACAAACAAGATATGCACTTCTGTCCATTATAACCCTGTGAGTGCAAGAGAGGTACCCAGCCTGGAGGAAAAATGTAACACAGTCATATCCTACACGGCCTACTGCATATCCCCATATGACAGGTAACAACAAATCCGCAAACAGGCCACTCCGTTTTGTAAACATAATCCACGCTGCCACACACTCACCTGGATGAGCACTCGTCTGCCATTGGTCTGATGTGCCTTATTGAATTCTCTTGCTCTCCATATCTCTGCCCATTCCACAAGATTGCTTGCATCACTCCATTGTTGTTACACTTTAAAGGGATAGTATTACTTCAAAATTACTATCCCTCATATTGTAGCCCTTAATAAACTGAGTTAAATGACACCAGCGGCATCTCTCAAACCTTTATGGTTTAAGAGATAGCTGCTTTCAAAGTTTCCTCTCCCCTGCTGTCAGCGTTCTACTGCCAACAGGAGAATCCGGTTCCGGGACAGACGGAGGCTCTTAACAGAGCTGATATCTCGTTATGGAAGGAAAAATGATTCATTGAAACAGTCTTTTACGTGTACTTGGTTACCAAGCACACGTAGAAGACTGTTTCAATTAATCACTTTTCCTTCCATAACGAGATATCGGCTCTGCTGAAGAGACTCCGCTTGATTCAGAGACCGGATTCTCCTGCTGGCAGCAGAACGCTGACAGCAGGGGAAAGGAAACTTTGAAAGCGGCTATCTCTTAAACCATAAAGGTTTGAGAGATGCCGCTGGTGTCATTTAACTCAGTTTATTAATGGCTACAATATGAGGGATAGCAATTTTGAAGTAATACTATCCCTTTAAAGAAAGTATCCAGTCTGCCATAAACTCAGCTTAGTTTTACCTTTTTTCCCTCCTCACAATATTGCTACCCTGCACCAGGCTGCCTCATCAGCTATGTCCCTGCTTTCCCAAGTACTCCCTTCCAGACATTTTGCTACATCCCATAGTTACATATTCCCACTGCATATGTTGGTAAGGGGTCCAACTGAGGCAAATGTGAGAGGCAGGGAGCTTGTGGATCCTGCTAATTCATGTAGGCATCTGCCTGTAGGTGGAAGGCTGTATGCTCCAACTGTAGCAGCACCCAGAATGCCATCTTCAGGCAGACAAAGCAGCAGCTATAGGTGCCAGTGGGACCTGTGACTCTGCCCAGGAGAAGATGCCCAGAACAACCAGCATATACTAACTAGGGTCCCTCTGTTTGGCATGGAGGAGGATGAGGTCAGAGACCATTACAGGTTCAATTCTCAGAGCATCATCCATCTCTATGAAGTGATAAAAGATGGTATTGACCCCATCTCACCATGGGGAGTACCATTAATTTCATGACATCTGGATCCTTTCAGCCAACTAAGGACTATATATTAGTGATGCCTTACACTGCATGTTTAAGGACATTGGAAGGTGGGAAAGGGTGAAGCAGGAATTCTACATTCTCAGGCAATCCATTCTGTTCTGTAGTTTTGAGAAAGGAACCCTTAGAGGAGCATGACTGTTGCTTGAGTAACTAATGTGAACATAAACATCACTTCACTGTAACAAAGAGAGGGGCACTGACATAATACAAGGAATCATCAAGTTAATATGCAAATCAATGTCAAAATATATTCTTACTATTACACGCCATCATCATCATGACAGATATGAGGATATCACTTTGTCATCCTTACTCCATATATCTTCTAGATGATTTAGGATATAGTTGTAGGCTATGACTACTCACATTTGTGGCTAATTACCAAACATCAGCACAGTAAAGGTACAAGGCTCACATATACACAAGGAATGCGAGTGAATGCACCTTTGGCCTTCAGAAAGACAGATTCAAGTGCCTTGATGAATCTGGTGGAGCCCCATAGTGCATCCCCTCAAATATGTCAAATTATCATTGCATGTAATATATAACTCAATATTCTGCTGGGCACAAATTTATTAGAGGATATACATCCTGATGCCTTTGTGGAGATTCCTGTGCAAAGGTGCAGAGACACGGGACTAAGTCAGTGAATTGTTTTCTTGTAAGTATTATGACCCACAATTCATTTAACACCAGGAGAGCTCTATTCTATATCAGGAGTATGAGAAAACAGCATCTCTCAGTGCATCATGGTATGTTTACCTATACAGGATGCTGAGCTCCTGATTGACCCTTTGCCACTGCATGTGAATGAAGGTGAAGTGTACATACCCCATGGACTTCCACTGCAGAGCTGTTACCACCTCACCCACTACCCTGGAACATGCATGCTGGAAATATCCCTCGTACATAGTCCTCTGTGCATTGAAAGGATACAGTTGCCATGTAACGCATTCTACTAAGTCACTCTGTAAGTTCAATTGACGTGTGATATCATAATAGCCTTTTTTATCCTCATGTAAACCATGAATTATCATACAAATATTTTATTGCAATTTCTTCCTACAGATATCCATGGCTTGACCCAGCACAGACCCATACAGCAGAGAGAAGCAGAGGTTATCTGTGTGAGATGACCCCACCCTTCCCTTTCACTGTACTGTTTATTATCTTTGTCACTGTTAGTAAATGTTAATTCCATATGGGAAACATGTAATGTCATGTAAATACATATGCAATGAGATAAAGAGGGGCAATTCTGTTGCCAGGGTCAGATTTACATCCTCGGTGCCAATAGACAAGGCACACTAGGTGCCCTTAGCTCCACCCACGGCCACCCTCCAACACATACACATGACCCCTTCCCAGTCCAATCCACTGTTTTCCTGCAAAGAAAATACCCTTGGCCTATCCTAAGCAAGAATGTAAAAAAAACCCTTGGTTGCTTGATTGATGTCCAAGCCATTACTTTGCTATGTCTTAGAGATCTCTCTAGCATCCATGGGGTTAAATAGTAGCTCCAGACAGTTGCTTACTCTGCCTTTTGGCATAAACTATGTAAAATTATATATATATGTGTATATATATATATATCTGTTATACTCAGGGTTTTCTTGTTCACTTCATGTAGGAACAAAAAGAGAAAACAGAGGATGGCTCTCATAATAAGTTGATTATTAGTATATGGAACTAGATAAACATCATTCTACTCACACTTTATTGTGACGACTATAATAATGTGGTTGAAATCGCCTGTGGGAGATACTACACTGCCCACCACACAGATATCTTTGAAATCTTCTGCTCACCAAGAACGTGCTCCTCAAAAAGAAAAGGAAAAACCGCAGAAAACAGAACAGTGGTGGCGCTTTTAAATCAATATACAATGTACTTCAGAAAATATGCTAAATTCACTCACATGAGGAGTTGAACTGGATGTGCTTATGCCTTTATTAAGCACCAGCTTCTCAGTACTGGCGCGTGATCATAGAGTTCTAGTGAGTGCTTGAGTTAGTCTCAGACCTGTTCTTGTTTCCTTTCCTCTTGTTGTGATTCCTTGTTACTGACCTTGGCTTTCTTACCGACTACTCTTCAGCTTGCTGTTCCTGTACCTCTCTTCCAGAATTGTCTCTCTGTTGTCGACCTCGGCTCTCCTACTTGACCATTCTTTAGCTTCTCAGTTCTGTGCCTCCTTGCTCTTCTGTTCCTGACCCTGCTTGACCGACCAACCAGATCTCTTGCTCATACGTAGCTGGAGTCAGTCTCCCTCAGTTTTTTCCAGTTCTCCTATTCAGTGCAGTCGGAGTTCTACCATCAGTCGGTCCAATTATTCCAGTTAGTCGGAGTTCGGCTGATTCAACCATCAGTCGATACACTGTTCCTGTCAGTCTGAGTTCGACCTTCAGACGTCAGTCGATACCTGTTCCTGTCTGTCAGTCAGTGTTCGACTCACTGGTCTATCAGATATCAATTTCCTCAACCTTCAGCTGTCTACAGTTCAGAAGAGCAGTGTTCTAACCAAATTAAGGTACCTTGTTTATGTTACCTTTTGTTTTGCTGCACAGTAGTAGGTAGATACTATCCCTAGGCAGTTATCCTGGGTGCATGCCTGCCGGTTGGCAGTAAATTGATCTTGCGACCGGCACCTTTCAGTACGGCTTTCGCTGCATGAAGGCTGTTTTAGGGGTAGTCTATGCTAGTCAACTACTCTTGCTATTCTCCGCTTGCCTACTGGTCCCCATCCCATAGGTGGTAGTCTGTACTGTGTTGTTTATTCTGTATCTATTGCATCATATGCTAATATCCATACCAGCATTACAGTATCATGCAGTGGCCAGGATTTACTAAGAGGGAAGATGTCACTTTAGCTGCTATGTAAGAAGTGAACATGGTTATTCTCTGCCATTGCCTATTTAGTTGGATTCACCAGAGTGTATAAATGTCATGAAATGTTTGAGTCGGTCAAACTGTACTAATGGCAGAAACTGGTAACTGAGTCATTTGTTCCTTTGACTATATCGTACTAATGTCACTGACATATTTTTAGGTCAATCCTTCACTGGGCCAGAGTGTAATAATGACCTTAAAGGGATAGTAAAGTCGCCTGAGCAGTATTAGCTGTATTGTTGATATAAAAAAAGAGATTACTTGAAGTTATTCATATCTCTCAAACCTTTATGGTTTGAGAGATATACAAGGATAAAGTTCTCCCCTCCCGCCCCTTTCTCATACGACAGCTGTATAGCTGACAGCATGATATCCTGGTCCTTGGACCAGCTGGTGACTCTAAAGGAGAGCCAAAATAGCAATACCTAAAAAGAAATACTTCATTGGAACAGTCTACAAAGTGTGCTTGCAAACCAGGCATACTTTGTAGAGCGTTCCAATGAAGTATTTATGTTTAGGTATTGCTATTTCGGCTCTCCTGGAGAGCCGCCGGCTGGTCGACCAGAATCTAGCTCTGATGGCTTTACAGCTCATGTCAAGAAAAGGGGAGGGAAGGGGTAAGTTTAACATTGTAAATATCTCAAACCATAACGGTTTGAGAGATAGGACTGACCTTAAGTAATCTCTTTTTTTTATATCTACAATAGAGCTAATACTTCTCAGGCGACTTTACTATCCCTTTAAGCATTTGATCTGTAGTATGGACAAGAAAGAAAGAAAGAAAGACAGAGAAAAGAAGAACTATGTATAACCTTAATCGTCCTGTCTTACTTAGGGCAAGACTGGAGTCTAAGCAGTGAAAAGATGGGAGAGGGGCTGCCAGCTACACTAGGATTTCTGATAGCAGTCCTGATTATAAGCTCATATAATAGCTGACAGGGGTCTGAAAAAAAACCCTGCAAACCTTCAATAATCACACAATGGCCTTGGAAAAGTAAGACTTGGCCATGTGGTACCCAAACTGGCAGTCACATAGACTGCTTTGGAAGCTCTTGAAAACACTTCTATGTAGTTTTGCATGAAAGTATGTCACAAACGTTCATGTTGCATTCCAGCAACCTGCCCACTCTCCAGCTGAGAAGATCAGTTTTCTGATCACTCCAAAGGGCTAATAAGAGACATTCTGGGGACAGAGGGCATAGCACCTGACTGTTTACTAAGTTTGCTCCCAGGGCAGCAGATGTGGTTAAACATGACAGCTGCCTTTAAGCTCCAAGCACTTAGCTATCACAATATCTTAAGGGTGCTCTTTATACAGTGTTACCCATACATTATCTTGTGTTTCAAGCACAAATTGCTTCATCTTTATGAGCCAACATATTTACATTCTAAAGGAACACAGAGCTCTTAACAATATCATTAGTGAGCAAAGAATAGAGTACTTTATATAGGGATTTTCATTAATCACAGGCCTGGGAGTGTCTATATGCCATATACAGGAAGAAAGGGAGAGGAGCAATCTAACTGTACCAAAATAGACAAATAAAAATGTAAAAAATTCCCATTGTTTTAAATATGGCTTGTAACCCAATGGATGCTGTATAAACAATATGTTGGAAACCACTCTCTAGTATGGAAAGAGTTTAAAAAGTATTTTTCTGTTTTTGGACTTCCAGGAGACAGGATTTTGGATAGGTGACAAAAGTAGGTATGGTGTAGTTACTGGAAAATAGAGGTTTTGATTAAGGATTAAACTTAGCACACAGTCATGTGCACAATCAGATATAAACACAATACTTTGTAGTGTACACTGTCAGGTATGCACACTCCAAAGGAATCCTGTGCGCACATTCACATGTACACAGATAGGAAAACACACAACACATTTGTCACAGAGTCATAAATGCACACACTATAGGCATAACTGGGAGCTCTCACCACATCTGATTGTCACTTGAAATATAAATGGTTTAGTGGCCACTGCATTCATGAGTAATTAGTGTATCAATTACTGGATCTGCTGGGATACAGACTCTTTCTATGGCTTGGAGAGTTCCTTGGTAGCCTTGACTTTCGCACTTCCTGCATTTTGTGCACACTTCTGCCCATCCATAATAAGCCCCACCCACATTATGTCTCAAATTGTATTATTTGTATACTGCCACTTATGCTATTTCAGTACTTCTGGGGCTGGAGGCTAGAATGTTATTTATCTATTGGCAATAGTTTTACCAGGAATAATATATTGAGATTTATCTTGCATTCAAATATGTTTCCAGGTATGACCATATTGCACACAATCAGACAGGCATATTGCACAATACAACAGTTAAATACACACCCTGTCCTGTCTGACGACAGGTCATGTGAGACACACCTCAGTGCACAAAATCTGGCACAAAATACAGGTAATATTTACTTTCAAAGCAATGAACACAGTCTGCTATGCATACCGGTCAAGGTATTCATACAGTTTATCCAAAGAAAAAAGCTGCACATCATAAAAATTGATCACATAAAAGCAATAAAATTGTATTCAGGCTGTATTAAAACTAATGCAATCACGTTTCTAGATTTTCTACTTAGGAAAAATTAAATAGAACACAATGACCGATTCACTGGTTTCTCACCTGTGATCAAGTATGAATATACTGAAAACATGACCTAGTGCTATGCCCTGATTGCTAATGTTGAGATACACTGGCTTATAACCTATTTTCTTCTATTGTTACTTTTATTTATGTCCAGGAGTAAACATAAAATTTGTTAGTAGGCTGAGTACTACAGCCATATAAGACTTGAAAAAATGTCTTCACTCCTGCATGCTCTACACAACTCCTCTCGGTCCACAGTTAATTTTTCCTTACTACATGTCTAAATTAGACCTCTCTACCTACCTCCCTTGGCCTTGATGGTTTAGTTTTCTCTTTTCATAAGAGCCATTTCCCACTGTTACACACCTTTTCCTGTATGCTTCTAGTCCCGGGTAATCAGAGCAGTCCAGCAACCAACACCTTCCCCTTCCCCCTTTTTTTCCCTTCCATTTCCTTTTCTACCAGTCATACCATCCCCCCATTAGTGGGGTTTCTCCCCCTCAGGATTCTCGCTGTTTTACCCTGCAGTTACGTTATTATCCAGCACACCCACAAATGCACCTATGTGATGTCTATATGCTCATTTTCTATGTTTTTGTTTACAATATTGTCAAAGTTATGATTCGGTGAATTGTGTATTTTCTTTTCTGGCAATATTCACTTTGTATTGTACTTTATACAAATAAAAATGAAATTAAAAAACAAAAGACTTGAAAAATGTTATCAGGCTTAGGGCTGTTCAGTTACCTCCATTATGCAAACCAAACTACCGTCAGTAGTTTTAAGTCACAGTTAGGCATTCTATTCCCTGCGCTGTGACCAACTACCGAATGGTAAAAACGCACAATGGACACCAAATTAGTGCGAATTGAGATCAATGAGAAACTGATGAATTTGCTATTCAGTTACATGCGGTGGCTAGTAACAGGTGTTAAGGACTATTTTTTTCTTGTAAATTTTGCACCTAGAAAATTATGCGTTGAGTACCTAATGCGTGTTCATAACCACCAACATGTAAGTGAAGTGTGTTAAAAAAAAAAAACACATGCACAACTAGTGATCCCTACACTAGTGTCCTGTGGATTTATTGATATGGGGCCCTATTGGCAGACTAACATTGCTAGATGAAGTTACAATCCAGAAGGGACCAAGTTACCACATAAAATAATATCTTGAAAACCCAACGCATATCACAAGCTTCTCTGCCTGCTTCATCAGGGGTTACAGAGATCCATGTGAGATGTGTCAATATTAAACACTGCTTTTAGATATCTCTCTTTAGCGCTTATTATTTTTACTAGATTGCTGCAATGTATGAACGAGGCCATATTAAGAAGCTGCAGGAGGATTACTGACTGACAGTGTCTTGAATTATAACTATTATACTGTTTTTCATCTCATCTCCATTTCATATCTTCACCATTCAGTTTCATTTCCATTGAGGATTGTATGGACTGTATGGACTTTGGACTATATTAGAGGACCCTATGGTCCATAGAGATAAGTGGATATTTACATAGAACTATTGTTTTGTGAGATTTATATTGTGATATATATTGTGTTATACATTTACATCTTTTCTATACTTTGTGGTTTATTTCTGGTCCAGACTCTCGTATCTCCCCTGAGGTGTTTAGCGTTCTCTGTTGTATATAATTTGTATGATACAGTGATAGAGGTTAGAGGAGCAGAGAGTTGTCCACCATGATGGGGGTTGGATTGGAAGGATAGACCGGTCTGAGAAATAGATACAGGGTATGGTTGCAAAAAGGATTTGATGAGAGTTCGGAGGAGATATGAATGTGAGGAGTAGAAGGCACATATATAGAGTGCTGGATTTTGCAGTTGTGTATAGTAGTAAAACTTCAGGCTGTATTGTGGGGCAATATAGAGCAGGTAGTAGGGGAAAAAACACAGTAGAAGCAAGTGTTGCTGCATCGAGGGTTGTCTACCTTTTGGTCCCACTTCCAACCCCACCTCACCTCCAATTAAGCTCCAATACAACTCCATTAAGCACTTAAGAGAAGCACTTCAGATGTTTGCTCATTCTACCATAGCGGTTCTTATAATGTCCCATACAGTCCGAATGTTAGGAGTACTTTATTTTTTATTACACCCAGAAATTGAAGTTGAATTGGGAAGCTGGCACTTTAAGATGGCTACACAGTTCTCATAATCAAAGTCTGTGCTTTTAGTACATCACCTACAGTGATAGATCTTGTTCACACTGGTGATTGTGCCGTGATGGCACCCCAAAATAGGTAGCATTGCCCTTATAGTGTCATTCACATGGATAATTGTCATCACTCTACAAGCTGCTTTGTGCAACTTCTTGACGACTGGCATTGATCAGTGGGAAGCTGACACATGAAAGTCTGCACTGTCTTCACTTATGGTTAAGCCCTGCAGATAGAAACATAAAAGACCAGATCATTACAATACTAATTTCAACATCCAATCACAGTGGACACCACATGGACATCAGTCAACTATGTGTAGCTGATGTCCTATGCTCCTGCCCATTCTATCAGCTACCCACATTATACCCTACTTGTCTTTGTGACTGCAAGCAGAGAAAAAAGGGACTTAAATTGTAAACAACTATACGCAGAGATGCACAATGCATTGAACACCTTTCTGGCACTCAGAGGGTTAAAATTTTTACTGTGCTAAACAGTATTGTGCCACTTTCAATGAGCTTAGGACTTGAGACATAAACATAGTTGACTATAATTTCCAAAACGTCAATTTATAACATTTTTGTTCAAATTGGGCTTTTAACCCTATGAAAGCAAGAGAGGGCTCTGCCACATTGAAGGGATTAAAACTGTCATTTGAATCAATGGGAATATTTATTTGTCCAAGATGTACACTTGGTTTACCATGGAATTACTTCAGTTCTTTCCATGAAACACAGTTGCCCATGTGCACAATGTAAAATGTCAATGAGGGAATCAAAGTTTCTACACTGTAACAAAGCAAACTGCAGTATATAACCAGGTGACTCCCTATCAAGGATACATCTCGTTACCTTCAACCAAATGCTACACACAATTTATTACCTGTATATTTGTACAAACTGTGGTTACTAATGCTGTCTGCTGTCACAGAAATGACAGTAATAGAATATTCCATACCTTCACCCTTTGAGTGCCAGAGAGGTATACAGTACTCAGAGGGTTAATCCAGTTCCCAATAAGCATGTCTCAATGCATTTATAAACTCAGTGTGTAACTTTTTCCCAAAATATGTACCTTAAAGGAGCAGAACACTTTTTAAAAATAAAAGATTTTATATTATAGAGCTTTTGCTACAGAGTACAATAAAGGTACTTTCACTGCTGCCACTTGTTTTTTTCAAATGTTATAACAGTTCACATAATCAAGAAGTGAATTTAATGAATGTTTGCTTCCTTAAACTGCAGACAGTTCTATCACATTCTATGGAGAACTGTTTTTCAGTGACTTTCCTCTCAGAATGTAACAGAATAAACAATTGGAATCTGGCCACTAGAGGGCACTTTCAATGTAAAAAACAAAAGGTTTAAATTGCAACAATTCTGGAAATATGCATCTCTCAGCAGTAGGAGTACCCTTATTTTCCTCAACAGAAAAAATATCTACAATATATGCTTTACATAAAACAGTTTACTGCTTCTTCATTATATTGCTTTTTTTCCTGTAATTAAGTCACAGTAATGTTTAATTTGCAGGTACATGTGTCACGACTTAAAAACTGGAGAACCACTACGTAAAACCATTGGATTTTAAAATTGTCTGCAATGCTTTGCTTTGTAATGTGCAGAAGACCTCTCTAGCATCCAAGGTGTTGAGGGCCTGAATGCTATAGGCCAATGGTATTGTCTGTACCAGGCAACAGCGGATGTGGCATGCCACTTTCTGGATGTGCCACTTTCATATTCTGAAACTGTAATACATCACACATGATAAAATAGTGTAAAACCCTTCTCACTAGGTGAGGGTAGTTCTGTAATGGCTCAGTCTGTTTATCCCAAATGGGCAATGACAAGGGCATGGTTTATTTTGCTCCTCAAATACCATTCTTTTTTTTTTAAATCCAATAAACATGTAAATTAACAATGCATATTTAAGTTACAATAGACATATGCAAAATAGCCCAAGTAGCCATTCCTGTACAAAACTGCAGACCGAGCATCATCCACCAGCAACCACCTCCAGCAGTGACACTCGGCACAAGGTCAAACTTGATCACAAGACACCTACAGCATGGACAGCCATGCAGCAATCCAGAATCCCACCCCAAACCCCTTTCTGAGAATATCAACCCGCAAGCACATACCAAACTGTTGCAATCTCAAAAACCATAAGTGAGGGTGGACATGATACACCTTGCCATGCTGAGAACTGCAGAAGATGGCCATAGGCAGAACAGATAGCCCCATGTCTTACATCACTTCTGTTGCTGTAGTATGCACACACCAAACATACGCAATGGGAGAAGACATGATGGAAAGACCACAGGTAATCCGTCCCTCCAACCCCAGACCTATCAAGCCCCCCTGCACCCCAGGTTCCCTTCAGCTTCTGTTTGGGCCCTCGTCACTCGCATTTCTGTCTGGCTTTTACTCTCTTTCTCCAGGGCATAAGCCCCAGAGAATAATTTTGTGTGAGTGTGTGTATGTTTGTGTATGTGTGTGCTTGTTTTGTGTGTGTATATGGGTGCCAGGGGATTTTGAGCTTTAAGGTTGGCATGAAAAAATGGACAAGCTGTTTGGATGGCGCTAGACTTTTTAAACCGCAAGGCTGATGTTCAAAGATAACCCAAATCAATTCTGGAGCAAACCATTTTGCCACAAGAGACTAATAAAAATACCTGTTGATTTAAAAGTAAATTTTACTTCCACTGAATGCTAGAGAAATCTAACCTCTCTCTTGCATTCAATAGGTCAAAAATGTAATAGAAACAAACAGGCATTTGGATAATTTTTCTGTGTCCTCTATGGTGTAGTTGTTTTGCTCCACAGTTACTCCAGTTTCTTAGTATATCAGCTTCTGTGTGTTCAGCATTCACACTGTATGAAACTTATACTGACTTGTTTCATTACGTTATTCTACTATGTGGTAGCATCACCAGGGCTGGATTGTCTATTGGACAAAATTGACAACTGCTTAGTAGTACCTAATGGTAAGGGTTGCTTCAGCCAAGGTTTCCACACCCACTAAGTTGTGGGTGTGGCCAGAGCAATCCAGATGCCCTGTACTATGCACCATATCCTGGCTTATAGTGGCTAATTTATCTGCCAATTTATATATTACTATGATGCTCAAATTCTACACTAATTTAGACATATTGCATACCCTTTTATTGACCAGTTTATCAGTTTATTTTATCTCTTGGGTGCTAGTATTTTAGGGGTTAAAAACTATAGTATGCTTAATAGTAAGTTATAGGCAAAATCAAATTTTTGCGTTAGGTAAAAATGGGTGTGGCAGGGTGTTTGTATTGGTTGGTATGACTATGGGTGGGTATAATGGAGATGTGGGATCAATTGAGATATAAATGTGATTAAACTGGTCATTGTCAAGCTACAGATGATGGGATTTGGTGTCCAAAAACTGCTGGATGGATTAGAGGGATTAATGAACCTGAGTAGGTCATAAAGTTGATAGGGCCATGGCTCTGGGGTCCAATGCATTTCACTGTCCACTTTCCACCCAAATCTTTCCACAGAAGGAATGGAAGTATAACGATTCACTCCTACTAGAGAGTTTTCCAACACAATATTTTGGGGTCAAGTGCATGATCACTTGTCTCAGCATATATTTTTGAGGATGATGATTTGTTATTTGGAGTTATTTGTTGACTGCCAGAAGGGTGTCCAATTCACTGAGATGGACCAAATATTGTCCACCCAACTCTAAGTTTCTAATGGTTCATATACAGCTGCAGCAATATGCATTTTCAGAAGCTGCCAGTATTAAAGTGTGAGGTGGCACTGTAAGAGTTAAAGTTACTCCTGTGGAATTGTTAGAATTCAAGTTCTTGGCTGGTTAGTCATTTAACAGTAAGTTAGTTTGAGGAACAAGACTCATAGATGTAATCTCACGAAAACTATTTGTGGACTCTACCTGTTGGGTGTGTGTAACAATAAACATTATTTATACAATGGGGAGGGGCACACTAATCTGAGCTATTAACATCCTCTAAGGAGCAATTCAAACATGAAAGCAAACATAATGAATGGGCACCATACATAACCAAAGTACTTCAGAGGTCAGGGGCATATTAATGCGCATTGTTCTTCTGCAGGTAACCCCCAACAATATGCCTATTCATAATGATGCTTTTAAATCTATCGTAATAAGAGGAAATTACCGTGTATACAAACCTAGACAATAACCCCTTGTTCATTAAGGTACACAAATACTGAAATACAAGTTGCTCTCAAATATTTTGTAACAAGGGACTATTTCATACCAGCCAACATTACACAAATGATAACACATACACTCGCAGCTGTTGTCCCCATACCATATATATTATTTAAGTAGAAATGTGTTGGACACCCCTCCAGCATTGAAAGGGTTAATTCAGGATGCATATGAAAAACAAATATACTGCAGGACTGCGCTACTTCCTATGAAGCCGTACATGTATTTATAAAGTGATGGCGTGTTTTATACTTGTACATACATGACATACATATATGACACGTGCATGTGCATTTTGTATAGCTGCTAAAACTCCCAATTTCTGTGCATACAGATCTATCAAAAGACAAACACACATACAATAGTACAAACAGCACAGTCATTGACATAACAGTGACATTTCCTTTTCATGGCATGCTACAATCTATTTACGGTGTATGTCTATAATCACCCATGTGCCTAAGTTTCTCTCTGCTACCCACATAATGAACCCTTTAGAGCCCTCCCTGCCTTCTGTGCTTCTTCTAGGATCAGTATCCTCCCCCCAGAACACACATTGGATAGAACACTGAGAAGCTGGGCAAACAGGGCCGGATATCACAATAGGTAGAGACGGTGGGGGCCATGTGAGGAGTGGGGAGGTGGCTATGGGCAGACCTAAAGGTACATAGAGTGCCTTGCCTAGGGGCTCCTGGGATGTAAATATGACCTTGTGGCTGGTGGGTTTAGTCTGCAAGTGCATAAGCCTTGGGAGGTGACAAAGCACTACTTGATAAACATGACTACAAGTCCCAGAATGCAGTGCCTCAAGCTATAAGGAACCTTAAAAAAAAGTGGAGCAATCCTAAGGCAATCCTACTGCACCACAGAGGACAAATAAAGAGTCCAATTAATTTAAATGTAGCGTTTAACCCTTGAACACCAGATAGGGTTGCCACCTGCCTGATTTTGACCCATAAAGTCTGGTTTACTAAAGACTGTCTGGACTTCATGGGTCCTAAAACCCAGACAGAATAATCTGCACAGGGCCATAAAGGAGGTCACTCAGGGGCCTGTGTCAAAAGGGGCAGCAAGACTGACCCACAGATTTATAGGGATCTTCAGGTGGGCCCCCTTTTTAATTGGACACAAAAGGAGAGAAGGCACACACACTCTAAATGTAGGTTCCAAAATCTGAATGTTTTCCCCTCCACCATGCCAAAACACCTTCTAGTGAAGAGTGCGATTCTACTCACATTTTACAGAGGCAAAGACCAGGCTCAAGGTATAGGAGCGTTCAATGGAAAAACCCCAGGGCTAGTATCAGCTAAGTCCCTTGTCTCCACAGTCTCCACTCCTTCTTTGCAATATGTGAATACTGTAGTCTTCCTTGGATTCCAGAAGAAATTCTGTGCCTGGGGTCTAATGGTACACTATGTAATGGGCAGTTCTAACTGGATATGTACCCACTAGGTGGAACTGGCATTAAAGGGATAGTAATGTTTCATAATAAAAGTAGCTCCAATTAATCTTCATAGTATTTGGGCCACAGAGATTGTTATTCCAGTACTGTCAGAGTTGTAGTTCAAGAGTAATTGAATGATAAAGTATCCCCCTCCTGCCCCTTTTACTGATGTAACACTGCTCAGCTCAGTGCAACAAGACTGTCCAGATGGATCGCAGAGAGGGACAATCATCAATTAGCATAAGGGAAAAACCTGAAAAACCTGTCAAGGGGGCAGGGTTTTCATTGTTCTCACAGTAAGAAGACTGTCCCTTGCTGTGAGCTGTCTGGTCCCAAGACCAGATTCCACATCTGAGGGGAGGTGGCTTACACTAGATAAAAGGGGAGGGAAGGGGATACTTTATCATTCAATTACTCTTGAACTACAACTCTGACAGTATTGAAATAAAACTCTCTATGGCTCAAATACTATGAAGATTAATTGGAGCTGCTATTGTTGTGAAACATTACTATCCCTTTAAAAAATGTACCATTAATTAATATTACACAATGTGTACAGTGCCAATAATACAAATAATTATTAAAATTACAATTATCGATAAAAAGTATACTATTGGTCATAAACATCCAAAGCATTTATTTGCTTCACGCTACTTCCACAGGGAAATATATATGTTATGCCCCAGTTAGAACTTCCCATTGCATAGAGTACCATTAGACCCCAGATATAGGGGTTCTTCTGGGGAACACTAGAATATTTGGATATTGCAAAGGAGTGGAGACTATGGATACAAGGGACTCAGCTGATACCGACACTGGGGGTTATCCAATGAACGCACCTATACCTTGAGACTGGTCTTTGTCTCTGTAAAATGTGAGTAGAATCACACTCTTCACTAGAAGGTGTTTTGGAATGGTGGTGGTGAAAACATTCAGATTTTAGAATCTACACTTAGAGTGTGTGTGCTTTCTCTCCTTTTTGTGTCTTTCTGGAGGTTCAAGAAAGAATGGCAGCAACTACAGATGGAGAATTGAAGATACTCTTTTCAGGCCATTCCCATTTTTTTCTGTAGGTAGCAGCAGAGCAGAGACCTGGAGTGGTATGCACCACTGTTGTGTTGTCCTCTGTTGTCCTCCACTGTGGTGACAACAATGGATGTGGGCACCTGTGACTACCACTGTAACCAGTCAGTGGTGGTGGGGGGTTAACAATATATGTGGGCACTGACTTGAATAGAACTAGGTTCTGGGGCAAACTGCGTATGTTGGGATCTGTGACTACCAGTGGAACCAGGCTGGGGAGAGGCAGATAGTGTAAATAAGGATAACTGATGGGCGAAAAGTAACATTTTGTTCCCCCATGAAATTCAGCAAAAAAAAAAAAAAAAAATTCTTCCTGTCATGTGGAAAATTCCACCCACTTGAGTTTTTTACGCCTATGTTTCCCTGTATGGTGGGATTAACTACCATCACAGATTCAAAAGACTGTAGTTCTCTCTATGCTGAACAGTATTGAGAGACAAAGAGAGAGAGAGAGAAAAAAATTACGAGTAGGCTTATATAATAAACTTGTGCATTCATTTTGGAATGAATTAAAAATCGAACAAAAATTGCATGTTTCGTGACATTCGGATTAAAACGACAAACAAATGGTACTGAGCCTGCATTTTCAGATACATGAAAAGCACAGATATTTTGCTCATTAAAATACATTCCTCATTTAATTTGTTCATTATTTCCCACACTTACTCGCTTACACTATTCATAACTAGTATCACATTTACCTTGATGTCTGAGGTCCAACGGTGTCCTTGATGCACCAGTCCTCCTGCATTTTCTGTCCAAAAACAAATTAAAAAAAATTAAAAAACCACCCACCACTGTCCCCGCCACCATCTATACAAACCAAAGTAAAAAACCCTTAATCCTGCTTGGGCCGTGTGGGCCATTCCCTGATCCAGAATGAGAAAAATAAAAAGGGATTAGATTTTATATGGCCATCCCTGTTCAAATTAGTTCCCGTGCCATGGAACACCCTCACCTCCAAGCCAATCAGTATCTAGCTGGAGGGGTCACAGAGAGGGACTGGTGAAAGTTTTCACCTTACAAGAGAAACTGGAGAAAAATAGTGCTTTTCGCCAAGTGGTAAATATTTATAGAAAAGTGACGTTTTCCCCTTTTTTTATCGCCTAGCTCCTTGCATTGAAATCAATGGAAAGACAGAATTTCTCCCAGGCACATGGCAAATTTCTCTTCTTTTCCTGCAGGCATATAAAAGGGTGTCAGGATCTCACAGCATGCCATTCTGTGTTTGTGAGAGGAAGAGAAAGCAGCACATTTTTGAGCTAGAGAAGGCAAGCCAATAAAGTGAAGTTGAAGCTCAGTTTAGGGAGTCTTGTAGGCAGGAAATCTGTATTAGGGGGAGTCTGGGGCACTCTGGGGGAAAAGAAGGAAGAAAGGAGTTTACCCCAACATTTGGTGTGACTTACTGGGAAGACACAGGTAGCCATGTTCAAAGTTTCTTCTCACCATTAACTCTATCCTAAGTGAGTCTGGGGTTGTGAGAAGGGAGAAAAAGTTTTTTTTTTACCCCAAATGCCCCAAACTTCAGTGCAATTGAGTAGACGCTGGCAGTTGTGATCCAAGTTCCTTTTTGATCTGGCTGTTATCTCTGTTAGGAGAGTCTGGAGTTGTGAGGAGAAAGTAAAGGAAAATTACCCCAAATACCTAAACATTCTGTGTAACTGATTGGAAACACAAAGGCAGAGGTGATCTACGTTTCTTCCTGCTCTGGCTCTTATATCTGTCCTAGGGGAATCTGTGTGTGTGAGAAGGGAGCAAAGGAGGTTTATCCCAAATACCTCAAACTTTTGTGTGACCAAATAAACACAGACAGCTGTGATCCATGTTCCTTCCAATCTGGCTGCTATCTCTGTCCTAGGGCAGTGAGAAAGGAGAAAAAGAGAATTACCCCCAAATACCCCAGAATTCTGAGTGACTGACTGGGAAGATAAAGGCAACATGGATTCAAGTTTCTTCCTGTTCTGGCTGTTCTCTGCCCTATGGGAGTCTGGGGAAACAAGCAGTTGAACTGGGAGTATTTTTTCTATTCTTTGTTGATAGGGATAGGGGAGGACAGTTAATTAAAATAAATAAATACAATTTAAAAAAAAATTGATAGGTGAGAGAGACAGGGACCCTGGTGTGATTGAGGCAGTCTGATAATAGAGGAGTCAGAGTATTTTGTAGAGATCCAAGTCCAGACATGACACACAAATAGTTCCCTTGTGTACTTTACAGTAAAAATACACACAGTAGTTAAAGGGATAGTAATACTTTATGGTTTTGTTACGGTTTTTAGGACTCTCAGACCAATAAGTGAAAATAAAACACACTTTATTAAAGTGAATAATGCACAATTACGCCCTCTAGAGGCGGTAGGTAATACACAGATAAAGTAGACTGAGATAATACAAGGGAAATAGCATAATGGACATAATTGCAAATCAGTATGCACTAGGATGATATAGACCCCTAAGGGGTTAAAGTCCAAATAACAGTCAGTCTCAGATGTGGAAGTTTGACACGCCCTGGATGTTAAATAGGCTGTGCTGTACAGACGATGTTCATCAGGTGCCGAGGAACGAGCTGCCTTGCCAAGGTGGTAGATAATAAGCAGAATGGGTAACAACTTAGCCCCCACGGGCGTAGCTACAGGAACTGCTTTCGTATGTGCAAGTGCGAATAGCCCCTTCGGGCGTAACGGAAACCGGCCTGCAATGCGAGAGCTAGTAACCTCCTCAGGTGTAATCGAATGCAGTAATACTAGAGCCAGAGCCACTAGCCCCCTCGGGCGTAGTACCGGATTAGCCAACACTGAAGCCTTTCTGCCAACACTCTGTGTCAATGATCTCGTCGGTAACCAACACCGGAGAGCCTTAAGCGCCCAAACGGCCCAAACTGTATGGACACTCTGCAACGTTAGACTAGAGTTGCCGACGGAGAGCGGCCAACTCAGCAGCAGTATCACTTGCAACGAGGCTCGTACAGGAGATAGAGAGAGTGAATCAGAGGCAGCACTGCAAGAGTTAAAATGCACGTTTACTCGAGGCTTCAGCGCTACTGCAAGGCTCTGTAACGTTACTTGAGGCTTCAACGCTACAATCAGGCTCTGCAAGGAGAGGAAGGCCCACGGAATACACACAGCTCTGCACTAGAACGAGGCACAGCACTATCGAAGGAATCACCAGGCAAGGCAGTGGCACAGACGTGGGCAGCAGGGACTGGAAAATGTCACGGCGGCGACAACTGGAACGCAGGTCACTGGAACAAGCTGGAAGTCGATCTTCGGAGCAGGAAGTCAGCCGGGCCGGGTCATACACAGACAGGAACGTCAAACTAGCCGGGTCAGGATCCAAGGGTGGTCCGCAGACGAGCCGGGTCATACACAGGCAGGAACACTGGAGAATGGTCAGGGCAAGCCGAATCGGTACACAGGAACTCAGAATACAGGAACCCAGCAATAGCACTACTGGCTCAGGAACACCACGAAAGGGCAACTGACATAAGAGATAGCCAGGTATAAAAAGGTCATCAGGAGGCGGGTCATACTCAGTCAGCAAATCAGTGACATCCACAACTGAGAGTGACAGGAATCACAGGCACTGTGATAGTACCCCCCTCTCAAAGACCCCCTCTCCTAGCCTGAGGTTTGGGTTTCAAAGGATATTTAGAGTGAAAGCTGCGTACTAATCTCGGTGCATGGAGATCCCCCTGATCAATCCAAGAACGTTCTTCAGGGCCATAGCCCTTCCAATGAACCAAATATTGCAGCTTTCCTCTAAATCTCCTGGAATCAATAATACTCTGGACTTCATATTCCTCTTGGCCCTGGACGTCCACCGGCCCAGGAATCACTGGCGTGGTAGTATAACGAATGCACACCAAGGGTTTCAGGAGAGACACATGGAACACATTATGAATGTGCATAGAGGGTGGAAGCTCCAGAGCATAAGAAACCGGATTAATCTTGCGGATAATCCTAAATGGACCCATGAACCGGGGAGCCAGTTTATTGGATGGCACTTGTAAGTTGAGGTTTCTGGATGACAGCCATACTCTGTCCCCAACTTGGAATGAGACCGCTGGAAGGCGTCTGTGATTAGCGTGCCGTTGCTGCCGCCTGAAAGACTGACTGAGGGACCTCTGAACCTGTGCCCAAGTGGAATGAAGTCGTGCCAAATGCTCGTCTAGAGCAGGAATCTGCTGCGCCTGAAAGGAGTCCGGGAGCAGACAAGGCTGGAAACCATAATTCACGAGAAACGGGAGCTCCCGGACGATGAGTTAACCGCACAGTTCCTGGCAAACTCTGCCCATGGCAACAGGTCAGCCCAATTATCATGATGATCGGTGACAAAGCAGCGCAGGAACTGTTCCAGTCCCTGATTGGCACGCTCAGCGGCCCCATTCGTCTGGGGATGGTAGGCGGAGGAAAACGACAATTGAATGCCCATCTGACCACAAAATGCCCTCCAGAACCTAGAAACGAACTGGCTCCCACGGTCGGAGACAATCACTCTGGGCACTCCGTGCAGACGGAACACCTCTCTGGCAAAAATTATAGCCAATTCCTGAGCCGATGGAAGGCCAGTCAGAGGCACAAAATGTGCCATCTTAGAGAATCTATCGACCACCATAAGAATGAACTTGTAACCCCTAGATGCCGGTAGTTCTCCCAAAAAGTCAATGGATATATGAGACCATGGACGGTCTCCGTTAGGCACTGGTTGCAATAAGCCCACAGGGAGATGCCTAGGGGTCTTGGCACGGGCACAAGTGGTACAAGCTGCCGTAAAAGCGGCGCAGTCAGCTCTCAACGTAGGCCACCAAAATAGTTGCGAGAGAGACCATACTAATTGGTCCCTACCAATATGCCCAGCTGCTTTAGAGGCGTGATAGGTCTCCAACAGACGGATACGGAATGACTCTTCTACAAAACACTTCCCCACTGGGGTTCCAGGAGGTGCCCGTGATTGTGATGCCAGTATCTCCTCCCCCAGTGGCGAGGTTATAGTGGTACGAATAGTAGCCAGGATCTGATCTGGCTGAATGATGGGTACCGGGACTTCCTCCCTCTCAGTGTCAGAAGCGAACTGACGTGACAACGCATCAGCCTTGATATTCTTAGAACCAGGAAGATAGGATACTAAGAAACTGAACCGGGACAGAAACAGCGCCCACCTGGCCTGTCGAGAAGACAGTCTTTTGGCTTCTGAGAGATAGGTTAGATTCTTATGGTCAGTAAGAATTAGTACTGGAGTCTGAGTGCCCTCCAAGAGATGTCGCCACTCCTTTAGTGCCAGTATGATGGCCAACAGTTCCCTGTCGCCAATCTCGTAATGACTCTGGGCGCTGGACAATTTCTTAGAAAAGAACCCACAAGGCATTAAAGCGCCACCTCCCACAGGACGTTGGGAGAGCACCGCCCCAACCCCAACATCTGAAGCGTCAACCTCCAAAGTAAACGGCAGGGAGGGATTAGGGTGGGACAGTACAGGAGCAGATGCAAAGGCAGATTTCAGGGTGACAAATGCGTTTTCAGCTGCCTCAGACCACTGAGAGGGGGAAGCGCCCTTATGAGTCAAGTCTGACAATGGTCTTACAATTGTGGAAAAGTTCTTGATGAACTTCCTATAATAATTCGCAAAACCTAGGAATCGTTGAATGGTCTTTAACCCCTTAGGCTGAGGCCATTGCAGAACCGCTGCCAACTTCTCCTGATCCATGGCAATGCCACTTTTGGATATAATGAACCCCAGGAATGGTACTTGAGAAGTATGAAATTCGCACTTTTCTAATTTACAGAATAACTTGTGCTTACGAAGTCGGAGCAAGACTTCTGAGACATCTTTAATGTGTTGGGCAAGGTTAGCAGAGTGAATTAGTATATCATCTAGATACACTACCACACAGGACTGGAGCAAGTCACTTAAAATATCGTTAATCAATTCCTGAAATACTGCAGGCGCATTGCATAAGCCGAATGGCATCACCAGATATTCATAATGCCCTGTTCTGGTATTAAACGCCGTTTTCCACTCGTCACCCTCTTTAATTCTGACTAGATTATAGGCGGCTCGCAAGTCAAGTTTGGTAAAGATCGACGAGCCCTTTAATCTGTCGAATAATTCTGTAATAAGTGGAATGGGATAGGCGTTCTTGGGCATCAGCTTATTCAACCCACGGTAGTCAATGCAAGGCCTGAGTTCCCCATTTTTCTTTTTGACAAAAAAAAATCCGGCACCAGCCGGAGATGTAGATTTTCGAATGATTCCCCTCTCCAGGGCATCTGTGATATACTCCTCCATTGCCCTATTTTCCTCACAGGACAGTGGGTAAGTACGTCCCCTAGGAGGCACGGCCCCTGGAGACAAATCAATGGCGCAATCGTATGGCCTATGGTCAGGCAATGCGCTGGCCTCTCCTTTGCTAAACACGTCACTGAATTGCCCATATTCTGTTGGCACAGCTGGAGAGGTACACATAATCTTAACAGGAAGAGAAAGACAATTCTTGTTACAGTACTCCGACCAAGAGTTAACTTCACACCTTTGCCAGTCAAATTGGGGATTGTGTGTTTGCAACCACGGGAACCCCAAAATAACTGAATGATGTGGGGAACGAATGATCTGAAATTGTATCTGCTCCCTGTGACAAGCCCCCACAGTCATAGTCACTGGGATTGTCTCGAAGGTAATGAAAGCAGGATCCAGGGGTCTGCCATCAATGGCTTCTATAGCCACAGGAGAGTCCTTTTTACATAACAGAATGCCCTGAAACTCAGCAAAGGACTGATCCATGAAGTATCCGGCTGCCCCGGAGTCCACCAATGCTAGGACTTCTATGACCTTATCAGTCCATGCAAAAGCCACCTGGATGGTGGGTTTAGTGGTGCAAGTCTCTAGGGACTGTTCAACACCACCTAGGGCCTGTCCCCCAAGGTACCCTAGGTGCGTTCGTTTCCCGGCCTTACAGGACAATTGCGTAACATATGACCCGGTTTGCCACAATATAGGCATAAGCCTTGCCTTCTACGATACAGCTTCTCCTCTTTAGTGAACCTAGTAAAACCTACTTGCATAGGTTCAGTGCCGTCAGCTGTTCGCTCAGGTAGGACGGGTGGAGTGCGTGGGTTAAGGAACTGGTTCTGGCCATAATTCTTTGCTTTGGTCCTCTTAGCCAAGCGTCTCTCCCGGATGCGAGAATCTATTAACATGACATAGTCAATGTACTCGTCCAGCTCGCTGGGTACATCTCGAGCTGCTATCTCATCCTTAATCTGTTCAGCGAGACCCTGAGTAAAAGCAGCAAGTAAGGCCTCATCGTTCCAGCCTACCTCTGCTGCCAAGGTCCGAAATTCGATAGCATATTCGCCCAGAGTGCGTTCGCCCTGCTGAATCTCCATCAGCCTTTTGGCCGCAAAGGCAGACCTACCAGGAACCTCAAACACACGTCTGAACTTCACCACAAATTCTCTAAAGTTCAGTGTGCAGGGTCTGGCACTCTCCCATATCGGATTTGCCCATGCCAAAGCTTTGCCCGTCAACAGAGATATCATAAAGCCGACCTTGCTACGGTCGTTAGGAAATGCCTGCGGTGCCAATTCCAAAAATATCTCCAACTGGTTAATAAAACCTCTGCATAAGGAGGGTTCGCCATCATATCTTAGAGGTAACGGTACCGCTGCCGTTAACCCTCTTGTGTTAGTACTGAGAGATACAGAGGGATTCTCCGATGTCAAGACTGGGGGGACCACCGGATTAGGACCAGACTTGTCCAAATGTACTGTACGTTCAAGTAACGTTTGTAGAGCCAGTGCCAATTGGTCCAGGCGCTGCTCTTGGACATCCATTCTCCAGTGGATGTTCAGAGGATTACTTTCACCCTTACCGTCTGAGGTCATGGCCCTTTCGTACTGTTACGGTTTTTAGGACTCTCAGACCAATAAGTGAAAATAAAACACACTTTATTAAAGTGAATAATGCACAATTACGCCCTCTAGAGGCGGTAGGTAATACACAGATAAAGTAGACTGAGATAATACAAGGGAAATAGCATAATGGACATAAATGCAAATCAGTATGCACTAGGATGATATAGACCCCTAAGGGGTTAAAGTCCAAATAACAGTCAGTCTCAGATGTGGAAGTTTGACACGCCCTGGATGTTAAATAGGCTGTGCTGTACAGACGATGTTCATCAGGTGCCGAGGAACGAGCTGCCTTGCCAAGGTGGTAGATAATAAGCAGAATGGGTAACAACTTAGCCCCCACGGGCGTAGCTACAGGAACTGCTTTCGTATGTGCAAGTGCGAATAGCCCCTTCGGGCGTAACGGAAACCGGCCTGCAATGCGAGAGCTAGTAACCTCCTCAGGTGTAATCGAATGCAGTAATACTAGAGCCAGAGCCACTAGCCCCCTCGGGCGTAGTACCGGATTAGCCAACACTGAAGCCTTTCTGCCAACACTCTGTGTCAATGATCTCGTCGGTAACCAACACCGGAGAGCCTTAAGCGCCCAAACGGCCCAAACTGTATGGACACTCTGCAACGTTAGACTAGAGTTGCCGACGGAGAGCGGCCAACTCAGCAGCAGTATCACTTGCAACGAGGCTCGTACAGGAGATAGAGAGAGTGAATCAGAGGCAGCACTGCAAGAGTTAAAATGCACGTTTACTCGAGGCTTCAGCGCTACTGCAAGGCTCTGTAACGTTACTCGAGGCTTCAACGCTACAATCAGGCTCTGCAAGGAGAGGAAGGCCCACAGAATACACACAGCTCTGCACTAGAACGAGGCACAGCACTATCGAAGGAATCACCAGGCAAGGCAGTTGCACAGACGTGGGCAGCAGGGACTGGAAAATGTCGCGGCGGCGACAACTGGAACGCAGGTCACTGGAACAAGCTGGAAGTCGATCTTCGGAGCAGGAAGTCAGCCGGGCCGGGTCATACACAGGCAGGAACGTCAAACTAGCCGGGTCAGGATCCAAGGGTGGTCCGCAGACGAGCCGGGTCATACACAGGCAGGAACACTGGAGAATGGTCAGGGCAAGCCAAATCGGTACACAGGAACTCAGAATACAGGAACACAGCAATAGCACTACTGGCTCAGGAACACCACGAAAGGGCAACTGACATAAGAGATAGCCAGGTATAAAAAGGTCATCAGGAGGCGGGTCAAACTCAGTCAGCAAATCAGTGACATCCACAACTGAGAGTGACAGGAATCACAGGCACTGTGATAGGTTTACAGTTTGAGAGATAACCGAAGGCAAAGTTCCCCCTTCCCTCCCACTTCCCCGAAGTCAGCATTGTGCTGACTGCAGGGATATCCGGTATGTCAGATGAAGCATACAACACCTTGCAGTCCTCTTTGGTCAGTAACCACTTCCTGCAGGCCACAAGAGTCTCATTTCAAGTAAGTTCCCTCTTACACCTTTTTTAATACAATTGTTTGTTTGTCCCTTTGTTTTTAATTGCATACATGATGTCAATACATATAGTGGTTCTAAAGCTTATGACGCGTTTCCTTATAACATCTGATTAACCTCTTGTTTATTTAAAAAATTTAAAAAAATTAATTTAGATAGGGTACAAAAGTGCATTAGAGTGGGTACTTGCCAGATTTGAGGTACCTTGGCGAGGTTGGCGAGCTAAATCCTCATATTTATCAATCTAGTTATTATATATGCACAAGGCAGGGCACATATTTACATTCTGGTATGGAGGAGTGCAGGGTCACTTTTTTGTTTTGTCTGTTCACTTTGGGTTATACCGAATGTCCGGGGGTTCTGGAGAATCCTCTCATCCCTTGCTGCTATCCAGATGCCAGTTATTATTTATCATTTTTATTTTAGTCACTAAATGTACATATTATGGTGAGTTAGAGCTGTAAACTTATTTCCTTTTTTCTTTGGACTTGATGGACGCATGTCTTTTTTCAGCATCATCAACTATGTTACTATGTGTGGTCAGCGCACCACACCGTGTGCAATGGGTGGACACTGCCACGTCCTGACACCTACAGAATGGCTATCAGCTGGTGGGGGAGGTAACGGTGACAGAGGTGGATCACCAAAAGACGTTGCTACATCTTCCCACACCTGAACCCTAGAGTCAGAAGGTAATGCTGAGCCAGGTGTTTTGCTAGCCATCGAACTTTTAGGCTCAGGCTAGGTTTCTCTATTTTTCTCCTCTTTGATTTCTGCCTCGACTATTGATCCTTGGGGAAAGACAGGGTGTACAGCAACGGTGGCTCCCAATTTCCTTTGTGGGAGTTTGGCTTTGACATGCTTCTCATAAATGTCATGTTGCCTGTATTTCATGTGTGTTGTCAGGGTTGTTTTGCCAAGACACATTCCCTCCCTTCCTCTTTTGATTGATTTATCACAAATCATGCACAGTGCCATCACTGATTGCTGCACTGTGCCTGCCCCAAGAGAAAAATAGTCCCACACCCATGACCTGAGGAGGGAGGGGAAAGGTGGAGAAGAATGGCCTCATTCTTCTCCTCCACCATCCCCTTCACTGGCTTGGGTAGAGGATGCTGCTGCTGCCTCAGAATCAGAACTACAACTAGGAATAGGACTATTGCTGCTGGCAAGTGGAACCTGTCCCAGTCCCACATTACAACTACTGCTGGACCCCATTCCCACAGTGGCCACAGTGGTCTGTGGCACACTAGCCTGCTCCTCATCAGCCTGCTGCCCTTGTAACTCAGCAGCAGCATCATGAATTCCAGAAGCAGCAAACTTCGCAAATTCCACAATCTCACTGCTGGTAGTGGTGGTGATGCCCATCCCCATTTGCATATCTGTCTACCATTATTTCTTGCTTTGGGCTAAAAAGGACATTAATGTCTCTTCCACCCCAGCTGCTCCACCATCACCCTCATCGCCACCAGCACCAGTCCCTTCTAGCTGCTGCTGCTGCTCTAGGAGAGTCTCACTGGTTGGTGATGATGACAAATGTGACAGAGGCTCCCTTATTTTCACACTTGCCATCTCTACAGGTGAAGAAAGCAGACTGGCAGCACTAGCAGCAGGCACAGGCAGCTGATCTGCACTGATGCTATTATTGCTGATAGCCAGTTCTACCTTTCTTCCTAAGCACCATGTCACAGAGACACGGTGCCAGAGGAAGGGAAATCACAGGGTAAGGGGAATGTTGTGGGCTCCCTTGACCACTAGTCTGTCTGCTTGGCTTCACTACCCCTTCCACCTCAGCAGGAGGATCTACTGCGGTAACTACCACCAGCTGCTTTACTACCATTACGTTTACCATCACCCCCTCCCTCAACCCCAACTCTCTATCTCTCTAGCTGCTTGTGTTTTGCTTCCTGGAAATGTCATGTTTTTGGACTGAAAACGAGAATTACACGTAAGTAAAGGGTTGCTAAGTTTGTAACTGTTGAAAAAAATAGCCAAAACATTTTAGCAGTAGGTGACAAAGGTGGAGATTTTAAGGGCTTTTTTAGGGCGGAATTTCCCTCAAAAAAGCAGACAACCATGTGTTTTTTGTGGATTTTTTTCATGGGAACACAATAGGACCTTTTACCCACCACTGATGACTACCGGGGTTCCCTTCAAGATATACCCTTTCTGTGTGGCTAGTTCCAACTGCCAATATGGTCCAAAAGTTGCAGGATCTGCTATCAGAAGGCTATAATCATAAACTTGTCATAGTCCGATCTTGGCTTGTGACTTGAGTGATCATTTGTGAAGTGTAAATCATTGGGGAACAGATGTGCTTTTGGTCAGAAGTGAAAGCATTGAGGAGGCAGTCTCCAAAGTCACAGGTATGGTCAGGGTTAGGAGTGAGAACACATCAGTAATTGGGTGTTGAGGGTGGGGTCTGTATCAGATGCTTCTAGATACAGATCATTGAGTTGCAATCTGGCAGCGGCTGTTGGCGAAATCCCCTTCCATGGATTGAAAATTGCCAACAGTGGCTTGTGATCTGTGAGCAGTGTGAAATGTCAGTTAATATCTGTAGCACCCAACTAATTGCTAAAGCATCTTTATCAATTTGTGAGTAATCCTTCTCTGCAGGGCTCAAGGACCAGGATGCAAACACAATGGGCTGTTCTGTCATCAAGTGTTATAACACAGCCCCCAAGCCATAAGGGGAGGCATCACAAGCTACTGCCACAGTCTTCGCACATCATAATGTACAAATATTCAAGAATAAAAGATGAAATCTTTGGTGACTTGGAAAGCAGGTTGGCAGTCAGAGGTCCACAACCATTGAGTTTGGCTTCAAGAAATTGATGTAAGGGGCACAGCACCTGAGTCCTATTCAGCTGAAAATGATGTATGTAGTTAAGCAAGCCCATGTATGACCTCAGATGAGACAAATCTGTAGGGGGTGAGGAACTTATCAAGGCCTGCCCCTTGTCTTTGCTGTGTGGAGACTGTTCTGGGTGATGACATGCCCACAGAACATCAACTGGGGTTGAACGAATTGACACTTCTCCAAGTTTGCTTTTTTAATCCATAGTCTTATATCTGTTGCAGGATGGTCTGCACATTTTCTTTATGCTCTCTGTCAGTTTTTTCATGATTAGCATGTTATTCAGCAGACACTTAGTGTGTGGCATTCCCTCCAGGATGGGATCCATGGTCCTCTGCCAAATTGTTGGTGCCAATTAGTGATGAGCGAGCATGCTCGGCCGAAGCTCGGTTCGGCTCGAGCATCGCTCTGCTCGTCACATGGCGGTACTCGTACGAGTACCGCATGTGCTCGCCCGCCATGTTCGGGTCTCCTCCCCGCACATTTCGCGGCTGCTGCGCAGCCAATAAACGTGCGGGGAGGCTCTGACATCAGTGTAATGCCAGCAGCCATGTTGGCTGCTGGCATTACACTGATTGGCTGGCCAGAACCCGTGATCGGGTGCTGTATAGCACCTGACCAGCGAGTTCGGCTCAGTCTTAGCCAGGGAGAGATGAGGATAGGAAGGGAAAGTCAGTGTAGGGAGAAGAAAAGCGAGTTTGAACAAAAAAAAGACCCAAAAGTCCTTTTTAGGACTACTGTGTGTGGGGGCAGCAGATATATTTTGTTTTGGGGGGCAGAGTTTAAAAAAAAAAACGTCACATATTCCGTTCACTGTGCCTAGCCGCAGATTAGCAGCACATTCTGTTTAGTGTGCAAAGTTTCAGATTAGCAGCACATTCTGTTTAGTGTGCAAAGTTGGAGATTAGCAGCACATTCTTTTTAGTGTGCAAAGTTGCAGATTAGCAGCACATTATGTTTAGTGTGCAAAGTTGCAGATTAGCAGCACATTCTGTTCAGTGTGCAAAGTTGCAGATTAGCAGCACATTCTTTTTAGTGTGCAAAGTTGCAGATTATCAGCACATTCTGTTTAGTGTGCAAAGTGTAAAAAATAAAAGTCACTTATTCTGTTCACTGATCCTAGCCGCAGATAAGCAGCACATTCTGTTTAGTGTGCAAAGTTGCAGATTATCAGCACATTCAGTTTAGTGTGTAAAGTGTAAAAAATAAAAGTCACTTATTCCGTTCACTGATCCTAGCCGCAGATAAGCAGCATATTCTGTTTAGTGTGCAAAGTTGCAGATTATCAGCACATTCAGTTTAGTGTGCAAAGTGTAAAAAATAAAAGTCACTTATTCCGTTCACTGATCCTAGCCGCAGATAAGCAGCACATTCTGTTTAGTGTGCAAAGTTGCAGATTAGCAGAACATTCTGTTTAGTGTGCAAAGTGTAAAAACTAAAAGTCACATATTCCATTCACTGTGCCTAGCCGCAGATAAGCAGCATATTCTGTTTAGTGTGCAAAGTTGCAGATTATCAGCACATTCTGTTTAGTGTGCAAAGTGTAAAAAATAAAAGTCACTTATTCCGTTCACTGATCCTAGCCGCAGATAAGCAGCACATTCTGTTTAGTGTGCAAAGTTGCAGATTAGCAGCACATTCTGTTTAGTGTGCAAAGTGTAAAAACTAAAAGTCACATATTCCATTCACTGTGCCTAGCCGCAGATAAGCAGCATATTCTGTTTAGTGTGCAAAGTTGCAGATTATCAGCACATTCAGTTTAGTGTGCAAAGTGTAAAAAATAAAAGTCACTTATTCCGTTCACTGATCCTAGCCGCAGATAAGCAGCACATTCTGTTTAGTGTGCAAAGTTGCAGATTAGCAGAACATTCTGTTTAGTGTGCAAAGTGTAAAAACTAAAAGTCACATATTCCATTCACTGTGCCTAGCCGCAGATAAGCAGCATATTCTGTTTAGTGTGCAAAGTTGCAGATAAGCAGCACATTCTGTTTAGTGTGCAAAGTTGCAGATTATCAGCACATTCAGTTTAGTGTGTAAAGTGTAAAAATTAAAAGTCACTTATTCCGTTCACTGATCCTAGCCGCAGATAAGCAGCATATTCTGTTTAGTGTGCAAAGTTGCAGATTATCAGCACATTCAGTTTAGTGTGCAAAGTGTAAAAACTAAAAGTCACATATTCCATTCACTGTGCCTAGCCGCAGATAAGCAGCATATTCTGTTTAGTGTGCAAAGTTGCAGATTATCAGCACATTCAGTTTAGTGTGCAAAGTGTAAAAACTAAAAGTCACATATTCCATTCACTGTGCCTAGCCGCAGATAAGCAGCATATTCTGTTTAGTGTGCAAAGTTGCAGATTATCAGCACATTCAGTTTAGTGTGCAAAGTGTAAAAACTAAAAGTCACATATTCCATTCACTGTGCCTAGCCGCAGATAAGCAGCATATTCTGTTTAGTGTGCAAAGTTGCAGATTTGCAGCACATTCTGTTTAGTGTGCAAAGTGTTAAAAATAAAAGTCACATATTCTGTTCACTGTGCCTAGCCGCAGATAAGCAGCACATTCTGTTTAGTGTGCAAAGTTGCAGATTTGCAGCACATATTCCGTGTAATATGAAGAAGGTGGGTAAAAAGGGACGGGGAAGTGGACGTGATCCTGATAGTTCAGGGCGCGGGTCAGGACGCGTAGAAACTGTGCCTGGTGCCAGAGCACAAGAAAGAAAGACATCCACCATACCTGGCTTCATGTCTCAGTTTACAGGGCGTCGCAGGACATCACTCTCGAGGTCAGACCACTGCGAACAGGTGGTCGGTTGGATTTCAGGTGATACTGCTTCCAGTCGGTTAAGCACCACCCTGTCTTCCACCAAGTCCACTCTCAGTAGCCAAGAGTCTGGTCAACATAATCCTCACCCTGATCATCCTTCCTCCCACCATAGAGGGTCTGGTCAAAGAAGTGATCCCACACTGGGATATAGTGAGGAGCTCGTCTCATCACCAATCCTTAATTTGAACCTCTCTCCAAGCACGCTTGCAGAGGAACATGAAATCTTGTGCCCTGATTCACAACCTCTAGAGGGTACCCAATCACAAGAAGATGACAGAGGGGAACGGCATTTAAGGTCAAAGGAAGTGGATGATGATGATGATGAGACACAGTTGCCATCAAATCAACCACTTTTACTGTCTCAAGACCTTGATGAGGAGGATGATATACAGTTGTCAATGACTGAGTATGTGGTGGGATCAAGAAATGAGGAGGATGATCAGAGTGAGGAAGTGGAGGAGGACTTGGTGGACGATGAGGTGACTGAACCCACCTGGGAAGGTGTAGAGCCGAGCGATGTCAGCAGTCCTGAGGGTGAGCCATCTGCAGCACCGCAACAGGCTGGAAGAGGCAGTGGTGTGGCTACAGAAAGAAGGCGGACCGCACCAAACCGGCCCGCAAATGTTCCACGGAGCACCCCCTTGCGTAAATCTCCCTTGCCAAGGGGTAGGTGTTCCGCGGTATGGCGTTTTTTTAAGGAAAGTGCGGACAACAAAAGAATTGTAGTTTGCAACCTGTGCCACACCAGAATGAGCCGAGGCATGAACACTAGAAACCTCACCACCACCAGCATGATCCGACACATGGCATCCAAGCACCGTAATAAGTGGGAGGAACGCCCGGATCGCCAATCTGTGTCTGCAGGCCACACCACTGCCTCCTCTTCCCCTGTTTTCGGTGCCGGCCAATCGCCTGTCGAAGGCGCAGGCCCGCATACCTCCCGCCCTGCACCTGTACCATCTGAAGCACCATCAGCGACCACATCCACTTCCCTGTCCCAGCGCAGCGTCCAAATGTCGTTACCCCAGGCATTTGAGCGCAAGCGAAAATACCCAGCCACCCACCCACAGGCCATAGCACTAACCTCACACCTTTCCAAATTACTGGCCATCGAAATGCTGCCATTTAGGCTTGTGGAGACTGAGTCCTTCCGCAGCCTGATGGCAGCAGCTGTCCCTCGGTACGCAGTCCCCAGCCGCCACTACTTTTCCCGGTGTGCCGTCCCCGCCTTACACCACCATGTGTCCCGTAACATCACCCGTGCCCTGACCAACGCAGTTACTGGGAAGGTCCACTTAACGACTGACACATGGACAAGTGCTTGTGGCCAGGGACGCTACATTTCCCTGACGGCACACTGGGTGAATGTCGTGGAGGCTGGGAGCGACTCGGACCCTGGGATGGCACAGGTGCACCCACGCCGAGGATTGCGGGCCCTACCTCCATCAGGGTTTCCGCCAGCACCTACGTTATTGGCTCCTCCTCCTCCGTTTCCACCTCCGAATTCTCTGCGCGCAGCGCCACTCACCCATCAGCCGGTAGCTGGAAGCAGTGTAGCACTGCAGTGGGGAAGCGTCAACAGGCCGTGCTGAAGCTGATCTGCCTTGGGGACAAACAGCACACGGCCTCAGAGCTGTTGCAGGGGATTAGTCACCAGACCGAGCAATGGCTCTCGCCACTCAACCTGCAACCAGGCATGGTTGTGTGTGATAATGGGCGTAACTTGGTGGCGGGTTTGGAGCTCGGCAAGCTCACACACGTACCATGCCTAGCGCATGTATTTAATTTAGTGGTTCAGCGATTTCTAAAAACCTACCCCAATGTGCATGATCTCTTGACCAAGGTGCGCCGCGTGTGTGCACATTTCCGTAAGTCATCAACAGCTTCAGCCGGCCTGTTGAAGCTGCAGCAGCGCTTACAATTGCCAGCTCACCGGCTGCTGTGTGACGTGAGCACGCGCTGGAACTCCACCTTCCACATGTTGGCCCGGCTTTGTGAGCAGCAGAGGGCAGTAGTGGAGTACCAGCTGTTACACGGTCGTCGCCTCTCCGTTCAACTTCCTGTAATCAGAAGTGAGGAGTGGGAATGGATGTCAGACCTCTGTGAGGTTTTACGCAATTTTGAGGAATCGACACAGATGGTGAGCGGCGATAACGCTATTATCAGTGTAACCATCCCACTTCTGTGTCTACTGAAACGCTCGCTGCTCACAATTAAAACCGACGCTTTGCATGTGGAAGAGGTGGAAATGCGGGAGGAAGAGCTTACACAAGGTGATAGCCAGAGAACCCTCACTTCGTCTTCTCAGTGACAATTGGAGGAGGCGGAGGAGGAGGAGGAGGAGGAGGAAGACACGGTTGCCTCCGCTACAGAGGGTAGCCATGGAACTTTAGTTCCATCTCTTCAGCGTGGGTGGGCAGAAGAGGAGGAAGAGGATGAGGAGATTGAGAGTCATCCTCCTGGTGAGGACAGCGAAATCTTGCCTGTTGGTACTCTGGCACACATGGCTGACTTTATGTTAGGCTGCCTTTCCCGTGACCCACGCGTTATACGCATTTTAGACAACACGGATTACTGGGTGTTCACCCTTCTGGACCCCCGCTACAAAGAGAACTTCTCATCTCTCATTCCTCCGGTGGAGAGGACAAGCAAAATGGTGCAATACCAGAAGGTTCTTGTTGAAAAATTGCTCCAAAATTTTCCATCTGACAACGCTGGCGGCAGAGTACGTGCTACCTTGGCCAACCGAGAAGGGGAGAAAAGGGGAGCACACAGCAGTTCCGACAAAGGCAGGGCAACACTCTCCAAGGCGTGGGACACCTTCATGACACCCCGCCAGCACCCTCACCCTGATGCGCAGCCTAGTGTCACAAGGAGGGAAAAGTTTTGGAAGATGGTGAAGGAGTACGTAGCAGACCGTGTCAGCGTCCTCAATGATCCCTCTGTGCCTTACAACTACTGGGTGTCCAAGCTGGACACGTGGTATGAACTGGCACTCTACGCCTTGGAGGTGCTGGCCTGCCCTGCCGCCAGCGTTCTGTCTGAGCGGGTATTTAGTGCTGCTGGTGGCATCATAACAGATAAGCGTATCCGCCTTTCCACCGAAAATGCTGATAGGTTGACACTTATAAAAATGAACAAGGCCTGGATTTCCCCTGACTTCTCCACTCCACTGGAGGAAAGCCCCGGGGGAACATAAAGTCACTTTAGATATGTTATTTACAATGATGGGAATACTCTGTATTCCCATTCACCCCTTCCACCCAAAAAATGGGTATATGGTTGACTCTCTTCCATATACCCTGGGATATCATTTTTATATAGGGCCAGCTCACCAGCGGGCCCTGTGATATAATTTTTATATAGGGCCAGCTCACCAGCGGGCGCTGTTTGACAATTTTTGTATAGGTCAGCTCACCAGCGGGCCTTCTCATATAATGTTTTATTGGGTCAGCTCTCTAGCGGGCCCTCTCATATAATGTTTTATAGCGTCAGCTCACTAGCGGGCCTTCGCATATAATGTTTAGGATGGTCAGCTCCGCAGCAGACCCTCACCCATAATGTTTTAGATGGTCGGCTCAGCGCACGTTTCCCTCTTAATCATGGCCCCAGTTCAGAAAAATCGAGGAAATTTTTGGGAGAATTTGCCTCTGCGCACGTTTCCCTCTTAATCATGGCCCCAGTTCCGAAAAATCGAGGAAATTTTTGGGAGAATTTGCCTCTGCGCACGTTTCCCTCTTAATCATGGCCCCAGTTCCGAAAAATCGATGAAATATTTTGCAGAATTTGCAGATGATATACAAGTAAATATACAGCAAATACTGTTTGGTAACAATTTTTCGCCTAAAGTCGTTTTTATCTTCCTTTTTGTGTGTTTTACGGTCAGTCTGTAAAAATGGCGTACTACGGGTGAAAGATCATTCCTAGCAGCGATGTTGGAGTCCAAGATGCATCCAGACATCCTCCCTATTCTGTCCCTGAACCATTTCTGTGGTGTTTCCATCATTTTCTGCCCTTTTCCTATGGACCAGGCACCCTCCCCTCATCAGAGCAGGGGGTGCCTGGTGTAATGCTCGAGTCCTCCCATTGACTTCAATGGGGCTCGGGTGCTCGGCCGAGCACTCGAGCCTCCGGGGGCGCTCGGTCAGAGCACCCGAACACCCGAGCATTGGGGTGCTCGATCATCACTAGTGCCAATGCTACGCCAAATACCATCCGATTGTATTGATATAACCCTTTATGTATGTTAATCGTGAGCAAATGTACATACTCAGAATGTATTTTTATCTGTAAATATGCTTGCCCCTGCTAAGGAGGCAAAAAGTTCTTCCCACCTGGGTAAGGGTTACTGTTCTGTTTCTAGCTGGCTGTTGATCGCCATTGAAAAGTCTACACAAAGCTGAATTTCTCCATTCTTTTTCACTAGAGGGATGATTGATGACACCCATTCATTGCTTGTAACCTTTGAGATAACTCCCTGTGCTTCTAGATTAGGGATGGGTGAAAGTTGTCGCCATGTTCCCTCGAGAAATTTTGCAAAAACCACGTTGTTATCTGCTTTTTCGTGGGAAAATCCGCTTTAAAACTAGCGCTTAAAATTTTTGCCCATTGGCCAAAATCTTTCACCATTTTTTCAATGGCTAGACAGTTTCCGCAGGCACAATAGAAGCAGCTACAGAGCGAAATAGATGTGCTGTGCTGTTCTGCTGTGATATTTTGGAAAAATTTAGGCAGGAAAGGCTCATAGTGACTGCTATCACTATGAGCAGGGTGAAAAATAATCAGTGGAGGAGCTGGAAGGACCCTTATGTGTCCACTGAATCTGAGGAGGAAGGGACCACTACTGAACCAATGCTGTCCAGTCCCCCTAAATCACCCCAAGTGATCGTGGGGAATTTAATGGGAGGGAGGGAGAAAAGGTTAGTACTAGTGAGAGCAGGACAGGTCAGCTGTCTGTGCCTGCTGCTAGATGTGCTGTCTCTGCTGACACTGTTGCTGCCACTGCTGAAACCAGGCCGGTGTCTGCTTCCAGTGCTGAACCTTCTGCCACCAGTGTTGAAGCTGCTGCCACCAGTGCTGAAGCTGCTAGAGTGTCTTGTAATAATCAGGAAGGGGGGAAGGAGAAGATGATGACAAGTGTGACAGCAGGGGACCCTCTGTCACATTGCTCGTCACCTCCTCCAAGCAGCAGTGAGATGTCTATAATAGTGCAGCAGCACGTAGGGGCTTGTGGTGGAGATGATGAGAAGCTGGGGTGGAAGAGACATTGATGGAATTTTTAGCAGAAACGGAGAAGGAATGGGAGACAGGGATGAGGATGGGCATCACCACCACCACTAGCAATAAGCTTTAGGAATTTGCGGAATTTGCAACTGCTCTATCTTCTGCTGCTGCTGAGATGCAAGGGCAGCAGGATGCTGAGGAGCAAGCTAGTGTGCTACAGACCATTGTGGACACAGTGGGAATGGGGTCAACAAGTGATGCGTGACTAGGACAGGTTCCACTTGCCAGCTCCAGTAATACACCTGGTCCTAGTTGCAGTGCTAAATCTGAGGCAGTAGCAGCAACATTATCCACTACCACAGAAAGTGAAGGGGAATGTGGAGGACAAGAAGAAAGAGGCCCTTCTTCTCCACCTGTTCCCTATCCCTCCCCCCAGAAGTCATGGGTGTGGGACTATTATTCTCTTCCGGCAGGCACAGTGCAGTCATCAAGTGCAAAATTTGTGACAAGTTAGTAAAAAGGGAAAAGAAGGGAACACATCTTGGCACAACCTCCCTGATAACACACATGAAACACAGACACCATAACATTTATGTCAAACATGTTAAAACTAAACACCCATTACAGAAATCTAGCACCACTGTTACTGTACCCCCTGACTCTCCAGAAAGGCACCAAGAAGTGAGGTGGAGATCAAAGAAGAGGAAGAATAAAGAAATCCAGATAGACACTGGAAGTTCCATGACTAGTGAAACAACTAGCTCGCCATCAACATCACCTTCTTCCCCTAGGGTAACAAGTACATCTCCTGCCAGTCCATCTCGTTCATTGGTACCTCCCCCGCCTAATGATAAGCACTCTGTTAATGTTAGGATATGGCAGTTCATCTCTACCCATTGCACACTGTGTGGTGCACTGACCACACATGCCAATGTGGTGGAGGAGAATCAATACTAGGTCATCAGGTGGCATCTGAGGAGATTCCATCCTGCAGAATATGCTAAGATGGTGGCAGGGAGGGTTCATCATTAGTATTAAACTGTCAGTAATTTGTCATGTGTCCTTAGCGGGGTCTGGACAAGGGGTATAGTGACAGCGGCAGTACTTGGGTTCTGGTGTCATGGTGTTTGGATACAGTTGTGTTCCCAGATGTTATTTACCACACATACTGTGCACCTTGCAGTTGCTGATGAGAGCCACAGTTCCTGCTCTCAAGGGAAAAAAATATATTCTAATAATAACACACCCATGATTTTGGAGGAGGGGCAGGTGGAGAAGATTTAATGGCCAACTTCTTCTTTTCTCCACATAGACTACTTATTGTGCTGCTATTGCCTCAGGCTCATCACTGGAGCCAGTCGTGGCAAGTGGAACCTTCATCCTCCATCTTCCATGTTATTGCTATTGTTGATCCCATTCCCTTTCAGCTACCTAATCATCCTGCTGCTTAAACAACTCAGCAGCAGCAGTACAAACAGCAGGTGCAACTAAGGACTCAGGAGGACATATGAGAGTCACCACTGGCCAACATGACCTGCTGGCATTAGGCCAGTAGGGCATTTTTTTTTTTTTTTTCAGGGCTTGTGCTTTAAAAAAAAAAAAGAAGAAAAAAAAATATAGTCCTACAAAAAAAAAAACATTTTTTTTTGGGGGGGTTGTTTCTATCAAGCCTAAGTCCTACAATTCAATGTTTCCTTAGGGCTTGTGCCTCTAATAAGTCTATGTCCAACAACAACAAATCAAACAAATCATCCTCTACGAAATACTCTATCAAGTCAAGTATCAGTCCACCCCAGTGGCAGTTTATATCAGGGGGTTCCTGTCTCTATCACTTTACATACAAATGTCTTATTTTGTTATATTGATTTATTTTTTTATTAACTGTCCCCTCAATAGCAGTCAAGAAACCCCACCAAAACAAATTCCCTGTTCAAATGATTAATTCATTCACCAACATAGGCACCCTTCTCAGACCACTTTTATACCATGTGTTATGGGTTTTTTTATTTGTATTTAGGATTTATTTTATATTAACTACCTCCCCCCAATCCAAGTAAACAACCCCCCACAAAAAATCATCCCCTGTTCAACTGATTCTTTTCCCACACTCTACCAACACAGACACCCTCATGCTCCTTTTATACTATGCCTTTGGGAAATAAAATAATATTTGCTATGTGTTGTGTGTAACTTCTATGTTCCCATTGATTTCAATGGAATGAGTTAGGCGAAAAAAAACGGAAAATTGGCAGTTTTCGCAGGAAATTTTTTGGCAAGTGGAATGTGCCATTTTTCACTGATTTCAGTTTGAGGCAGATATTTTCGCCCTTCCCTACTCTAGATGCTGTAATTCATTTTCGACCCTTGGTCTAATGGCAAAGGGTACTGTGAGGACTTTACAAAAGTTAGGGGTAACCCAGTGTTGGGAAAAAACTTCATAAAACTTGGTGCATAGTTCGACTATCCACATCTGAATGTCAGGTTTTTGTGTCAGTTTGTGTATGGTGTGTTTGATTTCTGGCATGCCCAGTACCTGGATCCATGCTCTCCCAAATAGCGGTGGTCTGCCATCTCTGATGACGAAGGAGTATGGTGGGTGGTTTCCCTATGCTTCACCATCATCCAAGCACACCATAAGGGTTTGCGTACATGTCTGCTGTATGTTCACAGGAGTACTGATGTTGTTTGCAATGTTAATTTAAAATCTGTTTTCCAATTGTGCTTTGGTTATAATAAGGGATGGGTGAAACTTTCCACCTCAGACTGAAATTGGCAAAAAATGGCACTTTCTGATTGGCGAAAAATTTCCTGCCAAAAGTGCCAATTTTCCACTTTTTTCCTCTTTTTTCGCCCATTGAAATCAATGGGAACATAGAAGTTACACACAACACATTACAAATAATATTTTATTTCCCAAAAGAATTGTATAAAAGGGGCATGAGGGTGCCTGTGTTGGTGGGGTGTGGGGAAAGAATCAGTTGAATAGGGAATGTTTTTGGGGGGTTGTTTACTGGGATTGGGGGGCACGTAATAAAAAAGAAATCCTAAATAAAATAAAATAAAAACCATAAAACATGGTATAAAGGGGTCTGAGGAGGGTGCCTGTGTTGGTGAATGAATGAATCATTTGAACAGGGAATTTGTTTTGGGGGGCTTTCTTGACTGCTATTGGGGGGACAGTTAATAAAAAAAATAAATCAATAAAACAAAATAAGACATTTGTATTTAAAGTGACAGAGACAGGAACCCCCGACATAAGCTGCAACTGGGGTGGACTGATACTTGACTTGATAGAGTATTTTGTAGAGGATGATTTGTTTGATTTGTTGTTAGAGGCCTTTGTAGGACTTAGACTTATTAGAGGCCCAAGCTCTGAAGAAACATTGATTTGTAGGACTTAAGCTTGTTTGGCACAAGCCCTAAGGAAACATTGATTTGTAGGACTTATGATTGTTAGAAACAAACTCCCCAAAAATTGTTTATTTTTTTGTAGGACTAGCTTTTGTCCTTTTATTTATTTTTTTTCAAAACACAAGCCCTGAGAAAAAAATAAAAATGCCCTACTGGCCTAATTCCTAATGACTGTCAGATGTCCTCCTGAGTTGCAACTGCTGTTCGTACTGCTGCTGCTGAGTTGTTTAAGCAGCAGGATGATTAGGCAGCTGAAAGGGAATGGGATCAACAATAGCAGTAACATGGAAGATGGATGATGAAGGTTCCACTTGCCACAACTGGCAATAATTAGCCCCCAGTATATGTGGAGAAAAGAACAAGTTGACCATTAAATCTCCACCTGCCCCTCCTCCAAAATCATCATGGGTGTGTTGTTATTAGAATATATATTTTTCCCTTGAGAACAGGAACTGTGGCTTCCATCAGCAACTGCAATGTGCACAGTGTGTATGTTTGGTAAATAACATCTGGGGGCACAACTGTATCCAAACACCATGACACCCGAAACCAAGTACTGCCGCTGTCACTGTACCCCTTGTCCAGACCCCGCTAAGGACACATGACAACTTGCTGACAGTTTAATAGTAATGATAAACCCTCCCTGCCAGAATCCTAGCATATTCTGCGGGATGGAATCTCCTCAGATGCCACCTGATGGCCTGGTATCGATTCTCCTCCACCACACTGACATGTGTGGTCAGTGCACCACACAATGTGCAATGGGTAGAGATAAACTGCCATATCCTAACATTAACAGAGTGGCTATCATATGGCAGGGGAGGTAAAGATGAATGAGGTGGATTGGCAGGAGATGTACTTGTTACCCTAGGGGAAGAAGGTGATGTTGATGGCGAGCTAGTTGTTTCGCTCGTCATGGAACTTCCAGTGTCTGTCTGGATTTCTTTATTCTTCCTCCTCTTTGATCTCCACCTTTCTGGAGAGTCAGTAACAGCGGTGATAGATTTCTGTAACGGGTGTTTGGCTTTAACATGTTTGGAGAAAATGTCATGGTGTCTGTGTTTCATGTGTGTTATCAGGGCGGTTGTGCCAAGGTGTTTTCCGTCCTTTCCCCCTTCTCACTAACTTGTAACAAATTTTGCACTGTACCATTGTTGATGATGACTGCACTGTGCCTGCCGGAAGGGAATAATAGTCCCACACCCATAACTTGCATGACTTCTGGGGGGAGGGATAGGGAACAGGTGGAGAAGAATGGCCTCTTTCTTCTTGTCCTCCACATTCCCCTTCACTTTCTGTGGCAGCAGATAATGTTGCTACTGTTGCTGCTACTGCCTCAGATTTAGCACTGCAAATAGGATCAGAAGGATCATTGCTAGTGCTGGAAAGTGGAACCTGTCCTAGTCCCGCATTACTTGTTGACCCCATTCCCACTGCGTCCACGGTGGTCTGTGGCACACTAGCCTGCACCTCAGCACCATGCTGCCCTTTCATCTCAGCAGCAGCAGAAATTAGAGCAGTTGCAATTTCTGCTAATTGCAAAACCTGACTGCTAGTGGTGATGGTGATGCCCATCCTCATCCCTGTCTCCCATTCCTTCTCAGTTTCTGCTAAAAAGGCCATCAATGTCTCTTACACCCCAACGTCTCCAACACCACCACCACCACTAGTACCTACATGGTGCTGCTCTATTCCAGACATCTCACTGCTGCTTGGAGGAGGTGACAAGCAATGTGACGGAGGTCCCCTGCTGTAACACATGGCATAATTTTCTCCTCCCCCCTAGTACTACAAGAAACACTAGCAGCAGGCAAAGTATTGGTGGCAGCAGGTTCACCACTGGCAGCAGGCTCAGCACTGGCATCAGGTTTAGCACTAGCAGAAGGTTCAGCACTGGCAGCAGGTTCAACACTAGTGGCAGCACATCTGACAGCAGGTACAATACTAGTGACTGCAGGTACGGCAATGGTGGCACTTGCAGCAGGGGCAGAACGTCTTGCAGCAGGCACAGGCAGCTGACCTGTCCTACTCTCACTAGTACTACCCTTTTCTCTCTCCCTTCCCATTCCCTTTTCTCCCGCCCTTCCCATTAAATTCCCCAAGATCCCTTAGGGTGATATAGGGGACCGGACAGCATTGGTACAGTAGTGGTCCCTTCCTCCTCAGACTCAGTGTACACATAATGGTCCTTCCAGCTCCTCCATTGATTTTTTTACACTGCTCATAGTGATAGGAGTCACTATGAGCCTCTCCTGCGTCACTTTTTGCAAAATAGCACAAGAGAACAGCACAGCACATCTATCTCGCTCTGTAGCTGCTTTTATTGTGTCTGACTTCAGAGAAAATGTCACATTTTTATAGCGGAAGTGCGAAAACAACATAAATCAATGGGTGGAAACTTTCTAGCCATTGAAAAAAGGGAGAATAATTTTGGCCAATGGGCGAAAAATGCAAAAATTTAAGTGGATTTTCCCGTGATAAAGCAGATAACGTGGTTTTTGCAAAATTTCCCGCAGGAACGCGGCGACAACTTTCGTCCACCCCTAGTCATAACTGACTCAGATGATCCTGTGTCCAAATCCATGACTACATTTTTTCCATTGATTTGCACTTCCTCCATCATATTATTTGTCTGACTCTCTAAATTGTATAAGCTCAGGTGCGACAACCAGTCTCTGTCTTTAAATGGGTCCTCTTTTTCGGTTGATTTTCCACGTAGTTTGATGTAAACCATCTGTGGGTTCGGGAATTACCCCTTTATAATCATGTAACCCGCTTCGAACAGTTGAAGCAAATCTCCTCTTTAAATCTGCATTACTGTGCCTCATGGTTCGGTGCACCACAATAACATTTCTTGGATTCTGCTGTATCTTTAGCCTGTGATTGTCTGGCAGGTGTTGGCTTGAAAACTGAATGGGATTTGCCAGAGTTTTATGCCATGTTATATTAGGCATGTAGCTGGGTTACATCTTTTTCTGCCATCTCCATTTCCAATGATATCTCTACTGCTGCTTGACTGTCAGCCTCTTTTCTGTTCATAAGGCCACAGACAAATTCGTTTTGAAGTGCTTGTGTGAGGTATGTGTCAAAGATACAAGTGGCAGCTATGTGTCTAAGTTCAACCATATAGCACTGTATGGTCTCTCCCTGTTTCTGCTTACGTGAATAAAAATGAAGATGTTCTGCAATTTCTAAAGGTTGTGGTTGATAGTAGTAGTTAATTAGGTAGTTGTATCCTAGTTTTGCAGGTGCCATAGAACTGAGAATGATTTGCATCCTACCTCTGTCATAAACACTGAGGTCTGTTTCTCCTTTAGCACTTTATTAGCGCTCATAAACTGTTCAAACCTTTACGTGGAAGAGGACCAGGGGGGAGATGCACTAAGGCGTGATAAAGAGGTGATAAAGTGGAGATGACTTCTCCAGTGACATCAGTTCTCCAAGTCCTATGTTATTCTATGGAGTGAAGGCACTAAGATTTCTCCAACTTTGGAGTTCTTAGTGCATAGGTTCTATAGAATAACAAAGGAACTGGAGAAGTCACCTGCACTTTATCACCTCTTTATCAGAACTGCTAGAGATAGTGTAGGTTAATGAAAAGGGTCAACCTCGTTGCAACTGTTATTTTCTATGGGGCTTGTTGCTCGCTACAGGCCAAGCATGCTTGGGACCCAAGAAATCGATCATGGAGCTTCAAATGACAGACTCTATTTATTATATGCCAATACAGTAGTTGTGCACGAAGGGAGGAAGGGACTGTAGGTCTTCAAATTTCTGGGTATTTCCAGGGTACTATCCTACGGCCTTGCTAGCTTCCATTCCTGCTCCATACAGCACAACAATGTTGCCTCGGTCCCAGCTGCTGTATTGTCTACCCTTAGTGCTCTCTGTGTGCTGACATCATTAACCCCATGACTTGCGTTTTGTTGCTATTCATCTTTAGACCAAAATGTTTGCTTTCCTGTTGCAGCTCTTCAATGTGTTCTTGAAGTTCTTCAGGACTACTGGCAAAGAGTATGATATTGTCTGCAAAACGTAAGTGATGTAGGTAGTCCAATATACGCCAAACACAATATGCCAATCGCTATATACGCAATTTGCCAAACACTATAAGGCAAACACTATATGCACTTCATCAAACACAATACGGCAAATACTATACTCAATTCACTATACACTGTACATATAACGCTATACGCAATTCATCAAACTGTATAAGCCAGTTTGTATAATGCAATACGCCAAACACTATATGCCAAAGCTTTGCAATATAAGCAATTCACCAAATGCTATATGCAATTCGCCCAACGCTATACACCAAATGCGTCATTCGTCAAACGCTATACGCCATTCTCCAAATGCTAAATGCAGTCCACCAAAGGCTATACCCCAAACTTTATACGCCATTCGGCAAATGCTATATGCAGTTTGCCAACCGCTATATGCCAAATGCTAAACACAATATGAGAAACGCTATATGCAGTTTAAACGGTATATGGCAAATGCTATACGCCAAATTCTATACGCAATTCGCCAAACGCAATTCGTCAAATGCAATATACCAAAAGCAATTCACCAAGCACTATAAACAATTCACCAAACGCTAAATGCAATATGCCAAACTCTATACGCAATTTGCCAAAAGCTATTGGACATATGCGATATGCAATACACCAAACACTATATGCAAAGCATAATGCAATGTACGTCAACCACAATACACTATATGCCAAATGATATTCACAATAAACTATACACCAAATGCTATATGCAAGACGCTGTAGCCACACACTGTATGCAAAAGGAAAACCTCTACACTCAATAAGCTTAACCCCTGCAATAAATCTTCTCCTGTTTGTACTTTAACCTTTCTAATCATTTTCAAAGAATAAAAATTGTTATTGTAGTAAATATCTCAGGTTGTTACACATCAAACACCTATGAATGTTAAAATCAATTAGAAATGCCTATCATAAATGTTAATATACAACCTTGGGCCATCTCTACTGACATGCATGCACACACATACACACCTCTCATTCTCACACACACAAACACACACATTTACATATGGTGTGTGGGTTCATGGCTGTGGTTATGGAGGGCCTCCTAGTTCATCAGGAACCTGGTTTCTTGGAGCTTTTTCCAAATTAGCTGGTAGTTTTTATTTAGGGTGATGGGTTGCCATTAGAAAAAGTTGTTTCTGCTCTGATTTCATGGTGTGTTGTCCAGGCAATTCATTCTGTTTCAGCTTTATCGCTTCCTGTGTTAGACTTGCTTCTCCACCTGGTTCGTAGGTGTTTGGAATTATATGTTTGGTGGAGGGCTTCGCATGTCTGGACATATTTGCTGATTGTCTCTCAAGTTTTCAGTTTGATTGCTTCAGGGAGGTGGAATTGGAAGGAGTCCCATTGCCGGAGCATCTGTGGGAAGCATTTGTCATTACCTAGGTTCACTGGTGCAGCAGTCAGTGTCTCCTAAGACCTGGACTTTATATTGGCGGATTTGGCAAGAGTGGTTTGATTTTGTGTAGTTAGGTGGGATGTGGATTCTTAATAGAGTAGGCTGTAGGTGTTGTTTTGTTTTTTTGACTGGCTTTGTGTGGAGGATCATTCAGGGCTATTGGTCAATCAGTGCATGCCAGAGTTGGCTTTCCTGTTTAATTTGCAAGGTCGCCAGGTTGTTACTAAAGACTTCCTGGCTTGGCACATGGTGAATGGTTTGTGGCGATGTAATGTTTTAAGGGCTAAGAGGAGGCCTGTTTCACTGTAAACATTTATAGGGTTAGGCCATTTATAGGGTTTAGGGTGGGTTTGTTCTTTGGTTGTTTTAGTCTGTACTTCTTTTGCCACTTTTTCCTTGTGCTTTCATTAGGGATTTTCTCATTGGCAAACACATCAGCAATAGCAAGCATGAAGAAGGCAGGTTGGCATTTCACAACATGTTTCTTGGCTCTAACTGTGGTTATTAAGCTGCAACATTCAAAAATGTATCCAGTGGGGGCTGTGATTTCTTTTTTGGTGTGGTTTCCCAGAATGCTTGATTGCCAGCATGCAGCATATCTGTGACTTAACGTTGCAGGTGGATTTTCCTTGTTGGTGCATGAGGATAGGACTCCCATATCTAAATTTCAGATAGTTTACATTTTACAGAAGGGCTTGGAGCTTTTGACTTTAACAGTGGGGATGTTTTAAGTGGGATTGGGAGCATTTGGGTGAATTATATCAAGATGCTGTTTTGTCTGGTCATAAATTACAACAAGATTGGATTTTAGGGGTGCAGTCTTAGGTGGTGACTGAAGAGAGCAGGAAAAAGGAGAATAAGATGTCTGCTATTTTATATTAGGAAAAGTGGTGGGTTGGTGATTAGGCATAGGAAACTGGAGAAAGAGCCTAAGTTTTTTCTTCCAGATGCATCCATCTCACAGACATTTGGTTGGACATTTTCCTGGTACAATTAAATAATTGCGGTGAAAGGGCACTTCTATTGGTGGTGGCGGGGCACAGCCAGGTTAAGGTTTCAAGAGGCTGTGGTTTGGTGTAGTGAAGCATGGGCTTCAAGGTTATGGCCCAGGATCATGACTCTTGGGTTTGATCTCTGAGGTTCATAGGCATGTATGTTGGGCTCACATTTGCTACATTCAAATAGTTTAGGGATTGGATGGTAGCACTGCCCTCAGGCAAGTGGTGTCTTAATGAAGTGTGTATATTGTTTTATTTGTGTTAGTTAGGGAATTACTGCATAGCATGTAATAAAATTTTACAATATTAACTGTTACTTATTTAAGCTTTATCTGGTAATAAACATAAAATGTTAATGAATACATTTATAGATAATATATGCTGAAGCCTTAACAACCCGTCTATTGTCTGCATGCTTTAATGAGTGTGGGTAAGAAACAGTTGAGTCTAAGGAGTAGATTAATTTGACAGTGTCCCCTCATGAGCAGTGGTGAGGGTGTGTAATTTACTATTTGTATTACACAAGAAGGAGAAAGAGATAAGTGGATGTAGCAAGCATGAAGGGTATAAAGAAGGTGGCAACTGATGTCACACACTACCTGCCTTTAGTATGGTATCCTCCCATACTAGTTCAGTGGAGAACTATAAATACATAACCCAGAGGGTGGCTCCACACACAGCATCCAGATACAGCATCATTCAAACACTGAGACATCTGTACAGTGCAGGTAAGTCCCAGCAGCTCTCCTGAGCACTGCCTGATCCTAATGCTCTTTGTCTCCTCTCCTCCTCTCAAAAACAAGAGCAAATACATATTAATCTATGTTTAGCCTCTTGGAATTGAAGCAATATATTGGAGACCTCTTTAGCATCTAATGGGTTATGTAATAACATTGTTATTGGTACAAATATTTTAGAATTGAAAAGATCAGCAAATAAGACCTACTGGCTGTATAAGAAATATATCTGGTTGTATCTATTCTATGATCCTATAGGCTTTATGTGCAAAGAAAACAGAAACAATTGTGGGAAAACCCAAATGCAACAAAGCTGACAAGGGAAAATCTCACAAATCTTAACTGTTATCACTAGAGCTTTTAAACACTTTAATACTAGAGACATCTCCAGCCCATTGCTTCACAATGCACTGAACAACCCTGTAACATTAAAGAGGATAAACACCCAATTTAAACCCGTGCGAATGCTTATGTTTCCCCTATAGTGCAGTTGGTTCATCCCAGAATTCTTCCACATTTCTCGTGTGTGTGTGTGCGCGTGTGCGTGGTTCTTTATGTTACTATACATTACTCTGTTTCTGTGTAATCCAGCTTCTCCTGTGCATGTGGAGCTCTATATCCTATATTATAATTCGCTAGAAAGTTTGTAACAACACAGTCATGTGCAGTAGAGACTGCCCGTGATGAGGCTGATGCAGACCGGGGAGCTCCAAAGAAGCATCCAGCTCTGTATCAGCCGCTGCACAGGCAGTCTCTACTGTGCATGACTGTCCCGCGACCGGCCGGCAGTGGCACTGTGGCCCGTGTAACAGGCTCTTCAACTAGTTACTATATATTATCTTATTCCCGTGTAGTCCAGCTTCTTCTGTGCATTTGGTTCTTTATGTTATGATAAATTACCCTGTTCTTGTGTAGTACAGCTTCCCCTATGTGTATGGTTCTGTATGTTACTATACATCACCCTATTCCTGTACAGTCTAGCTTCTCCTCTGCATGTGAATCTGTATGTTACTATACACTACTCTGTTCCTATGTAGTACAGTTTCTCCTGTGCATGTGGTTTTGTATGTTACTATACATTACCCTGCCCCTGTGTAATATAGCTTATTCTGTGTGTGTGGTTCTGTATGTTACTATACATTACTCTGTTCCTGTGCATCCTGTGAATGCGGTTCTGTATGTTAATAGACATTATCCTTTCTCTGTGTAGTCCAGCTGTACATGTGGTTCTGTATGTTACTATACATTACACTATTCCTGTGTAGTCCAGCTTCTCCTGTGCATGTGGTACTGTATGTTACTATACATTAACCTACTTCTATGTAGTCCAGCTTCTTCTGTGCATGTGGTACTGTATGTTACTTTACATTACCCTATTTCTGTGTAGTCTAGCTTCTCCTGTGCATGTGGTACTGTATGTTACTATACATTACTCTATTTCTGTGTAGTCTAGCTTCTCCTGTGCATGTGGTTCTGTATGTTACTATACATTACCCTATTTCTGTGTAGTCTAGCTTCTCCTGTGCATGTGGTACTGTATGTTACTATACATTACCCTATTTCTGTGTAGTCCAGCTTCTCCTGTGCATGTGGTACTGTATGTTACTATACATTACCCTATTTCTGTGTAGTCCAGCTTCTCATGTGCATGTGGTACTGTATGTTACTATACATCACTCTATTTCTGTGTAGTCTAGCTTCTCCTGTGCATGTGGTACTGTATGTTACCATACATTACCCTATTTCTGTGTAGTCCAGCTTCTCATGTGCATGTGGTACTGTATGTTACTATACATTACCCTATTTCTGTGGAGTTCAGCTTCTCATGTGCATGTGGTACTGTATGTTACTATACATTACCCTATTTCTGTGGAGTTCAGCTTCTCATGTGCATGTGGTACTGTATGTTACTATACATTACCCGATTCGTGTGTAGTCCTGCTTTTCCTGTGTGTGTGTGTGGTTTTGTATGTTACTACACATTACTCTGTTCCTGTGTAGTATAGATTCTCCTGTGATTGTGGTTCTGTATTTTACAATACATTATCCTATTCCTGTGTAGTCCAGCTTCTTCTGTGAATGTGGTTCTGTATGTTATAATACATTATCCTATTCCTGCGTAGTCCAGTTTCTTCCGTGTGTGGGTTCTGTACATTACTATACATTACTCTGTTCCTGTGCAGTCCAACTTCTCCTGTGTGTGTGGTTATTTCTTTTACTATACTCTACCCTATTCTTGTGTAGTCCAGCTTCTTCTGTGCATATGGTTCTGTATATTACTATACATTATCCTATTCATGTGTAGTCCAGCTTCTCCTATGACTAATGTTCTGTATGTTACTATACACTACCCTATTCTTGTGTAGTCCAGCTTCTCCTGTGCATGTATTTCAGTATGTTTGTATACATCTCCCTATCACTGTGTAGTCCAGCTTCTCGTGTGCGTGTGGTTCTGGTTGTTACCATACATTACCCTATTCCTGTGTAGTCCAGCTTCTCCTGTGCATATGGTTCTGTATGTTACTATACATTATCCTATCACTGTGTAGTCCAGCTTCTCCTGTGCGTGTGGTTCTGGTTGTTACCATACATTACCCTATTCCTGTGTAGTCCAGCTTCTCCTGTGCATATGGTTCTGTATATTACTGTATATTATCCTATCACTGTGTAGTCCAGCTTCTCCTGTGCATATGGTTCTGTATATTACTATACATTACCCTATTCCTCTGTAGTCCAGCTTCTCCTGTGCATATGGTTCTGTATATTACTATATATTATCCTATCACTGTGTAGTCCAGCTTCTCCTGTGCATATGGTTCTGTATATTACTATACATTATCCTATCACCATGTAGTCCAGCTTCTCCTGTGCATATGGTTCTGTATATTACTATATATTATCCTATCACTGTGTAGTCCAGCTTCTCCTGTGCATATGGTTCTGTATATTACTATACATTATCCTATCACCGTGTAGTCCAGCTTCTCCTGTGCATATGGTTCTGTATATTACTATACATTATCCTATCACAGTGTAGTCCAGCTTCTCCTGTGCGTGTGGTTCTGGTGGTCACCATACATTACCCTATTTCTGTGTAGTTCAGCTTCTCTTGTGCATATGTTTCTTTATATTGCTTTATATCATCACCCTGTTACTATGCAATCCAGCTTCTCCTGTGATGTATGAGGATTGTTTTCTCTCTTTTATCATCATTATTATTATTCATATATTTTATTTAATTATGTTTTTCTGGGAATCCATCATTACCTAGAGGATCAAGGGAGTCTGCAATACAGTGCTTTCCAAAGCATTGCACGTGTAACTGATCCTCAAGGTGTAAAAGAAGCATATTAACCAGCCCGTGACCCCAGTGACTCCAATGTCTCCTTGTTTTGGTCTGGATATTTCTCACAAGCCATGGAAGATAAAAATGCTTTCTGTAACACAATGAACTGTTGCATTCTGCTGGATTTGAGACCCGTGAGAACCCAATCAGGGGGTGCTCTAAGAGTTCCCTATTCTAAGAATTGTTGACTCCACTGTGAATTACAAATTCTGCCCCACACCTGGGGGAAGATTCACTAAGAGGTGAGAAAGAGGTGAGAAAGTGGAGATGACTTCTCCAGTTTATCACTTCTCCAATACCTCTATGGAGCCTATGCTCTAAGATTTCTCCAACATTGGAGATCTTAGTACATAGGCTCTATAGAATAACATAGGAACTGGAGAAGTCATCTCCACTTTATCACCTCTTTATCACCACTTAGTGAATATCACCCATTGTGTTTTGTTGAAGTAATTGCAGCTCTGTGGATGCTGCAGTGAACAAATGAAAACTTCTACATATGATTCTTTAACTAGTGCTGAATGGTTTTGTCTGGGCCTATCAAAACAATGAAGTCCAGGGAGATGAGCTGGAGACCTCACTAGAGGCTAAGTGGTTAAACCCCCAACATGTTCATGTTCTGTTTGGGTGTTTAACCCCTTGAGTGCCAGAGGACTGTGCAGCGAATTGCCAAGCAACGAGTAGAACAGTCCCCTGTTGCTCAGAAGGCTATCCCATTTATTACTGCTACTTCTCTGGCATCCAACTGATTATTTATTCCTGACTACCAGATAAATCTAACAATCTAATCATCAAGAGCATTCATTGCCAGTATCCACTATTGTTATTTAATTATCTGTAAAACTAAAAATGCCTTGGTCCACTCTAACTCTTTAAAGGGTTAGTAATGTCTTATATGTAAAAAAAAGTATTACTGTAGATATTCAAAAACTAAACCCATCGATGCCAGTCCAATCTCTCAAACCTTTATGGTTTGAGAGATATAAGGTGATACACTTCCCCCCTCCTCTTACCCTGATGTCAGCTGTAAAGTTGACAGAAGGAGATTCTTGTCAGCAGACTCGAGGTGGCTCTTCAGCACAGCAGAAATACCTCAATCTAAAGAGAAATATTTCACTGGAACGGTCTACAAAGTGTGCCTGGTTTGCCAGCAAACTTTGTAGACCATTCCAATGAAGTATTTTTTTTTAAATTGTGTGTGTGGGGGGTTAGCTCTGATAAAGAGCCACCTGCTGGTCC